>CAJVRK010000008.1:0-2400000 GCA_911649645.1 Thelonectria discophora | reverse complement strand
TGTGATAGCCGTTAACATAGTGCCAATGGATATCTTGTGGGTACTTGTCGTTTAGGGCCTCTGGGCGGATTCTCGCTCATCTCATTGAGTGTCCATCCCCGTCCGTCAAATCTTGACACGATAGACTGTCTCTACTAGTGGATATGCCATTTAACCTCAGGGCTCTGTCCACTATTACATTCCTACAAGGGAATGTCGATTGGCGGCGGCGGTTCACTGCGTATTGATCGGACCTATAAGCTTGATAGTAAGCCTATACCAAGGGAAAGGGTACAGAGCAAGTGCAAACTGCATGGGCTCACCGCTTCCCTTAGCGATGGCCTGAACTGGCATGGCTAGGGGTCTCGCTATAGGAACTGTGGGGGAAAAAAGAAGCTAAGACGCGGGAGATGGTTTACCATTAGTAATGGCTCTTGACTATGGACTGTCTGTCTTAGTTGACATGGGTAAGATGGTTGTAAAATACTACTATGTAGACTCTGCTGTTATTCACACTCTCTTTAACAATAGCTTAGCTCTTATTGGTTTAGCGGTGTGGGTCGTGACTGGGCTCTCGGCAGCTAGGCTATAATGTTTTCCAATCCATGACAGACAGACACGTCGTCGGTACATACCTACTATGTCAACTCAACACATGTCAACCCTCATGGGTATCCAGACGAGGTTCCAAATTGGGAGCCTCCCTTTGGAATCTCGAACCACTCCTGCCCGATCGTATGAGACTTCATGTTGGCAAGTAGTTACACTGACTAGCTTGAGAGCAACCAGAGGCTCAAAACAGCCTCATGTGCCAGTTTTACAATACCTACATACTTTGCCTCATGTTCAGCTCGGTCCACACTGACGATCTTACCTTTCGGTGAGCCGTGTCTAGGCTGTACTATACCTACCTAGCCAACGAGCCTCATGTTCAGCTAGGTCCACACTGGCGATCTTACCCGTCGATGAGCCGTGTCGGGCTGACGTTGGGCCGACGTTGCCAACCAGTCCATCTTGGTTCATGCAAGATGATGTGCTACAGTGGCTTGGATTGCTGGGATAAACATCTGGCGCGACCATGTTCACGGGCACTGATTCCCAGCGACTGGAGCAGCACAGACAGATCGGAGTGATGGAATGTCGCAGGCCGACCCGAAGAAGGCTCCAAGTTGAGCATTGGACCGAGTGCCCACGTCCTATCACGCTTGCAATACAACCTGGAAGATAACCGACGACTGGCCAAGGGAACCAGCTGGTACTCCTTGTTACCAGATCCAGCGGGATTTTGTCTAAGCTAACCTTATGCGCGGATATTATCTACAAATAACGTACATGTCACTCATGCGTCGCATCTGTGTAAGGCTTGGCCCTTGTATCGTTGCAACAAATGGGGAACCTGTATTGGTCTATCTAAGCATGAGGGGAAAAAGAGAAAAGAGCAATCTCTCAGACGACCCCCCCTTATATACCCATAGGTAGACAACCAATCTCTTTCTGGAAGTCTCTCAGAGCCTCCCGGCCCCCTCACGGGGCTGTCACCGGAGATACCCTTAGTCTTAGGACGGAGGGAGCCGGCTCAAGGCACAGTTCGGCCTCTTCCGGTCCTGACGTCTTGTGCTTGTCCGCGTCATGCTGTCCTGGCACAAGGTGGTGGAAGGCTTTCGAGGATCTGGTCGCACAGCCTGGGCCCTTCGGCCCTCAGCCCGTAACAGCGTCCAACCATGCGTCGCACTTTGATTTTCACCTTAAATGTAACGGTCCAACTGAGTATATTGACAACTAGCTGGGCGACTGCAACGAGTATTCTAAGCTAAAGAGAAAAGGAAAGGAAAGAGAAGAAAAAGGGGAAGCGAGAGGAGCTTCTTAGTCCTCGAGCTTGTGGGTCTTTCGGTCAGTCAAGGGTGTAGCCGTGACCCCCCCATGTGCTCTGGGTCTGTCGAGAGTGTAAGCCGAGATTCCCACGGGCTCAGCCCGTTGTGACGGCCTAGGCCGCGACCCTGTGGAGACCAGGCTGTCAACCACGACAGAACCCCCATGGACGCACTTACCGACCAATCAGCATTAACTACCTTTATATGCAAATGGAACGGAGACGGTTCGTGTCGGACCGACCGGGAGGTCGGCCCGGCCATCACGTGCTTTTGAACACATAAACCCCTACCTTCTTGCTCCTTTGAGTCCCTTCTCGCAGCTGTATTATAGCTATCATCTCTTCGGTTTCTATCTGCACTTTTTCTTTCATTGTGCTTTTTCTTTTCCACATCTATTACCTACAACGGATCTCAGTATGAGTAACGAGTCAGGCAAACTTAAGCTAGGCAAAGTCTGGGCTATTCTGATTGGCATTAACGACTATCCACTGCCTGATGCGCTACTGACTGGGTGCGTCTGGGATGTTGAAGCCATGGAATTTCTTCTCTCAGAGCTCTTTCCTGCTTCCCGCCTCAAAATTTTCAAGCTGTTTGCTCTGAATTCCGAGGGTGGTGACCGACCCACGTACGACAATATCGTCAAAGCGATCGACACTTTCTAAAAAAGTGCCAAGGCCAATGACATTGTTTACTTTCACTATTCTGGCCATGGGGGCCGTCAGCTACGAAATCTCGTACGGGAAAACATGCGACCCCCCAGCCCTCAGGCGGATTCCCCAGAGAATTACCTCGAGTCGTTGGTCTTGCTCGGAGATCGTCATATGCCGGATCATGAGCTCGGAGACCACTTCGACGGCCTCGCCCAAGATGGGGTCGAGCTTTTGGCAGTGCTTGACTGCTGTCACTCTGTAGGCGGAGACCGAGTCGGGGCCTCTGCACGCGTTCGCCAAATCAACCGCATCCTACCCGCGGATCCCCGGTCAAAGCAGCCAGAGGAGATAACTCAGGTTGTGGAGAGTAACGGTCGTGCTGGGAATCTCAAGCCCTCATACTGGAACAGAGCACGAAAGTACGCTCTTCTGGCGGCTTGTCATCCCAACCAGTTGGCCGGTGAATGGACCAATCCTGATACCCGCTTGAGGTACGGCGCGTTTACAGCCACGCTGTTGAGTGGTGTGGAGGCATACAGGAGGAATGGCCAACGATTGAACTGCAGTACGCTCTTTTGAGACGTCAATTCCCGAATCGGATCGTACTCATCGTCGCAACACCCGAAGCTATTCTGCGACCGACCTCTTGGACCGTCGGGTATTTTTCGACTCCTCGCTCGCCACTCCCCGCCTGGCGTCGGCCGACAAGATCGATTTCAAGACCGATGTCAAGACCAACGTCAAGACCGATGTCGAGCGTGTCTACATCGACCAAGGGCAGATACAGAGTGCCAAGCGTGGCGAGAGTTGGGTCATCTGGCCCCATGGCATTTTGAAGCCGACACCCGACATGAAGATCACAACCATCACGATTGACCGAGTTGGTGCGATGCAGTCCTCAGCGCCATTGAAACCCGGAGTGCAAGGTGTAGAGGAGGGCTGTCCTGCGACTCTTGAGTCTGCTGTATATGGTGAAGACCTCCACGTGGTCGTCAAAGACACCACGCTCCGACAACAGTTGGTCAACATGCCCTCTATCGGGGTAAAGTTTCACGATACCGCCTACAACGGTGCTCACTACAAGATCGTGCCTACTGGCGACCAGGTCCACCACCAGGTCATCGATGACTTCGGAATGCCGGTGCCTGGCCTTGCAGTGGAATCGACCGCCGACAAACTTTATCTCTCGATGGAGAAACTCGCCCATTACATGAGGGTCCTGGAGCTCAGCAACGCCACGGGCAAGAACGACCTCCGAGGGGTATTCACATTCCAGGTGGCTGACAATACTACTGTCGTGCAGAACGGGGACAGTATCGAATTGGACATCACAAATCTCCGACGCCTATGAAATCCACAAGACCCCAACGAGATCGATCCAAAGACGCTTTACTACAGTGTGCTCAATTTGAAATCGGATAAAACGGTCTCTCTGTTGCTTCCGACAGGAGACAACAGCGGACACAGCCTGCAGATGGACCCCGACTCGCGCACCATTCATCACACCATCGAAATGACAATGGAACAGTCAGACGGCGATGCGGCTGAGATCAATGACATTTGCAAAATAATTGTGGCAGATAAGCCCACCTTGGTGGGAAACCTCGCTACAATCGACGCTCTGAGAGGCAACGCGGGTGCCGCAACACAGGCTGACTTCAATCAAGACTTTCAGCGGCTGTTGACTCGAGTTGGGGATGGATCGCGGGAGGGGAGGGCTATTGACCCTGAAGATGTCACAAAGTGGCAAACAACTCAAATCGCGGTCAAAGTTGTCAGGTAGTTAGCCCTGAGTTGGGAGGTTTTTCACCCGAGGCGAGACCTATCAGAGGCCGAGTATTGTGCGATACGGTTTCCCTCATCCCTGGACCGAAGAGTCACTGTTTTAAGAGTAGACGCTCGCAACAGCTATATCAGTGCCACTGCTACTACTCCTACTACAAGTCATTAGTTCGATGAGGGAGAAGTTTTACATTCCCGGCCCTATGTCTCCCCTTAAGCGCGTTTACTTAAGGCCAGAATGACAGATATATGCGCAGAGCTAAAAATCTTGTTCAGGATTCGGAAGAGCCCCTAGAACAGACCCCGGGTTATCCAATACGAACATTACTAGATCCGGGCAAATGTGCTCTATGGGATGATCGTGTTTGAGCCATGTATTCCGACACCTAGCTTACTGTATAGTGTAAATGACCCGGTTTCCGTCCTCATTCAAACTGCTGTGGTGTCTCGAACCTACTCTCTCCCCATCTGAATACCCAACTTCCCGCAGGTAATGGGAATCATTCGAGCAATGAAGTCCGTTGGAGAAACATCCAAGGCAAAGCTCGAAGGCACCTTCACTGCAAATGTCACAGTGAAAGTAAAGGTGAGTTGCCAGTTCCTTGCACACGTCGCAGTGCACACTCCAACCGTATTTCTCCTGGCAGTCTTCCGGCCGTGTGATATACTTGGGATCGCTCCCCGGTCTGGTCATGTCCTCCATTGTCGCTTGGACACTGGGGAGCATCTCTACGAGCATGACTGCCGGTTCCCGTCTACTCTTGTCTTCGGATCGACAGAGGGTGATGATATCTTTAAGATACTGTGGGACGTGATCCCTAAGATCAAGTAGCTGTATCGGGCTGGCATGCGGCTCAGTGTAAGGGTCCTCGGTGTAGCTGACCATCTCACAGAACGTCCTCACTCCGAGCAGTCCCAAGTGAGAGGCGATGCACCAAAGCCGAAGACCTAACTGATACAGGTCAGTCTCTGGAGGCTCGTATAGACCCTCCCCTTATTGCAGCAAGGCGGTGTTCGGGTGGTATAGCTGCGGGCCCTGCCGAATCTACAGAAAATCGTCTTTGGAAACCATCCAATAGGACGATTTCGTCGTCACTAGAAATACCTATTCCACTGCATCTAGAGGCACCGAGAGACCCTATTACCATTCCCCTCTTGTGAACCTCAGATACAGCTCGAACAAGTTGTTGACACCACCTTTCAAGCCGCTCCCAGCTGATGGGACGACCTGAATGGTGAGCGCAGCTGAGTACATCCCGAAGTAAGCCCTTCGCAGGAAGCACGATCAAGTAGCCAGTGACATTGTCACTTAGATCATCGCTACTTGTGACCACGCCGCCCTATCGCATCGTAAGTCAGGAATTGTCCATCAACATCACGGGTGAGGGCTACTTACGAACGGACTAATGGGTGGACAATTCGCACAAGCTTGGAGAACACTAAGTTCGTACAAATCCAAACCAAGTTGAAATCTCTCAGGGTGGAACCGATGAAGTTTCGGCACGTTAGGTATTGGCGGTCCAGGCTTCTCTCTTGGTATGGTCGACAACCAAGGTGACGTACACGAGTTGTTAACATCTCTTGCATATCCTTCGTGACTTGGTGAGATTTTCTGCCCAGGCCTGTGAACTCAAATCCAGAATGGCCAAGATAGGTGCTGAGCTCGAAATCTTGCTCAAGGTCTGGAACAGCCTTCAAAGCAGACCCCAGGCCATTGAGGATTGCCTTTGGGAGGTTCGGGCAAACGTGCCCTGTGGGACGATCGTTCTCGGGTTTGGCGTTCCAAAATTTCCACCATGGGGACTCAATGTCAACGGAAATGCGCACCGTCAGCCGTATCCATTCATTGGGGGCTGGAGAATAGAACAATGTGCAATGGGTGACTCGCGTAAAGTCAGGGACTTGGAAAGCGTCGTGGCAAATTAGGATACGTGTCGCTGGTCGGGATGTGTAAATTGCCGGTCGAAAAGATCGCATTCTTTCAAAGGAACTAGAAGGTTGAGCCTGAGCAGATACCTCGTGGCTCGGGGTCACTTCTTCGTCTCTAGCGATTGGACTGGAGCCTTCGAGAAGGCCCCCAAACGGCCCTGCAAACTGGTAAGGGGAAGTTGCTGGTCCGGAGTCTCCATTGGCATCGATCCTACTTCCTGGCACGATATTTGAGAGAATGAGGTTTGCGGTCCGCATCGGAACGTCGGCCACTCTAGCATTGGTGATGGTCGTAGTGAAGTCAACTCGACGCGCAGTCAAGCTATTGTTATATCTCATTAGCCTGTTTGTATTCTCGAAAATGTAACATGAAAGAGGTTTATGTAACTTACAGTATGTCCGTACTCAAAGCAATAGACATGAACTCGTGGGTCTCCTTCAACTTATTCTTTAGCTCGACGATTGTTCTTTTGTACCAGGCCCAGCAAAATCGTCTAGTTAGCCCCTTCCCCAAACCTCATAAGTTTACCGTGGAAAACTTTATGGAGTTCATTAACGATGGCTTGTGCTCGCGAGATGATGCCTGCCAGCATGCCGCTGGGCCGCCCATTACTCGCTGCAGTTGCTGTTTGATGAAAGCGTTGAAAAAGTGAGAGCTGGCCCTTGTAAGATTCAGTATAGGTTCGAGCTTCACGCTCCTTCAAGGTGGTCTATGGGTTGCTGAAGGAGAAGCCTCGGAGTGTACAACTTACCTGCAGTTGAAGCATCTCCCTGGGGGCCTTGTATAGCCCGACCGCCTGTTGCACGACCAGCACGACAGCTTGGACACCCTGGATCGAAGCAATGATGCTTGAAGCAATGCCCAAAGCCTCGGCCATTGTTGATCATTACAGAATCGCCACAGCGTCAGGAAAGGTGTGAGGGGAGTCAACGTCTTTAATTTTTTTCGTCTTCAATGTAAATTCAGGGCTTGACTCCTTTTATTTATCAATGGATATACCATTAGATTGTAATTTCTCGTACACCAACCTTTATGCGTGCCGTATTCACACGAAGTTCAGGCTCTTCACGTTAGAGCTACGAACAACCAACGCCAGAATCTCCTCAGGAGCCTCAAGGTTTCTGAGATGAACGGACGATACCATGCCGTGATGAGCTCAGAAGACTCTACGTTTGATCGATTGTTCCTTTCTTACGAATCCGTGACAGGTCAAATTGCAGCGACCTGGATTCTTCAAAGAACGAACCCTCAGAAGAAGATGACACGATGTCCGACCTTGATTCTGAGGATATGTGGTCAAGTAGTTCTGATGACTTCTTTAATGTGCATTTGGAGGCAATCGATCAGTCTTGAAGCTCATTTACTTCGTAGATTCAATCAGACAACAGCGAAATGTTCTGGATTCAAGGAAAGCCAGGGTCCGGCAAGAGCACTCTCATGAAGTTTATCATGGAGAATGACAACACCCAAAGACTACTCGAACGATGGAGTCTGGGAACAAAACTTTTGTCTCACTTCTTTTGGAAGGTTGGAACCTCGCCTCAGAACGGCATCAAGGGGCTTTTGTGCTCTATGCTCCACGGCGCCCTCACAGAGTGCAATGGCCTGATAGATCAAGTCCTCGATGACTTTAAAGCCACACTGTCAAAGGATTCCTACCACGACTGGTTAGTTCGTGAACTCAATGATGTCTTCTTCTCCGCGCTGCAACAGAAGACATGGCCGATCTGCATTTTCATCGATGGGCTTGATGAGATATCCGACAAGGATGGGTTCTCGAAGCTCAGGGATCTGAGTGAACAGCTCAATAGGTGTGACGGAGTCAAATTATGCGTTTCTAGCCACCCCGAAAAGCGACTCTTGGAGCCACTTGACGCAGCGGGGCAGCTACAACTCGACTAGAAGACCTCACCAGGCCTGAGATGCACACCTTTATTCAGAAGGAACTCGCACCATTCAAATCGAATGGGCAGCTTTCCCCGTACTTCGTGCAGACGCTCGTTGGTATGCTTCTTGACAAGGCCGAAGGCGTGTTTCTCTGGATTTTCCTGGCGACGAAAAGCCTAATCACAGGGATTCGGAACCAAGACGATGAAAAAACTCTTTTCCAGAGGCTCGAGGAGTTGCCAGCGGAACTCGAAGGACTGTACGCCGAGATGTGGCGAAGATTGAACGCAGAAACTCCGTATACCTCGAGACGGCAGGGAGATACTTCCGATATGTCGCGTTCAAAAGGCCGGAGATATCCGTATGGAGGCTAAGCCAAGAGGTATTTGCAAGAGCACCACCATATTTTGAGTGTCTTCCGAAAACAATTCTCCTAGAGGTGGCGTTTGCTGAAGCATACCAAGGCATCGATATCCGAAGCACTGAGAATCACAATGTCAACAACAAATCTGTTGTAGATGTAAAGCGCATATGCGATGTGATGAAGAACAATATCATCACGCGATATGCTGGACTTCCGCAAGTCACCACTGGACCTAGCAACAATTGGATGTCGGACGGATGAAGTCCGATTTTGTCTGGGTCAAGTGGGCTTCATCCACCGGACAGCTCACGACTTTCTCGCCGAAACGGGGGCAGGTCGATGCATTCTCAACCACCAGTCCGATCCACAATCACCTGCCGATGTAGTTGTCACGCTCATGAGATCTTTGATCGACGTGGCAAGGACGCTTCACCCGGTGAGGTACCTGTTGAACGTTGACAGCGCCATTGACGCCTTGGTTAGAGTGGCTCATGAGTTTGAAAGTCCAGCCAACCAAGCTCCAACAACTGGTCCGGCCCGGTGACACTTTGGTGAAGCGCAACTTCGAGTGTCTGTGGATCCTGCCCTTGGATCGGACTTTCAAGAGACGCTGCACAAGTCCCTTCAGAAGAAAATTGCTAGCGATATTCATGTTACTAAAATGACTGGGGGCGATTCCGGAGCTGACGTCTTTCAGGAAGTGAAGCATAGAGATGAAGTGCAGCTCAGAGGACCTGAGTCGGTGATTGGGTATGCCGGAGCAGTCCGTCCACTGGATATTCCTGGTCAACACGCCCAGGAGCTGGCCGATAATACGGCAATCCCTCTCGCACACATCGGTCGATTCTGAAGTATCTTGATGGTCCCCGAGAAACATCCCCCACATGAGTCACGACCCTTTGGAGTTACCCTGAACCCAGCAGCGGAAGAGGGTCCCTTTGCACTCGACACGAGGTTCAAGCCCAAGTTTGTCAATGCCGGCGAAGATGTCGTATATTTTTCAGTCCCCGTGTTCAGCCCCGAATTTGATATTTGCAGAATTTTCCTCTGAAAGCTTCTCATTTTGAGGTGCCTCCAGGTAAACACCAGCAAGCCCCGTTCGATATCAAGCTGCCCAAACTGCCTAAAGGAATACCACACGGGTGAAGCTCAATCGCCAACCTCGTTGAGACATTGTTCGTACAATAGTCACGAGAAAGAATGACCTTCCTTGGAAAAGTGTGGAGTTGCCCCTAATATGGAGTGCAAGTTGTGAATGAAACTCTAGACAGTTTGTGGATTAGTGATAACTAGTATAATAGTCATTAGTGGCTAGGAGTTGAACTAATAATAAGTTGGATAAATAGTTGAGACTTTCGTAACTTACTCGAATCCAGGCAGTAAACTATGTGGTTCAACTTACTCAAATTGCCGTACGTTTAAGCTTATGGTGAAACTTCCGAAGGGCATTCGCCCCAAAGTCCTTTTGCGTCCGTCTGAGTAAGCCTAGCAAGGATACGTGGCTATGCTTGGTGAAGTCTTTGGTGGCGGACCATAGACAGGCCAATCGGAGCAAACCAGACAAGAGCTAAAGCAACCCCTCATTTTGGGCTTCTATTTCTGGCGCCCAAAAGCTACCAAGCAACAATAAAGGCCTCGACAGGTGGCCCCGGCCCAGCCTCAACCACATCGAGATGGCCCCAGGCCGGGCGAATATGGCCTCAGGCCGGGCGTAAATGCGGAGAACAGGCAACAGGCGCAGAAACGGCGTGGTGTCTCCCGTGGCTAGCCCCAGCCACTGGCAAAGAATAAAAGGATCTTCTGCCTTGTGGTACTTTGGAAGTTCGAAGGACTTGAGACAAAGTCCCAAAATGATCAGCTCCGAAAGGGACTAGGGGCTTGCTTGGCACTTGTTCTAAGCCCCGCCCAGCTGGGCTTGTATAGTGGATGGCGGAGGCAGCTGGCGGGCGGAGTGCTGATTCTGGTCACACTGCACAAAGCCTCTTGGAGCTATGGATGCGAGGTCAAGGATATAAGAAGCGTGTCTCAGCTGTCGCTACGGAATAAGAAAGGAACAGTGGCAGCAACCGCAAAATCAGTCTCTTTAGCTCGAAAGGTAGACCACTTGACGCCGAGTCACTAGAAATCTTCTTCCTTCTTCGGTCAGTGACTATCTCTGGCCAACATGGCGCCCTACGATACCCGGAGTACAGACTACGGGAACCTCTGCACGACGCCGGCATGCATTCACCTCGCGTCGGAAATCCTCTGGGCTCTGGCTCCAAACTACACTGAGATCGACCCTTGCACTGATTTCGACAAGCGTAAGTCTCCAATCTCTTAGCTACCTAGACATCGAATGCTGACCTACCTCGCACAGTCGTGTGTGGAAGCTGGGCCGCGCACAACGAAATCCCCGCCGGCTCCGACTACATCAACGCCCTCACCGAAACTGGCGACCGGACCATGAACACGGTGCGGCAGATGCTCGAGGGCTCGTATCCGAGTGGGTCGGACGCGGGATGGATCACTGTCGACTTGACCAAGAAGCAGGTCAAGGCCGACAAGGAGAACTTTGCTAAGATGCAGAAGGCCTACGACGTCTGCATGGATCATGAGACGCTTGAAGCGAAGGGCCTCGCGCCCCTGGCAGGCTTTGTGAAGTCTGTTGTCGAGCTGTTTCCTGTCTCTAACGATTCGGAGGATGATATCTCGGTTGATCTGGGGAAGACGATTACCTTGTTCGAGAGCCTTGGAATCGAGACGACGCAGAGAATGGTGCAGACGCAAAACACCATCAACCCCGAAGAGATTCTTCTTTCCATCATCCCCCCTTCCAGCAGCGATATCCCCTCCACCGAGGAAGACGTCTTGGAGTACCTCAAGCTCTCCGCCACGCTCCTCTCGGCCGTCCACCCCGGAAATATTAGCCTCAAGGAAGCCACCCGTCGGATGAAGGCCACCATCCAGGCGCAAATATCCTTGGCGGAACTCATTTCCGAGACCAGCGAAGGCGACACGGCGACCGGACTCGAGACCATCAGCGAACTGGCTCCCCAGCTCAATTACGAATACGTGATTGGCAAGCTGGCTCCCGAGGAGTTTGACACGACCACGACGGTCCTCCAGGGCGCCTCGTACTTTGGCAACCTGTCGCAGGCCATCGCCGACGTGCCCCGCGACGTGATCCAGACTTTCTTCGTGTGGAAGGCCATTGCGGCCGTGTCGGCGTACGTCGAGTCGGACGAGACGAATGCTTATAACGCCTTCATGACCAAGCAGAAGGGCGACGATCCCGAGAGCCCGGCGCCGCGATGGAAACAGTGCGTGGGCCTCCTCGACGACGGCGTCAGCTGGATCAAGAATGATGCAGTCGCCTCAAACACTGTTGGACCCAGCGGTTTGACCTGGATTCTCGCCCACTTCTTCCTAGACAAGAACTACTCGGAAGAAGCAAAGGAGCTCACGTCCGACATTGTTGACGCCCTCGAAGCGGCCTTCCTCTCACGCCTCGAGGCCAAGAACTGGGTGACGGACAAGGTCAAGGCGGCGGCGACGGAAAAGGTCAAGAAGATGAAGAGCCAGATCTCGTGGCCTACTGACCCGGACACTTTGGATCCCATTGCGCTTAAGGACTACTACAAGAAAGCAGTGGTCACCTCTTCTCATGTCAAGAACGCGCTGGGCTTTGCTTATGCAAACATCGCGCACTCGTGGGAGACGCTCGGCAAGCCGCTCGGCCGCGGCAAGTTTGCCATCAGCACGCTCACGCCCAACGCGTACCAAGCCTCGCAGCTCAACACCATGGTTCTTGCGGCGGGGATCCAGCAGTTTCCCATTTACGACGTCGACTTTCCCGCCTACATCATCTACGGCGGCATGGGCAGCATCGTCGGCCACGAGTTGACGCACGGCTTCGACAACAACGGCCGCCAATACGACGCAACAGGCAACAAGACAACGTGGTGGGACGAAAAGACCATCGAAGAGTTCACCAACCGCACCGAATGCTTCGTCAAGCAGTACTCGGACTTCACCATCGCGGCCCCCAACGGCACGCGCCTGCACGTCGACGGAGAGAACACCCTCGGCGAGAACATTGCCGACGCGGGCGGCGTGGTGTCGAGCTTTGACGCGTGGAAGAAGTGGGAAAAGGCAAAGGGAAAAGCAAAGGACCTGCCGGGCTTGAGCCGCTTCACGCACGAGCAGCTCTTCTTCCTCAAATGGGGCCAGAGCTGGTGCCAGAACATGCCGGCCGAGCAGCAGGTGGCTCTGTTGAGCGACGAGCATAGCCCGAATGATGCGCGGATCAAGTTGACACTGGATAATTCGGCTGAGTTTAGGGAGGCGTTTAAGTGCAAGAAGAAGCAGCCTACTTGTGAGCTGTGGTAGAGGTGCTTTGATGAATCAAGGCACGGGGGTTAGGGTTCGATTAAATTGTTCATATTTAGTTAACTAGTTATATGTTATTCACGTAGTTATAGACAGTTACGTTATCCTCATCAACTTGCAATTTACAAGATGTCTGAGAAGGACATACTAATCCTGCCATTTTATCATTCCACTCAATGACCTGTTTTTGGAACAACCGCTATCTGAGGCTACCTACCTAAACCGGGTCATGCCTCATCCGCTCTCAAGTCAGGTCGTCCCCCACCATCTCAATGTCGAGTTGCGACCTCGGCGTTTTATCGCCGAGCTCCCCCGCCATCAGACCACGACTCAACAACCACACCGACAGACACCATGTCGACCAGATCAAAGAGGACATGTATGCGCTGCCACTCCAAAAAGATCAAGGTACGATACAATTCTTTCCAAGTGATACTTAAATCATCGTCGCAACCGTACTCATCGTCCAACCGTAGTGCACCGGGTTCCCAGACTGTGAGAAGTGTGATCGGGTCGGCGTTTGTTGTCAGAAATATTCTCAACCTCGAAGGGGCGAGACTATCGAGTAGGCACCTCCCTAAATATAAAGTCGCACAGAAATATGTTGACATCCGGTACTCAACAGCGCACTGAAACAGGCCCGACAACGGGTCAAGTGGCTCGAGGATGAACTGCAACAACACTTCGGTGTCGCATGCGGGGGCGTGTCAACAGGAGCATCTCTATGCCCACCAAAACAACCTTTGGCAGAATTGGACCAAGAAGCATGCGATGAGCCAGCATCAGCCGAAGATGAAAGCATGCAAGATTCGTCGCAGCCCAGAGACGCCACGCCCACTCCCCCAGCAAACGCCGCACCAGAACTCAGTCTTCTCGCCCTCAACGCAACCGGAGAGCTCAAGTACCTCGGTCCTTCGAGCGGAACATTTTTCGCATCGTATGCGACGGCCATCGCTCGATCATTCACCGAAAAACGACACCCTATCCAACACTCGATCTCTATCGGACGGGACGATCGGCGGCGCGAGATGATTGTCGCAGGAAAGCAAGCCTCCAATCGCCTTACCGCCAAAGACGCCCGCTTGCTTCTGACATCGTATCAGATGTGGGTGCAGCCGCTTTATCCTCTATTTGACCCCAAGAGTCTCCAGACTTTGGTAGAGTCTTGCGTAAACGAGTCGGCTGTCGAGAGCGACCGGTCCAGCGACATGTCAATCTTTTACTTGGTCATGGCCCTCGGAGCCACCAACTATTCCAACACGATGAAGGAGATGCAAACCCGCAGCCAAGAAGAAATCACACCAGCCATCGATTCAGTCCTGTCTCCGTCTTTACTCTATGGCAATGGGCTTCAATACCTTGTCGGAAATGTCCCATCACTCAAGTCTAGCATCTCGACGATCCAGATTCTCATCTTGATTTGCATATATAGCTCTTATGGACCGGTAGGCTCAAGCCAGTGGCAGCTGTCGGGCCTTGCGATGCGGGTATGTTGGGCATTTACATGTACTATCCTTTGCTAGCCAAGACTGACAGTTCTTCCAGATGGCCATCGAGATAGGTCTACACTACACACCCGAAAAGCGGGAACTACCGGACGCAGACGGCAAGTTGGGCCAAAAGGCCCGAGTCTTTTGGTGTGCGTACGCAATTGAGATTTGCCTAGCATACAATTTGGGGCGCCCTCCGTCTATCGCAGAGGAGCACATCACAACAAAGCTCGCCGACCTAGGAAACAATGCATCATTAGGCGTGCATCACATCAGACACCGGCAAATCCAGAGCCACATTGTGTCTCGGGTTTATCGCGGAAGCGGCACCAGAGGGGCCATGTCGGAGGATGAAACACAGGCTGTCGTCTCGAAACTGCAAGCTGAACTGGACGAATGGAGACTCCAGCTTCTCACCATCTACGAATTGGACATGACATCCCCGTTTCCTCTGAGGTAAGTCTCCCGA
This sequence comes from Thelonectria discophora, assembly GCA_911649645.1. NCBI lineage: Eukaryota > Fungi > Ascomycota > Sordariomycetes > Hypocreales > Nectriaceae > Thelonectria > Thelonectria discophora. The sequence goes on along the minus strand of CAJVRK010000008.1, from coordinate 2,385,207 downwards.
CCTGCTGGAACCTTACCCCTACTCATAGACCCAGCTACTGGGAGAGGCTCTATCATGGGACTTCATTTGTCTTGCACCGATCAAGTCCACTCTGTCCTCAGCCCACAGCTCAATCACTCGGTCGATGTATTCGATCGGCCGGAGAGTATCTCAACTGTATGGCCGAGATTCTGAGGAGCAGCAATGTTCCTCTCTCCTGGATGTTGGTTCAGGGGGTTTTATTCGCCGGCCTAACCATGCTCATCACGGCGAGGACCAACGTCCATGTCTTGGCTACTCACGCTGGAATATCATTCCTGCTTGTCGATCTACCTTCCTGGACTCGAAAATGCTCCGTCTGCGTCAGCGTTGTCAATGAGCGCTGGAAGGAAGATTTGCTGTCTAAACTGGACTCGCAGTTTGAGCTGCTTGCGAACGACACCCTCAGGGTCATCTCCAACAGCCTGACTGCACAAAGAGGGGCACAGCACTCGCTTCAAGCACCTGCGCTATCGACATCTTCGGGAGGAGGACAAGCACAACCGCTTCCGAGTTCGGTCCAGGAAGAAAGTGACCTCGGCGCCAACTTGACCGACGGGGTGGGAGGTGGGACTGATGATTGGGAGAACTTTCAGTTCTTTCGTGAGTTTCTTGGTATTGATGATGGGGTGCAGACCTTTTGGGATATTCTGGCTGCTGATGGCGACAGGAATGGCGCAGCTGGTCAAGGGTTGTCCTTGCCATTTTGAGTATACCCTAACTTGAGAGGTAATAAGGATCTAGGAGGGCCCAAGAATATTCTCATGAATCTATATTCCACTTGACAAAAATGGTCATATCCGATGTTTCCTACTACCTACTCTCATACCACCTCCTTGAGCTTTGTCACTGCATTCTGGATGGCCTCAATAGCGGCATCAAGAAGGGGAAGCTCCAACTCGGCATCCTCCAGCGCCGAGGCCAAAAGCTCATATCCCCGAGTATATCTCTCCTCTTCATCCTTAAAGTATAAATAACTCGTCGCCATTCTCAGACGATAGCGCCCACCGGCAAGTCCCGCATCGTCCTCACCAAACGCAGAGCCCGGCAGAGTAGCAATGTCGCATTCCTCGATGAGCCAACGGGACAACCCAAGACTCGTCGTTATGCCAAGTTTTTCCAATTGTTTGGTATACGGATGAAATGACGGGTACACGTAAAACGACCCTTTTGGCTCGGCAATGACTAGACCGCAGTCTTTTAGGGCGCGGTACAGCGTCGTGGTGCATTTTTTGTGCAGAGATACGAGCTGCTGACGATACAAGTCCATCTCTGGGGTGGTGTCGAAAGCGACTGCCGCCGCTTCTTGAGCCGGGGCCGAAGCTGCCGACCAGCATTCCGATGCGTACGCCAGGATGGCACTTTGCACGTCGTTTCCGAATTGAGAGTCGGGGAGGACGATGTAGCCAACTCGCCAGCCGCCGGCGGAATATGTCTGCTTTGATTTAGCATACATGTAGGATGCGAGAGAACCAGCCGTGGTTCGGCCTTACCTTGGACAGACCGCCTGTGAGAATGTTGAGACCAGAGTTGAGCCGGGTGCCCGGGAATGCGCTGGTTCGCTCCCCGTGGGCGAAGAAAATGTCGGCGTAGATCTCATCGCTGATGAGGGTGATTTTCTTGTCCTCGCAAAATGTGAGAATCGTCTCTAAAGTGTCTTCGGTAAAGGCTTGTCCGGTTGGGTTGGACGGGCTGTTGATTAGCATCACGCGGGGATTCCCGCCTTCAGCGACGGCATTGTCGAAGGAAGCGTCGAGGGCAGATTCTGATCTGTTCAGCAATCAAAACATCAATATGAGAACAGGGTACGGACTCGTGATTGTGTGACGGTCATGCTCGTCGGTTTCCACCCAGAAAAGCCGCTTCTGCGCATGCTTGACCTGGGGTTCGTAGCTGACCCAAGACGGGCGAGGGAGCAAGACATCACCGTCGAGAATGTCGAACAGGGCAAACAACAGCGGCTTTGATCCGGGTGCAACGACGACCTGATCAGCCTTGATGGTGGTACCGAGTCGTCGAGATTGGAACCTGGAAATTGACTGGAAGTGATGAGTCCTCGCAAGCATCTATATCTAGGAGGCACTCAGGCTTACCTCTCTCAGCTTCATTAAGCCGGCGACCGGGAGGTAATTGGTGATGGTGCTCGCCTCTCGGTGAGCGGCGACGACGCCTTTCTGGAGGGGGAAAGTCGCCTCGCCGAATCCGAGATGGACAATGGCTCGTCCCAGTCTCAGGCGCTCTTGAGCCAGCTCGTTGATCCGTAGGGTGGGAGAGAGGGTGAGGGACTGAGCAAGGTCGGTCAGGGGGGTTTTGGTGGCAGCCATGATGTATTTTCAATTGAATAAAAAACTTGATGAATTGTGAGAAGTGATATTGATATCAGATGTCGCCTAGGCGTCTTCTATGTTCTACGAGATGGCTTCCAGCGGTGAGGAGTCTCGGCGTTTCGGCGCCGAAGTCCGAATGTCGCTGATCCTTGTGCATCGGATCACCTGCGTATCTACACAAGCGTGATGATGACATATTTGTCTACTATTGGCATTAAATGCGTGTAACTTGTAGAAATAGCTATCTTAGCTGTATCCCGCGGCATGAATATTACAAAAACCCCCAGAGCCATCACCCACTAAGGAAGCTTGAATCCCGCCTTCCGGTTCTTCTGGAAGAAGCCCGTCGGGTCGTACTTCGCCGAAACCTTTTGCAAAAACTTGACATTATCGCTCCCGTAGCTCAAGATCGGGCTCTTCTGGCTCGGGTCGACGTAGTTGAGGTATCGCCACTCGCGCAACCCGCCGACCGACTTTGCGTACTTTTCCAGCGCGGCCGAAAAGGCGCTCGCCTTCTTGAACAGCAGGGCCTCCTGCTTAGCCGTCTTGACGGTGCACGCCAGCAACCACAGGAGCGAGTTGCCCTCGATGCGGTCGATGCCGAGCACGTTGCCGCCGCGCGAGACGCCGTTGTCGATGAAGAGCCGGGGGATGGGCTGGAAGAGGTTCTGCGTGCCGAGGTCGGCGGCGGGGATCTCCTTGAGGAGGTCGGAGACAAAGGTGGCGTGCAGCTCGGCGGCCTTTTTGATGATGCGGACGTCGTTGGAAAAGGTTTGGCTGAACCAAACGTTGCTGCGAGTTGTGAGGATGATGGAGGACTGGACGGGAATGCCTGACTTACCGGAGACCAGAGGTGAGGACATAGGCGTTGGCCATGTTGCTCATGTTGCGGACAGTAAAGTCATTGAACAGCTGTGTGGCCTTCAACGCCTCGTCAAAGGCAGGCGGCTTCTCAACACCAGTTGTATCGACCATGACCTGAGCAACGACCACCTCGCTGGCAATGCTCGGGTTATACGTCCAGTTGATCAGGTACGCCGCCTCGGGGTTCTTGTCATAATTGTCGGTAAAGTTGACCATGGCATTGGCAATGACATCAGCCTGCGAGATGTTCGACGCGCTGATGCCGCCCCAAATGAGCCCGGCCGGGAATGCGGCCAAGTCAAAGCGCGTGACGATGCCAAAGTTGCCCGAGCCGCCCTTGAGCGCCTTCCACAGATCGGCGTGTGAGGTCTTGTTAGCGTTGACGACGCTGCCGTCGGCCAGCACAATCTCGGCGTTGACGATGGCGTCGCACCCGAAGCCCGCCCGCCCCGTATAGTACGAGTTACCGCCGCCCGTCAGAAACCCGGCGATGCCCACGTTTCCGTCACGGCCGCCGGGGACCGCCACGCCGTACGGCTCGAGGGCTTCAAAGACGTCGCCCCATCGGCCGCCGGGGAGAATCGACGCCAGACCGGTAGACGCGTCGTACGAAGTGCCCTTGATGAGGCCCAGGTCAATGGTGACGCCGCTGTCGACGTTGCTGCCGCCCGCCCAGTGGCTGTGGCCGCCGCTGCGGATGGCAAAGTCCGTGCCGCAGCTGCTGAGCACGCGGACCGCCTTGGACACGTCGGAAGTGCTCTTGCATTGCACGATGCAGGTGGGCGTCAGGCGGGCGTCGGCGGACCACCACGAGTCGACGCGGGTTTCGTAGCTGTCCTCGCTGGGGACTAGGACCTGGAGGCCCTTGGCCGCGAGCTTGGCGCACTGGGAGGAGAGGTCAGTCATGTCAAAGGATGAGGCGAAGATATAGGTGATTGAAATAGTGCTGACAGGCTGACAGCTGGGGTCGCATGGGAGTTCAGATGAACTTACAGCGCTGGAGGACGCATCGCTGCGGGGGACGATGGAAGACTGCACATTGGAGACACCGAAAAACAGCGCTAAGAGCGCCTGTGTAGCCAATTGACCCTGCATGATGGATAATCGCCGAGGTGCTCTATGTGATACACACTTGGAAGAATGGTAGACGCCCACCACGTCCTTTATAACTCGTCCCTCCAGGGAACCCTCTCCCCCCGCGTTGCCTGACGATTGAGCCCTGCTGACGAAGGCATTGAGGCCGCAATTTATCGGAAATACGCATCTCTCTCATTTCGCCCACCTCGGCTGATCCCCTTGATAATTTCCATCCTCCGGGACCACAGGGTCCTTTCCTTTCTGAGTTATCCCTTGATTCCCTTCTAGTCCTTCCGAGTCATTGCCCCTGGGAACAGACACTTCCCCGCAGGAATCCTGTTGGTCTGCCCCTGTCGATTACCTTTAACTCCCCTCCCGCGGAGCCGACTCCGGGCGATAGTCTTATGCGGGTGGTTTAGCGAGGCGGGACGGGAACCCATCTGGCTCGGCCAGCTTTGCCTCATCGAGTTTACGTCGGCAATCAGATGCTGACGAAAGGATTCGCCCGATGTCGCACCGTCAGGACAAGGTTGGAACTTTAATGCAACTAACTTGTAAACGAGTCTTGGTGAACCGGGGAGGACCAACACGTTGTATTTGTGATGGGGGGAGATATTGCCTCATCGACTGAAGTGTTGGGAGGTGCCCGGGAGGTTGGAAATCCTCCTGCAGTGTTGTTGTTCAAGAAGAGCAAGTGGTCTCACTCGTGGTGTCTTGACGACTCATTCATGCTGTGATCACAGAGACATCTAAAACAGATAAACGGAGTAATCAGACCACCCATTGAGGCAACAAGACTCTTTTGAAGGCCCGCATGTCTCCATTGAGAAAACTTGACTTCGAACCAACACCCAATTACAATAGCAAGCGCTATTATAGCCTCGAAACAGGATACTAGCCACTACAATGACGGTTGACGCGGCCGCCCCTGGCTGAACCCGGTTTCGGTTCGACTGTTCAAGTCTTGCATGAGTTCCTGTGCCTTTTTTGCTTTTTGATCGATCGTATGTAAAGACGGATTTCCAATCGTCTGCCCAGAGGGCTTCCCGAGCTCTCCGGTTCCTATTCCTTCCCGTCTTTTGCTTTCATCTGCGATTTGTTTCTTCCCGCCATGGCAACAGTCAACGGCGTCCTGGTGGCCATTCCGCCTCCGGACGGCTACGTCGTCGATTTTGAAAACCCGCAGCGCCGGTCCGTCACGGCCACGTACACAATTTGCGGCGTGGGCATGACCTTGGCTTTGTTCTTCATGCTGCAGCGGCTATATGTCAAAATCTTTATCCGAAATAAGTTCGGCGTCGATGATGGTATGCAAAACAAGAAATGTGGCTGCAGGTGGTAGAGCTCTTCGTCGCTCGAGGACATCGAAACGCTAACGGTCGAGATTTGAACGGTTGAACAGTGCTTCTGATCATCGCCTGGGTATGTATGTTTGCTGACTTTGCGTTCGTGGATCCATGGCTTACGGTTCCGGCAGCTTGGGTCCATTACCATTCAAGTTCTTACCCTCCGTAAGTTTCGTCCCAAGTGATCCTACGTCGCTTGGCGTCTGTTGCTGACTGGCTTGGCGCTGCAGGATCCTTCATCCAGGGCTGGATGGGAGTCCACGCGTGGGAGATTCCCTTTGCCAAGTTCCAAAAGGCCGTATTCGTAAGTCGTCCCTCGCCATCAACAGACCGTATACTAAAGGTGCCATCGTAGTGGGCAAACTACATCAACTCCATCGTCTACACCGTCCCGACATGCCTCTCCAAGATTGTCATCCTCATCTTCCTGCTCGAGATCAACAGCAGCCAGACCTGGTACCGATGGAGCGTCTTCGTCACAATGTTCGTTGTCGCCGGCTCCAGCATCGGCATCTTCTTCGCCTCTGTGTTTCCCTGCACGCCACTACACAAGGCCTGGGACTTGACGCTGGCAGCTGACGTGGGGTCCTGCATCGATCGGCCGGCCATGTTCCAGGCCACGGCTGGGCTAGGAGTTGCGACCGATGTCATTATTCTTTGCATTCCGATCCCGATGGTGGTTAGGCTGCAGTTGTCATTTAAGAAGAAGATGGCTCTTTTGGGCTTGTTTTCCATTGGCTCTGCGTAAGCCTCCTCAATCGCAGTGGAACTCACCACCAGCTCTAACTCTTCAATAGGACTGTCATCACCTCCATGGTTCGACTCGCGCTCCTCAAGTTCCAACTCGACAAAGTCGACACGACCTGGGGCGGTGGCCCAATCCACGCGTGGATGTACGTCAACTCCTCGATCGACACCCTTTCATATCATGTCTACATAAGACTAACAGTTCTGCAGTGGCGTCGAAGCCAACCTCCTCATTATGTGCGCCTGCCTCTCAACCCTCCGCCACTTCGTCCGAACCGTCGCCCCCCGTCTCCTCTCCAGCTCAAAGGGAACCAGCACGGGCAAGTCCAAAACCGGCCTTTCCTCGAACCACGAGCTACGAACGATAGGCGGAACGGGAGGGAGGTCGGCCAACCGCGCGCAGTACACCAAGTTCGACGAGCCTTTTGGGTCGCAGAGCCGCACCGAGGCTGGGTTCGGGTGGAAGGCGAAGGGAGCAGCGGCGAGTATGGATGGCAAGTCGAGCAATGATGATGGGGGTAGCGATAAGGGGATTCTGCAGACGACGACGACGCGTGTATCCTATGAGAATATTCGTCGGGAATAGCTTTTCTGCTCAGGGCGTACGTGGGGTGTGTTGTAGGCTTATTGCACCGGATATAGAGCTTACAAGTGTGTCGTTTTTAATGTCCCCCTGTTGTACATTCCGTCTCTGATCAATTAACAGCAGTCTCACTCTCCACCAGGAATGTCAACAGCGAGTGGTTCGCCCGATAGTTCGCTACAGCGGTTCTGGCGCAGTTATTACCTTGCTTGAGTATTCGAGGCGATGCACCTGCATCGCTTGGTAGGTATCATCCCCTTTCAACACATCCCATACATTAAAATGTCCTTGTCCCTTCCCACCCGCCATGAAAATTGCAACATTTATTCTTCCGTTTGTCTTAAAAACTATACTAGTTATTTCTCTTCCTATTTATCATCATCGGAACTACAGCCTCTCTCTACCAACCTCTCAATATAAACGCCTCCGAGATTCGCCTCCTTCAGATTCCTTCCGATGGCTCCGAAGACCTGGGACTGGTCACCGTCTCCCTTGACGACAACCCAGAATACTTTGCTCTCTCGTACGTCTGGGGCAAGCGGGAGAATCTCGAGACAATCGTCGTCTATGGCCATGAAAAAGAGGTGACGCCAAACCAGCGGTTGTCCTCGCTCGTCTCCGACGCTATTCCACCACGGGGGCACACACTTGTGGGTGGATGCAATCTGTATCAACAAACACGACCACGCGGAGCGTTCCCAACAGGTTCGGCTCATGCGTCGCATATACAGTGTTACCTAAGCTGTCTACCCGTGGTTAGGCCCCAAAGACCACACCCTCGCATTCGAGACCATCAAAACGCTGGCCCACGAGGTCGATCGAGACCAGCCGGAGCCCGCCTGTTCTGGAGGACAGTTCACATTCTGGACACGGTAAGTCCCGCCGTTCGACCTGGGGCGGCTCCAACGATATCCTAGTCTTTGCACGGAAGACGTCGCCTGGATAGCCGTGAGACAGCTTTTGGTAGAGCCGTACTGGGGTCGTGTGTGGATTATTCAAAAAATCATCCTCGCCCGTCAGCTAGTCTTATTTAGCTCAGGCGACGTTACTGGACCTTTCAGTGGTTAGGAAAAGTTTCGAAAGCCCTAAGCTGACATCAACATCAAAGCCTGACTTCTTCAGTGCTGGGTCCCCGTGTCCAGGATGGCCTTCTCCAAGTTCACGTTCGGGATGGATCTCCCAGAAGCCAGAGATGTGCAGCTCATGTACCAATGGGCGCGGGCGTTCCTCGCCCAAGGTGTCACGGCCACGAACCCAAAAGACGATGTTTACGGACTTCTCGCCATTTCACAAATCCCCGCCACCCCCGACTATAGCCCCGATGAAAGCGTCGCCGCAGTCTACACAGAGTTTGTTGCAGGTTGGCTGGAGACGACGAAGCAAACTGGATTGAGCTGTGTCAGGAAACCGAGTTCGCTCGCCTTCTTGGGACTTGTTAGTGTCAGGACCTTTGATCCTTCGGAAGACGTTCCAAGCTGGGCCCCCAACTTCCCCAAGAACTCTCTCCTTGGACTTCGGAGAAGAATGCAGCCGGTCCTACTTGGAGAAGTGCTCCAAGGGCACGAAGGCCAACATCCGCATCTGGTGGGAGACTCTGGAAGCCTATTTGTCTGGGGAGCTGAAATTGAACCGTGGCGTCAAACGGAGAGACTTTTGAGGATATGGCCTGGAACCGTATCCAGGGCCTGCGCAATCTGCCGCCCAACACCGTCTTTTCCGGATTAGCTGACTACGTACGGGCTGCACAGCACTCAGACGCCGTGGACTTGACAGGCCTTCCCCCTTTTCCCGACTTCTTGCTGACTAAACTTTACGAACTCGCCTTCCCGGGCATGGATCTGGCGCAGCTGGGCTTCAGTGACAGCGCCGCAGACGACATCATATCTTGGGCAACAGAGTTCAAAGACTAACTCATGGACGGCAAGCGCTTGACTTGGGACTTGGAGGGATCATTGTTCGAAACTGCGGGCGGATTCCTCGGGTCGGGGCAGACAGACATGTAGATAGGCGACGTACTCTGCGTCCTCAACAGCTATGATCATCCTGTATTGCTGCGAAAACAGGGAGATCACTACGTGTTCGTTGGTAAGGTGTCTGTTGTTTATCTAGACCTAGACGAGGCGGCACATGCTAGTCCATCAGAGTTCAAATGGTTCGAGCTGAAATAGAGGCTCTGCGAGGTTGGGGGCCTGGAAGGGGGAGTGTAGTAGTGGCAATTGTATGGTGAGCAAGAACGGCCGTTTGTGTTTCACATGTCTTTTTCTTTTCTCTTGTTTCCCAGGTCATGCGAGTAGTAGAGTGCCCATGCATGGCAGTGGCCCAGAAGTTGGGCTTCTTGGTTAGGTGGAATCGAAACCAAAGCCCGATTGCTTGCAACCCTCCTTCCTGCTTGATGGCCCTTTTCAAGGCAGAAATACACGGCCCCGTCTCCCGCCTGTGTCTCCCGCCTCAGCGTTGCTGAACGCTACCTAGATGCTGTGAGGCAGCAAGGCAGATTAGTTGGACATTGGCACGTCAATAACTCGGCCTTTTTCCCTTGTCAGTGAATCTCTATCATCTCTCTTTCGTAACTATCACCTTCATCTAGCCCATCTAGTAGCCATCTTCACAATGCACCGACGCCCCTACCTTCTTCTCCTGGGTATCACCCTGCTTGTCAGCTTTGGTGTCTCATTTTCGGAACCTGCTTCGGATCTACAGGTCCAGCCGAGAGGCACCACCGTCGCAGGCGAACAACAGCATCAGATCGACCTTCCATCGGCAACAGACGCGCTTCCTACACCTTCACCTGCCCGCAAGTAAATCTAAGTGTGGCAGACGGAATGTGTGTATCCTGTGAGCGGGATATACACCCGATACCAGCGCTTCTTATTCTACATCTGATTGAATCGTGAATTCATCCATGAGGCTGTTCAGCAAGCAAACATCGTGATACATGTACTCTGGCCACGCTGGATTAGTTCCCCTATCCGAATGGGACAGACTGTGCTTCTCGCATCACCATATGAGGCCTTGGGCCGTACCGGACGTTACAAAGAATCCGTCCACGAATCTGCAACAAGTATGCGTCATCTCGAGGGTTCCAAAGGTGAGAAAGCGGACGATTTCAATAAATGAGCGCAAAATCCTTTCTCGGTGGACGTCGGTGCCGTCTCCAGGCATTTCACGGTGAAAGAGTTCGTGTTTCTGCATCAAGGGAGGGCTCCTGGACCACGTGTGCGCAGCCGTTTCGTTCATGAGCGACTTGAGAGGCGAACAGCCTTTCTCCCCCGGGGAACACCAACACGCACATTGATCTGAGGCATCAACTTCGGAAAACTTATTGATGAGAATCTCAGGAATGCTACCGTGGAATTCCGGGCCAGAAGACAAGGAAGCTGCCATCATGACTGCAACGTAATGCCAACCAGTAGCATGCGCATTCAGTCCCATGTTAGCTGAATCACGGGCAATCGCGTCAAGGAAACCCGATTCCCGTAACCATTCCAGTCCCTCGATGAAGGATTCTGGATCCCAATCATTGAAAGCATTCGGCCGCCACACCATGACGGGAGTGCGCTCAAAAGGGTCGTGTTGCACATAGTCTCGAAACCCATTTTCGAAGAATACTGCAAACGAAGAATACTGCAAAGTATCGCAGTGGAAGCCCGTCAGAGTGATAAAAGGTCTCATAGGAATCGTCAACTCGAAGGACGGCAGGAATTGCAATACCGGCGTCATCAAGTGCAGCGCAAAGGGAGGCTGACATGCCATCCGCACGTCGCCCGAAGCCAAGCCTTCAAAAGCCTCGAAGTTCTCTTGCGCAAGCTCGAGCAGTTTCCGCCTTCTGTCAGAGAGTCGCGATGCGATCACAGCAGCAAATTCGGGCGTCGTGTAGTCTAGGGGGTTCGACGTCAAATCAAAACGGCAACCTGACTCCATAAGAAGGTTGAGAGATTCAGCGTAGCCTTTGTTAATTGCAAAGTCGACGGATGACCGGTGATAGAATTTGGCCTTGTCGTTTGGTCTGTCGTCAATACAATACTGAGCTTCGGTCTTGAGCAGCCTTCGTAGCCCTTGGGGCCATCCTGTGGCGGCATGGACTGAGGTGAAGCCCCAGATTTTATCGAGTGGCGACTGAGGGTCAGTTGAAATACACCTCTCTAGCTCGTCAAGGGATCGAGATATTATGGCACGTCCAATGGGCGAAACCTCAAGTCCTACAAGTGGTTGTTGAGTGAGCGAGCTGTTCCCGTAAGAACTTGCAGGGAGAAAACAAGATGTCGGAGAGGCTATCTAGTTATCTCTATTCAGATGAATGGAGTTAGGCTCGGTAGTAATGGTTTGATGTCATATTATTAGCTGGATACGAAGCAGAGATCCCTTTGTCTCTGAGGTCAGATGGCTAGGGCCATGACCAGCAGGAAGGTCATATGATCAAGACGCATAACCAACTTCCTTTGTTATTAATGATGCCGACCACCCGAAGGACTCGGAAGAAGGGGGAAATCCAAGGGTCACTTCTGTCTATGAAAGAACATTTGATCAGATGAAGCAGACAAGACACACATCAACGAATACAACAGTCTTCAATGCTACTACAGCTGTATTTTTCCTTTCTTTGACAATAGCTGATCCGCTCTACGCGACACATGAATACTCACCAGCACGACATAGAATATCCTTGAAAGGAGTCAACTTATCCCAAGCCTGGCGTTGTACGACGAGTTTGATTAGGCGCGAGGGATCAAGCTCAAAGGTGCTTGAGAGGAACGCAAACAGCTCTTGTTTCGCTTCCAATATGATGTCGCGATGGCCTGGAGCTGATTTGTGAGAGGTCACTTCGTAGCCAGGTCTGCTACAAGAATACAACGTCAATTGAATTATTCCAGGCTTATCAATAGACTTGGGGCAACTTACAAGCTGACATCGTCGCTACCGTCCAACTCTCGGAGTGTGTTGATGAGTCCCATGGTTGGGGCCAGAGGCGATCTATCAGCATACATCTTCTCCAAGACGTGGGGAAGAGGGTCTTCCGGTATCAAGACATCGATAGCCATCTATGTCAACGTTAGAATCAACAGCCACAAAACTGCCAATCGAAATCCCTTTACCTGTGTATGGCTTCTCCCGTCTTGGTCCCGATCACCCGGCGCCGCCTTCCCATCTCGGTATAAGGAGACGATTTCCTGTTTGGCTGACTTGAGTATCTGAGAGAACTTGGGTGGCCCAGAATAAAAGGCAGAAATTTCCATCTTATAGAATATCGCGTATACTGGGCTGAGCTCCCGTGGTACATAATTCTTGCAACGCATTGAGAATCCTGGACTGTTAGTGCTATTCGTATAAGTTACTCGAAACAGGCCGTGATCATTCACGCCGAGAACCATGCAAACTTCAATGGAAGTTGTACTTTTATCGTTCGCTGCGACTTCCTGCTGATGCTGTAATGCTGGCAACCCTGTCCGTGCCTCAAGGGACTGTCCTACTCCAGTTGGACCTTAATATTGCAGAAGGTATACCATAGTCGGAGTGGACGGCCTTCGTTCACGCAATCGCAAGTAGGTCGCATGGTTTCGGCTGCTCTCGTCATCGTCCCGGACCTTTGGGAAACGGAACTATCCTCGGAGGAACCGTGTAGGGGTGGCTGGAGGGATGATATCGGTCTTCACCACGAACAGGGCGGGAGATCCGCATATCCTGAAGAAGAATTAGCAAAGGGATGAAAAGACATGAGATAATGCCAAAAGGTGTCATTCACCATGTCCGAAGCCAATGACCCCTGCGAAGCTTGTCTCTCCAGCAGCTCTATGAGCGCATTAAATAGCTTCGTCAACGGACGCCCTCGACGTCATGCTGCTTCGATCAACTCAAGTCTCATATTCATGTTGTTTCCATCATCCCGAAGATTCCACTCAGTCTGTCGAACTTGATCTGTGATGGTCTGCCCGAGTACTCATAGTTGATCCGTGTTCTGCTGGAAGTTGTTGTCGATTCTCTACGCTGCGTCTGTCTGAGCCTAGAACCCGGAGTGCACGGTGGCCGATACATCATCGATTTTGTCGTCGCGCACGATACTATACTTGCTGGGAAGATTGTCAGTATCAATTAGTGAAGATAGTTAATGACTGCAATTGCAGTGAGGAACTGGCGACAGCTGAATGCAGGTTGTGCAGGAGATCTCGCAGCGAGTGGCGAAGTGATTCCAGCTTCCCCTCACGGAATGGGTACACCAGCGAGTGCCGGAACTCGTTCATTTTGGCTTTGGAAGTTGTCGCCTGCCTGGGGCCCCGGAGTTCGATGAGAAACTGCTGCAGCTCAAGGAGCTTCTCTTCGTTGTCTCGAAGACATCGCCCGAACAATGCCGCGTCGTTGCCTGGTCTTTGACCGAGTTCGGGTACTCTGGACATAGAATTCTACCCCAAGGCCCTGGAGACGTTCATTTGGGGACGTTGGCGACGGCGAATCTCTAAGCTGTTCGACATTGACCGACATGTCCTTGGAGGGATGGATCAGTTGCTGGAGAATGTAAGAACACGTAAGTTCTCTATGCCTACGCCTGACAAGGGTCAACAGAGGACCTTTACTGAACCATCTTCCAGATATCCTTCCATCCCGCCTTCAGCGTTTCCTTGGCCACAACTTCGAGTTGTTGAAAAACAACCAACCTATTGCGAGTGAAGGTTCGGGGCCCGATGGTGACGGAAGCGAGAGCACGGTGGAGGAGATTGAGACAGCCCGGTTTTGTCAATGGTAATGATTCCCCTGGGAGGATATGGAGGAGGTGGGCTTGAATTCAAGATTCCATCATGTACTCACAGAATAATATCCGTGAAACGACAATTGATGCCGAGAGAGGCATTAATATGGGACGATGAGGGTTTTGCCAACTAAACCGATTAGATAAACGTGAGTACATTCAACTGTCGGCACTAGATATTTCCCATCAAAGAGATTGAGTGATTAGGTATCTTAAGAACACCTCATCACTGGCTCCCGCCTTCCCACTCTGAAGTCTTATTCTCCCGCACCCACACCTTCTCAGCCTCGCTCTTATACGGAGGAGGAGCAATCCCGTTAATTTTCCAAAGACTCCGCGGCGTCTGATCGACATGGTACTCCCAGCTGTACCCCTTATCTGCGACGTGCGGCTTGAGCGCGGCGTCGACGCGCGACGTGGTGTGGTGGTGCAGCGTCGTGTCCGTCGTGTGGATGGCGACGTGGTCGATGACGACGCGGATAAAGGGTGTGTCGGTGGGAGTCTTTTTCCCACCGACGAAGAAGTTGGAGGGGTCGATGGAGATGAACTCGACGACGACGTAGAACGCTGGGAGGCCGAGGTCGACGTACATTTTGGTCGCGTCGGCGGCGAGAGCGGCCTTGGATTCCTCCGTGTCGAAGGTGTTGGGGGGGTGGTAGACGAGCCAGAGAGGCATTTTGAGTGGTGGAGTGTTGAATGGAGAAAATGGTAGTTGAGTGTGGTTTTTTGTGTGTTTGAAAGGATGCTGAATGTTAACTGTGGGAGCGAACTTGAGCAATATATGCATGGCGATGTCTAAGACGGCACACAGGCAATATGTCGTGCATCTCGTTAAGTCCGGCCTCTACTATCCGCATCCTACTAAATCCACAAAGCAGAAATTTATATAACGATCACTAATCACGCTTTATTACAACCATTTTGAGCGCGGTCTCGCTTTGTGCGTCGAGCAACATGTGCGTCTAGAGTGATCAGTAATCAGTACACAACTAATGTTACCCTCTTTTACGCTCCTCATACTATTCTCTGCTTCCGATAGCGGAATTTATGGCAAGCAAGTCGGATATCTTATTAAATCGTTGCTCACATGATGTCGGCACGTCGAATTAGTAACGGCTAATCTACGATTCCCGTCGAGGCACGATCGCTGACTGCAGTCTGGTGTCAGAGTGCCCGTATGCGCAGGGTGATGTCATTAATTATTCAACACTTGTAAAATGAGGCCATCGAGGTTGGCGACCTCCGGGCCAATGAAAGAAAGTAGATACGCATTCGACTCTTCGTCCTCTCTCTCCTCAATTCGACCGAGCATAACCTACATCTAGGCGACAGTTTCGGCGTGATTCACCCCCGCCTCGACAGCCTTCTCATTCCGCTGAATGTGGCTGCTCCCCTTTGTCTTCCCAAACTCGCGAATCGGCGTCCCAGCCAAGAAGAGCTCGTCAATCTCCTCGAGCGTCTTGCCGCCGCACTCGGGAACGCAAAAGTAGCTAAAGACAATGGCGCAAAAGGCGGTGCTGCCAAAGATGAAGCCCACCTTACTGCCCAGGCCGGCGTACTCGGCGTTGATCAAGTAGGGGATGCTAAAGGACACGGCGAACTGGATGGCGATGTTGAAGACGGCGCCAAAGGCGTAGGTGATGTCTCGGAGGCGGGTGGTCGGGATCTCGGCGGCGACGACGTGGGATAACGGAGCCCATCCGAGCTGGAAGCCGACGCCGAAGATGGTAACCATGGTCGCGATGCCGGTTCGGATGTGGAAATTGGGGTTGGAAACTGTGCCGAGGCCGCCCATGGTGAAGAGGGCTCCGGTTTGGACGACCGCTCCGGCGACGAGAAGGGGACTGGTCGCTGTTAGTAGTTGTCAGGAGATGCTCGAGCTGTGTAACTCACATGCGTCCCGTGACGTCGGTAAGCAATTGTGTCACGAAGACCATGACGATACTAATAGCCGTATTGACCGTTGTGAGCGTGAAGGGGTTCACGGTTCCGAGGCTCTTAAGGAAGATGGTGCCATAAACACTGACAAAGTTTTGACCCGTCAGCTGGAGGAAGACGTTGATGCCGACGCTAATCAACGTTCGCTTTAGGTTGGGGCCCTGGAAGATTTCCACGAAGCGGCCTCGCTCGGGCTGGCTGTTGATGGACTCTTGGAGCTCCCTGAACTCCTGGTTAATTTCCTCGTCGGTGAACTTTCCCTCCCTCAGCGCCCGGAGAGACGCCATGGCCTCTTCAGGCTTGTCCTTGATTAGGAGGTATCGAGGCGACTAAACAGTTAGCTGTGGCGCTTGCAAATGAAAAGTCGGTACATACCTCAGGCATGAACCAGACGCCAGCGGCAACGACGGTGGGGATAATGAAGAACAGCCCAAAGGGGATTCTCCAAGCTCGGTCAGTAGGGATAGAAGATGTTGCACGGCAGATCAGCGCCTGGATGAGTTGACCAAGCTGGACAGAGTTAGAGCATGAAGATATATTTGTTACTGAAGACTCACAAGAAGACCAGACTGGTAAGTGCCCACGACAAAGCCGCGAATAGGGGCTGGGGTAAGCTCCGACTGCAAGACGGGGACGACGGCTAGTTCGTTGCCAATGTAGATGTACGCAATAATTCTTCCGACGAGAAGTTGCTCCCTATGCTGGGCCGTGATCAATAGAATGGCAGAAATGAGAGCCCAGATGCACATGGTGAACATGGTCATGCGTCGTCCCCATCGCGCATTAATGAAGCTGCCCAGAACGAGACCAAACGCAAAGCCAATGTAATTCAAGCTGTTCAGGAGAGACAGGAACCATCCGGGAATGGCATACGCGCCAGTGGCAGCGTTATACTCGCCAAACTTGCGCGTAAACGAGTCCATAGCCTGGGTGCCGTTGAAGGCTCCCTGGTCCATGCCAAAGTTGACTTGGGAAAAGGCGATGAGGGCGCACGAATACAGCAGACGGCCGTTGACGCTCCGCGTGAAGCGGCTGAAGCTCTTGGACAGCCTCGCCGGGGGGGAGCTGCCTGAGGACGACATGGTGGGAGGGCAGGGGTAAGGGGTTTCAAAAGATGAGAGCCAGATGGGTGAGATGGTGATCTAGATGGCTGTTATTGATCGTCGAGACAAGGTTACGCGAGTTCGAGTCCGGGAGGATAGGGTCTATTTATCAACTTACGAGTTCGCCGTAGGTGATCAATGAGCATGGGGAAGCATACGAATGCTCAAGCGGTCGAGACTTCTTCATCCGAAGATATCCCTTCCCCCAGAGCCCAACTCCAGGTCGACTCAAACACCCATGCCACCGGCGTCGTCCCTCAATTGGTCATGCCACCTCGGCTACCGGGAGCTGGACGTTCGCAACTCTTGGCTCAGAGGCCCGGCAGTCGCTTGGACGACGAATGGATGGGCCAGTTCTTCCCCCCGCAATGTCAGGTTAAGCACAAGGCCAATCGTGGGGATAAGGTGGTGGCCTCGTGGATGTAGATGCGGGGGAAACGGCGGGGAAACAGGACATGGCCAGGGGGGAAGAAATGAATCTTGGGAAATCTTGGGTGCGGCAGGTGAGCTTGGAGACGGGGAGAGACGCGGAGGTAGTTTGTGGGTCTGGGAGCCGACGGGGATAGACGGGGATAGACGGGGAGGTTTGCTAGTGAGGGAACAGGACGCGCTTTGGGTTGTGATTTGACCGAGTTGGAGGTTGGGAGAGTCGTTATCTCCCCGTGTATCCCCGTCTCCTCGGCTTTCATGGCATCAAAACTATAAGCGTCGACTCCGGGGACGCTGCTATTTGCCAATTCCTCGCATCCGGTAATCATGAGTCCTCTAGTCATGATGACATAGGGGCAAATGGGCGCAGCATGGTTCAACCATAAAGTCCTCGCCCATCGCCCATTGCCGTTCCAGACTTAGAAGCACGAGCTCAAGCTCAACACCATCCATCGCCCAGACCTCAGTCTCGCAAGCGGAACCAAGGCATCATGGGCTCTCACATCAACTCTCGCCCCAACTTCCTCATTATCGTCGCTGATGACTTGGGCTACAGTGATACCGGCCCATTCGGGTCCGAGATCTCCACGCCGCACCTCGACCGAATCGCCCTATCGGGCGTTCGTTTGACCAATTTCCACACGGCCTCTGCTTGCTCCCCAACTCGGTCGATGCTCTTCTCCGGGACAGACAACCACATCGCCGGCCTGGGGCAGATGGCCGAGCACATGGCCAATGCCGAGACCTACAGGGACAAGCCCGGCTACGAGGGCTATCTCAACTTTCGCGTCGCTGCCTTGTCCGAGATCTTGCAAGATGCGGGCTATCATACCCTCATGTCTGGGAAGTGGTAAGTGTACTTCTTTGTCTGTCCCTCTTCACTAATCGACCGAGAATCTGACAAAATG
Organism: Thelonectria discophora; assembly: GCA_911649645.1. Taxonomy (NCBI): domain Eukaryota; kingdom Fungi; phylum Ascomycota; class Sordariomycetes; order Hypocreales; family Nectriaceae; genus Thelonectria; species Thelonectria discophora. The sequence goes on along the minus strand of CAJVRK010000008.1, from coordinate 2,367,128 downwards.
CAGGCACCTCGGGTTGAGCAAGGAGACTTCCCCTCATGCACGTGGCTTCGATGACTCCTTCGTTTTTCTATCCGGCTGCGGCAACCACTTCAACTATGAGCCCCAGCTCGATGACCCAAAACACGCCATTTTCACGCCGATGAATACGACTGAATTCTGGATGAAAGATGACCAATTCCTCGATCGGACAAAAGACCTCCCCTCCGACTTCTACTCGACGACTGCCTTTACCGACAAGTTGATAGGTTACCTCTCGAGCCGACCGACCAATGACAAGAAGCCGTTCTTTGCGTACCTGCCATTCACAGCTCCTCACTGGCCCCTGCAGGCTCCTCGCGAGGTCATCGAAAAATACAAGGGCATTTATGACGACGGACCCGGTGCATTGAGAAGCCGCCGCCTGAAGAAACTCATCGAGTTGGGCCTAGTTCCCAAGGACGTCGAGCCTGCTCCTGCCACTGAGCGATGGGAGGCCATGATGCCCGGGGAACGACAAGAGTCGGCTCGCAAGATGGAGGTGTTTGCGGCGATGGTTGAGGTAATCGACGAGAATATCGGGCGGGTTCTTGACTTTCTTGAGACATCTGGAGAACTCGACGACACGTTTGTTCTCTTCATGTCGGACAACGGTGCGGAAGGTGCTATGCTAGAGGCGCTGCCCATGATGGGTGGTGCCAGCAGCGTGACCCAAATCATTGAGAAATACTATAACAACAAGATCGACAACATGGGCATGGCCGATTCTTATATATGGTATGGACCCGACTGGGCCTGCGCCTCCATGGCACCATCTCGAGGCTTCAAAACATGGATCACAGAAGGCGGCATCCGCTGTCCTTGCCTCGTGCGATATCCCGCCTTTGGCGGCGCCGGCTCCCACACAGACTCCTTCTCGACCGTCATGGACATCCTCCCCACCGTGCTCGACCTCGCAGGCGTTTCGCACCCCGGAACGCGCTTTCGGGGAAGAGACGTCGTCGAAGCGAGGGGCTCGTCGTGGGTGCCTCACCTGTCGCGCAAGACGGCCTCGTTCCACGACGAGAAGGTGCAAATCACCGGCTGGGAGCTGTTTGGGTGTCGTGCGATCCGGCAGGGGCCGTGGAAGGCCATCTTCATGGCGCCTCCGAGGGGTAAGGATCGGTGGGAGCTGTATAATGTGGAGAGGGATCAGGGCGAGGTGCATGATCGGGCGGAGGAGGAGCCGGAGATTTTGGCAAAGCTGGTTGAGCACTGGGAGGTTTATTATGCGGAAACGGGCATGTTTGATCCTGGTCATGAATTTGCCATGGTCAAGTATGGTTAAGGCCTCAGGGCCGTGGGAGCGGATATTATACAGGGAGATAGACTGAGGCAAGGAATTGATTGAGACATTATTCATGCCTACGTCATAAGACTGCCAACACAGCCTGACGTAACTCGCAGAGCACCCCTCGCATCTGCTCAATATCTGCAGCCTGTCCAGCCCACCGATCAAGCGCCGCCAAGGCCAAGTCGATCAGATGTTGCCAATTCTCGGGCGGCGCCACCTCCCCCTTTCGCGCCACAACCGCGAGAATTAAGACGGCGCAGGTCCAGAGATGCCGAAGCACAAACCACGTTCCCCCGTGGCGGTGATGGTGCATGTACCGCGGAATCATCTCGGCGCAGACTGACATGCCCTTTTGGGCGAGCTCGATGACTTTTGGTCCGGTTGTGTCGTCCAGAGGGCGGTGGAGGGCGTGGTAGATGAATGGCCGCAGCAGGTACATCCGCCACTCCAAGAAGCGGCCTTGCAGGTAGAATGATAGTTCGTGCTCGGCGGGTTCCGCGTCGTGGAATCGGATTGGCATGGGGAGGGATGAATGCCTACATCTTTCAGCTGAAGCAAATGGATATTGTCTATATCTGGGACTTACCAAAGGAGGACTTGGCGCTCTTGTTCCTCGTGCTGTGAGACCAAAAGCTTAATGTTATTCATCCAATGCTTTTCGCCGTTGCGATAAAGCAGGTCCAGCGCATCGTTGATGGTGCGTCGCAAAGAAATCTCGGCGAGATAGAAGAACCACCCTCTTTCTTCAAACTCAGAATGATCAACTTGCAAGCCGTCATCCATCTTACGCCCTTGCCCGATGCCCAGAGTCTTTGGCGGCGAAGGGAACAGACATGGGTTGCCAAACTGCCCCAGGCCACTCGTGACCAGACCCAATTCCGGTGCCAACTCGCTATCATATGAAGCCAGATCAGTACATAACCGCACATAATGTGACGTTATTACACACCTCTCAGCCTTGAAGCACGACCAGAACACTCTTTGCTCCAGATGGTGAGCATGCGTGTTGCCGAGGTTCACCGAATTCCACAGCTGCTGGCCAGAACCCAACAAATGAGCCTGCAGTCGAGTTGACGCTTGTTGGATGCAAAACCAGGCTTGCAGAGGTCTGAGGGCATATTTCTCGTATACCGATGCGAGGAAAAAGCATTGAATGTCTGGAACCGAAGTGCCCAGCAACCCAATCCTCTTCTTCGCGGCCAAGTAGTACGACTCTGCAGCAACCTTGGCCTCGTTGGACACGTCTTCGAGAAAGACAACGCCTTGTGATCCTCCGGGAGATTCCGGTGGGATCCTCCAAGGGACAGTGAAGTGAGCCAGAGCGCAAGCAAGAAGCTACGCGACAGTTAGGATCTTGCGGTAAGGCGGGAGCACAGGAATGTGAGACTCACAATAAGACAAGACGTAGAGTCCCATTTAATGCCATGTTCGCTCGCCAGTCTCGCACTCTGGATCAATTCGTCAGGCTCGAGAATCGGATTTCTTGGATGAACATGTTTGAGAAACTTCTGACAAAGCGACACCAGGTCTTCCTCGCGGATCCCAGCACCCCGCTGAGAGCCAATCGCATTCAAGTCTGGCGATGACACATTTGGGGTTTGGGTAACCGACTCAAGCAGAAACGACATGATTGAACAATGCTCGTCAGACACTATGCCGTGGAAGACGGGCCACCGAAGTAGGGACTCGCATCGAAGGGTGGCAAAGGGCAATCTGGCGGCCAGTGGCTGCTCATCTCGTGCTGCAGGACTAATCGCCTGATCTGACGCGAGTGAAAATGCAGTCGCAGGAATCTCGGAGATAGGTGGTAGCGGTGACTGCGCTATTGGTCCTCTGTGTAGTTGCGTACTTCCCTGCTGCTTGAGTAGTTCCTTGATCTCATCCAGTCGCTCGATGATTTCCTGACTCGCTTCGTCATACGGCACCTTGTCGTCGACGCTGGTCTCGTCCTCGTAGATGCATCTTGCCTGATGGTATCTACAAAAGCCGCATACGGGCCTCACGTTGTCGCATTTTGTCTTTCTCTGCCGACAAAACTGACAGGCAGTTGATGCTCTCTTCCGCTTGGCGTATGGCTGAGGGATGACGCGGCGTTTACGCGAAGAAGGGCCGTCATTCTCGTCGTTCATGTTTCTCTGAGGTAATTAATTGATCGGATTTTGATGGAGGAGACTCAATTCGCTGTCACATTGTCGCAAATGAGTTTTGAGCGTTGAAAGTGAGGATATTGGCGGTCCAGGGGTTGGTGTAGGGTGAGTTCAACTTGAGGGGCAGATTTATCAATTTCATTGCGATCACGTGCCACCTCAAATGATGCTTGGAGCGCGTTTTCTCATTTCTAAAGTTTTTATTCGAGAGTGTAAGCGCTTTCCATGGATTTATACATATGTAATGTTTATTTATTAAAGGATTATTTACTTGCTTCAATTTCCATGACATCTCACCCATGTTTAAATGATAAATTGACCTCTCTTCAACCTAGAGGGAAAAGGGACCCGTTCTACGTGCTCGTTCGAACGACCTGTTCCCGGTTAATGTCAATCAAATATTTGATGAGTGAGTGACAGTATTAAGGATAACATTCAATAAACAATAGTCCATCAGCCTAGTAATAGACGCCTTCATGTTGGGAACCTCTCGTTAGGTGAGTAACCTCACGTCCAAGACTGATGTGCGTTTCTAGCAAAAGACCGAAATCTGGCTTATTTCATTGTCGATATAACCAGACTGAGTGCCATCTTAGATGCCTGGGTAGAAGAGTACGAAGAGGAGGGTCAGCAACTCAATGAGCAGCAAATCGCACAACGCGCATATGCGATTATTCACTCAAGTGGTCAAACCTCCAGGGCACTCACCCACTTCAAGTCCGACATCTCGGATTCCTCGCATTGATCCTGCCTCGTCCGAATTGTAACCTATATTTTGGGCTGATGTAGCCTTGGCAAGACATGCCACCAATCGTCGTAGGCGTTCCTCGGTAACACGGATGAGCTGCCCGAAGTGCCGAAGATGCATGGTTGCCTATCCTGGAGGATCTAGGCCATATTGAGATGCGAAATCATGCTTATTTCCATCAGCGACTTTCTGAGAATTGAATCGACGAATCCGAATCCGATGGACCTTGAACAATTGCGGGGAGAATGCATGGTTGACTTAGTCGGCTTGTTACATTTGTTCTTGGACATGAGGATGAGCTTCCCCCTCCTATAAAAGCTTACCTTGCCCCATGAAGAACTCTATTGCCTAAAATTTCCACCGGAATAATACTTATCGAGCCTCTATACCTTTTAGCGATATACGTTACTATTCTATACCTTCCCACTGTTCGTTACGAGTTGGCATTGACAAGAATCGCCAAATATGGAAAATGAAGCCTCAGTAGCCATGAAATATGCTGGCGAAGCAAGATTGCGGTCAAAAGAAGATGCTGCCGTGGGACTAAGGGAGCCACCTGACTCTCAAGGAGAGGAAAAGTACTTACACGGCCTCCCACTCGCATTGATGGTCCTTTGCTTGATGGTGGGAGTCTTCACCGTCGCCCTGGACAGCAGCATCATTGGTGCGTCGCTCCCTCATCGGAGAATTTCAAGCTGACATACAGAAGCAACTGCAATTCCAAAGATCACAAACGATTTCGACAGCCTCTCCGACGTTGGTAAGCCACAGAGCGTCTCGTCTAATGAAGGGTGCTAACACGACCCGCAGCGTGGTATGGCTCCGTCTACCTCCTCGCACAAATGTCCTTCCAGCCAACTTTTGGCAAGATGTACACCTTCTTCAACCTCAAATGGGTGTACCTAGGGGCCATGCTCATCTTCGAGGTCGGCTCCATCGTCTGCGCCGCCGCACCCAACTCGCTGACCTTCATCATTGGTCGAGCCATCGCCGGCTTGGGCGCCGCGGGGCTTTTCAGCGGCGGCATGCTCATCTTGTCGCAGATTGTGGAGATGAGGAAGAGGCCGTTGTTCTTGGGCGTCATCACTAGCATGTTTGGCGTTGCGTCGGTCGTCGGTCCGTCCATTGGAGGGGTGTTTACGCATTCGGCTCGACTGACTTGGCGGTTCTGCTTTTGGATTAATTTGCGTAAGTCTAGAAAATCTCTCATTTGATCTTTACTAAGGGTGGTGCAGCACTGGGGGCTGTATCTGGCCTCATCGTTTGCTTCTATTATCCGGCGTCATCGGGGAAAGCACCTAACAGAAGGCATTCCCTTTGTCAGAAGCTCACTCGTCTGGGGTTCAAGAGTGCCGTCATCTTGATCGGCGTCCTCGTCTGTCTAATTCTCGCGCTTCAATGGGGCGGTACGGTGCATCCCTGGTCCGACTCACGCGTATGGGGGTGCTTCTTGGGATTTGGTCTGCTGTTGGCCTTGTTTGGATTCTTGCAATTTAAGCAAGAGAACGAGTAAGTCGTTTCAACCAACTCAGATTGGCCTCTAACAAGCAGGTAGAGCATTGATTCCTCTGCGCATCTTATCACAGCGGTCTATTCTCCTGGGTTGTATATTTGCGGCCACTCTGCAGGGCGGCGTCATGACCCAAGGCTACCACTTGCCCTTTTACTTCCAAGCCGTTAAAGGCGTGAACGCCCAAGAATCCGGCATTGACATCCTTCCCCATGGTGTCACCGTGTCTATCGCTACGCTCATCAGCGGGGCGCTCATCACCCTTCTTGGCTTCTACGTGCCGTTCATGTGGATTGGGGCGTCACTGTTTGCTGCGGGTGGCGGCCTTCTTTCGACACTATCTCAGTCAAGCCCCTTAGCCAAGTGGTTTGGATTTGAAGTCATTGCAGGCTTTGGATACGGTCTCACAGTCCAAGTCCCGATATTCGCCACCCAAGTCGTCTTGAACACTGTCGACCTTCCTATAGGCACCACTCTTGTCCTTCTCTTCCAGTGTCTCGGCGGCGCTATTAGCCTTGCCATTGCGCAGAACGTCTTTCAAAATCTCTTGCACCAGCGTCTAAGAAAGATCGGGGGAGTGGACGTGACGGCCGTCATAGCCGCTGGTGGGGTCGATCTTCAAAACGTGGTGCCGAGTCAATTGCTGGACGTGGTTCGGGATGCGTTTCAGGGAGCTGTTGCAAAGGCGCTGCTGGTCTCGGTTGGACTAGGAGGAGCGGCATTCTTGGCCAGTTTGGGAATGGAGATGAGGCGCCTCAAGGCCAAAGGATAGTCTCCGATGCAAATTGAGATCATCTGAGGCCTTGAATTGCTTTGGGTCGGGGAGGTCAAGTTCGCACCTAGAACTTTGGCAGTATTCCACACCTTTCTAATGCATTGATGTTGAGCGTCGTACATAGTTGCGAGCACTGGATGGTTGCTTACCCATCAGTTTGAGTTCCAATTCAACTGCAGAGACTTCCCATCGCCACGGAGTTAAGCCTTACAAACCAGAAAGAAGCACGCATGATGTGATGCTCGGAAACATGCGTTGCGCCCAAATAGGAACAAGTCCGAGCAGCATGACCTGCTTGGGATAAGCTTACGTGTGCAACCGAAGAGCCGTGGACTCCACGGAAACTGTTAACATACGATGTATGCGGGCTTTTGTGTGGGCTCTCACCTTGAAAGTATGGATTGATGATACAACCGTGTCTTTATCATTCTTCTTTCCCTCAAATCCCAGAATAGTTGCCAATACGAAGTACGGGTACGCCCACTCCTCGTCCGGGGTGAGGTTCCTTTACCTTCCACGGAAAAAAGATGGTGACAAACGTCGGGGCAATTGGCCATTTTTGACGGCGTGGTGGTCGGATAGTCTTGGCAAGCCGAATTCCGTACTGTAGATCAATATTGTACATAAATAAAGGCTCATGAGCGAATTTACCAGCTTAGCCTATGGTTTTTTCACTATTACCCATCTCAAACAAGACTTCCTCGCCAAAATGAAGGTCTTTATTGTCTTTGCTCATCCCGAGCCTCAATCTCTCAACGGTTCTTTACTCCAAGTCACAGTCAAAGAACTCGAAGCCCAGGGTCACGAAGTCAAGATCTCTGACCTCTACGCCATGAAATGGAAACCCCAAGTTGATCGCGCCGACTTCCCTCACGTTGAGGTCGATGCCCGCCTCAAGGTAGCATGGGCGTCAGCAGAGGCCACCGCAGCAAACACACTCACCGAAGACGTCAAGGGCGAACAAGAGAAGCTCTTGTGGGCCGATCTCGTCATTCTCCAATTCCCGCTCTGGTGGTACGCCATGCCCGCCATCTTGAAGGGCTGGGTCGAACGAGTGCTCTCTTTGGGCTTTGGGTACGGCATTGGGGAACACAACGAAAAACATTGGGGCGACCGCTACGGCGAGGGAAAGCTCTCGGGCAAGCGAGCCATGTTATCGGTGACGGCAGGCGGCTGGAGAGAGCACTTCTCGGCCCGGGGCGTCAACGGACCTATCGAGGACCTTCTCTTCCCTGTCACCCACGGAGTCTTATACTACACCGGCCTCGAAGTTCTGCCGTCGTTTATTGTATATCGGGCCGATCGATTAGATGAAGTCAGATATGACAAGACGGCAGCCGAGCTTCGGGAAAGACTGCGAGCTCTTTCCGTCACAAAGCCCATTGCGTATCGGCCCCAGAATGGAGGGGAGTATGAGATACCGACTTTGATGTTGAAGGAAGGGCTGGAAGGTGTTTCTGAGACGGGTTTCTCGATACACACGCGCAAGGATATTTCAGACAATCAGAACTAATATGTGATATGGCTACTATTGAGAGACCAAAGATGACCTGGAGATTAAGTGTCTTTTTTTATGTACGTAGTGAAAGCAACCTAGGAAATTTCGAACGTAAATACACGCAAAGTACCTGAAAGACTAAATATATGCCGCTCTGTTTCGTAAATCATCAACCCATCAAGCCAGTCAATCCCTCATCCAGATCCTTGAGCTCCCCTATACACCGAGTCTATCCATCTATTCAACTCTGATCTTAGCAGTTCTAATCGTCTTTTTGGTCTTCAGACATATCCTCAAATCGTTCGATGGAAGAGAACTGTAGCCTCCCAACAATATCCCACACCTTTTCCACCTGATCATTACCATCACCCGCGGACTCAATCGCTCGTCGAATCTCGTCCTTGAATTTCATCGCCAAGTCGCGCGAAAGGTCTTTGTGGAGAAATGCCTTGTATTTCTGCAAGGATTTGGGATTCTCCCCTGCGGCGTTCGGGTCGTCTTCGCTTCGATAATCTATGAGGGCATCCATAGGTCAATTGCGTCCAGGCGGCTAACACGCTTAGCTGGCTAGAAGGTAGGCAACTCACATGGGGACGGCATGCTGGCTCTAGTAGCTTGGGGAAAGAGAATGCGGTACATCGCTTCCCATTTCTCTTCTTCCGTCATCGAGGGGCTGTCTCTCTTTTTGGATTTCAACTTGGCACGTTGAGCAGCACTCATGAAGCCTTGGCTGGTCTGATCAGGCTTGACGAGGCAAGGCTCTGACGATCGATGATGCTCCAAGAGCGCAGAAGCCGTCTTGAAAGATGTTAAACATCGAGAACATAGGTGTCCAGGTGGGAAATGCTTGCGGTACAAGTGCTCCCTGCAGGAAACGAAATGTCAGAGTTGCGACAAGAAAAGGCATTGAACTTGGGGTAAAGTACTTCACTCTGTGATTTGTCTGGAAACCAGATCCGGGACAGGTCCTCCAACTCATGAACCTCTTAGGGTTGTGCTTAAAGAAGGGGCATGCAGGTCTCTGCCGAGTTCCGCCCAGTGCGGCTGTTTGGCTTGTGGACTTTGGAGCTTGGCTTGGGACCGTCACGGCTTCGCTCTGGGTCTCGATTCCCATTGGGGCAGGAACAACGTCGTCCGCGGTAGTTTCAACTCCTTGAGTATTTCCATCACTGGAATTTGTCCATGATCTGAAAATGATGAGCAACTAGTCATGACGAAGTGGTCTCCAGAGAGCCGTGTACATACTCGGAGGTGACAGCAAGATCGTCGTTGCCAGCGCTCTGCCACCCAGCCATTGTGGCCAAGGCAAGAAGTTCTTCGACGTCGGAAGAAGGTCTCGATGTTTGCTATAAATCGGTTGAGGTTAGTATCCACAAATCAAGTGTACCTTGACTCTGTCCACAGGAGGCCGTCCGTCCTTTCCATTGGTCGATGCATGCAAGGTCGAAGTGTCAACTGCACTGCGTTGGAGGCCCCCACCAACACAAAAAACAATGACGATTTTGCATCGCTAAGCCGTGTCTTCGGATTTCGTAAGTTTTCGGGATCTGTAATTTCAAGTTGGTTGATCATGGCGTCGAGTAATGTATACTTGAGAAGACCGCCGACCGATAAGTTCGAAAGAGAAGAGTAAGGAGTCAAGGACCCTAGACACGAACATCATTCAGGTCCTTTGCCAAGACTGCACGACAAAAATTAGTTTTGGAGACAGCAGAGCTGGCAATGAGGTGGATACCATCAAAAGCTCAGCGATGGCATGAGCGGGTGTTAATATCGGGAATCGCGGCGATATTCTTAGTCGAAAAAGTCGTTGCGTGGACTTCGAGTGGTGATCTTGCCGGTGTGGAGTATTTCAAGGGCTGAAAATTATATTAACTATACAAAGTATCGAACTACTAGAGTTTCTTGGACAAGAGTCAGCAAGAGCTAGACACTAGACGGCAAATAAATACGTTGGTCGAGACTCGAATGAAGTATACTTAGTAGGTATGTAGGTACTTACAAGATTGCCGCCAAGTTCCCTTCTTTTGAAGAACCCCAGACTTTTGACCCATTAAAGGTGCATATTCTTTCCTTTTTGGGTTTGGGGTTTTGAAGTGAAACCGCCTTGTGCAATATTGTGAAGATGGCAAAGCAGTTTTCTATTCCGGTGGCCAACTGTCGCGAATACCCAATTAATAAGAGACTTCAGACAGCAAGATAATTAGCAAGCTTCAGGAAACACTTACCAAAAAAATGCCAGGCTAACCACTGAGGTGGGCAGTTATTGGGCACCAGTGTCGGATTGCCGACAGAGTGCCTGCCCAAAGTTCTCTCTCGAGGTTGATCGCCGACTTTATCGATCAAATTGTAGTTGCGGTTCGTTTGATGAATTGGTGAGCGTTTCTTCGGGTAAAGGATTTGATGTTGAGTAGACGCGAAGCATCCTCAGTCCCAGTCGATCCAACTGCCAAGCGAGCGTAGTCGTATTCTCGTACCGAAAGAGCCTTGAGCCGCAAAGGGAGATGGGCGATTGGAAGGAGTATGTATGAGTTTGCAATACTCAGTCCCAGGTTGGAGGAACAGTATGTTTTCTGTTGGCGCCAGAAGGTTGCCAGAAGGTGTCTGACTCGACCATTGCCACAGCACGCCGCAGGGCAGATGTGACTTTGCATCCAGTGAACTCTCTAGACACTCACAGCGCTTAGAGGTCCGGCTGTCTCATTGAAGAGAAATTGAAATGGATCCAAGTCGTTGATCAGAAGTTGATCGGCCATGCTGAGCGGCATACACATGTAGCGCTATGGCTTGATTCGGGTTCTATCTAGTGGTTGACTGGAAAGAATGAAAATCGCGATGTATAGTTATTGGTCTAAAATCACGCTAAATGCTCAGAGGGTTCGAGCATGCAAAATTAGCCACTGTTGACCAGAGGAACCAGGGGGAGTATAATTGAGTCTGGAAGATAATTTTCTAATGAGGAGAAGATAGAAAAGAGGGGGGGGGGGGGTTCTGATGGAGATCAGAACATAAATTGAGAGGATGGGAAGCTTCTTATAATGCCTCCCCGCCCCCTTCTGCGAATTGCGCAAATGCGATATTCTCAGCTGAAGCAAGTCGCCCCTCTCTGCTTGTAGAAATAAGCCAACCACATTGAGTCTCTCTATCGACATGCGGAGCTCGATGACAAGTGTCACTCCAGGTCTCCACCTCCAACCAGCGGGTTACATCTTTATTGGCGTTGGACTGGCGGGGTCTTGCCAGCGGCAAAGCCGTCAGCGTGAGCTCTCCTTGCGGCATATCCCTTTCAACCCACAGAGTCGAAGGCTCGCCAAAGTCCCATTGGGCTCGAACCGCAGCAATTGCCGGGATCAATTATCGAGCTCATTCCTCGCTGCGATATCGCGTCTTGCTTTGTCAAGTGTCTGTTTGCCTTGATGCAGGGGGACTTTCGTGGAACAACGTCGCCACACCAACGCTCAGAGAACCCGGCGACGTATTGCAGGCGGTTTCAAGCTCCAAGAAGTCCAAGCCACCTACCTGTTAATTGTACATCCATTCCCTGGGCATATCCCCCGCAATCATCCGCAATGGGTCACCCTTCGAGTCATGGGCAAAGCGTAGCGGTCCACGCCTGGGAAGGCGCTCACGTCGTCAGAGAGGGCTATTTAACCGCCGCCGAGGCAATCGACTACATGTCTTAGTGAGTGAGGTATGGACGAATTACGTGATCTGTCCTAACGAACTAGCTTCTACGAATTCATGGCGCCCTTGACGCCAGTTTTGTTGCCGGTGCTCAGCAACCCCCAAACCCACGTTTCACTCTTGGTCGATGATCCCGTCCTCGCCGTCAGTCTGCTAACGATAGCGTCACGTTACCACATCGCTCCGGGTATCGACGGTTTGAATCGGTCGCGGGCCGTCCACCAAAAACTCTGGGACTATTTGAGGGGGCTGATTAAGAGTCTCATGGAGAGCGAAGATGTCACCACTCAATTACGAGACATTAAATCCATCTCATCTCCGGTCGAAGAAACCGAGATCTCCAATGCAGAGCGCGAAGGCCTAGACAATTACGGCGTGGCTGGGTTGGGTGCAATCGAGTCACTCCTTCTTTTGACCGATTGGCACCCGAGAGGCTTTGACTCTCTCCTCTCTGAAGATGAGCACCTGGGCCAACTCCCGAGCTTCGCTGTTCAGTATCAAGATCCTAATGGGTGGACCGACGAGGTATCGAGAAGCGACCGAACAAGTTCGATAGTCCTATCTCTCGCCACACGCATGGCGCACAGCCTGGGCGTTTTCGGCGACCCTTCGATGTCTCATGATCACGATGAACAGTATCGCGCCAGAGCTAGCCGATTGAAAGCTCTTCTTCACATTTACTCGACACAGCTATCAACCCGGCTCAATCGAGCGAGCACAACCCACGATGACGCAACGACTCCGACAGCATTCGGGGGTCCCATCAATCCTCCGCCGACCAGTCTCAGTCCTCTCTCGACCACCAATGTTTTGATCTGCGACGAGTCCCTGGGCCTTGCAGATCAAGTCAACTCCTTCTGGATGTGCATCACCTCCACGGTAGACGCAGGGACCCAGACCTTGTTTCCCTCTCGACAGCACACAACAGAACTCATCCGAAGCGGCGGATACGTCAAGATGATGCAGGACTTTGCGCCGACAGTCACCAAGTTCCGGCACGAGTTCCGAAAGTCGAACATGCCGCCGCTCATCAAGCACGTTTTGGCTATTGAGTTTGAATACATGCGCATGCACATCAACTCGCTAGCACTGCAAGCCGTCACGGAACGATATCTCCAAAAGGTATTCACTGAAGTGTTAGACGCATGAATAACGCTAATGAAACCAGCAACCATCTCTTCAGCCCCAAGGCGACCATGCTCAACTACACCTCGACGGCTGCACCCCAGAAGACTGGCAGTTTGTGAGGGATATCGCCAATGGCTGTCGAAGCATGCTGCAAGCCGTGGTGTACGGCCTCATTCCCGGAAACCACATCCGCCACACCCCCATCCGCATCTACTTCCGCATCGCCAGCGGCATCATGCTTCTCTTCAAGACGTTCCTCCTCGGCGCGCCGCTGCACGAAGTCAACATGAGCATCAACCTCGTGAACGCAACAGTCGAGGCCCTCCAAAACTGCGGACTGGACGAGGCGCACCTAGCTAGTCGTCTCGTCCACCTCCTCAAGCCGCTGCCGGAGGAGCTGCGGGGGCGGTTTATGCCGGTCCCGGCATCGAAGGGTAATGCGGGAGTTGCTGACGCCCGTTTGAAGACATATGTCACGTCGGTGTGTTCCGGGCTGTCCAACTTTTGCGAAAGCTCCATGGACGACTTGAGGCAGGTGCCTGAGAACCCTGAGTCGTTGGACACGGGGCTGGATTTGGGGACTATTGGGGCTGAGGGCTTGAACTCGGACTGGCTCGAGATGCTCTAGTTGGGCATGAGAGGAGGGAGCCCGTCGGCTCTACGGTGCATTAGCAGGTGCTGTTCTAGCTAGATATTGAATCTTGGTGGTAATTGTAGATCCAAAACGCTCTGAAAAGGGTCATTTTCTCAAATATCCTTGAAAACTTACACGAAAACATCAAAATAGTGGTGAAGAACCATCGGGGTCAGTTGATCCAGGTTCATATCTGGATGGCTCTCAGCGTAAATCATCTGAATCTTCCAAATCGGACACCAATCCGCTCCCGTCGACCAAATCCGAACTCCGTCCACCCAAGCACCATAATTCCCTATCGGCACAGCCGGATAGTCCCAGTACCGACGAATCATCTTCACCTTAACACCTTGAATAGCCTCCTTGTCCTCGTCAACTCGCTCGGGAAACTCAATCGCCGACAACTCGACAATCTTGGCCTCGTCTAGGGCGATGCAATGGGTGAAACGAGGGCCCGGACCAGGCGGTCGGTTCAGACCCCTAGGGTTTGCGAGATTGATGTTGCTGGGATCCGGCGCCGGCTCTTCTTCGTTGAGGGACCAAAAGTGCAGGTGCCTGACGTGGGCGTTGAATTCCTCTCGCACGCGGTCGTCCGAAGCGTCCTCCAGCGCATCCTTGCTCAGAATCACGTCCAACTTGAAGCGTTTAAACGCCTCGAGGGCATACGGCTCAGAATGTATGTCTGTCTCCCGGAGAAACTCGCGGCGCACCGCTTGGACAAGAGTCGACAAGGCGGCGTCGAGGTTATGAAGCGCCGTCTCGGTATAAGACGTGACGAAGACGAAGAATCCCCAGGTGGGATCTACGGAGGCAACGTTCCGCCAATCCATCTGGCCAATGTCCTCGGCACTTTGCAGGAAAGCTCGCATCTTTTCACGAAGACGCAACTCCTGGTACTGTTCCAACCCGGTGAAAAAGCTGCCCGTGGGGAACATCATAGGCGGCGGAACGGCACGCGGCCTCTGCACAGGTTGATAGCCGGTGATTGCGTCGAGGTCTCTGTAGGAAATTGCAGTTTGGTGAATGTTTGGGTCAGAACCTGGACCGAAGGAGCGGATAGAGAACTGGCGAGTCCGCGGGACCGGGCGCGTCTCGAGGGAGGGGTCCATTGGAGGGAGCTCCGGCGGGGTTGTCACTGTAGGCATGTTTGGGTATTGTGAGATTATGGACTAAAAGTGATGGATGGGTGAGGCAAAATGGCAAATGTGTCGTTTGGGGGACGTGGTGGTTTAAATACACAGAGACACAGGCCGAGGAGCTCTTGTTGGTTGTTGATTGCACGTCGAAGGATTAGGCAGTGGACCAATGAAGGAGTGAGCAGGGTAAACATAGAGGCCCAGGCTTTCGTAAAAATGCAGTGGATTGATTAAGCTTGTTTCATCTCGGTCGTCGTGAATTCCTTCACGGCTCACTGCATTAAGGCTAGATGGGTAGTGCAATCGTATGAAGTTGAAGTTGGTACATATTCCAGATGAATCTGAGGTTAGATGGAGATTGACGTGACTGAAGATGAGATTGAGTATGGAAATACATTATTGGGCAACTTTGTCCAATACTTTTCCATAGCTTGGCTGACCAACTTCCCGCCTTCGTGATCGAGTCTTCGAGATACCACCATCTCATCAATCACCTGCCCTCTCCAGAACGTGAGATTCAGATAGCTGTCTTCCCTTGACTGCCTACTGCTGTGTTGATGGAAGCCCCCCCAGATGCAAGATTTACTATGGTCTCAAGATCATTCTCAGTGTACCTTATGTACGAAAGCACTGGGGATCATTGCCGACAGGGGCGGGGCAGAGGTCTATTGGCGCGAGGTCATCTAAATGTATGTTTAGATGAGAGTACATGAACGCGAGACGCCATTTCTTGTTCGATAAGCCGAAATGATTGAATAAGCTATGGAACCCGCAAGGGGCAGGAGACGGGACGCATCGGGGCTGCTTAAAAGAGTGCGCGGAGCAATCCTCCAGTTCGTGGTCATCGAGCCACCGAACCCAAGTAACCAAATCCATTTCCACCGGAGCAACAAGAAGCCGCCAATCATTCTTAATCAACTTGTAACCAAAGTATGAGATAATGGCAATGGGAGCGGCAAGATACGTCTTGAAGAATGCTTCAGCTGTTGGTGACGCAGTGGTGTTTCTTTGAAAGGTAGTTAAGCTATAACTTGGCTATTTAAGTTTTTGTTAACTAGGTCTAAACAACACATAAGGAGGAGTGAAGAGGTCAAAAAAGATAGCTACGATATAGCAGCTACGAAGTTGGCAACAAGATAGGGGTGAAAGAGATAGTCGAATTAATCCTTAACCTCCCCTTTCTTCCTTCTCCCCCCCCCCCCCCTTTCATATAGCTAAGAAATCTCCCCTGCCTTGAGTCTTCATTTCGCCGTCTCCTTGTAACTCATGGGTAACTCCCTCGCGTCAGACCTGCTGCTGGCCCTGCGGCCGGCCGGTCTGGCATGGATGTGCTAGCCCCATCCTCATTGCGACATTACCACACCCTCGCCGCTCTTTCGTCCCGATCTCGTAGCCGATTCGTTCCCGGTGTGACCGGATTTTGGGTGCCCGGGACGGCGTTGCGTTTTGGTACGTGACAGTTTATCTAAAGTTAAAGAGCAAGATCTTCCTTAAGAGATAGAGAGAGTCCTTTCTATACTACCTATCCCTTAGTAGGTGTCAGACGGAGCTGGCTACGTCACGTGACGCGGCCTCTGAAGAAGGGAAGGGGCCGGAAGACCGGTCCCGGGAAGAACATCAAGAATCATCATCCTGTTGAAGGTATCTCCTGATCAATTAAAAAGAGCCTGAAATTGGCACCAAAATTATCCCTCTATCTTGATCCCTTTGATGCATTAACTCCAGCCACAACTCAACATCCTGTGGTGTTCGACAGTAGGGTTAACAACCGTTGGCAGAGCCAGCCATCGTTGCGGTCTTAGTATGGCTCCCCACCATGTTATCCCTCAGCTTGTAACAATGCCCGTCCCAACGGACCTCTCAACACCCCACATATCCTAGGCTACCCCGACCTAACTAGCTAGTTGAAATAGCTTTACCTTCTTTGTCCCTTGTAGCCTGTTTTTTCGTGCCTATTCTTTGGTCCTAGAAGCCCCGTTTCTTCAGGTCTATTCCAACGGACCCGTCTCCCAGGTGGCCACAATTTGAAATGCATAACCCGGTCAACAACACCACGATATTCCTAGCTAGCCCGGATCTAGGTTGTCGGAATAGCTTCACTTCCTCCGTCTGGGCATATAGCAGAACTTGGCCCCACGTTGAGAGCAAGATTACATAAAACAAGTAGTTAAACCATTGTATTGGTAGATTATCCTGGTCCATCGGAGCCCTCAGAGACTATAATAGGGGCAATAGATAAACACACATGGCTTTAGACATAACTACCAATGCTGTCTATTAGTTAATGCGTGCCTCTCCCTTCTCTGGTGCCGCCACCTCCATCCTCACTAGCATGGACTTTGCCATGGCCGATGTCTCGTGGTCAGGCTCTAGAGGCGGCTGGGATTCAATAAAGGTCTTAACCCATGCGTGCGAGGGGTCATCGTCAGTCCATGCCACGTTGGACTGCTTGTCGATATCCTCGACCTGCTGCCAGATCTTCGTCTCGGTAATTGCCGACAAGTCCTGAGGAGTGAAAAATATTAGCAAATGGGAACGTGATGGAAAATCAAGGTGAGCAGGGGCCGCTGTTACCTGGTTCAAGTTGTCGACGACATTCTTCAGCAGGGCGTCCATGATGATCTTGATGGAGGCTTCGCTCTGGCCCTGGGACTTGAGCACGTTGTAAGTGACCAGGAAGGCCGACACCTGGGAGCAGTAGCTCTCGGTGGCAAAAAGCTGGTCCTCCAGCTGCTTGACCTGGAATCGACGAGCGCAAAGCTCCCGAATGGCCCTTTCGGAGCAGAGGTGTGAGTAACGAAACAAGACTGGACAGAAGGGTTAATGCAGGAATTTGACATACGTTTGGAGCTCATCCTTTTGCTTGGCGCCCTCAACGGCGGCATAAATGAGCACGATGCCATCAAGAACGACGCCAAGAACGGACAGGACAGCCGCGGCCGTTCGAATCAGTCGTGCTACCTTGGCAGCAGTCTCGGAAACCTCACCGCCAATACGCAGAGCGCGAAACGTTCGGAAAGCAGCACGCATCATGGCCACTCCGGCCTCCTCGCCGTTGAGCATGGCACGGAAACCTCTGCCAAAGAGATCAGCACCAGCGGCCAAGGCTCCAGTGCTTAAGATTCGGGCCACGGGGGCAGCTGTTGGTGGCAATTGTTTGTTAGCCTTGGTAGTTCGAATGGTTGGGGGCAGGGAAGGGCGTGGCGACACGAACCAGCAAGACCAGTGGCGCCTGCAATGAAAGACACCGCGGTAGAAGCCTCGAGGATCTTGTCGGTGGTGGAGTCTTGGTTGCGAATGTGCTTGACCTGCTCCTCGTAGGCCGCCTTTTGCTCGGGGCTCAGCATGCCCTGAATCTCCTGGTTGAGCTGCTCGACCGACGTGAAGCCCTGGAGCTTGAGAATCTCGTCCACCGTCTTGAGCTGATGGTCGATGGTCGTGTCCACTCGGTCAAGACTGTCATTGGCCTCGCTCTGGATGGAACCAATGTTGACGGCCAGCTGCTGGACGCGGTTGGCGCGGTTTTCGTTATCTTAAGGGTTGAGATTAGCACTATAGATCAATTTAAAAGAAGTCGGGCATTGCATACCCGGGTAGATAATGCCCATTATTGCTGACGTGGAGTGATTTTACCGTTGAAGGATAAAGAAGAGAGATGTAGCGGGTTTGAGGAAGATTGGTGGTATTTGGCTGATTCGTAGGGGCTGCTTGTCCATTTTCTCCTAAGGTACTTGGCTGGAAGGCGTTATTTATATTTCATTCAGCTTATGCATATTTCTATTTACCGTTAGACCCTCCGCCTTTCTCCTCCTTTACCCCAGTACTCTAAATCGGCACGGATAGTCCGCTCCTTGTGGCTGGCTGACCGTGTGCATCTAGCACTCCGAGTTCCTAGTTTTCACGGAAACCTGTACCCGCATATATGACAGTTGTCAATGTCTCACCACAGTTCGCACGCATTGCAAACGGGCCGGGCCTGTCGGTATGGATTAGACGCACTCTCTAATGTGTTAGGTCCCGGCCCTCCGCACATTAGCCTCTCAGCCCCAAATGCCTCCCGCCAATACACGCTGCAGCTGGGATTGCCACGCTGCATGCCGGCAGTCGGCAACTGCAGACCAGACGCTAATAAGCGGTGAATTGAATCGACCTAGAACGGTCTCTGGGGCATGCAGTTGCCCGCCGGCATGGATTAGACGCCCTCTCCGATTTGTCATGTCCGGGCCCTCGGCACATTCACCTCTCAGCCCAATGCCTCCCGCCAATACACGTTGCAGCTGGGATTGCCACGCTGCCAGCCAGCAGTCGGCGACTGCAGACCAGACACTAAAAATTGGTGAATTGGATCGACCTAGAATGGTCTTTGGGGTACATGTACGCAGTTGCCCGCTTATGGGAGTCCCGCAAACTTGTCGGAGGGCTGTAGTCTGGAGACTATCCGAAGCCACACACATGCAGACGCGGTGGCATTGATGCCAACTGAGCATGTCGAATAGAGCCACATGGTAGGCCACACCGTCGCTTAGGCTGGGGGGAAGCGGGGTTTGCATAGCAGCACTGGATTGTACTTGTCATCCATGTTTTCGAGCTCCTTTGTGCACTTGTCGCGCAGCCCGTAGGAACTAGGGAGTAGCAAGGCGTCCTATTGGAGCCTGTCCCTTTTACAGTTGGCCCTTTGGATATATTGAATGAGATTCTTCCCTGTGACCGCGTCTTGTATCAAACCAAGAATCAAGGACTTTGACCGGAGCTACGGTGTTGCAGCCCACAGGATCTCGAGGCTGGTGATGTGTTGATTTTCACCGTCGGGCATCACCGACTTTGCCAGCTTGAGTGGCGTCTTTCCGACCAACGATCAGAACATCTTTTCTTATTCAATTCGTATGTCGAGTACTATCCTGCTGCGGGATTTGCCGCTAGGGCTCATTTGGTACCTATCGTAAGATCAATCACCAGTTGTCACATCTCAGCTGCAGCTCTTAGCTCAAGCCATCATCCGTATTGACACGGACATGCTGTTCCGATATCTTCTCAAAAATCGTAAACCACATGCCAATCATTTCCTCAAAGGCCTCGGCTGGATTCAGCTGGCGACATCACCTGGTGTCAATGGCATTGGCCCAAGCCAATAGTGTATTGCACTGGCACAATTCCACGTCATACAAACGGAGAGTGAGACTTGAAACTTTTTCTGCGGGGATCGGTCTGGACCTCTGCCGAAAGGACCGCCAAGACTGATCGACTGGGAAGTGTTCCGGTCGAGCTGTGCTAGGCCTGACCAGATTGCTCCGCAGATATCATATTTCTCTTCTCCCTTATTGAGCCCCCAGACCAACCTCATCTGACGTCCTTGGATCACTTCTACGAGCCTACCACCACCACAATTATCATTTCTCGTTCACAAACAACAACTATGGGAAACGGCGCCAGCAGCATCGGAGATTTGTTCTTCCCAGACAATCCCAACCGGCGCCGGAGAGCTGAGGAGCTCCGGAATCAGATCAATGCATTCGGCGAAGAGTTCAAGCAGCTGACCGCATATCGGTGGGATCAAATCCTAATTCCAATCCTTTTCACGACCGTGGCTCTTGTGGAATAATGCAGCTAATAGAGTATCCTTAGCGAACAAAAGCTCAATGCCATTCGGGGGAAATTGGATGACTTGATGGCGTCCAGAGGGTTCAACACCACCGAGCAGCTCGAGGAACACGTCCGGTCCATCCTCAATTCGTCCGAGCTGGCCAACTATGATAGCCTTAAGAAGATGTAAGTGGTCTTTGTTCTTCTGCTGAGGACAATGCTTACCAGGTACCATTCACCAGGCTCGACCTCAACGACAAAGTCCAGGGCATCATCTGGGACCTTGTCAGTATCGTCGGAGCTGCAAGCGGCATCATCCTCGGAGTATCCGTCATTGCTGGAATTATGACGGGCGGCGCAGCCCTCGCGGCACTAGGCGTCATTGGAGAGATCCTCGCTGTTGTTGCCGTCATTATCATTGTCTTTGGGGTCATTGAAGGTGCTATTGAGCGAGATGTGAGTGCAGCCAAGATTTGTGCTGTGGCACTGTGCACATCTAACACTCACGGGATATCCCAGAAACTTCGCGACGCAATCAACCAAATGTGGCCTCAGCGCGCTAAAATCAAGCAGGCGCTGGAACAGATGCGCGTCATTGTCAACTGGGTTGACGCCATTGGTAAGCCACGTTGCAGGATTCTTGGTGAACTGTCCGTTTAACGATACTCTTCACTGACTTGACCATGTATCTAGACATCTGGTTGAACAACCCCGTCACCAGTGACCCCACCACTCTCAACGCTCTGCTCAATGGCTCCTTCGAGCCAGAGTACAATTCCTGGACCATGGATCACGTCTACGACGTACTCAGAGAGATGGACCGTCAAAATGGGTCCTGGACGGACGAGGACCCGGGCCGCGGCGCGTTGCCTACGGTATTCCTCGCCAGGGCCGCCATTTCAGCGACCGGTATCAGAGAAGCAGACAAGCTGGAGGCACCGCCAGTGCTAGACATGTCCATCTCCGAGAAAGGCCAAGCTCCGGAAACAGGCAAGTTCATTTATAAGACGCTGCTATCCAAGGACTCTTGCATCATCGAGCAGGACGGCCACATGTGGAAGTTGACGGCCGTCGAGTGGGACGAGAAGAATGTGGAGCTGGCTACTACTCGATTCCACCTTGAACCTGTGGAGTTGAAGATGCCTGTGACGAATGGAAAGATCAAGGTGTCGTTCGTGGCTTCTTCCGCGTCCAAGTTCGTCGCGAAGCAGGATTGCATGATCAATGTCTTGGCCTGCTCTACGAGATAGCGGATGGTTTTTACTCGGAGCAATGTTATGTAAATGCATGATTGAGATCTACCGCTGCTTGCCTCACTCAAACTACCGACACGACAGAGTCTTAAATTCCATTCGTTGAAGTTAGCAACTTGGCGGCAAACTCCTGGCTTGGGCAGTCGCATCAAGCTTCCCGAGAACCCCGACAGGCCTAACATAATTGCTTATGATGAAGTTCCACCGATATACCTGCAATAAGCGGCTCCATCCCCGCGTTTACTATCTTGGTAGTCGAGAAGGGAGCGCGGCATTTTCACAAGGCCCCCCTGAGTTATCGGCTCACGTCCATGGTCAACCCGGACTTGGGGTGGACCATGTGAACGAGTCATTGAGGCCAAGGAATACGGGGAAACAGGTCAATGAGAAAGAACAGAGAAATCCATTTACTTTGGAGAAATCGACATCTGGTCCTGCAAAGGGTTCCCGTTAGCGAGCGTCGCGAGCTGCAGATGGGAGCAGAATTCCTCAAGACAAGACCCTTGGGGCTTCAACGCTCGTATGACGGTAACCCAGTGGCAGCAAATAAATTGGAGGGGCCTACAAAAACTCTTTCAATTATGCTACAGTGTGACGTAAATCTCCGTTCAAGATCTGAGGTACTCGCAAACACTCTTTCCCCAGCGAATCGCACTTTTATACTTCCACATACCAGGAGCATTTCCCTTCTTGAGGCCCTCAATAGCATCCACTAACTCAGGACCCAGTCCTTCAATCTTCAAGTCCCGAACCGGATAGAGGTAGGTCTTGAAAGAGAATAGGACTGTGTGGCTCATGGGTAGCCGAGAAAGAGTTTGAAGCTCAACTCTGACGTACGTCTATGATATCGCCGTGGTCAGAAACATAAAACAAGAGGGAAAAGAAAGCAAAACCCACTGTGGCAGGGTCGATTATTTCCTCTTCAACTGTTTCGTCTTCTCCGATGTGATTGCCCTTTGCATTATGGAGGTGCCCGTGCGTCTGAATCGTCCACTGCGTGACCATGTTAGGGGTTTGAAGTATTTAGGGGAAGGGGGCTGCTAACGTTGGTTCTTTTCACGCTTTTCCCAACCTCCAGCCGACCAAAGAACCTTTCCATACTTGGGCCAATTTTGTCGTAAGATGGGACTGACGTGTGAATCTGGTTCATGTTTTTTCCAAGCTTTGACTCGGGATCCCAACCAGAAGGGAAGCAACAGACAAACGCAACACATTGATGGCCCTCCGGTGTTTGTTTGAGGAAGAAGAAGTCCTCCTCAACGGTGGTTCCGATCGTCTTCAAGGCAGAAAGCATATCCGTAGGCGGCAATGTCGGATGCGTTGCATTTGTTACCAGGTTTGTTAGCGTAGATCCATCCTGCGATCGCTCAAACATGCTATTATATCTTTTTGCGAGATAATCTTGAAAGAGGTACTTGTACAGCTCTTCCACTGCGTCTTTCCCGGCAGGTAGACATCCGTGGACCTTGTGACCATGTTGGGAAAGTAGATCTCTTCGAAGTTCGATTCTGTCAAGGTAGTCGCGATCGATGGTGATGAATTCTGATGGATTGTCCGACTTCAAAGCTGGACCATTTATTTAGCATATTCTTGGCTGCCTTCAAGATGGATTTCGTACCCATAGTGATGTGGTAGATGGGCTTGAAAGAATAAAACTTGGTTGGCTCCTTTGCCTTCCAGTCGAACCCGTCAAGAGCCTTGACTTGATCGATGGCTGTTGGCAGCTGTTTAGGGGTGCCCGGTTCGGAATCAAAAGGTCTTTTTGGACCCGAGAGAGTCTGCCAAGTTGTGAGTGGGATCAATCTAAATGCGGTGGAATTGTCAATCTTACTCGTCTGTACATGACCAAAGACGCCGCCAGTAGGAGAATACATGCTGTTGGGAAGACTGTATTGTAGTTGCCAAAATATAACATGACTCGAAGGTAATCCATGATCACGCTGTTGGAATTGGAGTAGTGGTGAAGGGTATGGCAAGATCCTCAGTTGCAGCGGATAGAGATTGTCGATCGAGGCTTTTATATTCATCTCGATCACGTCTGCACCGTCCGCCACCACCCGGTTTCGGCAATGAGAAAACCTCTCGTATCTCAGGTTTGAATGAAATATGCATTTGTGGCGAGCTCCGATCACGATTGCCTCTGTCTTAATACCCGATGCTACTGCGAGATCTCGCCCTTTGAGCGATGAATATCAACGCCTATTGAGAAAAATGAGTCATATCATGCACTTGTTCCCATTAAAAGGTTTAGTAGGTGGTTAGACTACCCCAGATGATTCACTGAGAGCACCTAGCGGTGGTCATCTGAGATCTTGTTGGAGTACTCTCTCTTCGCCTTCCCCATCCGGGAAACATATATTTTGCTTTCAAACATGAGAGACACCCAATGATGGGAGAGTTCTGACAGGTTATTCTCTCCCTGACTTCCCGTTATGGCAATGCGGAGTCGGATGGCCTGTCGTCCGCTCTTCGGTTGCTCTCATTTAACCTTCCGGATGCGGCCAATTAGTGAAGTTACGGTGCACACTTATCTGATGAGGTAGGTAAGGTATCCAGAGCGTTTTGCATGCTACTATCGATTTAATTGGATCTAACAACCAATACGGCTTACTCGGGTAGTATTTATATGTTGGTGAATGAGTTCCCAATTAGTAATACCGATGCAGTTGTCTGTGTTGAAACAGGTCGTCGTGAGGGAACAATTGGGCCTCCGCCGCCACAACACAGCACGCTCGACCGATGCTGGTGGTAGACGATATAGCTTCGGCCGACATCACCAAGCAGTGCAACAGGATAGTGGCGGGTCCGTTGAAGTTATGTTCAGCACAATTACCGTCCCTCCAGCTCCGCTCTCAAAACAGATGCAGGCTTGCCACTGGCATGGTGGTACCCAGTTAGCTTTCCGGGAGATTTCGATTGTGCCCGTTGTTCCCCCCTTCCCCCAAAAAAAGCTCCCTTACATATCCGGGCGGCTGAACAACAGACAAAACAGACGATCAATCGCACAGAAGGATAGGTCTCGAGCTAAACAGATTATGGAAGGAAGGGCTGTCCCAGAGCAGGAAGACGGCGCGATGGAAAAGGCATCATCCCGCCAGCAACTCAAGACGGTTAAGACGCAACCAAATATCTCGCGGAGTCCAGCTCTAGCTCCTTCTCGTTCTCCATGTCTATATGTTTTCCTCGTTGCCTTGGACCAGACTATCATGGCGTCGACTCTAGGGGCCATCTCGACCCAGTCTGCCCCAACCAGAGCTATTGTGTGGTATGGTTTCTTGTATCTAATGACCACGATAGCTTTGCAACCATTTTGTGGCAGCATCTACCGCCTCTTCGACTTCTTTTATTGTCGGACACGCAGTTGAGGGCTTGGGTACAACAGGTACATCCCCCAGCGCCTTGGTTATCCTAGCATTCATGATGCCGCCGAGACAACGTCCGGTAATGTTTGCAGTGTTTTGGGACTTAAGGGGATCTGTTCCGTTTCCGGCCCATTGTTAAGAGGGGCTTTTACGGAGAAAGTGACCTGGCGCCGGTGTTCCTATACGAACTTGCCTATCGGCGGGGTGGCAAAGGCAGTCATCTTCTCTTACACATGTCGCACACTGAGGAAGACGCCCTAAAGGCCAAGGACAAGTCACTCGGGTCATAGAATACTTAGCAGATAGGAGATCCCAATGAGAATGAATTTGTTCCGTCGGTGCTTAGATATCCTGCTAGGAGAGTGACCCCTCTAGCTTATCATTTAAGAGCCCCAACTTCATCACTTTCTGCAACAGCAGCGACAATATCAATCTTCCTTATGTTGCCTTATTTAAGCTCTAATCCACGACGCCAGCAGAGAGTGATTTTGACAACTTTTCTATGTAAACTCAGGGATTTGACTGTGACTGCTCTGTTTCTGCTGAGGTCTCAAACGGATGGCAGTATCGACAGGATATGCTGAGCCGGAAGGAGCCCGCTACGAAGCCTATCACTGCCTGATTGTTAAGCAAAAGGGTTGATTTGACCCTTAATTTTCACTAGACGTGACTCGTCAAGTTCAACATCCGGCATCTGTGCATTTTGGTAGCCGCACAAGCCGACATGTCTACAGGTAATCACGCAGATCGCTTCGATTGGTATCTTGGATCAAGCCCCTGGGGCTATGAACATATTGCACAATTGCTGTCTTACTAGCAGTCTGAGCACAGCAATCCTCTCCAGGGTGGCCTAGTTGACGGCGGCACGTGTATCTTGCAACGGTTTCTGGATCAGCAAGGTGATGTCGACACGCAACCCGGGACGGACAATGTAGCAAAATAATAGTTATATTATAAACACCTATTTAAATAGCCCTCGTCGACAAAGGACCGAGCAAATATCCTCTGCTTCAGAGACTATGTGAAAGGTTACTAGCTAGACGTAGGCCGTCCCGACTCAGTCCACTTTATAGAGTAATAAGGGATCAGCGGTTGGATAGTACTACGCAACCACGACACTACTCTCCAAACCAGATCTCCATCTACTCATCGTCGTGCACATCAATAACCGTCTTACTCCACTTGCGAGCCGGGATATGGCGCTTGAACATGATATCAATCTCGCGATAGGACCGACCCTTCATCTCAGGCAACCAGATATATGCCATCACCAGGCAAACAAAGCCAGTGCCGCCCCAGACGTAGCCGCACTTGCCGCCGAGATTTCCACCCTATATTATGTTAGTAATTTTCACTTGAAAGCTTCCATGAGAGAAGAATCTTACCGTCGGGTTGAGCATATAGCTTGAGAGGAAGATGCATGGAATGTTCACCATGTAGTAGCAGCCGCGACCGACACCAGTCGTCAGAGGCCTAAGACGGATGGCCGATGTCTCTCCGATGATGACCCACGAAGCTGGAGCAGGTCCTAGGGTGAACAAGACGGACACAATGAGACCCAGCGACGCCTGCGCCAGAGAGGCTGATTTCGACTCGCCTACAGAGGCTGCAACGCCAAGAGCGACCAGTAGGATAACGTTGAAGCCCGAACCCCAGAGGTAGATGGTACGTCGGCCAAGGTAGCTTGTAAGAATCCAAGAAAGCATGACGAAGATGGTTTGGAGGGCCGAGGTGATGAGACCTAGGGCGAAGGCGGTGTCCGTGTCCATGCCAGCCTCTGCGTTTTGAGTTAGGCTAGCCATTTCACCTGGAATAGTAATAAGGGAAACTCACGTTCGAAGAAGTAGACAGCCTGGTTGGCAATCAGGTTACCCGTAAGGTTTTGGGCCGCGTAGACACAGCACACAATGAGGGTGCGGTAGAGATCAGTGCCCTTCCACAGCTCCAAAAGGTTGGGCTCCTTCTCTGTCTTCTCGAGCTCGATGGTACGGCGCATCATCGCGACTGACTCGGTGAGATTTTGAACCACTGACTTGCGCCCCAGGCGTTCCACGGCACGGGCTGCGTCCTCGAGGCGTCCCTTTCGAACCAGCCACCAAGGCGACTCGGGGGCCAACCAGAGCAGGATAGCGAGAGGGGTGGGGAACATCCATTGAAGTGCAATCGGAACCCTAGATTCGCTCATTAACAAACGAACTGCTGTCGCACAGAGGAGTACGTACCTGTACGCGGCGGGCTCAAGCAGAGTGTTGTAATGGTAGGTGATTCCACCCACGATGATGGCCCCAATGGCCCAGAACATTTGCAACATCTGGGTAGCGGGGGCTCTCAACTGGATTGGTACGATCTCGCTGCAGTATGCCGGTGCGTTGGCGATGAAGATTCCCCACGGGATACCCTCGAGAATCTGAGACAAGAACATGATTGGTAGCGAATTGGCAAAGTAGAAGACAAAGATGAAGGCGTTCAGGGCCATGAGGCCGGCGATAGTCGCCCAGCGGTACCCGATACGGCTGGTGAGCGGCCCAGCGAGGAACACACCGATGAGGGCACCAATGGGCCCAACTGCCTGGAGCGCAGACTGCCACTTGGTCTCGATGACATATTTGTCGTTGCCGTCATCCCAGATGCCGTACTCGTTCGCAAACGCAGGTAGGGCGATGAAGTTGCCAATGAGGAAGACACAGTAAGCCTCCATGATCTAAGATGGTGTTAGGTAAAACTCGCTGTTGAACAAGGTGAAGCAAAGGGGCGACAAGCTTACAATCGTGCAGGACATGATAAAGGCCCAAAGCGTCGCCATGGGGTAAGCTCGGACGGCCTCGAGCACCCCCATGTTATGCTCCAAGTTCTCTGCCTCGATGGCACTCGCCTTTTCCTTGCCGGCGTACGGCTTCTCATCAACATCATAGGCATGTTCGACCTGGGCGTTGTCCTTGACCTCTGGGCCACCGCCCGGTGATTTCGTATCGATGGCGTCACTCATGTTGGCTGGCGCTTGCATGAACGAACAATGGGTAAGGAAGGAAAAGAGAGTAGCAACGGATCGTCACAGGCCAAGTGCTGGGTGCACCGATTTATAGGCCTTGATGTTTCACCCTGGACGGCAGCATCTATCCGGTGAAAGTGGCCCAATGCACCGACGGAAAATTGGGAGTCCGACATTATTCGCTACGAGTACGATTCATTTAGGCATCTCGGCCCTGCGGGGGAAAGAAACGACGAGACAACGTTTCGCGGCCTGTTGGGAAGCGAGAATGTATCGTGTTTTACCACCACCCCTGCTCAAGTTCGTA
Organism: Thelonectria discophora; assembly: GCA_911649645.1. Taxonomy (NCBI): domain Eukaryota; kingdom Fungi; phylum Ascomycota; class Sordariomycetes; order Hypocreales; family Nectriaceae; genus Thelonectria; species Thelonectria discophora. The sequence goes on along the minus strand of CAJVRK010000008.1, from coordinate 2,339,068 downwards.
CCATTCTCCATCAGGCGCACCTATCACAGGCCGCGCGCTTGAAAGTAGTCTCATAACGATTACGCCAGCGAATCAGAGGGTAGGAAGTAAGGCCGGAGAGTAAGGCCGAACCCATGGGGAACCCTGGCCACCCCGCGGCCACCTCCAACTACTGCCCCGCACGATTCCCCAGAAGAGGCATGTGTTATTGACCGTCCTGGTTCTCTTCTTGAAGCCCCAGCCACCGGCGCGGCCCCTTTGACCCTCGTGGTTGATGTCGATCCTACCAGGCCCCCTCAGTCAGCAGGACGTCAATGAGGTTTCCCGCTTCCCCGTCCTGGACGCCCCAAGAGAGCCGCGTCCAGCCCTGTAGCAAACAGTAGCGCAACTACTTTATATCCCCTCCAATCTCTTGGCGCAATGATGCAAGGGGGTCTGCCAGGGTTAGGGCGAAATCGATAATGATCAGATAACTTGTACGATCACGCACCGGCAGAGCAAGCTGGCCTCGTCTACTACGTAATATGCAGTCTTCAGCTAACAAGGCGAAGGGCTTCAATCAAGTGCCGTCTGTTTCAGCTCTCTCGGAGGATAGCCTTTGTGTTGCAATAAGGTCGACGTGGAGACAATAGGAAGAGAGGGGTTGAACAACGTCCGTCTACGATTGTAACGTTTCACATGTAAGCTTAATCACAAATTGGCACTCCCCCTTTCACATCCTAAATATGTGAGGGGACAGGATGTACATCATTTGGATAGTCACGGATACCGTTCTCTAATATGAGCACAGAATGAAATGATAAACATCCGAAAGGCACATTAACTCCATTTACATGTACTCCATACATCGATATCGATGCATGTTAAGAACGCCCACCTCTTCCCATTAGACTCCGCCCCAAGGATGAGCATCGTCATCGCTATCATTTCAGAAGACCCAATGTTATGACAGCACGAGCCGCAAAACATTATCCCATGCCTTGTCGATGCCTCCTCAATGTCTTCCCCCAGCTTCGCCGCTATCGGTCTTGCCGATTGATGAGGGGACGTCATTCTCTCTCGAGCCGCTGCCCTCGAGAAAATCCATCCATTCCCTTATCTCATCCTGGTTGGCATGGAAGTGGTGCATATCACTACGCTGGTTCAAGAAGCGTCGCAGCTCCTCCACCGTCTTTCCTTCGAGAACCGTAACCAATTCCAAGAAGACACAACTGAGGGACCAAATATCCGCCAACTCGTTCCGAGCTTCGACGCGAACTTCCTCTGGGGCTGCGTATGTCAGCGTCTTGGCCGAGTCGGTCGTGGTCGTGCCGCGGGTGAGGTTCTCCCAGGTGTACGAGATGCCAAAGTCGGTCACACATGCGCAATCGCCCTTGACTAGAATTTTCTCTGGCTTGATGTCATGGTGTCTGATCTGCTGTCCGGGTAAGTATTGGATGGCACTTGCGAGGCACCCAAAAAAGCTTCTGAGAAGCGAAAGCCGATCCGAGTTGTTGTTTGCCGCTCGGTAGTACTCGGCAAGGTTGTATTCTGCCACGGGGTTCATGATAATGGCAAAGTACTTTTTGTCAGTGTAGCTCCCAACCTAGATCTTTGAGTCAGTATTTGCTATAACCCTTCGTAGAGATAGGTTGATGACTCACCAGCTCAATGCAATGCCTATGGGAAACTCGTTTGAGCACTTTTAACTCGTTCAGGAACAAATCAATGCCATGACGGCTTCCATCTCTGAAACGGCGGAATAGCTTCCATGCATACTCGCGATGAGTTGTGGTGCTCATGACTTTGTCGACAATACCATACGTCCCAATTCCGAGTTTCGCGATGAAATCGAATGGGGGGGTTCCTCGGGTGAGAAATGGACGTGTTTGCGGTCCGGATCTTTTTCGAATGTGAAACTCATCGAGAACACCATGGATTGCACAGCGAGAAACCGAGCCCGTGGAGTAGGTAAGAAGCTTGAAGGAAATGTTCTCGCCTCAAACGGAAAGTGCATATCTGTGGTTCCCTTCTCGAGAAAACAACCGATGGTATCGAGCTAACCGATCCACTGCAACACCGTCTATAGTCTTGGAACATGACTCCATACGGGGCGGCCGGTATTTCACAAGAATTTCGATAGCCGCTCAAAGTCAACATCTGTGGGTGCACACACTCTCTCGGCTCTAGATTCAGCAGGCAACTCGTTTGGTTCATGCAGCCCATTCTTCATCGCGGAAAGTTTGACCTGCATGGCTGCAGCCATGTGTGCAGACGTTTCTCCTAGGTTCAAAGAAGTCATCCTGCTTAGATATGAATCTTGACGACGGAACTCGGCTTGTTGGCGGAGGCGATCGGCTTGCTGATCCAAGAAGCCCTTGCACACTGCTCCATGGCTTTTTATTGCTTCACTAGCTCGATGCAAAGCGGTTAAGGAATCTCCAGAGTATCACCCAAGTTCAGACTCCGTGACTTACGGTGGATCGACTGGACTCTAAAACACTTTCAGGGGGCGTAATATGCGTTCCGAATACTCGTAAAGATATGACTGCTTGCCAGCTCCCCGATTAGAAGCACGCCCTTACCGGCAATTAGTACTCGTGTCTAGCCACAGCCCTGTTCTCCGAACATACTGACACCTGAAGACCCTGCGCCGTTGCCTGTCGCAACTGACCGTGGATCAAACCCAGTATACGGTCAAAGACACATTTCAAGAGTTCCTTAATTTCGATTCTAGGAAAGGGCTAGTTGACCCATGCTATCGTAAGGTGGGATATTATGTAGGCAACAAGTTAAACATGAAGGACTCACGCCGTGAAATAGAGTTTACCAGTGATTGGTGGGTTTCCCTTCCCATTCCGCCACTCTTCATCTGGGATGGACACCAGTCCCTCCCATTTCCAAGTAAGAAGGATGGCTTGATAGAGATCTCCCATTCTCTTCTCATCTTCTCAAAACACTCGGATGTCCATTCGCCGGATCCGCCGTGGCCAAGTCGCTGCCGACAAAAGTCCTCGATGGCTCTGTCAATGAGATCTCCGCCTATCAGGTCTCCTGGAGAAATCAAGATAGTTCAGCTTAGATCCAATCACGATATTTAAAATGGGGTAACTATCTCGTACTTTCTTTCCCAATTTTGCTGTTTATGCTGATCGGGTTGGTTGATTGGACCGTGTAGATGCTCACGTCCAACACTTACTATGTAGTAAGTCCCAGCTTTGCAAATAACACAGGTATCCTGACTGTGCACATCCTCTAGAATGTCGAGCAGCACGTATGAAGACGCCGCCTTAGGTTACGAAACAAAGCTTACATGGACTGGTCGCGCCAGTCGATCCATCATTATGCCAGATCTCGAAACAGCCTTCTCCAAGTACTGGAGGGCATATAAAGACCAGAACGAGGGGGTAGTGAAGACAAAACGGTACCTTATAGTCCCTATCATGGAAGCAGCCATTGCACGCAGTGAATTGTCAATGTTGCGCAGGACAGAAGCCCACAACAGACGCAAATAGTCCGCAGCGGCATCCACAGGTGTCTTCTGAAGCTTTTTCAGCATGGAAATACCTTTGATTTTGATTTGAAGGAAGGAATTGAGATCTTCATGCTTGTACAGGAGAAGGATGGCGAGCGGGATGGACTCGGCCTTTGCTGATGTCAATGTCATAGACCTCATAGCCCCAGTAGACTTCGTTTTCAAAGTAGGCGAGTGTAGTTGGGACCAGGTCCTCGACATCGTTACTCAGCCAATTGGTGATATGCTTGATATCTTTGGCATCAAATTGACTGGAGGTGGCCCAGGAGACACGGCTGTAGCTATTCTGCCGCATGTGAGTAGCTCGAAGAGAATGTTTAGCAAGGCCTTATTACTCCTTGCTCTGGTCCGAAATGGATTCCGACAACCAAGTCTTCTCCTACCCCTTTGCTGTCTCCGCCACGAAGGGCTTTGGGGGGATTCCACCCGCTCATTCGGGAGGCTGGGGTTTTCACGGGTGGATGCCAGGGTGTGATGATCGCTACGGCAAGGCTGAAGCGTGAACGGAGGAGTTTTTAAGCAGAACACCGTGAGAGATAAAATCAGATGGAGGGTAGAAATGTGTCCTCCGACTCTCAGAGGCCCCAAACCAGGCCAATCATATGTCATATACACGCGCTGTGGCTTGCACTACTCATTTTGCAGCAGTACTTTGTACGACGTACGGATCTTCAGCAGTCATTGGGCGGTGAAAGCCTTCTGATGAATTCTATCCGTCTAAATAAGTTGCTCCTATGGGGAGGCTAACAAGTCCCTTGCCTTCCGCTCCGCTGGATTTACGAGCTTGAGCCTAACTCTCCTAGTTGATGATAAGTTTCTCGGCAGGCCATTTGCACGTTAACACAACAGGTCCTGCTTGGGTCGGCTTGGTCGCAATAGGATTCGGAAGCCTCCAAGGGTCGTTAGGTCCCCAGCCAATTCGACGATCTCCAACTACCCCCACGTGTACGTAGTGGCGATTACGAGGCTTCTTCCATTTCCAGCCCCAAGTTAACGACTACATCAAGCCAGCGGAGAGCAATCGCGGATTCCCAAGTCGACATTCCAACAATTTCAAGATGGATCCCTTAGGCGTTTCTGGGATTGGGATTGGCGTTGTTTCTCTGGCATTTGAGCTGTTTTCGGGATGTGTGAAGGGTAGGCCCCCCCAGTGCCTTCGATGATTTAGTGATTAGTCTACCTTACCTACCTTGTATACTAGGTACTCACAAGCAACGTCCATCTATCTATCGCTCGAACTAACTTCGCCTAGGATGCGATCTATTCCTCGAAGCAAAGGACATGGCCGAGTCATCGCGATACCTGCTCGCCAGACTCTCTATGGAGAAGGAGAAGCTGCTCGCATGGGCCTACCTGGTCCGAATTGCCGACGGAGAGGAGGCAACTCCAATGAGGCTTCACAAACACACTATTATCGATACTCTACGAGAGATTCAGGTCCTCTTTCTTGACTTGGGCCAACTCAAGAAGCGCTATAAGCTCGAACTCGTTGCAGCTACCGGGACGAGTTGACGACTGCCAAGGACAACCTGCCTACGGACAAAACGGTACGCTTATTTAGTCGCTCATGAGAACGCCGGTTAACGAGTTGCAACTGACCACGCCACAGCTTTTGTGGAAAGAGTTTCTTGACATCCAACAAATGGCGCTCAATTTCTTCTCCAAGACGAGAAAGAATCCGACCAAGCTTCGATGGGCCGCCTTCGACAAGAAACATTTTAACAGCTTCTTGTCCAGACTAGGGGACCTCAATGATGACATGATGGGCTTTCTAGAGACCTACGAACGCAAATGCCGTTTCCAGATGCAAGAGTCGACCTTCATGCAGATGCTCATTCTGAACAACCGTATGGACGATTTGGTCGAGCTTTGCCAAACACTCAAGCACACTGCTCGAGATGATGCGAAAGGAGACAGCTCCCCAACTGATAAGGCTCGGCAAAACTACGAGCAACGCCTGGTTCGCCCCACACGGTTCAAGGCTCTGGGACTCGCAATCGAGAACCAGGCGACCCCGATCCATGGACCAGAAGCTCGTTCCCTTCTGGGAAGCACAGCGAGGGGCTCTGAACCGATACTGAAGGGGCTGAGTGACATTTACCCCAATGATCACGACTTCGAGGAACACCCACGCTCTCATGCCCTCTACGCCGGAGCACCTGTCTGGATAGAGTGGAGGTACTACAACTGCGTGGACGAAGACGACGGACCTCCCTCGCTCATCACCCAGCGCATATCGAGATTGGCCAAGCTTCTCTGCGACGGGATGGGACCTGCCGAGTTCCTTGTGCCCGCCTGCCGCGGCTACGTCGTTCAAAAGTCCCACTCGCGAATCGGCTTCGTCTACGCCAGCCCATACTCTCTAGGCAGAGCTCTCCAGTGATCCTTGCTAGAGCTACTCTCTGCGCCCAAGCCGTCGCTTTCAGCAAGAGTCCGCATCGCCCGCGAAATCGCCACATCATTATGCTATTTCCACTCGACCAACTGGCTTCACAAGCGCTTGCGGAGCGAGAACATCGTGTTTCAGGGTCCGACGCAGCTTCGCACGGCGAGTCCGTTTCTCTGCGGCTTCGACTACTCGCGGCCTTCGGCCTCGGCGAGGAGACGGAGAGGCCGCCTCTGGACGATTTGCCCAAAATGTACAGACACCCAAGCGCGCAATTCAACGTCCCCCGGGCCAGTTTCAAGAAGGTGTACGACATTTACAGTCTCGGTGTCATCTTGTTCGAGATTGGCGTGTGGAAACCCGTGGAGAAAATCGTCGGTCTCGACGGTCAGCAGCGCATCAAGAAGGCCCCCATCAAGGACGTCCGATCAAAGTTGCTTGTTTCTAGAAAGCCTCAAAGAGTTTCGGGAGGATCTCCTACTTTTCTTACCACGTGGCAAGCTAGACTAGAAGCTCATGGGACTGCGGGCCCGAGAGTCGTTCCGCGAGCTACGCAAAGTGCGATAATCCTGAAGGGTAATAAACTACTACAACTCCGAAAGGCTGAGAACAATATCGTTATAAGGCAAGGCTGTAATGTAAATTTCTATTTAAATAGTCATTTGTCGTGTTTGCCAGAGACGAGCGAAGCGTCATCACCACGTCGGAACGCGCAGGCCAAAAGAGTCTCTCCTCGACCGATGGGGATGGAGTCGATGAAGAATCCGAAGATACGGCTTCTCACAGTCTCAAGCCTAGCGACAAACCACAGCAACCTCAATCCACCGCCCTGGCTCTCAAGACGGTCATCGGCACCACCATCAGCGTCTTTGTGTACATTGTGCAGTTCATCGGTCTGCGGGGCATGCACTGGTCGGCCTCGATCGCCCAGCTATCCGCCATGCTCGTCATGGTCTGTCTCAGGGCGTGGATATGACGAGGGCTCGCCATGCCGCCTGGGTGCAAACGCCTCACTCCGGGTTTCGAGCTAGAGTGGTTCGCTATGACGCTAGGAGCTGCCGACGAGGATTCCTGGCTGGACGCCTTGGAGTTTGATGGAGAAGAAACCAAGGATTGGGTCATCTTGACTGGAAATACGCCCAGGCACCGAAAGCTCGGCTGCGAAACGACTTGGGAAGATTCTGATTCAGACAAGGAGCCAGATGTATCGAACGAGCGCAACAGCCAAGAGTGGAAGTCACTAGCATGGGAAGAGCAACAAACAAGCGAGCCCGCACATCTTCATGGGCCTTCCAAGGCGCACAGGATCATGACGATACTCGTGATCTCGGCCAGCTCGCGGATTGGCGTGGCCCAGCATCCGTCGAAGCAGTGGCTCTAACAAGGGCAATCGAGATCACTGCTGACGCTCTACTTCAAGATTTCAATGACGACTTCATCTGGGTGCTGGAAACGACTTGCGGCCGAGTTCGGTTCTATCTAGAGCGAACGGCAGGGCACTGGAAGGCCTTCACGAATTTAACGCGGTACTTTCGTTGTGGCTTTAGTCGGTCAATGACCAGGAGCAGGAGCAAGAACGTCGACTGAAGAGGCAAAAGCAGGTAGCACAGCGATCTCTCCGCGGAAACGACGCCTGTTTGCGAGCCAAGGGGTCCCCGGCGAGGCGCAGCCTGCGGCTTCTTGGACCTTTCACAGAAGTCCTGGATCAAGACCTCAGGCGTTGGGTGCCTAGTGGCACGTCCCGAGGCATCTCGATTCAGAAAGATGCTCCCGGGTATTATTCTCCTCTAGGAGACATAGACACACTCGAGGTCGAGTGTCACAGAGTTGTGGGTTGTGGGAGCGAGGAGATGCAAGGAGGCGGCACATACACCATCGTGGAGACTGAAGAAAAGCGACGAGAACGAAACGATTTGACGGACGACCCGGGTGATCGGATATTTGGAAGGACCTACTTCGCAGGAGAGTCTTATGTTCAAGTGAAGTCGCTCTACGCGCTGGACATGTTCTCGTCCTTTGTGTGGGCGGCGACGAAGACAATGACGGATGAGGTGAAAGGAGGTGCGGAAATACGACCCATTGAAGGGCGCACCCGCGAGGATTGGATATACTTTACCCTCTCAAGCAATCACTTGTCCAAGATGGTGAGAGACATTGAGAGCACCGGTCTCGGAGGCCTGGACGACATCTACCTCAGCATAATCCCGCCACTCAGCGCGGAGAACAAGCTGCCGCATGCTGATGGCCTCATCCGCTTGGTACAGGCCGAGGCCATCCGATACGAGTACCTGGGGCACGAGAATGCGGATTTTGAACCACGGTGGTGGCTTTTCAAGCAGACAGAAAGGTTTCCGAAGGCTGCAGCCATCGAGGCCATGGCAGCCTTGATGGAACTTTGGAGGCTGGTAGACCTGGATCAGAATGATGAAACACAACTCTTCAAGGCCGGGCTGGCGGCAAAGCTGCTCATCGATGCCGGCGCCAACATTGAAGCCAGAAAGAAAGGGGGGAGGACGCCACTCCACATGAGCACTTATTCTTTCGATCGATATTCTCCCTACCGAGCAAGGTTACTCCTTGAAGCGGGGGCGGACAAAGAGTCGAGATCAGACTCCGGCGAAACGCCCATGCATAATGCTGCCCATGTGGGCAATGTGTCATGCGTGAAGCTGCTCATCGAGGCTGGCGCCGACGTGAACGCGAGGGATCATACAGACAGTACCCCGCTACACGAGGCCATAGCTACGAATGAAATCTCGAGCAAGATACTCAGGGTGCTCATCGAGGCCGGAGCCGATATCAACGCCAGGAACGACACAGGCGAGACACCGCTGCACTATTGTACGGGATGGTATTACGACGACGATAACATAAAACGGCCTACATGTATCCCAGCTAGCGTCAACATTGAGGAGAAGACCACGTTGGGAATGACGCCCCTGCACTACGCCTGCAGTCGCGCCAGTCATGCCACTGATTCGAGCACAACTAACTATCTTGATCCAGGCTGGCGCGGACATAGAAGCCAGGGACGATGAGGGTCACACGCCGTTGCACCTGGCAGCCAGAGTAGGATTTGACGGACACCGTGGAGCGGCCGAAGTCCTTGTCGAGGCCGGGGCAAATCTCGACGTCAGGGACAATCTGGGCAACACGCCGCTGCTCTTGGCCACTTCAGAACCGAATATGCGGATGCTCGTCGAAGCCGGCGCCGACATGGAGCTGTCGGACCAGTTGGGCCGGACGCCGCTGCACTTGGCTGTACTCAAGTGGATGCCCGAAATGGTCAGCATGCTTCTCGAGGCCGGGGCCGACAAGGATACGAGGGACAATGAGGGTCGGACGTTGCTGCACGTGGCCGTGTTGAGGGAGACGCCCGAGACAGTCAGGATTCTCTTCGAGTGGCGGAGACAAAGAGTTAAGAGACAACGAGGGCCGGAGGCCGGTAGACTTGTGCCTCGACGATCAAATCGTCGAAGATGCCATCTTTGAAAACTTCCTATAGTATACACGACGCCCAACACGCAACGGTTCTTACCCTGCTATTCACACAACCGGGTGCGGGCCCTGACCCATGTGCTCCGACACCGTCTTGAGCGGGTTGTAACCCAGCATCTCGGTGTAGTGTCGCAAGCACTTGTCCCTCAACTCGCGGTGTCCCGGCCGCGTGTGGATGCCCGTCTCGGCGTGCGTGAACTGCAGGTTGTGCGAGCCCCAGACCTGCAACGGGCCCTTGCACGTCAGCATCGACACGACAAAGTTGAAGCCAATGTCGTCGCAATTGAAGACATCGTCGATGAAGGCCCGCATCTTGGTCATCAGTGGGTCGGCAGAGTGGAAGTACTCGAGAAAGGCCACGTGCGTAAAGACCAGGCCTGTAATGACCATCTGGTATCCCGTCGGGTGTCCCCCGCAGAGGTCGTACGTCATGAGACCCTGGGCGTCCTTGACGACGCATCGCGAAAAGGCACCCGTGAGGCGGTCCTGGCCGTGGCGGCGCCAGGACTGGAAGGCGAACTCGAGGTCGTCTGGGTGGTAGTTTACGTCGTCGTCGGAGAGGAATATGGCTTTCGTCTGGTAGGACGGGTCGGGGACGAACTTTTGGTTCATGCTGTTGTAGGCCGTCTTGCGGTGGCGGACCGTGATGTTGTACCGGGAGACGTAGTCGGCGGGGGGTTCTTCGCGGTCGTCGTTCCAGACCACGACGACTTCGTGAAGAGACGGGATGGGGAAGTCGAGGAGGTGACGGAGCGTGTTGGCGAGTTGGGTTGGGCGTTGGTAGGTTAGCAGGGCGATCCTGCGGGCGTGTTAGAATGCGACGTCTATAACTGCAAATGCCAGGACATACGTAAACTTGTCGTCCCTCAAGTCCTTGTACTTCTCCACGGCCGCGTTCCAAATCTTCACGTCGGCCACCTCGTCGCGCTTCCCGCACTGCAACTCGTCGCGAAACGCATCGCGTGAGAGATCGGCAAACGCCGTGTGAACTCCCACCTTCTTGACGACAAAGGCGCTGCTGTCGACGGAGCTGTACGGTGAGAAGAGGTACAATCCTATTAGAGTGATGAGTGTGACGAGAAAAACGGTGATGCGCTTGGCTGCGTGCCAGTGGGTTGTGCGGCTGAGGAGGTCGATCCAGAGCCACGGGCTGGGATCGTCTTTGATCATGGCGGGGGGAGAAGCAGACTAGATTTGGTTTAGGGCGTTGGAGGGGAAAAGAAGGGGGGGGGGGGGGGGGGGGCCCCCCCCCCCGGGGTCGTGCTATGCAATGGCAAAGTCGATGACGAGTTTACTTCTATCCTTGCGGTTGTTTTCAAGTGATTCTCTCGTGTGGGTAAGGAGTGAAGGAGTGAAGGAGTGAGACAAAGCATGAAAAGCAGAGACCTGACATGAGGAAAAAGTGAAGAAGAAGAAAGAAAGAGATGAAAGTCGAAAAGGAGAAGATGGCAACTAACCGCGTTGGGTCTGATTAAGTGACACATCGTTAAGACTATCGAATCCAAGAGCCTTAGTGCAGTTTGTTTCCGTTGATGCGCCGGCGAGACGCTAGGAGGGAAGCATAATGATCAGTGTCTTATTTCGTGACATTCCCCAAAACTAACTTAATATGGAGGAAGTATTTAGTTAATGCAAATTGGAATAACTTACCTCCTGATACACATGGCGGATTAAGTATCTATGACTTCACTCGAGGCAATGGCCACAATTTTGCTGTATATGTCAACGGCTGAGATAAGGGAGATGGACTCATCCATATTAGGTCTCAGAGGCTCCGGGTTAACGACCAGTGATGACCGCTAGCTCTCCATCGCCGCTTGGTAGATACCCTTGTGGACAACTACATCCGCTTAAGTATTCGTAGACACTGGGAAAATGAATCGAACCAAAAAAAACACATTACTGGTCCTCCGCTCAATATGGCTGGAGTGTTGGAATGCTCCTGTCGACGGCCTCATTTGAGGCCCACAATTGACAAAAATGACGCACCTCTTGCGAGGTGTGTTTGTGATTGCCTAGACCAGGAATCGAACCTGGGCCGCCTCGGAATCGCCGTTGGACCACAACGAGGTATCTTAACCACTTGACTATCTAGGCAATGGGACTGAAGTTCTCTTGTTGGAGAGATGTCGAATTATTGTTATTAATATGGGAGCCATATTGGCTCGCATCGTACATGTCAATCGCTTCTCGAAAACCGAGATCAAGGCGCTCTGATTATAATTGCAGAGCATTTCTTTTGCACCAATTGCGATATTTATCTCGTCTAGTAGATATTCGTTGCAAACAATGTTGGTTTGGGCCTTTTCGCATCTGAGGCTGGGCCATTAGGTATTACGGCCCCATTTACGAGAACCATGAGGAAGCTACTTCAACGTTGCAGCTGGAAAGAGGGAATGCGATGGGAGTTAAATAGATGGCCAAATTAATAATTCGCCTTTTTCACTGCTGGCCCTTTCTTTCCTCCTTCAGAGTCACCCCGGCTCTCAGTTAAGGTAGACCCCGCCAACTCGGCCACTCAGCTCCCGCGACTCCCCGTGCCGATCCTCCACCAACATTTCTCAATTGACAAGCTCTTCCGTAATGGCTTTTCGCATCCTCCTCCAACTGTTTCAAACCTGGAGCCCCAAGACTCTATTATTGTCGCTTTAGATAAAATCCTGGATGGCCCGTTCAGAATGGCTAGAACTATCCCGTATGGCGCGAGGTCGGTGTCGAGGCCATTTGTTGTCTCAAAGGATTTTACTTTCTGTTCCGGAGGACAGTTCAAGCATAAGGACCATCAATGACTGTGCGACACGCTGCATGGTTGTTCCCATCCATCTTGTTAGTCGCGTGGCCGACCTAGAGATGGAGCCATCTTCGCAACTTGTTCGTTCTTGTTCGTGTCGATTTGATGTCTGCAGATAGCGACAATTAATAAATATGACTGTTTATGGCTGCCTCAAATGTTCTAAAGTGGTATGCAGTTTGTCGGGCGCAGTGAACTTGTGAGTCATCGCTGTCGAGTGTGATGGAGAGTCTTGTCGAGTCGGCAGAGCGACCCTGTTCAGACGATTACTTAGACAATTGCTTAGATGATTGCTGACTCTTTCCCTATGCACACAAAAAGCATTCCAAATATTATTGCGCCGTAATAACTCCCTGTCAAATGCCTATCCTCATCGCGCCTGGGAACGTTAGAGAATATAAACCCGGACAAAAACCTCCCAATAAACATATCTAGATGCTTTTGCATCTTCTCAATCACAAACTGCGATACCACTCGGCGGCCACGTATCGGAATCTCCCGACCCTTCCTCTAGCTCACCTGTTAGAGGCGAGTCCTCACTTCCCAGTTGCGTTACTCCCACGGGCTTGCTGCGAAGCCACCGAATGATTATCTTGGCATCTTGAGGAAACTCCTTTGTGTGCATGTTGAGGCATCGAGAGACTCTGAGAACGATGTGACCATCCATCCAAGTGGCCTGGATAGTTCGAGCCCAGAAGCGGGCATGGTAGCTGATGACCAAGACCTTGAGAAAAGCAGCAAGTCAGTGATGCCGTCATGGGGTTTGTTAAGACAGGACAAGTATACGTATGGGGAACACTCGATGCTGCGGCCACGCTTCTCTGCCGTTGAACTGTGCCTTGAGAAGACTTGTGATGGTCATGAGCTCGCTCCGTAGGAGAAAATCTTTCTTGGGCACAATAGAGTCGTAAACTGTGCCAATTGCGTATGGTATCGTCGGATCCGGCGTGTAACGAGAGACATCCGGCCCTCGATACATGTAAAAGGCGGCAGCTTCAAATCGGTGAGTTATGTATTGCCCACCCGGGCCTTTCTACGCTCGATCGATGCCGGGCATGCGAAACAGCTTGCCGTCAAAGGCACTGTTCCAGACGAATCAGTATTTCCCAAAAGGCAATAGTCGAGCAGTGAGTGTTACGTGCCTATGCAAAATCCACTCAATGTCGGACTGCGCCACGCTCCCTATTAGGTTCGCGTTGCCCTTGGCTTCGTGGAAGCATTTGTCGGTGTACCACCGAGCATCCCCGTAGTCATGTTGTAGCTTCGAAGGCGGATAGAGTGGCGAAAGTCTACTCCATCCATCAATATCTCGCGGGTCGGCCTCAAAGGACAATTGGGTGACAAAAGTAGTAAAGAACGAAGTCGAGACACGCAGAATAAATGCAGCGAGACGCGCGGTGAAATTCGGGAATCTCGAGCATCAGTAGGCTTGTTTTATCTGCTAAGGAATAAGAGGAAAACCACGATTTAATAAGACTTGAATCATCTTGGAATACATTCGACTCCAGTCCAGTCTTTCGAGTACTCCCACAATAGGCGCCTGCCCCGGCCCGAAGGAGCGAGAAGAACCAACAAGCCAATGAGCTGCAACAGCTGTGCACGAAAAAAGGGGGAAGTAGTCGGCAAAACTCACGCGGGCGGTTGTGATTATATTTAGCCTTGACCTCTACATCTTATCGACGAGAGGAATTAATGCTCTCCATTGTCGTAACCTGGGACGCTGGCGGCTATTTGGTTGGCGGCCAGACCCTCGTTCCTACTCGTTTTCATTTGCGACTCAACCGTCAGGGTGGCTGCGAGGCCATTGAACGGCCGCTTCAGTTTCAACTAAGCAGGTGCCATCCATGGCGGATGTCCTCAACGCTCAGCTTGTCGAGCCGCGCGCCAAAATGGTACGGGGCGGTTTTATTTCAATCGAGCGGTTGGAGGCCGTAAATAATGACCGTCTATGCGAGAAGGAGCAAATTCGGGGGCCGTAGGCATTTAGGGCCAACAGTGTCGACTCATAATGGCCTAAATCAGCAAACACGCGCGCCACTCTCACATGTCTGAGCCAGTCTCACGTCGGAGTCTCGAACTTTAGCTCTCATGACGTCGCTGGCGATTTACACTTGCTAATCATATTGATTGCAGCTCCGTTGAAGACGACATCATCAGCAGAGCGGAAGAGACTGCTATATTGGCTCTAAAACCTGATCGTGTGGCCAACAGAGAGCAGCACGGGGTACTTGAATGTTTGAAATAAGAAGAGATTGAATTATATTGTATTAAAAGCGCACATCGTTGGCTGATCTCTGAGGCTACCTCTTGTTACGTTGATCAACCCGTATCACAGAAAGTCTGAAAGATTACCGCTAGGCAGCGGAAGGCAATTAACTTCCTGGAAGGCATAAATAGTTCCGCAGGACGGCGTTGGTGAGCCTGGTCGGTACATACTTAATCGTGCTAAATGCTAGCCTTGACTGCATCGTCTGCGTGTTTGGTGGCGATGTGGACGCTGATGACGGGGGACGGGCTCAGACGGCGGGTGTTCATTGAGATCGATGCTTGGGCATAGAGCTTGTTGGTCAGCCAGTTGCCTGAGACTTTGAGAGGGATCAGATTGCCTGTGCGGTGTCCAGAGGTTAGCAAATGTCGTTTAGCTAGGTAGTTTACTCGACCAGCGAGACTTTGAGGTACAGCATTCGTGGCAATCCCCGTCATCTTGACTGTCAGCTTGATAGCCTAATCGAGATCTTACATCGAACCAGTTTGCTCATATCGCCGCATAAGCTAGTTTCTAAGTCATTCAAAGATAGTAGCCCAGTCTGAGTTGTCCGAAGATGTGGCATCTACAACCTCCCCTGGAACCTCAATAATCTAAGCAAGGCGCCAAAATGGCACTTGGGAAGAGAGTGGGCTGTCATGTTTATTGTGTGGGCAAACGATGCGGAAAGCCGAAGGATCGTCTTTCATACTAGCTGGAATGCACCTAGGTAGAGTGTATCCAACCAAGTTGTCTTCTAAAGTCGATGTATGCAGGCAAGTAGTGAGCAACGGGGGCGCACTGAGTTATGGTCTCTGGCTTGTACGCTTTTCTTACGTCTTCGTGCCTCACTTTGATAACTTGGGTGAGCACGGAAACGGTAACTTGGGGTGAATTTTGTTCTACGCACTCACTCTCGCATGTCCTGATTGTCGCATGGACAAAGCCACATTTACAATATTTTGTTCACATGAGTGACACATCGGCAACTCACAAGTACTTAGGTGCTGAAGGTAACGTCAATCATCTGCCCCTCTGACTATTAGAGCCTGATGTTAGACCAAGCTTCTTAAGTGTTGGCAATTGTATAGCGCGCGTACAGGTAATATTCGTATAGGAGAGTGACAATTCTGACTGGTCCCGGTTTGGAAACCTAGCCTGGCTAGAAAAATACGCCGGGGACCAACCTTGCCCTAGGGACCACATGGAAGATGCGCGCACTGCTAACACAACTTGTAAAAGTGATATATTTTCCCTTTTACTTGTGCAAAGCCTGGTTGCGAAGCTACCATAGTAGGTATCCTCTCATGTACGAATCTGAACCCATGTATCTGAAGGAAAGGGGCGTAAACGAGAGTTAGAAACAGCCGACTTTATTAAGCGATATCAATTGGATGCCCCGAGCTCACGGGTAAATAATAATCCATACATTCGTATTCCCGGCATCCATGCCCCTATTCATTCCTTATCGTGCAACAGTGTTGCTGAGGCCCTCAACCTCGACCGGTCCAAAGGAGGAACTATCTCATCAGTCCCAAGACTTCTCTCAGAACCCGCCACAACCTGCCCACGCAAAAAAAAACTCCCCGAGCCCACAAACGCTGCAGCGATGGCGTCTCACAAGAAGTTCCTCCAGGATATTACGGATGGAAATCATCACCTGGCGACAGACATCCAGCTCTTGCTTGACAACAACTCTCAAACCCCCGAGCAAACACAAAGTTCCATCAAAAATGCCTTGCTCCGAATGCACGACTCCATGTTACGCATCTGCGAACATCGCGGCCACCCACGCACACCCAACAAGCTCGTGCTAGATGCATACCGTAGCTTCTTTCAGCCCATTCGAGCGCTCTCCCAGCTGCCTACTGGAGACTTTGTTAGCGCGCGAATGCTGCTTTATTTGATGGATGCCATCTCAAGCGAGAATGCGCTGGATAGAAACTACATCAAGAGCAAGGCTCGGGTCACAACTGTCCCTTTGTTCGAGTTTGCTGCCTCTCTGGATGACGCTCTGCTTGAACGTCTGCGGGGAATTTGGACGCATAGTAAGAAAACGGAGACCTTTCGCTGGGCTTTTGGAAGTTACACCTTGAGAATTTTCCCGTGGGATGACTTCTTGGATGTGGAGGGAGAAAAAGCTCGAAGGCGTCAGCTATTTCAAGCCCTCACACCCGAGGAGCTCGCAACGATCGGTGGGATGAAGAACCAAGGTTGGTTGTTCGCGAAGCAAGGTGAATCACAGGATTGGCGTCCGTTGCCGGACGACCTGCGAGATCTTGGCCCAGACGCCTCCAATCCAAACAAGCTCATGTTCAAGCAAACCGAGCAGGATGGGCCGATTCGCGCCACGATTCACTTTCACACCATTGACGATACTCGAAACGACGAGAAGGCTTGGCGTCAAATCGATGCCCTGCGTCGCTCGAGGCAGTTCATCCTGGACGCACGTCACATCAACGCGCCGATTTTGACCGACCGGAGCCATCGTCTGGCGAGAAAAGCACTTGCTGCAGCTGGGATGCCGGCCGAGATGGTGATGCAAATCTTTAGCTATCTCGATATCCCCAAGGCCCATCCGTATCTTGCAACAGTCGACATTGCGCAGGCTTATGCTCCGTTTCCCGAGGCGACTGGCTTGTGCGACGAATGCAAGCTGAGGACAATGAGCGCGAGGGACCGTCGACTAAAGTTTACGTGTCTAGACGAAAGCATTTATCTCTGGAACCTTGCTCTTCGGGCATTCCACGTCTTTCACCGGGGCAACACGACGACCTGGAAACTCTGCCGAGACGGTCTTGACTGCGATGGACATCACGAAGACAGCACCTGGGAAGTTGACTCGGAAGAAGAACTCGCCCAGCTCGCCGAGGCCATCATCCAAGACCGCTGCGGAGCCCCGAAGACGCTGGACCAGGTTGGATTCGGGCAGGATGCCAACTTCCGACTTTCGAGCGTTGAAGAAGACGAGGTGCGACGGGATAGGATGTTCCCTCGGTGGCCTCAGCTGGCCGATATTAGGAGCGAGTCGGAAATGGTCGGCGGTATTGGGGGGTTGATCGACATGATGCTGCATCAAAGACTTTTGCTTGGTGCGTGGACGAGTGGGCAGTGTTCAACGGACGGGCAATGGTCGTATGCCCGAAATATGATGCACAAGAAACAGGGGGAAGATGCAATTAGCAGTCTTCATGGCCGCTGCAGATTTTGTTAGTTGGACTAAGTGTTGATGCGTTTTGTGTAGTGTAGTTTTAGCTATGTACTCGTGATCAAGAAACAACCTAGCGTTTCTTTCCACCCGGAAAAGATAATGGGGATAATATTGGTCTTAAATTAATTAAGAGATATTGCTGAATGCGTGGAATTGTTTGGAGATTGTATATAGATTCAGTCCGGGGACCGGTTGTCATTGGACCAGTGAATGCCATGAACATTTCGTCTCACAGCTACTCGAGGGAGTGACAAAGGGGGGAATCTTTGTTGTTGGTTGTTTCTATTTTTGATTTTTCTGTGCCCTGCCTGGCCTTTGAGGGTCTTCCATTATGTAGGACTTTGGTAATCCCAGTCCCCCAGTTCTCTGGATAGTGGCAGCTGTTTGACGCATGGGGCTTTCGAACTCTTGGCGTTTTGAAGAACGACATGACAAGCTCCATGCAGACCGCAACCCTCTGCAGCAGTGCCAAGATCTGGTCACCTGCGAACGCGTCCCAAGAGGGGCAAACCAACGTGGTTTTGTTTCAAAACTCCTCAATGTAACCCAAGGAAATCTTCGAGAGCGTCTCTCCGACTCTTCAGTTCGCAGGATCATCGGTGAGCGGATCCGCATCCTCTCGCACGCGACCGTGCTCGATCAGTTGATCAACCAGTTACCTAGTTCCTTGTAGACGGAACCCTGAGACCGGATCATAGAAAGACGCTTGCTCATTCGGCCTTGTTCGGTATTCGCATAGTTGACAGAACTGCTAGGCTCTTGCGGGCCATGTCCTCAGCCCGTCTCGTACTTTGATCCAATCGAACGCCCTCGCCAAGTCCCCAGACCAGCGCCTTTTTTTACGAGGTCAAAAGAACAACGCGGAGTCTCCAGACTCTTTATTCTGTTGCCTGATGATCCCCGATCCCCATGGGTCCCCCTTCCCACTCTGGCACGCAAATCTTTCCTCGTCGACGCGCCTTGATTCGTGCGCATAGCTGCTAAACCCGACTGTTATTATCGGACCCAGAGAAAGCGGCCAGTGCAACGCACCACTTCGCGATCATCGTGGTGACATAGCTTCACCTGTGACTCGAGTATGGGGAAAGAGTCGAGGTTTGTGAATGTAATTCGTAGATTTCCGCCGTTATATGTGGGTTTCGGTTGCGTTCGGTTATTCGATGTTTTCTCATGGCTTGGTGGTATTGGTATCGATGTCTCATGAAACTTATATAAGGAAAGAGAGGACCTCGGAATACCAACTGTACTGCTTAGTGATCAATATTTGTTATACACGTCTTGGGAATCTTTCTCGAAGTTGGAGTACGAGTCATCATGCAGAAACTCAAGGGCATCAATGTGGCCAATCACCTTGAGAAGCGGCAGCTTCTCATCGCCATCAACTGCATTGCTGCACTTTCCATTTTCTTCTTTGGATATGACCAAGGTATCTGATTCCCAACCAAACTTCTAGTTCATGAAGCAACTTCTTCTAACTACTCCACTCAGGCATGATGGGCGGTGTGAACAACGCTGAGGACTATGTGAATCTCATGGGTTTCGGATACATCGATGAAGCCGGCGATCCAGTCGTGACAAACAGCCTGCTGCAGGGCGGTATTGTCTCAGTCTACTACCTCGGTACCCTGTTTGGCTGCTTGCTCGGCGGCTGGGTAGGCGACAAGATTGGCCGCATAAAGACGATTGCCCTTGGTACTATCTGGGCCATCATCGGAGCGAGTCTGCAGTGCTCGGCACAGAACGCCAACTGGATGATTTGCGGTAAGGGTTCCCCGACTTGAGGCATTGCGGGCTTTGGGCTAACTCTGACAAGCTCGTGCCGTCAATGGCATTGGGACTGGAATCTTAAACGCCATCGTTCCCGTTTGGGCGACGGAAACTGCAGAACACACGTCTCGCGGCCAGTTCATTGCCATCGAGTTCACCCTCAACATCTTTGGCGTCGTCGTCGCCTACTGGCTCGAATTCGGCCTGTCTTTCGTCGACGGAGGCAGTTCGCCTATTCGCTGGCGGTTCCCGATCGCCTTCCAGATTATTCCTCTGTTGGGGCTACTATCCCTGGTTTGGTTCTTCCCGGAATCCCCCCGCTGGCTGGTCAAGGTTGGGCGAGACGACGAGGCCCAATTCATTCTCAAGCGCCTGCGTGGCTCAGACGAGATCAACGCCTCTCGGGCCATGGCGGAGTACAACGATATTCGGAACATTGTGCAGTTGGAGTACAAGGAGTCGCAGAAGAACTCGTACCATCATATGCTATTCGGCATTGGCTCGGGAGAACTTCACACAGGCCGTAGAGTCCAACTGGTTATTTGGGTACGTCGGGTCAAATTCACGAGTGACTATTACTAACATCTTTAGCTTCAAATTATTCAAGAATGGGTAGGTATTGCTGGAGTCACAGTCTACGCCCCAACAATCTTCCGCATCGCTGGCTTCGACTCGGAAAAGAGCCAATGGATCAGCGGTCTTAACAACATCTTCTACATGTTTGCGACGCTCATTTGCGTCTTCACCTTGGACAAGATAGGCCGACGGTGGACACTCTACTGGGGAGCCGTCGGCCAGGGAATCGCCATGTTCCTGGCCGCCGCCTTTTCGAAACTCGGCCAAGAAGCCAGCGCCAACGGCGAAACCGACAAGGCAAACTCGTACGGCGCGGCCGCGGCCTCGTTCGTCTTCATCTTCACGTCCGTCTTCGGAGCCACGTGGCTGACGGTCCCCTGGCTCTACCCGGCCGAGATCTTCCCTCTGCAGGTACGCGCCAAGGGCAACGCCTGGGGGGTGTTTGGCTGGAGCATCGGCAACGGGTGGCTGACGCTTCTCTGCCCCGTCATGTTTGACCACATTGGCGAGAACACGCTGCACATCTTTGGCGCCTGCAACATCCTCGCGATTCCCATGGTGTGGGCGCTGTACCCGGAGAGCAACCAGCGCACGCTGGAGGAGATGGATCTGTTGTTTGCCGCTGATACGCCTTGGGTTTGGGACGCCGAGGAGAACTTTGCAAGGTTGAAGGCTGAGCAGCCGGAGCTTGTGACTGCTGCTCACGCTGGGAGGCGCCCTGCGGATGTGGAGGAGCCTGCCATGGTCAAGTCTGAGGAATGAGGGGGGTAAAGAATTGATACGCTTGGAGGGTTTCTGCCAGATGTTAATGTGATTCGTTGGGTTTCTATGTGAGAAGGACACATGCACCTGACCAAATGATCACCTAGCGGTTTACGAGAACGAGTGTGCCCCTCAATCATCCCTCCTCAACCTGCCAAGCAAAGCACTAAACAGGGCAGTGCACGCATGTGGTTCTTGACTGGCCGTTGAGAGCAACTATGATTCAGCTGCCCGCTGCCAAGAAACGCGGGGTAGTCCAGCTGTTGCCAAGCTGAGGGCTAAAAGCTTGGTTTCGTAAGTGGCAGGGCGTTGCTTTGATGCAAGCCAGTGCAAGCGTGCCGGCAAGGCATTCTCGAGAGGCAATTTTTTTCGCGGCACGGTTTTGGCTGCTGTCTTGCAAAAGGGAGTTAGATCCTCGGAAATGCGACCTGCGATGTATTCCCATCCCTCTTCTGACCATCGTCCCCTTCCAAGTGATTTTAGACGCAGATTTATGCTTGTCCTTATTTAAACTTGGAGGGTGTCATCCGGAACACTCAGCAAGTATCGCCCATCGCCACAATCATGTCGACTTCGGATGCTCTCCTCGCCGTCACGGTGATTGTCTGTTGTCTAGCCGTCATTCTCCTCGTCGTCGTTGCAGTAAAATGGTTTCCAGGGAAGTCTACCCGTCGCGTCGGCGCCGCTCTTCAGCGATCCTTTGACGCGGGTATCCAAAAGGCGAACGAACGCCAACTTTTGGAAGATACGACACTTGATGGAGACGAACCGGTCTGGTTCTCGCGCCATGTGCACGCTGGTCAATCAAGACACTGGGTCCTCGTCACCCACGACTCCAAGTACGAGCTTCGCCGCGTCCGGTCCTTTGCCAACATGAACGTCGACGTCGAGAGCGGCAATGCCGATAACGGGGGCTGGATTGCTGCGGGCGCTGGCGATGCGTTATATGAATACAGAATCCAGCCCTGTTCCATCGACACTCAACGAATTGCTACCGCGACAGTCAACTTCTCTGGCTTCCTGCACACAGACAATCTGCACACGACGACGGTCATCGGCTGGACGAGCCTGGCGAAGTCCGAGGTGGACAAGGCCTGGATTGCCATATTGGAGGGGCTTGGCGACTACGACATGCTCTGGAACACCTGTCAACACGCACTCCGCGATTTCGCGTCAACCATTACACAAAAAAAAGCAGCAGACTGGAACCAATTTATTACTCAGTCGTCTCTCATCCATCAGCGCCGCCTGCACGCAACGCCTGTAGGCGCAGACCTCGGGGTTGTCACGGCGTCGTTGGAGAGACTGAAGACGATGCTGCCGCAAGTCACAGGCAACGAAAAAGATGTCCTAGAGCGTAACATGAAGAATCTCAGGGTGATTATCCAGAAGCAGCAACAGACTCTGGCCATGTCGCGGCCCATCGACTTGGCTGACGCGTCAAACTTGTCTTTGTTCCGGGGAGCGCAGCGGGGGGGAAACGAAGAAGAATGGTATAATGATGTCCTGGATACGATTAACAATTGCTTTGGCCTCGTTCTAAATGGATCAGATAATTGAGGCATTTGGATTGATGGGACTTGGGATGATTGGGGGAAGGCGCGAGCTTGACAGAGGGATTAATGGCAATTATTCGACAAAGACACCAAGATCACGCCGTCTTCTCCCTCCCAGGCTCAGTCTTGACGCCAACATTCGCCAAAAATAGCCCCCGAATGATAGCCACTCCACCCGTGTACAAGAGATTCCCCCAGTCCTGCCACCTCCATTTCGCCAGCCCGAGCCTTCCCTGTTGATCAAGACTGACAAACACGCTCGCAAGAATCGAGACATCGACCATCAACACGCCCGCCACGACGATTTTCCACACGCGAATCTCCTTGGTGGCGCGGAGGATGCCGCCGAGCGACAGGGCGAGGAAGGCGTACAGGGCGGCGAGGTGATGGAAGAGGAAGGCGTGGTCCGGGTTGCGGACGGATAATGTGGCGGGGATGAGGCCTTGCATCATGAGGTCGGGCTTGAAGAGGAGGCCCAAGACAGTGGGGACGAGGGAGAAGGGGTCGATGCAAGTGAACCAGAGGCGGTAGAAGGGGTGGATGGTTGTCTGGGGCATTGCGATGTTTGGGAGAGTGGTTTGAGGGTATTTTGGGTCGATGTCGGTGTGGGAAAGCTGAATGGGAATGCTGACAGTTTGGGGAGGATAATGCGATGGAAGAGCTAACAGGGGGTTGAGAAATGAAGGCTTCCCCTCCAGCGCCGAGACCAAGATCAGATTTGATGCTTGATGGGAAGACGTCAGACTTGCATGGAATGATAAGACTTCAATTGATAAAAAGCACCACGAAATATATTGACTGTCTTGCAGACTGTAATGTGCCAACATAGTTGGCTTTGTCGAAGATTACCCCTCAATTCATCCCCCCTCAGTCACCATGACGAAAGCACAGCCCCCCTTACAAAGCCAACACACCCGCAATAGCCAAAGCCAGCCCCGACACGCCCACGACCGACCCGGAAAGCTGACCAGCGGCACCGCTGCTGCTCGTGGCGGCCGCAGTGCTCGTACTGGTTCCAGATGCGGTACCGGACGCATCCGTGGCCGTGGCCGTGGCACTGCTGTCCTTTCCGGTGCTGCTGCTGCTGCTGGAGGAGCCGTCGGAGAGGACGCCACCAAAAACCGACTTTGGGTTCTCGCTCTGGCCCGACTTGGCGGCGGCCGTCTTGTAATCAGCGAGGGTCTCGTCGCTGCCCTGGTTGATGACGCCGACCATGCCTTCCTGGCAGTGGTCCTCGACGCCGCAGTAGAAGAAGATGGGGTCGGTGTTGTTGATGGTGACGGAGAAGGCGGTCTACAGGAAGCAAGAGCTGGTCAGTCGTGGCGAGCTACAGGGCACCAAAGAGACTCACATTCTTCCCGCTGGGCAGAGAACCCGAGTAGAAACCTCCGCTGGAGAGCGGCGTGCAGGGCTTCTTGAAGTCGCCGGCCACGACGTTGTGGTCCGAGTCGAAGACGAACTCGATCACGTCTCCCTTGGCCGCCTTGATGCTGCTGGGAGAAAAGGTCTCGCCGCCATTCTTGCCCACCTCGACCTTGATCGTCTCGGCGCAGGCACCCGCGACCAGCACGGCGAGGAGGGTGACGTTGGAGCTGAAGCCACGCATGGTTGTGTAAAGTGTTTGGGTTTGGGTTTGAGTGAGGACGGAGGGCAGAGAGAGACAATGGAGCTTATCAATCGAAGCAAGCCACCATCGGTCTCACGGGGTTCTATATATACTTTTGCGCCCTTCTGCTTCCAGCCGCCAGACAATCTTGAAAGGGTTTCATTTCATCCCATGCCAATGCACCAATGCGGAGGAACCAATCAAGCAGCCGCCCAGTCGCATGGGGGGCGTCGAGGCTATGGCCGGAAGTCGGCAAGTCGGCCGCCCCCTGGGGTAGCTTATTTTTTCTTGATTTGTGAAGTGGTGCTTGCTTTGTGCTTTTCTAGCGTGTGTCGCTAACATGCTTTCACAGGGGGACTGGAACTCTGCTGTACTATGTACAGTACGAGAGTGCTAGAAGGAGAATGGGATTAGCACAGCTTGAACCCCTGAAAGGAAGTTGATGTGGGCGCGTCGCTCGTTTGGGAAGGGCGCAGTCATTGACATCATGAGTCTTGGGGTTGTTTGTCCGTTTGGGGGAGGCCGTTGAAGCTTGGAATCTGCTGGATGGGGCACCTTAGCCCTCGATATCTGAGTTCTCTTGATCCCGTCAGCGTAAGCAAGTGTTTATTGCAGCGTTGGAGGTGGAGAACAATAGCCGACTGGAATCCGGCTAGGCATTTAATTACTCTGCAACTCCCTGGCTGCTCTCACGTCCATCCCACCTCCGTCATCCCTCAGCTTGCTCCAAGCTCTCCAAGCTCTTTGTTCATCCATCCCCTAGCTCCCTAGTTCCCTAGCTCCAACGCCAATCTAGCCCTATCCCTGCATGCTAAGCAGGCATCTTGCACAGCGCCATCCGCGGGCCCCTGCTGGCGCTCTCCAAGTGCCGGAAGGAGTGGCAGCCGAGCCTTTGAACTTTGATCGCCAGCGGGGACGAGATTGCTGGGAATGTTTCTTTCGAGCTGTCCCAGTCGTGCGGTAGGTACCAAGGTACACAGCAGAACGGAGGCCTCACTCGGGCTCATTCAACGTGCCGTCCTCCCGCACCTCTGCGGCTTCTTCCAGTCGGAGCAGGTATTCCCCCGATTGGCATACGCGAGCTTCGATAAGACGGTAAATCGGCTGCCATAGCGTCGGTGCACTGCCACAACGGCGTGTGCGGTTGGGGGTTGATTAGCTGAGCAACCGCTGAGCGATCCAAAGGGAGAGAGCTGCCGTCTTCATTGGTGAATTGTGCGTGTGAAGCAGGCGTTTTCTGTTTGGCAACGTGTTACCGCTCGGCTGAAACGGCGTTTGGGTGGTCTGGACCGTTCCAAACACGGCGGATTCAGGTGCGCGTCGTGATGCATGACGGGCGGCTTGCCGCACTCTGGGCCTTTGATGCCCTGCAATTTTAAAACGAGTCGCACCAGTTATAAGACTGAAGCCAGACGCACTGGCTGCAGCGGCGTTTGCCAGCGAGGTTTCATCGAGTATTCGCATGGCTGTTTTTCTCAGCAACAGTCGCATTATATCCAAGGTACTATCAACAGCGTTACGCCAGAACGTTTATTAATGACCGCTGAAACGCGCAAAGCCACATGTGCCCAAAACGAAGGCGTTTCTAATGCCTTCCGCCTCAAACAGCCCTTCCCTAGCCTGCCTCACCATTCGGCTCTCTATGCCGACGGGAAGAGGCACGGGAGTGCCATTCCTCCATGATCTGATATTCTGTATCAGACGTGTTAGCACCATTTTCGCCACCAGAGGGACAATTGCAGTATCAAGATCATTAGGGCCAGAGGCGACATCAGACATCAATGCCCATGATAACTGACCTACTCCTGTCACATCTTCTGTCTCGCCTCAAGTTTCCAACTTTTCGCCACGAGGCAGACTGGTATGCACCCTAGGCAACTTTCTATGCATGCACACATATCAGTTCCACATTCGAAGGCTCCGTTTGTACGGTATCCGACTCGGAAATCGGCCTGCGTGGACGTCAATGGCACCAAACTTGCCATTCAGTGACGTCCGATGCATTGCCAGCCGGCCTTGCGTCCAAGGAAAAAACTTCGTATAAATAGCCGTAAGCTTACTGCATGGACAGCACAGGAGATGGATTCAATCCCACACCACTGATCAGGCAATCAGCACGGCGCATGCAATCGCCTTGGAACTCGTGCCGTGTGCGGCTAATAAGGCGGAACTGAAAATATCTCGCCAATCATGCAACAAGCTCACCACACCATTTTGTGTTGCTCATTGTGTTATGTTGTCAACAAAGTGATCTGATAATTTTCTCGGCTTCGACATGGGTCGCAGGACAATACCAGAAAGGACGACAGCACAAAATATCTTCGAGGATCTCAAATCTTCAGAGCACCCACAGATGAGAGTGAACATCTTATAGGGAAGAAGATATGGTTAGTTATAGTGTTTGAAACGCTTAAGCAACGAATGATTCGGCGGACCGCCGCCGCTCTGGATGCATTCCATCTCAGCTCAGAGCTTCGTCTAACATCTTGTAATATTAAGTTGTACTAGTGTTATAGCAGGGCCTTGAGCTACAGAAAAATTAGTATTTAAGTTAAGCGGATGTTGAAACCCCTCTATGTTGCTGCGGCCTTGTCAGACCTGAAGAATGCTAAAGCCCCGTCATTCACGCCACGAGAGCGTAACAACGGCTCGAATCAAATCTACCAGGCGCTTCGACTGCCTCCCCGAGTGCTTCCAAGTGCTAACGGAGGCCCTCTATTTCAAGATGGAGACTGCAGTAGGCTCGGGCTGCAACACCTTGTACTCGATGATCCCCTCTGTCTGGTAGTCGGAAACATCCTTGAAGATGGTCTTGAGCTCCACTAAGCGACTATGAAAAATCTCGGCCGCATCCCTAATCATCTTGGAGTTGTACTGCTTATTCTCGAGAACAGTGCGGTTCTTATTCACGTTATATAGCGACTTAGCGTAGTTGAGCAGGTTATACTTAGCCTCGACCTTGTAGCTCAGCAGCTCCGGCAGCTGCGCGGCCAGCAGCCAGTCCTTCCACTTAGGCCTCGCGGTGCCAATCGGCAGCATGTCGATGAGTTCCTTCTCCGAGTACTTTTGCAAGGTCGCCGGGTCCTTGGGCAGCGCTGTGCACAGCGCGGGCGGCTTGGAGGGCACAAAGTGATAGGAGTAGATTTGGAGGTAGTTGACGGCCGTGTGCTGCGGGGAGGCGATGTGGATGCACATGGTGACGGCGTCGATGACCTGGTCCAGCGTGGTGATGGTCGGGAACGTGGTGCTTTCGCCAAACTGCTCGATCTCCTTGCGCTGACAGCCGTCGGCGCGAACGTCGGCGTCGCTGGCGTACTTTGTGCCTAGGACCGTCTTGACAAAGCCGCGGAGTACGCCCTAGATCATGTATATGTCGGTGGCGTAGGGGTAGTTGCGGTGCTTTTGCCCCTTTTCGTTGTCGAGCTCGAAGCCGCGCTTCTTGAGGTCGTTGGGGATGTACGTTTTTCTGGAAGTTGAAGTTTCGGTACGAATAATTGATCAGGCGCATCGTCTGAGAAACGCCTGATGCTTCGTCGGTGCCGAAGCCGGCCAGCCTGGTGATGACGGCTGGGACCAGGAGCTTGCGGACGGCCTCGTTCAACGGGAGCGTCTTGTACCAATGGGGGCTCAGGATCTCGTACAAAAGATGCTTCTCAGGCATGGTCCGGTTGGTAGCGACGATGATGGCCTCTTCGATCATGTGCGTCTCGACGAGTCGCACCGCAACTTCGTGTCTGGCCCAGTCGGCTGTCTGCGCGCAAGTGTTTGCGTCTCGCCACGACCAGTCGTCCTTCTAGGCAATGGCGCCCTTGTTGATGGGCGTTAGTCGTCGATTAAAGATGGTGCTGGACTTGTCTACGGAGCCCCTATAGTCGATAGTAATAGATGGCCAAGGAGTGAAGTCGTCTGTCTGGGTGCAGCTGGAACATGACGACGGGGGCACACGCGTACCGGTAGACAGTCGCTCCCGACGTGCCAGGTTCGACGATGGTGTTCTTGAAGTCATCCCGTCTTTCACGCCCGTAGCTTGGCGAAATTAGGAGTAGTCCTGGATGAACAAGTCTTTCGCATGCGAAAGCAGGCCCTTCGTGGCGCCAAGCCCCTGTTTGGCCGCCTCTTTCACAAACTCCTTGATCTTCTACGGCGGTGACTTTTTGATGGTACACGGATTGACGCCGCTCAAGTGTTGCTGAGCGAACCGGGTATCTGAGTACCAGTCGGCCTTGTCGCCAATGTTGGTACCCGTTCATGATATCTGTGTTTCCGCTTGGGGTTGGTTGAAGATTGGGTTATCTGAGCTTGGTTGTTCGCTCTTGGTAGCGACGGTCAGGTGAGGAGGAAATTTATCCAGGCCGCTCTACTGGTAGACCTTTCGCTTGTCTGCGAGTTCTCTCTTTATCGGGAAAATCTGGTCGACACCTCTAGTATTAAAGTCGAACAAAGTGCTAAGCTCTGGTTAGTGACACTCGGTTTTGCGAAACTCCGAGCCAGGTACGCTTCGACACTCATGATGTGAATCTCTGTCAAGGTTAATTGCGTACCTTGGTAGGTTCCCTCGGCGAGTCTCCCCTTTGCAGCGAGAGTGGTGTTATCGTCCTGGTCGGTGCGAAGGACGAGGCTTTGCTTGAGAAGCTCGTTCATGAACACTCCCTTGTCCCAAACCTCCATGGCAGATTCCTCCACGCGATGCTTCACCTCATCCCGGAGGAGCCCGCCCAACGAAAGACGAGCAGTTGTAGCAGACATGATGAAAATATTGCGTTCGGGCGAGTTTAGTACCGAGCTTGTTATACTGGAGCAGTCGATCGTCCTGCGTAAGAATCGTCAACAGTTCGTACACGTCCTCTTCAGCTCAGCCTCACTGGAATTATCCAGAACAACCGATGATGTCAGTCTACACCTTTCCTCTGCATACTCATGCGTCGACGTCTCTGACCTGCCGCATTAGGCACAGCTCCGTGTTGGATTCTGCGCATGCATCACACAGACTCTAGGTAGGTTGCTACTCTACCCAGAGGATACCAAAAAGAGCACATTATCACGTCATCGCGTGCCGCAGGGGGGTTGATTCGCCCATGTAGCCCAAAACCGCGGATCTGAATTCTCTTTTGCAGGGTGAAGAATGTATAACTATACTATTGCTAATACCCAGGCTGAATCTCGTAGACTGGCGGGTCAAGGAGACAATCACATCTGACATGGATATTATTACTACGGATTGTCTCACCCTGAAGCTCCGCTTCCGCATATTCATGCAGTTTTCCAGTCATCTGCCTTCTATTTCTTCCCCCCATTCCTTGTCGGATGCGGCTCGCCAAGGTAGGATCACGTCCCTCGCGGGAACGTGCTAGGTTTCTCAGGTGTACCTTGCCGATTACGAAGAGGTAAATGGTCAGATACCTGGGTCATTGTTGTGCGGAGCAGTTGGAATTAGGAAGCACGCATCTGTACCAGCCGGCGAACTTCTCAGAAGCGTAACTGGATAGCACCGTATTTATCGGGTGACATTCACGTGTCAACCAGTGAAGATGCATTCTATAAGGCGCAATAGCTGGCTGCCGTTTTCTTTCTTTGATTGCACATACTTAGAGGACTGAGAGATGCTTCGTAGCTCAGACAGTTCTCTCCAATGAATGGCAGCTGAGTACAGGCACCCACAATGCCTCAGAGACAATCGTCGGATTCAGTATGCCAAAGGTCGGAAGTACGTCTTTCCAGTAAAGAACTCGTTTATCGAATGCTATTGCTGTTTCTAGGCTACATACTAGATTCGATCTCTCATTCATACAGATAAACAATGCTATCATTGAACGGAAGCGAGTTTGCGTTCTGTTTCATATGATGAGACCTGACACCAGGACGTTTCCTTGCCAACCCCCCATTCGCTGGAATCGCTACAGCTACTTCTATTCCTTCGGATAAGTTAACGTCCAAGCCATTCCATCGTCTATCCATCCCAAAAACTATCCCGCTTTAGTCTCAATATCGAGGCGGCGGATCATATAGCTATGTCATCAGAGCCAACGTATTCGGATGCTATGCCTCGGCCTAGAGGAAACTAAGTATATAAGTAAACAGTTCATAGAATGGCAACATTCCTACTTTCGTGTTTAGCAGAGACCAGTTTCAATGTCTTATGGTTTGTGGCCAGATGAACAGGGTTCTCGATAGGTTCTATCAATTGCTCCTGTACAAACAAAGCTATTTGCCGTCTACTCAGAAAGATCAAATCTATCTAGCATTATTCACACAATATCTATACTCCTTTCTTCAGCATCCACGGAAACCGGGCACTCCACCAGCTGCATTGACTCGTGTGACCCAATGCCAATTCTCTCACTGCCCCCGGAAGCAGTAGTATCTCTCTGCGTCTTCATCCGAGTCCGACAGAGCCTTTTTGGGATGTGACCAAAGCTTCATCTGGCTCTTCATACGGTAGAATGGCCTATTGTGGCCTGCCTGAAGCCCCTTCAGATGCTTTGGATGGTCGAGAGTCACCTCCATGGCTGTTTGGCCCTTTGACCGAACGAAAGCTTCTCAACCAGTATCACTCTTCCAGTCTCTTCTATGTTTGCATTGTACTTCAGAGACGAGCTCAACAAGTACGAGAGCCCCTCACAAGGTGACGCTGCCCCGGATAATAGCGCTGGTCTCATCTTCCTCCAGTTCTCGTTCCAAGTTTATTCCCTCAATCCGACAGACGTTGGTTGCGCGAGGCGTGCGCTTCCAGGGTGTCACGAAGTGTTCGCACTCGTAGTCGACCCGGCCTGCAGTCGAAGCCCAAGACCAAGTTGGAATGATCCAACCCGGTACTGCATTGCCGTGTTCGCCAGATACTTGGTTTGGGACATCTGTGACTGTCCAGAGTAGATCAAGGTGAAGCCCGTTTTTCCAAAGTCCTGCCAAGTATTCATCATGACCTTTGGGCGTGTCATTAAGCGAGTCTGGCGGCTCATGCCGAAACCTGTCCGCCAACATCTTCGCCAGACCAGCTACGGCCCTCAGCTTGTCTACTTCTTGGCTCAGGTTCTGATGAGAATAGTCTGCGATGAGCCTCCTCCACCTAGTCCTCATCGCACCGATACTTCCTGACGCGGCGCTCCAAGTCGACTCGATGTCACCTCTGGGTAGCGGCGGATCTGTATCCGCAAAATTTTGGATTCTTTTCGAAAAGGGGACATGGGGTTTTGCTTTGAGCCGTCGTAGCTTGAATCCTATCCCTCGATCTGCATAAGGCGAAGGGTTCTTGGTCTCAATTGTGTGACCACACTCGCACAGGTGGCGGCACAAGCATTCCCAAACCATTTCGTCTCCATTGAAACACAATCTCCGATTCGGAGGGAGGCTCTCTTGCATACACCATGCTCGCTTATCAAGACTGTGCTGCTTGTTCGGGGTTGGGGTAGGGTACGAAAGCCGCACGAACAACTCAATCTCTGGACCATCCTTGTGGGTAGGGACGCCAGTCTTCACATGTTGCTGCCATTTTCCATCCCCAAATGACTGCAGTCCCAGAAAATGAGATTTACATGTCGCTGGTTCAAGGTCCGCGATAGTCAAGTGTGAGTTGAGGTAGATCCGGTCCATTTCCGTCGAACCATGAAGCCATGCCTGGATATCATCCTGGACCATGCAAAGAGAATCGACCCAGAGGAACGGAATGTGAAGTCCCCGACACACCTTGAGGGCGCCCTGAATACTTGGGGGCATGGCAGCCTCTGGGATCTCCTTGTAGTGGGCTTTGAGATTCGATACCGTCGTTTGAGTACGTCATCCGAGTCGGGACCCCAACAATAGCTCAGACTGGCATATGGTTGGCGAGGGCCGGAGGGCTTGGAGAGAAATGGAGGCCGGGAGGCTGAGCCCACATCGGTTAGATGGCTGGGCATGAAGTCGTCGTCTGGAGGTTCGCAAGCCTGGTCGTTCTCGACGCAGTGTTCCAGCCATTTCGCCGCACGATCGAAAGCGGTCGGAGACGAAGAATCTTGAGCAATGTCGAGAGAGTGACCCAGAACTTTCCTCTGCTCGTTTTCCTCCAACGGCGGCTTAACTAGTGCAAGGTCAAGACAGCAGTCCTTTCGCTTCCCAACGTTCCCATGTTGCAAGATGTCGCATGCTTACCCGGTGGTTTACGAAGAATATCAAATTTACAGTGGTATCTCAACCAGAGGGTTTCGCGATGGATTTCAACGCGGAGGCGAGATTTTGATCCCAGATGGTTGAGGAAAAGGTCGTAATTTCCGTCTTGGCTTCGTTTCAGCAAATTAGGTACCTGTGTTTCCATGGCCCGCCATATTGCCAAGCACCAAATGCATTGACGCGTATCTGCAAGAAAACGAGGCAGGTTGGTTGAACAGCGATTTGGGTATCGGTGGACTTGCTCATGAAGGCACGATCGAGATTTTGCGGCAGCAACCGTTGACCCCATATGTCCCAGCCTTACTTACGAGATTGATTCGTGGTTCCGTTTCTTTCATCGCAGTAAAATCCCCCATATTCGATCATCTCACCCAAGTGCGGTGGTTCTTTGGTCTCTCTAGAGGACGATGGCATTCCCACTTTGTCATGTTCGATGTCGTTCAGCGTTGGGTCCGGCAGGTCGCCCTTGTTTCCCAAACCCATGATGGTCAAAAATATGTATGATACTTGTTAAGCCGAATGGTGAGAGATTCGATGGCAGGTAGATGGTGATGAGGATTAAGGAGGTAAGAAGCTGAGGATTCGCTAAATGGGATGATGTTGTGAACTCGCTGAGTTTGTTGGTTATGAACTGAGACCAAAGAACCCAAAAACTTAGCACTGCTGCGCCAAGTCGCCGACTGCCTAGAGCGGTCAACATCGGCAGAATGGAGCGCACTGCAAAATATTTCCAAGTTGATGCTATCACTGTCCATTGGAACCAAGTGAGGTACGACTGCGCGAATCTTGAGGCAGCTTGATGTGCAACCTTCCACTTCGTTATGTAGCTCATATTCAATGTCCCGTCATGCAATTGACAAAGTGTCATCCCTGCATTGATTAGTTCCCTATCCAATCCGAAGCTGAAGTAGCTGCCCCTTCACCTCGCTCTCGGCTCCATACCGCCTCGCTGCATCGACGGAACGCACGGAGTAGGTAGTCCGTAAGAAGATCAGGGCTAGTTAGGCCGCAATACGTAACATATAATAAGCTACTGCAGGGATGAGGCCAGGATGGCCAGGGTCAGAGCCCAACGGTGATGGCGCTGGCTCCTGGAAGACGAAGCGGATGATGCATTCCAGGTGCTTCCGGTCGCTATTAGGCGCTCAATACTGAAAATCTACGCAAGCAGAAGGAGTCGGTGGCGTTCTTTAATGCAGCTTAGAACAACAACAAAGAGGTCACGTCGAAACCAACCAGGTGGTATTCCTTCCGTGGCGCCTTTGCCGTTCTAGGCCACCAGTGCACCACCTAGTTCAGGAGAGGAATGACCATTGCGGCCACATTTTTATGCTTCAACACTGCGAGGCGGTTGCATATAATACGAGTGGACGCACCGGGTTATGCACAATGAGCAGCCGACGTTGGCCAGTTGAGCGGCAAAGTTGGATCGTGATTAGCTTTTCAACGCTCATGAGACGGGCACTTACTTACCTGGGTAGTTGAGCGGCACAGACGGAGACAAAGCAACATTGCCTTGGCTCAACTGTCAAGATCAATCTTGCCCCGATCCTCGGTGGTCAATTTGCAACGGAAATGATGCATTCTGCGTTTTCCCAAGCGGCGGAAAAGCCAGAATGGCATTTCATCCCCGACGTTCCAGAACGACCTCGGGCGCTCAAGCTACATACACCACCCCGTCAGATCATAACAGCGCGGAGCCGGCGAAAAGTATAAACGCATGCTAACCGCGCTTCTCAGCAAGAAAAGCTTCAGACCTTGATTTAGTCATGCAGCCAAGAGACTGCCCAGCCGGTGCCGGCCCGCGGATCCAACTTCCAAGGATCGCCCATAGCCGTCGACCGGACTCCCCCCGGATCCAGAGGCCGAGATCCCCCTTCTCCGCTCCATTGGCTGGGCGGGCAGTCTAATCTGATCAGCTTCAGGGATCCGGGTCGACAGTGACACACTGACACGCAGTCCGTCTCGAACGGCTTCCCTCCCGTCCTCGACCATAACTGCGTTTGCCTAGTCCCGTGGAAATGAGACAGCTCGCCAGTGGCTGCTGGCCCTCCAGCTCTCTGAGCCTGCCGGATACTTGGGGCGCTAGCGGAGAACATTGTCGAGTCTCCATGACCGAAGCCGGTGGCTTGGATACAGAATGCAGGGGCTTTTTTCTCCAGACGAGTTTACGAGTCAGAAACCCGGAACCCTGGGTGCGGGGGATCCCCCGGGACCCCGGGTCCAGCCCCTCGAGGAGATTTCGAGTGCCGGAGGGTATTTAGCTCAGCCATTGTGCTGCAGCTATCATCCAAGTCCAGGCCAGGGCTAGAGACGCCCCCAAATGCGGCCAGCAGCCAGCAAAATGGCAGGAAACTCGACTGCTTGGCTCATAAACATGTGAACTCTCGCTCGTACCTCATCTGTCTCGGATGGCCCCTTTGCTTTTTTTGAATTCTTCCTTCTAAAGAGATTCTATCCATTCCAGTCTCCAACCTCTTTGCTTTTGGCGACTCCAGTCTTCTGTTCCATTCGACGAGAAGCCCACCCTTTTGAACCCTGCCATGTCCATCTGGATGGAGGCTCGCAGCTTCGGCTCTGGCGTCGCCGGCTACTCCCAGACGTCCCTGGCCATCGTCCTCGTCTTCCTCGCCATCTCCTTCTACAATGTCATCGAGCTCAACTTCATCATCTGGGGCACCTTCAGGCGCTACTCCGGGCTCTACTTTTGGACCTTTGTCGTCGCCACCTGGGGCATCCCCATTTACTGCACCGGCTTTCTCGTCAAGTACTTTGCCCCTGCATCCCTAGGCTACCTGTCCTGCACCTTGATTGTGGGCGGGTGGGTATGCATGGTTAGTGGTCAGTCCATGGTGCTTTGGTCTCGATTGCATCTCATCCTCCGGAACCGAACGCGTCTCCGAATGATCTTGTGGATGATCATCATCGATGGAATCATCTGCCATGGCGCAATCATCCCAATGGTATATGGGTCCTTCTCCAGCAGCCCCGAAATGTGGGTGAAGCCTTACTCCATCATGGAAAAGATCCAGGTCACCATTTTCTTCATCCAAGAAATGATCTTGTCCAGCTTTTACATCTTCGAAACCGTCAAGCTCATCCGACTCGACCTGGTGAACGGAACGAACAACCGCCGACTGATGCACCACCTCATCTTCGTCAACATCATCATCATACTCTTGGACATCACCATCCTCGGTCTCGAGTACGCCAACCAATATGAGTACCAGACGGCCTACAAAGCCTTTGTCTACAGCACAAAGCTGAAGCTGGAGTTCAGCATCCTCAACCGCCTCGTCGAGATGACATCGGGAGGCAAGAACGCCAGCTCAGGCCGAACCCACGGCGGCACCGTCAACCAGACCAACATTCCTCTGGAGACCTTCACCGAACGGGGAGACAAGACGACGACCGTGTC
The DNA here is from genome assembly GCA_911649645.1 of Thelonectria discophora. Taxonomy (NCBI): domain Eukaryota; kingdom Fungi; phylum Ascomycota; class Sordariomycetes; order Hypocreales; family Nectriaceae; genus Thelonectria; species Thelonectria discophora. The sequence goes on along the minus strand of CAJVRK010000008.1, from coordinate 2,303,620 downwards.
CTATCAAGCCTACGCCACGGCGGGCAGCGACCGAGGACAGACGGCAAGGACTTCCAACGGGGTCATGATGACGACCGAGATTGTCCTCACCCACGACGATCGACGAGATGATGAGATTGCAAGCATCTGCAGGGATTCGTCGGCGGATTCAGCGACGGGGGCGGCAAAGACGTGCGATGGAGAATCGAAGACGTCTTCTGAGGTGCATTTGGCAACCCGTGGCTTTTGACCGTGGCTTTTGACGTGCCAAGTTGGAATCCTCTTTGTCCATGTTCAATGTTGTCTATTTCCATGCATTACCTACCAATTGTACCCTTCTGTCTCATACACTTTTCTAATACATAATGTTCACCTGTATTTTTCTAGGGCAAAACTGTTTTGGCTCTGTCAAGAGTCATGTTATTGAGCTGCACTTTTGCCCACGTCAACTCAACAGCCACCAAGGTCGATGTGGCGGCGGAAACAATCCCAACCTGAAGTGTCAACGCATTCAGGGTCCCGCCACCAAATCGACCACGCATTATGCGAAAATCGCTCATTGAGAACATGCACCTCAACATTTTCGTATCCTTTGCGCGTTCCTCATGCTTGCACGCCGTTAGCCTCAAAAGTGTCATCCCTGGTGGAGTTGAGCGAATTCTGATAATAGTTTCGTTGAGGAGCTGACGCTGATCACCGTTAAATCGGCTCGTATTTTCGGCTCGCTGCTAGACGAGTCATACACCAACTTTAAGTTGTATTAGTCTACCGTGCTGGCGTTTGAAGTTGCAGGCTCCCTAACTAGGCATTGCGAGGCGTTGTCAACGTTGACGCAAAGCCGGATGAGTACACTAATAGACCCTGAAGGGATAGGTATGTGTGGCGTCTAACTACTTAGTGACTTGAGATGGCTCGGCTCGTCCCAAGGACGGGTTCTCCCCCATTATATTGTCCATGGAGAGTCAACTCGACGACTCCCAACTGGGTGTTTCATGGTTGAACTCGCTGGCCACATTTTGAGGAAATTGGAGACATGACTCAGAGATGCAGAGGGAAACGTTCAGTATTAACCTGAGTTTCCCATCATTAAGCCGCATGTGAAGTGGAACAACACATAGCTCCACGCTCCTTGGCATCGCTACTAACTCAGGAGGCACCGTAAATGGAATTGGATCCCAAAGGTCTCCTGCATGTTGAGACACTGAGCAGTGAGATTAGACGGTCGTACCCCTATTGAAGGCCATCAGTTCGGCCACACCGTATTGATACCAACAAACCGCTTATCGGTGTGCGCACCCGATAAAAAAGCAGTCAGACTCGGTTGGTAGGACGAATGACAGAGTAGTGCACCGAGAGGATGCTCGAACGGCCGTGATGGATGATTTTCTACCCGGTAGGTACTGGATGCCTTATAACCTTCTTGTAATAGGTGCACGTAATAATACGCCGGTATATCCAATACGATTCAATGTCGAGGCCCAATAGAACCCAACTAACCTACAACCTCATAGATATTGAGACTTGAGCGAAGCTCTTGTACCTAGAGAGTGAGTGTACAGTACCCTGGACTACTCGCGAGTTGCATAGCATTGCAACAAATTCGATCAGAAAAACCATGCTGGAAATCTTTATAAATTACCTAAGAAGTGAAATCATAAGAATGTAATGTGAACTCATATTGAGCTTGGTTGTCAACTTTGAACTGGGAGGTTGGTCTAGTAGCGATTGGTTTCCAACCAACGAAAGTACCGCCTTCCGCCGACAAATAACAAACACCATCTGCCCAATGATCAGGAAGGCAAGTCCAAGATGCACCTTCCAAACCAGAAGCAAACCACCTTCTTCCGAATCCCGCGGTCTCGTGTGAATCATTCATTTCCCCCATTACAAACGTCGACTCGGGAGAGATGGAGTTGTTTTGCTTTCCTCCCTCTCTGCATCAACATCGTTGCTCCTTTTGCTTGCTTCTCCGAGTTCATCTAACTCGATCTGCCCCGTCTCGTCGACAAGATGGCTGATCATCTTCACAAGATTCCCCAGCACCTAGCGCGCTTCTTGCCGCTCAGCTCCTCGACCATCACCGACCAGAGCTCCTCGGCTGTTGCTCAAGGCGGAGCCTCTCACCCTGACATCACTTCTACCGAGGACCATCTACTGGATACCACCCCTCCCACCACATTCGATGCCGCCAGGGATCTTCAAGGATTGGCCGATGCCATCGTCAACGACATGGAAGAATGCATCTTGAAGCCCCTGGGTCCCTTTGCAGGCGTCACTCTTCCCCCAAGCCGTGGCAGAAGTGCCGGGGCAAAGGAACGGCATGAGCCTACGATGGAGTGGATGAAGCATCTGGCCACGTCGAGCGAGTCGATCTCGCGTCGTCTCTTCCAGGATCGTCGCGCAGCACTGCGCCTTCGCTCCCAGGCGTCCGCTGCATCCGCCCAGGGTGAGGGAAGCCGACGCCCCGTCTGTCGGATCTGCCATAACAGCTCTCACAGGCCTGACCAATGCTGGTTCTTTCAGGTTCCTGGTGAGTGTGCTGGTTAGTCGATTGGACGTCACGTACTGACAATTCCTGCTAGGCATCGTTCCGGGCAGTGTTCTCATGCCCAATTTGACACCCGAGATCTGGGTAAGTTTGCGTTGATGCTCCCGTGACCTGTCGACCATTACTAACTACTTTGTAGTCTAAAAACCGAGCACACCCAGCCTTGTCTCAGTCAAGCGTCATGGTTCTCGCACCTGTCACGTCTATCACATCGAAACGCGGCAAGAAGAGCAAAAAGAGCAAGAAATAATTGTGAGGGGGTTGTGAAAGGATATGTTCACTGGCGGGAGCTCATGGCGCGGCCCTATATGGAAAGATTGTCACATTTGCTCTTCAATCGACAAGCGGCTTTATACATTCACAACGAGAATAGGACGGAATGTTGATAAGACGCTGTTTTTTGCACGGAGAGAATCGGTGGTTATGGGGATTTACGGCAGCACGAAGTGGTCGAAAGATGTTTTGACATTAACCTCTACTTATTGTAGAAATCCATACCGATCTCAGCCCGACTGCGTGAACTCACTAAGGGATTTCTTGATGGCTACTTGCTGAGTTTGAAACAATTGTGATCGTTGTTCCTCCCAGCCACCTTTGGCCAACAATCCTTCTGCAGGTCCGATGGCGAACTGTTCCTGCCCGGTTGTGAGTTGCAAGAACATGGCCTCGATGTATGCATCAAGGGGCATGCCAATCTGCCCGCCGTTCTTGAGATCTGGCTGGTGCTTCTCGTCATGCAGCTCCGTCTGGACGGCAGGCGGGAAGACTTCGACAATGCGAGTCCTGACCTGTGCGTCCTTGAGCTGCTGCCGCACGGCCATGATGAAGGAGTGCAGCGCAGCCTTGGAGGCGTTGTAGTTGGGCGTGCGGATCATGCCGGGCACGAGACCTAGCGAAGCGCTGACGTAAACGATATGACCCTGGGACTGGGCGTTGAGGTGCGGGAGGAACGCGGCGGTGAGGTGGACGGCCGACGTGTAGTTTGTGGTGACCTCTGCATCCAGCTGGGCGAGGTCGAGCGCGTCGGGCTTGGTGAAGTCGAAGGCGCGCTGGATGCCAGAGTTGACGACGACGCAGTCCAGGTCCGGGTGGTCCCGGAGCACCCGGGCCGCGAAGCCGGGGATGCCGCCCAGATCGAGCACGTCGAGCGCGAGAGCGGAGGCGTTGGCCGGGCCGTGGGTCTGCACGAAGGCGTCGAGACGGTCCTGGCGGCGGCCGGTGACGATGACTTTGGTGCCCGTCGAGATGAGCTTGGCGGCGAGGGCGGCGCCGATGCCGGACGTGGCGCCGATGATGAGGGCTTTGGTGTAGAGGGGGGCCATGGTTGGTGGTGTAGATGTCAGTGATGGAAGCTGAGGGTGCACGAATACGGATCAGGTCGATTTACCTGCTTTATGTATATCCGCAGAGTAGTGTGTTCTGCCGTGTCCAGTAAGTACAAAGTTTACTCTCGCGTCATCTTTATATACTCTTTAGAAAACTCGAATTCATGTTAATAGAGTCCTTGACCATTATTATTTTACTCTTGTTAACTATTTAACTAATGCATTTATTTGTCATGGTGATCTCTGAACGCCTCCGGCAGTCTTTCACCAGCAATTACTGCGGGTCCATCGTGAAAGCGACGTGCACGTCCCCCCCGGCCGTCTCGAGTCCGTGCATTCCGCTGCCTGGGGCATCAGAAATGCCTCCTCTCCCAACCAAACCAGCCCATCTTCCTCCACAACCGCCACATCTCCAGCTTCATTGGGAGATGCCTCCTGCCAGCTTCTTGGTTATCGACGCGACAATATGGACGTCGCAAGAGGGTCAGTTCTTAGTATCCGCTTCTAGCGGAGGACTGGACGCACACCAAGGATGAGAACGAGCGCTGCATCGCACACACGCATCGCTTACTCCTGGGTTGCCTGCACAAAGCCATCCGCTCCAAGCTACGGACCTCGGTCCGGGAGTGGAAAGGGACTCGCTCTCGAGCAGTCGCCTGGCGGCCGCGTGGATTGGGCTTCCCTGGTCTCGTCTTTTGGTGCGCGGGTTCTGATCCTCTTGCTCTCGACGAGTCGACGCCTTCTGGGATCGGGGCTGCTCTCTGGTAGCCGAATCGCCGCTGGCTGGTCTCTCATCTTGCGTCACCTTGCACCTCGAAGCGTTCTGTAGGTGCGTCTCCTGCCTTCTACGGTATGCTAACGATTTGCTACGCCAAAGGAGCCCGACGTCTACTCTCGGATCGACGAAGCCATCAACTAAACGCCTCTCGTTAACGGCCAACCCTGCCGTTGTCTCTTGGCTCGATGCATCCCACCAGAGACAATATCTTTCCCATGGCCCCAAAGACCAATCACGTCAGGTGACCTTCTCCATCGAGTGCGACAGTGAAGCCGCGACCGCCTTTTTCGAGATTCGACTGCCGATTGAACTCAAGGCATCGCCAAACACGAAGACACCCTTGTTTATATATATTCATCCCGAACAAGTCGAGTCCTTGACACACCGTGGTCCTGGTGCCGACGAGACGCCCGATCAAGTCCACCAAAAGCTTGGAGATGGCGTTGTCTGCTTCAGCTTCCAGCTACGGTCATGCCCTGACATGGTTGTACCAAAGCTGCCTCTTGTACCCAAGAAACAGAAGGATCATGGCGAAAAGCTTGATGCCTTCAAACAGCTCGCCCAGCAGACCGCTTTAGATGTCTACGTCTCACGCAACATGCTCCCAGACGCCCAAGCGCAGATGCTCTGCGACTTAGTCCTCGATCCTAGAACTCGGACAAGTTGCAAGGACAACAAAGTATCCTGTCTCTACGGATCCAAGGGCGGCCAGATTTGGTTATCTGAAGATGTACGAACGGCGCCACCTCCATCATACAGCCAGGCGGGATCTGCGCCGCCACTCTTTGACCAGAAAGGTAAGGTATCCCTCCCTGGATCTCGAGCGTTATGCTAATCGCCTAGAAGCTTCCACGATAGGCACCGAAAGTGCTTCCAAGAAGCGTCGGATGAACAGCGGAGGGGAATCTCACCATTTCGAGTCAACCACGGAGTCAACCTTGCTCCAGGCTATCGAAGTGCGACTCGCCGAGTACATGAACATATTCCGCCAAGAGCTACAACAAACCAAGGAGGAGATCCTAGCGCACATCGACAAGCGGTTCGACGACCTCGACGTATACAAGCAGGAGGAAGTGGACGACAAGCTTTATGAGATGGATAAGGAGATCTTTGATGCAATGTCAACGAAGGTTGACGAGGATAACTTGGACGCTGTCAAGCTAGAATTGCAGTCGTACGTAAAGGAAGAAATGAAGGAAATGAAAGGTAAGGTGGTTAAGCGTCTGAAGGCGTCATCGTGGAATCTCAGCATGGACAGCGGCAGTGATAGTAATAGCGATGGCATGCCTGCTTCATAGGATTTCGACTCGGCTCAGTAAGACCATCATGGTCTGAACGTATCACGTATATATAATCTTGGTTCAAAACATGGGCTCGTCTGGGTGATGGCCAGGCTTCCTTTCAGCGCTTGCGGGTCATCATGTGACCCCTCATTCCCAAGGGGTTTTCCCAAATGCAAGATGTCCCCAATCTTTCTGCTTTCAAGCCATTTCACTCGAAGCCATTTCACTCGGCGCCTCGAGCAGCGTATCCAGCCGGGATCTCAACTCCATCCACACCTCTTCTTCAGTTCCATCCACCATTCCCAAACACAACATGCAGCTTAACGTCGCTCCCGAGAGCTACGCGTCATTAAAGGCAAACCGCACATTGCGATGTGTCTATGACGCGAAATACACCCCTTCCTCACGGCACTCCTCGGTCGCTATCGCCTTGGCTCATGACCTGGTCAAGGAGTTCACCGATGCCCTACTAGCACACATTGCCCAAGCAGACGGACCACCTCCCGAGACCAACCCGACCGCAGACTTAAAGCTCAACGTCGTGACGCTCCTCCGCGGCAGTCGCTGTGTCATCTGCTATGACATGTTTCTCGGGGACTGCGAACAAGAGGTGCGCGACCGAGTCGACGGTTCCGTCGACGAGCCCGTTCATGCTGTTTACAAATCCGGGGATGTGTACCACTTGAATAGGAACAGGGCGCTGGATAGGCGGGTTTCGCAGGGGTATGCGAATTTGAGGGAGGTGGATTTGGGGCCGCGGCCGTATTTTACGGATGTTAAGAATCCTCCGGTTTATGATGAGGGTGAGAGAGTGGAGGATCCGGAGGATTGGGTGGAGGGGATGGCGAGTCGGTCGAGGGTGGAGGAGAGGGCGGCGATGGCGTCTGGCGCTGAGTGATTGCTTGGGAGGTGTTGTATGGGTTGTTGGATAGAGTCACTTGGAGCATAGGTATGAGTTTTGGAGGGGGGTTAAATGGCTTGAGTTCTTGATTGTGGTCGTTGCACACCTGGAGTATTGGAAGAAGTCCTGCTACCAGCCTTGGATCTATCACGTCTTCCCACATTCGCTCGCCTACACGTCAACCCAACCTTGACCATCCTGTCAATCTAACTTCCAATTTACAACATCGAAGATCAATAACACTCGAACGACAAGTTAACCACTGACCAAGCACCATCCCAAAGAGAACTCACCTCATCCCGATCCATACCCCGAATCCCGGCATCCATCACACTGCGTCCCCGACGTGACCTCGACCCAATTGCCCGTATTTGGCGGCCCCGGCGCATGTCGCCTCAACCCGGTGCTCTTCGCCCGAGCTGCGCAACGAGTCACTTGGCGGGCCATGACGCCTCCGCATCCGGGACAGACTGTGTCCCAGTAGTCGCACATTGTTGTCGAGGCGGATGGTGGACACAGGGTGGCTGGAGGAGGTGGGTTTCAGGTAGTTTGGTACGTTTGAAGAAGAGATGTAAGCATTATTGCAGTGTTCGAGTTCGAAACTGGAGAAATGACGTTTATGAAGACACGGGAGGGTCACGTTTTGAGGGATTATCAGTCAATCGAGTTCAGCTTGCTTCTCCGCGTCGCTCAGCCACAGTTGCCAAGAAATCAACCCGTCATGTGTCAAGCTGTCTACTTCCTTTGCCGTCTTGGCTCAAGTGCATTCGATGGACATCCAACACGGTGGAAATGCTTCATCACGAGACGAGGTACATAAAATTGCAGAGAATTGGGAACAAGGTGTTCGTTCTATTGCCCTTGAGAAAGCAGAACACTCTAAAATTATTCATATGATCTCCCTCCGTCTGTACTCTTACAAGGTCCCACAACGTAGTGAAGACGCCCTATTCCTTCGAATCCTCCCATGTCTTCTCTGCCTCAGGAATCGCCCATTTCTTCATCCACGCCTTCTCCAGCACTTGATCAACGCTTGGCCGCTCGCCAGGACGGAACGTAAGCATCCATCGGATCATCTCGCGAAAGGCATGCGCCTCCTCCTCGCCGAGCGCCTCCATGTCCTCTCCAATTCTGGCATTTTGGGTGCTGTTATTAAAACGCCGGTCCCCATGTGCAAGGAGATCTGCCCTCCTTTGGCTTTCCATCTTTAGCAAAGCATTCCGACCGCGCTTCCCGCTTCTCTCACCATTGGGCGGCCGGGGGGCCCAGAGCGTCGACTGTGTCCTGAGTGGCATCGTCTGGATCAAACAGCCAGCTGTCGAGGAAACGGCCTGTGGCCCATGATGGACCAGATGCCGCGCGCGAGGCTCCAGATGTCGGATGCGAAGGTGAGCGGCGTGGTCGGTTCAAACCGGGCCTCCGGTGGCTCGACTCCGAGAGGCGCGTAGGACTTTAGCGTTGATTCTTGGGCGGGATAGAAAGCTGTGCCGAAATCCGTGAGGAGAAGTTTCGATTCAGAGAGTGGGATTTTGTCGGCATCGGCACCAAGCCAGGCTAGCATGAAGATATGGTCGGTGCAAAGAGATTTCCGTCTACTCGGCGGACAGACTCGGGAGTTGGTGGTTGGTATTGATCGTGTAGTTGCTCTTCTGAAAGGTGATGGAGAGTTGATGGTAATTGAAGAAACATGTTGTTCAAATGGAGGTCCAAACCTCCAAGGAAATTTAGTCAAGATCAGCCAGAGTCAGGAACAGAGCCAAGTCTCATCCCCATGAACCAGTCCCTGCTTGCGAATGTATGCCACCGCCATTGCAAGCTGAGCGGCAAGTGACCGAGCCACTGGGAGCTGATATACGTGATAGCCTCCCTTCGCGATGATCAGACGGCATCGCGCGGGAGCGGTAGCATCAGAAGAATGAACTCCTTGGCAAGCCAAGTCGTCGAGAAGCTGCCATGTCCAAGCGTATGCACCACGCGGTATCGATCATGAAGATGGTCGCCGATTTTGGTTGGATGGTATCCTCCCGGTTCCTAATCTTCGAGCTTCTCAACGAAGTCGATTTCCTCATAGAGATCAGGCGGGAAGGGTGCCGAGGCCATCTCATTTAAGGTCAGTCTTCTGCTTTCCTGCTGTCACTAGGTACATTCGCCAACTTCCTTGAGGCCCAAACGATAGAAACTCGACCAATAATGGCCTAAAAGGACTGTAAGAAAGAAGAATTGGGTAGCAACAAAGGAGATATTTCGTTTGCATTATTAGGGAATCTAGCCCCTGGGAAATCACCCAATAAAGGTCAATTCTGTCATCTTCTGAGAGCAACTTTATCTTCTTTTTACGACCATGACCCAATAAAGACGGCAATGGCGGAGACGTTTTTAGGAACTGGAGCTAGGGACCGGAGGCAATGGGTATCTTGAACTTGGGCATTTTCAGTGTCGCGAGTCGAAACTCAAGGTCGCCCAATGGTGGTGGACTGAGAGATTGTACGAGAGACTGGGGAGGGAAGAAGCCTAAACGGCTATTAACGCAGGCAGGGAATGCCAGGGATAATAAGCATACAGCTCCAGGTGCATCCCTTCTCATTCTGGTTGTACCTTCGCTGACCTTTCATAGCACAATCTCCTCCCCGCATCGTTCACCAGGTCTTTGCCCCGGGTCCTCTCCGTCCTGTCGGGGTTCGATCCCACCGATTTGCGCTTTCACAAGTTTCGTTGGCACCTCTTGCTTCAGTTCACAAGTGAAAGGATGTCTCGTGTTGCCCGGCGAACGATCCTGCTGTTCAGCGCTCTTTGTGCAAGAGTACTGTCTAAGTGCTGGCATTCAGGTAGCGGAGGCTCAAGGCACGGTGTCAGGTTTGTCGACTGATTATACCATCATTTCTGCCCTCCTACACGGAGAGGTACCTCCTCATAATAAAAATGCGCTGTCAGTACCTAAGAAAGTGGAGCCCTACCATACGACGAATACGTACTGGGAGTCCAGTTTTGGCGTCTGCTATTGTCGCGCAACAGTTATGTACCTGAGTACGGAGTATGTGTTTTGCGACAGTTGTGCATCCATAATTTTACGACAGTTGCATGCTCAACGCATGTTCCGAACTGCACGTCTGTTTAGGTTCCCACGACAGTCGAGAGACTGTCACTTCAACACAGAGCCTCCCGGTAAGGGATGCTCTGGAATCTCGGCCGTGCGTATCCTGGCCCTGGGCGTTTCAGCTGGAACAAGGAGCAGCCAAGGGACTCGTCGGTATTGCTTAGGCACACTCTAGTTTGTTCATAAGTACCCCCCAAGGACTATTAGGGGAGTAGTACTTATGCTAAAGTAGAATGTGACTTGACACAGCGAAAAGACTGACACCTTGCCCCTCAACCGTTCCGTGCCGATGCCAAAAATTGCTCACGTTTCCATCTTATTTAGTTTGCTCAAAGATGGGTGTCGCACCCAGCAGTTGCAATATCCTCCCCGAAGATGAACCATCCGACGATAACAACATCGACATCTTCTCGCTCATAGATCCAACATGGATAAGCAACCCACGTCACCTCGCGTCCCTGTGCAGCAAATGCACCTCCATGGTAAAAGCATGGCAGGAGATGCGCTTGCTCCCTCAAGACACCGAGCAGGACCTCTCCCTCGAGTGCGAGCACTACGACACCTTTGACGAGCTTGTCGCGTCTGCTAATGCTGGATGCGGCATCTGCTACCAGTTCTCGCAAGCTCCGGCCAAGGGCGGCGTCAAGTTCAAGAGCGACGAGCTTCCGCCTTCGAAGATTGTCTGTTGGGTTGGCTCCGCGAGGAACAAGACTCCGGAGAGGTATTATTTCTGGTTGCAGTTCCTTGCGGACCTGGAGCTGCGGCGTCCTCCTTTTCGGACGCTCTGGATCGAGCCCGCGGTTCACCCTGGTACGGTTGCGTGGGCGTTTTGTTTTGGTTCGAGTGTTGACTAAGATTAGATGGTGCGTTGAATTATGACTCGGTCGACAAGGTCCCATCGACGCAAGATGCGCTGCCGCTCTGCAAGGCATGGCTGCGCAAGTGTCGCGAGAACCACGTGGATTGCGGCCCTTCCACATCTGAGATGCTGCCGACACGCCTTCTCTATCTCGGAGAAGATGTCCCCCGGTTAGTAACGAGCGACTCGGTGCCGAAAAAGACGGACTACGCGACTTTGAGCCACTGCTGGGGGACTCTGCAATTCACAACCCTGACGTCCAAGACGCTGGCCACCTTCCAAACCGCCATTCCGCTGGACGCCTTGACAAAGACATTCCAAGACGCAATATCCATCGCAAAGTATCTGGGGTTCGACTACTTGTGGATCGACTCGCTGTGCATCATTCAAGACAGCGCCGAAGACTGGCGCAAGGAATCGAGTCTCATGGGACAAGTCTACGGGTACGCAAGTCTCAACATTGCCGCGACGGCGGCAACAGATGGTAGCGGAGGCTGCTTCTTTAACCGCAATCCGTCGTGGAGGAGCCAGATCCGCACAGGAGAGAAAGATGACTCGATACTCTGGGACTGCTGGAGAGACGGGTGGAAGTACCCAGATTCGAACAAACTCCTACCGCGCGCCTGGGTCGTCCAAGAGCGCTATCTATCTCGCCGCGTTCTCCATTTCACGCACGATCAAGTCTACTGGGAATGCGAGAAACGCCCCGCCTGCGAAATGTATCCCAACGGCTACCCTGTCGACCAGAGAAAAGACCACTACTCGGAAGGCTTCCAGTACCGCAAAAGGCCCCTGGACCTCAAGGCGTGGTCCCGCATCGTCGACGCCTACTCGGCGGCAAGGCTGACCAAGTACACGGATCGGTACGCCGCCATAGAAGGTCCGGCGCGCATGATGAGCGCCGAGATGGGGTTCAACTACGTGGCTGGCATGTGGAAGCAGAATCTTGAGCGACAGCTTTGCTGGGCGGCGACGGTGTGTCTGGAGAACACTGAATGTACGATTGGGCGGGCGCCTACGTGGTCGTGGATGGCGGTCAAGGGCCCGATCAAGGCGGACGAGCCGAGCGATAATGTTACGCGATTGGCGGTCGGGGTTGAGGCTCTTGACGTGGAGTATAGCGCTGGGAATATGTTTGATGGTGTTGAGCGAGCGGTGCTTCGTCTTCGTTGCGAGTACTTGTTCAAGGGTGTCATAATGGACGTGCATCCAAAGCACAAGAAGAGCGATTCTCAATCTCAGCAAGACGACGGCAAACCCAAGGCCACCAAGAGACCAAACTTTGCTCGGGGCTTCCTGGGCGGTTGCTACTTTGGGCCTGACCTCGCTTGCGAGGACCCCAAGATGATACGAGTCCACTGGGACGTCATCTCGAATCCAGGCCCAGAGAGCGACTCGATAGAGGCCTACATCCTCCCCGTCAAGGTCGACAAGGAACTGGGGCTGTCGCAGGCATGGGGACTCGTCTTGCAGCCGAGCGGAAACTCACCTGGGCAGTATCATAGGATTGGGGCATTCCAGCCGACCAAGATTTTGAAACCAGAGGTCAACTCGGAGTTGGAAGTAATCTTTAAAGAGACGGATGCGGTGGCGGGGGGGGAGATGGAGTGTTTTGCGGCGACGAAGTTGGGAGAGGAGGAAACAAGGGCATGCTATATAGATGTGATCTAGATGGGTATTCCTGCAAGGTATTTCAGGTCCCAGTAATTGGGCCTGGGATCAAATTGGGGACGCTTTGCCTCAGAGGGAGCAGATGCACGTTGGAATTGAGTTGGGTATCATTCAAGTTGGACGGCACGTTCCGAGCACATGCATAATCCCACTCCTTCTTTGCTTTTCCCACCTGGAGGGCCTCGAATGGGGATCTTATCCCATAAATGATCTGACCGCTCATCTCAACTTCGATTTGCATCCGTTTTCGTCTCGGCCTGGACCACCTCGGGCTGAGAGGCGGTCTCGATCAACGCCACACAACCCAACTCGGATCGTTCTAGAATTGCCCTCTGGATACTGAGAGCCAAAAGAAAGAATAGTCCTGGCGCCGATTGGCTCAGGCATGGCGCGGTCAGAGCACTAGCCCATATAGTTTTTCAATAGTTCGCCCTATCTGCTAGATGCCCGTGCCATGTCTCGGGCAGGCTGGCTCCGGCCTTAAACGAGTCTATCTATTCCTTTATAAAGATGCAACTTGACAGCGCTCTACACAGCGACGCATCTCTCTTGCCATCAAACTTCCTCTGCACGTTGCATCAACCCGAAATCCTATACCCCCCACCCTCCATCACACACTCCCCAAGCTCTCAACTCTCCCACGTCAAAAATGGCCACTGTCAGCAGACAAGTCTTTGGCCAAGCCCTTCTCGACGCCATCTCGCCAACCGTCAAGCCGTCCTGCATCACCGCCAAGGTTAAGGTCAGGGCCGTGAGCATGATAGGAGCATGGGAGTCCATATGGACGTCCCATCCCGGCCAGACGCCGCAGACCTCGACCGTGACGGATCCGTCCGCCGGCTCGCAGCTCATCAACGTCGCGTACACGGCTCAAAACGATCCCGAAACGACGGATTCCGACACGGACAGGACGTTCAACATACAAATGAGCCTCGTGCCCAACTACACGTGCCAAGTCGGCGTCGTCGGCACCACGCTTACCGTCGTGCAGCGGCTGTGGACGTCGACGTGCATCCGGTGGAACAGCACCGTCGGGGAGTTCAACCCGTACGACACAATCGTCACAGATGTGTATGACGTTTCGGTTGGCCAAGGTGCGGGTGTGCAGCTGGTCCGCGATCCGACCAAGCAGACGGTGGCGAACAACGCCCAGCCGGCGCCGCAAGACCTGGTGAATCACTGTGAAGGTGTCAGAAACATGGACAAGGAGATGAGTGAGCAGTTCGTCTCACCTGCTGCGCTTGATTTGAGCCCCGTCGTGGCCAGCTTGCCGCCGAATTCGATCCCTGCGGACGTCACCTTTTCTTCTGCCACCTTTGACTGCAGCCAGAACTTGGTCTGCAGTTGAGATTGCCCCTGCGAGCCAGAACTAGATCGTCTAGCTGAAGTTGGCAACTTTGCAACCCTCTGAAGATGGAACTATTTGGCTATCGGCAGCCATTTCACCCAGAGTGTTCCAGAGCTGCATGGGCGTAATCTATGTAAAAGCCTGAGCTTATCTCAAGAGTTCTATAACTATCCAAGTCTTCTTTTACATGCAAACAATGATTAGGTATTAGCTTTGAAGAAACATGGATGTGGACCCAAGGGTAGACGCCTTCAAAGTTCTCAGTTTTCATCACCATGAACTAACTACCTGGGAATGCAGATCCAATACTTCCAAACTCACCCGTGCACACCCCTCAATAAACTCCTCGTCACTCATATTTCCCGTAGTTGTGTGCTTGAGTCGTAGAACGCTTTCAAGCATACGACGTAACCCCTCTTGCCCATCACGAGGCGTAATCTCCCACTTGTGCCCGTCTCGCACATTGTAGAGCATAATGCGAGGGATCTTCAAAAATTAGGCGTACGTACATGCCTCTATGACATGCTGCTTTGAGAGTTTCGAGACGAAATTGATCTCCCAGGCAGACCCAACGCCTCCAGTGGTGCTCTCGTCGGAACTGGGCGGGGCCGCCACGATGGCAGCTCGGCCATGGAGTTTGCAGTTCTGATCACTAATGCTGAAGTCGCCCATGACTGGAACCTCGAACTTGGTTTTCGCAGCCAACCCGCTGAGCTCCCCCCGGAGTCGACTGCGGGCTTGGGCAAGGATATCCGGATCCAACCAATCGAAGGCGCGGTGTTTCATCTGGATGCTGCGCGGGAGATAGCCCGAGATGCGAGCCTCGTATTCGCAGGCCTTTCGACAGAGCCAAGAGACGCCCTGCTGTGAACAGACCTCGGGGATTGTGTCCATTTCGCCTTTTTTTTTTTTTTGAGGTTGAGCGTATTCAGAGTTCTAGCAATATCGTGCTCAAAGACTGCGACGACGACGAGGCCGTTCAGATCGCTCACGGCTTCGTGAAACCCCTTTCGTTTGTCCGAAACCGTGATGTCTGGGAGTTCGACGTGCTCATTCTCTGGTAGAAGCGAGAGCACTCGGATGCGTAGGTAGTTGTCAACAATGGCGTCGAGGTCTTCACCTTTAGGTGCCGGGCCATGTCTCGGACCGCGATCGAACTCGGTAGGGAGAGTCCAAACTCCAATGGTCGGCCCGGAGCATCGGGCGGCTCGATTCGGTTCCGATTATTGGTCATGTTGGTAATCGTGGCTGTTTCGTACAGAGCTTCGACCGATCTCAAAGGCATGAGCTTCCTCTTGTCGTGATGGACCAAGACGAGCTGTTTGGCGGCACGCGTCAAGGCTACAAAAACAACGTTGGGACATGTATCATCGGGAAGATCGCGGCCAAAATACTCAAAAAACGAGGAGTCGAGACCAAAGAGGATGACCAGATCACGCTCGCCGCCTTTGAACTGGTGAATGTTGGAAACGCACATCTTGCCCTCGATGACCTCATCGTCTAGAGGAGCCTCGTCGTCGGGTGATACAGCGATGGGCACTCCATACTGCTTGAACAAGATGTTGACCACATCCTGCAATGGCCCGCGTTTACGCACATTCGACCCTAGAATGGCGGTGTTCTCAGCTCCGCAGCGCTTGATCAAAGTGAAAAGCTGCTTGGCCAATGTGTGGCTGTCCCATAAGTCGCATCTCAGGATTATGGTTTTGGGGCTCGGCTTGGAGCTGGCGATGTATGGTTGGCCACCGAGAAAAGTATTGTTGATGAACCGACAGTCGAAAACATTGGTTCAACTGAGCTTTGATGAAGGGATAGGGGCTGATAGGGCCAAGCAGATCAGGAGCCAAAGTGAGGTATCGCTCATCGGAACCATTGTATCCGAAAATGGATTGTCGCTCATCACCGAAGACGACGAGACGGGCAGGTTGACCGCCCGCCTTCTGGTCGTTGGCGAGGATAAACGAGTTGGTCAGCCAGAAAAGGAGCTCGGTACAATCTTGAAACACGTCGAGGACAATGCATCGAAGGGCGCCTCACGCCACCGAGGAGGCCATCAAGCGCTCTTTGTTTCTGCTCGGTCAGGGTGGCATCGTCGCTGACACGGGTCCCAAAAAGCTTGTCGGCATTGGAGTGAAAGTGAAAACTTCGCAGTTCGAGTAGGCGCTCAGTCGTCGCGCCGTCTCCAGCTGAAGTCTCTTTGAGTAGGTGAGCACAGCTGCTCGTTTCTCTGGGTAGGCGGCTACGATAGCTTCGGCCGTGACCGTCTTGCCTGAACCCGGTCGAGCGGACACGACGACATTCTTCGTGCCGCAGAGTTCTGCGATGTATTGCTGCTCCTTGGACGGGGCAACGGGAGATTTCTTTTCGTGCCGTTCAAAGATGGTATGCGTGTTCGTGAAAAAGCGAAGGAGATACCGGGGCAAGGGACCTGAAACTGGTGTATTGTCAGTGGTATGCATCCTCCATATCATCCAGTGTCATCATTGGCGATGCAATGGGTTTTCGTCACTTTACCAGAGGCTTGACAGTGAATGAGATTGGCCATGTACGGGCACCTAGGCGCCATTTTGAGAGTAGTTGACCGGACATTTTGGCTCCAACCCGCAAGTCCAGTCGAGGGGGGCAGATGAAGACGTGGGCATGGGAATAACAGCACGGCAATGAGGGCTCTGGCTAGGTGACCTCGTAACCTACAGGTAATCTAATGTTGTTGCGCAGACTAGCTGCGGTCTATCTAACCTGAGGTCGGCAGACTTGGTAAAACAGTTGAGAATTCGCGTTCATACTCTGGCCAATCTCCTTTGTACGGCTCGAAGCTCTTTCGTTTCATCTCCGAAACTAAACATCATCTACTTGATTGTGACTGGGCACTCCAAGCATTCAACTGCGCTGTTCACGTCAGATCTTGATATTCCCAAGCTTCAAGGCTCGATTGAAACTGGGTTGATTTTGGTCCGAAGCTCGACTGCCATTGATGAAAAACACAGCAAGATGAAAATTCGTCCTGAAAAAATTGCATTCAGCGACCCTCGGCTCGTGGTAGAGTACTCATCGTCCCCAACGCTTTCCACTTTGCAACAGCCTTCCCCCCCACCAAGGGACCAACATTCTCACCAAAGGATCAGATCCTCCTTATGAATCGGGGCATCGGTTGGTGCCTCGGCTTGTATGCATACAAGGCCCAACTCTTACCGCTTTCGTACTCAAGAATTCGACATGCTCTCCTCGGTAGCTGAAGCATGGTCTGTCAACTTGAGGCTGTTTGACGTTTGGTTTCTCTTGGGTCTTGACAAGTCCGGTCATTAGTCTCTTTCACTTTGAGGCTCGAATCAAGGAACAAGCGACCAAATCAATCAAGATCAGAACATGCAATGTTCCGTCCTGGGACAATCCGACGGGCTCTTAATGAATACCGAGGACCCGGCTCACGAAACGAAGTTGGGCCTCAACAACCGCACCATGCACGATGCGGTGACCCAACACTTTCTCCGACCAACCATCTCAAAGCTCCGCAACCCAACTGCATTCTCACAACGGCCGTGATTTTCAACGATGCCGTATTGTGCCGTTTCTCAACCCGTCTAGGCAAATATTGCTGAACATCGCATGCCGCGCATGCCGTGGAATCCGTGGGGTAGAGATTTATTCCAGGATATCCCCGGGCCGGAGCGCAAACCGTGTTGGCCCTGTTGGGTCTCATGCTCGTTCTCGTTTAGCATAGATAGATACGAATCAACGATTTACGAAGCCGAGTTACGAAGCCGTCTGATTGGAGCCCTCAGACCGCCTTCTGCATGGCCATATTCTATATAAGCCACCGGTTCTCAATGTTTCTGTTTTTCGAAATATTCACATTCCACATAGACTGTACTTCATCAACAAGCCCTCATTCCTCCCCTCGACATGTCTACCGGACTGTCCTCCCAAGCCTGCGTCCCCGAGACCTTCTCGTTCCCAGACATCCTCGGCACGCAACATGCATCGACAACCGCCGCCCCCGTCTCGGGGTTCACGGGCTTCTCCCGCTGGAAGCCCGAAGGCTCCCAGGTCGGCCCCTCGGGCGTCAGCTTCTGCAACGTCACCGTGTCGTACACGCACCCGGGCCACGAAGACCTCGTCACCGTGCACGTCTGGCTCCCCCTCGTCGAGTCTTCCATGGCCCGCTTCGTTGGCGTCGGCGGCGCCGGTTGGCAGTCTGGAGAGATTGGCGACGACATCATGTCCTTCTTGACGTATCAGGGGTATGCGACGGCGGCCACGGACGGCGGGTACGCCCACGACGTTTTCGGGACCGCGGATCCTTGGTTGATGCCGAACCCAGGCAACTTGGCGTACCCGCTGCTGGCCAACTTTGCGTATCGGGCGGTCCACGAGATGACCGTCGTTGGGAAGCGCGTCTTTGACGAGTACTACGGACAACCGCCGGACTATTCGTACTGGTATGGCTGCTCCACGGGTGGTCGGCAGGGGCTTACGAGCGCGGTGCTATACCCCGACGATTACGATGGACTCTTGACCGCTTGTCCGGCGCTCAACTTTCCTTCGCTCATGCCGGCCATGTACTGGCCCCAGTTCGCGATGAATCAAATCGGTGCCTATCCCGAAGCCTGTCAGTTTGAAGCAGTCAGGGTTGCTACCGTTGAGGCCTGTGACGAACTGGACGGGGTCAAGGATGGCATCATCTCGCGAGACGACCTTTGCGAGTTTGACCCGGCTTCCGTCGTTGGCAAGAAATTCGACTGCAACGGGTCCAAGACCAAGATCTCCAAGGAGGTGGCACAAGTCGTCAAGGCCATGCTGCAAGGACCCGTCGACGCCGAAGGAAATGTGATATTCCCCGGGTCGACGCATGGAACACCGGCCACGGGAATGGTGGCTCTTGGAAACACTCGCTGCGACAAGGGCAAGTGCGTCAGTCAGCCCATGACGCTGGCCACGGACTGGATCCGGCTGCT
The DNA here is from genome assembly GCA_911649645.1 of Thelonectria discophora. NCBI lineage: Eukaryota > Fungi > Ascomycota > Sordariomycetes > Hypocreales > Nectriaceae > Thelonectria > Thelonectria discophora. The sequence goes on along the minus strand of CAJVRK010000008.1, from coordinate 2,284,879 downwards.
TATTAAGAAAGATCCATCCTTCGACGTCTCCTCACTCACGCTCGACGAGTTTGCCCGCATGCTCCGCCAGACGGCCCGCGAGTACGACGGCATCTTTGGTGCCGACGACTCTGACCTCGGACAGTTCCGGGCCCGCGGGAAGAAGATGATTACGTGGCACGGCATCAACGACGAGGCCATCACCATCAACGCCATGCGCCGGTATTACGACGCCGTGGCGGAGCTGGACGGCAGCCGGGGGGTCGACACGGCCGAGTATTATCGCTACTTTGAGGTTCCTGGGGCGAACCACTGCACGGCGCCAGAGGGGGTCGGGTATCCGATGTATGCGCTGGATGCGTTGCGGGCGTGGGTTGAGGAGGGGGTCGTTCCGGAAAGGCTGCCGACGGTTGTGAGTGGTGGTACGGATGAGGGACAGCTTGTTTGTCCGTACCCTCAGGTTTCGGTCAAGCGAGGCAAGGATGTCCTCTGCGCTCAGAGATCAGAGGACAAGGCCGGCTCGGAGACAAAGGATGAGCTGTAGTCGAGTGTCATAGGCAGTATTCGATAGAATGTCCATTCGAGTAACGGATTTTGTTGCAAGAAAGACGGAAAATACCGTGATCTGAGGCTTATGCAGGCTTGCTGAGTGGCGTGTTGGTGTTGCCTGTTGACCTATCACCAGACGGGTTCTGGCCAACATAGGCAGTTGGTTACACAAGCGGGTGAAGTCTGTCATTGTTCAAGCATCGACGTGGCAGCGTAATATCCGCAGTCTTGTCAGGTCAAATTATCCTGCCACGATAATAGAAACGACCTATCCACATGTGCCTATATTCAGGCCATGATAAGCCTCAGCCACGAAGCAAGGTCCAGGATCAAAGCACGGACAAGGCATAGGCGAGATTCCTACCTGCGAGTTACCACGTCTACCGGAAACAGCGCGCCATCCGCGGGCATGATATACCTGCATCGACGGCCCCGCGAGCTACTGCACGACTGCACAGACTTTGCAGATCCCCCTTCAAATGCCGACGAGTTGTCCGCTCTTCGAGCTTAGCACAGCTCCATCACGACAGGCATCGTCACGGGAAAGCGCGGGGGATGGCGCACGATAATGCCTACTTGGGAGTATAAGATGAAAACCGCTCATGCCGTCATCCGCAGGCTTGGATATGGTGCGTGGACAGCTGGCGTTGACTTGGCTGGTTGAGGGAGTCACCGACATTAGATGTTACCTAGATTGATGACAGCAGATGATGACACGGACTGTGTTTCACTGACTGCTTGGCTAAACGAAACCGTGTTAAGGATTGGATAGTTGCACGAGTTGCTACGTGCCCCGTCATCAAGCAAACCTATTTACGCCTCGCAACACAAACTCCATTCACATCACATTGAAGCTTGAATCATCTCGACCATCGGACCATCCTTGCATAAGGATTCACTTACATGCATTAGATCGCTCCTCGAGTCAGCAGCCCTGCGAGTCTGCCCAATATCTCTCCACTTCCACCGGTACGCCGGCGATGAGGCGTTCAACTTAGTGCCGTCACCCGAGGGGATGGACCATTCACAGAGCCGCTGTTGGTAAGGACTGGGTTAAGCAATTTTTCACTGCATTGGGCTTCTTGTTCATGAGCTTGACTTCGTGGGAGTTGCCTGCTGACGGAGTTGTGAAGTCTTAAGGGGGTCCCCCCCATCTCAAGACTCGACTGCAGCTCCAACTTTCGCTCCCTGAACTCCCCCCAGCCAACATGCTACCATACCTCCAATACCTAGGCATCGGCCTCCTAGGCGCCTTCATCCTCAACCTCCTGGTCAAGTCCCTCATCCGCCGCCGCCGCGAACCCCTCCCCCCCGGCCCCAAACCCGCCCTCCTCGTCGGAAACGTTCTCCAGGTGCCCCAGGCCCGGCAATGGCTTCACATGTACCACGAGAGCAAAAAGTACGGCCCCGTCATGCACTTCAACATGGCCGGCCAGCACCTCATCGTGCTGTCCTCGCACAAGGCCGCCCACGATCTCCTCAGCCGGCGCGGCGCGAGATACTCGGACCGGCCTAGGCTGGTCATGGCCTTTGAGTTGGTGACGAGGGGCATGCACCTCCTCTTCCGGCCGTACGACGACCGCTACAAGCTGCACCAGCGCATGGAGTCACCGCTCTTCACGCCGCGCTCGGCCGCCGCGTATCGCGCGTTGCAAGAAGTAGAATCGAGACAGCTCGTCTTTGATCTCCTCACCGACGCGGACGAGCATGGAAACAAGGGCGTCGACTTCCACCACCACATCGAGCGCACCATGGCCAGCATCATCTACTGCCTCAACTACGGCTACCGGCTGCAAACCGGCCACGAGCAGGAGCTCCAGGACGCCAAGCGCGTGCAGGCCGAGTTTTCGCGAACCGGCCTCGTGGGCGAGTACGTCGTCGACATGCTCCCCTGGCTCAATGTCCTGCCGCGGTTCCTGGCGCCCTGGAAGCGCGAGGCCGACGAGCTGTTCGAGCTGGAGCGGCGGCTACATGTGGGCAACCTGGACAAGGCGCTGGGGAAGAAGGGGTGGAATTGGTGCAAGTTCCTCAAGGAGTCGCCCGAGGCGAAGCTCATGGGCAAGGAGGAGTTTGCGTTTGATCTGGGGATTTTGGCCGACGCGGCGTTGGATACGTCGACGGTGGCGCTGGATTGGTTCATTGTGGCTTGGATCACGAACGGGGAGCGGTGGGTGGCCAAGGCGAGGGGGCTGCTGGATGAGGTTGTTGGGAGGGATCGGTTGCCGTCGTTTGAGGACCGTCCGAAGCTGGCGTACATTGACGCCATTGGTGAGTCTCGCTACCCTTCTCGGTCACAAACCCCCCTAACAGAAACAGTCAACGAAACCCTCCGCTGGCGTCCCGTAGCCCCCGGCGGCGTGCCTCACTTCACAAAGACGGCCGACACGTACATGGGCTACACCATCCCCGCCAACTCCATCGTGCTCCCCAACGCCTTCGCCATCACCCGCGACGAGTCCGTCTTCGGCCCAGACGTCGACTCCTTCGTCCCCGAGCGCTGGCTCGCCGAAGAGCAAGTCCCCGGCCAGGAACCCAACATCGACCTCGCGGGCCTCAATAAGAGCGCGCTCAAGGACCTGCCGCAGGCGGGCTTCGGGTACGGCCGGCGCATCTGCGCGGGGCGCTTCATCGCGCGCAACAACCTGTTCATCGAGATGGCGCGGCTGCTGTGGGCGTTTGACGTGCTGCCGGGGGTCGTGGACGAGTCTACGGGTGAGAGGTACAAGGTAGACGATATGGATTGCACCGAGGGGTTCGTGACGCTTCCCAAGCTTTTCAAGGCGGAAGTGAGACCGAGAGGGCCGTGGGCGAGGAAGGTTATTTCGAGGTTGGGGACTACGCATGGGATGGATCACTCGGCGGTTTTGGAAGAGGTTAGAGAGATGAGGGCCTGATGGGTGTGTTCATTCATGTACATTATCTACTACAATATCTACTGCTAGTATGTGCAATCTATCGACCCAGCGTGTCGTCAGCCCTATGCTCTGACTACTACGCTGGTTAGGATGCACTGACTAGTCGTGTAAGCTGGGATGTCGCTTAGTAACTACTCCGGAGCCATCATCGACTCCTTCTCTTCCGAGGCAGAGCCCGACTTGTAAGCGATTGGGGTAAAGGATGAATCGTTCTTCTCCGCCTTGGACTCCCGGTTCACCTCGTCGAGGTTCCGTCCCGCCCAGCCTGCATCCCAAAAGGTCAGGTCAGCCCAAAGCTTGACAAAGCTGTGCGCGTACGCGAAAGCGACCTGGTAAAAGACGAGGTACACGTCCTGCGGGTACCGCATGAAGTGAGGCAAAATCTTGACCATCTTGGACTAGAGGATGAAGCAGAGAAGATGCACCATATCCATGACTCCTGTACGCTTACACATGACCAGGGAGACCAAGAGGGCCAAGTCCCAGACCAGAGCAAAGTTGACGAGCCCCGCCCAGTAGACCATAGCGGCGCTCCAGGGGTACCGACGGAGGAATGAAGGATCCCGCAGCATCACCGGGTTGCTGCGGACGGTGGTGCGCGCCCACCGGACCAGCTGCCCGCCAAACTTGGGCCACTCGCCGAGCGTGGTGATAATAGTGGCGTCCTCGGTGTCCTGGAACCGGATCAGCCAGCCGCGCTTCATGGCCTCGCGCGTCAGGAAGTTGTCGTCGTCGGGCCCCAGCCCCTGCTCGCCGCCAAACAGGCCCATGAAGAAGCGCTCGTGAGCGTAACTTGCCAGCAGGTCCGCGTCGGCGAGGAACTCGGTGCGGTAGGCGGCGGTGCGGCCCGACACGACAAAGACGCCGCCGTCGATGGCGTTGGACGCCCGGAGCTCCCAGTTGTGCCGCTGGAGGTAGTTGCACGCGATGAAGTTGACAATGGACGGCCAGGTGTCGAGCCCGGGAGTCGTGCGTACGACGCGCTTGGGGATGGCCACGATGCCGACGCGGACGTCCTCAAATGGCGCGAGCACCGACGGGAGGAAGTCTTGACTCGGCCAGAAGACGTGGTCGTCAGCCAGAATCGTGACGGGCGTCTTGACGTGCGGCATGGCGTGGGCGACCTGGCGGCGCTTGCTGGCCTGCGAGACGGCCGACACGGAGATGTGCGTGTTTGATGCGTGCGGGCTCAACGACTGAAGCACCCGGGCGCACTCTTCGCGCAGGACGGCGCCCACGGTGACGACCATGAGGGCGGCGGGCTGGTTGAGGAGGATGCTCTTGATGCACTTTGCAAAGTCGGCGTTGCGCGGGTCGACGGTCGGCACGATGACGGTGACGTGGTGGCGCGAGTAGGCGGGAACCTCGGCGATGGGAGAAGGGCGGTAGATTCGCGAGCCGATGAGGTGGCCCAGGAGGCGGGTGTAGCGAAGAGCAAAGATGGACCAGAAGGCCATGGCCCAGCCATCGAGGCGAGAGTCTTGCTCGACAAGGGGGCACTGAGGGTATTCTTGAGGGGGGATGTCCTGGTAGGAGTACACGGTGTCCATGGTAGGCCCGTGAGTTGTGTCTGCTGTGCTGGACTGTCGAGTGTTCTTGATGGTGGTTGTGGTGGTTTCGGTTCTTCAGAGACTCTGGTATGCCTTTCTAGTTGAATACCGTCAATGCAGCGAGTGTCTTGCTCTGAAATTATCAAGGAAGAGAACCCGTTTCCAGCAAGGAAGATAATCTCCCCCTTATATTGCGGTTTGATTACATCGTTCGCAGTGAGTTCTCGCCAACTCATGAACGCCGTTTTCTCGGCGGTGAGCAGAGGACAGGAGGGACTGAGACTGTTGAGAAGAACATGTCATCCTGTGGCCGTGTTGATGGGGAACACTCTTCAATGCACTGGAAAGTTCTCTGCGTTCGTTGGGATACCGTCGTGAGGTTCTCAGAGTCTGGATTAGTGGTTTTATGAACGCGTTGCGAACGAGCAAACACATTGGAAAGGCCCGAACAAGACAGGAGTCGTGGGTGTATCCAAGAACAACGAGGGCAGGGCCCGTTTTCAACAACAGTTCAATTGGTAACTACAACAATTTCTTCACTACAGCAGCCTAAAGTTGCATTCTTGCACGGGGTGGGTGTTCTAAGGATATGCGAACAGCATCATGCGCAGACGAGTTTTTGTGGTGTTGGGGTGGTACGGATGAAGTCCAAAGTTGGAGATAGTTTGGCCGCGATTGCCCAAACCGCCAAGCGGGTGAATGAGACGAACGCTCAGTAGTTGACAAAAATAAATGACACGGCACGCTACTTTCCCCAACCCGGTCCGATACTGTTAGTCACGCGAGGTAAACGGTGTAAAAGCCACACGTCTTGTTCATCTGACCGTGTCTTCTCGTTGACCGTGGGTGAATGGTCGAGGAACAACAAAACAGAACAGCCGGGCGCAGCCGGAAGTTGGCCGTGTATCACGCACGTAGCCTCGATACACCATCGGTACTCGGTCCTCAGCTGCCACTCGCCCGAGCCGGACGCTGACATTTGATTTGTCCTCCTGCAGCTGCAGGTTTAATACCCGTACCGTCCAATGCCACCAGAATGATCAGATATGCGACACATTTCATGCGGCAGTCGAAACAGCCACGGCTGTGAATGCGTCGGGTCAATGGCCCTGGCAATGGCGAGAAGTGCCGGCAATTCCCCTGCAACTCGGACTTCTGCCGACGCCGTGCCGTCCGGGGTTGGGGGACATGCCCGAGGATGTTCTCTACGAGGCAGTCGCGATGCGTCGCGACATTGCACGAGTCCAACACTTGCTCAATTAATAATGATTCCCCAGACGGACTTAACGCCCGCTTAATAACCCTCTTCCCCGGATCCCGCCTCAACCGCCGCGACCCCGAACATTCCGGAGCTTCGGCGACCGGCGCGTTTGTCAGGAAGGTACGTACCCGAGGGCGCCTGCCTGGAACCTGAAGAGGCGGGGAAGGTGCCAGTCTGCCAGAGCCGGGGCAATGCGCACGGCAATGAATGGATGGCTTGATGGCCCAGTGGGAAGGAACGCGGGCACGTTGTCGTTGGGTGGCCCCTGCCCCAGTTCGCAATGGCTCCAAGAAATGCCCCCCAGCCGGTGCGCTGGGCTGATTCTGGCCCGTGCCGACCTTTCCCTGGAAGGAAAGCACGCTTTTCCGTCCTCTCAACGCTCCGTTGCTCATTCCCCATTCGCTCATTCGCTCGAAACCTCGAGTCCCGACTCAACACCATTTCATGCGACACACCCCCTCCGTCGGTCCTTCTTCTTCCACCTCTTCCCCCTCCATATCTTCACCCTGCGTGCCTTGGTTTTTTGTCTTCTAGTCTTTACAATTTCCCTTGTTTCTTCCAAGTCTTTTCCGTCATGACAGATTGCTCCTCCTGAGATTGCCAACTGTACATTGATTCTCTCGTGCTTCAATAGAAATCCAAACCCCCTCCCCTGCTCGTCTAATTGACCACCTCCCGGTTGCGCCCGTGACCCTCGGACCACATCGCCGACTCCAAACAATTTCTCGAAACACCTTTGCGCCTTTCACATTACGCCCTCGACGACCTTTCTCTGGTCGCCTAGAATGAGACTGAACAAAGCCGCAAGAGTCATCCTTTTCGGCGCGCCTGGCGTCGGCAAAGGCACCCAGAGCGAGCGCCTCCTCCACCGATTTCCCCAGCTCAACGCCATCAGCACCGGCGACCTCCTCCGTCACAATGTCAAGAATAGAACTCCTCTCGGTGAGTCGGTTCGATGACAATGCCAGTCCACAAACTAATCCCCCGGCAGGCATCAAGGTCGAGAGCATCATGAAGTCCGGTGGCCTCGTCGACGACGCCCTCATAATTCGACTCCTCTCCAACGAGCTCTTCAATCGGGGCTGGCTCCAAGGCCAGGGCCCCCCCAAGGTCATGACGCTCGCCGCCGAAGCCACCACCACCTCCTCCGACCGTTCCCTCCACCGCGACGAATCCATAGACCCTCTCGCCGCGAGCCCCTTCCATTTCGACATGCACAACCGCCCCCGCGTCTCGGACGACCCTTCCGCCTCCTTCATCCTCGACGGCTTCCCCCGCACCGCCGCCCAGGCCAGCACGCTCGAAAACCTCATCCCCATCAACCTTGTCGTCTCCCTCATCACGCCCTTCAGCGTCATCATGGAGCGCATCGCCGGTCGCTGGGTCCACGAGCCCTCGGGTCGCGTCTACAACACCTCCTTCAACGCCCCGCGCGTCGCCGGCCGCGACGACATCACCGGGGAGCCCTTGACTCAGCGCCCGGACGACTCCGAGGAAGTCTACCGCGCGCGCTTCCAAAAGTTCAAGGAGACGAGCGAGCCTGTCCTCAACCACTACGCCAAGAAGGGCGTCCTGGTCGAAATCGAGGGCATGAGCAGTGACGAGATCAGCCCCAAGCTGTACAAGGAGTTTGAGAAGCGATTTGTTAAATGAGCCCGCCTTCTGTTTTTTTGCTAGACATCTTCACCTCATGTCTTATTTTACTGCCCTTTATGCGCCATTTACGATAGGAGTTATTCGCAGCGTTGGATGCTGCCGGTTTAGTCTACGACGGACTGTACGAAGTCTTGGGTCGGATTTGATGGACGCTCGCCTAGAGGACCGTTTGGTATATGGATTGATCGGGACACGGAGAAGACGTCAAGGCAGGCATTTTCTGGCCTGCAAGACAAAAGCAAGCAATGACATTATTTCAATCAGTGACACCTTTCTCTGTAAAACGCCTTTCGTTAACCTTGCTTGACCCTCGTTCAAATTGCACCTCTAGGATTCCGCAAGTCTCCCCATGACACCCTCACTCTCGCGCGAGTCTCCAACTTAGATCCTATCCCCGTCGTCCTCTTCCATCAATCAACACCGGTCGCGTGGCCCAATGGCAAGGCGTCTGACTACGAATCAGGAGATCGTGGGTTCGAGCCCCACCGTGACCTTGAGTTTTCCATTTTTGCCCTTGTTCATCATGATGTTCCGCGATGCTTGACCATGAACGACCCTTGACAACCCCTTTTTTTGTCGCTTCAAATAGCATGAATACTTTTCATCTCTTATACGTGTGATTGTGTATAAATAATTCCCAGCAAGTTGCGCCAAGAGATACTCAGGAGACTCGGAACACCCGTGCCTCCTTACATACCCCCTATATTCGGAGAGCCCATCCTGAATCCCAAACCCTCTTCTAGGAAACATAGTACTTGATGATCTCAAGCGCCTACTACAGCCCGACGGCGAGTCCCAATGTCCTCTCGTATCTCGGACAAAGACCACATCTCTCAGAGGTTGCCAGTGAGAGACAGGACAAAGCAGACAAAACAACCAAAAGCAACAATATCCCATAGTCCATTCCAATATCCCAGTCGACAATCCTGAAAATAATCACCATATTCAACGCCCAATTGTGTCTCTAGTCTCGCCACTCATCGCCGGCTCGGGTGCCACTGGGCGCGCCGTTGGGCTCGTCATGGTCGGGACGAAGAGGCGTGTTTTCATCGTCATCGTCCAGAGCCTTTGCTAGCTCATCGGGGTCCTGCATCTTGGCGTCGGGATCGACACCACCGTCAAGCTCATCGCGCTCGCGGTTGTGTCTCTCCGTCTCAAGGACGCCGTCATCGGCGCTGACCGAGATGCCACGGGCACCCCACTTGGGACGGGCACCGCCGCGTCGCGTATCGCTCGGGTCGCCAAGGGGCCCACGGGCACTCTCCTCGTCGTCGTCCTCCTCAGCATTCTCAACTCGCTTGCCAAAGATGCGACGGAGGAGCCATCCACGGCGCATGTCGTCGGCGTCGACGACGCCACCGCCACGAAGCTTAACACGCTGGCGAGTGTAGTAGACCCAAGCAAAGTCGATGTAGAGGGCAGTTTGGATGAGACCAAAAATCACCGAAACGGCGTCGGGCTTGCGATCGGAGACGTCGATTTCTCGGATGAACCAGTTGATGCAGTACAGAGCTCGGTAGGAGCCGAGCGTGAGGAGGTAGAACGAGTCGATGACGGTAGGCACGGTCGTCTGCCTCAGGAGGAGGAGCTGGGGTAGCACACACACAGATTCGAGAATCTGGGAGAACACCCACATCCACTATGTCTCAGTCAGTATGACGTGTCAAGGGAACAAGAGAACAAGCCAATTGTTCAGACGTACTGTACGGAATCCCCAAGAGCCCTCAAAAATCATCATGACAAAGGGAGAGAGCACAAATGACCCCCCGAGGATGATGGCGCCAATCTTCCAAGCAATCTCACGCTCGCGCGACCGAGCGTAGACCCATTGCATAACACCGAGGATGTAGAAGGACGACAGGATGTAGAAGATCTTGAAGACAAAGTTCCATGCCGAGTTTTCGCTAAAGACGTCGAGGTATCGAGTGCAGAAGACGAGGGCGTAGAGGATCTGGGTGATGAGGGAGACACCCTCGGCGCTTCGATTTCGATGGATGGCGAAGATCAAGATGCACTTGGAGAGCATGTGGGACAGGTCGCCCATGATACGGAATATCTACGCGGAGAATTAGCATTGGGAGGGTGCGATACGAATTCCGCCGGCCACGAGTACTCACGTTCCACGCACCCATGGTGAACTGGAGGGGAGCTCAATGTTCGAGCTCGGGCTGAGGTCCTCGAAGTGATGGAGAAGGCCAGGTTGCGGGACAGCTGCCAACGAGCAGTGTTTGTGAAGAACTGGGGCAAGATGGAAGGAAACACCAAGAAAGCAAGCGACAAAAAGGGAAGCCGAGAGCGACAGCGATGACGTGGAACCAAAGGGTGCGCCAGTCAGGCAGCTCTGAGATGGGAGAATGAGGAGGAGAGTGACGAGGAGGGCGCGCGGACCTGGGGAAGCTTGCGTCAGTAAGCCCAGGGCGGGTTCAGCCACACCCGCCTGCGCCACACACGGGAACTGGCATGAGGCTAATGCAACACAGTGGGGCGCCTTACATAATGCCGCGGCGGCATTTCTAAACTTGCCCCTCCAGGGTGCAACTTTCCGTGCTCTGCTGTTCATCCAGGCCGGCAGTCAGCACATCCGGCTGTTCTAACCACTGAGGAGTCGGGACGGGACTTTTACGGCCATTCTTAACAGCCCGCAGAGTAGGTTCCAGATTTACATAAGGTTGTTAGCTTCCTCAGAGTAAAGGAATTGTAACCGATCGACGGCGGAAAATGGAGCAACTCCCTGTTCCCTAATAACTGGTATTGTCTAAATTCCACAACAGTCATTCCGTTGCCCCTTTAACAATCTTCAGAAAATTGCAAAAAAGCATTTACAGTAATTGCTTCACGTCTCGTCATTCCTCCTGTAAATAAGATTATCCCCAGGCGAAGGAAATTTAAGTATAGCTCAAGCTGAGGTAGAAAGATTTAACAAAATTATAATAAACAGCCCACAAGTAGGGAATCCGGAAGGCGGCCGGGCAGCTTCAGATCAAAGTTAAGGTATTGCATAAGGTAGTTAGCAGTGGGGCGTGCTACATGCATCGCCGGTTTCTCGACAAAGGACTCATGAACCCGGGGAGTTGGGCATCAAGCGCTCAGTAACAGCAGCGCGACTCAGCATGAGATCCTCAGTCCGTACGTTTCAACCACGAAGTCACCTTCATTGCCATCGTGACCATATCACGTTCCCTTCAATCGAAACGTGGCCTCGAAGCAAGTTTTCCCCCGGGCCGCCCTCTCCGTCTCACACCGGGAACTTGTACGATATTAGTGCTGAAGTTTGGAATTTCCAAATAGTTATGTTAGTCAAATACGAGAACTACGAGATCCCAAGATGTCAAGCCAGTCGACACAGAGACCCATTGAGTTATTGTTTACGCACCAGTCGCTCAGGCTTCACGAACGGCATTGAGTAAGTATTCAGGTTAAGATTCTCACGTTCTAGCAAGGGAGTCGCATATTCGATCCTGACCTTCACCTTCACATTTGCAGTACTTTGTAACTGCTAACACATGGAAAAGTCCAATCTCGCATTAGGATTCCGGGGATCTCCCTCCCTCGGGTTTGAACCCAGATTGCATTTTGATATGCAGTTGGAGACGGAAAGTGAGGCGGACGGGCCCGCCTCACTTTCGTGGCGGCCGTTCGACACCCCTCAGCTTGCCATCGATATGGATCGAGAAGTATAATTACCCAATACAACGGCAGGCATATTACGATGTACCCGACCCTAGAAGCCAAAACACCAATCTGATAGGCAAACGTGGTGCTTACCTACCAATACTAAGGACATGTCTACACACCACCACGAAAGTCTTGAGGGGCCCCCAAAGATGCCCAAAGGCACTTTGGTCCAATTGATACACCCGATTCACCGCCATGTGCCTAGAAAATACCTTGCTGACTTGCTCTGAACATCGGTAGGTGCGTCTTTTCCATGTCCCTAGGATTTCAGTAAAAAGATTCGCAGCTTTTGATGCGCGGCTTCCAGTATTTAATGGACGTTCTACCCCGCCCATCTTCCTGCCCTTGGAATCTTCTATCCTCAAGCTCTTCGTTCTCACAGCACTTCCCTCCAAACGCTTCCCTTCAAACGCTGTCAACCTTCCACGCCCCCTAGGCTCGCAAGGTCGCACCCAAGTTCATCTCAAGTTGACTTGGTGGTCCAAAATGCAGTCGTTTACTTGGCCGGGCGATGGCATGCAGATGACGCCAGAAGAGCCTACCAGTGCTGCGCCAGGCTATCTAATGCTGACCCCAACCGCTCGTGCAGACGTCACTTCTAGTGCACTGGACCTTCCATGCCCCGCAGGTTTCTCAAGGCGTTCCGCCTGGGAGCGCCATAAACAAGTCATCGTAAATCATCATGCTTCGATGACTCTTCCTCAGCTCATGAAGTTCATGGAAGACAAGTATTGCTTTAAAGCCAGGTATGTACCCAAACCTTCATCGAGTCAATAGATCACTTGCTGATTCCTCAATAGCACTAGGCGGTGGAAGGAGAGGCTGGCCGGATGGGGACTGACCAAGAATATTCCCAAGGGGGGTAGAAATTTCGTCAGCAGGCGAGCACAAAGCCGCCTCGCTGAAGGAAAGAAGACCAAACTTTTACTCAGAGGGGTTGAGGTGCCTATTGATAAGGTTCAGCGGTACGTGCAAGGCTCTCAGCAAACCGCACAAAGCTCGAACGGGCTCACTGGAGGTAAGTTGGTTGTTGGATGACCCTTGCCATCCTACCTATTAAACTGTCATTCTGACCCCGTCAGCTCTTCAAGGTACGCTAGATGGACTTTCGTATACGACACTTCAATCTCCTTCGCTGCCCTCGGCTACCCAGCCCCCTCCGCTTGCTACCCAGCCAGACCAGCCCTTGGCTCAGCCTCCCTTTCAATCGCAGCATTCTCCTGTTGCCAGAGACGCTCCCATCATGTTCCCCCAGCCCAGCTCAGGGCATCTAGGATTGGATCTTGAGCGGATCCAAATAGTATCCTGAAATGGTTAAAACTCTGACGACCTTCTGGAGGCTGCCTAGAATGCTAGCCAAATGTGCACTGAGGGAGACTTCCTCAACGCCAAGCCCATCTTCATGGAGTGTCTAGACGGCCTTGAATATGTTCTTGGGCTCCTTCACGTGCAATTCGTTGGCGTCTTGTAGGACTATGTTCAAAACGCGGTCAAGCACAAAGATTTTGAAGAAGCCACCGCCCGAGTACACAAGTCCTACAACGATCACAAGGACAGGCTGGGTTTACGGGACGAGAGGGTTTGGCAATCTCTAGCAAGCCTCGGCATGCTGCACTATGACAGCAGCTCCATCTCTCAGGCCTTCTACATGCTTCACAATGCCAGACATGGTTTGCTGTCCGCCACTGCCAATGACGCCGAGGCGGCGTGCAACTGCGTCCGAGATGTGAGCAGGAAGATTTTCGAAATCGCCATCAAATAACAAGACCTCGGAGAGGCCGAGAAAGAACTACTTGGACTCATCAAACAAACGGAAGATTTGGGTGAGGCATACCAAGATGACAAGCTACGTCACAAGATTGCCCTTGTCCGTCTCTACCAAGACGAATTCCAGGAAAATCAGAGTCTTTACAGACACTTGCCTCCCAAACGAAGTGACGTTTGAGAGGCTTCTTCTCGACGTCATAAACTTCAGGGGGATGCGGGAGATCTCCAGTTTGCAACTGGACGCATGGCACAGGCTGCGCAAATTTTATCAGCCAACTTATCAGTGGAAGAAGCTCGAGGAGATCTACAGAGCCACCATCCCCCTGTTTTTTGACAGTTTTGCAGCCAAGGAGGGCATGGTCGAGTCTTTCGTGAGCCTCAACCATTTCGACAAGGCCAAATGGTGGATACTTCACCTGAGGGAGGAAGTGAAACCGCAGACGCCTAAGTATCTGTCCGTCATCATGCAGCTATCTCGGCTGAGCTTTATGGCCAGCAAACCTGATGAAGGTAATTCATAACTCAGGGAAGCTCAGAAATTGGGAGGTGGGATCCTTGCGGAAGAGGCCAGTTTCCGCTCAAAAGTGGCGCGAGTGATTGAACTTGGCAGATTTGTCGACGACAGATGCGCATGTTGTCATATCAATACCGCACAACATTCGGTCAGTAGGGAAATCAATAAGTATGTTTCGACGATCGGGGTGGAGTGAGAGCAATGAGGACGATGAGGAGGCAGACTGGGAGAATTCGGGCGAGTAGGCTGACCGCAACAGAGGATATTCAGCTGGTTCCCTCAAACGAATCGACTAGCGAAGGGCCTTTTCGAACATCTCGAGTTACTGGTGAGCCCTAGGCCCTGGATGTTGTATTACTTGGGCAAGATAAACAGATAGCTATTCTTCATTTTTCTGAACACGATACCTCAGTAGAATGACTTTCATAAGCGTTCGGTATTATAGAGCGCGTACACCTTGTTCACAACATTGAAATTTGACTCAATCCTTTGAACCAACATGGCAAGCGAGACGTATTTGATTCTCGCATCACCTGTAGATGCCAGGCGAAGAAATGGGTGATATCTACATGTACGAATTATTGGGTAGTTACATGAATCACGCCGAGTCTCAAGTCTTGCAGCTAAATGATGAATCATTATACCTAAAATTATTCTGGATGCCATGCATGCTAAAGGCGTCCAAAGAATGCCAAAAGTCACCGGGGAGTCCCAAAGGTCTCAGTCGTTAGTAATTTCGAAGGCCTCCAAAGGTCCACGGAAGTCATCCGCTTACCCTCATAATACGCAAAGGGTTCCAAAGGATCGCAAAGGTCTACAGTCTACATGGAACTCCGAAACCATGTAAACCAATCACCAGTTATTTCCAGACAATTGACGAAAATAATTGAGGTAGTCGTAACATATATTTGATGAAGCCATTCCCCCCGTTCGAAAAACTATAAAATCATTTCAAAACACGCTCGAATCTCGACTTTGAAAACCCTCATCTTCCTTACATGTCATCACATCTCAGTGAGACTCAGCTGCTCAAAGTCGAACGCCAGGATGGATCCTCCTTCAAATCAAGACGGAGAAAGCCGCTCCGAGGTCCAATATATGTCTTTCATTTGCTTGAGAACTTTCTCCTTCATTTCTAACATCTCTCAGGAGGGTGGCTGCTCAACCTCGAACCACGTTGGAGTGATGGCTTCCGACAACACGGGTGGCCAAGTGAAGCTCCGTCGACCATCGTACGGAGTCGACAAGATAGAGCGAAAGCTGTAGGAAAATTGAATGACAGCACAGAAGAGGCATGATTATATCGTCTTCCAGGATGCGAATAATGCAAGTGCGAACCTTGATCAGAATACTTACTTGATGAATCGTTGGCTTCAAGGGGATGCAGACGAACCACACCACGCCATTCAGTCTGTGAGACTCAGTCGTGGAAAACCGACCAAGGAATAAGGACACGAATCTTATAGATAGAACTATGCGTATCTTATTATATAACTAGGTGATTTTCTTCCTGCCCTGTGACTCTATGAGTGAGGAAATGATTTCATCGCTTCGGTAATGGAAATAAGAAGGTTACCCTAAAAAGGCCCTCCAAGGACCGCCGAACATGTAAGTACTATCATAATAAATTCTTTACGCTCGCATGGATTGCTAGATGCATGGAGATCGCCTCCACTAGGTATTGGTAGCAGTGAGTTTCTATTATTAAAGGTGCCATCTTCGCACTTTGCAAAGTGAGGCACTGATAATGCTCCGCGGACAGCTAGGCCTCCAATTGCGTGAGTTTAGCACCGGCCACTGCTCGGGCCAGACCCTCTGGGCGAACCCCAAAGCTGGCACTACATCTCTCCAAAACAATAATAAGTGGCATACAACTTCAATATATTAGCCTCAACAGAATATCATGATTTCAATGATGGACGAAATCGAAAACAGGTCGCACGCAATGATGCCAAAAGTGGCCCAAACACGGCAAGTCGGCGCCTTATCGAACCAATTCAAGGTTCCTGCTCGGTTGTGACGGAACGACGTCATCAACTCTCGCCGACCTGAGCGATGTCTTAAAACGAGACGCTCTGCTCGCTGGCAATTCACAGGCGAAATTCGAGAAACTCGGCAGACTGAAAGAAACATTAGTCAAGATGGCGACGAAGCAGAGCGAAACACCCCATTTCACCCCCAGCGACTATGTCAAGTTCTTTGGTGCGGGAGCCCTCGCGGCGACTTCAACTCATGCGGTATGTCACCAGGTCAAGGTACTCATGGAACGCCCTGCTAACGGAACACTGCAGACGGCCACGCCAATCGACGTGGTCAAGACGAGAATCCAGGTCGACGATGCCCTCAAAGGCTACAACATGATCCGCGCCGCCCGCACCATCGTCGCCGGCGAGGGAGCCGGAGCGTTGCTCACGGGCTTCGGTCCCACGGCGGTTGGCTATCTCGTGCAGGGCGGCGCCAAGTTTGCCGGCTACGAGTTCTTCAAGAAGAAGTACATTGACCTCATCGGAGGTCCCGAAAAGGCTGTAGCGAGCAGGACGGCTGTCTACCTAGGAGCTAGTGCGACGGCCGAGTTCTTCGCCGACATCCTACTGTGTCCGCTTGAGGCAACACGCATCCGCCTCGTCTCGCAGCGCGGATACGCGACGGGCCTGGCCTCGGGCTTTGCGCGGATGACGAGGGAGGAGGGGCTCAAGGGGTTCTACTCTGGCTTCATCCCCTTGCTGTTCAAGCAGGTGCCATTCGCCGTGGGCCAGTTCTCGGTGCACGAGGCCGCAAACGAAGTCATCTACCGGACCATGGGCCCCGAGCGAAAGGCCAGGCTGACCCATCTTGAGAGCACCGGGGTCGAGCTGACGTCGGGTCTCGCGGCCGGCGTCGCCGCCGCCGTCTTTTCTCATCCCGCCGACACGTTGCTGTCGGCCATCAACAAGGGCGCCGGCGACCCGAAGCAGAGCGCGACGAGCCGCATGTTCCAGTTGGCTGGCGAGTTTGGGCCTAAGAGGCTGCTTCTCACCGGCTTAGGTCCGAGATTGGTAATGACGTGCGGCTTGGTGTCGGGTCAGTTTGTCATTTATGCCCAGTGCAAGGCCTTCACAGGGGCACCTCCGAGCATTGAGATTCATAAGGAGGCATCGCTGTAAAGGGGATGAGGTTTCTGTCTTACATATTCGCTTACTAGGCGTTCGGGTTGGGTTGTTTGAGGAGGGTTTGGGATGGGTGTGACCAGGGGATCTAGACCGGGAGACGGAGGGACACTTGGTAACTAGATAAAAAATCTCGCTTTTGGCACTATTTTATATTTGCGTCGGAGGTCATCATGACACGTTGAATGTGGTATTGAAGACGTACTGATCAAGAGGCACAAAGACGGAGGCGTTGTCTGCAAGGCCCGTGCCGGTATTGAGGGGCTTAGCTTGTATTCACAAGAGCACGGCCTCAGAGTGTTAGTTACAAACATGAGATGTGCGCCGACAATGAATCCTTTGATAGTCTTCAGCGCGGAGGAGCGTAAACGAGGAGGTGCCTTGGTAGCTCAGGAGCTGGAGAAGGATGAAGGAGCGAAGAAACGCAACGTAGAACGCAAAGACTTGGCCCCACGGTCAAACTGTAACTTCATGATATTAGCAATGCTCGCAAGGATCTGGCTATTTTCTGTGCATCTCAATCCGAATCTTGCGCGAAAAGCTCCTCCCGGCTGAGCCGCACATCTGTTGGTCTTGTGAGCGCTCCAGACCAGAGATACCTCCTCCCGCACCCATCCCCGCCCCAAACTCATGTACCCCTCAGGTGTGGCGCAGTGCGGCTAGGCTGCCAGGTCAGCACCGACGCGGCAATACGTTGGCCCCACCACTCCTTGCACGGAGAATCCCCTAAATTGGAGGCTAGAAGGCAGTAAAGTTGGCCCCAGATCCCCTATTTCCCGGCCCATTCCTCAATGGTGGTTGTGAGGAAGGAACCAAGTCGCTCCGTCCGTTTGCACCTGCCTGGACCTTCGCAAAGGCGAAAAAGACCACCATCCCCAAAGTCCACGACGTTTATTAACTTTGACTTTGTCGTCCAATCCTTTCCCTCAACACCCCGGCAACTTCTAGCACTGTTCGTCCTTTTCGCTCCTCGATCGCAGCATCTTGATTTCGCATCTCCGAGGTACCACAGTCCTTCCGTCGTACCTGCACGAGCGCCACTGCAGTTGCGACCACGTCAGAAATTACCGTACCCTCGTCGCAGCAGTTCCCTTTCTTACAAGGCGCGTGGCATCTTCTCGACAGTCTCCGCAGAGCAACCCAGCGTCAATCCGACACCTTTTACCTCTCCAGCCGCCTGGTTTCTTCTTTCCCACAGGCCAAATCGTCCATCTTGATGCGTTAGACTTGCGCGGCCCGCTTCCACGCGTCACCCCTCCCACGACTTGAAGGGTCGCCTCCCTTCTCCTCTCCTCCGCCATGAAGATCTCGACTCTTCTTGGGCTCGCTGGGCTCGCCGCATTGTCCCATGGCTCTCAACTCCCCCGAGACTATTCGAGCGGCGACTACTACGTTCTCCACCTCGACCGCTCAACCACTCCCGAACAAGTCGCCAGCCGCCTCGGATTGAGACACGAGGGTCAGCTCGGCCAACTCGACGACCACCACGTTTTCCGAGCCACCAGATCCGACCACGATGTCGTAAAGACAGAGATTCGAGAACGCAAGAGGAGGAAACGTGATGTGGGCGGCTCGGATCCCTTGGACGGCTCGGATCCCTTGGACGGCGTCCTGCTCGCCACCAAGCAAAAGCCTCGCATGCACCTCGAGAAGCGAATCATTCCCCCACGACCAAATGGACAAGCGCTCCCATTGCGAAGCCGCGATTCGGCTCAAGATTGGGCAATTGCGAAGCAAGCCGAGATTATGAAGGAGCTCGACATTGCCGACCCCATCTTCACCGAGCAATGGCATCTCTACAACCCGGTTGAGATTGGACATGACGTCAATGTGACTGGGCTTTGGCTCGAGGGCATTACTGGAAAGAATGCCACGGTAGCCATTGTGGATGATGGTTTGGACATGAACAGCAGGGATCTCAAGCCCAACTACTTTGCCGAGGGGTCCTGGGATTTCAATGACCACGATCCCAAGCCCGCCCCCGAACTTTCCGACGATAGGCACGGTACTCGATGCGCAGGAGAGGTTGCTGCGGCTCGCAACGACGTCTGTGGTGTCGGTGTTGCCTACGACTCCAAGATTGCCGGCATTCGAATTCTGAGCAAGGCTATCACCGACGCTGACGAAGCCGATGCCATGATGTACAAATATCAGGACACCCAGATCTACTCTTGCTCGTGGGGTCCTTCCGACGACGGCCGAACCATGGAAGCCCCCGGCGTTTTGATTCGAAGGGCCATGCTTCAAGCTGTTCAAAAGGGACGCGGTGGCCTGGGATCCATCTATGTGTTTGCAAGTGGTAACGGCGCCGGTAACGGAGACAACTGCAACTTTGACGGCTATACCAACTCCATTTACAGCATCACGGTTGGCGCTGTCGATCACACTGGCCATCACCCATACTACTCAGAGCACTGTTCTGCTCAGCTCGTCGTCACCTACAGCAGCGGAAGCGGCGACGCGATTGTGAGTTCTCGTCAATTTGGGAAGATCTCAAGCTAACATGTGCTAGCACACCACTGATGTTGGAGAAAACTCCTGCTACAGCCAGCACGGCGGAACCTCCGCTGCTGCCCCCCTTGCCGCAGGCATTTTCGCCTTGGTCATGCAGGTCCGCCCTGACTTGACCTGGAGAGACATGCAATACCTCGCCATGGACACGGCGATCCCCGTCGATGACGGAGAGGCTGAGTGGCAGGACACGACCATCGGCAAGAAGTTTAGCCACACGTTCGGCTACGGCAAGATTGATTCGTACTCTCTGGTCGAAAAGGCCAAGACCTGGGAAAAGGTTAAGCCTCAGGCCTGGTACTTCTCGCCTTGGATCCACGTCAAGCAGGCCATTCCTCAGGGCAAGCAAGGTGTGGCCGCTAGTTTTGAGGTCACCAAGGATATGCTCAAGGAGGCCAATGTGGCCCGCCTGGAGCATGTTACCGTCACCATGAACGTTGATCACACCCGACGTGGTGACTTGAGTGTGGACTTGATCAGCCCCGACGGCATCATCAGCCACATTGCCGTGGCTCGAGAACTCGACTCGGACCCCAGTGGTTATGTGAAATGGACTTTTATGAGTGTCGCGCATTGGTACGTCTTCTTTTCTTCTCAATCATGGGGTTGACTAATCCTCAACTAGGGGCGAATCCGGTGTCGGCAAATGGACCGTCATTGTCCGAGACACGGTGAAGAACGAGTTCTCGGGCAAGTTTATTGACTGGCATCTGAAGCTCTGGGGCGAGTCCATCGACGCGGACAAGGCTACCCTTTTGCCCATGCCTTCCGAGAACGACGACAACGACCACGACGTCTACCAGACCACCACAGTCGCAGCCTCGACAACCACCGTGGCAGGCGGATCTTCGCCGACCAAGGTCCAGGCCAACCCATCGGATCACCCCGAGCGGCCTACCAAGAACCCCGCGAAGCCGAGCAGCACGGAAGCGTCATCTCCCAGCGGAACCAACGAGGCGCAGGAGGCCACTTCGTCGGCGTCTTCCAACTGGGTCTCGTGGCTGCCCAGCTTCGGCGCTTCCAAGAAAGCCCAGATCTGGATCTACGGCGCCATCGGGCTCATTGCCGCCTTTTGCTGCGGCCTGGGCATCTACCTCTGGATCGCCCGCCGTCGTCGTCTCAACAATTCCCGGGACAACTACGAGTTCGAGCTCATCGACGAGGAAGAGGCCGAGGGCTTGAACGCTGGCGAAAAGGCGGCCCGGCAGCGTCGCAAGCGCGGCGGCGAGCTGTACGACGCGTTTGCCGAGGGGAGCGACGACGACGAGCAGTTCGAGGGGGGGTACCGGGATGGTCGCGATGGGTCGTCGGATCGCTTGCCGGGTGATGGGGCGGAGCAGTACGTGGTTGGCGAGGAGAGCGATGACGATGACGAAAAGGGAGAGTCAAAACCCCTGAGCGGTCGGCGATGAAATTGTGAGTGAGTGAGTGAGTGAGTGAGTGAGCGAGCGGATTGCCTCGACAAACGTTACAGGAATAGGTGGACAAGGGGGCCATATACGGTTCCGAGGGCCTGGAGTGCAAGAGAAGGGCCCTTTGGCGACAGCTTTGCATGGGATGACGAGGAGTTTTTTGTCTCTTTTTTGAGTAATTGCCGTTGTGTTTTTCAATTGATAGAAGTTTTTCGAAGGATGCGTTGTCGGGGTTGGATACCAGTGAGGCTCAGATGCCAACTGCATATACCTTAGACAGAAGGAGGTCTTGACCAAATAGACATTTCAAACCAAACAAGCAGACCCTTGTGCATTTTATGTGGTGAATATCCGAGAGAGGGCTTACGACTTGTGAAAAAAAGCTCGTGGAATCGCTGTCCCTTCCCATTGCACTAATTCTACAAGAAGATATAACGTTGAGCAACCCACCCCCATTCTAACATCATCCCCCCTATCCCCTATCCCCCCCTTCTGCAAATATTTTTTTGCCAACCTGAAAAAAAAACGCCCACCTAAGAAGTTACTTGTAAAGTATCTCTTTCTCCAAAGAACGCCATAAAGGATCATCTACGCCGCTCGACGCCCCAGTCTTCCCTCAGAATGAAGATGCCGCTGCAGCAGCAGGCGGACCATGGCCGGCGTCCTCCATCTCCTGGATGTAGCGCTCCCAGATATCAATGACACTGCCGTAAAAGTCGACGTGGGCGTCCGCGAAGCCCGCCAGCTGGCTCTTCATCTCGATGCGCTTGATGCGGTCAAACTCGACCACCTCCTTGACCACCTCGTCGTCAAACATGTCGCTCGTGTTGCGGGCGCTCTCCACCTCGTGGGTGAGGTCCTCGACGCGCAGCTCGAGCTTGCGAGCCCTCTCGCGCCGGGCCTGCTCGTGGTCGACGCCGCGGACGTCCTCCATCTTGGACCGGAAGAAGCCGCCCGCGCCGCCGCCCGCGCCGCCCGTCTGGATCGTGTCCCGCTCCGTGGTAGACTTGTTGAGGTACTCGGTGAGCTGCTCGTAGTCGAGCTGCTTCTGCTCGCGGGCCTTGAGGAGGTTCTTGAGGGCGAGGCTGTAGGCCTGCATGTCGCGCAGGGACCCGAGGTAGTCCTGGTCCGTCACGTCCTTAAGCTTGCGCAGGTCCGTGGCGGTGTCTTCGATGGAGGCGGCAAAGGCGTGGATGGCGGGTTCGACGCTGGGTTCGAGCGGGATGAGCTTCTGAAACTGCTCGGCGAGGTCGCGCAGGTCGGCTTCGAGGTCCGTCTCGCGGCGGGCCACGCGGGCAATGACTTTCTCTATTTGGCCCAGATCGTCGTCGAGCTTGTCGCTCTTCTCCTTGACCTCCAGGAAGCGGCGATCGGGCTTGTGGACCTTGGTAAAGGCATTGATGAAAGTGTCGGCGAAGTTGTCAAAGACGCCCGAGGAACCCTGATCACTAGACGTGCTCGCGCGGGTGCTCCGCGAGCGCATGGTGGCGTTCCAGTCGGGGCTCTCGAGGAAGGTGTGCAGGATGGCGGCTCTCCGGAGCACGGGGTGGAGGGCCAGGCGGGTGAGGAAGCGCTGGAGGGAGTGGGCGCGGCGGGCGGTGAAGTCGGGGCCGAAGCGGTCGCCGCGCACGTATTCCATGCGCTGCCTGTCCGGGAGCGGCGGGATGGCCGACGCGGGGAAGTTGCGGAAGAGTTCTTTGTAGAGGAAGACGAAGTCTGTGAAGCGGCGGCGGACCGAGGTTGTTTCTCGCTGGAAGGAGGGGAAGGACGACTAGAAACCGTTTTTAGTATGGCACAGCGTCTGGGGGGGACAAAGTCAAGACTTACGTAAGTGTTGATGAGGTATGAAACAAAAGCATCCTTGGTCCCGTCGTTCTCCTTGATGGGTGACCCGACGGTGCACTCGAGCGTCTCGGCCGACGGGTCGTGAGGGTGTTGGTGAGTGCTGGGTCCTCCGGCGGCGGCAGCGGCAGCGGCAGCGGCTTCGACAACATCGCCGGCAGCATCGTCAGCTCGGGCCGTCTGGCCGTGGACGTGGTCGCTCCACGACACGTTGGAGAAGTCGTCCTGATCCATGGCCACCATGAGAGAAAGAAGATATGTGTGGTGGTGAAGCTATCGACGCGGCGGATGCGGCGGGGAACCAAGCTTGCGCCCTCGACGGACCAAGGGCGTGACGAGCAGACAGGGGGGAGAGGATCGCGAGCGGTAGATTCGGAGAGGGAATAATATGACGTGGGTGAAGATGCGGAAGAGAATGCAGAGCAGCACAGAATTATGGTGTAGCCTGGTGCTGGGGAAAGTTGACAGTGGTGGAGAGTTGATGGGAGAGATCGTCAGTGGCGTGGCGCAGGCGGTTGGCGATTGATGAGGGTCCCTGGCCAACTGCTGCGGCGATGGAGAGGTACGGAGGGGGGGAGAGATGGAGTCGGGAAATAGGAGCAACAAAAGTATTAAACACGTATAAAATGATCAATGAATAGAATATCATATATTCTAAACTATGCTAACTTCAACCATCGTATTCTATCCAGATGCGCTGATTCATCGCTCACCAGACTACCGCGTTAAAGTCTCGCACTATCACAAGCTCCCAGCTGGGAGCGCAGGTGGTGATGACGCAGTTGCTCCAGGCCCCCGAACTAATTAGACCCCGCCCTCAACATCATCTCTTCCTAGCACCTACATATGAAACCAGCCAAGAGTAGATCTCATATACTATTGTATTTCATGTACATAAAAAATCGTAGTGGAATCTATTGCTTTCCTGGTGTCGAGAATGTCTATGCCCTCATCTCAAATCTCTCCCTCTTCTGTGGCCATCTGGTCGTCTTCCTGGCCAGGCCTTGTCCCTTGTGATACAGTGCCCAATAGTTCTCGCTTTGCTATCCGGTTTGACATGCCGTCCCGTCAATCCCGATAACCATACCATACAGTCAGTCATACATATGAAACAGCCCCAGTAGTCGTGGTACACTGAAACGAATGCCCGCTCCAAGCCTTCGTCTCCCCCTTACTTCTGCTCGCTCTCCTTGGCCTTGATCTCGGCTTCCTTGTCCGTCACCTTAGCCAGTTCAATCTCCGCCTCCACCATTTCTGCCACTGGCTTCTGCTCGAGGCCCGCAGCTTCGGCCGTCGCTTGTCGCTCCTCCTTCTCGTCAATGTCTTCCATGTCTCGGGGCGTCGCGAATCCCGTGCTCTGGCTGGCGTGGTCTTGTTCGGCCTCGTCCTGGATCAGTTCCTGCTGCTCCTTGATCACCTCCAGACGAAGCTTGTTGGTTGCCGCGCCTTCGGCGTTGTGCACCTCCAGCTCAATCTCGTGGTAAAGCTCCTCTGGAATCGACGACAGCACACCAATGAGCGCCTCGATCTGGCTGGAGCCCTCGCCGGAGCCCTGTCCGTACATGTAGGCGTTGCTCAGCACTAGCAGCGTTGAAGGAACGCCCTCCTTGAGACGAAGGTCCAGCCACGCCTGGAGGTCGTTGCGCATGCGCGCGGGGGACACGCTGTGAGTTCGGATGCCGCGAGCGGCGCACGCCATCTGTAGTTCTGCAACGGTCAAGCTGTCGATGCCCTCGTAGCTAATGACCTTGTCGTCTCGCTTAATCTGTCGCATGCGGTGGCGGATCTGGTATCGCAGCATCATGTCGGTTCCGAAAGTGTTGAGGTTCATGTACTTGCACATCGAGACAAGCTGAGGCCGTGACAGGTTATCGAGAGTCAGATCGTCCCGGAAGACCTTGCACACCTTGATCACATCCTCGGCCGTGGGGGTCTCGCCCGTCGCGCGGACCTTGCGGAAAAAGTTGGAGAACTCTTCCTTTTGTGTTGTCGCCATGCTAAGAGGAAGGCCAGTCTCGCCGAGAGTCTGCCGTAGGAAAGTGCTAACCTCCTTGCGGGTAGATCGGAGCAGGGCAGACTTGGCCTCCTTGGCCTTGGGTCCCTCGTAGGTGCTGGGAAGCATGTTGGGGAAGAGCTTGAGGGCGAGGGGGAGGAGAGCTTCGCCCAGGGGGACAATGATGAAGACGGAGAAGGGGATGAGGCGACCCAGGTCCTGGACCGTCCTGTGCAGCTGCTTGTTCTCTCGTCGAGTGAGCTCATACCCAGCCGTCATTCTGAGCGCCAATCTCCAGCTGATCTTGACTTCGGTAGCCAGAAGCTTGGTGCCGTCCCAGTAATGATGTGCCTCCTTCTTCACTTTTTCCCACACTGTCAACTTGGGCTCCTCCTTCTTGACGACTTCCTGGGTTGTCGCGGCATCCTTGGCGGCCACGACCTCGGTTTCGGATGCGGCCTCCTTGACCAGCTCGGCGACCTTTTCTGTCTTGGTCTCTGATTCCTTGGCTTTGACGTCCTTCTTGGCGGTTGCAGGTTCTTTCGGAAGAGGCTTCTTAGCGATCTCGGCGTTGAACCCGGGAGGAGGGCCAGCGGGGGGGCCGTCGGGGCGGTGGTGCTCGGTGCCCATGGACCGAAGGGGGATCAGGAGCGCAATAGCCGGCACCTTTGCGTGACGGGCGACATGGCGACCGAGGACCGCGGGGGTCACGCCTCGCGAAAGAGCCCTTGCTGCGACAAGAGCGTCAGTACACAATGGTTTCGAGCTGCGGCTGAAGCGCCCGAGAAGCGACGGCGACTTACCGTTCCCCAGCAAGGGGTTTCGGGTAACGGCTCGGCGAGCGACGTTGGAGGAAGCGCTCATGGCAAGCTGTATTGGAATTGAGAAGCAAGGATCGTCGTAGGGAGGCGTTTGATGACGGAAATCGCAATAGAATCGAGTCGCTGATACGTAGATGAAGGAGGGACAAAGTGGAAGGTGCAGCTGGATTGCAAAGACGCTGCCCACTTGAAGTTGAGTAATTGTGGTTCCCAGCAAAGCGACGGATGATGGGGGATTGAGATGGGGGATGGCTATGGGCGACGGATTCATGCGCCAGGCGGGAAGCGGAAGAGTTGGCGATCCGACCGGGCCGGATGCCGCAAAAACGTTGACCCTTCTTTTTTTTGATTTTTGCTTCCCTTCAGGCGGGTCGAGTCGCCGCCAGCCGCAAAAAGCCATGGGCTTCTTCGGTTGTCGCCGAGGTCACGTGCCGGATGCGGTTTATTCCCCGTGTCTTTGCGCGGGCGCATTTCCATCTTGTTGGGAACACGGCGTGCATGTGATTGTCGGCTTTTGCGTGATTGGCGCGAGTCTGATGAGTCAGCGAGCGGGGGACGCAAGCGGAAGACGCGCTCAACTAAGGGGGCAAAGAGGGGGAAAAGGCGAGGCAGGCAGAGATTGGCGGGCGGCCGAGAGAGGATCGCAAAGTCCGGCGAGTAAATCCGAGCGTGGATGAAGGGCCAGTGGATGTCGACACGTTTGCAATTCGTCATTGTGAGTTGACCAGGTTTCATGTTGTTTTTCGGGCTGCGCGCGGTTTGGGCCATGGAAATGGGACGGATTTGGCAGCCAAACGAGGCCGTCCTTGACGGGAGCCACGAGGTTTCCCTGCTGTGCTGTCAGCGGCATGGCAGTGAGACATTGGACGCACGAGAACGGGGGCTTTCTCTAGGCAGTCGGATCGGGCACTGATGAGGGATAAAGCGAGAACGTACCTATTTGTCGCATGGCTCAATTTTGGCAATCGGGAACATCAGCCAGAGGAAAATGAACATCAAGACCACCAAGAGCGGCCCAGATTCACTTGGAGGGCACGGATGAGGCTTGGGTGGCATCCCGGGATCGCCCAATTTCGGTGGTGGCCTCGGTGGTCGCGATGGTGGTCGCGATGGTGGTGCAAATACTTCTTGGTCCATGGTGTCTCTCTTTCCCTTCGTCTTTGTTGTTTCACTTGTTTGAAGTTGCTTGTTTCTCGAGCAGCCAGTTTTCGAACGTGCAGGTAAATGTGGTTGAGAAAAGGACAGAGGGAGCGTCGGGGCCAGGCATTCACAGGTCAACTTATACTCGCAAGTTCATCATTACGACATATCAAGGCATCTTCCGTTGAACCATCCCCAACCAGCCCATTCTAGATAAATCCTTCAACCGCTGTGGCCAGCCCCCGCAAGTCCTCGAACAGCGGCCAGTGTCCAACTCCCTCCAGCACTACCAGGCACGACGTCTGGATTCTCTTGGCGTAGTCTTCGCAGAGAAGCGGCGGCGAGATGGCGTCCTGGCTGCCCGTGACGATGAGCGTGTCCGCCTTGATGTCCTCGACGGCCAGTTCCGTCGTGGCCTTGGAGAGCGCCCACAGTGCCTTGGCATATGACTCCGGGTCCTGCCCGAAGATACTCATGCGCAGAGCCGCGGCCGCGAGGGGGTTCGTGAGCCGCGTGTGGGAGGAGATGCTGCCGTCTATAGTTGCGTCGATGACGGCGCTGAGCCCATTGCTTCGCACCACGGCCGCCTGGTCGCGAAACGACTTTGTAGCAGCGTCGGGCAAAGGAGCCGCAGGCGGACCGACCAGCACCAGCTTCTTGACAAGGGCTGGGTTGTCGAGGGTGAATCTGATGGCGGCGAGACTTCCCGCGGAGTGAGCCACCAGCGTGGCCGGCTTGGACGGCGAGATGTTGGCGTGGGAAAAGATGCCGCCGATGTCGCCGGCCACGGATTCGATAGTGACTTCACTGAGGGGATGCGTGGGACTCAGCCCGTGACCTTCAAAGTCGAAGAGGTGCAGAGTGCGCGACTCGGCTAGGCCCAGCGTAGTGATGAGGGGAAGCCAGCCCTCGAGAGATCCCCCGAGCCCATGCACGAAGACGACGTGTTCGTCGCCCGACCCGAGCTTCTTGTAGTGCAGCGGCTTGGAGTTGATCACGGTTAGGGACGACGTCGCGTTGGCCGTCTTGCCCGCGTTGATCAGCTTAAAAGGCGGCTCGGAAGCGGGCGGGCTGCGCTCGAAGGGAGAAGCAACCGTATTTCGCAAAGTTCCCAGACCAGTCACGGAGATGGCGATTTCGTCGCCGGGCTTCAAGTACACCGGGGGACTTCTACCGATGCCCACGCCGGCGGGCTACGAAAAAAGGGGGGTCAGTCGGAGCAAGTTGACTCATCGGCGTCCGGAACTCACTGTGCCTGTCGCAATCACATCGCCGGGCTGGATGGTCTGACCAGCCGAGATGGTGTTGATCAGCGTCGGGATAGAGAAGATGAGGTCGTCAGTGGTGGCATTCTGTCGAAGCTCGCCATTGACGCGAGTCTGCACGCGGAGCGAGGACGGCAGGTCTTCCTTGGGCACGGCAATGGGGCCCTAGAAGCTATTCAGCGATGCCGCGAGAAAGACACTCACAGGCCAAGCCAGTCACGTACTATAGGGCAAAAAGTATCCGGCGACTTGCCGATGAAGAACTGCTTGTGGTCGCGCTGGCGCTCCCTCGCCGTCAAGTCGTTGACAATAGTGTATCCCCAGACGTAGTCCCACGCATCCCCCTCCTCGACGCGAAACCCCGCGCGCCCGACAATGACGCCAATCTCGCCCTCGTAGTCGACCGTCTCCGAGAAGTCCGGATGCGGATAGACGGGCTCCCCGTGGGCGACAATCGACGTGGCCCGCTTGGTGAAGATGACGGGGTGGCTGGGCCGGTCGACCTTGTCGGAGCTATCGAACCCGGAGCTGTTGAACTCCTTGGCGTGCTCCATGTAGTTCTTCCCCACGGCGAGCACGTCGCGGCCTGAGACGGCCGGGAGGAGCTTCACCGAGGCCGCGGGGACAGGGGCGCCGGTCGCCACGATCTTGTCCGGCCCGGCCGCGATGACTTGGTATAAGTCGGCCACAGGGGTGCCGGAGGTGAAGGACAGGGGCTGGAGGGTGTCGGCTTCGAGGTCCAGGTGGCCGATGCGGGAGAGGTTGGTTGCTGCATCGACGTAGGCGGCGTACTGGGTGAGGGGGGCCATGTTTGCACGATGACCCAGTGATGACCGGGAGTTTGGAGGAGGATAGGCACTTGTCTGTTTTGGAGATGTCTCCAAGAACCATGTCACATCTTCCCGCTGCGGGGAAATCTGAGGTGGTGGATGAGACGGGGATGACGCCTTGTGGAGGTGGAGTCGGAGAGGCATCTATTTCTGTGGACGCATGCCAATGCTACAATAACTGTAGCATGGTGATGAGTATCGATGAGCTTGTATTGATGTAGGGGCGCTCTTTGTAAGATTTCTTAAATATTGCAATATGTGCGAAGAAAGGTGAGACTCCAGACCTACCCCTGACTTTCACAGAACACAGCCAGCAGCTACGCCATCAAGACCTGTCACTTCAAACACCACAGTCGACACCTTCATTCAGTTCTACCCTCCTACAATCCCCCCGTTCAAATACCCAACCTCAAATCGACGGAAGCGGAACCGTATCCGCATACGCATTCGAAACAGGTCCCACCGTCCTCTCACCACTCGCACCCCCCAACTCCCCCAGCGTTTCCCTGATAACCCTATCCTCCTCCTCCCCAATCTCAATTTCCAGCGCGCCCATGTTCTGTTCCAGGTACTTGACCTTCTTCGTCCCCGGGATCGGGATGAAGTCGTCCCCCTGCGCCATGATCCACGCCAACACCACCTGCGACGGCTCGCAGCCCTTCTTGGCCGCAAGCTCCTCAAACACCTTGACCAGTTGCACATTCTTGGCAAAGTTTTCCGGGAAGAAGCGCGGCATGAGGCGGCGGTTGTCCGAAGCGGGCAGGTCGTCGATGGTTCGGAAGGCGCCCGTGAGGAAGCCTCGACCGAGGGGCGAGTAGGTGACGATGGCGACGCCGAGCTCGCGGCACGTGGCGAGCAGATTCGTACCGGACGGGCCTTCGATTTCGAGCGACCACGGGTTGTACTCGATTTGCACCGCCGCGATGGGGTGCACGGCGTAGCCGCGGCGGAGCGTGTTGGACGAGCACTCGGAGAAGCCAATGTTCTTGATCTTGCCCTCCCTGCAGACCAGGCGTTAGTTTTCCATGCACGACACCAGGCCTCGCTCTGTCACAACTCACTTCTTCAGTTGCACCAGCGCCTCCATCGTCTTCTCCACCGGCGTCACGGCATCGAACCGATGGACGTAGAACAAGTCGATGCAATCCACGCCCAGCGTCCGCAAGCTCTTCTCGCACGACTCGCGGGCGCACTCGGGCGAGCTGTCAATCTGCGCCGAGAACTTGCCGTCCTCGAGCGTCCACCCGAGCGCAAACTTGGTGGCCAGGAAGATGTCGCCGCGTCGCTCGGGGTGCAGCTTGAGCCACTTGCCGATGAGAGCCTCGTTGTCGCCGTACGCGGCCGCCGAGTCCCAAAAGGTGGCGCCGAGCTCCCACGCCCGGTCGAGGACCTTGAGGCGTTCTTCGTCGGGGCTTTGGGGGGTGTCAGTTATGAGCTGATAGGTTTGCTTTGGGGGGGTTGGACTTGCGGTGCTTCGCCGTAGGCCACGCTGAGGCCCATCAGGCCAAAGCCGAGACTGGGAACTTGAGGGCCGTTTTTGCCGAGTTGGCGGGTTGCGATGGTTCGAGGAGGTGCCATTGTAGCGTGAAGGTGTTGACTCTGTGAGGTGTTTGGATGGGAAGTTGGAAGTCTTGTCTCATTCTGGGAGCAATCGCAGTCCTTTTATACACCCCATCTCAAACCACCGTGCATGGCGGGGATATCGGACAAGCAATAACACGTTAATAAGTGACTCCCACCTCCAGAGACAAAATACGATGCTCGAAGCACGAGTACTCTCATGTTAACGGAGAAGTGACATGGTCTGCTTTCCCCTAACAGGTGTACCCCCTCAGAGGCAACTTTTGTCTCCAATCTGGCTTACTGGCTTACGGAAGCGCCGTTGACGTCGAACGAACAGCTGCTAAGTCCGCTATCTCCAGGACAATGCAGATGGTGCCCGAGGCTTGTATGCTTATGGCCTATGGACGAATAAGATGGCTCTGATCTACCCGTCGGCCGCGGTAAGCCATCCAACCATTTGCGTCCATGAAACGATATACGCGAATGGACGGAGGGGTCCCCAGTCAGTGTTGGCTGTCGACTTTCTTCTTGGCGAAGCAGAGAAGGTTTTCTCCACACTGTTCAGGGTGAAAGGGATCTATGACCAGGGTTAATGTAGTACACGAGAAAAAGAGAGCTCACTTTGTTGAGCATTTACATCACATGAGGCAAAATGAAGCTCTCAAAATACACTGCCTCTAGAGATATAGGGCAAAAATATATGGCATGCCTCCACACCGGATTGAACGATGGACCTTTGCATTACAAGTGCAACGCTACTACCACTGAGCTATAAAGGCTTGCTTGATTTGGAATGCCCGGAGTCCCAACAGCTACCATGAATACGATCGTCCAAGACATGCAAAAATGAGGCACAGAACGGCAAAAAGATTGCCCCCACACCGGATTGAACGATGGACCTTTGCATTACAAGTGCAACGCTACTACCACTGAGCTATAAGGGCAATGAACTTGCAGTGGCAAATCCTATTGCAGAATATGAGCAAGCTGAGAGCGATGCTCCGTGTATAGTGTGTCTGTGTTATTGTAAGAGCTTCTGTCTTGGACTCGGTACTTGCGACTCTAGATATCCGTTGCGTATTCTCGGCTAGTTTGGATGGCTTTTCCTGCCGGGGCCCGTTTGCCGCCGTGGGACAGGCAAGGATAGTTACGTGTGCGACCAATCGTCCACGTCACTAAAGGCAAACCATTTAGCAAACGGTCGTGACTCGTGAGGACTCGATCAAGCGTGAGTCGATGTGTAGTCGCACATAGCATTGATTCCACTCTATATTTCTGTTCGTATGCGTGCGGGACATCTAATCACTGAGTCATCGAATGAAAGTCGGAGTTAGCTACCCTAGCTCTCATCAAAAGGATCAAAGGACCTCCGAATCCAAGGCCAAATAAAACGAAGGTAAGATTATTCTATGAATCCTTGATCGGCCCAATACCTCCAATTTCTAGAGATTATATATCAATTCTTAGCCGGGCCAAGTAGCGGGTGTTGGTAGTAGTGTCGTAGCCGCAATTCGAGGTGAAGGCGAGTGGTTGAATGAAACTACTGCATCTTGAGGCCCTGCCTGCTTAACTTCGCGAGGACAACGATATCCTAGTCCCAAATGTCAAGAGTTGAACGGGAAATGTTCCTCGATATTGATCTCCTGTTCAATGTAAACAGCTCACTCCTCTGAGGATGAGGATACATGTTCTGAACCCCCTGAATGGAAACCACTCCTGAGTAATTTATTTGCAATAAATGACCACTTAAAGCTGTTAAAAAAACAGGAAATACTGAAGCACGAGGTGCCAATATGATAACGGCGTTGATGAGGCCATCCTCGCGTCACCAAGTCCCAGTGTTATCAATCTCGACGACTAGGCTGGGCTCATAACGTTAGTAGCCGAGAAAAATTATCAATCAATGCCAACCATCCAAGCGTGCATATATATTATGTTTTCTTACTGCTTTGGAAGTTGCTGGGTAGGTATAACATGTAACAAATCCATTTTTGGTATAGTTTATTCACCTGCTTAATCGAACTCTCGAATATGTCGAAACAAAAAGTCTTCCTCGTTGGTGCAACAGGCGAAACAGGGAGTGTCATCCTCGAAGCTCTTCTCGAAGATGGTTCATTTATCAGTTTACTCACCGACACACCTGGAGCGTCAACTGACTGATATTAGGACGTCACTTGCTTCGTTCGCACCGCTTCCGTCACAAAGCCAGCAGTCCAAGACCTCCAGAGCCGAGGTATCAAGATAGTGTCCGGCAACCTCTCCGTCCCCGTCCACTCGCTCATCCCTCTCCACCGAGGCATCGACATCGTCATCAGCGCCATATTCCCCCTCGACGCCCGTGACCAGATCCCTCTCATCGACGCCGCGTCGCAAGCCGGCGTCAAGCGCTTCCTCCCTTGCAACTGGGGCACCCCCTCGGCGCGCGGCGGCATCATGGACCTGCGCGACCTCAAGAAGGATGCGCACGACCACCTGTTCCGCGTGCGCCTGGGCTTCATTATTATTGACGTCGGGTACTGGTACCAGTCCTCGTGCCGAGCGGCAGGTTCGACTATGCGGCGTTTGCGCCACAGACGGAGGTGTACGCTGACGGGACGGCGCGGAACATGCTGATCGATAAGAGGGATGTGGGGAGGATTACGATTCTGATTATCATGGATGAGCGCACTTTGAACAAGAGGGTGACTGTGTATGGAGAGGTGCTCAGTCAGAACGAGATTCACGCCATGATCGAGGACAAGACTGGCGAGAAGTTGGACAGTCCCCCTGTATGTCCACACTGCTTTTTGACTCCTGTGCCAGCAGCTAACAGACCAACAGAGATCAGCTCAAGAGATTTATGACACTCTTGAAGAAGCAATGAAGGAATCAGAGGCCGACCCGACCAACCTGCCCAACATGTATAAGATGATTGGGGCTCAATACACGGTGACCAAATACCTGAGGGAGGACAATACGCCCGAGAACGCCGAGTATCTGGGATACGTCAATGGGCGAGAACTATACCCCGACTATGTGTTTCGGAAGTTTGGGGACTTTGTTGATGAGTTGCTTTGCGGGACGGCGAAGAGGGTGTATCCGAATGTGCAGTTGTGGGCGTGGAGTGACAGCCTGGGTTAAGGTGAGTGAGATCTGGGTACCCTAAATCGGACCCATGAGATAGACCGGGCGAATAATTTGGCGAGGGGCTGGCTAGCGCGGCTGAACATGACGAGGTGGTAATTGGAGTGGAACCATTATTGAAGGATGAGTTGGTGCCGGTTTTCCTGAGTTCAGTCATGAGAGCGGGAAGAGACTCGGAGATGCTTCTTGAGGATGGTGGGCATGCAGGTAGCCAAACGTACGAGGCAACATGCAGGAGCAGCTTGCAGGATACATGCTAAGTACATATACGACTTCATATAGAGCGCAGTTTGTCTGTACTTTGTCTATCTGTGTCACGGACCTAGTTCACAGCCGGAGGTCTGATTCTAATTACTCACCGCCCAAGATCAAACTCTCCGTGTAACACGGCAAGGTGCAGCCCTTCCCTTTCCTTCCCGCGCAACCCGGCGATGCCCTCATTGAGAAACGGCCACTGGCCAGCAACGCCCGCCAACTCCGAGGTCTCTAAGAGCCAACAAGTGATATGATTTATCTTCGGCATCTTCTTGGCCGGTTCCCCACAAACCGATAGTGGGTGACGCGGCCGACACGCCAGTGCCGCGTCCCGGGCTTCAGGGGTTCGCCCGTTTCATCCAGCTTCCTTGTTCCTGTTCTTCCTCTTCTCTCCACTGCTGCACGCGCCATCTAGTTACGTCCAGGTTTTTTCTTTTAATTGAACCTGCAATTCGGTATCGATCGAGAAAAATAATTCGTACATGAACCCGTCCTCGTCCACGTCGGCCTTGTGAATGCTGCTTCCCCCCCTTTGCCCCTTGCTTCTTCCCTCTTTGCTCGACGGGAGACCCTGAAAGTAAACACTCTTCACATCGTCCCCTTTCTTCCCAATCTCCGTATCCACCGAATCATCAAACTGCAGTGACCACCGCCGCCTTTTTTGCACAAATTGTCAATACGTACATATCGATATAACCCCTGGATCCACTGCTCAGATCCTGCCCGTTCACGCAACTCCGTCTTTCTCGAGAGTATCTTCTCTTCACTCCCAAGTCACTATCAGTATGAGACTCTCTTCCATTCTGACGGCGGCGACTTGTCTCGCCTTTACCAGCGCCGCCGCCATCGACAGCACCAACGCCAACACCAAGAAGGACGAGTCGTCGTCGACGGAAGATCAGGGGCTCGCCAAGAAATGGCTTGAGCCTGAAAAGGGCGAGAACCGACACTTTCCAGAGCCAAAGTACTTTAGTAAGTTCAATTTACATTCCTATACGTGTTCTTTTTTATGCTTCTTTTGGGGTCGCGGCCAACAATACGAGATACGCGCCTCTTTTTGGGGGAATACGAATGAACTTGTACAATCCGCGTAGCTGGAAGTGTGGCTGACCAATTCTCGCAGAGGAGTCTCGGTATGTCTCATGATGGCCAACCAAGTTAGACACACTGGTTTCCACAACTAACCCCATGCGCCTTCAAGAACACAAGCACATTACGATGCTCGGTTTGAAAAGGGCCCCCTGAGGGAACCCGAGCAGCGAGAAGCCATCCGCATCCTCATCCAGACATACCTCTCCACCTTTCGGGATCTCGGCGTCCAGACCTGGCTGATGCACGGCACTCTGCTTGGTTGGTGGTGGGGGAAGCAGGCAAGTCGTGTTTGGGTTCATCATGTTCGCGTATGCTAGCTAACCCAGTGGTAGGTCATGCCCTGGGATCTGGACGCCGACGTGCAAGTCACCGAGGCCGACATGTACTACCTGGCGGCGTACCAGAATATGACCATCTGGTACTACAAATACGGCGACATGGAGGAGGGCCGGTTCTTCCAGCTCGAGGTCAACCCCTACTTCAAGTATCGCGGGCAGGACGACGTGCTCAACGTTATCGACGCGCGATGGATCGACATGCAGACGGGCCTGTTCATCGACATAACCGCCGCCCGGTACGACCCAGACCACGCCGAGGGCGAGGGGATCCTGTATGACAAGAGCGGACACGAGTACAGGGTGCGTTTGGTTTATTGTTGTGTGAGGTTGCCTGCTGACCAGCGTAGGATACCTTTGTGTTCCCTCTTCGTGAAACCACGTTCGAGGGCGTGCCGGCCAAGATTCCTTACCGCTACAAGCAGCTCCTCGCTTCAGAGTACGGCGAAAAGGCCCTGACCAACACCAACTTCCACTCGTGAGTGTCCTTCTCGTTACTGCATAGTGGCGATAGCTGACATGACCAGTCACGACTTTGACCAGGAGGAGATGAAATGGGTTCCCAACCTGGACCTCTAAGCCGACATGTACAACTGTAAGCAAATCACATATAGCAACGGAGTATATTAATGAAGATACCCGGCCCGGATGATCGGGCTATTTGTACGAGATGGGAACATGGCAGAAGGCGTCTCTGGATCAATAGCATTGGGTTGCATACAAGTATAGAATAAAGTGGAATGCGAATTTGTTGGAATGATATGATTGTCTTGGAATTATCTCTTGATTGAAACGTCTCAGTGTCTTTGAGTGGTGGTTCATTCTGGTTCAATGCCCCGCGAATCATTCAACGCGTCCAGGTAATTAGAGCGAGCTCCCCCACGCGCGTCATCAACAGCGCAAACGTCGACCTTGCACAACCCACCACACACTACAACAACTTGTTCGCCTTCTTCTGCTGCTCTTCCCCGA
The DNA here is from genome assembly GCA_911649645.1 of Thelonectria discophora. NCBI lineage: Eukaryota > Fungi > Ascomycota > Sordariomycetes > Hypocreales > Nectriaceae > Thelonectria > Thelonectria discophora. Next base: position 2,248,713 of record CAJVRK010000008.1, on the reverse strand, counting down.
GTGTGTAATCGAACATCGAATTGATACCAAAGCTTCCCGCATGCGCGACTCCCATTTCCGCCCTCCTAGTCGCTGAGAATGGCCGACACAGGTAAGCTCCTCCCGCCGAATCCGCTCAACACCACCTCTCCTAACTGCCCTGCAACAGGCCAACAGGCGCGTCGAGACCGCCTCAACGAGCGTCTCCGCGGCGCCCAGTACGTCCTCCCATGCGATCCCCCCCTTCGCCCCACGACACGCGACCCAACTGACGCAAGCTCTCCAGACGCACAAACGTGCAAGACGACTCGTTCCACCTCGACATTGCCGGCCTTAACATTGCCACCTCGGACCCGTCCCAGCCGCCGCCCTCGTCGGCGCGTCGGAGCACGCCAAACACCTCGGCCAAGAGGAGGAGGTTGGGGCGCGACGAGGTTCCGCCGCGCGCGTCGGGACCATGGAGCCCACCCGCCGACAAGGATCCGTACGGTCTGCCCGAGACGTCTAAGGAATCTATCGAGCCGATCGCCGCGAGGGAGCCGGAGTGGGTTGAACAGGAGGAGGAAAATGTTGTACATGAGGAGAGACGGGAGGACACACGCGAAGAGGAACCTGCAATACCAGTAATAACGACTTCACCACCCGAACCGCGACCGGACGAACCGCAACCGATCCCCCAAGAAGATGCCTCGGAATCTTTACCCGCACACCCCCCGCGATCCTCCATGTCGTCTAGACGCCTATCCCGCCTCACCGACGAAGTCGAGGAGAGTCCCCGTGATGCGCCAGGAGCCGGGAGGAGACGAAGCATGGTCCCAAGTGGCATCCCCTCCTCGGCCATTCGCCTGGCTGCTGCGCTGGAGTCGGACAATATCGAACCCCCTTCGTCGCCCTTGGTGAGCAAGGCCCGACGGAGCTCTGTCGCACCGTCGATCCGCTCGGTGAGAAGCCTTCGACCGAGTCCGCGACGATCGGAAGCGGAAGCAGACGACGTCGACGAGTTGTCACCGGTGCAGCCGAGAGACGAAAGTGCGGCTGATGAAGATGTGTCCGAGCTTCAACCAATCGAGGAGGGCGAAGAGGACGTGCCGGATGAACCACCAGCGGACGTGACCGAGGAGCCCATGGCCGACGATGAAGCCGAAGAGATTAACGAACTCGAGGCAGCAAAGACTATCGGCAGGAAACGACCCAGGAGGAGTCCGCGGCGACACTCTCCAGAGCTGGGTTCACGACACCGCGACGAGGCTGAAGAGGAGGCCGAAGAGGCCGATGGAGAACCCGCCCCGAAACGAAGACGCGGGCGACAAGCCATCAAGAGCCCAGCCAAACAAAAGCAACCCGCTACGAAGCCAAAGGCCAAACCGACAAGTCGAACAAAGTCACCAAAGGCGATTGCGAAGCGAGCTCCCAAGGCCAAGACAGCCCCCAAAGCACGCCACGAGAGCAACCGCCGGCAGAGCGCAGACGACAACACGGCTTCCATCGAAGTGACGGTCCAACGCTTCGTCAACGTCAAGAGGCGCTCCAAGAGCGACGACGAAGACGACCCTCTTCACTCTGAGGTCCCCTTTTCGACGCGCGGCGAAACGGTGGTGGATGTGTTTGCGCAGGTGTGCAAGGAAGTCATTGACTCGACCATCAATCAGCTCCACGAGGTCGGGGGCGCCACTGAGGATAGGAACAAGAAGAAGGAGTTTCGAATCAAGATGCGGGCGATTGAAGCGTACAGAGAGGAGCTGAATTCGAGGTTGCTGCAACATGTGAGTCGGCCGACTTTGTTCAAGGACACGGGACTAATGCAGGCAGGCAATCCATCTCAACGATTGGCAGTCTTTGAGGAAACGAGTCCGGCTGGCGCAGCGAGAAAAGATTGGTCTCCGAGAGGAAATCATGCGACTCAAGGCAGAACAAGAGCAGGTTGCCCTTCGGATGGATGCGGTGCGAATCAAGCACGAAGAGGACACCAAAGAGTCCAAGGTAAGCCTAATCAATATTCATGTGGTCTTAAACAAAGCAGCTAACGACTAAAGTATCGTCTGGATACGTCCTCGGCCATGCACGACGTCGACTTGGCCATTGAGCGCGGCCGCGACGCTCCGGAACTCTCCCGCGCAGAGCAGAAGCAGGCCGAGCTTGCCAACCTCGACCTCATCGTCTCCCAGATATCGGGCGAGGCGAGCTCACGCAGCGCGGCGGGAGGGATGCTACAGCAAGTCAAGGACTTTAACGCGCTGTTGGAGCGAGCTGCCCTGGCGCTGGAATCGAGATGACGTTTTGTCTCGGTGGGATAGTGGAAACGAGATGACGGCTTGTCCCGGTGGAAACTCCTGATGATGACGATGTGAAACGAACCCCATGTTGCCGAATCCGGCCCTCTTTCTTCAATTCTTTTCGACATGCTTTGGTCATGGATATCATAGATACATCTCTCCCCCAATCATTGAATCTTGGCGTTGCTAAAGTCCATCTCGGGGTGCTGGTCCTGGAACTTCTTGAGAATGTCCAGGCGCTTCTGCTCGTCCGAGGTGGGCAGGCCGCGCTCCTTTTGCTGCTGGTCGAACATCATCTTCTCGACCATGCCGCGGGTCTCGCCATCGAGGTCGGACAGCTTGGAGTTGTCGGGCTTGATCTTGGTCACGTCGATCTTGGGGGCCGAGGTGACGACGTGCGCCCACCATTCCATCTTGTTGACCTTGTCCAAGTGGACCTCGACCGTCTTGGTGTTGTCCGAGTTTGCGGAGAGCGTCCAGGTTGAGTCGTCGACGATGACGGCGTGGGGGAGGTCGCCCTAATTTGTTAGCGGAACAGCAGCGCATTGGGAAGGCGGATAGTAGTACGGCAATGATGGGATCCTGCCCCTTGATCCCCGCAGTGAGGGTATGCTTCTTGATGACAATGACGAGGTCTCGGGACTTGAGGTTTCCGGGGACGGTAAAGGTGACGTCGATGTCACCAATGGTTTGCTGCCACTTGTAGGGGAGGGCGGCTTGTTCCTCCTGCTCCTTTGCGCGGGCGGCGGCTTCGTCTGCGGGGGAGACGACGAGTTCTGTTTGGTTAGTTGTTTATATCCGAATAGTGAAATAGTGAAGCACAAACCTTTGTCGCTGTCAGCCATGGTCAAGTTTTGCTCTGTTCTCTCGACGTCTTGAGGTGGCGGAATGCGATGGAAGCGGGCGGCGCAGAGAAGGCTGACAGAGTTGTCATGAGGGGCAGTTGGTAAGCGGGGCCTGAGCTCGAAGCTCGGGCCAATGAGAGCTTGCCTGGGTACGTACCAATTAATGGCTAGGTATTCCCGGCCTTCAATTAGCTCTTCTGCCAAAGTGTCTTGGACCCTTTGCCATCATGACCTAACGACAATTCTAATTCTCCCTCCTCCACCACCACCACCACCACAAGCACACATTCTCGTCCGCTTCAAACGAAAAAAACCATGTCTCGCCTAGGAGGCGCCATCTCGGTGCGACACACCGTCGCGTCTACGCTTTCCTCGGCGCCCCCTCCCCCGGACCAAGACGAGACGTGCCCCGTGTGCAAGACGACGCGCTACTTCAACAAGGACATGGAGTTCCGCATCAACCCGGAGTGCTACCACCGCATGTGCAAGACGTGCGTCGAGCGCATCTTCAAGGACGGCCCCAACCAGTGCCCCTACGCGGGCTGCCACAAGACGCTCCGCTTGCGCGGCTTCAAGTCGGCCTTTTTCGCCGACTTGACGGTCGAGCGCGAGGTGGACATTCGCCGGCGCGTGGCCGCCGTCTTCAACAAGGCCGAGGACGACTTCGAGACGCTCGAGGCGTACAACGACTACCTCTACATGGTGGAATGCCTGACGGACGACATGGTCAACGGGTCCGACGACGCGAGGCGGAAAGCCGACGCCCAGCTGGCCGAGTGGGAGGCCCAGCACCGCGCCGACATTGAGCGCAACCGGCGGCTGGCGCGCGAGTCGGACGAGGCGCGCGCGCGCCGCGTCGCCGCCGAAGAGGAAGCGGCCCGCCAGAGACGCCTGCTCGACCGCCAGGCCGACGCCGACGAGAGGGCCAACGCGGCAAAGATGCGCGAGGAGGTGCTCGATTCCCTGGCCAGCTCCGAGGTCGGCCGCGCTACCGAGGCCATGAACAAGATCCGCCTCAAGAAGCGCGGCCAACAACGCCGCGACGCCGCACTGGACGCTGCTGCCACTGCCACGGGAGGAACAGGCGCAGCAGGTCCAGGCGGGCTCTCGATCCGCGGCCTCCGCGACCGCAAGGCCGCCGCCGCCGCCGCCATCGTCGACGACAAGCCCTACAGCCCGCACGGCGGCCTCCGCGTGGCGCCCGAGCGCGTCGACGTCAGCGCCGCCAACCTGGCCGGCTACTCCAACGAATGGGTCGAGGCGACGCGCACCAAGACAGACTTCCGCGCCGGGGGGTACTCCCCCGACGAGTACCTCTCGCGCGCCCTGTTCGAGGCCTTTTCGGGGCTGGGAGTCTTTGTGTGCGAGGAGAAGCCCGACCGGGGCGTGTCGACGGCGGGCGCGAGGGAGGTGGTGGCCGCGGGGGGGAAGATGGATCTCGACGACCCGTTCTAGAGGACGAGGGGAGATACGCAGACGCAGACGTGGGTATGGACACGGGTGACGGAAGGATCGGAAGGCGTTGGGTGTTTCTGACACGTTCAGGCGATGCCTTGTTTTACAGGAGGGACTACTAGCTACGGCGTTTAGGTTGGGTGCATTTAGGCACAAGAAAAAAGATCTCATCGAGCAACGAGAAAAAGGGACGGTGGGACAATTCGGAAACAAACGAGCATCGAGACCACCATCGAGACGAGCACCATGAGAAGCACAGGAGGAAAACTCGGATAGAGACAGGCTCAAACAAGATATACCACGGACCAATTGAGCTGAAGGACACGAATATAAACCATAAACGGCCAAAACACACGACACTGGCGAACCAGGAAACGAGAGGTCCAAACGGCAAGAATGAGAATGTAATGATATTCAATACAGAATAATGTTTAAGAAATGGCTGTTAGATAAAGAATCCACCCACCTCCCCCCCAAGATGAAAAATAAGGTGAATCACGTATAACCTGTGAAAAAAGGGGCTTGATGGGAGGACAACTCCCGAAGAGGATCTGCAGGTGGGATATAAGACGATTGGCTGAAATCTTGGCCGTCGCTAGCTTGCTAAAGCAAAAAAAGGGGTGATAAATAATAATAGAAGTTCTTTGGTTGAAATACGTGCTTTGAAGCTCAGCTTTGAAATGGTAAATCGCCAGCCGCCTGCCTCCGCCCCAATGCAGATATCAATCGATCCTCTTCAACTCGAGTCCTGTGTGTGTGTATGTTTGTGCGGTGTGATTGGTTGATTCGATCCCATTCTTTGTCTTTCTTTTCCCATCTTATCCCCAGAAACGCCTCGCTGACAATGCGGAAAGGGAGGAGGTACAAATATTCGAGAAACGCCCCCCCCTGGGCGCGAGGGAGGCGAACATGCCCAGGAGGGTGTGTGTGTTGTGGTAGGTTAGTGCTAGGTTGTGAGAGGGAGGCTCGTCCGTCGGCCCGTTCTATTGTTGCCAAGGAGTTTGTTGCGCAGGCCGAGGAAACACGGGCACAGTTTCAAGTTGGTCGAGACCTCCGCCAATGGGCTGCTGGTTATGTTGCCAGCCCATTCCCGTGTTATGGTTGACAAAAGCACCGTGCCGGAACGGGTTCGTGCTGCCCGTCGGTTGAGCAACGAGAGAAGCGCCCGCTGTTTGAGGACGTTGCTCCTGCGCCGGAGCGGGAGCGGGAGCCTGCGTCGCATGTCGAGCAAAGGGATTGGTGCCGGTGGCTGCTGGGGCGAGAGGGGCGGGGGGCGGCGAGACTTGCTGGTTGGGTTGCTGGAAAGGCGAGCTCGACGTCGAGGAGAAGGGCGAAGTATTCTGTTGATTGCGGGCAAATGGATTCGTTGATTGGCGGTTAGGGTTGGAGCTGAGGGCAGGCGTAGAGAGAGACGTGGGCATCGAGGAGACGGGCATCGAGACAGGCACGGCAGGGACTGGCGCGGTAGGCATCTGCGCGACGGGTAGACCCGTTTGCTGAGCCATGAGCATCGACTGGCGAAACGGGTTGGTTCCCGTGGCCATTGGTTGGAGACCCTGAGGTTGACCATTCTGTATAGGTTGTACAGCCGGAGGGCTGGCGGCTTGGAAGCTTGCGACGGTGTCTTGTGGGATCGGAGCGAGCGAGCTGGGCTGGAATCCCTGCTGAGGTGAGAACCCCCCAAACCCTGTGGTGAAGCTGGGTTGCAGTAGTTGTGGAGCTTGTGATTGCGGCTGTTGGACGAAGCCCGTGGCTTGTTGCTGGAACGGACCGTTGGAGGCAAAGCCTGTGGGCTGAGGAGCGGCCATCGGGGCAAAGCCGTTGGTCGACTGGAAGCCCATGGCTGGTTGTTGGAACCCCGTGTTCGCCTGTTGCTGAGGTTGGGCCTGGAGCGGTGTTTGGTTCTGTTCGATCGAGTCGAAGAAATCGATGAGATCGGGGTCGGGACCCTTGTTTGCCTGGGGCTTCGCTTCGGGTTTAGCATTACTCGAGCTCGCGGTTGGGAATGGGTTGTTTGACGCAGGTTCGGGGAAATCCGTCGTCTCCTTCTTCCTCGTCGTCACCACTACCTTGCTGTTAGAGCTCGAACCGCCCGTCTTCTTGACCTCCTGCTCGGCCAGGTACTGTCTCCTGTGAACCTCGAAATCCTCGTCATTAAGATACTCCTCGAGCTGTTTGCCCAAATTAACAGGCGCATGCTTCAGCTTGGGGACTTCGACTCGGGTGTGGTGCTCAAACTGCCTCGCGACGCTGAGATATTGGACGACTTGGTCGGTTTGACGGGTAAACGTTCGGTAGATGGCCATTGCTCGCTCAGCATCGACCTTTGACATTTCGAAAAAGTGGCCTAGACACGGGTCAGTGGTGGGTTGAGACATGAGGCATGACGTGGCGGACCAAGAATGCTAATCAGGCCCTGATTGAGCACTTGGAATAGTGCTAGGAGGTCCAAAACGAGTAGCCGGAAGACGGTAATTGTGATTTCGTTTTCCGGTTCATTCTCCATGACCTGTTCGAAACGCCGTTAGCCCCTGATGCCCTCGTCTAGGTGAGTCGCAGCCTACATCGCACTTGAGCAAAGCCGTCAGTTGGTTCTGTACCACTTCCGTCTCGCGCAACAGGCCTTTTTCAACCGAGAGTTTCTCGAGCCTCGACTCGGAAGCGCGAACCCAATCCGTCTTGGTATCTCGAAACGCTCGCGATCGCTCCGTCAGGTACTGCGCGTAGTGTCGGATATTCTGGCCTTGTGTCTGGGCTGAAAATCGGTCAATTACCTAATTCAATGACCTCCTTCACGGTGCGAGACATACCGTCGGTAAAGTTACTGATGGCGAGGACATTTCGATGGGTGGAAAGGAAGGACAGGGTGACGTCTGGTGCGCCTTCCCGGATCATGAGGTGGACGGTGATGAGACTCTTGAAGACGACGGTCCATGTTGAATCGCGCAGACGGTACTGCAGGGCCCGAAAGACCTCACCGACGCCAGCTTCGCCCGAGTGCGTGGCCACGAGGATGTGTTCGATGTATTTTGTCTTGGGCGGCGCGTTCTGCGCAGCCGATTAGCTCCATCGGAACAGCCGCTATTCCTCTCCAGCGGCGAGACGAACCTTGATCTTTGTCGCGCCCTTGACGGACTTTTCGAAGGAACTGGACATGGTGCCAGAGAGGTGCTCGACGGCGACGTCGGAGAAGATAAGAGGTGGACACAAAGACGAGAAATCGGGGGTCGCGGGAGAACGGGGCCGGCGAAGACGGCGATGATGATGCCGAGAGCAAACACCGGCGTTCGGGGAGAGAGGAGGAGGGGGAGGAGGAAGAGTTGTGGAGCTGAGCAAGCCGTGAAGCTCGTCGAGTCGTCGTCGGCCGTCGTTTCGTTTGGGTCGCCAGCGCACAACTCAACACGGACGCAGCAGCAGAACGTGAGAGATCCGCATCCAAGGCCGGGGGGGAGGGGAGGGACGTGGACGATACCTTTTGGGGGGGGGGGGGGTGGAATCTCTCAGTGTGGCAGGTCGAAGCAAGACATGGAGCGCCCCAGCTTACCGTCACATTGGGGGAGCGTCGGAGGTTGGAAGTTGGTCCGTCAGGCTCTCTGGTGGGCTCTTTAGTGGACTGCTGCAACTGGCAGTGGGCTCTCCAGTGGGGTGCCGCCTGGGCCAGCTTCTTTGCAGGCCGGATCGAGCCCAAGGTCTGAGATTGCGAGATACTTCGAGAAGGAGTTGGCGCGGGCGAATCTTGGTCGTGGCTGGGCCAAGTGACTCGCGTACCGCGCTATCTCGACGCCGTTTGGGCTGGGCGACCTGCCACTGTAATTCCAGGGGTTGGATACTGGGGGTCCTCTGGGGGGTGGATGTCGTCACCAGCACGCTGAGAGCAGATGGCAGACGGGAAAGAGGAGAGCCAACGGGGTGCTGCTGACGAAGACGAGGACGAGGTTCCACCGAAATGATTCAATTCACTACTCCAAGTTGCAGCAATGATGCGGAGGGCAGATAAGGAGAAGCCACGGGTCAAGGCAGACTGGACATCTCCATGGGATTTGCCTGGAAGAGCAGGCAGGCATCTCGTTGTTTCTGTCCTGCCGATTCTGCGTGTTTGCCTGCAACGTGAAGTTCACGTGTCACTACGCGGGGGCTGTGACTGGGCTGTGAACTGCGAAAACCCGATTTCATCATGGACGGCAATTGCAGCAAGGAGCAGTTCGGATCACAATGCGAGGCAGACCGATTCGTAATCGGGGAGTCGGAGGGAGATAATCCCCGTCACCGCTGAACTGGCGCATTATCATAAGTTAGGTAACATTGCATCTCGCTGAGCCTTGTGACACCGCTGAAGAAACTAGAGAAACAATGGGAAAAACTCGTCTGGAAGCAAGACGTCGCGTAATCAACAGAAGCCTACCTTTTGTTCGTCCCGTCTTTGAAACCAGACACGCAAACGCCATCAGAATGAAACACAATCCATGTCCTTGCCCAGACGGTCCCAACCCAACAAGAACTCCTTCCATTCGTAATAAGTCAGAGCTTTTTCCCATCGCGTCCGATGTAAACAAGGTCGGTGTGTCGGACGCCCATTTCATGATGCCACAACTCCTCGCCACGGAACCACTTGAGCCCTCGAGAGGGAGGGTTTCGAGGTCTGAAGAGGCGGCATCTACATCATATTAAACACGCGGTTCTCATCATCTACAAAGTTGGTCAGTAAGACGGCATTTTTGGTTGCGATTGGAGGTACTCACATTTATTTGAATGGAAGGGTCATGAGGAAAAAAGAGAAAAGAAGAAATCTCGAGCTGGAATCCGAAATTTAAAGAGGACCCTGCGCGGTTAGGCGCGTGGTGGGGTGCTTCGGCAGAACTTTTTCCCTGGGAGCCTCACTCCATGGAGTCGGCCCACCAATACTCGACTTTGAATCATGAATCAATTGCTTCAATTCGAGTTATCAGCTCTGCTTCTCGGCCATGGTGTTTCCTATTGGTCGCCGTAGCTTTGCGATACGCCATGGGACTCGCACGAGCTCTCTAGCATTGCTCGGGGCTCGACAATGCCTGTCGAGGAGCTTCTCCCAGAGCTCTTTCCTTGCCTCCGCGACTCGAGAACAACTCATTTTGAACGCCTGGGGAAAATGTATGGCTCCTAATTGAGCTAGATTCCGAGGTTGCCATGGCTGACTCTGAGCTAGATAGCAACGCCGACATACCCCTTGAAGATGGTGCGAATGGCATACAGGTTGGCTTCCTCGGAAAGAAGAGGCAGGTCTCCAAAGACCTCTCCTTCGCAGACCTCACTACTCCCTCGGGCAAAGTAATTCAAATCTGTTCCGACGGTGGTAATGACACCGTGGCACACGAGCTCTTCCTCAAAGTCCCGGCTCACGCTCCTGTTCTCGTCAATGTCAAAAAAGAAGACGCCGACCCTTCCCGAGAGGCTCTCAACGAAGCTTCCCCCAAAGCTACCGTCTACCTGGAAAACATTCGGGTGCTCAACGCCACTCCGCGGACCCTCATCGTCACCCCTGAAGTCATGTTCAAGCCAACCCAGCGCCACTATCAGATCCGCTATCATCCAGAGCTACAGGCCCGACTCAAGTTCCGATCGTGGTTGAAAGGAGAGCTTAGCCAAAGCCTGCTCAAGAAGGGTTTCACGGACGTGGAGACTCCCAGTCTCTTCAAATCGACTGCGGAGGGCGCGCGAGAATTCCTGGTACCAACGCGTCAGAAAGGGAAGGCTTATGCCTTGGTCCAAAGTCCTCAGCAGTACAAGCAGGTCTTGATGGCTGCAGGGATAACGAGGTACATGCAATGGGCCCGTTGTTTCCGAGATGAAGACTCTCGTGCCGATCGTCAACCCGAGTTTACTCAGCTGGATATGGAATGGGCGTTTGCAGGGGCTCCGAGGGTTCGCAAGGACGTCAACGACATTATCCAGGGCGCAATTGGGGCGTTGCGTCCCGCACGCAGCTACAAGGATATCCGAGGACAACGGATACCTGTGGTGTCGGAGATTCCTCACACTCCTCGGGAGCCGGGCGAGCACGACGCCCACCAGTTTACCACCATCAAGTTCCAAGACTCTATTCGAATGTACGGGACTGATAAGCCAGACTTGCGCATACCGACCCGGGTCAGTGTTGTGGTTTGCTCTCGAATCAAGACGGACAAGCTAATGCTGGACAGATCCACGAAATACCCGACCTCGGGCCCTACCAGCAATTCGTGAGCATGATCAGCCACCTGCCAGATCCCATGGTCGAGGTATTCGCATTCCCTATCAGCGTTGAATCCCCCAAAGAAGCTCGCCGGCTCGTCACCAAGTTCTGGGACACCCTCCCCGCCGCTCTGGGCGACAACCCGGGCGGGAAGCCTCAGGTGCTCATTTACGACTCAAGTCAGCCAATGAACGGCTTCTCCTCGGTCGGCTTCGAGTACCAAAACGTACTGGATCTCGTCTCGGAGGGAAAGGAGCTGAAGGACGGAGACCTCGTCGTATTCCAGGCGCGAGAAAAGCCTTCGGGCCAATACTGCCTGGGTTCGACAAAGATTGGCGAAATCCGAAGTCTCCTATGGAAGACACTCGTTGAGGGCGGATACATGGAAAAGCCTCGCATGGGCGACCCTGGTTCGCTCCAGTTCGCCTGGGTGACGGAATTCCCCATGTTCAAGCCCACGGAAGCGGGCGAGCCGGGTCAACAAGGCGCTGCTGGAATTGCCGCGTCTCATCACCCGTTCACGGCGCCCTTTTCGACGGAGGATCTGAAGCTGCTGCTCGACAACAAACCCCTCGAAGCCAAGAGCGCGGCGTACGACCTTGTGCTCAACGGCGTCGAGGTCGGCGGCGGCAGCGAGCGTATTCACTTTGCGGACCTTCAGGACTTTGTCATGCGCAACGTCCTCAAGATGCCGGACCGGCGGATCGCGGACTTTGCGCACCTCTTCGAGGCGCTCCGGTCGGGGTGTCCGCCTCACGCGGGGTTCGCCTTGGGCTTTGACCGGCTGGTGGCGCTCATGTCAGACACGTCGACGGTCCGGGACGTCATGGCGTTTCCCAAGACGATGAAGGGCGATGATCCGTTCTTCAAGGCGCCGAGCAAGGTGATGAATATGAACCTCGAGCCTTATGGGCTGCAGCTCCGCCCAAATGACCGGGAAAGGGTTCGGATCACTGATTCACGGATTCTCGTGAAGTGATGTTCTGTACGATTGGGTGTAGGAAGTAAATCGCGACTCATTTCCTTGGTCTTGTTGGATATGAAGCGCTTGTGTATACAATTGTAAACTATGTTCATACTAGACTAGAGATGAACTAGATGAGACAGATGAAAACTTGAATACTTGACTCTTGCCATGTCTTGTCGAGTTTGAAGTCTTGATGATCTGCATGCACCAATCCTGCCCCGCCTGTTCCGTTCTGTTCCTGCATTGGCACCCAACCACCATCAGCAATATCCCTGTATTTACTTTCAAGCCTATAGCTCCCTGCTCTCTTTTGTCTTCTAGTATTTTTAGGCGTTTCGTGATGTTTCTTGTTGGGGTCTGGCAGTGACCAGTGGCGGGCGGGCTTTGGCTTTTGACTTGCTCACGACACTGTAAGCAGCTGGCAATGCAGGCTCGGGGGCAAGGGTCAAGCAAGGGATGGATCTTTCGGGCTGGGATCATCGGTGCTGACAGGATTACGACGAGAACCAACGCCGGAGCTCAGATGTTCCTGCGATACGTGTGTTCGTCTGCAGCTTCTCGATAGCTTAGGCTGACTTCCTGTCATCGATTCCACGCCTCACTTCTCAGCTACTCCAGTCAATCACATCTAAGAGCACCTCAATCACTCGACACACGAATCACTTTGCGCATAACAATTGAAGTAAAGATCGTGTTGGTATCTATTAAAAAAGAAGACTTCAAGGCTCCCGCCTGCTTTCACGCAATGCCATCATGCGTATACCCATCTGGTAGTAGTACAACGCCCCCTAGCCTTCGGTTCCCACGTTGGTTCATCAAATATCGCATTCCGGTCTTGGAGGACTCTGCCTTGTAAACTCCGTATATGTGAGGTCAAAAAGGGTGTGATTGAAGAGGGTTGTTATCGACTCTCCCATCGAAAAAAAGGTGCAGGGAGTCGAATAGGTTTTGCTAGTGATCTCGGCTCTCAGATCAAGAAGAACCCGAAAGCCGTAGCACCAAGCGCAAGCACAACTGCCATACTCGCAGCCCTCCCACCATTCACCCCCGCCGCAGCACCGCTACCACCATCGCCGCTCGCGGCCGCCGAAGCCGACGCCGAAGCGTCCGCCAGCACCGACGACGCGGCGTCCGCCTTTGTCGACAACCACGTCTCAGCGGCGCCCGCCTTGGTCGACAGCCAGGTTTCGGCGCCGTCGACGGCGGTGCTCACGTGGGACGCCGCGTCCGAGTAGAGGCTGCCGGCCTTGGACTTGACGCCGTCGGCCCAGGTGGAGGCTTCCGACTTGACGCCCTCGGCCCAGGTGGAAGCGTCGTTGAGGGCCGAGTCGGCGGCGTCCTTGGCCGAGTTGATGATGTCGTTGACGTCGCGGTCTTGCACGGCGCGGGGGATGACTTGGGGAGGGGAGGTGACGACGGGTTCGGCGGCGGCGCGGATGGCTTGGCCGACGTGGGCGCTGGAAGGACTGTTAGCAAGGGAGGAAGGGATATGGTGGTGATGGTGGTGATGGGGACGTACTTTTGGTTGGCGGCGACCATGCCGGCGAGGGCGAGGGCGGAGACCTTGGCGTAGTGCATGACGGTGGTCTTAGGTGTTTGATGTTGTAGTAGGTAGAGAAGAGTATGCGTCAAGGTCGAGGCAAGGTGTTGGTGTTGATGTTTGCAGGTCGGTAGTTGTTGTCAGTTGGTGTGGAGATGGTGAAGGTTAGGAAGAAGGTAAAAAAGTTGAACGGGGCAGGTGCCTTATGGTTTAAAAAGAGGACGGAGCGTGCGTGAGTGAATAACAATTCTAATGAGAGGGGGGACAGCCAGGTCAATATATCTGTTTCAACCAAAACACCACCACCAGCACGGCATGAAATTGGAGAGACACGCTTGTCGTCACTACCGTCCGACCCCCGGCAGGCTTGGACCGGCGGAGGCGAAGAAAATATCCACAGGGCAGGGCATTCCCGGCGCCGACTGGGCAAATCTGCGCAACCCATCTGGGCGGTGCTCAAGGGACGGCGTTGCAGGGGTTCATTGTCAAGACACCTCTCTTCGGATCATCCGTCCCCTTCAATTTCAGGCACGGCAAACACGTGTGGTACGCGGGTGTTACTGTCCGTGGCCATGTGTGTTTACGGGACAATTGTTTTGCGGTGAGGGTGTTTGTACTCCCGACTCTTGTCTGTGGTACAGTTCCAGATTGTTCTTTATCACCCGTTCTTTTCATGTTCTTCGTGTTGTTGTTGCCGGTCTGCCTGCTCGGCACATACCGCCCGACTGCACCTTAATTCTTACGTATGCCCACCTTGAGCTTAAGTTAATGCACGCCGGCAACGCCTGTTTCGAAAAAGCTGCGCCAGCATTTTCAGCTGTCCTTGGATCAGGCCAAACAAGTGCATTCTCTCTGAGCCCCCCGCCCAGCAAAACAAGCCCTTGTTGACCCGAGAGGCAGTGGAATCAAGGAACCAGCAACAATGTCCTTCTTTTCCTGCGCTCGCTCGCTTTATTACCCCGGGCTGCCTACCGAACCCTTGCAAATCACACCAAGACGCTCCATCTCCGCTCTCGGCTTCGGCTTCATCACCCAACTTTATTTTCCAGCCATTGACAATCCGACCGAATGCGATGCAGAAAGAGAGCCAAGTAACAGACAAACAAATGATTGCAACGAGCCACAGCATTACACGTCCACCCGCGTGGCTATGCCCTACCCGTTCGTCCCGATCGAGGCCACACCTGACGTTTCTGACCCCCCCCCCCCAAACCACCTTGGCTCCCTTGGCAACTTTTGCCAAGGAAAAACAGGCCGCACCACACGAAACAATGCTCATGTTGATCAAGAGGCAGACTTTCCGTCATTTGCTAGTGATTTCTCCGTTTCCGGTCTAGACCTCCTATTTTCAGAAACATGACCCGGCCCCCAGCGCCACTCTACTCACTTCATGGCACCAGCCACATTACGTGTTTTTGCCAAGACAGACGCGGGAGTAGTTCAGAGGGAGGCCTCTGTTTAATCTTTTCCCACCGACCGTCCTCGAACTCATCGAGCATTATTCTCACTCAAACAAACCCCAAACTATCGATGCGTGCATTTCCAGCTCATGCAGCCCCCCCCCCCCGGGTGACGTGGCTGTTCTAAACGGCCCAGACCTCCCCCATCACTTTCAGCTCAGACTTGGCACTCAAGCCCGTTTCCCATGACAATAGGCCCCGCGACTGCCGGCCGTCCTTGCTCGCTCCCGCAATGGCCCCCTTGCACGGCAATCAGAGGTTAAGAAACCCGAAAGCGGAAGCGAAAAAGCTTCGACTCTTGCAGGCCAGGCTTCATCTCGAGTCTCCGTCGAGCGAGTTTCGAGAAAGCAGCTCGACCGTTTCACGTCAGATGTCTCTCTTTGACAAACCGGCTCTCGCCAAACAAGTGTCTTCGTAACTACACGCAAAGGCCTACGGATATACATACAGAGTACCAATTGCTATTCCAGACCGCTTATACATTCCCGTTTCAGACCGCTTATGCATTCCCATTCCAGAACGCTGATGATGGCTATTCTGGAGCGCATGAAATCTTTCTTAAATCAAGTCCGCCTCATCAAGAAACCCACCTCGCCCATCACGAAACTCATCCGTTGGCGGCTGCACGGCAGCGTCGAGATCAGGCAAGAGCTCATCGAATCTTCTCGCTATCAGCAATAGCTGCATTCTGTTGAGGACGGAATAATACCTTGCTTGCGTCGCTGCAGCACGCTCATTCGTTCCCTGCTCACTCGTTCCTTGCTCGTTCGTTCCCCGCCCATTCGTTCCCTGTCTATCACCAGGGCTGGCCATCTCATCTATCCTTCTCGTTGTCAGCAAAGCTCATCCTGTCGGAAACGGAATAGTACCTTGCTTGCGTCGCTGCATCAAGTCCTCTCGCCATAAGCCCATTTGCAAGCCCATTCGGTGAGCGCGCTTCGTGAACAGTGGGCACGATCGTGTAGGGACTCAATCTTCTCGTTGTTAGCAGCAGTCACGTCTAAGAGATGGGATAGTACCTTGCTTGCGCTGCCGCAGCAAACCCATGACTTGCCTGCCGTATATCTGTGATTGCTGCCGCAAACCCATTCGTTGCCTGCCCTCCAGCTGCAATGTTAGGCATAACTGTGTTGAGATTTGGTCTTTCATTATTAGCAATCGTTACCTGTGTTAGAGATGGACGCACCTTGCTTGCGCCGCCGCAGCAAACCCATTCGTTGCCTGTCCTCCAGCTGCAACGTTGGGCACGATCGTATAAGGATTCGGTCTTTCATTGTCAACAATAGTTGCATATGTTAGGGATAGACGTACCTTGCTTGCACTGCTGCAGCAACCCCATTCGCTGCCTGTCCTCTACCTGCATTCGCTTCAGCGAACCCATTACTTGCCTGCCCTTTACCTGCAATGTTCGGCACGGAATTTGGTCTTCTCGTTATTAGTAATAGTCACAAGTGTCAGAGATGGAACGGTACCCTGCTTGCGCCGCTGGAGTAAACCCATTCCTTGCCCGCCCTTCGCCCGCACCATTGGGCGCTGTCGTGGAGGGATAGTACCCGGGTTCCTCTCCTCGAATGAAGTTGTTCCGAAGCTCTTGAACGTCAGTACTCGGCAATATTGGCTCTTGTCTTCTCATCGTTAGTGACAGCCACATGTTTTTGAAATGGAAAAATACCCTGCTTGCGTCTCTTCCTGTGCATCTGTCGCTATAACCAAGGGCTCGACCTCGTCACACAGTTGCTCCATCACGTCTATCATGTCCAGGCCAACCCTTGGCGGCACAATGATCTTAAATCCCATCAGTCGCGGATCTTCTCTCCATCCAGGGGCCATAGAAACATACCCAGGCGACCTGAACCATCCAGGCACAAGCTTCGCGAATGTTGACAAAGCAGTCCAGGTCGAGAACCTCGTCCGTCAGAACCAGAAACGCCGCGCACCAGGCGTGATCACGTCCGTAGTCGAAAATACGGCTGAGAGGTTCAAGGAAGTTGTAAAAAAGGTACTCGACACGAAGGACCGACTCCGGTGTCTCTGATGATGTGATAGAGTCCGGGTAGGCGAGCCCGAGTAGGTCGTCTTCAAATCGCAGGAACAGTCCACTTAGGAGTATTTGGTTCACGCTCAAGTTATCCCAGTAGTCTTCGGGATTCTCGAGGGTGCTCAGTCCGTTGACGTGTTCGGCAAATCTAAGCTGATGTCTCAGCATCGGCCAAAGGGCCTCCCAGAGGCCCCTGAACGCCGACACGTCACCTGCCCTGAGGCATAGGTCCCATGTTGAAGCTGTGCCGGGATAGCTGAGCTCGGGCAGCCTGTAACTGAATAGTAAAACCCGACTTGCGGCGTACTCAAGGACCGAAAGACTAAACACCTCAACCAAGTCCCGCTCCACGCGGTTGGCGCCGTGACGCTCACATGTCGCAAAGCCAATTTCGTACAGCTTATGGGGGGCGTAGAGGATAGGTTTGAGGCGTTGGACGAAATACAATGTCTCTATCAGCATGTCGAAACTTTCCCACACCTGCCTGATTCCGTACCAAAATCCTGGAAGAAAGGTGAAGAGGTTGAAATCTCCCATAGGTTGGTTAAACCCAATGGAATGCGGGACTTGACCATGGAGACCCAATGAATCCATGTACTTCAAGGCAATCACGAACCCGCGACTCCCGAGGATTCGCTGTTCGATAATCGTTTCGTCTGTTGCCGTTGAGGAATACTGAGTGGCCCTCTCCGGGGCGTAGTTCATGTTTCTGTCCATGAGGATGTTTCTAGTGAAGAGTGCCGGAGGTAGTCGCGTCGAGCGGTATTTTGCTTTCCGTGATAAGGATGCGCAATGGTGGATGATGAGCGGGAGTGACGGTGTGGTGAGATGGTGATGTTGCGGGATGCCGATGCCGATGTTTCGGGATGCTCATGTTGTTGCGTAGCAGAAGTCCAGGCGGAGTGTCAACGACGGAGGTAATCCACGCATCTCGACAATCTGTTTAGACGCGGGAAGTAGCCATTGCTGATACTGGACCGACTTGGAAGGAACTCTCTGTGGTGTTTATTTGGGTGAGGAGGTAGGCACCTTCCTCGCAACAACCAGCACCGTACAGAAGCGGAAGGACCGAGTGAGCCACCTGAGTTTCTCAATTGGACTAAGGTACCTAACAAATATGGAAAGAACACGCCTTAACTAACTTAGCGTAATTAGAAACAACCTTATGCTGCGCCTACCTAATACTCCAGTTATCTACCTGACGCTCTCTGACTTCTCCCATGCCACTCACGTACTAAGACCCTTCCATCGTGCGCCTATTCCCAACCGCTTCATTCACCGTGATGCTTCAGATGCAGTACTATGATCCTCTCAATGAGCCTCTTCTAGCCGAAATTCCACCTAATCTCCGTCTCTCTCTTGTTGAACTGTCATCTCTGTGTCTGTTTTCCCGATTGCGGTCCGTGTACGGTTTTCATGTGCCGCGTAACATTCGCGTTTCTGTCAGAAAACTCTCGACCGCAGATTGAGCACGACAACTTCCTAATGGATGATATTAGTCCATCGCTTGCCTCTGTTCATGGGTGCGATGATGTCTCACTTCTTTGCTCTCTCGTTGCCTTGCTCATTCCGCTTCTTTGCCTCCCGAAACTTCACTGCGATCTTGGAGCGGAACGCGCCGGCCTGTGGTGAGTTTTTGGGAAATAGTGCCTGTAAACACGCAAGTCAGAATTATTCTCTGGGTGCAGTAGTGCAACTTACATCGGCAAGCTTGTTCATGAAGTCGGCCGCCTGGTTGAGATCCAGAAAAAGCTGCTTTCTGAGACAATCCTCCGCGACGCTCACAATTGCTCGACACTGAAAGTCCCAGTATCCCCCTCTAGCTTTCTTGAGAGGCTCGAAAAAGTCGGAAATGTAGTGCTCCGTTTGGTCGCAGCGTTCCTCCATTTCCAGCGCACCCTTCACAACCACTTTGCCGACGGCCAACTGGCGTGGCATCTCGCCGAGATAGTCGAGGTAATCGTATATGTCCCGGAGATAGATGTCTGCTTGGAAAGTACTGCGGTAGTATGGCTTGGTCGACATGAATGGGTTCGATTGGGATTGTCCTTGAGCCATGAGACTCCCGTCGTGGTGGGGTTGATAGCCAGGCATGTGGCCGAGATTCCCCAACAACGGAGGGCCAGGCGTTTCCTGGAAAAAGACTGACACACCGGATGAATACTGGGGGAAATGCGATCCAATGGTGGCAAACCGAGCCGGATCCTGCGAAGGTGTCGGTCCCTGGTGCTGATGGCGCGTCGGAGCCTGCGTGTTCAGTTCAGAGCTAATCTTGGAGGCGTTGGCAAGTGTTTGGCTCGACGCGCTCGGCGCGTGGTGACCTGAGCTGAGGTCATAGGTTGCGTGCGTGATCGACGTCGACTGGTAGTAAGACTGGAGTCATCGTGGTTCGTAGTGCTCTGTTCTGTCGTGTACTGGTCGGCGGTGTGCTGATCGAACCGCGACGAGATCTCGGTCTCAAAAGCTTCTGTGTAAGCGTTGAGATATGGAGAGCGGTCTAGATTGGGCCATAGGATTTTCCAGAGATGCTCGAGAAAGAGTTTCTCCTCGGGCGACGACAGAGCCTCTACCCACTGCGAAATATGTATGGGGTTGCACGGTTGCTGGTATAGTTGGGAGAGGTGAGAGTACATGCAGTTTGACACAGCCATGATGGCAAAGATGGCGGGAAATGCGTTGGGCTTCTCTGCTCGCTGATCCAACATCTTCTGCGCTGCCAGGAGCCCCGTCTTAGCCAACTCGTGGGGGGTCCGACAACTGGAAAGGAGATTTGTCAGGACCGCATTGTTGGGGTTAGGGTCCGTGTCGATTGCTTCCTGGTTCTCTAGACTCTTACACACGCCTTCTAACTTGGCCTTGAGATCCCGCACGGCAGGCCAAGGATCGCCGAAGCAAAGTTGCGGGGAGTCGACCCTCTCAAGGTACATCAACATAACTCCAAGCCCACGCAGCTCAGCAATGCGATCGCGGGGGGGAGCATTCTGCATCGGCGGTTGGATGTAGGTGGCTTGAAAGGCGCTGGACGAGGGGTGGAAGATGTCAGCTGTCATCTTCAGCGGTCGGCCGAGCAGTCCCTGTGAGAGTTGGGAGCGATAAGATGCCTAATGGAGACACCCACAAGACTGGAGGTTTCGAGAACAAGGCAACGGGCGTGGAGGGCCTCAAGGTTTTATTGGGACTTTCCTGGGCTTTCTTCAACTCGCGGTTCATAACGAAGTTAGCGAGTCGAGGGGAGACAGTCGCGGATCGCCGGGTAGCTAGGTGAATTCTTCACACTGCCCGCTTCACTCACCAGATTCATTGCCGCGTGCGCCTCAAAACAATGTCGCCGCAAACCCATATTGGGGTCCTCGATTGGCCGGTAAGAGCATCAAAGGGAGGAAACGAGCCCGTTGCGAGCGGCGCGCGAATGCTCTTTCCGCAAAGAGTCAACGACTCTTTGAGGCGAGAGCAGAGCAGGGGGGAACTCGAGCCAGCAACCCATCGATGGGTCTGACGATCAATTGGACGAGAGGCAGACAACAACGCATGAAGGAATAGTGTGAAAAGTGTCGGTGTGGGCCTAACTCGAGAGAAGTGTGCAACTTGTTGGGGGCAGTGGTCGACGACCTCTTTGGAAAAGAGTCGGGCCCCGTCAGACGTGGCTTCATTTGGAGCCAAGGCATGATAGGATAGATGCAGCGGATGAGCAGGCGAAAACACTTCTTTCGAGAAATCTGGAGAGACTCTTGAGTCCATCAAGGTCGACATGGAAAGAGCTACGGCATTCTCCCCCCCGGCTGTGGCGAGGCGAATGTGCTTGCCGCATGATGACTGCCAGTGCTCGAGTGCCGTGTTGGCTTTGGAAATGACGAAGGGCGTGTCCTCGCTGGCTCGACATGAGAAGAGGGGCCTCTAGTCCCAGTGGAGGCGGATGGTTGCAAACTGAGCGGCATCTCTCTCTGGGAGTTAGGGGCGAGGCACTCTCGCGAGAGGGAGGTTGGGTCGCTTACTGAAGTAGGTACGTACAGTAACCGTCAGCCATCATCTCCGACGGTAGGATTGAAAAAAGAGGCAGCGCTGTGCATAAGAGACCCTGGACAGGCAAATATTTCGCCCGAGTCGAGTGTTGGCATGCAGGGGACGAAAGTGCGTACGCAGCATGCAGCCAAGAGGAGGCCTTGCCAAGCTTGGTGAGCAAGGAGAAGGCGTGTATTTCCTCGAAGATGAAGTCTATCATTGAATTGACGGATCCAAGTCGGTTTAAGTATTCTAGAAAGACCAGGATAGAACCTAACATCATCGCACAGCTCGGTGCCCAACAATGCCGCCTGGGAGAGGTGAGGTGTGCAAAACAACAGGCGAGTTGTGCGCGGGCGTACATTAGGCATCGGCGCCGCGGCGGGGTTTATGCAGAGTGAGGCCTTGTGCTGTTTCAAACCTGTTTTGCACACGATGAGAGCACGAAGCGACGCAACATAGAAGATGTGATCATGGTGGCGACTCGGCGTGTGGTGCAGCCTCATCTGTCACTCGGACGGTTTTCCGCTTTCCGGGCGCACGACAACTGAAGTCGAGTCGCATCAAGCATATAAGTGATGAATCTTCTTAATTTCTCTGAATTCTTTCAGAATGCCTCCTGGTGTGGCCGAAAAAACTCTTCCTGGGTCTCATGCAAGCCACCTGCATTATCACAATTGGCACTCCCCCACGGCCGAATGAAGAATCGGCAACGGGCTGTCAACACTTCACTTAGGAGAACACAGCGCGATGAGGCGGTCACAATAATCTTGCTTGGAGAGTTACACTGGCACTCGAAAAACTTGCAGCCGTTGTGACAGACTTCATCGGATGTGTGTGTGCTCCCCCTGTTCCATAACGTCCATCCCGTGTGGCCGCTCGGCAAGGCCACAACCCCCACACTACCGGCCGTTGGTGTAAGGCTGGCAGAGCAAGATAAAGCCTGTAACTGGTTCTTTTACTGGGGAGTTTAGGGGGCTTCAATCGGCTTTCACTGGCATCGCGGACGCTCGATGGACTGGCTCAGCCCCCAACATGAACTGCTGCTGCACTTGTCGTGGCTGAAGCCAAGGGATTGTCTGTATCTAGATGCTGAGGAGTTTGCGGGCGAGCTTACTGCATACCGCAATTAAGTTATTAATCATGCTTGAATGATGGAGCTTCGCTGAAAGGTTTCCGATGGTTTGCCACTGTAGAAGTCTAGAGTGGTGCTTGAGGAGAGTTGGTTCAACTGAGCCCGATTTCGCTCGTGAATTGGGCAACATATGCAGAATAGATGGCGAAAGACAACGCGAGTCACAAAATACACAACATGCTTTAAAAGAAATCAATTGGTAGAGTCATAATATCAAATTCAAAGTTGACTCTTCCACATAGACGCCTTTGGCAACATTCGAACTCTTCATATCCGTACACGACGATATAGCAATCTGGCCAAGTCATGAATCCCAATCCCAACCCACGAGGCGCTCGCTAAAGCGCGTCGGTAAAATAGCAATCGGCCAGTAAAGAAATCAACGCTCACGCACAGGAAGCGTAATGCGGGTTGCTAGAATGGCGAACCCGGGCCCGGCGCCTCATGCAGCTCTTTTCGTGTCGCCTAGCATTGTGACTCCTTCTACCAAAGTTCTTTCCGCAATAGAGGCAATTAAACTTGGAATACGGGGTCAAGTTGTCCTGGGAAGGCTGGAATGGCCGCGGAGCCGAATGAACAGGCTGCTCGAGAGAGACTTTGTTCTCCCAGCCAATGACGTATCGGTCGAATTTTCTTTGGAGGCGCTGTCGCGCCGAATCGTCTTGATCCGGCCAGAGCTATTCGAGCGTCAGTAACCAAGCTCAATACTGATCAATCGGTCTGAGTGGGCGCATACCACAACACTAAGCAAGAACTCTCGAAACTTCTCCATCTCCTTGAAGCAGCCGCCACTAAGATTCTTTTTTGCCACGGACAAGGCATTCAGGCATCGAGCATCTCCCTGTAGGTGAGCTTCCAGCGGCGCCAATCGCTCCATCATCTTGTTGGTTTCGTTGGGTGCGACGGGTAGTCTGCTCAGTTGCCTGTCGAACAGCTGCAGAAGCGAATTCAAACTATCGGTGGTGGTCAATTTCCGGGGAGCTGCGGCGACATGGGACATCAGATCAATATCACGGCCTGCCGGATACTGCTCTGGAACCGTCGAATCCGATATCTGGACGGCAGGAGAGTGCAGGGTGGGTGGGGAAAGCATTGAAGAAAAGGGACCATCGGTATATTCGGTCACGCTGGCAACGTCACCGTCGCTAAACGGATCGATCAGAGGCGAGCCAGGGGCCACCGGAGAAGGATGAGGTTCTTGCGAGCCCTGGAAGCCGCTGTCGCTGCAGGCGGATGGTGTTGACGCTCTGTAATGAGCATTGTTATACCCGAGCGGGTAGACTGGAGACAGAGTGACCCGGGGTTGGGCAAGGCTCGATTGTTCATGGCCGGTGGATATGACAAGCTGCCCGAACTCGCTGGAGAGGGAAAGGTTAGGGCTTGGTGGGGGAAAAGTGTTGGATGGGGTGCCCAGGTGAGCACTGAGTTGGAGATCCAGCTCGCTTGCCGTGAAAGGAGCGCCGCCGAAGGGATCAATGTGGCGCGTCGCAGAGAGGAGCTGCGGCTGGGCGCCTTCCAGAAACGGCCAGATTCCAGTGAAGACCATATCAATGAACCGTTGCTCATCCTCGTCAAAGGTGTTCAATTGCGACTGGTATTCTCTCTGTACCTCGGGTACCGACTTCTCGTTCAGCTTCATCAGGATTTCAGAAGCAGTCAGGTTGAAGGCCACCAGGCAAAGCTTGCTGCAGGGGTCGGAGAGCTCGTCGAGAAGTATCAGCTTCTCTTTGGCGTCAAAGGCGTGATCTATGAAGCCTTCGAGGTTGCCGCACCGTTCGATGACTTTGTCGAATAGTAGGATGGAGATGGGTTGGGTGTTGCGTAGCCTACTCCAGGTTGTTCCCAAGGTCTGTCGCGCAAGTTGCGCAACGGCGACCAGATCATTGCCATCCGCTGAAGTTGGAACAGTTGGGGACAGGGCGATAACGAGATGGAAGCGCTGGACTCGCTGGATGTCGGCGTCATGAATGACAACCGGGTTTGGTGTTGAATGGGGATCCGTGCCGTAGCTCATGGTGTCGCCGACTGGGGTGACTGGATACACTCCTGGTCTGTGGGGTCTGTTATAGGCAAAGAAGGCGTCCTTGAAAGTTGAAGTCTGCGGAAACGTTGTGCAGCATGTAGGCGTGGCGGGCTCCTGGTTCTTATACCAGTCAGATCGACCCTGACTGGGTACGCGATGGGTGCAAGGTGCAATAAGTCAACACTGGCACAATCCGGCAGAGGTGAGGCCTTTGTCCGAACTATTCGTACCTATGTACAGATGAAATGAAAGTCGTGTCTATCCGCATGTAGGCACGCACGGAGCAGGACACAGTGGCTGTGCCAATTGTCTGGAGAGTCCATTGGGTGTTGACAGCCGCCCCCCACCACACACTTGCTCGCCGCGAGCTACAACATTGCTCGCCGCGAGCTACAACATTGCTCGCTCAAGATGCTCGCTTCGAGTCACTTGTCATGCGATTCCTGCCGCCCAGAGTCCATGGTGCTCGCTCCAAAAAAAAAAACAAGAAGGGACTCTCCAGCCCCGAGAATGGGGCGGATTCAGTTCTACGTGTCCGCCCTCGACGACCGTTGGACTCGTTTCCTTTGGATGGTTCCCTTACGAGCCTCACCCTTAAGGGTTACCCAGCCGAATTCGACAGGCGACAGGACCTTTCCCTGCTTCATATTTAGTGTGTTGACCCTTCTCTGCCCTATGTTTCTGGGGTTGACCCTTCTCTGCCTCCGACTCCAAGTGCCGACTCATCTTGAATGACGCCGATGTCACGTCTTTTCTTCTTTTTTTTTTCGAGTGCTCTCGATTGCTCTCGAGTCCTCGACTCTCGGCGACGAGAGCCCAATGATATCCCGTGACAGAATCTTGTCCAAATCACTAACGACTTGGTAGGCCTTTCCTGCTCCCAGCTCATCTGTCCCTCCAAACTCTCATCTCCATCTTTCTCGACTCCAGTTCTCTCCCTCGCCTTCGTTTCCCGGCACTCCTTGGGCCCACCGTGCTCACTCGCTCCAGAAGACGCAGTCAAGGTGACAAAGCTTGGAGGAAGGGGGGCGGGTAGAACATCCGGCGCTTTGTGATGGAGTGAGCGAGCAACAATGCGAGCACTGGGGACGGGAAGGCCTTGTGGGATCGGAGGGGCAAAGGAGGGGCAACAGAGGGGTCACCGCTCGCACACAGCACCAGCGATCCAATCAATAGCATACGCCAAGCAGCGAGAAGGGAGCAACTGGGTGCGGTGGAATGTGCCTGTACGTAAGTAACGAAGCGTGTATGGACGAAGCACGAGCAGGACTCGCGACGTCTGCAACATTGAACTTCATTTCCGGGAAGACAACACATCCCAAGGTCACGTTCTACGCGATGCTTACCCGGCCCCAAAAGTGAGGCTCGCCGTTCAGGGGGGTCAAAGCACATGACACAACGGGGTAAGTGTGCACAATTTGCCCGAAAGGACGGCCTCATGCGAATATTCTGCGGCCGTTGGCGATTTGGCACGCAAGGCGGCGGAGAGTCACTGCCGAGGAGCGGTTGGGGGCGGGATGGCTTTTGCAGAATGTGACGGTTTCTGCACTTCAGATGCCGATGGATGGAGGGTGTTTTCCGTCACTCGCAGAACGGCGCCACTACCAGCATCTGAGTGCCGAATAGCGCCCGTTAGGACTCAGTTGCAATCCTCACTTCAGAGGAGACCGGTCTTGCGTCAGAGTTGGCAGAGGGTATGTTCGTGCGAAAAAGCAGCCGTATCACGATTCACGACGGGCTGGGCAAGCCACCAACCCACCAGGGTGCATAGAGGGGAGTGATGTGGCCACCCTCACCAAACGAGCGGGCAACCCAGGACACTCCGGCGTTTTGTATATGAAAAATTTTATGCGGCTCTTGCTGGATGCCCTCCAACATTTGATGCCTTGGCCCATGAATCTTGTGTGGTGGGTGCCAAGGCCCAAGGCGCTCTCAACCATCTTCTGGCGGAACACTGCCTCCCTTCCATTCAGCCCTGTATGGGTACTTAACACAGCCACAGCTAATTGGGAGTGTCGGGGGGGTGTGCCTTGGCAACAGCAGGCCCCATTGGGTTTCCTCTGCCTGCCCATCAATTAGGCCCAACCATCCATTTGGCAGGACGAAAACTTGGCAGGACAGCATCTGCTCTGCTGAACAGTTTTGAGGAGACGCTTGCGTTTTGATCAAGTCAGGTGTGCGGTGGTATCTGCGAGGCATTCAACAGCTGGCCTCACGAGGTTGACTGAATGAAGGGAGGTGATGTTGGCATGATTTGTAAGTGTTTAGGCGCGTGCCATTATTCGCACAGTGCGTATCCGTGCTCCGTAGCATTTCGCACTTCGGCGGGAAAAGATCTCTCGCTGCTCACTTCAAGCGGGAACTTGATGCACGGACCACAGGGGCCGGTGTGGTAATCAGGCCTTTTTGGGGTCTCGGTCAACTGAAAACACCAAGAAAGTCGGCACCTTGCTGTATTCAGAGCTTCACTTTGCAACTGCCCATATCACGGCCTGCGTAACTACCCAATAGCCCACGAAATATGCTCTGCCGAGGAATAGTATTCCGCCCATTCCGCTACAATAGAGTATGGGCATAATACCGTATGAACAGTAATACTCGAAAGAGAAGTTGAGAACACAATATGCAGCCGTGTTCACCATACGCACAAGAAGATCCCCTTAAGCATTACATGAAGCATGGCTCTTCTCATGTTCTCATGCAATTCTTTCAGTCCAAGGATATCCATCTACCTCGAGGAGCTCCCTGATGATCATCCAAACCTGGAGTGCAGTGGCGAGTCTTAATGTTGGCCGTTGGGGCACTTATCGAAGATCGTCTCCAGGTGGGCCTGAACCACACCCACAGAACCCCACGCCACCAGGCGTTAGTTAAGGCTGGCCCAAAGAAAGAAAAGAAACGCCGTCAGAGATGCTTAAACTATGGACGAACTGGATGCGGATGGAAGGAGGCTGCAGGTAACGGGTATCATGTTCTTAATTTAAGATTTATACCCTCCATATTACGTATTTCTTATCGACCCCGCCATCTCGAACCCCTCTCGACAATAACCGAAACTACATGTCAATCTGGCATGGATCGTGGACTATCCGGGCTGTGGGTGGTTCTGGGCCCCCAAACTACCAGTGCATTCCTGTCCAAAGCAAAGTCTTGGGAGGCCAGGGTCCAAGACCTCATAGGCTCATATGCATAGGCATGTCAGACATGTCGGTTCCAAAGTTCGCCGGTGTTTCTTCTAGATTGGTGGCCCGAATTTCTCCTAGCTACGTGAACCGCCCACTTCAATCGAGCGATTGCAGCTCTAGTCTGAACAAGATGCAGAGACTGCCGGTGTTGGTTTCTTACGAAGATATGAGACCAAAAGCTCAAACCATTTAATGAAGTGGTCAACACACGCAAAGCTCCAATTGACCAGCTCGTAACCGTCGTGCAAAGAAGCAACATTTCTCGCACACGCGAAAGACCTCCCAGTATGCGTACTTCACAAAAAATGCTAATCAGGATGATGACAGAGTTTTAAATTTCGCCTTTTCTATATACTCATCTCCCTGTCTAATGTAGTCAGCGACAAGGAACAAGTCAACACAAAGGAAAGTTGAAGCCTCGCAGCCATCCACTTTGGTACATACCTCCCGTCATCCCAGATCCAAAACCAGCTCTCGAGGGCTCTCTCTAAGCCTTCTGTTGAACGAATTCCAAGCCAGAAAAGTAGTAATTAACTCGGAGAAAACTCCTCGCTTCTCCCCGCGCACGAGCCGTCTCGCAAGTGTCGCTGAGAGCTGGCCTTGGTCGCAAAGGAGTTCCCACACAGTCTGCAAGGATATTCAGGTTTTGGTCTCCCACAGCGTTTGCATTGTGTGCAAGTATATTCAACTCCTCTGCGACGGCTTCTCACCCTGTTCTTCCAGCGAGAGACCTCCCGATTGAGGATGGATTTGAGGTCCTCTTCCACTGAGCTAGGGTAGAACATCGCGGCCTAATCGTTTCCTGTGCTAGAAGCAAATTATGACATCGTATAGGCCATGATACGTACCGGAATGCATAGGATGTACTCTCGAACCTCATCAATGTTTCCGAAGCAGCCGCGCTCGAGATGCTTGCTCACAGCATCGAGAATCGTTTGACATCGAATATCCTGCCTCACAACATGGGACCTCTGGAGTGGCAATATGAACTGATCCCTCATGTTCTTCATGGTCGTTGGACCTTCCTTGTTGTGATTGGACTTGTATGTCACTCCATTGCCGGATAGCCTCCAAAGGTAGTCAGTGAACTTGTCCAAGAATTGCAAGAAGCTAGTCAGGTTCTCAGCCAATTGCTTCTCTTGGGGCAGGGCTGGCAGGCTATCGACGTTGACCGTCAGATCCGGCATCTGGGGTTCCGTTTCAAAGCCAAAGGGCGCCTGGAGCGCTCCGCTTGCGAACATGTCCCCAGCAAGCGCTGTCTGTTGTGAAATGCCCTGCGTTTCCGAGCCCCATGGCTCGGCCCGTCCCGGAGCAGGGAATGGCGACTGCCATCCAACATAACCGTCACTGCGGGTATCGGCATCTGAGGCAGACGAGGCTCCAAAGGCCGAGCGCCCGGTAGCCGAGGCGGACATAAGTCGGGAGTATGCCTGCCCTTGAGCAGTAGATGGCCACGGGGCTGTGCTCGACCATTCGTTGTAGTTTGGTTGAGACGTGGGCTCTAGGGCACTCTCTAGAGGAAACCCTAGATCCAGATCGAAGCCCTCGAGTCGCATTTCATCGCTTCCGATGTCGCGGCCTGGGGGCACTACCTGACCCAAATAACGCCACTGGTTCTTGAAGAAGATTGCAATCTCTGCCTTGTCCTCGTCCGCAAACGTGTCCGATCACGCCTGGTAGGTCTCACAGTTGCTCTCCAGGGTCAGCTCGCCCTTCGCCAACAAGTAGTGGGAAGTGATCTGCACCAGGATCATCAAGGAAAACCTGTTGAAAAACACTTCTAGAGCCCCTTCTCGTAGGAGCGTCTCGGCCGCGTCGAGCCCGTTTTCGAAAAGGTCCTCGGCGCTGTGGCACTTGGCGAGCACGTTTCTGAATTCGGCCGGCATGGTGTCCGCGTCGTTGTTCAAGGCGTTCCATATCGACTCCACGCTAGACTTGATGTAGCGCGCTGCCGAGGCTAGGCTGTCGTCATCGGGGACGGGGTCATCGTTGGCGAGGTTGTCAGAGTTGTTTGACGGCGGCGGGCTCCTGGGCCAGGCGGGTTCGACCATGTGCACAGCCGTGCGGACGCCATGGAGCTTGGAGATGGACATGCTGATGGCAATAACGCAAAGAAAGAAGACCAAGAGGTCGGTTGTCTGCAAAAGGGCAAATGTTCGTTGTGGACTCCAACGTGGACGGTTAGGCGGCCAAGCCATTGTTTATATACGGAAAGAGGTACCGAATATCCATGCTGGGTTTCCGGTCTCCGAATCCACGGTCGCAGTCTAAGTTGGCCTTTATTCCATCCCATGTTCGCATCCCTCTTGTTCACAAAGGCCTATCCTTGCGGGGTGAGGCTCTAGGTGGTTCTTGGCAGGAACAAGCCGTCCCTCCGTTGCCAATATCGCAGCGCCATACGACTATAGCCGTAGCCCACGGCTGGGCAGTGAGCAGCGAACGAAAGTCGGAACTTTTATACATGGTTAGTTAAACCCAGGACCGTCCGGTAAAGAAAGAGCGAGTCAATGCACTTACTCCGTCTGTGCTCGAGTCAGCTCATCGTTCGGAGAACAAAACACAAACGAACAAATATATTAACTAGTTACTCGAAAGAGTATCGCGCAGGGACTACATTACGGCTGGACGGAGTCGCTTTGTGAGTACGGATCGAACCACTTTAATGAGAATGAGGTGAAGTGGTTGAATTGGTCTTCAATTCACACTTTGCGCAAAGACTCTCAGTCGCATACTTACTCTGAGTAGGCCGGCCACGTCGGCATTGAGCCGTGGAGGGAACCTTATCCGTATTTAGGCCCCGGGTCACTCACTCTCTCCCTTACCCGATGCTGCCCCTGTGTGCCAACACGCGAAAATGAGGTGTCGAGGGGGGCAAGAGAGCCTCGATAAGGCATTGATGGAGTTGAGGCTGTACCGTGTTCAATGTACGTACCCAAGTACCGTTCTATTGAACTGAGATGAAGGTGTGCTCGAAGAGACAGGCTAATAAGTATTGGGTCGCCAAACCCGCGGGCGTATGACCACCTCCTTTGATGGCCCGTCCCATCCACCCCAATTGTGGCCGGTGTTGTCGCGTAAGGGAAACGACTTAGGAGCAAAGGCCTAGCCCTTAGCAACTGGATTCGTACACGAATGGGTTATTGGGACGGGTGCTCAATGCTCATGGACACGCGGGTCACAACGTGACAGAACACACTGCCACTGCAGGAGACCAACTTTCTTTTGCAGGGTGGCCAGGCCTCAAGGGGATTTATTACAACGCGAATTTTCCGGTGAAACTGGGAAACTGCAGCTTCCAATTTGCTCTCGTTCGCAGCTCATGCAGCACAGGGGACACGCATCTTGAAACCGTAGAACCGCGTTCTATGTGAGATGCTACAGGGGATCCCACGATCAGGTACTTAGGCATTTGCAGTAATGCATCAACGTATGCAGGTTTCGTATACCGTTCAAAACTGTGGCGTTTGCGCTGAGGAATCCGTTCAAGAGATCGAGCCTTGGTTCTCCAATCCTCATCAGAAAGGTGGAAGGCGACCGCCTGCGTCGAGTAGTGCAGGAGAATAACTCCGTGTCTCGGCTCTCGCCCGCCTCAACCTACCCCAGTGCATACGGGCCCCCTCCCCGCGAAAGAGCGACCCTCAGAGGGCTCCCAGGGGGTGTTTCTTGGTAAGGTCGTAATAATAATCGATGAGAGGGCTAGTTACAAAGAGCATGTCGCGAGACAATCACATAACTCATTTTCCGTCACAGAAAGGGCGCGTCTCGAGGATCCCAAATCACCTTGGCGATGCCTAACATGAGGTCTCTATCATTGCGGCAGTGCCTGTCCCGTACAGCACGTATCTCGACATCTATGCCCAGGTTGAGTTCTTCACTGCGCTTCACTGCCATAGGGTCATCAAGGCTCAATGCTCAATATTGCTAACAACTGTTCTAGCTGCATTGATACCTAGGGCCACAGGATAATAGCACTTCATCCATGAAAAAATTAGGTTTGAATAGTTTGGGCAGATGGCTGCTGCCTATTTGAATCGTGTGTGTAGCTGGCACTGCGAGGAATTAGATAGCCGGCTGGAGTGGTGTTGACCGAGCGGAGGGAGGCGATGGTGGTATGAGCTGCAAGTGTCCACGTTTAGAGATGAACGAGTGATTCGGGAATTACTATTCGCGATCTACGCAACATCTCTACTTCCCTATTTGTTGCGGTGTTCTCACGCAATAGGCTCCGCCGCGTAATAATATACCGCCCTTTGCAGTCACGTAACATGGAGTTATGTATAGCACGAATTAATTCGACATCTAATCCAGAAACCATAGTAATAGCAATGCTCAATGGAAACCCTCATAAATAGCCATATCCACCATACGTACCAGGGTCTCATCAATCGTTATATGAAACATAGCACCTTCACTTTTCCCAACCCAATTTCTCCAGTCCAAGAACGCCTAGCTCGAGGGACGCCCGGATGATCATCCAAACTTGTCCATATGGTTGCACATCTTGACGCCGCAGCCAAGAGACACCTACTTCTGTCTTACCATGTTCGCTTCAATCTTCGCTGGGCGAAGATCGGCCGCCAAATGTCGAGGGCCTCTGGGCTCGGCGCTGCCTCGCACCCCTCGTTCCTGAGCCGTGGAGATCGTGAACATGTCTCCTCAGGTTGTATGACCGACCGAAGGACCTGTTACAATGCTCGCAAGTGAAATTCTGCCTAAGTGTATGGAATCCAATCAGTATCCGTATTTTGGTTGCTTGACGTTGGTGCCTAAGCTGGTGAGACGCTGGTGTACTTACCCTGCAGCTGCACGCCTGCTAGCTGTGCTTTGGCGACCAGTTAACTGTCGAGGGATACATTGTGCATGACGCGAGCGCGATGCACTGCCCTTATTCCCCTGGAAATTCATTACCCATTCTGAAAAATCCTCATGGGTCGCTTCATCGAAGACCTCCTGTAATACCGTGTGAACATCGCAACTTCGATCTTGTTGAAGCAGAATTGGGTGTGGGTACCTGTCCAAATTGAACCATGTACAGCTTTGCCTTGCAAACACTCTTCAAGTATCCAAAGCTCACAAGCCTCTTAGTAACTTGAGCAATCGCCTGAAATGATGGATCTTTTTCTTGGCTCTGATCCAGAAACGGCTGTATGAAGCCGTTAACAAGGTTGGCAATACGAGACTGTTCTTGTTGTAGGTACGCAAGAAGCGACGATTGGGAATCCTTAGTGGTCACCCCGTACCCTGAAAGGATGTAGGGGAATTCCCCTAAGTGATGGAAGAGATCGAAAAAGGCCTTGGAAATGTTGGTCGTGTGGAGACTCTTCACCGATGGGGTTGGCATTTGGATGGCGGGCAAGTCCCTCAAAAATTCGTCTAGCCATGACGTCGTGTCAGGGTCTTGCGCGGGGGCAAGGCTGGCCGAACGGGCCGCCCCTGGTGACATTGGAGTAGCCTGGAGACTTATTGAGGGCCACAACCGTTGAGCGATGGTGAAGAAGGCGTCTCGCTCGTGTTGCTTCGAGATGGCGCTGGACCAAAAGTAGATATCATCAAACACGCCATCGTTTTGACGCTCCTCGTGGCCGTTCAGCTGGGTCGAAACTGCGTGTGACAGGCAGGCTAAAGCAAACCACGACTTCAGGTCGGTCGGAACCGTGCCCGTCAAGATGCTTCGAAACGCCAGAACTCCAGCGTCTCGAAGTCCTGCGGCATTGTGGTACTGATTGCAGATATGAGTGACTGCAGCGAGACTGACTTCGACGGCCAATTGACGAAAAAATGGCCAAATGTCCTCTATTAAAATCCGGACATTATTGATGACGCGCCAGTTGGATAGTTGGATTGTTGTAAGTGGTCGCTGCTGGGGGGAGAATTTGCCGCGTCGAGAAAATGGAAGCCAGCGACGAGTCCATCGAGCTCGGCGAGGACTCTTGGGAGCTGATCAACTTCGATGGCACGCGGAGACTGTATGATGCCTCGCATTTTGAGGATAAAAAGGCAATACAATGTCTGTAGTATATGGGAGACGGCCATGGTGTTCTGCTGGGTCACTTTTTAAAGTACGATTTTGTCGGATGCTGAGAAACGGCACGGACGAATTTCTGACTGTGTTTCCGAACCCGGTGCATGCAACTTGAAGCCCGACGAGGTTCCTTAGGGCGGTTGGTTAGTCGGCCAGGCAGGCCCGCCTCCAACCAACGGGTAGCGCCTTCCATTGTCACTTGATCTTCGGCCTCGAAAAAGATTGTCTGGTCTTGTTATGAGGCAGTGATGGCAGCATCACAGTATGGACTACGAAGCCGAAGACGGGCTCAATTTGACCGCAGATGCGCTGGAAATCGCGCAGGCAAATAAAGATGATGTGTACATGAGTTTTTAGTTGCAAGTAGCGGTAATCACTTTCTGGGATTGCAGTTGAAGCAGCAGAGGAGTGGTATCTGTGACGTCGTGCTGCCGGGATTGTCGACCTAAGTTAGACGCCATGCTTTCAGCCCCATCTCCCGATTGGATCTCCACATCTTAGGACATAACCACCCCATCGGAACGGGACGCATATGAAGTGGACCTAGGCAGTAATACGCCTAACTCCCTAAGATACACACAATAGCATCGACGACTCCTTTTCCTTTAGGAGTAGCGCCACCCCTCCTCTGTGGTGCTCCAAACCGCTCTTGGGCTGGATTTTGCAGGCGCCGCAGTTGCCCACCTCACAACTCAAGTGCACCTCTCCAAACTCCCGATGCAGCGCCTCGACAGTCGGAGAGGCTAGCAGGGCCTAGAAGCGTCGAGGAACCCGGTTGCTTGGCGAAGAGTCAGACTGGCTGTAGAAACGCCCGCGAGAATTTCTGGGTAGCCCTCCGGAGGCAAGTATCTATGTACCAGTTGGCTGGTGCCCTTGAAGCAAGAGCAAGCCAGAATCCCCCTTCTTAGTTGGTTAGTGCTCCTGCCTTCAATCAACGGGTAGAGCTAGCTCTCCGTAAACCAGGCTTGACAAAGGTGAGCATCAGCCGGTGGCCGAAGGACTCTTACCCGTTGGCTGAAGGCGGTGAAAGCTGGAGCGTCTATCGATGCTTCTCTCTCTCTGTCCTCAAACGCACCCTGGCCCCCTTCCGAGTCTCTTGATGCAGTGGGCTTTCCGCCTTTGGCTTGTTCATGGGGGTGAGGCCGACACTGATTATTGCCGTTGGCTATTCCCATGACTGCTGTGATTGCTGCAATAGCTTCAATCTTTCCATGTTTGGCGATTGGCCGCGTTAGCTTCAATTTCCTCGTGGCTACGAACACAGACCCTACGGGTGTTCAAGCACTGCGAGGATAACTGCACTTACTCGGAGCTTACCCGTGCTTTTAGCAATGCGTATGAGGTAAATTTTTCTTTTCTTCTCCAAATTTCAGGAGCTTCTCGTACTTAGCAAAACACCACCAACTTTCATGATGATGCGGGGGGGGATCTTGAAAAAGAGCCAGGTCGTGGACGAGGGGAAGTGGGGACACCAAGCGACCGAGCTGTTGAGCAACAGGGCTCAGCCACTCAGCTGTTGCTTTGCTGACGAGTTGCCACACGAGCACCGAGCACCGAGCACCGAGCACCATGCTCAAGAGCATTTCCAACCGAGCTCATGAGGAGGGAGGAGTTAGCTTATTAGGCCTCAGAGAGGATTGATTGTGTTTGCGCTTGATATGATCCTCTTGCTCGGACGCAACCCTGGGAAGCTACAGTTGCAGGCAAATAAAGATGATGTGTACATGAGTTTTTAGTTGCAAGTAGCGGTTATGAACAAAGAATTTTTCACTGACAAGTGCAAATGGGTTACTTAGGGGAACTTCAAATTGTCACTTCCCTGTGTCTGTTTCTCGTTCTTATAGAGCAGGCACAGGGAAACGACGACTCAAAGGCTCTCTAAGTACTGGGGCGAGTTGCTTAATGCTCATGAAAGCATACGCGGGTCATAATGTGATAGAACACACTGACACTGCAGGGGACCAATTTTCTTTTGTAGGGTAGCCAAGCTTCAAGGGAATTTATTATAACGCGAAATTTTCAGGAAATAGCAGCTTCCAATTTGCTCTTATTCGCAGAGGTTTCCCTCCATGCCATATAATTAACGGAGGAGAGCATGTCGGAAACGTGACTTCTCGTGAATGGCTACGACATGGCCCAATTTCCATTACGAAAAGGCTCTTTCGAGAACCCAAAATCACACTGAGTTATGTGTGTAGCTATAACTGCGAGGAACTAAACAGCTGAAGGGTCTTTCCCCCAAAAGATGACACTATAGTGGCTATGGTTCGTAAGTCAAATTATAACGTGGAATTCAATCCTCCAATGTGGTATATGAATACGTCTTTACGGCAGAATATCTCCATATAAGGCATCATCATCATGCCATGAATAGGTAGATTTGAAGCAGTACGAAAGTTGGGTAAATCCTCCACGTGAGGGCCCCCTACTACAACATCAGTCCATTCTTTTCCCAGCACAGTTATCATCCGGAAACTCCCAAGTTTGCCGCGATATTTCCGTTTCATTGCCCGAACATTTTGTGGCATTCGGGCTGTAAACACACATGGTCTAGCTACTCTTCATGGATGATGGAGGCTGCGAGTGCGAGGTCGTCACGCGCCGTTCTCCGTTCGTGCCAAGACTCGATGTGCCTCTTCAGGTTGAAGTTCCGATTGAAGGACCTTCCACAGTGTCTGCAAGAGAAGCGCTTCCTGCAGTATACACGCAGGCACTTGTCAGTGAAAAAATCTTTGTTCATAAACAGTACACAGGACGATTAGAGAGCCCGACTTACCCTGTAGGCGCTGACTTGGTGACTCTGCCAGTCACGGCTCGACCTGATGGTTGAGTCGCATTCCGCAGTGTTCCCTAGAAACCAGCGCTGGGTTCAAATCAAATAAATGAGGGATTTTTCGAGATTTGAGTTGAAGGCGCCGGAATTTGATTTGAACGGCAGGTAGTCAAAGGGATTTGAATCGAGTTCAAATAAACAGTGATTCTCATAGTAATGCAATCTGATCGGAGAATCCTTCCGCCTTCTTCCAGTTCCGGAGGCATTCGGTTGCCTCGAGGGTCGAATCTTGTAGGCTATGCCGTTGGCTGCTCACAGTGAGCTTAGCGAGGCTAAATGTGCGCTCACATTCAGCTGACATTGAAGGTATCGTGAGAATATCAATAGCCATTTTCCCAAGCAACGGATATGTGTTTTGCACCTGCAGCCACCAGTGAATAGGGTCAGTTACCCGCATCGGGGTGGTCGAGAACCAGGAAGCTAGCTCTTTAGTGCTGCTGCCATCGTGCCCAGCCTGTTGCTCATAGAAAGACCTGGGCAATAGATCAGGCAAGCTATCTTCCCGTTCTGACTCTTCCTCGACGATGGTGGGAATAACTTCATGTGCCCAGCCGGTGAAAAAGAACTCCTTGAAGGTCTGTTTTATCGAGGCTGCTCGGTGAGGCAGCGTTGACTCGATCCAGCGCATTGTGATGCTTGGGTGAAGTATTACAGCCGCCCAATAAGCCGGTGAGTGATCGAGGAGGCCGAGATAATGCGTTAATTGACTCATCGCAGCGTGACAACAGCGTTGAATAACCGGGTTATGAGGCTGGGCGGCAGGCCGAACATCGAGGTCATCGTCGTCATCGTCGCTAGAGGCATTTCTTTGGGTGCGGATAGGCCAGTCGAGCTCGAAGCCGCGGAGGTGATGTGGTATTTGGGTTGCTCGTACTGGCCGGCGAGGCTCGAAGGTGGTGATGTTCGTGATAGAGGCAGGATTTCGATTATCGCGTTCTTTAGTGAAGTGATTGGAAAGGCGCTGTAGGCTCTGAATGACCCAGCTAATCGAGCCGGGTTGACGGGATTCGAACCTCTTGGTTTCCTCACGGCAAGGCTGAAGAAGATCCTTTATCTCTTGGAGGATGTCCCAGTCATTCGAGGTGAGCATTGCGGATAGAGGAAGCTGGCGATTAGGAGCCTCGTTGCTGTTGACAGCGATGAAATGCATCACCGGTTCCTTGAGTCTGATGGCGCGTGAAATCATCGCCAAGGTCGAATTCCAACGCGTTGCAGTGCAGTTGATAAGCTGAATGTTGTGATGTACAGAAAATAGGTTGCTGGCATCATCGGCGGCGAGGTTCTTTCGATAATGCTGAATCGAGATAGCAAAACTATCCCGGCGTTGAGGCGAGCGGCGGATGAAGGTGACAAGGTTGTAAAGCCTCGCAACCGGGCCTGACTCTGCCCATTCCTTCATCTCTTCGATAGAGGCACATGAAGCCGGCGCGATGGGCAGTGAGGTCGACGATCTTTCGGTGCCGGTGATGAAGGCCTGGGCCACCAAGTTGATGATATGACCGATGCAGCGAAGGCGGGCGAAGGCAGGATTCTTCAGGGCGGGATTGAGGGTATGCATCAAGGAGGGAAGCGAAATGAGGTGCCTAACGCCTGTATCGTTAGAAGGGATGTTATCGAGCGTGAAAAAGCCAAGGTTATAGAGCTCGAAACTGGTGATAGCCTCAGCGACGGCCTGAGCAAAGTTCTCGCCGGAATGAGGGCCTTGGATGCGCTTGAGCCCGAGCAGCCGGGTCTGACTTCGATGTTGCTCATCGAGGAAGTGGCAGACGATGCTTAGGAGCCCCAGTTGATTAGGGGAGGTCCAGCTATCGAAAGTGAGGTGCACAATTGAGGTTGCCTTGGATAGCCTCTCCTTCAATATCCCTTTGGCAGTGTTGAAATCCTCCAAGAGCCAGTTCTTGACTGTTGAGTGTGACTCCGGCATCAGTTGAATCGCTTCTTTAGGCATGTGAATAAGGCGTTGAAAAGACTTATGTTCAACGGCAGCAAGAGGGATGTTGGCATCGACAACCCAGTGAATAAGGGCTTCTTTGAAGTCGGTGTAGGTGAGGCTGGTGATAGCATCAACCTTCCGTTTTTTCGTGCGAAGGTCGTGAAGGGATATCTCAGCAACTGAAGGAGTCTTATTAGCTTCTATTGAGGCTGAAATTTGATGCCTTGCCATAAGGTGGTCAGCAGCTGAAGAAGTTGCTGTTCCAGCAAAAAGTCGGTTTTCTGGGTTCTTGGTGCGGTCACAGATCGAACACATCCAAAATCGCCGGTCAGTCTTGTTGTTGATGACTTCAAGAAGGAAATAGCCGTGATGTGTGACCCAAGATGGCTTTTTCCCTCCTTTCCGCTTGATCCAGGTCTGAAGGATAAAGGCGCGATCGTTGAAGAAAACGCGAGGCAATTTGGCTATAGGCCCACGAAGCTGCTGTGATGTAATGAGTTCGAGCTGTTCGGCGATCGAGGGGGGTTTTCGGAAGGCTGAAAGATTCGTAGATGGTAAAGGAGCGGCCTGGAAGATCGTGGGCGTGATTTCAGCGACATCAGAGTCGTTGGTCGGCGTGGAAGGGCAAGGAGAGGCCATCATGAAGGTGTTGATGATAACTGTGGAATGCAGCTTGTGGTGTTTTCACGCGCCAGACCCCCTTTGCATTCGGCCTAATTGGGGTTAGTGGCTGTTTTTTAATTGGCTTCCGGCCTGGTCCCACTATGGGTAAACTTCGGGAACCCTTCTACCTCACTTTTTTAGCAAGAAAAATAGCAGCTTACTGCAGGGTAAAACCAGCATTCAACACCATAAAAATCATCACCACCTTTTTTCCTTATTTGAATGCATATTTGATCATTTGATGACCTCGATTTGATTTGAATCATTTGATCAGATTCTATATTTGATTTGGTTTGATTTGAATACATTTGAATACATTTGATTTGAACCCAGCGCTGCTAGAAACCCATGACCCAATCCGCAAACTGGACGGCATCAGTTTCATTGAGCACTGTCTTCAGATAGGATGTCAGTTTTAACATGACATGTGAGTTTGTAGCTTCACTTACATATCCAAACCGTGCGATATACAACCTGGCGTCGCTGTCCGTTCGCAAGTATCCAGACTCTATAAATTTCTTTGCTACTGGCGCAATTGCCTCGCATGTCGAGCTCTTTTGTTGGCTTTGATCCAGGAATGGCTGGGCGAAGTTCTCGACAAGGTGGACGACCTGGGAGTGCCGCCGCTGCAAGTACACAAGAAGCGACGAGGGGGACATTTTGACCGTTACGCCGTTACCCGAAAGAGCAAATAAGAGGCGCTCCAAGCGGCGGAGAAGATTCAATACGGCCTTGAACAGATTTGTTGCCTGTAGTGTTTCCGTGGATGGGGCCGATCCTTGGCTTGTCGGCTCCGGTGGAGTGTTGAGATCCGGATAAAACTCCTCATTGAGATCGGCATGCCCCGTGAAAAGGGACTCGAAGTCCATATCCCCGGCAATGAGTAGCCGATTGGGTTGCTGGCTGGTGGTTGGCTTGACGGGCCGTCCCTGGCGCCTGAAGAGACGGCTGTGACGCCCAGGCGACGCCAGTGTGAGTCTGGAGGTGGGGTATTGCTGCTGGCCACAGCCGTTGAACCATGATGCAAAAGGCATCTCGTTCGTACGGGTTGTTCAAAGCATGGGGCCAAAGCTGGATGTCGACAAAGACTCTACCATCTTCATGTTACTTAGTATCATGGCCGTACTCCTGCAACGAACAGCATGTGCGAGGCACACGCCGGCGAAGAGGGTTTCGAGGTCGGTCGGGACTGAGCCAGCCAAGATGCCTCGAAATGTAAATGCTCCGGCATCTCGAAGTCCAGAGGCATCGTGATACTGGTTATAGAGGTGGTTGATTTGAACTTGATCGAGCTCCATGGTTAAATTTCGGAAGTTTGCCCAAAGGGTCTCGATTGAATACTCGATATTTTGAATGGTGATCCATTCGGCGGCGTAGGCTTCGTGGCGAAACGGGGAGCTGAAGGCGATGTTACGTGGAGAAGCAGAGGCCGCTTTGTTGACGCACTCCAGGCCGGCCCCAAGTCCGTCCAGGCTGGGAAGGGATCGCATCTCACGGTTCCAATTGTTACTCGATACACCGAAGTTGGGTGGGCAAAAAGAGTCTCGAATTTGATAATAAGAGGACATCGAATAGTGCGGTCTATCATAAGAAAAGTTATCTAATGAGTCCGGAGGCGTGCAGTTTATATTCTTTAGTTTTTTACAAAGTAAACTAAAGTTATTACTACTTTTCTCTCATCGTGGCTGTGCAAGCTTGGGAGAATGTTTGCGGGGGTTGGTCACCATTGGAATCAAGTGAAAAGTTTGGTGGCTACTAGCGAATACCAGGTAGTTTAATCCCGGCGCGTTTATACCCCAGTCAAAACCACCACAATACCAAAGCCCCCGGCCTCGACATAAAAGAATGGGTGCAGAAATCCGGAGCCTCATTCAGCGTACGGTAAATCTCGCAGCAAGTCTTGCAGCCTTATAGGGCAACTCTCGATGTGGCTTGTCGTAACTCTTGCGGCAACTCTTCCGGCGACTCTCGTACCCTCCTGTGCCCTCGTATGGTGATCCTCAAGGTGACGATTGGAGCGATGGTGACCGCGAGGGCGGCTGCAAGAGTTTTATATTGCCCTCCACTTCTAATTGTGATGGATTGGATTTCACGAACTGTCGCGCAGAGAGGTTCTGGCGGTTTGGCGGTTTGACATTGGCGACCGTACAGAACCTCCACTCCTTTATATTGGCCACACCCACAAGGCGACCTGATATCAATACAGACATACCAATAAGGAGAACAAACGACATGGAATCCGGGCTCAATGCTCAAGACGTGCGTCGCTTGTGGTTCGATGGCTCGGACTGACCCTTTCGCAGTGAGTGGTTTCAAGATCATCCGAGCACGCCAGTGATTTACGGCCTTAACAACTTTCTGGGGCTTTAGAGCATAGCTCCTCTCTACCAGTTTTGCGACTGCGTGGACAAAGCACCCAACCACTTCGTGGTAGGTACTACCTCCATTCGCCTTTCATCGAACGGCATATCATCAACCGCCAATTAGGTATTCATAAAAGGACAACATCAGTGCCGCCTCTCAGATACCTGTTATATCCATCTTGGTGCTTGTGGGAAAGGCGAAATATGTAAGCACCTACAGACATTGCAGGCAGGGCCAATGGAAGGCGCCTCAATGATGAGTCAGCCGAAGGATCAGGCGTACACGTACATCTACAGGCAACCAACACCTGCGCCTTCCTTGACTTCTTTCTTCATCTTGCATCTTGCATCTTGCATCCCGCATTTCACATCTTGCCCTCCTTGAATTCTTCCAATGAATCCATCCACCCTCACCTTCCTTAGCCTTGACCAGCGAAGCAGCCTCTCTACACACTTAACATGCCGTTCACCAAAGGCAACAAAAGCGACAGCGATGTTGATGCCGTGATTATTGATCGCGACGATATCAGCAATTACAACCCAGAGCAGATTCTCCCCGAGGACCCCAAAACCATCCAAAAGATTCGGGCGTGGCTGCAACCCACCTCGTACGACATTGGCGGCGGGGAGTACCGGAAGCACCTGGCTTCTCATGTCGCTGGTACGGGAGCATGGCTCACGTCGAGCGCTATTTATCAGCAGTGGCTGCAGAGCGACGAACATGGGCTGCTATGGATCAAGGGCATTCCGGGCTCTGGAAAGTCCGTCATGGCCGCCAACCTGATCCATGAGATTGCCCAGGCAAACCCGGGCTGCCCGGTCTTGTACTTCTTCTTCCGCCAGATCATCGATGCCAATCACGAGCCCGAGGCTTTGTTGCGCGATTGGATGGACCAAGTGCTGGAGTACAGCCCTCCTCTGCAGAAGCAACTCAAGGCTTACGTGGAGGACCACCGATCCCTGGACAGCATATCCATGGAAGACATGTGGAAAGATCTGAAGATGGCCTTTGCCAATTTGCCCGGGAAAGTCTTTTGCGTGGCCGACGCGCTCGACGAGATGGATCGAGGCCACGATGCCTTCCTCCAGGCACTCGGTGAGCTCGGCCAGTGGCGGCCGGGGAAAGCCAAGGTCTTGATGACGAGCCGCCCGGTTGTGAGCGTGGAGGCGCCGCTTCGAAAGACTTCATGCCTTCATCTCCGGCTCCAGGAGAACCTGGTTGATCTGGACATCTCGACCTACGTGCGATTCGCCCTGTCACGCTCCACGATCCCCGAGAATGAGTGGCAAACCGTCACCGATGCAGTGCCTGGCTGTGCCAATGGCCTGTTCCTCTACGCCAAGCTGGCAATGGATGCCTTTCTTGAGCCCGGTGTCGACGTGAGACAGGTGCTTGCTCACCTTCCGGCAGACTTGAACGTCCTGTACACCGATCTTCTCAAGGAGCATGCGCGTCGATCCGGAGTGGCACCAGGCATTCAGCATCTGATCTTGCAGTTTGTCACGCATGCGACGCGTCCTTTGAGGCTCCTTGAGCTCGCCGAAATGATCCGGGTCAGTAATCCAGACGGATCGAAGCGAGATCTGAAGGCTACCAAGGAACTTATTAGGGCTGCGTGTGGACCACTCCTGGAAATTCTGGCAGATGAGACTGTTTCTGTCATCCACCATTCCTTTACTGAGTACCTCAAAGGTACTACGCGATCCGAGGACGCCTCAGGGTATCCGATTCTCCAAATGGGACCGACACATGCCCAACTCGCTGTGGCATGTCTTCGCTACTTGCAAGCTGGGTGTTTGGACACAGCCAAAGTCAAGGAGGAGGAGGACGACGAAGAAGAAGAAGAAGAAGATGATGATGGTAGCGATTGCGTTTCATTCTATTCGATGAGTGATTTCGGAGACAGCCGCGTTCCGAAGCCAGAGGTCCGGATGAGACTGCAACATCCTTTCTTCGAGTATGCTGCCAGCAATTGGCACCGTCACGTCAACCGATCCGATGCCGCGGGATACGATCAGACCGAACTGAACAAGGAGATTGGTCGGTTCTTAGACAACGACAGGAGCATGACGGCGTTGCTTCGAGGAAAGAGAGGTCGGAAGATGGTTTCTGGACCAGCTGCGTACATTGAGGTGGCTGCCAAGACTGGTCTGACCTCATATGTCAAGGAGCTCCTCAAAGACATGATGGATGCAGGCGATCTCCTCAGCAAAGCACCGCTGTAAGTGCTCATCCTCCCGAGTCGGCACTCGGCGACAGGACTAACTCGAGACTCTAGTTGGGCCGCTGCTAAGGAAGGCCATGCAGCAATCATTCAAGAGCTGATTGCGGCTGGGGCAGATCCGGACGGAGCTGACACTGCAGATGGACTCCATGCTATTCACCTTGCAGCCAGAGCAAACCGACACGAGGCTGTGCGAGTGCTGTTGGAGGCGGGCGTCAATCCTCTCAGGCCAAAGACACGCGAGAATCCTGGACGCAAGTGTGGAAACGCGCCTTCGACCAGAGGCCACTCGCCTCTCATGTACGCTTGCCACAACGGCCACTTGGAGGCGGTAGAGGCCTTCCTCCCTTTCCTCCAACTCAAGGACGTCCACCGAGCCTTGTCGTGGGCAGCCGAGCTCGGAAGGTGCAAAGTGGTGGCACGCATCCTTCAGCATCCCGGCGTGGACGTCAATGACAAAGTCCGTGGCGACACGGCTCTCTTCCGAGCTTG
Organism: Thelonectria discophora; assembly: GCA_911649645.1. Lineage (NCBI taxonomy): Eukaryota > Fungi > Ascomycota > Sordariomycetes > Hypocreales > Nectriaceae > Thelonectria > Thelonectria discophora. The sequence continues at coordinate 2,205,075 of CAJVRK010000008.1, read as the reverse complement.
TGGTAAACATCCCGATGTCGGCACAGTCAAGGCTCTTCTCGACGCTGGTGCCGATCCCAACTTGACTTGTAAAGATGCTGAAGACGAATTTGGCCGCATATGGAACGTGATGCATGTGCATCCTGGCGCCTCAAAACCCGTCGAGTGGATGAACTGCATGCATCAGCTCTGCGGTCTGGGAAGCCAAGCAAGGCATCGGAGTGAATTGGACGATGAATCTGCGCAGGCCATCTTCCAAATGCTCATCGAAGCTGGCGCCGACATTCACAAGCCCAGCCCGACCGGTCTCACGGCGCTACACGGAGCAGTTGGTTCATCAGTTTTGACGAGGCTGCTCCTCGATGCTGGCGCCGATGCGAATGCCACGACTTCTTCGGGCACCACTCCCCTGCACCGAGTTAGGGCTGTCGACCCCATGGTTCTTCTCGTCGAGCAAGGCCATGCCAGGCTAGACCCCGTTCAGGACGATGGCAGCACGCCGCTTCTCTGCATGCTGAATACGTTCTATAAAGAAGTCGTCCTCAAGTTTCTAGACTACGGGCCCAACTGCAACATCCTCGACAAGGACGGCAACGGACCGCTTCACATCTCGCTCAAACAGTCAAGTTTTCACCTGGAAACCACGAAGGGCCTCCTGAAGGGCGGCTCCGACCCAAACCTGAAGAATCGCATGGGACTCACCCCTTTGCATTGTCTGCGCGTTGGTGAGAGAGACGCCATGAAGATGGCCGACGTGCTCCTTGAAGCGGGCGCAGATATCGATGCAGTGGACAGAGAAGGAAGGACGCTTCTGTTCCGCCGGATTGGAGTATCTGGGCGTAGCTCGAATCGGGACCAGCAGCAAGAAATCAGAGACCTGATGGACCGAGGAGCTTCGATATACGCCCGCGACTTTAAAGGCCGTACATGTTTCCACGAGGCAGTTCGAGTACACGAAACGGAGCGAAGATTTGGCCAGGATCCCAACAAGACCAAGTTCCATTTTCTGCTTGATCAAGGTCTCGACCTCAAGGCAGTCGACTACAGTGGAAACGGCCTAGTCCACGAAATCGTGCAGCGAAGAGACCTCTTCAACAACGGAGGTCCGGAGTTGTTCACCTTTGTAGAAGAGCTTGCCCGTCTCGGCCTGGACTTGGAGCAGACAAATCACGCCGGGCAGACGCCGCTGCACCTCTTGTGCGCTGCTGGCTCGCAAAGTTTAGGCTTCACCAAGGGCGATAGAGCGCCTATAGACAGGCTGATTGGGCACGCCAAGGATCTCAACGCCGCAGACCACGATGGAGTCACGCCTTTGCACATTGCTGCGGCCTGCGGAGAGGCATTCACGAAGAAGCTCCTCGATGCTGGTGCCGACGCTGCCGTTTGTACGCACGAGGGACTGACTCCTCTTCACTTTGCGGCCCGATGCAGAGAAAGCAACGTCGTAGGCCTGCTTCTAGATGCACTGAGGCGGAAACAAGGCACGACCGACACATCGACCGCCGTTGAGGGGGTCAATGCCTCGGCTTTTCCACCCAGGGGCAGCCAGTCCAAACCCATCACGCCACTTTACTATGCTTGTCGGTCAGGACGACCGGAGACGGTGGCACTCTTGCTTGAGGCGGGCGCTGATGCCAAGCTCGGAAACCTGTTGGAGGCTGTGTTCGAATTCGAGGAAGAGGAGGCCCTGTGGAGGCCCTGGGAGCCAGACACGCGAGATAACCTTTGCAAACCCGCAAGCGTGATCCCCTTGAAGCTGCAGGACTCGTGCCGTCCTCGCAAGGAGAAGGACTCTCGATCGTTCAATAAACTAGGGGCAGACGACACGACCAGACTCGAGGAGATATTGCAAATGCTGGTCCAACATGGGCTGGATCTTGGGGGAGAACTTTGGGGCCACGGGCCAAACAGCGCCATTATCCACCGGGCGGAAAGGCGTAGAAGAGACTATACGGCATCGTGCTTGAGAGTCGAGCTCGACAAGATGGGGTATTCCCCAGCGAAGAAGAGCCGGGCTGCAACCATGGATGATTGCCTGCACCGGTCTTTGAGGGCTGCTTCGGAGCAAACTCTGCGGGACTACGGAAAAGCCAACCAAAGCGAATTTATCCAGCTGCTGATCCGGAAGGAGTATCATCTCGTCGAAGAGCTTCCTGGATTACAGGTCGAGTTCCTGCCAGTGGAGACTTTTAACCATGGCCCGTCCAACCTAAGCATTCTTGTGCAGCTTGGATTTGCTTCCCTCGTCGACAAGATTGGCGCCTTTGCAGCAGAGTCGGAGCTCCAAGAGGGCCAGTGGCACGCGTTTGGTGACAAGACACAGCCCGGCCTCTGGCTCGCAGGCAGAAAGGTTGGGGATGTGCCCTCGAAGAAGGAGGACTTCAACCCCGTTCCTTTCCTCCTTGAGGCTGTGAGGCGAGAGCTGCCCAACATGGACGTAGTCCGGCTGCTAGTGGAGAAGTTCAGAGTCGATGTCAACGAGATGCACTGCGTGGTGGAGAGAGGAGAGATAGTAGCGTCCGACTCGGCCCTCTTCTCTGTGGCCCGTGGAAAATCGTGGTGGCATGTTCGCCAAGCGCTTCCGTATCTGCTCGAGTATGGTGCAGATGTGCATATGCGGAACAGTAGCGGACAGACGCCTCTTCATGTCTCTCTCCGCTCGGTTGGAGCCAATCTCGGTTTGGGAGCCAATCTCGGTTCCTTCTACAGAGAGGCGACTAGGCTACTCGTCGAGGCCGGGGCAGACGTCAACGCGAGAGACAACAAGATGGAAAGTTGTCTGGCATACGCGCAACACGACGTGGGCGTGGTCCGGCTCCTCAAGGCCCACGGCGCAACAGTGACCGCCGAGGCGATCCTCGGAGCAATCGAGGCCAAGAACGTCCAGGTTCTCCGGGAGCTCTTGGCGGGGGGGATCGACGCAAACATGCGGCCCGACAAGCCGGTCGAAGACAAGGGAGATGCATCCAAGAAGAGGAAGCGTCGCAGCGTCTTTACAGGAGGGATGCGAGCGAACCTGGACCGACACGAAGAGTATCCCCTCTACCGTGCTGCAAGGGCCATTTCGAGGCCGACGAAAGCAACCCCTGTGGAAATCAAGCAACTGGAGACACAGACGGAGTTGGTTCGAGTGCTACTGGACCATGGCGCTGATCTGTTGGCAAAATTCTTGATGGAGGAGACTCAGGAGCGGGGGCTTATGGAGTGGAATGCAACCCCTGTGGCCGATAGTCCTTCTATCGAGGTACCGGAGGGTTACCAAGAGTGCACGATCATTCACGAACTCCTGCTCCAGGGCAAGCTGGTAGATGACTTTCTCAGGCTGCCCGGACTGGATGTCAATCATCGCGATGCCAAGGGACGCAGCCTCCTCCACGCGGCTTGCGGTTGCATTTACGGCCCAGACTACGTGCTCGATCTGGACGAGGGTGTGCAGTTCGAGGGTGCGAGCAAGGGCCACAGCATCTTCCAGAGACTTTTGGACCTGGGGGCGGATATCGAGGCACGAGATAACCACGGGCGAAACGTGTTGCATTGGATGATCGGCAGCGGGCACGGAAAGGACCTTGAGGTATTCGCCAAGTCGTTGGCGACCGTCTTGGAAAAGGCACCGCATCTCGTCAACCAGGCCAACGCCAAGGGAGAGACGCCGCTGCACTGCGCCGTGACGCGAGCCACGACCAGAACCGCAGACGTGGCGAGGAAGCTTTTGGAGGCCGGGGCTGATCCCCTCGCCGTCAACAACCAGGGAGACGGAATGCTTCACCTGCTGGCCAAGGACCTCAAGACGGAGAACCGACGAGAGTTCTTCCGCGACCTTGTGGCCTGGGGCGCCGACGTGAACGGGCGGAACGCACGGGGAGAGACGCCGCTGTTTGCCTTTTGCGTGCGAGCTCGGCGGTCGGCGAGGGACCGAGACTTTGAGAGCCACTTTGCCAACAACGGAAAGGAGAAGAACACGGAGGAGCCGGCGGTGCCGATGCTGAAGGAGCTGGGCGCCGACTTTTATGCGCGGGATCCCAAAGGTCGCGGGTTGTTGCACGTGGCGGCGGCAGGAGACGTGGATGTTTTCACGAGGTTGATGGGTTTGGGACTGGATGCCATGATGGAGGATAATGCTCATCAGACGTCGATTGACGTGGCTGCGGCGTGTGCGAACCAGGAGGTGTTGGCGCTGTTTGAGAAGAAGGACTAGGGGGGTATATGATGATTTGGCCCAGATGTGAGAAGCATAGAGACGAGACTAGAAGAGCTGGCTCCTAGTCTGATGGTTCATGCAAGACAATGAATGGTTATCTATGTGCATTAAGTCCTACTGATTAAACCTATTTTTGTAAGCAGGCCAGTCCGCATAGCCTTCCCAGTCCCAACTCCCTAACGCCGCCGCCGTAGTCAAGTATATGTACATTGTTCATCAATACAGGGATACAGGGGAGTTTATGAAGACCCCGACCTCCTCATGGCGTGGCCAGCCGAGTTGAACACCCACTTGTCCAAGTTGAGCAGATCCTCGTCAGAAAAGACCAGAAAGAAATACTTTAGCGTCTCGCCCATCCACCCACTCGCCATGGCGTCGACGTGCTTGATCTGCTCCTTGGTCACGTCCTCCACGGCCGCGTACGCCTCCCCCGCGCGGCTGACGTCCTTGACGGCGTCCCAGAGGTCGTACGCCAGGTCGCGCCACTCGTCGTTGCCCGTGACGCGGTACAGCGCGAACACGGAGGAGGCGGCCTCGGCGGATAACGAGTAGGAGCCCTCGCGGACGCGGAAGCCGGCCGGGCGGGAGCCGCTGTTGGGGCGGTACTCGCAGGGGTCGAGGTCCGGGCAGGACTGCAGCAGGGAGGAGGAGGGCATCACGCGGTTGGGGAAGACGGAGTAGGCGTAGGTGCAGGCGCGGGCGAGCTTGTCGCCGTAGACGACGTGCTCGTCGTGCGAGAAGAGCTTGCCGGCGATGGCGATGGTTGCTCCGGCGGAGCAGGAGGCGTGATCGAGCTGGGCGTGGAAGTGGCGCGTGGACGAGGAGACGACCTCGGCTTGGCCGAGCATGAGCACGTCCTTCTCGTTGGGTAGGATGGGCCGGAAGAAGAGGTGCGAGATGAGCGGCGTCACGGCCTCGCGGTACATGGCGGAGTAGATTGGTTCCTGGCCCTGGAGGAACACGTGCTGGTCGACGAGGAGGCGGTACAGCGGGGCCGAGTCGGCGCCAAAGTTGAAGGTGTCGCCGTCGACGCGGAACCCGGACTGCCGCGTGTCGACGTGCGTGGGCCAGAGACCGGGGATCAGCGTGCGGTTCTGCGAGGACGCAAGCCGGTGCGTGATGCGGTTCACCACGTCGTAGTACTTGGGATCGTCGGTCAGCTGCGAGAGCCGCGTGAACTCGAGCGTCATGCCGGCCAGCTCGGCGACGCTGGCCTGCGCCTCGGGCCGTCCCTTGCCGGCCTCCAGGGCCTCAAAGGTGATGTGACGGGGCGGGAGGTGGTCCTCGTTGTCCAGCGCGGCGTACAGCAGGTCGCCCAGCTCGATGGCCTTGCGCAGCAGCGCGTCCTCCCCGCTGAGCTCGTACGCGGCCAGCAAGCCGCCTAGGTTCCTCGCCGTCGCGTCTACCACGTCGAACCCCTCCCCGCTGGTGCTGTTCCAGTCCAGCTGCGCCACGTGCCGCACCGCCTCGTGGAACTCGCTCTCCATGCCCATGAGCCACAGCGTGTCCAGCGCGTCGACCATGCTCGTCGCCCACCCGCCGCGGTTGTCCTCCCCGGCCTCGCTCAGCGGCTTCAGCTCGTCCTTTCCCCAGGCGTACTTTTCATAGGCATGCCACGACCGGCGAAAGGCCCTGCGGACGTCCTCGCGGCGGTCCTCGACGGTCTCCTTGGCCTCGCCCTCGGGCTCGCGGAAGAACTGGTGCTGGATGGTGGGGAGGTCGCGGGGCTCGCCCCGGGGCGGGTACGTCATGTTCTCGCGGGGGACGGGGAACCGGAGCGGGTGGTTTGCCCAGTCGTAGGACGTCGGGACGAACTTGATGGTGGCGAACTTTGTGTAGTAGGGCACGTCCGAGACGTTTGTGAAGAGGCCGACGAGGATCATGATGGCGATGAGGAGGGCCATGATGGCCCGGTAGGGGTTGAAGGGGAGGCCGACGCCCATGGTGAAGGTCATTAATGAGGGGAATGACTAGGAAAGAGGGTAAAAAGGAAAGAAAATTAAAAGAGCGAGGGCCCGACTTCTTTCTCAAACAAAAACCGACGATCCGCGGGCTCCTCGCGAGGGAACCACGGGGGTCCTTTATATGGCCAAGAAATCTCACCAGTTATCGATTCGTAACTCGTAGGGGGGGCAGAGACAGGGATTCCGGCCCTACCGTCTGGTCCGTCTCCTGAGGCGCCTTGCTTCCCCGTCCAAAAGATGCTTGTGCCTCGTCTCGTATGTTATCCACCTTACGCGCGTACGCGTATGGAGAATGACCGACGACCTTGACACGAGTGGCCGATCGTAGGAGTCTTGACGTGCAGGGGATGTTCTTTTCTCGACGTGGTGAGCGTTGTGTGGTGCTCTCGTACTTGCCGCCCCTGCCGAGAAACAGGTCGAACCCAAGAAAGTTATCTGCTGAATCTGAACTCTCTGCGATACGTCCACCTTAATTATTGTCCATAGTTCCGCATAGTTAAATTGTAAATGGTTCGGTTTGCAAGGCGCTATATCTGTAACCCCCCATTGCCAGGGCCGGCTTGGCGAGAAGTTGCTCGGGAGCCGACATTTGAACAAGATTCGACTCGTCGAGGAAGAAATCTGCAAGATCGGACCACCCAATTAGTCAATTAATCCACCTGGCCCTCATCATAAGTCATGCATCAATTCTTCGACTCGCCGTTGAAAACCAATTGTTCGTCCAAGAGGGCAACTTGTCATGCACAGTAGTCGTCTTTATCTCCCACTTTATTTCCACTTAATCCTAGCCCGGGCCCCTGAACTCGTACCCATCTGTGACTGGTGCGTGACTTCTATTCTTATCGACCCGTCAGCCACATCCCGTTACCTCACCGCCAAAAATTTCGAAAATTCTGCCATCCTCGCACAACCAAGCAGCTTCCATCAGCAGCAGCCGCGACCGTCGCCGACATCACATACATCTGCCACCCCAACATGTCTTCACTAAGAAACTCGGTCCAGCGCCGTCCTCACCGCGAGCGCGCCCAGCCCCTCGAGCGCCGTCGTCTCGGCCTTCTCGAGAAGCACAAGGTCCGACCCCGCCAACCCCCCGGCTGCAACAATACTAACAAACCCCCCAGGACTACGCCCTCCGAGCAAAAGACTTCAACAAGAAGAAGAAGACGCTCAAGAATCTCCAGAACAAGGCCGCCGAACGCAACGAGGATGAGTTCTACTTTGCCATGCTGTCCCGCAAGGGCCCCGCGTCGGGCAGCCTCATGGGCGGCAAGCGCTGGTCGGGAGTCGCCCAGGGGGACCGCGGGAACAAGGCTTTAGATGTTGATACGGTGCGGCTGCTCAAGACGCAGGACGTCGGATACGTGCGCACCATGCGCCAGGTGGTGGCCAAGGAGGTGGCCAGGCTGGAGGAGCAGGTGGTGCTGACGCGGGGGTTTGATAACCTGGATGCCATGGAGGAGGGGGATGAAGAGGAGGAGGAGGACGACGACGACGACGAGTTTGATTTTGGGGATCTTGACTCCAAGCCGAAAGCCCCGCGGAAGATTGTCTTTGCAGACGACCAGGACGAGCGCGAAGCGACGATACGGGATCACCTGGATGACGACGACGAAAGCAACAACAAGACAGCCGCGGATCCCGAGCGGGCCAAGACGCTGGCCGCCCTTCAAAAACAGCTCAATAGCGCGCGCAAGAAGCTCAAGGGCCTGACGGACGCGGAGAACGAGCTGGCGACGCAGCGCTCAAAGATGGCCAAGACGGCCACGTCGGGCGGGCACACGCGCAGGGGGAAGAAGATTATGGTGCGGGCGCGGAAGAGGTAGATTCCAAGATGCGGCGTTTCGTTGCTTTGAACAGTGTGTTTGGCTTCATTGATTCATTCGTCATGAGTGTCCTTTGCTACCTAGTTGACAGAAAATGGCCTAATTCGATACCCCTTCACCAAAACGCCCCGATTTCGTCATGTTACGTGATACAGCCAAGACGTTGTCTCGTCTCCGACTCATAGCGGAGTTCATTCATGCTTCCCATCGTTACGACTCCTCAATACTTTGACCCGACGCACTTGTACAGCAGCTTCCCCACGCCCCCGATGCACTTGAAGACGATCGTCAGCACCCAGATGAACAGTTTGAACAGGCCCTTGACCAGCTTGACCACGGCGCGCACCACAAACGGCAACTTATCGTCGGCTGTTGCGGCGCTCGACTTGGCCTTGGTCTTGCCCAGGCTGTCGTTTTGGCTCTCCAGATCCAGCTCAAACGACTCCATCTTGCGCCGCTTCTTCCCCTCGCGCTTGCTCGCCCGGCTCAACCTCTTTTCCTCCCTCGCCGACAGCACCACCGGCGGCGGCGGCGCAAACATCTCGGCCACCACGGCGGGAACGTTCTTCTCGTCGGCGGCGGCCACGAGCAGCAGCGCCGCCACGGCCACGTCCACGAGGTAGTACGACTCGACTTTTGCCGCGATGCCCGTGTCCACCTCCAACCACCCGCCGCCCGTCCCGTCGCGCGTCAGCTTGGCCACGTGCTGCGGCGACTCGTTGTGCTCGAGGGTGTACTCGACTCGCGACCACGACGGGTACCGCTCGATTGTCACGCAAAAGGGCGTCGCGAGCGCGGGGTGCACGAGGAAGTGGTTGGCGCTGTCGTCGTCCCAGACCAGGCGCGCGCACTCGCGCTCGGCCATGAAGACGGAGGACGGGTCGTGCGGCTTCTCGAGGGCGACGCGCGTGGCCGCCGTGGGCATGAGAAGCGCGACGAGGCCGTCGTGGGGCGGGTGGCGCCGGGATTCTTCCTCGAGGGACGTGCTGATGGCTTCGTGCCAATGCTTGCTGTCTGAGCTGGTGCTGGTGGTGTTGCTGGAAGGACTGCCGTGGACCATGTCGCTGATGATGCTCGAAGCGGACGAAGAAGGACCCTTCCCGACGGAAGGCTTGCACGTCTTGGACGGGTCGTGCCGCGCGAGGGACACACGGGCCGACGCCGACGTCGGGTCCAGTCGGAGCCGGTAGAAGGGCTGCGAGGCCGAGGACAGCGTGTACACGGGCGCGTCCTTTTCTTGGGATAGTTTCAGGCAGTAGACGCGGCCCTCGGACTGCGACGCCTGCCAGCCGTTGGCGACTTTCCAGAGGGACTTGGCCTGGTCGGCGGAGCTGGTGGGCGGCACGAGGGGGGCTTCGTGCGGGCCGGGCATTGCCGCGGCGGCAGCTGCAGCGGAAGTCGAACCTGGAGGGGGGACGTTCCCCCACCGGCCCGAGTTTGCGGCGCTGCCGGGACTCCGCACCGGGCTGAGAAACGGCGGGCTGGCGTGCGCGTGCTCGTGGTACGTCTGGCGACTCACAACCGTACGCGGGAGGACCCTCGGCGGGCTGACGGGCATGGGGCCGTACTCTTGGCGGTCAAGGGGGACGTCGGGGTTGTAGGTAGGGAAGATGGACTGGACGGCCACGGGGGTTGCCTTTGGGGCTTGCTGGTTCTGGTTCTGGTCGTCGTCCAGAGGCGGCTTGGCTATCGAGCTGCGCGACTTGGCGCTGGGGCTGCGGATGAGCGTGTTGGCCTGCGAAAAGGCCGTTTCGGACCGGCCGGGGACTTGGGCGCTGGAGAGGGGTTGCTGGACGGCATGCTGAGGCTCTTGTTGGTCTTGCTTGGAAGATGAAACTACGGCCTCAGTCGGCGGCGGATCGAGCTGGATGGGCGAAAAGGTCCTCCCGACAACGGCGTGGCCGTGCGGTGCGCGCCCGTTGGTGTAGGGGTTGTTGTTCTGGTGCGGCGGGTTCGGCGCGGGCGATGAAGATGAAGACGGCTCGGGAGTCATGTTGTTGCGCTCGCGGGACTCGGACCGGCGCGGCTTGGGCGTTTGGTTGCGGAACACGGGAGGCGGTTTGGATGAGTTGGGGCTGGGGAAGAGGGAGAAGGCGCTGGGGGTTGGGGTGGACATGGTGACGATGAGAGTAGAGAGGCTGAGATGGGAAACAGAGATGTCGAGGGAGAAATCAGAGGGTATCTTATGTCGGTGGTATTAATTATCGCAAAACAGCAAAGGCGAGAAGAGTGGTGGATGTTGACTGCGCTATGGTGTCATGGTCGAGGCGAGTTTGAGGCGAGTCAATTGAGGCTATTCGCAGATTATCTCAACTTGAAGCAGAGCAACAACAACAAAGAGAAACAAGAAAAGAAACCTAAAACCAGGCGCCCAGACAAAGTTATGTATGTTTTTGTTTCCTCCCCAGAAACCAGTTCAAGCACGAGGTCCGCACATTTTCTCTCCCGGCATCCATTAAGCGCTCGCAGCACCCATTCGGGGTCGTCGCAGCACTCGAACCAGGGGAGGGTGGTCACCACATTGGGCCCGAAATAGTAGCCCCCGGGAGCGGGACGATCCAATGGGAGGTCGCATCACACTGCAGCCGAAAGGATTTTAAGCGCCGGGGGAGGAGGGGGAGAGGGGACGGGAGAGGTGTGGGGAGGCATCTGATTGGAGAATTGGAGGAGGCGAGGGAGACGGTTATTGGAGGGGGTTGGGATGAATATGTGATGTCGGTGAAGAGAGAGAGAGAGTCAATTAACGAGGGGTCGAATGGGAGAGGGTATGACGGAACGGAACGGGGCGTTGGAACATTTGGTGCGGGTGGTCTGATGTGAGGGGTTTGGCGGTTGCTCACAGAAACAACCCAAGACATGTCTCTAACTAGTTCAGTAACACCGGTCAGACAGCCTCATCACTCATCACTCCTCGAGGCGTTTACGGATACATACTCTGTATCGCGCAAATCGATAAAGTGCGCACCAGCCACCCACCCGCTAGACCCGCCCATCAACAGAGCTTATGCAGCCGCCTTCAGACTCTTTTTTCCCGCAGCAACCCCAGAGCCTCATGTGTGTGTGATGACCTGGCCGAGGCGGCTACGAACCGCATCTGTTAGTGTGAAGGTGTCAGGCTGGCGACTAGGCAGATGCCACAGAATGCCATCTACGGAGTATGGAGACCATAAGCATTGTGCAAGTGTGAGATGGGCTTGACGCGGCCCAACGGCCGGCCCAAGACTGCTTATGATGGGTTGTGTGTATGCGCCAGGTATATTCCTACATAATGGTCAAGCCTCGTCGGCATTCAGCTTCAATCACAGCCGAATGAATGCCAACTCGTACATTGTCGTCTGTTTTTCAATACTCGTACACGTCTCCTCAATGCCAATGTCAATGCCTTTCCTATCCCACTGTACAATCCGCCTCGTGTCAAACCAGAGCGGCGTTTATATCATGTACCCCAAAACGCCACAGATCCTCTCCCTCACCACCTCCTCTTTTCACAAGTTTCCCCCCCCCCCTCTTTCACACATCACCTATCCCCTCCCTCAGGCCTCTTGGCCGTCAACCCGTGTATCCTCTCCCCGCGCTCCTCCATCTCCCGCTGCCTCGACAGCCTTACGTGCTCGGGCAACCCCCACCACTCGCGCATAAACTCCTCCTGCGCCGCTGCCATCTTGGATTTGCGCTCGCGCTCGCGCTGCCGCTCCAGCCGCAGCGCGAACCACTCCTCGCGCGCCGCGTCGTGCTCGTCCTGCGTCGCGTGCAGCTTCATGCAGTTGTTCATGAGCCGGTGCTCGGTCCGGCAGGCGAAGGAGACGGTGAAGGTTCGGCCGAGAGCGCAGGCGGCGAATTCTGGTGTGTATTTGTGTAAGTATACGTTTGACGGTAGGTTTCTGTAGGTGGAGGTTGTTGCGGTGTCGGAGGGAGCGTGGTCTGATATCCGACACTCACCACCAAAAACACTCACCCTTGATCTCGTCGGCGCACAGCTTCCTCACGCGCTGGTAGTAAATGTCTCGGACCTGCGCCTCCTGCGATGCCGACAGCGGGAGGGGGTTCCGGGACGGCACCCCGAGCTTCTCTCCTTGGGCGGGAGCCATAGCAGCCATGTGTTGTGTATCGCGGGCGAAGAGCGAGAGCACTCCTCGATGGGGAAACGGAGGCAGGAAAACCTCGGGAGAGGCGGTTTCGGAGCAGGCGGCTTCGGGGCCTTTGGTTTCGACGAATTGGATCGAGAGGGATCGCGGAGGGAGGGTTGTTACACCCGGCGAGAGGGATCGTCGTGGATTTCGTCTATGATGAGGAGCTTGGTTGGAGGAGACAAGGTGAGGCCATCCGTGTGGCGGCAGAAAATGCCTGACCGCCTTCCTGATGCAGATGCTTCAAGTTGAGCTGGATCATGGAGAATGGTCTGGGGATGATGATGAGGATTCACCAGAAATGAAATATGAGCAGGGTATTTATTGACGAACATGCTTAATCTAAGGTTAATTGATTGACTGGAGTTCGGGCTGTTCTTGGGATGAATGGTGAGAAAACATCCATCCCTCACAATTCGTCACAAAGCTGACCACTTACAGACCCCATGGGTGAGATCAATGCTCGTCACAACGCATTATCAAGATCGAGTTTACATCAAGTATAGAATTTGACACGTGTATTCTAAGTGCATCCCCATCCAACATGCTCGAAAGACTCAACCAAAATTTCAATTAAGTCCACCAGACTCCAACACGCCGTCCCATGCACCCAATCTCAAACACAGCACGCTTGCCTCCCCTCAATCACTGATGCCCATAAGGCTGCTGCTGGTAAGGCTGAGGAGGCGGCGACACGGCCGACGGGGGATACTGATGAGCATCCAACTCGCTGCTGTACGTCGTCGGCTGACTCTGCCCCGTCATCTGCGGCTGCTGAGGCGCGTACTGGTTGAAGTTTTGCTGCTGCTGCTGGCCCTGAGCGGGATAAGGCGCGGGGCTCTGCGTCGGGGGAGGGTACGCCTGGTTCTGCTGGTAGGGGCTCTGGGGGGGCTGGTACGGGTTCTGCATGTTTTGCGGCGTGGGGGCGTATTGCTGCTGCTGTTGTTGTTGTTGTTGCTGCTGCGGGTACTGTTGTTGCTGGTACTGTCCCTGGGGGGCGTCTTGGAAGGGAACCGGCTGCGTCTGCGGCTGCGTCTGGCTCGGGTACGTCTGGGGAGACATGGGCTGCGATTCCTCAATCTTGCCCTCCATCTGGTAGTTATTTCCGGGTGGAACGGCAGTGCCCGTCGTCGAGGCGCCGAAGCGGCCCTGCTTGCGGCCCGAGACCCAGCCCATGACCTCCCAGACGAGACAGGCGATGAAGAGGAGCCTACACAAGTTAGAACCTCTTCCTTCAGTATACCCGGCAGTAAGCGAACTCACCAAACCAGCGCTCCAAGACCAGCAATCGCAGCCGTCATGGCCAACCCGCTCTTGAACAGAATCACATCACTACGCTTCATCATCTGATCGATAGCCCTGCGCCGCACGCACGTCTTGCTGTTGACCAGGTCGCCATCATCATAGCAGTTGCTCACGCTCACGGGCACCACGTAGGCGGCGCGCTTGGCGGCCATGGACGCGAAAGCTGCCAGCCAGAGGATCACGAGGAGTGAGTCGACGACGACGACAGCAATAATATGGTAGGCGCCGCGGAAGCCGACAATCTTTTCGGTGAGGACGATGTAGCCGATGCCGAGCCAGGTGAGGAGGGACTGGACACACATACCAATGTTAGTTGGGGGAGAGGATGTGAGGGAAGGGAAAAGGAACGTACAATAGCCAGACTGAAGCCTTCTTCGTCGAGATAGGCGTCATGGATCAAGACGCAGCACATAGCAAAGATGATAAAGGACAGCAACAGCTGGAACCCGCGGATAATAGACACCCAGAGGGGAGTCTGCAGGATGTGGTCGTCTTGACCCTTTGCCTGAGTTTGATCCATTACGATTGGTGTGTATTCGTATTCGAGTATTCGTTGTCAAGTCGAGTCGAGTCGTGTTATCGCCGTCGTCCAAGTGAATACCGTCAACACCAAGCAAGCAGTTCCACCCACGAAGAAAAAAAGACGGCCAAGACAAGCCCTTATGTACAAACCAAAGCCTCTCCCGCCCTTGGCTTCCCCATCCGGCCCAAGTCTCGACTCCTCCCTCAAACCAGCAGCCCAGAAACAGCCAAGGCAGATTTTCGACTCCCCTTCTGAGCTCCTCCTCGTCGGCGCCATGCATGCCTAGCGTCCTTCAGCCGCACTTCACTTCGCCCAGCATCCCTTCTTTGGCCCGTGTGGATCAAGCGCCTTCAATATCCCAAAAGGCGATACGCCCGAGAGGAAACGTGCAGGACAGGGCAGGACCAGGCAAATGCGGCAAAAGTTGAAAGATGCAATCTCCACCCTCTTGGAGAGGCATTCGGCACAGCGGCAAACAAAGTCTTTATCCCCAAGCCACAACACACTTTTTGATAGTGCCCCCTGGCTTGTGCAACATTCCTCGCTCCCGTTTCGATCCATGTTGCCATTCCACCCACATGACACACTGTCGATCTCTTTCTCTCCGAGGCCGGCTCCGACAAGACAGGGCAAGGAGGCCAATTTGCCTGCCAGCAAGACAGCACACGCACTTTACGATATCCCCTCAACTCCGCATAACTCACGACACTCCTCACCTCCTCAAAGATTCCTCATCCCAAATTATGGATACGTATTCCAGATGCCCTGATGCAGCGCCAACAAGCTTCTGACGCTTTCCGAGATCCGCCCAAGTTCTAATTAACCCGCCCTATTATTAAACGAGGCGTTTTCTCGAGTCTGGGGTGATTTGCCCAACCAACGCACACACACATCTCCCCCCCTTCTCATTGGACCGCCGGCAGTGCCAAGCAGGGATCGCAAGGGCTGTGCCGGCGGAACGACTATCAGCTGAAGCGGAATCCACCCGAAAAAAAACTTGAAGCCTTATCGAAGGGCTGCCAAGCTGCCCCTGTTCGCTCGCTTCAGGTCCCAACGGAAAACACTTCGATGGTGGCTTATGCCAAGACTCAAGCATAACTGACACTGCCATGGTCTAAAATTTCTTCATTCGTGAAACATGCTATCCTTCCTTGGGCCGAGTGCAGCCAATGGTGCCCGAAAAGACCAATGTCTCTGACCTCTGCAGGTGTCTCGGCTTGCTTTTCCCTGCTTGCCTCAATCGTGCCCAGCCCAAGTTCTGCATCAAGTTCTCGACCCCGGCTCTTGTTGCCCTTCCAAAATGGTATACCCCCCGTTTTTTTGTGCCGTTTTCTGCCTTGACTCCTCGAGCTTTGTCACCGCCCGTCAAGTTCCTCCGTCTCAGGCCAAACCATCCGACTCCCAATCATCCCGTCACATCACCGCTTACTCCTCGTTGGGACCAGCAATCAGAACCTTGATCGCCTCACCCTCCTTGACCTTCTTGAAAGCCTGCTCGGCCTCCTCAAACTTGACAGTGTCCGTCACCAGCTTCTTGACGTCGACCCGACCGCTGGCCACCAGCTCAACCGCAAGAGGGTAATCGCCGGGGCCGTATCGGAAAGAACCGCTCATGGTCATCTCCTTGATGCACATGGCCATGATGGGGAAGGTGATATCCGACTTGCCCATGCCACCCTGCACGTAGCTGCCGCCGACCTTGACAGCGTGGATGCTGCACTGGATCGAAGGCTCGGCACCACTAGCGTCGATGACAACGTCGGCACCGTCGGGCAGGTCGGCCACTTCGAGAAGCGCCTTGGCGTTCTCCTCGGGAGCGATGCGCTGCGACGTGTAGATGTGCGTCGAGCAGAACTCCTTGGCAAAGTCGAGCTTGGACTGGACAATGTCGACGCTGACAATCTTGGTAGCACCATAGGCCTTGGCCACGGCGGCGCAGAGGAGACCGACGGGACCGGCACCCATGACCACGACTGAGTTACCGGGCTTGACGTTGGCCTGCTTGACGATGTGGACGGCCACGGCCAGAGGCTCGATCAGAGCACCCTCCTGCAGGCTCACGTTGTCGGGCAGCTTGAAGCAAAAGTCGGCGGGGGCAGCCCAGTATCCCGTCAGGGTACCATCGTAGGGGGGGGTGGCGGCGAAGACCATGTCGGGGCACAGGTTGTACTTGCCGGCCGTGCAGTTGGTGCATCGTCGGCAAGGGTAGCCAGGCTCCAGGGCAACGCGGTCGCCAACCTTCAGGTGAGTGACACCCTCACCAGCCTCGACAATGGTACCAGCCGACTCGTGGCCGAGAACCATGGGGTCCTCGACGACGAACTTGCCAATGGCACCGTGGACCCAGTAGTGGACATCAGAACCGCAGATGCCGGTGTAGTTGATGGCGACGATGACATCGTGGGGGCTCTTGAGGGTGGGACGGGGGCGCTCCTCGAAGGTGACGTCGCCGGGCTTGTTGAGGACGAAGGACAGGTTCTGGAGGAACAATACGTTAGCAGATGCAGGTGCACAGTTATACCAGGGGAGAGGCGGGGTTTCAACCACGTACGCTGGACATGGTCGCGGTTGGAAGTGGTGAGAGGGAGACGAAAAGGTTGGGAGTGAAGAGAAGCGAGGAAGCAACGAAGTTGAGAGGGGATCGGCGTGGTTTTCTATTGCCGGTTGCGGTGGATAAATGAGGCTTGAGGGTCCAGCTAGCTGAGTTGTTGAGCAGACGGGGGGGTTATCGTGACGTGAGGAGCTGTGGGTGTGGTGAGACTATTCGTATCGTCAGGTGGGAGTATCGAATTTTCCTTGCCGTCTTATATGGACGTGGGATGGCGGGGGTCATGGATTGTCGTCAAAACGGATTCCATCCGGCCGAGGAAATCTGCTGATAAAGTAGAAACGAGGCGGATGGACTGATGCAGATGAAAGCAGGTGTAACAGTGCAGCGTCGGTCCATCCATCCATGATGCGATGCATCTTCTCTGACACACCCCACGCAGACGCACCACGCACGCCGCAGACGCATCGACGCCGACACACACCGACCCAGACCCCGCGATAGAGGAGGGGTAGCCAAAACGACCTTGCCCAATGGCGGAAGCCGCTGCGTCGTCAATTGAGGGTATCCTTCACATGTTGGCGTGTTAGCCCCTCCTCGTCCCTCGTCCACCCAAAGCCACCAAACACCGCACTCCGGAGGTCGGCGGCAGCCATTGAACATTGTTGACAGCTCTGACGGGAGCGCTTCGAGGAGCTCCAACGGGAGCCGGTAGCTAGCGGCTTCAGTCTGTCACTGCCATGGAGGCTCGCGGGAGATGAATTTAGCCAGCCAATTTAGCCGCACCAATGGTCGAGCTCGGTTCGGTCCACCGACGACGAAAACGTCGACGACGAAGGGGAAATGGAAGCAATTCGCAGCTTCGGAGGTGCAGTAGCGATGGCAGATTGTTGGGACGCAGCAGGCGAATGACTTCCAGTCGTTCCGGCACCTCTCGTGTTTGTTGGCGGCGTTGCGCCAAGAGGTGGACAAGAGGTGGTGAGACGTGGGAGCCACTTGCCAATGGGAGCTTGCGTGTGGGGGATTCGTCCATGCAGCCGGGCCGGGGTCAGGAAGGAGCTCTCCTGGCAACCTCTCAGCAGCTCAGCTGCTCCTCCCGGGATACCCAATGTTTCCTTCCATGATCCATGTTGCGAGCGCTTCCCGCCTTCCATTGCTCCAATGCATCTTGAAACGTGCCTGCCTGACGAGGACGGACGGGAGGGAGGAAGGAGCGAGTGTCGAATCATTTGACCTCTTCCCGTTGCCCATGAACCTGCTCAATGCTCAATCTGCTCAATCGTGCCCCTCTGGTTGTTACGTCATAGGGCTCGTGCCCATGATATGACCGGCGATTTGGCAGTAACTCCCGTCGACTCCTGAACTCTAGCACGCATGAGCCTCTCTCCTGTAAAATCCTCATGTATCCGTACCTATCGCCCACAAACAACAATACATAATGCAATGAATCAAGGGCGTATCCGGGGAGAGTCGCAGGGGCGGGGCTCATCGGCGTTGGTCTTCCGCTGGCGTCGTCCTGGCGTGAAGGAAAATGGCCCGGGGGGGAAGGGGCGTGTACCGTCTGCCGCTGAGGCTCCAAGCTTTAGTGGACTTTCGTCCGCCCCGGCCCAAAACAGGCCCCTGGAACGTTGGAGCCATGGAGCGTTGGGGCACAGACCCCGCGAAAGTCGATCTCCGCGAGGGACGGGACTGGACCTGGGCTTGAAAAGAAATGGGAAAAAAAAGTCGAGCTTTTTTGGCTGAACGACGTACCTTTATAGATAGAGCATGGCGAATTACAACCCTGATGGCTTATATCGTCATACCACTCGGAAAGCATAGAATCCATCAAATCAATACGTCCAACAGAGCACAAACTGCCGCCGTGGCTGCATCTCAAGACGGCGACGGCCGCCACACGCTCTCGGCTGAGGAAACTCGACACAGCATCACTCTGCAGCCCCCGACATCCCGATCCAAGGACGAAGGGAAAGGAATCTCTCATTTCGTACTCACCTTCTCTCTGGACCAACTGATTTGCCCTGCCCAGAGCGACTTTACAGAAAAGCACTCGTCCTCCGAGCCTTGACCATCCGTGGCGTTCACATCGGAGCAACGGAATTCATGCATGTGCGAATCAGCTCAGGTTCCCAGCGACCATTCCATCGTACGTCGAAGACGCGTTATGCGACAATTTGTTTCCTCGTGCCATCCTTGGAGGGAGAGGGAAATCTGGTCGGCACATGCATCGCCTAGGCACCTGTGTTATGCATCTTCCCCAACCAAAAGGCACGCACTTCTCCGACTAGATCCTGGCCCGCATCCGCTTTGAATCCATGTCTAGCAGGGCTCAAAGGATATCTCCAATTGCTATAAGGGTTGGTGCCTTCCGCTGTCCCGGAGAGTTGATGGTTTTTTTGGGGGGAATGTCGAGTGACGGGTACTTTGAGAATGGTCTTACACGACGAAGAAACAGCTGCTCCATCAGCAGAGAAATGGGGTCGACGGATTCACACTGTCGGAACGGGTCCATCAAAGTAGTGTGTATGGGGAGAGTTGAGGGGTGCTGCAGTCGTGCATGTAACATGGAGACATGGTGATTAGAGCGGATAAGAATAGATTAGAAGAAAAGGAAGTTATTGTCAGAAAAGTGTCAATTGGCTCTACGGAGTTGTCTACCACTGAATATCTCCTTGATGATAACTCGCAATTGGTATCACTACAGCATATTTCTCCAACTCGGCAGCATACCTTCATATTCACTCAATCCACCGCAGCGTTCAATCAACGATCCACCTACACAGGCGACAACGCCTGCCATCTTCCGTAGTATAGTGGTCAGTATGCAAGCTTGTCACGCTTGAGACCCGGGTTCAATTCCCGGCGGGAGAGATCCGCCACATGTGTTACACATGATGTTGAATATTTTTGACCGTTCCAGATATGCCTCATTACGTGAATGGCTAGTTGGAGACGTTTTTTTTTTCGTGCATCTGAGGGAGTGAAGGGCAACCTGTCATGCTGTGACGTACTGTATCTAATAATGAGGAGCCCGACCATATAAGTAAGGTAGATACTAGTTCAGAAGCTTCTATATTACAAGTGGTAAGTAAGTAAGTAAGTAGATGGGTTGTAATAACCGAGACTGATGAGACCGTTACGCAAGTCGGCATTCTCCGAGATATAGTGTATCACTTTGCCGAAACCGATCCTTTTAAGACACTAACATATCCGTACATATCCTCCCAACTGTAAATTATTCTCCGAGATGGATGTGAATATATTTGGCTCAAGAAATAATCATTAATTGAAGCCCAAATAGTATTTAATGTTCTACTACCTACACTGTATATAACCTATATTTTTTGCCGTATTAACCACTATGCGTTAACTTTTAGAAGAAGAACACCGCCCACAGCATCACCACCTTGCTAGCATGATAGACGTATCTATATTCGAGCATAGTCAGTAAGAGCTTTATAGAATTTTTACATGGATGCGGTGTCAGTGCATGAGAAAGCCGAGAGCGATGATCTACATCCTGCGCTGGGGCTTGTCCAGAGACTGAGCTGTGATCATGATGCTGCGGCTGTTGCGGAGTCGGAGCAATGGAAGTAAAGAAGATGGATATATTGCTCACTCTGGAGTTCGCTTGGAAGCTTCAATCGATATGAGATTAGTTCCAGTTGTCGGGGTGTTTCTTGCAATAATGAAGTGAAAAAGGGAGGAGGCTCGTAGGCGCAGCAATGGCAGAGGGAGGGACTCACACGAATGATGATGAGGATAGCTACTGACCTGGCTTAGCTCCTTAAAATAGAAGGCACTACTCATTTTCAACTCACCTGACTCAAACATAGCTACCAAGCCTCACAAAATAACCTGTATCGTCGCTCTCCTCCGCTCCCTCTTCTCCCCCGGACCGTCGGCCGACAGCCCGCATCCCAACCTCGACAACTCCACGTCCTCGCCCGGCCACCAAAAGCGAGTACACTGGGAAAAGGCATCCCGATTTGTCACACCAGCCGCGTCCCCCCCGCGCCCCTCCTCCGGCCACATCTCAACAGCCCCTTCATCGCGAACCGGCTCAACCTTCCAGTACCGATACGCCCAGTCCAGCGCCGGCATGCTCAACCCGTGCACCACAACGGAAAACAAGACCAGCCAGTGCACCACCGGCCCGAGCACCTGCACCAATCGCGCCTCCTCCTCATCGTCGGCGGCGGCCGGGAGCAGCCTCGTGGCGTACTCGACGTAGAAGACAGCCCCCGCGCCCACGGGACCAAAGTATCCCATGAACAGCGCGTCCCTCCACCCCGAGCACCCTATCCCCCCCCACCGCCACCTCTTTGTCAACCCATGCGCGGCCAGCACGGCGGGCATGCGGCGGAAGACGAGCACCAAAACCCCCAGGAGCAGCAGCCGCGGGAGGGTGACGCCCGTTCCCGACGGGTCGTGGAAGGACGCCCAGGGGAGGACGGTGCCGATGTGGAGGAAGCCGGCAAAGTTGAGGAGGGTGACGAGGTTTGCGTTGACCGAGTCCTGGAGGCGGGTCGAGTGAGAAAGGTAGTGGCCGTCCCAGTTTAGGGCGGTGCCGGCGACGAAGCACGCGAGGGAGTCGTCGGTGCCGAGGGCGCCGCAGGTTCCGACGAGGGAGAGGGCGAGGGCCAGGGGGAAGAGGAGGTAGGATTCCGTGTCGATCCATTTCCTGGGGGGGTCAGTTGTCAGTTGTCAGTTCTCTCAGGAGCTGGATAGTGGTAAGGACTCACCTCTCCAGACAGAAGCGGATTCCCTTGCAGGCCACAAAGCCGACCAAGACGCCGTAGAACACCGACAAGACCATCATGTACAGCCACGTCTCGACAAACCACTCCCTCAACGCAACTCCCAAACCACCACCCCCTAATACATCAACACTACCCGCCAAACCACCCCTCACATACCTCATCAAGTACACGGCAAACATCAAAAACGGAAACCCAAACCCATCATTCACGCCCGCCTCGCACGCCATCAGATCCCTCAACTCCCTCGCGACGAACATGTCCGCAAACGGGCCCCTCGCCACCGCCGGAGCGAGCACGGGATCGGTGCACGACACGCACGCGGCCACCACGAGGGCCGCCCGGAGAGAACAGTTGGGCGTGGTGAGCAGGATGCACAGCGTGGTGGACAGCCACATGAGGGTCATGACGGGCAGCACACAGAGGGAGATGGAGCGCCAGTGGATGCGGAGGTATTGCGCGGGGAGCTGGAAGCCGGCGACGACGAGTTGTACGCCGATCATGATGCGGGTTATGCCCTGAGAAGGTCAGTCTTTAAGGTAAAAAGGAGGGGGGAGGGGGAGGGGGAGAGAGAGCCGACCAAGGTGATGTCACTGGTTTGGTCTTCCTGCGCGCTGCCCCATCGTGAACTGTTGATCAGGTCTGCTCCCGCGGGCCCGAGGATGATGCCCGTGATGACGGCGGGGACTGGACGGGTGGTGGTTTGTTAGTCGAGTGAGTATGCTTCGAAGCTCATGGATCACTCACGCGCGACGCCGAGGTACCAGACCAGCTTGATCTTGACGGAAACAAGTCCGTAGAGAATGAGACAAATGCCTAGAGAATGGACAAATGAGCAAAACTATTCCTGT
Source organism: Thelonectria discophora (assembly GCA_911649645.1). Lineage (NCBI taxonomy): Eukaryota > Fungi > Ascomycota > Sordariomycetes > Hypocreales > Nectriaceae > Thelonectria > Thelonectria discophora. Next base: position 2,182,997 of record CAJVRK010000008.1, on the reverse strand, counting down.
CTGGCTAACGATCTGGGTTGACGTACCCAGTGCTCCGAGGACAATGTTGAGGTTGCTGAGGTCGAAAGTAGGCATCCTTCCTTCTCCCCAAGCTTCGAGACAGAACTAGAACGAGAAAAGAAGAGCCAAACTATACAGCAACAACAACAGAAACAGCAACAAACTATGTGGAAAGATGAAGGTGAGCCCCCTCTCATCTATACGCCTCAATCTCGTACAAACCCCCATCTCCCTCCTCTCCATGGCATACAACACGACCTATCGACAGAGGCAAACACGACGATGCACAGGTTTTGCCCGTAAGGCCAAAACACTTCCCAGGTACGAAGTACCGCACGCACAATGCATGCCGGTAGCCGAAAGAGGGGAACCAGCCGCGTCGTGGTACTCAACGGGACGAATACATCGTCTTTCATTTCCGGGCGTCCGTCGTACACGGCATCAAAGTCCCGTCCCCTTCGTTTCAGCGAGGGGACAGACATGTCTCGAGGAAGCCGTTCACACTTTGGCAATACCGACCTCGAAGAACGAGGACAACTGGACCAACCCTCGTTCAAACTAACACACAAACAAAACAAAAGATACCTCGAAAATGCATCCCATCCTCGAGTTATATCCGCATGCCGCTTCGCATTGGTGGATTATGTCACCTCGCATATCCGAAATACATTTCCTAGCATCGCCGAGAGGCCGCCAATTTCGCGGCTCAGTAATATCCACGCAGCCAATATTTCCCTCATAATCCAACCGGCTCTACTTAAAAGCCCGCACACTTTCCAAGAGATTGAAAAGAATAATTACCAGTCGAAATTCATCTTTGTTGCATTTTAAACTATTCATTTCCTTCATCATTTTGGCCTTTTCCCTTTGTGTGTTGTTGCTTTGCTCCGGTACGTTGCTTTTCTGTTATGAAAATCCGGTTCATCCTAGAACATTTCACCCCTTCACCAACTTCTCATACCCTTTTGCCTTTTCCTTTCTCTTTCCTTTTGTTCCTTCTCTTGTTCCATTCATTTGTCTCTCTTCAAACCCCAATCTTCGGATAACCCGGCAAACCAGTCGGGCTCAACACTTCCCCATCTCAAAGATTTACCCGCTCTCATCTCCAACCGCAACACACCTCGTGTCTCTTCTCAAGCCCCTCGATACACGAGAGACAATCATCCACCACTCAAACAACTTCCGTCTAACCCTTCTTCTGCCTCAACGGGATAACCGGAGGCACCGGAACCTTCTCCAACCCGTGTCGAACACTGGGGTTGGTCGACTCGCTTGTGCTCAGGTACTCTCCGAACGCCCGCTGCTCGAGATCCAGATCCCTCCAGCTCACGCCCTTCTCACGACGAGCCTGCATGCGGAAGTAGATGCGCTTCAGCCACTTCCAAAACTCAACGCCCGAGAAGAACAGCGTCGCGCAGACGAAGACGATGCCCCATTCCCACGAGATGGGCTTGTGCTTGAAGACGACCTTGTTGATGACGGGAATGTAGATCAGGGGAAATAGGGTGATGAAGCCCACCATGATGGCCCAGAAGAGGAACTGGTTGCGCCAAATATCGTGGATCCATTGGGTAAAGTACAACTTGGAGCCGGGTTGCATGCGGAAGAATGATCGTCTCTTGTCAATCATCTCCCACGCGAGGAAGAGCGAGAACCAGGTGAGGCAGGCAAACGTGGTGGCTCGGGATCGGAAGACGGTATCACAACTCTCGCTGTACCGCTCGTTGCATCCGTGTCCCAGCTCGCCATCGCCCCAGGCGTACATGCGCAGCAAGAAGGATCCGAGGCACAGCGCCGCGATCCAGATTCCGTACACAATCATGTCGCAGATGAGCTCGAGACTGAAGACACCCGTCTTCAAAGACTGCGGCGGTCGGCGAAGAATATCCGACACGGCACGCTCGAATCCGAGACCCATGTCGGGCAAGCCGGACGTGGCCATGATGATCCAGACCACCTGCACCGGAGCCAAGGGGAAGACTGACAGACCAGTACGGTCCTTGAAGGCCAGGCCGACGAGAAGGACACCGGCCTGTGCCACGTTGGTGGCCAGCACGTGAAGGATGAACTTTTGGATGTTGTCAAAGATGCGGCGACCCTCCTCGATGGCAGCAACGATGGAAGCAAAGTTGTCGTCGGTGAGAACAATGTCCGACGCGTTCTTGGCCACGTCAGAGCCGGCCTGACCCATGGCGATACCAACATCGGCTCTTCGCAGCGAAGGCGAATCGTTGACACCGTCACCAGTCTAATGAGTCAGCAAACCAGACCGTTCATGCGTGGAGCGAAGCGAAACATACCATGGCGCAGAACTTTCCTCGGCGGTGCAGAGCCTCAATCATCCGGACCTTTGTGTTGGGCGCACATCGAGCAATGACCAGGGGGAGGAAGGGCAACTCGTCGACCTCGTCATCCGAAAGACCATCAAACTGGGTGGCCGTCATGACCATAATGTGGGCGGTATCCTCGGCCACCATGTCCATACGAACAGGAAGAATGCCGACTTCGATGGCAATGGCCTTGGCCGTCTCGGGGTGGTCACCAGTCAACATGTGCACGGAAATACCGGCTTCGTGGCACTCTCGGACGGCAGGGCCGGACTCAGGACGAGGAGGGTCGTACAGGCCGACCAGACCTCGGAAGACAAGGTCACACTCGACCGTGGTACGATCGACCTCGTCTCCTTTCTTCATCTGGACGTGGTACGGCTTCGATGCGAGAGCCAAGACACGCAGACCCATACCGGCAAAGGCTTCCATGTTGCGCAGAACCTCGTCTCTGAACGCCTCCGTCATGGGCACTAGTTCGTCAGAGTCGGCCGGGCAGTATGTGCTGCAAGCTCCGATGACACGTTCAACAGCGCCCTTGGTGAAGGCGAAGAGCTTTCCGGAACGGTTGTCCTTCATGATAACGGACATGCGCTTGACATCAGAGTCAAAGGGCAGCTCGGCAACCTCGCTGTATTGGTTGTGACCGTCGTGGCTGGTCAGCTTGAGGCGGTTCCAGTCAAATCGAGAAGCAAACACCTGAATAGCAATCTCAGTAGGGTCACCACGGGCATGCCACTCGCCGTCCTTTTGGACAATGGTGGCCAAATTGGCGAGGGAGGCGACTTCGAGGAACTTGCTAAGACCACTCGCGCTCTTGGAAAGGAGACTGGAAGCGCTATCGACTCTGCCACAGGCATCGCCGCCCTGCTTGAAGGGGATCTGGTGCGGTTGGCGAGCGTCGTACCGGATGTCACCCTCAGTGGGGTCAAAGGGGGAGCTGGAGTTCTCGACCGTGTAAGTTCCCATGCCGGGCATCCAAGCACCGCGTGCAACCATCTTGCCCTGTGTCAGGGTACCTGTCTTATCAGAGCAGATGTCCGTAACGGCACCCAGGGCCTCGAGAGACTTGAGATTTCGGACGATGACGTTTCGTTCAACCATGCGCTTGGTTCCTGCAGCCATGGTAATGGTCAAGACAACCACCAGACTGGCAGGAATCATCGAGAGACCGGTTGCGACGGCATAGATGATGACCTGCTGGTTGGCATCGAATTCGTTGGCGGCGAGCACAATAATGGCACAGACCACGGCGACACCGAACAGGAGGAGAGCCAGTCGAGACAGCTTCTTCTGCAGAGGAGTGCCAACGTTGACACCAAGGAATCGGCCAACGGCATCGGATAGAGTCAGGGTATACGCTTCGAGATATCGGTGAGGCTTGGCCGATCCATCGGGCTTTCGCTTGACGGGACGGACCTTGCTGTCCTTCTTTCGAAGGGCACTAGCAATCGCTCCGATCTCGGTGCACACACCGGTGGCGAAGACGATGCCCTTGGCTCGACCCTTTGTCACAGTGGAGGAGCTATATGCAACATTGATTCGATCACCAGGTCCAGTATTGTCATCGAAAATAGAGTCTTCGTCCTTTCGGACAGGGAGGGACTCGCCCGTCAACATCGCCTCGTCGGTTTCGAAGTTGATAGCTTCGATCAATCTATTCCCATTAGTCTTCGACTCAAGGCCAGGTAGTTAAAGAATGGCTTGCTCACCGGACGTCAGCAGGAATTGTGTCGCCAACCTTGATTTCCACAAGGTCACCGGGGACGACCTGAACCGAAGGCACAACTTTGGAATCTCCGCCGCGAACGACGTTGGCAGTAGGAGACGATAGAGATCGAAGCGAATCCATGGTCTTCTCGGCCGAGTACTCTTGAAAGAACCCGACCACAACGTTGAGTCCGATGACAAAGGCAACAACGCCGCCTTCAATCCAGGACTTGATACCAAAGGATACAGCCATGGCGAGAATCAATACCTGGGACATGTTAGCCAACAGTTTCGCGCCCACGACGGCACGATGCGAAATCGATTATGGACATGCAACAAAAGCCCAACGACGCAAGGCTGGAGAAGAGTCGAAGACAAACACTTACCATGGTCATGGCGTTGGCAACTTGAGCAAGGATGATCTTGAGGGGTTGGACACCCTCGGCATCACCAAGTTCATTGTTTCCATATTGCGCCAATCGCTGGCTGGCCTCGGCCTCGCTCAGGCCGTTGAGAATGTCGGCCCTGAGCTCCTCAGCAACCTGCTCAAAGGACAAAGCATGAGCAGGTTGACTGATGGGGGTGTTGCTCTGGCCAGAGACATGAGTCTCCGGAACCTGAACAGGCGGTGCCATGTTGTCGTGAACGCTGGCTAGGGAGCCAAGAGGAGGTCACTGTCTCAGTGCCTTGTTCGGTGGAGGGAAATGTTTGTTGATGCTAGGTAACCCCGAGTCTTGAGGTTCCTGGCCATGGGTAGGTTGTTCAGTTCATTGATCGAGAGAACAGTCGAGGAGTCCTTGGAGAGGAGATTTTCAACAGACGGATCGTCGACTCTGGTCGGGGCATCACCCTCTTATAGTTGTTACTGGCAACTTGACGGATCGTCGAGACGACTTCCTCTCCACGACTCCTCCTCATCAGACATGATTTCCTGGAGAAGACTCCTTCTCCAAAGGCCCCCCACACGGTCAAGGATGCCCAATCTCTCTCGACCTTTTGCTTCTATCCCAAAAGGCGGGGTTTGAACTAGAGCAAGTGTCTTGGCGATAAGACCAACAGAGTTGCCCTCGGTGTTGTTGTCACAGCCGGCCCTCCCGTGGGTATAACCGGCATGCGCCGGTCAGAGTTACCGGATAGGGAGTGTGACTATTCAGGACGATGAAGCTGATTGGCCACCCACACACGGCGTTGGCTTGCTGGACTCTGAACGGAGCACCTGGACGGTCGGGCTGGTCGAGGTCCGCACGTCATCCCAGCCGGCCGACCAGACTGACGCGGCGAGGTGGATTCGGCCCCGGTCGACCCCTGTGAAGGCGAGGGAGAGACATGAGCAGGACGGACCTGGCGTTGCTTTTGGAACACCGACTCCGACGCCGAGGCCCAGACGAAGTGATGCTACCCATTGAGCGTCCTCGACAGCCATCGTGGGCCCAAAACCACTTCAGAAAGTGTCTATTGCTTTGACCGGTGGTGGGGCGTCCTCCATGGCTGCATTGGGCCTCCGTTCACAACCGACGCTGGACGGTTCTGGGGGCGGACTTGAAGTGTGTCGAAGGGGCACCCCCCTTTCTCTCGTGGAGTGCCTAGACTGCACTTTGAGAGGGGGGGTGTCCATTAGGAGGGTCTGAAGGATCGCATTGGTGACTGTATTTCCGCTCTGTACAATTTCGCATCCACGGCCTCTCCCCTCGTAGACATGTTGTCATTTCCAATTGGGCTAAGGTCGAGTAGGCGTATTCCGTACAAAGTATGGTGTCCTTGAACGGCGTTGAGTCTCCCGCGGGACACTTGCGGCCCTGTCTGCACGCTGCCCGCTGCCCGCTGCCCGCAGAGCCTCCATCCTCCACCGAGAAAAAATCTGGGTAACTCGTTTCTATGGTCTCGTGACCGTGGGGAGGTTCAGATCTCGATCGGATCTTCAGCAAAGACGAATGCGTGAGGTCGAAGGAGACGAGGCAGCGACCAAGGGTGAGGTGCAGGCACTGCCACAATCGTGGAGACGGAACGACTTCGGGCTGTTAGAAACCCAGTGTGATGCGTGCCTAGAACGTCGACATGCCTTAGCTGCACCAAGTATCGCATGATTAGCGGCCGCGTGAAGCCTGGGGTCGGGTCTGCAGGTGAGACGGGCGCATGTTGCGTCGTTAACAGAGACTCCAGAGAGGCGAGCTGGGGAAGGCGATAAGGGCGGGGAGTGATAGTGCAGGCGATAGTGCGTTATCAGCCACGTGACGCTTCTGCGTTGTTTCTAGAACGGGCACCGCCTGGGATCCGCAAGGAAGGTACCTTGTACGTAAGCAGACGTCGCTGACTGGATCGTCTTCAAGGGCCTCAGCGTGACAATAAGCTTAAAACCACCCAACTTTGGACCGCTGCCCCACGAAAGACCAGGTCGGACGACAAAGTCCGCGCCGTCGAGACAGCCTCAAGGGACGAGTCTTGGACCGCGTCTAGCGTTTGGCTGAAGGAGGGTCTAGGGGTCTCTGGGTCTCTGATGCGACTTTAGGACCTCCCTCTCGCGGCTGCCTCGCTGTGACTCGTCCCCCCTCGCCCAATTCACCTTCACCCACGGTCAGATATGGTTCCCCGTCCTTCATTGGACGCCCACCCCGGCCGCCCCCCGAAGGGTCCACGGAAGGGTCCACGGCGACTCCCCAGTGCCAGCCGCTCGTATGCGACCTTGCTCCCGCCTGCGGGGGGTTCCGGAACGGTCGGCGCCTCGACAGCAATCACGACGCCGTTGCGGAGTGAAGCGGAATACTACGGGTGGAGCGAAGCCGTCGTGTTATTGAATCTGCACCCTCGAATGGGCATTCAACTTGCTCAACATCCCAGCCTGACGCCGTCGTGGCTTGCCCTTGCCTGCTGCATTTTGCCGTGTTGCCGGCCAAATGTAATATCAGACACACCAAGAGGGTCTTTGGGCCGCCATGGTCCGTTTCGGCGCGGGCTTCGGCATTTGATATCAATCTCTTTTGACGCGCGGAAACGGCGGCCAATGGCTGAAGCCCCCTCGATTAACACTTAGAGAAGCCGGGGTGAGCATGGGGGCCGACGAGATACGACCACTCGGGAATTGGACATGATCTTACTTTATCAGCAGACCCAGAGATTGACATGGGGCGAGTTTGGTGTCTCCAGAAAGCTGTTGGATCGCCTCAAAGCCAAGACTCGGGTATGAGAAGCATGGAAGCGAGCCAGTTCGCTCCATGTCTCTTCTATTTTCCCGGCCGGTTGGGAGGCGACGAAACATGCCAAGCCATTTCATGCAGGGCCTCGGACAGGCCGTCCACCACGACTGTGATGAATATAGCATCGCGATCAAGATTCCTTCACGTCACATGAACAAGAAGCTGAGGCAAGTTGCGCTTGCATGCCGTCCCGCGTCGCTGCACGCTACATGCGACATACGCCCCCTCCACAAGTCAATGACAACTACGACAGACTCAACGGCAACTCCCTCTGGCTTTGTTTGAGTCGAAGCACCCCCTGCAAGGTTTCCCCAGTCCAGCACGGCAAACAAGTACCGGCAAGCATCAACCAACCTGCGATCTCCCCGTGCTGCAACCCACGTGCTCTCTTTCCATGACGAGGTTTCATTTCGAGATCTCGGAGCTGGCCTCCGGGGCCGACTTATCCGAGTCGGCTTTGACGGGCAGCCGTCTCGGACCCGTAGCTGCATTCGCGGCCCTCGAGGCGACTTCTGCAAAGGGCAGGTTTGAGCGCCGGTATCGTTGCCGCTGCACCACGCTCAGCCAGTCTCAGGACACCGAGGGAGGGGACCGATATGCAAGACGTCGTTTCTGTAATCACAGCGACAAGTGACGAGGCAGAATTTACTCGCCGGGGTCGATCCCTCTGCGAGTATCGAAAAGGGGGCGCCACTACTGAGACGCCCTGGTCTGATCATGTCGAGTCCTTGGGGAGCTAATTCGTCGAGACGCGAGTCTAGTCCCACCGTCAGACTGACAGAACCAACGCTTATCAACTGTCCCTCGATGGCCGTCTCTGTTTCGAGCGGTTGCGGATGAGAAAACTATTCCTCCTCCCGGCCACGACCACGACCCACGGGACGATTGCGACAACTACGGCAGCATCTCGATGGCGGCGGCGGGGGGTCGTATTCAACTTCAGACGCCTTGCAGAGTGGGATGACGAGGCGACAGGGAATATGACCCTATCATGGGCGCGAGGCTCATTCGCAACAAAATGTTTGGGTCACCGAAGGATCCACACCCGGTCGTCGCAGCTGCAATCCCTCGTTGCCAAGGGGAGAAAACTCTTCAAGTGAGGGGACCATTTCATAAGCCGTGTCTCTCGTTGGACGGCTGGCGGCATCTCGCCTCTTGGCCGACATGAGGAATAACGGCGACGACTCGTCACAGGAAGATAAGACCCGCGTGCTGCATATCCTTGAGTCAGCCTAGTTTATCACGGCATGCGAGGGCAGGACCAGACGTTCGATTGCCCTTTGGGGAAGTTTGGGCAGAGTGACAGTTGCCAAGCAGCCAAGGCGACCTTATTTGCAAAGCCAAGGGAAACCCTAGCAACAAGCCACGCGTATCCGTATAACCCCGGAGAATGGAAGATCGCGTGTAAGAAGGCGAGAAAGAACTTACAAGGGTCGAGGTTGAGAGGCGAGCTGAGGGCAGACAGACTCGACTTTCCAACAAGGACGTTGTCCGAGGTAGCAACCCGACTGCTCACATTGCCGAGCGGTTGCAGCAGAGTTGACGAGTTGAAGTTGGATCAAGAGTCGGTGAATTCACGCACGACGAGGTTTTACCCAGCCCTCCGTTTGCTGTTGCTCAGCGTTTTAAACGGTCACCGTCGAGTTCCCCCGTTGTTCGGGTCCGTCTTGTTGCCCTAGGCCGCGAATGGCTCCCGGCCTAATCTTTGTGCGGATTAGTGGTTCGACGGACATGGAATATGCCAAGTGAAACCTCACTTCAACTTCAGCTCACATCAGCCACAAGGTGTTTCCCCGGAATTTGCGAATATGTCTTCGCCATTCCCCCGAGTCCCAACGAGAATATCCTCGGCGTTGTGAACTACGGGTAAGCTATTCCTCGGAGAAGCCAAGACAACGACTTCTCTTCTATTGGCACGAACAAGGATGACGACTTTTTTAGATTCGCGGGGGAAAGAAACGCCACGTGCTTTGACCAGGCCGTCTCTTCAGTTGTCCCGATAACACGTAGGTATCCTTCCTTGCCCAGGTAGCCCGTTCCAAGGATGGCTCTCTCTGCCTTGGAGGCAAAACGCACCCACGCGGGGGTAAATCATCAGGATCGGGACCTCGGCTGGCAGAGCCAAGGCGTCGGTACCCAACAGTGGCAGCGTCGAGACATGCAACTCGCATATACTCCATATGCAAAGCGAAAGCCTCCTTCCCCTTCTGTTGACACACACGTCCAACGAGAATGGTCCGTCGACGTGGGCGTGGGATTGACCGAGTTACTAAACAGAATGGACAAGGGAACAACACACACACACACACAAACACACAAACACGAAGGCCAAAGGCAGGCACTAACTCTATTTGAGACATTTTTTTCCCCGCGTCCGCCCATGCCAGGCACACACCCCTTCTCATGCGAGGTTTGAAGCCATCGTGGTCTTGGCATTTACGGTTTATGTGCCGGAGTCCGTGGATGGGGGATAGGCGGAGGGAGAGAAGAGGGAATGACAATTAAAAAAAAAAAACAAAAAAAAGTTCCAAAGATTGTGACTACCTACAGGGGGGGAAACCTCTGCGATAACGAAAAAGGTGCAGCAAGCCAATCTGCAAGGAAAACTGCTTTGGGACTCTCGCAGGATTTCTTCGAGACGGAAGCCTTCTTGGCGCTGCCGCTTGGCGGGCTTTTGTTGGAAATGTTCGGGGTTGAGGGCGGGTATGGCTTCGGCTTTGTCGGTTGCTCTCGGAGTCGATCGGGGGAGGGAGGAGTTTGGGACGGAGGCTGTCCGGGCTGATGAGAGAGCAAACTTGGGGTAATAGGGATTGAGGGAGCTGAAAGTCTTGGCGTTTTCTTGTCTGATGTTGCTCGCAGGTCGGTGCGTGGTGAGAGAGGGGCTAGGTTGTTGGTTCTTTGTAAGTCAGGTTCTGTCAGCTTTTCGTGCTTCCAACTATGGTGATGTAGAAGAAGAGTGAGTCTTGTTGTGATAATTCCTTTAATTGACCCGTTTCCAGATGCTATCATTAACCATACAGGCAAGAAAAACAGATAAGACGCCTTCTCGAGCCAAATCCCCCCCCCTTTCAACCCCCTGAAGGAAGCCAACACAACCAACCACAAGCTCTCTCTCTCGAACCATCAACCATCTCCACAGCCCAAAGAAATCCTCACTTCACCTTTGCCATATGGTGAAGACAGCACTTCCAATCTCCCCCGGGCCCCTGCCGAAACACACTCGAGCACATCCCCTCCGTGGCCCTCATCTCCCCTTCGCTATTCAACCTCCAAGTCGTGACCCGATACGTCAGCGCCGAGCTCATCATGTCAATCTCGACAAACTCGGGCTCCCCATGGATCTTGTAGGCGGTCCAGGGCTCGTACTCGTCCTCGAGGTACTCGCTCAGCGATGGCTCCGATTTTGGGCTGTAGACGGACCGGTCGGGCTCGGCGAGGACCGCGTCCTTGGTCATGTACTTGAGGAGCATCTTGGGCTTGTCCTCGCAGAGGGCGCGCCAGAGGATCGCTGAGGCTTCGAGGGTGCCTTCCTTGTTGCGCGCGAGGATGGTGCCTGGTTTGGGGTCGTTGGATTCGTCACCCATTGTTGCGTGTGTTTGGGTGGGAGCTGAGACGTGTAAGTGTCAGAAGGTTGAGTGTAGATGAGTTTGGTCCTCGAGTACTGCAATATTTCGCTGATGAATAAAAGCGAACCCAGATTCAACGAACCCGTCGCAACACTCTTTGATATCTCCAACCCGTAAGCCCCAAGTCGCACCAAAAACCTGGAAACCGGGTGTCTGTCCAAGATCCCGGGAGCCTTGACGTCAGCGACTACGCAACAAATGTCATCGAGGGAGCACCGTTTCAGGGGAACGGGAAAATCAAGTCTCTTGAAAGGGGTGCGAAGAGGTCACTCGTCATGTAAAACTCATGTCGAGACGTTTCTTTTATCGCGTGCCGAGTGCCGTCATTCCTCTTCATTTGGTACCGAGCTGATAGCGCGGGGAAGAGGGCGTATGCAAACGGCTTCAACGGCCAGGGACTCGGTGAGGAACCAATTAATCGAGCCGCGGAACCAGTGACCTGAAAGAATTATACCGTATGGATACATATCCCGCCTGATTCGCCGGAATATTCTCCATTTGGAACATCCATCGCCATTTCTTGTTCTCCTCAAAAGTGGGATGCCGCAGGTGACGTCAATAACCCCTCAACACCAAGTTACCCCAACATCACAGTACGGTGAGTACTTGTCAGTCACTTAAATGTGCTCTTATACATTAGGTAAATAGTCATAATCATCAGTCATTGAATTATCTCGTCAGCCTAGATACTTCTTTTTCGCCCACATGTACGAATGAATGGGAACTCGTCCAGTCGCCAACTCGGGCCCAACCAGTTGGGTATAGGAGCGAGATGGGAGAGCTAAGCAACCAACTTCCTTCAAGACGCAAAGAAAAATGTCGAAAAGAATTCGGGGGTATCTTGAAGCCCCCGAGAGTACCATCTTGTCCCTCTCAAAATACCGACGGGACAAAGGAATCATTAATGCGCTGAGCTGTGTGTGTGTGTCGTGACGACGGTGGGTTGGCTTCGAAGCCAGAAATCTCCTCTTCCAACCAAAGCCTTCCAAATAAACCAAAGAAACAATTCGAAATCACGAGGTATTTCAGTGCACCCGCTCCTGCACCTCCAAAACACCAGACACGCCAGGACAGCACTTGGTGCTCATCTGGTGGTCGCACCACGAGCACTTGACCGTCATACAGACTCGGTCCTCGAATCCTCGCGTCTCACCTCCCGAAAACACACCGCCCGGATTGAGCATTGTCTTGTACAGCCGCGCGGGGATGTCATGGTACCGCTGGCACTCGCAGCAGATGACAAACATCTTTCCCACCTTATCGCCTCGCCGCGGGTCCGGCCGCGTCGACTTTGCTTGGCCCTTGCTGGGCAGTTCAGGCACCGGCGGTCGCTGTTCTCGGTGCTGATGAGAGCGCACGTCAAAGTTGGGCGTGCTACGCGTGGTTTTGATGCCATTGGCGCTCTGTGCGAGCTTCACCGTCTGCAACTGCGGGTTGCGCAGGCGGCCCTTGCTCTTCTCGCGGTGTCTCAGCCTGGGCGGCTGCGGCGGCAGCGACTCGGGCGTCGACGGTAGCGTGCTCTCGCTGGCCGAGGAGTCAGTGTCCTTACCACTGTCCAAGGGGCTGACGAGGTTGGCGTGGGAGAAGGCCTCCATGACCCGTCGGGCGGCCGCCTCGATGGGGTCGGGCTCCGAGTCAGACGAACGCGGTGAATCGGAGAGCTGGAAGCGGTCGCTAGGGGGGATCTCTGGTGAGTCACTGGCGGCAGACCAGCAGGGACTATACGATATCTTCTGGACCCTGCCGCTGGCGGTACGCGGGGGGTAGCAGCCCGAGTCGGATTGCGGGGGAGACGTATCGGGCGTGCCAGGGCCCGACGATTGCAAGGCATCTGAGTAAGAAGAGTCGTCCGAAGAGCTTGTCGTGGGCCTCCACGAGCCTGAAACCTGCTTATGCGGAGCGAGGAGGAGCTCTGGGGAAGGTCGAACGGGCTTAGGGTATGAGGGGACAGGTTTGGTGAGCTCCGGGTGCTGCTGCGTCGTGGGCTGCTGTGTCGTGGGCTGCTGCGTCGTGGGCTGTAGATGCGTCTGGCGAGTAGCCGGGGCCGGGGCAGCCACGGCCTCGTGCCTCAAAGGGCTTGGCGGGAAGACAGGTGAGGCTCCGCCAGAGATGGGGGAGATGGACGCCTGCGACGAGCTGCCATTGCCGCGTCCAAACGCCGACTTGGCCGTGTCCTTGAAGTTGAACTTGGCGCTCGAACTCGTCGGCGACTCGGCGGGATAGGGCGTTGGGCGAACGCCAGCCAGCGTCGTCTCGTAACGGACGCTTGGCGGCGTGGCGTTGCGCTTCGAGGACGTCACCAGCTTGGTGACAATGGGTGTCTTCCTCTCAACGCGCACGGTTTCCTTGGAAACACGCGGTAGTTCCTCTTTGCTTGATTCCACGGGTGTCGTGTGCGATCGGGCGAGGAAGACGAGTGAGTTTCGCTTGGAGCTCTTCCTGGGCGGCGCGGGCGGGGTGGATGAAGTGGATGCGGCGGTTGCGGTCGATTCGCGCCTGGGTCGAGTCTTGACCGTCGTGGGTGGGTATGAGGGCTTCTCTTTCTGCTCGACCACAGGACTCTTCGCAACTGGCTGAGGTTCCGGGGCAGAAATGGTTTCGGTAGCGGTGGGTTCTGCAGTAATCTCCTTTGAGCTCTTTCGGATATGGAGAGGTTTGACCTCTTCCCCACCTTGCTCTTGGCTCTCATGCTCATCTCCTGTTGAGAACTTGGACGTAAGAGCACCTCGTGGGCTGGTCTTGATGTGTAGACCGCCCCGTCTGGTCAAGCCAGCGTCTTTGGGTATGGTTTCAATAAGAGTCACGCCTCTTAGCGCCTCATCGTCATCGGTGTCCTCCACGGCACACTCCTCGTTTGTCGGCTCTGTCGCAACCTTCTTGTTTGCGCGAGCACTCCAGAGGTAAATATTGCCGGATCCAGCAGAATCCCGCCTGGCAGGGACTGGCAGTGACTGGACTGGTGGGGGAGGAACTTGGCCCATGGCGCCCGACGTCTGCAGAGAAATTGGGGGGTACGCGCGCCGTCTGCCCTCAGGTTGCTCCTTTTCACGTACGGGAGACGAAGAACCGTCTGTCGGGAGGGGTGTGAACGATCCATGTCCCAGGAAAGATTTCCGCAGTGCCGGATGGACCTTGCTTTCGTTGTTCATTTGGTCGTCGATGACCTGCTGGGTAAAGTCCTGCTTCTTATGCTCTAGTTTGACACCACCGAGAAAACCCGAGGCGCTGGTCTGGTCGTATGAGCCTCGTCGAATCTCAAACGAGCCTCGAATGGCAGATGTCAGTGAGCCGGAACGTCCCCGCTTGGGCTTTTCCACGGGTTCCCTTCTAGCGGTCTCACTTGTATCCCTCCTTGAGATGGCGATGCCCAGCACGCTCGAAGAGCGCTTATCCTTTGGGGAGCCCGCAGGTTCAGTGATGCTTCGAGCCAGGCTATGAGACGGGGGCGGGGGCTTGCTCAAGCGTCTTCCTCGCGGCTTTTCCTTGGTCTGCTCTCGGCCTCTCCTCTCCTCTCGCATCTCTTCTCGTTGCTCCTCTTTCCTGTCTCTCTTGTCGTGCTTACGGTGGTGATAGGCATCCCACGTGGGAGACACGCAGACAGATCTTTGCTCCTCAACTTGGGGAGGAAAAGCAAAAGCGACCGTCTTCTGATGACCCTTATCCGTCATGCCGATTGGGGCAGAGTTGGTCCTGGAGTGGCTCATGGCCGCCAATGGCCTTCGATGCAGGGCAGCATTTGACTCAGCATCAGATGCCGAGTCGCCGGTGAAGAGCGGAGGCGGCGCTGGGCCGTAGTTGCGAACGGGTGGTGGGGGTGCTCTTTTGCCGTCCTTGGGAACCAGCTCAAAGCGACGAGGCTGCGGAGGAATGATTGGGCTGGGGGCGACGGAGCCGGCGTATGATGATGGACACGAATTGCTGGTCAAGCTCTGAGTTCGCTGGTACTGTAGCAAGCAATAAGTATCTCTGAAATTCAAGTAATACCGACAGGTTAGTTCTCACCATCATCTTCTTCTCAAGTTCTAGCATGCGTTGCAAGCTGTCGGACCGCGAGCGGCCCTGATGCTGGACTGGCTCATGCATTGTTTCTGGTGGCGGATGAGACTGTTGCCGGAGGTCGAGCTACCAATAAGGTGCCTGTAAAAGACGGCACTACCGAGGCATGCGAGAATTGACAAGCCGTTACTGATTGAAATTGGTTGAATCGTTTAGGTTGGGGTGAGAGTGAGATTGCAAAGACGGTTGGATGAATGATGAACAGGAGCTACACCAAAGCGTAACTTTCCATGAGGGACGAACGAGTGCAACGCTGTTAAGTGGGAGGGACGGGAGTAAAAGAAAAAGGCGGAGAGGAGGGACGGTCGTCGCGTGATTGACAACAATAGACGGGATCTTTGTGTGTCACGAAGCACAGAGGATGAACGGGAATAGATGTGGATGGAGGAAGTGAACGTGCCAACCAGGATGAAGCCTGCTGGGAGCAAAGAGAGGAGGGAGGGAGGGAAGGGAGGGGGGAAGATGAAGAATAAGACAAGGTGCGCTGTAAGTGTTTGTTATTCTTGCATCCAGGTCAGCAAAAAAGTCGACTACCATGTTAAAATGTACCCAGTTAGACTCGCGATGTCCATGTCCTCGTCGCCCCGCCAGCAGCAGAACAACGATCCATGGATGATCCCCGGCCGGGGGGGCATCGATGTCGACTGGCAATGCCGGATGCGATCTCTGTTCGGTTGCAGGGCGCTTCTGTGTTGCTCGTACCCCCACCGCCGCCCAGTCCGTTCGAAAGAACGATTCCATTGCGGTCGTGGAGTGATTTTGCCGTGGACGTCTTGGCCGTTTCCAGGCTGGTTCCGCGCTGGCACGAGCTGCCAGACGCTGCAGCTAGTCGCTAGCTACCTGATGCGGGCATCGGGCCTGGAGAGCTGAACCGAATCGGCCGAAGTAGCCAGCAACAATACGAACTCCATGACAAGGTGGTGGTGGGCGATGATAGTTGTGCGTGTGTGGTGGTGCTTGGGTGGATGTGGAGGTGGCCATTCAGCGGTGCATCCAGAGGGGCAACCTGAAGTGCATGCGGGACCCACCCCAATTGGGCACCCGTCGATGCCTTCCTCGCCAATCAACAAATCGCACCATGTTTGTTCCCGGGCCTCCATCCATTGTTCCCGTCTGCTGAAGCCAAGAACTTTTTGCCCGTCCACTAAAAAAAACAAACCAAAAATAGCATCTTCTCGACTTGATCATCACGTCGGTGGCTTTTGGCTCGATTCTTCAAGAATCATGAGTTTCTTACCTCAACTCGTCGACCGTGATGTCTCTCGTCGCCGCCGCCGACTCCGGGCCACGGCAGCTTTCGTCATCCAAACTGTCCGCGACGGTAGCGCTACGGTCGCCAAGACCGAGGCCACCTGAAGAGTTGCAGTAATTTAGTCTGGATGCTCCCGTGGTATTGGGTAGAGTGGTTTTGACGATGCGAAACTAAACCAACTAACAACTAACGAGCGACAGGGAGAATGCTCGAGCACTCGATATTAACTCGGCCTTTTTTCCCTCCAGGCTGCATGCACAAAGGCCCTGCGTTGTTCATCGTTGGGCGACACCGACGACACAACGGTTCCCTTGTCATACCCTTTCGAACCCTCATTAACATGACGCTCAACACTCTCCGTCCCCCAGCTCCAGCGCAAATCCGGTTTTCGCCTCCCTCCCCAGTAACCACAGAGGCCCAGGTCTCCCCTAGGACCAATCCAATCTAGCTGGCGCACGCGCGACCCTGCGGGACGGATGCGAGGTGATGCCATGGCCGTGCCTTCGTGGTGTTGTGCTGTTCGTGTTGGCCTTGCGCCTGGCTTGTCCCCATCCGGGCTGTGGGCAGCGGCGGGGGCGACGGGGGGACCTTGTGCATGCAGCCAAGTCGGGGCGCCGCACAATGATGGACGATTTGCTGCGATGCGGTGAATAGAGGACGGGGTCCTGGTGGTTCTTGTAGGGAGGATGCGTCTCCCAGCAGCTCCTTAATTAGAGAGGAACGCGGACGATGACGACAGCTCGGCAGCCATCCTTGCTCATGACTTTTGTCGTCGTCAGTGCGAGAAGCAGATACTATATCTAGCTTCAGAGATCCAGATGTTCATGTGTCTCCAGCCGACGGTCGTATTATAGTAAGTTCAAGTCAACTCAAGTTAAGTCTCGACGGATATGCACCACACTCATCCATCTGTCAGCTTGCTCAATACGACCTCTCGGCTCTGCAAGCGGTGCCTGATCCTTTCGTCTTCCCTCATCCGAGACGGTCTTGATCGGCGGTCCGGCCGGTCGGGTGGGGGGAGGGGAAGAAAAAGACGAAGAGGCACAACCCTTTGATCTGGACATACGAAGCACTTTCGTACTGTGACGATGCGGGCCTCGTATTGCACCCAACACCGGGATGCTAAACCCTGCGGGAACACGGACGAGACGCCTCGTGGGTGCATGTATGTATGTACAATACCGTACGCATAAACATGCCCTTACGTATGCCGGTAGCTACATTTAGAACCAAAAACGTCGTCGTTATCCGTTCTACTGGCAAACGTTTGGCCACGGCTTCTATGGCTGGCGCCCGACTGCTGCACCAACCTTGACCAGCTGATGGGGTGCTTCCATGTGCAGATCTATTTCCCCACCACGCAAGAAGAAGAAGCTGAAAAATTGAAAAATTGAAAAGGACTCGTGAGCATTCGGAGACTTCCAACAAAGCCACACTCATCGGGTTACTCATCGTGGTCGCGGCCCGGCGAAAATGCAATGCCAACACTGCTGACATGCGACGGGCCTCTTTCTGTTGAGAACACCCTCCGCTGTTTTCGGTGGGTGGCTTTCTGGTTGCTGGTCAACCTACCCTAAACTGCGGCCAGGATCAAGACCGGCCGGAAATGAAGGCCAGGACGGCCGAGGCGGCCTCGAATCTGGTGTTGCGGTTGTTTGTGACCTGTTGTCAAGGACTTATAATTTTCGCTAGGCTTTTCTTCTCCTCCTCGGTTGCGGTTGTCGTGGTAGCCGACGTCCAAAATGGGCCATTTGCTGGTTGCGTCCGACTTACAAGTCGGGTTCACCCGAATTGTCAGAAATCTGGTCTTATCGCACCATATCCAGCCTCTTGCCAGGAGGGAAATTCGTGATCCTCGTTCGACCTGCTTCGCAACCGACAAGACTCTTACCGCAGCCCGAAGTCCCCGGCTGAAAGACAAGTTCCCGTGCCTTGCCGCCGAGAATTGAGTTCTCGCTTGCCGGTCTCTCGTAAACAAGCCAGCGACCCAACTTCAGAAAACTTGTTTTGTTCCTGCGTCGGGTTTCTCAAGGGATACCTAGGGAGACGCAAGCGTTTACCTGCATTTCTTTTGGCTGCATTCGGGAGTTACATTGGCATTCCGTGCTCAACGGTCCGGGCGATGCAAGGGCGGCGCGAAGAAGAGCGTGGCAGCGTATCATTGCTACCGATATTCGGAGAGCGGCATGAATGCGAGGAGGCAATAACCCTATGGAACATGCAAATACCGTATGCTCAAGTTGAACCTTGGAGAGTATTCCATGAGAGATGCTTGCCACGGGTAAGAGATCCAGAATTCTCTTCAACACGGTGTGTCTGAGTGGCCAGCGAAGCCATCTCAATTAGACACCAACTTTTGGCCAACTCAAGTTTCTAGTTTCTCCTCAATGTGCTGAGAACATACGGGTTCTCGATGAGCCATCATCACCAATATATTACCTGAATAGAGATATTCTACCAAAAGACGAATAGGTAACTTCCACGCTCTTTTCCGATGTCGATTATTGAGTGCGTTTGGATGTACTCAAATTGACCTCAGAAGGCAGCTGCAGTCAATCGGAATTGCCCTGCGTGAGAGGTTTCAAAAAACGCAGCTTCCCAGAGGCAGCCAGAAACCTTTCCCGCACTTGAAACTCTCCCTTGCACAATCACACATATGCACATCCATCAACCTCAAACTCTTGGCGATAACCAATATGCAATGCAACTTGTTTGACGAGACACAAAGCAAAAAGGCACAACGGCCTGCCCCAGCCATATTTCCGCCCAATCATTACGTAAGCGAGCTCCTCAGCGGCTGAAAACCACTTCAGGCGGGATCAAAATTATCCGAACAGCCCAGGGCACGCGGAGTCTCCACTCACGTGATCCCGAGGCTCCCACGCCTGCCCACAACCATTTGTCAAATTCCCCAAAAATCTTTGGTTGCAAGCCGCCCGCTACGAACAGTCGACTCATCATCCACATCAACCACCAACAAATCTATCACCATGGGAAAAGTTCACGGTTCTCTTGCCCGTGCCGGTATGTCGTCGTCGTCCCCCCCCCCCGAATTTCCAGACCCCTCGCCGTGACGCAGTTGCTGATGATATTTTTTCACAGGCAAGGTCAAGTCGCAGACCCCCAAAGTACGAATCTCTCCCTCGAACCTCGCTTCCCCCCGACGATTCCGATGAACTGACCAACGCCCCCTTTTATTTATTTTACAGGTTGAGAAGCAGGAGAAGACCAAGGTCCCCAAGGGCCGTGCTCTGAAGCGCCTCAAGTACACCAGACGATTCGTCAACGTCGTCATGACTGGCGGCAAGCGAAAGGTGAGCAGACAACGCGATGCGACCCGACATCAGGAACCCCGGAGCGCTGACTCCTACGCAGATGAACCCCAACCCCGGCTCCTAAACGAGATGGCTTGTACGGCTACGTGCGACGGAACACGGTTACTGGGTGGTTGGCTTTGTGGAAACCCGTTCATCGATGGATGCAAAAATTCAGTTATGGCAAGATGGACTAGGTTGGGGTCGCTCGATAGGCTGAGTCCCCCTCGGAAAATGAAATAACGAGAGGTGCGAAGAAGCACTTACGGCTCCACGCGGCGTCACGGTGTCGGTTGTCAATACAACACACATTTAGTTCGCAATTCCAACCCTTTTCTTCCGTGATGGCGCGACGATTTTTCCTGGGACATGAAGCAGCAATGGTGGCGCTGGATTCTGGACTTTTTTCGCCCCTTGCGATGATGACGGCGAGTCGGCGAGTGACTCATGCCGGGCTACGGACAGTCAGCATGATCTCGATCGAGTTCGGACTTAAGCAGGCCGAGGCCTAAAGCTTCAAAGGACTTGCATTCCCTGCAATTGTAACCTCGTGAGGCACCCTCTCAACGCGCAGTAGGGCTGCGCGTTGCGCAACCGTAGCGAAGATATCCCAAATACATACAGCATTTGCACATTGATTGTCGCACAGAGTGCTTTCAATCCCATCGTCAATGTCACGTGATATCCATACCCAAGCCACCACGCGCATCGTTGCCCCGCGAAGAGCTACATCAACATCGCTTAACCTCGACAACGCCCTCACTCCCCCCCCCTTCCTACTCCCCCTTTCGATACGAAAACGACCAAAAAATGGCCGACGAAAATATGGAAATGGACGTCGACAACGCGTCGTCGCCCCCGCCGGCTGCCGCCTCGGCTCGCAACGAATCCGACATGCAAACGCACACAAAGGCCACGGCGGTGCGCTCCATCGAGGGCTGGATCATCGTCGTGACCAACGTCCACGAGGAGGCCGACGAGGAGGCACTGCAGGACATGTTTGGCGAGTTTGGCGAGATCAAGAACATGCACTTGAACCTGGACCGCCGGAGCGGCTACGTCAAGGTACTTTAATCCTTCCGGCCGCACCACCTTTTTTGGGGGGCCTTCTTTGAAAGCCTTCCTTCGGAGGCGTGAGTGACAAATTTGCTAACGACTGGGAAAAATAGGGCTACGCGTTGATCGAGTACACGACCCTCGAGGAAGCCCGCGCCGCCATCGACGGCGCCCACGAGACCAAGCTCCTCGACCAGACGGTGCAAGTCGACTTTGCCTTTGTGCGTCCGCCTCCCGGCGGCAAGGGCGGTCGGGGAGGCCACGGTGGGCGTGGCGGCCGCAGAGGTGGACGCAGCCGGAGCAGGAGTCCCGAAGGCAAACACCGCGAAGAGCGCGAATGAGCTCCGGCGAGAGGACCGTTTTTGCCTACACCAAGAATATAAAAACAGAGTAATAAGAGAAAAAATGCAAAGAGGTTGAGAGGGGCGGTGATGTAACTGAAGAGGGAAAAGGAGAGACAGTTGCCGACGTGTCCTTCCGAGCCGGTTGAGAGGACGTCGGCACGTTTAATCGTTATGTACAAGGTATGACTTCCTCTCGACACCTAGCGCATATCACCCTTTCTGACCTTGAGCAGTCTAGATAACCATGCCGAAACGGGGCATTCTTACGGTTGACGAGTCAAGTTCTCTCTCAAGAGGAGCCGTAATTGGTGCTCTCTGGTTGGGACGACGTGATCCCGTAAGATCTGAACATGTTCCCGGCCCCAATTTGGGCCCGCGAACTTGGGGTACTACGCCTGCATTGGATTGTCTAGGGGCGAGATTGGGCCGCCATTGAAAAGACGATAATACATACTATGGCCCAGGTCTTAAATATCTAAATGCCTCAGTTGATTGAACCCAATATTCTTGGACCATGACTGGTAATGTTTATGTGAATGAATGACGTGACATAGAGCTACCAAATTAAAAAGTCTGCTTGGCCTGCTAAACATAGCGACCTCGACCACCTCAGAACACCCAAGTGAATGAATCCTTCACCTGGAATTTCGTTGTGCGTCTGTCTGGTTAGCATCTTTACTGCCTATTGTAGATAGCTATGAACGTACCTGATATCCGCGCTCGATGATCCAATCAGCACCTCAAAGGTCCCCTCCTCCGCAATCCACCCAGGGATGGCGGTATCGTAGTATCCCACCGCATACTTATCGAGACCAATTGTGATGTGCTTCGTCTCGTCCTCATCGAGGAACACCTTCTCAAACGCCACAAGCTCCTTCTCCGGCCTGGGCAGCCGGCTCTTCTCGTCGTGCACGTAGACCTGGACCGTTTCGGCACCGGCTCGCGGTCCGACGTTGGAAACGGCGAGGGTAATGTTGATGACTCCGTTGGACGTCAACGTGCGGGAAGATATCTCGGGCCGACCGTACTCGAACGTCGTGTACGAAAGGCCGTGGCCAAAGGGGAACAGAGGGGGGATCTTTGTGTGGTCGTAGTGCTTGTAGCCAATGTAGAGACCTTCGCCGTAAAGCACCTTGAGGTTCTCCCCCGGCCAATTATGCCATGCTGGGGTGTGCTCGATGCGCTGTGGGAACGTGGACTGGAAGGATGTAAGCGGACGTCTGTTCCTTGCCCCATCAACGTCAACCTACTGGCAGCTTTCCACTGGGGTTTGCAAACCCAAACAGGACGTCGGCTAGGGAGTTGCCTGCTTCTTGGCCTTGGTACCATCCTTGGATAATGACGGGTACTTCATCAACCCAGGGCATGTGGACTGGACTCCCGGACTGGTTGACGACGATGGTGCGGGGGTTTGCCTTGACGACTGCTTCAATGAGCCGATCCTGACTTCCATCGACGGGGAGGTCCATCGTTTGGCGGTCGTAGCCCTCCGATTCCCATTCTGCATCTACACCCACAATGACCACAGCCACGTCGGCGACTTTGGCCGTCTCCACGGCTTCTTGGATGTAGTCGACTCGGTCCTGCTCTTTGAAGCCGATCCGACACCCACCGTACTTGTGCGTCATTCCGAACTGCTTCTGCTTGACCAAAGGCCGCAGCTCGTTGGTCATGTCTACCTTTAGCTCGACAGCTCTACCAGCTGCCATGTCGACTTCGACGAGGTGATCAATGGAGCCATCAAACATGGCTTCTCCCTCTTCGGTCCAGTCCCAAAGATCAAGAACGAGACTTCCATCGACGTAGAGCCTCCCCGGACCTACCGTCATGAAGCTTATGGTATGCTTGCCTGTTGTCGACGGGGTTAGGTACGTTGTTGCAATGGCTGACCACTCAGGGCCGACTTGGCTGAGGGGCGCGGAATCCCACAGGAAGAGATCAGTGTTGACTCTTCGCTGAATGACCACTGGGTCACCCTGGAATTTGTCGCCCATAAACCAGTCGATGGTGACGCCTTGCTTGCCGGACTTGTCGGCACAGTAGTTGGAGGCCACAGGAAGCCACTTGTAAATATGGCACCCCTGGGCAAAGGAAACCCTCTTCTCTGCCATATTTCGAATACTCTCCAGAGGAATCGTGGTGTAGTATGGGTTGAGACTGGCGCTGCCACCACCGCCCGCGATGGCACGGTTGGCATTGGGTCCAATGACTGCTACCCTGGTGGACTTGGGACACAATGGAAGGATTTCGTTTTTGTTCTTCAAGAGTGTCAGCCCTTCATGCCCGGCTCTGCGTATGAGTAGTCGAGTCTCTTCACGGTCATCCATCCACTCGGGTTCCTCTGGCGACATATCGCCTCCTTTCAGGCGTTCGAGCAGGGTGAGAACGTTTTCTGCGGCTTGATCAATGGATTCCAGCTTGACCCGCCCCTCGTTGGCGGCGGTAACGAGCTTGTCAAAACGCCATTTCGTAGAATGCGGGAACTCGATATCGCATCCGGCCTCAATGGACTCTATCGTCGAGTTGATACCGCCCCAGTCCGAAACGACGGTACTAAGGAACAGTTAGCAACAAACTCTCGCAGCTTAGACCACGTTACGAACCCATCATAACCCCATTCACCACGGAGAATGGTCTTGAGAGTATGGGTATTGCCGTCGCAGTGGACTCCGTTGAGAAGGTTGTATGAGGTCATGAGAGCCCAAGGGTTGGCTTCGCGAACGGCAATCTCGAAGGGCCGGAGGTAAAGCTCACGCTGAACTCTCTCAGCAATGAGCGAGTCCATGGTCAATCGAAAGGTTTCTTGCTCGTTGCCGACAAAGTCTGTCCGACATTAGTATTTGATGGGACAAGTTCACTCCACTCACGCTTGATGGTTGCAGCTACTCCCTTGTCTTGAAGACCCTTGATGTATTGTGCTGCCAGCTTGCCCGTGAGGAGAGGGTCCTCGGAGAAGGACTCAAAGTTCCTGCCCCCAAGAGGATGGCGATGCAGACAGACGGTGGGCGCCAGAAGCATCTCGGCGGACCTGGCTTGAGTTTCAGCAGCTAGGTGTTGCCCAACCTCGTAGAGGAGTTTCTTGTTCCATGTGGAGGCCAAAGAAATGCCACACGGGAAAAGAGCAGCCTGGGACATTAGAATCATCTACACCAGGAGATGAAAGAAGATGACAGACCTTGGTTCCGCCGACAAATGTACTGCCTCGAGCACCGTTAGGACCATCGGATGTCTTGATCGCCGGAATCCCTTTCTCGGGAATCGCCTTGGTCCTCCAAAAGTCGGCGGCGGTGAGCAAAGAAACCTGAGGGGTGAGTTTGAAACCTATATTCTGATAGCAGCATGTTCAGCATACCTTATCCTTCAAACTCAAGCCTGCAAGCTTCTGTCGGGCTGCCGAGCGAGTGTCTTTTAGTAGCTGGTCCATTTGCTTGGGGCTACATGGCGCAGAGTATTCGGTGTCAGGAGTCGTGGGTGCATTCAGGTCGTCCATCTTAGATGCGTATATCTGGCATTTCTGGATATGAATGGTTGGTCGTGAGGCTCCAAGTCGAGACTCGGGTGCGTTATTGTCGGATCCTTCAGTGCCTAGAATAGCCACTTCAAGTGGGTAGGACAGAATGTGAATGAGATGATATGATGGGAAAGGCCTAAATAAAGCAGACTCTGAGCCACGCACACTAATAGTATTGTTCCTATTAGTCGGGATCGTATGGATTCAAGGCTATGATAGAGGGAAGTCGAAAAGCTGACACCGCCGCATCAAAGGGGGTAGCTAACTTATACGGGTAGTCTGAGGTTCGGATGGCAGCATCCGCTCCCTCTGAGATCATCCGTTATTTCTCCGTATGCAAAGAAACCATGCATCTATTTCAGAGGCTTGGATGAGAAAAGAAGGATTCAAGGATGGTCCGGGAGGCTTCCACGTTTGCTGATGCCAGGATGGGAGCCGGGCTCCGAGCCTGCCGTTTGGAACATGGTGAGTTTTGGAAGGTTCTAATGCAACCCCGAAAAAGAAGCACTGGGGAAGAACCTATGAGAAAGTGGCGGGAGCAAAGGGTAGCCGTAATACCGCCGGGCAGAAGACGCGGAGAGGAGGGGATTGGGCAGGGGAGTGCTTGGCTGGGATGTGGGAGAAATGCAGCTGATAGACGGATTAGTGCGTATAACACCGGTATAGGCGGACCGCAGGTGCGGTAGCTGCTCGAAGTCGGCCCTCACTGGGCTCGGGAATCATCTGACCGATACAGTGTTGGTGGGAGAATGATACGTATAAGACTGTACGAAAAGCTGAGAGAACATGTCTTCGTTACTTCGCTAGGAACTAGCAATCGGAGGCGACGGGTGCACCGTCCAGAGTGGTCAGCGATATTTCGATGGCTGCCACGTTGCATGCTCCCATGACGTTTAGCTGAATCCGTCGATATTCTCGGAATGTCCTTGTCGAGTGCAACGCTGGCCGTGGGTGTTGGTGCCAATCACGGACGAAGTCGACGAGAAGCCGAAGCTGTGTCTTGTCGATGACACCGGTGGAGTGGAAGCAGCGGAGAGTCGCTCACCCATAGAATTGGTTCAGCATCTCGACCCCAGAAGCTTACTTGGGCGTATTGCAAGTCGGCGATGATTTGCAGGCTCCAACGTTGAGGGGCTCACGTCGGCGAATTCGATGCGCGGCATTGCTGTATCAACTCAGAACCTGCCACGCACCCTTGCAATCGATTCGAATAAAAGAAGGTGAACGGTCCTGCGGGCCGAAGTTCCTTGGGCTCGGCGGCGAACGGGGACAGGCGGCGACAGCCGTTAGCCGTTATCTCCGCAATGCCCAGCATAAAACGTTTCGGCCCCGCCGTGTTTGGCTCGAAGATATCGGCAGCCGGGACGATCAGACCCTCTACCGTCATTGACGGTCATTTTGTGCGTTGAGCCGGTCCCTATAGTGAGGCTGACAGATTGTAGGTGACACCCAATCTCGATTGCTTGGAGAGTTTGCCGACAATGACGAGGACACAGAGCTCGCTGTTGGAAGGGTTGCTCCGGATGAGTGCGTTGTGTTTATGTGTTGCCTCGAACGAGATCTCAGATTTGTGGTTGGGAGGTTGAAGCCGAGCAGTACAAAGTGCAACGATGTCGCTGCATCACAATCGGATTGCTTGCACAAAAGAAGTAGAAGAGGCCAAATATCAATGGAAGAGATTGGTGCGTCACGGGGAAGATGAACGTGAGGAGGCCATCGCTCTTTCCTGGCTTCGCTGTCCTGAGGATTCCAGGCAGGTGCGTCCCCAACTCCTTCCATCCTTCCCCAGGCGAATATTTTGACTGATGCCTCGGTCTCAAGGCTTTTCCTTCTTTGCGCGCTGGTTGTCCTGAGGGCTTGCTCTTGGATTTGATCATTGCAATTACCATCATCAAGGCAACTCCCGTCGATTCTCGGCCGCCGGCAGCGTCTAGTGCAATGCCGCTACCCACCGACATCCGGAGAGCCGTCGAAGACCAGATCAAGCCTTGGATTTAGATCGCCCTTCGACTCGAAAAGCTTGGTTATTTTCTCCAGACAAATATTTCACTTCGCACCCCTTCTTTTGAACCCCACTGAATCAAAAATATTCGCGCCAGATTCCATCCTGAGCTCGTGTGGTGTTGAGCTCGCCATCAAGAAAACCCAAGCAACAGCGACAGATAGTCGTATAGTCGGTCTTAGTAGTGCGTCATGCTTGGCATCAACCGAAACCGATCCAATTCGGCCATCTCCCTCTATGAGCTTGACTCCCAATCCCACGCCCGCACGACGAACCGGCCTTCGTCATCGAGTACCAATTGGACCAGCGACCCGGGGGACAGCCAGCGTCAGCATGAGTATTACAATGAGTCCGATCAAGGCTCTTCGGAGCCACGTGGAGTAGGGGCCGCCGTGCCGCCGGAAGCTCAATCCGGAGACGAAGCCGAAACGCTGCCGCATTGGCCCAAGCCCGTCTCACGCATCGCCAAATTCTGGGCATCTCACATCAGCTGTGAAGTGGACATAAAAACAGCTCGAGATCATTTAGGTACGCCGTTCCGCCCTTCTGCGCCATCGGAAATGCCAAGTGTCGTGCTCCCAACCCAGAAGGCATCATTGCTGTTGTGCAATGTCCCAATAAACTTTGATGCATATGCGGCATAGGCTCCGTGAGGGGTCCTCCGGATGAGCGTTGGGTTTGCATCCATGGGTAACGATCATGTGGCTGGCGATATCCCTGCCACTGCGCCCGTAGCTTGAGACAACTGGGACGCAGAGCACTTCTTCAGAAGGTATACGGCTGACATTCCTCTCCCAGCACTCGAACGAACCTTTCTCGGATATCTGCGAACGTCTATGATGATGTCAATACTGGGCACCATGATTGCTCAGCTCTTCACCATTACACACCACGACGCTGGCTTTGGATACACGTTGATAGGGAAGCCTTTGGCGACGACGTGCTTTGCCTTTTCCATCGGGACCATATTTGTCGGAGCAGTCCGCAGCTGGAGGCACCAGAATTCTATGAAGAGCGGCCAAGCCTTGACTGGTGGATTTGAGATTCATGTCATTGGTGTCGCAACATTTCTGGTATGTGCTCCTGTCATTTGCGACGGCCAAGATTCTGACCGGCTAGCTTGTTATTGTCTTTTTCGGGTTTTTGGTTGCAATCGACGTGGTCAAGGTCGAGTCTGCGGAGCCCGCGTGACCCGGGTGCTGGAGTCGGCTGGCATCTGTTTGTCTTCGATAAACTTCATAGTTCTGGAGAGCATGCCCGTGGTCAAACTCACACCGAACCTCGAGAAACCGGCGCCGGGTGCTCGGGAATCCATGACTCAACCATGCGGGATGAAGCATGCCAATCATCCTGCCAAGAGAAGCTGTGGCTCCGGACGCATTCCAGGCGCGACTCGAGACGGATGCGAACTGGCTTCGATGAGACGGGGCAAACACGGGGTCCGCATCAGAGCCGATGACGGATCCAAAGAAGTTGAATGAAGGAGCTGGGCTACACTATTCTAGCCAAAAGAAATGTGCAATCCAGACATGCAGCGGCGCAGACGTCGAGATGCGGATAGCAAGAGGGTATATGATACAGGAAACGTTCCAAAGCCAAGGTTTTAACGCGAAAAGAAATAGCCAGAAAGGGCCCAAACAAGGTCAAAGAAAATGCGGCAAAAAAAGAAAGAAAGACATGTTCATCAATCGGAGGCCTCGTCATCAGCAGATCTGTCTGATTCCTTGTGTACCCTGAGCCGTATGGGCTTCAGGGTTGCAGACCGACCCATGGTGGCTCTATCAGCAGCCCTAGGTGGTTGTCAGATTGGAGTTCAAAGAAAAACACTGGGCCAAATGCATACCTCATGAAAGTGGTTTTCAGGACACTCGAGTCAAACTCTTCGTCGTCGGACTCTCGGCTGCCCAGGCGGCGACGGCGACGCTTCAACGGGCGGACAGTGGTGGGAGACGGGTCGGCGATGCCGGAATCAGAGCTCGTCTCGGCGCCAAAGTTGGACGACACGCTGATGTAGGTGCCACTCAAGCCCACGTCGAGGGAGTTGCCGGTGTTATCGGGGGTGACGGGAGGCTCTGGATCGTCTCCGTCACTGACGACGATGCCTTTGCCCTTGTCCAGCGAGGCGGGATATGATGGTAGGCTTTGTTCCTCCTCATTTTGCTCGGTTGTCAGACACGGAGATGTGCTACTCCTGTGTCGCGTGGGGGTGGATGGTGCGGCTCCCTTGGTCAACATGGCTTCCATCTTGTTGTCGTCTCTCAAGTAGACGTCAATGGGATTGGTGCTGGGGCCGGCTGACAGTGAGCTTAGGTTGGAGTCTTGAGGGCTCGCGTGTCGTGTCAGCGACAGAGGTGATCTGGCAGCGGCGGGCGACTTGCCGTCAGCAGTCTGACTTGCTGATGCGACATCGTCGAGACTGATGCTGCTGTCCCGCCTCGTAGGTCGGCGACTGGGTGTGCGCGGCGGTGATGAGCGGACGGCAGCGATGCCTTGGAGGAGATTTTGGTCCATGTTCGCGGAAAGGAGAAGGACAATCCAAGGGCGTTATTTTTGTGGTGGCTTCTGGAAAGATGTGAAACGAAGCGGGATGAAGGAAGGGCTGGTCGGGCGTGTCACACGGGTTGGTGAGTGGTGGACCTTGGGACGGGAGAGGTCCCCTCGCGACTGGGGGAGGAGCCAGGCGATCTCTATTTAAAGGGAAAAGTGAAAGACGAGGGATTGGGATTGGGGGGCTCCTCTCTTTTCTCTTGTCAAGTGGTCTCCCCAGCTCGACTTGGGCCCGACGGTCTGGTTTGCGGCAGCGGGACGAGATCCCCTCCGGCAAGCTAACGGCAAGACGAGGAGGGAGGAGTTGGTGGACTGGGGTACCTCGAGAACAATGGCAAGACGTGATTGGGGAGGGACCGAGGACAAAGGACCCGGCGGCCGGGACGGCGTCACCTTTCTGACGAGCGAGCCGCCGCCCGTGGCCCTGGGAACTGGGCCTTTCACGGAGGGTGGAACGAGGGAAACGAGGAGTCACCAATGGGCGAGGCAAACCGGTGGAGATGGCAGATGAACCGGTGTGTTGGCCCTGAGGAGAGCGAACCGGGGGTTCGGGGAGCCGGCAGCAGGGGACCTGTCTGTGTGTCTCCGTTCCCATGCCCGCGCACTTGGGTCACTGTGATGCAGGAGCGTGGCCTGCAGGAAGAGGAGGAGAAAGGAAGAAAGAGTTGGTTGGTTTTTTGGCCCTGGTCGCAAAGTCCCAGACCGCCGGGATTTCCTGCGCTGAGATGCCAAGAAGCCCCAGAACTCGCGATACGAAGTTGTGAGAAACAAGGCAAACACGCAAAACAACGTTAGCCAATTTAGCCTTTTTGCTAGCTGAGCGGGCGGGAGAAAAAAGGGGGCGCGGCGGCGGGCGGGAACTGGGAAGACCACTTTCTAGGGCGGGTTGAGGCCCTATTCCTAACTTTTTAGCGGCAATCCTTTTCTTGTCCACCCAAGGGAGAGAGACCTGAGGGACGCACTGAAAAAAGAACGGGCAAACGACACGGTGGGGTTTCGAGCGGCGGGAAAGGGAGGATGGGTCAAAGTCTGGACTGGGCTGAGCCCCGGGTCATTTGACATCGGCCCTCTCAACGCTTCTTCCCGCTGTCAATTGGAATTCCATTGTTTCATTTCTGACTTTGAATTCCAAATGAAGAGGGGGAAAGCACCGTTCAACATCAGCCCAGTTTGCCTCGTGGGCGATAACCTCCCCCCCCTTAACACCGGCTTCGCTCTACGTGAGACATAGGAATCCACCGGGTGGAAAAGAATTCCTCCTTGTGAATGATGATGCAACGAGAACAGGAAGTGCTTCCGGCCCCGAAGACGTGGTACGCCCCTGTCGGTCGTCGCATGCTGGCCCTGTGCTGTGCCGCCTTGCATGGAAAATGCATGGGGCAGTGCCGATTTGGGATTTTCTTGCGTGAGGGGAGGAGATGTGACGAGGTAATATGGATGAATGAGTGGATTGAAGAACTACGTAGTAGGGACTATACATGGTGGTTGGGACACTCGATACCTTGACAGTCGAGTCGAGATACTCCTCTAAGCTCACGTACTCTCACCTCTCCCCATTGACTCTCCATAGACTCTTCATAGGTACAACACCACCAGAAGATGCCACCTCTCCCTCCTCTCTCCTCTCCTCCTCTCTCCTCTCCTCCTCTCCCCTCTTCTTCCCCATCCCTCTGCATCCAGCCCGCAGCACATCCACCTTTGCCCCCCCAGCCATTTCCCAATTCCCAATCCCCTCCGGTCCTGGTTACCTTTTTTCCAATCTCTTTCCCTCACCGTCCCGCGAACCATCCAGCAGACGAACCAAGACACCAAATCCCACCCCTCCCCCCCTCGTCCCATCACAGCAGGCCCCAACACATCACAAAAAAAAAAGAGAAAAAAAAAAAAGAAAATAATCCCAACCCCCCGGCCGCGGCAACCCTCCCCTCCCGCCTGGTTGGGAAAATCCTCCCCGATATCCATCGGACCCAAGGCAGTGGAAACCGTCTGACCGGGGGGAGGGGGGGAGTAGGGGTGTTGAATGAGACCAAGATTTTCGTGCAACCTTTTGGACCAGGGCTTCTTTTTACACATGCACACGCACACGCACACGCACAGTTCGCGCACATTAGCAAAGAAGCGGTGGGCAAGTGAGAGTGGAAATGGATGCCTTTCGAACCCGGCGGGCTGGTTCCATACTGTCTCAGACACGAAAGGGGGGACCCCACGCGAGGAAAACGAACAAGCATGATCTCTTTTGCCTTGAGCTGCCTTCATTGCAGTCGTAGGTACATATTAGTTTTTCTCTTCAAACCAAGCATGCACGTCGCGACTCGTTCACACAAACTTGGTTCGCTCTCTTTTCTCTTGTCCCAAGTACGCTCGTAGCTAAGGCAGGTAGGTATAAGTTGGTATCATGCTATGTACGAGGTAGATATGCAAAAGCGATGAAACGAAGGGGGGAGGGACCAAATATTAAGTCGTCTCCCTTTCCTATCCCACCAGATCCCCAAAAGAAAAGGAAGCCAAGTAATAAATAAATAAAAAAACGCCGAATGATATGCAAGCTGTTGAAAATGCCGCTTCCAAAAACCCCCATCCTTGTATGAATACTCTTTGAACGGAAAAACGCCAGTTCATGCTTTGGTCCTGCTGAAACAATATCTCTTACAGGCGAGAAGACAGACACTTCTTCTTCGGCCTCTCCTCACCAAATGGAGACGTCCTTCTATGCGTTTTCTTTCTAGAGCTCTACGTGCTGGTTCAGATCCGGGAGGGCAATCCTCCACCAGCGAGGGGTGATGGGCACGCCGATCCAGAACTGGTACAGACGGATGAGTTCAGACTTGATAATGTTGTAGCTGCAGGGATGAAAAGTCAGCCACATGCGCGGTAAAGGGGGGGATGTAAGGGGGAGGTCGTTGTGGACAACAAAAGCCCCAAAAAACAAGGCAACTTACATGGTCTTGGGACCGCGGATCCAGCCCTTGATGATAATCTTTGTCGCCAAGCGGAACCGAGCCAGCTCGTGGGAAAAGTGCTCGGAAAAGGACGGCCCAGGCGGTCCACGCCTCTGCATCAGGATAAACTCGACCATGTCCGGGTCTAGGTCCTCCTTGGCCGCCTGCTCGAGCGCCGCCTTCATCTCCTCGGCCTCACGGTCGGCGGCCAGTTTGTTGTCCATGCGCTGGCGGAACTGTCCAATGGCGTGCATGGAGCTGCTAATCCGCGCGTACGTGTTGAACAGGGCCACGAGCTCGGTGCGCTTGAGGACGGGCGTGTCTTCGCCGCCGTTCATCTCGAAGAGCACTTTAAGGGCGGTTCCGTACCCAGCCGTCTGGAGCTTGCCCCAGAGCCGGCACTTATCGCAGCCCACGCAGTCCATCAGCCGGCTGACGTTGCGGAACCGGTTGCGGAAGTCCTCCTTGAGCGACGGACCTTCGCCGTTGACGAACATGACTGTCTCATCAAACATCTCCGACACTTCGGCCGCCCGCGTCGTCACCTCCAAAACCTTGGCCCGCGTCACGTCGTCGTTCTCGGGGTCGCCCGTGCAAAACGTGTAGTCGTCGCTGTTCTTAAGGTACGGGCCCAACTTGGCCACGGCGCGGGTTAGCAGCGCGTAGTTGAAGTAGACGTTGCTGATGCGGTCGGGGAACTTGTGCAGGCGGAACTCATAGCAGGCCAGGTTGGGCTGCCACTCGCCCGTCGTCTGGTTGAGGAAGTCCCAGCACAGGTGCGTGCTGATGCTGGCGTGCATCCCCGACATGACGCGGTAGAAGACGCGCTTCTCGATGCACTCGTCGTCCACCTCGAAGCCCGTGTTGGCCACGAAGGGTGTGTTGGGGTTAGCGACACGCTGCTGCTCGAGCTGGGCTTGGCGACCGGCCGCGTCCATGACCTGTTTGAAGTCCTGGGCAGCCGGTCCCGGGTTCCACGACGAGGTGCCCAGGTCGGCCCCGTGAGAGAAGGAGCTCTTTTGGAAGCAGTTCTCGCGGTACACAGCGTCCCAGACCTGCTTGGCGCCAAAGCCAGCGTAGCCAGTGAAGCGTTCAGGGTTGCGGACCAAGCTGACATAGTCCCCCTTGGAGCCGGCGCTCTCGTCGTCGGGGACACAGTAGTCTCGCTCGTCGCACTCGTCGTCGTACTCAAAGACGCAGCCTTCGCCCACGTCTTCGCCCAGCATTCCCTGGAGGGGCTTCTCGGGGTTCTCGCGGGCCTTCTTGCCGGGATGGTGGGCTCTCGGGCCCTCGAGCTTACTCAGCTCGTGGGCGCGCCAGACCAAGGGGATGTCCTCTTCGTTGTCGAGCGTCTCGACGGCGCAGCCAATATTTCCGCACATGCCATTCTCGTCATTCCAGAAAGGACAGCTCTTGTGGAAAAGGTTCAATCGGTAGTGGGAGAAAAAGTCGGTGTCGCGGGTGAGTTGATCGACTACGGGCTTGACGCGGGTGTTGAGTCGGTCGAGGGTCGCATACGAGACGCAGGCGTCGTTCACGATAGAGCTGGAAAAGATCTAGAGGGGGTTGGGTCAGTACGGTTTTGCGCAAGACTTGGGCCAGTCTTTGAGAGGCGAGACGACCCGAGGGGCCGAAAGCGTGGGAGCAGCGACGTACCGGGCAGTCATCCTCGGTGCTGATGGCGCAATCGCCGGAATTGCCCCAAAGAGCAAAGATGGAGAGGAAGAAGTTCCTGCTGGCAGACTTCATGGCCTCGTCCCGGGGGTGTGAAGAGAATGAGACGATTCGGCGCAGAGCTCAAGGTTGAGAGCTGGTTGGATTTTGTGGCATGTAAAGACGGGTCGCAGTTGGAGTCGTGTACGCGGAAAACTAGAGTCCCAGGAGGATGCAACAAAGCAAGTCCAAGTCCAAGGAATCCGTTTCACAATCCGGTCAGTCGTAAAGGTCGAGCGTCTCCAAAATGCGACGTCTGGTGTTGGATGTGGAAGCGGCGTGGAACGGGTTGTGGAAGACAAGCTGGCCTTACTGCATCGGGAAAGGATTCTCTATTTTTCTGCAGGTACGTCACAGGTGTTGCAGGAGATGAAAGCGACAGAAGAGCCACGAACAACGAGGGAATTGAGGCAAGGGAGGTTAAATGTTAAAAGAAGGCAAATGGAGGAAAAGAAAACCTAACTATAAATACAAAGACAAGGAGACCGTTGAATCGAGGCGCCGTGCCCCATGCAAAGATGCTCCGACGTCCCGTGAGGCTTAGAAATCGGAGATCAAGCCACGTACCATTTTTGTCGTCGAGAAGAGGTGTGTCTACGGGAGTTGCAGCTAGCCACCGGCAGGAGCCTTGACAAAGAAGTCCGCACAAGAAGCCACGTTGGCTCTCATGTTCCTTTCCACCACCCGTCACAGTCACAGGTCGTAATTGACGAGCCTCAATAACACGCATCAAAGCACCCAACTGGCCCAAGTCCTTTATTCGTATCGCAAAGCCAAAGCCGTCGTATTAGCCACTGTGCGCTCCCTACCAACTTAATAAACCCTGGCCACATTGGACCACCACCACCTCTTCGTCCGCACTTTCAGCCGTTGAAAAGCCTCCACGCCATTTGCCTAGCTTCAGCTCATGTTCAGGAAATCTGTCCTTCTTGGCGAAGAAACTTTGCCAAACTCCGCCTCTTTTAAACTCTGTGACTCTTTTCTGCCCAGACGGACCCTCGGAAGGGAACCAAGCAAGACTAATTGGGCAAGGAAAATCAGGAGATGCTCATTGGCGGCTTCTGCCGAATCAGCCCAGAAATACAATGACGTCCTGTTACTCGAGAAAAGGCCAAGTCGACCTCATTTTTACAGTGGCAATGAGATGACAGGGTTCGTTTGACGAGTCTTGTTGGCCAACCGAGTTTCAGCATGCTTCCGAATTGGGATGTCATCAAAGTCCAGGGTGGCAGCTTCAGATGGCAAACTCAACTCCTCAAGGTGAGGTGCAACAGTTCAGGGGCAACTCGTGATGAATCTATAATAAAAGAACACGAGGACAACCTCCCACCCCCCGACAAATCACCTCTCATGCACATCATCTTGACGTGCCATCGCCGGCTCCAAGCCTCATCCCAGGCTTGTTTATTCCCATCAACCATCCAACCCTACCGCAAACCGGCCGGCAGCATTGCCCGTGGCCGGCTCATCCGCTCGAGCCCACCTCCATCCAAGCTCCCGTGCCCAATGATATGCTGCCTATTTCATTCATTGCCAAACCTCTTGTCCTCCACCAAGACGACTCTTACACGTCCAAGACTGGTACATCTCATCTGAATGCGCCTCCAGCCCGAGTGCATACCTGTATTGTGAAGGGAGACTCGCGGAGTATTTCCTCCCTCAGACATTGACGAGCTGAAAAATCCCCAATGCCTCTTCATCCCTTGCGTCTAGCCATCGCTCCCCGTGCCGTACCAGTGCATGTCTCGCCCAAGCCCTCTTAGTCGCATCTCGCACCTTGGTGGTCGAACCCTTCAGCACTCCTCAACCCAAGACATCACTCATTCCGAAAGACACTCGAGTTGAAGATTGCCGTCATTTTAACTATACGTACACTCATTACCCCGTCAACATGTCTATACCGTACGAGGCTAAGATTCTGTTGAAACTATTCCCACCTCACCACGAATCTCGACATCTTCTCGTTTCCCTGCCTAGATCCTCACCGTCACTGTCCATGTCAGGCTCAAATCGCCCTGCTTCCCTGGCTGCAGTAGAGCCCTCCCATCATTGGACCTCTTCGCGACATGTCGAGCCCCTGATTGGGAATCACCTCTGAGACATGGAAATATCAGTTGAGAAGATGCACACTTCGTATCCGCTCCGAGTCTAGCATCATGTCTCTGCCATGCGCTGAGTGGAGGATATGCCCGCCGCTAGACTTCATCTGGCCTATCAGTCTCATCCCATTCCGTTCGGCGTCCGTCTTCCCGGCACTGGAGGCCAAGCCCTCGGGTTTGATAACCAAGCGCAAAATTATGAAGGGTCTCCCAGGGAGGAGACAAGTCATCTTGGTAGCGAAGCGACACCCCAACAAACTACCGCGGTGGCTGCATGACATAAAAGAAGAGATGGTAGGAGAACATTTATCGTATCGAGGCACGGGGGGCGGGAACGGACGTTTTTTTGCTCTGAACTAGCAAGTCTTTTCTTTTCTTTCCTCTTGTTTTTTTATCTTAACGTATAGACCGTAAAATCGTGAGACGATGAGGGAGCCCTGAGCCCTGGGCCCCGAGCATGTCGCGAGTACCGAAGGCGGGATACCCTGTGTAAAGTAAGGAAGGTAGGAGGATGATATGTATGGTACACGTTCGTAAAGCCATCAAAGGTTCGAGAAAGCGATCGGTTACTGGGGTGCTTGGTAGTTGAGTGGCCGCCTGGAATTTATGTTAGTCCTGCTGGGCGCATTTGATCCAGGCACGAATGGCTGCCAGCGTCGGCGCATAAGGAAGGCCACCTACTTAAACAGGAGGATGTGTGGCTCGGGTTCGTGGACCTCGTAGTGTTCCCAGCCTAGACTCTGTTGTTTGCGTTAGCATCGCGACGCGTAAAGCTCAGGGGCGGGGTAGTTTACCTGAGTGATGCCTAGGGCCCGCCACTCTTCTTCCCACAGGAGCTTCAGCGTACCCTTGGAACTGTCGTGGTAGTCTTTGGGAATCGCCTTGAGCATGGCCTTAGGGAGTTGAACATGTCGGTATTCGTATTCGCTGTCAGAGTATCTGGAAGCAGGAGGTCAACACACTCTGCTCGCACAAGACTGGCGTCGGAAAGCGCAGCAAACGGGCGACGAACCTGGCAGAGTAGTGGATGGAATCAATGAACTCCTCGAGCCGGGCTCGCTCCGAGTCGGAAAGAGGACGGGGCGCGTGATTCCGGCGGTTCATGTCGATATCCATGGGCATGGCTTGATGTGCTGGAGAGAGTTGCAGGTTGTTGACCACGAAGGAGTGGGCGACGTCGTATGTTTGTCGGCCAACAAGGTAGTAGGTTTTAGATGATCGATCGTCGGGAGAGTTCAAAAACGTTCGGATCGGTAATAGCAAACTGCCTCGCGAAACAGAGAGTCGTGGGGGGGAAGGAATTGGTCGAGCAGAATGGAAATGGAAGGAAGAGGCGGGGTAGGAAGTCGATTTGTCGGCAGCTTCGCTCTCGCAACGCAGAGTCACGCGAGGTCGGCGGGCTTTCTTTTGTCGGCGACGGTTTGGCGTGCCCAGGGTGCGAGGAGAGTGTAGGCAGCGGTGCAAGATTTCGCGGGGGGGGGGGGGGGGGAAACAAACGTTTTGAGGGGTGGTTGGGATGGGCGGAACCAGGGCTAGATCTGTCGAGGAATGCGGTGATGGGAAGGTGAAGAGGGAAGGGAAGTGGGGGCGAGAAAAGAGCGCGATAGACTGCGAAATCGAAACACCGTCCACGTGATTTATGTATGGCGCGATGATGATGAGGAGGAGGAAGGAAGAAGTTGGGGTCTGGAGAGGAAATGAAGCAAGAGTGTGAAGAACGAGTTGGATGAGGTTTGTGTTGTTATTGTGGGAGCTTGTTTGATGGCGTTGGTGGTGGTTATTATTGATATAAGAATGAGGGATCGGAGGCAGGTGCGAGACAGCCCCAGGGCAGGGTGGAAATATGGGATAGGCAATGTAAACAAAAAAGTAAATAGAAGACGACGCACACACGTCAACCACACCCACGCAACACATGCACACCGTGCTTTTTCTTTTTGCACTTCAATTCCCCTGGAGAAATTTCTCCAAGTGGCAACTGTTTTCTTTTCCTCACAGCAACATTGTCCAATTCCGCCGTTTGCTGTCAGGCGCTTGCAAAAAGCAAGGCTGCGGCCAGCCGTCTCCCAAGGTACATACCCACCGCCTCCCTCAGAAAGGCACCCTCAGAAGGCACCCCCCGCCACGGCTCCATCAGTCGCAGTGTCAGCCAAGAGGTGCGAATGAAATGAGGACCCGACGCAATTAATCAATTTCCAGACGAAGAAAAACAAGCACCCACGTCGTACTGTGCGTCGCAGACTCCCAAACGTGCAGTTTCCAACCTGGTACTCGCGACAGGGGGTGGTTGGACCTGGACGATCCGAGGATCTGCGGTAAGACACCAACCGACGGGATGCCGTTGACAAGCGCCAGCTTGAGGGCCAAAGGCGGCCCCCCTCCTCTAAGAGCGCGGCCGGCTCAGCGACCCGACGGGTGGTAGGGCGCCCGTTGAACCCAATGATTCCAGGGCCTTTGCCCTTATTCGTTTGGCGTCTTGTTCCTGGAATCCTGATTCAGACCGGAATCCAGGCGTGGGGGTTTGGTTAGCGTCGTGGCGTACCAACAAGCTGGGACGAGGTCAACGCGCAGAGGAAGAGGAACGAGCAACAATCGGTGACCATCATTATTAACGCTTTGTTGTTCCTCTCCCCCCATGACTCCATGACGAAACTGACTTTGACAGGATGCAGCCGCAGTATGCCGTCAGCCGCGCTAGAACCAACATTTGTCCTCCCCTCGTCGCGCATATATCGAGAGCATGAACAGGTATAAACCGTTGGATAAGAGCACGTGGTTCCCACAATACAGACCGTCTCTGGAGGCCTAAACGGAGCAGCTTGTTGTCTCCATGGCCTTTCAGTTGCCTCTTCTCTCCAACCCTGGATCCCGGGCCTCGAAAAATGTCAAAGCAACGACAGGCTCATTTGGCCACATCGTCGTTCTAGCCCACCGATGAAGCATCCAGACTCCCATCATGTCATTGTAATGATGTCACTTTTCCGGGGCCTTGCCTCGTTCGATTTTGTCAGCTTTCTTTTTCACTGCTTCGGATCCTCCATATTCTTGCTTTTTCCTGCGGGGACGTCAATCCGACAAAGCCTTCCCGCCGGAGCCCACCGATTTTGACATGAGGACATTGATGAACTTGTGTTTCCGAGACTGGATTCTTTGGGCAATTCTCGTCTTCGGACAATGCCGTGCCAGGCTTTTATCGCAGGGCGTCATCATCCGTCTGAGGGAGGCTGATCATCAATTGCCGTTGCACCCGCTCTTTATCACGACAATCAACAAGCCCGACATCATCAAGCACCCGACACATCCGAAATGACATGGCGACAGCTCGGACGCAAGGTAAATGCGGCGTTTTCGGCTGAGCTTTGGTCTCGCAACTGAACTCGATAAATAACTCGGTCACCTGTGGGAAAGCATATGCTGTGCCTCGGCTTCATGACTCCAATAGTCTGGACCTTGCATCACTTTTCCTGGATCCGTCTAAGGCGATGTGATTCACCGTGTTGCCGATTTTCGCTTTGACGCCGGCAACGTCAATCTCCCATGTCCGAATCGACGCAAACTTGGTCTTCTCTAAGAGCTTCAGTGTCTCTGTTGTGACGCTGTCGTTGGGATGGTCGAATGTCCATCCAATGGATAGATGAAATGCGTTTCCAGCCTGCTCTGCTTGATCCCTTTGGTACAGAGCCGGTAGACCGAAGGCATTGGCAAGTTCGTTACAGCGCGTGAGAAGCCCTAAAAGCTTAGGGTTTTGGTGCTCGTCGTCAGTTGGGCTACTGGCTACGCGGAGGACGAGAAAGGTGCGGTTCGAATCGGGCGATCTGAACCAAAAGAGGTCCATTGGCCGAACTGAAAAAGGTGCCGTGGCGCTAGCTTGAAGGCTACGGGCAATTTTCTCCAGGAAAACATCCTTATCGTTTGTTGAGAGGGTTAAAGGTCGAGAAAGACTGATGTGCAAAGGGAGCGGTGCACCAAGATCGCTGACTAGGAAGTTGTGCAACTCAACGTGGTCCAGGTGAGTTTGGACGTCGTTAATAAGTTCGGATAATATGGCATGTTGTGCAGCAGTTGGGTACCCTGAGTCGTCAGTCCAATGAACACAAGGGCGACAGAGTTGGATTGACACGTACATTCCACGTAAAGATGGGATGGCCAGTTGCCTGGGACGTGAGGGTTCTGGCGACGACGGCCGTGGTGGAGGCTTGGGTCATCGACGACACTCTGACGAACGGTTGAGGCGTACAAGTCGTGAAAGGCCGATGGCAGGGGTGGCAAGTCGGAAGGGTCGGCGGCATCCTTCTTGGATCTGTCACCGATCCCGGACCCGGAACGGCGACGGTCGGCGGCAATGGAATCGAGCACATTGGAAGAGTGGGCCTTTTGGCGTTTTGACGGCGGCGGCTTGGTGTCGTCCTCGGCCGAGTCGGAGGAGTAGTCGACGAGTGGCATTTTTGAGCTTGGGTTGGCTTCAGGCGGCCTCGAGGGCGATGAGGACACGGTCCAAAAAGGTGGCCGTGACAACGACTCGTGCCTGCGTTGGACCTACGTCACACAGGGACGCGAGATGGGCGGCCAAAACGCAGGACACTGGTGGGGTTGGATGATGCAGGATGATGGAGAGAGAACTGCTGCGTGTGTGCGAACGGCTGGAGGCCGAGAGAAGGAGATGCGGGAGCCTCAGCAGCGCCTCACTAGCGGGTGCCAGGTGGGCTTCTCCATATCACGAACCAACGAGGAGCTGGTGCCGAATCTGACAGCTTCTCAAGAACGAGGACGGTGCAGCCAGCGCAGTATTCGTACATTTGCGATATGGAAAGTTCCATGACTTGCAAAGATTACCTGTCCATCACAAGCTGGACTTTTCGCTTGGTTCTATTTTTGGTGCAACCTGATGCAGCTGGGAGTTAATGGAGATGTGAAATGGCTCCCAGCAAGCGCGGATGTTACCTTAAACAGCCTCAGGGAATTGCCCGT
Source organism: Thelonectria discophora (assembly GCA_911649645.1). Classification (NCBI taxonomy): domain Eukaryota; kingdom Fungi; phylum Ascomycota; class Sordariomycetes; order Hypocreales; family Nectriaceae; genus Thelonectria; species Thelonectria discophora. The sequence goes on along the minus strand of CAJVRK010000008.1, from coordinate 2,142,342 downwards.
GGTGTCGTTGCTGCAGTTGGAAAGCTTATCACGACTCTCGGATTGTCCAGAGTTTTCTTGACGTGTGCGTGTGCGTGTGCGTGTCCCTGGGCTTAGCTCGAAAGTTAGGCGAGACAAGAAGAAGTGAAGAAGCGTCGTAAATGGAGGCAAAAAAGTGAGCGTTTTGTTATTGAAACAACCAGTCCCAAACATGGCACAACTCGTTCTAGCTTGAAAATGGGATAGGGACGCGTTCTCTGGCGTCAGGCTTCCTTTTTCCCATGCTCGTAAATGTCATCAGGTGACGACTTTGCGGATCGAAGTTTTCTCTCTGGCTTGTGACTTGTGACTTGTGCCGGTTTGGTGGGGTTTTTCTTGGCGTAAGTTAAGTACCTGCAGAAGCCGCAGAGACGGGCGGGCGGGCTGATGATGCAAAAAGGATTGGGAACCCAAAGTTGATTACGGTATAAAACGAAGACGACCCGATCGTTCCGAAAGAGGTGTGCATCCGGATAAGAACAGAGATGGGAGATGGAGATTTGGGCGCAAGATGGATGGATGGGATGGGCAATTGAATGAAGGGCGGAACAGCCGGTGAAGGGAGAAGCTGCCCCTCGTATCCCGTTTCTTGGTATCTCCCGTGGGCGTTCTCCAAGGTCGTACCTGAGCGTACTCGGTACGGAGTAACATTAACGACCTAGACAAGGTACGTTACGCCGTTAGCCCCTCCCCCGCGATAGACCACAAGACGGGCGAGGACATTATTCATGCCCATATCCATACCCATGGGCGCCAGGTGGACTCAAATGCCTCGTCTGTCTAGGCTATTCTGCGTGCATGGCTCGGTCTGCTGTACGAGTGGTGTGTGCGGTCTCGTAAAGTGCCTTGGAACGGAGGTTGGAAACCGATTGGAGTCACGGGGAGAGTCGCATCTTTTGGGCGTCTCCGGAGACCCGAGGAGGGCAAGGATGTATCCGTAACTTACCCAGATACCTTAGTTGTGGGAGGAGAAGAGGGTGCACCAGGAGGAAAAAAGAGTCAAAAAAAAGCTTGTCTTCGTACTTGGGCGTAAACTTCCATCCCACCACCGCTTCACCCCTCCCCCTTCCCCTCCCTCCCTTTACAGACTCATTAAAGGATTCCTCCATCCATCCCGTCATTCTATCTAGTTCTAGCCTTATTGTTTACAAAGTTTCAAAAGCCTCGACCTCATTTCTGTGAATAAACATCAGCCCTTCCTCCCACTTCCTCCTCCCTCGTTCTTTCCTCCTCATCACACACGCACCGCAGCTTCAGCTCGCAGTGATTCACCCACACACACACACAAACAAACAAATAAACGCACACTCACCATCCATACAAATAGCAAACCAACGACAATCTGGAGACATCGGGTTTCAGCCTCGCCGCAAATTGCTCTGCTTAATCAAACCACGCGCTCGCCCGCGCAATTCATCCGGCTCGACACTGCAACTGCATTCAACTGGCGATAGCTCCTGTTTGTGGCTCGATTGAAGGCAACCCCGCCTCAAATCGAAGTTGACATCTGCGACGACCGAGGGACCAAATAATCGCATCGGTATAACCCAAAAAGCATCCGTCTTTAGATTGCCCTGGATCGATCTCGTTGCCCATCTTGGCCAAACTTGTGTGTTTTGCTCGACATCTCCTCATTCTTCGTCATCATGAAGAAATCATCCAGCTCCGGCTCTGTGGCCGAGTCCGATAAGCAGTGGGTAAGTCGCAATCGCCTTTTCTTCTTCCTCTCCTTCTTTTTTCTTCGCTCCTTGATCCCAGGCAATCTGTCCTTTCCCCTCTTGAACTTCTTTCAGCCCTCTTCCTTCTCTTCAACGTCATCACTATCTCCCCCCTTCCACGTCGACGCAATGATAAAAGTCATGGACCCAAATGGACCCTTTTTTTGCGTCGTCGACGTTGCGTCAATGCGTCTCCACCACCGGGATCCCTAGACCAAGAAGGTGCCATTGGCATGTGCCGACATAGCACCACTTGACGAGAAGATGCACTGCCAACTTGGCTATGTGATGAGATGGCGGACGCGCAAGCCATGCACTTTGATTCATGCTGCAACTTATAAATACTCTACTGACCCAAACCTCCCGCTTCTAGGCCAAGGCTTACATTCTCGACCCTTTGACTGCTCCCGAACCAAGTCAAGATACCGGCATAGGATCTGTCGCTGCCAATTTTAAGAGACTCAGCCTGGCAGACCCTAACTTTGCTGCTTCCATCAAGGCTGCCCGCGACGTCAGAGACCCCATCAGAAACCCCAGCAGAAACCCCAGCAAAAGCTCTCAATCCAGCCGATCCAATCGATCCAGTCATCACCATCAGTCGAGCTATCCCACTCCTCCCACTTCTGCGAGCCCTTCTCGCACCAAGTTCCATCCCTCCAATCCTTTTTCAACTGCTGTTAGCAGCTCTTCTGACCAGCTCGACTCGCCACCTCGAACCCCTCCGAGGTCATCTCACGCACCCAATCACCCGCGCCGATATCCTCCCGTCAGCACCGTGACTCGTTCGGCATCGAGCGCCCAAGAGGCTCCAAAACGACCTGAGCAACCACACCAACGAAGCCATAGCACTGGCATATACGAAATTACTCGAAAGAGCTCCATCACTACGCGTTTCCCTGGCGACATGACGCATCGTCCTCTCGACATTCTCCGGAGGGAGGCCAAGCTCGCCGAACGGGCTCCCCACCTCCGGCGCAAGAACATGCCCCACCCCGATACCATCGATGCTCTTGATACCATCGGCGGCACTTACCATCACGGTGGTCCATATGATGCTGCTCTGATGAGCCGGAACCGAAACGAGGCCTATTCTCCCGTTGCTGCTGTCCATGACTCCAACATGGAAGCCATCCGAGCTACCCCACGAGAGTACCTGGAGGACTCACTCCGCAAGAGCATGCCTCTGCAAGGCACTGCAATCATTCCCAATGGTATCGAGGACTATCAAGGAAACCTCATGGACTATGAAGAGGGCGCAGATCTGATGCGAGAGCCGGATGCTGCTGGCGGCGCTTACAAGCGCTGGGACGGAATTGTAGGCATCCCAGCATCATCATTTGGAATACGGCAACATCCGCTAACCATGTATCAGGAGTACCACCCGGATGACCTCAAGGGCAAGGGCCCCAACTTCCAGAGGGAGAGAGACCGCAAGGAGAAGAAGCGCCGCGCCAAGGGCCTCCCCGCCGAATACGAAATGCAATCCCGTCCTCCACTGAGCACCCGCCACCGATCATACGAAGAACCTGGCACTACTGGGAAGTCGGGACTCGGCCGCTCTCAGTCTACGGGCAAGCGATTCGGCGAAGGTCTGCGACGACGGCTCGGCAGCATTCGTCGCAAGAAGGGTGAGGCAGCCTGAGGGAGTACACTAGGTTCAAAGAACTAAACTCACGATTTACGGACGATTCCTCGGAGTTTGCATTTTTGGCACTGTTGGTTTTTGTATGGACATTTTTGGAACGGTTGTATAACTAGAACGGGCCACTTTGGCTGCGTAGAACGACGGGCAGACGGATTCATGCGCACTGGGATGTCGTTCCTTAGAGGGCCTATTTTTTGAGAGATGCACGTGGCATTCACAGTGACGGATAGGAGAACATGGCAACAAGGGATGGTTCATGGAGTTGCTCGACGAGATTAGTCGTGACAAGAGAAAAGCTTCGATTCTACCCGGGACCAATGTTTTTTTCTTTCTAATAGTGACACGTGCTCAACTGTTGATGCCATGGATGTGATACAGATGGCTTCCAACATTTCCACTCAATACAGCCCATCGGTCAATTCTGCTCTACCCTCCATCGATTCAGCCTCTCCGTCAATACTGACCACCCATCAACCCATCAACTCTCAACACAAAACTCATTCCCATCAAAAGTAAGCCATCCCGCTCCAACCCAACAAAGCCTCCAACTCGCTTCTCAACTCCCCAACCCCATCATACCCGACCTTGCCTGCCACCTCTGTGCGCTTCGCGGCGCCCAGCTCCGCCCACCTGGCCAGCACGGCGCCGTCGACGACGGCCCTCCCCGCGGCGGTGTCGACGCCCACGGGGCGGGCGGCGTCGGTGTTGATGCGGTGGGCTTTGGCGTTGAGGCCGCCGTGGGTGGGGAGTTGCGGGAGGAGCTGGTTGGTGGCGGAGAGGAGGCGGCGGTAGGTTGTTTCGGGGAGGGGGACGAGGGAGGAGAGGTGGCCGGAGGGGGAGGCGAGGAGGAGGATGTGGGGGGTGGAGGAGGGAGATGAAGAGGAAGATGGGTCTTGGGAGGGAGAGGAGGAGGAGGCGGGGAGGGTTCGCGGGAGGAGGAGGGTTGAGGTTGCCGGGTTGGGGGTTACGGAGAAGGAGGTTCGGTGGAGGAGGAGGTGGCCTTGGAGGGATTTGGGATCTGGAGGAGTTAGCAGAAGTTTTGGTATTGGGGGGGAGGGTCAAAGAGGGGGGAGCTTACGTTCCGGGTTGAACTCCAATATGTGCATGTCCCCGTCGGCGTCGGTAGCCACAATGGCAAGATCATCGCCATCGGGCAAAAAGTCGGCGCTCAGCAGCGGCAGCTGGCCGTTGCTCTTGCCCAAGACCTTGAAGGTGTAGGGCTCCTCGGTGTATCCCGCGAACCAGACGCCCTTGAAGGCATCCGTCAGCAAGCACAGCCCCGTGCGCGGCAGCGAGCGCGCGCTGGCGACGTGGCAGCTCATGTCGAGAAAGGCCACGGGTGGCAGGGAGCCGTCCTCCTTCAACCCCCGCACCATGGTCTTCTGGCCTTGGGCGACGAGCATGAGACCCTGCGAGCCAATCTCGGAGAGCGCCGAGACGCTGCCCCGGGGTATGTCCTCGTGCGCGACGGGCTTGAGGCGCTTGTTGGTCTCGGGCTTGCCCGGCTCGGGGATCACAGTGGCCACGTCGAGAACGCGCACGCGGCCGCGGACGGGGAGGTCTTCGCCCTTGGAGAGCGCGGTGCCCACGGCGAGGAGCATGCGGCGCTCGCGCGTCTCGACCGAGACCTCGAGGTGCAGGGCGCGCATGCACTCAATGGACTCGCACGGCTCGAGGTCGATCTGGTGCACCACGGTCCAGCTGACGGGGCTGACGAGCTTGAGGTTCCCGCGGGCCATGGTGGGCGGGAAGGGGAGCACCTCCTTAGCCCACTCCTTGTGGTAGTCGTCGTCGCGGGGCAGCTCGAACGGCTCGTAGGTGGCGCAGCCGGCTATGTACGTCCCCGTGGGCTGATGGAACGCAATCCCACGGATGTCGTCGCCAAGGGGAATCTTGCGGACCGACAGGCCGAGCTCGGCAAAGTTGGTTCCGGGGGGAAGCTGCGTGACGCGGGCGACGCCCTGGGTGTCGGTGTAGATGAATCCTCGCTCGCAGCCCTCGGTGTGGAAGGGACTGAGGCCGCGCACGCCGAGGCCCTGGAGGCCGACCACGCGGGGGATGCTCTTGGCCGACTTGAGCACGAAGCTGGGAGACGACCCGGGGAGGAAGACGGTGCTGTAGCCGTCGACGTTGGCGCAGGCTTTCAGCGGCAGGAGGAACCGGGACTCTTGCACCGCGTCGTCGCCCGTCGGCTCGACCGGGGTTGCTGCCAGTGTCGGGTTGGAGCACTTCTTGAGCGTGAGCGTTTCTTTGAGAGAGGGCCCTGATCCCTCGGGCTGGTAGCGGAGTGGTTCATAGATGGTGAGGTCGCCGGTTGGGTGACGGAGCTACCATGGTTAGCACCTATTAGGAGACCTACGTGTCGCGACTTACGATGAGATATGGAGATTGTGACACAGAGTCTCCCAGATCAGCAACGATAATCTCGCGAATCGCCTCGCGGGCCATGCCTCGACGGGGAATGTGACCGCTGGAGAGGAAAGGGGGGATATATGACAAGCCTTCTGCCACGTAAACTGGCTTGGAGAGATCGGGCAAGGCATATATCTGCAGTCGTTAGCTAAATTCATCACCATCCATACGTATCACTTACGTATAGAGCACCAGCAGAGCTCAGCAAGAACATCATTATATGCTCAGCCTCGCCGTGCTTGGCTCCCACAGCTTGGAATGCTCCGGTCGAGTCTGTATAGAGACACCCCGCCTGCCACTTTGTGGTTTGCAGGATGCTGTCCGTTTTCTCAACCTCTTCGAGATCATTGTTATTGTCCATCTGGGCAATGAAGACGCTGCTGTCGTCGCGGATGAGAAGCAAGTATGGGTCTGCGATGCTTGAGCTGACAACCCTAGGTTCAGCACCAGTTTCTTCGTCGAGCATAGGCAGAATTTGGACGAGACCGAGATCTCCGTCGTAGGATCGAACCTCAGACTTGAGCACCTGAATAATCCTCATCTGTTTGCCCATGGTCCCTGCATCAACCGTGAACCCAGCCGCCGGATCGAACTCGGTCCCCCCGAGCGTCTCAAAGCCTGCCGCCGTGAGAGCGTACACATCCGACGTCTCGTACCCGTCGAGATCGATCTTGGCAACAATCATAAACTTGTCGTACTGACCAAAAGTCTCGTAGTCGCTATCGGCGGCCACGTTGGCGCCCAGCGACTTGGGCATCGGCTTCCTGACTGACATGGCCCAGAAGCCCCGCGCTTCGGGAAACTCGAAGCGCCCGATGATCTTGGGCTGGATGTTGCGGTTGATGAGGGCAAGGGCACTGGCCTTGTCGCGACCGACGGCGCAGGCGAGCTGCAAATCGGCCACAACACCCTGCGAGAGCTTCTCTTCCTCGCTGTCGGGGACAAAGGTGGCCTTACCCGTGGTGACGTCCTGGATAGGGGCGATGCTGAACAAGCTGTCGTGGATGCGGAAGCTGAGTTCGCCTGTTTTGCTCACGCCGTTCGTTGCGTGAGATGGCTTGATGGCTGCAGACTCAGTGCCGTAGAGATCATCGTCGTCCTCTTCGTCGTCAAACTCCAAGTCGTCCACATCCAGGGCCAAGTCTGGATCAATGACCCTGGCCTTTCGGCGCTTCTCTTGTCCTTGCTTCCTCGACCACCCCAAGACGACAGAATCCCCAGTCTCGCTTCCGACGAAGATGGATGACTTGCCCAGCTTCGATGTGCATGATGCTCGAGTCTTGACCACGTTTCCTCCGTTTTCTGCAGCGAGCAGCTTGATGCTGATTCCGGAGACGGTACGTCCATCGATCTTGAAAGATATTATACCCAGTCGACCATCGTCGAGGATCAACAGCAGCTCGCCGTTCTCTACATGAAGCTGTCCAATAACACATCCCTCTAGTCGAAGATTCAAATCGGCCTGGTCGGCCAAGCTGAAGGAGGTTACTTGTTTCGCCAGGGGGTTCACTGCGACTCCGTTGGCCTTGCCAGACTGATCGACGTGGACCAGCTCGTTTTCGCCGACCAGCAAAGCCCCTCCCACAGGTGGAGGCAGCGCAACAACTCGGAACAGATCCTTGGGGAGGTTCGTGACGGAGAGAATGGCCGTAGACGCGCGCTGCTGCAAATCCAGAGTAAACACCTTGTAGGAAAGGTGGTCTTTTTGGCCAAGCGAGTGCGTGCACGATTGGCTGGATGAGAGAATGCCAAAGGTCGGCTCTCTATACTCATGCAGGAACGCGAGGTGCACGGGGTGGATCAGGCTGGGATCAAGCAGAGGGAGACGAAGGACGAAAGAAGGTGTATACGCTGCTTCTAGACTGCCGCTATCTCCATTGGCGAATGCGGAGGGCTCCTTGACGGGACGCGGTCCGTCGAGATCCTCATCCCAATCGTCCATCTCCAAGTCTTCTTCCGATTGCCGGAACGGGAGGATGGCGAGGTTGCGCGACCCAAACTTGAAGGCGGCGCATCTACTCCCCGGGTCGGCCTCGAGAAAGTTGGGGTAGTCGCCAAAGTGAGACTCCCACGGCGCGCCTTGCAGCTCTTCTTTCTCGTAGTAGTGGATTGAGATGGTCTCGAGAGTGTTCTTCTCGGGATCCCACTCGGACAGACACATTTTGGCAGCCTTGTAAGCCAGTAACAGGGCTTCTCCTCCCGATTTCGTCTTCTTAAGCTTCAATCGAGCAAGCCCTATGACGGCCCCGGCCAAGGGGATCTCCGCCAACAAGACCAGCTTGGTATTATTCGTTCGATCGGTCCGCACCAAGATGGACTCCCCGCCCAGGAAGGATGATTCGAGTCCGTCATCGTCGTTGGCTCGCAGGTCGAATTGGGGTTCAGGTTTGGGGGCCTGCGAAGACTCGTTCTGGGCGTCAATCTCGGCGGGGATGGTCTTGGTGGTGAAGATTTGCAGCAGCGAACCCTTTGCGACAACTAGGTTGGATGCGTTGGCCGACATGAGAGGGAGGCTCAGGGAGAAGGAGACGGCTGTGGGAGCCGCAAGCTCGATATAGGCCTGCATCGCGGCAAGACCATGCTTTCGCGAGAAGCAGTAGAAATTAATTGAGCGTGAGCTCGGGCTCGGGCAAAGTTCGTCGCGGCGATTTCGTTTGTGATTCGTTGGTTTCTTTGTTGTCGCGATGTTTCGTGGTCCAGGCTTGAGCTCGACCGGATCAATTACATCCGGGGTCCGAAGACTCGTCAGGAACGGATTTGCTAGCGGCTAAGGACACCCCAGTCAGACCAGACGCCCCTAGATCAGAGGTCGATAAGGGGTGTGCACAATCAGAAAGGGTGTGAACTTTGAAATCCCCACTCTTTCTCGTTCCTTTTGCAAGAAACGACCAATCTATTGCGTCACAACGCAACAGGCTCCTTCAACTCCAGAACGAGAGGACAAGCTGCATTGTCTCTCATTTCTCAAGGATTGCCCGGCAACTGTTTTGGCTCCTTGCATTGCCGATTCCTCCGATTTGTGCGCTCTCCTTCCTGCTTCATTGATACCGACACATCGCGTTGGATGCCTAATGACTCACCTCCATACTGGCCGCGCTTCGAAGCTCGCGTCTTCGGCTCCGTTGTAGAGGAATCTCATCTCGGATCTCGGATCGCGCGCACACAAATAAAACAAATCGACAATTTCGACTTGATTGATCTCTATTGATACTCGAAATCCTTCGCCATGGCCAGCGCAGGTTTCGTTCACACCAGCCTAATCTGGGCGGCTTACGCCGTTGCCGTTGCTCTCTGCCTGCTCGCCGCCATCATCACCACCTTCACCTGGCAGACGCCGCGCGAGCGCTCGGCAATCGTCAGTATTGTCGCCATCATCAGCTTGACGTCCCTGCTTGCAACGATCCTCCTTCTCCCCGTCGACATTGCCCTTGTTTCCGCGACAAGCTCCGTGTCCCTCGGCGCGAAGAAGGACTGGGCTACTCCGGCGCGAGTCGACGAGATACTTTATACCCTCAAGGTTGTCTACTACAGCCTCTACAGCTTGGATGCCCTCCTGTGCCTGGTCGTCATTCCCTTTGCCTACTTCTGGCATGAGGAGTACGATGAAGTCGAGGTTGAGGAAGGGCGTTCCCTGAGCAGCCGCTTCTGGGCTGCTGGGAAATACACCCTCTTCTTTATCGCATTCGTCATTGTTCTTTTCTTGCTAGGATTCTTCGTCCCTGCCGCCGGCGACGACAAGCAAGCGCATTGGGACCTGGACTACTTCAAAAAGCTCATTGCTCAAAACCATGGAGAAAAGGCCCTCACATTCGCCCTCGGTCTTCTGGTGACTATGGGCACCTTTCTCTACGTCGTCTACACTGGAGCTGGCCTTGCTCTGCTCCCAATCTCCTTTATCAAGTCGGCCCCGGCAATTTCTGCACCGCAGTTGTCTGCAACCACCACCTCCCAGCTCGAGCAAAATCGCGAACGCCAGCGCCAGCTCGAGATGCGCAACGTGGGACGTCAGGAGGGCATGTCGCGAAAGGACCGACGAGAGCTGGATGCTTTGGTTCGGGAAGAGCAGACGTTGGTGCGACGAGAAAGATTGGCGGCTGAAGCTCAGGGGGAGGGCAGGAGCGTCATCTATCAGTTCTGGCTGAAGCTGTGCGTTCTGTTCCGACCCATCAAGATGCTTGGCGGTATCATCCTACTTCTCCTCTCTGTCCTCGTCTGGGCCTCGATGCTCATCACGGGCATCGACAAGGCTAAGAACTCGGTGTGCAAGCAGCGCTGCGGCTATATTCTGGGCAAAATCCACGTCTTCCAGCCCATGAACTTCCTCTTCGTCAAGGCGGCCAAGGCGTTCCCCGTTGATTACATCCTCATGGCGCTCCTGGTCCTCTTCTTCTTCAGCAGCTCCATCTCGGGCGTGGCCACGGTGGGCATCCGATTCCTCTGGGTTCGCATCTTCCAGATCCGCAAGGGCCGAACCGCGCCCCAGGCCCTGCTCATCGCCACCGTGATGCTCGGCCTCATCATCCTGGCTACCAACTACGGCATCGCCATGATGGTCGCTCCGCAGTACTCCATCTACGGAACACAGACATTTTGTTCCAACAAGCCCGAGTTCCCCGGCACTCAGCCGGATTGCCGGGAACGCAAGGATTTGGTGCAGTCGTGCTCCGAGCTGCTCAAGTACAAGCACGCGAGGGACGTTTGCACTCCGTCTATGATGTCGACGTTCCTGAACAGGATCACGATCACGTGGCCCTTTTTCGGGCTGATGGATTTCTGGGCGCAGTTTGCGTTTTTGGGCGTGTTTCTCGTCGTTTTTATAACGGCCATCTTCCGCACCCCCAAGCTCAACATGTCCGAGATTGACGAGAACGCAGAGGCCGACGAGGAAGAGAGCCTCCTGGCGTCGACCGGGAGGCGGTTCGGCGCCACTTGGCAGGACGTCCGCGGGAAGGCGGGGACGCAGAACACCGGGAGGGGCAATGGGAGGAATGGGTCGCCGTCGGGGGATGTTTGATGTGGTGTTACGAATTGGGGTGTAGGATGGTCTCGGGAGGAATAGATTGCATGTCTGGTTCAATGAGGTTTTGTGGCACATGGGCTTTTTATCAAGCGACTATCTGGATCAACTGGCACGGGAGTCTGGGACAAAGTTGTTCTTTGTGTAACTCGGGAATATCAACAGATTGGGTTTCGAGGCATTATGAATTATATCACACTACCTTGTCTTCATGGATACTCTGGATTATCAGTCACTCGGAATGAATCTGGGTTGGAACATAACTTGGGATTTTGGAAGAACTATAGATTGGCGAAGAGTGCGGTAGGTATATGAGAGGCGGAGGGGGGGGGAGGGGGGTTCTCAAGGATGCCAAAGGATCTGAGGTGGTCAGGGGGTTTTGGAATAGTTATGAGTTTTATGATTTCAACAATTCATGAAAGATGATTGTGCACGTTGATTTCCATTGGATGAAGGATGGGAGAGTAGATTTGAGTTTGGTAATGGCCAGCGAGTTTCATTGTCTCGGGGTTTTTAGCATTCAATTCAGATCGGAAGTGACTCTGTTAAACAGTAGAACGAGAGAAAGTAGCGGCCAACTTGTGAGAGTCGCAATCGGTCACGCTGCCCTTTGATAATCGCCATCGTCGGTGGTAGCCGTGAGCTTTTTCGAAGCGGGGAGTGTAGGGTTGGTTGTGTTGTGCCATCGTATCAAAATCCAGTAGACTGCCGATATCCTTGCATGCGTTTTGCTTTCCGGACTCTCGATAAGTACCTATAGGATCGTTGGTAGCCGTACGTCGCCGAACCTTGCTCGCAGTAACATACATCCTGTCGGCCCATGGCTGTAATCATCTATCGCAGTTCCTAGACATTGTTGCGCAGATCGAGATCCTATAACCGAGCCTGCCTTTTCTCATAGGATGGAAGAAGACTTAAAGAGTATATTTCAATCCTACTAAGTATACTAAACTTAGAGCTTGATTTGTTTGATTATAAATTAACTGCCGTTGATTTTACCCTTGCTGATGGGAGGTATCAACAAGTTAGCGTTCGGCTTGTGAAATCGCGGGGAAGAAGACAGGCTTCTCCGCGGCCAGCGACGGCTCTCCAATCCACCAGGTTCCAGTCGATTCCTCAACTCAGAATATCACTCACTACCTACGAACAACTCACCCTGGAAGCTGCGCATCTTAACTCACACCAAAGCCACCTCTTGAAACCTCCCGACATGGCCTCAACTGCCCCAGCTGAGCCCAAGCAATGGTGGGAAGCCTTCCCCGAGGCAAATGCAAAATGCCCTCGCGTGGACGCCTCCGAGGTCGCAGCTCTTCTGGAGAAGAACGCGGCGGCAGGCAAGGGCACAGCTCGAGACTTTCTCCTCGTCGATGTCCGTCGCACCGACTGGGAGGGCGGCACCGTCGCCACGTCTATTAATTTCCCCGCGCACACCTTTTACCAAACCAGACCCGTCATCTATCAGCTGTGCAAGCAGGCGGGCATCAAGCGAATCATCTTCTATTGTGGTATGGACTTTGCCATTTTCGGGAGCACCCGGGACTTCTAGTTACTGACAAACTCGTTAGGTAGCTGCGGCAGCAGAGGTCCCCGGTGTGCTGGGTGGATGCAGGACTACCTGAACGAAGTGGGCGAGGCTAGCATCAAGGCTGAGATCCTTGCGGGCGGCGTGAAAGGCTGGCAGAAGACGTACGGCGCGCGACTGATGGACTGGTACGACGAGAAAGCGTGGGGAGGACAGAGCAAGTAGGTGTGCGGCTCGACGCTGGCCAAGGGGCGTATATTCCCCCTTTTCTTGGTATCTAGCAACATAGACCTGAACACGTGGTCCCCCGGACAAGCCCAAATTTTCGCAAATTTTTAACCGGAAAACGCCGTGGAAGCACTTTGGAGATCAGTCTTTGACTCTTCATCGTCCCTATCGGTGGTGTTGTCGATCGTCTCCGCCGATTCGTTCGAGGGCCTCGAGCATGACCACCGAGTTTCCGCGGATGACCTATGTGATGATTAGCATTTCGTGCATGCCGGGAAGAGGCTCTGCGAACATACCACCATGCCGATTCTGACCTTCTCTCCACCCTCCTTCTCCTCCACCGCCTCGTCGAGGACAATGTTTAAGAACACCTGGTTCGGTCAGCCTTGTTGAGCGAGTCGTGCAATGCGCTGCGCTTCGGAGCTTACATCGTAACCGCGGAGGACGCCGATGACTTTGCGACCACCGTTGAGTTGGATAAACAGACGCTTGTCGAGGTACTGGGCAAAAAAGTTAGCCAAGAACAAGACGAGTTGAACGAGTACGGACATGCTGAGCTGTCGCATAGGTCCAAGTAGCAATAGGTAGCAATAGGCAGCAGAGAATTTGTACATACCTTCTTCAACTCGGGTTGGGCGGGCGCCATCTTGAGCAGTCAATGGAAAATGGTTGAGTCGCTGTCGGGGTATGGCGACGCGATGGCAGCTAAAGCTTGGAGTTCGCAGCGCCAGCCTGAAAAAAACGTGTCACGTGTGATAAGATAAGCTTGGACGTCACTTGCAAGCTCGCGTCGCGACCAAGCACAACTTTTTGGCAATCACCTTTGAACACGTTTTCTTCATCAATTATAGCCGACATGAGTTCGTTTGGGGCAAAGCGGAAGGCAAAGATTATCAAGGTCGTGGACGAGGACGATTCATCAGACCAGACGCCCGATACAAGCAGCAACGACACGCAAAAAGATGGTGAGTATTCTCAGTCTTCTCGGAGGTCATTGCTGATGGAACCAAGGCTGACTCGGACAACAGGGTCCTCCAAGTTGAATTTTGGTTCAAAAATGGGGAGAAAACCATTTCGACAATCGGGCCTTAGAAAAAGCTTCAACCCCGACGACGACACCATCCTTGATGCGACGGCAACAACTACGGAAGGCGAAGACGACGGGCCCGTGGTGGTTCGTCCGGCGGTCAGCCGCTCGAGCTCTCTGAAGCAGAAGAAACGACCGAAAAAGTCATCACGGCTTTCGTTTGGCGGGGACGATGCGACTACGGGCGACGGCGAGACGAGCGAAGTCTTGACACCCAAAAAAATACCCCTAGGGCAGAGAGTTCTTGAGACTAGCGCGGCCAAGAAGGGCATGTCGACGCGAGGGCTCCCCATGCGATCGCTCGGGGACGACGACAATCGGCCAAAGTACAGCAGAGAATACCTCGAAGAGCTACAATCCTCGACGCCCAATACGCCTCAGAATATCTCTATACGACCCGATGAGCTCGAGGCAATGGACCTGGACGAGTCAGAACTCGAGGGAGCCCTGGTCGTCGACGCAGCCGATTTCGGCCGGTCAAAACCCACTGCCGCCATCCTCACAGACGCCGAGATTCAAGAGAAGAAGGAACGGCGGTCAAGGCTGGCAAAGGAGCAGGACTTTCTTTCTGTTGAGGACGAGGACGATATTTTTGGACGCAAGAAAAAGGATGATACCCGATTGACAGCCGAGGACGAAGATTTGGGGGAAGGGTTCGACAACTATGTGGAGGACGGCGGGTTGTCCCTAGGCAAGCGAGCTGAGAAAGAAAGGCGGAAGCGCGATCGACAGCATATGGCGGAGCTCATTTCTGCGGCCGAAGGGCACACGTCCGACTCGTCTTCAGACAGCGATGCTGAGCGCCGAATCGCGTACGAGGCTGCGCAAACGCGTGCAGGGATGGATGGGTTGAAGAAGCCCCGAAAGGACCCCGCGCAAGACGTCCTGCAGGTTCCTCCTAAGATATCTTCGCTTCCCAGCTTGGCGGAATGTCTGGCTCAGCTACAGACTACGCTCAAGGGCATGCAAGAGGAGCTACGAGGCAAGCAGGCCGACGTGGTGCGGTTAAAGCAAGAGCGCGAGGACATTGTCAAGAGAGAGGCAGAGGTGCAGGCCATGCTGGACCGAACGGGCCGGAAATATCAAGAGGCGATGGGATCAAGCAAGCTGGGGGATCCAGCCACGCTAAGCAGCACTCCAGCCGAGCTCAGCGGTGTCAGAGGGCTGGAAACTCTGGGGACGCCGTCAAGGAAACCAGAGGAGGAAGACGTTTCATAGTCTTGGGCGGGTGGCTGTGACGAGGTGGCACCATGCGAGCAGAGAATAGCAACGACGGGTACGCAGGGCAGGACGAATTGGCGATAAGTGCTTGCGTGAATACGCGGTACAAAAGGCCAAGGCAGTGCAGGTTTCTCTGACGAACATGGATCCCTGGGTTGCCCAGGGCAGAGGTCCGTACACGCCCGCGTACATCGCCAGGTTGGGTCAACTCGAGGAGCTTCTGGTCCGCCGGGACCAGCTCGAGGCCTGGTTGAGGCCGGTGGTCGGCTGGACAAGGGCATTGGCGATATTCCTGAAGGATTTGGGATTTCACGAGATGTGTACGCGACTATAGTCAATGGGAAATCCATAGGCGGGGTGGAGAAGGACCATGCCTGACCACGATGGATGAGGGTTGACCATGGAGATGACGAGGCACGGGTAGGGTGTTGATTGGAGTACGCGGCGCCAATTAACCGTTTGTAAATGCCGCTTAGAGCAGAGGCCTTAGTACCTATGCACGTATGTATACCCCGATGAGTTTAGGACGGCATTTAGAAGACATGGCGGGTGTGACTCGTGAGTCGCGGGCTGGAGCCATCTCGATGAGCCGCCTTAGTCGAGCCGCCCATACAATAGCTTATTATTAGCTTACAGCATGACTATAAGCGCCCGTCAGTCGGGAACCATAACTCCCTTTTTGGGTAAAAAAAAAAAGCACCTCTCAGCATTTCTAGACATGGGAGGCACGGCATAAGTCAGGCGATGTGTTCGGCTGTTGTGTCGCGCCGCCCCGCCTGATGACGAATCTCTCTCAACTGGCCCCTCCGTTCTTGGGTCCTTTTTGCCGGGCGCAAGAGAGTGGAAGAAATCAGAATGGGCACAGCAACGAAAAGGAAAAAGAAGGATTCGAAGCCCTGCGATTTCTGGTCCAGTCACGCCGAGTACGAGACGTGGCCGAGGGGGACTGGGAGATGAAGGCGGCGAGGGTTGAGGTGGGGGAGGAGGGCGGGAGGATAGATCTTGGTGTTGTGTTTTTGGTGTTTTGGTCGAGTACTGCTATGCAAAAAGCCGTTGAAGCTACAGCTAGTAGTCTATGTTGTCGAACTCTGTACATTTCTACGTACCTGGGTATACACCAACATAGTGAGCAACTCGAACACGTTGTCGTCCCTATAGGACCATGCGGCTCGGTCCCCACGACCCTTTCCATCCCAAGGGTCCCGTTGTTGGTCGACGTTTTGGTCCTGTTGGTCCTGTTAGTCTTGCTTGTTGGTTCCGGGTACTTGTGCATAGACATATTATCGAATCAGTTCAAATCACTCAACACTTTTCTTGTCCCCTTCCCGCCATGTTCCGGCCCTGAGAAAGCTCCCAACATGCCACCCGACCTGGGGCCCATGATATGCATGTTGGCCGAGTCTCTTTTTTGTTCTCCTGC
This sequence comes from Thelonectria discophora, assembly GCA_911649645.1. Lineage (NCBI taxonomy): Eukaryota > Fungi > Ascomycota > Sordariomycetes > Hypocreales > Nectriaceae > Thelonectria > Thelonectria discophora. Next base: position 2,126,054 of record CAJVRK010000008.1, on the reverse strand, counting down.
ACTTCGGGCTGTGCCAGATGGTCCCGTCGTGGCCTGGCGTGATGGCGCGGCTCTCCCGCGTTCCCAGGCTGCCGGAAAGGTCGCTTGTCTGTCAAAAGAACCGTGAGGGCATCCAGAGGATGGGTCGTCGGGGGCTGTGGCTTTGTGGTCGTCGGGTGGTCGGGGGGTAATATAAAGAGGGCCGATGAGTCCCCCTTCAGACTATTCTGCTCGACAAGCCTCAGAAAGAAGCAGATCACTCGACTCTTCTCTAAATACTATCAAGCATGGTCCGCCCCTCCGTCTCCGTCCTGGCCCTCATGGCCTCCACGGCTCTCGCGGCCGCCGTGCCCGCCACTCTGGCCACAAACGCCGAGATCCGGTCCAGCACCTTTTCCTTCTCCAGCTGGGTCGAGGAAATCATCGCCAACCCGGACGGCGACCACCTCTCGCCCGACGAGGCCGTCGAGGCCTTCTTCGCCGCCGAGAACGCGGGGTCGCTCGACAAGCGCGCTACCTGTCGCGGCGATGACTCCAGCGTCAAGCCTGCCAATGTACGTTTTCCCCCTCATTTCCCGTGATAAGCCTCGGTTTTTTTTTTTTTTTGCTCCTCTGACTCGAGTTCTATATAGGTAAAGGGAGCCGTCTCTTGCATTCAGGCTCTGGCCAAGAAGGGTAGCAAGAAGTGCACCATCAAGGGCTCTGGTACCTACTGCCACAGGAAGAAGGCCACCATCCACGGACTGACTGGCGGTACTGGGAAAACCACCAAGCAGTCGGATACCTGGTGAGTGACATGACGAAACAAGGGCTGAGTACGTATCGACAGAGGCTGACATTCGCTATGTAGCAACAACATTGCCCGCTCGGCTGGAAAGATCATGGACAAGTGCACGCGGGCCGACCAGACGGTCAATGGGTACGAGTACGCCTGGAAGAACAAGCACATTGCCGTCCACATCAACCGATGAGCGTTGAACCTCGTGCCGGCGCATATTTACCTATATATTTCGCTTCTTGATGGCTTCGGGATCTGTTTGAGTTGAGGTGCGTTTCTCAATAGTGGCATAGTTGCTATGTGAGGAAGCAATTTGAATATAGTTGGCGACTTGATTGTTGTAAATATGCTTGATCATTGATGTGAAGGGTCGTGTATTCGTAAATGTCGTGGCCTATATCGACCCTATCACTCTCGTCCATCCATTCTCCAGGGCATCTCCCTGCAAAATATCTGCCGACAGTTCTCCAGCAGTGGGTCGTTGAGAGTGACAAGGCCCGACGTACGGGCCAAACCGGTTGGCTGCCAGGGGAAGAAGTGGCACTTTGTGGGGGTGACAGCCAAGTGCCGGCGTGGACAACCCAACACAACACCAACAGCTTTTCTCGTCAATTGAAGGCCAATTGAGAGCTGTCCTCTCACTCAACTTCACCATGGCCACCACGGTCCCCCCCGTCGAGCATCTCGACATGGTCGTCCTCGGCGCCGGCCTCTCGGGCATCAACACGGCCCACGTGCTCGCCGAAACCCTCCCGCACCGGTCCCTCACCATCCTGGAAGCCCGCGACGTGATCGGCGGCACGTGGAGCTTCTTCAAGTACCCCGGGTTCCGCTCCGACTCCTTCATGACCTCGTTCGGCTTCAAGTGGCATCCCTGGCGGCACGCCCACAAGATGGCCGCCGCGGGCGAGATTGTCGAGTACCTGGAGGAGGCCGTCGACGCCGCCGGGCTGAGGGACAAGATTCGGTTTCGACACAGGATGACGGCCTGGGAGTGGCGGTCGGACGAGCAGCGGTGGCGGCTGGAGGTTGATGCCGACGGGGAGAAGAAGGTCATGACGGCCAAGTTTGTTGTCAGTTGTCAGGGATACTACGCCTACGACAAGGCCTTCCCCGTGAAGATCCCGGGCCTCGACGACTTCAAGGGACAAGTGGTGCACCCGCAGTGGTGGCCGTCGGACCTCGACTACGCCGGCAAGCAAATGGTCATTGTCGGCTCCGGCGCCACGGCCGTGACCATTGTTCCTAGCCTCGCGGCCACTGCCGGCCGCGTCACCATGCTCCAGCGCAGTCCCTCGTACGTCGTCTCACGCCACCCGGGCTCTCGCCTGGACGCCTTCCTGCGCCTCTGGCTGCCGCTCACCTGGGTTCACTGGATCGCCTGGTGGCGGGACACGGTGTGGGAGGTCGTGGCCACGCAGTACCTCCTCGCCTACCCGGCTCGGGGCCGGGCCCTGATCGACCAGATGACGCGCGAAGCCGTCCCGGCGCATCTAGATGTGGGCGTGCACTTCAACCCGCGGTACAACCCCTTCGAGCAGCGCCTGTGCATGTGTCCTGAGGGCGACTTCTTCCAAGCGCTGCACCGGGACAACGTCGAGATGGTGACGGACGTCATCAAAACCGTCACCGAGACGGGCCTCCGCTTGCAGTCGGGCCGCGAGCTGCCCGCCGATATCATCGTGACGGCCACGGGCTTGTACTTTGAGCTGTTCGGCGGCGTTACTCCCACCGTCGACGGAAAGCCCGTGCCCGCGGGGGAGCACTACGCCTGGCGCGGCTGCATGCTCGAGGCGCTGCCCAACGCGGCCTTCATCATGGGCTACGTGACGCAGTCGTGGACGCCGGGCGCAGATCTGATGGCCAAGACGGTGGCGCGGGTTGTGCGGCGCATGGAGAAGACGCGGTCAGGGAGCGTGGTGCCTGTGGTGGAAGACCGGGAGAAGCAGGTGCAGAAGTTGTTCGTGGGCGCTTCCAGCAGCTACTTTGTCAAGGCGACCGAGAGAGTGCCCAAGGCGACGGGTAAGGGGGTTTGGTACGGGAGGACGAACTTGGCAAAGGATATGTGGGAGTATTGGTTTGGGAATGTCACGACTGGGTTGGTGTATGGTGCGGCGAGGAGTAAGAAGGATGAGTAGATGAGATGTCAGGTGAATCAAAGGCGGCAAATAGATATAGAGGGACATTGAGAGCAGTCACTTACATGTACATCGCATAGACATACGGACAGCAAACCACTAATGTCGATTGCTGCATCGACTCCCCTCTCACCCCACGCCAAGGCAAGCCACACGGCATGCATCACAGCCAAAACCTCGAATGAATCTACTGCCCGAAATACTTCGGCGGACCAGCTACGCTCGTGGCCCGGACCGTCGTTAGCCAACCCGTGACGCATCACTGGCTCGTTCCAACGAGAACCGTCTAGCGGCCTTCCCGTTGTTCAGCTCTTGCGGCGCCTTATCTACAAGCCGTTTCCCCCACGTTCCGAACGAGGCTTTCTCTTCGGCGCCGCGATCCCTTCTTCTTCCGGTCCATTGCCGAAAGCTTCTCTCCGCTGCTGTACGAATATTCGGAACAAGATGGGATTGTTGATGGAGCTGGAATCGACGCCTGAGCTGCCGGGCCTGCTGGTCGCTGCGGTTGTCGTCTCAGTCATCATCGTCGTGCGTGCGTTTCGCCGTTGGGCGCGGTTGCGACACATTCCCGGGCCGAGAGTCGCTGCGTGGTCGACGTGGCGGCAGCTCAAAGAGGCTCTGGGCGGTCGGTATCACGAGAGTCTCAAACAAGTTGCCGATACCTATGGTAAGTTCCTTTCTTCTCTCAAACTCTCTCAACTCACATGTCAGGTCCCCTGGTGCGCATCGGGCCCAACGAGCTCCTCTGCACGGATCCAGACGTATTGCGACACATGTCGACAGTGCGCAGCACCTACACCAAGGGAGCCTTCTACTCCAGCGGGAGGATCGTGCCCGGGGTAGACAACGTCGTGTCGATGCGAGACGAGGTGAGGTACAAGGCCATGCGCGCAAAGATGGCCCCCGGCGTAGGTTCACTTTGGTTCCGTTGGCGACGACATTTCACGCCTCTAGTATTCCGGCAAGGAGAACGAGGGCTTCGGCTTCGAGACGGGCATGGATTGTCAGCTGCTCAACTTCATTGCTTTGCTCGACCGCAGGTACATCTCCACCGACACCGAGACGCGCCTGGTCGACTTGGCCGAGAAGACTTAGTTCTTGGCCCTCGATGCCATTGGCGATGTTTCCCTTGGGGAGCCCTTTGGTTATCTGGAGCGCGACGAGGACCTCTATGACTACAACGAGATCAACACGAGTTCCCTACCCGTCATGAATCTAGTATCTGTTCTTCCGTGGTTAACAAACATTGTCCATCGGTGGCCGTTGTGCTTGCTTCTCCCTCGCGAAGGTGACTGAGTCGGCTTTGGAAGACTGATGGGGTGAGTGAGGTAGACACACCAAATATCCGGGTGGCTGACATTGGAGTCAAGATTTGCAAGGGCCTTTGTCGAGAGGCGGCTCGCGGCCGACGCTGCACCGGTCAAGGACATGATGGCTGCACCGGTCAAGGACATGATGCAGGCTCACATCAATAACGGCATGACGCAGGAAGACCTCACCCAACACGTCTTCATCTCCATGTAAGCCATTCCTGAATACACTTCCAACAGAGTTAACAAGAGAAGCATTGCCGGGTCAAACACAATCGGCGCACACCCTCCGTATGATTATCCTCTCTCTCATCACCAACCCTCCTGCCTATGCCTCTCTCATCGCCGAGATCCGCAACGTCGCCGACACGGTCAGCAACCCCATCTCGTGGAAAGAGACGCAATCGCTCCCTTACCTGCAGGCCGTCGTCCGCGAGGGCCTACGCATGCATCCTCCGGTGGGCGGTCTCGGCTTCAAGCAGGTTCCTCCCGAGGGCGACACCATTCACGGCGTCTTCGTGCCCGGCGGCACGCAAATCGGCCAGGGCATCTACGCCGTGGGGCGCTCCAGACGCGTCTGGAGAGAAGACGCCGACGTGTTCCGGCCCGAAAGATGGCTAACGACCGGCAAGCAAGAGCTGAAGCGGATGATGGCGGCGCTGGACACGCATTTCGGCCACGGCAAGTACTCGTGCCTTGGGAAGCCGATTGCCCTGATGGAGAATCACAAGGCTACTTATGAGCTGAGAGGATGAGGTTCTGATCGAGAGTGATTTGTGTTTGTTGACTGACAAATTTAGTTGATGAGACGATATGACTTTGCCGTTGTGAATGCTGAGCAACTCATCAAGACACAGGCGTCGGTATTTTTATTTGCTTCTGATTTCTGGGTGAGAATGACGAGACGAAAATAACCACCATGACAGCTGGGGCCTTGCTTATTTGAATGTGATGGAACACTCGTGTGCACTGTACAGAACTCTGAACAGGCATCATCCGACTACCCGCCAACAATATGCAACCCGAACGGAGCTGCATGCACCCGACAACACCAATCTGCCAGCTGTGGCTGTGTCGACCATGTCTCCAGAAACATCCCCAGAACCGTCTCCATCTCCCAGCCATGGACGCTCTCGGCGGTGCTTCGTCCATTCTCACATTGGTCGAACTCTCCTTCAAGCTCATCGGTGCCTGCGCTAGATACGCCCATGGTATCAATAATGCGAAAAATGATAGAGCCCGCCTCCTCAAAGAGGCAACGAGGCTGCACCACACCTGCAACATGTCAGGGAATTGTCCGAGAAGCCCCAAAACTCAAGATTAAAATCACACAAACCACTGACCCTGGCTTTGTTCGAATGCCAAAGGCAACTGCAAGATTTGCTGGACTTGTTACCTACCGATGATAGAGCTCCCACAGGGGAATGCCCGGCTTGCAGCATCTCAAATGGCCCTTTCAACGCGATGAGGCGGCAAATATCGTGCAGAACCTGTCTCGCCTCTCTCAAGCGATATCGCTTGCGATTCAGATCGACCAGGCGTGAGTTGATGATTGCCACAAATGAATCGTCGAGTATTAACGTGCAACAGTGAAACTCTTGGGGACATGGTCCAAAACCTCATTCTGAACAAGCTGCCAATCGCTGCCGGGGCGTCATTTGACTCGCACGCAGAGGAACGCAACCCGGCCTGTCTCCCAAACACCCGAGTCGAAATTTTGAAGACGATCCATGACTGGGTTCATGATCCATACTCGAAAGCCATGTTTTGGCTGAACGGAATGGCGGGCACGGGAAAATCGACCATATCCCGCACGCTGGCTTGCAGTTTCTTACGCGAGCGCACTCTAGCTGCCGCCTTCTTCTTCAAAAGAGGTGAAGCGGACCGAGCAAATGTCTCCAAGCTCATTTCAACCATTGCCAGCCAGTTGATGACAAGAGAGCAATCGCTCGGCCCTTACCTCAAGTCTACCATCGAAGCAGAACCCAGAGTCTGTGATAAGACCATCGGGGAGCAGTTCGAGAAGCTCATCATGGGCCCCTTGCTCAAGATTGATGAGAAAACGTGGAAAACTACTACTCTTGTCGTCATTCTAGACGCCTTGGATGAGTGCGATGGAGACAAGGACATGCAACTCGTCATCAACTTATTCTCCAAAACAGCAAGGCTTAAATCTACTCGCCTCAAGGTCTTCGTTACTAGCAGGCCCGAACTGCCTATTCGCCTCGGTTTCATTTCAATTGGTAGTGCCAACCAAGATCTAGTGCTCCACGAAGTCCGGTCGGGTGTCATCGAAAAGGATATTCGCATCTTTTTGAACACCAACTTGGGATCATCAAAGTAGAATACAATTCCACCGTCTCCGGGAAACGGAGGCTCTTGTCGGACTGGCCCATGGAATCTGAGCTGCAGTCTTTGGTGGCCATGGCTGTCCCTCTGTTCTTATTCGCCGCACCGTGTGCAGATTCGTCGCCGATCGCAAGGCAGGGAACCCTCATCACTGACTCCGAATGGTCCTCGACTACACCGCGAAAGTCAGATGTCAAGGCTTGATAATCTCTATCTCCCTATTCTTGAACAGCAGGTTATTGGTCTTTCTTCGCGCGAAAGAGCTGAAGTGATGGATAGCTTTCGAGACATTGTGGGCGCCATCGTCACTCTTGCACAACCACTCGCAGTAGCCCCGCTGGCCAATCTCACCGACATGACTGAAGAAGAGATAGCTACTCGACTTGATTTCCTTCACTCCGTTCTGAGTGTCCCTACAACGGATGACATCCCGGTGCGATTGCTGCATATTTCCTTCCGCGACTTCCTGCTTGACCCTGAGAGACATGACAGTGAGTTTTGGATCGACTATGAAGAAGCACACAAAAGGCTTGCCATGAACTGTATTCGAATCATGATGCGAGGCTTGCACCAAGACATGTGCAACCTCGGATTGCCGGGAACCGACCGCACATCAATAAGCGACGAATCTTTGGCTTCGTTCCTGTCACCAACAACGCAGTATGCCTGCCTTTTCTGGATTTACCATTTGGATCAAGCCAAAGTCAATATTGACGATGGTGGTCAAGTCTACGAATTTCTATCTTGGCACTTGCTCCGCTGGGTCGAAGTTCTCTGCCTCCTCGGAAGGCTAAGGGACAGCATCAAGGCGATAAAAACATTGCAAAGGCTCCAAAAGGTATATATGTGCCTCCAGCTGTATCCTATAATATTGAACATTCAGACAACCAGAAACTCCCAACTAAATAGCTTTCTCCATGACGCCAGCCGCTTTCTCCTTACCATCACGCCAGCGATCAGCATGAGCCCTCTCCAAATATACTCGTCAGGACTCTTGTTTGCTCCGCAGAAGAGCGTTATACGACAGCTGTATCAGTCCGAGATTCCTCGGTGGATATCCCTTGCACCAGCATCTCAAGATTATTGGGATAGGTGTCTACAAACATTGGAGAGCCCAACCAAAAGCTACGGCGTAAGCGATATGGCGTTTTCGCCTGACTCTAACTATATCGGGGTGGCTTTGTGGCATACGGTTCCCATATGGCAGGTCGACAACGGTCAATGTGTGCAAGGTGTGGAAACCCTCGGGTTTGCTCCATGTGTCCCAATGGGCGACGCAGCGTTTTCGTCAGATTTGCAACTTGTCGTCTCATCTTCGGGGCCGATGGAGACGGGGAGCTGCGAGGCAGTGTTCACAGTACGTCGGACTGACACTGGCAAAATAGTGCGAGAGTACAAAGAGAAATTCGTGTCGACAGCGAAAACGTCTCCAGCACATCGCGGTAGTGCTCCAGCGGTGGCCTTCTCCCCAGATTCGTGCATGATTGCCACGGCAAAAGGCAGCATAATCCAGCTACGGCAGCTTTACGGTACTATGTTGAGGAGCTTCCGGGACATGATACGACAGCGGCAATTTCGATTTTGCGGTTCTCTCCCGATTCGAAGCTCTTTGCCTCGGCTTCCGCAGCAGACTCGACGGTGCAGATATGGACAGTCAGTGAGGCCAAACGCATTGTACAACTCAAAGGTCATCACATCACCGATTGCTGGTCGCTCGATTCGAAGTTGATAGCTTCATCCGGGGTGGATACCACAATCTGTTTATGGCAAGCCGACAGTGGGAAACACTTGAAGGACTTCTGCGGCGCCGTACAACCCGTAAATGCGGTTGCATTCTCTCCCCTCGAATCAGGACTCTTGGCTTCATGTTCTTATGAAGATAGCGCGGTACGAATATGGAGAATCGACAGCGGCGAATGCATTCAATGCTTTATGAGCCGCGGGGTGCCAACGACGGTGGCGTTTTCCAGCAACTCGGCCCTTGTAGCGTGCGCCTCGGGCGAGGGTGCAGTTACCATGTGGAAGCTGGACGACATTGACGATAATAAGAAGACGCCGGGCCACGCAGACACGTTAAATGCGTTGCTTTTTCTCCCGACTCGTCACTCCTGGCCTCTGCTAGTTATGACGGCACCATACAGTTGTGGGAGACCAAGACGGGAGTCTGCATTCATGGATTTCAAGCCCATGGTGTTGCGGTGTGGTCTATTGCCTTCTTGGCTAACTCGAAGCTCCTAGTGTCAGGTTCGGACGACCAAGAGGTCCGGCTTTGGGCGGTAAAGAAGGCGAAGTGCTTGCGGCAGTTTGAAAGACACAAGCATGGGGTCCCAGCCGTTCGCTTTTCCCCCGGCTCGAAACTTATTGCCTCGGGATCGGTGGACGAAAGTGTTGGATCTGGCCAGCAGATGGGAACGGACATGCGCAAGTGCTGCAGGGCCACAAGGGTGCAGTCTCAACGGTTGCCTTTTCCGACGACTCGACATTGGTGGCTTCGGGTCACTATGGTCGGTTTTTACAGGCAAAATTAGAAAGGCAGGGGGGCAGGTGATGGTGTGGAAGCATGAGAGCAGCCAATGCATAGCGAAGCTGGGCACGTTTTTCTGGCCGAAATCGATTGCGTTTGTGCCGAACCCGCCTCGCATCATCTCAACGAAAATCTCAGGGACATCGTCAGCTATTATGGAGGTTTGGGATCTGGATGGCGGTACTCACATGCATCAGCTAGAGCTAGGGAGCGACCCGATCGGGCTCAACGTGCTCCGATATAGGGCCGACACGGAGAGTCTGGAGATGGGTCTTGGGCATATCCGTTTGGGGGAGGTAGTTGCACACGACGGGCAAAGGATTTCTATTGCAGACCACAGTCTTGGGTACGGCATCACCGACGATGGGTGCTGGGTTACGTGGAGAAGCGTCAAGCTGCTCTGGATTCCGCCAGAGTTCCGGGGTTCATGCTCGGCAATATCGGGGTCGACGGTTGCGATTGGGTCTGGGACTGGACGGGTCAGCGTGATTGGATTTTCGGCAGAAGACTTACTGGATGGGCATGGTAGCTAGGTATGGTGGTGAGAGCGACCGAGGTGTCAATAGAAAGGCGTCTGCCGAGTTGGCGTACATGTCTGCAACCCCGCTTAAACATGTTTCGAAAGCTATCAAGCTATCGCGAGGGTGTTATGAGCATGCATGATGCATAAGCATTTCTCCACCTCTTCCCCTCACCCGCTGTGAGTAATCAACTGGCGATTTGTCACCTTTCACCTCTCAACTTTCATTCCTTTCTTACCCTCTCGAATAGACTCTGAGAAACATGGCTTCGGATCAAATCGTGCTGTTTGACCTCCCGAGCAGACCCCCCCGGGCTGCGTGGTCCCTGAACCCTTGGAAGAGTGAGTGCCGGAACGCCTAGGTGTTTGCGACTACTGACTCGACCAGCTCGCTTCCTCTTGAATTTCAAGGGCATCGACTACAAGACCGAATGGGTGAGCGTTCTCTTGAAAACTTCCTAGGCGTCTCTCTAATCCCTCGCAGCTCGAATACCCCGACATCAAGCCCACGCTCTCGCCCAGCGTCGGCGCCAACCCATCAACCGGAACGTGGACCATCCCCACAGTCAAGTTCCCCGACGGCAGCTACCTCATGGACTCGCGGCAGATCGTCGACCGCATCGAGGCCGAGCACCCGGAGCCGTCGGTGCACCTCGAGTCCCCCGTGCTCGCCAAGCTCGAGGAGATCATGACGCGCATCATGCCCGCCCTGCGGCCCGTCTACTTTCTCACCGTGCCCGAGGTCATCCTCGGAGAAGCCAGCGTGGAGTACTGGTATCGCACGCGGACGGAGATGGCGGGCATGTCGCTGGAGAAGCTGGGCGAGGAGAGGGGCGGGGACAAGGCGTGGGAGAAGGCCAGGCCGGTGATTCAGGAGGTGGAGGCGTTGTTGGCGGAGGATAAGGGGGGGAAGTTCTTTTTGGGGGCGACGCCGAGTTATGCGGATTTTGTTTGGGCTGGGTTCTTGATCTTTATGCAGAGGAATGGGGTGATTGAGGAGCTGTACAAGGTGAGCGGCGATGCGCAGCTGCACAAGGATTTGTTGGAGGCAACGGCGCCGTGGCACAAGAGGAACGATTACTAGGGTGGGAGGGAATGACTCTTCATGACAGACTCGACTCGAGGTTGCATCCCACACCGTGGCACAGGAGGAACGACTACTAGACTGAGAGTGAATAACTCTTCATGACAGACTCAGCCCAACGTTGCACCCCCCTCTTCATGATCCGAGTCAGACAAACCCCCAGAAGTATCGCCAAAGCCCATGTCTAGCCTCTCTGCCAGTTCATCAACCTGGCTCCCCTGTCTCCCCTCGGCGAGCGCGTACGTATTCGAATCGTGCCTCTTCCCCGTCGCCGAGCGCTCCTCCAATATCTCAAACGCATCCCTCCTCACCCTTTTGCATAGCTCACCATACACTTGCCGCCTCGTCTTCTCGGCGCCCTCCCCGTTCTCGGCCACCCTCACCTCGGGAAACGCCCAGCCGGCGTACAGGTTCCCGTGCGACGGCCTCGCGGCCACGCGGCCCGGGTGCGCGGAAAAGTAGTACGCGCACAGCCTGCAGGTGCCCTTGCTGGTGCCGACGTACCGCCACCCCCCGAAGAAGGCTGGGCGCGGGGCAAAGGTCCGCGTGAGGAAGTCGAGCACGGCGACCTCGCCGTGGACGCGCGGGCGAAACGACGGGTTGCGACACTTGGACCGTATGCGCTCGTCGAGGTTGAAGGGCTCGCGCTGGAGGGCCTCGGCGAGGGAGGAGAAGCGGCGGGAGACGGCGGCGTCGTTGGTCATACGGCCGAGGATGGCTAACGCCGAGGAGGACTTGCTGCAGCCGAGCGGGGGTTTGCGCGAGGGAGGCAGCGAGGATAAAGCCCAGATGCGGGTGGTTTCTGGGCGGAAGAGGTCGGGCCACTCGGACGAGGCGGCGACGAAGACGGGGACGGAGCGCTCGTAGGAGAGGAGGCGGGTCAGGTGGTGGCGGAGTTCGGGCCAGCAGCGCGTGGTGCGGTCGTCGTGCAGGCGGGCGTGGTCGGCGACGGAGTCGATGAAGTGCGAGGGGTTTGAGGCGATGAAGGTGCGGATGTGGGAGAAGCAGGAGAGGGTTGAGGAGAGGTCTGGGATGTCAGTCACTGGATGGAATAGGGGAGGGAGGTAGGGGGAGAAAAGGGGCTCACAGTCTTCTTGGTCGATGTATATGGCATCGCGGAGACGTGTCAGACACGGTTCGAGCATAGGGGCTATCGCAGTTAGTCTCTTCGTATAAGCCATGTATCTCGGAGCAGAATCTCACGGCTGTTGTTCCTCTCATCACCACAAAACCGGATGCATTCGTCCAGATCCCTCCTCAGAAACTCGACATATTTTTCGATTCGCCGTCGATTAAACACGACCAACAACTCCAACACCTCCCCCCTCACAGCCTCCCTCTCCTCCCTCCCCAGCTCACGAAACCCACAAAACAACCGCAACAGCCGCGCCACAAACTCGGCCGTCTCCCTCAGCGCCGGCTCAGCAACATTATTGCACCCAAAGACGTACACAAAGGCCTCTTCGGTATCGACCACAGCCAGGGCCGTGACCGTGGCGCCGCCCTTTTCCCTGTCGCACGCGGCGGCGAGCCGGTCGAGGAAGCGGCGGAAGCGGTCCTCCGGGGTGACGGGTTCGGGGAGGGACCGGTCAGGGCAGCGGAGGGCGCCGTGCTCGTGGGATATGTCTGCGAGGGCCTTGCAGAGGATGACGGGCTCGTAGAAGCGGCGGAGCTGGCGGCGTGTGAGGGGGGAGGGGGGGGAGGGGGAGGGGCGGTGAATCGTGATAAGGGGGGATGGAGGGGGATGGGGGAACATGGTGTTGGTGAGTGAGTGAGCGTACGCGGGGGTATAAGTGGGAGTGTGAGTTGGAGGGTGTATGGAAGTGTGTCCGTGGGAATGTGAGTGTGTGAGTGTATGGGAGAGTGTCCGTGGAGTGTGTGAGCGTACGGAAGCGTATGGAAGTGTATGGGAGTCTATGTCGGAGGATAGTATATGTGCCAGAGTTAGAGTGTATGTGAGAGTGCGACTGTACTATGACTGTCTGTATTTCAATACTGGCCTTCCAGGACTGATATATCTTCCTCTCCTTCTCTCTCCCACCCCCCTTCCCTTCCACCACCTCTCCAGTCCGGTCTCTTCAAAGTAACCTCCCCTCCATAGCCTCGGAGGCCCTCCACGCCTGTGGAGCACGTATACTTCCACTTTCCCTCTCCCTCCTCCCTCGGCCTCTTTTGGGGCCCCGCGTGGCCTGACGCTGCACACGACTTTCAATCCCGCGTCCAATCGAACCCCGCAGTTCTTGACCGAGTCCCGGCCTCGATTTGGGCCGCAACGTAGGCAGCAAGATTTCGAACCGGGCCGCAGCGGGAGGGGAAGGGCCAACAGATTTGATCGAGATGCGTGTGGGCTGCATCGTGATTGCGTGCGAGTGGTTTCCATGAGATTCCAGGCTCGAGTTTTGTCCTTGTAATTCTGCCTCATCCGTCTGCCTTTGTCCGCCTTTCTGTCTGGCCTCCTTCAGCCTCGCGAGAGGCCTTTTCATCGCCTTGGGGTTTTGCGGCCGGGTTGGAGGCCGGGTTGTTGGCCTAGTTGAATTGTATTTGGGATCAAGGCATGGACAAGAAGACTCGAGGGAGCCTTTGCTGTAGGATATATAAACTATGGCCAGCACTTGCAACTTCTTCTGACTGACCAAGGCAGTCCACACAATTTGATATCGGACAAATACCAAGACAATCCAGCACAAGTAGGCACTCTGCGCCTTCGCATGCTCCCTCAGCTCCTGTTAACAGCCTCAGCAAGCCCGCCTCCCCCCAAGCATGCCCCGAAAGCACGCCAAGTCCAGCAAGCACAAGTCGTTGGGCAAGTCTCGCCGCCACGACGACGACCAAACCCCCGCCGTTGACTACGCGGACCATCAACAACAAGTCGAGCAGACAGAAGACTACTACTGCGCCACCACCAGTACTGCCGCTCCGGCAGCTTCGTACGAATACACTCAGAGTGACCCGGTTAACGACCAGTAGGCTCGTTATCAGACGCCCGCGACCCCCGGCCCGAGTACGTTTGCCCTCGGACCCGGTCCCGAGCCACAGGATTACTCTTTTGCGATGGATTCGGCGACGATTGATCCGGCGCTGCTCCAGTATATGCCAGGTCCGGCTGTTGAGCAGGATTTGGTGTATGATGGAGCTCAGCAGGTCAATGGTGAGTGTTTCTTGTTGTCGTCTTGATGTCTTTGTATATGAGTGCTTACACCAGCAAGACCGGCCAACGTCTCTCCCTTTGCTCGCTCCCGACTCGCATGCGTGCACCTTTAAAGGCTGCACGAGGACCTTTGCCCGACGTACGGAATTAAAGTAGGTGTACCCTTCTCTCACCAACCTCTACATGCACTAATCCTATACCCTCCCCCAGCAAACACATCAAACAACACACCAAACCAAACGAGTGCAAGGCCGACCCGGCATGCACCTTCCGAACGGCCGAGATGCGCGACATGTACCGACACTACACCGTCGAACACCGCAGCCACGCGGCCGAACACAACGTGGCCCAGGAGGGGGGGGTGTGCCCGCGGGCGAACTGCAAGAAGACCTTTACTCGCTACGACAACCTGGTCAAGCATCAGCGCAAGTACGAGCACTGGGGTGAGCAGTGAGCAGTTGTCAGTTATGCAGGGGGCATTCGTTGCTTGTTGGGGGGTTTGATTTCCAGAAGATTGCTTCGTTATTGGTTGGGTAGTGTTGGTCGTCCCTGATCCTTTCACTTCACTTTCACCGTTGGTCGCTCGTTGAGATTAACTTTGTATTTCCTTTCCTTTCCTCATGCTATTACAAGGACAAGTTCTGTAGGTTTCTTTTTCGCACATCCATCGCCCAAATTTCCCATTTGCTTTCGCCTCTAGGTAGCCCGTTTCGTTCGTTCGTACAGCAACAATAACAAGACAATAGTTCCGCAATGCCATATGACCTCAGCCGTAATTTTCCACCGCATGAATGAATAAACTGTTTGAATAAGAGAGTAGAACCTAACAAGAAAAGACAGAAGAAATAATAGATGACAGCCCAACCGTAAACTCCAAAGACGCCACATGAAGCATTCTGAGAAGCCTACTTGAAAGGGCACCCGCCAGCAACCGAGTTTGCACCGCTCACGGGACAAACATCCGAAGCCGAGTTGCGCGGGTTGGAGCCGTCGCTGCCCGAGATGATGCTCAGGGTGTCGACCTTGAACTCCATGTCTCCCGTGCTGAACAGCTCAAACTTCATGCGGCTGGCGTCCACCTTTTTCGACTTGAGGTACTCGGCCATCTCGAGCATGAACTGCTCGGGCCCGCAGATGAAGTACTCGGCGGACCCGTGGCACAGCCAGAGGTCGTCCTTATCCACCTTGGCCAGGTCCATGCGGAAGTCGTGGTCGTACGTGATGCCGTACACGTCCGACTCGGCCAGGTGCGTCTTGAAGATGTTAGACCGGAAGTTGGGCCGATTGCGGGCGATGCGCCGGATCTGCTCGTAAAAGGGGACGGAGCGGCGGGAGCCGTGGATCCACGAGACGGGTCGGTGTGGTTGTCGCTCCGAGACGGTGTTGAGGATGGACATCATGGGCGTGACGCCCACGCCGGCCGAGATGAGCACGATGGGCACGTTGGACGTGTTGGACATGTCGAGGTAGAACTCGCCGGCGGGGTGGGTGAGCTCGACAATGTCGCCCTCGTCCTTTTCGTCGATGAGCAGGTTGGACAAGACACCGGGGGTCAGAGCCGCGCCGCCAAAGAAGCGCCCCGACCGGCTCATGTGAATCCCGTGATCGCGCTTGACGGTGATGCGGTAGTAGTCCGGGCGCGGGGCGTCGCTCAGCGAGTACTGGCGCGACTGGAGGTATCCCTTGGACACCTTGACCTGGACGGAGACGTACTGGCCCGGCTGGAAGCTGGGCAGGCGCTTGCCGTCGACGGGCACCAGGTAGAAGGAGTAGATGTCGTCCGACTCCTCGACCTTCTTCTCGATGCGGAACTTGCGGTACCCCTGCCACTTGTCAAACTCGCGGTACAGCTGGGCCTCACGCCCGATGAGCATCTTGGCGAGCATCCAGTAGGCCTTTGTCCAGGCCTCGCGCACAACAGGCGTCATGGCCGGGCCGAGCACCTCGGCAAAGGCGTTGATGAGGTACTTCTCGACAATGGCGTAGTGTTCCGGCCGGATGCCCAGCGAGCAGTGCTTGTGGCACATGCGCTCCATCTTGGGGATGAGCTCGGTGATGTGGTTGATGTTGTTGGCGTAGGAGAGGATGACGGCGGTGAGGGCGCGGGGCTGGCGGCCGTTGGCCTGGTTGACCGTGTTGAAGTAGTCGTTGAGCTCGGGGTGGTCGCGGAGCATGTTCTTGTAGAAGATGGTGGTGATGCGCTCGCCGTGGTCGGTGAGAGCGGGGATGGTGCTCCGGATGAGCTTTGTTTGTTGGTAGGAGAGGGCCATTTTGGACGTATGTGCGAGGGAGTATGCGAAGGAGTGTGAAGAAGTGAGTGTTGGTGGTGGTGGTGTTGCTGAGAGAGAAAGGGGACACAAGGCTTATACCAGGTCGAGCAGTGGTATGAACCGAAAACTATAGGAGAACAGTCAAGTAGACAGTCAAGTAGACCCCAAGCTCAACCAGATGCAGAAGACATCTCGACCAACCTGGGCGTCCTCGGCTGGCGTTTTTATCCTCCCACGGCCAAGCCAGATGCTTCACGCTCCATACCTCCTCATCCACCCACCCCCTGCCCATACCCTACCTATTCGTACATACAGTCCGTGAGAACAAAAAGAAAAGAAGGAAAAATTCTCGTGCATCCTTCCCCCCTTCTCCACAAGCCGATGATTCCTCGTGGCCAAATGTCCCTCGAGGAGGTTGCAAGGCAGGCAAGAGAGGACAGTAAGAAAAGAAGTCGTACGATGAAGAACAGGGGATCCCTTTCGGCATTTTGCTTTTGCTGTTGGAGGGGACCTGTGTGAGAGAGTGTCACTGGATGCAACCACCCCCATGGAGATGTATCTTTCTTTTCTTTTTCTGCTGGGCTTCTTTTTTTTTTTTTTTTTTTTTTCTTTCGTCACTCGTTTGAGCTAACCTCGCCGGAGAAGTGGGAATCTTCAAGGCCGGGATCAAGCATCATGATAAGGAAGGAGTCAGTCTTACTGCATCAATTGGGAGTTCTTGCAGTGGTGCTCCTCGTGGGAAACCAAGATTGCGACATGACCAATTCAATTGGCCTCGTGGGAATGGACAGCCATCAATCTCAGCCTCTTCATGGCCCCGGGAATGCTTCGTGAGAAGTGGCGCGGGGCTGGAACTCACCAAGCGAAGTCGAAAAAGCAGCCCCTGCAAGTCCGCTGCATCTTCTCCCACATCCGCCGGTAGCTCGCTCGGTACCTGGGCCTGCGTAGTGCTACTGTCAGGTACGAGCCCACTGGATGATGATGATGATGAATGCTGCTTCGAATGAACAAGCCTCCATTGGCAATACGGACAAGTCTTGCATGCTTTTTGAAACTGCTTGTGACTTGCAAAATCAATGCACCAAAAGCAAACAACTCTGCCTCTCAACCAACAACTCCTCTGTCGTCAAGGTCCCCCCAGATAAATCTCCTGCACCCTTTCACCACAGCAGTTAGCCACCGACCGCTTCTGCTTCCAGAACACATCCATCATGGCAAACCCAAGCGGAGCCCGCCTCCAGCCGGAAGCATCACGATGGATCTCCCGTTTCTTCTTCTCATCAGACTCCATTCTCCGTATCCGTAGACTCCTCCTCATACACCACTGCATAGCCTCGTACAAGCATCCCTACGGCACAGACCGTTCCCCTTCCCCAGTTCTTTCAAAAAAACGGAGGCGGTAAAAGCCCACGAACCTCGGCCAAAGTCGGATTCCTTCCTTTTTCCTCCTTGGCCGTGTCGTCCCATTTGAACCAGCCGCTGGCCTCAAACGGCAACACGCCGTGTTTGCCTCTTTGCTTTTTTTTTCTCGTCTCGGGTCAGCAGAAAAGGTGATTCCATTGCCTCCTGTCTCCTAGCCCGCCTTACCTCCCGTACTCCCGTTCCGCATCCGAGTTTCCATGCACCATCACGGTTGGTACCTAGGGAGTAGTCGGTCCATCAGCTGCATGCGCAACATGCAAGGGAAAACCAAGGAACATCTCCCAACGGCCTCGTCTCAATCACAGCCTTATCCACGGAGTGTGACCGTCTCGTCGACGCCACACCGTGTGGAAGTGGGAATTGCTGCGTCTGGGCCCATGAGTGCTCCCAGGATGCGACGCTCCCAGGATGCCCAGGATGGGCCTCATGTATGAATATGTACGGTATATTACTTCCTACATATGCAACACCGGCCGGACCTCTGGTTGGCTCATCAAACCCAACACTTCGTCCCAACATTCCCCTGCCCCGGGTGCATAACACGGTAGGAACTCGAGACCCAACCGCAGAAACGCTCGCATGCAGCTCAGCTCCTGCTGGGTGCTCGGTGCTCAGGTGCACCGGTGAATACGTGCTCAGCTGAAGCAACATGAAATACACCTCCAACCAACAACCGTTGCGTAGCCATCTCACCATCCCGTCTTACTAAGGTATTCGTACTCTCCGTTATCAGCTGCACCGTCCATCCTTCGACACGACCCGCGTCGACTCGAAATTGAGCCGTCGTAAAAGCGCCATGCAAAAGAAACGTGGCATGCACGTTTCTGAAGCGCCTCGTCTCCCCTCTGCCCCCTTGGTGATGCTTATCGCCTAATGCAACTCGAGCAAAAAGAAAAAAGAAAAGAAAGAATGTGAGAGAAAAAGCCTCCAGGGACAAGTCCGACTGTGGCTCTCACTCTCATGGGGACCTGGGTCATCGTCGGCCCTGACTAGCTCTTTTCCGGGGGACGAAACACGCAGACAAGGGGAGAGACAAGAGTGCATCCATCCAACAGGACATGATGCGGATGACTGCTTTTGGTGAGAGAGGTATTTGCCATGAGCACAATCTTCAGCTCTGTTAGTTTGTTTTTCATGCACCTGGCACATGGCCATTGCCACCATTTGAATTGCTTCTTCTGCTTCCCGCCAAAGGAAGGTCGATGTGATGAATCGCAGGCCTCATTCAGTCTTCTCCATTCTCGGGGCCTCGAGACGCACCCGACCGAACAGGGGGTGCCCCAAGGTTGACATGACAGGAAACGCCGGCCAGCAAACACCAACCACGGAACAGACAGGGATCTTCACAAACTTTCTTGGCCCTTTCTCCTCCGCTCCTCAGACTTCTATCCCCGGGAGTGGCGGCGGAACTGGGACCCTTGACTGGCACGAGCTCGGCCGGCCACTGCAGCACGAGAGCCTCACACCGGAGGATGAACAACGAAAGATGTTCGACTTCACGCAGAGAGAGGAAGTGGTGGTGGTGGTGGTGATGCTCCTACTGCTACTGCAACAGAATGCATGCCTCTTCCCTCGAACATGGGCCATCTCAGCCCCTCAAGACAAGCTGAACTTGGGCGTGGAATCTAGACCTCGTTCTCTTTTGTGACGTATCGCATTCCACCCCCCAAAATCTCATCTTCTTCTTTCAACGCAGCGTCACCGTTCCGCCGCAGGGTGTGTCCCGGGCATCGCCCTCAATGCTTCCGGGCAATCAAACCAATACCGCGAGAGAAATGTGATGTGTACTTTTGGGTGCATGTCTCCAAAAGCAAAAGCAGAAAGAGAACAGAAGCAAAAAAAAGAACATCATGGCCATGTGGTGAGCATGACTTCTTCCCTCCCCGCCGTTGCCGCTGACTGCAACAAAACCGGTGAACCACGAGAGAGAGCATCTCGATCTAAAATCCTGCGTCGCCTAATCAATGACGCTTCATCTCTGCCTGCATCTTCGCATCTCGTCCTGACCCCAAAGGGATCCATCATGGACCGTTTCACCGTTCCATCGGGCAACTGATCCGTAACGCCGACGTCTTGCCTAGGTAAGTTACGCAGTATTCCGTAGAACTAGGGTAGTATTTTTTTTTTTTTTTTTACTTTTGTGCTTGGACATTCACACCACCACTGATATTGCTTTTTCTCGTCACTTCTCTCCTCTCGTAGGCTTCCTTTCTTTTTTGCCATGCCACTCGCTTCGACTAGTCTGCCTCATCTTGACGCCCTTTGCACGCCTCCGCCACCACTGTTGAGAGAGAGGGAGGGGGACAGGAGGGTGCATGACCGCACTTGGCCATAGCCGCCAAAAGCAAACATTCGAGTTATATGTGAAGGACAAAACTTGACCTGTCACTTGGGAGGTCCAGGACAACGAGTGGGCTCTGGTTGCTGAAGATTATGTTGAAGAAGAGGAGAGAGTGGAAAACAGAAAAAGAAAACCTCTTCATGATCCACCATACTGAGTCTCTCGGTAGGTAGGTACGTAAGGTGTTCGTCAAGCTCTTCACTATCAAATGCTTCTTCTCAGACCCTCTTACATAAGGCACCATGACGACGACCGTATCCAACACATGAAGAAGCAAATAAAATCACATCATGCAACAAGCCCAACTCGCAAAGAGAGAGGCATTGCAGTCCACCGTACCTAGTCTGGCAAGCTACTGCACAATGGCAGCGAAACGGCGACCAGCTCCCCCCCTCAAGTCATACCATTCCCCAGCCTATTTTCTTTCTCCCTTGTCTTCATCAATCATCAACAAGTCTTCAACTCGTTTCTTTTTTTCCTCTTCCTTTCTTTTTTCCTCATCACGTCTCATTCTCTTCCCCCCTTCTCGTCGTGCATTCAGCCATCTTTCTCTAGCGCCAGACCTCGATCCTCTTTGTTCAGACCCCTTCCATCCAGTCTTGACTCTTGCAGACACTCCCCCTCCACGTTCTTTTTTTTTTCCCTCGTGGTCCAACCCGTCTTCCACGTTTTTCTCCTCTTCCTGACTCGCCCTTTTTTTCTTTTCTTTTCTTGTTCTCTCCCCCTGCGTCTCCCGTTCCCGTCTCCCCGTATCCGTAGACTCCTCTCACCTGCCTCCTCCCGTCCCTCGTGCCCTCCACGTGCCGTTCCCTCCCCCCCCCTCGGATATCTCACATTTCGTTTTCTGACGCTTCTCCAGGCCTCCATGGAATCCTACCGCGGGCGCCCTTGTTTTCTTTTCCGCAGAGTGGCTTGGTTCGATAGAGTTGCCTAACGACACGTGGAAGAGAAAGAGGAGCCCCAAGAGGAGTTCCACGATGATGCTCGTTCCCGTCTCATGCATGGAGACATCACACCCAGATACACATCTCGAAGTGGCTTTTCCCTCGAAATGCATGTCTGCCCAACCGAAAAAGGCGTGTGACTCTCTTGTCGTGTCCGAACTGTAAACTTGAGACGCAGGTATGCAACTCTGCTGCCTTGCGTGTGAAGAAAGGTGCTGCACTGCACCACCACCAACACTCAAGCCCCCAGACACTTCCAACCAAATGACCTTTTGCCTGAGTAGCAGCGGGCGTACGAAGCCTCGCGTAGACCAACGTAGACCTTTCATCTTCCGAGCCTGACATCACAGCCAAGACCAGAGGCAAAAAAGCAATTCGACCCTACTCGACGCCAATTTGCCCAGCGGCCACACCTTGGTACATACAGTGGTGTAAGGTAGGTACGTAAGACGTCGACATCGAACGGCAAACTCCTCCTTCACCGGAAAAGGCTATCCACCAAGCTGTCACCAGCTGTCAACGCCGCCCAACCACGCGACACTAACGCAAAACATTCCGCCGACTTCACCTTGCGGAACGGAGCTCCCGAGCGGAGACGTCCGGCTCGTGGTACGAGACAGTCTCCATTCCACCCAAAGACGCCCACCACTCCAGGCCATCCCCAAGTCGGCCAATCGTAATAAGACGAGGCGTCTCGTAAGCTTTTGCCGTGGCTCGAATGGCTTCATTTCTCATTAGCTACCTTCCCATACCCAACATATCATGTACACACGCCAGGAAGTACTCGTGACACGCCAATCTCCATGAGCAATTTCAGAATCTCTCAATTCCTTCTGTCCCTAGTTTCCCATGCAAACTCCCCTCTGCCTTTTCCCTTCGCCCTTGAAAGCCCAATGTCCCTCTATTTACCTTCCGACTCGGATCACTCCGGCCGCGATGAGCTTCTGCACCTTGGATCGGACCTGGGGGTTGCGCATGTGCTCCTGGAGAGCCGCCGGGTTGGACTGAGCCTGCTGCAGGATGGACTGCATGACGGGATCTTGCATGATGCTCATAATCTAGAAAAGTCAGTAAACCTCTTGTCACGGTCAATCTTTCACTCACTTCAGGGTCCTTCATAAGTCGGTCCCGGGTCTCATCTTCGGTCTCGTTGTCACGAGCAGAGTACATGGCCGACAGAGCCTTGGACTGCTGCGATTCAATCTCGCGAGTATTGGCATTGTTGTGGTGCTCCTGGTCCACCACATGGGCCTCGTCACACGCGTCCACGCACTCGGAGTACTTTCGCATGCCAAAGTAGGCCTGAGCCTTACGGATATAGGCTCGGATAAAGGTGGGATCCTTCTTGATGGCCGCGTTGCAGTCGTCCACGGCGCTGGGGAACTCAAACAGCTTGATAAAGGCTGCAGCTCGGTTGCTGTAACCACGGGGGTCCGCGGGGGCTCGCTTGATCATCTCTGTGTAGCTGGCAACTGCGCCGGGGAAGTCGGTCTCCTTGAACTTCTTGTTGCCCTCCTCGCGAGCCTCGTCGGCCTTGACAGGGTCGACGTACGCGGCTCGGTCCGTCTCAAGCTTGGTTCGCTCGGCGGCACGAAGCTTGTTCAGGACCTCGGGGGTTCGGTGCTCCGTCAGAGACTTGTTGTAGTGCTCGATGGCCAGTGTCAGGTCGCCCTTGCGCTCATAGGCCGTACCAATGCGCGCGTAGCTCTTGGCGATGATCTTGAAGTCGGCGTAAATCTCGCGACCCTCCTCAATCGCCTTTGTGCACGACTCGATACACTTGTCGTAGTCTCCCTTCTCGAAATAGGCGGCACCCAAGTTGTTCAGGTAGGTAATGTCCTTGAACAGCTCCCACGCCTTGGAGTAGTGGGCAATTGCCTCGTCAAAGTTTCGCTTCTTGTAGTTTTCGGTTCCGAGAGCCTTCTCCTTGTCGGCCTCTTCCTTGGCCTTCTTCTTCTCGAGAGCCTCCTCGTCCACCTCCTCGACTTCCTGCACTCGTTCGGACTCGGGGACCTCTGTGGCGCGCTCAGGTTGCCTGGGCTCGGGAGCAGGGGCATCGGGCATCGGAGAGTCCTGGGCATCAGGCGCACTCTCGCGAAGCTCCATATCCACACCCATCAGGACACCAAGCACCGTAATCATTCGGGGGTCGCCGAGGAGCTCGGCGGGGTTTCCAGAGCCTTGCTGCATCCCTTGCAGCTTCGACATGAAGACGGGGTCGCTCAAGAAAGAGCTGGTCTTGGGGTTCGAGGCAAGCTTCTGAATCATATTGGGATCCTTGAACATCGATCCAAGGCCGCCCATGGGATCGCCGCCGCCAGGACCGCCAGGACCGCCAGCAGGACCACCGCCAGGGCCTATAAACCAAGTCAGCACTCGATACATGCTGGGGCACTTCGATATCACTGACGATCGAATTCAGCTTCCATGGCCTTTTCGACCGACGCGAGGCCGTTCTTTAGCTGAGCATTGTTGGGGTCGTGCTTCAATCCCTCCTCGTACGCTTCGTTGGCGGAAACAAGGTCGCCCTTTCCGTGCAGGGCAGCACCTTTTCGTCCCCAGCCCTTGGCCCATTCTGGCTTGATTCTGGTAGTCTCCTCGGCATCCTTGAGGGCGTTGTCCCAGTCCTTCTTGGAAGCGTAAGCGGCGGATCGGTTGCTGAAGAGAATGTGGTTTTCGGGCTGGATGGCGATGGCTTGGGTGAACTTCTCGCTGCACGACAAATCTATTAGCCAACCGTCACGTTTCAGCCACATGCGTGTTCGAGAAGCAAACATACACAGCCTCGTCAAAGTTCTTCTCGGCAATGGCCTTGTTGCCCAGAGCCTTGAGCTCGTCCGCGGAAGCCATGGCGTAGTCGTCTCTTTTGGGGGTAAGCGGCGGGTGAATAAGCGAAAAGTGTCTCGAGGAAGAAGAGAGCAACAAACGGGTTCTTTCAAGGACAGTCGGCGACTCTGGCCCAATATGAGGAGATCTCTTGGATCGTTGTCGCCCTAGGCAATCACGTAGTGGGGAAGGAAGGGCAGAGCTGCTTTCTAGCTCATTCGATGGTTGACCCCGCAGGAAGCTGATAATTGGCCCGGCCTGGCCTGTGCGTGGGTGAGGCTGCCTGAACTCGAAATTTCCAGTCGAATCCGTGGTTCTATAGGGTAAGGAAGTTGCAGGTGTGGGAGAACAAAGAAAGGCAAGGTTTTGATGCTGTATTTAGGTTCAAAATTATTTCAATTCAAGGGTAAGCCGATGTGTATGTCTTACACTAAGACAATCGTTGCAAATCTAATCTAGAAAGCCTAGCTAGGAGTGGATATTTTGCCGGGGGATTCACCAAGAAAACTGTTTGTTAAGTATCACATGCATCACAATGGGATGACATTGTGTTAGAGACATCGTAAGTCATAACGCTAGTCTATCTAGATCAATTCTATTCACGCACGCTCTAAGGAGCAAAAGTCTGCTCCTTCACAGCAATCGTCGATTCGGCAACAATGTCTGCAGCCGACTTTCCAACGCTAAACTTGTAATCAGCAGCCTCGACAACCCACTTCTGCGCAGTCTCATCCCAGAAGGCAAAGTCGCGGGCGCGAACAGGCAGGGTAACGGTCGAAGTCTCGCCGGGGCTGACTGTCACCTTGGAGAAGGCAGCCAGCTGCTTAATGGGGTTCTCCTCGACGGCTTGGGCGGTGCCGACGTACAGCTGAACGGCAATGGCACCCTTGACGCTGCCAGTGTTGGCAACCTTGACGCTGACGCTGAAATCGGCTCCCGACTCCTTCACCTCCAAGTCGGAAAAGTCAAAGGTGGTGTAAGACAGACCGAAACCAAAGGGGAAGTTGACCTTGTCGGCAGACAGGCGATCAAAGTGGCGGTAGCCAACGAAGACGCCTTCAGCATAAGTAACGTGGAGCTTGCCGTCAACGTACTCGCCAGGGAAGTTTCCAAAGGCAGGGCAGTCCTCGAGCTTCTTGGGGAACGTGCAAGAGAGGTGGCCTTCAGGAGTCTGGGCGCCAGTCAGGACATCGGCAATGGCGTTGCCAACCTCCTGACCAGGGAACCAGGCCTGGACAAGACCCTGAATCTGGTCTAACCAGGGCATAGCAATGGCGACGCCGGTCGAGTTGACGACAATCGTCTTGGGGTTGACCGCGGCCACGGCAGAGATGAGTCGGTCCTGGCTGCCGTTTTTGGGCAGGTTGAAGCTCTGCTGATCCTGGCCCTCGGTCTCCCAGAAGGGCTCGTGGCCAGTGAAGATGACAGCAACGTCGGCAGCCTTGGCGACCTCGACGGCTTCGGCGACGAGGTCCTTGTCGTGCTCGGCCTCGGACATGTGTCCGATTCTGAGACCAACACGTCCCTCGAGAATGCCGAGATCGTCGCCGTCCTTGGGAGCGGGAGGGCTGGTGAAGATGTAGAGCTTGTACTGTTTACCGGCCTCAAGAGACACTTTGATCTCAGGGGCAGGAGCACCGCCGAAGAGGAAGCCCATGGCATCGCCGCAATTCTCAGTCTGCTCATAAATGACCTTGTCGTCAATAACCAGCTTGCTGGGGCCGAGGCCAGCACAAGTAAAGTAGTAAGAAGCAGTCTCGGGAGCAGTGAAAGTTCCTTCCAGGGTGACATCTTTGTGGCTGAAGTCGAAGCTGGCGAGGACGTTGACGTCGGAATCGGGATGGCCGTTCTGGACCTTGATGGGCTCAGGAGTGCCAGGCTCATAGAGCTTGTAAGTAAATCCGGGCTTGCCATCCAACCCAATTACGTTTTCGGTAATAGGAGGAAGGTTACGGAAGGTATGGGCGCCTACTGGGTGTTAGTGGGACATGGATAGTTGATGTGGAAGACACTGACCCTTGGCATAAGAGAACTCAACGCTGTCACCCAGAGCAGCGTTCATGGCGTCCCAGGGGGCGACCTTGTAATGAGCGTTGACGGAGGCGCTACCACCACCGTGGGCGAGACCAATCTTGGCGTGTCCAAAGAGAGCAATTTTTTTGCCCTTGACCTTGTCCTTGGACAGGGGAAGGACCTCGTTCTCATTCTTCAACAGAACGATGCCCTTGGAACCAACCTCGCGGATCAGAGCTTGGTGTTCTGGCTTGTTGATGGCCTGCTCAGGGGGAATAGTGGCGTCTTCGAAGCACTTGAGTCGTTCAAGGAACTCGAGAACCTTGGTTGCTCTATCATCAATCGTCTTCTCGGAGAGCTTGCCCTCCTTGACGGCGGCAACGACATCCTCGATTTTCCTCCAACGGGTGGGACCAGGCATCTCAAGATCAAGACCAGCATCGAGGGACTCAACAGTGGAGTTGACACCGCCCCAGTCGCTCATGGCAAGACCGTTCCATCCCCACTCTCCACGAAGAACCTGCTTTAGAGAAAAGGGGTGAGAATCGGCGTGGGTTCCGTTAAACATATTGTAAGAGGTCATGAGAGCCCAGGGGTTGGCCTCCTTCACTGCAATTTCGAAGGGTCGAAGGTAAAGCTCACGAAGAGCTCGCTCGCTGACGGTCTCGTCAACCGTCAAACGATCGGTTTCTTGCTCGTTCACGGCGAAGTGCTTAACAGTGGCGGCAACGCCCTTGTCCTGAAGACCTTCGACAACTCGAGCAGCCATCTTGCCAGTCAGGAAAGGATCCTCAGAGAAGGACTCGAAGTTGCGACCACCAAGGGGGTGACGGTGCAGGCACATGGTGGGAGCAAGAAGGCATCGAGCACCCTTGGATTGAGTTTCCTCAGCCAGGGCAGATCCAATTTTCTTGGCCAAATTCACATCAAAGGTTGAGGCCACCAGGCAGGCGGCAGGAAAGCAGGCAGCGGAAGTGCCGCCCGCGAAGGAAGCACCTCGTGCTCCGTTGGGTCCATCCGACACCTTAACGGCTGGAACGCCTTTTGAAGGGATAGGGATTGTCTCCCAAAGGTCCTTACCCGCAAGGAGAGTGATCTATAGAGGTTAGCAAGAGAAGATGGGCAAGGCAAAGAGAAACTTGCCTTCTCCTCGAGAGTAAGGGTAGAAAGAATGGCTTTGATGTCGGTAGAAGACATTTTGACGGCTAAACAAAACAGTGAGACGACCAAGCAAGAAACGAGGAGGATGAGAGATCATCTCGTCCCAAGCTGGGAAAGAGATGCTTTTAAGTCGATAGTCCCTCGTCCTCGGCCCTCTAAGGACCAACCTCCTGGGTGACGGCTCGACATCCCGGGATATCTTCACCCGTGATTCAACCGGGCTCAACAGCATCATCTGCCACCATCATGTCCACTTTTGTGGATGAGCAGAGCACGATGTGTGCGACGTGTACATGAAGTCTCGCGTGGTGTGCCATGGATGCGGAGGTACCTCCGGGGAAGCCTCGACTTGGACTGGCCTCCGGGGATGCGAGTGGTGCGCGTGTCGACTTGCCGGGGCTGAGCCGGGCTTCTTCCGAGGATCTCGCACGGCGGCCGGGGCTAAGGACGGACTTCACCCGATGATAGTCCGATGTTGAAGCGGTGATTCAACCGTACTTCTCCCCTCAACGTTGAGGTTGACCGCCAAAGCAGACCCATCCGGGACCGATTCCGGGATTCTGGCAGCTGCAGGTCCCGATTAGCGACGGGGTATGGGGGAAATAAGTCTCGAAAAAGGCTCGGCTGGTCTCTGAGATGGGAGGGTTCGCTGCTATGACGATTCTGGTTATGAGAGTTGGGACTCTGAGGTCAAACCCACGCTTCGACGCGGGGCATGACGAGACACCCCAGCTCTGAGCCTCGTACCATTCATGGATTGCCCCTCCCTCCCTCTCTATGATCGTCACGCGGACACAGGGATCCTCTGTGTTGGGCTATCGATGCTGGCGCGCCATGCATGCGACGTGCGGCCATTTGAAGCTGAAGCATCCTGGTTGGCCTATGAAAAGAAGCATGTTCCGTTTTGGGAGTTGAACCAAATCCGTCAATTGAATTTGGGCGTCCTCCCTCACCAACCTTATTCACGAGCCTGCCGACTAGTACCTTGATCAAAGAAGAAGACGTCCTTTTATTCCCAGCCATCAGCGGATAATGACAACACGAGACTGCAGCCATCCAGGTCCCGGGTTCTTCCGAGGATTATGCGTCCACCGTCACTGCCACATCCTCAGACATGCTCAAACACGAGCAAGCGCCAAGTGACGCAACACCGCACTTAATCTTTCTCCCACACAAGCGCACGCTTAAGCGATCTTTTTGCTTCGGTACTTGCAATCGTGTCCTCACTCCGTCATGACAACTTTGGAAACGCGGTGCAGCTAGCCATCCGTCATAAACGAAACCATGAGCGATCTGGGCGAGGTGGTACCTCGAGGTGAGTTACCACGTGTATTCTTTTGCTGACCTTGCTAACCCGATGTATCGCAGGGGACGATTGGACGTCCATCCCTACGCATCTGATCCTCGCCGAACTTCAACGACGTAAAGACGATGGCGAGAAGCCGGAATGCGGATCTCGAACAAAGGGATCCTACGACACGAGCGCTCACGTCTTTGCCCTCTTTCTCATCTTGGCCGTCAGCACGCTGGGTACGTGATGGCGTTGGCGATTGATGCCGACGATCCGATGGACGGATACTAATCTTTGTCGCGTACAGCCTGCGGGTTCCCGTTAATATCACGTCGCACCACGACGGGCCGTCGACAAAAGTCAATCATCTTTTACTGCCAGCACATCGGCACTGGTGTCCTCCTCGCGACCGCATTCGTCCATCTCCTCCCAACCGCCTTCGAGTCCATGACCGACCCATGCCTACCATACTTTTTCAGCAAAGGCTACCCCCCTCTTCCGGGGTTTGTCGCCATGGCCTCTGCCATTGTCGTAGTCGGCGTTGAGTCGTACCTGACGGCCCGGGGAGCAGGGCATTCGCATTCCCACAACCACAACCTCTGGGACGAACACGACGAGTCGGACAGCGATGTTACCTTGCACGAGACCACTGGACTGGCAGAGAGGAGGGCTGGATCAAGACCGCCCGATATTTACCTGGAGGATATCGAAGCGACGGATGGACTGGTCGCTGGAGCATCGCCTCTGCCTGGATCTTCGCCCGACGTACGAGATACGACCAAACCGACAGAGGACTTTGACGACGGAGATTCGGACCTGGATTTGGATATGGGGGAACTCGATCCCATGTCCTCGCGAGGGATGCACCGTCGCAATGGATCATATTCACTCAAACCACAGGATATGCCCCAGACGCCTACGTCACCTGGAGTACCCCAGACTCCTGAGGAGAATCAGCGGCTTTTGCTGCAATGCCTCATGCTCGAAGCCGGCATTCTCTTCCACAGCGTCTTTATCGGAATGGCCGTATCCGTTGCTACCGGGCCCGCGTTTGTTGTGTTCCTCATTGCCATTAGCTTCCACCAAACGTTTGAAGGCCTCGCCCTCGGAAGTCGAATCGCGGTAATCCAGTTCCCTCGCAAATCCATCCGGCCATGGCTCATGGTGCTCGCGTACGGGATGACTACGCCCGTCGGACAAGCGATCGGATTGGTGATGCACAGCATATATGACCCGCAGAGCATGGGGGGTCTGTTGATGGTTGGGTTCATGAATGCCATTTCGTCGGGGCTGTTGCTCTATGCCGGCTTGGTACAGCTCCTGGCCGAGGACTTTTTGAGCGAGAAGAGCTACAAGGTGCTCAAGGGAAAGAGAAGGGTTCGGGCGTTTGGAAGCGTGGTTGCTGGCGCGATCCTCATGGCTGTGGTAGGCGCATTTGCTTGAACATGTTTACACGGCGTAGACGATGGTATATAGGCCATAGGGTGTTTTTACGGGATGGCTGGATGGCGTTGGTGGACAAAAATTGGACAATACTAGATTGATTATTGCGGAACTGACCTCTCGACCTTGTTCCCCACCCAAGCTCCGAAGCGGTTCGGACATGGAATAATTGCATGCCGCAATCGTGAAGCTCAGCCGGAGGTTTGTCTCGAAAGTCGAAAGGCGAGCCGCGAATGCAACCTCTGACGAGGGCGCTGGATTCCGCGCGGGCCGATCGTGCCAATCACGGCGGCGCCTTTAATCAGCCGGAGATGCAGCAGCACGTTTTGTCCCACCCCAAGCTCGAGCTACTGGCTAGCTGTTGGTGGTGTTGCGAGATCGAACCACTTCTGTGTCGCCTTACAAAGAAAGGTGAGATGGAGGTATGTGCTGAAGGTGTGTGTCTGGTGGTATAATAATCAATTGTCTATTTCCAAAGTGATCAATCCTCTCTCTTCCCTTTTCCTTCCTTTTCCTCATCATGTATCGCATCCCCATCGCCATCTTTCTCGCCTTGCAAGTCCTCTTCACAGCTTTCGTCGCCAACCGCTCCCCGATCCTCATGACGTCCATGACACCGACCAAGCAGTGGGCCGATGGACCCATGAAGCTGGTCGTCACGCCTCAGTTCGAGACGAAGAAGGTTAGAGTCAAGAATCACGACTTTACCTTTCACACAATAGCTCATTCAGTTCAATTAGACGGACCTCTTCACCGTCGGGGCAACGCACATGTGTCTCCTTCACAACGCTATTATCCGCGGCTTCAACTCCATCTACCTCCAGGCGCCGCACGTCAAGGACGCCGACAAGGCCGCGTTCATCGGGTATTCGCAGACGTGGTTCCGCTTCGTCAAGTCGCACCACGATGACGAGGAGGAGAACTTGTTTCCCAAGATCCAGGAGCTGCTAGGTGGTGATGATGTGTGGACGCAGACGCACGAGGAGCACGGTGAGTGCTGGGATATTCCCATCATGACAACCTCATAACAACCCCATGACGACTGACCGTGACTTTTCCAGAATCATTCCTCGCGGGTCTTGCCGAGTTCAACACGTACCTCGACACCCTCGACGCGCCCACCTCTCTCGACGCGACCAAAGTCGTGGCCCTCATGGATGCATTCAAGGACAACTTCGAGAACCACTTCCACAGCGAAATCCACACCATCGCTGCTCTCGCCTCGCACGCAAAAGCCCCTCCCATCGACACGCCCGAGGCGGCGGCCGCCGGCGACACCTTCAAGAACTGGGGCAAGAAGACGGTGACAAAGGCGGGCATGCTCGACGTGGTGCCCTTTTTCCTGCTGAACCTGGATCGCACGGCCGAGGGTGGCATGTGGGCGAATTGGCCGGCCATGCCTGCGCCCGTGAAATGGGGGCTGACGAATATCGCGGGGTCGTGGTATGGTTCGTGGTGGAAGTTTTCGAGCTGTGATGCCCAGGGGATACCGCAGGAGTTGTATGCGCTGCGCAAGTGATGTTTGGTGTAGGACGAGCTGTGTTGTACGGCGTTGGGGATATGTCAATTTTGGGATACTACTATGGTACTCGATCTACCAATCGAGGCTCAACGGGCTAATGGAATTGCCGTGCCTGCAGACGAATTGTTCAGCTATCACTTCTCTCGTGTTGGGCTGGCCTTGTGAACACAAGGGACACCATCCAAATGTGCTTGACCCAAGGTGCTCCATGACCCCGAACAAAGCTGGGATACTCGAACAGGACTCACTCTTCCTGTTAGGTCCATTCCATGCAATCGATATAAAAGAAACCTTGAATCACATTGTTCTCCTCCAATCCCCCAGATTTCCTTCACCCGTCAACCAACTTTCCAAAATGGGCTGCTACCCTTCCACACTCACCCGCCCCCTCCAAACGACATGGGGGGGAATATTCGTCGACCCCTACTTTTCCATCTCTCGTGACGAGTTCGAGCTGGCCCTCACAATCAACTCCAAGCACCGGATGGTGACTCCGACCAAGTTTGGACGTCCAGCCGTGGAGGACCGCAAACGACGCGAGAATCCCGAGCGCGAGCCGCAAGTCTATCCCCCGGTTCCCGCTCACCTTAGAGGATCTCCGGGCCCGTCGCTGCTTAGGAATAAGGTTACATTTTCGGCTGAGAGTGTCGCGGGGGGGGTTGGCGTGGCCAAGTAGGAAAGCGTTCGTTTGTGAGTGAGGAATCTTGCGGTGGTTGTGGGCGACCGAGAGGCGTTCATGGATCATCCATCTATGAACCTGGACGCAAGCTTGATCTGTGTAGAAAGATGGCATGAGACTTTCAAGTCCCATGTCGATATGATGGTGACTGGCATGACCGTGGGCAGCGCGAGACATTGATTCCTCTTCACGAGCTGGCCTGGGCCGAACATATTCGTGACATGGAGATGTGGTCAACTGTGAGGAACGGCTCTGCCATGGATGAATGTGAGAAAGAATGCGAAGGACTATTTAATCGACTAGTTTTCCACTTCCGATGCTTTCAGAATCTTGAACCGCTCGCTGACCCTACAATACGAGAGATTCTACACTTTGCAGCCTTGGAGACGACACCTTCTTTAACCAGTCTTTTTCGCATATTCAAGACCTCTCACGATATCCTCACTCTCAACCTTTCTTCAACGAATCTCTGGTACCAAACACTTTTCCCTCATTCGCCATGGGCTGCTTCAGCAGCAAACCATCCCGGGACGAGTTCGTTGAGTGGCGCAACGACGAATACCGCGTCGTCCGCAAGAAGCACAAGCCGCGCCAACATACCCAGTCGGACCTTGGCCCCGTTGCGAGCAGCAGCCAGAGTCATGGCGAAGGGAGAGAGTTGACTCACAGGCATCACTATTCTTCGAAGCACAGGTATCGTTGATGGCGGCTTAGGGGGCGAGCGTTCAAGTTGATTTTGGATAGGAGGTAGCATATATTTATGTTTCTTTGGATAGAATTGGAGCAATCCATCCTTTGCTTGGTATTTATGTGTTCCGGCTTAAAGAACTGTGCTATTCGTGTAGGAGCTTAGGACTCTAAGCCCATTGTTTCATCGTATTGAAATATGGTAAGGTGAACGACCTTGTCTATGGCCGAGAACCTTTGTTCTCTAGTCCAGTGCAACGTCTTTATAAACCATGTTGTCTTAATCTCCTCCAATCTCCCCCCTTTTTCTTTACCCTTCCACGCCTCTCCCAACACTACCCTACCCCTAACCCCCAACAAGGTGAAGCTGTGGACCAGCTACCTACCCCATCACCCATTCTCCCAATCCCTCCTACCAACACACCAACCCCCCTCTCCCCAATCCCCATCATGGGCTGCATCTGGAGCCAACCCGTGCACTACTTCGAGCCTCACCGCAAGGAAGGCGGCAAACCCTTCCGGCGGTACTCGCAGCGGTCCGTCCGCAGCTTCCACAGCGAAGCCCACCGGCTCAGCGTCATGGACCACGAGCCTGAGCGAGGCCTCAAGCTCCGGCGCACCTTGAAGCGCAAGTCCAACCTCAACCTGTACGCGGCGGCCCATGACCGTCCTCGGACGCCGGCGCCTCTGGATTACCCGACGCTCGCGAGGGAGGTTCGTCGCAGGCAGTCGACGGGGGGTTTGCAGGCGTTCAAGGTACACATGTACGACGACGAGCGGGTTCGGCATCGGTCGCTAGGGGCGAATATTAGCCTGAATTGGTGAGGATAGACGGCTGATGAGAGGTGTGAGATTATGGCGAGGAATTGGATAAAGAAAGCGTTGATGCAGCGCGAAGTCAATAGGATGAGTATAATTAATGACTTATGAACCTGATTAATTTTACTCCTCCAACTATTGTCAATGAGCTACTATGAATACTGACGCTGACACTGACACTGTATGTCTCATCGTTTTGGAGATGCACCAACTCAAAGGTCGTTGCCTTTCACGACTCATTGTAGAAGCCTCTGGTTAATGGCACGTGGTATCAAATCTCCTCACTGACACTGAAAAGATTGTGATATCACCTCAATATACGATTCGTAGCGCTACTCTGTATCTGCTCACTCTGTATCTGCTCACTCCGAGGGGTAGTGGCGAAATGGGTCGGATGCTCAGATAAAACCCTATTAAATCAGTCTTACTTGTGAACCAGGCTTGCTCTTGTCTGCTTATCTAGGCATTTCTAGATCCTAGGTACCATGGGTGATAAAACTCCTAGGAGAATTCGTTGTTTCTGGTTCATCATCTTGAGAACAATGAAAGCAGATGGCGGAGGCACAAATTTACTGGCCATCCTTAGATGAAATGACTGCTCAACGGTTCATCCAAGACAAAAATCCCCAATTCATTCACACTGCCAGAGCCATATATTCATGAGGTCTATTTCTGTAAGCCATCAACGAGACAAGTCAGCAATCACAGGAATGGATCAAAGTGTGTGGAGGACTGGCTGGACTGGATATGTGACATTGGGCCGGCGAGAACCAGTACTGGCAATAGAGAACGTGGGGTAGTAGATGGCTGGACCTTATAATGGCAACACTCCGGAATGGTTCTTTCACAGGGATGGTGAAGGAACTGGTTAGCTGGGCGAGCCTGAATGTCAGATGACCAAGAACCAAAGCAACATACAGCTAACAGATGACATGGCTAAACTCTTCTGGTATCAGTGTTGATGACTTACAGAATCTTATCACGATAATAGGAGACACTTCATGACAGCTAGGGCATCTCAATGACACCAAGACACCATCCAGTTTCATGACTGGGGATGCCCTCGTTCCTATAAATACTTTCCCATTGCCATCAATTCCAAGAGCCTTCCCTTCTTACTTATCCTTGTTTCCCTACCTCAGGATTCCCTTCTTCAAGAGCGCTCGCATTGCTTCTCCAATCCCTCGTTCTCCTCTTGGCTCGAGACTTCTCCTCAACTCAACATAGGTACTCAAAGCAAGCCTCATCAACATTTCCGCCATGGGCTGCTGTTTCTCAGCCGAACCCTCCCGTCGATCAAGTTTCGAGTCGGGCTACCCCCTCGTCGACAGGAGAGCAAGCCGAGTGCAAAGCAGTCATCGATCGCCTCGTAGCCACCGCCAGCCCAGGAGTGAAAGAGTCCAATATCCTCCCCGGATCCTCACGCGAATGGGCCGCGAGGTGGCCCTCCAATTATAGAGCCGTCGCGACTCGAACCGGCATCGTGAATGAATTGGGTTCGGGCTAACGGGTCATATGAATTTGGGCGGTTGTGATTAAGCGTTCCGGGGGCTTCAGGGTCAAGGGATACCATATTCCAATTTCATCATGTTTTCTCTACATCTCTGAATAAAGACCATGCGCTGTGCTTTGGGTTTCAGCAGTAATCGAAAAGGTATTCGGAGAGCATGTGACGAGGTACTTTCGTCAGTTGTTCGTCGACACTCACGGCCAGTAGCAATCAGGTGTCATTGTTTGCTGCGGTCACGATGGTTTCTCATTAACAAAGTCTTTGCCAGGTCTGGAAGGCGAGGATTATCGTTTCTGAGGCCACGGGATGTAAGATGGCCCTGACATCAACAGCCAGAAGAACAATAATGTTTCGAACCATTCAAGGGATGACGATTTCTAGCCCTGCATCCCGGTGGCTTTCGGTCCGCCCAAATAGAACTACTTCGACAAATGGCCGCCAGCGAGCTGCAATCACTTCATAACACTTGTCGTCCCCCCCTATTCCAGCTCCTTCACATGCCAGGTCCACGAGGAAGCCACAAACAAACCGCACCCAAGCAACCAAAGCCGACCATGGCGAAGCGTTTCCCGTATCACGCGCGTGCCGCTCAGCGTGTTTGTAGCAGGTGAATCACACTCGCCCAAGGAGTCATCTCCCGTTTGTAGCACAAGATATAACCCAACGGTTCATCCGCGAGAGCAGATAAAACTCGCCAGGTGTCCCGAGATACCATCTCTCCTTCACATCTTATTCTTCTCGCTCAACACACCAGTTACCATCCCCTGCTCGCTCAAGTTACAAAAGACGCCAACATGGGCTGCTGCGATTCCAAGCCCCCTCGAGGGGAGAGCCCGACCCGACAAGCTCGGCCCGTCAATACACCGTACCTATGCCATGCTTTGTTTCTCTCGTGTCTATACTGACGCGTCTATAGCACTCGACCTCCTCACGGAACCATTAGCTATCCAGTCACGCCGGCCACCGACATCAGCACCGCAGCCGGCTCACCCATTGCCCTCGAGAACGTGCAGCATGTTCAGGCGCAGACGACTCCGACCCCGGCTCCGGCTCCGGCTCCGACTTATCCTCCCCAGCTGACTGGTCTTGAAGACTTAGGCCTCAGCGAGTCCGATGAGTCGCCCCCAGCCCCGACCCCGGCTGCCCAACCGGTCGAGGTCCACGGCGACAGCGCGACGCCGAAGAAGAAGACGGAAGGGGACTCGGACTCGGATAAGGGAAAAGACGAGACAAAATAAAAGTCTTAGAGGACGAAGAGGCACCTATGATGAGGAGGGAGTTCAGAGCGAAACGCAGCCTCGGGTAGAGACATGCATAAAGGGAAGAGTTTCACAGAGCCAACAAGCATGGCCGTTTACAGCCACGTATGCGGTGCGCCACCACTCATGCCTATTTTCATCATCTTTTTTCATCTTTGGGTTCGGAGGATCACGGTTGCACCAGGGGATGGATAGATGGATGTTCCATGCTCACATCTGAAACATGAAAGACAAATGCCGTCCTCGGGTCTAATAAAAGGAAAACGTTGTACTGCCCGAGAGGGAGATCCCTGTGTGAAGACGTAACGTGGCCGGGTGTTGCAGCATGCGCCGAGCCACGACGGATTTGTGCTTGGAGGCTAAGAAAGTGCCGAGCAGGTATGCTACAATAGAATAACAGTCTCTGGATTCCTCTTTCGATTCCTTCTCGATTCGAGCGTGGGGGCTTGATTCGCATCGCGGTAGACGCGACAAAAACATACGATAAACTTGCTCAAGTGCCAAGGCGGCCGTGGATCGAGTGGCTTGCTAGAGATGTTGGTTGTGGGAGCTAGAGATCAAGATGGGACATGGCTGTTGTTGGTTTTAAGTGTGCAACACGTCGAGTCATAGCCATCCATTCTGCAAATCGGCTGAGCTTATTCTGGCCTCCGATACCTGTCCATCTGCGGAGGAGTGTCGAAGCCGTTCGCACGGGAGTCCAGGTAATTTATCGCGAGTCGGGATGCAGCTGAGGAGACACACACGACCACTACCAGGGAAGAATACCTGACCAATGGTATTCATGGCTTGATGGTGGATCGAGCAGGGATTCAACCGATTTATTCTTTCAGCAGCAAACTCGAGCAAACGCCGTCCATTCAAAACTTGCTCAAACAGACGCAGTAGGGCCATATTCTGCCAGAGTCTCTCCACCGCGATCCACGGTTCGTCGACAGGGAATAGCCTTTGTTGCAGGAATAAGGAATTGCTTTTGGGTGGGAGTGCATCATGCGGCACCGAGTTTACCTGCCAGGTGGTACTTACCACTCAGTACTAATGCTCAGCCTGCTGCAAGGCGTGCAGGTGCATCCATGACCTCTCCTGCCTCGTGTTATAAAACCCGCTCCGAGGGACGGACTCCCATTGTGAATCATCCTCCACTTCTTCGCCCATTCCCCTTCTCTTGCCTTCTTCTCTCGCAGCTGCTCCAATTCATATCACAACAATCCTCTGACAATGGACATGTCCGACATGTCCACGACGGCCACCATGGCCATGGCTGCCTCCTCGACCATGGACATGACCTCGGCCACCTCGACCGAAGAGTCGATGAGCATGGGCGGTTCCGACTGCGTGATATCCGTACGAGAACTAACACCGACCAAATGTCGAATCGGCTGCTAACAGACAATAGATGCTCTGGAACTGGAACACGGTCGACTCTTGCTTCATCGCCGAGTCCTGGCACGTCACGTCCAAGGGCATGTTCGCCGGGTCCTGCATCGGCGTCATCCTGCTCGTCATGACGCTCGAGTTCCTCCGCCGCGCCGTCAAGGAGTTCGACGCCTACCTGATCCGCCAGCATGAAATAAAGTTCCAAGCCTCCGACGCCGCCCACGGAGCCGCCTCGGACAGCAGCAAGCACGACTCTGCCGCCGCCGCCGCCTGCGCCGTGCCCGTTCCCCCGTTCCGACCCAACGTCTTCCAGCAGGCCATTCGCGCGTTCCTCCACATGTGCCAGTTCGCCGTCGCCTACTTTGTCATGCTGCTCGCCATGTACTACAACGGCTACTTCATCATCTGCATCTTCATCGGCGCGTACTTGGGCTCTTTTGTCTTCCAGTGGGAGGTTCTGTCGGGCGGACGCAACACGAGCGCCACCCGCGAGGCGACGGTGTGCTGCGGTTGAGCATTTAGGAACAGGCGCGATGTCGGAGAAGTCGTCTCTCGTTGTCGTACGGATAGGTCATTTGGGGCCTCTAATGTTATGCGAGATGGATCTGGTTGGAGTCACGGTACCACAAGTCGCCATGCATGATGCAAGTCGGCGTCGCTGGGCCGTGTTACTGCTCTTTGCCTGGAGATTTCGCATTGTCTAGTACTTAGCATCTAATTGAACCGATACCCCTCTTTCATGTTGTATAACTACGTATAAAGTTGATGCGATTGGTGGTGGAAGATTTAAACATGCTGCGCAGGGTTACCAGGCTTTGAAATAGAGAGGCTGAGTAAGAGGCGCTAACAAGGGCCTAGATTGTTGGAATGAACGGTACCTGGACGAGGGGTTGAATTGGGATGACGGGTGCGGGCTGACAAATGGCGTCTCATGTACCTGTAACTTTTGGCGGCGATCCTCCAGATTAATGAGCTTGGCACCCTGCGAGACACTCAACTCTAACCTCCCTCCTTCAACCCCTCGATTGTGCGCAACAAACCATTACCAACTCGCACCCTCTGGGCGTCCCGTCCTCACCATGTTCCGCCACCTCATGTCCGCCAAAGTGCGGTCCAACGCAGGATGCTGGACCTGTCGTCTCCGGCGCAAGAAGTGCGACGAGAAGCGCCCCGTGTGCGAAGGCTGCGCCCTCCTCGAAATCACCTGCCACTACAACGACGAGAAGCCCGAGTGGATGGACGGCGGGCCCAAGCAAAAGGCCATGGCCGAGAAGATCAAGGCCCAGGTCAAGAAGCAGGCGTCGCAGCGCCGCGACCGCAAGTACATGGAGATGCTCGAGGCGGGAACCCGCAACGTCAACCTGGCCAGCAGCAACAACAATATCAACGACGACGACCACGGCACGACTACTGCTCTTGTCACGACCCCTACCGCTCCCTCGGCCTCGGAGACGGCTGCTTCCGATACCGATCCCCCCTCTAGCCACGACACCGGCTCGACGCCCGCCTCAAGCAACACCAGCGGCGCCTCGCCCCCCGATGTCCCGTGGCACAGCCAGTTCACCGTCCGCCCCGAGGACCCCCACAGCCTGACGGGCACCAACACCGAAGTGCACTTCATTATGATATACCTCGACTACGTCTTCCCGCACCTGTTCCCCTTTTACCGTCCCCCCATGCTCGCCGGCGGCCGCGGCTGGATCCTCGATGTGTTACAAAGCAACAAGTCCGTCTGGCACACGGCCACGTCGCTCGCGTCCTACTACTTCAGCCTTGTGCTGGCCAACGGCGCGACCGAGCACGAGGAGTGCACCAGCCGCATGGTGCACCAGCTGCAGTCGCAGCTCGAGATGGGCCTCCGGGAGCTCCAGCGGGAGATGAGCGCCATCAACGCCGCGGGGGACCTCGCGGGTCCCCAGGACAGGCTGCAGGTGCTCCAGGCCATCTTGCAGATGCTCATCTTCGAGGTCTCGACCAGTAACAAGGACCACTGGCGCATGCACCTCGACGCCGCCGTCGCCATGTTCATGCAGATCGTCCCCTCACCCGAGAGCTGGACCGACACGCTGCTAAGCCTCTACAGCCTGCGGTGGCCGCCGCCCAACATGGGCATCAACCGCCCGTTCAGCACCAGCCAAGCCGCCCTGCGTTTCTTTACGGCAAACATCCTCTACATCGATGTCATGTCCAGCATCACCCTCGAGCAGCCACCGCGCCTGCAAAAGTACCAGGCCCCTGTCATCCCGGGCTGCCAATCCGTCAAGCCGGGCATCCAATCGGCCGGGCCTCTGTTCATGGAGGAGTTCACCGGCCTGCAGAACTGGGTCATCCAGATGATTGGCGACATTGCAGCGCTGGACGCGTGGAAGAAGGAGCAGAAGCGGGCGGGCTCGCTGTCGACGACGGAGCTGGTGCAGCGCGGCAAGGTCATGGACGACGCCATCAAGGCCGGGCTCATGGCCATGGAGGGCGAGTGCCAGCGGGTGCAGGCCAGCGCGGATCCCATCGTGGCCATGCTCGGGCAGCATCCCCAGCCGGCGGCCCACGAGCCCGGGCTGACGGACCAGTCGCCCAGCCTGCTCGTCAACAACCTCATCTGGCTCGTGGCGGCGCAGACGTACCTGTACGTGGTCATCTCGGGCTGGCAGCCGTCGTGCCCGGAGATCCGCACGTCGGTGGCGCGCATGACGGAGCTCCTGACGCAGCTGCCGCAGGACACGGGACTCCGGACGCTGGTGTGGCCGTTTTGCGTGGCGGGGTGCCTCTCGCAGCCCGAGGACGAGTGGAGGTACCGGGCCATGGTGCAGCGCATGGGGTCCGTCAGCGTCTTCGGGACGGTCAAGGCGGCCATGGAGATTATGGAGGCCGTGTGGGCGCGGCGGCACCAGATCGACGAGAGCTGGGACGTGGCCAAGTGCATGAGGATACTGGGGCACGGAGTTTTGCTGATTTGACCTACACAGGGTCTAGCTATAAGGCGACTTTGATTGGGATATGGGTTATGAGACCATGGCTGGGACGGAATCTGTTTGGTGGTGACAAGGCGTAATGATGACCAGGAATGTTGGTCCGCGGGTTACCTACCTAGGTTGGTAAGGAATCTATCACATGGGATTTCTTTTGCATAATGAAGCTTGATATACCCAAGAACTCGTATATTTTTCTCGTTTTATATCTTTTCTTCTCGTTCTGACGATGAAACCAATCTAATCTTGCCAGTAGACATTACCTGTGGTGTTGCGAACCACATCTCATGCAATCCAAACAAAACATCCAATTCCAACCATTTCCAAACATTCGAACCGATTTCATTACCAGAAAACTCAGATTAATCCCGCAGGCTGGTTTGACTTCTTCTGCCCAAAAAGAGTCTGCCTCTTCTCGATCAAGTTGAGATCCCACCATCCCTCGATGCGCGACATGATGGTCCTCCGCTTAGAGTTGACCCTCTCTAGAAGAGGACTGCGTGGACCGTCTTCGGAAAAGGCCGGCGACGGAGGCGCGAGGAAAGGTGCCGGGGGCGCGCGGGGCACGGGAGCGTGCAGGATGAGGCTCCGGGGCAGGCGCGGGACGGGGGGCACCGGCGGGAGCGGAGGCAGGCGGTCGACGGGCCGGGGCGGGTCGTCGGCGGCGGCGGCGTCGCGCATGGAGATGCGGCGGGCGACGATGGGCGCCGTGGAGGAAGGAGGAAGAGGGGGGAACCACGACGGATGGTGTGCGCTACTGTTGTTGTTGTTTTCGATGGTGTACTGCTTCTCCTGGTGCGCAATCGCCACCGTTCCGAGGCTGCGGCTGCGGCTCCGGCTCTGCGCCACCACGGGCTGGAAGCCAGCCCTCATGCCCGCCTCGACTCCTCCCTTTGCTCCTCCTCGTCCTCCACGGCCGCGCCCTCAAGCGTCCTCCTCGAGGCGCTTGGGCTGCTGAGCAGCACCGCTCCCCTTGGTCACGCGCCACAAACACAGCTCGGCAACAACAGACAGCGCAAACAGGATGCACATGGCGATGCTAAAACCCCAGACGGCCTTAAGCTGGTAGCACGAGGCCTTGTCGGCGTCGACCCAGGCGTAGACATTGGAGTCGCG
Organism: Thelonectria discophora; assembly: GCA_911649645.1. Classification (NCBI taxonomy): domain Eukaryota; kingdom Fungi; phylum Ascomycota; class Sordariomycetes; order Hypocreales; family Nectriaceae; genus Thelonectria; species Thelonectria discophora. The sequence continues at coordinate 2,084,578 of CAJVRK010000008.1, read as the reverse complement.
GTGGGCGACGTTTTGGAACAGCGAGTAGATGAAGGTGGCGGTGTTGCCGTCGTCGGGGAACTTGGGGCAGGCGAGGTAGGAGACGGGTTTGCCGACGGAGCAGGCGACGACGATGCAGGCGATGAGGAGGAGGGAGTCTCCCGCTGCGGCGACGAGGAGGGGGAGGAGGTGGTCCCAGTAGAGGATGTAGCTGACGATGATGTAGAGGACGGCGATGCAGGACTAGAAGGGTTTTGTAAGTCGAGTGTGTTGGAGAAGTTGAGAAGCATCACCTACCACAACCAGTGTGCCGATCAGAGCCGAAGGAGCCGCATAGTCGTTCATGACCATCTCGGAGATGAAGTTTGCCGTCAGGCCAATGATAGTAATGAGCGAGAGGAACTGCATGGCGCGCATGGCCGTGAACATGGCGCCGAGGGCGCCGAGAGCGGGAGGGGAGTGCATCTTGTTGGATTTGGACGAAGTGACGATGGCAAGGCGAGGTCGAGACGAGCCGGCGGTGCGCAGCGGAAAGTGCTTGGAGTAGAAGGGTCGGGCAGGGGCCGGGGACGCAATCTTGTCGAAAGAGTTGGATGCCTCGCCTAAATAGGGAGGGCTAGAAGTTGAAAGAAGGAGAAGAAAGGGAAGGGAATGGAAGAAAGATGTTGTTGTTGGTGGTAGAAAGTTGTGGTGTCAAAGGACAGAAGAGAGAGAGAAGAAGCGAGCTGGTATCAAACCGAAGCCCGAAACAAGGAGAGATCGGAATTTGCTTTTCAAAGAAGACGAAGGAAATGGACAAAGGAAAGAAGACAAGGAAAAGAGAAGAGTTGATGAAGAATGGTGGTGTTTGCTGAGGAGGGAGAGAGACGGGAAAAGGGTCGACTGGCGACAGTCCTTTATACCAAGACAAACAATAAGATTCCGACATGTTTCCAGACACTGACTGATCAGAAATGAATACGAAAATAGACACCCAACTGACTCCATGGCTTCCATCAATAGCACCACCTCAATAAACACCAGAGTCAACGCGACCCTACGAATGGCCATATTCCAAATACAGCAGCCGCCGGGGGGTTAGGCAGTGGCTCCACAGTGTCCGTGTCTGCTAGTCCAAGTCGTCTCTTTTCTCACGCCCAAGACATATCCTCAGAGCGATTGATGAAACGAAAATGCCTGGTAGCCCATATCAGACAAGGTACATAGGTACCTCGGACAAAAAGCATCCCTCCCGATCAAAGCCTCCTCCAGCCAATCACCATCCCCGCAACGCCGGGACCTCGCGTTTGCCGCACGGCGCATCCCAGTCCCCCGTCTCTGATTGGCGCGCCGGCCTGGTCGCAACCCCAAACGAGCATAAGGAAAGTTGGTGAAAAGCGTGTTTTGGTAGCCGCGACGAACCAACCCCTGCCAGACCGTCGATTGGACGAGAGCACTTCTTGTCTCTTCGACAAGGCTACCAGTAGGCACCATCCCGTTGCCTGGGTTGGTTTGAGAAGCGGCTGCATATTGGGCGAGATTGCAAGTGCAGTCTGCTCTGACCCTGCCCAGATGAACTGCACGATTCACCCCTGAACTTGCGTGAACGCCACATCGAGCTGCCCGTCGGGATGTCGCTCCTCTCCTCTGCAAACCAAGACGACTGGACCTCCGTCTTGGAACATTAGTAGGCTGCAGGACTGGTCGCCGTCTGCCAAGTTTAGAAAAGACCCTGCGTCCAAACATTTGATCTTCATGCTCATCATGCACTACCGATGCGACCTCTGCCCGCCGATACGAACCTCGTTGCCGTGGCATTTGACGCCCGCCATTCAACACCAGACCGAGGAGCGACCCAACCGAGTTCAAGTTTCTTTTTGCGCCAGACGCCTATCTAAGATCCTTCGTTATCGACACTTTCATGCTTGCTATCCATCCATTCTCAAGGCCTTTTCCAGGACCCGCCGCCATCTGATCTCCTCCCAATTCACCCTTGTGCCACCTTGACCGGCCAGGCCAGTCTCAGGTCCAGGTGGTGGCCTGTCAATCTGACAACCACAACGCCATTATAAGCTTGTCTAGCCAAGCAGATCGTCCATCGCAGAGCCGCCCGTCTTGGGAGCCGCGCTGCCGCTGCCTCCCGCAGGGGCACCCCAGATGCCGGCACTGCTCTTCTCCTTGGCCAGCTGCCCCATCGTGGGCCCGGCAGTAGGTGTCGAAGACTTCTTGATGCCAGCGCTGGCCTTGCCCCACAGGGCACCAAAGGCGTCGCCACCGCCAGCCGCGGGCTTGGCCGGCGTGCTGGAGACGGGTTTCATGTTGGCCATGGTGGTGGGAACGTTAGATGATTGCGTGTTGGAGAATCCCGACACGCTGGCACCATGGGCGCCCCCAGAAGGCTGTGCCTGAATCGTGCCAAAGTAGTTGGGCCCTGACTGGAACCCTGCCTTGGGTTGAGCCGTGGCCTGAGGAGCAGGCGCCGACGGAATGCTAAAGGCCGAGTAGTTGACGCTCGGAGTTCCCTTGGCGCTGGGCACGGGAGAAACGGACGACATGCTGACCATCTGGCTGATGTCGGCCTGTTGGGGGGCCGATCTGGGCTGAGGAGAAGCAAACTGGGCCGTCGACGAGGCCGCTGCCGTTACGGGAGCCATGGCGGGCTGCCCGAAAGCGTTCGAGGACGCGGCCGGCGCGGCAGACTGGAAGTCGTCGAATTCGTCGTCGTCGTCGTTGGCGGCAATCGGGGTAGGGGCCAGCGCCGCCATACCAGAACCGCCAGAAGGCGCGGCCGAGGATGATGGCGTAGGGTCATCAAAGGAGAACAGATCAACCTCGGGCGCCTTGGGCTTGGCAGTTGAAGAAGTCGTCTTCTTGACACCAACGCGCTGGTCAGGGCGCTTAGGGACTCGGGCTGGGGGGGGCCTTTCGTCCTCATCGAACTCGTCGTACTCCTCGAATCGATCGGCGCGGCTCCCAGAGGCCTGATATTCGTTCGACTCCCCTCCAAAACCACCGCCGTCGCCGTATACGCCGCTAGAATATCCTGTCCCTCCGAACGTAGCCTGTCCAGCGCTCTCGCTGCCGAATCCACCATATCGGCTCGAGCTGCCACTCGAGAAACCACCCATGGAGCCACCGCCTCCCTCGACACCCGTGTACTTGTTCTTTGCGGCTCGAGCCTTCTTACGCTCGGAACGAATGCGGTCGACATCACCGAGCAGCTCGGCAAGTTCCTTGGCTCGATTCCTCACATTGATGCCCTGATCCTTGCCATTCTGATCTATAAAATGGAATTGTCGGAGCATCTTGAGAAGAGAAATGTGACTGCGGGCATCGTCGATGACGCGTTCGGAGCCGTGCTTGATGAGGAACTCTAGCAATTGGAGGGCCTTGTAGATCTGACGCCATTCCTCGGCGGACTTTTCTGTGAATCGGCGATAGATCATGGGCATAATTTCGTTGAGGGTTTGGCTGGTCGTCGGTCAGCAGATGTACGTGTTGATCGCGTTCGCGTACGATGGCGTACTAGTTGAAGGTGCCGTTGGCAATCTCCTGCATCAGGGTCGAAGATGCCCCCCAAGGTTCGTTGTTGGTCGCCTCCCGCACCTAAGACTGTTAGCCGGTCATCATGAGCCGTCACCGCAAAAGACAGACGAACCTTGGACTCCATCTCGGTAAAGTTCATGACCGCTGCGCATCATGTCAGTCGTTTGGGCGCAAACAAGAGCGCTCAGGAGATGAATACCATTTTGAGCTTTCCGGAAACCGGCCTTGAGGTCATACAAGGTCAGGTTGGAAACGGTTGACTTCAGGTCACTGAGATCCATGGTGGCGAATGATCCAAAAGCTAGAGACGTAGAGAGATACGGAGGACACGGAATAAGGAGCGTGACGAGGCTCTGTTGTTGATGCTGACAGCTTCGGTTTATTTGAACAGGATATTGGGGCCCCTTTGCGCCAAAGCGATGGCGGCCAAAAGGTGACGCGAGCCCAATGCCAGCGTGGACCAGATCGTCATCACGTGACACTCCACTTAGCCACGACCAACGCCAAAGTCAAAGACACTTCCGAAATCAAAGGAAGCGACAGAACGACGCATTTGGGCCAGGAACCGACATCTTTTTCACCCCAAGAGATGTCTCAACTCATTGACTGAGCACTCCATGACTGCTGCGTGGCTTATTCACTTTGTCTTAGCAGCTCGCTTACCATTCGCACTTCAATGGGACGTGGGGACATCTGTACGGATACGTATCCGTACCGTGATGAGCTAATTTAGCCCGTGCGTCTGGCGGTCGAAAGGCCTGCCTCACGCAGCCGGAGGTTGCTCGGCCAGAGCTCCGTAAGCACCTGAGACTTCAGGCTCTCAAGCAACGGTCAAATCACCACATGTGGTGTAAAACTTTTTCCTCTCCTCTTCGAAGACCAGTCCAAAACCCGATCAACGACACGTGCATTTGGGCTTGTAATCCCCGTGTATAACCCAATATTCTTCCATCTTTGTACTTTTATCTTTTCAAGTGTACTATCACCTCAAGGTACGTCGCCGACCAGAGGCCAATCCTTCCATCACTGTTCCCCCGTCACACAATCCCAGCGAAGCAACCCAGCTCCGGTCAATGGGAGGAGAGCCCGGACACGCAGGCGATTTCAACGGGATCCGGCTCGAAGATGTGTCTGTCCAGCGCCAATTGTCACCCCTGGAAAAGTCGCTCATGTCAAACCGGATGACGCCGGCATTGTCGAGTGCTCCCGCATCCATTCTGTCATCTCAGCCATCCATCCCTCTATGGAAATGCCCTTTGGTCCAACAGTCCGACCGGGTTTGCAACCAGGAGACTTCTCCCGCCACGGAGCCCACGACTGCTTCCGGACCATAGCCACTGGAGGGGGGCGATGCGATGACCGAATCCACTGCTCACGCTGTGGTCCCACGATCCCTCCAATGGGCATTGAGGCTGGGACAAAGCCTGCAGCACCCATTGGCATCGGGCCACTCGAGTCTTGGGTGAAGTCAACAAGTCTCTTCTGGGGGTGGGCGTGGCCGGACGTGGGCGTGCGCGGTGCGTGGCCGGCAACGAATACCACCTGCACTGCCCAAGCTTGCTCGATGGTGCCCCCCTGGATCCAAAAGCCCGCTCCTGGCCGTCCCATTGAGGTTGCGGATGAGGAAGCATTGACGTGCCAAACCGACTCGTGGCGTCTTGCTGATGATCTGTCTCACCCACGGGAACGCCTGCGGCGACTGCTTCAGAGATGCGCGTCGATTGAGCAACGGTTCCTCTGGAAACTCGAGTCCTCGAGCAAGAAAGCTCTTCAAAAGCTCTCCCGCCGAACCCCACCGAGTGCGGTGACCTCATGGGCAAACCCAGCAAGCGCAGAGCTCTCAGGCGCCTCAGCTGCGCAAATTCGCACCAACCTTCCCCTCCTTTGTGCTTCACGTGACGCGCTCTTCGTTTCATCGCCCCACGGACCACATTTATCTCATCGCTGATTGGCCCACTGCTCGCGCGCTAACCGTTTGCCCCTCCAGCTTGCTCAAAATGAGACCAACTCTTCTTCGACCCCTCCTACCCCGCCATACCTCCTGCTTTTCTGCTCCGAGATCTTTCTCTCTTCCTCAACTTGTAAACTCTTCCAAAACACTCAACGCTGTCCGATTCTTCTCAGCATCCACAATCATGTCTTCCAAGGTGTAAGTTTCTCTCATTCATCGCTGGCGTCGGTCCATGCACTCCCTCTCCCTCCCTCGTCATCGACTTCTTTTTGATGATGATGATGCTGACCGTTGGAAAGCTACTTCGATGTTGAGTGGGAGGGCCCGGTCATGGCCAACGGCCGCCCTACCTCTACTGTCAAGAGTAAGTCTTCAATCATCCCAAGTCCATCTCCATCCATCAAGCAACAGCTCTGCTTCGTCCCAGCAGCTGTCTGTCTCGCCCGTCACTGCGGATACTGCCATTCCTCTTCTCCCTAGGATCGCGGTATTTGTAATGAGGTGTCACCGGAACTCCCTTGCCCCGAATTTCTATCGTTTAATGATTACTGACGTTGATTGTTCATTGCAGCGCAAAACGGCCGCATCAACTTCAACCTCTACTCCGACGTTGTTCCCAAGACTGCTGAGAACTTCCGTGCTCTCTGCACCGGCGAGAAGGGTTTCGGCTACGCCGGCTCCTCCTTCCACCGTATCATCCCTGATTTCATGCTTCAGGGTGGTGATTTTACCCGTGGTAACGTACGTCGCCGCACCCTCCCTCTGCCATTAGACGCATGTATAGGAGCTGACATTTTCCCAGGGCACTGGTGGCAAGTCCATCTACGGTGAGAAGTTCGCCGACGAGAACTTCCAGCTGAAGCACGACCGCCCCGGTCTGCTCTCCATGGCCAATGCTGGTCCCAACACGTGAGTATCAAGGGATGTTGACAAGGTTCCGTTGCTAATTGATTACCTTGCAGCAACGGCTCTCAGTTCTTCGTCACCACCGTCGTCACCTCTTGGCTCGACGGCCGCCACGTCGTCTTCGGCGAGGTTGCCGACCAGGCCTCCATGGACATTGTCAAGGCTCTTGAGGCCACTGGCTCTCAGGGCGGCACTGTCAAGTACAGCAAGCGCCCCACCATTACTGCCTCTGGCGAGCTGTAAATGCGTTCAAGTGGCTTGTACCTACTGGCATTGGCGGCAGGGTATTTTGGAAGGAATATGGCATAAAACCTCGGCGAGGATTATCACGGTTAGTGATTCAATTGTCGGCCAGATGAGCTAGCAATTGCTTAATGTCAAACCATCTTGACCCGAACCATGGTCTCAATTGCGCCACGTGATGTTCTTGCATGCGCTGATTGATGAACCAACCATTTGTAAATTGAAGCTCCTTCATCCCATTCATGAACAGCAGGTCACGCTCGTACCAGGAACGAAGTAATGTACATGTGTTAATTTATTCATTTTTTTTCTATGCCTGCGCGCCGTTGCTTTGCCTTGTGAAGTAAAAACAGCAATCCATCCAAAACTCCCATGGTCCTTCCACCGGATATATTTGACAAGCACACTTATTGAATCCCCTTGGTAATGGGACCATCATCTCCCTATCTTTAATGATGTACAAACGCGAGCATTTATTTACTCATCAGCACCCAACCACGTCTTGAAGTATTCACAGTTGCTCGGTCCGACAGGCCCTCCCTCCTCGCAGAGCTCGAAGACGGGACAGCGGCCGCAAGGCGCCTCGGTGAAGGAGCCGATGTAGGGCTGGGGCCCGGCGTCGAGGCCCGTGGGATCTTCGCGGCCAACCCAGCTCTCGAGCGACTGCTTGGCGATGCGGCACACGCGGTAGCCGACCTTGCCGGCGACCTTGACGGCCTCGACCAGGTTATCCCAGACGAGCACGTCGACGAGCTTCTTGACGTCGACTTCGGAGAGGATGGTGTTGTGCGTGACCTTGCTGTTAAGGAGGAAACGGGCAATGTCGCGGACGGTCGGGTAGCTCGTGTAGCCGGCCGGGAGGGGCAGGAGGGCGTCCTTTCTTGAGGCGGCCGCGGTGGCAGACGTTTTGAGGGCCTTGGAGGGGGGCTCGTCGAGCTGGCTGGCGTCGCGCTTCTTACCCTTATCCGCCGTGCCCTTTATGATGCCCTTCTTCGGCGTCCGGGTGGCGCCGCCTCCGTGCGTGCTGTGGTAGCTGCTCTGGAGCTTGATGAAGTCGAAAATGACCCTCTGGAGGTCCTCGATGAAGGCCTCGTCGAGGTTCTGATCCGTGTACCAGGGCCCTCCGGTCGCCCGGTCGCTCGGCCGGATCGAGGCCTTGATGTACATCTTCTTGTTCGGGTGCTCGACGTTCTTGAAGGGGGCGATGAGCCCCTTAGTCTGGAGCTGCTTCAGGGCGTTCTTGAGGACCGAATCGTGCATGTTCAGTCGCTTCTGGAGCGTCTGTGACCAGATGCCGTCGCCGCCCGAGTCGTCGATGAGCGAGTATACCATGACTTGTTCGTCGGTCGAGCACTGCTTGTACCTGTAGGAACACACCGTGGTCAGCTAGGCCGGTAGAGACCTCATGCGCCTCGTCGCAAAACTTACTTGTGAGCTTCCTGGGCGTCTCGCCACTTCCACAGGACCGTGCCCGAGGCCTCGCGCATTGTAATGAACAGCTTGTCATCGCTGAGCGACTGGACCACGCGGGCAAGCAGCATCAGGTCGCGGTTCGGGATGACGTCGAGCCGCAGGAGCTCGTCCTGCGAGAACATGTCCACGCCGGACTCACGGCAGCGGTCGTACAGAGCATCTTTCCAGACTTGCAGCTTCGCCGAGGGGCCGTCGCCCTCGGAAGCCGGTGTCGGCATGGCGACGGTCGAGGGGGTTGTTCGTGGGGAGTTTTGCGACGCGGAGGTCGCGAAAGATGGCGATGGGCTGGTGGTAGGATGGAGGGGTGAGGGGTGAGTCAAGGCCGCCTCGGGGTCGAACGAAATGCGATTGCGGGCGTCACTAGCTAAGCGAGAGCCGCTGGAGGAGAGCCAAGAAAAAAAAGGGTGTTGGGGCTACATTTACGAGAGGCGAGCGTTGCGACGAGGGCTAAGGGAGCGAGCAGTCGAAGGAGAATGGAGTCGGTCGACTACAGTGGTGATTCAAACGAACAATTATTTTTTTGATCCCCCCGCAAACCAACCTAAAAGTTCCCAGAGTCAAGAGCTTCCCTGTGCCCACTTTCCTCCTTGCAGGGGACGAGTTGCGCCTTCTAGCGCCGCTAATTGGCTCGGGAGAATGTCGGGTTTGAGCCGCAGGCAGCCTAGGGACTTTGAGAAAACGTGGGGTTGGTGACGAGCGCACCGGCCCAGGATCGGAATGTGGAGGGGCAGCGCTGATCGCGTTTTGAAGGCACGCATTCACAAAAATTATTGCAAATGAGATTCAAAGTGATGGTTTTAATTCATACGTACTCCATACACACACAAGGTATAGTAAAAAAAAGATTAAGCCCTGGAGACAAGGCATCATGGATCCGTGTCGAGGAAACCGTGCCACCTTGCTCTCGAGATCCCGTCCCTTTCCCTTCCGTGGCTGACATTTACCCTACGCCTTACTCTGAACGCCCCAGCCCGCCGCTTGGCAATGCTATAGATATACCACGATCCATCTAGAAAGGAATCATGAAGCCGTGAACACAAACGTAAGAGGAAGTGGCAGACAACCTATGACAGCCATCACCTTCACGCATGAGCTATCAAAAGTAGCACCCAGCCGATCGTCAATGCTCAGGGCTCTTGCTCTTCTTTTTCGACTCTGCTTCTGGCTTGTCCTTTTCTGTGTCGATATCCATGGCATCCACGGGCTCCGTTTCCTTAGACTTCACCTCCGACGCCTCGATGGACTTCTCCTGGGCCTCCTTTGGGGAATTGGACTTGGGGCTAGGCCCCTTGTCGGCTGCATCAGGGGTGGTCCCCTTGGCGGATTCGTCCTTGGCTGACGTCTGGGTTGGAGACTTCTCGGGGGGTGCTTCAGGCTCGATCTCCTCCTTCTTAATCGTAGTCGTCTCTTCCGTGGGAGCAGAGTCCGTCATTCCAACGTCACCGTCAACGTCGACACCAGTCTTTCCGGCCGCCTTTGAGGCTTCTGGCGTCTTTTCGGCCGGTCTGTCCTCGGGTAGTTCCTTCTCGATTGGTTCCTGGACCGAAATATCCTCGATCGTGTCGTCGTTGATGTCGTGCGTCTCTTCAGGAGTGGGATCCTCAGCAGAGGCACCGTTTGTGTCAGGGACTGGCGATCCGTTGCCGCTGTCGACCTCCATTTCGCCCTTACGGAAATCGGTAAAAGGTCGCTTCAAGTCCTTGGGTCGGGTCGCGCCGTTCTTGCGAGCCATATCGTCATCATCGCTGGGTTCAAACTCGGCACCATGTTCAACGTGCTTGTCCCACTGGCGTTCTGACATGCGAACGTCCTTGTTCTCGTCCTCGTCGAGGTCGTCGAGTTCGGCCTCTTCCTCGTCCGTCATACCACCGAAGGGCTTTCGGGGTACATCTTGCATCTGAACAGATGGAGCTGGTCCCGTTTGGCGAAGGTTGTCAATGACTGCCGACTTGATTTTGTCGAGGTAGTCTCGACTATTCGAGTTCTCCATATTTGAGGAACGAACGTTCAGCTCAAAATCAGGAGCATAGTACTGGCATTGATCAGCACAAATTTCACCCGTTCACATTTCGTCGCTTACCTCGTAGTATTCGTTATACGGGAGGACGCGGTTCATTTCTTGCCCAACCAGGACACCGGTCTCAAAAGCCCAGGTGCGCGCGACATTTCGCATGGTGTAGCCGCCGCCTCCAAGGACGAGGGTAGGAAGATTGAAGCTCTTGACAAAGTTGACACAGTTGGCGTGGCCGTCCATGCTGAGGTTGAAGCATCCCAAGCGGTCGCCCGACAGGCTGTCTCCGCCGCACTGGAGGACAACTGCCTCGGGCTGGAAGTACTTCATGACGTTTTCGATGACGGGCTCGAAGATGGACTTGTAGGTTTCGTCCGTGATGCCGTCGCGGAGGGGAAAGTTGACGGCGTAATTCTTACCCTGGCCGATGCCGGTGTCGCGAAGCTCGCCGGTTCCTGGGAAGTATTCGCCGTATTTGTGGAATGACACGGTCATGACACGATCGGTCGTGTAGAAGGCCTCTTCGACACCGTCGCCGTGATGAACGTCAATGTCGACATAGAGAACCCTCTTTTTGAATCGTAGGAGCTCGAGGATTCCGAGGACAATATCTGCAGGTCGGTTAGATCTCCGTTGTGGATGCGCACCAACAAGGCATACGGACCATTGACGTAGCAGAAGCCACTTGCTTCACACTTCTTGGCGTGGTGTAGACCGCCAGCCCAGTTGATGGCAATGTCGCACTTTTGTCGGTTCAGGCGCGCCGCACCCTCCATACTGCCTCCGGCGCTGATTCCGCAAAACTCGAAAAGGCCATCGAAGACGGGACAGTCGTCTCCGACGTTGTATTTGCCCTGCTCGCGCATGAAGCTGTCCATGTTGTCGGGTGTGACTTTTTGGAGAAAATCGATGTAATCGTCGGTGTGAAACTGGGTCATTTCGCCTCTGGTCGCCGGCTTCGCACGCTGTTCAACTGTTTAGCATGGGCGGGAGGGTATCGCCGGGCCGGCGCCATGATGCGGACAAGGCTGCGCAGATTGGAGGGGACTTACGTAGATCTCCATCTTCTGGTACAAATTGTACTGCATAATCAAGCTATGCGCAAGACGAATGCGATGCGGCTTCATAGGATGTCCAGTGACATAGGCGTAGTTACCAATGTCGGAGTCGTAAAAGTAGGCGACCTTCTTTGGTGAGCCGCCATTGAGGGCGGTAGACCCGAGATGCACTGTGATGTCTCCCATGATTGTGCTTTGGGGCGAGGTGCGAGGATCAGAGTAAAGAAGTCGACGCGGATGAAGGAAAAGATGTCAAAAAAAGAAAGATGTTGTAAAAGTTTCCTGCAAAGTCGGCTCAGAGTGAGCTCAGCATGGCTTTCGACGTGCAGGGAAAAGAGGGCTTGCTTGTTCGTTTGCTCCCCAGGTGAAAGAACAGACGAGAGTTGACCTGCACAATGCCCGGGCTGAGGAAGCGAGGAAGCGGCCTCGGGTCTCTTGCGATTAAACGCAGCAAACTCTCGGATAAACTTTGGTGCGGGCCAGTCCAGGGAGACTGACAAGCATCAATTAAAGCTGGTGTCGTCACTCGTCCATCGTCCAATCCAACCCCCTGTCCTTACCAATTCATGAGAGCCAGCGTTTGCATTCGGATCAGCCTCAGTTGGGCGCCACAGCAGAGCCACAAGTTGAGTGATCACGTGACATTACTAAGCTTCAAGCTGTGGCTTCTAGGCTGCCGATGCTGGCGTCAACGTCAACAACCTAAGTCGAGCTCCGATCGCCTTAACGTCTCCATTCAACTACACGACCGCAGCTCTCTCCCACACAATTCCCAACTCCCACTCCTGCATTTTTCGACCTCGCCTTCACACCGACACGTATTACCGTTTTCCGCATCATGGAGCGCTTTAGGAACCTTCTCACCGGCGGCGGTATGGGTGGCATTTCGAGCGGCGCCCACGGGACTGTAAGCTCCCATCTCCCCATTCGAGCTCCTGCCTGGCGAAATCGAGGTTACGGGACAAAGATTAACCATCAATCTTGACAGGACAATACGAATCTCATCGATAACTCCGAGACGGTCTATATTTCCTCCCTTGCCTTGCTCAAGATGCTCCGACACGGTCGTGCGGGTGTGCCCATGGAAGTTATGGGTCTGATGCTTGGAGAGTTTGTCGACGACTTTACGGTCAAGGTCATGGATGTGTTCGCGATGCCTCAGAGTGGAACAGGCGTTAGTGTCGAGGCTGTGGACCCTGTCTTCCAGACCAAGATGATGGACATGCTGCGGCAAACAGGCCGGTACGTCATTTGGCTTTTGCGAGGACCTCCAGTGCATGCTAACTGACTTGAATGCAACAGACCCGAGTCCGTGGTCGGATGGTATCATTCTCATCCCGGTTTTGGCTGCTGGTTGTCGTCGGTTGATATCAACACCCAACAATCCTTCGAGCAGCTTAACCCCCGAGCGGTTGCCGTCGTCATTGACCCAATCCAGTCAGTCAAGGGCAAGGTGGTGATTGATGCTTTCCGCCTCATCAACCCTCAGCTCCTCATGATGGGCCAGGAGCCTCGGCAGAGCACCAGCAACCTGGGTCACCTCAACAAGCCTTCCATCCAGGCCCTCATCCATGGCTTGAACCGACACTACTACTCGATCGCCATAGACTACCGCAAGACGGCACTCGAAGAGAACATGTTGATGAACCTTCACAAACACGTGTGGACGGAGGCGCTAGATATGGACGATTTCCGAGTCGAGGGAGCGAAGAACAAGGAGAGACTACAACGCCTGGTTACTTTGGCCGACGGCTACGAGAACCGGGTGAAGGAGGAGACGGAGTTGACCAAGGAGCAACTTAAGACGCGATACGTCGGAAAGTTGGACCCCAAGAAGCATCTTGAGGATGTTGGGCAAGAGTTGATTGAGGACAATATCGTGTCGGTATCGAGACAGATGATTGACAAGGAAGCGACGATGCCCAAAAAGGAAACTCCCGGAGCCAAGGGAGCGGGCGACGACGACGACGACATGGAGGTGGAGGAGGAGTTATGAGGCTGGGGCTGAAGTTAGGAACTGACAGGAACGATAATGGTCCGGAACGGTCTTGTAAGATTACGGGGCGTTGGAGGTTCGGACGGAACGGACAAGGCAGACGTTTCTGGCATCCGCGTGTGCGAAGTGCCTCTTGCGCGGGTTGAAACGGCCTCAATGCACGGCATTAAATTGTTGCGGGCAGGTTTTGCTTCTTATTAGGTGCCCCTTTCATAGCGCGCCGCGATTCCGATGAGCCCGGGGCAGAACGCGTCGGACCGTTCAGGTGGGAGCGGAACAGTGATGATTGATACACAAGAAAGACACTGGATGGCTGCGTCGGGGCTTTGGCCGTGAACAGCGCGTCAAAGCGCTGCAGAGGCCTCACAAATAGAACAAATGTTGCAGAGTCATTAATTAATCAGGAAAAAGGGACAGAGTGTTCAGAGTGCAGGCAGCTGCGCAGGTAGGTATGTTCTCGGTCATCTCGCTTTTATAAATTGGCTGCATGGGCCCAAGGAAGTTGGAGAGGATTTTCAGTGGAGCCAACCGTCCTTCCCAAGTTGTCTCAATCTCCCAATCTCCTTCGACTCCTCCCGGACACCCCCCAGTCACCGCCACTGAGACTAATAACAAAACATCCTCAGGCCCTTGGGCCAGTCGTTGCTTCTAGAAACGCAATCCAATCAGGCGTGGCAATTGGGTCCCCTCAAACAGGGGCAAGCAGCCAGTCAACAAGTGAAGAGTCACTTTCGCCTGCAGCCCACCTTTTGGTTATACGTCTCCCGCCACGTCCCCCGGCGGCCTTGTACACGACATCTACACGAATTATTGACTCGCCCTCCCAGGCGGCGAACAACAAGACCAGACAAGAATTGCGCACCGCTCCGACTCACCGCGTTTCCCAGAGGAATTGCATCTTCCTCTGCCTCCCGTTCGGTTCCCGCCCAGCAGCGCAGGAACACCCCAACCCCTTTCAATCGCTCTCCTCCCCTCACTTCGTCTTGATGCGCGCCATGGGCTTCGGCTCGTGGTTCAGGGGCATGTTTCTCACGCAGTCCGGGAAACACGCCCCTAAAAAGCCCCAGCTTCGCCGCTCGACGTCCACGCCAACGCGGTCACCAACTCGCTCGCAGCAGCAGCCGCATACGCCTTCGACGCCGCAGAGAACGCGTTACTCGGGCAAGATGGGAAGGGCCATGGATCCAATGTGGACGCCCTCGGCCACAGCCACGACAAACTCCAGCCGCTCGACGAGACGCCGTCCCAAACGGCCCGTCAGCCAGGCTCAGGCTCTGACTCCCACGCCGACGCCTTCTCACGAGATTGACCAGTCCAACACGCCAACTCCCACCCAGCATAGCATCGCCATGGCTCCTCTGAGCCGCTCGGCCTCTGCCCCGACCCCTCGCCCCGGCCGCTCAGCTACGCCGTCCCTCTACCCTCGCCCCAACACGCCAAAGCCCTCCCACAGACCCTATCGCCACATGGAGAGGGAACTGCGCGAGGCGTCGCAAACTCCCGACAGGTCGCGCAGTCGCAAGCACTCGAGGCACCGATCCGTCGGCTCCATCGACTCCCTCCCCATGAAGCAAAACCGCATGGACCGCAAGGTCATCAAGCAGGTCGTCAGCCGCGTCTCGGACCTGTTCAGTCACATCCCCTTCGTCGTGAGCGGCCTCTCCGCCATGGTCTACTACGGCTTCGAGGGGCGCCGCTCCACCAACGTCACCATTCTCTGCCCCGCGTCGTCGCGAGAGGCCATCCGCGGCTGGGCAAAGGCCAAGGCCCTCCAGCGGTTCCCGGATAAGCCGGACCAGTTCGGCATCCTCACGGCTGAGGGTGGCTACCGGACCCTCCGGGTCAAGTACGTCGACGAAGGCTTCGAGGATCTCGACACGTTGCGCTCCGAGAGCATGAAGACGTCGGTGCTCTCCTTGGCCGGCCTGGCCAACCAATTGGCTGACGGCTACATCCGCGAGCTCGCCGTCTCCAACGGAAGGAGGCAAGAAGGCTTTGCCACCGACATGATCTGGGTGCTCAAGAGGATCGCCTCCAGCAAGCGAGCCGAGCACCGCCTTGCGCCACATCGATGTCCCCGCATCTGGGACGACACCTTTTGGGAGCCCTTCACGCTCTCGTTTCCGGATTCGGTGCCGTTGTTTGGCGCTGCCGGCTTCGGCGTCGAGCAGGCCGAAGAGCTGCCCGCGTGGGACACCCGAGAGGACATGGTGGCGCTTGACTACCAAGATTTCCAAGAACAACAATTCCACGAAACTCCTCACGAAGAGAGACGACGCGACCGACGCGAACGACGCGAACGACCGCTCTCGTACCCGTACCCGCGGGGAATCCAGCGCGACCTGGTGATGCTATCCGAGTCCAACGTCCGAGCCTTGAGCGCGGGACGCACGACGCGGTTCTAATGACGAAGTAATTTCTAATCAACTATTCACGACACATGACGAAAAAACAATTGTAAAACTAGAAACCAACATATAACTATACATACAGGGAGTTCAAGGCAGAACGGAACGGCATGCCTCAAAGGGAAGATGACATTTTTTTTGGGCATACAACAAACAAACATGTATATTATATATATAGCCGGTTCTGGCTGGCCGAGAGCAGGAGTCTCTCTGGGGGATGGAAGGATATGGCATTGGTTGTCATATGGTCGCATATATTCAGGTTGTAAATTGCTTCTCTTGTGTTATTAGAGGCACACACCACTTTACTCACATGATACCACGATATTTCTATCTAATAACACCCATTTCGAGCTTTCGCATTTTGGGCACATATGGTGACTAATAGGGGGGTGGGGGGATAGGGGGTTGAATGACTCAGTGTCTCCCGGGTAGAGTGTTGACACGTTGAATTCATCCACGTGTGTTCTCTTGTGTATTCGTATAACTAGTTCTGTTGTAAAATGATGTTTCAATGAAAGTTGTCAATGTGTGATTTTAATTGCGTCTTTGTAATAAAGGTCAGTGTTTTGGTGTTTCAGTGAGGCTATATGATATCATCCGTCTCTATGTCGGCGTGTAACATGTCATTTTACGGACCAACGTTGAGATTGAGTTTCGGCAAATCTGAATAAGGTCTCAGATGAAAGTTACACCGACTCATAATTTATTTCATGTTCACTCTGTGTTCTTTGATACTACTTCAAATGTTACGTCAAAAGTTCCAATTCGACTGGGACGAGACAGGCATTCAAATTTCTCTAAAGAGGCATATGGCGATAATACACGCGTGTTCAGCGAACCTTCGAAGACAAAAGACTTGCTCACCAGTCGTGTCTCAATTTTCACAGTCACGTCTACTGTTGGGGGCATATAGTTCATTTCCAAGTCATCTATTCATTCGCTATAACATTCGTTCTGGTCCGTTTCCATGCCGAACGCCATCCGAATACTCAGCATTTCTCCAACATCGCTATGCTCGCTCCGGCGACTTCGTTTGTTGAAGTGATGGGCGGAGTCGTCCATGTCCAAAGTCTCCCCCCCTTCCCTCTATTGGAACCACACCGGCCGGCACCAAAAGGCCGTCCTCACCTCCTACATCCAGCCCATGCCACCCTGTCGTCTTTCATACTGGCCTCCATTTAGCAGGAGGCGCGGTACTTCTTGACAACAAAGTCGACTGCCTTGGCGCCATACTTGGCGACATAGGCGAGGTGGACCGCGAGAGATTGACCTCCAGCCTGGCAGAACTCGTCGTCTGCGTCGCAGACCGACCACATCTTGTCGGCCACGAGCTTGCAACCGGTTGTGTTCTTCCGGGGGAAGATGCCGGTGAGCTTGCCAGTCCCCACATTGTAGGGCTGGCCGGCCGTGAAGCTGGGATCGCCCATTAGGACGGCTGCAACGACTGTTTTTACATGTTAGCTATTTTCTCTTTGTTCATGGTATCAGGGGGTAGCTTACTCTTGTCAGCCAGCTTGCGAGGAAGGGGCCCCGTGGTAGGAAAACCCTCTTCGCTGGCACCGCAAAGGATATCGGCCGTAACCTGCGCTCCCTGGGAGTACCCCATGAGAACCATCTTCGAGTGCGGGCACTTGGTCCCATACGTCTCGATGAGCTTCGTCATGTTGGCGATTCCCGCCGTCTCCGAGGTGATGTACGGCTCCAGGAGAGCCGGATACACAACCGACTCCATATCGGAGCCAGCGATGCGCTCGATGACGGCCTCAGATACGTTGCCAATCAGGCCAGGGCCAGGGGCCGCCAGGCTCTCTCGAGCAACGATGATGTGCACGCCGTCTACGCACTTGGGGCCGGGAATCGAGGAACCGGAGGTTAAGGCAACGAGAAGGGAGGTGAGGACGGTAAGGGAATACATCTTGGTGTATGCTGTCCTGGAGTGTGAAGTGAAGAGTCTAGTATAATAATGATTAGCAACTCCGACCAGCCAACATCAAGAGGAGCTGTATATAGCCTATGACCCTTCCTAAACCTCAAGAAGAGCCAGATAAAGGGCATCTTTATACTCCCCCCTCCCCTCCCCCCCCCCGCGAGAGACATGGCGCAGTAGCGGCAAGCCCCAGGGATGCAGGTTGGCTGTAAGTGGCCGATCCCACGTTGCGTTGGCTCATGCTTGTGAGGGAGGGAGGGTCTGACTTGCAGTAGTAGGAAGCAAATAGTTTGGGAAGGGGTCTTTGAACTTACGAGGTGATTGTTTCGAAATGGTAAAGCTTGCGAGAGGGTGCGAGAATGATTGCGAGAGGGGAGTTTATGTTTTTTTTGTTGATTTTGGTTGGCAAGTGGTTAGCAGTTGCTGGTGTGAGGGAGAATTTGAATGTAAGTTGGGAGTCTTTCATCTCAACTGAAGATGTAGGGTTTCATACTTCATCCTCTGGACAACCTGTTCTCCTATTTCTAGCTGATCTTCTTCCGTCCCATAGTTCAAGCCTTACAGCCACACAAGATCCCCATTCACAGCTGAAGAACAGAAACACAACTTTGACGGGCGTTTGGGGGGAGACGACGACCCAACTGAGACTTTGGCGGTCGGTGAGCAGCAAGCGGGAATAAAAGCAATATATTTCTGCACGAGAACAGCCACAAAATGCCGCCACCAAACTGGACCAACAACCTTCAGCTGGGGACTTTGTCTGATCCCTGTTCCTGGACGGACGAAACTGGGGATGAACTGACGTGTGCGTGTGGGAAGAAACGACTCAATGCCTGAGTGTGCCAGGGGATATGGGAAACATGGCATCGCGAGAAGAGAGAACAATGCTGGTGTTTGTCCACTGGGCTTTGTTTGCCCTGTTCAGCCATCATCCGTCATCTCTGCAATAGCTCGCACCCACCTGAACGCTAACCATGCACCAAGCCGTGCCGTCCCGCCAGCCGGTGGGCGCCATTCTGGACCTGGATTAACGCGAAGCTGGCCCTTAATCGCGGAACATCAGCGCGGTGGTCCATTGTTCCCCCCTCTTCTCAACCAACACGCAGCAGCAAGCAAGCCTGCAGCATTCATCCGAAGCCAAATCATGAGTCGCAACAAAGCCAACAACGACCTCAGCTGGATCTGGGCGGCGCCCGATCGGCACGTCCGGGCCATCCTGCTGTCCGTGTGCGACGACGACTACGTGCGTCAACTGGCGCAGGACCGCCGCAGGCAGTTTGAGCAGAGCTCTGACAAGACGCCCAGCTTCTGCGTGCAGTGCGACACCGTCTTTGACGAAGACGACAACGACTCCAAAGCGTGCGCATACCACCCAGGTGGGACACACCCCCTTTTCGTTTTCGTCGCCTGAATGGCTCAAAGGGCAAGCTGACCTACGGACACACCGCGGGTGATGTACATTAGATCCCCTCGAACTCGACACCGAATCGTCCACCTGGGACGACTGGCCCGAGTGCATGCGCGAGGACACCCCCGAGCACCGCCGCGAGTACCCGGACGGCTTCGTGTTCCCGTGCTGCGACATGAAGGGCTCCGCCGCCGGCTGCACGTCCGGCCCACACGAGGCCGACCCGCGCCGGAGCCGCAAAGGCCAGGGCGAAGGGTTCCAGCCCTCTCCGAAGCCTCGTCGGGCGAATCCGGCTCCGGTACCGGTTACTCCGGTCGCCGGGGCGAAGCGAAAGGTCGACGACGGCGGTGATCCCTTTTGCGTCCAGTGCGAGAAGCCCTTTTCTAGAGCAAACAATCCTCGCGGAGCCTGCGTGTTCCACCCTGGTAAGACGACGCCGCCCCCCCAATTCGCATCCTCTTCTAGGAAGAAGAGTTCGCTCACGAGGGCTTCGCCCTTATCAAACAGGGGAATTCGAGCTTGATGAAGGCGCCGACGTTTGGGTAGACATGTACGACGAGCCATGGGACATAGACACAAAGGAGATGCGTGAGGATTTCCCAGACGGCTTCTATTGGGATTGCTGCGGCGAGTATGGCCGTACTCCTGGCTGCGAAACAGCGAGACACAAGACCGACTCGGACCCCAGCGACTCGGAGGACGATGAGAGGACTCAAAGAGAGCTTCAAGACATTCAGAACTATCTCGAATCTCGTCAAGGCAAGAAACAAAAGCCATAGGCTTGGACAGTTGCGAAACTGTATCTTCATATATTCTCGCCAACTCCCCGCACAAATGTTATAACCCTCTTCTTCCCGCCAGGTCCCAAATAAAAATATAGGTATACTTTGGCTCTCGAACAAGAAATACTAACAGAACAACATACGTCATCGCAGTCCCAGAGGACTCGTTGGCCATAAAACTCCGTACGCCCTAATAGAATGCAAAGCCCCTGAACACCTGCTGACAGATGATGCTCAACCAAAAAAATATCGCCACAACGTCGTCTCACTGTCCTCAACTATGGTCCATGGGAAACATGGGTCCGGTCGATTGACGACCCAGCATTGATATTATTGGTTTCGACGCCCCGTCAACGGCGTCCTCCTTGGCCAACTCGCCGGGAGACTCGACACCGCCGGGCTCCTATACCCCCATGATGGGAACCTTCTTGTTGCGCTTGCCTAGTAGCGTCGCGTTCTCCAGGTTCAGCTCAAAGGCGCCGCGCTGGCGGTTGCGGTCCCGCACCTGTTGTCGAGCTGCCGCAGTCACCGCCGCAGAGTGTTGCCCATATCCCCTCTCTACCCGCTCGCTCCGCTCCGTCCGCTCGCGTTCCCGACCCCGGGGCTCTGCTTCGGCATCGCGAATGTTGGCCTTGCGCATGCTCTGTTCTAGCGCCTTGGTCGCCGCGGCGGCCGGCTTAGGGGCCACGGCTTCTTGGCCGTCAATCTGCATGGCATCTTCGTCTTCTTCGTTGAGCTCCGACAAGAGTCTGGTGGGGCCGCCCTTTGCGCCGACTTTCACTCTTCGCTGGCCTTCCTCCTCTTGACGATGGACAGCGTAACTGACGTCGAATACCTCGCGCAAGTTGACAGCTCCGGGTGATCGGAAATCGTACCGCTTGCCAGACTCTTCAAACCTGCTAGCGTCAAAGGCTCTGAGCATCTCGGACTTCCTTTTCTCATCGCGGGGGGTAGGCCCGCTGCCTCGGATCCACGGGTGGGCCAGGAATTCCGTAATCGTGTATCGCTTGTCGGGGTCGACCGTCAAGAGGTGGCTGATCAGATCGCGAGCCGATTTGGAAATGTCGTCCCACCACGGGGACAAGAAGGTGTACTGGCCCTTGGCAACCTTCTCGGTAAGCACCTCGATGCTCTCATCATAAAAGGGAGGGAAGCCGCAGAGCAGGGTGTAGAGGACGCAACCGAGAGCCCACATGTCGACCGACTTGGAATACCGCTCATCCTTGACAATCTCGGGAGCCGTATACCCGACGGTGCCACAAGGAGTCATGGTCTGGCTGTCCCACACAATCTTGGAGAGGCCAAAGTCGGCAATCTTAATCTGACCAATGCCTCCGGCACCCTGGCCGTAGACGAACTCGCCCTCGTCAACCTTGTCCTCGTCACCAGGCGCAACGGGCTTGGGGTGCTTGGATGGCGTAAAGGGAATGGGATTGAACAGAATGTTCTCGGGCTTGATGTCACTGGGGCAAGGGTTAGCCTGTGCCATGATTATGCAGCAGCGCCATGACGTCAGGAGGGGCATCTCGACATGAGCTTGGCAACCTCGCAGCCTCGCAGCGTCACGTTGTAGCATTGTCGACTCACCGATGGACGACTCCCATATCCTCATGCAGGTACTCAAGAGCCTTGG
Organism: Thelonectria discophora; assembly: GCA_911649645.1. Classification (NCBI taxonomy): domain Eukaryota; kingdom Fungi; phylum Ascomycota; class Sordariomycetes; order Hypocreales; family Nectriaceae; genus Thelonectria; species Thelonectria discophora. The sequence goes on along the minus strand of CAJVRK010000008.1, from coordinate 2,063,275 downwards.
CCACCTGGACGATAACGTGGCGCGAGAGCTCCTCGCTGAAGTACGTTAAGCGGACGATCTGGTGGAAGAGCTCGCCACCAGGGGCCAGCTCGAGGACGATGTAGTAGTACTGTTTAGATTCGGCAAAGTCGACAAGCTTGATGATGTTGGGGTGGTCCAGCTGACGCATGATCTGGACCTCCTTCAAGATATTTGATCGCTAGGACCAGTCAGCATACTTTCTTCGCCGGCCGCCGTCTTGAATGCCATCTAGGAACTCGACTAGAGATCGGTGAGGGCGGCCCCAAAACACCCGCTGTTAAAGACAAAGACCAAAAAGAAATATTTCGCACCTCAGCGGCCTTTGGGACCTTCTTAAAGTCCGGATGTAAATGCTTGTCTCCCTACGTAACCCCGGGTGTTGGTAAATGGGAACGGAGCCAGACAGATGTGGAAAATGGACCAAATGCAACAGAAGGAGAAGGGCAACGCAGGTAATCAACGGCCCGAACAACACTCACCTGCATGCTGTTCATCTCATACTTGCGGACCACCTTGATGGCGACCTCTCCCCTCTCGCCCGTGGTATCTCGAGCACGGTACACGTTGCTGAAGGCGCCGTCGCCCATCTTGTCCGTGAGCTCCCATCGCTCCAGGCCGGGGTACTTGGGGAACCTGCTCTTGCTGGCATTCTCTTCGGCGACGAGCTTGGCGAGGTTGTGGTCGTCGATGCGCTTGGATTTGGAGGACTTGTGCGCGTCGGCGGGAGGCTCGGCGTAGGCCTCGACGGGTTCGGGGGCGGCGGGCTGCGACTGGGGAGCAGGCTCGGACTTACGTTCCTCTGGAATGTTTGCGTTGCGGGCCTGTTTGCCTGCAGAGTGAGTGTTAGTCAGGAAGGCAAGACAGGAGAGCGAACAAGCGCGTCAACAAAAGGCGGGTTTGTGCGTACCGTGACGGATGAAGTTCTTAAGCTGTTGAATCGTCGACATAGCTGGTGAGATTGTCGCTAGAGGCGCGACGGGCCAGCTGGCGGAAGATTGGGCAGAGAGCTCTGTTGGGAGGAATAATGGGATGGAAGGAGCTGGCTCCCGTGTAAATCCCAGTATCAGAGGCCTTTTCGTGTAGCTCGCGGGGGTATCTTGGTTGCTATCGAGAAGTTACGGGGTCGTATACGTGTTAGGAGTATCTGAAGGCGAGGCAGCAGGAAATCGGAGCGTCCGATGATGTCGTCAGAAGACGAGAGCGACCTTTCAATGGCGGACGTGCGGGGTTTAACGAGTAGAGGGTTCGTGCGCGCACTCGGTTGTGCAACAGGTGAGGTCTACTTTTTGCTGTGGTCGGATACGCCGGAGGTTCGACGAGAGCGACGGCGATTTTGTATAAGAAAAGGGGGGGAGAGGGAGCAAAGGAAAGGAGGAAAGAAGAAGAAGGAAAAAAAAAAAAAAAGAAGAGACGAAGCCCGACTCGTGACGAGTTGGCGAGGCGGGAATGCGAGTGAGCAAGTTGCAAGACGCAAGTTCCAGGACAATGGACGGGGGACCTTCAGTGGGAACAGGTGCAGGTGCTTAGCTGGGACGTCAAGTTGGTGCGCCCCAGTGGGGATGAGGTCACTGCAAGCAGGTGCTGGACGGCGGATGGATGACGCTCAAGCTGGGAAAAAGGAGCTGGGCCGGGGGGTCTTCTTGGGCTGGAACTCGGTGGAGCGGTCCAAGACAAGCCACCGTCAGCCTACTAGCACGCCTCGATGACGGTAACTTCCAGTTGATGTTTGGATGAGAGAGTAGGGAGAAAGGGCAGACGAAAGATGAATGACTGGAGAGAAATAAAAGCGCAAGGTTACAAATCAGCAGCCAAGCAGCACGCCCAAAAGAAGAAGTCGTCGGCCCGCTTTGGGGTTAGGCCTCCATCACCAGCAAAGTCAAGACCAAAGAACGGGCGTTTACGGCGGTCGTGAACTCAAGCTAGACGGGATGATTGGGTAAGCACCACGAGGTAATCAAGGTTACTTTTTTTTCAACCCCTTCTTAACCGCGACCCGTGTTCACTGTGTGTGTGTGTGAGTGTTTGTTATTTTATTCTTGGGATCCGGTGGGCAAGGATGCCAAGTCTTGAAAACCTGCCTTTTCCCCTCCCACCTTGCATCCAATGTATTCGTACTTCGTACCTCGTCGTTCTACCGTCTTGGTAACACCTATTTGAACCCTAGGTGTGCCAGCCCCGACCGCGGGCAATTGTCCCGAAAAAAAAAACATGCAAGAATGGGCAGTGAATGGGAAACTCTGAACCCTCTTCCCCGAACATGTCCAAACATGCTGCCTCGCCGAGCCCAGCTGGATGAGGAACTAGCTTCGGCGGCTGCAACGAGGCAGAAATGAAAACTGGACGGGGTCCCCAATCCAAGGACGCCCGACGAGAAGGGGGGAAGCTTGGCCGCTCACGTCGTCGAATTGACTGGCAGTCGGTACGGGCGTCTGTTGTTTGCTTCCTTGGGGGGTGGCACCAGTCCATGAGCGAGGGGTGATCATGACTTGTCCCATCCATGTCTTTTTGGGAGCTGAGAGCTGAGGCGGCAGCACAAGAATACATCAACAATAACAACATCATGATCAACAATTAAAAACAACAGCAGAAACAGCAACCGAAACATCAACAGCGGCAAGAGCGACTCCGTAACCAACAACAACAACTGCTCCTGCATTTCCAAGCTTGCCTTCCAATTTTGCAAGCTGCATGGATGGCTCTTGCCTTGCTCGTTGCACAGCATCGTCATCTCGCACCAGAAAAGAAAAGCGGACCCCTTCTCCCCCGCCCTGGGCCCCCGTTATGACGCCGCTGACGACGTCATCCAAGAGGGGCACCCTCTTTCAGAAAGAAACCAGGACAAAGAGCCTCCAGCTCCGTTTTTGTCGCCTGTCACCGTTTTGGCCCTCGAAATGGTCTCCTCCCACGAGTCAGGGGCGAGATGGGAGAAGGTCTTGAGTGATTTCATTAGAACAATAGGGCTATTAACTTCAAGTCACACCTTGTTAGATGTTGCGGTTTTGCAACGCGCTTATGAGGCGGGCGCCCCTGCACACCTCGTCAAAAGGTTCTAGACCCTCCTTCGCCTGCATGCCTTTCTCTGCCCTTCCCGGGATGAGGGATGGGAGGAATGACAGAGTTTTTTCTCCTCGCTTGGGCTCTGACATCCCAACACCCAACAACTCCCTCCCTCCCCCAAATGTCGACCCCAGACCCCTGAACCGCTCAAGTCGTCAATGGCACCGTGGTTTGGTTTATCTGATTTCTTTCTTTTCAGGTACCGCCCGCGTGAGATCTAGGGTCCAAATTCCAGCTGGCATCTCGGATTATCGACCTTAATCATTCCCTCCTGTTCGCATCGTTTCTGATGTGGTGGTACGGCGTGGCCGTGTTTTGTGCGTGTTGCACTTGTGTAAAAGTCGACGACTTGGCGGAGAGGCGTTTGACGTCATCTTGCCTTGATTGGACGGGAATTGTTGGATGCGAGCTGCGGATGCTGATATCACCACCAGCCTTGAATCGAACGCCCGTCTGTTCAAGCTTCTCATTGGCAACATATACCAGGGCAATAGTACTGGATGACTAACTTGATAAGTCATTGACCCTTGCACCGCTGATATCACCAGTCATCATCCCCAGGTGATAGACCTCACCAGTCATCACCCGTTGCTGAGATTATGGACCTCACCAGAAATCATCCCTGGCAACTGGGTAGGTGATACAGACCTCACAAGTAATCATTCCTCACTGAGACAATGCATACCAGACAAACCAATAACATAAACTCATGCAGGCCATAACCATCAAAGCCATCTATCTACAACTTGAAATCCCGAAACGGAACCTCCTGACTCTCAGCATAAGCCCTCAGCTGCCGATTCTTCCACCCGTAAAACACCCTCAACCCCAGCGCGACGACTGCTACGAACAGCAACAGCGCGGCGTTGGTCCAGTGGCCCGTTGGGTACCCCTCGTCGCGCTCGCTGGCCCTGTAGATCCAGACGCCCGGGATCTGGCCCAGCCCGCCGCCGAGCGACACGTTGATGGCAATGGCCAGGCCCGTCGAGGCCGTGGTGAAGACGTTTGAGCTGAGCCAGCCGAGCATGGGCGGGATGGCCGCGAAGGAGCCCGCCGTGGCCATGATGAGTCCGCCGTACCGCGCCGCGTACGCGTCGGCCGGGAGCGCTGCCGACATGATGAAGCCGATGGCCCCTACTGTCGATGCCAGGGCTGTGTGCACCCCTCGCGCGTTGAAGTGGTCCGCCGACCAGGCGACGAGGACTTGACAGACTGGTCAGGCGTTAGCGATGAACGACGACCTATACCAAAGACTCAACGCCAGAAGAACATACCATACGCAATGGCCCAAGGAGGAACCGTCATCAACTGCGCCTTCAGGTCCAAGTATCCCAACCCGACGGTAATCGAAGGCGAAAACAGACTCAAGCTCGCAAAGGCAGGGCTGACGGCAAAGTATATCGCGTAGTGGGCGTACAGGCGCCAGTCGGTCAGCGTCTCCTTGGCCTCGGCCCAGTTCATGGTCGGATGCGACTCCTTACTGCCCTCATAATACAACCGCTGGATGGCCATGTCCTTTTCCGCCTCGGTGAGCCAGCGCGTGCGCTCGGGGTAGTCGGGCAGGAAGAAGAGCACCAGGAAGGCCGCCAGGCACGAGGGGATGCCCTCGATGATGAAGAGCCAGCGCCAGCCCGAGAGGCCCGATGCGCCGTTCATGTGGCCGATGCCGTATGCAATTGCGCCGCCAAACTGTATCTGGTGAGCGTTTGGTCGAGTCGAGGCTTGGGGGGAAAAGTGCTTACTGCTCCGGCGAGGGTCGCGGATGCGAGGATGAATGCGACACTGGGCTGATTAGACGCCCGTTTCTTCTCATCTGGACCATTCAAGACTCACCGAACGCTGCGCTCGTCGTGCTTGTACCAAAAAGTGAGATAGTACACCAAGCCCGGAAACAGTCCCGCCTCAAACGTCCCCAGCAAGAAGCGCACGGCAGTGACGCTCGCGAAGCTATTCGTGGCGGCCGTCAAGATGGTCATGCCGCCCCAGCAGAACATGAGAAATGCGAGCCAGCGGCTGGGTCTAAGCTTCTTGAGCAGCATGTTGCTGGGGACCTCGAAGACGGCGTAGGAGACGAGGAAGACCATGAGGGAGATGACGAACTGGTGGTTGGACATGCCCGTCTCGTGCTGCATGTCGTTCTCGGTCGACGAGTTGAGGATCATGGCGTTGCCAATGTTGGTGCGGTCGAGGAAGCAGAGGAAGTAGATGGAGGCGGAGAGCGGGATGATGCGCATGTCCTGCTTCATGATGAGGCTCTTTTCGAGGGGGCTCATGGACTCGAGGTACTCAATGGCAGGTCCCTAGAGGATTCGTTAGAAGGATTGATGTAGTTTGTAACTTGGGCCTATTCACATCTTTGCCAAAGGTCGAATCGACGTCGTCTTCGGCCACGGGAGGCGGAAACGGGCGCGGGATGCGCGGCGCATGGTTGGTCGACATTTTGAATTCGTTGACGTCCGAGGACATCTATCTAGAACAGAGAGAGATGGCGTCGAACGATTCAGGGTAGATGGGCAGGGACACGAGACGTTAAGGACGTGGGTGGTGGTAGTTGTCGAACGATATAGTTACACAATGAGGAGGAGAGGCACGACGGCCCGCCAAGGACAAAGAGCTCTTTCACGGGCGACAAGTAAGTCAAGCAGTATAACGGTGAATGCTCTGAGCAAGAAAAAAAAAAAAAACACCAAAAAATTTGTCTAGAGACGAACAGAGAACAGACCGCCGACTCGTCGAGGGGGGTGGAAAGAAATGCGGGGGAATTGGCGGCCTTTTTGACCAGGCTCACTCGGCAAAGCTCCACTGCCGATCGCATCACATCAATCCCTTCCCACCGTAATGACTCGCAGTGGTGCCATGGGACTGATGGGAGACGACGCGGAAAGAACCCCCCCTGCGAGCTCTCTTCTGCTTTCGAAAGAGGGAAGCCGGGCCCCGGATTGTTGTTTCTTCGTCCTCTGTTGCTTGCGCGTGTTTTTCTGAACTGAGGGCGGGTTCCAGCGGATAACTTTCCCAGTTGAGGATTAATCTGGCTGGCCCTCTTACGATTTGAGGACGTACGGTCGGGCTGGTGGGCTGTCCTTGCCTTTGCCTGCTAACCGAGTAAACTATTCACCTGGCTCGTCTCCTTCACGGCCACCCAGACAACTCAGCCAACGGGTCAAAGGAGACGCCGATTCCCCGTGTGTCACGGAAAGTCAGGAATAAAAAAGAGCGCTCGAGAAGGAGCACGCGACCTTTGCAAGTTGGGTCCGTCCTATCAGCAGGGAATAGGATGAAAGTCCACGCGTCTCTTGGCAAAAGGACGCATTCTAAAAAGGTGGGCATTGGGGGAAGGCAGTCCAATTGCGGGAGGCCCTGCGAGCCCGTGAAGAACGACAACGGATTGCTTGCGCTTTGGCCGCCCGACGAGACGAGATATTCGTACATCTGTACCTCCCTCTCTACCCAGAAACACCCCAGCCGTTTCCCCTTGTCTTTTCATACAACATCATCACACCCGAGCTTCGCCTCACCACAACCGCGGCTTTGCTCTCCCCCCCGCTCCTTCGCCCCGTGGGCCAACTACCGAGCCAGAAATACGACGAGAGAATTGAGTTTTCCTTCCGTCCCCCCTCCCTCACGCCCTGCTTTTTTCGCTTGTGGAACCCGACCCTTCCGCTCTCTTTCCATATGATTTTCCTCTTTCCTCCCTTCTCCGCGGAACCCGAAGCTTACTCGGCCGATAGTGCCCCGGATCGGAGTGGGACCCCGTTTTCGGGGTGGTTTGATGCTCCGGCGCCGGCGGATGTGTGGGGTGGCCGGGTGAGTCAAGTCGCGTAACTCGTAAGGCGACCCTTTGGTAAAGAGAAAACGGTTCTGGAGAAAACTGGAGAGAAGCTGGAGAAGGGCCAGCAAACAACTGATAAGAAAGAAACAAACCCTGTCTGTCTGGCCCGGCTTCGACCCTCGGCACTCCAGAAGAGAGCCAAAGCAAGATGGGCAGATTCCCTTCCGTGGTTGTATCCGTAGCCATGCATGTTCCCCCCTCCTCTCGTCACGAGGACCCCTCAAGTCTCGAGACCAGCCAAAGGAAAAGCGTCGCGGAGTGTCGCCGCCGATCCCTCGAGAAATTCCCCGTCGTTTTCGCAGAAAGTCACATCCATGCTCGAGATGTGTTCGCCATGCCGAATCTGGAAACCCGACGAGTTCTTGGATGCCTCGGGTTTACATATACCGTCTCGCCCATTAACTTACATGCCGTCGACGCCGATCGCTTCCTCCCTCGGCCGGAGCTCAAATGTTTGTGATGAGCCGGTGGCTTGATTCTCATGCCCCATCGCAAATCCCCATCTTTGAGCCCGGCAGCCGTCGCAGAAGCCCGCACGATGTCCACCGCGATCCCTCAAAACCGACCATAGCAAGCGCCTCTCTGCATCGAGACAGAGGCTCACCGTCTTGAATCGACGCGCTGTCTTACCAAGTCGTAATCTCGTTACCATGTAGCAGGCGACATCGGACCACGAGCACGTCACGTCCGCCATCCTCTGATTCGCCCCCAAGGCTCAATCTCGAGCCCTTCACACTGCATGTCCCAGGTGAGAGAGACTGTTGCAAAATACAAATGTCCCTCGCATAAGCGAAAGACACCCCCTTTATCCAACGCGACAGAGACGCCTCCTCGTCAGTTGGCTTTTGCCCAGCCGTCCACTACGATTGTGAAAGAAGCATGACACCACCAACCTCACCACCTCATTTGTCACTCCCATATTGTATTGTTCAATAGTCTCATTTTGAGAGCCACGCAGAAACGCGCGCCCATGTTTTTTATACCCCTACTCTTACACGACCAGTATCCCACGTAACTCGTTCGTTCCGGACATCAGATAGATGGGACCTGCCAATAAATTCACTATTCACAAGAAAAAAATAAAACGAAGAAGGTAAAGTTTTCAAGTTCCATCCCATCCTTCCCCCCTGCAATCCCCCTAATCTTTGAGCTACTACAATTCTCCCTTTCATCGCTTACTTCCAGGGCCAAGCGGCAGCTTCGGGGGTGGCAGTCACGTAGACCGTCTCGGTCACGGTCTTGCCGCTGCCGCAGCTCTGGCCGCTGGCGCCAGAGACACCGGTGGGACGGACGCGGCGGGTGCGGGTTCGGATGCCCTGGGTGCGAGTGCCGGCAGGCGTCTCAGCGGGGGGAGTTCCGACGGGGGTTCCGACAGGGGTGCCGATGGGAGTGCCAGCGGGGGTCTCGGTGGGCTCCTCGTCGTCGCAGTCATCGTCGTCGCTGGCGGAGGTGCTGGTGGGCTGAGAAGGGGTGACGACGCTGGTGACAATGCCAGAGGACTGAACGGCGGCGGCAGACGAAGCAGCCGACGTCACAGCAGCGGCAGACGAGGCAGCGGACGAAGCCTTGGACGAAGAAGCAGTGGTGCTGACGAGCACATCATCGACATCCGAGGACAGGGTGACGAGAGAAGGACGAGGAGCGTCAGAGGGCAGAGTGGTGGTGGTATCGGCGACAGACGACTCCTCGGCAGCCTGGACGGAGCTGGTAACCTTGGTGGCGGCAGCGGCAGCGGCGGTGGTGGTCTTCTTCACGGCGGCAACCGTGGTGGCAGCAGCAGAGGTGGCAGTCTTGGCGGCGGCCGACGAGGTGGCAGCAGCGGCAGTAGTAGAGCTGCCGCTGGAGGTGCCGCTGCCGTTGGTCATGCAAGCAAAGGACATCTTCTTGCCGGCGGTGCCAGTGACGGGTCCGCTGAGGTCCCAGGTCATGGAAACGTAGGGCCAGCAGATGCGACCGTCGGACATGGTAACCATGTCACCGGCGACGTAGACATTCTTCGAGGAGATGGCGGCAGCGGTGTGGGTGCCGGAGCTGGTGACGAGCTGGAACTTGGTGCCGGCATAGGTACCGCGGCAGCCCATGGCATCAAAGTCGCAGATGGGGTTGGAGATCTCCTCCCAGGAAACGAGGGCAGTGCTGGAGTCAAAGGTGGCGACGTGAGCGTTGGAGCAGTCGTTGGAGCCCGAGGTGAGCCAGTTCACTTGGCTGTCACCATCTTCAGCGCCGACGGTGGAGATGGCCTCGTCGCCGACGAGCGTGTTCTTGTCGGAGAAGAGAGCGACGGCAATGTTTCGGTTGTTGGTGCGGTTCTCGGCAGTGGTGTAGCCATCACCCATCCACGTGTTCTCGGTGAGGTCGATGGCACCACGGGAGACCCAGGAGAAGATGTACGAGTTGGCGTCCTGGAAGCGGGCGAGCACACTGTAAGAGCCGCTCATTCCGCCCATGGGCTCGTTGCTGGCGCCGTTGATGACGTGCTCGTTGGAGACCTTGACGCCGTCGTTGGTCATGCCCTGAGTCTTGGTGTTGAGCCAGATGGCACCCTGATCCTCGGCACAGAGAGAGGCGAAGGGGGGAGCATCGGCCTCCTCAAAGGCGATACCGGTGTTGTGGGAGCAGCCCCACGAAGAAGAGGCACCAGAGATGGTCTTTAGGGTACCGTCGGTGGTGATATATCGGATGGCATCGCCGTAGTGGCCAGAGGCGGAGCCAGAGGTGGAAGTGACCACAATGTAGGCGGCGTAGTAGCCAGCCGTCGAGGAGTAGACGAGATCTCCGTTGATGTCCGGCGAGGCCAGCTCATTGTCCGAGTCGATGCCGGAACCACCAAGAAGAACCTTCCACGTCTTGGTTCCGTCGGTGTATCGGTACAGGACAGGAGTGGCCGTGCCATCGTTCTGACCGCTGATGACTTCGTTGGTCAGCAGGGCTGTCACAGTGTTAGCATTTTGGAAACTATAACTCTTTCGGTCGCCACTCACCGAAGCCGTCGTTGTGAGCAACGAGGCCACCAGCCTCCAGACCAGCGGAAATGGAGACGGCATCGCCAACGGCAACAAAAGTGGTGGGGTTAACACCCTGGACGTGAACACCAGTGCCGCTGGAGTCGAGGTAAGCCAAGTAGGCCGTCTTGCCATCGGGAGAAACGGCGAAGGGAGTTCGTCGATGGTGGGGATATCCAGTCCAGTAGGCCTCCTTGATGGGGTTGAAGCCGCTGGTCAAGGTCATGGAATCGACAAAGGTTTCGAGCGAGGAAGAAGTGAGAGCAGCAGCTGCCAGCGCCAGGCAGGCAGAGAAGCTGAGAATGCGAGACATGGCGACGACGGAACGAGAGAATCAGAAAGAACGAGTAGAGAGCGGACTCGGTCGGTTGGTAAAGATCGTCAAGAAAAAAAAAGAACGAAAAGGACCCCAGGTCACAAACTGCAAGTCGTCAAACAAGTTGAAGATGTCTTCTATCTTCTCCCAACACCAAGGTGCCGCATTCTCTCTTATAAACACTGGTTTCTCGTTTCGCCCCCGGGCACATCTCGTATGCCCGGGAGCTACGGCTTCGGCCAAGCACGACGATACCGGGCTCCAAGCGGTGGAAAAACTCAAATGCTCCGTGTACACTGAATTGCCCCAAAGAATGAAGCCTCTCATTTTACATCAGACAGGTAACAGGTGAGGGGGGGGGGATAGAGCGAGGTTAAGGCGTTTCAACCCCCGGTCCGCTGTGGCAGGCCAGAATCGAGCATCAGCTCACCCAACGGACCCTGCTCTTCGGTTCTGCGAGCAAGGCGGCGGCGAGTGGGCATGCATGTGGAGATGTCACGGCCGTCTGCCCAGTCTGGGCCTAAAACTCTCGTGGGTTCGGGGAGCCATCCCTCGAGGGATGGTTTCGAAATGGCGTCTCTGACTGTAAACGAGATAGGAACATGACCAAAACACGAGGCCACATCAGAGGAGGGTGACTTGTCGGCTTGCCCCAGCTCCGTAGTCCACGACCTAGGATCTGACAGAATGCTAGCGAGTTGATTCGGATTCGGTCCTCGGATCCAGGCTGGCAGGTGCCGTGGCGGGATCGGTAGCGTTGGGGAAATGCCGCTGCCTTGAGGGAATCCTTCTAGACGCTCAGGCGGGCAGCTTCGCCTAGGAGAAACTTTTGGTGCAAACCAAACATGGAGACCAGTCGAATGCCCAGCTCTGGAGCTTCGTCCAGGGGTTCTCGTAAGCGCCCTTGTTTCGCGAAGTTTCGCGAGGTGCACGCTCGCATCCACCAGCAGACTGCTCGTCGAACCAACAGCCGGTTCAGTCTTGGACTTGGCCGAATACATGTTGACAAGATAGATTAATCACCTTCTTGACAGCGAGGTTGGAGACGGGGCTTCCCTTGTCGGAAAATTGTTTAGACTTCAATGACAAGACGGCTTCATCTCAGAAGTTGGCGTCGTTGATGACACGGCCGTGACCCGCCCCCTTGGTAAACATTGTCGGCCTCGCAACTCTGGTTCGATCTGCCGGGCCTTGGGAAACGAGGGGGATCCTCAAGATGGAACCGGGCACGACGAGGGAGAAGCCGCGAATCCTCGAGGGGGAGTAAATAACGGGACGTAGTATCGCAGAGGCGTACTGGTGGCAGATAAGAAACGGGATGAAACGCGGTGAGCGAATACGTGGACGACGGGCCAAAATGTTTGCGTTTTATATTTTCCGTCTCTTCGGATGAGATGGGAGAGCGATGATTAATGAATTAATTAACTTGAAGGGAGTTGTGTTGAGCTTGGGAAGGAAAGGAACGAAGGTTGTGTTACGGTCGGATTTAAACTTTCCAGATGAACTGGCCAGTGAAAAGCCCAACGGTTTCAGGGGTCTCTGGTGCATCGTGCCTCGATTCGAAAGTGCCTGAGGCACCACATCAGGCACCGCGCCAGGCACCTCAGCACACAGCTAGACGAGGAAGGACCCTGAAATGGATGCCGCCAAGTCGCCCCTTCTCCTCTGAAGCCTCCTCCACAGACCTCAATCGCGCCTGCCAACAACCAGGCGGCCGCTCTTACAGGATTAAGCTATCCCTCTTCCAGCGCCCAAGGCTCAGAAATGTCTCTCGTATAAGGATGATTCTCGTGATTACGTGACGATGCCAAATGGATGCCTCCTGGCGGTTCATCCTGTGAAAACTCTCCGTCTTCCTTTGTTAGTTTAGATTTCCATTTGTCTGGAATCTTCGTCTCTTGCTTCATTTCAGCGACAAACTTCCACGATGCCTGGGGGGATTTCCCCCAACACGATTTTCATCACCGTCGCAGTCGTCGGCGCCGTAATTTCCATCATCTCAGCAATCTGCATCTTCGTCGCAGGCACTGCAATTTCGCATGTCGGAAGTGACGAACACGTGCTGTTCAAAGACCTTGCTCTCGTAACAGTACGTGTCTCCTCTTCCAGCAAGTTCCATCACAGCTAAACACCATAGTTCGATGGCATCATCGCCAACAACGACACGTCCGAGTTCCTCGTCCATCTCTACTGGTTCGTCAACGCCTTCGCTTGGGAGTATCCCGATGCACCAGATGGAACACCAAAGGCCGGCGTAGCCTCCACCGGCCTTCACTACCGCGCCGACATCCTCAAAGACCTTCAGGGCATCGCCGACCGGCTTCACATCCCCAAGGACACCTACGACTGTCCTCGCCTCGGTGACTTTTACCCGTCCTGCAAGAACATCTTCTTCGAGGCGTGGCGGTCGTATTCTGTCCAAGGCGGCCTGCCTCTCGTCGGTTGGATGACCTGGATCATGCTCATCTCCGCCCTCCTCCTCGGCATCCAAGTCACGGCTCAGGAATGGATGATCAAGAAGCGACCATATTGGATGCGATGCCGGTGCTTCGTCCTCAAGCGCTATTGCTCTTGTCCCAGTGGCACCAGGGAGGAGATTGAGCAGCTGGACGACCACGTCTGGGACAAGGTTCGAGCGTCATACTGGGGACTACTTGCTGTCTACTTCCTGCTCCCAGCCTTTCAAGCTGCGTTCAGCGCCATTATCTTCCTCAGATGGATGGGTTACCTGGAGGGGCGGCTGCCGGAAGGTTTCAGCATGAATGCCAGAAGAAGCATGAAGGGCGAGGCATTGCTGTGGGTGGCTTTTCTTTCCAGCAGTGCGAGTGCACTCTGCATGGTTGTCAAGTGGTTGAGGAGCAGGCGGCCGAAGGGGTGGATGGAGGATCAGAATTTGCCTCCGTTAGGAGCCGAGGACGGCGTTAGGCATATTGGAGGCGACAGGAGGGAGGCCAGACACAGAGGGAGATATACTGACTAGGTATTGAAGCAGAGGGAAGATCCCTAAGCATTGAACGAAACACACGCGTTGAAAGAAATATATCTAAACCATAACTATCAGCCACTTTGTTCCTATTACCAGGTACTAAACTTACCATGCTCATAGTTGGCAACTCTCAGCGACAGGCTTCCTCCCAAATCCTTATCGCGCCAAGATGGCCAAATGGATGCCACCACATTTGTCAGTCAACCCCGCAATCCCGCAACCCCAAATCCCCACGACTCGTCAATGGCGATAACCAGCCTGACCGACACGGTGTGACCGGCTTCATACTAGCACTCACCCGGGTCCGGGGCCGGACTCGGTCCGGCGGTTCGGCTTGTGGTTGAACGAACATCCCTTGGGGATGCAGTGCGCCTCCTCGTCATCTCTCGCATATATTTCTCACCAACCAATTGCTCGCAGTGCTTCAGGTAGCTAGCTCCTCCCAGTCCATCATGATGTTGTCGTCAACTTCTCTCAGACTGGCCTCTTTGCGCCAGCTGTCAACCGCTCGCCATTCAGTCCGCTCATTTAGCCATAACAGCCTTCAATCCCACCTCGTTGTTCCCTCACAGCGTCTCGCCAAACTTCAACCCGCTCCCAGCACTGCTCCCATCGCTCAACAATCGGCCTCCTTCGCTACCAGCGCCGATGCCGTCGCCCCTGCGGCTTCGGCGCCCGAACCTCAAGAAGAGAACCAAAACTTTGCCGCCATCGCCACGGGAGGGATCCCGTACCCGGGCATCCCCAAGATCGAAGACCCCTACCAAAAGCGCCAATGGCAGCTCGAGCACATGGCCGGCGCGTTTCGCGTGTTTGCCCGCCTGGGCTTCACCGAGGGAGCCGCTGGGCACATCAGCGTGAGGGACACGGTCGATCCCGATACGTTTTGGATTAACCCGTGAGTTGCTTGCACATCACCTACCTACCCGCTCACCATAGAATGGACACCTTGGCTCACACCTGCTTGCAGAATGGGCGTCCACTTTGGCATGCTCAAGGCCAGCGACATGGTACACATTGATGAAAACGGTCGCGTCATCGGCGGCAACCGCGTGGCTGTCAACGCCGCCGGCTTCATGATTCACTCGGCCATCCACCGCGCCCGACCCGACGTGCACGCGGCGTGCCACGCGCACTCGAAATACGGCAAGGCGTGGTCGACTTTCGGCCGCCCGCTCGACATCCTCAACCAGGACGCGTGCATGTTCTGGGAGAACCAGAGCGTCTACAAGAGCTTCGGCGGGGTGGTGCTTGCCGCCGAGGAAGGCGAGCGCATCGCCGAGGCGCTGGGGCCGACGAACCGCGCCGTGGTGCTGCAGAACCACGGCTTGTTGACGGCGGGGGGCACCGTGGACGAGGCGGCGTACTTGTTTTCGTTGATGGAGAGGTCGTGCGAGGTGCAGTTGTTGGTTGAGAGCGCTGGGTTGCCAAAGGTTCCGATTCGGGAGGATGAGGCGCGGTTTACGTACGAGGTTAATGCTGACCCGGTAAGTCCAAGACGTTAACCGAGGGGGGGGGGGGGGGGGGGGGGGGGGTTGAATGCTGACAAGTTGGTAGGAGACGCTTTACACCGAGTTCCAGCCTGATTTGCGGTATGAGATTTGGAAGTCTAACGGGGAACTCACGGATGGTTTGTAGAGGGGATGTTGACTTGATGATGGACTTTGTTAGCAGAGCGTGAAGGGAATCCTTATCATACGACCTTTTATTCGTTGACTTATCAATAAGTGCGTATTCTTAATAGGGGAGTCTGAATAAGATATGACCCTCACCGACGAAGCAAATCCAAGGCCATCACTCCTCTTTCTCCTCCACCAAGACCCGTGGACGGAGTTCTTAGTACTATTGTAAGCAGGTAAGACACGGTTGAGCTCATAGCCCATGATTCGACTAGCGAACTGCCGCCTGCTCTCTGCTCTTCATCCAATATTCTTATGGCATGTCAGTTTCGTTTTATCAGAGGGCATCTGGCGGGCAGACAGCACACTGACCTGGAGCGATGAGAGACTGCTGCTTTTCGGAGACGATCGAGTCAACCAAGATCAGCGACTCCTCAAGGCTTCGAAGCTGCTCAAGGTTCCTAGCATCCTTGGCAAAGGTTGAATACGGTTTATGGATTCAATTAAATCGATGAACACTGGCAATAATCCCTCCAGGAACCTCCAGGAACCTCCAGGAGCAGGCTCATGATTAGCGGCCTGGACGCCGGCCGGGCTTTTAAGTCTTCCGGGGACTGTTAGCGGGGTATTCACGGGGTCGGTCCCATTGCATCACTGGACCCTTCAATTCCATCAGGATGAGGACAAGACTCAACTCTTGTCATCCAGTCTCACAAATATCTTTCTTCCGTGACTAATTTCTACTACATCTCGCATGGAGAAAGAAAAGAAACTCCTTTCTCAACACCGACCACCGCGAAGGAACTGGCCCATCGCCGCCTGTCTCGCCAGTGTCGTCTTCCTGAGCACAGTCTCCAACTTGCGCAGCTTCAGATACGGCCATGGCCATGATCACATCTGCCACCACCACGTCCAAACCAACCGTGTATACGGCACCTTCCCCAAACACGACGACCCATTCCGCTTCATCCCGTGCACCAACCTAACCCTCCCGCCCGAGCTCGACGACCCGGAGCCTCACACCACCTGGAACGCCCTCTACGACCCGGCTCCCGACCGCTGGAGCTGGGGAAATGGTAACGGCACCCTCGACAGCCAAAGCCACGACGGCGATGACCCCTACGCGGGCCGGGGCATCTTCCTCTGCGGCTACATGGACGTGCCCCTCGACTACACCAACAAGTCCGACCCGCGCGTCGCCCGCCTCGCCGTGACAAAGTACCAAGTCTCGGGCCTGGCCCGCCTCGACGGCACCTCCCCGCGCGGCTCCGGACTCAAGAGCCAGAGGACCCTAGTCGTCGAGCCGGGCGGCCCGGGCGGCAGCGGCACCAGCTACGCGTGGCGCGCCGCCGAGCTGGTCACGGAGCGCTTCAGCGGGGGGAAGTTTGACGTGCTGGGCTGGGATCCCAGGGGGGTCAACGCCTCGCTGCCGGCCGTCTCGTGCTTCCCCTACGACGCGGACCGGGACCGCTGGGCGTTGCTGGCGGGACAGTACTTCGACGAGTCGTTGTCGTCTGCTCTGGCGCAGCTGCGCGTCGCGGATGCGCTCAACGACGCCGTGTTCCACGCCTGTTGGCGGAAGCACGGCGATCTGCTACGCTTCGTGTCGACGGCGTTTGTTGCCCGGGACGTCGAGGAGATCCGCAAGGCGCTCGGCGAGGACGAGCTGACGGGATACTTTGTCAGCTACGGCACCGGCATCGGCCAGACGTACGCAAACATGTTCCCCGGCAGCGTCGGGCGCTTGATCCTCGACGGTACCGAGTACGTGAGGGACCACCGGCTGCTCGGGGGGTTTGGCTGGACCGCGCTGGACAACGCCACGGATGCGTGGCGGGACGGCTTCATCGGCGAGTGCGTCAACGCGGGGCCGGCCAACTGCGCGCTCGCGAGGCCGAAAGACGGACACACGGCGGCCGTCGTCACGGCAAAGGCCCTCGAGAAGCGCATGCAGACGCTCATAAACTCCCTAATCGAGAGGCCCGTCCCGGGATACACCGACTTTAGCGGCCCGTCCATCGTCACCTACTCGGCGCTCGTCTCCGTCATCTATTCGTCCCTCTACAACGCGCGCAGCTGGCCCGCCCTAGCCCAAGTCCTCTCCGAGCTCGAAGACGGCAACTCGACGCTCGCGACAAGGCTCATCGAGCGCCGAGCCTGGGAATACGACCCGACCCTTCCGTCCTCGCCGACAACCCGCCGCCCGTCTTCGGATGAACTCACCTACGCCGTCATCTGCGCCGACTCGTACGACGCGCCGCAACCCCGCGACGGCCTCGCCTGGTGGGCGTCCCTCTGGACCAACATGACACGCACCTCGTGGGTCGCCGGCAACGCGCGCTTCCACGTCGTCTTCCCCTGCCGGCACTTCCCCAAGTACTGGCCTTTCCCCGCCGAGGTCTTCCGCGGGGACCTCAACGCCACGCTGCGCCGCCCGGTGCTGCTCGTCGCCGAGACGTACGACCCGGCCACGCCGCTGCGCAACGGCCGGCGGCTGCTGGCCGAGATGGGCGAGAATGCGCGGTTGGTGGCGCACCACGGGTACGGGCACTCGTCGAGGGATACGTCGAGGTGTACGGATGGGATTGCTCGGGCGTACATCTTAAGAGGGGAGGTGCCTGAGGAGGCGGAGACGGCATGCTTTGCGGATGAGAAGCCGTACTTGTATGGTGTTGAGGGTGGGGTGTCGGCGGCGGCGAGGGGGGAGTGGGATCCTGTTGAGGAATGGATCAAGTATGCTGGGACGCCCATTTAAGACATTACGATATATAACCAAGTTTGCTATATATAACCATGTTCACAGCACCTTGAGTAGCAACCCGGTCTCAGTCGTTACTAGACCACCAGTCGCCGACTCAAGGGGATTACAGCGTATCGAGCGTCTTGGACATCACAAAGATGAAGTTTGTTGAAAGAATAAGGAGCTCCTTATTAGATAGCAATGCGGCACCATCATCTTATACCATGCATCTCTGGACTCAAGAAAACCACTCGAGCATCTCCGCCCCCAACTCTCCTCCGCACCTAACTCCCAACTCTCCAAACGCCCATTCCCAAGGAACCGAAACTGTTGTCAATCATAACTCATAACCCATCTCGCACTTACCGTAGCATCTCGTCGTGGCGTCCCATAGCAACGCTCTAATGCAAGGCACATGGACGCGACCCGCCGATGAAACAGGAACCGACGACCAGAAGCATTGAATACGTCATTGAGCCATGTGGTATTAAACATTATTCAAATCGTCCCTAACCTAAATTTGTAGCATTATCAATCGAAAACGAACGTCTCGTGACGGAGAAATCTAAAAGTAGGTAAAAAGGTCGCATGCCAAACACCATAAGCCACCTGACCCACGTGTCGTGATACTTGCCGCCTCACTTATACCAGTCACGTATAACATGCATACAATCAGGCGCAAGAGGTAACTCACCATACAATAATAAAAACAGGGTACTTTCGCCCGAAAATGACCGCGACGAGTGGAGCGATTACGGCATCGATTCGTCAATGAATGAATGACCTGTCGCTCGTAAGAATGAGAGAGAATAAGATGAACAGAAATCATTAGTGTCATGAGATACACAGGTTTATGTACAGCCGCACTACTTATATACAACACCCTGCCACCCCCTTGTGCTAAACCACCCGCTTCCTGCCTCCCGTCCGTCGCCGAATGGCGTCTGTGATGGGCTTCTGGATCTTGCTGATGGCTTCGTCTGGACTCCGTCTGATGTCCTTGGGGGAATAGGCTTCGCGACGGTATGCGAAGTGATGTTTCGGTGAGGGTGAAGGTGAGCGACGGTGAGGAGAGGGGAATCTCCGCGTCACCGTGGACTTGTACTCAATGTAGCAGGAGGCGATGGATTCTTGTCGGGGGGTGGGAGTATCAGAAGTTGGGGTATCGTCGCTGGTGAAATCGAACGCGTCAAAGGCATCTTCGGGAAACTGCGCCGCCGGGATGTCGTCCTCGATGTCGTCCTCAACACCATCGTGAAGTGCCTCCTCGACGTCGTCCATGGACGATGGGCTCTCTGCACAATCAGACATGGACGTGACAGCACTGTCACCGTCGTCCGACCGCGAGGTCTCGTCATCGTCGTGGACGTACGAACGGCTCAGGTCGGGAACAAAGGGTCCTGATTCTGAGCCCGAGAAGGACATGGATCGCGAGGGTGGGTTGGAAGAGTATCGGTGGGACTCCAAGTTGGGAGCGGGGGAAGACGCGACAGACTCCTCGGAAGTATCAGCAACCTCGGATTGAGGAGGCGACAGAGGAGCGTCAACAATATGAGAAGAAGGAATCTTGGTATGAATAGAGAGGGGTTCCTTGGTCATGACGACCTGGTCGTCGAAGAAACTGGTAATAGAGGCACCGTCGACGCTGCTCGCCGCAGTGCTCTCGGTTTTGACGCTGTTGGTGTCGGAGAAGGAAGAAGAGACGGAGATAGCGTCGTGGTTATCGTGTCGGTCGAGGTAGTTTTCAGGGAGGTAGCTCGCAAAGTAGCGGACGATTGAATCAAAAGACTTCGTCCGGAAGAGCTGGAGGGCGTATTGCCAGTGCTCCGAGTCCATGAGCTTCGGGTTGGCGATGATCTCGACCGCCAGCGACTCCAGAGACTCGTGGAGCTCAGAGAGACGCTGGCGTCGACGGACGGCCATCAGCCGGTGGAACTCATCGGGGGTCTCGGCGTCGCGGGAGATTTCGTAGACGTCGTGGTGGAAGGCCTCGGGGTCCTGGATACTGAAGGAGAAGGTATTGTATTGTTCGTGAAGGGTGGTAAAGAGGTCATCCCTCTTCATGCCGAATTTCCAGGCTGGCCATGCCCAGCCTGGATCGTCCATGTCGAAGTCACTGTAGTATGGGGGGTCTTGATGGTAGAATCGTGAATACTTTGGGGGGGTAGGATAGGAGGGGGGTTTAAGCCCAGTGGTGCACCGCGGTTTTGGTTTGTTGAAAGCTCGAGCGAGCTTTTCGATCTATATCATAGCCATGGCGAGTACAAGGTGCTTGTCGAGGGTTCAGCGGTCGGTAGAGAGCTGAAGCGGACGAGCAGTGGGCGATTGCAGTGAATGTTTTGCGGGCGGGCGTGCTGGGTTGAGCGGTTCGTGGGCGGATGGGGACTTGTGTGGGCGTGGTGACGGTGATGAAAACAGGAGCGCTGGTGGTTTGGGGTGTGCCAACTAGCAACATATTCCAGAGCCACGGTCGCCCCCAAGCCCAGGAAAAAATTGTGGCCTGAGGCAGAGAGAGTGGCACCCAACATGGGTTTTAATTGGATGCATTGACCTCCGTTCGGGCACGCGAGACTTCGAGTGCATCACTCCGCCACTTCGCAAAACCAATCAGAGCCCTGCTGAAAATCCAGACGTCCAATCATGAAAGAATTGGTGGGCCGCGCTGAATGCGTGCAACCAATTGGAAACACCTCTCACACACCTACCGGGTCTAAGGAGGCATGGTCCCACCTGTGCATGAGTGGATTTGCCACACTGTCCAGTCGATTCCATGCAGGCTTCGCTCAGCGCCCCATCAACGAAATCCATGCGTCTCCCGAAGTCGGCATTTTTACATCTGGGTTGAAAACACGCGCTGATTGTGAGAGGGAGGGCTTTGTTGTGATTTTTGTCGCCAGCCCTCCTGCCCAGCGCCTCGGGTGTCTTGATGGTGTTGGAATGTTGCTTATCACCTTACCTCTTCACTTCAATCGTGTTGGTTGCCTGACGTCGCGCTGATTTAATCCCGGCAAGGCGCGATTTCCTACTGGCTCTGCAAGTTATTGTGACAATCTGACCACCCCCTCATCCGGATCTGGCTAGGTGGCCTGCTCGCGTGAAATGACGACCTGGTCATGGTAACGAGCTCCGTTACGGACCGGGAAACGGTAGTTATCGCTTCGTTTGGGGAGACTCCAGGTCCGCACAAAATAAACTGACCGCAGCGAAGAAGCGAGCCAGATTGACGTTGATGCCGATGCTCGCTGATTGTTCACGGAAATGACATCCATGGCAAGGCTGTCAACTGTAAGACACTTTCATCAGTTCCAAGGCTGGCTGTGGGCCGCAGCAACAGATGACATTCAACAGTGAAGGAACTCTGAGGTCATCAACTTACGAATATGGGGCAAAGATCCAAGGCCAACAGAAAAAGGTTCACGTGATCGTAACCACCGAGAGCACCGTTCTTTACGAAAGAGTCGTCGGCATCTTCCGCCAAGGTCATCTGGCTTCGGAGTCATTCGCGGTTCGCAGTTGCATCGTCTTGCCCTATCGACGAAGTCGTCTGGACAAGACGGTGTGATGGAGAGGAAAGCGTCTGCCGCGTTTCTTAACAGCGGGTGGTCAGATCAGCTGGATCGGTCCTGCAGTGGTCGTGACGATGCAGGACTCGAAAAGGATGTGGGCAAATCCTGGCAATTCTGTCTGGCCTCGGGGCTTATTGAGCACAGCCGCAGCAAGCGCTTCGGCATGTGGCTCAACGGTTCCCCTCAGCTAGGCACAGCCACAATCCCCAAATGGCCTTGCCGTCAGCCCAGCCCTACGTTTCCGTCCTCTCCCGTCCTCGCCCAGGTTGCAAAATGATGCCACCTCATCAATTGACTTCCCGTCGACTTTCATCCAGCCTTTGTGCTTGCCATAGGCCTCCATCCCCCCAGTTTTCCCACCCAAAGCACCCAGGCACCCGTTGGCGCGCCGCTCCTCCCGCTGGCTACCGCCTCGAGCTGCTGCCTCGATTCGAGGACAAGGCTTGTCAGATTCGCCAGCGCAACAAAAGCAGAAGCAGACGCTTTCTCACTGAAAGTGACAGGGTCAGTTCCTCCCCGCAGAGGCTGAGACGAGTCAATCAGCAGGCCTTAGCAGCTCGCATTCTGCCCCCATCAAAACGGCCCTGGGTTGTCCTTCTGATGTGCGTCTCTCGCCCTTTTCCTTCCTCTCCTGCCCCATAATCAACCATTTTTATTCCATCCTATTCCACGTGCCGCTTCTCTCCTGTTCCTGCAATTGCATCGTATGTAAAAACCTACCTACGCCTGCACCCCATCTCTCTCAGAGCCTCCCCTCTTCGCGCCGCCAACCAACCCACCCACTTCTGCAAAATCTCGAGTCCCCTTTTTTCTCTTTTGCTCCCCGCCTTCTTCTCAGTCCCGCCAGAGCTGATTGACTGCGTTGCCTTGTCTCGCCTCCCTTACGGATAAACTCCCACCCACTCACGACTCAAAGACACTCGACCGCCTCGCTAGACACGACGTCTCGCCGTCAGCCCCGGGCTTAGCACACGACACAATTGAGAAGCACAGCACAGCACAGCACAGCTAGCACAGCACGCACAGCACAAACCTCAATTTCCACGACGAGTCATATTCCCAATTCCATCATCCCCCATCCGCCTCTTACTCTCCCAACTGCTGAGTTTCTCATCTCGGTTGGCTTGTCGACTCCGAGGTACATTTACTCGCCTTTTTCTTGTCTCATCACCCGCCTACCATCTGCTATCCAGCCCTTCCTGTTTGCTTACCAACGCCGCATGGGCCGTTCGTTAGGCACGTTGACCTCATATGGCCGATCCCAGGCTGGAGCCTTCAGAAGGCTCTGAGGCTCATACCGTGCCCTTTTCGCAGTCTGACTTCGATGCTCGCTTCAAGGGCATCCGCGTCGAGGAGTCTGTTCCTCTGACCGATCCCGAGGACGTTCCCCTCGATATCCTCCACGTTGAGGATCACCACCACAAGCAGGGCATCCGCATCCTCGTCCGGCCCCTTACCAGGTTTCCAGGGTCGCGGTCTGTCAGTCCTGGCAGTGACAGTTGCCAGTGGCTGGCTCTCCGCGCCGAGGTGGCCTCCTCGGAGTCGCCAGAGCACAAGGTCCTCGCCGTGACTCAGACTTCCAAGGATATCAAATTCTCCGTCCGCATCCCCGGCGAGACCCAGGACGACACTCCGCGGCCTCCTCTGTGGTGCGAGCTGTACTACGATCCTGCCAGTGACAAGGTAATCTTCCTAAACAAGTCGGACGTGCCAATCTCCCTCTCGGGCGTATCCCAAACTCCGCTGTCGAGCCCTCCGCTCAGCGCTGCCCACATCATCAATCCGGGACTGGCCAAGGCGCTGAGGCCCGGAACGTGGCGCATCACTGTCCGAGACATTGCCGTTCTCGACTTCAGGATCCTGGAGAAGCGCCCAGTAGTCGTGTACGAGTCTCGCCCGCCTGCCTTGGTCGAGACTACCTCGTCGTCGAGCGGTTCCTCCATTAACTTGAGTGGCAAACGAGCCTTGACCCCAGAATTAGATGAGAAGCGAGTTAAGCGCCGTGTCTCGGACCCGGATACGCCTGACGATGACGGAGTCATCATGTTTCTGAGGCCCGACGCCAACCCACTCGTCTTCCCCCTTCCCAACGGTCGCGAGAGCAAGGAGCTTTCTGCCGTTGACGCCCAACCACTGCTCGATGCCGAGAAGGGCCAAACCATTGCGGTGCCGGGAGGAGTGTGTGAGCTTGATCAGTACCAGCTGACCAAGCGAGAGCCCATCGCGTCCACAGCTCTGTCGGCCGTCTACACGGCCGAGCATTCGCAGGTCTCCGACCTTGTTACGGTCAAGGTGCTCAAGACCCGCGTCGCAAACCCCAACGAGAAGCCCTACGTGCACGAACGAAACGTCATCCGTCAGGCCGACATGTGGCTGCGCGAGTGTAATAGCCAGGAAGATCTCGAGCACGAATCCATCGTCCGATACTATGGCGGCGATGCCCGCTTCCTGTCGTTGTACATGGAGCATGTGGACGCAAAGGACCTCACGGCCCCCCGATGGAGGAACAGGGCGAATGACGAGTTCCAGGGCGACCGAAATGACGCACGCAGGATCCTTACAGACATTGCCAGCGCCTTGAGCTACATCCACGGGCGCACGCTGGTCCACAACGACATAAAGCCCGCCAACATCCTGTACTCTCCGGAGCGCGGCGCCGTTCTCTGCGACTTTGGCCTCTCGACATTGGCCAGCAACTCGCCAAACAGCGGCGGGACACCGTACTACGTCCCCCCTGAGTTCATCGGACGAAAGCTCCGTGGCCCTGCGTCGGACGTTTGGGCATTGGGTATCACCATGCTCTACGTCTTACGCAAGATCCCTTTTCCGGACCGTCGCGCTCGCCGCCAGCATCCTCGACCGCTGTACTGGCAAATTGCCGGGGTTAACAACCCGACGCTTGCGCACAAGCAATACGGCAACGGACAGTCGGCAGTGAGTCAGATGCGTGACTGGTTAACCGAGATGTACGACGCTCGCGCGAAGCTCAACCTGGACGATCTGCTCGAGCGGCTCGTTATGGAGATGCTCACCCCAAATCCCCAGCAGCGCATTACCATGGCCGGGGTATTGAAGGAGCTGAGCGCGGATAATAGCCCGCCCTGATGTGGGTTGAATGACTGATAATGCCCAAGGGGCTAGATTGAATGATTTACGTGGGAATCTACCATTTACGTTGGCCATTGCAAATCACACCCCCCTCTGTTTTCTTGGTGTTGAAATGGAGTACCGTACACCTTTTATTCGTGGAAACTGGCCATGAGCTGGCTTTACAAGATGACCGGGTGAGTAAGGGGGAGACGAAGCCAAAGACATGCTTCGGCTGACTGACGACCAGATTGAACATACAACATAGACGGCTACACAACAAGGCCGAGCTAGGCCATCTTGGGGGCATGTTAACACGGCGGAGTATCGGCGCATTTGTTAAAACGTTGAGTGTATTAGAGCACGGGACGGTTCCGTCATTTCTTTGTGAGCTCGTAGGCATCATGTATATCCATTATAGAACAATTGCATTGTCTCGTTCGTTTCTCATCCGCTTCCTTCGTAATTACATTCACAGACCAAAGCCCATGGCGAACAGAGCAGCAAGTCCCGCGACCGAAGTCACGGCAACCTTGTTGACGCCCAAGACGCCCGCGGCACTGTCATCGTCGCTGCTGTCGCTGGAGTTGGAGTTGCTGCTGCTGTTGCTCTCGGCATCCAGGGTGACCTGGTCTGTCACCTCGACGTACTCGACCTCGGAGGTGCAGTTGCTGGGGCCCTTTGCGCCCTTCTTGAAGCGGATGTCGGCGCAGTTGTACAGGGCGACGCCGCTCTCGCCGCCGGTGATGACCTGGATGCTGGCGACGTCGCCGTCCCGCACCTCGACGTCGTCGGGGAGGGCGAGCTTCTCGACGCAAAGCTGGCCCGGGGTGGTAACGTTCCAGAAGTCGGGCGTCAGGGACACGTTGAAGTTGGACGAGTTCTTGCCCAAGCCGAGGTTGATGAAGACGAAGGTGTAATCGTGGTGCAGGTGCAGCTTGATGGCGCCGCCTTCGAGGGGCCAGTCGGTGACGTTGCCCGCGCCGTAGTCAGCGCCGGCGCCTGGAGGATGAGTGAGGTTAGCACGGGCACAAGTGGGGAGAGGATGAGTGAGGATGGGGGGGCGAGTGAGGATGAGACGGAGAGACGGGTGAGAATGGGAGGGAGGGCACACAGGGGAAGAGGTATTGGCTGTAGGGCGAGTTTTCCTCCTCGGAGAGAGTGTCGGCTCGCCATTCGGGGAATTCGAGACCGAAGTGGGCGGTCGCGAACTTGGCCGCAGCCAGGGCGAGGAGGGTCTTGGTGGCCAGCATGTTGATAAGAGGCAAGTTTCGGAGGTTTAAAGTAGGGGTATATATAAAGGCAGCAAGGAATTGGAAGAGACGATCGAGGAGACGGGTTACATATCCGAGAAAGAAAAGACGGTCGCAACCACCGCCTTTATACCTCTCGACCCTCCTCCTCCCCTCTCCCCCCGAGACACGGAAACACGGTTCACGGCTACGAATTATGCTTGACCAGCTAAGCTTAACTTAGCTCCTGCCGGTGAGGCGACTAGCGTGAGTGATATTTGCGCGCCCGGCGGGAGGACGTATGAATTCTCACGCAGTGGCACAACAGCATGAAGGCTTGCAAGCCACGGTGGTTCGGAGGGGAGCCTCGGAGGGTCGGGGCCGGGTGCGAATCTCGCGTGGGGTGGTCTCCGGGCACTTTGAGTGCCGTTGTCACGGGGTGAGCGGTGATACCTACGGCCGGCACGGGGTGACTTGTTGGGGAGTGAATCTATTTCCCATAATTGTTTTCTCTGGTGAATCGGCTGTGAATGTCCGTTTTTACCTCTCCTTCAACTCCTGTCCAAACCATCCTGATGCCAAGGCTTCCGAATCTCTGCTGAAATATTCACACACTGCACTGGCGCGGGGTGCACGCCTTGCCCCATTCGGAGAGGAAAAGTGTGGATGGAATAACTTGCTCAAATGGACGCACCGATCCCTGCTTTTGCGAGGAGCAATATTTGCATTTCTTGGTAGGCGAACAAGCGATTCCCTTGAGAATTAAAAAGTCCTGTGGCCCGCGATGGCGGCAGGTGACGAGGAATTGACGACTCCCATTGGCGCACGAGTGGTGGGAGCGGTTTTGGTGCAGGGTAAATCGCCGCGAATATATGTGAGACTCGAGGGAGGTCGGTTGTCACCCCGAGCCTGGAGGCAGCACTTGGCGATGGGAATAGGCAGGGAGTACTGGGTAGGCTGTGTAGTTTCACCGGTGTCAACGTTGAGTTACAGGAACCGCACGCAGTAACGAGTCCAAAGAGGTTCGTTGCACTACTTTTAGTAGCATCTAGGACCGGACCGACCAAACGGCTGCTAGATGTTTGGCAAGAGTGAGCACTTCCCACTAGCACTGACAATATGCCTCTCTCTAACTTATGCTCAGTAAGTAGCCAGTGATCGAATTACCCTAGACCAATAAGATATTGCCATGCCACGATTGTCGATCGTGTATCCTTGCAATTGGAGCAACTTGGTGGACTTGCCTTTTATCTCGGCATACTGGCTGGGGACGTGCCTGGGTGAAGTTGTAGCGATAACCAGGTGTGCAAAGGTAGGTTTGAAGAAAATTACATTGGAAGTGCCTTTTACAAAGAGGAATAATCTGAACTGACAAGTCAGGCTTTCTTTTCACCATGTTCTACCAACCTTGACACTGCCCAATGCAGTGTCATGATCTAGTACGATCACGTGACGTGTCATGGAGATGCTTCTCAATCTCTGTCCCACTTTCCAAGGCGGCTGCCTCGCACATCAACGACATCCATCAACAATCAACATCAACATCAACATCAACATCGAATTAGCTATGGATCCGGGACGCCGAGCCATGATCGCCGGAAACAGATCCCCCACCCGACGGGACGTGACCTCTCCAAGGCACGATCCCAACACCCGAATCGCAAAGTCTCGACCCCCGGCCTCGAAGAGTTCCGCAAGATACCTGACCCAAGACGAACAGTCGCGCCAGTTCGTGGCTGACGAAGACAAATTCGTCCTGAAGCAATCCAAGAAGAAGGCCGACATCCGAATTCGAGAGGGTCGAGCGAAGCCCATCGACTACTTGGCCTTTAGCCTGAGATATATCGATTCCGACCGGGACGTGTTCGACGAGCATGAAGGCGACTTGGATATTGACGTTCCTGCCCCGGATGATGTCGTCAAATCCTTGAACGCCGCTCAGATTTCGGAGCTAGTCACCGAGATTGAATCCTACCATATACTCGAAACAAACTCGAGGAACCGAGAATACTGGAGAGCTCTCAAGACGCTCTGCGTCGACCGAAAATCGAAGCTGAACCCCCAAGGGCGGGATGAGCGTGTAGTCGGCAGTGTGTCCAATGACATTGACAAGATTCTGGCGCCAAAGACCCACGAACAGCTCGAGGCGCTGGAGAAGCAGATCAAGGCGAAGCTTCGCTCCGACGAGGATATCGACA
This sequence comes from Thelonectria discophora, assembly GCA_911649645.1. Taxonomy (NCBI): domain Eukaryota; kingdom Fungi; phylum Ascomycota; class Sordariomycetes; order Hypocreales; family Nectriaceae; genus Thelonectria; species Thelonectria discophora. The sequence continues at coordinate 2,035,622 of CAJVRK010000008.1, read as the reverse complement.
CCGACTACTGGGAGCAGTTGCTGCGCAGCCTGCGTGTCTGGAAGGCTCGAGCAAAGCTGAGCTTGGTCTGTGAGGTGATCAAGTCGAATCGAATCGCCGCACTGAGAGAGAAGAACCCGACAAAAGCGAAGGCATTGGAAGACGGTCTATCGACCGATATCCCGTCTGTTACACAGGCGGTTGCGTCTTCATCGGCTGGCGAGGCATCCAGGCAGGACGTTTTGTTCGCTAACCGCAACGCGGCATCCGCAGCTCCTCCGAGCACTCGCTTCTCCGAAACAGACAACACCGACTTCTCGCAGGCCACCAAGGCCTTGTACGAGCGCGAAGTGGCTCGAGGTGTGGACGAAAACGAAGAAATCTTCGCGAGCGAGGAAGCTCTTGCTGGCGCTTCCAACCCACAATGGTCGGATAAATACAGGCCTCGAAAGCCTCGATATTTCAACCGCGTGCAGATGGGATACGACTGGAACAAGTATAACCAGACCCACTACGACCACGACAACCCGCCGCCCAAGGTCGTTCAAGGGTACAAGTTTAACATCTTCTACCCGGAGCTCATTGACAAGACGAAAGCTCCCACGTTTCGCATCATTCGAGAGCATGGACGGAGACGAGGAGAGTCGTTTGCTGCGGCCGGAGAGGAGGACACGTGCCTCATCCGCTTCATTGCAGGCGCTCCCTACGAGGATATTGCGTTTCGAATCGTCGACCGGGAGTGGGACTATAGCGGGAAACGGGATAGGGGATTTAAGAGTTCATTTGACAAGGTATGTTACAACGGTATTCTGGCTTCTCGTTTGGCATACAAACGGCTGCTCTCGGAGCAGTGTTTGCCGAGGGACATTGAGGGCACGCCCAGCCCAGTGCAGGCAAGCCACAAGCTGCGAGACGCCCAATGCAGCCGTCCCCAGTCTTCCTTGTGCATTGTATCCTTGTTGGACCATGGCAGCTGACCCCTCTCTCCTCCTAGGGCATCCTCCAGCTGCACTTTCAGTTCAAAAAGGTATGTACCCTTGTTTCTCTCTCCCCCTCTCTCCCACCCCAAGAGAAGAAAATAGAAGGCGTTTGCTTTTGGATGGGACTGACTCGTCATGTGTAGATCTTTTACAGAAAGTAAGCTCGTATCGAGCCTCGTTGGCTCACCGCCTCGAGCGAGGCGCATTGTCTCTATCTATTTGCTTCGTATGTCGCTGCCTTGAGCATGCATACAGCGTCGGTACAAACACACAACCATTTCGGCCTTACCGCGCAATTTTAGCGAAGGAGAAGATTGGGCAACAGGAATAGGAGCATCCACGGATGCAATGGTTTTCGGCAGCGGTCGGCAGCAGTCGGCAGCAGCAGCAGTCGGCAGCAGTGTCAGCAGCGGTGCGACTTACCGGTACAGGATCTCGGTTCATAGATCTCCCCTTGACAGCTCAGCACCTAATCACGGCGGTGGATCGACTTGTGTCACCCTCCGCAGAGTTCTTTGCCTCCCATCTCTTCCCCGGGACACGTTTTTTATGAGATGCTCACCCCTCTTGGACTCTGTCTCCCCTCTCCCCTGCGGACGACCAGGCACCCCCTCCAGCAAGGTAGAGGGCATATGCCTGTCTGTCAAGTAGCTTTTATGCAGACAGTCAAACCTGGCAGCCGGAATGAGGCACATAGCCCGGCTTCCTGTTGCGCGCGAATCCAGACGGGTTCTATGTGGGCTCGGTATGAGGCCCCTCGCATCCCTGCGACGTTTGATTGCTGAAAGGGTTGTCCATTCGCGAGAAGATGGCAAGCAAGGAGGGTTGACGCATTGAGCTTCGCCTATCTTTTTTTGTCTTCGATGTGGTTGTTGTTTCGTTGAGAGCGCAAGACGTCTTTGATGGGTAGCCAGCCGTCGGTGAGGAGGCTTGACGTGTGATTACACGCCCATCCACGAGCATCCAGCACGGAGCCGCAGTGCAGCGTGATGAATTGCTTGGACAAGCTTCCACGGCCCGGGGGCGAATACGTCCACGGCTCCCATGAGATGAAAAAATAAAAGCAGGGCTTCAATCAACGCTCGGGTCGGGCGGGCAGTGTTGATTGGTGCGCCGAGCCGTATCGCCAGCTGATGCAACTTCCCGTTGCGCTGAGGTGACTCCTTCCTGGAACACAAACGGCCGGACTACCTTTTGGTGATTGTGCGGCCGATTGGCGAAATGTGCAAGGCCCCGATGCGACACTGAGCGACACTGGCTTCGCCCCCAGGATGAGATGGCAGATGGGGGAAGAGAAGGGCGAGAGTGTGACATCAGGAGCAGGGAGAGACCGAGAAGACCAGGGGGGAGAGGAGACCGCCTACTGCTCAGAGCAATGTTGCACACACTGGGGCATACATGGCTAGACCCATGCAGAGAGAAGCCAAGCCAAGCCGCGGAGGAGAGACTCCACACAACGAGGACGCCGGGGGCGTGTGGCATGGAGCATGGAGGCGTACCTTGGCGGCGCTCGGTACAGTCGACAAAGTACACACAGCTGTCATGTAAGGGCTTGCGACGGCCTGCAAGCCACAGCCACATCCACATCGACACCCACCTGGGCAGGTTTGCACCTGGGGTGAAGAGGCAGAGAGAGAGAGAGAGAGAGAGAGAGAGAGAGAGAGAGAGAGAGAGAGAGAGAGAGAGAGAGAGAGAGAGAGAGAGAGAGAGAGAACACAAGCGCACATTGCGCACACAACTCGCAGCACACACGCAGCACACGCAGCACGCATCAGGCAGCCACACAGCGCAACTCACAAGGCAAGCTATGATGCTTGCAGGCCCCTGGACACCCAACCTCCGAGCCAAGGGGGTGTCCCCCGGGCACTACCGTCCCGTTTGATGCTGCTGCCATGGCCGTTGAATTGGGGGGAGGCTTTGTTCCCGACCACACGCCCCCCCTTGGGCTCTTTTACAGTACCTACCTTGACCACCAGCGTTCGTTTGGCCTGCAACCAGACTATTGGGATACGTTGGGTGAGCTCCGTCTACAAGCATCCCATATGTTTATCACTCGGATGGCCCTGCGGCCCCTACCCAGTTTCGTCTCAAACGGGACGACCATGTTTCCTTCTGGGCCTAAAGGAGCGAGCTCGTCCCGCAAGTCAAATATCGCCGTCTGTCCTTTCTACTCGCCTGGCCTCGTCTCATTGTTGCGATTGTGACGCCCTGCCATCTCCCGTCCCTCCCCTTGCTGGCACTCACACTCACACTCACCTTCGCTTTCCCTCCATCTCTCCCTTTTCCCCATCACGCCCATACGTACCCTTGCCCCAATCTACTTGCCTCGTCTTGCTTCCATCATACATACCTTGCATACATACATACACGAGTTGACAAGGCCAAACTGCCACGAGACCAGTCTGTGCTGCGGTTCCCAAGCGACCTTCTTTAACTTCTCCCTTCCGACCATGGATCCACCATTCTCTGAAGGCGAGCAGTCTTGCAGCTACACGAACCAACAGATGGTCGCAGGTGGCGGTCAACAATCAAGTTGCGTGTCGGAGCTTTCCAACATGGAGTCATACTACACTCCTTCGCCGGTTGCTCAAGAGCTGTCACCTCACCCGTCAGAAACGGGCTCTCTGCCTCCAGCCTCAACCCTGTATCAACAACAGCATCAGCATCAGCAACAGCAACAACAACACCCGCGATCCACGCAGAGCCCCGGAGGCGCACTCGCTTCCATGACATCAAACCCGCAGCAGGTCCCGAGAAGCCATCACATCTGGCCGTCTCCCCCTCCCGGACCCGACGAGCTCGACAACTGCTCGTATGACGGGTCTCCGACGTGCGGCAGCAGCCAGCCCGGATACAACCCCTCGCCCGTCTCGCCAAAGACGTGGTCGTCCCCGCACCATGGCTATCAGCATACTTCGGATCCGTTCCCGCAACACCACCAACAGCATCAGCATCAGCAGCAAGACTCCCTCAAGAGCCTCCAGCTCGGAACTCCGACGTCCATGAGCGGCCTTCCCCTCCCCATCCGTGGCTCGCAGACTCTGCCTTCTCAAGCGGGTCGTTGCATTGACGGGATGCCCCGAGAAGGCTCGCTCGTGTCCCTCCAAGATCTGGCGACGACCAGGGGCTTCTCAGGAACGCACTCTCCGGTGGATCTCGACTTGAGCGAGGCGCCACCCACGAACCACAGGCTTTCTAGCATGCCGAGCTCAGCTTCGAGGAACATCAACGACCACGGGCCAACCCACAGCAGCAGCAGTAGCAGCAGCAACAACAACAACAAGGGAGAGGAGCCGTACGCGCAGCTAATCTACCGAGCCTTTATGAGCCGACCCGACTACTCCATGACGCTACAGGAGATTTACCAGTGGTTTCGAGAGAACACGGACAAGGCCAAGAGCGAGAGCAAGGGCTGGCAGAACAGCATCCGGCACAACCTGAGCATGAACTTGGTAAGCAAAGACTCGGGTCATCTCCTTTGACCTTTGTTGGCTGACGGACAACTCCTTGTCACTGTAGGCCTTTACCAAGCAAGATCGAAAGCCGGCGTCGACGTCTGTGACCATGATGGGGGACCAAGCGGCTGTCCCGCCCATGCACGAGGCCAAGAAGTCGACCGAGTGGGTGTTGGCCGACTGGGCGGTCCGCAACGGAGTGCAGAGCACCACGCGATATCGCAAGGGGAACCCGTCGCGCAGCCGACACAGCAACAGGATGCCCTCTGGCGGACACGGCTTCCACTACGGCTTCGAAAATGGCCGCGTGTCGACAAAGGCCACAAGCGGTCGGAAGGGCGGGTGTGCTACCAGCCGATCGAGGCTTCGCAGCCGCCACCACCACCACTATGCCCAGCAGCCGTCTCCTTCGCATCTCCCGTCGGCGTTTGCTCATGACGGCATGCCTCTCGGACCTCACCCGATCCGTCCCATCATGCTGCCCGGCATGTTCCCTCCTCACTACCCCGGCGGAGGAGGCGCGGATCAGTTGATGCTCCCCCGTCTGGAGCCACCGCCGCCGCCCCCTGTTCACCAGATGGGCAACAAGCATGAGACAGTCTACTCACCACTGACTCCCGAGACCACGGCGGCCCCCGAGTCGACGTTTGGCATGATGCTGCCGGAGCCGGGCCTCGCTGGGCACCATCACGAACACCAAACCCACAACCACCACAACCACAACCACAATCACAACCACAACAACCATGGCGAACCTGGAGGCTCCGTGCAGGACGTCACCACTGCCGGCTACTCACTCGTCAACGGCAGCGGAGGCGGGCAGGGCTCCTCCATGTACAGCCAGTTCCCCTACGGCGCCAACGACATGGCCACGGCGGGCGTCTACCATCACGCAGCAGCCGGAGGCTACCGAGACTTGCCGACGTCGTCGTCGCATCAAGGGCCCCTGGTTTCCGCCGCCGGAGGTAACGGACACCATTTTGGGACGCTGGACGGTAACGAGTCCTACGAATGGACCAGCGCCACCACGGTTTAATGCCCTCCTCTACTGGAAGTACTACCCTGTCTCTCTCTCTCTCTCTCTCTCTCTCTCTCTCACGCTTTCTCCGTTTTAAACGCCCTTAAGTTTTTTTTTTTTTTCCTTCCAGCGGATGAATGATACCCCCCGGAGCGCCACAAAGTCACATCGTTCTAAAAGTCGTATCGGCTTGTTTTGAGGGGCACCTCGTGGTCCTTTTGACATACATACGCAGCAATGAAACGCCCAGCAATGGAGAAAGAAAATGCAACCCAAAAAAAACGAAAAATACGAAAAAGAAAAAAAAAACACGCAAAAAACACGCACACACAATAATGACGGAAGGCAAAGACACGAGACGAGACGAGACGAGGGGGGCCTAGATTTACATCGCAGACCCTGCAAGTCACCGAATCTACTTCACTCGCACCCAAAAAGCAAAAACCTTTTGCTCTTTTTTTTTTTCCTTTATTCTTGATGCTACCTAATTTTTTCCTCGTGGTCGGGGGAAGGATGAATGACGCCCGCAGGTTCAGGCGACAAGGAGTCAAGGACACGACCAACCAACCGACAATGATATGACGGGGTCTTTTTTCCTTTTTCCCTTGTCTTTTTTCTTGTCCTTTTCTTTTTATTTATTTCTTTTCTTTTTCTTTTTCTTTTTCTTTTTGTGAGTGTGCGTTGTGTCTTGGACAAGGCGGTCAGGTCGATCAAGTTTACCTTAATGAACCAAACAAACGACGAATTTTTACCATCTTCAAGACTGATGAGACGAGAGAGAGAGAGGCTGTGTTTCCCCGAGGCCCTTGGGAGCCCTTCATTGTGATGCACGCAACATCCACCCCCTCCAAGGCTAATCCCCTCGAGGCATGGGACGCTGGGAAAGAGGGCCCTCGACCAGGGCGATGGCGTCTCCTTGTTGGCCCGTTGGGTGAGAAACGAAACTAGTAGGGTCATGGACGAACCAGTCTGTCGGGTCGGGCCTTTGGTTTTTAGTCTTAGTCTTGGTCTTGGTCTTGTTTCTTGGTGGGTGTGCTTTGGTCACTGACAAGAAGAAACTGGGTCCATTTTCTTCTCTTCCAGCTGCCTTTGCCCTCCGCCCTCTCTTTTCTTTAAATGAACTGGTGGCGTTTTTAAAGAGGTCACAAGGCGTGTGTCTGGACCAAGTTGAAGAGTGGTGGAATGAAAAAGATGATCCTGACATGGGAAGGAAAGGGGTGCGAGCATCGGAGGATAACTTGGGTACACTAGTATTTCGCGGTCTGTACGAAGGGAACGAGGGCATTTCGGCTTTTTTTTTTGTCTTGCATCTCGGCGGGCTTTTTGGGGTTTACGTCACTTGTGGTTTTTCATGGTACTGACTGTCACTGCATCATGATCATCATCGTCATCATTCGCCCTCTGGACGGTGCGAGCCTCTCTCTCTTCTTATTTGCATGGTTATTCTTTTATTTCTAACCGTCAATATGTCATTCAAATCCTATTGCCTATTGTGACTACCTTTACCTACTCCGTGTCCTTTGACTTCAGCCGCTGCCCCCCCCCCCCCCTTTTTTTTTTTTTAGTTCTCAAGCCAACCTCGTGTTTAGAAGAGCAACCTGCAGAAAACATACATAAGAAATAAAACAACCCGTACCTACACAACGCGTGTATGCTTTATTTGGAGTCAGAATTCTAATTCTAGGGCGCTTCCGTCTTTGTCTCGCAGATTTCCAAGGCGCCCGTTTACCGCGTTTGTCGTTGGGGGTTGGTATCCGATGAGAATGGGGGAGCACAATGGCACCAGTGGAAATGATGTATTCTTTTTCGGCGGGAATGGTGATATCGGGAAGCGTGCCCCCGTGAGAGATGCCCACCTCAACGGGAGATGATCATCTGCAATTAAGTACCTTCTTTGAGGCGGTAAATGAGAACCAGAGGAACAATGTCCCGAAACAGGGATGCGCAAGCGGAGGTGTTAGGTTGAGCGAAAGCGCCAAGTTGGCCGAAGTGAAGAAGAACGGGTGGCAACATAACCCGCGAAAGGGTGACTCAATCCTTCCACGGCCTCAAATCACTCAAAGCTCATTCGACACTGTACGTAAGTAGCCAGGCATGTAGGACTTTTCGACGGGACTAACGGGCAAGACAAAGGGCCTGGGGGCTAAGTCGACTTAGTTTCGCTTATGTGAGGGCGTAATTGGGTTCCTCCCTCTCGGGATTTTAGGCCATTCTGGTCTCTCTTCGGACCAACAGGATGAAGAGCCGTCGAAGGGGGGGGGGGGGGGGGGGGGGGGCATTGCATTGCGGAGGAGCAATGGGGAGAAGTCGAATGGATCCGCGGTGGTAGTGGTGTCGTATTGATTAGAGAGACGCATACATGCATGTCGGCAAAGGGTCAAAAAGGTCAAAGAACGGGCGGCTCCCGGGAAAGAAGGCCAGATTCTTTCAGCCTCGCCTCTTCGGATCCGGGAGAGGGGAGGGCAGTAGAAAAAGGGGGACGGGGGAGTTGCCGCACACACGTTTGGGGGCAACCGGACGGAATGGCAAGACGGGAAGGAAGTCGCGGAACAAACGTCCAGAAACGAGGAGAAACCCGGACGACGGAACGGGGTACGGATGCCCGACGGTGCCGGTGCCGGGAAGGGACTGCTGTGATGGGTGGTTAGTTGCTTGGCCCAGTTAGTTCGAAAAGAAACGTTGACAACGTGCTTTTTTACCTCTGCAGCAGAATATGCGGCTTGCTTTGCCACCTGTCACTTCCTTCGAGGTGTCACTAACAAGCGGCGCAGAAGCTAAGGCGCAAGACTACTTGATTAGTGATTTTCGAGTCTTGACGACAACCACTCTTTTGCAAGACACACCCTCTCCCCCCTTCTGTCTCTCTCTGTCTCTCGTCTGAGAAGGATCAACATCCCTACCGCTTCTTCGACGTGTCGTAACCGCCCTTTGCGAGAGTTGCTGGTGTGTGTGGAGAAGAAATTGAGACAGAGACAGAGAGAGGGATAAAGAAAACTGGACGGGCTGATGTCTCAGCGCAAAATGGGTTGGAAAAGATTGTGGTTACCAAGCTCTCGGTATTCCAGAGTGTTCATGTGAGGGTGATAGGTTTGAGAGGGTGCATATGTGGAAATGTGATGGGCGAGTTGCGGCGGCCCAATAATGCCGGTGGGTGCTTGGCGCCGGGAATGGCGAGACGCTTGCGTAGGGCGGCGCTTTGAAATCGAGGGGAGAGGGGATCGTCTTGTCTCGAGTCTTGTTCTTAGTCGTCCTTGTCCCTCGTATCCCAGTCTTCGAGGCTATCTCCCCGACTTCCCAATACAAGCAAGTGTGGAAAATTCCCCTCGTGCATGAGCCTAATGCTGGCCATCATCGGGTCCCCCTTGTGTTGGTGGCCGTTGAGGGGCAGGGCTGAGGAGAGAGGAGGGCTAACTAACCCCGAGCGCACGCGTCAAACGCCACCAAACAGAACCAGCTAGAGGAATGTGTGACAGTCGTCAGCTGAGCGACGAGATCCTGTCCGTAGATCCTCCGGGGCATGTTTGGCGACCCCTGTCTCCAACTGTCGTGACTGGCAGGGGCAAGTCGACCATCATCATCACCGCCACCACCACTTTCTTCTTCCTTGAATCAAGTCCGGCCCAGGGGCCGGGGGGGTTGGTTTGAAAGGGCTTGAGCTTGGAGGCCTGCTGTTCCTGCTTCGCACTGCCGAGCTCTCGCAGTCAGATCGACCCCTTCCTTGTCTTTCAAGCTTGTGATTTCCACAGGGGTCCCCCCCTGCCTAGAGCCTCCATGATTGACTCAATCGAGTCTTTGCCCATGGGGTCCTGGACATGGATCCTGTGAGCTCTGTCGGCGGCCGATCCCTCTCGTCGACGGCTATTCATCCTTCATGTTTCCTCAATTGAGGAGCTCAGCTTCTTCGCCGCCTGGCCAATCCGCGTGCACGTTTCGTAGGGCGTGCAGTTCTGCGCTCCTTCACAGCATCTTGCATTTCTGCATTCCCGTGGCTGGTCTTGTCTCGGCCGAGCCCCAGTCCATCAGCAGCAGCAGCCATCAGCAGTGGCCAAGTGCAGTAGACATCTGCAGTAACCATCAATAGTAGCTGGTACATAGCGGTCGCATCACCATCATCATATCATTCTCGACGGAGTTGCTCATTCTCCGAAGAAATATCCGGCCGTGCCAAAGTGGCCGCAATTTGCGATCGGATCGATCGACCGGAACCTGAGATGACTGAGATCCTCCCCAAATCATGCTCGCACCAGATGTAACCTCAAACCCAGGAACCTTTTTTCTTTTCTTCCTTCTTCCGTGACTTGTAATTTTATCATGTCTCAGCTGCAGTGACATTGCCATCCACGATTGTCCCCTGGTCGACCAAGTTCAACTTCGACCTTCTCCTCTCAGTCTGGGGGTAATGCCAAGTCCACCCGTGTCCAAACTTCTTCTCCTCGTCTTCGTCCCATCTCCGCCATACCGAAATTGGACGCGGATCGGCTGTAGGCAAAACACGAGACGGGTATCAATTGATGCGTATGTGGCGGGTGACAACGGGGCTGAGCCCATCTGTCTCTGCTTGCATCCCATTATCCCCTGGTCTACCCCTCGCTCGGACGCGCAGTGCTTGATATTCAGCTTCAGCTCTCTCCCCGCAACAGGGTCGCATTGCCATGTATCGCGAAATAGATGACGACAAAGCCGCGCGCCTGCTAGCAAGCGGTCAGGGCACTCGCCCGAGAGACACGGATACGGTGCGGTTCTAGGAAATCAATGCGGCAACGGCCGGTTTTGAGTAATCAATCTGTACAAGAGACCGACGGTGAGAGAGGGGTCTCCTTTGCTTCCCGTACGCCCCTCCATCCTCGAGTAGCTGTCCGCTCCCCTGTTGACCTCGGCGGTACATGTACGTATGTGATTCGAGCCATGAACGAGACAGGCATGGACGAGTGAGGGAAGAGGAAAGCGGCTATCATATCTCACTTCCCCAAGCGATGACCGTGGTCAAAAAGCCACCCCCTCCACCGAGAATCACCCGGCGGCCGCCCTCTGCTATCGAGATGCATCAAGACTTCCATCGAGTCTCTCCCCTTCAACCTTGTCCCCCAAGCTAACCGGGTTCCTGGATTTGAGGTGGAGGCAGCATCCATTGGTAAGTCATGAGTGCACCACCAAGAGTCTCCGGTGTCGTCAGCCACCAGGTCGAACCCCTCATTAACCGAAAGCTACCGCCAGACAATGGAAACTGTGTGCTTGGGCATTGCCTTCTTGGCTGGTCCCCTCGTTTCGTGCGAGAATAACTCCTCTGCATGCCTGACGTATGAATGCATGCAGCCTTGCCTGAATATGTGTACCGTACCGCAATGCATCCACCCAGATGCATTCGACTTGGACTCGGGTGATTGACCACCACTCGGTCGTTCCCAAAGCTGCCACCTGCATAAGGAACCTTGTTTGTGTATGACTCCAAATATATCCCACCTCCCCTGGTTTCATCAATCAGCTTCCACCCCGTTCTCGAAGAGGACAAGACCTTCCTGCACACTCTTCCGGGGTATGATTTGCCACCAACGACCATTAGGTATTCATCCGGCAGAAAGCAAGGCTGATCCTTCTAAGGCTTCGCATCCTTAGCATCCCGCTAGGCACTGGAAGCTGAAGCCAGATTGGGACTCGCCCGCTGAGGTCGAGGACGAGGCGGAGGAGAATAATCGGAGGCGTTCGCTTTTGTCCATTGTCACACGCGCGCGGCGTCCATCCCATGCCCCATTTCTGCGCTTCCCTCAAACGGCCTCCCGTCAAACGGCTTGTCAATGGTCGTGCCTGGATGACGCCTCCACAAGCCGATATGCCCCTCGAGAGACGCCTAAAAACGCCTCGTTGCAAATCGTACGATGTTGCAACCCACCTCAAAACGCCTAGTTCGGAAATGCCGTACCCCTCTCTTTTGGCCTTTTCCCAAACAAGTGAACAATGCTGTATTGTCATTCCCTGCGCGATGAAAGTGACGCGGCGGGAGAGCCCAAAGCTCGTAGATTACTCGCTCGATTTCGGAGATGGGAATCGAATGCCTAGATCTGACGAAGCATGGGCCATCTCAATCTTCTTCCCGCCAAGCCGACCCCCAGCCAAACTTTTCAAGAACCAGGGGCGGCGATCCGATGAGTTGATCCTCTGGTCGAACCTCCCAGGCGCGGTTACCGATAGACGCTAGTCACAACACGATAAGCTGAACTCCGGGACGGGGGGCACTTCGGCGTCGCCGGACCACACTTAGTTGTTCACCACAGTTCTCGAGTTTCGTTGAGTTTGGTTGAAGGCTATAGGGTAGGTCGCTTGACTACGTGACAATGTCTTCCGAGTTCGAAAATGGGCTCTCCCTGACAATGATGACGACCACAGCAGGTCGTGAGTGACCTAACTGATGTGAGTCTTGCTAAATTAGCCATTCGCCGTTGATGTCTCACAAACATGCCTCGCTCGGCGTACACAGCATGTAAATGAAACCGCAGGAGATGTCTTCGAGCGGAGCACGGCTGGGAACACAACGATGAAGCGCGCTCTGTAACACTCAAGGGTAGGGATCGAGTACGTCCCTGGTCGCAGATTGGACTCATCAGGCCAATGTTCCCGTCATCTTAGTCGGAAGATTGAGTCGAAACATGTGCGATTGATCTAGGATACACAGCCCGGAGGCGCTTCCTGTTTGGCATCTCATCTGCGTATCGTAGATGAAGAGGACGGATCTAGAATCTTCGCTTCTTCTTGGCTGGACCAGCAGCTGCCTTCTTCTCCAACTCCCTCTTGAGTTCCTCTCGTTTTCTATCTGCCCGCTCTCGTGAGCTTTCTCGGGCCTTTGGCTGTGTTGTTTCCTCCTCTTTGATAGGAGCTTGGCTGCGACCCCGACTCTCCCGTAGGGACGTTGCCCCATCAACAACTCCGTTTTCTTTCTTTTTCCCAATCATACCCAACTTTCTAGGCGCGGACCGTGGCGGAGGTGGCCCAGAAGTCTCACCAGCTTCGGAATGAACTGTCTCGGGTGGTTCCTGAACTGGCTGCTTCGCCTTGGGTCCACCGATGCGCCCAAGACCAAAGCCAGGTTTCTTTACCGCGGGTTTGGGTGGAGGAGGAGGCGAGGATGCCGGTTGATCTTGGTCAGCTTCCGAAGTCGTTTCATCATCGTCATCATCCGGGTCTGAGGCCGTTTCGGAGTCGTCAACCTTCCCCTTTGCATCTCGAGCCTTCGGAGGACTAGGAACTGGGCTGGGGGGCCGAGCCGGAGTTGGCTGTTTCTTTCGCCCGAGAGAGCCCAGTCGCGAGGCGGGCTTCTTGATCTCGACTTCCCGTGTATCAGGGACGATGCGATTGCTTCGAGGTGGAGGAGGAGCGTCAAACTCGTCTTCGGTTGAGACATCATCTGGGAAGGGCTCTGTCTTTGGTGCCGCCGGTCGAGAAGAAGCCAGATGGGGCGGGGTTGATTGAACTTGAAAGTCGTCATCAACGTCCATTGACTCCTCTGGAGGGGGTGGTGTCATTTCCCTAGTGACTGAAGTTTCCGGTTGCGATGGCCTCTGTGACGATGATGCCCCTTGGAACTCATGCCACCACTGATCAAGTTTGGGATGTTCATCAATATCCAGGCGAGACTCAAACTTGAGTCCTTCGCCCCCAAATACCTTGTCGACCAATGCTTCTATGGTGTTCGGATTATCCTCGTTGGCAGCTATCCCGGATTGCCAACGTCGTCGGTCGAAGGGCTCTAAGCCTGGAACTTTGTCGACAGCGACCGCTCTGGACACCTTCTTCTTGCCAGATAGTGGGTTGAACACATGTTCCAAACCTGTTCCTAAAGCATCCAATTTGTCCAGTAATTTGTTTAGGACGGCATCCTTCTGACCTAAGATGCGAACCAGCGACTCGACCTCTTGATTCCTTGTGAGGTGAGCCTGAACCAAAGGAAGCACAAGATCTCTGGCTGTTGTGGAAGAAGGCGACTTTGTAAGATGCATAGGCCATTTCAAGGGCTGCAAACCCGGAAGTCGACATGTTATCTCCAGTGTGAGTCCGTCATCTCCGGCGTCAGAGCTTGACGCTCGTCTCAACTTGAGTGTCGTCTGGTCATGGCTAGGATGGGACGGATCCAAAGCGCTTTGGAGGCTTGTGAGAAACTTGGCCATGTTTTCTGACGTATCGCTCGGGTCTATAGTGGTATTCTCACTCCAACCCCTGATGCAGATGGCTTTTCGATCGAGGCTCTCGGTCCACATATTGGCCATGTCGGTGACATGTACGGTATACGCTGCCGTGTCGGTATCCATGGAGACGAGCAAGACGGGCATGCCTGAACACGAGTTGAGCGGCAGTGGCCGCCATGACTTTGCGGATGACATGTCTGTCCGAGGACAAGAAAGGGGTTCCGGAGTTGCAAGTGATTTGTGAATTAGGCCGAGATGACCGTCACAAGCTGTGACGTTGTCTGAACCGGGAATGGGAGACGGATGGCGGACAGGTAAGCGGATAGTTGGACGGTCTCACAGAAAGGATGTCAAGAACCCTGGACGTATGTCGTTGGAGGGATGTCTCAGCCTTCTTCTAGAGACCGGGGTTCAGAGGGCGTGTCCCAAAGAAGCAACGGAGGGTTTCCCAGTTCGCGCTGAAAACGGCCGAGAAGGGTATCGACGTCGTTTCAAGAGGCTAAATCAGTCAACGGGCAGAAGATCGGATGAGGATCCGGAGTTGCAGCTGCCAGCGTGCCACAAACCATGTGGACTTTCGGAGGCTTCGTTGAAATAGGAAGCAAGTCCAGACCCGTGGGATGGCAAGGATCTAATGTCGGCAAATCAAATGAGGGTTTGTGAGACGGATCACAAAGTGCGTCCTGTCTCCCGTGTTTCTCGAAGCGAGGGAGAATCTTGATTGCATGCAGGAACGCGGTGAAAACATGAAGTGGAAGACGGAGAGATTGAAGCTGACGCGACTGCCTGGGGTGAGGTTGGGCGAGGTTTGGGAGAGTGGGGCAACGCGTTGGAGAGGCTTTTGCACATCAAGCTCAGCAATTTGAGTGAGGATGAAGAGACGAGTATTATTTAACCTCTACGGTCCTTATTCAAGTATTATCAAATACGTAGTTAGAGATGAAGAAGACCAACTGAGAAAGGATAACATTTCCACTTGAGACAATACCAAGGGTTTGGGGCTGATTAACACGTCCGCCACTTTCGCCAGCGCCGAGCAGGCCAGTTGCGGCCAGGAAGGTACCTTAGTGGTTAGAAAGTTTGATTCAGGGGACTATCCCAGAGGTACGTACAAGATATAATCGTGAATTGAATTATGTTTGTCGGGTTTGGCAATCCTTCATCCTGGCGATATCAGTGTTCAAATTGCTGGGAGTCACAGGGTATAGGCCTCAATTGCAACTCCCTTCGCCATAAAAGATTGGGCCCGGTTAGCTCAATCGGTAGAGCGTGAGACTCTTACGAGTTCACCCATCTCAAGGTTGCGGGTTCGACCCCCGCATCGGGCTATTCCTATATAAGACACGTTTTCTTTTTGGCACCTCGTTTGCATGTACGAGGTTCGGCGTCTTGTTGACGAGACTTCCTCCTAGTCGACTCGTTTCCATTCAGGCTGTCGAGCAAACCAAATCCAGTCCCGGACCATGCACGAAGTAAGGCGAGTGAATTGAAACTTGTGAGCTATTCTCTCCTCTTTGAGGATTCAATTCAAAGTCGACCAGGCAACAAAAAAAAAAAAAAAAACCCCCAGGGCCCATGTACCGCTCCAAATCCCCTAATTTAATTGCAATAGGCGCTGCGATGTCCGTTGCTGGTTGCGATCTCAGATCTCGCTAGCTCAATCCCCGATCTTGAGAGACGTCATCGAAGCCTTGGAATCGGACGCCAGATCAGCCATGTCATCACCATTGGAGGGTCCAAAGGAGAAAGGAAATGAGGAAGGAACTAGAATTTTCGGGTCGTACGGAAAAATACTTTACGTCTCTCCCTTTTTTGCATCAATGTTTGTTATTGACAGCCTTCTCACGCATGTTATCCCGATTTTGTTTGCCATCCCCGACTTCACAGACACGGTTTGAGCACTTTGGCCGCCTGTGCCCGACTTCGACCCCTCGATCGCGTGTCTATTCTTTGAAACTCCCCACGATGCCTCCTAAGCGCAAATCTGCTGCATCTCCCAAGTCGAATGGCGTTGTGAAAAAGCCCAAGACTGTGGACAAGTCCAAGTTTGACGAAGTCCTTCGCCAACCACACCACAACGCCCACCTCTCTGAGGAATATGGCCTTGTCCTCCGAAAATACTACCCTCCTGAGATGAGTAACGCGCGTGCGCGCGCATATAGAAACGATGAAATGACCCGACCGATCGAGACGTTGCGCGCCGCGCTGGAAGAGACTGCCCAAGCGCGAAAGAAGGTCAAGACGAAGGATGCCGTGGTCCATTGGTTCAAGATGGACTTGCGGCATACAGACAACAGAGCGCTGGCTCTCGCAAGCGAAAAGGCTCAGGAATCTCGCGTTCCTTTGATTTGCTTCTACATCGTGAGCCCGGAAGACTTTGAGGCTCACTTGCGGGCGCCTGTCCGCGTCGACTTTGTGCTGCGAACCCTCCAGGTGCTCAAAGATGACTTGGCGAAGCTGGACATTCCCCTATATATCCAAACGGTTGAGAAGAGAAAGGAAATTCCCTCTCGCGTTCGGGAGCTCATGGATGGGTGGGGGGCATGCCATCTTTTCGCCAACATGGAGTATGAAGTTGATGAGCTACGACGAGAAGCCGCTATGGTGAGAGACCTCGCCGAGCACGGCAAGTCGTTTGAGGTTGTCCACGACACCTGTGTTGTCCCTCCAGGAAGCCTACAGACCGGGGCCGGGAAGCAGTATGCTGTGTACACGCCGTGGTACCGGGCGTGGATGGCGCATGTTCATGAGAATCTCGACCTTCTCGAACTCTTTCCGAAGCCTGCCAAGAACCCAAGAAGTTCTCGGGAGCAGTTCAAGGAGCTCTTTGATGTGCCCGTTCCCGATGCTCCCGAGGGAAAGGCTCTCACCGTTGAAGAGAAGGAGAAGTTTCATGCTCTTTGGCCGTGCGGCGAGCATGAGGCGATGCTACGGCTGGACAAGTTCTGCGAGGAGAGAATTCGAGGGTACCGTGATAACCGGAACTTTCCGTCGGATAATGGTACCTCTTGTCTCTCGGTCCATCTTGCGTCTGGCACTATCAGCGCCCGAACTTGCGTGAGTGTCGCTCGAGACAGAAACACGGCTAAGAAGTTGAACGCGGGGAGCGAAGGGATTCAAACATGGATCAGCGAGGTCGCTTGGCGAGACTTCTACAAACATGTTCTGGTCAATTGGCCATACGTCTGGTAAGCTGAAAGCCACATGTACTCAAGTCAAAGCCTAACCATTCGCAGCATGAACAAACCCTTCAAACCCGAGTACGCAAACATCGCCTGGTCCTACGACGAGGAGAACTTTGCCGCCTGGTGCGAAGGCCGGACCGGCTTTCCCATTGTGGACGCCGCGATGCGACAGCTCAACCATCTTGGCTACATGCATAACAGATGCCGCATGATCGTAGCATGTTTCTTGTCAAAAGACCTTCTGATCGACTGGAGGATGGGCGAAAAGTACTTCATGGAGCATTTGATCGATGGTGACTTTGCCAGCAACAACGGCGGATGGGGGTTCAGCGCCAGCGTTGGCGTTGACCCTCAGCCGTACTTCAGAATCTTCAATCCGCTGCTCCAGAGCGAGAAGTTTGATCCCGATGGAGATTACATCCGCAAATGGGTTCCTGAACTTAGGGATCTCAACTCGAGGGAAATCCACGATCCGTACAATCGTGGCGCGGGGCCCAAGGTAAAGAAGAAGGGATACCCGAAGCAGATCGTGGACCACAAGCACTGCCGAGAGAAAGCTTTGGCAGCCTACAAGGATGGAATTGAGAGCGACGATGCGTGAGGAGTATGGTGGGACAACAATTGGGCTCGCATTTACAAGAGCAATGTGGCCTCGAGAGGCCGTCACTTGATATCATTACGATGAAGTTCATTCATTATGTTAGACCCGTATCTGTACCATAGCAAAGGACTTAACCGCCACGGCTTTTTCTGAGCCTGTTCAATCTGCGGCACGGAGACTATCGAGGTAGTCCCAGAATCCCCGAACAGAGGGCGACCGTAGGGTCATCCGAGGAGACTTTGCTTGCCAGGACACCACATCACCACTTGTTCATCACATCTTCGGACGCATCGTTGTGTTGTCTCAAAATCGAGCCGAACGCCTCGAATTGGATATGCTAGATGCAGCCAACCCTAGTTTCTTCCATCCATTGCCTTCATGCCCGACCCAAAAACCCTAGGGTCCATGTCAGAATCCCCGTCATTTTTTTCTTCGAAGAGACGCGTAACCAGATGCGAAGTACCTTTGCCGATTTTTTGACGTTTATCGCTGGGCGCTCCAGACGCTCTTGAGGAGGCCGTCTCGCTGGGCCAGGCGGTTGAGGGCGTCGTCAGACTCGCCCATCGCTCGGACGAAACCGCAGAGGGCGTAGACGTGGTTCTCGCCCTGGACGGCACGGCCGTTCTCGTCGACCTTGGCGATCGAGATCTGAACGGAACCGTGGTCCTTGGCCTTGATGATGCGGTTGGTAGCGCTGCACTTGCGGGGGACGTAGCTATTGAGAGGGAATTGCGTCAGTATTCGATCTCGGTGATGCGTCTTGCAGGCCTTCGCTGGGGTCCTTACAGGTCAACAATCTCGCCACGGTCGTTCTCCATTTTTGCGGTATTTGGGGAGGAGGGGGGGGGGTTTGTGAAGGTGGTTTCGGTGGTTGTTTTCGGCGGGGGAATTGAAGTCGTCGCAAAGCCTTGGGTGGGATGCAAAAAAGTCCCGTCGAAATTTGGTGTGGTTCGCCAATTTCGTGGGGCACGAGGGCTTGTGTGCGTCATGTGCCCCATCATGTGACACCGCGGCAGTGACGCGATCTCTTCTGGTAGCCGCAGGCCCCTCCAACCAAGGCAATCATTGATTAATGCGCCCTTGTTGACAATCAGCCGCCACGTTGGAGTTTCACGACAACGCCCGTACCTGCATCTTTTTGGACCTCTCTTGACACCACCACGATTTTTCTGCGCACTATAAATCTGAGATGCGCGCTGCGCTCTCAGTCATCAGCCTTGCGCGCAATGGCATCTTCCAATGTCTTTCAATCGTCGCCAGCTCACGACCCAAGACGCGATAGCCTTCTATTTGAGTCCTCATCTCCAGGCTTACCTCCACTCCAAGATATCCTCTCCCAGCGACCCGACCGACCTCCCTTGCGAAGCGGCAGCAATGCGATACCAATCCCAGATGGAGCACCGACAAACTTCATCTCTGTCAGCAGCCTCTTCAATTCAACAGAACTACCAGGCCCCCGCCTAGAAGCGAATTCCTCTGTTACTGCACATCCGCGCGGCCCCGACTTTTCCGATTCGAGTGTAGAGATAATACAAATCACGAAGCCCGGCAAGTCGAGAGGCAGGAAGACCGGGCCGAAGGAGGCTGGCGGGGTTAAGAAACCGGCTCCGCAGAAGACAACCCAGGCGAAAAAGAAAGGGAAGCCGTCCAAAGCCAAAGCTGCTACGGACGATATCGAACCTGGGGACTTGAAGGCAGCTCCCAAATCTGGGGCTGCAAAGTCTAGAACCACGAAGAAGGCCGTCACAAGCAAACACTTTGAACAACCTGCCACTGTCGAGTCGAAATCGTCTACGAAGTTGGTTCAAGACAATATCAACGAGCCGTTGAACTTGGAACATGCGGTCACTAGAAGGAATGACTGGACGCCGCCAGCCCAGAAATCGGTCATCAACCTCGACACTGGCTCTTCTGCGCTGAAGCAGCCTCCATCTCCAGAAGTCGATGCGCCGCGGGCCCAAATATTCAAAGACCTTGTTCATGGGTACTCGTGTGCTGACCAGATGCCCCAAACGGCGTCTGCGGTTCCATCAGACGAAGACTCGAGCTTTCTTAAGAAAAGGAAACGCATTGAATTAGTCGCTATTCAGGAAAGGGACACAGCAGAGACTGAAGTCAAATCACCAACTAAGAAGAAGGCACCCAAGAAAAAGGCCAGGACCATTACCGAATTAGCGACGGCAGCTTACAGAGTACCTCCTCAACCAGACGAAATACCTCCGTCACCGTCAATCATGGACCATTTCCTACCCAAAAGTGGCGATGCTGCTGGGACAGGAAGCGAGGCGACAAAGAGCAAATGCAAAACGAACGAACGGAAAAGGCCATCCAAGGCTTCGAAAAAGAAAGCCCCTCCTCCAAAGCCAATCCTACTATCCCCAGGAGCGGCACTTGATCAGGCAGCCAGACAAGACTACGTCTTTGGCACCTCGAGCCAATTGGCTAGAGAGCCATCGCCGCCCGTCTTGAGAGATATTCAGGTTGCATTGCAGCACTCCAACGAAGCAGAATACGTGGATATCGCAACCCTCATCAACAGCGATCCGATTGAGCCTCTGGAACAGCGGTCTCGGCTATGGGATGCCGCTGCGAGGGATTTTGAAGGGGATCTTTTTGATGTTGAGGTGGTTGACCTGATTGAAGGATCGCCTCAATTGCCCATGGTCAATCGCCAATCTGACCCCTTTGGGTATTTTGGAGACGGTCCAGGTGAGGCCCTCGCTGAGAAACCCGAACTTGGGCCTTCTGATCCCGCTCTTTCATTTGCCGGCTTGTCCGACATCCTGCCTCCACCCGAGAAGAAGGTCATCCAGATTGACGACTCCCCGTACTTTTCCGACAGCGACGTTTCTGCTAGCACCAACATTCTTGCTCCAGGGAAGCAGCAAACTGAACCGGTATACCAATCTCCCGTCCTATCGGATCTCCAGCAAGATCCGGTTGACGTTAATCTTCCGCTTCGACCCGATTTCGATGCCCTCACAGATGTTCAGTTGGCAAAAGAAATCAAGTCTTACGGTTTCAAGCCTATTAAAAGACGGACTGCCATGATTGCGATGCTGGATCAATGCTGGCAAAGCAAGGTGCGACTGGGTCAAAGTGGGATCCATACGAGTGCGACTCGATCAGCTGCCACTTCGAAGTCGGTAGAGGCAGCCGGCTCTGCTGCTGCTGCTTTGAATCCTGGCAAGAAACCACGGGGTCGGCCCAAGAAAAACAGTGACACAGCATCGAACCTGCCACCAACACCAAGCCCCAAGAAGTCGTCTCGAAGGAAAAATAGTGTCAACGCCTCAGAGCCCCAGGAGCCCCCTCCCTCTGCGCAGCCACCAGACAGACCGAAGCAGCCTCGAGGGCGCCCAAGAAAGGACAGTGTCCGCTCGCCATTGGAGACTTCGCCTCAGCGGAAAGCAAAATCCAAGTCGCCGAAGAAAGCTGGCGCCGCCTCCAGCCGCTCAAGAGGCAAGAAAGCTACGGGCCCCGTTGTCGAGATTCCCGACTCAGCATCAGAGGATGGCATTGACATCCCTTCTTCGCCGGACTCGACCGTCGAACAGATGTTTTCGTCCCCGCCGCCCCTCGACTTGTCTCTCTCCACGACTGACGATAACGACCTCTCCTTGGTGGCACCTCCTGACGACGAACAGGTTGTGCTATTCGATCACATTACAAAAGCGATCAAATCAGCTCCGAGATCAACGGACCCGGCAAATCCCTCGTGGTATGAGCAAATTCTGCTGTACGACCCTCTCGTTTTGGAGGATCTTGCCGCGTGGTTGAATTCTGGAGAGCTTACCCGGGTTGGCTTTGATACCGAGGTTAGTCCCGGCGATGTGAAGAAGTGGTGTGAATCCAAGAGTGTTTGCTGCTTCTGGAAGACCAATCTGCGCGGAAAGGAGCGCAAACGATTTTGATGAGCCATCAGGTTAGAAGCGAGGCGTTGGTATTTGTATTTGGATCATGGCGTTATGTCAAGTACGTATATGGGTATCACGATCATCACATCAATCGACGAAGCAGCTTGTTTCACTCGGGTTTCTTAACAAAACTAAATAGATCCATTGGCCTCCGCAACCTTGTCTCTTTACACATGGTCTCGCTCAAAGAACATTTCCACCTATTCTTCGAACCTTGGTCCAGACAAGACGTGAGAGACCATATCTTCTACCTATCCGACTCTCTGAGTACAAATTCCCGGGTCATTACTTCGTAGTCCGTTTTCTCTGCTCTGCCATGCGATAAACAAAAGAACAACAGTCCAGTCCACAGAGGAGACGCTCCTCAAAGTCCTCCGACGTGTATCATTGCGCCAGCACAAGGCACGCTGTAGCTCAATGCTTCCAGTTCTACTTGCCGGTTGGAGGCGCAGGAGCAGGCTTAGGCGGGTTATCGATGTCTATCCCTCCCGCAGCCCATCTGTCGGTAACCTCGTTGGGCCGCTTGAGAAATGTCTTGATGGGATCAACCGTTGTTCTGAGTCTTGTTAGTAACTGCGCAGATGACTTTTCAGAATGGGCAACTTACTGGTCAGACATGCTCACTGACTTGAACCAAGCTTGGCTCTTAGACAATATCGAGTATGGGAAAGGATTGAAGTGTGAAAGTGAGGGCTTGGTCTTGGAGTGTTTGAAGGTTGCGCTGCTCGGGCTCGAGGGTATATTCTCGAGGGAGAGACACGAAAGGCTCACGTCGGCTCAGGATGCAGCTTTATAGTCCTCGCCGGATATACACTCGGTCATCTGCCGCGATATCCCGTACTCGGTCAGAAACAGGATTTTGCAAATTGAGGTAGCCCTGGGTCCGCTCCATGAACTCCCATGCCTCTTGTCTTTGCCAATGATAAGCAACCACATTTCGGTTCCGTACGGGCTTCCTCTGTGTGAAGAAGTGCCTTGACTAGCCTCGGGAGGCACCACCCAGCAGCACACACCACTTTTTATTTCACCCTCCCCCTTCGGCATGTTGATCCATGCTTCCCGTGGGCGAGTCAAGTCGGTCTTTGAAGTTGACCTTCCTCTCGCGGCTTGACAGCGAGGCTGTGGGCCACGGCCACGGCCAATGACGTGCCAATGACGAATGCGCAGGCTATCTCACGTGTCGGAGAGGAGTGGTGATGGAACTCTCTTGGTGTAGGGGATATCCTTCACGGGGTAAGGGGGGTATAGGGCGGTTGGTCCCGAGCAAACCGCCTCCCGTGACCACATGGGCATGGGCAGGCCAGCTCAGCAGCAGTGTTGTATGGGAGACCGGGCATGCATGTGGGAGAAAGAGAGACGGGAGGGAGGGAGGGAGGGCTGGAGTCGGCCACGGGCTTCTTGACGTATGTACGTTTCAAGGGCGAGAAGCTCATTCGCCGGGCTGGGATAATGATATCCCATGCTGCATAGGCTTTGGTTACATGCTGACTATGCAGCAGCTATGCGGCCCTGGTCACGCCCGCTGAGCACGATGCTGCTCTCCTCCTCCGTCTCCCGAGGGCCATGTGTGCCAATGTTGGATGCGACCCCGCCAATCGTTCGACCTTTGAGGTGATTGACGTGCAGCCGTGTCCCCAATCACCGGGTGCCAGAGGGGCCGCCTATTTCTTACACCATGCATACCGGTGAGCAGGTTGCAGAAAGCGACCCTTCAATGGTTCCGCTTTCCCAAGAGGGAGGCAAGTGTGCGGCTCTGCTAGCGAGTCCCCCAGCTTTGTTCAGCTATCGAAGCGCTGTTTGCCGCGATTTGCGATGGGACCTCGACCAGTGGCTAAACTTGTCCACACCTCACTGGTTC
This sequence comes from Thelonectria discophora, assembly GCA_911649645.1. Taxonomy (NCBI): domain Eukaryota; kingdom Fungi; phylum Ascomycota; class Sordariomycetes; order Hypocreales; family Nectriaceae; genus Thelonectria; species Thelonectria discophora. Next base: position 2,012,455 of record CAJVRK010000008.1, on the reverse strand, counting down.
GCGGGTGGTCCTCGTGGTTAGGGGACGCTTCCCTGTCGATGCGAGGCCGGCTATATATCCTTGCGCATGTAGGTATGTATGTAGTATGTACGTAGTAGAGGAGGGGGTGGGAGGGGGTTGCGTACGCCAAGACTCGACGAAGCTCTAGCTCGGCTTAAGGGCACGAGGGGGGCGTGATGTTGATATATCGTCGTTATCAGGTGCACGACCGTGACAGCCTCGCCGGCGGCCGAGTGAGTCCCTTGGTCCGGATGAGATAGGTGGAGAAGGCGATGCGTGCCGGTTCAGCCCGAGATGGAGTGAGTGTTGTTGGTTGAGTCGAACGACCAGTCAGAGACGCTTCGTAGCACGACGACTCCTTTCTGCGAAGCCGTTGGTGGTCCCCCCGACTGACGACATGAAAGCACTTACTAAGTATTTTAAGAGAGCTCCGCGGAATAACCAGGGTCACGAAGTGGTTGCATGGGTTGGGTAAGCTCAACCAACCCCCCGGCCGGCAAACACGATGCAAGCTTCAAGCTCCCATCTGGGAAATCCGGGGTAAAAGGCAAAGAAGTGCAACTTCTGGAAAAGCCCAGGGCAGCTAAGGAGCGGGCTGCCGGTCACTGAGAAGGGCAATGAGAATGTGGGCAAGCATATCCCGAGTGCGTGGCAGTGGTAAGTGGTGGCGGCACTGGTTAGAGAGGGAAAAGTGCAACGAAGATCATGCAGTGACAACGCAACACATGAACGCCACCAAAGGGTGATGGATGATGGGAGGTCGCGGGTGTTTTGTGATGTATCAGATTTCTTGCGTGATGCGCGTGTAGTTATAGATTAGATAAGTAGGCGCGAGTGTTGCCAATGAGTAAAATAAGTTGCGTTGCACGAGGCTGGAAGACTATCAATATTAATCCAAACAATAATACGGGCAATACGCAAACGGAGGCCGGACAGCTCGGACTGCGCACAAGGCCTCGCTCATAGGCAGATCGGACATGGAGAAAAAGCAGCGACCGACAGCGGATACGTGCGCGATGATTCCAAAGGACGGGCAGCTGACTCTAGCCAGAAACGGCCAGTCCCCTTCGGAGAAGTCAACAGTCGGCCATCTCTGGGGCGAATCTACGGAGTGCGGGAGACTTGATAAGCCGCTCTTTCAAGTCTTTGTGACGTTCTAGTTTCGGTCGTGGCTTCGTAGACCGAACTGAATGCTAGGTTGTGAAATGGATTGGTCATCAGCCGAGCGGGGGCTGATCAATTAGGAGTCGAGAGGAAAATAAGGTGCTTGGGCAAGGTTAAGAGGCATCAACCGATGAGTCTTCTTGATGTCTTTCAGGCTCCATTCTCCAGGCGTTGGCTGCCCCATCTGGAAGCTTTTTCAACCGTCTTCATTGGACCCTTTCAGCCTTTCCACGGCCATCACCAACTCCCGTCCACACTTTTTTCCACCTCCACAGCCCGCAGCCGAACATGGGACTTCGATTGGAGGAGCCCTCATTCATTCCTTCCTCTGGAGTCTGAAGCCTCTCGCCCCCACCACTTTCCAATTGATTCATCCATCGCTCGCCTTCATCTCCTCTCCAAACGCATCTCTTCTTCGCACTTCACACCCATCTCCTCCTCTCCGGCCCAGCTAATCTTCCATGCTCCCGCCAGCCGCATCCTCGCGCAGGCAGCAGTTTCATCCATGGTAGTGTCCTCGCCCGACCTGCCCGACGCACGTCATCCAATCCGCTCCAGCGCGTCTCAGCCAATTCTCGCTCCGACAATAACAAGTTGTCGCCATCCCTCGAGAAACAACGTGGCACCATGTCGTCCTATTACGAGAGCCTAGCCATGAGTTACGATTTCAACCACCTCGCTGATGCCCAACCTGAACCTTCGCCCTCAACTTCCAGTGCCTTACCGGCCTCTACTGCCAGCCAACCGGCTCGATCAGCGAGCAATGTCACCGTGTATCAGACAACCGGCCCCGATGCCCACACGACGCCCATCATGGCCCCGGGTGGCTCCGGAACGCCAGCCATCAATCCCCGATCCTGTGTAACTTGTCGACGCCGCAAGGTCCGCTGCGACAAGCAGATGCCCTGCTCCAACTGTCGTCGTGCCCAGATTCCCTGCCTCTTCCCCGCTCCCGGTCGAGCCCCGCGCCAACCGCGGCCCAGAGATCCCAATGCGCCCCCCAAGAACTCCAGCCAACGCGAACAGGAGCTGATGAAGCGGTTGCGGAAGCTCGAGGGCATTGTCGAGGACTTGAGTGGCCAGATCGAGGTTGAATCGAGCGGCAAGGGCCCTTCGTCGGCCAGCTCTCCCGATGCCGCCCACAACCCGCACGCCGCCGAGAGGGCTTCTACTCTACCGCCGAGGCAGCCGTCGAATGCGCCCTTGTTCGGCTGCCATGGCGGTAGCCCCTTGGAGAGCGACGCCGTCAGCGAAAACAGCGAAGCTGCCCGGAGAAAGGAACTCCACCAGAAATTCGGCCGTCTTGTCTTGACCGAACAGGCAGGAGGGAGCCAGACAGGGAGCAGGAGATATGTCAGCAGTGGCTTTTGGACAAAGCTCAACGACGAGGTAGGTTATTTACTTCTTTCCGGCAGCTGACGTGGCTGACTTTGGGTAGCTCGACTCCATCCGCCAAGAGACTCAGAAGCTGACCGACGACGACTCGGACGAGTCTGATTATGAGGGTACTCCCGAAACGTCCCCCTCCAGTGCCGCTCCCGTAGACCACCACGCTTTCGTTCTGGGCTATCGCTCAGCCGACGTTGACTTGACGAAATGCCACCCATTGGCTTCTCACGTCCCTTTCCTCTGGCTTGTGTTCAAGGAGAATGTTGAACCCCTCATCAAAGTCGTCCATGTGCCAACCGTGGACGCCATCTTCACTGATGCTCGAAAGAATCAAGCCAGTCTTACGCCGGCTCAAGAAGCCCTCCTTTTCTCCATATACTACGCCGCTGTGACATCTCTCGAGGCCGACGAGGTAAATCCAGCCCATACCCATCAGTAAAACATTCGCTAACACTAGCTCCAGGTGCAAACCAACCTCGGCACCAACAAGGAAGACCTTCTCAACCAGTTCCGCTTCGCCGTGGAGCAAGCTCTGTCCAAGGCGAATTTCCTCCATTCGTCAGATCTGACTTTGTTACAAGCCTTTACCATTTTCCTAGTCGTCGTGAGGCGACAAGATGACAGTCGATTTTGCTGGTCCCTCATTGGCCTCGTCGTCCACCTCGCCCAGGGCATGGGTCTTCATCGCGACGGAACTCATTTCGGGCTCAGCCCGTATGAGACGGAGATGAGGCGGCGCATCTGGTGGCAATTGCTAGTGCTCGATCTTCGATCTGCCGATGAACTAGGGGCCGATCTCATTATCAGTGACCGTGATTACGACACCAACTTGCCAAGCAACATCGATGATGCAGACCTGACACAAGAGATGACAGAGTTTCCCAAGGAAAAGGAGAGTCGCTCCGATTGCGCTGTCGCTCTCGTTCGCTACGAGATTTGCAGTCTAAGCAGACGCCTCGTAAGAGCTTCGTCCGCGTTTGCGAATATATGCCCCCGGGGAATGATCCTTACTGGGGCTAGCCTTCCCGAACGAGAGCGGATGCTCATTGATGTGTACCAGGGGATAGAGAGCAAGTTCTTGAAGAATGTCGTTCTTCACGAGACTGACCCACTGTACTGGTTGGCGGCCATGATTGCCAGAGTCATCATGGCCAAGATGTGCCTCGTCATTTACCAGCCAATGCTGTTTCCCGGGTCAGACGGCGATCTCAGCGACGAGGCCCGACAACGCGTCTACGTGGCCGCCATTGAGATCATGGAGTACAGCTATATTCTGGCGACCGATTCTCGCTGCAAGCAATACAGATGGCTATTCATGACCTATACCAACTGGCATGCCATGGCCTACTTCTTGGTCGAATCTGTTGAGCGCCCTTGGACCCCGCTCGTCGAGCGTGGCTGGAAGAACCTTCACCACTATTCCAAAGTTCAGTTTACGAAGAATGACAACCACGCCGCCGCCATGATGCCTCTGAAAAGGCTTCTTCATCGAGTTGCCAAGCATCGGGAGTCAGAAATCCAACGTCTCAAGGCGAACCCGAGCGATGCTTATCGGCTCGACTTTACAGAGCGGATGAATCCGACGCATGCACGATTTGGCCCGGTGCCAGGTGCAGAAGGGAGGATGGAGAGTATCAGGGAGGAATGGCTCCAACTTGTTCGTCCAGAAGGGGCAACACCGTGGCCTACGTCGGCACCCCTGACGCTTGCTCAACCATCCCAATCCCCAGTTGAGAAGAAAGAGGAGCAGTCGCCACAACAATTCTCAGCTCCCGAGACGAAACCACAGCCATCGCCACCACGAACTCCCCCCTCAAATAATCTCCCGACCAACATTGAACTCTCGGATGCCACCATGACCATGATAGATGATCTGATGTCTCAGGACACGACTTTCCCCATGACAGCATTCTGGCCCATGAACGACATTGTCGCCACCGAAATGAAGAATTCTGCGAACAATGCGGTCGGAGCTACACCAGCCACCTCGACGGCCTCTGTTCCTCACATGCAAAGCCCTCCTCTTGGGCAGCAAATCCCTGAAACTGCGACACTTCCCAAGGACGACAACCCCCCTCCATATCTCTGGACAGATCCCTTCACATCCATGAACAGCAGCTTCGGTGACGTTGGTGTGGAAGACACGGATATGCTGGGAGAGGAGTTTAACTGGCAGGACTGGAGCCAGAGCATTCGCGGGCTGGAAATGGAGAGCACGCAGCCGCCGCCCAAAAAATGGTAACGAGTGAATAACGAAATGAAGATGAATGAGCGGATTTGGATATTTGGGGCTCCGGAGCGCCGGTAGCTTCTCCCGCTCGCTTTGTATGATACCCGAAGCTGGTGCAGTAATGGTTGATATATCGGTGTGCACATGATGGAGTCCGCTTCTCAGCGAAGACTGGCCACATGAATGGCTTTACCCCTCTCATTCAGTTTCAGCTAGATGTTCACGTAAAAATGCTCAACGAGTCTATACAGGATGATGATCGTCTACGGGCGTCTATAGTTTATGCTCTTCGCTCTCGGTCTTCCTCTCCTCCTCCAGCACTTCCTCCCGCCTCCTCACTTCCACATTAGTCGGGCCCTCCTTACCAAAGTTGACCAGCACAACCCTCTCCCAATCTCCCGCCCTCCCCGAACCCTTAAGCTCCGGCCCCGGCTTGTCCAGCGCCAGCACCACCCTCTTATCCGCCTTCCTGACGAACAAGGTGTGCGGGCTCATGACCTTGTCCGCCCAGGCCACGTCCGCAGTGGGGTGTCGCCTCCCGCGCTCCGTCTCGGCGGTGGGCACCCGCGCGACAAAGGCCAGCAACTTGTCGCGCTGCGACGACAGGTGCAGGGGGCCTTGTTCTGGAGACGCGGCCGTGGCGGAGAGTACGGAGGCGACGAGGCGGAGGAGGTAGAGTTGGGGTGGGAAGAGGATGATGGCGTTGGTGGAGGCTTGAACTAGGAAGGTTGAGGCTGGGGCGAAGAGGGCGGTTGTGTGCTCGACGCCGTTGTCGGGGGTTGGGATTAGGGGAAGGGAGGAGGTCTTGTGGGTGCGGGTTAGGGGCAGGAGGTAGAGGTACATTTGGGTGGTGAAACGCTTGGGGTTGATGGCGGGTGTGATCCAGCGTGTGAAGGGGATGAGGCCATCTAGGGGGAGATGTTAGTTAAAGTAAGATTGATGAGGGTAACGTCTTTACGAACCTGTATCGGGCACGGCACCCAGCGAGGCTACCCAGTCCCCAAATCTGACTTGATTCCCATGCACCCTCCTCCTCGCGACATCTCTCTCCTCGCTGCTCAACTCCACCAGCTCCCCGTCCTCCTTGCGCCTGGCCAACAACAGCCCCGTCTCCTCAAACGTCTCCCTCACGGCCGCGAGCCGATACGCCAGGCCGTCCCGGTGCCGCTCCGGCGTGCCCGGGGCGGGGACCTGGCCGTCGTGGAAGGCGTCCAGGTTGCCGCCGGGGAAGACGTGCGCCGAGGCAAAGGACGAGGAGGTCTGGACGCGGCGGAGCAGGAGGACGTCGTTTTGGGGGGAGAGGAGGAGGACGGAGGCGCTGGGACGGGGGTCGCTGAGGGGACGCTTGTCCGCTGGGGAGGAGGAGGAGTAGTTTATGTGGTTTGAGGGGGCCATTGTGAGGGTGGTTGGTGATGGAGATGGCGAGGGACGGTGGATGGCGGCTGATGTGAGCGATGAGGCACGGGGAGGATAATTGGAGGAGGCGAAGATGGCACAGCGATTGAGTAGTGGACGCCGGAGGGCGCTGGTAGGGGCGAACATGGAGAGAGATGTTTAGATTGAGAGGTATTCAATGATCAACTGGTAGAGCGTGTTTGTATTTTTTGTCTTACCGGCGTCGACACGAGCGGCTATCAATACGCAGCCGAGGTTCCCGCCCTGTTCGGCTCCGTAGGGCGTAGTGCGAGAGCCGGAGCTTGGGCGGGGATTCTGGGCCGTGTGTTGCCGTTGTGCGGGGGAGATGTGACGTCCCGAGCATGTGCAGGTCGGATGTGTTTGATGAATTTACCTAGATGTGATGCTATAGGTAGATGAGTCCTGGGTAGATTTTCATTCTACTCGCAATAATTTAGTCTTGCTCTGCCTAAAATGTTTATCCTATTGATGCCTCCTACTGCTACTTTGTCAAATCAAATGCGCAATGGCCTCACATTTGTTGGAGACTTCAACTGGACCAAGCTGGCAACAATATAAGGATAGAATTTCTGACAAGCCTCAAAACTTACGGCTATACAATAGTACCTCAAAACTATTCAGTTATTCAATTTAATAACACTAATTCCTACGTCACAACTTGCAAAAGATAAATCTCAAAGGACAACCTGGTTGCTGCATTCAAGATGTAGGGTAACCTCGTTGGCACCCGTCCAATATTTAATAGCAACCAAAGACCAAAAAAAATTAGCACTTCTCAATCATGATTATAGTGTATAGGAACAGCCCGATGCGGGGGTCGAACCCGCAACCTTGAGATTATGTGGTTTTCAGAGTTGTGAACTCGTAAGAGTCTCACGCTCTACCGATTGAGCTAACCGGGCGTGCTTCGCCCGGGCTTATAACCCGTGTGCGTTGGGTAGCGGACTGAAAATACGGGCTATGAGGGAATTGTGAGAGAGAGAGAGAGAGAGAGAGAGAGAGAGATGCTGAATCGTCGAAGCTTGGGTTCTTTGCTTTGGCTGGTGAATTCGTTGGAGTAAGAGTTGCGCATTGCGGCTCCACCTGGCGGAGAGAGCGTCACGGGTGGTTTGCACTTACACAGGGCAAACAGTGTCTTTTAAGGTGAGACAACTTGATTTCTCCGGGTTCAAGAATTGCTCATAAAAATGCTGACGTAGGACTATGACCAACTTCTCACAATGGGCACATACAATCAAGAGAATCATGCGATACGAATCAAACTTGCTCGTTCTCTCAACTCCGTGTGACCTGAACCACTCCCGCCACCTCGTGGGGTTCTGCTAAAACCCACGATAAGCTCTTATCGTCACGTGCGCGCCCCATTCGCTTCCCATAGGGTTTCTCACCCCACACATCTCATTGGGAAAATTTCGCCAGAAAAGCTCTTGTTCACGACGGCATCTCGAGACTCGGCACGGATTTCTTAAACGAAGTAACGCCACACACACAACAGACACAATGGCCAAACTCTCGTAAGTCGACTTACTATTGACTACTTTACTGACTCCCTTCGGAATCTCCTTCGAACTTCTTCTGCCATTTCTGTGCCGGGACCGTTCCCTCGACGTCGTGCGATTTTTCGAATATTCCGCTTGGGGGTTTTATGGTCGGTGGGTGGGGGAAGAGGGAATTCAACGACGCACGAAATGTTGGAAATATGCCAGGACGCTCGCGACGGCTGGCTCTGTCGACCAGACGACTGTCGCCGCTGCTACGAAAATTGCCAATTTATTAATTGCGCCTTGGACGACCCCGTACCGATACGGATGGACCGCAACGTCCCGACACAGATCTGGCAGAAGACGGCAACACCATGATGAAGCATCGCATCAACAAGCCGAACCGCAGACTGACTCTGTTTCGAATAGGCGTGGTGCCCCCGGTGGCAAGCTCAAGATGACCCTGGGTCTCCCTGTGTACGTCCCAACTCGACACCCACACACGCTCATCCCGAACCGAATTCGGCTAACTGGTGCTGCAGCGGTGCCGTCATGAACTGCGCCGACAACTCGGGTGCCCGCAACCTCTACATCATCGCCGTCAAGGGTTTCGGTGCCCGCCTGAACCGATTGCCCGCCGGCGGCGTCGGCGACATGGTCATGGCCACGGTCAAGAAGGGAAAGCCCGAACTCCGAAAGAAGGTCCACCCCGCCGTCATCGTCCGCCAGTCCAAGCCCTGGAAGCGATTCGACGGTGTTTTCCTGTACTTTGAGGATAACGCTGGTGTTGTATGTGGACTCCTTTTGATTTGGATGGCTGCTTGGGTATGCAGACATTAGGCTGACCCTTTATAGATCGTCAACCCCAAGGGTGAGATGAAGGGCTCTGCCATCACTGGACCCGTCGGCAAGGAGGCCGCTGAGCTGTGGCCTGTAAGTTTTCCCCCTCTTGAGCCTCTGAACAGACATGAGCTGACTTCCCCAAGCGTATCGCCTCCAACTCTGGTGTTGTGATGTAAGGTGTCTGTCTTCCAAGGCAAGGGAAAAAGAGATCAAAAAGGCGTGGTTCTGTCCCCCGATGCGATCAAATTTTTTAGAGCGCGGAGGCCCCTTCCTTCCTTTAAACCCAGGGGGGGATTTCTGGTGGAAATGAAACGGGGAAGTTGGTCGCTGGACTTGGCAGGCTCTGCATTTTCGGTTGCGGCGTGAAAGGGATGAAATTTACCAGGCATCACATCAACGGGCAAAAACAAAATCACTTCAAAGTCTCTTGGAAGCTCCTTTTTGAACTGTGAAACGATCGTTTCGTGTGTGTCGGCCTTCCGGTTTTTTTAACTAGGCCACAATGCTGCGAACTCTTGGGCATACGAAGGTATTTGATGATGATCTGGTCGGATGTATATCGTTGCCTTACTAACCTTTCCATCTAGCCTTCGCTCTGAATGAAAGGACGGAATGAACTCGACTCGGTCACCTGATCTCTCCACCGTGAACAAGAAGCAATGACAGCCCAGCCTGGGATTTCTAAAATTATCGCTCAACAGGTGGGCGTGTCCTCCCAACTGTCCCCTTGATTTGTACGACATCTGAAGTTCGCCCATGTGCACCCAAGCCCGCAAGGATTATTATCATACAAGTCGTATTAAAGAGTCCTGAAACTTGGGTTATGACAACAGCTACCCGTAAGTTAGGATGGTGGGATGATAGCATTGCCGTTGAGCGGCCCGGAGACGTGAGTGTCCTTCAGTCTCATCAAAGCTCAGCACGCGAAAAGTCACCGATGATATTCAAACACTTTCCTCCCAACGAATCTTCTGTATTATGAGCAAGAGCGTGCGCAACCGATTATAAAAAGGCACTCGGCCTCCTGGATACGCTATAAGTCCCCATCCGTAAACCTCGCTCGGAGACAAAAATCGCATACACACAGCCTTCACCCCTTAGGCCCAATACCGTATGTACCAGCAGCCTATGCAAAGAGTAACAGCGAAAAAAGCGTGGTTGCGGAATAGTGAAAAAAGCAAAAAAAGCAAGATGCAAGTAGTACTAAAGGAAGGCAACTCGCAGAATGACCAAGACAGAGGAAAAAAGTTGAGAAACTGTTGTACAGGCGAAGCGAGACATCCAAACCCTTCCGAAAATAATGCGTAGTACACAAAGCGACTGTATGTACTGTACTGTTTCCCCCCTTCCCGATCGGAATGATGTTACATGGAACGTGGAAAAAGCGGTTGCTCTGAGCCGCTTGATATGCTTTTGGAGTGATGCATCGAATTCGACTTTGTGTGGAAAGAAACGCGATATGAATGTCATATAAGAAAGTCGTAATCTGAGAGAAGCGGGATTCGCCTCATATGCGGATGGGAGATTTGCTCCCTCACCTCTGAGGTGGTGGGTAGGGGTAGCCCATGTTGGGCACGCCGGGGACATATGCTGGGTTGCCTGCTGGGTGCAGCGGGTGCTGAGGAGGGTGTTGCGGGTGTTGAGGAGGATGCTGTTGGATGTTTATGGGGTGTTGGCCATGCGGAGGGTGTTGCTGGATTGGTTGCTGAGCCAGCGGCGGGTTTTGCTGCATGTGCATCTGCAGAGCAGCCTCCTTCTTGGCGGCAGCTTTGCTCTTGGGCTTGGGTGCGATGACTCCAGACCTTTGCTCGGCAGCCGCCTGGGCAGCCTTCTTAGCTGCGAGCGTAGCCTTGCGCTTCTCGACCGCTCCGGCCATGTTGCCGTTGGCCCATCGGTCTAGGGGATGTTAGCTGACGCGTTTAATAATATGGGATGGAAGTGAGACATACTCTTCATTGACGCCGACATCTTCTCAGACTTGGTCATGGATTTATAATCTTTCGGAGCCTCTTCCCCAGCGTCCTCGGTAGCAGCGACGGGAGGAACGGGAGGGGTGGCGGTGCCGTTGTTGCGGGCTTCGGAGCGAACGACCTTGATCTTGTGAACCTTTCGGGCCGGAGGTGGCTGGATTAGCTCGGGAGTTGGAGCCGCGGGGGCAGCAACGGGAATCTCGGGAGCCGACGTCTTGGTTCGCTTGCCTCTCTTCTTGGGAGGAGCCTGAGAGCCTTCGTCGGTGGCGTCGGGGTCGTCGCGGAATCGCTTCTGGCGCTTGGGTCGGAAAGAGTAAGACGACTCGGCAGTATGAGAAGACTCCTCGGACGAGGCCGTGGAAGGTCTCGAGTCGCCGTTATCGGTGATGGAAGAGGTAGATTCGCTCATCTTGCCCTTGGGAATCTTGAGGGTCAAGAGATGGCGTCGGACCGGTTTCGGTTCCGGTTCCGGCTGAGGCTCCTCTTCGACAAACTCGTTGGGGTCGGCCTCCTCGTACCTGACGTTGGCGCGTCCGCGGTTTCGTCGAGTAGGCTTGCTCGGTTCCTCGCTTGCCACAGCGGATTCGTCGGCATCTTGATCCTGGACAATCTCCTCGACAATGCTTGGAACGCCAGCCTTGGCTCGGTTCCTGCGGCGACGAGTCTTGGGAGCAACAGCCTCGCCATCCGAGACGATGTCGGTGTTGAAGCTCGTGGCAGGGTTGGATTGAGTCTCTTCGCCATCGACGTTGACGCCCTTCCTCCTCCGACCCCGGGTCGGCACCGGTGTCGAGCTGCGGCTGGCAGCATCCTGCACGGCGGGATCGAAGAGTGTAACCGGTTTGCGCTGTCTCTTGCCAACAACCTCCTCCGTCTCAGTGGCCTTAGCGGTCTGGCGTGGCTGATTGCGTAGTGAGCGTCCTCGCGTCATGATGCCGCTTTGCTGCATAGCTGGGTTCTGGCGGCCAATCTTGGATGGATGGGGGTCGTATTCAAATCCGTACGTGGCAGCCATGATGCGATCTTGACCTTGAAGGTACCGGGTTTCGCTCATGAGTTCCTTCTCGCGAGCCTTGTAACCCTTGATGGTGAAATCGGGCTCCTCGTAGTTGATGCCATGTTGGTGAAGGTTGCGAGTTCGTGCCTCATACTTTGAATCGGCAGCTCGTCGTCGCAGCGAGTTTTCGTAGTCATCAACCACCTTGCCTAGGGCGTTCCATTCGCCCTGCCACTCGTTGAGGGAGACATTGATGGCCTCGAGCACATCGTGCAATTCTTCCGTGGTCATGTTCTCGTAGTTCTCTAGGGCGGAAAGGAACTGTTCTGGGTCGCGAATTCTGCGGTACCGGAAGTACTTCTCCTTCTCGACACTATCCTGAGACTCAGGGTCGTCGCCGTCATCGCCGTCGTCTCCAACAGGAACAGGAGAATTGAAGGTGGTTGGGTCTGCCGAGTCAGGGACCGGCGACCCTCTGGTCGGGGTATTGATGGCTGGAGTGGGCGCATCTGGAGGTGCGAGATCTGCATTGTCTTCGGTATCTTCTACCATTGGTTCCATATCAAGGCCCTCACGATCTGGTGTGGGCTCCTCGGCGGCGGTATCCTCATCAAGACGACCTTTTTTCTCGGGATACATCACGTAATCCGCTTCATACGGAGTGAGGTGAGCCCAGCGGCCAACGGGCGCAGGCTGCAGTTTCTCTGGTGCCATTTGAGGTTGAGGTTCGGGAGAAGTAGCTTTTTGAGGGCTTGATTTGGGTTCGGGATGTGAAGAGGGAACTGAAGTTTGAGACTCGACAGGAGTGGCAGGCGTTGGCATGTCAACTTCTGTAGGAGTTGAAAGTGGTTCGGGTGCATCGCTATTGCTGACGTTGTTTGCGTGTTCCATTGTTGAGTGAGGCGAGCGAGGTGAATCTGGTGCCTGTTGCCCATTGGCTGGTGGCGTATGCTCCCTTTCACTGTATGCACCCTCCTTGGGCTCTGGCGACGGGGAAGTGCTGTGGGCGTTCGCTATTGAAGGCTGAGGAACGTCGCTGATAGGTTCTGGAGACGCAGCTTTGGGGATCTCTGGTTCCGATCGTTTTTGTTCTTGTTCAACAATGGACTTGAAAGAAGGTTCGATGGTTGCCTTGTCAGTCAGCTCGATTATAGTCTCAACCACAGCATCAACTGTAGGCTCAACCATAGGCTCGGCGATAGGCTCAGAAACAACAGGCTCGGCAACCTCCGTTTCCTGCGCCAGCTCTTCAATTGGATCAATATCGGCCTTTTCGTTGAGGGGTAGCTGAGGCAATGATTGGCGAGTCCCGTTGACGGTTTCCGCTTCAACCGCTGTATCTGCTTGGACCTCTATCTTGACGACTGGGTTGGCGTCTTTGACCTCGTCGCTTTCTGTGACTTGGCCAATTTCTTTGAAGTCATGGTTTGGTTTCGTTTCATTGATTGTCATCTTTGTGTCGTTGTCAATTGTGGCCTCGCTGGTAGATTCAGGTTGCTCGGGTGCAGTGTCCTTCGACGCCGGAGTAGACTTGCCATTTGCCAGATGCTTTGGAGATCTCGGAGAAGACTCAACAACAAGCTGTTGGATTGGAGTGGCTACTTGCTCGACGACAGTAGGAGTAGCTGAACCATTGACGGGAAGACGTTTGGGTGAGGACTCGGAAGGAGCCATGTCGTCCTCGGGTTCAGTCTTGGTAGGCTTCTCAGGTGATTCCTCAGAAGGTTCTGAAACGGGCTTCTCAAGAGGTTCTTTGGAGGCCTTCGTGAAGAAGTCTGATACTGATCTCTGGCGAAGCTTGATGATGGGCCGGGTGGTTGTCTCAGTGCCAGGTACCTTCAAGGTATTTTCCGGTTGTGGGGCAACGAGATTGACTTTAGGAGTGACTTTTGCGTTGACAGGTGACGATGGGTTCGACCAGTTTCCAGGAGGGAGTTCGGACTCATCGACGTCAGAGTAGGAAACGCCCACTTCGATGGTGTCTTGAACGTCGTTGTCGTCTTCTTCAAGGGCGGCTTCGCGGTACGCCTTCATCTCACTCGACTTACGAGAGGGGTTTCGGCGGCGAGCCGACGGCGTATCGGCACCCATGGAAGTGCCTCGCCTCTTTGCGTCTTGGGCCATGTCGTCGGTGTCAAAGGTCACGTCTGACTTGCGTTTCTTGCCGCGGGCCGAGGAGCTGGAGTTTGGCACGATGACCTCATCGTCGATGTGCTCAAAGGTGTAATCCACGCGAGCCCGCTTGCGCAGGCTGTGACCACCCTTTTTGGGGACGTCGTCTTCGTCGTCGCCAAAGGCATAAGTGTCGACAGGAGTAGGGCGCTTCATGGAGGCGGGAGGAGAGAAGGAAAATGATGCTTGTTGTGGTTTGGTGGCGCGGCGAGAGGCGCTGTTGTGAGGGTGAGGTTGGTGGTGAGGCGGTTGGGGGGTGGTGTTGATGTGAGTGGCAACAGGACTCGCAGAAGAATTGAGATCAAACGAAGCCTCAGAAGGAGACGTCGGAGATGCCGAGCCTCCCAGAGTGCGACGGCGACTGGCAGTCCGACGCGAGCGTTCCATGCCTAGTCTGGCTGACTGCGGCGAAGTACAACAAAAGTTGGACGTGTAGACAGCGGCAGCCACACCGGGAGCGCGGGGAGCGACGGGCGGATTCGCAATGATATGCAGGGGAGAATGGGGAGACTGAGAAGAGCAGAAACAATACCGTGACGGATGTGAGAGGCGGGTGTTGGGTGCGGTGGGCGATTGCAAAAGGATGTTCGGGCGAAGTGAGGCGTGTCTGAGTGAGCGGCCAGTGGAGGAGCAATGAAAGAATTTTGAAGAAACGGGGGTCAACGGTCAAATGCACATGCACATGACAAACGATACGTCGTTCAGGAGCGGTTCAAGGACCGACGCGGCTCCCAGCTGGACGGTGATTTGACGAGCCGAATAAACAGAGAGCGGCCGTTCTTGCCCCGTCTCGTTTGCTCTGATGTGGTGGCCGTCGATTTTATCGAGGTGTCGTGGTTCGAATAAGCCAAGGCCTGCGTCGCTGTGTTAGCGGTCCGCGGTTGTCGACCAATGGCCTGACACCTTCCCCCCGGCCACCTAACTCGTCTTTACTCTTCAGCGCTCAACCCGCTAGCGAGTTCCCTCCGGGGTTCCTCCGCCCCGACGCCGCAGCCAATGAGACGCGCGCCAGCGGGAAACGATCCGGCCTAACCCGTCTTGGTTCTCCGTAGGTCCAACTTTTAGGGGCCTGCGGGTATCGCACGCAGCCGCAGTGTTAACTGGGAGAGTGGATGCTTTGTGCCGCGCCTGCGATTCCAGGTCCATCTCCATCCTCTTACAGCCAGTAATTCGTCGGTCGGTACTTGTCGTCATGTGACATGCATGCCCTCAATACCATCAATCAGCAGCAAACCAGCAGCCCATACGTATAGAAAAATACCCTTCTCCCTATTGTGGTGGCGTTTGCATTCGCTGCTAATTTACCCGTTGGCCTTGCCTTCCACATGAAAAGGTAGGTAGGCTGCTGAATGGTCAGGCACCCTCACCCACACTGCCTGCACCATCAGACCAAGTTGCACCCTGGCTCCGCCTCTCTAGACTAAACATCCTCTGACGACTGCCACCTCTATTCGTACTTCTCCCTTCACCTCGACACCCCCACCGCATCAACTCATCGCCATTGTGAGGCCTCGGCCAATACTATTGCGGCAGCGTCAACCACTTGTCATCGTCGTCTGCCTCGTGCATTTTGTTCACCATGGCCTCTAAGAAGGGCAAGGCTGCCGCGCCAGCTGACGACAACCTGGACGACCTCTTCTCCGACATCACCCCCAACACCAAGCCCAAGAAGCCCTCCAACCTCAAGTCCAAGCCCACCTCTGCCGCCTCCAAGGCCATTGCCGACCAGGACTTTCTCGCCGATCTCGAGTCCGAGCTGGCTTCCGAGCAGCCTTCCCGCCCGCACACGCCTCGCCTCAAGGATGTCGCCGCACGACGTTCCACCCAGACCCCTCCCGCCGTCGAGGACAAGCCCGCTGGCAGTCGCAAGTCCACCGACAGCGCTCGCAGCTTGAGGACCACCCTGACTCCCAGCGCTACCAGCTCCGAGGCCCAGGAATACGAAAGGAAGCCCATCGAGCCCGTCATTGAGGAGCCCACTCCTCAACCCGCTGCCGCTGCTGGGGGCGGATGGTGGGGTGGCATCTTATCTACCGCCAGCGCCGCCATGAAGCAGGCTGAAGCTGCCGTCACCCAGATCCAGCAGACCGACGAGGCCAAGAAGTGGGCAGAGCAGGTCAAGGGTCTCCGGGGAATCGACGTCACCACGCTGCGAACCTACGGTGGGCATCCATACTCACCAACGCATCGAGAACGACACTGATGATTATTTTAGGTGATGAACTGGCTCATCGTGCCTTGCCTACGTTTACCAACATCCTCCACACACTTGCCCCTCCCATCAGCTCCCACGAGCGTCTCCTCATTCACATTACCCACGATCTCGTTGGCTACCCCTCCCTCGACCCCATCATCCACACCGTCTTTGCGCGTGTCATGGCCCAGGTTGAGGGTGGCGACCTCCTCGTCGTCCAGCGAGGCCAGGAGAGCAGCTCCCGCCGCAACAACGACAGCGCCCCTGGCTGGCGCGACGGCCCGTGGTGGCGACAGGCCGATACCCCTCGCGAACTTGGCTTGATCAACGGCCTGGCCGAGGGGACCAAGCTCTGCCGCGCCAGCGCCGAGTCGCACGCGAACGAATACTTTGCCGCCAACGGAGGAGTGGAGCTTGCCAAGCTGCGTGCTACCGAGGACTTGAGTGAGACAAATCCCGTCAGAACTTCGGACCTCTTCCTGGCCGTCCAGGCCATCGCCTTCGATGCCGACAAGGGCCTGTTTGCCCGCACTACTTCGGCCGAGCAGGAGAAGGACTCGGACGACGAAGAGGATGACGAGGAGCTCATCTGCTTTGCCGTCTTCATCCTCGATCCCGTCCACGAGATTGAGTTCTCCGCCGTCAGCCAGAGCGTCCCCGCTCGATGGGCGCAGTGGCTCGATGCCCCGACTCCCCTGACGCCTCGATCTGGCGAGGACGGCCACGACGGCTCGGAGGCTCTGGTTCCCGACGAGATCCGGGAAATCATCGAGAGCGGCGGCGTCGACCCCCGCGAATGGGTCGCCGAATGGCTAGAGGAGCTCCTCGACCTCTCGGTCGGTGTTGTCGCCCAGCGGTACGTGGCCCGTCGCATGGGAGTCGGCGAGGAGAGCCTGGGCATGGCCAAGAGAAGGATGGAGGAGCTCGTCGAGGAGGGCGGCGGCGAGGCTGCCCGGGCCGGCGTCCTTTAAAGGTTTCTGGCTTTGAAAGGGCGATATGAGGCACGGATGGAAGGCGTTTTGGGTTCGACACATGTCGAGGTAATGTTGTGCCTCTTGGGACTTTCGGGCAGATCTCAAGCGGTGCTTTTGGATATAAGCTACGTCGTGTTGCGCGCCATGGTTCTACACAGTATCAAGATCGTTTATGTGTTTAGACTGATGTCCCGTTCCATTGCATGTGTACGATTATCTTGTGTGACGGGGGTTTATGTTGTGCTTTTGTAGAACTAACTAGTCTATGGTCTCATGTCGTTGCTCTCACGCTTTTCGTCTGATATCAGCCTTGGGCGGCCCGGACGAACACGGTGGCCGGACCGCGGGGCTTGGCGACACACGGGGTCCGCTGTACTCGTCCGTCTCGACTGTTACATCCGCGCCGGAACGACCGGCGACGGATCGAAGTCGGGTCGGATGACCAGCAATGTCTTTTAAAATGTTTCTACGTCTACGGAATGATTCTTGCATGGGTCACATTGTCATGTCGGTGCTCTGGGAGCCACGCCCGCGTAGGTCAATCCGTCACCGAAAAAAAGAATTCGGCGACGCCGTACAGGCATGGACTATGATGGCCCTTTTTCGTCTTGCAGTTCTTTTGGCTCAACGAGTTCGTCAAGAGACAGGCTCGTGAGATCCCGCCCCAGCCTACTTCCATCGAGCGGCACAAAACGCGCCGCAAGGGGAAGACCTTCAGAAGAAGACTCGTAGGGACAGGAGTGGCTGAGGGGAAAGGCTGCGGTGGCAGGATTGCTCGAAGGAATGGCTCGAGGCGAAAGGGGGAGAAAGGAAAGGATGGGAACCTACATGTAGAAGAGCGTCATGGACTGATGTTGCAGTGCTTCATCGTCGTGCCCGTGGCTGCACTCGCAGCGCCATCACAGCGCGTTCGTTTGAGCCAGAGGAATTGATGGCTGGGTTTGAAGGGAAAATTTTAGTGTGGAGAGAAAGGACATGGGCGGAACAGTGCGGAAATACCTCGCTAGTGTGCACGCACAGTGCACCTAGCTGTTGTAGGTCCCAGACAGGAACCACGAATACATAGTATCCGTCTATGTAAGCCAACTTGTCAATCTATATCAATCTATATCAACCAAATCTCTCGGCCATCGCCCTACACCCTCTCGTGAACCGACTCCTCAATCTCCTCGTTATCCCCTGCCAACTCCCTGGCTTTGAGGGCTCCAGCGCTCATCTCGAGTCCCAAGCCGACGTCCCGGCGGGCCTCCTCCAGCATGGCGGCGTCCTCCTCGCCCGTATTGCTGCCGAAGACGCGGTCCATCTCCTCGAGCGTGGCGCCCTTGGTCTCGGGCAGGAAGAAGTAGATCCACACCATGCTGGCGGCCAGGAAGCCCGAGAAGAAGATGTAGGTGCCCCATTGGAGCGTGGAGAACATGGACGGGACGAAAAAGGCCACGGCGAAGTTGTTGAGCTGGAGCCTATTGTCAGCATATGTTATTTGCGTGTCTCTCGTCCGTTTGACTTACCCAGTTGCTGGAAGCACCAATCGCAGAACCCTTTGATCGGATCGACAAGGGAAAGATCTCGGCGACCAGAGTCCACGAAACCGGACCCCACGTGGCTCCAAAGGCACCGACGTACAGCCAGATAAAAGCCACTGTGGTCCACGCAGCGCTCATGTGCGCCGGCCAGTCCTTGTGATAGACGGCAGCGATGATTCCGGCGAGGACCATGGAGACCCACATAACGCCGGACCCCACATATAGCATGGGCTTTCGTCCCACTTTATCAATGATTCCCATGGCGGGCAACGTGAATACGAAAAAGACGACTCCCGTCACGCCCGTTGCCAGCAATGCCTGTGTTCCTCCTGTCAGACCGAGGTCTTGGAAAACATTTGAAGCATAGTAAATAATGCTATCAATTCCGGACCTATTTTCCATGTTATGATTACTCAGTCGTTCCATTGTCAATGGATGAAGACTTACCATTGTTGCCAAAACATCACCGTCCAACCAATAAAAACGCGTTTAAAATGGGTCCAGTTAGTCATGATAATGTAGTACTGGGCGAGTTCGTTTAGCCACTCGTTGCCTCCCTCCTTTGCCGCGAGTTGGGGGAAGTTCTTGGCAAACGCCCGCTGCTCAAACAGCTGCTCAGCCTTGATCTCGAGAAACTCGAGCTGGACACGCTCATCGTCCTCGGGGAGCTTGCGGAGGTACGACAGGGTCTTGATAGCCTCTTGGTCGCGACCCTTCTTGACGAGCCAGCGAGGGGAAAAGGGAAGCCACCAGATGCCAATGGCGAGGAGGACGGCGGGGATGCCCTGGATGATGGAGGGCAGCTTCCAGGCGAGGTCGCTCTGGCCGTCGCCCGTGCCGCCAATGTAGTTGCTGCCGTAGCCGATCCAGAAGGAGAGCATTATACCGAGGATGGTGCAGAGCTGGTAGAAGGAGACGAGGAAGCCTCGGAGTTCGGGGGCGGAGAGTTCGGCGTTGTAGAGGGGTCTAGATGTGTTAGTTACCCGGGCAAGGTATATCGAGAAACACGCCTTGTTCACCATCTACCACTTACCCAACTCCGCTAAACGTCCCGACTCCAATGCCGGTAAAGAAGCGACCGGCAAACAGCATGCTCGGGTTGTGATAGGTGGCACCGCAGTACAGGTAGCTCCCCAGGATGACCCAGCAGCAGGCGGAGAACATGGTGTACTTTCGCGAGATGACCTCGCCCAGCACGCCGGCCGACAGCGAGCCCAAGATGCCGCCCAGCTGGAGGATGGACGTGAGCCAGCCGGTCGCGCTCGACGAGTTGACCACGGACGGGAATTGGTAGATGAAGCGGTTCATGACGAGCGATTGCCCGAGGACGCCCTGCTGGTAGCCATACTCAAAGCCTCCGAAACTGTCTTCTGTTAGGGTGCTGAATTGGGTGAGAGATAGGCTTTACTTACGAGGCGAAGATGGCAATGACGATGAGTTTTGGGTTGTTGGCGATGGTCTTCCATCGGTTCTTGTAGGCGAGCTTTACTCGCTCCTCGGCCGTGGAGTCCATGACGACAGAGGAGAGGAAGGAACGAGGCGGCGTTTCAAAACGAAAAGGGAAGGGACTTGATTCGGAAGGACCAAACCACTGCAGATACCACTGTAGATACCACACTACATGCACACTTATAGAGTGCAGCTCTATCCGTTATATAGCGGCCATCGAGAACATCTTTTCCTCTCCACAAATTCACAAAATCCCATCCTCCCCCCAGCTGGAGTCTCCTCTCCCCGGGGGGATGGCAAGACACACGACTTAGTCAATTCCAATCCGGGGACCCCAGACGGGAACCACTCAGGCGACTCGCGAGACCAGGAAAGCCCTTCTTGGGGAGCGGTTGCCGTGACCACATTGGGCACGCCTCGTTGCCTCTTGAGGAAATGCGAAGCACCATGTTACCTGACGCCCGAAACTGAGGATGCAACGTGGAGTCGATCCGCCCTTGAGGGAGGTTTTTCGTCGTTGCCCAAGGCTCAAGGGTAAGAAGAACAAGGTAAGAGAAGGCTTCGACTTTCCCTTCTGGGCTGCACGTGGCTGTTGGTTCGCATGGCGGGACCCTATTCCCGGTCTTTGACCGCTGCTCTGTGTGGTCGATCGGTTCTTTCCTATGCGGCGGTTCGTTGACTGAAGCAGAACGGCGTGGTCTCTTTGGAACAAGATCGGCGTTCGCTCATGGGCGGGCTTGGCAGGCGGGTTTTGGCCCACGTCGGTCCTCTCCCGGGATGCCGTCAGGTTATGTATCGACTCTCGCGAAGAACCACATTTCACGAAAAAGGACCGATAACGAGCATGTCAATGGCACTGCGGGAACGACCATTGTCTGGGGGAGCTCGACCAAAGGGCGACTTACACGCGGGGACGATTACGGCTTCCTCGTGGAGATGGCTTCGCATCGATCTGGTCTGGGGATTCTTTTTCGCCTTTTGAGTTTTTTGCCTTTGCGGAGAAGACACCGGCTAGTGTCTCCCATTCACAGACATTTAATAACATCAACACGAAGCCGAGACGAGTTAGCCCGATATCGTTGCATCGTCGCCTCACGGGCCCAGTCTAGGCAGACGTTTTGAGACGTTTGAGCCTGGGCCATAAAGTGCGACGCTGTCGAGAAAACGATGTGATCAAGTGACAGTCAAAGATTTATCCAGCGGGTCCAAAAAGACACCAAGAAGGAGACGAAAAAAAAAAAAGAAAAAAGGTGAGGCAAGAGGACTAAAACGCTGAGCAACCGGTCCCTCGACGCCCGCAACACTGCGCAAACCACGCCGAAGCGGGAGGCGGTGGAGCTGGCGATGGAGTCGCGGAGGGAGAGGGATCAAAAACAGCTTACACCGTGTGCACATGGTGTGATGGCCTGGAGACGGAAGATATGCGAGCGGCGGATCTCGCTGGGGGAGGAAGAAAAACTTGGAGCTCCCGCCCTCCCTTTTCCTCGATGAGACCACCATGGGGTTACCCGTCAACGACGAGTCGACGACACACGCATCGCCTCTTTTGCTTTTCCCATTCAGCCGCGGAATATTTTCCTTGTAAGGCAAAAATGGCCCTTTGATGGCTTGCTTGATCTGGTTAGCAACTGTATGCGGCTCGCTCGTCGGGCCCGAGAGGCCAAGAGATTCGAAAGAACGGCAAGCATGACGAATGGTCTCAAGGGAGCCCCCCCGGCCTTTGATCGCGCACGTTGCCGACTAATTACGGCACAACTGAAGCTCCACTGCCGAGCCGCCAGAAGGCAAGAAATGGCTAGAAAACACTTGAGCGAGGTTTGCTTTGAGCCGTCCGTTCAGCCGATATCCAGGTCCGGTTCCGCAGTCGCCCTTCTACTCAGAAAGAACCCGAGCATCAAGCATAAACGCCATATGCAGCTCTTTGTGAAGACAAAGAAAGGTTTCTTCTTCCAGAAAGCCAAGAAAATGCAGGCTCCCAACGCCTAACCCAACCCATGTATTACAACGTGGTATCCCGGTTTCTAAGTGCAACAAGTTACCAAATCAAATCGTCACGACAGCCGCACAAACCCCGTTTTGAGGTAAGAAATTTCTTTTTGCTCGCCATGAGCCGCATGGTCAGGCTTCGGGCTCCAAAGACTTGAGGGAACCCGTTCGTCAGTTGTCGTTGGATCACGTTGAAAGTCGATGGCATGAACATGTTGCTTCGTCTCCTGGTCGTCTCCGCTCGAATGCTTCTCGAAACATGGACGTGGGTTCTTCATGGTGTCCTAAAAGGTTCGGGTCTGTTACTAAAGGCCTAAAACTGCCTATTTCAGCAACGCAGCTTGGATGCCAGTCCTCAGCCCGTCTGGCCTGTGGTGTTGGTTCTGAACGTAGCCATAATTGGAAGCCTCAACCCATCCCATCATGCACAGTTCATGAATAATACAAGATCAAACCATGGTCAATGCAGATATATTCATCCTACTTCCCCCAACAGCTATAGAGTAATATCCCATCTCTCCAGAACAGTCAACAAATCACCCTACTGATTGGGGCGGTTGTTATTGCCAATCTTGTTGGGAGAGCCTCGAAGATTGCCTGAGATCTTGCCCTGAGTGGCATTCGATAAAACATAGGTTGCGGCCCCAGCGACACCGGGGTTGTAGACAGACATGGCGTAGAGCACGAGGCCGGCGATATGGGGAGAGGCCATGGACGTGCCGCTCAGGACGGCGCTGGCAGTGTCGCTGGTATTCCACGCAGACAAGATGCTGGAGCCTGGGGCAAAGATGTCGAGGTCCTCGCCGTAGTTGGAGTACTCCGCAATGGCCCAGTCGCTGGTGATGGCTCCCACGGTGAGGGCGGTTGCGGCCGACGCGGGGGACGTCCCGCTGGCGTTTTGGGCCTCGTTACCGGCAGCCACGACGGTGATGACTCCAGAAGAGGAGGCGCTGTCGATGGCTGCGTTCAAGGCGGACGAGCCTGGTCCTCCCAGAGACATGTTGACGACGGCCTGTTGGGTGCGGTTCTTGGTCATGATGTCGTTGGCAGCCCAGTTGAAGCCGGCGAGGATGAGGGACGTGCTGGACACGTCGCCCTGGAAGACCTTGACGCCAAGAATCTTTGCCTTTTTGGCAACGCCGTACGTCTTGCCGGCAATGATGCCGGAAACGTGAGTTCCGTGGCCGTTGCTGTCGGCCTTGTCGCCTGGGAAAGCCGTATAAGCTACACTGGCTCTGCCCGCGAACTGGGTGTGGGTGGTGCGGACGCCAGTGTCGATAACGTACGCGTAGGTGTTGGCTCCGGCCTTGGCATCGTAGACGTACGTGTTAGAACCTTTTCTGCGGTGGGAAATGGTCCCGAGACCCCAAGGGGCCCTGGTCTGGGTTTCCAGAGCGGCCTTCGCGAGAGAGGACTTGGTTTCGGCGTCGTCTGGAAATTGCCATTCCTCAGCGATGTACGGATACTGAAGCTTGTAGACACGGTCCTTTTCCACGGTCTGGACCTGGGAGATAATGTCAACATCTATATCACTGGCCTGAGTTCAGCTGTACTCACATCGGGGTGATTCTCGATCTTCTCAATGGCAGTTCCATCGAAGGATCCGGCGTAGGCCCTGAAGGCCTGGCGTCGTCCGTAATTTCCCTTGTAAGTCTTCTCCACGCCGGGGTATCTAAGTTCACCCAAAGAGTTGACGTTGGTGCTGCCAATACTTCGAACCCAGCTCAAGTGAGGCTCCATGTCTAAGTTGGGTTTGAGCACGACAACGTAGCGGTCTGGGAGCTCGTCGCCGACCTTTTTCCAGGAATCGATAAATGTCTCGACGCTACCAAGGGCGAGCCCAAACAGGGAGGCTGCTGCAAGGGCGAAGCCTGAGAGTCTGAACATGTTGATACGGTCGAGGGGTAGGTAGCTGGTCGTGCCGGTGAATCTTGAAGGCATGGCCGAGCGAGGGTCTTATTCTTATATGCTTTCCTATTAGAATCTTCGTCGTCATTAGATACCTGTGGAGGCACATGGACCGCCGAATCCTCATGGATGCACTTTCTGGGAATTGCCGTCGACGGAAAGGTCCAGATGAGCTTTGGCACGCCTTGAAGAACCTCTATGGCCACCAACACCAACCTCCCCTCGAAGCCGCCAGTACCGCGGGACTAAATACGGAGGGCATGGAGAGTGGATTTGGGGTCTGTTGTTTATATAAAGCAGGTTGCCGCCCTGCTTCATGAAAACTTGAAGCTCGGCTAAGCTTCAGGAGGACCACTGTAGAATACCAGAAAGTCAGCGCCGGAATACCCTAAGGAGGATAGGACCAGACAAACCACATAGCTGTTGGGTACGATACCCTGAATCCAAGAGTTCGCGACGGTGGCCATGAAACCTCCGGGCTGATGCTGACCCAACATGCACAGGTCAGTGAGGTCCACCCCTGACTATAGCGTGGTACTTTTCTGTGCACGAAGAGGCCAACGCATTTCGATCGGGATCAGGAGGGGTCGACGTGGAAACTGCCATGGTTAACGAGGCTGGTGATGTTGAGATGGCCGGGAGGTGCCCGGAGATGCAGGTGTTGTAAGTGTTGTGACCCCGCTCCCATGAGCAAATGCTCAGTTAGGGCAAGATGGATCGAGTGCACATGACCTGTCTCCTCTCCTTCCTCCCGCTCCTTCTCTAGGTAGGTACCTCTGTTGATTCTTCCGATTCGTCCCCTCACGCAAACCGGCAAGTCCCCCTTGGACCCTCAATTCCCTTCAACCCTTCAAGGTTCTCCCCAGCCTCGTCTTTCGCCTCGGTTCGTACCATCCCGCCTCCTCCCACGGGGCCAGCCGGACTCGATCGAAAAGAGGACCTTTGGAAATATTGCCCGAGATCTAACGGGTTGATTCATGGGTAAACATCACCGAGGGCTAATGGAGATCCCTTTGTAAGGATACTTCAGTCTCATACAGTCTAACAATGAAAGACAAGTAGGTATCCCTGAACAGCTCACCTGCAGAAAGCCGAATTAGAAAAGCTCTCACAACAAGCACCTCAGCTCAACATGCCCAAGTACTGCGCCGTAATGACAGTACCACTCTTCACCCCCCTGACACCCACGCGAACCACCTCCCCAGGCACCACATCAATCAGGTTATCCTCAAACTTGACCTCGTCATCCTCGCACTCGAGCGCAACTCCCTTGACGGGCACCTCGGCACTGACCCGCACCTCCTTTCCGCCGTCGACCAGCTCCGTCTTTAGGAACTTGGGCTTTTGCAGGTGCAAGTACTTGAGCGGTTCCGGCCAGTTGACGTAGCGCGCGAGCTGCTTCCCGTCTCGATACAGGTAGGCGGCAACCACCGTGCGGGCTTCGAGTCCGGCATTCTGCGTTTCCACGGGGACTTCCAGTGAAGAGATTTCCGTAGAGCGATTGCCCTTCAGGAGGAGGGCCTCCGCCACGGTCCGAGAAAACGTCTCCCTTCCGGTCTCTACATCCCAGGTCTTGACCACGCAATCGGCCGTAATGTCGTCCAACCGCAAGTTGCTGCCCCAAATCTCAATCTCCGTCTTGGTGTCGATGTGAACGCGAGTGTACTTGTCCTTGGGATGCTTGTGCTCTCGACGCGTGATGCCGATAGACACGGGAGCCATCTCTCGCTTCACGGTGAAATAGGCGTGCTTCGGTCGCAGGTAGTAGTCGCAGATGGCCCACGAAGTGACGGGCCAGCAGTCGTTGATCTGCCAGACCAGGGCGCCGCCGCAGTACTCCTTGCCCGGGCCCCTCCACTCGCGCTTCCAGAGCCTGTAGGCGGATGCGAGACACTCGGCCTGCATGAGCTGCGTGCAGTAGATGAAGTGCTCCAGGGGATCGGGGGCGTAGCGCATGTTCTCGACCAGGTACAGGGCTATGCGGCGCTCGTGGCCGTCGGCCTTGTTGTGGAAGTCGACCGTCGACGACTGCGGATAGCGATCCGGGTCGTCCTTGCCTAGTGGTAGATAGGCGTCGATGGTCTTGATGCTCGGGAAGGCCTCCATGCCAAATTCGGAAACGAAGCGACCGACCAGCTTGTCAAAGTTCTGGTACTTTTCCTGCGAGCCGTGCCACACGTTCCATTGGTGAATGTCTCCCACGGTGGGATCCGTGGTCTGCTTGCCACCCCAAGGACTGCCGGGGTGGTAGGCCACGTCGGGGATGAGGTCGCTGCACACGTCGGCGAGCACCTTTTCGTAGATGTAGCGGGCGGGGAAGTCGGTCTTGAGCCAGCTCTCGGGATCGTGATTGTCCGGGTCCCAGGCGAGGCCGCTGCTCTCGGCCACCTGGTAGTCCTCGTTGTTTCCGGCCCAGATGGCGATGCTGGGATGGTGCCGCAGCAGCTTGACATTTTCGCGGGCCTCGCGTTCGACCGACTTGAGCAGCTTCGGCCAGCAGGGATAGTTTCCGCAACCAAACATAAAGTCCTGCCACACGAGGACGCCAAACTCGTCGCAGGCGTCGTAAAATGCCTCGTCCTCGTAGATGCCGCCGCCCCAGACCCGGATCATGAACTGGTTGCCGTCGGCCACGAGCCGCACCCAGTCGCGGTACTTTTGCTTGGAGATTCGCGGGAGGAGGTTGTCGGCGGGGATCCAGTCGCTGCCGCCGCAGAAAATCGGGATGTTGTTGACCTCGAAGAAGAACGTCGTGCCCGGCTGGCCGTCGAGGGGTCTCTGGACGAGCTGGAGTCTGCGGAGGCCGATTCGCTTGGACGCGGAGTCGACCTCGTTGCCGTCTGCGAGGAGGATGGCTTTGATGGTGTATAGTGGTTGCTTTCCGTAGCGGATAGGATACCATAGCTCGGGGTTTCGAAGGTCAAAGGTCGACTGCGCGCTGCCATTGGCAACATGTGCGGTTTGTGTGGCAACCTGCTTCCCGTCGAGGGACAAATCAAACCGAACTTTGGAAGCCGCACCCTCGGTCGTGGCATGAGCTACAACCCGAGCCTTGCCCAGTGACTTGTCGACGGTAATCTCGGTGTAGAGGTCCGAGATGCGAGACTCGTACACCTCGAGGTTGATGGGCCTCCAAGGACCGCACGTCATGAGGGTAGGGCCCCAGTCCCAGCCCTGTACAGCGTTAGTCAATTAAACCATGCAATTTTCTATTCAAGACTTACCCAGTGATATTGCGACTTTCTCACCGTCAGCCTCGAGCTGTCGCCGTTCCAGCAAACGTAGTTATGATCCGGATGTTCCTCGACCAGCTTCCACCCGCGCAGATAGGCGCTATCAAACGTGATAACCAGCTCATTCTCCCCCCTGTCCTCTTGCTTCAAAACCTTGGTCACGTCCACCCGCTCCGGGACAAACATGTTGTCCGACTCGAGTACCGTCTCCCCGTTGAGCACCACCGTCGCAAACGTATCCAAGCCATCAAACGCCAAGACGGCCCTCGCGCCCGCGGGCACGGGCACGGCGGCAAAGGTCGTCTTGTAGACCCAGGCGACTTCGCCGATCCATTGGCACTGGAGCTCGTTCTTGCCGATGAAGGGGTCGGGGATCTTGTCGTGGTGCAGCAGGTCGAGGTGCACGCTGGTGGGGAATTGGGCCACGGGGAGGAAGGAGGCGTCGGGGTGGGAGGCTTGTTTGAAGAACCAGTTGGTGTCGATGGGCGTGACTGAGCGGGGGGGAGACATGATGAGGGAGGGAATAGGTTTGGAGGATGACAGTAATAGCGAGAGGTTGTTGATGAGGGGCTCTGCCAATGGGTGGTGTACCACAGCAGGCGCGATGCAGTTGGAATGAGGGGTTGTTGTGCCTGCTGCAGTGCAACTAAAGCAGTGCAATAAAGAGCAAATCCAAGAAGCGATGGTCAAAAACCAATTGCTTCTAATCCACGACCTCAAAAGACACCTTCTCGTGTTCTTTAAGTAGACACCCGTCGTCCTCCCCGCCGCTTCATCGCACCGTCGTTCCAACGCCAAATAGCTTGTATGTGGGACGAGACAAGACGCCTGTTAGTCCCTTGCAGTCAATCGTGCGACGTCAGACAGAATTGCGCCGCATTCGCACACGGAGGGAGACCTTCCGTCACCGAATGCGGTTGCTTAAGAGCCTCACATCATGGATATGTCTCCGTGGTGAGGATACACCCATCTACTAAGACAACCCTCGCCCCCGTCATGCCATCGTAGTACACAGCACACGACACGACCCCAGAAACCCTCTGCACCGTGATATATGTATGTACTTTCCGTCTCGTAACTATTATGTGCCTGAACAAGACCAGCTAAACCAAGAAGCGAAGAAAAATAATGGATAATGAAAAAGCCCAAAGGTCTCGGAATCCGCCAAACCCGCACAATCGACAATCGTCATCTAGTTATCCCCCTAACGCCCTGGACGCTTCAAGAACGAATGCTCCCAACGCAATAGACTATCCACAAACACTGTACAGCCAAGGCATGCACCCCAATTTGTCCACCCAGAGATTTCGTACCAGAAAAGTCCCTTTCAAGCCCCCGGCATAAACGAGGAAGAGAAAATAAAAGAAAAGGAGGCGAATATTATAGAGCAGGAGGACGGGCCAACATCACTAGCAACAACTCCCACCTCGCCTCCTGTTGCTCAGCGTGAACACCTCCTCCCACTCCCGCAGCCCCCAGTTCTGCGTGCGGCTTTTTCCCTTCCGCCTCCTCCTCAGCCCGCCGAGGCCGTCGTCGACGGTGGCGCCCGTCATGGAGCTCTTGATGCTGCCGCCGTCGCTGGCCGTGTTCCACCCGCCGCTGTCGCCGTACTGGATCCCGCTGGCCGGGTCGTCCGGGTCGATCTCGCCCAGCTCGATCTTGGTGAGGATCATCCGGGCCAGCCGCCCAAAGATCTCGTCCACCCCTTCGCCGTTGAAGGCGCTCGACTCAGTCATGACGGATATCCCCGCCGTGCTCGCCCACACGCTGGCCTCGGCCCGCGTCACCTCGCGACCCTCGGGCGCGACCGTGGCTCTCTGGTTGCCGGCCCCCATTGAGGCGCCGCGGTCCCGGGTCGCGCCCGTCGTGGTCGATACCGATGTCGAGTAAGAGCTCGGTCCGCCAATGGTGCCGTTGGAGGCGATGCTGTTCGGGGTCGGCGGCGGTATGCTCGTGTCGACCAGCGAGTCGGCCGTGAGATCCAGCTTGTTCCCGACGAGCATGATACTCAAGTTCGGCGAGGCGAGGGCTCGGGCGTCGTTGAGGAACGGTTGTAGAGCGCGGAAGGAGGCGTGCGAGGTGAGGTCGTAGACGAGGATGGCGCCGGCGGCGCCTCGATAGTAGGAGCGCGAGACGGATCGGAACCGTTCTGTGCCGGCAGTATCCCAGAGCTGGTGGGCGCGTCATCAGCCATGATCCCTCCCAAAACGGGCCATCGGGTTCATGCGTTACCTGCAGTTTTATGCGTTTCCGCCGCGATCCGGTGCCCACCCTGATGATCTTGCTCGCGAACTCGACGCCTATGGTTTGCGACGACAGGACCCTCCACTCATTCTTGACGAACCGATGCAGCAGGCAGGATCTAGGGCCGGTCAGTTCGGGACCGTGGGCGCGAATTCTCGTGGGTTCTTATGCGGGCTCGACATACTTTCCCGTTCCGCTGGGGCCGAGCAAGATGATCTTGGCGAGGTAATCGTACATGCTTCCCAGCTCCTGTGCCGTGTCAGCCATCTCGTCCGTCTCTTAAGCCTCCTCTCAAGTCTCGTACCTGATCGCGGGCCGTCCCCGAGCTGTCCTCGCTCGCTCCGGACGACCCTCTCGGTCTCGTCATTGCGGCGTCGGGGAATCGGGAGGTTCGTGGGGGTCAAGGTTCAACGGCGGTCGGTCGACGGATGGTTCTCGCAGGTAAAGTAGTCGGTATTAAGATTAGGAGGGGGTCGGTTCAAGGAGAGCAAGAATAATACGAGCAAGAAGCAAAATTTCAAGGGAGGAGAAGGGGGAAAAAAACAAAGGACTACCTTATCGGGACATTTGCGAATTTGTGAGATGCGAATGCATCGGGGTCTCTGATTGATTAGTGGCTGACTTATCGCCGGGAGGCCTGATGACACAAAGCGACAGGGACCCACCCGCTGTAGTCGCCGCTATCGACCAACCACGACGGGCCGCTGAGGCAGGATGACGTGAGGTTGATGACGGGTAGGTAAACCTGGAAAAATGAGGTGCTGGATTGTATGAAGTCATAAATGTATGAAGTCGAGCATCAGTTCTTATAATCGACCATCAATTATTGTATTCATCAAGTATCAATCACGGCCATGGGCATGTTTGCATATCCACACGCATTACAGAGTAAAATAGCCCTCAATCCAGTGACAGCCCCGGAAATTGGTCCAGACAAAGGGCCGAGATCAAGAATTGACGAGTCCAACCCAAGACCAATGCTACAGATCCGACGCCAGCAGTTTCATGCCTCGCATCAAATCCCATTCGGCAATCTATTCTGACGAGATCCGGCATCTACACTCACATATCTACACTCATCCACGTGCGATGCGCATTGCGTGATGGCCGTCGCATAAATGCTCGCTCCCCGATCTACACGCACGCATAAAAGAGGCCCATGGACCATGGACCGGAACCATGGTTTGCGCTCGTCCCAAGGCTTTGGGGATCGCTTTGGCGTGCATTCGGAACACGTGCATTAGGAGAAGGCGATCAGCGTAGTGTATTTGGACTTCAGTTGTTAGTAAAAAGTGGCTCATTCCTGGTGACATTGGAGTGGTCTTCGTCGTTCACGGGTTCGCCAGCTTACAGCGACTGCCGGCTACCGAAAACGTGCCTCGGCGATATATTCACCAACCCCACGTTGGCTTCAGGTCATGCCTTTGCATCTACAATTATCTGAATTCACAAACTTGACCAGTTTCTTACCTTTTTTTTTTTTTTGCATCACGATTGATCCACGTCAAAAATGAAGATTGAAGGCCGCACATTCGTCATCTCGGGCGGGTGAGTTGTCACACATTCCCGTCCACTTCCACCCATCATCATCACATGCTAACCTCCTCGCCAGCGCATCCGGCCTGGGAAGGGCCTGCGCCGAAGAAATCTGCAGCAACGGCGGCCACGCGGCGGTGCTGGACCTCAACCAAGAAAACGGAAAAGAGGCCGTCGCGGCGCTGGGCTCGTCGGCGCGGTTCTTTGCGTGCGACGTGCTGGACACGGAGAGCATCAGGGAAGCGGTCCGGGGCGCGGTGGCATGGAGCGTCGAGGCGGGAAAGCCGCTGGGGGGCGTGATTCCGGCCGCCGGAGTTTCGACGCCGGCGACTGTAGGTATCACACTGGAGAGTTGTCGTGTTATCTATTGTCTAACATGGGTAGATGCTCGATCGCAACGGCAAGGCCCTTGACCTCGATAACTTCGACTTTGTCATCAACGTCAACCTTCGCGGCACCATCGACCTCGTCCGGCAGACCCTCGAGCACCTCGCAAATTCACCGCCTGACGGCCCCGACGCCGAGCGCGGCGTGGTCGTCATGGTAGCTTCATCCGCGGCCTTTGACGGACAGCGCGGACAGGTGTCCTACTCGGCCAGCAAGGGCGCCGTGGCAGCCATGACGCTGCCCATGGCGCGCGACCTCGCGCGCTTCGGCGTGCGCGTCGTGACCATTGCGCCCAGCCTGTTCGAGAGCCGCATGACGAGCGTCATGCCCGACAAGGTGAGGAAGAGCCTCGAGAGCGCCATGGAGTTCCCCCGAAGGGCCGGTCAGCCGAGGGAGTTTGCGCAGCTGGTGAGGCAGGGCATCGAGAATGTCATGCTCAACGGCGTGGTCATCCGGTTGGACGGTGCGATGAGGATGCCGAGTAAGATGTGAGGGACGTGAAGATGACAAGAGGTGATAGGACAAGTTGTGGCAATTGCAACGAATAGGGGCCCACGATATTGGTGCCTGTGCCATTTTCGCATTTATTACTCGTATCAGATATGAGCCTTCATATGATCAAAGCCGTGATACCTATTCAATCGCGCACACTTGTCACTCTCTGCGAAAATGCGACTCCGCGGTCGGAAGTAGACTTCATCTACCTCGGCTAATTAGCCCTTCAACTTGATTAATAAAGCACATCATCACTCAAGGCGATTGGTCATGCCCAACTCCCCCCTCCACGGCCGGTTGAGAACTCATCCGCTTTTGGAGGAGCACTATAAACCGGATTCTCAGAGCCACCTCAAGGTTTCATTCATCGCCAGACCCATTTACTGGTTTGAACAACTTCACGTCACCTTATCTAGTCACCGAATTATCCGCTCCTATTTCTCACACCATGGCACCCTTCAAAGTGGCAGTCCTTGACGACTATCAGGGTTTCGCCGACGCTCACTTTGACAAATTAGACGCCGACAAGTACAAGGTCACGTCGCTGAAGGACACTCTGCTGCCGTACAACCACCCAGATACTCCCCAATCCGTCAAGGATGCCCTAGTCAGCCGGCTCGAGCCTTTTGACATAATCTGTAGGTTAATCCTTTGAATGCCTGATACAACGGAACAACAGAGTGACACTCCTCCAGGCTGCATGCGCGAGAGAACTCCTTTCCCAGCCGACCTCATCTCCCGCCTCCCCTCGCTCAAGCTCTTCCTCTCGACCAGCCTGCGCAACAAGGCCCTGGACCTGGCCGCCTTCCGTGGCCGGGGCATCCCCGTGGCCGGCACCGTCGACAGGAACCGGTCCTCGGCCGGTACGGACAGCACGACGCAGCACTGCGTGGCCCTCGTCTTGGCCCTCGCCCGCGGGGTCGCGCGGGATGACGCGGCGGTCAAGCGGGGGCTCTGGCAGACGTCCTTTGCAACGGGGCTCGGCGGCAAGACCTTGGGCGTTGTCGGCTTGGGTAGGTTGGGCGCCAATGTGGCCAGGATCATGGCGGTGGCCTTTGGCATGCGCGTGGTGGCCTGGAGCCCCAACCTGACGCAGGAAAAGGCCGACGAGAGGGCCCGCGAGCTCGGGTTGCCTGTTGGGGACGAGGACGAGAAGACGTTCAAGGCCGTGTCCCGGGACGAACTGTTCTCGACGGCGGATGTTGTTTCTCTCCACGTCGTGCTGTCGGACAGGTCGAGGGGCATGGTGACCAAGTCCGACCTGGACAAGATGAAGCCCTCGTCCTTTTTTGTCAATACGTCCCGGGGTCCCCTCGTCGTCGAGCGAGACCTGCTCGACTGCCTCTCGGCCGGACGCATCCGCGGGGCGGCGCTCGACGTCTTCGACCAAGAACCGCTGCCAGCCTCGAGCGAGTGGCGACGACGGGACTGGGGGACGGACGGATCGAGCGAGGTGCTGCTGACGCCGCACATGGGATACGTGGAAGAGGAGACGCTCGGGTCGTGGTACGAACAGCAGGTGGCCAACATTTTGCGCTGGGAGGCCGGGGAGCCGTTGGAGGTTCCTCTATAGGAAGGGGGGACTCATTGGCAGCTCACCCCTGCCACTCCTCCGTCCAAGGTTCTTGAGATGCTGCCGCAAAATGGTTGAAACAAGGAAAAGAAACGGCTGCTAGGGAGTCAATAGTCAAGGATGGGCACATGGATGATGGATGGATAGAGTATGGCCTATGCGCGTTGCGGACCGACCCGACCTGGCTATTGATCTCTCGTCGCGAAAACGGGAATAGCATCGTGTCTAGTCCCAGCTGTTGGGCGAATGGTTCATCCAGTGTTGTCAGTCTCGTTGCTTTGTTGTTCTCACCTATAAGCTACTAAGTCCGCAGTGACTGCGCCGCAGAGAGTCCAGAAGCCAGCTCCTACTTTCTTTCCTCTTCTTTGCGTTTCCTATTCTTCTTCCTGAAAAAGCCCTATCCCCGAGCTGAAACTAGCGTCGGAGTCGCGATGCCCTCAGCTCGACCCAGGACCGCCACGCAACCCCAAACCAGTTTTTTCCAATTTTCCCAGTCTCGCGCGAGCCGGCGATTTGGGGACATGTCGGCAAATGCAAAATGCAAGAGCACGCAAGCGACGGGGTGAGAATGTGAAAGTGTTTGGTTTGTGTGGGAACGTTGGGTATCACTTCGTATCTCTGTAACGAGAGGAGGAGGGAACCTTTGAACGAGGCCGTGTCCGTAGCATGTAGGGTAATGTAATCCGTATGTATGCAGGCATTCCCAGCTTCCAGAAGCATGCTCTCGCAGGCCGACCAGCGCGTTTGATCGACAGTCGTGCATGGGCGGGATTGCCCTGCCAGGGCTTCCAGATGGATGGCCGATCGTCCAGAGTCTCTCCACAAACGGTGACCTTTTCTTTTTTTCTCTTTTTGTGCCAGACGACGAGTGGACGGGGTGGTTCTCGGTTGCAGATGGCCTCATGTGCGTGTCCTCGTGGACAGTACGGATACAGCTCCTTCTGCTACTCCTTCAGCAAACAAGAATAAAGCTTCCGTGGTTACTATCCCAATTACTACGTCAACCCCATGTTCCAGCACAGCTCTCATCGAACCGGCGCTACGGCCGAATCCAAATGGCCAACCACGCAAACCAAACAAACCCCTTCCATGGGTCCCTCGTAAGGTCCCCCACCGCGTTCCCGTCTCCGGATGCTCGATCACTGATCAAAGAGATGTGACGAGCCGTCTCCCTTGACGAAAGCATGCATGTCATCCATCCTCTTTGCCAAGAGACGGGCCAAAAGGAGAATGCGACACTGCGTGTCTCTGTTGCTCTCTTGCGCTCTCTCTGCTCGGTGGCGTCGGGACCAACGAGAAGTTTACCCTTCGTGAGGGTGTGAAAGCCCCGAGACCTACCACGAGAAGCAGAGATTGATTCGTAATCTTTCAGCAATGAATTTTTCAAACTAGAGCAACGCCATATTTCCCTTATTTTTACTTTTGCCCTCCATCTTTTCTCCTCCGCCTGAACCAAACGTCCCGTTGGACCCCGTGTCGGTGATTAGCAGCGGAACAAGACGTATGACCTTTTTTTTTTTTTTTTTTTTTTTCGCACCAAGAAACCATCATCTCACAAGAAAACCGTTTCTTTTTCTCTCTCTCGGGCCTTGGTTCGAGGCGGTGTACTCCGTACTCCGGTGCTATAGCCGGTACGGAAACTGCAGTGTATCCTGTCATATTTTTTTTCATATGATTCTTTTTCGCCTCTTTGCTGTCGTGTAATGGCTTCACAGATAAATTGAGGCCCCAACAGTCAAACCTCATGCATGTAACGGCAGTGAACAAGATTTTCCTCTCATATTCTATCTGCTATCTGCAGTTGTGCCTGATCTTACAGAAGAAACCTGAATTATACACAGCAAGCCCGCTGCGAGTGCAACCCTCCATATTTTCTCTTTCTCTTTTTGATCCTCTTGGTGTTTTAAATCGCTCGCAGCAAACAACATCGGCCTTGTTTCGAGCCCTCGTCGTCCCTCGTCCACCAACCCCCCCGGATCCCGAGTTTTCGCCTACCCGGTGAGCTACATGTTGATTGGAACAGTGCCACAAAGGCGTGTTGTTTCTTTCTTTCTTTTTTTTTTTTTTTCTTTTTTGGTTTTCCTTTTTCCCTCTTTTTTTTTTTCTCTTTTTATTTGCTGCTGCCGTTTGAGCTGGCCTGGCCCGCATCTGCTGCCGGATCCGCAAAGCTGCAATGTCACCAAATGCCGGCAAGCACAGGGAAGTGATCGGCCTATCTCGCTCGGCGAGTGTGTCTCTCTGCCTGTGGCTGTTTTGAGAAATTGCCTCTCTCAAAACCTGGCCCTTTCATGAGGAGGGCGGGGGGCAAGAGAGAGAGAGGGGGGGCCAAGAGGCGGGGAGAATCTGATGACGAGACTGAGAGACTGAGAGGAGGGACGGTAGAGGAGGAAAAGAGTCTTCGGATTGATGAAGCTGGAGAATAGAGCATGAATTGGCCTTGCTAGCAGCAACTCAAAACCAACACAAAGAACCATCTCAATACGGTCAATACGCCAGACTATCACCTCCACATGTTCATTCGAACCCCTAAAATTTATCATAAGCAGCTAAAATATACCCAAACCCTTCTGTGCGATTGACACTGATTGTCCTGTCACTCCTGCTTCCCAGCTCGACGCTAGCAGAACAAACTTGCTCTCTCTCCCCAGGTCCCCTTCTTTTTCCCTCTCCTCCTCTCCCCCTCTCACCTCTCTCCCACTCCCACTCCTTCTCCCCGGGATTCTCTCGGGGGTCACCCTGTTCCCGGTGGGGTAAAGAATGGAACAGTAGATTCTGCTGCTTGCCTGCTCAGACCAACGCATGTGACGGGGGGAGTGTTGTTGTTTCTCTCGACTCCACCATCAGCTGGCATCTTTCTCGTCAGCCCAGATGCTCCGTCTTCAGCAAAAGAGGCCTTCTGGAGTAGGACCTCCCATCACCTGATTTGCGCGTCTTCACGCCCCCTCGTAAAGAGCATGTGTAGCGGTAGATCGATGACACCTCTCCCACCCCCTCCTCCAGGATGCTGCTATCTACGGTTTCTCATTCGTACGGTGTAGCCGGCGGACAGTGAGTGGTAACTGCACTGTGGCTATAACAACTTCGATCCGTTTATTGTGTGGTGGGAACTGGCAACAGGAAGTGAGACAGACAACAACCCTTGAACCAGACTATCTAAACCGCCATGCCCGAGACAGACATTCCCCAGTGCCACGGCCGTTACGGGCTTAGTACGCCTGCAGCTCTCACCAGAGAAACTCATTCATCATTCATCAAAAGGTTCATGATATGGGTCCAAGCCACGCAGCACACGCTTTCCCTTTACTTTGGCGCTAAAACAAAACATCGGCCGAGACATTCCAACCGTTCGAGGGCAGACTGCATTTTCCTTTCTCTCTTCTTCCCGCCAAACTTTGCTCTAGTACAAGGAAAAGCCCTCTGCATCGATCGACCCATTGGTTGAAGAAAAAAGGCGCCCCCTTTGCCGCATATAGCGGGAAGCCGCTGAAGTGAATGTCTCGTCATCCCGCTTCCCGCCTTTTTCAAGCCCAGCTGGAGAGGTGAAGACCCTTCTCCTCGTTGGTCGTATCACAATGGACGTGGGCCCTTTCAATCACAAAGGATATCTCGATCCGTCCATGCCGCAACCAACTTCGCAGTTCCTCTCTCTCTCTTCCTTTGCCTCCCACCCCCGAAACAGACACTGCAATAACCTCTCTCCAAAAAAAAAAAGCTTCCCCGTTTCAATGGGACCAGAAGGGTAGGAGGTACTTGCTGTACAGTGACACGCCGAAAGCTCACCTTGACCGGGACAAACCCTGGATCGGATTGCATACATACTCGGCCGTTCTGCGCAGGAGGCTACTGCCGGCTCTCGACCGAGCCAAGATCCTTTCCATCTTCTGACGTGGTGAAACCGAGAGAAAAGAAGAGGTGATCAGTGAGCAAGTGGGTATGAAGCCAGAAGGATGAGCTCTTGCATAACTTCGTGGTTGCATTCACTGTGGTGAGAGGAGGGGAGAGGCATACAGTGTACTCAATACGGATGTCCAAGTATGCATCCATTCATTCTTCTCTTTCCCTTTCGTACGCCTCCCTCCCCGTTCACCACACCCCCCGAGCTTCTCTTGTTCACCCGGCCGAACATCTCATCAATGGACTAGCCCTCTTGGCATCCACTCAGTTCCGGAAAGCCATGCATGCGCCCACGACTGCCGTGCGAAGTCAATGAGACGCCCCCCCCTCCCCCCCGTCCGTCCCTCGTCTTTGCCTCTCTCACTCTGGTTCGAAAGGATATATATTCTCCGAGTCTCCCCTCCACGATGTTCTCCTTCTCCAGAACACCAGAGCACCTCAATCATCAGCACTTCTTCAGAACATCCCTCACAACCACCCGTCCTGAGCAGGAAAAAGCAACCATGAGCTCCCCCCCGACCTCATCCATGGGACCGGCCCCGGCCGAGACCCGACACGTCCTCTCCAGCCCCGTCAGGAACCTCTTCGTCATCCTGTTTGGCGAGTTCTGCGGAACCTTCATGTTCCTGATGCTATCCTTTGTCGGCGCCCAGACGGCCATCCTCACCAACAACCCGCTCGACGACGACGCTCCCCTCCAGCCCTTTAGCTTGATGTACATTGCCGCGTCTTTCGGGACCGCGCTTGCTGTCAATGTCTGGATCTTTTACCGCATCTCGGGCGGAATGTTCAACCCGGCTGTGCGTAGCAACATCTCCCTTCCTCCGCCTGCTCCTCCTCCTCCTCCTCCTCCTCCTTCTCCTCTCTCACTCGAGTTCTCTTACTGACACCTCCCTTCAGGTTACCCTCGGCCTCGTCCTCGTCGGTGCCGTCAAGCCCCTCCGCGGCCTCGCCATCTTCCCCGTGCAAATCGTCGCCGGCATCGCCGCCGCCGCCGTCGTCGACGGCCTCCTGCCCGGCCCCCTCGGCGTGGCTAACACGCTCGGCGGCGGCGCCTCCCGCACGCAGGGCCTCTTCCTCGAGATGTTCCTGACGGCCCAGCTGGTCCTGACCGTCTACTTCCTCGCCGTCGAGAAGCACCGCGGCACCTTCCTGGCCCCCATCGGCATCGGCATCTCCGTCTTCATCGCCCACATGGCCGCCACCCACTGGACCGGCACCTCCATCAACCCGGCGCGCTCGTTTGGTCCCGCGTGCATCGTCGGGTTCACGGACTACCAATGGATCTACTGGCTGGGTCCCTTCATGGGCTCGTTCTTGGCCTTTGGGGTGTACACGGCCTTCAAGTGGCTTGAGTACCAGACCGCCAACCCGGGTCAGGACGATGATGATCTCGAGCGTCAGGGGCACTTTAGTGTTCGCGCCAACGACAAGGCCATGCCGCCCGGGGCCCGCCTCGACGATATTCCCAGCCCGGGCAAGCCTCGCGTTATTCGCAACGACAGCGTGCTCGACGGCCAGATCAGCCCGGGCATCTAAGTTGGTTCCCGGCTTGCTGGTAAAGCCTTTGGGTGCTGGTAACAAAGAAGCCTCTGGAGGGCTGTACTCCGCGGAGCGCAGTCGTGATATCTTATGAAACAAAGGATCTTGGTACACGATGTTTGAAGATGACCTGGAACTATATGCATGGACATTGTCAGCGTCTATCACAATAGGGAGAGGACAGAATGTGCGTGGAAAGAAATGAAGTGAAGGTGAAGCTGTGAAGGGAGCATTTTCTGGACGGGCATTTAGCGTGAACATACAGTCGTTTCTTTTTTTTAATAATACAAGCAACAAACTTCTCTCATGACCTGAAGTCACTTCACCTCTCATCACGACCCATGCCTCGTCATGAGTCCCACGCCCGCATCGCCCTCCTCATCCTCCCGTCTCCCCGGCGGCGCCGTAACTCTCCACAGAGCCCGAGCCCCCGTCCAAAAGACCCAAGCCATAAGAAACAACAAGTCGAAGACGGTAAAGACGCAGATCCCATCCGCCAACACCATCAGCGCACCGCCACCCTTGTACAGCCTCCCCAGCGCCGCACTCACCGGCCCTGAAACCACCAGATCCAAAAACACCATGGCGGCGACGGCCAGCAGGGCGACCATCCACGCGGCGCATAGGCTCAGCAGGGCCATGCTCCCGCGGCGGTCGGCGTAGAAGAAGGCGTGCCAGCGGGTGGTGCGGTAGCTCGTGAAGGGGATGTAGTGCGTCATCTTGAAGAGGAGGAAGGCTTCCAGCGAGAGGGAGATGAAGGCCAGCGCGACGGACCAGAGGATCGGTTTTGTTACCGTGCAGAGGTCGAGTGCCGCGAGGAAGGCCAAGAGGGCCGCCCAGATGGCGAAGCCGGCGATGCGGAGGTTGGTGTTTATCACGAGGGGGCGGGAGGACATTTTGGAAGTGAAGAGGGAAGGACGAGGGAAGGACGAGGGAAGGAAGAAGCGACAGAGAATCGATAAACAATCAAAAAAGAATCGAAGAACCGAAGGAATCTCGGTTGACGTTGTCGTAAGCCCCCCCCCAACGTCATCGCAGTTGTCTCAACTGGGAGTGAAGCGGGTTCGCGTCGTAATGCCCGCGACCCCTGCAGATCTGTGGCTGGAGCCCTGTGGCGTACGCGTATAGCGACCGGATGGACCCTGACCGTTCCAGATGCAAAAACCCCACCGTGCAACCACCCCTCGCAAAAAAATGAATGCATCACGAAAACACGCAAAAAAGGAAGTGTTTGGATATAGGAAAAGCCCAATGCGGGGGTCGAACCCGCAACCTTGAGATGTGTGTGCTCTATTAAGAGTCTCACGCTCTACCGATTGAGCTAACCGGGCTCAATCTCTTGTTGTGGTCGTCGATGAGATATTTGCCTTCATTTGGTGTGGGTGGAGCTTAGGGTAGGTCTTTGCCCACGACAAGGCACTCGTATCTCTTGTCACTCGGCTCCATATAGCTTATACTTGTCACAATGGGTCTAACAAGTAATAGAGACAATGTTCATATGCTGTAATCTCATTAAATTGTCACCAACTAAAGATTACCTATACCAAGACTTAACCAACACCAAGCTCAGACCGGGCATGCAAGGCTGATCATTAACAGAAAGGAAGAACTACCAGCCAGAGCTCTTACACGTCATGCACGTTGACCACCTCTCCGTACTTGTCGACAGCAAGCGCCTTCTTCGAAAGCGAGGCCTTGACCGGATTCTTGGCATGGAAGATCTCGTCGAGTTCTTCAAGCTGTTACATCTGTCAGTGACATCACAGGCAGCATCGAGGAAGTGAAAACCTACAGTGCGCCCCTTAGTCTCGGGAATAAAGACGTAAACCACGGCAACCTGGATTGCATCCCAGATAATGAAGACAATGTACGTCTTCCACCCAATGTTGGCCATGGACACTGGCCAGGCAAACTGGTTCAGGAGACCGGCGATGTTGACGGCGAGGGACGAAAACGCCATTCCCTTGGCTCGCATCTCAAAGGACAGCACCTCGACGGGATACAGGGCCTGGAGCGGCGTGATCCCGACCGAGTAGATGGCACCGAAAATGAAGATCATGGCCAGCGCCGCCTTGGATGCGTTGTGGTTCGCGTAAATCGGGTCGCCGTCGGCGTCGTCTCCGACGTACGACTTGGTGAACTGGGACGTGGCAATCGTCATACCAAGCCACACCACAACGCAACCCGTAAAGGAGAAGAGGAGCAAAGGGCGACGGCCGATCTTGTCCACGAGGCAGGCTCCAATGATAGCAAAGACGAATTGCTGGCAGTTGTTGATGAGCGTGATGTTGGCTTGCTGGATCATGCCCGTGTAGCCGGCCGTGTCGAGAACGGAGCCGAGAAAGTAAGAGAGCACCGCGTTCCCAGCCCACTGACCAAAGATGGACACGATAAGGTTGCAAGAAAGACGGTAGATGGCAGATCGGTTGCGGAATAAGGCGCGGTAGTCCCACCAACGCTTGTCGGCACCGTCCATGTCCAGACACTCCTCGTACTCGTCGAGCTGCAGCTTGACCCAGGCGGAGTCGACGTTGCCTTCGCCGTGGTACTTGACGAGGACCTCCTTGGCCTTTTCCTTCTTGTTGTTGACGTAGAGCCACCGAGGTGACTCGGGCAGAAGCATGCAGAACAAGACGATGAGGCCGGCGAAGAGGGCCTGTAGCCAGGTGATGAGGCGCCAGGAGTAATCGCCACCCGTGTTGAGGCCGCCTCGCGCAGAACCGGCCGAGATGATGGATCCGCTGAACCAGAGCGTGTTGTACATGGCTAAGAGAAGCATCAGTAATCATCATCGTCGCCACATACGAGCGTTACGTACCGCCGACCACACCTCGGAAGGCGGGGTGGTTGATCTCAACGACGTACATGGGACCAGCAGAGGCAGCAATGGAGACGCCAAAGCCAAGGAGGAATCGACCGCCCATGAACTGTCCCATGCCGTTTGAAGTTCCCTGAATAATGGTGCCAATGATGATGGTGCCAGCACCAATGAACATGCCGATGCGGCGGCCGAATCCGTCGATGGAGGGGCCCACGAAAGGAAGAGCGACGATGCCGCCAATCTGGTACATGGAGCTAACAATACCAGCCCAAAGGCCATCATTTTCCACCACGTACTTCTCCTTGAACCACTTGTTCTGCAAAAGGTTGTTGATAAGGCTGCCGTCGTACCCGTTCATGGTGCTGCAGAAGAAGCCAATGAGGGAGAAGAGATAGATGAGGATCATCTGCTTCGACCACGCGTTGGGGGGCTCCTTGAGCATGGCCTCGTTGAAGGCCTCGTTGCCAGCCACTACATGGACCTTGAGATCGTCCTACGCAACTCTTAGCGAAACCAAGCCTGCGATGCGCCCGCCGTCGAAGCAACGTACCTTCTCGTCATCGACGACGGGCTCTTGGCCCTTGGAGTTGATCTTGTCAGACATGGTCGTCGTTCAACTTGAGGTGTTAGTCAATCTAGGGCGATGATTGGTTGCTGAGATGCGGGCTCCCCGACTGTGAACTTGTTGAGACGCTCTGGGGAAAGAAACAACAAGACGATCTGGGGAATGGCGAGGTTATTTATTCGCAACGACGGTCCCTTGCCTCTGGAACGTCGAGACGATATTAGATGCACGGGCGGATATGGATTCCGACAGCATTCAGCCATGGAGACTGCAACGTCTGAATCCAGCGAGGCCACAGCTAGACGCACGGCACAGGAAGCGATGCCTCGCGAGAACATCCCATCAGAGGCTGCTCGTTGGCGGGACTTCGGAAGGAAACACCGATTTGGTTGCTGTTGCTGGACACTGCCTTTGGCGCTACCTGCAAGGATTGCGGCAGCAATGACCCGATGTCCAAATCAATATGGATGTGTTGGAGTGGGTGTGTCAGGGCTCTCTGCCATACCTTGACGAGTTACTGTTCTCAACGGTAGTGAGTCCACCGGACTGTAATTGGACGAGAATGTCAGTGTCGAGGAGACAGGGGTACCTATGCTCTCCCTCGCTTCGCATCCTGAACATGTTAGCCGTGAACCCCAAATGGATTTTGGC
Source organism: Thelonectria discophora (assembly GCA_911649645.1). NCBI lineage: Eukaryota > Fungi > Ascomycota > Sordariomycetes > Hypocreales > Nectriaceae > Thelonectria > Thelonectria discophora. The sequence goes on along the minus strand of CAJVRK010000008.1, from coordinate 1,969,818 downwards.
TAGAAGGACTACTGACCGGGTGTATCGTTATACAAAATATCTTCCTCTTGAGGTGTCCTGGTGTCTCTAATAACCATGTTTAGAACACAATGTTCCACATTGAACTCATCCGGAAGTCCCTACACCCATAACGGCGGAGGTTTGCCGTGCAGGATACACATATTTGACAGTTCAGGTCGAATGCTACACCGGCGCCAAGCCTCGATTGGGCCACGGAGACCATGCCTCCGAGAATAAAGGACCTAACTCGGAAACCGGACCGGGCAAAACTGGCGACCGTAATGACCAGCAATCGTTCCCAAACCAGTGGGGCATAAGGCGATGGCCATGCAGTCATTCGAAATAAGATCCAACCCAATCTTGAGCTTGTGGTTTGCTGGACTTACGAGCGAGAACTAGGAGGGGAGTGCGGGATCTTGAGCACGTTCAAATCACCCGTCATGTCCAAGATGGAGCAAGCAGGGAGCTTGACCTCGAATGTGGTATTGGCAGTAATTGCACTCCACAGTCTGCAAGGCTGGGGGTTTGGTCTGGGGTCGTCTTGAGTCAATCGCTTGATCAGCCTGACCCACGAGTCTATCTCGCGTTCTGTGGAGTTAGAGACCGCCCCGCAAACCTCTTGAAGCTGTCGCATGGGTTCGGTCTTGGGCTTGAAGCAAAGTTGGGTTGGACATCGTGGGGATAGGGAGAAGACTGGAAGCCGCCAGCTAGAATTCTATGGGTGATGGGCTTCTCAAGTATCGCAGCAGTAGCTCATGCAGCCTCGTCCCAGAGTCGAGACTGTCGATAGCCCCAAGTACGCTGACAGCCGTCAGTTGATCGGAGGGAACATCTCCCGACAAACCATCTGCGGAGCCAGCACGACTGTTATCCGAAAAATGGCCTTTCCTCGGCGGTACTCCGACGGGCCGTCATCGCGGCACGCGAGAGCCAGGAGATGATGTGACGAATCAGATGCCCTGGGAGCTTCCCCAGCTCTCCTCGCTGACCAGTGGCTGCCGAACTTGAACGCTGACAATCACAACCAGCTCACCGGGACATGGGTCGGGAAAGACGTCTGTCTGAGCCCTGTCAAGATCGATCTGGAATCAATATTCGTGATCTGCTGTTACCCTTCCTCATTCCATCGCTAGGTCTGAGGTTTGTCGGCGGGCGAAACCTTGGGTTCGCTCACTTCCAACTGTCCATGTGACCTCTATATGCCGGTGCTCTATCGGGTGGGACGGGCGTTGTCCCGGGATCCTTGGTCCATACGTCTTCAGTCTCATCTTCACCTGAAGTTTCCAATCGTATGGCTAATGGCCGCAATTGATGGCATGCAGCTGCCTCGTCACATGCGGCGAGTCTCGTCAAGCCAATGTTGCGGATTGATGACTGTTTGGGTTCGAACAAGGGCGATCCTGTTGAATGGCAAGTTTACCTGGATTCTCGACCCGATAACAACCGGCGTCTTCACCACCATCGATGCATCCAACTTCCATGTGACCGGCTGCAGCACGTGGAAATGGCAGGAAAGCTAGGAGATGGGGGTGGCGTCGATTGACAAGCTGAGCTGCAGACATTGGAGCCTTGGACTTTCATTTGACGCGGCACGCGACCATTGACGTCCTTCCATGGCCGACAGCAACCGGTTCGATGGCGGTCGCCGTTCTCCGGTCGCGGACTTGCTGGTGGGCATCCCAGGGTTTCTTCATGCGTTAGGTAAAGCCTACCATACTTGCTTCCAATGTCTGCTCAGGGCCGGGTGAAATGGACGAGGGAAAACACTTCCATGCCAAGAAAGAAGCGAGTTCTGCCTTGATATGCTCTTTCAGACAGATTGATAACTTACACAGATAACAGTTGAATGAGGGGAGGTGCCGGAGAAGCGTTGATGGCGCAACTAAAACCGTGGGGAAAACTGGGGAGCATTAGTATTGAGCTTCCTTCCCACTTTGGAAAGCGACGGGTCACGAGGGCACGTGATGGGATTGAAGGGGGCACCTGCCTCGAGTTCCAGGTTGTCTTCACGACTGGAAGGTGCGTTGCTGGGATGGTAGGCAAGTAACAGCTGTCTATCTCAACACCTCCAGGATACATCGAAAACGCACTGCTCTCCTCTGCTCGACAGCATCATTGGACCATTGGTTGCGTCGCCTTCGTTCTTACTCTCTCCTGACGCTGAGGCCTAACAACCCCACACATCCGTTCGACCATTTTAAACTGGTACCAAAGTCTCATCAGCGGCAGCAGCGTCGGAAACCGGGACCTCGGCTCTGTCGTTGATGGGATGCACGACGAACATCTCGAAGCCTACGACGTTTGCCTTCTTCTGACGGCCCATGCTCGAGATTCGACGACTCTTTCCCTTGAGCGAAACCGCAACTTGACCCAACCCCGTGCGACGCCAAGTCCACAGCCGTCTACGGAGTACCCTCGAATACTAGCGACCGCAACGGAGCCGAAGTTGGGCGTCTGGGCCTTGCAAAAGCGTCCGCTTTCCTCCGAGTGGGCCCTCTGATCTTTTGACGCCTGCGGGGAATTACCTTACCTAAGACTCGCCTCTCGCGACCTTCCAGGTTTGCCCATCTTAGCACAATTTCTCTCACGAGACCGGAGCCAGGACCGAAGAAGACCTTCAGAACTGAGATCCGAGTCGGAGAGACGCCCGTGGCCAAACATGTCGTCGGTCAAGGCCACCAAGAAGAGTGCCTTCTCGTGCGAGCCGTGCCGTAGACGCAAGGTGGGACCCCTCAGTCCGAAACAGGACTCTGGCTGCTGGAGGTGTGCTGACGACTTGCTGTTCAGGTCAAGTGTGGCGGCGAGCAACCCATCTGCAATCGATGCTCTGCGAGGAAGGACGATTGCATCTACAAGCTGTATGACTCCCTCATCTTTCATAGATAGGCCCGTCCCATCGCGAGAGCCACCACACCTGTCGCGCTTGAACTCACATTCTCTAGCAACCCGACGCTGTCCTACACCCAGCGTCTTGAGGAGCGCATCAAGGAGCTCGAAGATCAGCTTGCTGCCGCAAAGTCTGCTCCTCCGTCCATTGCCGCCTCAAACCACTCGAGTCCCGGCGTCTTTAATGGCTCAGAGCATCATCGCACCGGCTCTCACGTCGATGAACATGGGCTGACGCGGAGCTTCATGGGCTTGAAAATCGACGACAAAGGAGGGATCACCTACCATGGCCCGACCAGTCTATTCCACCTGCCAAGTGACCGTGACGCACCTCAGAATGAATTGCTCTCTCAAGTTGATACCGACGCTCACAGAAGAGAGCGGCTGGTGACGAATGCCTGGCACCAGCGTGCCATGGAAAATCTTTCCGATATTCCGGTAAGCGTGAGACGTGACTTGATATGTTCCAATCGGCTCATTTTTCATCTAGGAGCCATTTCAATACCTTTTGAATGTGCATTGGTGTTGGATCCAGCCTCTATTCAACTTCATATACAGGCCTGCCTTCACTCGTAAGCTGACCTAACGCTTCCACTGTGGCACAATCTAACATACAATAGGGGACATGCAGTCGATGGGTCCATACTACTCACACACGCTCCTGAACGCCATTCTCTCGCACTCTATCCGCTGGGGCAAGAGTGATCCCTCGACGAAGCGACTCCTGGAACAGTCCTACGATGGTGGTACCGTTTTTGCAAAGCATGCTCGGAGCATGCTGTTTGACGAGTTGAGCCGGGGCGTGAGCTCTATTCCCACTGTCCAGACTCTCCTGCTCCTGAGCGCACAGGAATGCGGCCACGGAAATACTACTCAGGCATGGATTTACAGCGGGCTGGCCTTTCGCCTGATTGACCATCTCGGTATCTGTGTGGATGGTCAGCGGTACCCCGGCTTAGTCCACTTCTCCGACGAAGAGGTCGAGATCCGACATCGCCTGTTCTGGAGCTGTTACTTTTGGGACAAGATGATCAGTCTCTACCTCGGTCGATCCCCGTCCATGCAACACTCGCTTGTTTCTCCTCCGCAAATCATGTGTAAGTGTAATCCCTACTGCTTGATAGCTCGCTAATAGTATCAAGTGGACGACTCTGCCGAGAATGAGCTTTGGGTACCGTTTGACTCGCCCCATGGAGCTGACTGGAAATACCCTCCTGCGACTGCTCACTCGACGTCGTGCTTCATGAGCACATGCCGCCTTTCGGTCATCTTCAACGAAATTCTCATCCACATGTACGATCCTCTGTTGCAAAACACTGAGGCCGAAATGCTCGAATGCCTTCAGTATCAGGACCCGGCTTTGAGACAGTGGTGGGATCAACTACCACCTCATTTGAAGATTGACCCATTGGCTCTCCCAGCTCTTGCGCCGCCATCTCATATCGTGACGATGAAGTACGGCACCCTCTTGTCTCCCGAGCCTTCAGTGGGCGTTGAACTAATTTGTCTATTAGTGCTCTGTACCACACTTTCCGAATCCTCCTTTTCCGACCTATGCTCTCTCGTCAGGCGCACCCAGAAGACGAAGGACCACACCCGATGCAGAACCATCTCGTCGAGTGTGTCACATCAGCCACATCCATTATCGCCATTTTTGACCTCTTCTGCCGTACATTCACCATCAACCACTGCGTCTTGTCGCTTTCATACAGCTTATATATCGCGGCAACGATTTTCCTTTTGCAGGTGCAGGCTTCTCCCCAGGATCAAAACGCTCTTCGAAAGCTGGACTTTTCGATTCAAGCATTGCACCGAGCCAAGTTTGTCAATCCTGGTCAGTCATGAAACTCCATCACCTTGGCGTTTACTAACGAGCACAAAGTCATCTCAAGTGCCCTCTCCTTGATCACTAGAGAGGTAGCGAGACTCGGTATCAACTTTGGTGTTCCACAACAGCAACCCCCGCAACCGCAGCCGCAGCAACACCAGCAACAATCACCGCAAACTCCAACCAGCCCATCTGTGATACCCGATCATCCTATTCCCGAGCAGATGTACCAAGCTCCACCTGAAATGGGACAACGGCCCAACGAGCAGGAGCAGCTATTCCAGACTCCATGGGCGGACAATTTTGGACAAAACATGAACGTGGATCGAGGCGTGTTCGAAGCCATGTCCTCTTTCGAACCCCTCAGCGTTCGGGTCGGCGCAATCCATGAATCCGGCAATCAGGGCACTTTTGGATAACGAAGCAACGCCCGCCCCGTTGGACCGACCAGGGCCGGCTGGTCGGTCCCTGTCAGCGCCGCCGCCAGGTCCAGCCTGTCCCGGCGGCGGCTCAATGGCCAAAGCCGGCGCTAACACGTCAACCTTTGGCCGGCTGGCTCAAGACTCACATCGGCCGCTCCTCATGACGCGACTGAGATGATGTCTCAGTAAATGCTGACAGGTAGGGGGACACGACCCAGCTCCGGTCCGGCTGGATAGTGGACGACTGCGGGATGCAGTCAAGAATGGCCAATGGCCAGAAAACTCCGGTAGGCCCAATTCAAATATTGTCTGAGGATGCAGATGTGGTCAAGGTAACGTAGTTCACTTTGTTTATCTGGAAAACTGATACAGGCCCCTTGGTTAGTTAGGAACTTGGAAAGCTAACGAAAATATGATAGTCATTCCTTGTGCAAGGATAGATTTGAATGTCGAACCAGAGTCAAGTGTAAGAAACCGTACGCCAAATACACGAAGAAAACGGTTCTCTCCTGGTCGGTTGTGCCTAATCGGGGAGCGAGTTGGAAACGAATTCATACTCCTGGAGGCCAAACGCTTGGCTGGGTGTATGGACAGGATCAGGCACTGGATATCTGACATGCAATATTGCAGATTGTAGCTGTCAAGGTGTGTCTTCCTCGGGAAGGACAAGGCACGCCTGTCGCAGTCGGGTCAGGGTGGTCATTAGGGTGCTTGGAGACGGGAAACTTGGCTTACGCATGGAACGGGTTGCCCAGGAGGCACTCATCAACAGACAAAGCAAAACAGTACAATCTACGACACACCAATGGTCTGTAGATGTGTACGAGGATGCGAAAATTAGTTCAAAGAGAGCCAGTTTCGAGCAATGCCCCTCTCTTTCCCGTTCGCAGATCCGAGATCGGAGAAAAAAGAAGGTGCAGCGGCACATGTAGCAATTGCACAGCGTGCGCACATGAAGAAAGACCGGGGAATATTGAAAGCAATTGGAATATGTATTTTTGTAAGGCAATATGGTTACATGGAATTGATAGATTTTCGCATAGATTTTCGCAGGCCACAACAAAACAGGGGTATCAATAGATGGTGTGTCACCTCACAACATCCCATAGGTCCTCGGCGTTGCCACGAAACAGCCTCTCGCGGAGATGGTCATCATCGGCGCACCAGTCCAGCACCGTCTCCATCCACGGCCGGATATCCAGGCCCTCGTAACGGGTGTGCGGCCAGTCGGTGGCGAAGACGATGCGGGAGTCACCGGCGAGCCTGATGAGCTCCTTTGCCACGGGATCAATGTCGGCGTAGTCGGCGACGCGGCTGGTGCGGTAGGGGGCGGAGAGCTTGATGTAAGTGTCGGTGGTCTGGAGGAGGCGCACGAGGGAGGGGAAGCCGGGGAGGCGGTAGGGGTCGTCGGTGGGTTGGTGGTCGTTGAGGAGCGGGTGGCCCATGTGATCAATGCAAAAGCGCACGTCGAGGGCGGGGACGATGGGTTCCAGGAGGGGGATGAGGGGCATGGGCAGGTAGATCTGGACTGCCCAGCCGAGGTGGCGGACGGCGTCGGCGTACTGATGCAGGGCACGCGACAGCCCGTCGGCGTCGACGTCGCGCTCGTACGACTGGATGTTGAGCCTCACACCGCGCACGCCGAGGCTGTGCCAGTCGCGCAGCTGATCGGCGGTGACGACCTCGGGATCGAACTGCACGACGGCGCGGCCCCTCTCGGGACCGAGGGCGCGCAGGGCGTCGAGGGTGCACGTGTTGTCGTCGCCGTAGATGGACGGCTGGACGAGCACAATGTTGCGGATGCCGACCGAGGCCTCAAAGTCAAGAGCCTGGGCGAGAGTGTACGTGTTGGGACGGTAAGCGGCTTCGGGGCCGAGAGGGTAAGTGTCGGGCTCGACGACGTGCATGTGGGAGTCCCAGGCGTCGGACGGGATGCGCAGAGCGAGGGAGCGCGGCAGCGCGGACGACGCGGGCGTGGTGGGGGAGTCGAGGGAGTCGGAGTCGGAGGCAGAGGTGGAGGAGGGAGCGGCCATTGTGACGGTGGTTACATGATATAGTCGTCGAGGACGGCAGCGGTGGTCGAGAGGGTTTTGATTCAGGAACGGACGGGGGCGAGGCGGGTCGACGGTGGAGATGTTTGATCGAGCATTGGTCGGGGGAGTGGCATTGATGAAAGACGACAACGGCCTCGAGCGACGTGGCACAGACGAGAAGAAGGCGTCGCGGCTTGTTCGCGCCAGGCACACAGCGTCACCTCGCAGACGTCGGTGACGACTTGGTCGGAGGTTTACGGCGGCCGCAACTCCGGGCGTCCGGAGGGGGTGGGCCAGCAGTGAAGGAGCTGGAAGCATCATCGGAGGCGGGCGGAAGGGGGGGTTCTCAGGAGCCCCAGTGGCGGGGAGGGACGGCGATGGCAGCTGGCATGTTTTCGGATGGCGTGGCGTGAGGATGGACAAGAATGCAGTAGAGAAGGAGGAGAAAGAAGAGAAAAGATAGGCACAGAGAGAATGGAGAATCGAGGGCGGCTTCTTCCTTGTTCTAGTTCGATGCTAGAACTGTTCGATTGCGGGGGAGACGAGGCGATCGTGAAATACGGATAAAAACATGAATGCCCTACGCCATCATTGGCGACGGCACCTCGGAAGTTGGCCGAAGACTGTTAAGGGGAAAATGATGTTTTGAAAAGAGGCACGACATATCGTGACATGTTGAGGCGTTGGGGCGCTGGTGGATTCACGATGTCGGCTTCGGTGCTCGGATGGTTCGTCCTGCAAGGGAAGGAGCAGGGGACACGCAAATCATGCAATGCATTTAAAGGCCCTGAGCCGACGACCCGAAGTACCCAACAACCAATGCATTTCTGCGTATCCTGCGTATTTGTCACGACGAAAACACCACCACTTGATACGCGGGTGATGCTCAGCCTCGGTTGATTACACATTGATCCCCTTGAGAGGGCTGTGCGAAGCAACCCACTAACAAGGCTGATGGGGTGTGGCGATTTGGAATTGGCATTGGATCTTTGGAATCAAGTGCCGCGCCGCTGCTACGTCGCCGAAAACGGCCTAATCGAGATTGGTCCCCGTCCCGAGATTCCATCGTCACCAGTGCCGTCGGTGACGCAGACCATCAATTCCTTCGAGAGAAGGCTTAGACGGGACTTCTTTTTCTTTTTCACTGGACATTGAGGACCTGACTTTCATACATATATATCACCCTCCCGTTTGTCTTGCTTCCATCTTCATATCCAACATCTTCATCAAATCCGACCCCGCAATCGCTGACTTACATTACACCCCGCATCTACGAATACACTTCAACACCAAACACAAAACGCAAAACACTAAAATGCCATTCTCCCTCCCGCCCTTCGTCACGCGCCTCGTCCGCCCGTCGACGCAATCGACGCTCCTCTCCATCGCACCCGACTCCCCCACAGCCACCTCCATCCCGGCCAACGCCCAGCGCTGCACCGTCGCCGCCGGCTGCTTCTGGGGCGTCGAGCACCTGTACCGCAAGCACTTTGCGTCGGCCGGCCTCGTCGACGCCAAGGTCGGATACATTGGCGGCGACCTGGAGGACCCGACATACCGCGCCGTGTGCGGCGGCAAGACTGGTCGTAGGTCTCTTCCTTCTTCTTCTTCTCTCCACTTGAACCCCTTACTAACAACAACAGACGCCGAAGCCGCCCAAATCATCTTCGACCCGACAAAGGTCTCGTACCGCCAGCTCCTCGAGTTCTTCTACAAGATGCACGACCCCACGACGCTCAACGCCCAGGGCCCCGACACGGGACCCCAGTACCGCTCCGCCATCTACTTCCACGACGCCGAGCAGGAAAAGGTCGCCCGCGAGGTGACGGAAAAGGCAAACGCCCAGTGGTGGAAGGGCCGCGTCGTCACCGAGGTGGCCCCCGCGGGGAAGTGGTGGTCCGCCGAGGAGTACCACCAGCTGTACCTGGACAACAACCCCATGGGATACGAGTGTCCTAGCCATTACCTGAGGCCGTTTCCTCCTTTGGAGTAGAGGGAATGAGAGGGGGGTCTTTGGGGCGAAAGGTCGGGTGAGGAGTTTTTGGGATTGGGATGAGAAGTCTTGAGTTGAGAGAGCGCATCGAGGAGCACTGCGTTGGGTGAATCTGGTTTGACATTCTTCATGGTTCAATGATATATACAAATAAGAGTATTTCCTACCGTTCCTAAGTGCAATCGCCAGAAATCAAGCATTCTCATTGTTGGTCACACGCCGATTTCTCGCCTCTAGGACAACAGACACAGTGCACAGCTGACAGTAGTTACATGGGTTTTCAATTTTTTTTTTTTTTTTGGTTATTAGTACACGACCTCCCAAGTTTGAATCATTGGCTCAATTAGGGAGACCGATTCTAACTACCTATTCCGGAGAGGAGTTTCATCAAACTGGCCACCGTCATTTGTAGTTCCTTAAATCAAATCATACACGCTGGCTCCTATGCCCGACCATCTGCAACGACCTCTCAAGTCTATTTTCTTCGGTTCTGCTGCATCATCAAGATCTGGACCATGCGGATGAAGATGTTGAGAAAGTCAAGCTCGAGGGAGATGCTCTCATTGACGGGATCCCGGCGGATGACACCGGCCTGCGCAAGACGAGCATGGTACAGCACCTTCTGGACGTCGTACAGGGTGAAGCCGCCAAAGACGGCGAGGCCGCCGTACAGCCAGAGGTTCTCGGTGAAGGCAAGCGTTCGGACGGCGGTGGCGGGAATGACCAAAGGGGCGAGGCCGGAAGCGGCGACGATGGCGGCGCCGGCCAGGAGGGGTCCGCCAATGTACAGGTACTTCTCCTGCTTGGCGGTGGCGCCGACGACTGCCAGGCCGCCCATCATGGCCACCGTGTAGAGACCAGCGCGGGCAATGAGAGCGCCGGGGACGAAGGCGAGGAGAGGGGCGACAAAAGCAGCCTGGGTGGCGTTGAAGGCGGTCCAGAGAGCGTACTTAGGGACGTAGCTGTTTCAATTGGTTAGCAAACCCGCTTCTTTCGAAAAATAGTCAATTCAACACTTACTTATCGGGGCTGATGGATCGAGTGCCAATCATGGTCGCAAAGCTCAGCGCAAGGCCACCAATGCCGACGACCCAAGGGTTCGTCACCATGATGCGGTACACGAAGCCGCTCTGGACCATCTGCCGGGCCGTCAAGCCGATGATGCCGATTCCCAGGCCGGTGTGCAGGAAAGTGTTGTTCAGATACTCGCGCTCGTAGATGGGCATGCCGCCGTCGTCGCGCGTCTCGCGATTGAAGACGGCGTTGATGGCTACGAGGGTGCCTCCAAAGATGGCGCCGCCCACCAGCAGCCTCCGCGTCGTCGTCTGGCTAGCCCCCGCGGCAGTCTGCTGCCGCGCCGACTCCTGGTAGTAAGACCGGGCTCCCGCGCGAGAGCTTCGCTGGAAAGCGCTGCGTGTCGTCGTCGTCGAGATGCGCGACGTGAAGAAGCCGGCGCTCGTCTTGGCCGGGACGTGGAAGTTTCGAATGGCGGCGGCGGAGGATCGCATCGTCGACTTTGAAAGCTCGGGCAGGCGCTGCGCAAGGCGCGCGGGGCCCTGGCGGATTGCGAGGGTAAACGACATTGTCGGAATTGCTGAGTGTGTGGTGTTTTGGATGATTATACAAAGGAAAGGCGATGCGGGGGACGAGAAAAGCCGGGCATATTAAGAGTTCGAGCATCCGACCGAGGTGGAAAGCATGACGTTGATTCGGAGGGTGGAGCTTAGCTAAGTCCGACGTCACGTGTCGCGGCTGGAAGTCGGTGGAATTTTCCGGCGTCTCTTGGTGACTCAGTTGGTCAGCATCGCGATAATTCTTCGCAGGCTCGGATTTAAACCATCATCGCAGCGGGAATCAATGAGGACCGCCAGCGGGAGGAGTCCTCGCATTGAGATGCCCAGGAATTGTCCTTCATTCGGAGATAGCCATCTCCCTTTGTATTATCGCCGAGCTACCGAACAACCATGAGAGCTTCATCAGGGTATCTCTGCAGTTCGTCGTACATCATAGGCCCTTCCCTTCCTGCTCTACAGTACAATACAACATCTACATATACATCATCGTGGTATAAGTATGCCATCGCCATCCGCTCGAAATCCATGAAATTCAACGTCTCCGTTACACCCGACTTGTTCCCCGCGAACCGCCTTGTGACGCCCCCCGACGTATGATCCAAGACATTCATGAAGCTCCACGAAAAACACCTGTCAGAAAAGACCACAACGCTCCTCATCACCGTAGTCCGCCGGCTCCCTTCTCCACGACAAATCTCACAGGCCGTCTCGCCCTTCTCATTCTCATGCCAAATGATGACCGGGGCATGTAGCTTTGAGACGTCAACATGGCCACACTCATCGTCTTCGGAGCTCGAGCTTGCTCTTCAAACGCTTCCGCGAGCGTGATGCTCTCGCCTGACCCGTCGTGGGATACAACTTCGACCGGAGGGTTGCCGGCCCGATCATCAAAGCCCCAGCTCGCGACGCCTCCCGCTCGCAGCCAGCCTTCCAGGTTGCGGCATTGGCTCACGTCGATCCAGTTGATGCGCCCGCAGCCATTCAAGACGTTTTCGACGCCTCTCCCGGTAACTCGGACGCAGCCACGCACGCTCAAGGCCTCCAAATCGTTCAGGTGAAGCGCCACACTTTCCAGACTTGCGTCACTAACAGCGCTGCCGCAGAATGCCAGTCGGAGTTCCCGCAGTCTCGGGAGACGAAGTGCCACAACTTCGGTTGCCGTATCAGATAGAGCGCAGCAGAACGATAGATCCAGAGATGTGAGGTTTTTGGCTGAATTGACCAGCGCCACAATTGCATTATCCGTCAGATATGTGCAGTCTGCCAGACAGAGTCGGGTCAGCTTCTCGAACCGAAAGGCGGCCCATGACTGGAAACCTCCGTCGGTAATCGATGTACAACGGGTGAGAGACAGAGATTCGATTCGGTTTGAGGCGTGAGCGGCTAGGTGGGCCATGGATCGGTCGGTGATGTGCTTGCAGTACGAGAGGTTCAGGCGTTTCAGCTTGGGGCATCCTATCACAGTGCCCGGCGGAGGCATATTTTGCACCTTTTGCTGCTGCTGCTGCTGCTGTTGATGGCCCTTCTTCGATTTCGCCGACGAGTTGGAGATGACGACTTGCTTGCTTGCCGGAGGGGGGTTAGGCACAACCCATCCAACCACACGACCAAGGAGATTATCTCCAACCTTGCGACAGTTGCTCCAGTCCACTTCTTCGAGATCTTTAGCGTTTTCGCTCATTTCCAAGATCTGGTTCGCTGAAACGTCCCAGACCGACTTCATCCTCCACTGAGTGACATTCTTGCCGCATTTGCGCCACAAAGCAGCGAACCCTTCGTCCGTGATGTGGAAGCAATTGTTGAGATCAATTGTCCGCGCTCGAGTCCCAATGAAGGGAGCGAGAACCTTGATGATAAGTTCATCACTGATTTTGCGGTTATATATCGACAAGTCAACGTATTGGCAGACTTTGGGGGATGTGGTCAGAAGTTTGCGCCAATGCGAGCTCACGAGACGCAATCGGAAGAGTTCTCCGATATCGACATGGTTGAAGATGTATATCAAGATCTCGTCTGACAGAACGGGTTTGTTCTGTACAAGTGGTCGTCGAGGTAAGGTCTTGACTCGCTTAGCAGGGAATTCGGCTGCATCATCTGGCTGGTCAAAGGCAAACTTGATGGGCGTTACCTCTGCTAGTCGGGATCTGATCCCGTTTGTGGTGGTGGTAAGTGGCGATCCTTCCGTTGGGGGCATTGGCGGTGCCAGCGAGTGACGCCGACGATTCCGCATGTTTTCCATGTTGACACTCAAGAACGGATCTGGATCCTTTGGTTCCATGTTTGAAGAATCGTCTTTGGGCGGGGAAATCGGTTTTGGAGCGTTCGAGAAGGTAAGATCGGGCAATGTGGTTCGTGATGGAGTCGTCGGCGTCGGCGGATCAGACTTGTTCGCTTTCGCCTTCCCATCAACGTCCATCATGTCGACATCTTCGTTTGGCTGATGATATCGCTGATGGGCCGTCTCTTCCACCTGCGTCTTAATATCCGGGGGGCATCGCCTCCACAGTTCGTCGAGAATGGGTCCCGGAATGATGAGGCACTCGACCGTAGTGATGGCTCTCACCGTTGCAGTCCGGCCAGGAGACAACCCTAGGCTTGCTACCTCTCCAAAGTACTGCCCAGCCTTCAACCGCGGTCTTCTTGTGATTGTCCGACTTTGGGCTTGTGAAAGTTCGATGGCAACGGGCTCGTCGTGTATCACTTCTGCTTCGCCGCGGACGATGAAGAAGATTTCGTTTCCAGGGAGACCTTGACGGACCATATCAGTAAAGGGGGCATATGCTTTGGGTTGCACGCTCAATCCGAGAAAATGCAGGATGTCGGGCGGGAGTGTAGAAAAGAGAGGAAGCTCCTTCAGCGTCTTGCGGATGTTAACCAAGCCACTTCCCAACGCACTTCCAGCTGCAGGATCCTCGATGATACCGGGACTGGGAGACTTTCTCTTCTTCGCGTTGATGACTGCACCGTCTTTGATGACACCCCTCTCCCCCATAGATACCTCACCGGGGATTGCTTCCCGAGACACGCAATCCAGCTTGGGCGACTTGAGCAGTTTGCCTCCCTCTTGCCGTCGTTTCTTGAGAATGTTCAACCGCTCCTGGGCCTCTTCCCGAATGGCCTTTTCCATTTCTGGGAATTTGGGCATGACAGCATGTAAGTCCTCCTTCTTCAAGACGAGAAGCAGGCACTTTGTACGCGCAACGATTGTGGCCGTCCGCGGCATCTGCATGAGAACTCCAATCTCTCCAAAAAAGGCTCCAGGTTTCAGCTCTGCATAAACAGCCTCTCCATCGCGCGATGTGACAGCGACAACACCACGGACCAGCCAGTACATGGCCTTTGCGTCATCGCCCTCGGTGATGATATGGTCATTGGGCGCATGGATCTGAGGCTTCACATGGTTTCCGATGGCCACGAGGAAGTCCTCGGGAGCCGACATGAAGAGGGGAAACGACCTCATCCGGTCGACCAGATCCAAAGGCATGTCCCGAATGGTGGAAGCTGTGAGCGGAGATGGCCGGACCGGACGGGCTGGGTTGGTTTCGACATTGAAAGATCGAATGAGCGAGACGGGATCTGTCGAACCGGTCGCAGCAGCAGCCTGTTGGTGATGGGCCAGCGCTCGATACGGCGACGGCGAGCCTGGGGAGCCACTCCTCCTCATGATGACGGTGGTTTGTTCAAGGTTTGGCGGATCCTATGTGCCAAAAGTTGGCCACCAAGCAACAAGGCGGCCCGCAGCCCTCTCCTCCAGCAGGTCGTCAGCCAAAGCTGCACCTAAATGCCACGTCTGGCGTCTTCGATTTTTTGTTGAATTCTCGTCAATGGGAACCGCAAGGCGCTGGGGTGGGTAAAACGAGGAGTAAGTTGCGAGCGGGGACAGATCATGCCCTGGCCGTTTCCAACGTATTAAGGCGGAGTTGCCGCGCAGAGACTCAGAATCACTATCTGGAGATGTCAAAAGTTGGATCCGATGCCGACTGCATCAGAGAGGGAGACGAAGATACGGGCGGTGCTGTAGGGATCGGCAGAGGGCTCGGGACGGTTGGCGGCGAGGCGTGAGAGACGTGAGCAGAAGCTTGCAGGTCGCACGAGGTCCCGAGCCGGGGTTGACGTCTTCGCCGTCGCACAAGAGGGGGGTTTTCGGGATCGCGTGGGCGTAAGGTCGGTCGTCCGAGTGCGATTGCGCGAGGGTAATGTGCTTTTTGGGCGTGTCAGGGGACGGCGAACCGAGACGAGGTTTGGGGAGAAAGACGGTGGGATGGGTTTACCTGGGAAGCGTGGTGAGCGTGGTGGGCGCGGGCGTAGGTGAGGGCAGGCTGGCTGGAGATTCGAGAGGCGCTGAGGAAGCGAAGCAGTTGGGGAACAAAGGGTGTCGTGTACCTGACGATCGAAGCAGGTTGGCTGGGCAGGCAGGCCGTCAAAGAAGCTGGGGATCCGACTGAGAACAGCTTGGGATTGCGAATGGCAGAGGTTGCTCACTGACTGGATCCGCAAAGGAAAAGATTCCAGTCGCGGAGCAGCCTCGACCGCCACACACGCCCACGCCCACGCCCACAACAGCGAAACCTTTTCCACACCCACCTCTCTTCTTCCTACACCCATGGACATGGACGCAACCTGTGAGCTCGATGTGGAGTAACGCTTTTTAGCTGGGCGGGCAGTGCCGTCACTCACAAACAGCACTTGCACTGACTGCAGCAGTGGCGAGGTTGAGCAGGGGGCAGACGAGTGGGCGAGTGACATTCGGAGACTGCGGTAGCGGCAGCGGGCAGCGGGACCTTTTTTTCTTCTGTTTCCTTTTCGTTTCTTTTCTCCAGTGAGAGAGATCGATGATGAAGAGATACGTAGGTGGACGGGTGGGCTCTGGAGGGAGGGGTGGACATGGTGGAGTCTGGAACATGGAGACGAGAGCAAGCACAGCAAACAGCTTGACCTGAGCCGAGCAAGCAGCAAGACAGACACATCAAGACAGCCACATCCGAGATGAGGAAGATGGTGAGAGCGTAAAAGGCTTTCAGGCCGGCACTGTACAAACGGCGAGCGAAGTAGAAGCAGGTGGCCTCGGCCAGAACAGACGGTGCGAGA
The DNA here is from genome assembly GCA_911649645.1 of Thelonectria discophora. NCBI lineage: Eukaryota > Fungi > Ascomycota > Sordariomycetes > Hypocreales > Nectriaceae > Thelonectria > Thelonectria discophora. Next base: position 1,953,994 of record CAJVRK010000008.1, on the reverse strand, counting down.
CGCAACACACGACCACATTCCCAGGGCAGAACTGCGTGCGGACCACAAACCTCTCGAGTTTCACCATGGCACATTTCGACTCCGGAGGGTTCCATGCCGCGTCAAGCTAGGTCGAACTCCCAGCTCCCAGCTCCAGCCGGCAGGTTGCTGCAACGCCAGGCAGTGCGGCAACGTACAGCACGGAATGGTGCAGCGGCACTGGGAGCTGCTGTGCAGTGTGCCCACTGTACCTAAGGTACTGACGGTTCCCGCCCGCGTCGACAAATTGGGAGGTGCGTTGACGGGTGAGAGGGGCGCGTGCTTTCCCTTCCAGCTGGGCACACTGACACATCCGACTCGTCTAGGTGCGTGCGGCGGCGACGGCGGCGGGAGTGAGAATGCGCTGGCCTCCCTCTCTCCTTCCCCAGCGGCCCCAGGCGCAGATGACCGAGCTTGCACGGACCATCTCTCGGCCCCGCGCCTGCTGAAGCTTCCTGCGGTCCGTGCGCCAACCATGGCCCATGGCTGCAGGCGCGACTGGAGACCTCACCTCAGTCAGGCACATGGGTTGATGGGTGGAGGGGCCTTTGGAGGCCAGGGCCTTTTCGTGAAAATGCTGAACTGGGAGAGTGACCCGACCAACCTGTCCACTTTTGATGGGCTCAAACAAAGAACAGAATCGCCGTGGAAGAAAAAAGGGCTGGGCCGCTGGAGAGAGCCGGGGGCCCTGCTCGCCAAAAGTTTCGCAACCGAAACCCGATCCCTTCCTTTCCCAGCTCGTCGTTGCTTCTACGTCGATCCTGATCGCCCAAGATCCACTGCTCGAATGGGATGTTGACGACAGCAACCCAGCCCAGCCCGCATGGCTCGAATTCGAGCTGCTTGCTTGTTTGATGCACTTTCGTTCACACACACACACACACACACACACATACACACACACACACAGGCAAGCAAGGGGTGGGAATGCATGTGAGTCGACAACGGCCAGGTTCCGATCCGGCCAATGGCGCCCTCAATATCGCACAAAAACGAGCACCGCTAATCACTATCAGTGCACGTCGAGAGCATATACGGATAGTCCCCTCGCTAGGAACAGCGGCAAACGCTCCCGTCCTTCCAGTCGGGTGAGCATGAGACGTTTCGCCGCCTTTGACCCTGTTTCATCCTTGATCCAGGGCCACCAGACGGGATGCCTTGGATTCGCTGCCGCTCGACCAAGGGAATCCACCGGTAAGCACTGCAATACTCCCTAGGCCCTTTGCCACGACAAACACTGACTGGTAATTAGGTCGAGGTAATGAGCCCCCTCTTGGACTTGCAGTAGTTCTACGGTGGTCAGAGATTCTACGGTGGCTGGAGACAGCTAACTACAACCCGTCTCGAAGCCAGTTTGCCTTAGACGGGCATCCAACGAAATAAGCCGTTGCTAATAGTCGCGTGCACCGGTTCGGCTGAGTAAACTCTTCCAAGACAGGGCCCGACGACAGAATGTCCAAAAATAAACCATATCCGACAAGATGAAACGGTTCAAAAATTCTGGCAGGCGAAAAGCAAGGACGAAAAGCCTGGGAGGTCAAGACTCAGTCCCGTCCCGTCTGTCGCCGCCATCACGGACCAAGCTTCCCAGCGGAGAGAAAAGGAAACCAAAGTGGAAAGACGCCATGACCAGCATCCCGTCATGCTCCAAAGCATTAGAAGCCCGCTAGAAGGGCGCTATGTAAAATTGGCCTTGCAGCTTCCGCCCTTCCAATGTTTCTTTTCGTTTCTTTTTCCACGCCCGTCGCTCTCTTCGTTTCTTTTTCCAGCGGATTGCTTTTTTTCTTCCAGCCGCACTATCCTACCCTTGCTTTCTTCTGAAGCCTCCGAGCTGTTAAGGTCCTGGGTACGTACCTACTGGCGGGTGTGCTTCCGTCCCAGGCGAGGACAGCTTCAAAGGTTCTTTTCGTCTCCCTCTTCACCGTTCGCCTCCTTTCATCTGAACTTCTTCTGGGCATTTACCGAAATCCGCTTAGGGCCAAACAACCGTCCGTCCCCCTTCCGTCGTGGCGATTTGTCCACAATGTGAGCCCCGATGGCTGGTGCCTTAAGTCTAACCTCAGTTGAAGAAGCCAACCTGCAATCAAACCGCGTCTTAGGCTCAGGTTCTACACTAACACGAGGCAGGCGACTTCTTTTCCATCTCTAGTGTGTTTGCCGTGCTTGCTTCGAGATGAGCTGCAGAGTCGGTGGAACGACGGCAGATCATCGGTTCTTCGACTAGTCTTCTAGACTGCATTTCGTTTACAACCTCATCAGCCCAAATCAAAGACATATCGATTGCATTACCTAGATGGTGTCTCATCTTTGCCCTTGCATAAGGCTATTCCTTATTAGTCGACGTTTTTCTATAGCTTGTTGAGAGGTCTAGGGTGGCTTTTGAGAATGTAGGTGCTGGAATTATCGGACTTGAGCCTTCGATGACTTAGCACTATAAAAACAAATCTTCACCTTCAGACGATGGGCTCTATTCGATATCTTGCTTGGTAACGCGATAATATCTCTGTAGTGGTTCATCTTTACTGTCTAATGTGCTGAGACTTATGCACTTTGCTAACTGCCATTGGAGAATGAGCAGGGAGCAGTATCCCAATATTACACAAAACCTTGTGAATAAAACAAAACCTTCCTTCCCTCTACGGACAGCTAACAAAAGACGTGCCTCATTTACTAGAATCCCCTCATCAAGGACACGCACCCATCCCATCCGTCGCCTCGACGGGAAAAAAAAAGAAAAAAAAAAGACAAAAAGTCCACATTCCCCCCAAAACCCACCAAAAGCTCCATTTCCGCATCCGACTTGCTGAAAAGCTACATTCATATCGGGAACAGCAACATCCGCTTACCTGCGGGTTTCCTCGTCTCAGTTCGGCACACATAGGCAAACTGACAAGGGGTGACCAAGGTTAACTAGATGGTTCTCCCGTCGGATTTTCCGGCAGAGCAAGCGATCCTATCCATGGGCAATATCGCACATTATCTCCTCGACATGCAAATGTATAGATAATTCATCCCATCTATCAATCTATCTGCGACGAACCAAAGCGCTCAGAAAAAGTCCAATATGCAAAAAGTTTAGTATGCAAAAACATGGGGCTTTTGACATCCCGTTGCTTTTTTTCCCCAAAACGCCAAATGTCCAAATCGAAAATCGACGTTCCTCCCACGGCGCTCCAAATCATGTCCACGATACCTCGTCCTTATCCTCGTCCCTGCTCTCCTCAGTTACGCAAAAATGTCTTGAAGACCTGCGAATTGGTGCAGTCCTCGTAAGGATAACCAATCTCGCCGAGGAATTTCTCCAACTCGGGCACCTCGTCGTCTGGGCACAGGATGCCCGTGACAATCTTGCCTACGTCGCCGCCGTAGTTGCGGTACTGAAACAGGCTGATGTTGAACTTGGGCCGCAGCGTCACGAGGAACTTTTCCAGCGCGCCGGGCCGCTCGGGAAAGGTAAACATATACAGGCGCTCGTTGGGGACGCCCGATCGACCGCCGACTAGGTATCGGATGTGGCTCTTCGCCAGCTCGTCGCCCGAGAGATCCGTCACGGTCCTGTCGCCCGTCTTGATGCGGTCTAGGAGCATGGCCAGCTCCTCGGATCGCTGGTCGGCCGGCGCCGTTAGGGATAGACCGATGAGCACGTTGGCCACGTCCTCGCTCGAGTAACGATACGAAAACTCGGTCACGGCGTGGGGCATGATGGTGTTGATGAGTTCGGCAAACGATCCCGGACGTTCGGGAATCTGGACAGCCAAAAGGGCCTCCTTGCCCTCGCCCAGGGAAGCGCGCTCGGCAACGAACCTTAGGCGGTCAAAGTTCATGTTGGCTCCGGAAGTGACGGCAATGAGAGTACGCTTCGAGTCCCTCGAGGGGTTTTGCGCAACGTACTTCTTCAAACCGGCAATGGACATGGCACCGGCAGGTTCCAGACCCGATCGAGTGTCATCGTACATGTCCTTGATGGCGGCGCAGATCTCGTCGGTTGAGACCTCGATGACATCGTCTACAACCTCCTTGGCAATGCGGAACGTCTCTTCGCCAACCGTCTTGACTGCGGCGCCGTCGGCGAACAGGCCGACTTCCTTGAGCAACACGCGCTCACCCTTCCTCAGGGACTGCGCCATGGCGTTGGCATCGTAGGCTTCCACGCCAATGATTTTGACGTGAGGAGCCATCCTCTTGACATAGAGACCGATACCGGCAATCAGACCACCACCTCCACAGCAACAGAAGATGGCCTCGACCTTGGCCATGTTGACCTGACCGAAGAGCTCGTTTCCGATGGTGCCCTGACCGGCAATGACGTATGGATCATCAAATGGAGGGATGTTGATGAGCCCGTCCTGCTTCTCCCGTCTCGCGCACTCGTCCTTTGCAGCGTCGAAGTCGGCGCCGTGCAACACGACGTGCCCCCCCAGACGGGCAACGTTCATGTGCTTGATGCTGGGGGTGGCTTCGGGCATGATGATGGTAGCGGGGATCTTGAGTTTGCGGGCGGAAAAGGCGACGCCCTGCGCGTGGTTACCGGCCGAGCAGCAGACGACGCCCTTCCAGCTCACGGCGGGATCCAGATGAGCCATCTTGTTGTAGGCGCCGCGCAGCTTGAAGCTGAAGACGGGCTGCTCGTCCTCACGCTTGAGCAGCACGTTGCACTCGAGTCGGTTGCTGAGGTTGATGGCGTGCGTCAACGGGGTGACCTTGCAAGCCTCGTAGACTCGGGAGGTGGCGCTGGCGATGAGGCGGAGGTACTGTTAGACAAAGGACGCAACGATTAGCCACGTCCGAGATATGCAGACAGACGTTTTTTGTGTTACTCACGTCGGGGTACCCCGTGGGCAAGAGGTACTCCTCAGGCACAATCTTCTTGATGCGAGCGCGCTTCTCCTTCGTGGACGGGTTGATGGTGTACTCTGTCAGGGCCATGTTGGTAGTGGGCGTCTGCGGCCTCTGCTGGCCATTGGTGCCGTTGACGACGCCATTGACGGGCAGGGGAACCACGGGAGTATCTTGCAACGAGGGCATCGTGAAGGGGGCTGTGACGGGTCGCGGAATGATGTTGGAGGGAAAGGCTTTGGGAGGACGAAAGAGTCAGAGCCGAAGAATCGGAGCTTTAATTTTTGTTGCCCATGCCGGGACCATGGCACTTGGACGCGACGGATTCCCACGTGGAGGAGACCTGGGCTAAAGGCGTGCACCGCTAATAATTGCAAGTTCACTGCCCGGTGCGGATACGCTAGCTGCGGGTTCACCGACACGGCCTTGTACCGGTTTGGTCAAGGCTAGAAAATGGAAGGAAGTAGCTGGGAAGAGCTGGGAGGAGTCGGGAAAAGAGTCACGCTACGAGGCTTGTATAATTTGATGGACGAGAACTGACTTGGATCCTGTTCTCTCCTGTCATTGAAACAGCATTCACCTCTATCAATCCCTCAATTGCCTCTCGGCCATGTCAAAATCGTCACCATTCCGTGACGCTCCGGTGGCGGGGTCGAAAGCTCATCTTCGACCTGGCGGGGTTTCGATATCGGAGGCGGGCGCCACAGCTGCAAGGGGTCCAACCCAACCAACGGCCTGACATTTGTTTTAACCCGGGCGTGAATGCTTGATTGGCTGTGAATTCGGGCCATTGTTGCACTGGATATGTATGTATGAAGTGTTCTTGATAATCATGTCATGACTTTCTATCTCCGAGTACGAATACATAAAAAACTGCAAATGCAAGGCCGTTTACAAAAAGGAAACCCGCTCTTTTAACTTCAGTGTATCTCCAGTGTACCCAATCATTGCTTCGCATCAACTTGCTCGTAGGGAGGTGGGGGTGTGTCTTCAGGTCGACGCGCGCCAGGTCCTGTGTGTCCCAATTCCCGACTCTCTAATTCGGGCATATAAACGCCCTGTTGTTGATGTTGATGAGGAGGTTGCTGGGTCTGCCGGGGCTGGTCATATTGGGGCTGGTATTGCTGTTGCTGGTATTGTTGCTGCTGCTGCTGATACCCCAAATCCCTCATCTCGAAGCCACCGCCAGCACTCGAATGTCCATGGCGACCGCCCATGACGGCCCCAAACGCCGCGCCAATCTCCCCTCGTCGCTCAGCTTTGCGCGTGTCGCGCTCTGCCCTGCGAATATCGCGCTCGGCCCGATGCTCGGCTCGCTGCAGGGTGCGCTCTGCACGTCGATAGTGCTTTTCCGCCTTGCGGCCCATGGGCGGGCGCTGCTGCTGCATGAGGGGAGGAGGAGAAGGAGGCATGTGGTGGCACTGGCAGCCTCCGGCATAGGAGTTGATGTGGTGGGGGTTGTTGCATTGGTGAAAGTGTTGTTGCTGTTGCTGTTGTTGGGGATGCTGCTGCTGATCTTGGGGGTCGCCCAGGAGAGGGCCGAGTCGCTTGGCGACAAGTCTTCCGATGAGGGCCATTGTAGATGTAGGTTTGTGGAGAGATGTGCGAAGTCGGATGTGGAAGAGTATCTGAGTGATACAGAACAAACAAAAGTGTTGATGTGTCTGTGTGTTGTGAATATCCCTCTTCCTTCTGGGCTATCCCATCATTCTTATATGCTTCATCCCCTCCTTCTCACGCCCATCCCTCCTACACCCAAAGTGGTTGTCTTTTCGACACCAACTAACCAGGCCTCCAGAGTGGCAGTGTTTTGTCGATGAATTTCGAATGGGTTTCTGAAACGGGCTTGGCGCCCACGCGGAAGCACCGACCGCTCTCCACCTTTCCGGGGGCTTGCAACCACTCCGCCGGCTTGGAGGTTGAGAGATGACGTTTTGGCTGTGATTGAATTAATGCTCACTGCCGCAGCACGGATGTATTTGCCGGAGGAAGCTGACGCCTGATAAACGAGAGCGACTTGGCGAGAGCGATGTGACCTTGATACGCGCCGTTGTTAGAGGAATTGCATTGTAGCGTCGAATGTCTAGCATGGGAAAAGAAAAGAAAATAGGGCTATTTTTCCCTTCTATCAAACCCGGCGTCTAAAGAATCAAGTTGGAATCTATCCCTCTATCCGTATCTCATGGCCGTGCCGTGGTCGTGAAGTCTCCCACATCCATCATCAATATGACTGCGAAATCTCCCAATATGCCCTCAGCAACGCCAGTCCGCCAATCTGTGTCTCAACTGTTCGTCCTCGTCCCCGCGTATTGGGATCCTGAACCCCGCGACGACGCAATTCCTGTTGGCCCGACGCCGGCTCCGGCACGGCCCACCTCCCTGTCCCGGGAATCCAGGGACGGTTTCCTCCCCAGGTGTCGTCCTCTGGTGTTCCCTGGTTGCGATAATCCGTCGTGTTCGCCGCGTTGTGGTCGATACCATCGCTGTCGAGCGTCACGACTGCATCGAAGACACCTGCACCCCACCACATTCCAAACCGACCCTCATCATCGCGAGTTCCCAAGGCTGCGAGGAGGTTGTGTTTGATCCAGCCCACGTACGCGCTGCAGGCCGTGGCATGGGCTGTCTTCACTCGATGGAAGCCACGCTCGTCGACCTTCATGTCGTCTTCAACCCGGATGGGATCCAACGAAGAACAGAAAGTGCCCAGGTGGTGAAAGAAAACACCCTTGAAGGATTGCCCATCCTGAGAACATGTGCCGCTCGCGTCGCACTGCTCTTCAATGATGCCTCCTCGACCCAGCCCTCTCCATTGCGGCAGTCGTCCAGAAGGAATCGAGTGGAGATCGTCCATTGGCTTGTTGTCCTCGAGGCTCCATCCGGTGGCCTTGATAACGGACTGGATCAAGTCATGGCCCTGCTTCAAATATGAAACCCTTCCACTGACAGTCCACAACCCACGTTGGCCCGTGAGCAAGACGCCCTGGTTGTACGTGTACACCATCTCGTCTCTGAGGTCGCACTTTGTGTTGCCGGGTCGCCTCCTGTCAATGTGGTAACCGTCTACAAAGAGACCGCGCCCATTGGTCATGTTCACGCCCATGAGCCATTCGTAGCCAAGTAGTGCAGCCTCAAGGTGCGCAGGGTCCTTCTGGGGAAATGCAGTGCTTGCAAGCCACGGAGAGGTGAAGTTGTCCCCGGGGAAGTACTGGTACATGGAAATTGACGCTGCGATCCAAAGCTCGTTGGTGATGGCGTTTTTGTAGGGGTTGAGGCGAGGGTTCCACACCATACCACCCCCGCAAAGCTTCGTCTCCCAGCCTCTGGACCCGAGGTTCCAGAAGATGCGCGACCGATGGGCAAACGACGAGAACCAGTTATCGCCGTGCCAGGGAACTGACTTCATAATCTCGTTGAGGCCCGTATCGGGGCCAATCTCGACGGATTCACCTCGTGGGTAGTGCAGGTCGGCATGGGTCCTCACGAACTTGATCGCCTCAACCCATTGAAGGGCCACCCAGAGGATATCATCATAGGCCTTTGAGGAGTGAGCTTTGGACATAGCACGAGAGGGAGTCGAAGTATTACCTGCCCTCTAAGGGAGAGGACGTCCTGTCCGTAGTAGGAACTGACTAGTTGAGCATAGTAGGAAGATATGAGGTTCTCTTTGGCCTTCCAGTCGTTTGAGCCGCCTTGTCTGGCGGAGACCAAAGTTTTTGACAAAGTAGTAAGGAGACCAGTGATGACGGTCCCGGCCAGAGCAGCTGTCCAGTCAATGGCAGCCGGCCAAGTGGAATAGTCGGAGACGAAGTACTGGTCCTGCATAACAACCATGGCCTGGACTGCATAGTCTAGGACCTGGGCATCCGTATGCGGCGGCGACGTCTTGGGGAAAGAAATCAGAAATGTGTCTGGTAACGGTTTGCAGTCCTTTGGAGTCTCGGAGTAGATGACAGGGCAATACTCTTGTGTGCTATCGCCGGTTAGGGCTGAGGCTGAGAGTGTGATGTGTGTGACGAGAAGGCCAGCAAGGCCGATGAGGGTCGATAGTCGGGCCATGGTGACCGAGTCGAATGGATTCGCAGGTTGATTTTATCGTGGACTCGGGGAAAGAGCATCTAGCCACAGCGCGCGGTTTTGTTCAAGGCTTAGGCCGATCCATGTCGATGATTCGTGACGATGCGATCTCGGAGTTGGATGTCAAGATAAGGCTGGCAATCAGCAGGAAAAAGCACCAAGACCGCAGCCGCCCCTTAAGGTGCCTTTGTAGAAGGATTCTTAGGTGAGCAGCGGTAAGATGGTAAAAGTAGTTGGAAGGAAGAAAAATCCGAGGTATCGGCTGAGGGTCTGAGGCTATCAAGGGTCGAGGCGAAAAAGACGGGCGATTGTCTCAAACAGAGAGCGAGCCAAGTGCAAGTGCGACGTCTGCCCCACCAGCGAATGAGACGGGTTCGCAGCGGGAGGTTCCAGGCGGAGTCATGACCGGGATGTTGGTTGGGTGAAGAGAAGAGGATGATGTTGAGGAAGGAGGTGGGTGATGGCCGTGGATGGAAAGAGAAGGCGCCATGGCGTTGGTGACTGACGACAACATGACAGAGTTGGAAGCGCATTCGTATTCTATTGCACTGTTCTTGTGCTTGCCCTTCAACTTAACCTCTGCCCTGATAGCTGATAATCACACGGCGTTAGTGGTCTAGGGTTGCAGTTGAACCAACTCAAGTTGAGCACTGAACCACAACCCTACACTACCGTCTCTCAAATTATAGTCTACCTATCCATCACCTATCTGCCACACAAAATCCCCCTCCCTTCATTGAATTTCATCACAATTTTATCCCTTCCCAGGGCCTTGTTTCGCACACGTCCGCGTCCTGCAAGTCACACGCACATGAATGGTCGACCCGTCCGAGTTGACCCCGCACTCCCGCATGTCGCTATTTTAATTGGCTGGTATGAGGTCTGTTTGTGGATTTTCCCGGCCGTCTTCAGTGGCCTCGATGCGTCGCCTCCAGCCAATAAAAGCGCGTAACTCTAATAATAGCGGGCCCTCTGGTGGGCCAATGTCAGGGCTGGTGGCCAGCTTTGTTTACTTTCGACCCAAAACAGACCCAAACACTTCAGGTTCATCCTTCCGCGACCATCACTTCAACCCATGACTTCCATTCCACATTCTTCCACTCTCCAACTACAACGCCTCAGCTCAACTTTCTATCCTTCACTTCATGTCTATATTCTACGCCCGCTTCTTCCCCGGCGCATCTTAGGCCTCTGATTCTTCCCATTGACTGCGTCAAACACTCACCTTTCGCTTTGGCTCGTCAAAACACGCCCAGCAGGGCCATACCCCCGCCCACGTTTGATACCCCAAGCTCTCTTTCATCACTACGCGCCAGAACGCGTGCAAACCACAATGGAGGTCGATGCTTCTTCCAGATATCGTTCTCGCATCCTTAGAGAAATGAAGGCCAACCACGACAACCCCTTCAACTCGCCGCCCTCTTCTACTGGCTCCCACGGGACCGTCAGCCCAACTCTCAGCTCCGTCTTCTCAGACCCCGACGGCGAATCCACGCGCCGACTCAATGAGGATATCGCCCGCATCACTGCGCCGCGTAACCTTCCCGTCAACTGGGAGGCTGCTCATCGCAAGTGGCCCGAGTTCTTCGGTATGCCCAAGTCTCGCGCCCTCGCAACCCTCGACGACGATACCGACACCCGACCTCTGAGCGCAGAGTCCAAGGAGAACAAGCCTCCAAACTCGGCCGCTAAGTTCGCCGACGATTCCACGCAAGACACCTGGCAAGGTTCCAACAGAACTCGCGCCGAGATGCAGCCTCGCGTCGACAACGAATCCGACCTCTCCTCCATCCTCTCCAAGTCTCCTGGCCGTTCCCTCTCTAACCCTGCCCTGAAGATTACACGCAATCCAAGCCCTCTTTCCAAAGTTCAGACTCGCGTTACTTCCGACTCCTTCAAGGAACGCCACTCACAGCGTCGCGAATCCGTGTCTGACGCGCTTGAACGCCTCCGCAACGCGTCGCAAACCCCCAAGATCAGCCAGCAGCAGGAGTCTGTTCATGATCGTCCCTCCCCGGAAATGTCTTCCGCCAAATCCAGCATGACCGCGGTCCCTCCCGAACCTTCGTATGTCACCAGCCCCAACCATAATGAGGCTCAAGACGAGACCAATGCTCGATCGTTTTTCGTCCCCGATGTCTCCCATCTCGGGGACTTTGTCACCGGCACCCTTCGATTCAGCGGCTCGATGAAGAATGGTGTCCCCGTCTTGGTCAAGGATGCCAAGACTCGCAACCGCCAGACCAACCTTCACTCTATTCCTCAAGCCGAAGTCGAGGCAATCGATCTACCTGAGGACGAGGAGAAGATCTTCGTGTCTATGGATATGATCCGTGAGGAGATCGTTTCCCTCCAAGAACATTACGACAGGGTGCAGGAGTATGCTTTAAACCTGCAGGAGCAAGTTGAGCAACTGGAGGCTCAACTGAGGTCTCGCAGGCACGCTGATGATTTTGGGACCAACCAAGCCAATGAGCAATTGCTGGCCCAAAAGAACAGTAAGTCGCGGCCAGCCTGTAACATTTGTGAGAGGCATGTGAAACTGACCGATTCATTTAGGCCTCGAGATCGAAGTCGCCACGCTACAGTCTCGCCTCCAACAGGTCTCTCGCAAGACCAGCATCAACGAAATTGAGAATGATGCGTTGACCCAGGAGAAAGATCGGGCCGTGAGAAAGCTCCAGGAGGCGTGTGAGGATATTAACAAGCTCACGCGCAAGCTGAGTGTCAAGCAGAAGGAGCTTGAAACCACCCAGCGACAATTGGATTCGACGGATCAAATCCGCCACGAGAATGACACTCTCCGTCGAGACTTTATGTCATTGAAGCATGGACGGGATGCCTTGAACCTTGAGAATACCTCTCTTGAGGCCGCCAACAAGAATCTCCGAGAGGAGAACGAGAGCTTGAAGCAGGAGGTTGATTCCCTTCGAAATGATGGCAACAGCACTCGAAACAACCAACAGTCTCTTATCACCGAGAATCGATCATTGCGATCAAGCAACAAAGCCTTGATGGGAGACAATGAGGAGCTTCGGGAAAATCTTGATGGCGTCCAGCATGAGCTCGATGCTGTCAGGGAAGAGGTTGAGACTCTGCGAGCAGAGATTCAGAGCTTCAACCAGGAAAAGACAACGCTCCGTGAAGACAACCAAAGTCTCGTGCGGCACAACGAAAAGTACTTCAACGAGAATAAGGTCCTCCGCCGCGAGAACTCAGACTTTGAGCGCAGCCTTCATGATCTGCGGGATGATAACGTGAAGCTTACGGAAGAGGTTGAGTTTTTGAAGCAGCAGTTGGATCATTGCCGACCCATCCCTAAGGAGGACTTCACCGCTCAACTGGATGATGAGACCGAGGAGAACATGACCTCTGCCTTTTTCGTTCCGGACATTACCATCAACACCAACGAAGCCACCGAGACGAAGGAGCTGCCTGAGCTGACGGAGCAAAGCGGCCGACTACCAACTCTTCCTGACGTGACTGAGGAAACTCGCAACACTACCAGACAGGAGACTACATCGCACACCCAATCACGCGAAGTCCAAAGGTCTCGGAGCAAGGGCAAGAGCGGCTCAAAGCCCTCTGGCCATAGCCAACGAGTTGCGTTTTCCATTCCTGACAAGTCGAACAAGAGCAGCGCCAACGTGGCGAACCAAGGCAGCAAGCGACGCACACGCATCAGCCGGAACGCGCCAAAGGAAGTTTCCGTCCGAGAGCCCGAGCAACCGGATGACAACGACGACACCACCGGTCTTCAATCCCTGGCTGACGACACAACACAAGACTACTCAATGCAATTGGATCTGACGCCCAAAGTCCGCAAGACCTCAAGGACAAAGGAGCCCAAGCAGGCCACTCAAGAAGTCACCAACACCAACACCAGCCAGAAGTCACGGTCGTCTCGCAAACATACCGTGGTGTCCGACTTCACAGCCGACAGCATTCGGAGTGTAGACAAAGATACCTGCCCTGTTCTTTCCAACGATGCTCGGCGTATTCTGGACGATCTCTGCGAGCACAACTGCCGCAACTGCACCGTCTGTAGCCGCATCAACTCTCACCGTGGTGTCCTCAGCGCGACAGAGGTTGCTGCTGGCAAGAAGCGTGTGACTATTCCACGTCCGGTACCCGTTACCGATCGAGATGCCGCAGTGGAAGACGCCACAATGCGCCCCGCCAACTCCCCCGGCCATGCTCTTGCTATGGTCATGAAGGGCCTTCAGGACGAAGCCCGCCACTTGCAGCTTGAGCTCACTCGCGTCCAAGCTCAGTACAGCTCGCATGACAAGGCTCTGGGCCGCCGTGAGCGTATCAACCTTGCCGAAACCATTCGCACTCTGTTGAAGCGACTCGAGGCCAAGAATGACCAGGTCTACAGTCTTTACGACGTGCTTGAAGGTCAGAAGGCAGCTGGCCAGGCCATGAGTGAGGAGGAAATCGAGATGACGGTCCTCAACATCACGGGCATGACCGTTCGGGATGTGACGGGTAATAGTGAGCAGCTCACCTGGGACGGCATCCCGGAAATCTGAAGAAGGGTTGAAACAAAATGATGAGGAGGTCCAGGGAGGCAATGGTTTGCATGGTATTGGCGTTTTGGAATTTCGTGACGGCAACCGGGTTGCTTGGAACATTGGATTGATGCCTATAATCGATTGTCCGTTACCAACTGGATGGTAATACGGACTAATGTTTCGGAGTTTAGGATTCAGGGGTCTGCGGTTTGAATTAGTCGTCTGTATCACTATGTGCATGGATGTCAATGAAAAGGCACTGCTGTTTCAATAACCTCATTATGTTCTCTGCTCGATCCTCCCAACCTGTGAACCTTGATGACCTGAGCCTTCATGTCGGCTCAAGCACTTGATGCGTCAAGTTGAGCCAAAGGTATGGTGAAGGGCACTGGGTGTAAGAATAGGCGCGGCTTGAAACATAGGTATCCTTGATTCCTCTATGGGGCCTGAAAATCATACCTCCAAGTTCTACAAACTAAAATTCCAAATTATATGAAATTTTTTTTTTACTCGTCATCTTCGTCCTCGTCCTCGTCCTCATCCTCATCATCGTTCTCATCCTCGACCTCTTCCTCATCTTCTTCTTCCTCGCTATCCTCTTCATCATCCCTCGGTTCCGCCTGCTCATCCTCCCTGCGTTTGCGCTCATCCTCCCTCCGCGACTCCTCCAGCAACTTTGCGCGCTCGGCGCGAGCCTTGCGCTGGCCGACGACGTAGGCGCCCAGCGGCGTCTTGGCGACGTCGAAGCCGCGCAGGAAGGCCTCGACCTGGGTGCGGTCCTTGGGGGCAAAGTCGACCTTTGCGCGGCGCTCCTCGATGAACTTTGCGTTGGCTTCGAGCTTCTGGACCAACAGGACGAGCTGGCCCCCGAGCTTGGCGTTCTTGTTGCCCTGGGAGCGGGAGCGGGCCTGCTTGAGCCAGCGCTTGACTTGGGTGACGACTGGGAGGGCGAGCTCGGGGAAGGCGATGGAGGTGGCCCAGAGGAGCATGTACTCGCCGAGGAGCTCGACGACATGGTCGCCGACGCCGTCCTGGTAGACGCGGGTGCGGAGGTACGACTTGGGGGCCTTGTAGGACGTGGCAAAGTCCATGGGCTTGATGGAGGCCGACTTGGGGGGTTTCTTCATCTCGGACGAGGTGAGCACCTCGAGGAGCGGGGAGGCAAGGGGGATGAAGATGTTGGTGGCGCGGGATATGCGGAGGAGGGAGCGGATGAGGTGGAAGCGGAGGGGGAAGTACAGTGCCGTGGGGATGAGACGCATGGCGCCCAGGGCGACTTGCACGAGGGGGTAGACGAGGTGCTTGAGCTGGCTCTCCTTGCCGGCCTCGGCCTCCTTGATGGGGCTGCAGTGCTCGGCCAGGACGCACGACCAAAAGTCGAGCGAGTGCGTGTACTGCCAGTTGTAGACGATGCGGAATGCGTCGTTCTTGTTGTTGACGATGCTGTTGCGCAGGTGGATGGCGAGCTGGCGGATAAAAGTGAAGGCCGTGGTGTAGCCGACGGCCTGGTCGATGCCCCAAAGCTCGGCGGCCGAGTTCTTCATGAGGTTGATGCCCTGGAGCGTGTTCGAGTTTGTCACCCTGCTGCCCTGGATGAGCCCCTGGTATACGGCCTTGAGCACCGTCTCGCGGATGCCCTTGTCGCCAATCACCACCAGGCGCCGTAGCACCAGGAAGGCCGTGATGCGCGTCGTCTCGGAGCTGGCGGGCTGGGCCCAGAAGTTGACGACTGACTTGGCCAAGGCCTTGAGCAGCTTCTTGAACGAGAGCAGGTACGGAAGGATGGGCGTGATGGAAGACAGGGTGAGCTTGAGCGTCTTGTCGTCGGAGAGGGTGCTGAGGAGGTGCATGATGGACGACGTGTACGTCTTGAGCAGCAGTGACAGCGTTCGGAACTTCTTGGTCTCGGTCTGAACGTGCACTTTGCCAGACGCCGACTCCTTGACGGGGAGGTGGTGGTTCATGACGACGGGGATCTCCTTGAGGGCCAGCACCAGGATATCGTTGAAGACGTCGGGGCTGTTGATGACATATCGCAGCTGCGAGCCTTCCTCGTCGTCGTTGAGAATGGCGGCCGATCGGAAGGCTAGGACGACGCGTCTCGCCGCTTTTAGGGAATGCCTCTCGGCCATTGCTTTCCTCCACGAGGCCACGAGCTCGCGGGTCAATTCGTTGCCGACGGCGGCGGGCTCTTCTTCTTCTTCTTCGTCGTCGTCGTCCGTCTTCTTGTTCTTCTTCCGCTTCTTCTTGGGCTGTTCGTCAGACTCGTCCTCGCCCCCGCTGAGCCCGTCCACCTCTACCAGGTCGGCGTCGTCATCGAAATCCAGCGCTTCGGGGTCGTTTTCGACGAGGAACTTGTAGAACTCGGGGTCCTTTTCGGCCAGGTCGTCCATGGTCTTTTTGCTCATGCCCAGGTCATCGTCGTCCTCGCCCTTGTCTTCTCCATCGCTGTCGGCCACAGGTTGCGCGCCAACCGAGTCGTCCGAGTCTTCGTCGTCGTCTTCGTCGGCTGCGGCGGCCTTGCTAGAAACGTCTTCGGGGGCATCCCTCTTGCGCTTCCCCGACTTGCTCTTGCTGGGAAGAATGTCGTCGAAGCCGCCCGAGAAGAAGTCGTCGACGCTCATGTCGTTGATCTTCTTGCCCTTGGGGGCGGGCTTCTTGGGACCGTTGTCGTCGCCGTCATCCTTGGAGCCCTTGTAAAACTCGGCGTCGGTGGCTTTCCTGGCCTTCTTCTTGTCCTGGATCTGCATGCGCTGCTTGAGCTTGGCGTTGGCTTTTCTCTTGTCGAGCACGCCCTTGAGGCGGTTCTTCTCGAACTTTTTTGTCGCCTTGAGATTCTTCTTGCCGGGCCCCATGGTTTCGTGTTTGGGAGCGCGATGGCCGGGGAAGAATTGGGAATTGTTCTGTTATTTTTTGGTAATCGATCAAGAAGTTGGTGTTTGCGACTTCCCTCGTAGCTCTTGGCCCAAACCAAAATTTTTGCGGCGGGCTTATCGATAACAGCCACTAGATAAAACCGGCGGGGGCGGATGATTCTGCCTCGTCGCACTGTGCCGGGCTTGTTCCCCCACTGCCCCAACATCCCACCTCGAAGCCTTGATGGCTTCCCCCCGCGTCCAAACCAATGCCTCTTCATCATGATACCGCGACAAGGTTATGCGCCAACACCGCACAGCTACGTTCCAAACACGAATCTCTCTGCCACCATTAATCTCGATGAGGTGCGGAATACCCCTCAAACCGGAAGCCCCCCGCTAATATGGATTCTTGGCGCAGGAGGTGAAGCTGACCGAGACTCGCGCCGAGCGCGACCTCCAAGACTCCCTCGCCGAGCTCTTCAGCATCATCGTCACCCTTGACGAGCTCGAGAAAGCCTTCCTCAAAGATGCCATCCCCGAGGCCGACTACACCGACATCTGCGAGCGGTCGCTGAGGCAGTACAAGGCGCTGCTGGCCGACGAGACGATTGCCAACGAGTTTGTCGACCTGGAGGAGTTCAAGGCCAAGTGGGAGGTACGGACCGCCGTCGATATAGTATAAGTGGACAGTGAACAAGTGACCTCTAACAGCAAACCAGCTCGAAGCCCCCCGCGCAACTGAGCGCATCCGCGTCGGCATGCCCTCGACAACCATGAACGCATCATCCTCGGCTCCCGCCCCTGCGGCGGCGGCGGCCAACAACACGGGTGGGGTGCTCATCCTGGAGGCCACGCAGGAGTTCATCACGTTCCTTGACGCCGTCAAGCTCGGTTTGCTCTCAAAGGACCAGCTGCATCCGCTGCTCTCGGACGTGATCCAGTCGGTCAACCGCGTCACCGACCAGGACTTTGACAGCCGGGGGAAGATCGTCCAGTGGCTCATCACACTCAACCAGATGCGTGCCAGCGACGAGCTCACCGAGCAGCAGGCCCGCGAGCTCGAGATGGATATCCAGCAGGCGTACTCGGGGTTCAGGAGGACTTTGCTGTAATGTCAAGCTTGTTTCGGTTCGGTTCATTCGCAAAGTGAAGCGGAATCGCTGTGGCATGGCGTTGTCTTGTCGCTTTTTTTTTTGTCTAGATACCAAATGCCATGATACCGGGAGACTCTGGTCCCCTTTGCCAATATGAATGAATATATCCGCCAAATGACCCGTCTCATCATACCAAGAAGGTCCAGAAGCTGGGATACACAAACTCCTCCTCGAATATCCTCCTGACCTGCTCCAACACAAACCTCTCCACCTTGCCCACGTTCTTCAAGCTCTGCTTGCGCCCGTCCCTCTCCCCAATCTCGCTCTCCACCTTGATCTCATGCAGCAAGCCGCCCACCTTGCTCTTGTTGTGTTTCCCCGCCGCCTCGTGATTGTTCTTGTTGCTGCTGTTCTGTCCATCCTCCTCCGCGTCCTCCTCGTCCGGCCCTACCGCGGCGAGCGCGTCTTCGGGACTCAGGAAGCAAAAGTGCACGCGCTTGCGTATGTGGGCCAGCACGCCCACACCGTCAAACGACATGCCCGTGATGTTGAGCTTGAGCGGGATGCCTACGAAGCTGGGCATGGGGTAGTCGAGCAGGATCTCGGCCGTCAGGTTGAGCCGCACGTCGCCGGCGTAGCGAATGCGGAACACGGCCATGACGTCCTCGACGCGGGGCTCGCGGCGGGATCGGGGGCCTCCCTGTGCCTCATCATCCTCCTCCTCTTCCTCGTCGTCGTCGTCCACCACGGCCGATCCCGTCAGGTGCTTCAGGTGCTTGTCCCTCGTCGGCGGCCTCGACGTCCCCGCCGACGTACCCACCGACGTGGGCGCCAGCGTCGACACGCTCGACTTCTCGCGCAGGTGCTGCAGCGGCACCGCCAGGCTGGGGCTCGCGTTGTCGACCGACACGACGCTGCTGTGCGACGGGTTCCGGCTGTGGCTGGGGCTCCGCCGGCTGTCGTCGAAGGCGTCCAGCAACCCTGATCCCGATCCCGATCCCGTGCCGGTGCCGCCGCCGGTGCCGCCACCGCCCAGCCAGCTGCTGTTGCCCAGATGAGCCCCCGCCACGGCCGCCAGCGGCGTGTGCGTTCCCGTCCCCATGTGGCCCTGGAAGTAGCTCAGCCCGGAGCCCCCGAGAAATCCCGGCGTGCCGGTCCCCAGGAACGGGCTGCTCAAGTCGTGCCCGTCGCCCCTCAGCCCGCCACCGGGTCTAGGCCTCCCGCGCTGCTGCTGCTGTTGCTGCTGCTGCCCCCTCGCAACAGGTATCGACGGCGGCGGCAGCTGAACATCTTCGTCGCTCTCCTCGTCGTCGTCCTCATCCAGGCCCTCGTCGTAAAAATCCGGCAGCGGGTCCGTAATGTCCTTGAGCTCCAGGCGCGGCGGGATGGTGCCGAAGTCGAAGCCGTGGACGTTGACGGAGCGGATGAAGCGAGGAAGCTGCACCGTCTGGAACTTGTCGTGAATAAAAGTACGGATCCGCTCGGCGAGCGCTTCGCCGTCGGGACCGCTCGTGACCGTCTCCCAGTTGAGGTCGATGGACATTGGAGATGAGTGTCTGACGAGGTCAAGTTTGGACAACCTTAGAGACATGGAAGTGGGTGCTGATACCTGAGGTACCCAGACTCTTAGCGCACTGTGTTCCGAACCAGAGCAACACCTCCATACGAATAAAGTCAAATTCTCGTTAAAAGGGTATCTAGTTTCTACCATCTGGATGCTGCATACAAATAAATAAATCTCTCTCTTGTACGAATCATCCATCGCTCGCTTCATGAAAATGCCCATGTTCCCAGTAGTCGTGTATCCATTATTGCAACATCTCAGGCTCCTCGAACCTGGCACGCCCGTAGTAGTGCGGGTACTGAGGATTGTTGAAGAGATGCCAGCAGTTCGGCGCTTGCAAGATATATCTAACAATCCAAAAGTCAGCAAGCCACGTCGTATAGCTACATCATCAGTGCTTACCGCGCCATGGCTTCTCGGAAACGCGACTTGTACTCCTTTGGACTCGTCACAGTCGGTCGGTTGCGACCTCCGCCCGCAAACCCGCGGTCCTTTATCCAACTCTCGAGCTTTTTGTCCCAAGTATACGTGCGGATGCAGTCGATGATGCCCACCACGAGCTCCTTTCGTGCTTCATCCACGGCGATCATGAGTGAGTAGTCCATAACATTTTGTCTCGCCAAAAACAGAGTGTCGTTCCAAACTGACGCCCTGAGAAGCTTCTTGGAATGCTCGCGCGCAAACAGAGGCGATTCGTAAATGTACTCGACCATGTTCTCGTCCAAAAGCACCTCGTTTTGCTCGCCAGTCGACTGGATTTTCCGGTTGCGCATTGATCCCTTCAGATCGAAGATTCTCGATGCTGACCGGTCGTAGAAGAGGTTTTCTGTCACCAAGAGATCCAACTTGATATCCGTTCCAGTAACGGGGTTCTTGATGAAGACTTGGAAGAAGCCGAGCATCTTGGCAATGACCGAGGGCAGCTCATGGAAGAGCGCCTCGGCCATGATACTGAAGTAGCCCGGCGCAAACCGCAAAAAGGCTGACGTTTCGATGGGTGAAAGAGACTGTTTTTTTGTTAGCAACGGGCACCTCGAGAGTATGGATTAAACCCACCTTCAGTACGAGGCGATCATCTAAAGTCTTCAAAAAGACAGACTTGGTCTTGCCGCCCTTCGAATCCCACTTAAGGCACCGGGACAGAGACTCGATGAT
Organism: Thelonectria discophora; assembly: GCA_911649645.1. NCBI lineage: Eukaryota > Fungi > Ascomycota > Sordariomycetes > Hypocreales > Nectriaceae > Thelonectria > Thelonectria discophora. The sequence goes on along the minus strand of CAJVRK010000008.1, from coordinate 1,933,875 downwards.
GCGCTCGCCGACACCACACTTTCTCCTCAGAGCATCAAACTGCTCCGCGTAGAAGATCTTGCAAGTCATGGTCGCCGTCCCTTCGCGGAACTGATATTTGAGATGCGTGCCCGTGACCCGAAGCAGGCTCTTCTCCAACTCCGACTCATTGACCATCCAGTCGGCTGCGCTGTCCGACGTCGGAAAGGATTTGCCCTCGGTATCTCCGCCACTCTCCGACTCACGTTGCATGAGCTCCTGGGCTTCTCGTCGGATATTACCCAACTTTCCTTGGTAGTCTTCGCTGCTGAGAGCGAGTGCGATGACCGAACTGGGTTCGTCCTCACGCACGATGATGTCCGAATCCATAAATATGTGATCCGTTGCGTTGACGGGATAGTCAAGCTGCGTCCATCCGCTCGCTGAACGCTCCGCCCAGAAGTTCGTTAGGTACTTTAGCAAGCTGGTCTTTTCGTGCTTCTCCAGGTTGACATCCAAGTTTGGATCAATGGGGACGGTAATGTCCTTGAGTTTGATGTCATAGTCATCTGCGACTGAATGCTCGACATCGCTGCCTCCCGCCTCGTCGTCCGAGACCGAGAGGCCTTGACTGGTGGTAGCCGTGGTGGTTTCGTCATGATCTTCCTTGGTCTGCTGTTGCTCCATTGGGAAAGTCGGTTCCACGGGTGTCGGCGGTTCCGTTCGATCCTCTGGCTTGGGTATTTCGGACTGGCGAGACGTGATACTCGCCGATCGATGTTTGCTCTCGCGCTCCGCAACACTCTCAGCGGGTGGAGAAGGCTCTTCAAAGGCGTCGTTCACATCGTCGTACACCTCTACAATCGCCTTGGTCGTGGTTCTGGCCAAGACTGCGCGTGGTTGACGCATGCTCGCTGCACGTTTCTTCCTGTCTCTGATGCGCTCCTTCTCAAACTCCCGACTGAGCTGTTCAAAATGTCTTGCCAAGCTCGAAACCTTGGACTCTCGCTTCTTGTGAATGAATCGAGGGATACCTGAAGCGGTCGCCTTCCCGCGGTTCTTCAAGGCGCTGAGGTTGAGACGATCCGAGAGTTTCTTATCCACTCGGATCGAGCCTTCAGCTGCCAGTTCGGGGCTTGTGCTTTCCAGAGGATTTGTCTTGGACTCCTTGATGCCAAAGTTCTTTCCGATCCCCGACTGCGTTCTAGGAAGCGGCCGGACCGGATGAGAAATGGCTCGCACCATCGGAGGCGAGACAGCCTGGCCAGATCTGCGGTGCGGTGCACCATCTGCGGATGTAGGGGGTGTTGAAGCTGGTTCCGCCGAGTGAATCGGCTGAATGCCCTGTTCGCGACGCATCTGATCGACTCTCTCGGTCAAGGTTTGGGTTGGGATTGGCAATGACGAAGGCGGTAGGGTAGGGGTTTCGCTAGCAGGAGTCGCCGCTTCCTGTCTCGGAGGAGCCGGAGACAGGGGCTGGCCTTGAGGCACAGTCTCCAGGGGAGTAGAAGTAGGAGTTGAAGGGCTCTTCACTTCAGGTTGAGGCTGGGTAGGTCCTGTCGTATCCGCCGCTGGGTGAGCAAGATCCAAATGTTCAACCCTCTCAATGGCGGCGTTGGGCAGAGTCTCGACCTTTCGACCGTCCCCTAGAGCTTCCTTTTCGTCCACAGCGCGTGTCGAAGCTACACTGGCCTCCATACTATTGTCGGTGTAGTCCGTAGGCTGCGTGCTCTTTTCTTCCGCCTCTGTGAAAGTCTGCGATGGCCTTTCTTCGCTGTCTATAGTCGATGGTGTTCCTCCATCATTCGACGCAAGAGACTCCTTGGACTCATTATCCGTGAACATCTTCTTGAGTTGCATGATGGTCAGCTGCCGCATATCCTTGTCGCCAAGGAAGTCTGCCTCGAACTTGGCAAAGGCCTGATCCCATTCACTGGCCTTCTCCAGCATTTCTCGAACGATGCTGTTGAAGGGAACTACTTCGTAGTACTTGGAGTTGACGTAAATGTCCTGCAGTCTTCGAACCATGGCAGGCTGATCCTCCTTGGCCTTCATCATCAGATGATCCACCGCTGATTTGCAGAGCTCGGCTTTCTCGGGCAGAACGCTGTCGATCCTGATGCTCATGAGCCTGGACCTCACCGAAGTCATGAACTTGTCCCAACGCTCCTCCATCTTGGTGAAGATCTCGTTCTTGAGCTTCAGGTCGTTGGCAACCTTCCAGGTAATCCTCGCTCGAGGAACGACAATCTCGAGGAGATCAATGGGGTCCCAGTGAATCCGTATCCGCGCATCCACAAGACTAAAGTACCGCACATGGTCACGGCGGTGGTCATGAGAGCACTCGTGGCTCTCCTTTGTCCGTAACCCACGGCTCCAGAAGAGCAGTTCCAGATACTTGCCAAAAGAGTATTTGAAGGTGCTCTCAGACATGGCCTTTTCCCTGGTGTCCTTCTTGCAGATCTTGCAGTAAGTCCACATGGTGATGCCATCGCCCAGGTCGGGGTCTCTGGGAGGAGGGTTAACTACATGCTCCACGAAGACGGTGACTCTTGACTGATCGTGGACGTAGGTTCGATGATGCTCAACCATCTTGCGCTCGCACCCGTTGGAGGTGCAGACTTGATCCATGCTGTAAGCCAAATCTTCAATGTACTGTCCCAGCGTACAGTCCGGGTCCATGCCCGTGTCGATGTGCTGTTCGTCGTAGAAGTTGATGGCCACCAAAGACGGTTCGGTGCAGGGAATCTTGGTCTCGGTGCAGATGACCGAGTAGAGTACCACGATGTTTTGGTGAGAGTAAGGGTCGAAGAGATCAAGATTCCCCTGAATGTAAGTCTCCCACTGCCGAGTCTGGGTTCTGTAGTTGTACAGCGCCTTGTCGTATTCCGCATCGTGAACTGCGTGAAGGATCTCCATGATCTGTCGGGGTGCCTTTTGGCCAATCTCGTCGACCATTTCCGGTTTGATGAGCTGGAATCGTTGGGGGCCGGCCTTTTCTGGATCCTCCTTCTCCTCGACAACATCGTGATCCCGCAAACGGCGGAGGTAGAGAAGTCGTCTCTCCTGCTCGCGCGCCTTCATCAGGAGATATGGCTGAGTAAATTTGACATAAGGCGAGGCAGAGAGGATCTTGGTCTCATACTTGGCCACCATGTCACTGTAGTAGGTCGGCATTGGTACGTCATCCGGGACCTGGCTGTCCTGTTCCTGCATGGAATGAGGATGGTTCTCGTGAAGGGTAATGAGCTTTGTACGGTCTTGCGCCCCTAGATCCGGCTGAGACACAGAAGCGGCGTCATCGGTGCCGCCAATGCTGGCACTGTCCACAGTTGTCTGACTTGGTGGTTCGCTATCTCCAGGAGCATGGTTAATGACAACTGAAGGTCCGTCTCTGGAGACGTCGATGCTGTTGATGCTCAATGACCTGATGCTCTCGTTCAGAGCATTCAGGGAACTCGTCATGGAATCGCCGCCCTCGGGAGCTTCGATGGACTCGTCCCTGAGAAGACTTGACTCAAGTTTCAGGTTGTTGACAACGTACACCATAAACTCCACGATGTGCTTGATCTTGGCGAGCGTCGCGTTGTTTGCACCTCGAAGAGCAATGGTGCATCCAAGCTCCGGAGTGCAGCCAGACAGAAAAATGTACGACTTCTTTCTGCCAGGGTAATCGTTGTTGACAAACGTCCTCACTTCGAACAAGGAGGCTCGCCCAACCTGAACTGGCAGAGCCAGCCGATCGAGAGACGAGATGATTTCCGTCTCCGCGCACCGAGCAACCGCCTCGATGACAGTATGCTTAACATTGTATGCAACCGAGATATTTGCTTCGGAGAGATACTGGAGAGCCACGCCAGAGACCCCCTTCTCGGCAAGGAGCACTTGTGGTCGTAGATTTGTGATTCGCTGAACGACGACGCGCAGGAACTCCTTCTCTTGTTCAATGACCGGCTGCAAGCTCATAAAATGCTGCTGGTGTCTTTGATACTCGATCGGAAACGTAACGAGGACGATTCGTGGATTCGCAATCCGTCGGGGCATGCTCTTGAGGGCCAGGTTCTTGGTGAAGACGACTCCCGAGACGTACGAGGTGTCGCCAGGCTTGCCACCAGGGATTCTCTTCAGTTTGACGTAGTGTCTAATGTCCATATCTTCCCCCTTAGCAACATCTGGATCAACATCATCCGTCGCACGTACGAGAACAGGCACAAGTGCCTTCAGCCACGCTGGTGGGTTGGGGATATCTGCATCATCGAGCAGTTGATGCAAGAGCTTGTCCACGTGCCTCAAGCTGGATGCGTTTAGTTCGACCTTGGGCGCCTTCTTGTGGTGGAACGAATCGCTCTTGGTCACGATTTGAATCCCGCTTTGATTAGGCGTGTCCATGGTGAAGAGCATCTCGGACGAGGCCGAGAAACCCTTGTACACGCCCGACTTGGGCCTCGGAGAGGCGAGGTGATGCATACTGCCGCTAACATTGCTAGTGTTCCGTCGCCTTGGAGCTCGGCGATGCCCAGCAGCGCTTGAAGGGCCGGCGAGTTCATCATAGCCCCCTCTGCTGACGAAGCTCATGCCGCTGATGCTCTTCTCGCCTTGTCGGTGGCGATATTTCCTGCCGGCGTTGACAAATGGGCCAAAGTCCGACTTGTCGTTGTCAAAGCTTGCCGGCTGTAAGTCTCCTTGAGACATGGTCGCAAACAGGCTCATCTGCTCGTCTTCGCTCGACTCATCGGACATGTAATCAGCCAATTCAGGATCGATGATGTTATCGTCGTGGAAGGCCGGAAATTTTGGCTTCTTGGCATCCTCGTCGTCAATACCTCGTCGGAATGGGGCTCGTTCTTCAGGGGCAGGCTTGAACCGCCCCAGGAAACCGTGTTTTGAGTGATGACGCCGATGTCCAGCGGAGGAGTGAGGGCGGCCGGTCAGAGACTTGAGCGATCGTGACGAGCCGGGCCTGCTGAGTTGAGGCCCTTCGATCTCAAGGACAGCGGCCGTCCGACTTTCACCGACACGACGTGTCGCCGCAACAGTCATCATGGGAGTCGAAAGAGGTCGGGAGTCCTCTGAGCCTTCGGACCCAACCCCGGCTTCTAGATCCCTAAGCCTCGTTTGGCTGGCACCGCTTGGCGACTTCGCATGATTTGAACCGAAAAACCTCGGCATGAAGGACTGCTCATCACCAGAGTCATCCGAAGCGCTGCCATCAAGACGTCGATTAATGACGTTCTGGCATCTCTTGCAAATACGCAGAGAGCCCTGAACGCCAAACTTCTCACCAGAAATCACCGTGGTGCATTTGGAATCAAAGATGCAACCGCAAGTCCGGCAATGGTGCTTCCTTCGAAACGCGGTGAAGGGGGCCTGGCAAAGGAAGCATTCTTTCACCGTGTCATCTTTCATCCAGAATTCCTTGTTGAGAACCTGATTCCTCATTCTGTCGAGCCTATCGAGTTGCGCGTTGACTTGTTCCGACGCTTCGTCTTGACTTGTTGCTGTACCAGGTATCCTGAGCACTCCCGAGGGCATCGTCTGGGGTTTGGAGTCCCGAGAGAATGATTCGTGACATACGGAGTTGTGAGCAGATGTAACGACGGGACTGGCCTCGGCGGTGCCACGGTCTAGGGAAGAATCTCTAGAAATATGGCCTCCGGGAGATCTTGATCGGCTGATTCGATCAATAACCGCTGGTTTCCGCCGAACACTGTCGGGAGAGAGGAGCGAAGAAGCGACAGAGTCGCTGCGTAGTCCTCGGGTTTGAAGCGAGGGAGGGACTGTGCGAGAAGAGCCTTGGACTGGACTAGTCGGGATATCTATACTCCCCTCGATGCTGGAAGTGTCTTCGCGTTTCGATCGGGGTGGCAACTTCCCTTCCTTTAAGTCGTATAAGTTGGCGGTAGGCTCAGTTGTGGCGAGATGTGCCTGAAGGTCAGCCCTAGTTATGCTCTTTCGACTGGACCCTTGACCACCACTATCCTCTGTCCGGGTCGTGCTGCGACTGGCATCTCGATGTACGGTAACGGGGGCGATGGTGGGATCCGCAGCAATAGAACTCGGCGCCTTGGGTGCTTGATTTGACTTGCTCCCAGTCATCAAGCTCATGCTTGTGGATTTGGACTGCGGAGGTGGTTGTGATCGGCCATCGGCAGTGGCAGCCGAGACGGCCGATGGAGAGACGTCACTCGTGTGAGGCGATTGCATGGTAATGGTGGAAGCCGTGGCGGCCGTGTCGGCTCTACTAAGCGAGCTTATTGATGCCTTGGAGACATGGCTGCCAGTTATGGATGCCCTCTTTGAGGGAGCCTCTGATTTCTCCCCGGCGTGTTCCTCTGTGGCGTTCTTTGAACTGCCCGCACCAACCGCCTCCCGGAGCCGGCTGTAGAGACCGCTGAGGCCCTGATGAACCAAGTCGCCCGCCGCCCCCCTGCTTTCAGAGGCCGGGACACTGCCAGGCGGAGGTGCAAAGTCGTTAAATGTTGTCAGCGAATCGCACTGACTTGCCGACGTGTGTATTTTGTCGAGGGTATGGGCGAGCTGTTCCTTGTCGGCGGTGGAGGTGGCGGATATAGAGTTGACCGAGTCGCGTCGAGTTCGGAGAGGAGAGCCGGCTGAGCCTGAGGCGGCGGAACCGGCTGCCATATTTAATGGATTTGCTATTCGTAGTCGTGTATCCTCGGAGGACGGTGGAAGGTAGAGTAGGCGAGCTTGTGTTTGGTGTGTACGAAGGTGTAGATGGTGATGGGTCAAGGACACAACCAAGTAGTAAGCTCACAGCTCACAGTTTCAGAAGCCGCATCCATGAACGGCCTATGTCGTTTATTGTGCGGAGGGGAAAGCGAGATGGCTAGGAAAGATCCTAGGCGAGAGCTGTAGAGATCATGGTGGCGTCGAGCGGATGCGAATGGAAGGGCGGGCCAAGGTTCGTTCGTCACTGGGAATAGGCACCCAGTATTTTGAGGTGATCGATCTTCGAGTTCGCTGGTGGAGTCCACGATCAAGGACGGTTGGGGAGGGACGGACACGGACACGGGCCAGAAGTGACGAAGTGAGTGCAGCTGCGTGAAACTGGGAAACTGGGATGCGGGAAGTGCACTGGAAAAAGGCTTGTGAAGATCGCGACTCGGGCAGGTTGACAGCAGAGGGTCACAGTTGAGGCGGTTGAAGCCCAGCGGCACACAATGTCGTCAGACCCTGCCCAAAAAAGACAGATGCTAACGGGGCCCAGGTTGTCGCTACCGAGCCCAGGCCCATCGTGACGAAGTGTTCTGCAGGGCTGATAAGCCGAGCCTGTGTACCTTGTACCTGCGGGAGGATGCTGCACAGACCAGGCAAGGGCAAGCAAGCCACCTGAAGACGAACGGCAAGAGCCAACTGCAAGACTGCAAAGACCCCGCAAGAACTTGGAAGCGGAAGTTCAGTCGAGGACGCGACTCCCATTCAGGCGACGCGCTCCTCACCACCAATTGTCGGCCCAAAACTTGTCGCATTGAGCCACATCGTCGACCGTCACCGTCGCAACATTCGAGGCCGCCGCCCTCCTGCTCTCGTACCCTCGCCGAACTCCCGAGCTGCTCGTTCCGAAGGTCCCTTCTCCTTCCCTCGGGACGCGGGCGTTACCGAAGCCGATGCATATCGTCACTGGTGCCACTGGGCTCTGCCCGTAGCCGCTCTAGATGCCTTCCATCTCGTCCCCCCCGAGGGACCTTGTCGAACTCCTCTCAAGACGAAACCTCGCCAGCATCCCCAGAGACCAGCAGGCCCTTCTCGAAAGCCCAGACTCGTGGGCCGTCGATCTCAAGGACACGCCGCATGGACAAGCCAACCTCCCAGGTCACGTTTGCGAAACCACGAAAGAAGCCTATGTCGCCAGGACATCCGCCGCGCAAAAACCTCAATCTGAGTCACAATCGACACGACCATCAATACCATCAACACTAAAAGGCAACAGCCCTGTTGCTTCGAATGATAGTCCCATACACAACGGCTTCCCGCACACCCAATATGGTGACACGGAAAAGCCGCCGCAGTCTTCCCCAGCGACGGTCGTGTCATGGTCGCCGTCGCCAGAGCGCCCTCCACCCCAGCGCATCGCTGTAGAGTCGTCCTCGACTGTGCGCGAAACCCCAAAGGCGCCGATGGGACCCCCGCCTCCTCCTCGACCTGCCGTCGTGTTCCCTTCTTCTGATGGACCTGAGGAGGATCTCGAGATGGAGCTCCCAAAGGCCCAGGCTACCCAGGATGCGCCAGTCAACCGCGCCGCCGCCCGTCTTCAAGCAACAGTCAACTCGCCCATTCCCTCTAGGGACCGAAACATGGATACACCGCCGTGTGCACAACCGAGCCATCCCACGCCACCCGTGATCCCAAATACTGCTGATGCCCAAGGGTCAGATTCACATATCGCACAGCATGCGCCTCCACATGAACAGCGCCGTGACCGACGAATGAAGCCCATCCAGTTCGGAGATAGAACCCCGAAAAAAAATCAGTATGGGAAGGCCCGTCTCGCCCCAACCAAGACATTCATCGCTCACGTTCCAAGCTCCATGTCAACATCGCCGTCCTCCATCATCCCTGCCACGTTTGATGAGCCCAGAACCCCTGGTTTGGTTTTGCAATCTGTCGAAACTACCAGGGATCATGACATGGATCAAGACGACGAGATCGAAGACGACGACATGGAGGCTGCCGTTGAAGAATCGCCGACCCGAGCAGCAGGACCCAGCTCTGTTCGCTCCCAGCGAAGCCCAAGGGTCAAGCGACCATCTCCTGCCACGATTTCCGTCGGAGATATGCAACCATACAACGTCTTCAGGGCGACCTACCCAGATTACGAGCATAGGTGTAACGGCTCTCTGTCCGAATTTGTCAAGGCGTGCTACATGCTTGATTACATTCGAAAACAAAGACTCCTCCGAGAATACCTCTACGATGATTTCATCCGCGCCATTCCGGCTTACTCAAACTATATCGGCAACCTCCACACGGGGCAAGAAGGACTCCCCGCTATAGAATGGTTCAACAACTTGCCAGGTTCGCCCATGTTTGACCGGATGGTAGTGAATCGAGAGAACATTGGTTACATCCTTGGGTGCTATGCAAGCGAAGTCGCAGATCTTAGTCAAAACATCCGTCCAAACTCGGTAGAATCGAGTCCCCATGATGATGTACCTGCCGCCCATCTCGAAGAGGAGTCAGACGACGAAGCCGTCGAAGTCGTCGAAGCGATCGAAGCAGTCAGGAAACCGTCAGCTCCCGTCCACGCCAACGGCGCAATGGACATTGACCACGACGAGCCAGAACCTCAATCCAGTTCAAAACTGACGTTGATGACGAGCGCATCTCGCCCACGAGGCCTCATGACGCAAGCACCTCCGCTGCGGTCGCCGGTCTTGAGTTCCACGGCGGCGCTGCTACCGTCGACCATGGCGGCAACCCCCATCACCAGGAAGCGACCTCCCCGGACGTCGCAGTACTTCGCAAGGTTGGCGGCGAGCTCCAAGTCCAACGCCACGCCCCGACGGCGAACCGCCGACGACCGCGCCAAGTTGCGAGAACACTTCTTGAAGCGGAGGTCAGCAGAGGCTCAGAGCATGAGGGGCAGCAGCAGCAAGCCCAGGTCGTGATTTTTTGCCGCCAGCATAAAAGAAAAAGGTTAGGTCGGGGCGTTTGTTTGGTATCTATTTTCTGTTGTCCTCCCTGGGCGTTTCATGTGCGGCCAAACAAGGAGGTGGAGTTGCCTGTTCGTATTATACCCCGGAGATATATATATGTGCTTTCCATTTGATCATCCAGCAAGGGGGGTGTTCGGGTTTGGGCGTCGGGAGATTGTCTGACTAGCAGAAACTTGGCTATATATACTAGTAGTAGGAGTGAACCGATATTGACAGACGACGAAAAAAAGCAATCAAACCTAAGTTGAGCTATCGGAAAGACTCATATTTCTGCGTGGGCAAGTTGTCTATGTTGACTAGGCAAACTAGGTTAACAAAACCGAACTGGCTTGCATCTTGTTGCCCTTCAAGGAGCCCAAATGCCTTGGATACTGGAACACCTTGATGCTTTCCATTCTGTTCTCCCCGAGGAGTGCGTGCCATTCTACGAAGTACTGTTTGTCTGCTTTTTATTTCCCTTCCATTGTGTGTTGTTTCGCAATCCGTCGACCTTGACGTGCTCAAATTATTTCCCTCCGGTGTTGGTGGCAGGTGTTGCGCGATTCCATCCGGTGCGGTTCTGTCTCGCATCTCTCTTCTCGACGTGACCCTTTTTTGCGTGTCTTTTTGCGATTCTTTTTCCCGGTCCATGTTTCCGTTCCGTACGACCTGTTCCGTCGCATATCGTAGAGCGACGATTTCGATGCCGTTCATCTGTCGTTGCAGATTCGCTTCATGAAACCTCAGACGTCCATGGTGGAATGGCCTTGGAAAGCCTGGGGGTTTCGTTAGGCGAAACCAGTCGTTCATTCTTCGGGCTGTTCTTCCTCAACCTGGGCCTCCTGGGCCCTCTTCTTCTCCAGCTGGCGGTCCTCCTCGTCGGGGGTTAGGGTACGGAGCTGAAGGGCGTGGATGCCGTTTTCGGCGGCCATCTCGTCACGGAGCAGGGCGTAGACCATGCGGTGGCGGGCGGGCTGCATCTTGGAGTTGAAGGCCTCCGAGGTGATGACGAGACTGTGTGTGTGGTCAGCAGGGGAAGATGTTCAATGATTGCTTCCGAGAGAGGAAGGAGTGGCGTGTTGGATTGAACGTGGGGTCATGGGATGCGAATTGACACTTGTGAATGGGGTGAGACGGGCATCGCAGTCCGTGAAGAGGAGGCTTCAGGGCTGGTCGGAAGACGTACCGGAAGTGGGTCTCCTTGGACGTGCTGCCGGCCATGGGCTTGTGATGGGCGTGCAGGTGGGAATCATTGTAGATTTCCAGCGTCTGCGGGTTAAAGGCGGCCGTGATCTTTGTTTCTCGACGTCAGTATTCGTATCCGGGAGGCTTGCAGCTGAGGGCCAGAGGCTGAAGCTTGAGACACGGGGGGACATGGGCAGTGAGACACACCTTGGCCCGGATAAGGTCCTCAACGGGAGTGCTGGAGCTCATGGTGGAGAGCCCTCGTCCGACGCTCGAGAAGCCGAGCGCGTATCGTCGAAACATGGAGGTTGAAGTTGGCGTGTGCGCGGGTGCGCTTTTGTGAGTTGCTCTCGGTGGAGAGTTGAATTGGATGATGTCGAAGTTGAGGCTCCAAGCGTCGATGTCGAGCGGCAACGCACTCTTTTATGTAGCGTAGAAGGTTGGCAGCGGATTGGAGCGAATTGAAACGACACACACCACGAGGGAAGGAAAAAGAAAAGAAAAAGAGGAAGAAGTCGTGGGGGATTGCGTGAATCCGAGACAAGATCAAGGAAGAAAAGAAGAGGGAAGAAGAGCGGGAGGTGAAACGGATCAAAGTTAGTTCTAAGCCTCTTTTTTTTTTTTTTCTTCTTTACTCAGCGACGCCCCCAAAGTCAACAAGCCATGCAAGGAGGGGGTGCGTGAGACGGCGATGTTGATCTGCAGGAGAGAAAGGCTAAAGGGGAAAGAATGGATTGATTGATGGGAAGAGGGGAAGAGAGAAGGGGGGAGGAGGAGAGGGCAGCAAGAAAGTCAGGATGTGATGTGATTTATTTATTCGCAGCCTCCATCGACTTTGTCGTTCGTAGTAGGTAGGTACGGACGGATTGGATACCGCTCTTATAATTCCGAAGTGGCGGGTACGGCCCAGGTCTGGGAGCGAAGCAAGGAAGGTACCACATTAAAAAAGGACAACTCAACTGGACGCCTCAACCAAGGACGTAGAAAAAGGAAAGAAAACAAAAACCAATTTGGAGGCCAGAGTTATGTTCGCTGGCGTTTCGGTTCGGTGTGAAGTGCAAGTCGGTGAGCCCAGCAGAGAAAAAGATTAATTAGGAAGCACGCTCGCACGACGGCAACGGACAGTAGGCGTCGACGATGAGTCTTCCCAAAATGTAGACGTGCATACGAAAACCCCTGACAGAGTTTTTTCCCATTAGCACTTGCTGCAGGCTTTGACGCAGAATTGAGGGGAGGCTTCATTGATGTTTCCTCCATGATTACCTCGCCGGGTGCTGGTTGGTCCAAGTCTCCAGACTCCAAGCCTCAGAGTGCCATGGACGGCAGCGCGACGGAGGCAGCGATGGACGACGCTGTGACCATTCCGGTTATCGCCCATTTACCAAAGCTATGCCCCCTGCAGCCATGGGTGTCGAGCGTGTGTATCCGCAGACCGCCAACTGGGAGGGGGAGGAAGCGGTGAGGAAGACGAGGAGGCGGTGGATCGGCATGCAACGAAAAGGTCGGCGGTGTGGATTCAGGTTCCATTCCTACCTCACCCCCCCCCGCACCGGTTAACTGGCTTCAGGTACCGCCACAGGCACAGCTCCAGTACAGGCACACGTCGACCCGACACCTCAGAAGAAGCCGTCACAGCAGTTTGCCCGCCCGGTGACGGGCCCAGGCGGGCGGAACCCGGTGCGTGACGCCGCCTGCTTGCCTTGCTTCTTGGAGACTGGCGGTCGATATGCGGGCTCGGAACTAAAACATGCGACCACACACCACCCGGTCAGACCCAAGAAGTTTCCTTGGAGGCCCAACTCATTGGTGCGGGGAGGCCGGGGGGAGAAGAGAGAACAAGGACAGTCCAGAGGAAGGCAGACGGTGATGTGACAGGAGACAGCCAGGCCGGTCGGAAGCGGCCTTTGTTCGAGCTGGTGGTGGAAGCACTGGGAAGCACTGGGAGGGAAGAGAAGACTCAGAAGCCACGGGTGAGTCAGCGTCGTCTCCCCGTGTCTGCAAGTCTGTCTGCAAGCCTGCGTCTCCAACATACGAACACGGCAAATCCCCCCCAGCATCCCAGCATCCCAGCATCCCAGCACACACTGCCGGACTTCCCAACGCGCTCGCACGCGCCCACCGGTCCACGAGAAGACGGTGTGATGTCGTCGGACGCCACTCACCACGCGGGTCCCCTCCCCGGTCGTGGACTCATGGACGCACAGAACCTTCCAAAGAAGCATCCGTCCCAAATCCCAGGTGGTGCCCTGTCGTCTTCTCGCTACCCGTATTTTGCAAACGGGGCTCGGGCCGAAGAGGGGATCATGCTCTGGTCTTTTTTGAGCCGTAACTGACTGCATCGTTGTCAATGTGCCAGCAACGACCTCGCTTGAAGAAAGAATGAATAATTATTGAACAGCAACGACCGTCGCGTTGCCTTGTTCGAGATAGCCGACTTGGGCTGACAGATGATCTTCGGTGGGTAATACGCCAAGTTGGCAACGCTGGGTCATCAAGGATTGTGTCCTTTCGATCACGAGGAGGCAAGCCATGGAACCATGTGTTGACATTTCCAGCCAAAATTATGGCAACCTCTTTTGAATTGCGACGTCGCCCTGAGCTGCAGACCTACACTATCACGTGAGCGTACTCTTGAAACCTAAAATTCGGACTTGATAAATGAAGACCCCAAGGTCGGGACGAAGGCATCTGTACGTCCTGGGATATCCATGGCTACAAGCTGACGACAGATGCGTCGGGAATATGTTGATAAATAAACATTCAAGCACGGCATACAGCCTGCCTGAAGTGACTGCACGACGGACTCCGAGAGTCGCCGAACCCGATTCTCTTCGATTCCATGTAACTTCCCGTCCTCTTCGGGAGGCGTCGACGCCGGCAAACGGGGGGATCCTTTGTGGAACTTCGGCGTCCGGCCCCGCACGCGCCGTAACAGCAAGCTGCCGTGGTACCTGAGAAATTCGTACCAGGGTTAGATCGCCAAAACCTCCATCACCACCTTTTTCGACTCCTCGGCTTCCAGATGTGCCGCCGGACCGGACTCGGCGTCGTCGTCGTGTCTCCGCTCGCGAATCCTTCCGCTCTCCCCTCGGCTTCCGGTCTCAATTGACCCTGCAGGCCCCTCAGTCTGTCTGCGAATATTGTCTCGTTTCGATCTCCCCCCTTCGCCGTCGTCATGTCTGTCCTCCGGTCTCTGCTCTCCTCATCCTCCGCCTCTCCCCTCCGCCGTCCCTCGACCTTCTCTCGTCTCCTCCTCCGTCCCGCCGCCGTCAGAATGATCTCCACCCTCCCGTGTCTACCCATCCTTGAGGCCGTCTCACGTCACGATCCCGAGTCCACCGCCATCGTCCACTCCCTCTCCGGTCGTTCCTTCAAGTACGGCGAGCTCTTGGGCGATGTGCGCCGCGTGCGAGACCAGCTCTCCGAGGCTATCGGTCGCGAGGACCTCAATGGCGAGCGCATCGCCTTTCTCGTCGAGAACAGCTACGATTACGTCGGTGAGCGCGCGCCTGCAAGCTCGATCCGATCCTCGAAACTTATGCGCTGACCACCCTGAAAAGTGACCCTTCTCGCCGTCATGGCTGCTCGATCCATCGCGGTCCCCCTGTCGCCCGCGTTCCCGGGTCCCGAGCTCCAGTACATCCTCAACCAAAGCGAAGCCTCCCTGCTCGTCTCGTCGCCCAAATTCACGTCCAAGGCCAACGAGGTCTTGGCTACCGAGCTTACTGCTAAGCCCGCACATCTCGAGTTGACGAAACACCAGGGCCGGGGGACTTTTGAGCATGTTGAGCTTGGCGACTCCGATCCCGGAGAGGCGGGCATGATGCTCTACACGTCGGGCACGACGAACCGGCCTGTATGATTACCGGGTGTTGTTATACCCCCCATGTGCATCTATACTGACAGAACGATCCAGAAAGGCGTGTTGCTCCCCCAATCCGTCCTCACAGCCCAGTCTCGCTCCCTCTTGGAGGCTTGGAACTACTCTCCGGCCGACCACCTCCTCCATGTCCTCCCTCTCCACCACATCCATGGCACGGTAAACGCCATCCTCACCCCTCTCCTCGCCGGCTCCTCCATCGAGTTCATGTTCCCCTTCAACGCCGACGCCGTCTGGAAGCGCCTCTCCGCCCCCTTCCTCTCCGGCGTCAACGGCGACGCCGCCCCCAAGGACAAGGTCACCTTCTTCACCGTCGTCCCCACCGTATACAGCCGTCTCCTCAAGACGTACAAGTCCCTCGGCCCGGAAGCCCAGGCAGCCGCCCGCGCCGCCACGTCCCCGGACAACATGCGCCTCGCCATCTCGGGCTCGGCCGCGCTGCCGACCCCGATCAAGGCCGCCTGGCGCGACCTCAGCGGCGGCAACGTGCTCCTCGAGCGCTACGGCATGACCGAGGTCGGCATGGCCCTCAGCTGCGGCCTCGACTTTGCCGACCGCGTCGACGCCAGCGTCGGCTGGCCGCTCCCCTCGGTCGAGGCCCGCCTCGTCGACCTCGACTCGGGCAAGGTCATCGAGCACGGCGAGGAAGTCGACACCGAAACGGGTCGCGAGCGCTCCGGCGAGATCCAGCTGCGCGGCCCCACCATCTTCCGCGAATACTGGCGCAACCCGACCGCCACCGCCAGCGAGTTCGTCGAGGGCGAGGACGGCCGCGGCCGCTGGTTCAAGACGGGCGACGTGGCCGTCCGCCGCCCGGTGCCCTCGGCCGGCCACAACGCGTCCCAGCCGTGGGCCCGCGGGCCCCTATACTTCGTCCAGGGCCGCAAGTCGGCCGACATCATCAAAACGGGCGGCGAAAAGGTCAGCGCACTCGAGGTCGAGCGCGAGCTCCTCTCGCTGCCGCAGGTGGCCGAGGCGGCCGTCGTGGCCGTCCCCAGCGGCAACTGGGGCCACAAGGTCGGCGCCATCGTCATCCTCGACGCCGACGTGGCCGTAAAGTGGTCGCCCATGGACATGCGCCGCGCCCTCAAGAACCGTCTGGCCAACTACAAGATCCCCCAGGTGTTGCGCGTCGTCGACCACATCCCCCGCAACGCCATGGGCAAGATCAACAAGAAGAACCTAGTCAAGGCCATCTTTGCCGACGATTTTAGTGGTGACGAATTGTAATACTAATGTGCACATATTTGGGTAGGTAGGTAGGTGGTTTAGGTGACGTGTTACGAATAAGACGGGATAGAGATCAATCTGGATCAGGGTATAGACAAAATGAGGCATCCTCGACAGTCTGAGAGTCAGTGGTTGGTGAAATGGTATTGTAACTCTACTTATTCTAAATTCCCATTGCCTCTGATGGTCAAGCCGTCAGGTTCATACTCGTAGCGACCTTTTTCGAGGCAAACGATTCCCCGTTCCCGAAACGCTACCGTAAGCTTTGCAAAGAAATTCGTGTGCAGCCCATGCCATAATCATGCATGACCAAAAAGATTGCTTCGATTTGCCTTCATGGCCTCCTCGTAGCTTCGTGCTCCTCCATCGGTCTGTTCATCTCTTTATCGTGGTGTGAAGAGTATACCGGCCAGAAATGACGAGATCCCGTCACACGTATCTCTGCCAGTTTTGCGTTGGACACAAGCAACATCAAATTAGACCGTGTGCTTGGCCTTAGCTCGCGTGCTTCCAGCGTGCGCGCTGTCGGTGTGACCTGAGAACTCAACCTGGTCATTGGGGCCAAGCTCCAGGACCTTCTTGAAGCGGCGGCCGATGGCCATCAAAACATCCTTGCCCTTCTCGTTGCTGCGGCCCTTACCCCCAGCAACGTCGCCGTCACCGCGGCCTGGGATGCTCTTTCCTATGGTTCGGGTCCAGACACCAATTCGGTAAAAGGCCTTGCGGACGTTGACAACAACGCCCATGACCTCGCCATCGTCTTCGTCTTGCTCGAGGGTCTCGCCAACAGCGGCCATCATGACCTGGAGCCAGAGATGGTCGACATCAATGCTGCGCTTCTCCTTGTATTGGTACGACCACTTGCCACCGTGCTTGTTCTGGGGGTCTTCCCACTCGGGGCGTACGCCAGCCTTGAATAGATGGTAGTCGGACTTGAGGGCGAGCTCGGAGACGGGGGCCACGTTATTCTGCATCAATGTCAGAAAGGTGGCTCGGAAGTAAAAGGAAAGGGAGATGAAATCTCACATAAACGCCCCAGAACTCCTCCACGGAATCAAAGGTGATTACCTCCTTAAGGAGATCGTTCCAGTTGTCGCCCTGTATATGATCAGCTAGACCCAGCGGTGCGGTCGGAGGGGAACTGCCGTACCTTGCCACTCGGAGGCTTCGTGAACCAGAGAGTCCACTTGTTCTGAAGGGGGTGCTTGACGTTGAAGTTGTCCTTGTCGTGAAAGACGGTGACAGGCTTGTCGGACTCGGAAACCTCTTCCTTGCCGTTGGGGTCGATGGGGATGGTGGAGAGATCGACCTGCTCATCCATGTTGGGCGTAGCGACGGCGGCCATCGTGCTCGCGGTAGATTATTTGCTCGTTAAGCTGAAGATGCGGCAGAGGGCGCAATGAGGTGACTCGCGGGATAGGATCGCGGGGCACTGAGAAACTTGAAAGAAGAAAGAGAGGCAGGAGCGGTGGTGGGGCGAAAAAAGAGAATTGGTCGATCGAGTGGTTGGTCGTAGGTTTGCGACTTTTACGACTTTTGCGCCAGGCAAGAGTCAAAATCGGATTGAAGTTTGGGTCCCCTTGGATGTTTGGTTGAGGGGAGGATGATGTGTCGGTTACGTTTGGGTTTGGGTTTCGAGTCGCGGCGAAGGGTCTGAGTTGGGCGAGAAAAATTATCGATATCGGCGCTGACCTAATACGAAGAGAGGTACCCTCTGGGGTGCCTTCCACTTTGAAGGCTGGAGTTTGCTCGCTGAATTGAACCTGTGCGCTTCTAAATGGCGCGCAGCACCTGCCTCGCCCATTTTCGTTTAAGCGGGCCAGCGAAAATTGCCTAAGACCTGAGGCATCGATATCAGGCCCCAAAACTAAGCGCTTCCGTCTTTGTCCCACACACTAGCAGCTTCCGCCAGGGCCCCGCCGACTTTCAGGTTCAGTTCCTCGGAAGACTGGATTCACTGGAAGAGATGCCTTCGATCTCCCCGGCGGCAAAGCGGCGAACAGTGGGGACGCCCAGGAACGCAGTTGACCAAATCGCTTGCTCTTTCAAAACTTCAACGAGGGCAGTAAGACGGCCAAGAAGCTACGGTAGGGACTTGACACTCCATATACCTTAGGTCCTATGACTGTTGGATCATCCTTCCAAGGCAGGAAACGAATTCTTTAACTTTGGCAGTCAATCCCGCGAAGCTTGCCTGCCTGGTTGACAGTTTCATCCCGCGCCTTCCATTATCCCAAACTCAATCATTCCGTTCTAGTCAAAGAACAATCCTCGGGCGAATCACCAAAAGCGGAAGGATTGAGGAAACACCTCCTTGTCCACTCACGTTCGTGCCAAAGCAAGCACGACCAAGGAGAGCCGGCAGTTCGTAATGATGACCAACTCCTCGACGCTCACCCGCTCTCAGCAACGGTCATCTGCCTCGCAACGATGCACATCAGCGCAAAAGACTAATTAGGTCTAGAAGTAAGTGCCGTCCGTATCCCTTGTTCGTCTCGTGCTGCCTCGGGATAATAAGAGGTTTCTTGTTTCTGCCCAGCCGTAGAAGCTAAGCATGGATTGTGTTAGTGAGTCCTTCGTACGCCCGCTCATTCGTTGGAGATAATCAGTTGCCCATGATGCATCCGAGTGACCCCCAACTTGGGCCTCCACAGTCTCCCACGTTGCACCCTTTCACTCGCACCATTATGTTTTCTCAGCTATGCGCATTTCTCAGGTCCCATTTCCAAGCTCTGCCGAGAATGCGTATCCAACAGATGGGGGAGCATCTTTATTCTCAAAGCCTTTGATAGCCTCAAAATACTCCGCCTCGTCCTGGTGTTGGTCGTGACGAGCCAAACCCAAGGCTCGCAGCCCCAGCCGGTGAACAAGGCGCCGCCCTAACTGACCGGCGCGGATCTACCTCCAGAGCCGTCCTATGACGGAAGGGATAATTCATCACGTCTCCGGGACCCACGAGCATCATTACGTATTTCTCCCGTGGGCTGCTACCACCGATCAGCAAACCCACGCGCATGCATGAGACGACGGATTTGGCTATGCCATTCTGGAATGTTGCCGCGTCTCAACTCCATTCCATCCCGCGCTCATGACCCCTCCAGACTTTGAGACCTCCATATCCCTCGGATGACCATTGTTTGCTCGCCCTGGAAGAATGGTCTTTGTCAGTTTCGGCCGCTGGCCTTAAAAGCTTCGTCTGTCCCCAGCTAGGAGGACTTACAAGCTCCTCATATAGTATACCTTCTCGAGCAGCCTCAGTAACCCATTACTCTCCTGCATCAAGTTTATTTCTCTCCCTGCTTTGGCATCTCTTTCATATACAATGGATCACGATCCACGAGCCACCTCCTTCGAAAAGGATGTCACCATGACCGGAGAAGCTGCTCAGAAGTCCAAGGGCCGTAGCAGCTCGGTCTTGATGATAAGTTCAGGCATGACGTTTCTTGCTGCCATTCCCCAAAGGACCAGCTATACGACGTCCATGAGATCGTCAACGTTTAGATGATCAAACCATACTCTTGAACATCTTTCTCCTTTGTCTTCTTTTTTGCACTTCCATCAACTCGACCCATCACGACCACTGTTGCCTCGGACCCAGCCACCTACATCGCCATGCCACGATGAGAGGAAGAACACTCTTCTAGCCGTCATAGCAAAGAGCCTCCAGACAGAATATTTCTTGCGCTTCCTCTTCAGAGCCGATCATGAGCGCATGACGCTACTTGATGCTTCGCTGGAAAACCCAAGAGGTATGTTGACCCAGTACAACAGGCAGGCATGGCAAGAAACTAACGGGCGAACAGGATTCGACAACGCCCTTCTCCTCAACCAAGCCAGTCGGGCCGACCTCAAGGACAAGCCTGAGCAGCTCCTTTTGACTTGATGGGGTGGTCGATAAACCATGTGTACGAGTCTGGACTCTGCTCGTACCCATATATGACGGGGTGATAATGGAGGGATCGGACGCAAGGACCCTCGTGAACATCTGCAGGTGTTTTCACCGTGTCATTTCTTGCCCATAGTGGCTCAACCTCTGCAGTCAGCCGTCACTTGGCGTCATCCAGCACCACTGGGCCATACCGAGGCACGAAGAGTCCAAGAAGGTAGCTGGCGACGTCGAGGAACGAATGGCGGGGGAAATATCCCAATGCGCCGGGACCGAAGACATCGTAAGGTGCATCATGACGCGACCCCATGTCGTGTACCACCCCGGACGGCACGACAGATGTCAATTTGTACAAATCGGGGTCGGGGCGTGAAGCAAGACCGACGTCGGAGTCGCATCGAGGTCACATTCGAGAACAAGTAGAGGGCGTGGGGGTCGCATTTGGGCAGAACTGTGCTGGTCAGGTCGTGATGGGTTGCTTTTCTTTACCTCGGGCGTTTGTTGGATCATGTCGCATGTTCATGGGTTTAGCGATTTTGTCGGTGTTGGATATATCCGATGCATGTAGTAACAGAATTAATCCGTTTCAACCGTTTGCAACTCAAGGTCGGATTAAACGTTGAATGCCTGGGCGTTGGAGACTAAAGAGGACCCGGTGAAACGATACGTTTGTGGAGGTGGCATGTTGTCGTCATTTTGCCTGGGGACTGCCGGTACTGTTGACGTACATGAGGGGGTCATGGATCTACTGGAGGCTTTTGAGTGATAAGAAGTTGAATTGATGCATGTTTTCCATGCTGTGTTGATGGGTAAGATGGAGCTGAATATGGCCAGACGCGACTTGGGACGGGAGAGTCCAGCCACCGATTCAGCCCACCAGGGCAGGGGAACGCGGGGTCTTATCGGACTATCCGTAAAGTGAAGACAACAGTCGTCTTTTTGGGAAGAGGAAGGTGCATGTTACACCACCTTATAATCGAGCTGAATTGAAGATCTTCGGTGAAATGTGATGATGGGCACAACATGTTCCTCTCCGAGACAGGCAATTACACTAAAGGCAAACTATTTGTTCCTGGGCGAGGTCTCCCTTGATTCCAGACCAGATAGCGCAACACCACACATCGACATCGCGCATGCAGCACCAAAAAACGCGACCTAGCTAAACACGAGAAATGGCTTAACTAGCCCGATTTGAATCTCCACGCGACGCAAGGGAGCTAGATTATTAGCTGAGACAAAGGGCTACGGCATCTGCCGTATCAATGGCCAACTGGCTGGAATGTAGGTTTTGGCGTCGGCCAATTTAAGGCAGAGAACACGCATCTTTTCCATTTTTTGCCCATACATGACCCCTGGATTATTCCTCCCGTCTTACCGAGAGTCTGGATCTTAACTTCCCCTCAGTCGCCTTTCTCATTCTTGTCAAATCCCCCAAACATGCATCTCAGGCGACTCACCACATTGATTGTCGCCCTGTGCGTGTCACCGATATGGGCGAAATCCTCACTAGACTCGGATTCGGCGCAGATTCGTGCATCCACAAACAAGGCGGCTGCTGCTTCTGGGGGCAGCAAGGCGTCACATGATATCAAGGAGGTGCTCGCCTTGACGTCGCTGGTCGTCAAGTCACTTGACCAAATAGCATCGCCGGGCCAGCAGAAAGCATCTAAATACATTGCTGTACGGAAAGAGATGACATGCCGCCATCTCGGGAACCTCGATGCTGACAGTTTTGCGTAGCCGTTCTTGTCTCGGTTCGAGGATCTCACTGAAGGAGTCAGCACCATCAATGACGACAATTCGGGTACAGTTCCAAAGCGCTTGACGTCTGCGGATAAATACGAACTCTGTACAACGGTCTGGAACGTATGTCTCACCAAGCCGGACTTCTGCATTGACACATCTCTGTCGTTTGCTAACCGCGCCTTTGCAGCTTATCTACAAGGAGAGAAACCTGATGAGCTTCATCGGCAGTCTCGGCCAATCCTTCATCACCAACGGCGCCAACAAGGACTTAATACAAGCCATGTTGGCAAACCGCCGCGCCTTGGACATTTTCTTCCACGAGCTGATCCCGAGGTTGGGCGTGTGTCGGGAGCAGCTGGAGAACGCTCTGGAGGACTTTGACACGACGTCGAGCAACACGAGGGAGAGCCTGTATAACAACAAGAAGGACGAATGAAGCACTTATTGAGCCCGGAAGGGGGATTATAGAATGATGAGGCGTAAAGCGGTACGAGAAAGGCTGGTGCGAAGATATTCTGTATTACTTGATGGTGTTGGAAACCGGATGATTACTTGTAGAAAGATAGAACCTTGCTCGAACTAACTCGTGCGTGGCACAAATACACAATTGGTCAATGTTCAATGTGTTTTCAGCCGAAGAAAATTAAGCCGAGTGTCAATATTGGGCTGACAACGGCTGGTTGGGCTGGATGCAACGGTTCGCTTCATGCAGGAGGAGGAGGTTGGGATATGAGATCGGCCTAGCCAACCAGCCCTTCGTATTTCATCAGTTCGTCTTGTTTCTTTTCGTCAGCCCAGTCAGTTCCTGCTGCTTCTTTTTCTTCCACTTTTCCTTCATATTCTTGTTCAATCGTAACCGTATAATTAACCGAAGTGATGCATGGTCGCGGCTGGCTGCGTGCTGCAAGGGGAAATGCCATCTGTGTCATCCAAACAACCTGAGGTATTGAATTGATGGAATCGATTGATGATGATGCTTCGGGCCAGCCCGTAGCGACCGGGCGCCGATGCCAAATGAAAAAAAAAAAAAAAAAAAAAAAAAAAAGATGCAGGGGCGAGTGAGCGAATTAACGATGGCGGGATAGCTGCAACCACTGTGTGTCCACTGGAACGCTTGGGTGAGGATGACGGGTCGGGATTCATTCGATGGGGATAAGATCTCTGCTGGCTTTGGATTCTTTATTTAGGTACTCGGTACGGAGCATTTTGTAGTTTGACTGGCAAACACCGTGTGACGAATGGTGAGTGAACCACGTCCTTCGTCCCGTCTTCCATCCGCGGATATATTCTGAAGGACGACACTTGCCGACACTGGACTTAATCGATGCAAATGGATGCAATATCTTCTTTCTTTCATCAGCCACCGGCCGTCCCTTGCAGCCGTCTGCTCCGCTGGTGTCCGCCTCGCTTCACCTTGATCAACGCCAACCACCCGCATTGTCGACTTTCAGCTTTACTGGCTAGCGCCCTGCCCGACCGCCTTCTTTTTCCGGGCACTTTTTTCTGATCCAGGGACTCCTTGTCCGCCGAGGACCAAGCATGCCGTCCCCAACGCCGGCCGGCGCGGGCAATTGCATGTGGCGCGTACGGGATAGAGAGACTGCCTAGGTACGAAGTAATAGTCCGTACGGTTCCAACAATTTCTTTGCGGCCGCAGTTGCATCATTGGTGGGCGTCGTTTCCAGTTGCCCCGGAGTATTCGTAACCTTGCGTCTCTCCATGAGCTGAGCCGGCGAGCACAGGCCATTCGATGCTAGAAACTGGAAACTGGAAAGAGCTCCCGTCTCTCAACGGCAACCTTCCCAACGGTAAATTCAACCGTCGGACCCTTTTTCATCCTCTCTTCGCTCTCTCTTCGCTCTTCAGCTGCACCATTCTTAGCTCCGGCGCCCATTCTTATCCCCCCCCCCCCCCCTCGTGTGCTCCTCCTGCAAAGCATTAGATCCCTAGCCCAAAGCCTCGCATCCCGCCCCGCCAGCATCTCCATTCACGACGAGACCTTCAAAACTAGCATCCTCTTAACTAGTCCTCCAACTCTCCCGCCCCCGAGATTTCGAGCAACCCTCATCGGCCCAAGCCCCAAGCCCCCCCCTCCAAGTTCCCAACACTCCCGGAGACAAGGCTCAGAAGCCGCCACCGCCCGTTTGACCCTCCGGCCCTCTCTCCCTCCATCGACACCCTCAATGTCCACGCCCTACTGGGGCCAACTGCCTGGGCCCAAAGTTGCCCAGGCCACCCATGCCGGCCACTACCGCCGCAGGTCTGAGTCGGACGACGTCAAGTATAATGCTGACCGTAGATCCTCAATCGACGTTCCGCCAGTTCGTAGACCTAATCGCGCCTCTACCCAAACCCAGGCGACCGACGTCCAATCCGAATCTACCTTCAGCCCTCACTCTCCTGGCAGCAGCTTCGCAGCCCAAGGCCTTGCTCCCAGACCGCCCTCCTACCAGCCTGGCCACGCGAGACGCCAAAGCGCAGACCCCTCTGACTTTCGATCCTCTCGCCGCCCAAGTCAAGCCCAACAAGACTTTGACGACGACGACCCTGCGCCTCCTCCAAACGCTCCCGAGGCTCCTCGAGGTCCTCCCGTGAGCTACCGCCATCCATTCGGAAACGGTGGTCTTCCCTCCACCCATCAGACGTCCGGCGCAGAACCAGGACCCTCAGAAGTGCCCGCCCTTCTTCTCCCAGAGGACGAGTTCGACGACAACATGGAGGCCGACGGATACTACAAGGACTCTGTTGGTAGGGTCGGGGGTTCACAGCACCCTGAGGGCGTCCTAGACGACCACTTGAGACGCTCAAGTTCCGCCGCAGTAGATCCCCTTGTTCTTCCGAAGAGAGGCCCGACGGGCAAGTCGGGCCGGCGCAAAAAGTTCGCAAACGACCGATCCCCCCTCCAAAGGCTTGAGCTGACGCTCGACAGCATGACCAAGGAGGAGAAGCGAGCCCGAGTCGAAGCTGCCGAACAACGCGCCAGGGAACGAGCCGCATTGAGAGCTGGGAAGCAACCCGCCTACACCCAACCCCAACCCCAGTCACACAGTCGAAACACGTCTGTCAGCTATGACAGGCGACCTTCGGGTCCTGGGGCGACCGTGGCCTTCAATGAGCCGACGGGTCACCTTGACATGTCTGGAGGAGGGTATGAAGACGATATGGAAGACGTGCCTCAAGATGTGCACCACGAAACTTCTCGTGATGTATATCGGTCGGTGCCTCAGGAGACAGCCCGCGAGGACTACCATCAAGTGAGCCGGGGCGTGCCGAAAGATATCCCTGTGCAAAGGGAATACTCTACTCGCCGCCAAGGCCCCTTGACACAAAATCCACCCCAAGGGGCCGACTATTATAGCTCGGGCGCACTGCAAGACACAGAGGACATACCGATCCAGAGGCATACTCACGGGGACTCATGTATCCCCAGTCGCCACATGAGTTTCCGCGAACGTACGAGGGACAGTATACAATTCTCTGATTTCGTGGAACCTGAGCCAGTGGCGAAACCAGCTCCAGCTCCAGAACCCGCACCGGCTCCAGCTCCAGCTCCAGCACCTGCCCCCAGTCGAGGTTTCTCTCTAACAAGGAGCGGTAGCAACAAATTGAAGAAGGACCCCCCGGGTGACCCTTGGTATCGTATGAAGAGGGAATTGGCCGAAAAGCACCAGCAGGAACTCGAACAGGCCCAACACGAAGACCGCAACGTCCAGGCATCGAATCGAGACAAGGAGCTGCCTCTTCCTCCGGGCGACAGAAGGAGGCCGTCTGTCGATGTCTCTCGAACCTCTCATATCCCAGTCTCGGTCGGTGTCCAGGGCATGAGACGACGTGCCACGGAGCCGGTGACGAGAGCTGCCGATTATGGTTCCGCCGAGGATGAGCATTACCCCCCCGTGGCGCGGGGCAAGACCTTCTCCAAGGACGACGAGAGATTCCATGCTGAGCGGGAAGATGAGGCAGCTGCCCACAGGCGAGCGAAGAGGGCCGAGAGTTTCTCATCCGAGGATTCCCACCACCACCATTTCTCCAACATGGTTTTCAAGCCACGTGTGGAGATGACGCCTGGCGATGGCTTGTACTTGTCTCCCAGGTGGCTGGACGAGTGGAAGAAGGCGACTGTTGGCACCTTGGGAGGCACTCTCCTGGACATCAGGCCTGCTAAGGATTCCGAGCCTCAGACGGCGAGCCACTGGGCTCCTTCAGATCCCAACAAAGCTTGGTGGGAACAAGACACGCATCGACGGAGTAGCTATCCGGCCCGTGCCCGCAAGGCGGAGGCCTTTGATGGCGAGTACGATGAAAATGGTATGGTCATCATTCATGGTCTATTGAAAGAGCTCGCTGACGCAATCACGCAGCTCCAACACGGTTCAAGCCGCCACTGTACCTGAAGTGCGGACCACTGTTGAGATACTGTGGCATACGACGGGAATCGACACCCCCTCGAACGCAGCACGGAGGCGCCATCTCGGAGAGGGAAACGTGGAGGGGCACTGTGATGATTGTCACAAAAGATGCGGAATCCTCGTATGAGATTGCGCCTACACTCCGGCTTTTCGTGCAGGATATCGAGCTATTGCCTCCTCCGCCGACCCGGGTGAAAGGAGACCTGCCCTCGGAGTATGTCGACCCCATCGCTGGCCACCCAAAGCTTGGACGTCGAGGCGAGACGCTCTATGTTCGACCCGTGGAGCATCTAGAGGAAGCCAAGGACTTGTCTCGTGACGAGTCCGACCAAGGCCTCTTTGAGAAGAGCCGAAGCCCACCAGACACTATCCTCCCCGACGGCTTGACCGATCTCCCAGGATCCTTTGCAAGCCGCAGGAAGCGTGTCGGTATTGATGGAGAGAAGGTGCAAAAGTATAAGGACGTGAGGGGCTTCCGACTCCATGCTGAGAAGGGGTACACGTTTTGGCGTTTCAACATCGAGGTCGAGCTGCGCGAGAAGCAGCAGCGGATTGCGTACCGCATCAACCGCGGCCCAGCCATGGGGTTCTGGGTGCCTGCGCACTCAGAGACGATGAACATGATGTTTTACAGCTGTAACGGCTTCAGTCACGGCGTGAACACGGACGAGCTGAGCGGCCCTGATCCCATGTGGCGCGATGTGTTGAACACGCACCAGACAAGCCCTTTCCATCTCATGATTGGTGGCGGCGACCAGATTTACAATGACTGCATTGCCGACGAGGCCAAGTTGTTCCAAGAGTGGCTGGAGATTCGCAATCCCACCCACAAGCACACCGCTGCCCTCACCCCCGAGATGCAGGCTGAGTTCGAGTCATTCTATCTCGAGCGCTATTGCATGTGGTACTCACAGGGTCTCTTTGGCCTTGCCAACTCTCAGATTCCCATGGTCAACATGTATGACGATCACGACATCTTTGATGGATACGGCTCGTATCCTCATCACAACATGAATTCGCCCGTGTTCCGCGGGTTGGGAGCTGTCGCCTTCAAATACTACATGCTCTTCCAACAGCAGTCCATTCTCGATGAAACCGAGACTACCGAGCCCAGCTGGATCTTGGGAGCTCAGCCTGGCCCCTACATCGACCAGCTCAGTCGCAGCATTTTCGTTTCCGTGGGTGCAAAGGCCGCGCTACTTGCCGTCGACGCTCGCATGGAAAGAACAGAGCATGACGTGGTTTCGGACAAGACGTGGGAGAAGATCATGAACAGACTGTATGCCGAGTTGCGTCGCGGCCAGGTCGAACATCTTTTGGTCCTGCTTGGCGTTCCCATTGCGTACCCCAGAATGGTTTGGCTTGAAAACATGTGAGTTATCCACAGCATCGTGTAACGGCGGAACGACTTTTACTGACAAATCAAAGCTTGACTTCAAGACTCATGGATCCCGTCAAGGCTTTGGGCCGTACGGGCATGTTTGGCAAAGCGCTCAACAACATTGACGGCGGCGTTGAAGTCTTAGACGACTTGAACGATCACTGGACGGCCAAGAACCACAAGCAGGAGCGAAGTGTGGTTGTCGAGGACCTTCAAGATCTTGCTATTGACAAGTCGGTCCGAGTGACGATTCTCAGGTACACAAGAACCGTTGCCAAATGCAGAGACAGTGACTGACCTTCACAGTGGCGATGTTCATCTAGCAGCAGTCGGACAGTTCTACTCGAACCCCAAGATGGGATTGGCCAAGCACCGAGACCCGCGATATATGCCAAACGTGATCTCGAGTGCCATTGTCAACGCGCCTCCATCCGACCTTTTGGCAGATGTACTCAACAAGCGAAATAAAGTGCACCACTTTGACAAGCAAACCGACGAGAGTATGATCCCCATCTTCCAGACAGGCGTCGACGCAAAGCCCAGGAACAACAAGCATCTTCTGCCGCACCGTAACTGGTGTTCCATCCGCGAATGGTCCACCACCGAAACCCCGCCGCCGTCGCCGCCCCAGTCCGCGTTCGAGAGAAGTCCCAGCCTTCCGCCAAAGAAGGCCAGCGGTGGCGGCCTCTTCAGGCGATTGTCCCTGTCCAAAAACAAGCGAGCTGCTGATTCTCAGGATGATCTCGCCTCCCGAGATTCGGGTCGGGAGTCGCGCCCGCCCGTCACCCGTGGCGGCGGCGGCGGTCTATTCCGCAGCCTGTCACGCCGCAGCTCGACGAGCAAGAAGGAGAAGCCCGCTGGGCTCACCCGGTCCATGTCGGTTGGCCACGAGCCCCCCAAGAAGGGCGGCTTCTTCAGCTTTGGTCGTCGTAGCAGTCAACGTCGAGCCGATGACGGGGGTATCAATGGTTCTTGGGGAGATGATTCCGAGGACGACGACTATTGGGATGAGCCTCAACCTACTAGGCGTAGCACCGGTCTCCGCGGCGGTGCGGCGTATGATGAGTACACTGAGGGTGATGATTCTCATTACATGGCGCATCCTCAACCTCCGCGAAGGGCTGCCACCACTGGCTCTCAAGGAATGCGCGGGCCACGTAGCGATGAGGATTTCCCTCCGACGCGCCCCTTCCACCGCACACCAACTGGGCTGTCGGCAAAGCAAATGAAGAAGGTGGAGCAATTCGAGGTGGACATTGAGGGTGGGTTGGAGATTTCCCTCAACGTCGAGGTCAACCCCAAGGACCCGACAGGCATTACGATGCCATATCGACTGCTGGTCCCCAAGCTGCAGTACGAGTACAGCCCCGAGGTGGACGAGATGCCCACTGCCGTGGCGGCTGCTCCAGCAGAGCCCAGTGGGTTCAAGCGACTGCTCAGCTTCCGCAAGAAACCCGAGAAGCAGAGACAACCCATCGACGACGAGAGTTGGGACAGCGAGGAAGAGGAGTACTACCGAACAGGGGGTAGATGAGGTTGATACGGGTGGCGACTGACGACTGCGCCCCTTGGTGTGTTGTCTTGTCCATATCAGCCAATGGCAAGCAAGTTTGATATCTTTTGCTTCTTGTATTTGTTTGGTTTCAAGTTTGGCATTGTTGCCGCGCATACATACAGTTGCAACGCACATGTAGACGATTTCATAGGCATATTTGGGGCGCAAAATTGATGGATTAATCTAGCATCGAGAGCATGCGTACATACAAGTAGCGAAAAATTGGACGGAATACATTGTTGATTACCTGAAAGCAAGACAATCAAGTTCACTATCACGGATGCATTGGTCAGCAGCTCCTTTCTCATGTCGCCTCGAGTTCCGCGGATGGGCGGCGGATTGATCAGTAGCCCGGTCCCCCTAAGCAAGCCCCCCGCGATAGAATCATAAACCCCTGTCGCGGCGCCGCTAAGGCAGGCCGACGCCTAAAAAAAGACATGCTCCGTTCCGTCCCCTCCAGGGGAGAAAAGCACCCGACGCCAGATGAGGAGCGAATCATTTCGGCCACGGGCTGAAGCACTGATGAAAGGAAAGAAGCCACTTCGTAATTCGTACAGAACACGGGCAATCTTGAGTCCACCAAGTTGAGAGACGACTCAGACGAGTCCAGAGAGGCATCCACACCGGGGCCGTGCCTTCCATTTCTTTGCTGTCAAATCTCCACCTCCACTACCACCGCTAAGTACCTCCCTTAGTCTTAAGGTTGGTTAGGAAGGTACGACCACCAACACCCTCCACCTCAGTTGCCTCCAAGCTCCGACTCTCCTTTTCCCTCTCTTCATCAAAGAAGCCACAAACCCATCTTGGGAATTGACTCGCCACTAGCAGCCGTCCCTCTCTTCTTGCCATTGGAAGCCTTTCTCTATCCGACAGAATCGGCCCAGCAACCCCTTTTGACGTGCGGCAACTGTCCAACCCTGGGCAGCGAACGAAAAGAACCTATCTAAGTGTGGCGTCGACTACCTGCAACCTCGCCCAACTATCACCGACGAGGACGACACGCGACGACGACACAAGAAGAAAGAAATCGATATCCGAATATAACACTTGTCCCGAAACACACGAGATACGTGATTACGGTACGAAGCAGAATCCCAAGGGCATGGCGCCATCATGTCGCGCCGCAGCCACAAGCACTTAAACTCGAGCTCCGACGATAGAATCCCCTTGCGACAAATAGGCGATGGCATAGTTTCGATCTTGCGACCCGCCGCTCAGATGCTTGCTGCGTGGGCCGCCGGACCTGGGCGGCATCTGGCGACCACGTATGGAACCTGGCTGTTGCAGAGGTTGAGGGTGAACTTGACGGCACGACGATTGTTGAGCTTCCCTCACATGATGGTTCTGTTCTGGGTCGTCGTTTTACTATATGGGGAACTATGGGTGTTTGATAGCAAGGTGGCCGACTGCGAATGGTCAAGTTGGGAGAAGTGGGTAGGTTACTATCATGAAGCGCATTTAATGCCAGAAACAGTAACCCAACAGGAGACTGACGTTGCTGCAGCCCAAAGGAACGAAACCTCACCACCTCGTCTTCGTCGCCGATCCCCAAATCATCGACCCGCATTCCTACCCCGGCCGTCCCTGGCCCCTCAATCCTCTTACCGTTGCCATTACCGATAACTATCTTCGCCGTGGCTACAGAGCCCTACAACATCACCTTCACCCCGACAGCCTGTTCTTCCTCGGGGATCTCTTCGACGGCGGTCGTGAGTGGAAGACGAGCCAGGGCAAGTTTGTCGACCCGAAATGGGGCCGTGGCCGGTCTCGCGACGAGAAGAAATGGGTCGACACCTGGCACCAGAAGTACGGTGAGGACTTTTGGATGAGCGAGTACGAACGTTTCGGCAACATCTTCTTTGACAATTGGAAGGAGGGTGACGAAGCTCCGGGTCCATGGCAGCGTGGACGGAAGCTGATTGCCAGCTTGCCGGGAAACCATGATCTGGGTTTCGGCGCACAGGTTCAGATTCCCGTTCGAGATCGGTTCAGTGCCTTCTTTGGCGATGTGAACCGAGTCGACGTTGTGGGAAACCATACCATTGTGTCGGTCGATTCCGTCTCGCTCAGCGCCGATACGTCCGAGTTCCGGAACCAACACGACCTACGACCAATCTACGAGCCAGTCAACGAGTTTCTCGACAACGTCCAAGCCACGAAACGAAAGGCGGTTGCGGAGGAGCTGGACTTTTGGCACGGCACGGACAGGGCTCTAAAGTACGCCCACGACGTTGAAGAGGTTGCAGAGGCAGACTTGAAACGATTTCCCCACGCAAACGTCGGGGACGATGCGCCCGAATTCCCGACGATTCTCCTCTCCCACGTCCCGCTATATCGGGACCCTGGGACACCTTGCGGACCGAAGCGCGAACACTGGCCGCCGACAAAACCGCCCAAGGGTCAGGAAGGTCCGGTGATGCCAGACGATCGGAACGCCATTAGCGTCTCGGCGGGATATCAATACCAAAATGTGCTTAACGAGGCCGACTCGGTCAAGCTCATCAAAAAGGTGGGCAACGTTGTACACATCTTCTCGGGCGACGACCACGACTACTGCGAGCTGGTACACTCAAAGGCCAAGGGAGGGGTGCGCGAGATTACCGTCAAGAGCATGAGCATGGCCATGGGAGTGCCCACACCTGGGTTCCTCATGGTAAGCCTGTATAACCCAGTCGATGCACAAGGAAAGACGCTGCCTGATGCGCCCGAGGCGACGCTTCAGACACATTTGTGTCTCCTCCCTAACCAGATCCATACTTATATGCAGTATATTGTGTTCATTGTGGTGACACTTGTGCTGCTGTTGGTTCGAGCTCTCTTGGTTCCCGTCATCCCGCTCACACCCTTTGCTCTCGAACCAGAAAAGCCTTCTACCGTCCTGCCCATGTATAAGGACAAGATGGACCCGCCCGAGACGTTTAACAAGCCGTCCTCAAGAGCACGAACGTCATCGTCTGGCACATCGGCCTACCTCCCTTCACGGCTCTCAGCGGCTGCACCACGAGGCGGTCGAAGCTCGTCACCTGGTCCCACGCCGTCTTCGCGCTGGCAATCAAAACGTGGAGGTCGCAACGCGAAGCGTTGGGGGTGGGCGGCCGACGGCGGACCTCGCATCCATCTCGAGAACAACCTCTACGATAGCGACAAGACGGATCGTCGCCTCGGGGGTCGAAAGGTGCTGGGCATTGTGGGACGGGAAATGTGGACGACGACGTGGCGAGTTGCTTGGATGGTGGTGCTGTTCTGGGTGTATCTGACGCGTAAGGGATGAAGGAGAGACTGAGTGGTTTGTAATAACAGTTTTTTCCTTTTTTGATCTAAAGACCTTTTTTGGTTTTTTTTTTTATTTTTTGGACACGGACCAGGGTTACTTTACTTGTACATGATAATATCGTCAAGGCAAGGGATGAGCGAGCAGGTATTATCTAGGGTTCAAGGTCGATTCGCATTGCTTGGCTGTTGGGTAGACGGAGGGCGGAGTGCATTCGTACGAGGTATAAAAGCGGCAAGTTGATTCCGGTTGCCACGGGTTCAAGAGAATAGTAACAAAGAGATCAAGTCCAATTCGTTGTGTGCTGGTTGGGTGTATCCAGTGCTGACAAGTGTTGCTCACAAGTGTTGCTGTGAGGCGTGAAGCTATCTAACTCGTCCAAGACAAAACCATTTCTCTCCTCTCCTCCTCCCATCCAAACAAACCTGACAACCCAAATCATCCATTCACCTCCCCCCCCTCCTCTTCACGCCGATCCTCTCCTCCCTCGCCCTCCGCAGCCGGCCGTCGGCGTCGGGGCTCTGCTGCACGCCCTCCATGGCGGCGGCCTGGGCCTGGGCCTCGGCGGCGGCGGCGATGCGGGCCTGCTGCGCGGCGACGAGGGCTTCGCGCGCGCGCCGGTCCTCGTACGCGGCGACGTCTTCGGACGTGATGTGGAGGGTTGTCGGGGGGCGACGGAGCATCTTTTTTTTTTTTTGGTCGTTGTGTTGTTTCTTGTGGTTGTTGTTTGGGAAAATGTGGTGGTCAGATTCAGGTGTGGTCGAGGTTGAGGTTTTCTGACTGGTGTTTCAGAATGGGTGAGTTGCGGCTGAAGATAGCGTTTGTCCCGTGAGATTGGCGAGACAGCGGAGTACGCGATTATTGATTCCTCTCTTGGTTATAAGATGATTGTTGATGATGAGATGAGATGCGAGAGTGACGTTGGACAGACAGCTCGAGGTGGATCCGCAAGTCAAGTCGTCTCCTGTGGAGAAGAGCCTCACCGAAACAATCATAATTCATAGCACGAGTGATTTGGAGTAACGTAACCTATTAATCTGTATTGTCCAAGGTGCCAACACCTTTTCCGTAAACCTATTTGCCCCTATCCGTTTCGCTCAGGTATCATTACATAACTAAAACCCAATTGTTTCCCGTGGTCCGAAAAAAAGTCCCCAAAAAGAAGGTAGGTATCCCCAAAAGTCAATAGTCCCTGATATCTATCAGTTGCGCCCGTGGCTCCCCATCCAAAACCAAATGCCTATATTCCGTGACGATTTTTATGGTGATCCGTAATACCCATTCGCGTAAACATTCTCCGACTCCCACCTCAAAAACTCTCCCAAGTCGTGGTGCAAATTATACCCCATCGGCACCGGATCGTCCCCTTCCAGACCGCCGCTGCGAATCACCAGCGGCAGCATCGGGCTTGGCGGACCGCTGTCCATCGAGTTGCGCTGGATGTACGGCTTGGGGTGGCCCTCTCCGGCCCATCGCTTCAGCCCCTGGTTGTGGAAGAACTTCTCCCTGTCCGACGACGCGTTGGATAGGGGAGAGTTCCAGAAACCGGATGGATACTCCGAGGCCACTGGGATTGGGAGCTCCGTGTCCACGTCGGCCGTCGACGACGACAGCGAGATGATGCTTCGCGACGACTCCGCAGAGGACAACGTAGGCACGTCCTCGGGAACCAGTTGTCCGCCGGACTCGAAACCAAACGAGTCAAACCATGCCGTAATGTCGTTTGCCTGCTTCATATCTTCCTCGCAGGTCAGGTCTGGGAACAAATCTCCGGCGCCGCAGAGAATGGCCATCTGGAACGCCGTCCAGTCCAAATTCTCGTCCATCATCGCCATCATGCCCTGGCACGGCTCCGTCTTGGAAACGGCGATAGGCCCATGCCGGAATAAGGGCGTGGTCAATGTGTAAGGAGTGCTGTGGACATAGAGAATGCCATCCTTCTCCTTGGGCTGAAGGCGTTCCCTGATCAGCCTTCGCTGCTCCCGTCGCTTCTCCATGGGCGATGGACCCATGCAGATGGGCGTCGCGACTTCGGGTATAGAGGGCAGCGGTTTCTTCAAGGGCAGTGCCGACAGCCCAAGTCTTGCTAGGTGAGGTACGGGTGCAGGGGCAAAGTGGACGGCGGCACTTGATGGTTCCGGCACCATCGCCACCTCCTCCTGTAGCTGGAAGGACACAGGCTTCAGGTATATTTCGTCCGAGGCGGCGTCCATCTCGACGGAAAAGTCTTGACTCTCTTCTCCCGGCGGGATACACGGCGATGGCTCGTCCAAGAAGGAGTCCACTTCGACTCCCGAAGCCCCAATGCGTGACGGTAGATCTTCGAGGTGGAATGGTTCGCCCGGTGACTCGGAGGAGCCATCGGATAGTAGACTGCGACCCGAGTCGCACGACTCTCGCTCCATCATGCGCGTCTCCTCTTCCAATTCGGCCTGTTGTCGGTTCTTCTTGAGCTGCTCCAGCTGCTTTGGAGTCAACATCTCATCCGCCACGATACGTTTGAAACGCTGCCCCGTGAGAATTTCCGTCACATTCTCTGGCATCTTCCATGATCGTGGACCTCGCATCTGCTTTCTCCTTGGCGGTGCTCCACGGTATGCAGGTCTCTTGACGCTCTTCTTTCGCTGAGGCTTCATCACAGAAGCTTTTCGGATGGGCGATGCGAGAGGAGACGGGATGTCTCTTGACCTCTGGTCTTTGGTGTATCTCAATGGCGAGGGCATCGGTGCTTGCAGTTTTCGTTCTGATAGTCGTGGGGGTGGTGATGGAGAGTTCGGCCGGGATCGGTGGCTCTGCGGGATTGGAGGGGGGACATCTTTGAGGTCAAGCCCGACAGGGACGAAGGCTTCTTCCGACTTCAACACGAGAGACTCGACTATGCTCGTCGAATCCTTGATACTGTCTTTGTCGTTTGGTGGAGAAACACTGCGCGTGGACTGGCTATCAGACTGGATGGCAGGAGGAATAGACAAAGAGAGCGACGGCCTCGGGCTGTCGGAGCTGAAAGAAATGTCCGCATTTGGAGGGCTGACGAGTCCAATACTGGGTCTGGGTGGTTGGCTCAGTGGCGAGCAAGGCCGAAGGCGTTGGGTTGGCTCGAGGAGACAAAGAGTCGAGGCTGCCTTGACATCTGATGACGGCGTCCCCGTCAAGGCAACTTTTCGGGCTTCTTTGCTCGAAGGCAGGCTGTATGTCGACGAGAAGGGTTTGTCATAGGAGTTTTGGGGTAATGAGATATTCATTCGGTGATCTGTACGGGCTTTTCGGAACTCGGTGGGCTCTGGAGATTTCAGGTCCCTTCTGCTTGTTGGCATCCATGATCTCGAGCGTTGCTTCTTTTCCGGCTTGTTTGTAGATTGGAGCTCGCCGGTCCACGGATTCCTCAGCTCTGGTTCCTTTTCTCTAGGTCTCGACCGAGCCGGAGACAAGAACCGTCGAAATGAGAGGCCTGTCATGCTGTGTAGAGTGGGATGCAGCGATGGCCGCTGCAGGAGATCGACTGGGGAGGTGATGTTGAGAAACAATAACCAAGTAGCATATCCTTGCGGGAATGAAGAAGTGAGATGAGGAGCACGGCGTATGTATAGAGGGTGGCACGAAGCTGCCGCAGGCGTTGTTGAGTCAAGTGGTCATGTGGATGGGCAGAGCTTGTCGACTCGCCCAGACTTCTTCAAATGGCTGCGACTCCGGAACAGGAAAGGAAAAGCGATCATGGGAAACTGTAAGGTGTGCAATTTGGCCGGCGTAGCATAATTTAATATCAACCAGTCGAACACGGTGCGGGCGCCGTGGAAATGTCATGGTTTGGTCAATCGGCAGTTTTGGAGGCCATGTATAAGCGGACTCCATGGATCATGGGGGTTGACAGGACATGGCGCCAGGATGCGGTGTGGAGCGACAATGCCGGATAACCCTGCAAAACATGCAGGTAACTCTTCAGAGCTGGAAGATGCTGGCGCGGGATGGGGTCACCATTGGCCGCGGGGGAGCGTGGCAGATGCTATTCTGGCCTCGAGGCAGATTGCTCACCGATGGAGGCCCGACCTTCGTATTTCGAAGCAGTCTTCGCAGCCGCACCGGCCCCCAGAGCCGGAGCCTTTGCATGACGAGTTATCGCCGGCCGTGCTTGTGCCTATGCATGAGGCTGCTCTGCACAGTGACCCGGAGTTGGTGAAGAATGCAGCAACAGGGATCCGTACAGAGGACAAGGAAACACTCCTCCGTCGTCCGACTGGCAATGACAGCTCACGTACTGCATCCGTGAAGCCCGACTCCGGCGGCCCAAGACGTGTGCGTGTGTGTGTACAAGACCGCCTGACCGTGTCACACGCATTGGAGGACTCCGGCGGTGGTGAAGGCTTGTATCACCAACACACACGCGGAACACGGCTTCGTCGTCGTTCAGCCAAAGGCACGCTCCCAACGTTTGCGGGAAAACCGGATTCGAGGGTGCGGAGTGGCATATGCGTCGGCTAGCTCGCCGCATCACCTGTTAATGACTTGCGAAGTGGCCATTCACTTGTCCACATCTCGAGACAAGCCAACCACGGCGATCATGGCGGCTGGCCCCGCGATGCTCATGCTCAAGCGCACTGCCCGCGGTGCAAAGAAGTGTGTGCATGATCCGTGATTGGCCCCCAGAATTCGTTGCACGGGGGTTTCCTATCGAGCAACAGGGGCCACGGGAGGGGGGAGAGGAGCGGTATCGCAAAAGGGCCCCGAACCAGGTCGACGACTGATCAGCCACCACTGCAAGAGTAGGGTCATGGCTGGGGGAGCGATGGCACGGGATAGGACAGAGAAATGGCGAGGGCAATTTATCCGACTGGCATGCTTCTATCCGACCAAAATAGCATTAGCATCAGGATACCGGCCACATAGTAGAACGATTTCTGGTATCATCGCCTTACCGTCTCGATGTGATTTGGCCATTTTGCCTTTGAATCTCAGCCAGTCGATGGCTCGGCGTCTATCTCTCCAATGGCACGACACTTTCGATGGCCACCCGGCGTGATTCATGGTCCTCTGACTGTGAGAGGTCGCTCCCCAAACTCCCCAAGGCCGTGGCGAACGTACCTACATCTGCTTTCCCCCAACAGCATGTTGGATCGCCTCAAGCCGCTGTTGCCTGTGTGCCCGTACCTTAATTGAAGAAGCTCGGTCCTAGCTCGGGCCGGAGCGAGCCAGACTCATCTCTGCGAAACCAACAGCAGCGGGAAGGGAGAATTCCCGCATTCTTTCTGTCGGCTGACGGCGCAGACCTGGAGGCTGCAGACCGCATCATCCTGCTGCGTGGCGTTGCGAATGAGGCCGAATGAACAGCAGCACCTATGGATGAACACCCACAAGCGAAGCGGCGAGATGCGTGATAGGCCCTCGATGGCGATGGAATTTGCTGTTTGCGCACACAAACAGACGTCGTCATAAGGTGTGTGTGGATAGGCGGAAGTAGGCACTGGGGTTGTGGTTGGTGAAAGGAGCCAGGGTGCATCACAGAGCGCTACGGTGCATCCATGATGCCAATACAGAAGGTACGTACTGAGATACAGCGACTCCAGTCCGTCTCCAGTGAGGCCCCCGGGCGGGTGGTGCAGTGGAGGTGCAGGTGCAGGTGCAACTGGCAGGCTCGGGCAGTGCCAGAAGAAGGTGGTTGCGAGAATGTAAGGGACGACGGCACCTGTACTTTGTACCTGCCTAATAAGGTGGAATGATGGATGGGATGCGAAGGATGGGAAGGGACGGACGGGACTCGCGGGCGGCAGGATGGCAGTGCATCTTCGTGTCGAGACGCACTGTGCCACGATCAGATCCCTTGATGCAACATCGGAAAGGGGCGGTGCACACTTATCGACGCAACCAAACTTTTGTTTCTTCAAGCGAACGCGCCTCGAGAATCTCATGGCGTCATCAAAAAGAAAAAGCGAGAACAGACGTCGTTCTCTGCAAGCCGGTTTGTGTCGGTGCGGTGAACCTCTCTCTACTCGGGCCCTTGCAAATTGACGCCGTTGCTCTGCCCAACAGGCCACCAAGATGCATCACCTACATTCTGCATGCGTCACAGCGGGGCGGCCCGGACGGCGAGAGCCTGCGAGAGCCATAATTATAACACCTCCTCCGGACCGCTTCTTTGCTTTTCAGCTCGGCCGTATATGCCCTCCCGCAACCCGTTGAAAGAGCCTCACAACCCCGATCCTCGCTCCATTCTAGCTACAGGGCACCATCTCCAGTTTGGCAGTACCCGTTCGTGCCTTCGCTCAGCGGCCGTGCCATATCCCCCCCCCCAGGGTAGAGTCGCTTTTGAGGTGGCTCAAGGATGTGACGAGATGTGATAGAACGTGCAGATCCCCAATTTTTATCTCTTTTTCTCACCATGGCCGACTGACCGAGAGAGGTGATGAAGTCAGTGGTGGGAGCCAAGATCCGTGGATGGTCCAACAAAGCAGTCTCATGGCGTGTTTCCTCTTGGGTTGCCGCCGCGTGTTCGCTATGCTCCCGCCATCTTTTTATGCTTCCCATGCACAAATGCCTCTGTATTCGTACTCTACCGTCCCCAGGCTGTCGCGTGCTGCCATATTTGTCTGTCCCCCATGCAACAAGTACCTTCTGAATGTATTCTCCCGCGCTGTCTGTCACTGTGTGGAAGCCGCGCCAAGGATCCTCTGCCTCTTCTCTGTCAGAACACGAGATTTCTAATTTTGGTACCTGCTAGTAGTTTCAACTGCTCGGCTACTGCATATTCATAGAAGGAGCATACATTTCGATGCTACTGTAGTCGCTAAAGCCTTCTTATCATACAAGCGTGTTGGGCTTCTTGTATCCATTGGGAAGCCATCCGATCAACCCCTTGAGAGCGCTTGCAGGATTGCATGCACAATCCTCCAGCTTACACGGAAACTCTGCGCAGCCTTCCAAATATCAAAACATGTTTCACCGTGTTCCAGTTCTCCCCCGTTTTGTAGCGATAGCCGCCGTTCGTACTCCTCGGCCGCGTAGAAGCGCCTCCTTCATGTATCTCGTCGTCGTCGTCCAAGCTTCTAGTCATTGAGCGTCATAGATTCGTTTTTTCCGGTGACGGTCGTTTCGTATTCGCAACTCCATCCACAAGTAGGTCAAGTGCTTGCTTGAAGCTT
Source organism: Thelonectria discophora (assembly GCA_911649645.1). Taxonomy (NCBI): domain Eukaryota; kingdom Fungi; phylum Ascomycota; class Sordariomycetes; order Hypocreales; family Nectriaceae; genus Thelonectria; species Thelonectria discophora. The sequence goes on along the minus strand of CAJVRK010000008.1, from coordinate 1,894,588 downwards.
TTTGGTCTTTCTCAGGGACTCTCCCCGTACATCATGGTCGTCCTGGGAGTCGTGGTCCGAAGGAAAGATTTGGCCGCATGCTTCGGGACAAAGCCTCTGGTCTCTGCCAGCAGAGGTTCTTGCTCGTAGTCTCGGGCCGTGAGTGCCGGCTTGTTGCTGCTCAGCAGCCTCTCGAGCCAAGACTTGAGAGCATCGAGGACCCGGCCCGGCCAGGTGGGCTCGTTGGGATCAGCCTTCGTTCTTTGCCCGCCTGTGACGACGAGCTTGACATGTAGAGGGCGACTCATGTTGGAGAGGCGTGATTTTAAGGACATGGTGAATGTTTTGCACGGCAGGTGAAGCCAGAGAAGGGATAGGGAAAGTCGTAATAAAGGAGGAGGGACGATTCTCGCCAGAAGAACAAGAAGTTCCCCCTTGACAAAGAGGAGCAGACTCTTTTAATTCTCTCCGTTCAACTTTGCCTCCCACTTCAAAACAGGGGGCTTGCACCATTCCAGTTTTTCATTTCTCATCCGTAGCGAACCCCTTTAGCTCCTGTTAAATTCCATCAGCGGGTGAAGAGCACACTTCAGGAGGATCACGGGAGCTATGTTGCTGTCTCAGTTCGTCTCAGACTTGCCGCCCTTTGATGTCCATCTCACCTCGGTATTTGAGACCACATACCTTTCGTCCCTTGAATCGTCGCTGACAAAGACTATCAACGAATCCTCGTCAAAAGCTAAAAAGCCTTTGATATACAACTTTACTAAGCCTTAAACGGTCAGTCAATGAGTGTTACTCCGCTCCTCTTCCGTGATTTTGGACTTTCTTACCTGAGTATCGGTGAGAGTTCCAGTCAGATATGGACAACGTAAGCGAAGGCACAAGTACTCGAGTCTCCCAGCCATGCCCAAGCCTTGAACAAAGCCCATTTTTACTACAAACAGCCTGGCTCACATCCACATAACTAAATAGAGTGCTCAAGTTGTCGAGGCGGGCAGTGCAAGATACTAATCGACGATGATGCCTCCGTCGCGTTATTCACCAGGGTGTTTAGAGTCCACTCATGTTCTTAATAATAACGGTATCTACAGTAGTGTAGGCACTGCTGACGATATATCTTGGCAAATGCGAGACGATGGAGTGAGAACTATATTTTCTAGTGCAACCGAGTAAGAACTAAGCCGGATCGACGAACCTCGTTTATTCCTCCCTGGTATCATCCATTTCCTCATCATGTTGAATAAACGGGACGAATCGAAAGTCCAAAAAGCTCCGTTTCCCCCCTTCTAGATCAACCATGAATTGCAGGCTAAGAACTCCCTGGCTGTCGCCTCTTAAACTCACTTTGCTCGCAATCCGCATGGCTTCCGTTGAACTTTTGATAAAGTCAAACTTGAAGCATTGGGACCATCTTTCTTTAATATTGAACGTCTCAAGAAGATCCTTGCCCCGAGCAAAGTCCACTGTAGAACTTCCGAAATCTCCCAACCCAGCCAAAGATAGAAAAGGCGATCCTTCAGTAGCCGTAAACGTCAGCCTTTTGGGAGCCGTGGGGGAGATCTCAGCCAGAGCATCTAAGAGAGAGCGAGATTGCATGATGATCTTGAACGGAAGGTAATCTCGATCGAAAGGAATATCTTCTGGAATCTCTGGCAGATACGTCGTCAAGGCAGCGGTGGTCTTAACTCCCCCTTCTTCGATGGTGATTTTGAATGGATCGCCTTCTTCCGCGTACAGCAGTGTGCAAGTGCCGGAAATCCCCAAGGTTTGGTTGCTAAATGCGTCTGGTCGATAATTACGGAGGTTGCCTCGATAGCGATCCTGTTCGGCCTTTTGGGCGCGAGTGGCCACATCCACGGCTCCAAAGATCTGAAGAACTTCGAGCACAGACGACAGGGAAATTTGAAAGTTTGGCAGATCAGATGCCTCGTCATCTTCGGAGGAAGACAAATTGACAGTGTAAGATGAAAAGAGAGTCTTGTCAAGGAAGGCGGTCCCTTAATCCAAAGTTAGCGAACATCATGACCTTCGATGTACCATGCCTCACCTTGCATTACCCGCGCATGGTCAGACGCAAATCTGACACCATCCTCTGTAATTTGAACATGCGCTCGAGGGGCGAAACTGATGCAACGCAGTAGCTGATAGAGAGGTCTCGTTGAGGTAGCGACCGCCCGAAAAATTGGGTGGCGCTGCGTGTCTGGCACCATCTCGTGTTCCCACGTGAGTGATCGCAATGGGAGAGATATGCGCACCGATGTAGAAAGTGTGAAAGAAGAAAAAGAAACTGGCAGAAATGCAATCGACGCTTGGCGTCTTCTCTTGTTTGCTCCAACTATTATACACGAAACCGAGGGAATGGGACTTTTGGGTATCTTAGACGTAGACTCCGACAGCGCAGAACATGTAAACGACCCCGAAGCTGAGAAAGTCAGTGGAAATGTTCGGGTATATATAGCGGGTGGAGGAGCATACGCAATCGCAAGGGACGCAGGAATACCAATTACGGGGACGTTGACGAGCGATCGATCTGTTGAATAACTGATTAGCAACCAGAGGAACGCCAAAAGAAGTCATGGGAGGACACATACTCAAGGCGAAGACGCCGGTGAATCCGATTCCCAATAGCACCAGCAAGAATCCCACCCAGAACTGACTCCCCTTGTTGACGGAAGGGTAGAAGGGGCTGCTAGCAGCAGCTTGCCAAACCTCATGCAACGAAGAATCCATGTGCTGAGCTGTGAAGCGCAGTGTACTTGGCGACGATGGGCTTTCGCAATAGTTGAATGAGATGGCGTAGGGAGGGTTGAAGGAGGTAGCGATTGAAATAGTCGGTTGCGGTTGATGAGAGCTTGTTTGGTTCTTGCTTGCAAAGGTCAAGCTGCAACGTCAAAGATCTGGGCCAGCTTCTCGAGCTTACGAGGAACGATGATGCACCGTGGCCGATAGACAAAAGAGGCTTAGCTCCTTTTCCCCTGGCAGCGAGCTAAAGTGGAAAGAGCCATCAGTTTATGTAAGCAGCGCTTTGGCCATGACCTTCAACTCCACTGTCATGATGCGCATCTCACGGCCGCCAACCGCGTTAAGACTTGACTCTTCTTCCATCATCATCCACTTGACGGTGGCGGTTACATCACATTGACCATGTCGGACGAAGGTTTGTCGCTGGTGGCTCCCCTCGTTGCATCCACGCGACCAACCATCTGTACTTTACTAATGTCGCATCTTCAGGCGCAAACAAGCGCAAGGCTGAGGAGGAGCCTACTTCTCCCACACCCTCCAAGCGCATCAAGCAAGATGATTCCGAGGAGCCTACTAGCAGCAAGCCAGCTATTAAACCCATCCCTTTCCCAGAAAAGGTACATACTCTTCTGACCCCGACCGCGCAATGTCTCTCATCAGAGTAAATAACCATTCGTGACTTCAGCCTGCCGTCATTGAAGAACGAAACGGCGAGATCGAGTTCCGAGTAGTCAACAATGACAACGAGCGCGAGTCCCTGATAATTCTCACTGGGCTCAAGTGCATCTTTCAGAAACAGCTACCGAAAATGCCAAAAGACTACATTGCCCGCCTTGTCTACGACCGAACCCACTTATCCATTGCAATCGTCAAAAAGCCTCTCGAGGTCGTTGGTGGCATCACATATCGCCCCTTCAAGGGCCGCCAGTTCGCCGAAATCGTCTTCTGTGCCATTAGTTCTGACCAGCAAGTCAAAGGTTACGGTGCTCACCTCATGTCTCATCTCAAAGACTATGTCAAAGCTACCAGCGACGTTATGCACTTCCTAACATACGCCGACAACTACGCCATTGGCTACTTCAAGAAGCAAGGTTTTACCAAGGAAATCACTCTCGACAAAAAGGTGTGGATGGGGTACATCAAGGATTATGAAGGTGGAACCATCATGCAATGCTCCATGATCCCTCGCATACGATACCTCGAAATGGGCAGAATGCTCCTCAAGCAGAAGGAGTGTGTCCAAGCAAAGATCCGCGCGTTCTCAAAGTCCCACAACGTCCACGCGCCTCCCAAGGAGTGGAAGAACGGTATTGTCGAGATCAACCCTCTCGACATTCCCGCCATTCGCGCCTCGGGCTGGTCCCCAGACATGGACGAGCTCGCTCGCCAACCCCGTCACGGGCCCAACTACAGCCAGCTCCTTCATCTGCTCAACGACTTGCAAAACCACAACTCGGCGTGGCCATTCATCGTCCCTGTCAACCGCGACGAGGTGGCCGATTACTACGATGTCATCAAGGAACCCATGGATCTCAGCACCATGGAAACGAGGCTCGAAGCAGATCAATACGCCACGCCAGAGGACTTTGTCAGGGATGCGAAGCTCATCTTCGACAACTGCCGAAAATACAACAACGAAAACACATCCTACGCCAAGCTGGCCAACAAGCTTGAGAAGTACATGTGGCAGCAGATCAAGGCCATCCCTGAGTGGTCCCACCTCGAGCCGGAGAAGTAGCGCTTTGCCAAGGGTCGACCACGGGTTATCAGGCTGAATCCGACCTCAACCAGGCGTTAGGACGATGCTATGCGGGATATTTGATTGGATTTCTTTGGGCTTTATTGGCAGCGTGGCGTTTGCGGTACAGGAGTTGATCATGGTTAGTGAGGTCTGTATTTTGGGTGTGGTCGGTAGTACTACTTCATACTTGGCAACGTATTTAGTACGCCACCAGACTGCTGTATGAAACTACCTACCTAGGTAGATGCGTAGCTGAATCGGACGCAAAGGTTACCTACCAGTTATTTCGTCCCCAAGTCAAGGAACTCTCCAAGTCACATGCCTCTCGCTCGGGTGATTTGACACAGCGAAGAATACATCTGACGATAATTTCACTACCTAACAAAAGCTTGCCTGTTTGGCTACCTATGATGTGCATTTCTCCTGCTCAAACGACAAAGTAAAGCTCAGCCCCCAAAGATATCAAGAAGACAAAGTAAAAGCACAACACGCTTTTGAGCCAGGTCCTCTAAAACGGAGCAGTCCAGCGGCCAGGGGAAAGAACTATTTCGAGCCCAAGTCCCTTGGTTTCGTCACGCTGCTGCCCCTTCGTTTAAATCATATTCCCAAGAGTAAGACCGCCCAAAAATGTCCCAGTTCCTAACCAAAAATCGCCAAAAAACACCAGTGTCCATTCTGAACGGCACGTAAGAAAGAAGATGAAGTAGGACGCCCGCCCACAAGGTTTCACAAGTAGTCGTGCAGGATTGTACACAGTACAAGGAGTCCATTCGAGATAGGTTGACTTTCGGCGAGGCGTGATTGCGATGGAAGGAAAGTGCTGGACCAGTCCAGTTGTCATGTCGTGAATTCGATCACAGCACTTCGTCGGAGAAAGTGCCACGATTTGTATTAGGATTTCTTTCCGAACAAAAGTCGTGTTGTCCTCTGTTTTTGCTTTGTTTTCCGTAACGTGACGGATCAAAAGCATTGACACCTACAGGTCATGCGCCAGAGGAAGTTCCGGTCCGGTAGTGCGTGGGTTATTTCCCAGCGGTAGACGAAGGTCCGAGTATGTTCGGCGATTCCAGGGATGGCCTCCAAGGTAGCGGCGTCGATAGGCGCCCAGGGGACTCGTAGATGAAGAGCTCGACACCTCACCAGCCTGCTGGGGAGCATCGTCGTGGTTTGGTTCCTCGGCTTCAAGGGTGCGACGGAGCATGGGGTGGAGGAAATCGGGAATCTCACTCCACTGACCAGCCCGGGCAGCACTGAGCATTCCCGGCGGGAACAGGGCAGCGGGCACGACGCTGGCACTGTCAGTGCCGTGGTGGTCGATGTACTCCTCCAGAAAGGGAAATTCGCCCGTCTCAATGGCATTCTTCAGCCACTGCTCCCACTCCTCGTCGAGAACAGCAGTGCTGTCCCCGGCTTCTCGGCGCGCGGCTTGTGCTCGGAGACGCTCATTAAGCTGAACACCGACACTCTCGATTTCTTCCAAGTCGCTCTCGACATCCATTTCCTCATCGTTTTCGCCCTCTTCCTCGTCGATGAATGCATCCAGGTAGGTATCAGACGCGCGGTGATGGTCCTCAATTTCAGACCAGTCGGGAAACCCGTCGGCAGTAGTGTCGCGAATTGAGATTCCCTGCTCTCTCTCGAACTTCTCCTTGGCCCACTTGGTACCTTCCCATTTGGTCAGACCTGCGATCTCGGCATTGGTGAGGCGGAGGCCGTCGAAAGCTCGGAAGAGACGCCGGTGCCACGGCCAGCGAGAAAGGCGGATTCGGTGGGTGCGATGGGTGTAGTCGAGACCTGGATATTTCGCCTCCTGAGTGTCGAGATGGCCGTAGAAAGAGTGTGTTTCTTGGCGGACCTCGGGAATGAGGCTGCGCTGAAGAAGAGCGTGGAAATTCTGCGGGTCGTTGCTCTTTGGGCGAGGGAACATGTAGTCGTAGACGAGGCGATCGACAGGGCTTCCCTTCATCTTGGCGGTGTTGCGAGGTCAAGATTCTAAACAGCGATAGGTGAAGAGATTGAGATGTCAGGATATTGGGAAAACAAAGAGACGGAAGTACCCGAAGCGCGTGGCAGGCAGACTCTGTTGTATGACCGTGGTGAAGAAAAGAAAGTGCAAGGACTCTTGTCGGTCACGTAATCGGAGGTAAATTCTGAAGCGCCAGGTTCGACGACTTGGGAAGGAAGTGCCGCCAGCACGCTTTCACCGCTGGACAGTGGCTCAAATCACAGTCGCGATAGCAATGACGAGGGAATATCAAGAGAAGAACGGTGCAGGAGGAAAAACCGAGCGGCCAAGCAGTCAACGACGAGATGGTCAGGCAGGCGATCCTTTGGTTTTTATTAGTTGCTCTCTTGATCGGGCGTTCTCGGCGGCGTGAGGGTGTGAGAGGGCGTGGGTGTGAGGGTGTGAGGAAAGGAGCCCGGTGGTGCGCGTTCTCGGAGCCGGGAGGCTTGGTGGCAGTTTCCCTCAAGAGGGGAGAAACACGCACACGCAAAGCTCAACGCTGGCAGGAAAGTAGATTGCGTGGACGAGTGTTCTGTGAGGGTATCGTGTAGATGAGAAGTTTGGGGTTGAAAAGAAGAAAAAAGGGACGAGGGGGGAGGGAGTGTTTTATCGGGTTGGGTTTCTGGGTTGGGTATTGCAGGGGACCTGAAGGGTGGGAGGTGTCGAATGGTCAGGAAGGAACCACGGTGCGTGTCGCCTGCCTGCGAAAGCTGCAAGGTCAGGCGGCGGTGGCGGTAGCGGAGAACGGCAGCAGGAGCGATGAAGGGCGAACGACGCGGATGGAAATAGCAGCTGGGGTCCCGGAGGAAGGCGGCATGGCCTTTGTCCGATATTGGTTCGGTTTTGTTGAGGCAGGAAGCCTCGTCGAGTCTGAAGGTCGGTGTTGAACTTGTCATCCTTCTCCTTCAACTCACGGAATTGAGGCCACCTCCAAACACAATGCCACCACACGATGCTCGCTCGCCACCAATGACCTTTACCAAAACCCACAAACAGGATTCATCAATGCCATCATTGCCCTCCAAACGCAGACAGCGCACGCAGGTAGGGTCGGTCAGCAAGAGAGTCCCCTCCTGTTAGGCCACAACCTGCCCTGTGCCTGCAAGGCAGGCTTTCGCAACCTCTCATTGGCTGCCCAGTCTTTCAACGGACCCTTGGATTGCGGGTGGGAGGTGGGATGCCATTGACGAAGCGGCGTGGTGCAGCTTTGGGTCCGGGCTGTTTCTCCCAGACTCCAGACTCCAGTGGCGGGGTGTCTGTCTGGGCGACCCGGGGCCAAGGATATGCCTCTTCAGGGACTGGTTTCCAGCTTCCATCGCCGCCCGGCCTGTCGGCGGTCCCTGGAGCAGTCCTGGTGCAGAGACGTGGGAGAGCGTGGCACATTAGGCACTCCTGGCCTCTCGTCGCTTGCCGTCTCAGATGTCTGTTTTGTCCATTACCTCATTATTTATGCACCTCGCTAACAAGGCCAGAAGGTCTTCTCACTTCGAATCCTTGGATGCTCCCTCCGCAACTTCTAAATGGCGAGTGCCAGGCGACCGAAAGAGATAAACTTCTGGTACCTGATGATCTTTTGCCACCAGGCTCTTCCCGCCGTCTAATCTTTTAATCAGGTACCTCGGCGTTTCCTACTCGGATGGCCATCCTCCAGCATGCATCAGCTCATGCGCATACAAACTCAACACGGCATAAAAATGGCCTTGGTTCCTCGTCTTCAGAATTTTTCTTCTGATCACGGGTCGTCATTTTGCCTTGTACCTCCTGGGGATGTCCCGAATGTCCCCTGACCTCCCACCTCCCCATCCAGGTCATATGTCATCCCCTCCACAGCGTCCGTCCAATCCCTACCTTCGCTCACCCCGCGCCTCAATCGCTCAAACAGCGCGCACAAATAAATCGCCCCTTGTCCAACCCGTCGCTCAAGCCAATCAGCTTTCCGTCTCGCATTTTTGCTGCTTTTGTTTGGCCTCTGTGCCCCTCGCCCGCTCAGGTTCGGCCGTCGAAGACCGGCACCGTTTCCGGTCCCGGAGATTGGGCCGGTGATGCAACTCTGCCCAATCAGGTAATTGGCCCTGCGAAAGAGCTCATCGAAACTCCGATCCTGAAGTGATGTGAGACGTCGAGAAGACATGGACAGGAGACACAAGAAAAGGAAGCAAGCAGGTTGAACAATTGACAAGGTTCAATATATTGTCAGCCACCGGAAACTCCAATGCCATTTATATGACCTCTCCCTCTGGCACATGCGTTTGCATTTTATTCCTCGTCCCATCCCTATCCGAGCCTTCCCTTCCAGAAAACGGTTTCCAATACTACAACACCCTCACCTCGGGGGCAGGCTGTGGCGACTTATCGAAGCTCTTCATGGGCTCCAGTCCCCATCGACCAAACATGGCCGCGTCCTCGTCCCAGCCGTTACACTCGGTCGTCAACATCTTCTCACCTGTGAAGATGGCGTTGGCTCCCGCCATGAAGCACATGGCCTGCTTCTCCTCCGACATGGCCTTGCGACCGGCGGCGATGCGGATGATGGTGGCCGGCATCAGGATTCGGGCCGTGGCAATGGTCCGGAGCATGCTCGTAAACTCGACGGCGGGTCGGTCGCCCAGCGGCGTGCCCTTGATGGGAACCAAGGCATTCACGGGGAAACTCTCTGGGTGGGTAGGCATGGTCGACACAGTGTGAAGCAGGCCGACTCGGTCCTCGGACGATTCGCCCAGGCCCAGAATTCCGCCAGAGCACACCTTGATGCCAGCATCTCGGACGTGACTCAGCGTCTTCAGTCGGTCGTCGTAGCTGCGGGTGGTGATGACGTTTGGGTAGAACTCGCGGCTAGTGTCGACGTTGTGGTTATAGGCGGTCAGACCAGCTTCCTTGAGCTCCTTGGCCTGTTCGGCATCGATCATGCCCAGTGTCACGCAAACCTCCATACCCATGCCCTTAACGCCGTGGACCATTTCCTTGATGTTCTTCAGGCTGTTCTTGCGACCTCGCATGTCCCGCCAGGCCGCGCCCATGCAGAAGCGGGTGCTGCCCTTCTCCTTGGCTACGCGGGCAGCCGCAAGCACGCTCTCGACCGTCTCGACGCGCTTGGCCTCGAGACCGGTGCCCTTCTGGTGTCGGGTCGACTGGGCGCAGTAGGAGCAATCCTCGGTACATCCACCCGTCTTGATGTTCATGAGGGTGCAGAGCTGCACCTCGGCTGGGTTATGGAAGCGACGGTGGACGGTGCTCTGGAAGAGGTGTGGATGGGTCAGCCAATCAGGTCTCTGCCAAAGTGGCATATCGTGCCATATTCGAGATGAGCCACGCCCCCTCCATGGGGCCAGCGCGATAAAACAAAGCCGGTTTGAGTGACATTGAGACATGCGGCAGAAACATTGAGCTAATATTTCCGAGCAGGGAGAAAGGACAGAAAGGACGACGATAGCGTACTCACCGATTGATAAGTCAATTCCATCAGAGGTTGGTAGTAGATGGCGGCAATCTCCTCCTTGGTCCAGTCGTGGCGGGGTTGGGCGACCTGGGTGGCTTCGCGGAGAATACGCTTTGCGCGTTCCCTTCGCTGCTGCTCAATGTTTTCGTGGGCGGGAGGGGGCGGCGGGTGGGATGGACGTCCGACGTAATCAACGACAGTCGACATGGCTCGCACGCGACCGGCGATGGGCTGTCGTCGAAGCAACATGCTGGATGGGCCATGGCTGGGGCGCAGAGCCTTGAGGCGAAGTGAGGTGCCGGGCTTCATGATAGTGTGAGATGTGGAAAGTGAGGAAGGAGGGGCAGCAGGAGGAGGAAAGAAGATGAGATGAGATGAGATGAGACCCGGGGAAGAAGAATGAGAAGAGACCAGGAACTCGAGCAAAGCGGAGAGGATGGACGAAGTGGAGGAGGAGGAGTTAAGAAGCATGGTACAGCATCAGGAGGAGTGAGGCAACACCAGTCACCAGTCACCAGACACCAGAACAGCACAACCCCCCCACGCCCTCCGCCAGGTCCAGCAGATGGATCGACTAATTAGTTAGCAGGGCGACAGATGTTGACGCACGCAGAGCACTGAGCAGAGCTGCCAACAGACGGAGAGGTTCGGCTAAGGTCCGCCATCCGCCATGGAGCCATGGTGGCTGCGCAGATCTCAGGATGACTGGAGCGCTTTTGGGCCTTTGGCTCCTTGGGGATAGGTAGCCTAGGCGCCAACCTCGGCTGGGGGAGCGTTTACCTAGTGTCTCACGAAGAATGGCAGGCTCTGGTGGTGTTTTAGACCTGTTAAACCCGATCAAAGCCGGGATGGAGGAGGAGGACTGGGAGGATGCACACAATCCAGATGATGGCCTGCAGGCGGCTGCATGAGACGGCAAGTTGGGTGCCTCGTCGCACGCCCGGGGATGGAGAATGTTGAGACCAGCCCACGTATTTTTTCCGCCCAAGTCCGAAGAATCAACGACAACAAAAAAAACATGGGCTGCTTCGTCTCAACAACCCAGGGGAGTGGGACCCTTCAGCCTAGCCTCCCAACTCAAAGCCGCTCTTTCTTCTCACATCAAAGGCAATTACCAGAGGTCGTTTCGGCCCGCTTCTCTGACAAAGGGACGGAGAGAGACAGAAAGAGCTTTGATGGCCAATGCGCCCTTTCTCGTTGGCTGGCGGCCCGCACGGAACCTGTCCGGAGCCTTCTCCTCAAGACTCCTCTTGGCCAACAAGTGAGGGCGGGGAAGGAGCTGGGGACCTGGACCGGAGGAAGACGCCGAAGCCGCCGAAAGCTTGCCCTGCGGAAGTACATGAAGAAACCGCGGGTGAAGATGCCGACTACATGGTCGTAATCAAAGCCATTACCTATCTCCGTACCATGGACATAAGAATCACAATCATCAGTCCATCATTGTCGAGTCATTTCTCTCCCATCACAGTTACATTACCTAGCGCCCACCTACTGCGAAACTATCACGATCCACCGCTCTCAAGTCACTCACTTCCCCACAATCCCCAGAGTGACGGAGTTGGAACTACGACATCGTCTTCATGCGCTCGAGGAGGCGTGTCATGATTCATCCTACGTATTTGTCCCTATCATTCCCATCGTCCATCAAGTTTGTCCGTCGAGGATCCTATATATTGTGTCGTCTTATCATGAAAATCCAGCCCAGTGTTGCCTCGTCGGTCGGTCTCAATCCAAAATCACGGCGTGTATATTGAGCCGTGCCAAATTCAAATCGCTCCTGCTTGCCCAAAAACATGATATCCGAACCCGTGCACTCGCGAAAAACAACCTCATACTTCTTCCACTCAATGGCTCATCGTAATGCGTAAATACTGCCCGTTTTCTTCGCTCAGTTCACGTCAGATTTTTCTTGAACCTCAGGCGTGCATCTCTTCCGCATACCGCCCCCTGGGGATGCCCGACATTGGGCTCACGTCCCTGTCGTCATGGGGCCCGCGCTTGTCCCATCTCCTCTTGTCTTCTCTCACTTGATCTCGAGCCCGTGGGTCCCAAGGCGGCGGGTGTTCTCGTCGCCGGTCCATGTCTGCGTGGCTGCTAGTCCGGCGTTCGGCCTCTGGTCGGCGTCGATACGACCGGTCACGTCGCTCGTCTTCCCGGTCAAAGTCTCTTGGTCGGCCCCTGCTTTCTCGCGCTCGATCTCGCTCCTTCTCCCTTCTCATCCGCCGGTGTTCCTCGTCGCTGCCCTCCGCCTCCGACGAAGGATCAGACTCGAGATCCGAGTGGCTGCGGCTCAGACGAGAGGGCGGAAAATCTCGTCGTCGAGTCCGCGGGTCACCGTTGTACGATGGGCGTCTGACACTGCGTGGCCGGTCGGATCCGAGCCCGTTGGGGAGGATATTCGAAAATGTCTCTGAGAACTTCTCTCGAAAGGTGGGACTCGGTACTCCTCGGCGCCGGTCATCTCCAGGAGGGCGATGGCGGTACAGGGGCGGCGGAGACCTTTGCGGCGGAGCTGAAGCATCGGCATATCGGGGGACGCACGGTGGGCTGTCGTCATGTTTCCGAGTTCGGGGCGGAATGGGTCCCTCATCGGATGAGTCGGGGGAGCTGGGTCTTTGTTGGCTGTTTCGGCGTGTCGGTTCCGGTCGTTTCGCCGCATGAGGATCAAGGTATGGGGCCCCGCGGGGGTAGGATGTCGGCTCGGAGCGTGGGACCTCCTTTGGGTCCGAGAAGCTACGCCGCCTTTCGCTATCTTCGAAGCGACTGTCTGCGTGGTGTCGCTCAGGCGAAACACGGCTCGTCCGCCGTCCTCCAACTCCACCACCAGGTCGACCGGGAACATGACTGTACGGAACTGACCGCTCTGATCGATGAAAAGAAGTCGGTTCCGGGTGTTGAGATCGTTGGTAAGGTTTTGGGCGTACGTAGTTGAACCGTGGTTCGGGCTTCGGCTCGCAATGATCAGGTTCGGGGCCGGAATGGGCGGCAGCCTCTCTCTCTCGGTAAGCATCCGTCCTTAGCTGCTTGGCACAGTTCCTGTGCCAGCGGTCCACCTCATCGTCGGCCTTAGTCGGGAAGACAGATTTAGGCAGGTCGGGCGGGAAAGGCACGCCCGTTTCGGGATGCTTCAGGTCCCAGTTCTTGACGGCGAACTGGAGAAAGGGGACATGTTCCTCGGGTCCAAGCAAGATCTCCAACGACTCCCATCGTGAGAAGCCTCGAGGCGTTAGTGCAGGGACGGAGGGGGGAGCGAAATCGTTATCGGTCGGCTGGAGCGAGTGCTGGCAGCCAGTAAGCTGCCAGATGTAGGATATTGACTCATGATCTGACTGGACAAAGAGGGCTGCGGAAGATGGATTAGTTACGATGCGGCGCGTTATTCGGGCGGCTGAGGACCTACAGTCGTAGTCACCGCCGACGGCCTTGTAAAAGGCAGCCAGCTTGTCGGGAGTCAGTTCTCTCTGACAGGAGTCACCAATTTTACGAATCTATCCAGGATCCATGTTAGATGCAGCTATTGCAGATGGTGAAAAGACGTACAATGTATGAGGCAATGGCCCTCAAAAGCGCATCGAGCAATTTACTTGGGCTCTTATTGTGCTCGTACATGTACCGGTACTCAATCGGATCCTGTGGGGGCGGGGATGTGGGTGGTGACGTTGAGTTTGGTCGCGCAGCACCCGGTGAAGGAACCGCATTCTTCGTCGAGGTGGCCATTTCGAATGAATGGGAGACGACGTCGTTTGGTTTGGTTTGGGCGGACAGGCTCACATCAAGCGCGGGTGGCGGATGGATGATGGAGGCAATCGGCGGTCAGCGGCGCACGAGGGCGCTAGAGGGCGGAAGGAGGAAGAGGAGTTGAAAAGAGGGTGGCGATGAAGCCGCATGTGACGGGGGGGATATATGGTGGCTCGGGAGGAGTGATGAAGAGGGCGACGCTGCCGATGATGAGGCGCAAGTTATGCGCAAAGAGACGAACGAGGTGATGATGAGGGAGGGGAAATCCGACGTGATGGTGGCGGCGGACAAAGTCAGGAAGTTTAGCTTTTTAGTATCGGTAGAGGAGGCCGTTAATAAGGCAGGAACAGGCACAAGGCACAGGCACGCTGCTCCCACTTCCCTCAGCTCAGGCGGTAAGCTGTCAGGTCGCTGCGTAAAAACGTGGGTCAGGAATAATGGCAAAGTCGTGCCTAAAAAGAAACGTCGTTGGTCTGCACGGGTGTGCCTTGTTCTTTGTGGGTGTCGGTTTGCCCTTTGTTTCGTTCGTTTGTGTTTTTATTCTTCTTCCTTTCTTTTCCGGGCCAACAGCCGCGAACCGGCTTCTTATTTCGGGCCTTGTCGGCTGATGCGTTGTAATTTTTTGTGTTAATAAGCAGAGAGGTAATGTGATATGACGGGAAAGCTCGAGACAGCGTTGGCGGCACGGCGAACCAGATAATAAAGAGAAGAGCGGCGAGCATGAAATAAGAAACCTGCTGTCGGTGGGTAGCGGCGGCTTCTTGTGCGACTCGCCGCGACAGGGGATTTGCAAATGCAAATCAGAATGCTGACGAGCGAGGCTAACAGGGGGTGGTAGATGTGAGATGAGATGGGGGAAGCGCATAGAAAGAACAAGGCACGAGCGGCAGTGCAGCAGCACCTGTGCGATTACGATATCACAGCGCGTTGCATGCAGATATATATGTACATGAAGCAGGCTGAAATGGTTCGATGCGTGCATCGTCAAGCTGATGTCGGACATAGGCCACAGGCTGCATATTGGGACAATGCCTTCCATCGCTGCAACCCCGTTGAAGCAAATGATGCCATGAATGGCCACGGTGGACGGGTTGAACTAAACGGCTAAAATAGAAGCAGAAGCTCTCGAAAAGAGGCTGTGGATGCGCTGCCATGCTGGTTGGGTTCCCTCCCCGCTCACTCAGCCACGAGACAGCGGGAACATGTAATTTACACGGGCGGCTCTTTGTAATATTTGTGCAATTATGGAAAAATCAGCCCTGTTGAACAATGTGGGAGGATTGAAAATGCTTCATGTTACCCTGCAACGAGCACTTGAGCAAAATTCATGACATGCCATTAAACTCGCGGCCCAAGTCGGAATGCCTTGTCTGAGACGGCAGGTATGACATCATCAATTAATCACACGCTTCGCGCAATCGTTGTAAAGAGCGAAGCCTCAGGACGCGAATCAAGGCGCACGCAAAACTTATGTGCGCCCCCCTAGTAAAGCCGTTTTATTCGTGCTACGCCCGCAGCAACGGCCCGTTCGGATGGAAGTGATGTGAATCTTCTATCGGGTTTCCAATCGTTTCGTTTCGTCGCGTGTCGGTGTCGGGTTCCAGTGTTAATGGCGCGCCCGATGGGTTCGATCCGTCTCGGCGTTTCGGGCTGTCATGTAGCAAGAGTGAGGAGGAGAATGACAAAGTAAGCGGGACAATGGATTTGTTACCGACAATTTGAATACGAGCAAGCCATAATATTCGGACTATACTAACACTACTCTAAACGGATAGGATCAGAATAAACGTCTTGAATACCTCGACTTCTGGTCATCGAGTTTGTCACACTCCAGTTTCTACCGCACCGTCATGTTGGGCCAAAATCCAGACGTCGTGCTTCTTCCGCGCTGCTCGTGACCCAGACGACTCGTTCAACAGCAGGCAGGATAACGCACCCAAGGCATCACGAGGCACCCGGTCACCCCGACCTTGGATTCTGGAGTCGACTGGAAATTCGCCGGTGCTTCCAACAGCCTGGACCAATCATGGAAAAGACGTTGCAGAACAATGCGTCACGCTTAGACCAAATCGGGCAATCACAATCTTCAATCTCATCCTCCCGCGTTGCTGGCCTTTTCCGTTTTCGCAGAGAAAAGCGGAAGGAGCAGGAGGCATCGCAGACAATCCCATTTTGACACATTCGTCCCCTCCATTCTCTTCTACATTCACTCCTTGACTGCGGCCTTTTTTTTTTTTTCCACGCCTCTGGTTCTTCTTTCAACCCATTCCACTTCGGCCAATCCCTCGCGCCACATCCGCCCATCATGGACGCCCTTCGTTCGGCCATTCAACCCATCACGCACAACCTCCCCGCGCCGATCCGCGACCTCGGCGTGTCCATCGTCGGCGAAACGTGCTACCAGTCGCTGCTGCTCGACGTCAACGTCGAGGACGTCGACTGCATCAAGCTGGCCGTCTCCAAGGGCCTCGGCATCGGCATCATCGCCGCCTCGTCCATCGTCAAGGTGCCGCAGATCCTCAAGCTGCTCAACTCGCGCTCCGCCGACGGCGTGTCGTTCCTGTCGTACCTGCTCGAGACGGCCGCCTACCTCATCTCGCTCGCCTACAACTTCCGCAATGGCTTCCCCTTTAGCACCTACGGCGAGACGGCCCTGATCGTCGGCCAGAACATTGTCATCTCGGTGCTCGTCCTTAACTATAGCGGCCGCGCCAGCGCTGCTGCCGTCTTTGTCGCCGCGCTCGCCGGCACCGTTGCTGCCCTGTTCGCCGAGAATGTTGTTCCTGCGCAGGCTCTAGGATACCTCCAGGCTGGTGCTGGTGTCTTGGGCGTCGCGAGCAAGGTTCCTCAGATCCTTACCATTTTCCAGCAGGGTAGCACCGGTCAGCTCAGTGCCTTTGCCGTAAGTGCCGCTTGACATCGTTCTAGTCTTCCATCTTGTTAACGTTGTGGTTTTTAGGTCTTCAACTACCTCGCCGGTTCCCTCTCCCGAATTTTCACGACCCTCCAGGAAGTCGACGACAAGCTCATCCTCTACGGCTTCGTTTCCAGCTTCCTCCTCAATGCCGTCCTGGCTCTGCAGATGGTCTTTTACTGGAACGCTCCTTCGGAGAAGGCCAAGGGAAAGCGCAAAGCCATCGTCGCTGATGACGCTACGGTAGTCACGTCGAGCGGCAACTCGACTCCCAGAAAGGCCCCCACTACCCGTCGTCGTGGTTAGATGCTGTCAGGCGATTTGCGAGTGATTTTGCGTACGTAAGATGTTGTAATGGGGCACTTGCATAGTTTGTTCTACATGATTCCCAATATACATTTTAAAGCCTTTGCAATCTATCTACGTGGGTGCTTGACCCTATGTTATTGTGATATGTATGCGTGTTTGTGGTTTTTGCACAAGCTTTCCTGCCAATGTGTGTGTAACCCAAACTCAATTCGTTGCAGAACTTGCACAGTTCTTGCAAGGTTAGAGTCCCTTTCCTGAGAGTTCGTATTCCTCCTGTCTCAGTAAGGAAGTTTATGCTAAACGCCAACCAAATCAGCCAATAAACGCCATCCCAATGCTCGACTCGCTCGGTCGTACACATCCAGAACTTGGTCTTTCGTTTTTCCATTCTTCCCATCTCCTGTAGCGTCTAAAACATGGCAACAGTAGGAGTCGTCCAGGCAGCACCCCCAACCGTCGCCACCTTCCTCCCCGCGCACTGGAGACATCGTCGTTGCTGGCCGAGGTTGCTCACGGAGCAGCTGAAGCAGACGTGTTTCCCGCAGGCGCCGCAGGCGTAAGCATCGACGCCCGCATATTGGGACTCCATGTCGGAGCCGTCGGCTAGGCCGGCGCCGCAGTCGTCGCAGTTGGAGGCGGGCGTCGGGGACGAGCAGGGGGTGTTGTGCATGGGGGCCGAGGAGGGCGTGGAGGAGATATTCCAGAAGCGGTGGAGGGATTGCTGCGTAGTTTCGGGACGGGGTTGTTGTTGGAGGAGGGGTTGGTGGTGGTGGGAGGGGACGGGTGTGGTGTCCATGGTGGTGTGTTGGTGCTGGGCCGAGTAGAGCATGTCGAGGGTTCGTTCTGACAATGGTTAGAGTGGTGGAACGAACGCTGTTTAGGCAGGGTATTTGGTGGTATACGTACGGTGAACTTCTCGTTCAGACGGCCGCGAGTTGCGGAAGCGCTTGAGGGTGCGGCTGTGGAGGTGGATGGGCGACAGGTCCAGCGCGGCAAAGGGGTTGCGGAGGGCGGACACGCCGTTGGGCGAGGTGAAGGAGGAGACGGGCGAGGAGGAAGAGGAGGAGAGCTCTGCGGCGGAGCGCTTTCTCTTGATGACCATGGTTGCAGATGGACACGGCCAAGTTGTGAACGGGGACGTAAGGATGTCTGGGTATGTTCTCGTGAGAATAGACGTCAGACTTTGGGGATAATGACTTTGGGATAGTATAGATAGTCGGTGCTGGGGACTGTTGCTGGTGAGACTCGACGGGGGACCCGAGTAAGCGAGAGCCGAGACGAGTTGGGGCTTATTTGGAGGCTGGACTTGCCTTATGCATGCAGTGTTGCACGCGTTTCGACGCGTTAAGAGGCCGAGTTGCACGCGCCGGTGCGCGCTGCAATTGGTTAGTTGTGTTGGCGGGGGATTGGTAGAGGTGGGCCTTTGCTTGGATATCACCACTTCAAGAGGATCATGGGAACCAACAATTCAATATTCAACCAGCAATAACGATAATATGTATGCAATGGGAATAACTACAAACACATCTACTCCCCAGATATCCGAATCACCAACTTCCCCAACCCCCCGTTCCCCCCATAAACCCTCCCGCACCCCTCCCTCACCCCCTCCACATCGTCCAAGTCCACCACCGTCGTCACAGCCCTCACCAATCCCCTCGCAACCACCTCCCCGGCCGCCTCCAGATCCTCCCTGATGTTCGGACTCCCGCTCACAAACTCGTACCTGATGCCCGTGCCGCGCAGCTTCCACCAGTACCACGCCTGCGCCACGCTCAGCAGCCACGCCATCCAGAACGGGATCCGGTCCTCCCCCAGCAGTGATCGGGCTGTGGGCACGGTCGGGATCCCTGCGATGCTCACCAGCGTACCGTTACGGCGCAGGACGGACAGGCAGTCGGAAAAGGTGGTCCACTGCGTGCTCAGCGCGAAATCCACGCTTCCCGCGCCGAGTGCCCGACCGACGTCCTCGCGCGTGTAGTCGACCAACTTGTCCACCGCCCCCGGGGGTAACCGCTCCGGCACGAGCGCCATCTTGCCCGTCGAGACGGTCGACACAACCTTGCTCGCCCCAAAGACATTCCGCGCAACCTGCAAAGCCAACGACCCCGACGCGCTCAACGCACCCGGCACGAAGACTGTCTTCCCCTCGAGGGACGTCTCTCCCGCGAGCTGCAAGCCCCGACGGATCGTCTGCATGGCCGTGACGACGAGACCCGGCAGGGAAGCGGCGTCTTCAAAGGACAGCTGCGGCGGCTTGTGCAGGAGGAAGCGCTCCTCGGCGAGGGCGTACTCGGAGGCGAAGCCGGCCTGCGGGCGGGCGGGCATGGGCTTGTCCATGTTGAAGCCGTAGACGGCGTCGCCGGGCTTGAAGGAGGTGACGGCGGGACCGACGACGGCGACGGTGCCGGAACCTTCGATGCCGAGGTGCATTGGGTATCTGAGAGGGTCAGGTTAGCTTTGAATGCGTAAGGTAGGTAGATTGAGTGTTGCTGTGACGATGCTGGCGGCTGGTTGATGAAAGACGTACTCTTGCTTCTCAATCATGTCAAACACGCCCCGGGCAAACTGCGTGTCACCCGTGTTGATGCCCACCGCCCGCATCCGCAGCAGGACTTGTCCGGGCTCGGTAATCTTAGGCGTCGGCGCGTCGACGACTTGATAGTCGGCCGGGGTGCACTTCTTAGGTGCGACCAGAGACCGCATGGTCGTTGGGATGTTCGACATGATGACTTTGAACTTGACCTCTGGGCTATTGAATCCTCATCAGCATGCAAACGAGAGAAGGAAACATGTCCCTTTTATCTTTCTTCACCAAGCCCCCCCCCGGCGACGGACCTCGACGTTCGGCGGCTTCGGTGGGGTCTATTCGGAGGGCTCCACCGAAACCGCCGAACGCCGCGCCGGCGCCCCGGTGACGGTGACTGTTGAGGTGTTGTGAATGGTTCCTGGAAACTCCGCCGGCGGCCATTTGCGTGAAAAGGGCGGACGGGTTGCGGTGTTTGAGGTGTGCGGTTGGGGTGTTGAAAGAAGGGGGTCGGAGTATCTCTTGCTTCCTTGACTGACACTCAACAACCAACACCCAACGTGATAGTCCCATCATGTCCAAAGACCATTGGACTACAACTACCAACTTACTTGCACTCACAGACCCGTGACCTGTTTCCTTGGACCTTTACTTCAGCCGTGGCCGTCAACCTTGATCGACTCCCCCCGAATACGTCCCGCACTCAAAGCTCATCATCAAGATCGACGTCGCACGCGTGATTGGCACCACCTTGGCTGCCAAGGCTATTCATCCCGAACCCGTGTAATCATCAATTCGACACCTTGCATGAACCCATCCAAACTTGCGCACGGCGCACCGAAGATCCTCTTGGCGGTTCATGCGATGCTGACTACATGTTGCAGGCCATATCTACGATGTATCCGTACCTATCCCAAGACTAAACCATTATCCCATTCCTGTACGTTCCCATATATCCCAACCAGCGTGCCCACGAGGCCAAACCAAAACCGAAACCGAAACACCCATATAATAAGGCAGCGCACATCCCCAAAGCTTCTCTCTAGTAACGACGGTGCCCCCAACCGCCCCTCCCCCGTCTCGAGCCGCGGTTGCGTGCATATCCCGAGCTGTAGTCGTACGTCGAACGACCAAACCAGCTCGAATACGAAGAATAATCTAGAATTTGAGCCGTCGTTAGCCTTCACCAACCGCCCCCATCTCTATGCCCTGCAGCGTCTTGTAAAACGTACCTCTCTCGCGACTGATGCCGAGCTGATCAGCCACATTCACGTACCCGTCCTCCAGCCTCCCGTCCTCCTTGTGCACCTTGCTCGCCGCCGCCGCCGCATCACCAACACCCTCGTCGCCCTCCCACACGCTGCGGCACATGGGACAGGTGACGTCGCCCTGCTTGGCCCGCGCCCACATCCGGAAGCACTCGTGGTGCATGTTTTGCCCGCACGCCGCCCGACACCAGACCACCGCCTCGGCGTCGGCGTCGGTGCCCAGCGACGCCTGGAGCTCCGAGAAGCAGATGGGGCAGTCGCCCTCGACCGGCTTGCGCTTGTCCGACTTCTC
This sequence comes from Thelonectria discophora, assembly GCA_911649645.1. NCBI lineage: Eukaryota > Fungi > Ascomycota > Sordariomycetes > Hypocreales > Nectriaceae > Thelonectria > Thelonectria discophora. The sequence goes on along the minus strand of CAJVRK010000008.1, from coordinate 1,873,634 downwards.
CTCTACCACACCCGTCCCGCCGATGGGTGGCGCCGCGGCGAAGATGTCTCGCAGCTCCGAGCTGAGGAGAGCCAGCTGGTAGACTAGCTCGTAAGGGGCATCGAGCACCTTCTTCATGACCTTGTTCTCAAAAAATCAGCATCCTTCGCAAAACACCGTAAAACGAACGTGTCCATACATAGAGTACGTGCTTGCACTGGTTCCCCTCCTGGGCGTGCGGGCAGTTGCACCTCGGCTGCTGTGCGATGCGCACCTCGTAAACGTTGCCCGTCGACCCAGTCATCTCCACCACCTCCTCGGGACACATGCTGGTGCCGCGCCTCTCCCGCTTGAGCACGTAGAACCGCTGGGACATGGCCCGCTCGTACACCTCGTGGAACGACTTGGGCGCCGCCGGCCTGAACCGCCGCAGTCGTTTCTCCTCGGGCGGCGCGTTGGGGTCCGTTTTAGGCTTCTTGGTCGGGGGGTTTGCTTGTGTGTTCGTGAAGTAGCCCTGCCTTTGCTGATTGACTGCGCTCGTCTGAGTGTTGAGGAAGCCTTCAGACTTGCGCTTCTTGACCGAGCTCGTCGGCTCGTTCAGAAAGTCCCCAGACCCCCGCTTCCGACTCGGCATCGACGACGCACCACCTATCAAGTCAATGGGATGCGACGCCGACTTGCCCGTGAGAGCTATTGAGCCGCTTGGTGCCGCTGCGGGTGCTGTAGTACTCCAATTCTGCGGCATTCTCCTTCTAGCCATAGGCTTTGACGAGGGTCGTCCGTTGGGATACATGTACTTTGGAGCACCCATTTCAATTGGATGGATCGTGATCAATAGTTATCTGATGAAGTGTGCCCCGGAACACCAACCGCGTTTCGTTGACGTCGTCGCGTATCCTTACCCCAATTGCCGAGTCACGTGCTCCCGACGGGCGATCGAGTGTACCCTCCAAGTAAACTTATACCACTCACTTGTTACTGCCTTGGAGTCTTCTCTCGCACGAGGCACGGCTTGAGAAACAAAGGTCATGAAACATTTGGCTGAAACCATCATCTCACCAAAATCTGCGTCTCGTATAGCTAGAGATGCATCTGAGCAAGGGAGAACTTATGCTTTATAAATGGGTACTTTGTCTGTTTGCCTCAATCGTCATGATGTGGTCATCGAAAACAGTTGGTATCATGCATCTTGACATTTTGTTCCTATTCTTTTAGAAATAGTCCCATCTCTTTTGATTCCTCAGCCTGGCCTCGTTTCTCTCATGGTAGTCCAACAAAATTCCAAGAAATCCAAAATCCAAACCAAACGCCCCAGAGCGTGGAACTTTCCCCATTCCCGCTCGCCAAAGGGTTCATGTTCATCATGACCCCTGTGCCCCTTCCAAAATGCGCCCCCTATATCAAATGACAAAGAAAAGAAAATCGGTAGTGTATGTAGTAGATACAGACCGTGTCCTCTAGCAGACAACGGATGGTGAAGTGGTCAAACGCCGAGTCTATGCGGTGACTGTCGAATGTAGGAACGTTGTATTAGACAAAAAAGAAAATTATGTTGGCGGTTTCGCGAGTCGTCGGAGCGAGAGCATCATCGGTACCACGCTGCTGGTGAACGTGGTGCTTTCTCGATTTCGTCCAAGTGTTCGTGCATGAGCACGGGGTTGTAGTCGTTTTGACTGGGTCCTAAGAGGTGGCAAGACATTTGCGTGAAGAGGGTTGTCAAGTGAAAGGTGTAGATGTGACGGTGCTACCAAGATGGTGGCTTAGGGCAGTGGCCGTCGGTGAGTAGGATCACGGGGCTGGTAGCGACGAGGCTCATGTCGTTGCTGAGCGGCTAACCACTCAGCGGATCCGGTTTGCCTGCCAGGTTGCCTTCCAGGTTGTTCTGCGGGCACTTTGGTGTCGCTGTTTGGTGGGGGTGTTGGCCGAGTGTTGTTCGATGAGGAGCTGGAACCGTCGGGAACGAGAGAGGTAACGGCTTGGGCGATGTACGCCACGACGTATTGTCGCAACTCTTGATCCTCACGGCTGTCCTCCTTCTCGAGGCGGAACCTTTCTTCCTTGCTCATGTTGGATCGACGCATGGCCTTGATTTCTTGCATGATGTAGAGGAGAACCTCCTCAGGACACCTAGTTCGCTCGGTGGCGGCTTCGTTCTTGCGCACATATCTTCGTGTGACATCGGTGGCACCGTCAATCGAAAAGGCGATGCAATATGACATCTTCTTCCCCCAGCCCTCGGCATAGAGCCGTGGGTTATCCCAAGACTCTTCGCAAGCGTCCACGTGAACCCATCGCTTCTGGTGGTCCGAGTAGACCTCGGTCCAAACGTGGTCTTCGGCGTTCCAAACCCATCTCACTCGGCCGCCGACGGCACGGCAGAACATGCTGAAGCAGTTGGCCCATTCACCAACTCGGCCCCTACGGGTGTGCAGAAGTTTCCAGACGTCACCGTATCGAGGAAATCGCTCGTAGGCGCCGCATCCCTGGACCGAGCAGCGGTAGAGTTCAACTCTCAAAGCACCACAGGCACTTTCATCGGGGGTTGGTGCCGTCATGCCGTTGAAAATGGTGGGGGCCAAGCAGGCAGGGCACGGAGGGTTATTCACCCAAGTAAAGAATGATCGCTTAAACCATCTATATCTTGTTAGTCGGCGCTCATGACATGAAGGTGCACGTAACGTACCTTAGAAGCGCACGAATAACACAATCTTGGTAACCCCATTCAGGTTGCCGCCCATCGCCCATGCTCTCCGCTTGAGCACGCCAGATTTGAGTTTCTTCCTCAGCTTCGCTGTAGATGCGATCCAGCGGGATGGTTTGAAGTACGTCATCTAACAAACCGGGATTTTCGTACTTGGTCGGGGTCAATGAGAGGCTGATGAGAAGATTTCGAAATTTCTGGGAATCGCGGTCGTTGGCGTCGGGAGCTGTGGGAATCTTGGGGAGATTGCGGAGGGCAGAATACGAAGGTAGTGCTTGACCATTGGAAGTCGATGGTCGGCCGGAATGGGGGGCGGCAGGAGCGTGTAGGTTGGACGTCGAAGCTCGATCTCGGAGGCCGGGTGAACCATGACGGGACGCGTTGCGGAGGTCAGTCATGCGCTTGTCACGAAGAAGACCCTCGAACTTGATGCGAAGGTCGTGAGCCCATTCCTCGCCGTATTCCTCTGAGGAAGGGGGAGCAGGGCTCGAAGGCATGCCCCGGCCCGCCATGATGATGAATTAAAGTTGTGGTTTTGGGAGGTGCTTAACGATACGCGGAATGGCGAATTGGCGGGTCGACAATGAAATAGCTGGCTAACGAAGCCGGAAAGCGAAGTTGATTAGGATTAAAGCACGAGTCGAAGAGATTAAAGAAAGGTAGGACTCGGCGATGTCCTTTGGAAGAGAAGCAACCGTGGTTGCCGGCAACGTCGTCGTCAGCTGGGAGTTACGTAGACCTCAGCTTCGGGGGGGTTGCCACAGGATGACGGAGGCCTGATAAATCGTATCGCTCGCTAGCGTCGAGGTCGTAAATGCAGCGATGGCGGGATGACTGCGAAGTGTCGTCGGGTTGGTAAAAAGAGACGGTCGTCGTCGGGATCAGGCGTGGTGTTTTGCTGGCGATGTTGGTTGAGGTTTTGGAGGAGGGAAAATGAAGGGCGGATGAATTGGGCGGGACGGCGAGAAGGGACCTGACAGACAGACACGATGAGAGGCAGTCGCAGCTGAGAGTTGGGGTGGACCAGGGGGATAAAGGGACGGGGTGTCTCGGGAGGGTGTGCGTCTCGTCGGCTCCTTCCTACCCTTTGGTCAGGCCTACGATGGCAGTTTACGCGTCAGCTGTGAGCGCCACGGCCAATGAGGGAGCCCAGACGAGTCAGCGGTGGGGCGCACTAGGCGCAGGAGCACGTACCGGTACGACCAGGCGTGTACCTTTTTTTTTTTTGGGGGGGGAGGGGGGGGGGGGGGGGGGGTTGGGGAGGAAGGACTCTTGCTGTGGACGCATTCGTGTCGAGGACTCCTCTGATCGACTCTTGTTAATTACCCAGGCCCCGACGTTGACGAGTACTGACTTTTTATGAAGGATCTGGCGAGAGGACGCGACAGATCAACGTCTTGGCGGAAGCCCACGCAATTCGGCCAAGAGAGACGTTTGCTCTCGCCGCTGGAATACGTGGATTGCTGCGTGGATTGCTGCGTGGACGTGTCCGCTAAACGGTCTGGAAGCAGGCAGACGACAGTTCCCCAGGCCTTTGTCTTCTTGGGTGGTCCCTGGAATACATTGAGTTTTGCTTCGACCACGTACAATACCCAAGGCAGGAGGACGACGTAAACTCGTGGCGTCGCATCCCACCCTCGTTATCCAGTCATTGGGGTCGTGAGAGGTAAGCTAATCAATCTCGGGGCGTGAGAGAACCACGGCATTTCCGTTGGTGATGGAAGAGGTACTGTACCTCGATCTTTGCGCAGGACGCCTTGTTCAGACGCTCCTACGGATGAGAATAATGAACGGGGATGGGGTAAACGCCCGGGCGTTGTACTTGATCAACCTGTTGCGACATGTGGCGAAGCCCATGAGACGACACTGGAGATGAGCATCTCAACGACAGTTTACGGGTACAAACGACATGAAACAACAGGCTTCGTACCGGTCGGTTCTGCTCCGATCGATCCCCACCCTTTTCATCATCTGGGCAAAAGTCGCTGATCAGCGAACAGAATGCGAGCAGCTGGAGAAAAAAAAAAAAAGGGGACGTAGGCGCAGGCTACGTACAATGATTTGCCTCCCGGCGATTATCTCTGGGCTCTCTGCCTGCCAAACTGCCTGCCAGCTGCCTGCGCGTCTGCAAGTCAATTCTGGCTGGGAGGGATGTTGAGGTACCGGTACTTTGGCAGGGGACGTGCTTGTCATCATGGCGGGCGATGACGAGGCACTGGCGCCCCGGGGAGCCCAGTGTGGCACAGCACTTGCAGCAAAGCCACTCTGGGCACGCTTTGCCTTTGCCCTTTGGCTCGCTTGTTGGGTGGGAAAGGTGCAGCTTGTTTCCAATCCCCTGGCACTGCCTCTGATTTCACTCAGTCATCTGTCAGGCTCCTCCCACCTCGATCCCAGCGTTTTAAACTCTGCATGCCCAGGTTGCCAGGCCCTTGAGGCGGCATCCGCGTCTACGTCGTATGGAGATGACGGAACTGCTTGCTCTGGTCCAGTCCTCTTGCAGCTTCGTGCAAATCTCCCACGAGTTGCCCATCTGTCACTCCTCGGCTCTTCAGCCACACAAAAATCGAAGCTTCCACGAATAGAAAGTTTTGAGCGCTAAAAAGGGATCCGCTCTTTATTTTCCTTCTGTGGCCGTGCAATGAATCGCAACCCCGTCCGTTAGTGCATTTTTCCTTCTACTTCCCCTCCCCACACTCTCTCATTCCAGGGACGGGACAATCAGACAACCGCAGACGCGGCCTCTTGCTTTCCCCCGGAATACATTGCTGCCTCACGACCTAGCAGCGTATTCCTCCAGCGTCATCAAACGCGTGCGTTCGAGCTCGCGAGGTAGAGCCGCCGAACGCCCGACGACCCAGGACGACACGCGCACTTTGTTCCCGACTTCCGCCCCCAGGATTTTGTGAGTGCGAAGAATAATAATAACTTCTATCAAGACGAAAGTGCTTTCTCGTCCTACGTAACACTCGTCGGCCTGTCGCTCAGCGTCAATCGTGTCCGCCTCGGAGTAACGTTTCGCTGCAGTTGGCTCAGCCTTTTCCACGCGCATCGGCCATATAATTAACCCTCGAGCAATGCCATGCCTGCACAATTCACCAATTGCATTCCGGATGGATTACACCATGCATGCATGCATAGCAATATAACGTGACGAGACATGGCAGAACTGATGATAGAAAGACATCTTCAATCAACGCTGTCAATGTCGAATCTCGGGTTGACGATTGACCCGGCTCGTTCACTAGCCGTCCGACTTTCCCACACGACAAAAGAAGCTTAACACCTTGTTGGCGTGTGCATTGCGTGCTTCTCCCATTCATTGTCTCTAACTTTGCCCCTGGATGCGGATGGGTCCGGCCCCGAAGCGATTACGCAGCCAATCCGCCCTTGCTCGGACTGATTAACGCCTGGTTGACAGGTGGTAAGAGATTCAGCATCAAGAAACCTCTGGCTCTGGCTTCAACGAGGATGCCAACTGCCTCTCGCCCTGTTACGCCTCGCTTTCAGCCCATCCGTCGACCACTGCAAAGAAAAGAGAGTCTGGTGTGGAAAACGTCGTCGAGTCACGTTGCCGCCCACGAGCGATCCATCTCCGTTCCTTGCAAAACGTTGACACGTCCCACCCCCTCCCTCCCTGGTGGACCACTTGCTGGTAGTCCCCGTCGCCAATCAACGCATGGGGGTGGACTATCGATTTTCTTCCAGATGTGACTGGGGGGTGGCCTGTGAGACACCAGAGGCCGCGTCATCTGGCGACTCGTTGTGAGGGCAGCTTGCGTATGTACAGGATCCAGCCAATCTTGGGGGATCCAGGCACCCCTTGTACGCAAACAGGCTGACGGGGTCCTCTTTTCGTCTACCGTAATTGCAGTGTACGTATGTACCTGCTTCTCCCCACCGAAAACTCTCTGCGCCAATGGCACCCGTTCGTGTTTGCGAGGCTGCGAGTACTGACCCTGCCGATATCTCGACTTGTGCGAATGTCTTGGCGTGTCGTGCTATACTCTGGAAAAGACTTGGTTGCTAATACCTCCTCAGAACTCTTGGTCCTCGGTCTCGGTCAATGCTTACGAATTTTCGTAACCGAACAGACAGCGACTCGTTCATACATATATGTTCCGTTACATCGGGATACGTCACCGACAGGGAGACTATTAAACAAAGTCCAATCGGAGCCGTTGATTGTGCCCTGTGCTCTCTCCAGGCTGTCCGTAGCCTCATGAGCGTGTTGTACCCACTCTTCACTCCCAACAGCCTTACAGACTGAATCAACTTTCAGTTCTCATCTCACCATGGAATTCGCTGGAAATCGCATTCGAGCTGGACGTCTTCGCTATCATGTCGACTGAGCAGAGGTTTCAGAGAAGAATTATATCCTCTTCTGGTACCGAGCCCAAACTGTGCGAGAGTTTACTGACAAGCAACTTGATCAGATACATACCTGGCTCGTCCTCTACAACATATCAAGGTGAGATATCCCGAGAGTCGTCAACTCAACATGAAGCATCTCCCTCGACGCACAGGCACAGAAGAGTGCAGTACCGGTACATTTTCAGCGAATCACCTTTCGCTTTCGCTCTCGAGTCGGGTTTCCGAAAAATGACCAGCTCCTCCTCACCCCCAACAGCCACACTGAGAGAGAGGGCGGGGACCCTTTCACACTTTCGGGGAGGACGCGCGTTTCCTTGAGCGGATCTCCTCTCTGCCGGTTCTCGCCCAGGTACCGGGGTACCAGCAGCAGCAACAGCAGCAGAGGAAGCAGCGGCAGTGGCGTGGAACCTTGAGGGCAAGGGTTTCTGAACGGAGAAGCGAAAACGGTAACTCGGAAACCGTGGCCGTGGGAAAAGGCCTCGGTGACGCAACGAAACAGCCACACACTCGATGGAAATGCCTGGTTCGCCCACAAGGAAAAAGACAATGCAGGGTCTTGGTCTTTGAGCCGGGCAAAGTGCCCCTTGGCTTAGGGGCGTTGTGAACGGTCTAAGCCTGGCCCTGCGCACCTCGATGGGCGGCACCACTCTTACTCGCCTCTGTTGGATGACTCCCCACGATGGAACGAATTGTTCTTTGAGGGTATTTCAAGCCCTCTCTAAACCCCTCATGAACGAGGGACCGAACGAAGTCTCGGTGGTGGATACTGCCCCCTCGAAGTCTTCGTCGCCATGGCCGTGACACATGATCCTTTCACGTCCCCCGTCAAGATTACGAGTCAGCACGTCTGGGCAACGTCCCCAGAACATGACCGCTCAGACTTTAGATACAGCCTCTTCTCGTAGCAGACGCGTTCAAAACCCAGAAACATGTAGATTGAAGAAAAAAAACACCCTATGACATGTGCCTTCGCCTTGATTGTACATAGCATTCGAGTGTTACGTATCATCCATCCAAGAAATCTAACAATCCAGTGCCCTTCTTCCGGTCTAGAAGCCTCCCGTCAAATACATTTTTACGACCAATATCCCGGTTTTCCTTTCTCTCGACTTTTCTCACCTGGGTCCCCCCACGAACCTTCTTTCTCTCATCTCTGGCATGCGTGTGATGCCGTTTCCCAAATACCGGAGATAGCTTAACTTTACCTTTCCCACTGCTCAAAGCCAAAGTAACTCTCAGGCATCTCCACATCCCATGTCGGCCTCTCCACCAGGGCGACCTCGAGCGCCTGGCCCGGCGCGCTGAGGGGCACGATGCCGAAGATGGGACGGTACTTGAAGGTCATCCACCAGCTCTTTGACTCACCGCCAGTCCCTCCTGTGGCGGCGGCAGTGCTGCTGTTGGTCTCGTTGCGGCCGCGCAGTTGGGCGAGCTCGCCGTCGGCTCCGGCCATGTCGTCGTCGTGCTCATCATCATCGCTGTTGGCGTCCTCCGGTCGCGGGGCGTCGTCCATGTCGACGTCCTCCCACACGCCGGCGACGTGCCTGCGGACTTGAGAAGGCGCGAGGCTGCCCTGCTCCATCCGCCCGCCGGCGCCGCTGTTCGGGCCGGTCCTCTTGCGCTTGGTGCCCTGCGCCTGCTGCTGCTGCTTGCCCGCAGTCTTGTCGCCAGCGTCAGCCTCAACGGCCGGCTCGGGGAGGTCCTGGGCCATGTCGACCATGAGCAGGAACGAAACGCCGTAGATCCAGGCCCTGGACCCCTGCCAGAGCACACCCTTGGCCAGGTCTAAAAGATCTTGAACGGGTGCAGGGAGGGCTTTCCGGGGATGACGACGAGACCACGGGGTCAGAGAGCCTTGTAGGGGGTGGAATGCGAGGAGGTTCCACGACGACGTGACTGCCAAGAGAAGGTAGTCGTCGCCCTCTTCTTCTTCTCTCTCGCCGCGGCCCTGGTTAGCGAAACCTGGGCCTCGGGGCACGTCGTCAGAAAACGATAGCACGGTAGCAGCAGAAGGGAGTTTGGGCAAAAGCTTGGCGTTGGGGTTTCTAACCCACTGGTCACCAGACTGAGCGCTGGGACCGTTGCCCTCCTCTTCTGAAGAATCGCTCTCAGAGGACGAAGACGCGTCACCCTCGGCCTTCGCCCCATCCTGCACGCCTTTGGTGCTGCCGCGTAAGACCCAAGTGTCGAGGTATCCCGCCAAATCGGAGGTTGCAATCATTTTCGAGTCTGCGGAGAAGGCAACGTGCGTAATGGTCCTGTCGTAGCTGCCTAATCCGCCATTGAGGATGTGACGCGGTGTATTCCGTCGCAATCGCGGGAGTCGTCGGACTTGCGGCTGGAACGTGATGGAACCGTCGACGTCCTCGGGCAGATCGACTTTGGCTGCCACGACTCGGGAGCCCTGTTGGACGGCACAAAGCCAATGACCATCGGGCGATAACTGGACCTTGGTCGCTCCGACGTTGGCCAGCTTTTGCGGAACCTGGAGGGTGGAAAGTTTCACATCCACGGGCTTGACGGGGTCTTGGTGTTGCAGCTTGAAAGCCTTGACGTTTGTAGAAGTCGAGACGACGAGAAGTGTACCGTCCTGGTTGATGGTGGCCGAAGTGATGTTGGATTCGCCTCGCACGACAATGGTCTTGAGCAGCTTGCGGTTTTGGTTAATGTCCACGTCTTCGCCTCCTTCGTCGAACATGGCCGTTGCTGATTTGCGAAGTGTCCAGATGTGAACTTCTCTCTCCCACCAGCTGACAATGAATCTTGCCTTGATGGCGGCCACGAGAGGAGGTTGTTGAGGGAGGCCAGGCATCATGCGGTGGTTCTCTCTACCCATCTCCTTAAGGGGAACCACAACCGGATTCGCGTCAGGGCCTGTCCAGAGTTAATCATCATATCGAACTGAGAAGGACTTCGTCTTACCTCCAGAAACAACAACGCTGATAGGGCCACTTTCGTAGGAAGCCATGCACTTGACATCGTGCTCGTGATATCTCCTTCCCCAGACCTTGGCCCATCGGTGGCCGGCACCCGTGTTTTGCTTGTAGAGAATGGTCCGTCTGTCCATGCCTCCGCTGAAGATGGATGATCCGTCGGAGCTGACGGTGAGGCTGAGAACGTCTTGCTTGTGGCTCTGCATCCGCTGCATCTGCGTGTACGTCTTGCCGTCCCAGATGCACACCTGACCGGTTGAGTCGCCCGAGACGATGTTGCCTCCGGGGAGACACTTGACGGACCAGACAATGATGTCTTTGGAACCGCCAACGAGATCGGAACCCAGCGTCATTCGTCGCAGCATGTGGCCCCTGGTGATGTCGTATGCTCGAATGGTGCTGTCGGAGCACCCAACAATGGCAATCTTTCGCGACTGGAACGTGATGCTGACCATTTGCGCCTTCTTGGTGGGAGATCGGAGCAACACTCGCTGGAAGCGCAAATCGTTGTCCTCAATCGAGTACATGACGAGCTCGCCGTCAATGGTGCCGACGATGAGCTTGGTCGAGTCCTGGCCATCGGCGTCGGGCCCGGCCGGCGGCTGGGCAGCCATGCACCAAATGTCGCCGTGCTGGCCGCTCGCGTGGCGCTTGGGCACGCCCTTTTCGAGATCCCACTCAGTCACGGCCGACGTGTAGCCAATGCTGAAGAGGCGCGACCTCCCCACGACGACGCGACCGTCGCCGAGGTCCTGGTCGGGCTCATTGACCCAGACGAGGCCGTCGACGCTCCGGTCCTTGCCGCCGGCCATTACCATCTCCTGGTTCCATGTTCCGTTAGACGGGTTCCAGATCTCGATGTCTCCGTTGGCCCTCCCGATTGCCAGGCGCGTCAGCAGGCCCTGCAGCGTGGTCCTTGTCTTCGGGTGCGAGAAGGCAATGGCGTTGATGCCGGAGAGCTTGTAGGGGACGAATCGGCAGCGATGAATGTCCATGATTGCGGGCGGTCGAGCGCGTCGAGGCGCGTTTTTCGAGGCGGGATTCGGGATCGCGTGCTTGCGTCTCGGTCGGAGACTCGAGGAGGGTGCCGGTTGCCGAAGCTCGTCGCCGAGTAGCCAGGCGTTGGGAGGTCGAGCGAGGCGGTTTGGTGCAGAACCTGAAGAAAAAAAGTTGGCCGTCGTTTAGAATAATTTTTTTTTCTCGAGCACCGCAATGGAATTAAGGTGTGGTCTGTGCGTCACATGCCCCTCCACCCCGCCGCGGCGCAAGGCAAGTGCGACCGCCCCTCGTCGTCATAACAAAGAGGCTTCAAAACTTGAGATAGCAATCAAGTTAACATATTCCTTGCATCAATCATCAGAACGGCTATGGAAAATACGTTCAAACAACCCAACTTATTCTATACCGCTAGTTGAGTGCTCATCAAAATTTTGGAACTCAATTACGTCTCTCAATGGGTTCCGAGACCCTTCTTTCTGTAGGGTAAGCCGACTGTTTAACTACAAATACTATACTTGGGTAACTCTCAATCTGAGGGAATATCTTGTCAAATAGATCTGTCATTTGACATTGGCAAGTCTTTGGTTTTTATTCGCTTTATTCTGAGGGTAAATTTATCAAATCTCCCCAAAGCGCCCTCTCTTGGTGTTGTTGAATATGAGCTCTCGTGTAATCTTTGTTCACTTCCACTTCGAACTCAACAATTCCACTTCACGAACACTTTGCTTCAGAATGTCACAAAGCCAATCGAATCAACCTCCCCCCCTCCCCCTCCCCCCAAAAAAAAAACAGTTCAAAAGAATTCGTGCATAAATATATTTCCCAAAAGGGGAAACTATCAAGATCGCACCTCACCCACCACGAGTGAGTATGTATCGATTCACCTCCCCATTCTCGACCAGCCTTCTAAGCCGCCGCCGCCTCGGCGCCCGCCGTCCGTCCGTAGACGACACACTCGAGCAGCGACGACCCTCCCAGCCGGTTATCGCCGTGAATCCCGCCCGTGATCTCGCCCGCGGCCACCAGTCCCGGAATCGGCACCAACTTGCCGTCCTTGGTGCGCAGCACGTGGCCCCTTTCGTCAATGGCCACGCCGCCCATGGTGAAGTGCACAATGGGCGTCACGCGTCCGACGTAGACGGTCTCGTCGCGGTTCTCCTCGCCGGGCTTGAGCGTCCAGTGGCCGCGCGTGGCCCGCCCGAACTCGTCGGCGGCGCCCTCGGCCACTTCCTTGGCGTACTTGTCCACGGCGGCGATGACGGCCGGCGCCAGGTCGCGCACCTTGACCTTCTTCACCAGGCCCTTCCACTCGTAGAAGCCGAGGTGGTTGGCCGACGCCTCGGACGCGCCAGGGTCGAGCAGGAGAGTAATGTCCCACTGGCGGATGGTCCCGTCGCCGTCGGTGGCCTGCGGCAGCTTCATCAGGGCGTCGCTGACGTGCTCGCGCGTCTCCATCTCGTTGACGAAGCGCTCCCCTGCGGGCGACAGGAGGATGCCGCCCTCGCCGCGCAGCATCTCAGCGGCGAGGAACTTGAGCATCGTGTTGGGGCTCTTGGGGTCAACGAAGCCCGTCGGGTGCACCTGCACGCTGTCCATGTCGAGCAGCTCGGCGCCCACGGCCGTCAGGATCCCGTGCGACCCGGGCAGCGCCTCGTTGGTCGACGGCATGCCTGTCAGGTCGGGTCGGTATTTGGCCAGCAGGCCCGTGGCGTCGCCCGCGAACCCGCCGCTCGCGAACATGACGCTGCCCTCGAGCGTGTGCGTCTCGCCTTCGAAGACGTACTCGACTCCTTGGACCGCGTCGCCGTCGCTGACGAGCTTCTTCACCTCTGCCAGGTTGGTTATGGTGAACTTTTCGTTCTCCTTGAGCTTTGCCAGCAGGCCTAGCACGATGGCCGCGCCTGGAGTCATCTTGCCGCCGCCGCGGTGCGTGCGCGCGATGCTGTGCCCGCCGAGGGGCGCCACCACGCTGAGGTCGACGCCGATCTCGTCGACGAGCCAGGTGACGGCCTCTGCGGACTCGTTTGTGAGTTTCGTGATGAGGGCGTCGCGGTCGACGGGCGGGCTGGTGCTGCCGAAGCGCGACCCGGCCGACTTGACCGTATCGCTGTAGAAGAGCGTGTCGGCGGCGATGCCCTGCGCGACCTGGAAGCGCGTGCCGGCGCCGTTGATGCCCGACGAGGCCTTGATGCTGTTGCCGCCGGGCTTGGGGGCGCGGTCGAGCAGGTGGACGGAGGGTGCGCCCTTGGAGAGGGCTTCGTACGAGGCGGAGAGCCCGGCGAGGCCGGAGCCCACGACGATGACGGGTCGGCGGGCGGCTGAGGACGACGTCGACATTGTCTTTGAGAGGATGGAGCTGAATGTAGGTCGGACGAGGTTGCTATAGAGCATAGCAGTAAGGGCAACCGCAATGCCGATGCAGCTGAGAAACAGAAGTCGTGGTCTGCTCATGGCCCAGTGGAGGGTGATGCGAGGCATCGAATGGGGAGGGGAAGCAGTAATAGTTGTAGTCGCAGAAGTAGCTGTAGGATTGCAGATCGAACAGGGGTTGGTTGTCCTCTAATGGGATGGGATGAGGCGGGGAGGGGTGACGGGCGGTATCGGCGACGTTCTTATACGGAAATGGCGGAGATGCAGCAACATCGAACGTGTCCTTCCTGCGGGTTGTTAGTCAAACGGCCACCATAGCTATTCGTCTTGGCCTCTCACCATGGGCATGGCCCGGCTTATGGGACGTTGAAGAGGCACGGCGCCGAATCGAGCGTGGACGTGGACCATCAGGTGATAATGAAGGAAAGTGGGCGAGCCGACGTCAATCGTACGATGGTGCATTGGGCCGAGTTGGGCCAGTCGACACCGTGTCCAGAGGGAAGAGTTCTGCGTAGGTAATAAAAAAAAAAAAAGTAGAAAATCACCACTGGGGGGATCTGATGTTCAGGTGTGTCTCGGTGAGAGAATTACCTATATATATAGATGGGGCCGGCCACCGTCCACCTCCCATCCGTGGATCGCCGATACGCCCCCGGCCGATGGTGGGCGCCGCAGAGTGGGCCCATCCCGAATATGGAGCTTCCAGATCACGGCCCCGCCTTTTAGTCCGGGCGAACATGCGGCTCACAACGCCGGAGCCTCACCCCGAGCGTTTGCCCCCTTCTTCACGTCCCGGAATCCAACACGGAGATGACGCTCCGATGCGATCTGATGCGCGAAATAACCACAAAAAAAAACCTTTCCACCCGCCCCTTTCCCTTCTTGCGCCCGCCCTGTGGTGGCTGAAGCGTTCGCCCGGTCGAGACACCCTCACTCACACCTGCAAATCAATCCAGTGGAGCGGGCCGACTGCATGGCGTTGTCACCGGCACACACACCCACGAACCGGCGGGGATCGTTTTCGTCGATCCGCAAGGGCCGTGAAAAAGTCTAAATGAGGCGTTCGCGCCTGTTCCTGACGCAGACGCACTCCTTCTCACACGCTGGTGGAGTGACGCCCTTCTTCCATTCGACCTTCCATTGTTTCGCTTGCAGATGATAGTTCCGGGAATGCAGGGGAATCGCATCGAGCATTCTCAGCCCCCGAAACCTTGCCAAGCTTGCGTCCGTCGGAGAAATACCTTGTCGGTCGTTCCACGAAGAACGTGAGACTCGGTCAGCGAAATGAACATCTCCCGACAGTCATGCCTTCTTTTACTCTTGGGAAGAAACCCGTGTACAAATTCCGTATTGATTAAATCATGCTATCGCCGCCCAGTATGCCAGTCGCTCCTGGAATGATAGCGACATGCGCCAGGGAAAAGACGCAAACGAGGCTTCGCCCGACTGCCCTTGGTAAACAATGCAAAAGGTCGAGATGCTCTATCAAAAACAAGTCCAACTAGTCCATGCTGGCTCGGACACTCCCATCTTTATCGATATCCATCCTTTTGAAAATCCCACTTCATAAGCCGTGATAAGAAAGGCGTTGTCCGTCAGGCGACAACGCCAGGTCGTCACGCCATTTAAGCCAAGGCACGATCGCTCTTCTCCTTTCGCAACTCTCGGCCCTTGTCCGACCAGGGAAAATGAATGACAGGGACTGAAAAGAAAGAGTTGCTGCAAGACAACAAGTTAGCATTAGGCTTCAAGTGGATGCTCCTTTTCGGCCCGGCGACGCCGTGTGGGGGCAATTACGAACCTGCTGTCCTGAATGCCAGCCAGGGCATTGTACCACGCTAGGAAGGCTGCGATGAAGCCAAAGAGGCCTGCTGCTTTTTGTAGGTGTAGTTGGGCGGTGGTGTTACCGAGGTCGCTCGCGTAACTTTCGCAGGCGAGGAGGAGGAAGCAGATGTCGAGGAAGAAGAAGAGAGAAAAAAAGGCAACTGTTGACTTGAGTGTGCACAGGAGTAGGAGCGTCGTGAAGATCCACCAGCCTGTCAGAAAGAAGCCCATGACAGAGCCTGTGTCGCCTTCGTATGGACCATCGGTTCCAAGCACATTCCAAGTGGGAGTTAGGAGGAGGCCGTAGGCGATCCAGAAACCACCGTATGAGGAGAGAGCCGTTGCTCCGAAGGTGTTGCCAACAGCCATTTCCCTGTGAGAAAATCAGTCTAGAGCTCCCAGTACCCAAGCCCAGAGCGAGCATACCACATGCCAGCACAAAGCTGAACAATACCACCATAGGCAAAGGCCAAGGGTATCACAATGTTGGGGGCGGTCTCGCCGCGGGCATGCATGTTGATGCAAGAAAGAACAAACGTGGTGAGGGCAAAAGCACTTAGACCGAGAGGCGCTGGGTTGGCAAACTTGCGATGCTCATAAGGCTTCCAGAGTCCAGGGTGAAGACTGCCGGCCTCGGCTCGCGCCCAGCCTGGGTTCATCTGAGGGTAGTCCTGGTCATGGTGATGGTGGTGATGAGACTCTTGACTGTGGTGGTCAATGGTCTTGTCTGAGTCGTGTTGCGAGCCGTGAATGTGGTCGGCCATTTTGGATGTGGTTCTGAGTTCTGAGGATGAGAAAGGTTGATGGATATTGAAGAACTATCGAGGCGCCGGTAAACGTATATATAAAAGAGATGGGGTGACTCAGATAAACGGACAAGGGAGGTACGTATACAAAAGTACGTATTCTCAGGGTGGGGAGATTCGCCGGCGAGGACGAAAGGCAAACTGATGAAGGAGAAACAAGGTGACGGCGTCAAGAACAAGTCTGGGGAAGGGTGGGGAGGACGATTGGGTTTTAAAGACGGCTCTAAGCTGGAGGCGAGACCCGTTGAGAGAGAATTTGGAGGAGCGATGCTGTTGTACAGACGGGGTCTGGGCTTGGGAAGGGGAAGGGGAGTCCAGCAAAGAGGACCAGGCGAGGCAGGGGGAACGCCATGTCCAGACTCACTCCTCGCTCCTCACTTGTGCCTCGTGCTCTTGGAAGAGAGGAGAGGGGTGCAGGTAAACCGAAAGGACTGGTAAAGGTGACAGCAGTGGAGAGGCAATGGTGAGTGGAGGAGCCGAAGTGGAGGGAGCGAGGGCGGAGGAGAGCGGAGGTGGTGGAGAAGTCGAAGGGTACAGGGGTTGGAATATCTTGGTCTTCTAGGGTCTTTTTGGTCGAGGCTTGCATCTGGGCAAAGAGGTGGCCAGGGTCCTATGGATGTTCGGATGGAAGTCTAAGAACGGGAGCGCGGTTAGCAAGAGAATTGGCCACGACAGGGTCATTAAACATGATGATCGTGGGTTGTTCGCATGGTGATGGCACGAGGTGAGGGGGACAACTGCTCAGACGGCTGTCCTTGATGATACGGCCTCACACTGCAGGGAAGAGGCCGGATGGAAGGAGAAGATAGCATATCAAAGCAAAGAGTGTAGGAAATGGACCTTGGAATGGACGGGTGCAGACATTCAGGGGACCCGAACGAGGATGCATCCCGAATTGGAGCATCACGGACGAAGAAGGTATGAAAACGCCGGGTATCGAGAATCCGAGGGCGTGTCGAACGTCGACCAGCATCGCGACATCATCCGTGCCAGAGAAAACCCCGAGCATTGGTTCGAGCTGCCCTCGCTTGTTTTGAACGGTTTTGTTTATAGCCCATGGCTTCGACTGGTGGCTGATTCTGTCGGCGACAACGGATGGATAGCGTCCCCGCCAAGAGCCCGTTGAAGTTGCTCGTCGACACGACACCTATTACTCGTCAGGACTAGTCCACGTACACGGGATTGTAGGCTGGAAAAGCCAGGAGGAATGGGGAAAGTCCATGACAAGAACACCAAGTTCAGGTCAGACCAGCAAGGTGCTCGGGCTGTGAGGTCAACAAGACCGGGGCCCAGGGGCGTGAAGGAGATTGCGGGGAGGCGTGGGCAGCAAGATCAACCCAGAACGAGACGCGGAGAAGAGGAGGCAAAAGACGGGGTTGCTGATGAATGAGCATCGTCTGGTAGGATGGGGCGTGGGGAGAGGCACCTGCGTCTGGAGACGTACCTGGGGGATTGGGGAGGTGGAAGGGGCCGAAGAGCTCGGCTAACCATCCTGGGATGCTCTGCTGGGTTATCTGGAGGAGCAAAAGGTCATCTTGGATCCTAGATGACGAGTAAGATGGCGGGGATGGCCAGCAACGAACAGGCCAGGTGACGACCTTTGAGGGTGGAAAACGGAAACGCGGGGCCCCTTTGTTGGAAGCTGACGGGTTCGACGGGGAAGGGCTCGGAAGAATTGCCCTGTGTTGGCTTGGAGAGCCCAGACGGGCAAAACGGGAAATCCGGCGTGGTGAATGCTTCTACGTGGAAGTGATTTGGTACACGATGTGCGGGCGTGGTGTTTTGGAGCAGACAAGTCAGGTGGTGGTCTACGGAGTTTTTTCCCAACAGTTCTGACCATTGCGACAGGTACGGAATCGCTGCACTGTATATCCGGGCCAATCAACTCGGCCTCAAACGTCAGGCCCGAGTTTCCGTGCAGGTTATGGCCTGGCAAGTTTCCAATGTGTAGTTGCATCGCATCTCCGTCGTGTTATTCTTCCCTCCTCCTTCGAGTCCGTGTCGAGCACACGCATGATTGCAACATGCATGATCTTTGCAGCACCTATCCGATTCTAGGTATGTCCCTCGTCCGAGAAACCGCGCAATTTCGACATTAGAACCTGTGGGAAAGACGATAACTCGAGTGCGTAAGACGTGTCGTCTTAAGCTCGTGAGGGGAAGCCGTATTACCCCAACTCTCACGGCCAAGACCCGAACAAAGCAGGGGTTGACGATGAGGGGAACGCAGCTTCAGTCGCGACGCGCACTCGGAAACAGAAACATGAGAAAAATTCGGAGAAAGAGGGGGAACAAAGGGAAGAAAAGAGAAGAGTTGACGAGATGACAGTCTTGATATCCTCGGTTATACTGAAGATTCTACCCACAATTTCGACTCCTGAGGCGGACCAAGGTCCCCGGATCCCGTATCCATAGAACAGGTTATCCAAGATCCCGGTTTTGGTCATCTCCTGTATCTGACACGGGGAGCAGATTGGCTGGTCATGGAAGTTTTCATGCTCTCGTCACTCGTGGGCTCACTCGCGTCGTTCAAGCACTTACAGCATCTGGTGGAGAAGACAAGTGGGGTGACGGAAGAGGTTCACGACGTGGTAGCGATTAACAGCTGGCGAGGGGTCCCGGCCGAGCTGCGACGACGATGGGCGGGCCTGGATTTGATTGGAGCCCAAGAGCACCACCGTTTCGGGATATTTGGACGACGACAGGGATCAGCCTGGTGATGGTTGACTGGTTGATGGTGAACGGTGACGAGAGCCTCACTTTGGGGCACGAGTTGGAGACGTGATGTGGTTCCAGCAGCTTGGCGGCGTCTCAACTCGAGTGAGGGGATCGCGAGAAACTCTAGCTATCGTCGAGCCAAGAATCTTGGACAAGACGAGATCCGTCTCGCCTCCAGCGAAGGTTACCTATTTTAGGATGAAATACATCCGAGGCAATGCTTTGGTGGTCTCCGTTGGGCGTCGTCGGCCAGGGTGGGGAGTTGGTGGAGAGAGCGTGGTGTGTGTATTGCCTCGTGCGGTTCCTTGGAGATTAACCTGCAGGCGCAAGACAAGGTCTTCGCCGTTTCGATTCTTTCAGGCCTCGAAAGCGCCGACATATCCGAGGCTTTTGGCAGCGGTTCCGCTCTGTGGTTTTTGCCGCGTAAGGGATTTGACGTTGGGATGTGAGGTAGAGAGCCGTTCTGGAGGAGAGCCACCCTTTTTTGCTTCGTTGCGATGCATCCTCCCTTTTTTGAAGCATCTTTTCTCTCGCCTGCTTACTCCGTCTTCTATTCTCCAATACCAAGCTAAAATTTGGAGAAGAACACTTGGCCGTCTTGGCAGACTCTGCTCTCCTCATGAATATTTGGAGTTTATCCCCTGTCCAATAATCAGCCATTTGCCGCTTGGGGTTCACACCCTGCTGTCTTGGTGCGAGACTTCTTCCAACGATAGCCTAACCATGGGCTCGTCAGCCCAGTAGAACGGCATTGACGGCAAGCCACGAGGGCGCAAACACCCCTGCGAGAGGAAACCATGCAGCAGCCAAACGGGACTGCAGGTGGCGTTGAGCTCACGATGCACACACATCGATGCGCACCTCAGTGTCTGTTTCGGGCGGCATGGGCTGATTGTACAAGCATGGGAGAGCCTTGCAGGCCAGACCCGTGTAAGCTGTGCTGTGGCTGTAGAGACGCGGCGTTCAGTTGCAAAACAACTCACCAAAAAGGGACGCGTTGGCCTCGAGAGTTTCGTCCGTCTCACGCTGGATGCTCAACGGACTGAAAGCTTGAAGCAAGCAAGAGGCTGAAAGCTATCCTCGGTAATGGCGTCGGCCTCCGGCAGAGACCGAGCCGATGGACGTGTTAGCCGCAATGGCAGGGATCCAACGGCACAGCGATCTTGGCGATGACGGCGCCTTCATTTGCGAATATTTTCCTTGCCGATGGCGTTTTGTGGCTCTCTTTGTTGGTACCACGGTTCCGCGCCGATGCCGGAAGGCCACAGGATGGGAACATTGCGTAGGTATCCGTACGCTGATAAATTGGGGGAGCGCTTGTGACGAACGGTCAAGTGTGAATTTCGTTTCCAAGCGGGCGGGCCATGGCAAAAATTGATGGCGTTTTGGCGTTCGTGTCTTGTTGCTGCGGCTCTTTGTGCCAAGCGCCAACAGAGGAGAGAACGGGAACGGGACGAACTAGCGACAGCGGCGGACATGCAGGTTCCCTCATCAGGTTCCCTCACCAGGTCGGGAGCAGTTAGCCTGGGCGAAGTGCTGAAGGGATTCCCTCCCGAGGACCCGCTGGTGAGGGCTTTCCAGAACATCGGACATAGACAAGGGTTGAGGTTGCAAGTTGCGGCTTGCATCGACTTGCATCGACTCTGCAGGGAGGTTTCCTTCATGGACCCCACTGAGGTGGGATTTGCAGGGCAGGTGCAGGGCAGGTGCATTTCTTGTGCGCCTCTTGACTGCTCCTGCCTCTCATTTCTCGTCCACTCAGACTTTTGTGTGCCATGGAAGCCCGAGGGAAGGTGCCATGGTGTGAGTGGGCAGGTGCAGGAACGGAAGGCACCTTGCCCCTGCCACTGCCGTCGCCCGCGTGTCTCTCCTGCCGATTCTATTTCCGGCCCACTGCAGTCCTGAGTTGAATCGTGTCTTGTGCCATGTGTTTTGCTTCTTCTCTGTTCGTTCATCTGAACGACATGAGAAGGATTAATGCACGCCAATAATCATGCTTGATTTTACGCGTGTCTGGAAGAAGTGACCGAGGTGGGACGGATAAGCACCCAAGTTCTAACCTGCCTCCGACTTGACTCGGTCGTTTTCTCTTCTCCTGTCCGACTTTTCACCTGGCTTCATATCGGACTGTTTGTCACCATCAGCGCTTTATTCCCGGTCCCGTTCATTCCCTGGACATTGCGCCTCCAACGGAAGATTGTCCCAAGTCAGCGCTAGTTCAGATCGTGAGCATCGACGCCGTCGGTAACGCTCCGTGAGAAGTCGACCAACCCAGAACTCGAGGCTCAAAACTTCAAGACCCAAGGCTCCACCATCGTATGAGTCCAGCTCCGCCTTGGCTGTCTCAGCGCCTTCCGCAGGCGGAATCGCCGTGTCACACTCCCCGAAAGAACTCCGTCCAGTACGGGATACTTCTTCTGAGAGCCCTGTTCCCAGCACGAATATCGCCACAGGGCTGGTACACTGCAATGTGCGTTTGAAATGACCTCGTGAACCAACATGGCACTGCAGATGCAAGAGAGAAATACCCTCATCACTTGCCTCTCCCCAAAGGTGACCGCGACAAAAAGGAGTTGCGTGAAGCTTCACGTACGGAAAGCTCAGGCACAGACACACACGGAAATCGACGCCTATGCTAGCCAAGACTCAAGAGCCGCGAAGCCAAGCGCCAAGGACGCGATCAAGGTTTTCGATCTGCTAATTCGACGCACATTTCTAGGTTCTCTCTCGGCTCACTTGTACCCATGACAAGCCACCGCTTCCTGGACCCTGATGCAAGCTGTTGGAGATTTTTTGGAGACACCCGGACTTCAAAATCCGATGCCCAGTTGGAGACATGGACTGTGCCCATGATGCCATGATGCGGCGCGTGCAGTGGCTTCCTCCAACTCGCGAGCGAAGGAGGCGTCTCCTTTCACGATAACATACGAGAAAACTCTGCTACTTTTGAAGCAAGACTGGCTAGTTTGGATATGGCTGGCTTCATTATGACCAGCTCGAGAGCTTGGGGAACCGAAGAGAGTTGAGGTCAGGGTCTGGGATGTATAGTATGCTGGGGGGTTGATTTGAAGACTTCCCCCTACAGCTCGTTCCCAGGCCACTGCTGTGCGTCTTGTTGACCCCCTTGTGGACTCGGGACCCGTTTCACTGACTAGTACGCAAGACCCTTGACCTATCATTCTTGTTTTCTGTTCGGCCGAGACCTTGCCCGTCGAAGATACGGTCAAGTTATCCTCGGTTCATCTACGCCCAACTTCAGTCATGTTTGCTCCTTGATGACGCCGGGGGCGTTGTAAACATGAAAGGGGAATTTGCCTTATTCGCCGGATCTGGTAACCTCCATTGACCCGAGTCTTAGGCTGGAAGATTGTGTGTATGACACAATGGATCAGGAAGCAATCCGTCGAGTCGTGGAGAATCACGGAGCATCGTGGATCACAACTTCAATATCCCCTCCTTCTTGATGTCCACAACCTCGGCTGTCAAGAATAATTCTTAAGAATTTTCAAAGCCGGAAATTGCGATACAAGTGCTGATAATATCGCAGAGATAATCGACGTGACTAGAAGCTAGAGCTGACGACGATGCTGCACGACTGACGAATGAACTGAACTTCCCCTTATTGCCCGCATTGGCTCTCTGCCAGCTATTTCAGGCCCGACCAGTTTAGCACTCAAAATGTAGGGGGGTTTCAGAAACGCTTTGCTCGCAGGGAGGGCCTCGCCGGAAGACACGGCAGCGTGTGGCATCCCTTGGAGGACGGAGGTCCCAACTCCTCGAACCCCTTTTGGACGGCCACGATGGGGTTATTTCCAGAGACCATGGGATGACGAGCTTCGAGCGCGACAGACAGCGATGCGCATACTGCTGATACGTGCGGTTCCGCTATTAATCGACTCACTCTTGCGGAGGGTTGAGGGGATCGTCAACTTTGGGGGCAGCGATGATGGGTATCGTGAAGACCCAGGGCGGGACGCGTCGCGAGAGTAATTCCCTCACTCCCGGGACTCGAAGACCGCCGAAAGAAGGGTACCCAGAAGATATCTCGTGGAATCTTTGCGTTGAGACGACGGTCAGCTCGCAGTGGCCGGCTACATTCCGAGGATACCCCTGAATATCGTGAGGTTGGGTTTTTGGACGGTTGAGGAGGGTGGACGGCGGTTTTTCGCGGTTTTGGACGGTTTGAATAGGTATGGGACATGTTTGTGTTGTTTGCGCAATATCATGATGTCTCGACGTAGAGCTTGCTCTTCTCTAGGCCCCTGAGGGTGAGGGTTTGTACGTACTCGCAAACCACGAGACTTTGCTCTGCACCAAGTTCCCTGGGCATGAGCGAGAATCGAATTCTGAAAATTTTGCCATATGATGATGGCCGAAATGGCTGAGGATGGCCGAAGGCTCAACTGTCGTCACTTGGTCTAGGAGTAGAAGACCAAGGTCAACGATGTGGTGATGGCTTCCTCTCGAGGTAAACACTCCGCCCGTACTCCGAGCACAACGTGATTAAGGCCATCTCGAGACCATCATTATCTCATCTTCCAAACTACAGAGATCTCCCCATTACGAAACCCAGATCATTACCCCATACCCACCGAAAAAGGCCGGTGGACGGGCACAGATGAAGCCCTCGCCGGCTCGCGACCATCCCCATGGGGTTCGGTCTCCCCAGAATTTTCCCACGGTTGAGCTTAAATCCCAAGACCCTTTTTTCCTAAAAAACCGTTCTCCCCAGATTTGAAGATTTGCGTGCGATCCACCTAACGAGTTCAGTCAGCGGCTTTTGAGAGTTTGTGGTGTTACCCCTGAATGCGAAGGGAGCGAGGCACGACTTGGAAGACACTCGACGGTTCGGGGCCCAACTCGTCGTAATTCGAGGTAAAACTCATTTTATTAGTTTTCAAATTGTCTTTAGTGTCTCGATACATACTTTTCCTGATCCATGTCAGGTTTCGATGGAGTTCATGCCCAACAATGGATTCGGCGCCCATCGAAGTGAAATAAGCGGCGTATGCAGCGCGGCTTATTTCTATGGACAGGAACAGATAGATCTGCGCGATCTCGTTCTGATGGGGGAATATAAACGATATTTATTATTTCTCCCGAGGTTTCCTTTATGCATCGGTTGGCGTGGATACTTACGTTAGTTAGGTGTCTTTTTTTGCTTCCTGGATACCTCGCCAAGAGACGTACAAATGGAGAGGAAGCCCGGAAGAAGTGAGTATTCTAGAAACACGATTTTCAAGGCAAGTATGCACTCCAAAGAAGGACTTATGGATTGGTAAAAAGACATGAAAATAATGCGACATGTCACCGTTGTGCCAACGGGCATACTCGCACCAAGGCCACAACGAGAACGGTATCTCCTTAACCTGATGCACATCGTCGCATTGAACGGCGGCATACCACACACGTCAAGGTTGCTAAGGCACCACCAAATGATTTCGCCCTGGAACGCCGGGACACCATTCAGTCTCTCGGCTCCAGACGCATAAGTGGATGAGAACGATCATGGCACCTTGACCGGTCCCCCAATGCGTACGACCTGTTGGCGTCACCGGGTGGCATTTTGTGGGTGACTGACTAGTTATAACCATACCAAATTCACCTATTACACAAGAAGACATTCGATACTTCTATGTATAGTGAACCAACAGCTTTCCCCTCATATGACGATTACTGACCTGCGCAACAAACCTCAGCTCGACTATAGATAGAGGGTCTCCGAAGCGCTTCAAACCGCACCTCGGCGAGTTTGTCTACGATATACCACCTTATTTCACTCACAATTGCCGCTTACCATAACTTACGAAATATCACGGAGAACAGTCAAAACGAGAATTTGCCCACAGATTTTATTAATTTCTTATCCACCCCAGAGAATCCAACCCAGGGCATAATTTAAACCAGCGCCGTTCCATCCCTTTCATCCCTTGTCCCCCCCAGCTCCAAATTGCAAGACCATTCCACAACCATCAAGCTCGCGCGTCGTTGTCTAATTTTCGTTTCTGCGAAACCAGTCCTTGTAAAGCGGCACACCTCGCCGAGAATTGCCTCGGCGAGACCAGTCCTCTACAAGCGGTATATACATCACAGAGGGGCTCCCTGACGCGGAAAGGGAGGGTATTTCTTCTATGCAGTGTTGGATTCCTTGAGTAGGCGTCGGTAAAGAGCGGTTGTTGTTTGTGGCAGCGGTTGTGGCAGTGCTTCTCAGTCTTTAGGTCTCCGAATGCTTGTCCTCGTGGCCGTTGTCTTCCCAAACTTTGCTCTCTGGATGTCTTTTGGCTGGTGGTAGGGGATGGGCCGTAGACTGTCTAGGATTCTTGTTATTTATCAACTTTCTCCCCCCCCCCCCCTTTTTTTTTTATAGTCGTGAGGTGGTTGCAGATGTCTTCTCAAACTTTACTCTCTGCAAGTCTTCCAGGCTGGTGGTCAAGGAGGGCCATTGACTTTTGCAGATTTTTCGTTGTTTATCAACATGCTGTTGTTGTTTCGCCGACTATGAGACATCTGCAGAGGTGACTGACAGGAAACTCGCGGCGGACAGGTGAACGGATTTAGATCCAGTTCCTGTTGTTGAGAATGTGTTGGTAACCCATGATCCAATCGATCGGAAGGCGGTGTGGGAGAACTTGGTCAACCGGCCCGTTGTCCCAGCCGGCGTGGCGCACGTCAAAGACGGCCTTGAGCTTGACGACGCTTAGGAAGTAGTCGGCGAGGATCAAGCCGGGCACGAATAGTAGATCCATGGGGTGATGGTAGAAGACGGACCAGGCCGGGACCAGTTTGGACGAGAAGTGCAGGACGGAGATTACAGCCCAGAGAGACGGGTGCTCCTTAGCGAGCGAGGTCAGACCAAAGGTGCTGAAGAAAGCCACGTCGTACTACAACGAAAAGCTGACCATGTCGGCGAGGGCGACGCTGAAGAAGGAATAGGGGTGCTGCCACATCTGCCGGATGAAGAGAGATTGTAGGTTCGACTTGAAGGAGCTGCGGAGGCGGCGCTCGACGTGCGAGAGGCGACTGTGGCGGTCCTTGAGGGGGATCTCGACGCAGTCGTTGCCGGTGGACTGGTAGGCAATATTCCAGCTGTGGGACACGAGCCAGCGGGTGATGAAGTTGTCGTCGCCGGACTGGAAGGGGCCGTTGTTGCTCATGAGGGGGAAGCGCTCGTCCAGGAAGCCGTCGAGGAAGTCGGCGTTGTTCAGGATCTCGGTGCGAATGAGGGAGATCTGCCCGTCCATGTTTTTGATAGTAAAGTTGCATCGGCCCGCGGCAGCCATGTGCTTGAAGTTGCCGGCCTGGTAGGAAAAGTCGGCGAGGCACTGCAGGAACGAAGCTATGGAGAAGCCCGTGACGGAGCGGCGGACGCGCTTGTTGACGGCGACGCCGCCGACGAGGGAGTCGTCAAACGGAGCGACCGCCTTGGCCAGGAAGAAGCGAGGCCAGATGGTGCGGTCGTCGCAGAGGATGGTGATGTTGGTGATGACTAGCGGAATAGCGAGGGCCAGCTGCTCGCGTTTGTTTGCCCAGCGGCGCGCCCCGACGTGGATGTGCTGGTGCGGGAACTCGCCGCGCAGCTGGTCGACCAAGATGTTGAGCCTGTCGCGACGGTGGTCTTCGACAGTCACTAGGTACACCGTGTGGATGTTGTTGTTGAGGATGGAGCGGATCACGGTCAACAGGTACTGGCTGCCGAGATCGGCGATGGGCACGATGACGGAGCAGTCGCTGGCTTCGACAAAGGGGCCATGCTCGTTGACGGGGATGGGCTTGTAGAGGAGGGACTTGACAACGTCGGTGAGGATGCTCGCGTATCTGATGCCAAACAGCGACCAGAACACCACGGCGGCGAGCATCTCGACCGTCTGACGACGGGCCTCGACCCCAACGTCGTAAGCCATGATGGTAGCGCGTCAACGAGGTTGTTTCTTTTTTGTCAAGACGACAATGGGAAGTGATTTGATGGCTCGATGAGCGATAAAATGACTTCTTTTGAGGGCAAAAACTGCGGTTTTGCCGGATGGAATGTTCCTATGGATGCAGTTATTGAAAACAAAGGGAAAACTGGAAAGGCGGGAGGGAAGGGGCTATTCTATAGGATTTTTTTTTTTTGGGGGGGGGGGGGGGGGGGGGTCGAGGGACTATAAACACATTGGGAGAACAGGAGAACAGGACTGTGTGTTCTCGGGAACATAGGAACATGGTGAGGATGTGGTGGGCAGTAGAGGGAGGTATGAACAGTGGTGGGCGGCGTTTGCACCAAGGTCCTTGAGGCATCTCAGGGGCTGGGGGCCGTTTGACAAAGATGGAACAAGATGCAGAACAGCCACGCCTTGATTCATCCTGGTATGACGCGTCGATGAGCATGTTGAAGCGCATTCAGACGGCTTCATCGTCACCTTGGTGTTTGTGAGGATATCTGGTTCGTCTGGCAACTTGAAGCTGTTCGGGCCGTCGGCATTCAGGGGCTAGGGGCTGAACAGGACCGAGAGTAGTCGATGCGGCGGTGATGGCAGCACTTTTTGGAGAAATCTATATACCAAAGTAATTGAACCTAGATATACTCATCAGAATCTCCTCCTTCAATGTTGCTCGTACAACAAGTGCTGTCCATTGGTGGGATTCAGCAGCCCACCAACCTGCATGCGGGACTAACTCGTCCATGCAGCTTATTTCAACGGCTGCATGACCTGTCATTATTCAGCATATGTACTCCTCTGTTCATCCCATGTCGCATACATGCATACTTACACGTTCACCGTTGACTCGCAGTGGCACCATCTGACAGCGACCGGCCGAGTGGCTGGACTGTTCCTCCGGTCTATGCCCGACGGCCGATGCGGAAATCAGAGGCCAAGACGACTCCGGACTAGGGTGACATCGGAAGGGCGTGCCGTCGCCACGTGAGCGTTCCTCATCTCATCGGCTATCCTTTCTCGGCTGTTGGGACCGCGGCTGAGGAACGATTCTCTGACAGCTGCTCTGATGGCTTCCTCAAGGCTTGTCCGGACAATGAACTGAGCCACAACGACCCGATCCTTACCGATGACAAACGCCTTTGGCCAGGATTCTCTCAGATTCATCACGATGCCAAGCCCGCCAAAACCTTGACAGCCTTATATCCGAACCCCATTCCCGATGCTCAACTTGGATTCTAAATGCAACCGGCTGCCCCCCCTCCCCCCCCGAGTCCGACCCGGTTTCTGCAACCCACTTGCGAGCGAAGCCGGGGTCAGGGTCATCTGAGCGGAAATGGGGGGAGGGGATGGCCCCGTTGTTCGAGTTTTTCAGCCATTGGAGTGTCATAAACAGGCTGGATCCCCTTGTCTGAGCTGGATCCCTGTTTTCTCATCTTCCCCGGATTTGAGGAAGAGACATTGTTGTTGTTGTTGCTTTGTCTTATACTAGCCTACTTACACCAGCAATGGACGAGAAGAGAGCCTCAACTAACCTCAACCGGGACCGGGACCGGGACCAAGATGACCTCGACAGCCCAGACACGGCGACTCTGCACGGCGACTCCGTCATCAGACCGGTCCGAGAACCCGACACGTACGGGCCCGAACCGTCCCCCGAAGACGGCCCCTTCTCGGCCGAGAGCAACTCCTCTTCTCCTCCCCCTCCGCCAAACGGGGGCTACGGCTGGGTGTGCACCGCCTGCGTGGCCATCATTAACGGCCACACCTGGGGCCTCAACTCGAGCTACGGCGTCTTCCTGGCGCACTACCTCGCCAACGACACCTTCCCCGGCGCCGACTCGCTCGACTACGCCTTTGTCGGGTCCCTGAGCGTCAGCTGCGCGCTGCTCGTCTCGCCGCTGGCTACCCTGGCGGTGCGCGAGATGGGCACGCGGCCGACCCTGTTTGTCGGCGTTGTTGTTGAAGGCGCGAGTCTGATTTGCGCGAGCTTTGCCAGCAAGATCTGGCACCTGTTCCTCACACAGGGGATCATGTTCGGCGTCGGCATGGGCTTCCTCTTCGTGCCGAGCGTGGGCCTCGTGCCGCAGTGGTTCACGACCCGGCGGTCGCTGGCCAACGGCATCTCGGCCGCTGGGTCCGGGCTCGGCGGGCTGCTGTACTCGTTGGCAAGCGGCGCCATGATCAAGCGGCTCGGGCTCGCGTGGTCGTTTCGCGTGCTCGGGATCCTGGTCGTCGTGGTTAATACCATCTGCACGCTTCTGGTCAGAGACCGCAACAAGATCATCGGGTCGCGCCAGGCGCCCTTTGATATCTCGCTATTCAAGCGGCCCGAGTACCTCTTGTTGCTGGCCTACGGCTGGTTCAGCATGCTGGGGTACATTGTGCTCATCTTCAGCCTGGCCAACTACGCCAACGAGGTTGGGCTGGACGCTTCGCAGGCTGCTTTGGTGAGCGCCCTGTTCAACTTGGGACAAGCACTGGGTCGCCCCTTTATCGGATACTTTAGCGACCGAACCGGACGCATCAACATGGCGTGCTGGACCACCTTCTCCGCCGCCATCCTCACCTTCTCCCTCTGGATCAACGGCCACGTCTTCGGCGTGCTCATCCTCTTCACCATTATCGGCGGCGCCGTAGCCGGAACCTTCTGGGCCACCATCGCTCCCGTGACGGCCGAAGTGGTCGGCCTCGCCGACGTGCCCGCCGCGCTGAACCTCGTGTGGCTGGTCATCGTGCTGCCGTGCACTTTCAGCGAGCCCATCGCCCTGGAGATTGTGGCCGGCACGGGCGAGTACATTGGCACGCAGCTGTTTGTCGGCTTCATGTATGTCACGGCTGGCTTGAGCCTGATTGTGCTGCGCGGGTGGAAGATTGGCGAGATTGCAGAGGTGGCGAGGCAGACGCACCAGGACCCGAGCAGTGTGCAGCGGGTCATGACGGCGAATAGCGAGGCTGTCAGTGTCAAGAGTAGGATGGTGGGACGGAAGAGGATGCTTGCCGATTGCTATAAGCCGGGACGGGTGTAGCTGAAGAGAGATTATTGTGGTTCTAAGTTGACTGGAAACTAAGCTAGTTGATTTATTTTTGCTATGCTCTTGTACATCATGAGGCGTGTAAGAGCGGCGTGTTCTGCCTCACCAACAGGAGAGTGAAACTATGAATACTGTATTTACGACCTGGATTGTACATAAAGAAAATTATAAGAATTATTAATTTTTATTGATGCCATGCTCTATTTAGCCCAATAGGTTCAAGTCCTCATAGTGCCGCGATTAGATCATTAGCTGGAGTGCGTCTCTGTTTCTGAACAAGACTCAACTATTCCCAGAGGTATGTTTTTCGCCCTTGAATCATTTGAATTGGATCATGCATGTGTTCCCGGACAGGACTTGAGTGTTCTGAGAGTTGTCTTCTCAGCCCCCTGAAGCATCGAGTTGGATTGCGTTCGTGTTCCTGGACAAGACTAGACTGTTCTGAGATATGTGTTCTTCGCCCCTTGGATCCTTAGATTGCCGAGAAATTCCGTAGCTATATGTTCCGGAACAGGCATTAAATAGACAGAGTCATACTATGAACACCAATGCCTTGTCTAGAGGCGGCACCAGGAACGTGTTCAATAATGGTCAAGTGTAGACTGAGAGCTTGGGAGGCCTTGGAGGCTCAGTTTTTCTAAATTGTGTTGATTTTAAGTGTAATCCTGGATAAATATTTCTAAAATTAATACCTTTTTGTAATATTCCCTTCCTCCATTATATTTAACACTCAATGAACTCCATGAAGGTAGCTCCCTGGCCTGTCCATTGGAAAAAACGGACAAGTTAGCTGTGAATCCAAAGGTTGGATTGCCGGAACTAGAGAAAGCAGTTATTACCCCGGACTCGGATCATAAGCTGGTCTGATCCCGTATAACACCACGGCTAGGAGGAGGTGATGCCGTGGTGAAAAACTGGAGGTTGCCACTCCATAATGGTAGAAGGCAGAAATAGCTTAAGTTGCTCAAATAAAGTCGCCAAGAATGGCACCGTTGCATTATACGAGCCTATTTTTGTTTTAAGCTTCGAGTCAAGGGCCAGATGACGGTGTATCTTGGCCCGATGGTCTGATCTTGTTTTGGCTGACCTGCTCTCTCTACATCGCTCCAGACCACATCCAAGACCAAGAAGGATGGATCCTTGGTCGCGTAGGAATACCACAGAGGAATACTTTGATACAGGCCGTGGATTGTCCCTCCACCTCACGACCAACCCCTAAATTGAAAATGACAACCAGATTCGTAGGCATATACTTCTAAGGTCTGCCTTTCACGTTTCCGAAAGAGATTCTGGGCGAGACCTCTCCGTGCTCATCCAGAGCTAACACACGGGGAATACTGCTCAAAGAAGAGCTCTCCGAGTCCCTCCATGATAAGTGAACGGACAGTGCCCTTTCGCTGATGCTCAATCAGAATGCAATCATGTTCAGGCTACCAGAAAGAAGAAAGGAAACTGAAATGGGGACCTCACTGCCTGAGAAGGTATAAAGTAGCCTGATCTCCCACCTCCTGAACTAGTTCCTCACCATCAACCATCTCAAACCCACCATGAAGCCAACTCTCCTCCTCGTCGCCTGCCAAAACCAAGCTCACACCATTCTCGTCTCCTTCGGAGTCGACGGCACTAACAACGGCGTCTCGTACGGCGTCCGCACCGCCTCCTACGGCGGCCCCATCGCCAAACGTCTCCTCCCCCTCGCTTGCCTGCGACGGCGCCCAACCCGACCACCCCAACCGACCAAGGTCCTCGACGTGACCACCCGGCTCGACCGTCTACGCCATCTGGCGATACACGCTGTGCTCGGGTCCGGTCGACGTCATAGACGCTCACGCACCTGGGGCCGACCATGGCGTGCTTGAAGAAGGTGGACAATGCCGTCACGGCTGAGAGCGCGGGGAATGGCTGGTTCAAGATTCAGGAGGATGGGTTGGATGATGAGGGGGGTGGGGGACGAGTAGGGTTATTGAGGCGGAGGGGAGGTATCCCATTGTCGTTCCCAAGTGTATCGAGCCTGGCAACTATCTCCTGCGGGCCGAGATGGTGGCGCTGCATGCCGCGAGTGCGTATCCTGGTGCGAAGTTCTATATCGAGTGTGCCCAGATCAACGTCTTGGGGTCAGATGGGTCCAAGAGTCCCAGCACGGCGAGCTTGCCTAGCGCCTATGATGTGAGTGTTTGATGTCTTGCCGAAGATGTGAATGAGTCTCGCTGACAGTGATTAGGGATCTGACCTCGGAATCACCATCAACATCTAATGGCCTTCGGTGACGAACTATGAGATCCCGGGCCGGATGTCTTTACTTGTGATGCGGGCGGGCTTGCATGCCGGGCTTTATTAGTATGCATCGAGTAGGATGGAGATGCCATGGCTCATCGAGTAAGGGTGCTTGGAAGTCCAGTCCTCGTGTCGTAATTGATTGAGAGTCTCGCCGTGTCTATCTACGAGTGTTAGTCCGAGTGCAACAACGATTGATCTACTAATAATTCATCCCATTGCCCTGCCAAAAATAGGTCCTGACGACGGTCCACGTGGACTGTCAAGCCCCTCCGTAGTGATACGGCTCAACACCAATCCTCGTCGCGCTTTTGTCACTCCTCGCCGTGAAGGATGAGGGGGAATCGATCCAATTGGCGGGCCCAAAAGTCTCTCTTGGGATGCATCAGCGCCCAGCTGAGGCTGCTTTACCCCGCTCCTCTTGGCGGTGATTGACTGACGGGCTTCATGTTTTTATTGCTCATCGTGCCAATCATGACGGAGGCAATGCAATGCGAGAAATACATGGCGCCTTGTTATGACCCTTTGCAGATGCCGCGTTGTGTCTTGCACCTTTGTCTTCCATCGTGTTTTGTCTCCATCCGTCGGCTACTTTTACTACCACTCAGCAGCGCCCACCATGGCCAACTTACTACTTCGCGTCTTTACCTTTGTCCTCTTCTGGACCGTTGCCTGCGCCCATGGCGGCAAGTCTCTCGGCGAAGAGCTTCAGGCGCGCCAGGTCTTTGCGCGCGAGAACCAGATGGACCTCCGCCACTGCGCCGACAAGTTTGAGCGGGATGGCCTCTACGATCGCGCTTTCGAACGCCGAGCTCAGATGTGGAACGACCTGAAGAAGAAGAGCCAAGTCCCCGGTACGTTTGTTTAAGCTTGCCCAAGACCAAAACATGCCTTGGTGTGATGCTAACGCACTTAAAGATGGGAGTTCAAAGAACCGCCAGGCACGCCATGACATGTTCGACTTTTCCACTCATGATTTTAGCATCTTGTCGACTCGAAGACATGGATGTGTGCTTCACCCGGAACTGACCGAGGGGCCATACTGTGAGTACCCAACCCAACATATAGCATCGGCTGACAACCCAAGATGTCGAGGGAGAAAAGGTCCGCAGTGATCTCGTCGACGGCCAAGACGGCGTCCTTCTCCTCCTTGACTTCCAAATCGTCGACTCGGAGACATGTAGCCCGGTCGAGGGCGTCTATGTCGAGATCTGGTGTATGTCATGAGCTTCACCCTTCCTTGTTTGACTAACGTGTGCAGTCACAAACGCCACCGGCGTGTACTCGGGCGTCGTCGCCGGCGACAACGGCTCCGGCAAAGACGACCCCGGCAACGCCTACACGTCCTTCAACCGCGGAGCCCAAAAGACGGCCAGAGACGGCGTCGTCTTCTTCCAATCCATCTTCCCGGGCCACTACGCAGGCCGCGCCCCCCACGTGCATGTCATGACGCACATTGATCCCGAGATTGACCATGACGGCGCCATCGTCGGCACTCGCGCGACGCACATTGGGCAGCTCTTCTTCGACCAGACGCTGATCTTGGATGTGGAGAAGCAGCCGGCGTACTCGACCAACAAGAAGGAGCTGACGCTGAACGGCGACGACTACTACTTCCGAGAGGCCTTGCGGACTTCGGACCCTATTATGCCGTGGATGGGGCTGCAGTGGCCGGGCTACGACCACGCTATTCTGAGCTGGATGCCAATTGGAGTGAATATGTCGTATGTGAGGGAGGTGTCTGTGGCTGCCACGTTGAAGCCGAAGCCAACGGATGGATGAGGAGAATGGTTGGATTGGGGCGCCTGAGAGGGCGAAATGAATCACATTTCTTGATAAAGTTCCTACGAAATTGAACAGAAAGTATCAGAAAATACTGAATTTTGCCAATGGCAGAACAGAGCGAAATGATGAAGCAGACTTGGGAGCGACCAGTCGGTAACCATTAGCGAAGCCACGTGACCTGGCGTCAGCACTCGACGCGCCCCTGGCCCCGCCGGAGTTCGCGACCTTGAACAAACGTCATCCTTCGCCATGCGCCGAGTTTGACCTCAGGGATGTGGCTCTTGGACTCTGAAGCTTTTCCGGGTAAGATGAAGACTTTCTTAAGCATTGCGCTTATACTGACCATTTCATAGACCGCAGGTTATGGCTCCGGCCGGGAAAAAAGTACCTGTTCGGCCGGACCGCAGCAGAGCGTGAGTATCGCTTTCGCTATCCGTACAGTTCGAAGCTGACACGTTCATCAGCCGGCCAGGTCGCAATATCCCACATCACCATATCGAGACGACATTTGACCATTACCGTCGACGATGTACAGAAAGACCACGCGTATCGCCCTTCCAGCCGATCCACCCTCACTCTCGAAGACCTGAAGACGAAGACTGGAACCACTGTCAATGGCAAGAAGATCAAGAACAAGCAATACGTAGTGCAGGGGGACAACGCCGAGTTCACGATGGGGAAATGCCCTCATAAATTTCGGTATGCATGGTCCCCGATATGCTAGCTTTGCTAATTCCTCTAGCATCACCTGGAGCCCCGTCGTCTTTTCATTCTCCTTTACGAAGAAAGAGCTGCAAAAGAACCCCCTTGAGCAACTTCAGGAGAAATTCGAACCGCTAGACATCAAGCTCATGACCGACTACGTCGAGGCCACCACGCACGTCATTTCCAAAAAGCGGAACACTGCAAAGGGACTACAAGCCCTGATCAATGGAGGACATATTGTCAACGAGTCCTACCTCGATGCTATCGTTGAGGCTTGCGCCATACCTGATGTCCCAACCGACTCAAGTCCTCTGGAGAATGATTTTGATGCACACTGGCCAGATGCGATGCAGCATCTCCCGCCACCTGGTGGAGAGCCTGTACAACGCCCCGACTCCGCCTACGCTCCCGACCCGGAAAGGAGGGGTATATTCGAGGGATACACTTTCATATTCTATGAAAAGTCTCAGTACACCAACCTTCTAGCCCCAATTACCAGTGGAGGCGGCAAGGCTTTGCTGGGTGACGTTGTCCCCAAGGATACCAGTGTGGACGAGTTTGTGCAGTATGTGAAGGGGGTCGCGGGCGAAAAGGGTCTCGGAGCCTTTGATGACGGAAGTGAGGGTAAAGGTGTCGTGCTGGTCAGATACCTGCCATCCAAAGGAGATTTTCTGGACTGGTACACTGAATTCCTGACGGCTGTGTCTCTTCGACTGGACCATCGTCCTATCGAGCAGAGCGAGTTTCTGGAAGCCATCCTCGGCAAGGACGCGAACATTCTTCGACGGCCACTTGAGGTGGAGTCTACGCCAAATACACAAGAGCCCACCGCAGAGGTCCAGCCAGTGCCGGAGAGAGTTGATGTCAATGTTGGGCCAGAGGCCCCAGCCGCCGAACCTGTTGAAGAGACTCAAGCTGCTCCTAGAAGGGGTAGAGCCCGAAGGACAGTGAAGAGGCGTTTCGCGGGTTTCGACGATGAAGCAGACATCGACATGGACGATAAACCACCACCCCCTGTTTCAGCTCCTACTCCGCTGAGCCAGCCTCCAGTCGAGGAAGAGGGATTGTTTGTATCACAGGATCCCAACCCCCCACAGCCCTTGGAACCGGGCCAAATCGCGAGGCGATCACAAAGAAAGCGACATGCCTCACCGTTGCCAGAAGATGACTTGATGGAAGGCATGGCGCCGGCAGTCGCAAAGTTCAAGAGGGTACGACTCGAAATGGGAGAGGACGTCGATGCATCACCCGAACCTGAAAAGCCCGCCGAGCCCGCCAAGCCAGAACCCCAAAAGAAGATCAAGAAGGAATTTGACATTCTGGCCATGGCGGCGCGAAATCGAGAGCAAGAGGAAGCCCGAGCCCGGGCAGAAAAGGAGGACCTGGCCAATCTTCCCGACGACGTCGACCTGTCGGAGATTCGCAGGCTGAATATTGTGGAGGTTATGGAGCTGCGCGCCCCAGCACCGCAGACCAGGTCGCGGGAAGTCGACATTGCCAGCGGGCGATGGAACCCGAAATGGAACGGGATGAAGAACTTCAAGAAGTTTAGGTCCCGGGGAGAGGTCACCGGCAGACCTGTCACAAAGGTCATTGTGCCCTTGACCGAGGCGAAGACCAAGGAATTCGGCGTGGGCGACGACTACTGGCTCGAAGACGAGGACACCCAGCGGAGGAAGAAGCAGACGAGCCAGGGTTCCGGCGGCATTGAGTCGGAGGCCTCGGCGCCGCAGCCGGCCGCCGCCCCTTCGCCGAAGCGCCCGGCTCCCAGGAGGACCATTGGCGTGGTCCTGTCCGATAGCAGCGACGAGGAAGCTGCCCCAACGCAAGATGTCGAGCTGACGACGCGAACGCGGACCCGAGGCGCGGCGTCGCAGCAGCAGCGCGCCTCGAGGAGTCAGTCGTCGCGGGTGGCCAGTCAGGGAAGCAAGAGGGCCGCGCCGGAGCCGGCTAAGGAACAGGCTCCAAAGCGGCAGCGGCAGGCTCGCAAGCCAATAACCATTGCGGATAGTGACGACAGCGACGATGAGCTCAAGTTCAGGTTTGGGAAGAGGCGATAGAACCAGCTCATGTTTCAGGGGTATCTTTCGAACTTATGTACGTCTATTCTAATGATGGGACTTTCTTACATTCGCATGAACGCTGCTAGCCCTCTTGTAACACCTTTCCAAAATCTATGACTACCTGGAGGATTCTATGTTTAGTCCATCTGATCCATCTCGCTCACCTCGGACTCCTCGACCAGGAGCCCAACCAGGCACGCAGACAACATGGTCTCGTAGTTGACCCAAGGATGAACCTCGCCAAACAACTTTGTCGCATCCCTCGCAGCACCGCGCATCAGCTCGGGAACACCGCCGGGATGGAACTCGGCATAGGGCGTAACGTTGTAAACCTTGCCGTTGAGGGCCATCCACGCGTCCTTGCCCTTGCGGCCGGTCATGCGCTTCAGCATGGACGGCGTGACGCGCAGGTACGGAGTGGCGGCATCGACGCCGCGCAGGTCGGCGTTGGGGCCCGAGATGCGAGCCCAGTCGAGGGGGGAGTGGCCCGGGGTGAGGAGGACCTTGCGGCTAGGCTTGGACGGCTTGGAGGAGTGGGTGGGAGGCGGGGCGAGGCCCGAAGAGGACGGAGGAGCCAGTCCGCCGCGGTTTGGGGTCGGGCCACGGGCGCGCTGGGCGGAGTTGGCGGCGGGGAACTGGGCGAGGGTCGGAGGCCGGCTTGGGGGAGGAGGCATGGAGCCCAGGGCGGGCATGCGTCCCACGGGCGGAGGAGGAGGAGGAGGAGGGGGCATCATGCGATTTGGGGGAAGTAGAGGGCCGGCGCCGAGGGTGGGGCCCCGAGCCACGGCCGGGGCGCGGACGGGAACGGGAGGAGCGATTCGGGGGGCAGGGGCCGCGGGATTCGCCGGTGGTGCGGGCGGCTCGAGCGAGAAGCTAGGAACGGGGATGGAGGGCCCGTCTACCGGGCCAGCCTTGGGAGTGGTCTGTTCGTCGAGCTGGACGAGAGTTGGCGGCTGGACGAAGGGAGGCAGCGGCGGGGGCGGCATCGCGACAGCGTCATGCTGCTGCTGCTTCGGCTCATCATGGTTCGGGCCAGTGAGTGACACTTTGGGCGGCTGACGCTGGCCAGGGTCGGAGGCGGACGGAGAAGAGGCCGCTGTGGTGGCCTGGTCAGAGCCCGGTTCAGCCCGCCTCCCCGGTTCCACCTCGTGATGCGACGACGAGGCCTCGCCAACGTTTGCTTTTGGCTTGTCGTCAGCAGCAGGGCCGGTGATTGCGCCTGGGTTGCCACCCCTCCAGCGCAAGATGATCTGGAGGGGAGTCAGCACCCATGGGGGAGGGCGCACGACGACCCAGACGACGGACGCGACGATTAGCGATATCCCGATAAGGCCCATGGCTGCGTGCGTTCCAAGGAGAGACCCCAAAGGAGAGACCCCCAAGGAGCGAACGGGGGGGCCAACCCAGCAGATCTGAGCTGCTAGATACGTAGCAGAGAAAGGCTCAGGGCTTCCTACCTAGTGAGGATCCGGGAGAGGAGAGGGCGACGGAGGGGTCGGCGAGGCTTTGCGGCTGGAAATGGTGGGTTGTGGAATGGTTATTGCAGCATCATCGACTCATCGAGCCACTTGTTTTGCGGGAGTGTATCGTCCTGTGGCAGG
This sequence comes from Thelonectria discophora, assembly GCA_911649645.1. Lineage (NCBI taxonomy): Eukaryota > Fungi > Ascomycota > Sordariomycetes > Hypocreales > Nectriaceae > Thelonectria > Thelonectria discophora. The sequence goes on along the minus strand of CAJVRK010000008.1, from coordinate 1,835,554 downwards.
CCGAGTTTTTTTCCGTGTGATTGAACAAAGGGGATTAAGGACGGAGCAATTCGCTTAGCGCGTCATCTGCGGACGAGCCTCGGGAGCCTCCAGGCAGCGTCGATATGTCAGCGGGATTGATGAAACCTCATTAGGGTCCGAATGATGAGGGCGTGAGGCCGAGGGAGAAAAAGCCTGGGAGCACCCGAAAAGCTGGACTCTCGGCTGCCAATGAATCCCCGCCAACCTGACGTCGCGTCTCAAAACTGGAAACTGGAGTGTCTAGCCTCCAGGGCGCCTGCCACACTTTTTTTCCAGGGCACGCCGCACCTTCCTTGCTTCCCCATATTCGTAGGCGGAAAGGGCAAAGTGTCGGGCACAATTTTTTGAATATTTTTGGTGGGGGCGGGTTATTTTTGGATTTCTTCTCTCCCAACTGCTGGGCTCTGGCACGTCCAGGCTGAGACGGCGATTGCCATGATCTTCATCAGCTTGCATTGTGTTTTGTTTGATCTCAACTGTTTGTTTTGTTTCATCCGTCTCCTTTGCGTAATCAACGCAGTTCTTTCGTCCCGCGTCGAGGCCTCGGCCATGATCAAATCACAGACGACGACCTGCACGCGGCTGCATGCGCGAGCAGCACCCTGCTTCGACGCCCGCGACCCCGGCCTGGAGCTGAGTCGTCATGCCACACGGCTGTCTTGGCTCGGATGGCCCGTTAACGAAGTGGGGTGTAAGTCGTATTCGTACGCACACATTCCCATATCCAGCTAACATTTGGGCGAATGTCCGATTAGAACTCGAAGTTAGGTGACAGGCCATCTTTCAAATATCCTTTTGCGGCCAAGTGGCCAGCAAATGGGGGCAAAAATAGCCGAATAGGCTTAGATGTCTGTGTATATTTCATTCTAATCTGGTATGCTTCATTTTTGTCTGCGTATGGGAGGCAAGCAACGGAGACTCGAGTCCATCTTGTGGATCTAGCGCCAGGGACTCAGGCAGTTCGCTGTCCCTCCCGTTGAACTTGTGGACGAGGCGGTATGGGCATGAACAAGTCATAATCGGCAGAAATGACGCTTGCGAACCCGGCATCGGGGAACGCATTCGAGGCCTCAGCTTGGGATGACTGTCAAGGATGGCTCGAGGAAGCCTTCGACGCAGATCCTTGTTGGATTCACGGGATAACAGAAGTCCTATAATAACACCTCGAGGGAATTGGCCTCGAAGGAGGGGCGAATTGTCAAATCATAGTCATCGTGGGGTGTGAAGGTGGTATTGACTGGTTTCTTTCTTTCATTTTTTTTTTTTTTTTTTGATTGTGCCACCTCGAGTCATAGTCGAAATGAAATGAAATCAATGCATCGAATGTTAAGTCAAGCAGCTCTTGACTCCTCACGGCAAAGTACCAAGCTCTGCATCCAGCTCTGCCTTCAGCTCTCCATCCCTCCGTCAGCCTGACAAGACGGTGAGAAGAATCCCTTCTCCAAAATCTTGGCAGGGATTTCCGCTCCGTAATGGCACGGCCTCGGGGGTTCCATTGGATTGTGGGATTCGCTTTGGGCCAACGCCGGAAGCCCAGGCGAGGCCAGACGAGGGACGGCAAACGGGCATGGGCTCCAATCTTTCGTCGCGACTTTTCCCTTTTGTCGCTTGTGCTTTGCTGGCTTCCCTTATTCAAATCCCGTCCTCCTCCCGCCTCTCTTTCAGACCGCCTCCTCCACTCCTCCGATTTTCTCTTCCCGCCCCCGCCTCCTCTTTCCTCCTTCCTCTGCTTCTTCTCTCCTCGCGCTCCAGCTTCGTCCCTAGAGGAATTACTTGTCTCGTCTTTTCAGTTCCGTTCCAATATATCGCCCTGCCGTCGTTCGTTGCCCGTTGGCCCGCTCTCCAACACAAATCATCATCTCGTTGGCTGCAGGTCGACAGGTTTTATTTACTTCTTCCGTCCGAGCCCACCCACCACCAAGTCTTCAGGGCACCAAGAGAAACGCCAGGCTCTGTGGTTTGAGCTTCCAGGGGACACCCAGGGACCCTTGGACCACTGAGGCACCCGAAGCCCCCCCCCCCCTTAACCTAAAATTGTCCCTCCTCATGCCCGCCAGCCAGTAAAAAGCCTCGCACCGGGTCCCCGTGCTCCCGTGCACCGGGTCAGGACGTCAGAATGCGCACCATCAATTCTTCGTCCATCAACAACATCAACAACACCTCGACTTCTGCCTCGGCCTTTGACTCCGCGGCCAAGCGCATTCGCCCCGACGCGGCCTCCTCCAGATCCTTCTCGGCTTCCGCTGCCGCTGCCGCCCACGATAGCCTCACCGTCAAGCGCCTCGTCACCGCCAAGTCGTCTCCGAAGTCCCCCGTCGCTCCCTCTCCCCAGGCCCGCCGTCGCTTCCCCTCCGCCCCCGTATCTCTCGCCTCCGACTCTCGCCCGCCTCCGCCGTCCGGCTATCACGATCACAAGCAGCAGCAACATGTCCTGGCCTTGACCGCCACTACTACGCGTTCCACCTCCGCCTCCAAGATGCCGCCCGACTCCAGGCCGCGTCCCCCTCAACTGAGTGCCGCTGCCGCGAAGAACATTGGACGAACCCCCTTGACACCCAAGATTGCCACTAAAGGAGCTCCCCTTGCACGAAGGACTCGAGACGACGGTACTTCTACTCCTCGAATTGGCAGCCGCCAAAGCACTAATAGCACCCCCAATGGCACCCCCAACCCAGAGAGAGGCCACGATGGCTGGGACCCGAGAGCTGCTCTCGCCATCGACTCTAACAGAGGGGCGGAATCTCCTGGGGAACCTGCAGACTCCAAGTTCTTCTATGCCAGCGATGCTCGACCAGCCTCGCAACCCCCCTCCCGACCTCCCTCTGCCGCTCCAAAGTCGTCGACATTCTTCTACGCGAACAAGGTGCCTGCTGAATCCAAGCGAGCCATGAGCCCTCCTATAAAGTCGAACTTCACCCCGATATTGGCAACTCCTCCCGAACCCACCCAATCCAAGTTCTTCTATGCGAGCGGCACTCCCGAGACATCCTCGAACCCTAACCTTCAGAATGGACCACCTTCATCTGGCTCATCCGGCTCTCGGGCAATGAATGGACGACCAAGCACGAGTGGTTCTGCCGCAGCCTCCGCATATGCAATGCCTCCGCGACCTATTTCCCCAGTCAAGATGCTACAACAACACAATCCTCCCCCGATCCTTAAGAACTCGACAACCCCCGGGCTCCATAGCAGGGCTCAGCTCAGTTCGTCCCAATTCGTTTCGACGCCTCCCATTTCGAAGAGACGTATCAGCATCGATTCAGCACCCAGGGGGTATAGGGGACACGCCAGAACGAGCAGCATCCCTAGCATTCCCAGCATCGACGGGAATTCACCCAGAGTTACCTTGTCACCACCTCCTCAGTTTTCCGAACCATCATCACCACCAGCAAGCCCTATCGCGACCCAACCAGTCATGACCATGGCTTCCATTCTCCAAGCCGCAGAAGAATTTGGTGAAGAAGATGATGATGCTCCGTCCCCAGACATCCAGAGCCCGACCAAATCAACCCACACCCCCCACACCTCAGACCCTCTGACTGAACTGGTCGCCAACGCTCGAAGGGAACGCAAAGTTCAGGATCTTGAAATCACCAATGCTTCCCTTGAAGCCATCAACCGCACTCTTGAGAGACAACTTCGCAAACAAACTGCCGAGATACGCAGATACCGCCGATTGTCGAGGGCCGGCCACTTGGCTGTGGCCTCGGAAGCGTCCAGTCGAGTCCCCTCGCAAACCCTGGCCGATATCCCAATTAGCATCACAGAAGACCTGAGCGAAGACGACGACGACGACTCAATCATGTCAGAGGACGAACCCGACTCGTTTGATGATTCCGAACTATCTAGTGCCGAGTTGGTCTCCGCGGCCGACCGCGAATCCGCCGTTGACAAGACGGACAAGATCGAGAAAACCGACAAAACCGACGAGAATACCAAGGACGACAAGGACGACAAGGACGACAAGGTGACTGTACGCCGAAAACGGGATGAACGCCGTCTGCAGTTGGACCTCACCAAGCACCACGAACTTTTGGTTGACAGCCAAAAGATCAACCAGAGCCTGAAACGCTGCCTGAACTGGACAGAGGTTCTGATCAAGGAAGGCCAGAAGGCCCTCGAATACAAAGTCTCGGTGTCGGATGTCAAGTTTGGCGGCCACATTCTTGCTCCTCCCGACGAAGACGACGGCGTCTCCCAGCTTGGTTCGGAGCTTTTAGAGACTCTGGATCTTGAATTGGAACCCTTGCCAAACTGGGAGAAGAGCTCGCAGGACCGTGATAGCGGCATCGAACTGCAAGCCGAAATCGTCTAAGCCGCTTCACTTTTCATGTTCATTTTTTTTTTTTCTTTTTGGCGTACATACGGAACACGGCGAATGCCGACACACTCACCACTCTCGTTTCCCCCTTGATAGCATCTTGACCAAGCCATCGACACGGCCCAACACCTACACACCTACACACCTACAAGGGGGACACATGCATACAAGGCGTTTCTCTATTTTCTTCCTCTTTTCGTCCTCATCTCAGCGGGATGCATTGTTAACCAGCAATGCTCCTTTCATTCTCTTTCTTTCGACCGGACCTCGATGTTAGACCTGATCAAAGGGCCATATGAGAGGGAGGTATTTCACACAACCTCGGCGAATAATGTGGCCATGACTCGAATCACTCACGTCTGGAGTTCGGTTATTTTTTTCTCAGAGCTCTTTTCAGGGGGTTCCTCCCTTTTTTTTTTTTTTTTTTGTCTCTTGTCCTTTCTTTCTTCCTTCCTTCTTTCTCTACTTTCATTTATGGTCCTGTTTTGTTTTTTTGAGGATATATACAACAGATACCCCGAGAGAAACTCACGTGCTGGCGAGCCAAACAAACAAAAAAGAAGAATTGGTGCACGGAATGGTACAATGCAGATGGGAAGATGGTGTATGGTTTTTCTAGTTTTTTAAAACAAAATGAGCGGGTGGTAAAACGCGCGTGGAGAGGGAGAGGGTGGGATGAGATGGATATCAATCTTCGAATGGCTCGTCGTGCTAGCTCCTGATCAAGGTAGCTGGATAGACTAGAGAAAGCTTTCTTGTTTGTGAATAGAAATCCACAAGACGGGAAAATTACAGAACATTATCATGGTCAACCTGTGTATAGGTATATAAGGCTGCTCGTGTGTCCAATTTACATGGTCTCGACCTGTGTGTATTCAAGTCTACTCGTGTTGCATGTCTGCATGGTTGTCGTTCAACCTGTCAGTGATCTCAGGTTTTGGGAGAATGGACCCGGTCCTCGAAGCGTTCAGGCCGATGGGCATATATACATGATGGGATTTGGGAGAAAAGAGGCCGCTGATTGAGGAATAAAAGGGTAATAGGGGGTTTGTCATGAAAATTATGTCTAAAAAAAAAATCGTTGCCGGCCGTCTTGGTGTCCTCACATCGCTGTCTATGACTTTCTTCTTCCGACATCCCATTTCATCGTTTCCATCCTGACTTTTTCTGTCCTTTGTCGCTTTCGTGGGAGGAGGGGGAGGAGTTTCAAACGCTCATGTTCCAAAAACACATGCTCTCAAGCCGCCGGGGCCCTAGGCACGTTGGGGGCGTCGGCCGCCACCTTTTCGGCGGCCTTCTTGTGCTTATGCTCCTTCTTCTTCTTGCCGTCCTCTTCCTTGTCCTTCTTCCTAGCCGCCTCAGCGACGAGCTGCTCGAAGACGAGGTAGTCGCCCTCCTCCTCGGGAGTGCGCTCGGCCTAGAGAAACGAGTGTTAGTGCATGAAAAGTCTGGAGTGGTTGGTGCTCAACGTACCTTGAGGAAAACGTCTCCGACCAAGATGAGAGCCTGCGCGCGCTCTAGACGCTTCGATAGAGAAGCCTTCTTATCGTTGAGAATGGTGTCGCAGACCTCGCGCAGGACGCTCTGGATCTCAAACTTGCTTCCCCGCCACGCGGCCGTCAGAATCTTGCCAGTGACGCGACGCTCATACTCGACTCGCTTCTCCTCGGTCCAGTCCTCGCCGCCCTTCTCCTCCATCTTGGCCATGTCCTCCATGGTCTGCTGGGCGTCGATGGCGCTGCTAATGGTGTTCCACGTCTCCTTGACCAGGGTGCCCTTGTCGCGGAGCTTGCTGAAGAAGCCGCCGATGCCGAGGAACTTTTGGCTGCGGATGAGGACGGACGCCTTGGAGACGTACGTCTGGCCGATGGCGTGCAGGATGTCGACGCCAAACGACTCCATCTTGAGGTTTTCCACCTCGAGTCGCATCTTCTCCTGGAACGCTTTGGTGACGTCGTTGCCCTTGTCCGTCTCGGTCCACACGCTGAGGCGGTCGAGGAGCTTGCTCGACAGGGTATCAACGCGCTCCTGGCGGATGCGGGCTCGCTCCTTCTCGTAGGCAGCGAGCTGCTCGCGCTGCTCCTTGCTCAGGCCGCCCTTCTTCTTCTCCTTTTGTTTCAGGGCCTCCTCGGACAGCTCCCCGCTCTCGGCCTCGGTCTGTTCGTGGGACTTGTCCATGAGGGCAGGTCGCAGGGGGATCTGGGTGCGGCTGCGGGAGCTAGACGATGGCGCGGGAGACGTAGCTTCGGATCGGGGCGGCGGCGTATCGGCGTGGCCAGCTGGTTCGGCATGCTTTGAGGACTTTTCTTCGTCGACGACAACGGTGGGGGGTGGAGGGGCAGAAGCGGCAGAAGGGCCAGCTGCGGCGGCCTGGTCCTTCATGCTCTCCATCTTGGCTTGTTCGGTCCCGGGGAATTCCCCCTCCCCTTCCTCGGCGGCAGCGGCAGCCTCCTCCTCTTGCATGGTGATATCCATGGTGGTGGTGAGGTCCTTCATCAGACTGATTTCACCGATCCAGTCGACAAAGGCCTCCCCACCAAAGATGGAGGTGAAAAACTCGGAGGGGTCGGCGAAGCCCTCTTGAGGCTTCGCGTGGTCCTTTCCGAACTTGTCGTAGGCTTTGCGCAGGTCGGGATCGCTGAGGACTTGGTAGGCTTCACCGATATCCTGGAACTTTTCGTGGGCGGTGGGATCGTTGGGGTTCTTGTCTGCATGGCGGGGGAAGTTAGCGGGGGGCACGACAGAACTTGACTTTGGGCAGAAGAGATGGATTCAGCGCCGCGCGACTTCAGCAAGGACGAGACGTCTCTCGGCAGAAGATAGAGGCAGAGTTGGAAAACAGAGTCAAAGGCGGACGAACCGGGATGGTGAATGATGGCGAGCTTGCGATAGGCCTTCTTGATTTCCAGCTCGGTAGCGGTGGGCTGGACGCCCAAGGCGTCGTAGTAGGCGGTATCGACGACCATGGTGTAGACGAGATAAAAGTGCTGGAGTCGAGGTTGAGGTATATCGGGTGGAAGATATGCAGAGGTGAAAAGATGAGCTGGTGATGGCGTCTCTCGGGCGTCTACAGCGACACCCTGTCAGGCTAATCAAGGGAGACTGACTGGTGCTTTCATGGACGGGACGTTGTGACGAGCACCCGCCACCAAAAAAAAAGCCACCGTCGATGAGCCACTCAAGCCACGTCCCCGCCAATGCCACTGCCCGCTCGCCCGCCAATTTTTTTTTTCTTTCCAAGGCAGCCATGGCAAGAAATAAGGGAAAAATAAGTGAGGGGATACGTAATGGCGGGGCAGTGAACCCCCTCAATTGGCGCACATGATGACCGACACGGAACACCACAAGACTCCCGATCCGACGACTATTCATCCGTAATAGAGATAAAGCCCAACGGCGATTGCAGTAGGCAACGGCATTTTACATGAAAGCCCGTTGGTTAGCCATTCAAGCACCCACGTATACGAGAAGCTGACGTATTCGGCACCTGCAGATGTCTCTTAGACAAGCCACAGGAGCAAATGCTGCTTGCTTCTTGTTTTCTATTGGTTGCGTCTGACCATCTCACTTCAGTATCCAGATCAGATCGCCTTCGTTTCGAATCGTCATGTCAAGCCCAAAGCCACCGGCATGTGACCATTTCCTCTGTCTGGTGGATTAAGTCTCTGGAGTTGTAAAAGGGAGCACCGAGGCCATCTTCATTCAATGAGCACAATTACTCAGGTACCTATAGTCGTACAGCTACTGTGCTGACTCAGTCAGGCGACGTAAACTCCAATTGGTGCAGATAGTGAGCCACTTTGGAGGTATGAATACAGCACCGTATAAAAGTTTCCACGGCTAGTCAGCTATCAACTCACTCACCGGTCCTTGCCGAAATCCCTCTTCAGACTGAATTAAGTCCTTAGGTAATCTGAGGCACGGCGAGGCCCGAGAAAGCTCTGAGGTTACGGGCTCATCCGAACATTTCCTGGTGGCACATGGAGCCCCAGATTGGCCATTCCTTCTCCACAGTCTGGACAGCGACGTTGCCTATCGCAGCAAGAGCCGCATTTTAACGTATACGTATTCGTATACGGGCCGGCTTGAGTCTCCCATCCGTACCTGAACGACGTAGATATTCGATATTCGTGAATCCTATCTGTTTCGCAATCGACATAATGCGCAATGTGAATGACGGCTCCGGACGGAAGTCGACATGCCAGAAATGCATATTTCGTCTCATTGGCTCGCTTGCCGGCAGTTGACAAGACGAGAGCGCAATTTCCCGATGGGATAAATAGATCCTAGAGCGGTGAAGAAGGCCCGGCTCGCCGAGTAGCATATCGTGAGTATCGTTGTAAGCGGGGCTTTTATAGTTGTCGATACATGCAAGGTACAATCTAGAGTATCGGGCCGTCATCACAAATGCGAGTTAATGAATATCACTGTGTCTATCCTTCGGCTGGCAGGCGGAACAGCCTCCGGACAGTCCTAACCATCAGTGTTGGTACACAAAAGACGGAATTCAAGCTCCCACAAGCGACGAGTGGCGGCAAGGCGGCACGAGGATCCGTGCCTAGCCGCGTATTGGTGACGGCCGATATGGAAGAAGCATCACACAAAGGCCAACTCAGCTATAATGCTCCCAATGTGTTTCTGGAATGCTCAGCCCGGCCCATGTCTTATCCAGAACAAACTTCACAACTGTGGAGGGCCAATCGCCCTGTTTTCGGAACCCCAGAACCTCCATGCTCTCGGTGATGAGAGGTATGCGGGGATCTCTCGTTAGCTCCCAACGGCCTGGGCTATCTGGATTCTAGGTGGTCTAGACCCTAGGTTGCACAAACCCCTGAGAAAGGCGGTGCAACTCTCATCCGTCAATGGGCGTACGGAAACTGGTCACTTCAAGATACGCAAAAACTGTGATTTGAAGCGAACCACGATGACGGCAACAAGAGAGAACCGTCTGATGCATCACGCCAATGAGAGAACAGACCAAGTAACGCCCCAGACAACAGCCGGGGCCCTCTCCGCGTTAGAAGAGTCTATGACAAGCATTGCTTGCGATGGCATCCCACAACTCGAACAGATTACGATCCAGCTGTCAGGTACTTCGGTTGTCACCATGGACCACATCGCCCATTTCCATCACCATTGCTCAATGCATATACCGAGGTCCGTTGCTTCACTCCACCAAGAAAATCCCTCTATCCAGGATTGAGCGTCTCCACCGAAGAAATGAGCACCGGCACGAACATGGTGGATTTACCCGGAATGGAGGGCACGCTGTTCTTCTCTTCTTCTCCTCGCAGTGACGAGACGGCAAAACGACGCGTTCCAGCAGATTCTCACGGTTGCAATTGCCATATATATTGCCTCCCATCCCATCTCCTGGACGTCTGAGTTAGTCTCTCGCGCACTGTCCAACCCCTCGCTACTGTTCTTCGTCTCTCTCCCCGCTCTCCTCCCGCTCTAGCTTGAGCTTCGCCAAGATGGGTGCCCTTTACTACCTCTTCCACCCGCACCAGCTTCGTTCCATCATCCAATGGTACTCGTCTTGACCTCCCTTGCATCTCAACAAGCGCTAACCCCCCGCTCACAGGAAGGTCTGGCACGATCCCGTTCACAGACGTGACCCTTCCGCCGAGTCCCCCGAGCTCCAAGAATGCTTCCGTCTCCTCAACAACACGAGCCGCAGTTTCGCGGCCGTCATCCAGGAACTCAACCATGAGCTTCTTGTCCCCATCACCCTCTTCTACCTCGTTCTCCGCGGTCTGGACACCATCGAAGATGACATGACCTTGCCCATTGAGAAGAAGGTGCCCATCCTGCGAAACTTCCACAAGACCATGCAGCAAGATGGCTGGCAATTCCACGAGAGCAACGAGAAGGACAAGGAACTCCTCGAAAAGTTCGATTTGGTCATCACCGAGCTCAAGAAAATCAAGGAGCCCTATTTCAAGATTATCGAGGACATGACGGTCAAGATGGGCAATGGCATGGCCGACTACGCTCAGAACACGGATATGATTGAGAATGGTGTCCAAACGGTCGATGACTACGAACTGTACTGCCATTATGTGGCTGGTCTAGTCGGAGAGGGCCTTACCCGACTCTTCGTGGCGTCGGAGCTGGCCAACCCCAAGCTTGCCGAACGACCATCCCTGACCGAATCTATGGGTCAATTCCTCCAGAAAACCAACATCATTCGAGATCTTCGCGAGGATTGGGAGGATGGCCGACGATGGTACCCCAAGGAGATTTGGAGTAAGCATGTCGACAAGTGGGAGGATCTCTTCGACCCCTCAAAGAAAGACAAGGCCCTCGAGTGTATTTCTGAGATGGTCTTGGACGCCCTAAAGCACAGCGAAGAGTGCCTCTTCTACATGGCCGGCATCCGGGATCAAAGTGTCTTCAACTTTGTGGCTATTCCCCAGGGCATGGCCATCGCAACTCTGGAACTCGTCTTTCGAAACCCCGCCGTCCTGGAGCGAAACGTCAAGATCACCAAGGGCGACGCCTGCCAAATCATGCTCGAGAGCACACAGAATCTCGCGACGGTATGCGAAGTTTTCCGAAAATACGCTCGGAGGATCCAAAAGAAGAATGACCCTCGGGATCCCAACTACCTGGCCATCAGCCAGCAATGCGCTAGCGTAAGAGCAGCCAATACTCAAAGTGTAACGGTCAGCTAACCGAAAACAGATTGAACAATTCATCGAGACGCTATTCCCCCGACAAGATCCCAAGAAGCTCACCGTCGAGAATAAACGGAGGCAAAACGACCAGCCGACTATGGATCCTGGCGAGGCTGTTGTGTTGTTTGGCGTTGTCATTGTCAGCTTGTTGGCTATCTCGGGCATTATGGTGCGTAAAACTCTCGCCCGATTGTGGGCTTGGCTGCGAGACTAACCCATGGCAGATTGGAACTGCTTGGTTCTTTGGCGCCCGATTCAACAACGTCTTCAAAGACATGGCCCAGTTCTTACCAGGCGGCGTGGGCAGCAAGCCCGCCATTACGGGCCATGACGAACTGTAGCATTATTTCACCTGTTTCCAGGGTTTGGTTTCCTTGTTCACATTTTTCACGATATCCTAACGTACATAACATCTTTACCAGCCCTCCTTTGAAAGAGAGGGCATTCCAGACCTGGCGGAGGCGCCGGACCTATATTCTTTGATAATACAATCAGCAGGTGAAGCCATACCCAGGCCGAGTCGGTTCATGGAGTCCCAGTCCCTGGTCCCTATGTTCCCTCGAGCGGCGCGATGCCCTCCGTGAAATGTATCCAGCACGGATGTCAAATTGCAATCCAGTCCTTTCATGACTGCGGTTGTGCCGAAGAAGTGCTAAAATCGAACAACCCTTGCTCACTGGCTTCCGTTTCGTGCGATGGCCCGCTGCGAGCCCTCCTTGACGTCACACCGGACGGGGGGCTCTTAAGCGGCGAGCGAACATGCCATTGTTTACTCTTTACTTTATCCGTGACGCTGTTTGCGGAATCCATGACGGGTTTGGTTTTGAGAAGCGCACCGCAACCCTCTCGGGCGGGACCGCTCGTTGCCGAACCCGCTAGAGGCTGATAGGAGCGAGCGCGTCCCCGATGTTTTGTTTAGATGATCAAGTAAGTATTGCAGACCATAACAATAGCTTAATGACAAAGTCGGTCAAGATGCGAGCTTCCGGGCGGCTGATGAAGCAACGTGTTTGCTTTTTGACCCTGATTGCATCCGCCGTCGTTTCGCGGCGTTTCAATCCTATCTAGGTACCTACATTTGCGTGACCTTTTGCACCCATGCCGTGTTCTTTCCATCCCCTGATATTATTGTTTTGATTCTCTCTCCCTATATTACCTTCCCCTCCCCCCTGTCGGACCTCCGTCGCAATCGCAAAATAAACCGACGGGGATCAGCCTGCTGTTTTGTTGTTTTTGCTCGTCCTGAGGGGTTACATCAAGGCGCAGCAGCTCAGTTGAGACAGGGGTGTGTGTGTGTGTGTTCTTGGCCTGGGTCTTGGCCTTGGCCTGCATGCATGGGCAGCATGGGCAATGAAATCTTCCGACTCGCTGTGGCTACGAAAGGGGACAAATCCTACCCAGTTTACCCCTAGCAAGATCTTTGGTTTCACCATCGTCAGGTACCGGTTGAGGAACAGAAGACAAAAGGTCTTCTCCGAACCTTAGGAGTCAGTTGCTCAAACTACATCTGTCAGAACAACTTCAAGCTTCACAGCTTGATACGCATGTCGTGTGGCAGAGAGTGTGTGAATGAAGCCCGTCCGGGCTGAAATATTCATATTCGTAAAACGATTTCAAATAAATATGTACAAGGTACGGTCTATCCGTTCATCCCGCTTCCGTTTTTTTACCGTGGAGAAAAATAAAACCTCCAAGAGACGACGACGGTGACCACAAGAGAGGCGACATTATAATGTCAAATAAAATGGGTCCCGGTCTTTCTATATTACACATCAACATGCCGTGAAGTGAAAAGCGCTCTCATAGCTCATAGGCTGAGGCTGTCAGTCATCCCATGTTCCATTGTTCAGGTCTCCCAGCCCCCTATTGGTTGCCGTTGTTGGCGATCAGACTGGTCGTGTTGTCCGCATTGTTCTTCACGGAAGCACCCGTCTGCGTTGCCAAGCTCTTGATGAGGTCAACAACCTTCTGGGGGGAGGTAACGTCCTGGAACGCCATGAGGTAGGCAGCGAGGCCGGCGACGTGGGGCGAGGCTATATTGTATCGTCAGTATCGATCCGGCTGTTGACATGTCGGCATGGAAGAACTTACCCATGCTGGTACCGCTGAGGATGGCTGTGGCAGTTGTGTTGTCAATGCCGACGCTCTTGATCAACACGCCGGGAGCGTAAATGTCGACCGCCGCTCCAAAGTTGGAGAAGGAGGCACGCTCGTCCGATTTGCCGTCGATGGCGCCGACAGTGACGGCGTTGGGAGCAGAACCGGGCGACGTGTTTGAAGTATCTTGCTGTCGCGGCTGTCAGTCGGTGTTGAGCGGGATGATGGGGATGCACTTACGTCCTCGTTACCAGCGGCCACGACGGGGACGATACCGGCATTGAAGAGAGCCTGCACGGCGCGGTTGATGGCTTCGGAAAAGGTACCGCCAAGGGACATGTTCATAACGGCCTTGCCGGTGATACCCTTTGATTCGACATCGTCAATGACAAACTGCATGCCCTTGAGGACACCAGAGTTGCTACCGCCACCGTCGGCATCGAGCACCTTGACGGCAACCAGGTTGACCTTCTTAGCGACTCCAAAAGTAGCTCCTCCAATGGTTCCAGCGACGTGGCTGCCGTGTCCGTTCTCGTCATCATTCTAAATAGTGTCAGTGGCTGGAAAGGTCAAAGGCAACGTCACAATCACATACCACGCTGTTAACGAAGTTGGCACCAAACGTAGCACGGCCCTCAAATTCGGTGTGGTCGATCATGATACCCGTGTCGACGACATAGGCAGTAATGTTCTCGCCCGCCGAGTCGTCGAAGATGTAAGTCTGGTCGTTGGGCTCGGCGTGAGACAGGCGTCTGAGTCCAGGTGGAGCATTGGTCTGGGCAATGGCGGCGGTGAGGTTGATTTTGGTGTCGGCCTCGATATAGGCAACCTCGTCCGAGTTGTAGAGATCCTGAACCATGTCGTCGTCGGCATCGAGAGCCATCGCTCTCCACTTGTTCATCTTGAAGGTGTGGACGTCGGTTGACAGCAGGTGGCCGGTAGTACTGCGTTTACCAATGTTGCGCTTCTTGACAGCATTGATCCAGCTGGTCTCCTTGACAGTGATGGCGTCATCATCAAAGGTGTCGTTGTAGACAACAATGTATCGGTTTGAAATAATGTTTGAGGCGTCGGGGTTGGTCACAAGAGGTCGGAGGACACTGCTAATGCCAACGACACCATCGTCCGAGCTCGAGATCTTGTCGGCCACATCCTCCAGACTGCTGGTAATGTCGAGAGGAACACCAACCGCAAAGGGAAGGGCCAGGAGACAGGAAGCGAGAAACGACTTGAGAGGCGCCATGGCGATGTGATGGGAATATGTGATAAGAAAGGGTTAAAGAAAAGAGCTGTTAGAGCAAGAGGTAGTGAACCGATTCCAGCAGTTACACAATAGTTCTCAGTGCGTCTCGCAAGCTCGGGTTCCAGAGAGTGAACTGAAAGGAATCGAAGTCTCGGTTGAAGATGAGTGATGTTGTTGTTGTTGAAGGAGGGAATACTGGACAGAGGAGGCGGGCGATCAACGCTCCTCTTCAAATATATGTGGCGGGTAACAAAGAATGTCGTGACAATGTAAGTCGTCTCGAATGCGATGCAAATGATAGTGAGAGTGATTAGGAGACTGGCTCGCAGCACACACAGTAAGTCAAGAAATGGACAGGGAAAGTAGAGAAGGAAATGAAATAGAGAAGAAACAATCAATAGGAAAGAGCCCAAAAGGGAAGTCTTTGTCAATAAGAACAATGAGAACACACAACAGCCGACCATGAAGCGACTCAGGTGAGCGGGAAGGGTGGGTTAAAAGGAGAATTCTCACAATGCAGTGAATAAGCCCGCGCTTCCTGACTGGTGGTTTCCAAGCTGGCAGCCGAGGCCGCGCCCCCAGGAGAGCCGCAAGATCCAGTCTGGGGTGGAGGATGAGACCAGGATCAGGGTCAGGGGTTCCGAAGCCAGGTACCAAGCAGACGAGGTGACAGGGCTGTGGGGATGTTTAGTGTCATCAATGCGTTGGACCATGGTCGGAGAATCGATGCCAAGTCAAACGTCGGTGTCCCTCCGTCGCCAGTCACCACGGGGTTGAGGCCTCGTGTGTGCGGATATGTGCGTGCTTCAGCCCGAACCGACGGGAGAGAGAACACCACCATGTTTGTTCCAGACGACAAATGCCCATGTTTGGCTTGCGTACGCATCTGACTTCGTCCTACTCTTTGGTGTACCTTAGGTAGTGGCACCAATTGTCGTGCATTGCCAGCCGTGACAGCTACTTGGCGACGAAACCAAATCCGCTTGAGCCACGGTTCCTAAGCCGTCTGCGGTGTTGTCTCTGGCCAGGGAGCCCGCACCGCTGATTGGGTAGTGCCGCTGGGCTGCAGCAAAAAGCCATGGGTTTGGGAATGCGTCGTCATTGAGCAACGCGGCCGCCGCTATAGTCGGGAGTCGGAACCAAGACTTCGGACCTGCAAGTACCAGGCAAGACTCGCATCTGCAGCCGCCACATTGTCAGCATGAGCCCTATTGCTGTATTGCAGCTTCTGGATGCCGCGGAATTCGATTGGGCCACAGCGCTAGCAATGTCCGATCTCGAGTGCTGACAGCCAGTCGTGAAGAGCAAGCGGTAACTAATTTTGGTGGTGAATCTGAGACCATGCCCAATCAAGGATCCGGCAGGGATGGATCCCTGTCGTCTCCCAGACTCGATATTGATCTTCCGTCAAAGTCGGTTGGTTAATGATCCTAAATCGAGCATTCAAACACAACGGAAGCTTCCTGTGGCTGAATCAAGGCTAAAAGAAAGTCCTTGTCTTGATTCAAAGCCGCATATTGAAAGGATATTAGCCTCGGATTCATGCAGCGGCCACAGCTTCCTCACACGGTCATCCTGATGGCAAATCCCACCCAATTGGGGATCAGTCGTTTCCGCTCTGCGGCTCGCGGCGTCGCAGCCAGTGGTCTTGGCCTTTTCGAAACCCATGGTGACATCGTCGTGACAGTGATCCACACACTGGAAACCAGCTTGTGTGCAGCACTAGCGACCCCTGGACCGCATCCCGTCTTGGTCGTTGGGTGGTGCTGGTACCCGCTGGCTGATTTGAAACGGACGACCCAGGAGCCACTCGTCTAGAAGGGTTTTTTCTTCCTTGACGCCACACCGTCTTGCATGGCGACGCACCATTGCATTTAGTTGGTTCTGGTTGGTCCCTGCGACTCGCCGTCTGCGCATGTCCTTCTCATATCCATCGGAAGCGCCTCATATCTTTCTTGTTGTTTGCTGCCGCCAGCCTGGACGGATCTGTGTTGCTGTGTCTGTCGGGGTCTTGAGTACAGCGCCTGTTGGTCAACTTGACCATCTGTCAGCTTCATGTGGAATTGCCGGCGGCTTGGCGAGCCATACCTTTGCTTGTCCAGGGCTCCAACTTCTGTCCGGGGCATGTTTGGCCGTGTCCCGAACTGGTCTTCAGCGCCGAGCACGACAGACGAGGCCACGCGAGGCGGCCCCCATGCAAGTCACGGCTGAAGAGCTGTGTCGGATGGTGGTCTCGTAGGGCCCCAGGTACGGGGAGTGGGCTGAATTGGGACGGCCAGCATGCATGGCCTTGACGTTGTCCCTGTCCCTGGGCCTGAGCCTGTTCGAGGTATTTCTGCCATGATGCTTGTTGGGTAAACGGACAACGGCAATGGCGAGCGAGCCAAGACGTCCCCAATTCTCGTACTGGTTGATGAGAGGTGGTCCCATGGCTACCCAAAGGTAATGAGGAACAAGTTCAGGCGAAAGAGTGATCCGTGAGGTGTGCGGGTAGAATTCCGTGCAAGGAGCCCTTGCTCGCATAACCGTTTTCTATTCTAGGGAGGCAACTCCTTCTCACAGCACTTACCTTCTTCGGCAGGGGGAAACCGCATCTCCAGACCTCCGGGTTTCCGTGAGGAAGGAGCCTGCTTTGTGAAGGAAGGAACTTGCCGCGTAGCTAATTCCATCTTCATGCTCTTCCAAGAATAAGGCCAGCACAATGTGACCAAGCTTCACTTCGCTATGATCTACGCAGGCCTCCATCGCATCGACTCCCGGGCTGCATTGGACTGACCTACCAGGGTGGCACTCGACGTCGTATCTTTTTATGCAACCTCTCCCCATGATTTCAAGCGCACCGAATTTGTTCGATATTGGTATGCAGATGGCATGGGACTTTGGTCCTTCTCGTCTCATCCTTTCCGTCTCGTCTCGTGTCTCGTCGAACGTCTCGAGCATCCCCACGGTCTTACCGCAGTTCATCCTCCCTTTAACCCTTGATGCCGCCTTCGAAATGCCATCTCTGACAGATGCCGCATAGCGCGTGTTTTGTAAGTGCTCCGGTTGGGCCACATTCCGCGGCCTCTTTGTGTCTAATCGGTTTCGCCCTCCTCGTGACTACACGGCGAGCCATCGGCCAATCTTTCTCTTGGCCCTTATAAAAGACTCTAAGCCCTAGAAATGCCGTTTCATGGACGTCTCACACAAAGAAGCTCTCCTATTGCAGTCTTAGAAGGATCTATATGCGAGTGGATATCATGCATAGGCTGGGCGAGCTTCATATGCACATCACGGGCTGCTTCATGGCCGCTTTCTTCTGGGCGATCTGGGGGTGGGCCAGTTGAAAGGCTCTGGGACTCCTTCCAACAGCAACCAGTCTTTGACGCCTACGCCTCGATGAGGCTTGCTCCCGCTGCAGATGCAGGTGTTGCAACGGCCTTTCGGTAGTCGGCAAGTTGCGAATGGACGCCGACCGACCATTGCGTAGCCTAGGTTTTAGCGACAGACGAGTGGCTCTCAAGAAGACTTGGCAACTCGAGTCTTTTGTGCGTCAAAGAGGGCCCGCAGGTCCACAACCTTGAATTCGTCGTCGCCCACAGAATGTCTCTGAGCAGAAACTAGAATGAAGAGTGGAAATTTTGCACTCGCAGGAATTTGTTCACCTCACTCCCGCTTCAGAGTGTTTTTGACATTTGCAGTTGTCTGTTGATGTCCGGCTTGAGGACAAGAGAAATCTGCAGAACGAAGCATACTTTTGTCCCTTTCATCAATATATTCGTCCGGTAATATTTCGCAGTGAGAAGCAGGGGGCTATTCCTGTGCATGTTGGTCAGAACGTGTTCTAGGAACGAATCGCGGCCGAACACAAAAGTATGTCATGCCGGATCGCCGGTAGCGGCTCATGGCCGGCAGTCTGTCCAACTCTTTGGGTGAAACGGCGAAGGTGTGATGAGGGGCATCTGAAAACTCGGAAGACAAAGGTGGGTGGCAGTTGAAGGCGTGTCCGTCATGAAGAAGTCGATAACGCCATAATAGGGCCAACACGTCGCTACTTGACATGAGGGGAACACTTCAGGTGCACCGGTATCCCGCATGTTATCCTTGATCCGGTTGACCACAGTGAAGCGTCCACGTCTAACCCGATTGTCAGTCTCTGTGTCCGTCCGGTAGGTACATCACTGTACCTACCTGAGCCGAGTCAAACCTGGCTGGTGATTGTCATGAAGTGTCCCCATCCTAACCATGAGAAGTCCTGGAGACTACATTTCTTCCACGGTCCACGAGAGCACAGTCCCTCGGTGACATGCCTCTCTACAAGACGTCTTCCGGTTGTTTGTTTGGTTTCCGACTGCTCGTCCCTCTCCTCTGCCGGCCCCGTCACTAGGGACCGGACGCAATCGCCCCGCCGGCACGCGACCCCCAAATTATCTGGATTGCATTTGCATCCCGTCCCACCCGGCGGAGTCGTGGCAGCGCGTAAAGTGCAGGGCGAAATGCATCCGCGGCCGGGCTAATCTCGTTGCACGGATATTGAACCTACGTGGACAGTCTCCAAGGGAAGGGAAGGGGAGGTTTATTAGAAATGTACGTCGGGCTGCATTGGCAGGCTATCTTCTGCTGCCATCACCGCCCAACATATCAGCCACGACAGATTCTCTCGGCCGCCACCACTCACAGCTGAGCCCAACCCTCCATATCGGCACGAGTGCAGGGCAGCGCTATCACTGCCACATTTGCTGGCTGTCACTGGGGCGCAACCGTGGCCATGAATGCTGTGTCCGTACGGGCTGATGGGATACGGCGTACCGTGTCGGGTGGGATTTTGTGGAGTGCTCCAGCAGTGAGTGTCGGCTTGTCTCGCCTCGCCTCGCAGCGGGAGAAGAAAGAAACAATCGTGATGTCGGAGATGAGCCTGTGATGACGAGGTGGTGGTTCTCGTCATAGTCGTCCGCAGGGCTAATTTACGCCCCCGAATTCCACTGGCAGGAAGGACCCTTCCCGTTCTTGTCCTTCCAGGAGTGGCCCGTCCGTTTGGATGACGATAGCTAAATACCTCCACGGCCAGTGACAGCGCACAAGCCTCGTCGGTACCTCTGCATCGCCACTCCAACTCATTCAACCCTGAGAGCCGGTACCTACCTCGTTGGTGTCGTTTTGATTGCCATCCCCCCTCCCTTGTCTCGCGGACCGTCACCTGTTTCTGATCCCGCTCGTCTGCTCAATCTCTTGGGCCCGTTGCTCATTCTCTGGTGCTGGCTCGTCCCGGTTTTTATTATTGAATTCATTTCTTCTTCCTTCATCTGCGATTTGGAGGTGCCATTCTCGAACCCTTCGGTTTCCCGTCTGCCACTTCCATTTCCGGTCGGTTCGCTTTCGCCCTTGATCGATTCATCACTCAACAGCCAACGACCGACTTGAAATGCCAACCATCCCGCCCGCCTCGACGTTTCATGGAAATCGCTGAACAAGATACCGTCATGGGACGCTCTTTGGGCGATCCCATGGATCTCGCCGACAATGCCCACGACGACTACCATGATGAGACGGCAGCCACGCCCTGCCTCCCTCCCTCGACCCTCTTAGCCATCCGCGACGATTACTCCTCTCGCCGCGATGAGCGTCATGACATTCAAGAATCCGATGACGAGTTCGCCTCCATCATGGCATCCTCCATGGTGACGGGCCTCCTCAACACCACTTCGAACCCCGTATCTCCTGGCTCTTCGAGCCCGCCCCGGGAACAATCCAAATCCGCCGACTTTGTTCCACCGACCAGGCCGAGCAGCACGCCATTCCCCCATCCCGACCATAGGCATCCGAAGCCGTGCTGCCTTCGCGACTCCGGAGATGGCAACGGATGGTTTTCCTGCTCCGACTCGAGCCCGGAACTCGAAAACGAACCCCACCCGCTCCCTCTCCCCGTCACCGACATGAACATGTTGCCCATCGAGGTGCACGAGGCCATACTGGACCATCTCTTCGGTTACCGCGTCTCGGCCACTTCGCGAAGCGCTATGAGCGTCTCGTGTGTCACCCGAAGTTGGGGCACAGCCTTGCGGCATTCACGAAGAAGAGAACTCACCGAGTTGGCCAGGGTCAGCGAGATATGGCGGGTCCTAGTGCAGCAGCGACTCTATCGCCATGTGAAGTTGAAGGCCACTATAGATTGTTTGGATGATGCCATGATCCATTTTGCCCAGCATGAGCACCTCCAATCTTACGTCAAACATATCGAAATCTGGTTCCCTGTCTTTCAACCCACGTACGGCCCAGTAGCACTATCAAACACCCTATCGCTCCCTACGGTGACCATGGAGGGGTTGACCAACGCAACCTACACACTGCCAGGAAACAACTGCACTCTGGAAGAGGTCTTCCACTTCGTCGCCCAGGCCTTGCCGCAAGCAAGGGTATTGACACTAGAGGGTGGAGAACGACGAAAGGCGCCCCGAGTCCTCCATTTCCAGGAACAGCGGACTGATGCGGGATTCCGCAGCGCCCTGCCGGTTCTGGAATCCGTGCAGACGCTGGTGACGCGGGGGCAGTGGAATCTAACAAGAGACAGCCAGGACTTTTCAACTATCCTCGACTCTTTGCCATGTCTCATGGAATGGCAAAGCTCGTACAGCAAACCAAAGTCGAAGAGCTATATAACCATGTCCGAGTTCCTCCCTCAACTGCCACACCATATATCAAACCTCAGCCTCTGTCTCGAGAGCGATTACAGACGCGAGGGCGCTATGCCTGCCTTCTATTCTAAAGTGGTTCAGAAGACGCACATCTGCGCTCGCATGGCCGAGGCTTTGCCCTCCCTCGAACACTTCGCCTATACGGGCCGCGTATGCCACCACTTTTTCGAAACAGCCATGCATTTCACGGATCCACGCACCACGAGACTCAAGTCGATCGACCTGACCGTCAAGAACTGTTGCCGGCAATTTGCAAACTTCCACGAGTCGGGGTCTGGAATCCAGGATACGGGTTTCATCGATGCCTTTGAAAAGTTGGTGATTGCGGGGATTCGGTCCCTCGAAAAGTACAAGGAGTTGACATACCTGCGGATTCGCTTTGTTGACCTAGGTACACACCCTTTGCACATAGAAGAAGAGCTTCACTAACGCGCAGCCAGATTCTATTCTACCTCCCCTCAACCCGTTCTTCATCCTGCGCAATGGCGTGTGTTCGGGTGTGTGGAGTGAAAAGATCATTACGGAGATGGCTCAGGCACGGCCGACGGCAACCTTTACGGAACTCAGCGAATCCTTTGACGTGGTCTACAACAAGGACGGGCGGATGGTCATCGCCCCCGAGCACCCACGATCGCGAATAACGTCACTCAAGCTGGCCAATTATCGCTCCCTAGCGACGGGAATCACCTTGCAATGAACCCTGTCCGAGACCAGCTCATACCGCCAACGAAGCTGCCCTCATAATTATTATTATTATCCTTTTCTTTCTGCAATCGGCGTTTACGGATCTGGCACAGGGACGGGGGCGAACACGTTTTAATGCTTTTAATTTGAGTGCATACATACCCGGACAATTTGGCGGAAAGGAAAGCTTTGAGGGGAGTTTTGGGGCCGGAATGGATACATGGGAAAGCTGGGGACGAGGAATTTGCACGGAATTTGTTACCCTGGACTGAGGAGGAGCCAGATACTTTCAAGGGGGCTATGACTGCTAGATACCCTCTACTGATGTTTGATGCTTGCAGTAATTCTCAATTGAAATTATCATACATGATTGCCGTCGCGGGAGTTATGCTGGTGTAAAAATGGATGGATGCCTATTTAGTCGCCCGGTCAAAGGTTGCAAAACGGGCCATCCTCACACCGACTTGACCCATATGCAAATCTAAAACCTATTGAGCACCCTCACAATTACTAGATCACGATTACTTCAACCAGTATCAATCCAATACTACTTACCAGCAAGTTTAGCTTTAAGATGAAATCATCTAATGTACGATGGCTCCAATCGAGCTTAACGGTGTCTTACTTACACAATTCCTAGATTCATCCATCTCAAGTTTATGTTCTATAGTATCATTACTCCGCATGTAACTTCGGGGAAGCATCTACTTGAGGCAGTTGCGCTCCATCGCTGATGATTATGCCCAATATCCAACAGTTGACAAGAAAGAAACCCAGGGAGGCCAGCCAAAGACCCGGGAAGAATGTGCTGAGCCCAAGAAACTCGAGCTGGTAACCCTGCTGCAGCCAGGCAGCCTGCGAAACCACCCAAAGCAAAAGGGCGGACACGCCGAGCTTGGGATTACGCAACAGCGACGAGTATGGGAGATACAGCGGTAGGAAGACCATGTACCAGAGGAAGTACTTTGGATGGTTGTTAGATGGCAGGAGGAGGTGGGGGGGATGTGATCGGATGGGAATGGATGGACGTACCTGGGAGGTGCAGACTTTGTTAAAAGTCACAAAGGCAAATGTTTGTGCCATCATGGATGTGGCGAGGTCTCGCTTGGAGAGGGCAAGAGGAATGAGGACGCATGAGAGGATAAGCTGGGGGAAGAAGGCGAGAGACTCAATGTGGAGTGACGAGGCTGAAGGGACGGCAGAGATGAGGTACAAGAGGGTGTTGTAAGGCGAGAAGTTGTGACGGTGGTCGATGCGAGTAACGTGGTGAAAGTAGGTGTGCGTGAGGAATGGCACCCCGTAGCTAGATGAGGTCAGTAAAGGGATGAGGTTTAGATTGCACCAGATAGGTGACAGAGACAGAGGTAGCTTACATGGAATACATGAGGAGGTTGAGCCCCATGAATGTAGCGAGACTGATGACGGCAAGCTTGATGCGTTCAGGGGACAAGAACTTAACCACGGCTTCCATGGGCGATGAAGGGGCCTTTTGGTCCTTGCTCGCCTTGCCAAGTCGCTCGGCATCCATCCACCACACAATAGCCGGGGCATAAATGAAGGGATAAATCTTGAAATGCACCGCCAAGCCGAGAATGACGGCGGCCAGCGCGATCCCCCTCCTCTCGACGGCCCAGAGCAAGCCCATGGTCAAGACGCCCAACAAGCCCTCGGAGCTCCCGCGGGTGCTGATGGTGGCGACCATGGGGTTCCAGAGCCAGAGGGCCGAGAAGCCGCCGGCCTCCTCGGCGGACATGCCCCGGCGGCGCAGCACGCGCACCATGAGCCAGCCGGCGAGGAGGTCGGCGGCGGCGAAGACGAGCTTGCCAAAGGCGTGGAAGCGGACGGCCGGGAGCAGCAGCCAGGCGAGCAGCGGCGTGTAGCGGTAGGTGTCGCGGGCGTAAGGGGAGTCACCGGAGGCGAGGAAGCGGGACGCGTCGGTGAAGACGAGGTAGTCGATGTCGGTGTACTTGAGGGCCGAGTGGGCGTCTTGCCAGAGGCCGTAGACGAGAAGGATGAGGCGGAGGAGGGTGGCGATGGCGAAGAGGGGGAATGGGCGGAGGAGGGGGGATAATGAAATCATGGTTGATGTGAGGGAGTCTTTCTTGGGCTTAGGGTGGGTGAGTGGTTGTGAGGTTGAGTGAATGGTGCCGGTGGTGAAGAGGACAGTTGGCGATGATATCTAGAAGTGAGATGAGATGGGCTCTAGCAATTGTGGCGGGAGTATTATTTCGCAGCCCGGTGCGTACTCATGGCTCTAGATTCGAGACTTCTCGATTCCGTTTCCCAGAATTTGCCCTTTCTTTTCTTCGCTGCGACGAGAAACTGCTTGTAGAAAGGTCGTTGTCTTGAACAGGGGGCTCGACTGATTCTTCATGGGCGCCACAATTTCACCAGCCACACCTCTCAGATCCCTGAACACACAGACCAAAGAATGGACCCGCCGCCTTGACTACCAACCATCATCACCATCACAACGAGCCCACCCTCGCCATCACACGAGCAGCTTTGCGAAAGTACTCTCGGAACACTATTCGTCTCTTGTTCATAATCGCACAATGACCGGCGGCGTTAAGAGAGACCGCGACGGAACTGCGCGAGTCAAACACCAGCCGGACCAACCCCGCGGCAGGTTCCATGACATGTTTGAAGGGTTTCGCAATGAGTTGGATGAACACCACGATCGTCGAGAAAGAATCATCAAAGCTTCGCGCGATGTTACTGCTCAAAGCAAAAAGATGTCCGTTTTTCCATTGGGCCTTTTCTGAAAACTTGTGACTGACTGGCTCGCAGTATCTTCACCCTGCAGAGGTACCCTCCATGGCACATATCCCCACGTGACTGCACTCACTCATTCGATGCAGAGTCAAGAAACTAAACCAAGACAACCCACCCCATATCCAAAAAGATGTCGACGCACGTCTCGAAGAGATAGCAAAGCTCCTTTCCGGCATCGCCCCAGACCTGCAGTCCATCAACCGGTACCGCTACACGGGCCCTGTGCGCTGCCTGGAGGAGCTCATCGAAGCCCTCTCCTTTGCCCACTACCTTCGCCACCAGACGCTCATCACGCCAGAGGAAGCCCAGGCCGCCGTGCCGGCCGACATCTCCTTGACTTCGCACGACTACATGTATGGCGTGTTCGACCTCTTTGGCGAGCTGATGCGCTTCGCGACCGTCACCACGGCGCAGACAGGCGAGCTCGCCGGGCGGGAGGGCCGCAGCATCCTTGCCGACCTGCAGGAGCTCGGGTGCGCCTTTGCCATGCTGCCGGCGCCGCCCACAAAGGATTTTCGCGGCAAGATGGGCGTGGCGAGGGAGAGCGTCAAGAAGGTGGAGCGGCTGGGCTATGGCCTCGTCGTGAGAGGCAGCGAGAGGCCAAAGGGGTGGCTGCCCGATATGCGAGATGATGCACCTCAACTCGCCGACGATTGAGCAAGCTTTGGCAAGGAAACTTGCATGTTCTCGGGAAAAGAGGCTCTTGGTGTCTGGAACAAGCCACAGTTCTTATGTCCTGCATATTTCTTGCACCTCAACCCGCCGACGATTGAGCAAGCTTTGGCAGGGAAACTTCCATGTTCTCGGGAAAAGAGACTCTTGGTGTTTGGAACAAGCCACGGTTCTTATGTCCTGCATGTTTCTTGCACCTTTGTTCAGGAGAACCGGCTGGTAACCGCTATCTGGTCTCTAGCTCTTTGGACTTGTTTGCGACAGCAATGACATTACTCTCACGAGGCTATGATATAAGACATTCCGGATTGCTGTAAATGTCAAATCAATTGACCTCTTTACACATTTCTCAACCACACTCTCTCGTGACTATTCGAATTCAGCACGATGTTTAACTTTGAAACAGGCTCTATTTGCGAAAGCATGTCAAGCATCTCACTGCCCAGCATGAAGAACCTCTCTCTGGGGAACTTGTCCAACTACGACCTGGACAACCTCTCCGTCTTCAGTATCGGAAATCTTTCGAGCCACTCCCTGGACACCGCGCCCGACCAGTCTGCCAAGATGCCAGAAGTCGTCCACCCGAGCATCCTCACCCCCGGAGCTGCCGACCCGGGGGTAGTCTTCATGACGGCCAATGAGGGGCAGACGGACCCCAACCCCAGAGACTTGCGGAGCGATGAGCACCATCGTCGACAGTCGGCCCCCTTGCCGTCTAGGGCATGCGAGGACAAGTATGTTGGGGCAGACAGCCTTATTGCCTGGGACCCCAACGTCGAGGATACCCCTGATTATGACGATTTGCCTTCACAACAGGGTCGTTCGCGGAAGCAACACTTCTCCTGGGACCCGATCCCAGCCCCAATCCAAACCGGGCCGCCCGTTCCGAGCAAAGACGAAGGCTATCTGACTGGCCAGGTGAACGGGAACGGAGAGGGTAGCCTGACTAGACGCATGTACAAGCACGACAACCGGGCCAGCAAGTATTACCAAAACGCGCAAAGGAGGAGGGCGCAGTCTCAACAACTCAGCATTCCCCTAGCGCCCGAACCTCTCGACCCGGGCACCGTTGAGCGTGCTCAACGTCTCGAAGCGCTTCGAAACCAGCTCACGGACTTGGCGTTCAGCAAATTCTTCATCGACAAGATCCCCAGCCGGCCTATCTGGTACCACATCGAGCACCCGACGCGAAGCCTTCGCAACTGGTTCAAACGGAGCGAACGGAAGCTGGTCAAGAAGATGGACCGGGACATGTACGCGTTCCACAACACCGTGAAGAAGGACCCGTTCATCCTGGAACGAGCCCCCGAGCTACACAACGACGGCCTGCGATGGAACGTGGCCAGGCTGATGTGGAATATCATCCGACAGGAGATCCTCCAGTACGAAGGGCTAGACTCGTTGGAGACGCTGAAGGATCGGACGGTGCGGTACTTTGAGCACGCGCTGTGGCCGTTCCTCAGCCAGCACGTCAACCCGGAGGAGATGCTCGAGGCGTTCCGGGGCGTGGCGCACCTGGCCACCCAGCTCCAGTGGCAGATGAAGACGACCCAGCGGTGCTGGTGGAAGTATAAGCTGCCGCGCAACCGGGAGGGGACTATCGTGGGCGACGGGACGGAGCGCCACGTTCGGTACGTGAGCCTCGACGGGACGGAAGTCAAGGGCGACGGGGATCGCGGCATCTACGGCATCATCTATGATCCCTTGGTGAAGTGCACTCAGCACAAGGGCGGGAGGCACGGGGATGGGTATATCGAGTTCGAGGTGGAGCATCCGGCTTTGGTGGCGGATTATTGTCCCGAGGAGCAGGAGAACAAGAGCGCGTACTATTTTATAGCTGAGAATAGGGATTAGATGAGTTGGAGGAGATTGGAAGAGACGGGGGGAATGGCTGGACTTGGGTAGTAGAAGACTGGACAGCAGGTAGCGACAAGTAACGAAAAGGTAGAAGTCGGGTGGAAGAACAACATAGACTGAGCACGGGAGACAGAGACAACAAAGACTGGGTAGACGAACAGGTAGAGACAAAATAAAAACACGATCTGGATGCAATTGAAACCCCATCCAGAACATGGCACTCCCAGCCGAAACACCGATGGAGGCCTGAGGTTGAATCAGAGTCCAGACATTGACCAAGTGCCGCGCTAAGCCCACGGCACAGGGAAAAAAGTGCACGGCAGAATATGCGGGGGAAGCAAGGAAAGCCAGGTCACTCGACGGAGCGATAACGCAACGACTCAGGCGCGCGTCCGGTCCTGCGCGGCACAGGGCTCTCTGCAGCCGCACTTTTGCACGCAAGCCCTGCTGCAGCAAAGGATTCCACTGCGAGGACGGGGGTTGAGTTCTGAGAGGGAAGAGGGCAGAGAAGCAAGCAGCAGCCCCCACACACACGCAAAACTTGGCCGGAGAGGGAGGCCTGGAGGCTGGATCGTCCGCTAGGGAGTAGAGCCGCGAAGACATGGATGTGCGACGACCGAGGAGGGTTAAAAGGGCCATGTCGTGGAAATGAATCACGTGTTGGGCGTGGGATAAATGGGA
Source organism: Thelonectria discophora (assembly GCA_911649645.1). Lineage (NCBI taxonomy): Eukaryota > Fungi > Ascomycota > Sordariomycetes > Hypocreales > Nectriaceae > Thelonectria > Thelonectria discophora. Next base: position 1,807,852 of record CAJVRK010000008.1, on the reverse strand, counting down.
GGACGTGTTTGTCCGTTGTGAAGAGGCGTTGTCCAATTTGGCGGCCCTTCTTGGCGAACATTCGTAGCTGGTCCGCCATTTCCTCCCTGCCGTCGGGGTCAGCCGTGCATGCAGTGATGATGAGGTATGAACGGAAGGGAATCGACTTGTTGTCTCACCGGTCAAAGGGTGCGACAGCCGGGAACAGCTTCCGAGAGTCATTTGATGGCGCCAACCAACAGCGCACTCATCAAACATCATCAAGTATCCGGATGTATCCGTACCATCATCATAATATCGTCTGAATAAAATAAAACACAAATAAAATAACTTCCTCGCTGATGAAGTTTACCTGGGCACTCTTCTTCTCTCCCCCAGGCGCAGTCAGCGCACCTCACGGAAGCGGCCATTCCGCGCCTCTCCCCGTGAAGCCCGTCCACTTGGCGACTCACACCGGCCAATCACAGCCCCTGGAGCCCTTCTCAATGCTCACTCTGAGCCTAGTTCTTGACCAGCCGCCTCTCGACGCTTCGTTTTTCTGCAGTTTTTAGTGGGTAACCTCAGGCTTTGGGACCTTGGGGTAAATCCGCACCGTCGAAAGCTCCTTCCCTTCTGCCTCTCCCTGGGAAGTTGGTTTGTCCGGGTGCCTTTCTCCACTGGGCAGGTGCGGCTTGGTAATTGGCACCTTTTCTTTCCTCCTCTGCCGCCCTGCCGCCCTGCTTCATCGAGTCTGGTCCCCTCGTGCCGCCACGGCGCCGCACTTCACGTCCACTTCCCAACCTCAACCTGCTTCGCCCACTCTTTACCTATCCATTCTTTGCCTCTCTGTACCCGAGCAACGACCCTAGAGCATCCGGATTGCATCTCTCTCGCTTCCCCATCTCTTCACCGAGCTCAACCCCCCTGAGCATACCAAGAAGCTGGGAGCCAAGAGCTTTCGGCCCTGCCTTCGGACAAGCTGCGCGCCTCTTTCGCCTGCAACCTCGCCCTCACACACCTTTTCTGGAGCTCCCCCCTCCCCCCCTTGCCACAGGCGACGCGCTTTCTGGATGGCATCTTTATAATGCCTTGCCCATCGCCTGTCGCGTGAGAAGTCCACCCAGTCGTCTCTTGCTTTCCTACACACGCGCGCCATGGAGAAGAAGCGCAAGCTGCCCCCCCGGGCTGCTGCCCGCAGCGAGCAGGCCGCCAAAAAGCGAAACATCACGCCTCGAGACCGCTCCGAGACGCCTGCCGCGCCGCCTCCTCCTCCGCCTCCGCCCCCCAAGGAGCCCACGCCGCCGCCGCCACTGCCAAAGTCCATCCAGGTCGGCAAGCCGTTGCCTACCGTCGAGGTTGCGCAGCCTGACGACCTGTCTGGTAAGGACTATCAGTCCGTGGGCGAGAGGTATGTCGATGTGACCAAATCCCCCAAGAAGCTAACCACGTTCTAAACAACCTTCGTCTGCAGCGGCGTTCTTGCCGAATCCCTCTACCGATCGCGTCACAAATGGATAAGCGAAGGTCTCCTTGCAAAGTACTGGACGAAGCCTCACAAACGCAAGGGTGTACTCATCGAGGACCCCAAGAACCCTCCAAAGGACACCATGACGAAAGTCGGCCTTGTCACCATGATTATTGAACCGCACGTTGTCGAAGCGACCATGTATATTGTCAAAGATCCGAAATCAAAGATCAACACGACGCCTGCGAAGCAGCAGCAGCGCCCCATCATTCAATATGGCCCTCCCAACGGTTCAATGCCTCCTCCACTACCACCAGCCCCGACGCCTTCTCCTGCACCTGCGTCAGCCGCGGGTACGCCAAATATGAACAACGCGACGTTGGCAAAGCCAGTCGTCCCAAGCCCAGCCCAGTCTCCAGCAGCTGCGCCGCAGCCGCTGGCAAAGCCACAGCCTGCCCACGCCGCCCCCGCGTCTTCTCCGAATACCACGACAAATTTGACCAACAACAATACCACTTCATTGCCAAGTCCTAGCTACCTACCTAGACCTCAGGCGACCAGTCCTCCTGTTGCGCCGCCGGCGACATCGCCTCAGGTTCCCCGGGGAGTTCTTAACCCCCCATTGGCGTCTCCCTCAGCCCCCATGTTTGCCACCACGAACACAACCGCGTTGGCACCTGCACCCACACCTCCACCAGCTCAACCATCGCCGGCTCCGGCTCCAGCCGCTTCCCCGGCTCTGCGCCCACCTACAGCCATGCAAACAACGCCTTCCGCCGGCACCGCCAACCCGGCGACCCCAACGACAGCTCCCACTACCCCTTCTACGAAGCCTACTGCTAACGACCCCGTCATCGCTTTGCTTGCTCAGAGGGCAGCGGCAGATATCGAGCTTCGGGAGCTTATGAGGCGAGTGGCGATGGGGAAAGCGAGAGAAGGGGAATTGGAACACTTTCAGAGCATTATTGATCAACTGAACCTCGAGTATCGAAGCAAGGGAGGGCAACAAGGGCCGTCTGCAGACCGCCTACTCGTGGATGGCAGGACGGTGAAGTACTTTGCCGACGAGGTTCGAGCCATTCTCGACATTGTCCTTGCTTCCAATCCCAACCAGAAATCTTACGAGCTCCGACCTCCACCACGGAGCGACCCTCTGGTCGTCTTGCTGGTCAAGACGGCGCTGGAGGACCAAAGAACTGGGGACATGATTCGGAGGATTGCCGAGAACCGACCAGGCTTCACTGATGCGCAAGATTTGAAGGACACTCTTGACAGGCTACACCGTGACATGAACATCGTTCCTCGGGCCCCGTCCACACAATCACAGGTCCGACAACCCACGCCTAATGGCGTATCCGGCAACCACCACAAGCCTCCTCCTGCTCTGGCCGCATCACAATCAACCCCGCAAGCGTTGCGCTCTAAGGGACCTCCACCTGTACCAAAACCAGACATTTCCGCTGTTGTGTTTGACTTTGGGACCGGAGACAGGTATCTCTTCCCTAAATTCAGCATCTTGGAATACTTGACTGCGCCGTCAGGCCAGCAGGTCGTGGCGTCCTTTCTCATTGTACGCAAGGGGAGCTTCTCCGAGTACGGGGGAGATCCTGCGTTGGACTACTACCAACCCGTCAGCATGCGACTTCAGACAGCCACTGGCCGGCATCTAGAACACCTGGCCAGGGCCGTTGCTCCCCACGACGAGGTGGTACGATATATGGACGATGTGATGGATAATATGACGCGTGCCGAGTACGTTCTCTTGGCCATGAGGTTACCGCGACACTCCAAGGACGACGACAAGGACGGCGCGAGTCCAGACGAACCCAAGACAAACGGTTCAACCCCGAAGCCTGACGAGTCTGCACCACGGCAAAAGTCCACTCCCAAGCCTTCAGTCTTGTGGAATACAAAGGGTAAATCAGAAACACCGCCATCGAGCGAGCAGCCCTTGCGCCCATCCCGAGACGCCGAGCAGGAAAAGGAAGCTCGTTACTCACGGTTGATCAACTCCGTGGCCGCAAAGGAGATGTGAGCTCAACGTGACGATGTCTTGTTCTTTGTTCATTTTTTTTTTCTTTCAGCGAATGGAAGGAAAGAGATTACTGTGTATTTGTACGTTTTGAAGGGGCCTGTCTGGGTTGGAAGAGCGTGCACGAGACGAGATGAGACGAGAAGAAGAGGCGGGAGCTACGGAACAAACAACATTTTACCCAAAGGTACTAAGTAAAAGGAATGGTCATGGGAACGACTACGGCGTAGGATTTGGTACATTTCATGGAGCTTATTTTGTCATGGATAAGAAATCCCCTGTTCGCATGTGAAGGGAGATTAGGGACCGAAAATTAGATGGCGAAATATCAGCGTGAACTTTTTTACATCTTTGGCATCTGTTTTTTTCTCTTCCATTTCTTTTACCTTTGTATTAGCTTTTTATTTCCCTTCGTATCATCTGAGCGAACCTGTCTTGTGGGACCATTTTATTTCATCGGATTTTGGGACATATTTTGAAAGCTCTTCATCATTCGTTGCCACGGTATCGGCTGAAACGGCCTGGAGATGGGAGAGACGGAGAAAGTGTAGACTTGCGCTTTGGCCTTGGCCATGGTTCTCTACCTAGGTAGCATCTAAGTACTCGGTACTCTACTCAAGCAACCTGCCCACTTGACTCGGATGTATCCTGAGTAGATGTTTTTTAACATGTCCAGATTTATACTGCTTCAAGGGGGGGTTCTTAGGATCTTCATATCATCGTAAAAAAAAAGGGTTTCCAAAAACATGGCTTTCATCTTCCCGCTGCCGCTGCCCTTAGTCGTTTAGCATCGGAACTGCGCGGTGGTTTCGGGGGGGTTTAGACAAGAAGAAAGATTCTTTCCTCACGTCGGTTTGCTTTTATCCTCTTCCTTCCCCCAGCGGGCGGTTTCGTCGCCTTCTTCCCACGTGCGCTCGACGTAGCCGAGCTGCTCCTTGACCAGTTTGACGGTTTCCTTGTCTCCCGTGTTCTTGCCGACGTTGTCACTGCATTTTGTTAGCCATGGATCATCTCGCGCTCAATGGAGAGAGGCCAAACTCACCTGATTTTAATGGCCGGTCGCCCCGCGGCCGAGCTGAGCTTGATGACAATGTTGAGCGGCACCGACTTGGTGCCCGTGGTGAGGTGGGTGAAGTCGTTTGTCAAAAAGGTGCCGACGCCAAACGTGGGCTGGAAGCCCAGCTCGTCCGACACCTTCTTGTACTCGAGGCAGCGGTCAATGTTGAGCGAGTCAGAGAAGACGAGCGTCTTCTTCTCCTTAATGCCCACGCTGTCGTAATAGTCGCGCAGCTGCTTGGTGTACTCTGCCGGGTCGCCCGAGTCCTGGCGCACGCCGGCAAAGACCTCGGCGTACGTCTTGACGCTTCCGTCCGCACGCTGGAACGTCTCGATGGGGAAGCCGCCCTCGACGGCGCGCACAGGCAGGCTGAAGCTGCGGAGGAACTCTTGGGTGCCGAACGTGTCGGTCAGGGCGATGCCGAGCTGGTTGCCGAAGCAGCCGACCCAGTGGCGGAGGGCCTCCTCGGTGGCCTTCTTGTAGTCGCCCACGATGGAGGCGGTGCCCATAAACCACTCGTGGGCGACGGTGCCGACGGGCGGGATGTTGAAGCGCATGGCCAGGTGCACGTTGCTGGTGCCTGACAGCTTTCCCGGGAGGCCCTTCTCCTCGGCTTCCTTGGCGGCCTTTACGAGGCCCCGGAAGACGAGCGCCTGGGTGTGGTAGTCGCGACGCCGCCGCGTGCCGAACTCGGAAGTGACGCAGCCGGCCTCGAGCAGCTGCATGCCCTTGCCAAAGGCCTTTTCCTCCTGGCCGTCGTAGCTCCAGTCGGTGTCCATGAATTTGAAATAGGCCTCGGACGTGAGGGCGAGTATGGGGATCTCGTAGAGGATGGTGTCGACCCAGGGGCCCTTGATCTGTATGTCGACGTCGCCCTCGACCGCGTCGTGGCCGTTGTCCTCGCCGATGGGCAAAAAGGTCAGAACGACCTGGTCTCTCGGGCGCAGGCGGAACTCTTTGAGGAAATTCAGGTACTCGGTCGAAAGGTACGGGCAGTGGGTCTCGAGGAACTTGTACTCTTCGTTGGAAAGGGAGATGTAACCCAGCTCTACTCGCTCGCCTTTGGTCAGCCTATGTCGTGCTCTCGCGGCGCGGGGTATGGGCATGGGCAAGGGCATGGGGGGAAACGTCTCGTGCGAGGCTGAACGCGCATACTTCGGATCTGCTCCTCGAGCCACTTGAAGGCGGCCCTCGACAGCTTCTTGTCAGGCGTGCGGTTGGTGTAGGCGTACGTGACGGGCACGTCCTTGAAGAACTTGTAAACGGCGCACTGCATGGTCAATTTGTACAGGTCCGTATCGAGGAAGGAGATGACCCCCTCGGGGAACGGCGACGAGCTGTTGAAGTCCATGGCGAGGCGAGGGGAGGAGGAGCGTTTGCGCGGTTCGGAGGGGAGCAAGGAAGCGAAAGTTGTTCTCCCAAGATCTGAAGGGAGAGAGGGAGGGACCTCCGGATATGCGGAGCTCGTCAACAGTTGTCCCCAGCTTACGTAGGCAGGCTAGAGAATAGTCCCTGGTGCCTGCCGGAGAGGTAGGCTATGAGGTTAGGTGGTATTTCTTTTGGGGACAGGGCTGTCGAGGTTCGAGCCGACATCGATCTTATATATGGTCCAATTCTTTCAATTCAGAGCCTTTCTAACTACATATTGTCCACCCTGTAAATACTTCGTATTAGAACCACCAGAAAACCAACATGGCGACCCTGAATTTCAGCACCTTGAGGAGGGGCTTCACGTGAGTTTCAGCTGGTTGCCTTATCGATAACACAATTCCCCTCAGGTTCAAGTTCCCCGCTCTGAGCTGCTTTCTCAACGCATGAGGTCAGACTCTAATTCAGGCTTCCTTTTTTTCTTCCATTGCAATTGTGGTTGCTTTGTTGTTCCATTACCGTGTTAGATTCTCAATTGGTTGCATTCGAGTCTTTGATCAACCACGTAGAGACGATCTGTTAAAAGAGATGGCCTTCTGTTGCATTTGCTTTCGATTCTTCTGGTCAGGGTTGGCCCGTTGCTTTGCTTGTGACGCAGCTCCGAGGCGGGAATTGGCTGCAATCTCGGAAGCGGATGACACAACAGCAGCCTCGTTTTTTCTAGACTCTGCATCCATTCCAATTGATCGCAACATGCTCCCCTAGCCCGGAAATCTGATTTCGAGCTGCTTCCCCTGGGAACCTTGATGTCCTGTTACTCCTCCGTGTACGGAACCTCGGCAGAGATGGGAGGCAAATATCGGCAATATACATGCCTCCGGCACCACCATATCTCGATTTGTGCCAAGTCGCCAAGACAGGCGGTATTCAGGCCATCTTCCATTCGTTCTTCCAGATGTCGTTCAGTTATGAAAACTGGTAGCGCTTGTCAGGGCACCAAAATCCCTTGGGGGACGTGCAACGCGTCTCAACGTGGTGTGGATAGAGCAAGGAGGCAAGGTTGGAAAAGTACGCTATTCAAATGCCGCAAGTATGCCTGGATAGAGTAACCCAGCGCTCTTTTTAGTACTCTAATTAAAAAAAAACCCAGTACCAAACACGATGGCACCAGGAAGCCATGCCCTAGTTCTACAGTAAGACGCCCTGGATGATTGTCAGTGAGGACAAGGTGGGATATCCAAAAGGGTGCAACTTACAAACTCCAGAATTTATTTCCAAGCCTTTCTATTCACAGACTTGTCTAGACGGGAACATTGTTAAACAGGTAAGACACCGATTCGCCGTTGTGGGTTCGTCGGATGGCCTGATGACTTGGTAAGCGATGGTCTCCATAACTAGCAGCTGGTCTCTTACCTCGGCCAAAGTGCCGGCAACATCAATCACCTTGAGCTTGGGGCATCGCTCAATCTTGTCACCCACTGCCAACAAGTTAGTAACAGAAAACCCGGATGTTATTGTTGATGCTGCATGAGGCAGGGATACTCACGAGGAACGGCTGCAACTGGTTAGTCAAGGTCAAGATTACACAGGGAGGGAAACTTACTATTCGTCACAACGAGGCCAGCCAAGCAGGAGTTGTTGATGGTCTCAATGGCCTTTCCGCTCAGGATACCGTGGGTGACAATAGCGTACACGGCCTTGGCACCGTTCGTGCTGACGGTTTCAGCAGCCTTGGCGAGCTGTATGGAAGGTTAGAACTGGAGATGGTAGAGTCTTGTTTATTCCGAGGCACTTACAGTTCCGCAAGTGTCTGCCATGTCATCGACGAGAATGGCAACCTTGTCCCGGACATCACCAACAAGAACCATGCGTCCAACCACGTTGGGGCGAGGGCGCTCCTTGTGAATGAGGGCAAAGGCCGTGTTGAGACGATCAGCAATCGAGGTGGCTCGCTTCGCACCGCCGGCATCGGGAGAAACGATGACACAGTTCTCAACGTCCAAGTTCTCGCGGATCCAGCGCAAGACTGAGGGCTCGGCATAGAGGTTGTCCACGGGAACGTTGAAGAAGCCCTGGATCTGGGACGCATGAAGATCCATGGTGATCACATGGTTCTGCATAGTGAGTCAGATAGGAGGCCGATGAACTGACGGAGACGGAGAACCTACGCATCCGGAAACCTGGAGCATGTTGGCGATGAGCTTGGCGCTGATGGGAGCTCGCGACTTGTCCTTCTTGTCCTGTCGGGCATAAGGGAAGTTTCTAAAGACTAAATGAGTACGAAGATGCAGCAACTGGGTTTCAGTACAAGTCCTTACGGAATGACAGCCGTGATCCGTCGGGCCGAGGCGGTGCGGCAGGCGTGAATCATGATGAGAAGCTCCATGAGGCCATCGTTGACATCGCCCGGGGCGGTAGACTGAAGGATGAAGACATCCTCGTCTCGAACAGACTCGCCGATTGAAACACTAGTCTCTCGGTTCGAGTAGTTGAGGCTCATGGTGTTCGCGATGTCGATGCCCAGGCTGCGGCGCGTGTTAGTAGGGCGCTCAAAAAGTTGCCGTTGTCTCGGGAGCGCCGAGGAAGTTGGGAGAAGGCCTCTGAACGTACCGGCTGGCAACCAGAGCACTGAGCTCCGGGTGGGAGCTTCCCGCGATCAGCTTAATCTCGTTGGCCATTTGATCGAGCATGGTGAAGGAAGAAGAGGCAGATGGATGCGGGGCTGAAGATTTTTTGGTGGTTGGAATTGGAATGGAAAATATGCAGGCGATTGGAGCCGGTGGGGGTGGTTCTGGGCCGGTATTTGTACGGCCGGGACCGGAATGGCCGAGGGATCTGGTTTTTTTCTCGACGTAGTACTTAGGTACCTACCCGCTATTAATAGCGGTGCTTTTGGCGGGGTAACTTCCGTGAGCAGTGGCGATTTAAGTTGGGAATATACGGGCGAGAGGCATAACTTTATTAATAGTTAACTAAATCTTTATTTAATAGATATGCTGTGATATACGTCCCTTAAGTAATGGGAATAGGCGGGCAGTATATGTCTGGATTGCCCGCGCAATTTTGCTGACTGAGAGCTGTGTAGACTGTGCAGTCAGTGACGTTGACCGAAATGTTCCATTTGTTGGCCACGAAACCATCCTGTGGGTGATAACCATCAGGGCTCCTCTGGATCTGATCTTCATCCCACAATCCCGGCGGGAGCGGTACGCTTGCGGTGTCCGATGTATTCCAAGCATCGTACGAGACAAAGAGTAGCATGATGCCGAACAGCTCGCCAGGCGTTTTCACTAGAACAGGAGGGAGAGCAAGCCCACGAATCCGGAAAAGGTAGCACATGAATCCGATCCAACTCTAAAAGGCTTATGAGTTAATCGACACATAAAGGCGGGGGCTATCCTACCATATATTGCCGCATCAGATCCTCAACGCTTCTCTGGTTCTCATACGAGTTCTCCTTCCATATGACATTAGACACAGCCTTCTTCATAGTCTCCATTGGCTAACGAGGTCAGCTCCCTTTCTACTCAAGTCGGTTTTGGGCTTCCTACAAGAATAATATCTTTCTCAGCCATTAATGAGACGTCGGGATAGACGGTTAACCTGGTCCAATATTCCTGAAGATGTTAGTAATTGCTCGATTGCCGAGAAAGGGTAGCAGTACGACAGAGTCCAGGAACAATGGAACAAACTTCGGATTGGCCCTGCCGAGAGACTTCAGTCCTTCGAGGACGGACGTTGTATAGTTTACGTATAATCGCAATTCTTCCTCATATATTCGAAAGCCGACGGGGAAGAATCCTGCGAAATCGACATATAACGGCTGGTGGCCCTTGACGATCAAGTCCTTGCCATGACCTGACCTAATGGCGGCGGCGGCGGCCTGTGAGATGAAGGCAAGGATGAGAGTGAGCCAAGAGAAGTGCATGTCGCTGTAAGTGTTATTGAAGCGAATTGGTGAGAAGGAGCGGGAGAAGCTTTGAGAGGAGATCTATGGTGAAATATTGGGTTGCTCACACGAAAACTCTACACCCGGAACCGGCGGAATCTTCCTTGATGTACCTACCTAAGGTATTTACTTTATGGGGCGCTTCTTGCCGGTGCGAACCTCCATCAAGGTGCAATGGCAGGTCCGTCCATGACAGGTTCTGGAGTGTCTACCTCGTGAAACTAATAGCAAGAAACTCTTACTCATTCTTTCACCCAACTACAGCCTTAGTTCGTGCAACTCCGCAAGACCACAAAATGATATTACTCAGTACCATTTTCCGTGTTCTAGCCGTTATCATCGGATCTGCTGCCATAGAGCACCCCATGGATGAGCCGCGGCGATATAACCCGGCTCCCGTCGTGGATTACTTTGACGATCAATCGACGGCTCGCTGGGTTAGCTTCGACACATCGAACATAACGACGCCGATCCCATGGATTCTCCAGCCCTCGCCTAAGTGGAATGAAACACTCAACGTTTGCATCGCTTTCCATACGCTCGCCTGGAATGCCTGGATCTCCTATGAGACGGTATGCGCCATCTCGAAGGAGTCGAACGAGGTCATCCCCAAAGCCCCTGAACTTCAGAGCGGACCTGCCGTGGTGAGCTTCCTGATCTCCTTTCTGATGATCCTGCGGCTTGTGCTAACAAAGCGCCCTCATTTCGACGGTAATGCGCATGATGCAGCTCTGGTCCTCGACTCTCAAGAAAATGTATACCAGTATCGGAGAGGTGGACGAATGTTACATAGGAAGAAGTGTGAGGGTCACGGGCTATGATATCGTCTGGAAGCGCGATGAGCAAGTCCGCCTCGCTCATTGTTACATGGACGTGAGTTGACACTTGCGCCAACTTGTTCGGTGGTTAACACAAGCAGTACTCGCACCAAGTCGCCGTGATGCTCAAGGAGCTCAGGGATCAGGGGACAAAATTTAGAGGTCCAGATCCCACACGAGAATTGATGCTCAACAAGATCCTGCATTGGCAACGGCTGTATTTGGTACGTGACGGAGATGACACGAAGTGGAAATTACTGACAAGACGAACGCAGAAAATTGCCGTTGTGCTCTACAATGCGATACCAGACCAAGAAGTCTACGGATACCAAGTCCCCAGATGCCGCCGGACGGAGCCCGGCAACTACGCGGTGATGGACGGGACTTTCCCCAAGACCATGCCACAGTGGTTCAAGACGCGCTATGGTCGGCCCATAGGAGGAAGCAAAATTGCATCATGGCTTTTCAAAAACGATGCGCCTGTAAGTCCGCAGCAGAATCTGTTTAGGCAGACCGTGGCCGAGTGGAAGAAAAGGAAGTTCGAATAAAGTACCGAAGGCAAGTTGAGGAACAGAGAATTGGTGTCTTCAATGAAAGCTAAGATGAGGCGACTTTATTAGTGGGTGAGAATGACGAATGAAGAGTTGATCCGGACCCACTCAGCCCATACCCCACGTGAGTTCCCGGGCGGTGAAGGATTCTGCCGCCTGCCGCCTCATCTACAAGGGACACATCACTGCCTTGCGACGACATCAAACGACGTGTCTGGTAAAGAAGATCTTGGACAGCGATAAAATTGACTGCTGAAGCTGCATGGCCGTGTGAAGAAGCCTCGTGCTCGTTTCTGAGCTATTCTGCGTCCCGGTTTGCCCACCATGACCACGCAGCTGCTGGCCACCGAGCTGGCGAACCTCATTCAGGAGAGCAAGAGGAAGCACAACGACCTGCGACAAGTGAGCCGCCCTGCCCGATCCTATCGCTGCGCGAAGTGTCTTATAGCGAATCCAGGCTGCGGAAAAGTCTCTTGAAGAACTCAAGAGCCTGCGAAACCCTTCCGAACAAACCGCTCCCGAAGGTCTGCCATGCCCCCTGCTCGCCGTGGCACCTGTCTAATGCCGTCTCATAGAGCTCGCCCAAAAGGTCAACTTTGTCAACCCTTTCATCATCGCCTGCGGCACCAAAAATGCAAAGTTCACCGCGATTGCCATCGTCTGCCTGCAGCGCCTGATTGTTTCCCGCGCCCTCCCCCGTTCCAAGTTGAACCAGGTCTTGGAGGCCTTGATGCAGGCCACGTCAGCTGGGCTGGACGTGCAACTCAAGATCCTTCAAGCATTGCCGTCGCTGCTACAAAACTACGCTTCGGATCTCCAGGGAAATCTGTTGGTGACTGCTCTTAACATCTGCTTCACCTTGCAGAGCAGCAAAAATGCCATTGTCAGCCACACTTCAGCTGCCACTCTCCAGCAACTGGTAGTCTCCGTCTTTGACAAAGTTGTCGCCGAGGATAGTGAGTATACACATTCATCCGCCATGGCAGTTTCTCACATTTATCTAGAGGCCGCAAGCGATGATAGCACTACCGAGTCTCCCGATGGGCAATCTAAGCCTCGCCCTGCCGCACTGGATGCGTATAGAGTATGCCATTGTCTTTCAATGTTGTACCTTGGCTAACCCCTTAGATCTTCAATGACCTCTGCCTTATGACGGAAAACCAGCGCCCAGAGTTTCTGCGCTTTACTGGGCTCCATCAGACTTTCGGTCTGGAGCTGATTGAATCTGTCATCACCAATCACGCAAGCGTCTTCACGGAGCATGCCGAGCAGGCTCAAATCTTGCGCGTGCGAGTAATGCCCCTCATCATGAGTGCCCTTAAGGGGAAGCCCAATTTTGCCACGACGGTGAGATTGGTTCGCATTCTCTACACCATGCTGCGCCGGCATGTCGGCATCTTACCGTCGGAATGTGGCGAGTCAATTGCCATCTTGACCCAACTCCTGGACCAAGACGACTACCTTTGGAAGCGAGCCCTATGCATGGAGGTCTTCCGAGGCATATTTTCAGAGCACGCCCTTCTCCGTCGCATCTTTTCCATATACGATGCCAAAGAAGGGGAACGCGATGTCCTGAAGCCCTTGATTGCCACCTTTGTCCGACTCAGCACCGAGAAGCCTGCAGTTATCGGACTGGGCCATCAATCGACCATGCCCACCACCAGTGTTCAGTCTGGCTCCTCATCCTCCGACCAGGCCATTCTAGAGGCTGGTGGCATGACTGGCATTATTGGCGGCTCCATGACCAACGAGGTGACAACCACTGGCATCAGCACCCAATGGAGTTCCGTCCGGGTCCCTTGCATCGACCAGCTTGATAAAACAGAGGCGCCGCCTATTCCAGAATCATACATCTACAGTCTTGTGCTAGCTTGTATCTCGTCCATCTCCGACGGTCTTGCCAAGTTCATCCTTCCCCTGACTGTGCCTGGTGATACTCGAGGGCGGCGGAAGATCTCAAAAGAGAGTGGCCGCGACTCCCCAGCACCTCAACTCAGTCCAGAAAACACGCCGAAGAGCAGACCAGAGAGGTCGGGGTCGTTTAAGAGAAACCCGGTTCCCGTCAATCCACTCATTCTGGAAGAACACCCACTCTTCACTGAGATTCAAGTCTGCGCCGAAATTGTCGAACAATGTTGGCCAGCAATTCTTGCCACATGTTCAACCTTTCTATATGCTGCGCTCGATTCGGAGTACTATCATGGGCTGGTTCGGGCCTTCCAGCGGTTCGCTCATGTGGCAGGCTTACTTGAGTTGTCCACCCCACGAGATGCCTTTCTCACCACCTTGGGCAAGGCTGCCGTTCCACCAAATATCATCACGGCCTGTTTCAACGTTGGACAAGCGCGCCCGCAGACCCCCAGTACGCCCACCGACACTAACAGTCTCTTCAGCAACGCCCGGGGTCTGTTGAGCGTCGATAGTTTGACGCCTTCAACCCCTTCAGGAGAGAAACAGCGCCAGGCCTCGTTTGATGCTCAAGCAGGCTCTCTCAACACAAGAAATCTCTTGTGTCTACGCGCTCTTCTCAACTTGGGCATTGCCTTGGGCCCGACACTCGGTCCTGCGTGGAGCATCGTTCTCGAGACCTTGCAGCAGGCTGACTTTGTGCTTTTTATATCTGGCAAAGCACCTGGAAAATCTCTAGGCCGGGGCTCCGATCAAGGGGGCGACAATGATGCCAGTGTGCTGATGGCTAATTTCGGGTCCGAGGTTCGCTCAGTCGAAACCGCTGCGTCGAGACTTATCGAAAGCACCATTGACTTCCCGAATGAATCATTCATGGAAGTCGTGACTGCAGTTTGCAATCTCCTCCATCCGCATGAGCCGTCTGAGAAGCCTCCGCAACCGCTTTCGGACGGCCAGCAGCTCCAGGCGCCGTCCAAAACAGCCCGCCGGTTCTCGGGACAGTCTGCGCCTGGCTCTACTCAGGAAGACCAATTCGCCTTGGCGAAATTGGGCGAACTTGCAACCATCAACATTGACAGGTTGCTCGATTATAGCCCAGACGAGTCCGGTTGGTCCGCATTAGTTGACGAGCTCATCCGAAATCTCACCTCCTCTGCAACCAACTCGTCAGTGAGGACGCGGGCAGCCGAGATTCTCGTCAGGCTAGTGCTGGAGGCGGCCACCGTGACGGCTACCTTACCCGACGAATCTCGCGGAGATATTCAACTACGCTTATTCGAAGCCCTAAGAGGCTCGCTTATCCCACTTCTCCGGGGCGATCGTGAGGCTTCTGTTGCGAACCAGGCAACAGATATCGACATACACAAGATCATCCTCGAAGGCCTGAAGAGCGTTCTTGAGGGCTGCGGAGAAAGCCTCGTCAGCGGCTGGGACATTGCTTTCGAGATTATTGGCACAATCTTCATCACGAAGGAGTTCGACCCTGCCGACCGTCGTGGTTCACTAGCCAACCCGATTCTCCTCGATACTCTCTCGGCAAAGCTCATCCGCTCCTCTTTCAACTCGCTACAGCTTATTTGCTCCGACTTCTTGGCATCCCTCCCGAACACGTGTTTCCTCATTCTTGTGGATACTCTGTATAAGTTCTGTTCTCAAGATGATGATTTGAACATTGCTTTGACGGTTAGTTCTTCCCGGATTTACTTTCAACTCGTGCTGACATTCTCTAGACTGTGACATTCTTCTGGGTGCTCTCCGACTTCCTCTCGGCGAAGAACGAGTCCCTCGACATCACAGCGGAGATGATGCAAGGCGCCGAGGTTGCCGATCTGGAAAAGATGGCAGCCGATCAGTCGTACAAAGGATCAGATGCAGCCTTGTGGATGCTTCTGTTGCTACGACTCACGACTGTCACTACTGACGATAGGCTCGAGTTGCGTAACAGCGCAACTCAGACCTTGCTCCGCATCTTTGACGCTTACGGCGACCGGCTCAGTCCAGAGGCGTGGTCCATTTGCATCAAGTCCGTCATATTCAAGCTTCTGGCATCTATTGAGGAAGAAATCAAGGCTGCCGAGTCTGGTGAGATGGACCCAGAGGATCGCGCAGAATGGAACGAGACGGCCGTGGTCGTTTTGAATGGCATCTCAAGCCTCCTGGCGAACTACTTGGATATATTGACGGGACATTCTTCCTTCAATCACCTTTGGCGAGAACTTCTTGGTCACTTCACCATCTTGCTAGATTTCAAGGTCCTAGACATCAACACGGCTACTTTTAAAGCGCTGAGCCATGTCTTGTCCCAGACCAGCAATGACGGAAAGCCGACGTTCAATAAAACCACGGTAGACTTTGCCTGGGACTTGTGGTCAAGGGGCATACCGATTTCTCAGGAAGTCAAAGGCAAGACGACTGACAACCAGAACTGCCTCATCGCCTATGTCGCGGCGCTATCCGAGATCTACCGGCTTGTTAAGGACGACCTCAATGCGGAGAGGGTGCAGCAAATGCTGACTCTGCTTCGTGCGACTCTCGACGAGGCCACCGTGGGTGGCCACGTGGCCGATGCCGAGTACGTCACGCCTCTTCAAGCTCACATCCTCGAGGCCATCCAGATGATCCGGACCGATATCGACGGCGTCCCGTCTACTATGATTATGCAAGTTGCCGAGCTTGCCGTGGCTGCATTCAACCAAGATAGCTCGAAACAGGGCTCGAAGCGAACCTACATCGCCCTGTCAAAGGCAAGCATGAAGACTTTGGAGAAGCTCATCTTGAGCCATTCTTCAGACAGAGACATTTACCAGAGTGGTGCCTTTTTCGAGGCTCTCAAAGCACTCTGCAAACCTATCGCTCTCAAATATCGGTTTCCCATCATCACCAAATCTGTTCAGCCTTGGAGGCTCGCCACGTCCACGGCTCTCGTCATTTTAGAGGCGACCCTATCACATCTCAATACGCTTGATATTTCCCGTATAGAAACGCAGAACATCTGGTCAACCATTGTGGCTATAGCTGATGGCATTCTCGGCGCGGACACGGACAGCGCTGCGGCAGGTACCGACTATGCGGATGACGAGAGCTTTGATGTCGCATCTTTCCACAAGCTGCGTGAGCTCATCATCCCCAGTCTCGGGGCTGAGGCAATCTCGGACAAGAGTCGCAAAGCGTATGCGCAGAGCCTGTTTACAACATCCATCATCCATGCTCCGTCGCCGGCAGAAGAGTCCATTATCAATGGGACTCACGAGGCAGGGCTCTCCGCCCTCTATTCCCCACAGCCGGGGCGAACAGTCTCGGTGCCGCCGAGGAGACGATGGCAGATGTCGTACGTCGCATCTCAGGAGCTGTTCTCGCTGATATCCGCAAACGATGAGCCCACCATTGTCATTCACCCGCCGACGCCCTCGTCACCAACGGGCAGGATGAACCATCGTTCGGAAAATCCTGCGGCTCTCCAACTACGCATCGCTCGCACGGCGGCGCCATTCCTCATCCTTCGATGCGCGCTCACGCTTCGAATGTACATTGCCGATCAACCCTTGCGAGGAAAGATGCCCCAGCCGTTGAGCCAGCGAAAGGAGCTCGTGTGGATACTGGGCAAGCTGGTGGACATGAAGAGCGAGAGCGGCGCGATTCCCGAGCTGAGCGGCGTGGAGAGCGAGGGGAGGAAGCACCTGCTGCGGTTGTATCCGTTGATCGTGCGTGCTTTGGGGGTCGTCGGCGATGAGAAGGTCTCAGTGCTGCTTCGAGAGGCCTTGGAGGTTGTGGGAGGAGAACTCGGCGTTTGAGTCGGATATGATTCAATAGACCATTGTTTAGGCCAGATATTAGAATTTCGGTTTAGCCTCTTATTCCATACCGAATTTATTTGGTCGCCTCCTTCTCAGTCCAGCTGGAGACTGTTCTTGAGTAGGACTTCAAAGATGTAGGGTAACCTATTTTGACGATTTGATGGCGGGGTCTGAAGTCCCACAGTAAACGCGGGGCACCAAATCCATTTCATAAATTTTAACACATGAACCTCGGAGAGCATCACAGCATAACCATACATCATGGGAAAATCATCCAAAGACAAGCGTGACGCCTACTACCGGCTTGCCAAAGAGCAGGGCTGGCGAGCCCGAAGCGCATTCAAGCTGCTCCAGCTCGACGAAGGTTGGTAGACTCGTGTGCTCCGTTCGACAAGGCGCAGGAAAGCTGACTGCGAAATGGGCAGAATTCGACCTCTTCACTAATGTCAGCCGAGTCGTCGACCTGTGCGCCGCACCCGGCAGCTGGTCGCAGGTCCTTTCGCGGGTCCTGATCAAGGGAGAAAAGTTTGGCCGGTCGGCGTGGCACGACAAGGAGGCGCAGTTCCGGCAGCAGATGCTGGGGATCCTCCCAGAGGGCATGAGCGACGAGCAGAGGGCCTCGGCGGAGAAGAAGCTGGGCGAGCAGAAGGACGAGGCGGCGGCAACGCCCCGAGAAGACGTCAAGATTGTGTCGATTGACCTGCAGCCCATCTCGCCGCTGGCAGGCATCACGACGCTCCGGGCCGACATCACGCACCCGGCGACGGTGCCACTCCTGCTCTCGGCGCTGGACCCGGACTACGACACGGCCTCTTCCACGGCGAACACACAGGCGTCGCGGCCCGTCGACCTGGTGCTCAGCGACGGCGCGCCCGATGTGACGGGCCTGCACGACCTGGACATCTACGTGCAGTCGCAGCTGCTCTTCGCGGCACTAAACCTGGCGCTGTGCGTGCTCAAGCCGGGGGGCAAGTTCGTGGCCAAGATCTTCCGCGGGAAGAACGTGGACGTGCTGTACGCCCAGCTCAAGATCTTCTTCGAAAAGGTCGTGGTGGCCAAGCCGCGCAGCAGCCGCGCCAGCAGCGTCGAGGCCTTCATCGTGTGCGTCGACTTTCGGCCGCCGGAGGGGTTCCGCGCGAGCTTGGAGGAGCCGCTGGGGGTGGGCGGGCGGCTGGAGGGGATGCTCAGGGAGAGACAGACTGCGACGCAGGACGGCCACGCCGGTGCCGGAGACGCGGGTGTTGTGGAGATGGAGGTCTACGACGAGGTTCCCGAGGATAAGGAGAGAAGCACCCGGTGGATCGCACCCTTCATTGCCTGTGGAGATCTATCCGCCTTTGACTCTGATGCCTCTTACCAGCTCCCCGAGGACTACGTCTCCCTGGACCCGGTCCAGCCGCCCATTGCTCCCCCGTACAAGCGCGCCATTGAGATGCGAGCCGCCATGTCAGGACCGTCGCGATAAGAAATTACAATGATAACCAAAACAAACGCAAGAAACCCAATCCAAAGAAAACCTCGTCAATGACACTTGGGCACAGGCTTCTCGGCCGGCCCCGGCAGCTCGAGGACCACCAAGCCGGCCGACGGGCCCTCGTCAAAGTCGAGGACGCCCAGCTCCTTCTTGTACATCCTTGCGGCGGCGTCGTCGTGCGTCATGAGCATCAGTCCGCGCATGTCCTTCCAGTCGTTGACAATTTCCTTGAGGCACCGCATCAGCCACGAGGCCAGGCCGCGGCGCTGGAACTCGTCGAGAACGAAGACGTCGGTGAGGTAGGCAAAGGTGACGTAGTCGGTGACGAGGCGGGCGAAGCCGACCATTTTGTTGCGGGAGCCGTCCTTTGGCGTGGCGATGCCATTTTCTGTGATGGGGTTAACGGGACATGAAGTTGGATGTGAGTTGGGTAGGGAGTTGGACAAGAATTCTCCGAGATCACCTACTCTTCATGTCTTCGGCCGTCTGGGGCGCAGAGTAGATGGCGAGGGTCATGCAGTTCCTCAGGAGCTTGTGCAGCTGCGGCGGCTCGAGGGGGCTGCTCCACCACATGTCGTTGAGGAACTTGTTGAAGGCGTCGGGGTCAAGATACGACTTGTCGTTTGTGATGAAGAAGTTATCGCGGTACCAGAACCTGGGCTCGCCTTCGGCCTGCATTTTGATGTCCAGGGAGCCCATTTGTGACGGCGGAGACAAAGGATGAAGGAGATGTAAGGCGGAGTGCTTGGGGAGACCAGGTCTCGAATACGAATTCCTTTCTTTTTCTCGGATTTCTCGGGGGTCAAACTCTGGGTGTATTCTGCCCTGCTTGTCCCAACACGTTTTGAAGTTTCCAAGTTTGCCTTCTCCCAAGTGGCAAAAGACTCGATAACTTGGTTATTCGGGACGGCGCTTGGGCTGAGCTGGGGCTTCTGGGCGAGTCCGTCGTCCGTTCCCAATCCGGCTAGTGGCGGCTTTCAAGAGGGCGGAGGAGAGCGAGGGCGTGTGATGGGATTGTCCTCGAGGGAGGGGGGCGCTGACGCCTTTTTAGTCACCGGATCGATGAACGGGAAGGTCAGGTGCGGGAGGGTTTGTTTGCGGGGGAGATGAGCGGGAGGTGACCTAGAGTTGGGATGCTATTGTTTGTATAGACTCGAGGCGGGAGGCTGAACGGCTAGGGGGCGACTCGGGAGAGGAACAAGGGGTGATGAGTTTGGTCTGGGGAGAATTGTGCAGGGAGGGACAATAGAGGATGGGTTTTATAGTGCGATATGAATTGATCCTGCGAGATGCATCTCATGTTTTCTCTATGCGGCGCATCGAGGCCCTCGAGTTACCTATCTCCCGCCTCACTACCACTTGCACGCCCACCATGTTCGACAACTACCGATACAGTGGGAATTACCCCTCCATGATTCGGCGCCGTCCTGGCCTCTCCCCAGAAAAACAATCGTGGGTACGTATGAGATAAGAACTTGTCAAGATTATGTACTTGCGGGCGCGTAGGGCGTGTTTGGCATTTTGACGAAACTACACTATGGAGTAAGGTAGGTATGGACCGAAAAAGGGCCCCGCGCCTCCGGCCGGCTCGCTCGGTGGGCGGAACTAAGCGGCCGTTGGAATTGCTCCGGGTAGATTCGGTTCGGAGACGGCTTAGGTTGAGAGGGTGTCTTTTTAGGAAGGTTATGGCGGTTGGTGAAGGGGGACAACTTGGTTATGAGGCGGCGGATCTGGCCGAGATGTAATCACTATCTATTTTTCTTATCCCCACGCTCAAACCGTTTTGTTCTAAAACATTAACTAATTCGTACAGCTATTTACAACATGTACCAAAATCATCTGGCGAGAAGGGAATCTAATCTACAGCAACCCAGCGTACACGGCAGCACCAGCCACGAGACCCATGAGAGCGCCGGCAGTGGGCATGGAAGCCACGCCGCCCGTGGAGGAAGTCGTCTCGGCGCTGTCGCCGCCGGTCGAGGAAGAAGCGGCATCGGTGGTCTTTGCCGTCGAGTTGGATCCGGAGCCGGAGCCGGCAGCCGGGGTGGTGGCCGGCGCCGAAGCGGGCGTGCTGTTGGCGGCGGACGATTCGTCGTCGTTGCCCTCGCTGCTCGCCGAGGTGGTAGCCTCCGGCTTGGCCGTCTCCTTCTTGGTCGTCTTCTGAGAAGTCGGCGCCTCGGTAGTCAGGGTCTCGTCGTCGTCGCCCGACCACGAAGCCGAAGCAGAGATGACCGCCTCATCGTCCGCAGCAGTGCTGGTGGCGATGTCGAGGTACTTGGGGGAGTAGGTCTCGGTGCCCTCGTACGAGTCGCAGCCGGGCACCGTGGTCTTGGGGGGCGCTCGGCCGCCGCCGCAATCGAGGATCTCGCAGAGCTCGCCCGTGTCGGGGACGTACCAGATGACGGTGCCGTAGGGGGTTCCGCCGCCCGTGGGGACCACGACCGACTCGGAGGAAGTGCAGCCCGAGAGGTCGGTTCGGGCGAGGGCTGGCGAGGCGGCGAGGAGGAGGGCCAGGATGAGCATGTTTGCTGAGGAGGAGGATATGAGTCTGGTAGAGGAGAGGATGAGGCTGGTGATGGCCTCTTACACAAAGGGATACCGTCCGTTTTAAAGTCGGTTCGACGCTCGGAACTCGGCCAGCCCTCTCTGGCTCCGCCGTCTATGCTTCTTCACTCTCGCCTGTTTTCCTCACGCCGCGATTCGCCAGGAAACGCTGCAGTCTGGGGTTCACTGTCCATCATCAGGTCGAAATGGGTCTCCTTTCCCCTGAGAATGGACTGAAAGGTGACACTGACTCTTCTTCACTGGGCAGTTTCTGGGCGGTTCCTGGTCAATGCCGATCCCCTGCTCCGGCTGTTTCTCGATTCGGCGGAAGGCGCTCGCTTGCATCGGACGAGATGGGCCGTGGGCATTGACTGGACGGATCATTACCATTATTACCGGTAATTGCCAGCCTAGCTTATTAATTTTGGCCGACCTGAAGCTCTAGTGGGCTTGGTCACGATGCGACAAAGAGGAAGGATCATAACTCCTGGCGTCCGGTGTTGTAGGGGTTATAATTAGAATGCGAGCCTGGGTGCGAGACTAGAGAAGGGGGGAGGGGGGTAGAAGCTTAAAGGGGTAATTTGCTGCAGGAACCGGTGATGCCATTCGCTCGTCAAATTGGACTGATGCAAACTGGGCAGGTCATGTCTCCGGTATGCATTTATGCGGCGTGGAACCATCGAGGGCAATGCTTCTTTTCTGTGATGAACTGCTGTGCTCGCGCACAAAAATGCAGTGTCGAGTACGTCCAAGGAACGAACTCATATGTAATGCACCACCCAAAAATGTGATTCCGCCCGGGCTCGAACCGGGGACCTTCTCGGTGTTAACGAGATGCCATAACCAGCTAGACCACGGAACCTGATACTGGTTGATGGAAGCAATGGGGCCTAACAGAGATTATGCTGGCATCGTGATGATGGTGTTGTGGGTGAGTTGTTGGAGGCGTGGTGGCGGGAATGGAGGCAAGTCCAAGTTGGTTGGGAAGCTTGGACTCGACTAACAAAGGAATAGGCACTAGGTACTCTTGCTAGTGTTTGTTTCTTACTTGGGACCTAGAGTTGAGAAGTAGTTGCTTTTACATACCTACCGGGTGAGTTTGGTGTGAAGGCGACCAAGGTGATGGAGGGGGATAATGGCAACCCCCAAATTCAGGGTATCGTGGGGAGTAACGAGTGCGGACATCACAGACAACACAGGCAAACAAAGAAATAGGGCGAATATTCGATAAACTACCTACTAGGTACAGAATAGTAATGGACATGAATCGAATTTCGCGCCAGTGAGAAATCTACGACGTACCTAGCAGGGGAGACCTCAGGAAAAAAAAAAAAAACCAATACAGAGGGGAAAACAGTCCAGAGTAAGCTAAAACAACGAAGAGACCCTTATCCGTACGCACCTACTCCGTAGAAGTGATTCCCTTTTCGAGTGATGCCTCGAAATGTACCTAGCATAAACAGGGTAGACATCTCAGGGTAAAATAGAACCTAAACAAAAACAAACGCAGCCCGCTTGCGAGGGGGCTGAAACCACTCACTCGGGCCCTAACAACAGGGTATCGGTGCAAAATAATGGGGGGTGCCCGAGCTCGCGAGAACATGTGCACAAGAACTTGGACGGAGCAGACACCACTGTGGCAGAAGCTGCGGAAAGGCACCGCCTGTGCTGATGTAAACTTGCTGAGCCACCCGTTCTCGTATGTAGATGGTACGGCTGGGGGCGTGGTGACTCGAAGAAGCGGGTTTTTCATTTTAAAAGGTCGCACCGGCAGACTCTCCGTTGGAGATGTCTTCGGAGACAGCTTCGAATGCAGTCTCAAAGGCCACCCCGTCAAAAGTGTGCTCCGAGGCAACATCGCTGGAGAGCTTTAGGCCGCGTCAGTCCGTAACGTACCGGGGTGGCTGAGGCTTCGGCGACTGAGCCATCTTGGATGGAGTCTTAGGAGCCGAGGTAGCTGTGGAAGTATTCGAGAAGATGTCTGTGGTGCAGCAGATATCTGCAGTCGAGGACATGTCTGCACTAGAGTACATGCTTGCACTCAGGGACATGTTTGCCGTCGACAAAATGTCTGCAATTGACAAAGTGTTAGCAGTCGAAGACATGCCTGCAGCAGTCGAGGACTTGCTTGCAGCAGTCGACGACATGCTTGAAGTAGTCAAGGATATGCTTGTAGCTGAGGACATGTCTGCAGTCGACGAAATGTATGCAATCGACGAAATGTCTGGGCTTATGGAGATAAAGGGGAGCGCGGAGGTGTGTGAGAGATCCGCAAGACCGATATCGCCTTCTTCTTGCCCAACGCAGCATGTATGCTCACTCGTCGGCTGCATCTCGCTGAATGATGCTAGAGCATTGGTGTTCTCGGAAGCTGGTAGCGTCGAGGGTTGAACAGTGTCTCGTTCGTTCGTCGGCGTGGAGAAACCGAGTTCCAAGTCTGGACTCGACGAGTCGCGCGTGAAGCAGCGCCACAGCAGCTTGAAACTTTCTTTCCATCATTTTCTAGGGAGAGTCTCCCATAGAAAAGTTTCGATGGAATGAGACCCAAAGCTGCCAAAGGTGGAACAGGCTGCGAGGCGACCGGGGCCTTAGAGATGGACCGTCGGTATTGAGGGCAACGGCGATTAGGATTGCAACACCCAAGATCCTCCTATATATACTTCCGTTAGCTGGCCGGTGGGGGTCAACATTCAGCTGCTAAATGTACAATCCGACCCGAGTCTTTGGCCAGTGACGGACAATGAAGGCTATCGAACACAATAACCAACCGGTTATTGCACTGCCCACCCCAGAAGCGTTAGAAATATAGATGCGAGGAATGGAACATGTATAAACTAGGTATACCAACATGAAAGGAATGATTCGATGTATCGATTGATACTCGCTTATCAAATCGTTCGCTGCACCTAAGGTGATGGTTAAGGCATAGGAGAGCCCCTGCTAGCCCGCCTCTTTCTTGTGAATAGATTCTGCTGCTGCAACCGCTGTTCCATGGCTTGGCTGGCGACGTTGTTCCATATTCGAGATCGAGGAACAGATGAACGTATGAGGCGACAGCAGGGGCTCTCTGGATCGGAGGTTTTGGGTAGAGGCGACTAGCACTAGGGGCCAACGTTGAGGTGAGGAAAGGGTGAGATAGAAAGGAAAAACAGAGAGGCAGATTGAGTGAATTGAGAACAAGATACTCCTCTGTCAGGTGTACGTAAAATAAACAGGTTGCTTGGTATCTAGAGGGGAAGAAAAGAAGAAGTAGAAGAGATCGGGGGCGGGGAGGGAAGTGATATCTGCGTGGTGAGAACACCACCCCCCCAGGGGCGAGTGTCCCACATCCCACATCCTATGAAACAATTTGTGCGCTGGCAGCCATGGGTTTGGACAGGAGAAGAGAGCCCTCCCTCCTTTCTTCTTCTGGTGGTAGCGGTGAGTATTCTCCCCTGACCGATAATCTCGACCCCCCGAGGCAGACTCAGCCACCTGGAAAACTTTTCTCATACTTCTACATGCACCTGCGCTCTTGATCAGGCTTCGGTCCCTTCCTTCCATCACCTTCTTTCCTCTTCTCTCATTCCCTTTCGCAGCCCACCTTTATCACCTTCAACCCCTCGTCGCCTACAAAGAGCCCATGAAGGCGAGCACCACTTACTCTGGCTCCAGGAGGACAAGGGACAGACGAAGTCATTCCGCCCATCTGCACGCGACGAAAAATTCAAATATCAAACATGAACTCAGACGAAAAGGACTCACTCTCATGTGACATCCTCGACTGCAAGCAAGCCCGGCCCAAATATCAGTCGCCGGGCCATGACCTCTTCTGCGAAAAGACCGCCCACATCGACGTCGAGCTTCTTTCTCCCGATGCCGAGGGACGCTTAGGACGACAGGTTAGCTTCAAGAGGTGCGCGCGACGAAACTTTCCGTTGGCAATCTCTGGGTTGGTTCTCATGTGGTTTCTGTATTCCCATCTCCAACTCGAGCAGCCGAGCCCGCTATTTGCGTCGTTGGCCAGAGTAGGCATTCCCTTCCCTTCAAACATTGAACGTACCGTACCCTGACTGTATAAATCCCAGAGCGGCCACACGCAGCTCACTCCATCCGTGGTACTCGCGTCTTACTCTGCTCACTCGGCCTCTTCATCTTCTCCTGGTCCTGCCGGGTGCCGAGACGCTGATGATGTCGGCCATGATCTTTGCCAGGCGTTAGATGGAGCCCAGCCCGGACTTTTTCATATTGTTCGACATGACTAGATATTGGACTACGATGGCGGTCGAGAGCCTCGGGGACAGGTTCTCAGCAATACATGCTGCCGCATGGTGTACGGGGTTGAAGTCACGGCAACATTGACATGAGGTAGACACTTTTTGATAGTGGTTAAATCGCTGGGGGGATATAGAATATAGCTCGAGGGGGGGAGTAGGAACATAGGGAAGAAGAAGAGGTACTCTCGCGAAAAAGAGGTATCCTGATGCAATCGATGGGTCCAGAGCCTGGGAAGCGCCAGGTCTCGACATCACATTCTCTCAAGATTCCGATTTATGGTCATTAGCGATTGGACCTCGAAAGCTGCGACCATCACTAGTCGGGCGGTTGCGTGCCTCGCCTTCAGGGCGGCTGCATTCTCCGGTCAACAATATTGGACGCCACCAACGGCGTAGCGTAGACTTGGCAGCTTTTCTCAGGCACGATGGGAAGCGAGGTCACGTATCACTCTTCATGAAAGAGGGGGGGCGAAGAGGCCTTGCTGGTATGCGAGACCGGAAGAAAGGGCTCTTCCAAGGCTCTTCCAAGGCTCCCTCGAGGCACGAGGGTCCGAGGGTGCATGGTCAAACAGAGGCAAGCCTGCTCCACGTCATGGAGGCGCAAGAAGAAACCATGCCCTGTTCCATTTCTTGATATTCAAGCTGCATTCCGATTCGGCATCGACAGTCGTCCTTGCCAAGGATTGACAGCTCGTGTCTGTTGCCGCCAGGCTTCATTCGGCACTCGGCAGTCAGGGGGGAGGGGAGGCTTCGAAGCATCCAGTCTCTGTTTGTATTTTCTCCACCAACACAAGCCCGTCCGTCATCATTCATACTTACTCACGGATGCGCTGTTACCGGCTGTGAGAAGGTTCTTGGAGATGTGCAGGAAGGAGTCCAGGGAGTGCAGCAGGGTCATGGGTCAGGAGGGCCCTAACGAACTTGGCTCCGTCGAACGTCATTGAACGAAGAGCGAAAATTCCGGGTCGCTACCTTGTTTCTTCTGCTGTGATAAAATGCTTTGGAATAGTGAAGGGAGGAGTTCGAGGCGCGTACATGATCGGGCATTCTGGCCTCGGAGAACTTGGACCTGAGAAGACAAGCATCGATCGTGCGTTTGTTTGAGAGTACACGAGTAATACGGACGCTTCTATTCTCTCCTACAGGGGAGCCAAAGGAAAATAAGCACTACCGAGCCGCTCCACTACCGGCGAGGAGCTGAAGATGCCAAGCTCCCTCCTCCCAAGCTAGGCAGGTGTCGAAATAGAGCGCCAGCTCAGACATTCACCACAGCGCAGTGAGTCATCCAGTGAACAAAGCATACATTGGCAGGGCTTCTAAATTACGCAGAGCCTGCAATCATCTCCTTTTCAGGTATAGACTAGACTGATGATGACAGCTAATACCTCGATGCTCCTAGACTTGCTACCCGGCCCCTTCTCAGCTCCATTCCGTCCTCCATCTTCTCCCCAGTCAACCCTGCCATTGCCGTCTTTGCACGTGCTTCCATCTCACTGACCGTTTCAGCCCCCTCCAGCTCATGTCCAACGGCCAAGCCCCAGCCTATGAGGGCCAAGGAGCTGCTCTTCCACACAACTCCGCCTCGACTCCTCAACACGGTGAAGGCGAGGAACACGCCGCCCACCAACGCCACGCCGACCGGGAGCGCTATCCAGACCCATTGGACTCGGTAAAAAGTCCTCAGATTCCCGCCCTGGCCTCCCTGGAGCAGGCCATCCGCGTCACCCTGTCGCAGGGCGTTGGACATGCTGACGGCCAAGGCCTCGAAGGTGTCGGTCAGGTTGTCCGAGGTCCACAGAACCTGAGCTGTGGCTGGCGCGAACTGCACTCCTGTTTGGTTGACCAAGAACGCATTGATGCTCCCGTTGTAGTTGTCCTGCTCGGTGTTGTTGGTGTCGATGCTATCCGGGGCCGTGAAGATGCCTCGGAAGTAGGATGATATGGAGTCAACGGCCGCCTGAGATATGTTGTACGTGGCATTGGAGCTCGGAGACACAAGCTGAAGGTCAGATCGAGAGATTGCAGATAGCCCTGAGCGGAATTCCAGGCTGGAGAGGAAAGGCTCGGGGAGCGGGTAGGGCGGAGCCCAGGACTTGGGGTTGCGCTTGGCGGCGAGTTGGGTCGATGTCTCGGAAAGCAGGCCGTCTTGTACTTTCGTTGTGTACTCGTTGACGCAGTAGTAGAGTGCGCACTCTGTGGCTTCAAGAGGCAGGTTGGGCCACCCTGTCAGATTGTTGTCGGGGGGGAGCACCTTGATGACAGACATCGACCATACCAGCGCGTCCAGTTTGTGCATGCTGCTGGTTTGGCTCGCGTTTCCTGTTCCGAACGCTGTCATCAGAACCACACCAGGGTTTGTGACGAGGTCTGTGAAATCGTATCTCGACCCATTGAGGTTATCGATCCAGAGGTTGTTCGGTAAGCGGAACCCTGTCGAATACGGTTCTCTATTGATCACCATGTCGTTGGACACTAAACTGAAGTATTGAGTCCCCAAATCGTGAAACCTCTCAAGCGAAGAGGTCAAGTCGTTACACTTGCTACAGACAGCCAGCGACTCAAAGGATGGCCATGTGCAGTTACCAGATGGGCAAGTGAACTGGAGCTGCTTGATGACATCTTCTTTGGACTGCGAGAGGCCATACAGTATCGCGGATTGCATGGAAAAGTCAGCACTGGCGACGGCGCCGCCAGAATCGGGGTTTTCCATGACCAGACCTAGCCAAGAGAGTCAAGATTAGAAGGAGAAGAATAAAAGCTAAGTGACATATAACGTACCTACAGGTATGAGCTCTCCATTGGTGTACTCGGTTCCTCGAGCATATCGCTCCGCACGCGGCACGGTGACGTTGACAAGACCATCTTTGGCCTCGGTATTCGTCACGCGCTGTTCAAACTGGACGAGCTGCTGGGCGAACGGATCCACGGCGAGGACCAGAAGAGAGACGACGAGGCCCAGCCTCAGCATGCCGCTGGGGAGGGTTAGCATGTGAGCGATCATAGTGACTCTACCAGCAGTTCGAGACTTACATTCCCTTGCATTGCCACAAGAGCTTCAAACTTCCCAACGGTCCACGGCTCGCGGCGTCGATGCGCTCCATGTGGATGAGTTGACGCTGCTCGCGTGAGAACAAGATCCATTTCCACTGGCTTGTCGACTCGGCCACGGCAAGCATCAGCGCAGCTTTGCTCGCAGTGGCCAGGATGGAGACGACCGCGTTGAGCGTGACGCCGTGCCAGGAGAAGATTTCTTTGCCATTGTATGACCCAAGGAGAACGACAAGACCAAGCAAAGACGAAAAGGAAAAACATATGGCAAGGATTTCCAGGGCCCAGAGGCTGAACGGTTGTGTTGCCATGGTGTTCTGGCGGATCGCAGGTATCGCAACGTCTTGGAGGTACAAGCGGATTACTTCATGAATAAGGGAGCAAGTCATGAACAGAGAAATCGCAGGTTGATAAAACTAGAGATCGGCGCTTATGATGATCAGGCGGAGCGAGATGCGGTTAACTTGGGTTTCAGGACTCATGCATGTAAGCTTCTTTGCCGCTGGCACGACTAATTAGGGTAAGGCAAGATGAGGCTCGCGGTTACGGAGCGGGCTACTGTGAACTGAGGGTCTACGCAGACCGTTTCTGCACCACTCCAGACGATCTTCATCCTTATTTTTAGCATTAATTTGTAATTAAGGGATGTGCGACCATAACATGGCCTCCCGTACCACACCAAAAGCATGCTGACCTGCATGATCCCCTCCAGTAATATCTCTCAGTGCCCTCTCACAACCAACCCTCTGGGCCTGGCAGAGCCTATAGCCAGTCTCCTTGCCGACATCCTTCTATGTAGTGTGCTAGGCCTGGGTTCTCCGGGTTGGGACATTTACTTCAAGTTGTCTGTTCTTGAGGTTCAGTGCAAGTTCTCATGTTGACTCCTGAAGACTTGTTTTGCTAAGTACTGAACTTTTCACCCGCTCCCCACAATGTATCCTAGATGGCGGCACAGGTCGACCTTCCAACGGCTGACCTCCTTACTCCTGCCACACCTGATTCATCTGACAAGATCTTTCCTCGGCAATTTTCGACGTCGCACTCGCTAGGTTTTGGTAGTCTACTCGAGATGCTAAGAACGTTCCGTTTGATGACTAGCAAGACAGCATGATAAGGATTCCCGCTCTGTACCCTGCGCATGCAGCTACATGCAATCCCAACAGGCCTTCATTCAATGAGAAACTGGCGTCAGTAGGGAGGGGACAATCCAGCGAGATGTGATGAATGGGTAAGGATAATAACATTAACCTAAGGCCTGATATCAGCTCTCTGGGGAGGTTTCGTCCATCAACCAATGACCAGGAAGTCTCGTCAGTATACACCTGC
Source organism: Thelonectria discophora (assembly GCA_911649645.1). Lineage (NCBI taxonomy): Eukaryota > Fungi > Ascomycota > Sordariomycetes > Hypocreales > Nectriaceae > Thelonectria > Thelonectria discophora. The sequence goes on along the minus strand of CAJVRK010000008.1, from coordinate 1,778,304 downwards.
CTGACAAAAATTGATCATGATGCAATTCCATTACAAATGCAGAAAGGGAACTCATCTTCGCCTAGTCCTAAGAAGTCGTCTCCAAGTTGTGCCTGCCTTCGCTCGACAGTCGTCGCGTCGCGCCTCTTGCCCACCCATCCATCCATCTTGCGCTTCACTCCATCAGTTCAATTCTGACCTGCACATATCAGCATCAAACTTCTATCATCAGAAGATTCCATTCAATAATCACCGCTATCTACAGCCATATCAACCAGTACAGGTAGACGCAGGGTATGTGATTCTGAGAAACTCCAGCTCGGCACACTAATCGTCCTTGGTAGCCCAGCCAGCTTCCAGAGCCCTACGAGACAACATGTCTGATCCCAAAGAATACACGATCGGCTGGGTATGCTCTGCAACCATCGAATTTGTTGCTGCACGAGCTTTAGTCGACGTTCCTCACGAACGACCACTATACTTGGCGCCGAATGATGACAGCAGCTACACTCTGGGCAGTATGAACAATCACAACGTGGTCATCGGTTGCGTGTTCAGCGGAGACTACGGCGAGAAATCTGCCGCAGAAGTTGCCAAAAACATGGCTCGAAGCTTTCCCAACATCAAAATCAGTCTCATGGTTGGGCTCGGTGGTGGCGTGCCGGCCCGGCATGACATCCGTCTAGGCGATATCGTGGTTGGGAGCCCTCGAGCTGGCAAGCGCGGCGGTATTCTCCCGTTCAACCACGATGCAACCATCTCGGACCATCGCTTGCGAAGGAACGGTCTCTTGAATGAGCCCCCTGCCTTCCTCCGCGCCGCAGTGAATGCACTTGAAGCAGAGTACCAGACGGACGGCCATGCACTCGACGAGAAGATAGACAATGTTCTCCAAGTGAGGCCAAGACTCTGGAGGAGCTACCGCCGGCCAGACTCAAGCAGCGACAGGCTTTTCTTCCCTTACTTCACTCATCGTAACGACACCTTGAGTTGTGAGGATGCTTGCTCCCGTCACCCGGGAGGGCTCGTCACCCGACCCGAACGCGCTGATGATGAAGACGATCCAGTCATCCACTACGGTGTGATTGCCTCAGGAAGCCAGCTGATCAGGAATGCAAGAATGAGGGACCATATTTCTCTAGTAGAAGATATGCTATGCCTCGAGATGGGAGTAGACGGGTTGGTGGACCAATTCCCTTGCCTGGCTATCCGCGGTATTTGTGACTACGCGGATACACACAAGAACGACGATTGGCAAGGCTACGCTGCAATGGCTGCTGCTATGTATGCGAAGGATCTTCTCGGGATACTGGTTCCAAGCACGCTTGAGAGCGAGCCGAGCCTCAGCGAGATTCTCTTTGACACTTCCACGAACCAAACTGAACAAGCTGCGCCTGATAGCCCAAAAATCCCCCAGTCCCCAGGTGAAGCGGCCCATGAGGAGCCGGGCGAGCGAGAACGCGAGTATCACAAGCTATTCAGCCTCACAAACGACCAGAGCGTCTCCCATAAATGGTACAAAGACCGATTGGAAGAGCGAGCCGAGGGAACTTTCGGGAGCTTCCTCGACCATGAGGAGTTCAAGGAATGGCTCGAATGGGACTCTGGTCCGCTGCTTGTCTCAGCAGCAGCTGGCTATGGAAAGTCGGTGCTAGTCAAGTACCTGATCGATCACGTCCTCGCAGAATCGAGCACTGTCTGCTACTTCTTCTTCAATGAGCAAGACGGGAACACGATGCGCGAAGCCCTCTGTGCTATCCTCTGTCAGCTCTTCTCCCAGAAGCCGTTCCTGATGCGACATGCCCTGGAACAAGACCTACGACACCTGGGCAACACTGTGTGTGGCCTCTGGGATATTCTTGAAGATGCAGTCCGAGACCCCAAGGCAGGCTCCATCACCATCGTCCTTGATGGCCTGGACGAATTCCCCGAATTGGAATGTGCCCGCCTGATGCGAAGCATGCAAGACCAATTCGATGGTGACAGAGTGCACGGCAGCAAGCTCAAGTATTTTCTGACAAGTCGCGCTGGCGATATTCCAGGCCATTTCGCCGTCCGATTCCCTGATCATCCCAGCATCTCGATACCCAGGGCAGAAGATTCGGAAACCGTAAGGCAGGAGGTGGACCATCTCATCGCCCATCGACTCAGACAACTGTCAATGAAGAGACGCCTCTCTCCTCTCATGACCAGCCGCATAGACGAGAAGTTACGGGAAGCGACAGAACGCACCTATCTCTGGGTATCCCTCGTGTTTGAGTACTTACACAATGCAGACTGGGTGTCAGGAGACGACGATGAGCCCTTCGAAGAACTCCCGGCCAGTGTGAATGAGGCATACGATCGAACAATCCGGGAGACAAGGGCCGACTCGATAGCCTGGGACGCGCTGCGCATCATGCTGGTGGCGAAGCGACCTCTCACCGTCTCTGAACTGTACGTCGCAATGAAGGTGCACGCCATATGGCAAGGCCTTAGCGACGCGAACTTGGAGAATGAATGGAACTTCAAGACGCACCTCAGATGTTTTGTCGGGCCGCTCATCTGGATCCATGACGACAGGATCTATGTTCGTCATCAAACAGCTCGCGAGTTTCTCATGTCCGATGTCGCACCATCAGGGCTAAGCCGGCAACCCTCCGTCGACGCCCGGCAAGCACACGCTATCGTTGCGAGGCTCTGTGTACGTTACCTGGACCTCTTCAACACGAACCCTGACTTGGTGACAGATCCGGCTAAGGAGCCTGAGCTCGACCTCTTGGATTACGCCGCCAGACATTGGGGCTCGCACTTCCGCAAGGCTCGCATCTCAGGAAATGATCTCGGCAATTTGACTTGCGCTCTGAGAATTTCTGACCCAGGCTACGGTAGCTACGCGGCGTGGTTCGAAAGATATTGGCAAGGAAAGGGCAAGGGCTCTCCAACTCCCCGCTTCACACCGCTCCATGTGGCCTCCTTCTTTGGTCACAGTTCTGTTATCGAGGTGCTGCTTCAGTACGGCGCCGACATGGAAGCGAATGATGGTGAAGGACGCACACCACTGTGGTGGGCTACCTACAATGGCCACGAGCAGGCTGTGAGGCTGCTGCTTCAGAAGGGTGCTGCCGTTGAAGTCCGAGACAGAGAGCATGGTTAGACACCGCTCTTGGCTGCCGAGAATGTGGCCATTGCCGACCTGCTGATCGAAAAGGGTGCCGATATCGAGGCAGTTGATCATCAGGGGAGCTTCAATGCGCTACTGCACGCCACCCTCCAAGAACATCAGGCCATGACGGAACTGCTACTACAGAAGGGCGCCAACATCGAGGCTTACGACCCGCGAGGTCGGACACCACTGGTTTTGGCTGCTACGCTCGGCAAAGAAGCTCATGCCAGGCTGCTCCTCGAGAAAGGCGCCTATATCGAGGCTCGGCCCCCGGGATCTAATGGGCAGAGTCCGCTGTCCAGAGCTGCCGCGGCCGGATGTGTGCCCATTGTCAAGCTACTGCTCGACAGTGGTGCGGATATCGAGTCCAAATGCGACTCGAACAAAACACCCTTGGCATACGCTATTGCTCAGGGCAACAGGGCCACGGCCAAGTTGCTAAAGGAGAGGGGCGCCAAGGTCGAGGCCAAACCCCCTCGCAAACCGACGAAAATGGCGTTGCTCATCGGGCAGGCTCGTGACAGGGTTGCCCAGCTGCAGGCACAGGGCATCACCACGAGGAGTGCGAAGTTGATAGAAGGGGCACTATACGAGGATGATGAGGAAGCACCAAAGACACCAAAGGCATCAATGGCTCCAATGGCTCCAACGGCTCCGATGGCTCATATGGCTCCCATGGCTGCAATGGTTCCAATGGCTCATATGGCTCATACGGCTCCGATGGCTCATATGGCTCCAGAGTGGGCACCAAAGGGACCGAAGGGAGCACCAAAGACACCAGAGGGACCACCACATTGGGCACCAAAGGGACCAAGGGGAGCACCAAAGACACCAGAGGGGCCACCAGAGGGGCCACCAGAGGGGACACCAAAGGGCCCAAGGAGATCATCAGGGGCACCAGAGGGGGCACCAAAGGGACCAAAGGCACTTATGGCGGTACCAGACGGGGCACAAAAGGGACCAAAAGGGACATCAAAGACACCAGAGGGACCTCCAGAGGGTGCTCCAAAGGGACCAAAAGGGACACCAAAGACACCAGATAGATCATCAGAGGGGACACCAAATGGGCCAAGGAGATCATCAGGGGCACCAGAGGGGGCTCCAAAGGGACCAAAGGCACTGGAGGAGACACCATAGGCACCAGGGGCATCAAAGTAGACACCGGAGGAGGCCTAGTGTTAGGTCAGTTGCACGCCATGGGGAGGTTGTCGTTGAGCTACCTTCTCCAACGGAGGGGAGACATGCTTGCTTGTAACGATTTTTTGTATTAATTAGTAAGACTAGTTGGCCAAGAAATCCGTTTTCATGGGAACCTTTGCTTGCTATGCCAATGGGGAAGGTCTAGTTTCGCGTGGTTGACTATCTTGGCCGTGTCGACTAGATCAGAGACTTATGTCTTGCTGCGAAACCGACAGTTGTCGCATATGCCACCTGTTGGCTACTGTCCTCGTGGAATACGGATCTATCCGCCTCGGTCCAACCGTCTCCTCCACCAATTGGTTCACATCTTGGCTCGTGGCCGGCCGCTGGTGTCGCAACACGAGTCCGTCGATGGCCTAGACTCGATCCCGTCAGTTTCGTCCGACGGATATTTCTGCCATGTCAAGCGAGACTCTGTCTTCTGGTATTAGGCGAGACATCTTGTCTTGTTTACCCCAGCGCTCTATAGTCTAGAGTGTCTCGGTGAGTCGCACGCAACCAGCGTCTCTCGTCTGTTGTCGAGTCACGGTAATCTTTGTACCAACCTCGCGGGAGACTAGCCCTCCCCTCACGCGTGCATGCCACTTTGTTTCTCGTCGTGTCTTTGGCCAGAGATACGGCTCGGTAACTTCCTGGTCGAGGGTGTGACGCCACGTAGGTAAGATGCCGAAACTTTGCGTCTTGTTTGCGAATCACGGACGGGCTTGAGATACGTCTCGACGGCATTCTCCAGGTTCAGCCCTCGATGTGGATGTCGTGATGGATGAGACTCTCGACTCAGGGGCTGGGTTCGGGTTGAAACCTGGTTTCGTCGTGTTGCGGAGCTGTGACAGCCTCATATTCTTTATATACTTCGGATTCATCTCGTCGCATGGTGAGCAATATCGTCTCTAGTAGTCACCGAGAACAGTTCTTTGCTTGTTCTGAGCTTCAGGTCTCGCTTTGCCAGGCGCCTCTGCTTGGATGCTGAAATGGCGGACGTCATCCAGAAAGCAGCTGAGGGGCAATCCGACGAAGGTCCTAAGAAAGAGGTCACGTCTTCCTCTCCAACTACCGTTCCTCAACTAACTCAGCTGTAGTCGCTAAAAGAATTTACGAGTGATTCCTCTGCCGCGTACGAGTCGACCAACATGTCGCAGCAAGACTTCAACGTCACCCAAGATGACTTGCTTGAAGCAACGGAAATGGCGGAGAAGCTCACTCTGGAGGAGACGCGGGTGGTAGGATAGCGTCAGGATGATGTTGGATATGTGCTGATGGGTGTGGTAGTTGATGACCCAGGTGTACGCTCTTCACAAGAGAGATCCAAACTTTCCCCTCTCCGTCATTGACAAGATTGAGCTCTTCCTCGGCAAGCCATCTTCAAGAGCACTCCCCCCGGTTCAGATCTAACAGCACCAGAAACACCAGACGTCTTCGACAACCCAAACACCTACCAGAACCTCATTCACGACATCAAGATCCAAGCCGCCCTCATCACCAACAACTCCCCCTACGCCGAGGTCCGCGCCGTCGTCGACAACCACGACGATCCCAACACGCCCTGCTCGACCGTCCGCTCCTGGCTCATCGGTATCTTCTTCTCCGTCGCCATCTCCTTTGTCAACGGCTTCTTCGACATCCGTCAGCCCACCATCTACGTCACCTCCAACGTGCCGCAGCTGCTGGCCTACCCGGTCGGAAAGATGCTCGAGAGGACGCTGCCCGATGTTGGTGTGACGCTGTTTGGCGTGCGGCATAGTCTGAATCCGGGGCCGTTTAATAAGAAGGAGCACATGCTCGTGGCCATCATGGCGAGCGTGTCCAAGGACGCGCCGTACACGAATTACATTGTGTGGATGCAGTTCTTGCCCATCTACTTTGACCAGCCGTGGGCCATCAGCTTCGGTTACCAAATCACAATGGCCCTGTCGACCAGCTTCATCGGCTACGGGCTCGCCGGGCTGTGCCGCCGCTTCCTCGTCTACCCGTCGTACTGCATATGGCCGGCGTCGCTGGTGACGATTGCCCTGAACTCGGCCTTTCACGACGACGCAAACGAAGCCGTGGTTGGCCCCCTGAGGTCGGTGTGGCCGTGGTCGCGCCTCAAATTCTTCGCTGTGGCTTTCGCCCTCATGTTTGTCTACTTCTGGCTGCCAAACTACCTCTTCGCCGCCCTCAGCTTCTTCAGCTGGATGACGTGGCTGGCCCCCAGCAACGTCAACCTGTCAGCCATTGCCGGCGGCTTCCGCGGCCTCGCGCTGAACCCCCTCCCCACGCTGGACTGGAACGTGGTGGCGGCCCAGCTCGACCCCCTGATGGTGCCCTTCTTCAGCACCCTCAACTACTTCGCGGGCGGGGTGGCCAGCTTCGTCGTCGTCGTCGGGGTCTACTACGCAAACGCCTACGACACAGCCTACCTCCAGATCAACTCCAACTACGTTTGGGACCACTTTGCCCGGCAGTACAACGTGACGCGCATCCTGGACGCGAGGGGGATCTTCGACGCGGAAAAGTACGAGGCCTACTCGCCGCCGTTCCTGTCGGCGGGGAAGCTGGTGCTGTACGCGGCGTTTTTCGGCGTCTACAGCTCGACGGTCACGTACGGAATCCTGTACCACCACCGGGAGATGCGCATGGGGGTTCGGGACCTCGTCGGCGGGATGCGTCTGTGGAGGAAGCGTCGGGCTCGCGAGGGAGGCAGTAGTCCAGCGGCGCTAGATGTGCACAACCGGCTCATGCTGTCGTACCGCGAGGTGCCCGAGTGGTGGTACTTAACCGTGCTCCTCGCGGCCGTGGCTCTCGGCGTGGCGGGCATCTCGCAGTGGCCGACGTACACGACGCCCGCCGTGGTTCCCTACGGCATCGCGCTGTGCCTCGTCTTCGTGGTGCCCGTGGGCATCGTCCAGGCCGTCACGGGCGTCGAGGTGACGCTCAACGTGCTGGCCGAGTTCATCGGCGGCGCCTGGGTGGAGGGCAACGCCCTCGCCATGTGCTACTTCAAGACGTACGGCACCGTGTGCTGCGCGGGCGCCCTGAGCTTCAGCAACGACCTCAAGATGGCGCACTACCTCAAGATCCCGCCGCGCTTCACCTTTTGGGCGCAGATGGTGCCGACCCTCGTCTCGACCTTTGTCTGCGTGTCCATCCTGCAGTACCAGGTGCACATCGAGGGCGTCTGCACCGAAAAGGCGCCTTACCGGTTCTACTGCCCGGGCATCAACGCCTTCTTCACGGCCGCGGTCCTCTGGGGCACCGTCGGCCCCAAGAAGATGTGGGGGTTCGGGGGCCAGTACGCCGAGACGCTGGTTGGGTTCCCGCTAGGCGTCGTCGTCACGGTGCTGTTCTGGTGGCTGGGGAGGAGGTATCCCCGGAGCGCGCTGCTGAGGAACACGCACCCGGTCGTCGTCTTCACGGGCGGGCTCATCTGGGCGCCATACAACTTTTCCTACATCTGGCCGGCCGTGCCGGTGGGTTGGTTCTCGTGGGTGTACATTAGGAGCCGCTACCTTGGCTTGTGGTCCAAGGCGAGTCATCCGTTCTCCTAAACGCTTTGAAAGTCAGGAACTAATCCGCGTCGCAGTACAACTTTGTCCTCTCGGCAGCCTTTTCCGCTGGCATCGCCATGTCGGCCCTCGTCACCTTCTTCGCGCTGCAGTACCGCGACATCGAGGTGAACTGGTGGGGGAACGATATCCCCTCGAGAGGCTGCGAGGGTAGCGGTACCTGTGCCATCAAGACGCTTGCCGATGGGGAGTATTTTGGGTCCCGGGTTGGGACGTTTCATTAGGGCCATGTCCATCTGAATAGGGGGGGCTAGGTAGCAATGGAATGAAAGAGATGCGGTTGATACTTTTCACTGATGGGCTCTTATGTGAAGGAAGGCCTACAAAGTGCTTGACGTTGGATTGAGGGGCTCCTGAGCTGGATGAAACTACGTCACCATGCCTACCCAGGTCGGATTGAAGCGGGGGCCAACGAAAGAAATCCAATAAAATCTGACACGTGCTTCGTTTGAACACGGTGAATCACGTCGGGACAAAAAAAAATGGGAGCGAGTACGATGAGGTTGGCCAGTTAAGTTTAGCTTCATTTCACAGAAGAATAGTTGTAGAAACGATTAAAAAGTATCTCAGTTCGATCTGTCTGAAAGGAAAAGTACACTATGAATAAAACACTGGAGCTCAATTCAAGAAAAAACGACGGGATCCCCGTCACTTGGCGAAAGAAAGAAATTCCACTTTTAGTTCTGCACGTGGGAGAGCGCAATGTTCTTCCAGTGATCGCGCTCAGCCTCCAACTTTGCAATGCGCTCCTCCAAGTCCTCAAATCGCTGAGCCTTGCGCTCACGAGACTTTCGCGCTGCCAACGTGTTGCGAGCACGCTTCATCGCTACGGTGTCGGTTGGATCCTCCACAACAATGGGCGGCAAGGGCTTGTCTCGCTTGCGAGCAGACACGCCAGAAACGGATGAGTGGCGGCCTCCCGATGGTGGCGAGTTCGCCGACTTGCGACGACTCGACACCGGTCGAGTGACGAGCTCCAAATCATCCGAGTTCTGAGCAGGTGAGTGCTCCACGCTGGGTACACTGTTCTTCTCAGGGACTACAGTAGTGTCCTGAGGGAAGAGGGGATACCAAGGGTCGTTGCTACCGTCGAATTCGACAGTACCAAAGTTGGGAGACACGTTGTATCCATCGTTGAAGTCGGGAGACTCATGGTAGATGGACGGTGAAGTCAAAGCCGTGAGGGCCGATGAGTTGGGAGCTGACATGAAAGGCTCGTTCATGAGAAGGTCTTGGGGGGAAATGGTTCCTCCCAAGTTGGAAGAAGAGCTGGAAGCGCTGCCACTGAAATCGAATCCGGTGGGGACAGCGGGAGAGGAAAAGGCCGTGTTGGCCCCGCCCTCAAAGGCGGTGAACTCTTCGAGTTCGACGTCTGGGGTCAAGTCAGAATTTGATTCAGGGGAGGAAAACATTGGAGACAAACCTGCGGCGTTCATCATCTTGGCGGTTTGTTGGATGCTACCGGTACTCTGGGAAAAGAGAGGAACGGGAGGGAGAGCAGTACGGTTCTGCTGGTTCAATGCGATGGACGATGAAGGAGCCGAAGAGGCGTAAAACTGGTTCGAGTGACGATTGCTTGCAGTGGATTGTTGACCGATAGCCTGGAGTATCTGGGCTACTCTTTGATTCTGGACAGCTGTTTGACGTTGACGGGGCTGATGGGACGAGTGACGACGCTGCGATGGCAACGAGGTAGTAGACCGATTAGGGAGCTGTTGATCGGAATCGAACAAGACGAAGTCCTGCTGCTGAGGTGCTTCGAGTGATGGCAGATGCTCGGTAGATGCCGGCAGGCTGGGTTTCGCGTTGGGAAGCCATGGTGACTGGGGATCCGTGGTGAAGACTGGGAAGTCTAGGCCTGAAATGTTGGCGGTTTGGAAGGAACTTGAGCTGATGCTATTCAAAGCTGGGCTTGAGTTCAGGTCGACCGGAAGGTGAGCTGAACGGGGGAGTTGAGTGGAGAGAGGCTGGATGCTGTCCGGAGACGGAATTGTGACGGCGGGGGGGGAAACGTTGGGAGGGGGGTAATTTAGAACATCTTGCTGGGCGCCCAAGGCGTGTAAAAACTTATGATTCTGTGTGGATTGTATTTTGGAGGTTTGGGAAGGGGGAAAGTAAGTGGGTGAAGAGAAAGGGAAGGGAAAAGTTGCGGACTGGAAATCGGGGGGTTTTAACTTTTTTTCAGGCAGCAACTTCGGAGGGCTGAGAGGGCTGTGTGCTCAGCGCCGTTTCCCTCCCTCGAGTGGGTGCGCAGGGGAGGGACGAGGTCCCTCGATACCGAGTCCAGATTGTGGGGAGAAGGCGCTGCTATCGTCGCTGCATACAAACAGGCTTCGTATTCCGTTAGAGGAGACATGCCTGGGAAGGTACCTCGCTTTGCCGAGTTACTTCGCTCAGCTGCGCCCTTCCGAGCGGGAAAGACATGGACCCGCCGATGAGTCACACCTTTTTACGCCAACCCGTTTTGGACTGGCCGGTCGTGCCGGTGTTCCCAACAGACGCAGCGCCTGAGACGGCGCTTTAATTGGGGATGGAGTAGAGAAGTGCGCAAATGCGCACTTGGCCACGGAAATTGATGAGCTGGACAGTCGCTTTCCCATGTGTTCTGTTTCACTCGTCTCACAACACGACACTGGCCAACATGAGATGTCCAAATATGTTTACATGCACGCACCCAGTCAAACAACTCAGCGGCCTCCTGTTGCATAACATGTTTTTTGTTTTTCAGCAAGCGGCCGTTTGGTTAGCCCGCCTCCCGCCCGTCCCTGCGCTACCAAAGAAGCCCTGAAGCTAGCGTCCCATAAGACGGAGTTAAACGCGAGAAATGTCGAGTCTGGGACCGGACTGAGACAAAGAAAAAAGATGGCCCCCCCTTGCGCCTCCGCCTCCCTGGCCTCAAGACGCAAAAGCCTCGCCGTAATTATTGGCATCCTGGATCCATCTCGCATCGACGATTGGGAACGTTCCAGGACCGCAGCGAGATGGCCCAGGGTTGCACCGAGACAAACCAGCCAATGCCCTGATGACCAATTGTCCATCATGCTCCGTTCGCCAACGTCAACCAGTCGCGCTCGGGCATTTGGCTGCAGCTGACGGAAAATAGGGTCGCGGAAAGCAGGGAAGCGGAAAGGGCGACGATTGCACTGCAGTAGCGCATGCAGCCCGCGATTTCAAGACGCGCCCGCCGTCGGCCTTTTCTGCCTTTCCGTCTGCCTGCTGAGCCTGTTGTCTCTCTCGCTCGATTCTCCCCTGTCGGAAATTCCAAAAAGTTCTTTGGGACACGAAGCGTCGACGCCCTTTGAAGTCAAATCTCGGTGGGCTTCATGTCATTTCTTGCCGTCTTCCCTCCATCCTTTGCATGGAGCCATGCCCAGTAAAATCTCTTCTTATCAGACACAGTGGCCATTCCGAGGGAGCTCCACACTGTGTTTGGAAATCCTTCCTTGCTCCACGGGTCCATCTGGATGCCGCCCTCCATCACAGCCCTTCAACCCTTGTCAGCACCAGCATTGGAATCTCAATCACACGCTTCCAAACCATTGCATTCGCCATGAGGAATGCGCAGTCACACATGTGAATGTCGCTCAGCCACGCATGCACGCTTATGTGTTTACCCAATTCACAAAGTCAAACCGTTTCAAAGACCTCGTAATACAAAGTCGGAATACGATATCGGCATCAATACGTCGCACAGTGGGAGCTACCTGCTCCTAGCACCAGGCCGTCGAAGCAGCAACAACAAACCAACAAGATGGAGGTGTGGAAACAAGCAAAAACGCTCTCCTCCCGAAACGAGAACGAGAAACAATGCGAGGCCCCGCGACTCGATTCCGCTCCATCGGCGATTCTTGGTCCATCGACGGTCATGCTCGCTATGGAATCTGACTGTCTCCTGTTCCATTCCTCCAATTTAGCCGGCTCGACCTCGTCGGATCCTCGGTGCCACCACGATGCAGATAATTACCTCGTCTTACTGCCCTCCATCGCCGTTTCAGCCATTGGACAGACGAACCCCGATGTCGCCCTCGCCTGCTACCTCCTCTGTGGCTGCCCCTTGTGCCCTGTTGCGTACGTACTTGTCCGTTGCGTGTGCATGCGTATTGAATACGGGCCAAGATAATCCCCGTCTCGCAACTCCATGGTTGTCGTACCGAAAGTTGTGGTGTATTTCGGATGAATTGCACAGCGTCAGCAGCCTTGCCATAACGCTCAAGGTTGTCGCTTCGCTTCGCTTCATCGTTCCCCCGTCAGTCCCCAAGCCCATCTAAAAACGTGTCCGCCTGCCGCTTCGCCCGCCGTGCCGCCATGTCCTCTCTTCGTCGTTCAATCTGTCGCCGGCGAGCCTCCTTTTCGTCCTCGCGAGCCCGGCGTTTCTCCTCCGTTCGCTTTCGCTCCTCTGCGAGGGCTGCCATTTCCGCCGTTCGCGTCTCCTCATCCTTGCTGAACTTGAAGAAGCCCGTGCCTTTGGTACGGATCTCCCAGTCCGCGTCGTAGTGTTGGTCAGGAGGAGGCGTCGGGCTCTTGTCTCGTTTCCTCGCGAGCTCCTCCATCTTGTCCGGGTCGTCTGTGTGAAAGGCCATCGACTGGATTGCGTCGCCGTAGATCAGGTTATCTGGTGCGCTGGGTCGCGCTGACATGCGCTCGAGCTCCTCGGCTCCTAGCAGGCCTCGTTTGGCTCTTCGCTCCATCCTTTCCTTCTCTGCCTTGGTGACTTGTCGCACACGTCCAAATTCGTCTTCGTACTCGACCAATTCGCCACCGTCGTCGTCGTCGTCGTCGCTGCTAGACGAATAATCCTCCTTCCCTTCCTCGACTGCCTCAGCCCATTTTCGATCGAAATCAACCAGAGGAGCGGCCTCGTTCTCTTTAGGCACGTAGTCTCCCCTCTTCATGGCCGCGTAGAGTCGTGCTTTGTGCTCCATCCTGCGCGTGGCTCGTGCAAGCTCTCGCGTTTCCTCCTCCGTGCCAGCAACTTCCTTCAGCCGCAGCTTCTTCGACGCATCCACGGGCTCCTTGATTCGTTTTGGTTTGCTGCCATGGAAGATGTCGTCTTTCCGCTGCTTGGGTTGACGAGCTCGGGTTGATGATGCGCCACCTGATGGGGCGTTTGATATGAGCGAGGTCAGCTGGGCCGTGAAATCTAGCGAGCTTGACAGGGTCGCATTCTTCTTCTGCTTCTTGGTCGGCCGTTGACCGTATAGATTCGGATCTTGGGGCATGTTGCTTGTTGTTTATCGTTCGCAACGCTGCCCTGGTGTTCGCGTGATTGTAACTTTTGGTGGTTGATGGAAGAAGGTTCATCAACGCGGTGCTGTTGAGAAAGAGTCATTCTGGCTTGGCCTGAGGCAGTCAAATATCACGAGGTCATCGAGCGAAGGCACAGCTGCACCCAGGTAACTTGGGCTGGGGTAAAATCAGCATAATATCCAAATCCAACCCATTACATATCAAATCGCCACTACTATTCTGAAGAAGATGGACACCATAATAATTCGTCCTTTTTCGCTCATCTTCGGCTTTCATTGATATCCCCCGACTGTGTAGGGTAAGTCACCGCGGGGTTCTCTTGCGTGCCGAAATGTCCCTCCTCAACCCCGCCGTGACCCATCCGTGACCGGAACTCAAGTTTGCTCCATCATCACAAGTTCAAGGACGAATTTACAGCAAAGTAACAGCCATGGCCGCTCCCAAGCAAGTCCTTATTGCCATCATTGGTAAATGCATCAATTTCAGACATATAATGCGCTTTAAATGCTAATAATTGATTGCTCTAGGTGCCGGTGGCGTCGGCAAATGCTTCATCAACCAGCTCCAGTCCCTCGCGGCTCGCAAGCCCTCGCCCAAGTTGACCCTCGCCTACATTGCCACCTCCCGCAAGGCGCTTTACAACGAAGACTACTCTGCAGTCAGCCTGGACAACGTCGTCGACACCCTTTCCGCCTCCCCCAAGGCCCCCCTGAGCCTGTCCCAAGTCGTCGAATACCTCGCTGCCGCCCCCGCCAAGACCGTTTTGGTCGACAACACTAGCTCCCAGGATGTCGCCGAGCTGTATCCTCTTGCCCTGAGCCGAGGTGTCAGTGTCATCACTCCCAACAAAAAGGCCTTTTCTGGTTCGTACAAGTTGTGGCAGGACATTTTCTCCGCCGCCGAGTCCTCGGGCGCCCGTGTTTACCACGAGTCGTCAGTCGGCGCTGGTCTGCCAGTTATTTCCTCTCTCAAGGACCTCACCGAGACTGGCGACAAAGTTACCAAGATCGAGGGCGTCTTCAGTGGCACCATGTCATTCCTTTTCAACTCGTTTGCCCCCACCGAGGGTCAGGGCGGCAAGTGGTCGGATGAGGTCAAGAATGCCAAGTCGCTCGGCTACACCGAGCCTGACCCCCGAGACGACCTTAACGGCCTGGACGTTGCCCGCAAGCTGACCATCCTTGCCCGTCTCGCTGGTCTGCCCGTCGAGTCGCCCACATCATTCCCCGTCCAGAGCTTGATCCCCAAGGAGCTCGAATCTTGCTCTAGCGGAGACGAGTTCCTGGAGAAGCTGCCCGCCTTCGACCAGCAGATGGAGGAAACTAAGGCTGCAGCTGAGAAGGCTGGCAGGGTCGTCCGCTTCGTCGGAAGCATTGATGTTGCCAGCAAGCAGGTCAAGGTTGGCCTGGAGCAGTTCGATCGCTCGCACCCAATTGCGTCTCTCAAGGGCAGCGATAACATCATCAGCTTCTACACCGAGAGGTACGGAAGCAACCCCCTTATCATCCAGGGTGCCGGCGCGGGCGGTGAGGTCACTGCCATGGGTGTGACTGGCGACCTGATCAAGGTTGTTGGCCAGATTGTGTAAAAAGTGGATATGCTGTAGGAAGAATAAAAGCAATATATGACCTGTGAAGATGGCTGAAAATTGTTACATCGCTCGTCTCGTATTGGTTGATGGTTATAAGCGCAAAGTGGACGAGTCCAAGCCAGTCGTTATGGCGGTCGGCTCCGGGTCGGCGGTAAGGGGATCGGCGGGTTTCGTGTCGCAAGGGTCGGCGGGAGCTCTGAACATGCGCCAGAGCCAGAGGAAGAGATCTAGGATGATGAGGATGGTGATGGGAACCAAGAAGACAAGTCCGAGACCGAGCTATCCGGAAGTCAGTCTTCACACCCTGGCAGCGGCCGAGGAGGGGCAGCGAGAGCGAACACTTACACAGACGAGGGAAATGCAGTTGACGACAAAGGAGTACTCGGCCATTAGAGAACCGAGCAGGTGCATGGACGAGTCTTGAGATGATTGAGACATCGCGAAGCGAGTGAGGTGTTCGAGAAAAGGAGGATCATATCTCAGGAGCAGGTGATTTAACTTAAGCTGTCCAAGCTGGAATCACGGGCATCCGCGGTCAGCGAGTGGTCTCTTACGCAAGGGACTTTCTGGCTCCATTATTCTGGCAGGGACCATGGCTCACCGCCTTCCGTATTCGGCTACGTCCAACCACACCATGTCCGGCGCAAAAGCCCTTGCTCACAAGCCTCATCTTGAGGTGTACGGTAGCGAGCGACGACGAAACATTGCAACCCCGCGCATCATGGCAGCACTACCGCCGAAAAAGCAGAATCGCGACAAGATCCGCACGAGGAAGGATGGCGTCGCCAAGCTCCCTCAGAAGAAGTACTTTCGCCAGCGGGCGCACGCGAATCCATTCTCTGATCATGCCTTGGAATAGTAGGTAACGAATGCCTTGCCATTTTCATTTCTGCTCGTTTCTGGAACATGTCTGACTGGCCCTTAGTCCCAGGTCACCAGAGGACATGGATTGGTCTCCGTACTACCCGCATTTTGTCCAAGAGGTATCCTCAGATGCTTCCAAGCCGGCTCAGCTGAAAAAGGATATCGAAATTGTCGACATTGGCTGTGGATTTGGCGGACTTCTGATGGGACTGGCTCCTCTCTTGCCAGAGACTCTCATTCTGGGTGAGTTATGAAGTGACTGGTATCGAGAGTAACATTTCTAAGACGGTCTAGGTTTGGAGATTCGCACCCAAGTCACACAGTTTGTCCAAGAAAAAATCCGAGCACTGCGGTCGCAGAACTCGGGAACTCTCTACCAAAACGTGGGATGCATTCGGGCCAACACGATGAAGTTCCTCCCCAACTTCTTCAGAAAGGGACAGCTGTCCAAGGTATTCATCTGTTTTCCCGACCCCCACTTCAAGGCTCGGAAGCACAAGGCCAGAATTGTGTCAACGACACTCAACTCTGAGTACGCTTATGCCCTCAGGCCAGGCGGTATCGTTTACACCATTACCGATGTCGAAGCTTTGCATGAATGGATGGTTCAGCATTTGGATGCCCACCCAGCGTTTGAGAGGATATCGAAAGAGGAGGAAGGGGCGGACGAATGTGTCAAGGTCATGGTGAACGAGACCGAGGAAGGAAAGAAGGTATCAAGAAACAAGGGACAGAAGTTTGTGGCCCTGTTTCGAAGGCTGGAAGACCCGCCGTGGTAGCCGAAGGACAGTCCAAAAGTCATAAGTAGATAAATGTGTGCCCACTTGCATGGATTGAGATAGGGGAATGGCAGTTTGATCTGAGCATCACATGCAAATATCACGGAGCAGGCCCCCATCGCAAGGTCCCCATCGCAAGGTCCGCATCGCAAAGTAAGCCACCTGCGTGGGCATGTAAGACGGGGCTGAGCTCACACGAGTCAGGGTGGATGAAGCTGCTGCTGCAACCAAGCTGCGGGAACTGCGGGAAGGCAAAGAAGGACGACAATGCATTGCTCAGTATCCGAACACGACAATGCGATGCGAATGGTTCTGTACCTGCAGCGCATAATGGGCATGGGTTCCCTTGTCCCAGAAGCCGATGGCAACAGCTACAGTGACAGGGGTGCATTCCATACCTCCACTGTGCCCGGACATTCGTAATCGCACCTAATCGATACCGATATAGCATTATAGCACCACGCTACGCTACTGCCACGAACACCCGACCTCGTGCAGACGATGCGGCTTCAACCACTGCCCCGGCGATGGCCCTCAAGCGAAGAGATGCGGCTCTAGCAGGACTGGCCGCCTTCGTGGCCTGGGGATACGCCGTCAACTGGCTCCCAGTGCTGCGCTGGGCTGGCTATGCCTTCGTCGCTGGCGTCGTTGCCACGCTGGCAGCTCTTCTTGCTGCCCTCATCCTCACCTCCAAACGCCCAAACCCCCGCAATCCACGCCCGTTCGCCGCCGCGTTTCTCGCCCAAAAGACATGGCGATCCGAAGTCGAAGCCCTGCGCCAGCGACAGGCCTACACCCGAACCCCCGTCCATGTCGAATCTCCCCGCGTTTCCGCCGCCATCGACAACCTCCTCGACCTTATCCTCTGCGACTTCGTCTGCAGCTGGTACTCCAACATCAGCCGCAACCCCGCGTTTCCGAATGAAGTCGACAAGGCGATCCGCCAAGCTCTCATGAGCTTGCGGGACTCGCTACGGAACAAGGATCTCGCCGACATCATCACCAGCCGCCTGGTGCCCCTCCTGACCGCCCACTTCCGCGACTTCTACGAGGCGGAGAAATCCGTTCGTGGAAAGAAACTGAACCGCTCCGTCACCGAATCAGAAGAACTAGACTTGGCCATCGCATCCAAGTTCCGCGATGGCCGACTGCACCCGGCCGCCTCCTTGTCGTTTCCCGACACCAAGATGGTACAGCAGGGCTATCTGCGATCGCTGGTAACCAAGATACTCCCGAATGTGTTGCCCGAGACCCTGCTGTCGAGTCGAGCTGTGTCCACCATTATCCGCGAGATTGTGAGCTGCTCCGTCTTGTTTCCCGTTGTCCAACTTTTGTCCGAGCCGGATACCTGGAACCAACTGATGGAGAATCTTGGCCGTTCCCTGCTTCAAGATCGATCGACTGTTCGCAAACTCAGAGCCGCCCTGGATCAACATGCCTCGCCCGCGCCCAAGGCCGGAAAGCTGGCTTCGATGCCTCGAATCACCCCCGGCGACAATGAGCGCAAGTTTGAAAAGTTCATACGTGCCATCCGCAAGGTCAATAACCTCTCGGATGCTCGACGTTTCCGATCCGAGGTGGCCAGCCAACTCAAGCGCGATTCGCTTCGAGATAACCAAGATGCTGTCTACCTGCGCCGGCTGGAGATGGGAAAGCGTCTGCTCGACCAGAAAGTCAACCACCTCGCTGCAGGCGGAGATCGTCGAGCTCCAATGCCCGCAGCTCCCCCTCTGACATCGTCCTCCCAATCGCGATTGGAGACGGCGTCGCTTACCGAACTCTTGAGAGATTCTTCCGGACTCTCCTATTTCATGGAATACATGGACCGCCAGAACCTCATGTCCATGGTTCAGTTCTGGTTGGTTGTCGATGGCTTTCGAAACCCACTCGAGGATGATGGCCAGGAAGACGAACAACTGCCTCCGACCTTGCCCATGTGGACCGACTCTGATCGACTTGACCTTATTCAGATCGAGCAAGCGTACCTGTCCAAGCGCGAACTCAAGGTCCCGGATTCTTCCAAAGCTGAAGTCAAAGACTTTCTCAAAGCTGGCAAGACGGCGACTCCGGCACAATACTACAACGCTCGTCGAGCAATCCTGAAAGCCCAGAGCGCAGTGTTGGAAGAGATGCAGTCACGGTTCTTTCAGAGTTTCAAGAAGTCTGATCTTTACTACAAGTGCCTGGCTGCGCAAGAAGCATCCAATTCCAAACCTGTCCGATCGGTGGCGCCGTTAGATCACCGACCAAACGTGACGACGACCCAGTCTTATCAAGCCAAGCCCCGACCAGTCTCCCGCCTGGCCCCTCAGCGACCCAACCCCATGGTTCGGCGGGGAGGATCAGCCACCGATCTGAGGGCTGCGAATGTTAATGGCAACGGTGATCCTCTTTCACGGCCCAGACGGTCACTCGACGACGAACCCGGAAAATCTCTGTTTGACGACGACGAGATCGAGCACGACGGACTGGTCGATTCCATCCAGAGTCTTGATCAGGAGCCAGCAGCAGACCAACCCCCGGACACCCAGGTTGTGCAAGCGGTCGAGCAGGCTCTCAATAATATCATGGAAGATGATAGACCGTTGACCGCAGAAGACCTTCGAGCCTCCTTATTTGGTGGCCCTGTCATTGAGGATGCCACCTCCAGTCTTTTCTCCGTGAATGACAACGATTCCCAACGGGGCTCCATAGACAACGGAGTTAAACCTCTCCTCCACAAGGAAACCGAAAAGCCCAGCCTTTCGTCTCTGGGCTTAGTGAGTGCAGCATCCAGGATAGGAGTTTTCGTCGACGACGATCTCTTCGGCGACGAAGATCGATTTGCCGGCGAAGACGTGGATGATGCACCCCCCGAAGACGACGATGAGGTGCACGAAGCTGCACCAGGAGACTTGGGATTGGCAGAGGCCATTACTGCCCTTACAAACGATATCGATCGCCTCGTCTCCCAAGAGGCTGTCGTTGACTCACTCACACGAAAAGCAGAACTCACCAACAACACCGCAGAGCTACGAATCCTCAGAAAGTCCAAGGCAAGTCTCCAGAGAGAAATCCGGCGAAAGGAGCTTCAAAGACAGCAGTATGTCGTCCAAGAGAGCGACAACAGCCTTTATGGGCGCTCCACGATCAAGATCAAGTCAATCCAGGTGGGAAAGGAGGAGGACGGGCGAGAGTTTGCGCTCTACGTGATTGAAGTGCAGAGAAATGCCGGAGAGCAAATGCCGGCTGCCTCGTGGGTGATATCGAGGCGATACAGCGAGTTCCACGAACTCCACCAAAAACTACGAACTCGGTACCCTTCAGTGCGAAACCTCGACTTTCCGAGGCGACGCGTGGTGATGAAGTTTCAAAGCGAGTTTCTGCGCAAGAGACGAGAGGCGTTGGAAAAGTACATGCGGGAGCTGTTGCTTCTCCCCGAGGTGTGCCGCAGCCGTGATCTGCGTGCCTTCTTGTCACAAAGCATCATTGCTGAAGGCCGGGACATACTGGACCACCAAGATAAGAAGGACATGATGACACGGCTGTACGACTCGGTCACAGACGGAGTCGAGGACATTCTCGGAAACATCCCCGTGCTGGATCAGATTTCAGTTGCTGGGCAAAGCCTGATCGCGGCGGCCACCAGCCAGCTGAGCACAGTGCCGCTCAACGTTAACGAGGATAGCTTCCCGGCGGCTGAAGCCGAGGCAGAGCTGGAGGCCTTTGAGAATAAAGAACTCGAGCCGTTCATCAAGCCCATCTGCGACATCTTCCTGGAGGTTTTCGAGCTGAACAAGGGCAACAACTGGCTCCGAGGACGGGCCGTGGTTGTGGTTCTCCAGCAGCTCTTGGGCGGCACCATTGAAAGAAAAGTGCGCGACAATGTCAAGATGCTCGTGCAGGAGGACTCGCTGCTGAAGTACATGGGCATGTTGCAAGATAGCATGTGGCCGGGCGGGCAGATTAATCGAGACCGCAAACCGAGGACGGACGCGGAGAAGAAGAAGACCCGGACAGAGGCGAGCTTGATGCTGGCCACGCTGGTACCCGACCTGGCTGGGAGCGTGGTAGGAAGAGTGAATGCGCAAGCGGCCAGTCGACGTATTTTTGCGACTTTGAACAACTCGAGACTCAAGTAAGTGCTCTCGGACGGCCATGGAGAAGGATACTGCTAACGGGTAGAACAGCGCACATTTGGTCTTTACGATGGTGGATGAAATAATATCGGTGCTGTTTGATGAGTGAACAACAGCCATGCCGAGACCCGGAATGCCACCCATTTTTTTCGGGCGCAGCAACGAGCTCCCGCTGGCAGTAATGATGACATAGACTTACAGCACGAATACCTAGGCAAATTAATAACACGGATCAGACATGCACTGGCGTTTGGGCGTCAACTCAGAGGAGAGAGACAGAGTGACGTAGTGTTCACAGGGTGGATATTGCAGACTGTAATATCTCGATCTTGTTGGTAGGTTTCAACTGAAATGATGCGACGTATGATACGGTTCTGTGCATTGGCAATGTCGGATAATGATGAGAGGCGGTGAATAGGGAGTACATGCCGTGGAATGGTGACAATGAATGTGTGCTGTACTGTAGCAACCTGCGTCAAACGGCATGCAGCGAAGAAAGCCGAAGCACATGTCTGGGCGAAAACAACGCGACGGGGGACGGAAGGCATGGCCGAAGTCGACCGAGGTCCACCCGGGGGGCCACAAAAAGCACAAACAGAAAACCTGGGGGTTGATGTCACGCTTCTTAGCGTGCATGCCCTCTGGTGAGCGCAGGCGTCTGATTGGTCTGTCGCGGCATTTCGACGACTTCCATCGCTGGGCTGCCCGATTTCTGCGAGATTTCAGTGGCTGTATCCTTCCTTCGCGCTGTTTCTTAGCGGGCGCCCGACTGGACCCGCCCACCTGCCCAACCCAATAGGTCGCATGGCAGGCAGCGCACCTTCTCTTCAAGCAGGATGCCATATTGGGCCGTTTTGCCATACCTCCCCGCCTTTGACCTTTTGGCTTTTGCACCCAGCCTTTTTCATCCCGTCCGTCGCAAGCCCACTGCCGCCAGAGGCACTCGATCTTCTCCTCACCTCACCTCACCCGTTTCCCATCGCCACCTCTCCTCTCCCATCCATCCCCATCGCTACCCCATCCCACAAGGCGCGCTCTTCTGCTTCAATCCACGGTTCGGTTTTCCTTTGGTGCGCCTGGCCTGGACTCCCGGATTCTTTCCCTTGGTTGCGCGACTTCTCCCCCTGCCGCCTGCCTGGATCCCGTTATCCTCCTCCGTATTGATTGTAAACCTCCCACCCGGCATCGACAATGACGGAGGTATCGGCCACCCGGCTGTACTTGGGGAACCTCCCTCGCAATGGTCCATACTCACAGCCCTGACGCTGCTATCCATGCCACTGACACCCTGCCGACAGCTACCAAGGCCGACGTCGAGGCTCACTTTGCGACTCATGGCACCGGAGAAATCACCGAGGTCAAGCTTATGAACGGCTTCGGCTTTATCGAATACAAGGACCCGATGGATGCCCGCGATGTTGTCCCGGGTAAGTTTATCCTGCCTCGATCAAGTGAAAGATTCCTGCTAACCTTTCACGCGCCTCGCAGCCTTCCGTATGTCACCATTCCAGCCCTTGCTGTCCAACACGCCCCCGGCTAACCTCGCCTGCCCAAGATGGATCTGATTTTATGGGAGAACGACTCACCGTCCAGTTTGCCCGCGGCTCCCGGCACCGTGAGGGCGGCTTTGGCAACCATGAGCGCGGCGCGCAGGGGCCTCGTCGAACCCCTCACCGGATGCAGATTACGGGACTACCAAAGGACACCAGTTGGCAGGTCTGTTTCCTCCCCCCGTTCGTTGTTGCTGGATTCCATGGACCATTTCCTCTTTGTGCCTTTCGCGGAACCCTGGCTTCCATGGCGCCGACCTGTTGGGACTGCGCCAGGCCCCGGTTCTGGTTTTGGGAACGGCGACTCCGGACCGCTCCTCCCCGCCCTGCCAGTTCTACTCTCTGGTTCTTGTCTTGACGAATGGCTCTCTCTTGTTGGCTCACATGGACTCCCGGCACCCCTCTGCTCCTGGACATCGACTTACTTGGATTCTGGAAATAGGACCTGAAAGACTTTGCACGTCAATCTAGCCTTGACGTAGTCTTTGCTGAGACTGGCCGAGATTCTGGGTGAGCCTTGGCCGGGTTGCTGCGAGCAAAAGATGTGAACTGACGTGTGCGCACAGATATGTCGAGTTTGAATCTGCCGCTGATTTGAGGACTGCCATCGAGAAACTGGACGGTCTCATGTTCAATAAAGAACGAGTCAAGTGTGTTGTTGACGTATGATCTACCTCATATGCCGTCCTATTTCGTCAGCTTCTGACATCCTTATCAGCCTCAACCAGCCGCCCCCCCACGAGACCGCGGCCGTTCCCGTTCTCCTAGCCGCCGCCCGTACCCTCCCGTCGACGATTACGACCGACGTGGCCCTCCTCGTGGCTACAGCCCTCGGCGCGATGGTGGCGGCGCTTACTATCGTGATCGATCTCCGCGCCGCGAGTACTACGACGACCGAGCTCGGTATCGATCTCCTCCCCGCCGGCCGATGGAGGAATATCCTCCCCCACGCGGGCGGTACGAAGATCCCTACCGTCGCGATTACCCTCCCCCGGCCGATCCCTATGCCCACGGCCGACCACCCTACGATCGCGGCCCTCGGGACTTTCCTCCCCGGGAGGGACCCTACCCCCGCGATGGATACGCACGCGAGTATGAGCGTGGCGGGCGTTACTGGTAAACCCTTTTTGATCGTTGTATGGGACCGTCTTTAACCCGCAGTGCTAGATCATTCAACTGCCTGAACACACCGACCTCTTTCGCATCTACCATCTCTTGGTCTGATGTAGGGGATCATATAGGAAATGTAACAACAATGACAGGCGGGGCGGTAATCTAAACACGGGGTACTACGTAGCCATTCATTAACGAAACGAGGCTTGAGACAAATCCGGACTCCTCGACGATGATCATGAAGGAGCAAGAACCGGAGGCCGGCGCCGTTACGATTATGGAGGATTGGGTCATATGATCACAGTGTGTCGTTGCCAGGAAGGCTCGGACGGCTTCTTCTCTGTTTTGACAATGTTTTGCCAGGTTCTTTTCTTATTGTTGACTGCGAAATGGTCTGGGCACAGAAACGACTATATAGCATGGGACGCACTCTTTACTGGTCGGAATTTGCTATTTGGGATGAAAAGCTGGGGACATATGGTATGGTATGACAGACAGCAACCCAAGACGAGAAATGTAGTTTGATCGAGATTTGAGCATTTACAATAAGGGATCTATTGCGTGGCTGAGGTTGCACCGGGATTGGAAGGGAGGTGACTGGCACCCAGCCTCCAATATCTCTGGCTCGTAGTATACAAGACAAAATGAAAAGCTAATGTGGAATGTGAGAGATACGTGGTATTATGGAAGTGTGCGTCGTGGGCGCATGTAGAGGTCGGATGGAGTCTTTTGGAGGCGGTGGCGGCAGAAGAAATTTTGGGAGGTGGATGAAGTATATATATCTCGCACTTATGCGGTCTTCTTCCATTGGTTGTAGACGCCGATAAGACTGCTGAGGGTTCCGGTCAGTCCAACAACGCCGTCGTCGAAGGCGATCCAGCCGAGGGCAGAGAAGGGGACGGTCATGTCGCAGAAGTCGCAAAGGAGCTGGACCTTGCTGGCAGAGCGTTCGCTGGGGAGGGTTGTTAGTGCTTGTGATGTTATGGATGGGAGATTTATCGTTGCGCGCGAGGTGAAACCGCAAGGAGCGAAAACTTACATGGTGATGCGCTGGGCCTCGACGACGCCCTCGCCCTCCTTCTTGTCCACCTTTGCCTCGCGCTGGCGCAGGGTGTGCAGGGTGTACAGCTGGCCGACGATGCTGAAGACGATGCCGATGGCCCAGAAGCGGTAGGCCTCCTGCTGGAGGCGCTTGGCCTTTTCCCACTTGCGCACGCCGGCGGCGTCGAGCGCGGTGAGGGCGTCGCAGGTGAGGTAGCCGGCGTAACCGAGCTGGCGGCCAACGGCGGTGTACCGGAGGACGGGGTCGGGCGACTTGGAGTCTGCGGCGGTCGCGGCGGCCTTGAGGTGCTCGACGTTCTTGCCGACGCGGAGGAGCTTGCGGGTGAGGCCGAACTGCTTCTTGAGGGCGGCCCAGGGGGCGATGGAGGTAGGGGTGCCGTTGGTGCGCAGGAGGTACCAGGCATAGAAGCGCGCAAAGTACTGCACCACGCGGAGGAGCTTGTCGCGGCCGACCGTCGTGGCGATGAAGCGCAGGTAGTGCGCCACCGAGGGGTGGTAGACGAGGGCGTCGGCGACCATGGTTGCGGGTATCTTCTTGTGGTTTGTATGAGGTGGAAAGCTTTTCAAGACTCTGGGAAGTCTTTGGCACGTGCTCGGTTTCGGGGATCGCGAGATTTAGGTCGATCACCTCAATTCAGGTCCGAGGTCTGGACGATTTCGATTCGCAATGTTGCTAGAGGAGGCTGAGGAATTAATGCGAAAAGACGGGCGCCTTTGAAAGGTATTAGAGTGGCGGATGGATCGGAGGACGTATGATGATGATGAGGAGGATGCTGGACAGGGTTGCGTCAGATTCGGGTTACAGTTTCGCAAAATGGGAAAGAAACCCACGCAAAGGAAAAAAAAAGGTTCCAAGCAATGCGGTTAATGAAAAGCTGGGGGAAACTCGGGGAAGAGAAGGGGGGCCAAGAGAGAGGAGAAAGCGGGCAACGCTACCTACGGTTCGGATAACTACACACGCGCAAACACATGCAATGGAAAAAGGCAAAAAAGGTATCTGTCTAACAAAGTCGGCACGGGATTGAGTCCTTGGGACGTTTATATGTGTCGGAGACTTGGCCGAAAAGAAAGGCGCACTGCAAGGGACGGACGGCGGCGGGACGGCTTCACATGCCGAGGTCCACTCCCGATTGAGCGAAAGGGAGACATTGGGCGAGTCTGGTTGGCCAGAGTAGGGATAGAAGGGTCTTGGTCTCCCCGCAAAAGCCATCGATTTTCAATGTGAAGGACGTGGAACACTGGAACCAGACCGAGGTGTGAGTTCCTGGTTGACCGCGGCTTGTTTCAGTTGCTTGAAGCATGAGGCGTTGGGCGAGGTGGTCGCATGTTCATGCATGTCTTGAGTTGGAGGGGGAGAATGGCTTGCTTGGTATCTAACCTGCTATGGTCGAATACCTTGGTAGCAAGACTCAACTGCTGATATTTCTAATGCTTCCTTCATATCAGGGCCGTTCGCTCATTCTTGCCTAAATTGTGACGACGACGAAGCAGGCAAATTAAAGAGAGCCCCTCTGGCTACAATTTCCACCTAGGGCCAATTTTCCCGGCAGAGACCCAGATGACCAGCGGTGACTTGCCTGCTATGGAGGTACCTAAAGGTGTAACTCCTATGGCTTGACGACGACTGTTTTCTCACCTAAATAACTCGAGTCGTCGCTCCTTTGATCCTCCTGCAATGTCTAAACCCTTTTCCCGCCACGGTCGACCGGATAACCTATTAACCCGATATCGAAGATGTGTCCGGGCCTTGCAGCAAAAGGCCGGTTCCAGTAAGGGACAATCCCCGGCGTTGATGCCTTAGAACTCAGAGAAACGCGGAGGACCGTCAGGCAGAAATCGGGGTGGCCCACTTTGAACCGCTCACATGACCGGCGCCCACCGAACTCTCGTCTTCCAAGCAGAGCAACCTAACACAACGAGAAGTCAGCCGTCGATTTCTCTAGCCCAACCAGCCTGCTCATCCATAACCCTCACCAGCCACTCACGCACAGCCACATGCATCTCGGTGTTCAACCCCCGAGGCCACCTCTACCGAGGCGGGGAAGAATCCAGCTCGGTCTGACCCCGAGATTTCGCAGACAATGGCGGGGATACGACCCGGCAATGGGGGCTCGAAGAAGATATCACGGCTGCCGGCAAAAAGTCTACAAGTCACAGCCCACGAAGCCGCAGGTCCCTTAGTCATGGCGTCGACCGAGAGTCCAACCAGGGTCCAGCCAGAGACGCTCCCTGGCAGCAATTGGAGCCCAGCCTCTCCTTCAACCGGAATTGGAGCTTCAATGGAAAGATGCCCCCCTCCCGTCCACCGAACAGTCAAAGCCGGTAACGCCAATTACCCAAGATGTGGGGAGAACCGGGACAGCCCCAAACGTGAAGCGGCTCAGGCAGATGCGACGTCCCCGGGAAATCCTCTTGCAGCGCTTCCCCTCGGCCGGCAATAGCCCAATCCATCTCCAAATCGCTCCCGCATCGGGACGTCTTGGGACCCCAACCTGCCCTCAAACGACGTTGGAAACGGCTCCTTTTATGCCAATTCGAGCCCCGGACTGGTGGAAATGGCTCGCGATTGGCGGGTCGCGCTACGGGCCTGTCATTCCGAGCGGGCGCGGCTTGGTGTGGCGGCCCACGAGACCTCGTCCGCTCGTTGGAGAGTGCAGGCGTTTAAGCCAGCCCGGCGTATCATCGTCATCCGGGTGGTGAGGGAGCATGTAACGGGTCTGCTCTTCTCGTCTCCTTACCCGGGGCTATCTCGTGAGCCGTTCTTACTTCCTCCGTCCTCCTCCCGGTCTCGTGAACTCTTTCTTCTTTTCATTCTCTCGCATCCCATTTTCACCTTCGCCATTTCCAGTACCCCTCCTCGAAGATACCCCCTCGGAGTAGCTCTGCAAGCTTCTTCCCGCTGCGCCCGACACCTTGACGACTCGGCTTAAAGCTCATCCCCAAACTTCCCCTCCTTTGCCCGATCCCTCCCCTCATCCGCTCAGGTCAATTCGTCAAAATGGCGGCCAACGGCAACAAGATGCACGAGTCCGAAAAGGTCAACACCAACATTGTGACGCTCACCCGCTTCCTCACTGAGGAGCAGGCCAAGCACAAGGAGGCGACTGGTGACTTCACGTAAGAGCGCCTCTTCTCCACCCCCGCCGCCCACATCTCATGATGGGCTTCGGGCTGCGTCGGCAAAGTACTGACCAGACCAATTCAGCCTCCTCTGCCACGCCCTCCAATTCTCCTTCAAGTCCATTGCCTACTACATTCGTCGAGCCACCCTGGTCAACCTAACGGGTCTGGCCGGTTCCTCCAACATCACCGGCGATGACCAGAAGAAGCTGGATGTCATCTCCAATGACCTCTTCATTGAGGCCATGCGCTCCTCGGGCCGCTGCAGCCTGCTCGTTTCCGAGGAGGAGGACGAGATCATTTACTTCCGTGACAGCACCAACGCCCACTACGCCGTGGCCTGCGACCCCATTGATGGCTCTTCCAACCTCGACGCCGGTGTGTCGGTTGGCACCATTTTCGGCATCCACAAGCTCGCTCCCGGTTCCAAGGGCACCAAGGAGGACATTCTGAAGCCCGGTACCGAGCTGCTGGCCGCCGGTTTCACCATGTACGGCGCCTCGGCCCAGCTCGTCATCACCATGAAGGGCGGCACCGTCAACGGCTTCACGCTCGACAACGGCATCGGCGAGTTCATCCTGTCACATCCCAACATGCGCATCCCCAAGGCGCGGTCCATCTACTCGGTCAACGAGGGTAACTCGCTGTACTGGGAGGACAAGACCATTGGTTACTTCAACTCGCTCAAGCTGGCCCAGGAGAACGGCAAGCCCTACAGCGCCCGTTACATCGGTTCCATGGTTGCCGATGCTTACCGAACCCTGCTGTACGGAGGTGTCTTTGCCTACCCTGCCGACAAGAAGAGCCCCAAGGGCAAGCTCCGAATTCTGTACGAGTGTGCGCCCATGGCTCTTGTCTTTGAGAATGGTAAGTTCTTGTGTGTGATTGACTTGGTCTCGTTACTGACGCGATTCTTTCATAGCTGGTGGCCAGGCCGTCGACGGCAAGATGAACCGAATGCTCGAGGTGGTGCCGGAGCACATCCACGACCGCGCAGGTATCTTTATGGGCAGCTTCGACGAGGTCGAGCGGGTCAAGAAGTTCCACAAGTAAATGCTGTATTTGATTTGAATGTGTTTGGGTAGCAATCTGGGTACATATGACGAGGCCGACGGTTGGATGAGGGCGGAACATTGGGGTGGAAAAATGTCAAAGCTCATGAATACACGAGCAGTTAATGATCATGACTGTCATGGCTCTACCCTATTCGTATGCTTATATTATTGATCTCTTCGACCATGCTGACGAAGACTCGTCGCTACCGGCACGGCCTTTGCTCTCCGGCACTTGTAGTTCCAACCGGGGGTGTGCCGTATGTCAATGAGAGCACTCTGAACAAGACAAGTATGAGGATGACTTGAATTCTAGGTCACACTGTTCTCCTCCAACCTCGTCTGATTTCGGGAATCATCCAGTTTGACAACCCTCGCAAGCTCCATGTCAATTATTCAACTCAACCGACATCGCTTGCACGCCGAGCGTTTCCCTACGTCTATCAGCTTAAGCTCCCTCCACAACTCCGAGACGGATGCTGACCATGCGTCGTCGGCGAGAGCATTCGTGGGTTAGGCCACTCACATAGGTCCAGGTTTCACAAGCTCCAATACTTCTTACCAACGAAAGAACGATAAGCATGGGACGACTAAAATGGGAGCTATCTATCTCTCACCCACCCCCCCCTCCCCCCCCCCTCTTCCTGGTCGACGCGGGGTCGAAAGGACTCGAGGACTCGAAGAACTCGAGGTGCTTTGTTCGAGAGAATCTACTTCCGAAACACCGAAAATCAGATCACCGCGGCCCCTCGTCGTCGATCCTTTTCTCGGCATTACCAGTTCGAGGGGGGGTGGGTATGTAAGCACAGTCCTCTCCTTCCGGTGGTCTGGTCAGCTCTGCAGTTACTTGAGTACATACATACTCAACGTCTTACACTGCATCAAGCGCACCTCTTCACTTATCTTGGCACGACTCGGCACATCCCGAGTAACCGGCATCGTGGGGAAAGCTGATAAGCGTTCTGCGATAGACATGGCAGACGGGCAGCGGCAACCGAACCAAAAGTTCAGCTAGTTCGCTGAGCGCTCGAAGATGTGCAGAAGCTGAAATACTTGGCGCAGTAGCTGAGTAGTTCCCGGTGCCCGAGACGCGACGCGACACACTTGATGACGTTTCGGCACACAAATCACGACGCGCCACCGTCAGTCAGCCAACCTGCGTCGCATCTCCGCTCGAGACACGGGTAGCGACCAACACAGATAACTAAGAGAGAAATGCAGCAACAGCAGCAACTGGAGGGATTGCTGAGAATCATGCATGCGTTGTTGTTATTCTATTGCTCGATGCACATACACGCACACGCATACACAGCAGTGTGCATAATAAAGACACGGGAGAGTCGGACACACTTCCCGAATCAGGGTCGCATGTCCGTGGGCGGCGGCCGGACCCGTTGGTCAGCACCAACGACGGCATCCGGGGGAGGTGGGGCTTTCGGATCGCCGAAGGGCACGGGAAACGTTGAGATTCTGGAAGTCGATATTCGTACTCGGGTACGAGTTGCATTGTTTGAAGATTCCGTCTGTCTAGGTAGCAACTAGGAAATGCACTTTTTTCTTCATCCAGCGCGTCTTCGTGCAGTGGCGGGAAGGTGTCCTCAGACCAACCCACAGAGCAACCGCCGCCACCACGCCGGCGAAGCGGCGACCTCTCCCTTTGGTGCATCAACGGGGACTGGCTTTTGCAGATCATGGTAATACTCATCATAGAAGTCGTAGCCTTCTCCGCGGGCAAACGTGGACGCCTCAATGGCATACACGACGAGTTCAAAGTCGCCATCCTGCGAGCCAAAGAAACTAATAAGCGTTTACACCCGTCAGCACTATTTTCACCCGATTTTGGCAGGCAAAGTGCAAAAAGAGGAAAGAAGCATAAACTCACCTCCGCGCCATCAACGACACCCGCTTGACGTGCTTCAAGTCCAGCGGCTTCGGGTCCTCCAGGTCCCTCCCGCGATACGTGGCCCGGAACTCGTTCCAGGGAATTTCGACGCGGCCCCCGTCGCTCGGGACCTGAAAGTCCGTCTCCCAGCTGATGCCGGCCTGGTCGCGGCCGTCGCCGCGGTCGCCGGGGATCTGGTCCTTGAGGGTTAAGGTGAAGGTGAGGCCGTAGGAGGAGGGCACGCCTAGGGAGAGGGTTATGCCGCGGTAGGCGGACAGGTTGAGGGCCAGCTCGCCGACGGTACGCTGCGAAGCGAAGCCGGCGCCGCCGAGCGCCTTGGTGTCGAGGTGGCCGTGGAAGCGGGCGCTCTCGGGCGTGTAAACAGTCAGGTGGGATACGCTGGAGCCGCCGCGGACACGGTCGTCGGAGGCGGTCCAGAGGGAGGCGTCCCAGGGGCTGGAGAGGGGGGTCAGTTGGGGAATTGAATTGAAGGTGTGGGTGGGTGGTGTTATTACCGGTCGCCTCCAAACAGGTAGAGAGTATCATTCTGCATTGCCGCTTGTTGCTGGCACTGCTGTGAGTGGCGTCGTAGCTGAGCGGTTAGGTTTCTTAGAATAGACGAGGCTACGACGTGCAGGCTGCACACTGCACGCTGGCAAATTGGGGGAGCAACTTGTCTTTCTTATCCCGGAGCTGAGGGAAGGATTGGCGCTTCACCTGTGGTTCATGACATAATTGAGTTTACACGATGAAACTGAAGAGTGGGATATTTGCATAACTCTTTTCCCCATCACCCCGTACTTTGTAATGTTCCACGATGCCCCGATACGTGCAAAACGAGTAGATCAACCATTTTACTCGAAGTCTGAAAAACTAGAAGCGGACCAGAAATCAGGCAGAGAAGAGGCAGACAAAGAGATGCATCCGTCGGCGCTTCCATCGAACCATTCTTGCATCAAGAGCTGGCCCGCCAACAATTGATTGCTGCAGCCCGCTGGCTCGCCGCAACCCATCCATCCAATCCATGCAATCCATTCAATCTCAACACACTGACCGGGCACCAACCCATTCGCCGTAATTAATGCAATGAGAGGGGAGAAAAAAAGACTCCCCCGCCGATCCCTCCTCTCTCATCTTTGGGGCGCGCGGGCCAAGAAGTAGGCCAAGTTGCATCTCGGTTTCGTCCCCGTCGACGCCCGTTCTTCTTTGTTCGCATCGAGGTCCTTGTCCTTGTTCATGGCTCGAGTTTTGGCCCCTATTCCGAGTGCAGCAATCGCCGGGTCAGAGCGAGGAGAGGAGAGCAGAGAGCAGGGAAGTTCTGAAGAAACACGGGCGCAGTTCTCTCGTGAAGTCCCAGGTTGGGTGCTCACCAGTGTCTTGTGCTCCCGCGTGCTTGTCGCGCATGACTGGTTTTGCTCGTTTGATCGTCTCGCATCACAACGAGTCTCTTCTTCCGCTTGCTTCTTCCCTGCTGTAGATTGAACCGGAAAAAGGAAACAATAAACAACAAAGCCGGTCGCCTTCTTTTTCCCCATCCAAGGTCAACCCACCTGCTGCAGTCTGCAGCCCGTCTGCACCCTCACTCACACGCAACCACAACAATCACACACGCACACGCCCATACGTGATCAAAAGGTTTCGATAGAGCCAATGCAGGGCAACATATCCGTATGCGAGACCCCCCCTCCCCAACCCCAACCGGCCATCCATTCCCATTCCTGTTCAGCTTTTTTCAGCTCGTCTGGGGGAAAACAAGGACACCCCCTTCAACCAAGGACAATGGAAATCCGCGGGCCAAATGACAAAAAAGCCACACACCCATTTTCTTTCTTGTCACACCCAAACGCCCATTGTCCCCATGCATAATCAACTTACGAAGCGCAACGAAGAGCCAAGATGGGGGAAAATGCCTCGTGCGTGCGTGCTCTCTTCTCTCGAATCTCGGTCTTCTCGCATCGCATTACGCAGCCCTCAAAGCCTCAACATGTGCGTATTCCGAATCCTTCCTGCGGGAAGGTTGACATCCTAGTCCGTAGTCTCCTCACCCCCGTGCGGATCACTACATGAAAAATAATAATACCCTTAATTTGGTAGCCGTATTATACTTTTCTCGGGACAACTCCAACTGCCGCGTCCCGTACCAACCGCCCCCCCTCCCTATGTTTGGGGCCCTATCCGAGACTCCCGAGTCCATGGCATGAGGCAGTACGAACAATAACCCTTTTTCCATTCCGACTCGAGACGGATCCTATGTATTCGTAGTCCTCGTTTCACATCTCCTCCTCTTCGAGTCCTTCCCTCTCATGACGGGACAAATCACGGTCGCGCTCCCGAGTCCTCCGTCCCGTCCCAACCCATCATACACTCCCCCTCCCCATCCTCCCCCTCCCCATCCTCCTCCTCCCATCCTCCTCCTCCCCTTACCCCGTCCCAGAAAACCTCCGTAACTGCCGTGACCGTTGCGTTGCGTTGCGTACTCGTCCCCATTACCGCGCCCCCCCAACCGTTTTTCCTAAACTCGAAGACGGTCTCGCTTTACATTTCTTATTAGCGTCCGTGATCGAGCGACTCACCCAACACTCTCTCTCCTTGACGCCTCCTAGACATGGGGGGCGGACCAGCAGCTAACTCTGTCTCGTAAAGGCAGCCTACCACAACCCTCTCTCCAAGTTCCCACACCAAGACCCCTGAACCTAGGTTTGGTTTTGGCTGGCTGCCTTCTTTTATTTTGTTATTCTTTCAACCTTTCTTGCTCAGAGCGAAGCACCCGTGACCCCTGTTTCCAACCCCCCTCCACGCGGACACCTCACCTCCCGCTGAGGACCGAGAGAAGAAAGATTCGTATGCGTTCTGTATCTGTACGCAACCACATCTACCTAAAAAAGAGGCAGAGACCTGGATGAAGCTTCCTGCAGCCTGCGACCTGCGACCTGCATGCACGCACGGCACGGATTCACTGCCCTCTTTGGATGTGCCGCCGTGCCGCATCTCCATCCAAGGGTCCCAAGTGACTTCGTCCTACATAGCGATGCCATCACCGCGCATACCACCAAAAAGTGTCATGGGAATTGCCATCATTCGCAAGAAAACACACACGACCAATACGGGCGGCACTTCGTATCATTCCTGTTTCCCCGCCGTTACCTCCATTCTGTGCCACCGACTGATCCAATCGTCTGGCGCCTCATTCTCGCCCAGCATGCCCAATTCACCAACTCCGAGAGTCGCTTAAAAACAATCGCATCATCACATGGTACCATCTTTGCCATCAACATGCCTTATATTCACATTGCGCTATCGCTTCACATATCGCTCAGTCTTAAGCTTCCATCCTGTTCATCCAATCCCGCTCATCATACATCTTGATATCCCAAACGCCCCATGTGTGCCCTCTTTTCCCTCGCCTCAAAATAACCAATGTCGTAGATCTCTTGCAGCCGTGAAACAGTGTCGAGCCCTTCGACTACTGTACTGTAAAAAAGAAATGGGAAAAAATATGGAAAAAGAAAAGAAAGAAAATGTCCCAGAAATAACCCGAGGCCACCGCTGAACCATGATGAACCCAAAGAGGAGAGTGTAAGGCGATTGGGAAATCCCACGCTTGCGTTGTGCATGATTTTCCCCCGTACGCCTTAATCGTATCCCGTATTTTCCTTTGCCCCCGTGTCGCCACACGCAAACGGGGCGAAGCCAGTCTCCTGATGCAAATCTATTTGAGAACCGAGCAAGATAAACCTCCAACTCAGTGCTGGGGGTGAATCATGCCGGGAGATCCGGGCATGGATAGAGGCGTGGTAGGGTATTCGTAGCCCGTCTCGGAGCAGTTTGCAGAGTGGTCGAACGAGTGAGACAGCGGAGGAGTCTGCCAACCCGATCAGCAACGACGTTCTCTGGAGGCGATTCGAGGAAGGCTGGCGTAACTCACATGAGGGTTGGAATGGTGCTCATAAGGGCTGGAGGCATTGAGCTCCATGCTGGGCATGAAGCTGTAGGGCATGTAGGAGCTCATGCCGTCGTCGCTGTGGTACGAGTCGCGCTTCACGGCATCGTTAAAGTGGCTCATCGAGGGAAGCGTAACCGGGACCGTCGACGCAGTGAGGTAGTTGGGGTATGAGTCGGCAGTGGTGATGGCGGGGTATGGCTGAGTAGAGCCGTAGGGGTGGATGAGAAGCTCGTCGGGAGCTGGGTAGGTTGAGTAGGTAAACAGAGGCGGAGTGTGGGAGCGTTCCCGCTCATCGTAGTTGTTGTTGAAGATGAACTCGTCCGTGTGCTCCATGGGAGGAGTGAATTGCGAGGGAAGCGTCTTGACGGGGGCAACAGGCTGGGCCTTCTTGGAGGAGCGCTTCGTCTTGGGAGCAGGCAGGGGCTTCTCGGAGTCGTCTCCGTCGGAGGAACCGGCACGGCGCTCAAGGTCCTCGAGACGACGCTTGAGCTTCTTGCCTGTATGGAAGTCATGTCAGTCTACAAGTCACAAGAGTCGAATTGCAGCCAAATTGGCCCAATTAGTTAGAATAGTGGTCACATACGGTAGTTGCGCTGGGCAATGCGGTTCTGTATCCTGCGGCGCTCAGCAAGATCCGAGATCTTGGTCCAGTCCTCATCGGGGTTGGCAGAGCTGCTGAAGGCGCTGCTGGTGGCATGGCCGGAGTACTGGCGAGGAGCGGGGGCGGGAGCCGAGTAGGCGTAGTGAGGTTGTGACATGGTGAACATGGACATGTTGGCTGAAGTGTTGGTGATGCCGGGGTAGGTGTAGTCGGCCAGTTTGCTGGATTGGTGCTTGAGGAGTCGTTGCGGTTATCAACGACGAAGCTGTGGGTGGCCCAGGCGAAGCAAGTTTGAGCAGATCAGATAGCTATCTGTTGAGCAGCTCGAATGGAGTTGCCTTGTGGTAGAATGAGGAGCGAACTTGGTGAAGATGAGGCAGCGGAGGGCAGATATATAAGTCTAAGAGTGTCTTGTCTAGGACGATGACGAAGATGAGCGAGGAGCTTCGAATTGAAGACGGTGACTTGAAGATGAGGTGGGATGGTCAAATGTGAGGGGGAAGAGGCTCTAGATTAAATATTCCAAGCTTCCATCTTTCTTTCTGCCCATGAACAAGCAGCCGCAGCCCGCAGCCAGGCCAGCAAGTGGTACAGTAACTAGCGGAGCGAGGAAGGAGCCGGGGTGTATGGGTGGAAGCCAAGAGCCACAAAGCCTTCCCTGCATCTCCAGTATCCTTCCTTCCTATCCGCACGCCTTCCTAAACAACAAGGGGGGGGCGGGGGGGCGTGGGCAGTAGGACTTTCCGAATCCACGCCAGGGGTGCAGCGCCCACCAAGTCCCCACCTCGAGCCTAAGAGACCCCACTTGTGCACCCTCCACCTCGACCAAGCCTCCTTGGGAGTCCTTGCCTCCATATCCAGCCCTTCTACAGCCCACCCGCCCAGTTGAGGGAAGCTCTTCGACTCTGGCTGGTGCTGGCCGGCTGCTGGATCCTCCGACAAACGTGACGCTTCATGGCCATTCTTCCTCTTCTTCATCATCAATGGCCGGACACCGGTACGTACCTACCACGGTGCGACGGTGTGACTTGGTGCCCTTTCGCCGGTGGTTGCAAACGGTCGCAAAGCGTGCCGCCTAGCATGTCTCGCCTGCATTCCATGGCTGAGCCTCTCAAGAAGGCTTCAATTTACTACCCGTACTATGTATGCGATGCGACAGTGGAATCGCCGGTGGCTACGCAATTTGTCACGGCGCCGATGGAAGCTATTGTCGCCGACTCGCCTACATCCGAAGCCGTGTCCGTGTCCGTAGACTCGATGCGCCAAAGGGCTGGGTGCCTTCCAGTCTGCCTGCTGCATTCGCATGTGCATGGGTCACAGGTGCCGACTGCCATGGGCAGGCCTTGTCTCTTGCTCTGGAGTTGTGTAGCATTCACCGGGGACCTGGCAACTCGAATCTGCAGCCCAGAAGAAGCGGAGCGGAGAGATGATGACCTTGGTTTGAGTCTTCCTGGCAGGGAATGATACAAGCGAGCCCAATTGAAGTCACGGTTTCGTCGCATCGCGGCGGAGGCATGCCGTGGAGTTTGCTCCGGCCAGCGGAGAAGTCCACTGAGAGCAAGATGCAGCACAACACAAGGCAGCAAAACTTGAGCCAACACCGCGCGAGGGAGGCAAGAAACTGGAGAGAAGCCAAGACCACTGTCCGATAATAGATGGCATGTTTTCTGTCGGCTGAGGCTTTGGTCGACCAAAGGACCAAACGACAGCGCAGTGCAGTGCAGAACAGCGCAGCACGGATGTACCCAAGAATGGCCCAAGAATGGATCTTCAGTCTCCGACGAAGCACTCAGTAGGCTCGACTTGGTCCCTGCCACCACCAGTATAGAGAAGAATACTGTTATAGAAACTGCTTTCATCATTCATAACTAAGCATTCGGAAAGAATAGAATCCAGGCCTTCACCGGGGAGTCGGAACCAGGGCCAAAATGCATTCCTCTTCGCTGCGAATGTCGAGGTGCTCAGCCCAGAAACCAAGTGGGGGCTTTGTCCAAGGGCAGGCTCAGCCCGTTCGGTGTCGCACAGGCACAAGGGACGTTGGTAAGGAGACTTGAAGAATGTGGGCAAATATAGAATTTAGCCCAGATTATTTTGGCACTGCATCGCCATTGCCATCGCATCGCCCATCCTTCCTTCCATGTGTGCTCCCCACGCCTCTGCACGCCACAACTCCAGCGCATCAAGATTCCGTCAAGGCCAACGCCAACATCAACGACAATAGCATGGAGCGGCACCGGCAGCAACAACAACAACAACAACAACAATGACGGGCTCCGAATCCCCTCCCAAGGTTCCAATGCCTTCTGAACAAATCCAGCTCCGTCCCCCTGCGACCAATCACAGCCCCACGAGCCGTCCCCTTCCGCCATGCCCGGGGACACACCATTCCGTTGGCCGGGCCGATCATCTGTGTAGGGCTGTGTGACGACGGCGTCCGTCACTCGCAACTCTCCAACCTCGACTCCTTCAGAGCTCGCATGGCCCCTGTCCTCGACGAGACCCGATTCACACCCACCCAACCAGGTGGGAGAGGCCAGGCACCAAGACTCTCCAACGCTTTGCCAGGGCTCATCATTTTGGTGCATACAGCAGTCGCCGACACTGCTGTGCGATGCTTCCGACGCACAACGCTGCGAGTGATGCCATCTCGAATGTTTAACGACGCGGTCGTGAGACCAGCGACGACACTGCGCCTTTGCCTAGGCATTCGCAACACCAAACTCTACGAATATGGTATCGGCCGATCCCAGCATCTGCTTGTCGTGGTGAAGCTCCTCGTGCCCTACCGTGTTACCGCACGCTGCGGCACTGGAAATGGCATGGACCTGGCGGCAGAGACAGGCGGGCTAGGCTCAGTTGAGTATCTCGTACACAAATTTCCCTGACTGGCCCTAGGAGGGAGCCGAGCCAGGACCCTTGGGAGCAGCCCTTTTGGGAGGCATTCTGCGAATTATGCTCGTGGTCCAGCAGCATCCCCGATTATTCATTTGGAATCTTCCTCCAATCGTGACATTTGCCAATGGTAGTCTGTCTGTCCCCCTCCCCCGTACGAATACAGTCATACCTTTCTTTGCTTTGCCGACCAAAGCGAACGCACAGGCCAGAGAGATTCTTGACCCGGCCGCCGGCCGTTTTCTTGGACTCCGGGCAGGGCTGCCATTGATACTGGCGCTAACGCCTTGCGCCCGCTTTGGTGTAAATGGAATCAACTTGGTCAAGTCCTTTTGCAAGCTCGTCCAGGAAAAGCCATGGCCATCTCCATCTGCTCGCGCTGCAAAGTCCGGCCTTACAGTAGCTCCGGGACACAGGCTGACGCCATCCCGCCAGCCGTGACTGAAACCAACCAAGGCGGTGGAGGTTGGATGAAATGTTCAGGAACAAGACGAAGCCATCGTCGAGAAAGACACTAAAAAAGTTCGCGTCCAGGGCGAGGCCCGCGACGGGTGGCAAAGGGCGCCGATCAGCACTTTGAACACTCGCTCAGGCGCTGACTCGATAGCCTGCCGGCGAAGAAAAGGCCGGCATAACGGCGCCAACGGGTCGAATGAAACAAAGTCGCAACGGGGTTCGAATAATGTTCCTGCTCCGTCCCCTGCCCATGAGGAGCGGCGCAGCGGCACTTTGTCAAGCTCCGCATGTCCGCCATTTCGTATACTTCGCATCGTTTATCCTATGAGAATGGGGTCGGGTGATATGGAGGCCTTGAGAAAATGGTGGTCGGATGGTTGACAGACCGGGTGGCTGATGCAGGCGTTGGCCGAACAAGCGCGGGAAGCCCCCAAATTGGGGAAATTCGATGCGAGCTTGGGGTGAAACATAACGCGACCAAGCAATAAACATCTCATCTAATCGGGGAAATGATACGGGCTGAGAGGGAGAGAGCATAACGATACGAAATGGGGGTGCGTGTAAGTGCATCGACGGCCACCCACCCAGGCGTATCCCGTACTCTTTTGATGCGACTCTATCCAGAAGGTGCAGGTAGAAACATTTGGAATTGTACTTTTGGGTCGAGTTGCCTCCCACTCTTCTCCAACGCCCATCTCACGCCGAAGACCGTTTCCCGATGGAAAGGGTGGGCTGCCTTGCTGCGGCATGCGTGCGTGTGCGTGTGTGTGTGTGTGTGAGAGAAGAAGTGCACCCGAGGACCTGGCACCGGGTCCTGCGACTTTCCGCATGGGCAAACGGGACGCCAATGTACATGATTCGCACATGCGTCGACCAGTCACCGTACCTACATACCCGTTCCGAGTCGGTTTCTTAATTTGTCAGAGGGGGGGGAGGGACGTTTGCTTGCAGATGGGGGGAGGGGGTGGTTCACTTTGCACTGCAGGCAGAAGTCGGGTCCGACGAGGCCAGATGAGACGGCTCGAAAAAAACAAACGTTCCCGCGTCCGCCATCCGCTGGGCGAGGAGGCCTGCTTTGGCAGAGGAAAAGGCGGAGTCACTTTTTGGTGGTGGTGGTGATGATGATGATGATCAATCTATAAGTTCTTTCGTCCGTTACGACAATGTTGCACTTTTCACACCCCCCCGGTCCATCACTCCAGTTCAGGGCTGAGCTTTGGGATCTGTAAGCAGAAAAAAAAAGGAGCGGGAGATTCACGCGGATGGATGGAGACGAGAGGGGAAGGGCCAGGAGGTGCTCGGTGGTTTTTGCTGGTGAAGCGAAGCGAAGCGAAGCGAAGCAACTCCACGAGATAGAAGTTTGAGGGCAGACGCGATGGAAGTGTCATCAGTGCATGGTGGTGAAGGGAGGCGTTTGTTTTCCCGCGAAGAGAGCAAGGGTGAAAGAAGGACATGGGATGCGGGCGGCCGTTCGTCGC
Organism: Thelonectria discophora; assembly: GCA_911649645.1. Taxonomy (NCBI): domain Eukaryota; kingdom Fungi; phylum Ascomycota; class Sordariomycetes; order Hypocreales; family Nectriaceae; genus Thelonectria; species Thelonectria discophora. Next base: position 1,738,687 of record CAJVRK010000008.1, on the reverse strand, counting down.
TCCGTGCGCGCCAGGTGGCTTTGTAAGGCCGGTTATTTTTGTCTCCAGCCTTACAAAGCCCAAGGGAGCAAATTCCCAAATGGGCATCGCCACCATGTCATTGGCTGCCGAGTCTGTCTCCAAGGATCTAGGGATCCTCGACAGGGGAGCACGGGGGGAACATGGGTCTATGAGAAGGAAGGGGTATCAGAGACAGGCCTAGAAAGCAACCACGGGGAATATGACAAATTGGGCCAAAAGAAACTTGTGAGATTGCCGGCAAAGTTCATCTACGACAAGGATTGCTTTCCTCTGATCTGCTTGGCTAAGAAGATATCACCGGACGCAGCTCATCATTCCTCATCCTCCTGTCTATCTATCTGCATTGTGTGTATGTACTGTCAAACAAGACGGCAACGTTTCATGGGAGAGCCCACGCCCGCCCTCAGGATCCCGACCGCAAAGTGGGCGCGTCTCACACCCAGCCTTCCCCAGAATTTCGGGGCAATTCTGCTCACACTTGAGACAAAAAAGGAGAACGAAAAGAGGAAGAAGAAAAGGCCGACAGGTTTAGAGTTTAGGGCCTTGTTATACGCGGGCAATTGTAACACCGGACAACCAAGAAATGACCTACCTAACTATGGGGTAGAGACCTCGTCTATTTGACCTCATCTTGACTGGAAAATGAAGACCATTGCGTGCCTGCTACGTATCATGAAAAGCGGTCGGTTTTCTTCTTCGGTCAGAGTGCTCGCGTCAGGAAAGGATGGAGGAAAGGGGAAAATCTCCGACTCCCTCACTTCATTCGTTGCGCAGCAGCGCGCGCCTGGTGTTGCACAAGTTGATGCGTGTCGATCAAAGTACGTAGCCATCTAAGATCCTTCGACAATGCGGCCGCGTTGGAAATAAAAAACAAGGTCGGGTTCGGCCTAGGAATCACGCCGCATAGAGGACCTACATTTCTAACCCATCGAACAACCCCGGAGGTGTTATCTGCCCGAGTTCCATGCTCAACAACACCTCTCCCTGTTTTGCGTGGAACAGTTGCGGTCACATCAACGCGCGTTATGGTCTTGGTCGTCCAGCCGGATACCTGTTCCGCTATAGCAGCCCAGAGATTTTTCTTCAATTCCCTGTGCTGGAGAATTGATTGTCCTTCGCTTGACCTTGAGAGTGAGTGGCAGGGCAGGGTTGGCTTTTTTCTGGACCCAGCAACTGATCCCCGGTGAGAGGAACCACGTTTCCGGGAATTTATCAGCGTTGTCTTGAGAAAGGGTATCCGTACGACTGGGCAACAAGAGTGAGAAAATTCCCAGTGTCTGGGTCAGAGATCGGGAGGGAAGGATTCCGTCAAGCAAGGGCCGGAACCAAGGTTTTGGACCTTGGATGCGTCACGCGTAGGATCGGTTTCCTAGACGGTTGTGACGACTCAGTCGACTCTGTTGGCCGATGGGGAGGCGTTGTTGCTGTGTATTGGTTTCCATTGATTGACAACCCCGCGCGGCGCGGGACCCAGATACTCGGGGCTGGGAGCATGACGACCAACAGAGCTCGCTCACAGATTGATTCTCTGCGTTGGTGTTCGTTTCCCTGCACGGCATTTGCCAAGAAAGGGAATATAGCACCATGGCACGTTTAAAAAGGGCTGTGCTATGCAATGTTGGCAATGCGTCCAGTCGGAGGGATTGAGACGCCGCCGTGCTCCGCCCGGACTCCGGGGGTACAGGGTGCGAAGCCCGTCCTCGGAGTTCCGTGTCAGAGGGATCTTGCTTGTCTTGCTTTCTCATACCGACGGATGGTGACTTCTGGTTGTCTGTGTTGTCCGTGTTGTGCTACGCCTCCAAGAGAAGGCATCGTCACAGCCCGCCCCATGCCTCGATCCCTTCTCATTTCCCCAAGTCTCCGCGCCGCTAACAAACGAGTGGAAAATCATGCGACTTTTTTCTTTTGTGTTATTTGAGATTATTTCTCGCAGCACAAATGTCAAAAAGAAGGAAAATAAACGACCAAGCTCGGGGGCCTAAACAAGACGTCGCTCAACACGGACCGCGGCAGGGCTTGTGTTTCGTCTTCCCAACGTTTTTCCCTCTCCTTCATCCACTCGGGATGAAGACGAGCCTTTCCCGCCCCCGGTCTACCTTTTTTGCCTTTTCGTCCCGGGCTATTTTTCATCGTGGATTTTGTTTGATTCGATTCCGTTCGAGAAGAGAGAGGCACGTTCCCACGCGGGCTGCTAGCAACGCCCACGCTACGTGCAGGCCGGACGCCGAGTGTTTAGGTTGATCGACCCTGAGAGACAAGAGACGAGCTAGCTAATGCATATCTATCGTGAAGCAAATGCCTCTCATTACAAGGGGGGCAAGACGCAAAGTCGATACACGCCCGCATCCCTGCCTCTGTGTTATTAATCATCGTACTCGGGCCAATCCCGTATCTCCCTCCTCGCGCCTGCGTCCCCCCTCCTCTCTCAGCCTTACCACTCTCCACAAAGCTGCCACTCTTCGGGAGTCCCGAGGAGTGGGCGCGCGCCAGTCATTCGGAGGAGGTTTCTGCTTCGAGAACTGTTGCCGATGTCGCGGGAATCCTTATGCCCTAGGCTCTTGGAGATGAGATGGGGGAATCCATGCGAGGTTCACTGTCAGTTGCTCTCGGGTTTCGGGTACCGTACTGTTCCCTTCGTGGCCTGCGCTGGTGTGATGTGGTTGCTCCGATATCAACTCGCTGCTTCACCAAGAAATCTTGCACTAGCTAGTCCGTACTGCAGTCTGTCGTCGTTGATTTCACATGCATTAACGGCTCCCCATTGCTTCCCAACACATCACATCCATCTCCCCATCCCCTCCAATTTCTCCCCCACCAAAAAGCCATCCCCCCCTTCCCACTGATGCCAACTACACCTAGGCCCTACCGTCCTGATACTGGGGACTTTGGGTGGACACCACCGTTTTCCCAAAAAGCCCAGCTCGCTACTCCGAATCTGGATATATCCTTCGAGCTGCAAATTGATGCCGCTTCCTTCTCAGCCCCTGACTGAGGCCACCGCACACACTCTCTGTCACTTTTCCAATGCTCCAAAGCACATTCCTTCCCGTTCCCTAGTCGTCCCCCCCTTTCCCCTTCACCAGCACAGAAATCCGAAGATCCGTCCTTGTCCAATCACTCGCCTCCGTTGCCAGGCGGGCTGGGCTGGGCTGAGCTGGAGTCGTCCTCTTCCCCCTGACACCGGCATGGCCCAGGGGACCTTTTTCACAAGGCCCCCCCAACAACAAGCGGCCCCGTACGTGGCACCGTTCAAGACGGCTTTTGACCGTTTACTTCTGTGAATCTGTGAAGACCGGAAGTTCTGGTGAACAAAAATCCCCGGTGGCTTTTTGCCTGCCTGCCAGTGATTAGAAAACGAATACGACCTTCGGGGAGGCGCCGCGGCGTGTGCGGCATGTGCGGCATGTCGCGGCCTGCTGCGGGAAGTTCGAAAAGAAGCGTCAACAAGATCCTTTTTTGCACGAACCAACCAGATCTTTCACCTTTTGCCTCCTTCAACCACCTTCGTGCCCCCCGGACCGAATGCCGTGTCTGATAATAGACACACTCATTCCAAGAGGGTGCCTTTTCGAATTTTTGCGTGCTTATCATCCGCAAGCACGGGCGGCCGCTGCGTCTTATCAATCCATGTCTGTTTCTGGGCGGGTTTGTTTTCCAGCCCTACGAGGCCGCCCGCGGGGTATCTAATCATTGTCTGTCTCTGTGCAGATTTGCACAAATCATGATGATTGGAACATCATTGGAAGAGGGGGCGTCCATCCTTTCATCAGGCCAAGGACGCGATGTGACACAAATCCGAATTGCCCAAGACACGTAACGCCTTTTCCTTCTAAAGGACGCCGTTTCAAGATCCCCAATGACGAATCATGCTCGCATACCGAACTTGCTTCGACCGGCACACACACACACACACACACACACACGCTGCTGCTGTCCATCCCAAAAACGCAAAAGATCTTTGGGGGCCAAAACTGGGCGGCCGCCGGGCCCCATAGCGACCCAACTTGAACCCCGGGGGGGAAGAGAGAGACACACGCCCCCCAACCTGGCCTAAGGCCCGTGAGTAACGTAGGCAGCCTGTCGACCTACCAATGAAGAACGGCTTTTCTCAGGAGGCTAGGACGAAGGTCTCTCGCCCATGCACATCAGGGGTCGCCCATAGCTGGTCGTAGGGCACAACTGAGGCACTGGGACGCCTTTCTCGCGAGTCCCAGCGGCACCTCGCACATTGTTGCCCATTTGCCGTGTCTTCCGACAAGTCCCGGAATTGCCACTCTCCCCTTGAAAATGTCCAAGCGTTTGAGGAGTAAAGCCAGCCGTTTTGACAACTGGACGGGATGGCGAACCGCACCGCACCGCAACCGCAACCGCAACCGCAACCGCCGTCGATACGAGTGCTGAACCGAGTAGGTACCTAGCCGTCCTCCATCGTAGGCAGGGTAGGCTCCAAAGCAGGCGGGCGTCAATCACAGACGACAGGCATCAAGCATTCAACCCCAAGGCAATAATGATAGCACCATCTCGGACTGCCCGCTGCGGCTCTGCATGCACGACCGCTGCGTGTGTCCAATTCCGTGCACCAACAAAAGGCAAGCGAAAGAAGCCCAGGGAAAAAAAAAAGCAAACATTCCGCCCGTCACTGCCCAGCGTGCAGCCAACAAGCGCCAGAAAATCATCACACACCCCGTCAGGCCCCCTGGGCCAAGACTTGGCAACGGCCGTCAACGGGTTACGGGCCCCCTTCGCAACACTAGCCAAAAGCCTGCTTCAACTTGTCGCGCGCTCGCTGATGAAAAAGGAGAGCTCTTTGGGCAAACGAGAAACCAGGGGTCAGAGAGGGTGTGGCTATTGGGAGAGAGAGCTCAGAGCTCCTCTTGTCCCCGGCGGCTCAGCCCAGCGAGAAAGCACTCGAGTGGAGAACTGGGAAAAGCTCTGGGCTTTTCTGTTCAAAATCCCAGTTTGCGCCTTAAATTCTCCCATGGGCCATAGACATGGATGATGAGACTTTGGGGTCCCGGGAAGGGGGGGGACGTTGATTAAGGTTCTCACGCTCCTTAAGCCACCAGGTCGGTTTCGACTGTCAACAGCGGTGATCGATTTTTTTTTTTTTTTTTTTTTTTTTTAATACTTTGCTGCTCTAGACCGAATCTTCGAGATGGTTGCCCGATGTCTCGGGTTGCGAGTTGCGCAGAGGCGCGCCGGTTGAGAAAGCAAATAAAATCGTTCCTTTGAGGCCGGCCGCTGTGGAGGGCGGAAAAAGGAGGTGGGAGGGGGCGTGTAAAACCTCGTCGACAGCCTCCTCGAAAACAAATTCGGGGACATTTTGCATCTTGGTAGGACGTTTTTGTCTCTGCCAGCCTCGAAAGATGGGCCGAGCCGACGAGTCTCATGGAGGGTATAACGGGGGAATATTCGGCCCCCAGGGTTGTTGCCAGGAAAGAAGCGAAGACAACAATGTCCACTTGCGTGAAAGAAAGGGCTCCGCGGCTGGCCGGAGTTTGAGAGGAGCTGCCTCGAGGCGAGAACTTCCTAACTCCGTCGACTCTGTTGAACAGTTCAACCGCTGAAGCGTTTGCGGTGAAACAGGGAAGCCATACCGAGCACTTACATTGTCTACGCAGCTCTTCTCTGGGGGGCAGAAAAAGAGACCCCAAAAGACACGTTGTGGACCGCATGTTTCCCCTTCACTTCGAAAGATGGTGCTCGTTGAGGACTAAGACGTTGCAGCTCTTCCTCCCGACACCTCGTCCTGGACATCTGTTTGGTGCGGGACGCCTTTCCTAGCCAAATTAACGGTTGCGATTGATCGGATTGCAGGGCATGAAGGATCGCAGGAAGAGGACCCAAGCTTCGAGGCCGGTCCATCTCGCAGCTTTTTTGCTCCTTTGCTATCTCATCCCGGAGGAACGGCTAGTAAACGTGGACCAGTCTGCTGGAGCCCTTTTCGAGTTTGCGTGAACAACGATGCTTTCGAATCTCAACCTCTCATCCCCCGACCCTTGCCCAGACCTGCCAAGGTCGCCAGGCCTTCGTGGCAGTTTTGGGGTCCGAACTCAAAGCAGAAGGTGAAGGAAAGGGGTGTGTCGCACCGCCGCCTTGGCCTTGGGTGAAGTTGTTGATGCGTGATGGAGCAGGGGGGGTTGCATTGCGAGTGCGAGCACCTTCCGAACCGGCCAGTAGAAGAATCTGGGCTAAATTCCTGATTCGGACGAAGAGTTCCAGCTCGTCACGTGATGCTACTTCCTGAGACACCAACCCAAGACGCACCCCCTGGTCCGGAAATCCGTGTCTATGGGGACCCCCCCGTCCCTGAAATGCCGGTGTTCACGGAGACGTTACCCAGAACAAGGCGGAGGAAGCAGAAGCAGAAGCAGAAGCAGAAGCAGAGACTAGACAAAACGCATCGTGTATGCATGCGCAAAAGCATGAACAACAGGATACAGCTGAGAAAGCGGTGACATTAACAATTATTGAAACGGCCGCACAGTCGCATCTAGTTGCATCATGAGGGCCTCTTCGGCGAGAGCGACACCAAACGAGGCGAAGTGCACGCGGGCAAAACATCATAGGGCTTGTGAGAGCTGATGGATCGCAAAATGATTCACCCTCGCTGGTGACAGCGGGTTGGGTCGCGGGGACAAGGTTGACTTTCATTCAAGTCTCCGATGGGCTGGCGACAATTTCGCCTTGGGGCAGCGACACGAAGCAGATCCCGCCATTTCCATATGGAGACAAGCATCTCGATAGGAGCTGGGAGCGGGATGGGCATTGCAAAAAGCTGTGTCATGTGTGAAGGAGAATTGTGGCCTGTGACGGAGTGCGGGGATGGGGGATGCGACGGCACCGCCAAAAGTCGGCAGTCGAGGCTATAGGGCTGCAGCAGAAATGGGCTGTTCCGAGCGGTGAGTCTAGCAGGAGAGCTCTTCGGCGTGTCCGGGTACCACCACCCACAGCGACAATCTTTGCTCTGCGGTTGGCTCCCGGGGGTGCTTGGCTGGGAGCGGTACCGTGGCACAGGGAGCTGGCTGCATGCACGACGACGCAATGCAATGCCAGCCAGGTATTTCCTCGAGGGAGCTTGTCGACGAGCGGCGCGTTTATCCTCAATCGAAGGGCGACCGAGCTCTGGGCGGGGTCGAGCTGCGAAAGTCATTTCCTAAAAGAAGGGCATCGATATCGTGGTGGGGAGAGGATATTTCGCTCGACACGATTGTTGCAGTTGCAGTTGCAGAGGCAAGGACCGGCGTGCGAGGCACGATTGATTGAGTGATTGACTGATGACTGTGAGCGGGCGACGAAGAACGTGGTAAAGGATGCATACGCAGATGGAATTTGGTCGGGGTGTGGGTGTAGGAGAAAATAGCAGTTGTGTGCGGTGTGTAGACCCATAGGGCTGAAAACGGGAACAAGATTAGCTGCGGGTCTGATTGGATTGGTCCTGGGTCCTGGGACTTGGAGGCACTCTGGGTGAGGTCCCCTTGTCCAACGAGATGTCTCTTGTTGGCCGGTAATGGAGCAATTGGCATGAAGAAAGGGGGGCGGCCAAGGAGAGGGGAAAGAGGGGGAGAGGAAGGGGCCTAAGCGGGAGGAGGAGCGAATTGGCCATATCCAAAGCACAGTTGTGTCCAGCCTCGCCCGACAGCAAAACAACTCTCCTGACGACATTCCCGGTCCCCAGCCAATGGCGTTGCGATCCCACGATGGGCGCCGGATGCGTCCCGGATCAGATTAGTCCCGAGCATGGCCGAGCTGGGGGTTGCCCGTCTTGCTTGGCATTTCGAAGACATGTCGACATGTGCCATCCCGCGACAACGACATACTACGTACATACCTCCTCTATGCGCATCAATAATGAGGATGAAACTAGGCAACCGTCTAGAGACACAAGCAGAGCTTTCGCCGAGCATACATCTCCTGCCTGTTCTGAAAGCTCATGACGGAGTTTGCCTCATGCGCTGCTGCACTGCACCTCTGCACCATTGCACTATCGCACCGCCCGAGATGCAGCGCAGTGGCACGGGAGCATCAAGGGTCGATAGTTTGGTCGACTGTCACACAGCGGCAGTGACTCTCTGCAGCGGCATGATTGCTGGCGTACAGATTCACTCCTTTAGCGCTCATGTCTCCTCCTCCCGCCGGACGGTCATGACGATGGGCCGGCCGCCCTTGGAGTTTGCTCCGCCACTCCCGGCCGAGCCACTCCCCGACCAGTCACAGGCTCGCAGTGGTGAATTGAGGCTGGGCGGGCAATAGCGTCGACAAGTGTCCCCTTTGCAAGCGTCCCCGACGTTACAGCGAACGGGTACGTACGGATACAGGACGTTCCCATCTCTTGGCCCCCAAAAGCACCGAGAAACCCAGCGAATGCACCAACCCCCGCCTCCAAGCCTCCAAGCCCAATCCACATGCGACCCAAGCCACTGAAGTGAGTGAGCGACTGAGGAACGTCCCCTGGTCCCTCCTGGTCCCTCCCCACATTCCGTTTTCGTCTCTAGTCCGGGGAGGGGACACCCCGGCAGCCTGGGAGCAAGGGCCATTTCCGCCAGTTTAACGTGCAAGAGAGTCGATTTGCGTGGTGAAAAGGCGGAGGAGACTGTTTCCTTTGCTTCTTCCCAAATCTTGGGCAACGGGGCGTGCGGGCCTCGTGAGCAGGGGTGCGCCCGAGGAGAGTCGGGGACGGACCCCAAGGCCGCAAGGCACCAACTTCAGACATTCCTTCCTTCCACCACAATCGTCCCTTCCCTCCACGGCTCGAAAGGACGCCCTAATCGGGACAAATAGGCGATGGGGCCTGAGACGCCCAAGACGCAAAGACACCTGAGGCTCAAAAACATGGCGGACAGAATGACGATGACGAAGCTGCAGCACACACACGATGGATGCCATCTTCAACCCGTCGCTCGTCCCAAATCCAATCTAAAAATGCCTCCGAGATGTTGCCGCCCATCTCCATCATGTCCGTCTGCTTCGCCTTCATCATGCCGCTTCTTCACGCCCCCTCCCATTCTCATCAACACGTTCCAACCGTACGAATTCTCAGACCCAACAGGAACATGTCATGATGCTATTCGCGACGGCATTTCCTCTTTAGCTCGTGCATATCACAAAGTACCGCCGGCTCATACCCACCATCGGTGAAGAAGCCTCCTTTGTCTGATATTCCTATCTCACACCCCGTCATGTGTTTTTGTGCTACTTCAACACGACACAGTCGACAATGTACTTTCGTATCAATGTCGACTCGGCCGACTCATCCATCAGCCTCTCGGGACCTTGGCGCATTGGAAAAAGCAACAGAAGAGTCACAACCCGAAACCTTGTCCACAATGAATGAGTCCTTTTTCCGTGACTGTGGCGTTTCCATGTCGTCGGCATTGTCCGAACCACCCTGGCTTGCATTTCTGAGTTATGCCATTGACTGTTTTCTTTGTCTGTTTTTGTTGCTTTCCCGTTACGTTGCTTCTGTGTTGTATGCGTTGTCCTCTACGACTCCGTCCCGCCAACAGCATCACGACGCCCATGGACCAAAGACTTACAACTCACTTGACCTGATTCTAAATGTCGAATTCTCTCTCGCAGAGTCGCATTTACTCTTCTCGGACAGCCTCGTCTCCCCGCTTCCCCACGCAACAGGCTGCGCGGACGAATACGCGATACGCCTCCGAAAGTCGCTCCCGTGGCTTCCGGCTTGATTCATGGCCCTCGAGTTCATGTTTGGTTCACCGATTTTACGTGGGCTCTTTTTCCTCACGACACTCCCCCGTTGTCGTCATCGACAGACCTCGTCAACCTTTCACTCCGCCGGGTCCGAGCCTTCGAGGGGGATCGACAAGGCCCGTCAATTCTCGCCATTGCCCTCGGGGTCGAGGCCCTCGATTTCGAGTTCGCGGCAGGTAACAAAAGCCGTTGCGACCAAGGTTCTGCCGCTAATCCGATCGACAAAGGTGGGAAATCAAACTAAATTGCAGCACCAGCAGCAGCCTCGAGCCAACCTTCAAGTCAGGCCCGAATCCCGTCGGGGCCCAAACAAACGACTCCTCTCTGCCGAACGGCACTTGGGTGCCGGCCGCCGTGCTTAAACCTTTGAATCTGATTAGCCTCGCAGACGCCCAAAAACGATAACTAAGTGAAAGGAGTCGGCATCATGGGCACTAAGGGCACGCGGCTCGAGGCCGTAGCTTGGAATCCTCCCAGCATCTGTCTTCCTTCGGCTCCCGTCTAAGCCTCGCCATCCAGCGCGGCCAAGAGCCAAAGTCCGATCGGCTTTTGCGTGGTCGAAGACACTCCCCAAGTCCGAAAACTCCCCAACGTTGCATTCCCCCTCAGTCTCCAATCTCCGCAATCTCTCTTGGGTGTGTGTGTCAGTGTGTCGCTGCAAAGCCTCTCTCTCTTTGCCTGCGCTCTCAGCTAGAGCTTACTGCAAAGGCTATTATGAACTTGCTCAACCAAAATAGGATCATGTTACAAATCAAGCAGAAATCTTTCGCCGCCCGCAGGCAGGGCCCTTTTGCCGCCCCCGTTTACGCCGCAGCACCCGGGGGGACTGGGTAATTGGGTAGGAGCCTGGCGGCACATGTTCTGGCCTATGGAGTTTAGAGGGAGATAACCGGTGATTTCTAAACCGTTGCGCGCGTGTTTGAGGCGAGGCGACGGCGTGCTTCGTCACCCCCTCGTCCGCCCTTTCAACGACACGGGGTTTCGCCTCTTGACTTGGGTCACGCGTTGTGTTTTTTTGGTTCAACCTATCTTGATGATGGGGGGTGTGCATGTTGTAAGTCCTGTCGACGTTGCTTTCAAAGTGTGGTCGACCCGGTCGTGTTGATCTGCATCGTCAGCCTAATCTCTGAGTGCAAGTTTTGGCGAAGTTCTGAAACCCGCTTTCAGAGAATGCTCACGCGGGGGGCGTTATGTGATTGCTCCGGGGTCAGAACCCAATCATTGTCATCAATCTATCTATTCGGGCTACTATTTTTTTTTTTTTTGTACTTGTAATTTTCGGACAAACGCCTGGCTGCTGACGTGCGGATTTGGTTCTGACTGTGTTGCTTGGCCCTCCTTGCGTTTTGTCTCTGGCATAGATAGGTCTAGGGTAGGAATACTAGAAAACCAGGAGACATATTCGAGGAGTAATAAAGGTGCAGGATTTGTAATCTAAAGAAATGGGATGCAAATCTCGAACACCTCACGGACCTTGGGGGAAGGGGGCGGACAGACGATGCCGGTCCGGCAACATGTTTTGATCACATAGTCGTAGTTGAATGCGACGGTGATTATCAACTTGATTACGAATCTTGGGGTCGCTCCTTTTAGAATCTTCGTAGCAAGACGGAAGGGGGCTCTTTTTCGTCCATCCTGTGGTGCTACGCCGTCGTAGTTTGTTGCCTTAGAGGCCTGGGGGCCGGTGTAAGCGAGGTACTTTTTTATGCCCTACGATGATGTCCTGCGATGTCCTGCGACGACGGACTCAGAATGGGTGATGGGATTATAGCGGAAGGAGGAAAGTAGGCTGACTGCTAGGGAAGAGGAGCCCGTTTGACGTGTGAATTGCCTTTGTGACTGCAACACTCGTTGGCCAAAATAGTCCTACGGAGGAGGATTCCTGGAGAGCCGCCTTGTAGCTAAATTGAGAGAGGAGGCATTAACCACTCTAAAAGCGTCCTTTTTCATCCCGATTCCTTCCAAGCAAAGGCCGACGGGCCAAAATACCTCCTGCTCAGCCTCGATAAATCCTGCTGAAGCTGCAAGAGACTTGGCTCTTTATTTGCCTGTTCGAAACGTTGACGAACCTACCACACACGACGCGACACGCCCCCCCTTTTCGGCTGCCTCCCTCTCAATCCTTCCCAGTAATCCCTTCTTGTCCAACTCCACAGGCAAAGGTAAATCCTCATCCCAAAGAATGGTGCTTGGACTGGCGACGCAGCAAATGAGCGTGTTGCGTACGTAACCCTGCATCCCAGATCCCGCGATCCTTCAGGCCCGCCTGGGGGGCCCAAGTTTTCGCGAATTGCTTGAATGGGAAGCAGCCGAGCGAAGCTGTTTGGGTTTTTTGTTCCTAATAAAATCACACAGACACTGCCTTGTTGCTCTGCTGGTCGTGGGCCAACGGTCCCAAGGCCAGGCTTGCTTGTTTTCGCTTCCGCCTCGGATTCGTTGTCCTAGGGTGGCTTAGGGAAGCTTGGGAGGGTTGTTTGGGGGAGAGCTCAGGATAGATGCCGGGGCCGAGCGGCGGAGGGGGCGGGATCGGAGGGTATGTTTTCTATCCGTCTTGGCCGAACGTATTCGTCGTTGTCGTAAAAAGACAGATGGGGATGTGACGCTGCCTGGGAAGACTGGCTCTTGTAAGAAGTCCGGTCCAAGGATGGTCACTGGTCACTGGGAGTGTCGCCCCTGAGTGCCGTGCCTCTTCCATCCTGAGCTCTGGTACCTTCTTTCGTCTCGAGCTTTGCCATAGGGCATATCTGTAAGTACATGGATGGCCTCGCCCAAGGACAAGACTCAACGCCGCCGAGCCGAACGGAACGGAGGGTGGCAGCATATCCTTCATCCTCGTCTTCCCCTGGAACACGCGGTTGATGCGGTTCCAGTACTCAAAATCATCCGTCAGATCTGGGACTACTACACAGCCTAAGGTCCTGCCGCCTGGGTTGTGGGAGGGTCCTGGTTCTGAACACATCGAAGCACCTGCACTGGTTATCGTCCATGTCCAATCCACGGGGCACCATATTTAAGCCAACTACACCGTTCCGATTTCATGTCGAGACCATGTCCGAGGCCTGACAGTATCCATGATCCTCCTCCCTCGCGTACAAATATAAGTAGGTTGCTGACATTCGCTGTAGACTCATCGGCGTGGCCTCCTGGCAGTGGTCAATCGCAGCTTACAGTCATATCCTTCATCCAAACAAAGTCTGACCATGAATTGAAGCTCCAGTAAATAAACTGACCACCCCGATACAATCGACAAACATCTCATAGACCGTGCGAGTCCACTCTCACGAAGTAATACAGTGACTTCCTTATTTACCGTGGTGATATACAGCTATCCCTGACCCCCAACCGTAGCTACTACTGTATAAAGCAATACACCCCAATCCAACGCCAAAACACCCCCCCAATGCCTGTCCGCTACATGCCCAAAGAGAAACTATTCCCACCCTGACCGCTTCTCTATGTCGCCCCCCTCAACGTCGCTATTTGGCAGCACCAACCGAGTCCCGAACGTGTCCCCTGCTCCTCCAACTCTGCCAAAGCAGGACGCCGCCAACTGGTCCAATCCTGTCCACTAGATAATAAATGCATAAGGGCGAATAACGCAGAAGTGCCTGTCGACTGCATGCAACCCAATCAAAAGGTACATGAAGGAAAATGTAAACCCTAAAGCCAGCAGTGAAGCGGCATAGGAAGAAAAAAATAAGGAGAACCCGGTGGCTGTTGCTCGACCCGAGGGTCATCCAGACGCAACAAGCCCGAAGGGTTGCGGGTATCGACGTCGTAGAAATGCTTTTGAGTCCGCTTCTTTGCTTTTCCCAAGAATCCATCAAAACATATCCGCCCATCTTCCGTAGATCGCCGTTGAATGCACAAGGGTATGGTATTGTCACAAAAATGGAGAACTCCCACTCTTTCACCTTCCCAGCCGTCTACATGTTGGAGACCCCAGAGTTGTTAGGGTCAACGACATTGTCCGAGAGGTTGATGAGGAGCTGAGCCAAGCATCTCTTAGTCGCAGCATCGTCCCGGAGAACAGACGAGAAGGTGGCATCTCGCAGGGGTTCTGGGAGGCATTGGCGGAGGGCCTCTCTGGCTCGGGCATTGTCGCTAAGGCTATACATGACTTGTCAGCCGTGATCTATCGAACTCGATCATGGAGGTGATCAGAGGGTGGGTTCAAGCTAGGAATTTGTCTTACCGAAGGAAGCAACGCACAACGTGCTTAAGAAGGCGGGCCGTCTGCGACTCAACTAGCTGGGCAACCATGTTGCTGAGGACGGTTCCCACCGCATAGAAGCGCTCGTAGGTGGCACAGATGTAGTTGAGCCCGTTATCGTCTAGGAGAATCTTCTGAACGATGAAGATTGCAACTGTCTTGCTCAGCTCGGAGCCCGTCTCCATGATCCTGAGGCATAGAGGGATTATTTCGGTAGTTAAGAGGAAGTTGATCACTTCAGACGAGTCGTTCTTGACGAGGGCGCCGATGACGCCCAGACTTGTGAGGCGGAGATATTCGAACGGACGAGACTTGGAAGTCGTGTTAAGAAACGGATAGAGGAAGAGAGGAATGTGGGCTGCCGTGGTGTTAGCTGAGCGTCCGGATAGGGTTACTGGTAAAAGAGGTGCATAACGTACCATTGAGGAACAGCGTCCTTGTATCGTTGTGGGAAGCTACGCACTGGAGGAGTGCGAGGGCGTTGCAGACGCGGTTCGATGCGGCGGCGGTGAGCTGGGAGGGGTTGAGGAGGGTGTAGACGGAGATGATCTCCTGAAGGAGAGATGTCATGACGCCTGCAACTAATCAGTCAAGTGACCTCATCTCTACTCGAGTCTCGTATGTGTTGTGCTCAAGGGCCGGGGGTCAAGGGCGGGGAAGGCCACGCACCGAAGGAATGCCAGAGAATGAGGGCGAGCTCTGGGACCTGCTCCCGCTTCTTGCTGAGTTCCAGGAGAGCAGCCTCGCGGGTGTTTTCGTTGAGGAGGTCGGCAATGTAGGCCATGGTGCGGCGGTTGTCTTCGGAGACGTTATCATGGGGCGGCTCTTGGGCGTGGGCGGGGAGCTGGTTGCCGACCGAGTTGTGGGCGTTGGCGGCGAGACGACCGAAGTGCTGCTGCTGCTGGACCGCGGCGGCGGCGGCGGCGGCGGCCTGCTGTTGCTGGGCATGGGGGTGGTGAGCACCCGACTGCTGGTGCATCCAAGACTGCTCCGCGCCCTGGGGCGTGAACTGGTGGTGTCCGTAGACGTGCGCCGCGGGCATCATCATGGGCGGTACTTATTGCGGATGGATATGAGATGAGGTGGAGAGCGAGTAGGCGTATGAAATGTGGTGTTTGTGCGCAAAAGCGTGGCCGTCGTTTGTCGGGCAATTTTGAAGGCAGAGGGTACGCGGGAAGGAAGGCAGGCTCGGATGAGGAGCAGCGGCGGGAGAGATCTCGAGAGATTTCGGTTCGGAGATGGGGCCGTCGGGCACGAGCACAAGAGGCTTGTCGTTGCTTGTCGTTGCTTGAGGGGCGCAAAAAACAAAACCGTCCGAGGCTCGGAAACACGTGGGCTAAAGGATAACGTTGAAGCGGTGTCCTCTCGGGGCCGTCGGCTGGACCAAAGGGCGAGTCGAGGATGGGCGGGGAAGACGACGAGATTGCGTCGTGGGTGCGTAGACTTTTGGAGCACAGAGAGAGAGAGGGCGACTGAGAGTCTTCATTGTCGAGGTTGCGACCTGGACTTGCACCTGGCACTCGCACTAGGGCCACCGCGTTGCTCATTGGCTGCAGCCTGACGGGCCAGTGGAGCTTTGGCTTCGAGAGGGAACCTTGGGGTTTCCATCCTTCGTACTCCGTACTGTCGAGATACTTCCTTCATGGGCCCTTTCTAGGTATCTCTCCACCTTCTCTTACGCAAAACAGTACTTTCCTTCCCTGCCCTTCTTCGTATCCGCTGACCGAGCCCCGAGCCACACCTCCCCTCCTTTCTAGCCTCATTCGTGGCTTGGCCTCTCTTCAACTGTTCAGCCACGCTACCATCGGCCACCTACATGATGCGCCAAGTGCAGCACGTTAGTCACGTCGCCTGCGTTGAAAGAAAGATTGACATCTGCTCTCGAGAAGAAAAATGCATATTGGCACAACAGTAACATCCTCCTGCATTACGCTCGCTCCGCCTTCACCCCCTGCTGTCATTACTACTATGTGTGTCCCTCCGAAAACATTCATATTTCTGCCCTTGTAAACCCAGTCTTCCTTCCTATACCCAGTCTCCTATACAAACAGTACGAAATTCACCTGGACCCTCGCCTTGTACTTGCCATTGCCACCCTGTCAACCAAGTATCTGCCGCCATCGCCTTGCGCTAACGCATCTATCCCAAATGCCTGCGCCATGCCATGCCCTTGCTTGCAAATAACTTTCATCGCTATGCCGTCGGGGAAATTATAGCTTGAGTTCGTGGAGGATTTGATCCGCCATGCTCTTGTACTGCCAAGTGTTGCCCGCCATTCGCTTAAACTGAATGCCGTGCAGTGATAGAAGGGGGACCTTGACGATGAAGATCTCAAATTCCAGCACCATGCTTCCGCCAAGATCGCTTTGCACGTGCGTGCTCGTCTCTCCGGGCACCCTCCTTGAGGACCCTCCGTTTCTTGCAGAAATGCTCTCGATCGATGTCTCCGAGTTGGAGTAGCTGCGATCAGGCCGACCCGGTGTGCGTGGCGTTGTCGGGGGACGCTCCGAGTCTCGGAATTCATCGCGCTCGCGCTCTCGATCATCTCCTCGCCTGAGAGCACCGAAACTGAACCGTCGTCGGTGCCCGGGCGTCTGACCAGGACTGCCCAGGGGCTCTTGAACCTTGTGGAGATCGATGCTGGGTGCGTGTCGGCAGCTGAATCCTCCCTTGATCTCCGTGTACTCCACATTGAGCTGTTGAAGAACCCGCTTGATGTCGTCGCGGATGGCAGGCACTGACTTGCCAGATGTCGTCGACACGCTGAACAGGCCCTTGAGGAACACAGGCTTGGCCAATTCGGTCTCGTCAAGCCGGTCAGTTGACACGCCACTTTGCTCCATTTCCTGGTCTGTCTCCTCGGGGACATTAGCTTCCTGAGCTGCTTCCCTTCTCATGCGACGTCGCTGGATACTCTCTCGGCGGGCGTGTCCGATGGACTTGTCCCTCACGCTGGCTGACCGGGTGTGACCTTGAGATCGATGCGAGCTCAGGCTGTCTTCGTGCAGGATGGACTGGTCAGAACCGCTGGTTGGCGGGGGTTCCTTGCCGAATCGGACATTGTCGCGCCGCCTCATTTCGGCCGAGTTCACGCTGGTAGAGCGACCCAAGCCGCCCGCCCTCCGAGCACTTTGGCTGCCTCCAGCAGACATGGGTGGACTGAGGAGATCGCTGTGCTGTGGCTGGCTGCTGCCGGAGCGGAAACGAGACTCCTGCTCATCACGATCGCGCCGGCTGCGACGGATGCTGAAGCTCTTTCGGGGTGCGAGCGGGGACGGCTCTGCTGGGGAGTGGACTTGGACCATGGGAGGATGGGATCGGTCCTTGTCCAGGCGTTCGGGCTCCTTTCGCTTGCGTGTGCTGAAGCGGCGAAGAAGGCCCGCGGCCGTACCCTCTTTCTTGACCTGGTCGGTCTTGGGCTCCGGAGGTGGTGATAATGGTGCCTGCTTGACAGCCTCGGGCATGTCATCTTCACCATGGGTGCGAGCGCGGGGTCGTGTACGGCCACCGGTTGGCCTTTCACCGGGCATTTCGTAGGCCGCCGAGTTGGTGTGCGCCTCTTGAGGGGCCACGATCTCGGGTAGAACCTCGTGCTCCTTGGCCCGCTCACGCTCCCTCTCGCGCTCCCTCTCGCGCTCCCTCTCCCGTTCCCTCTCCCTCTCGCGCTCCTTCTCCTTCTCCCTTTCCTTCTCCTTCTCCCGAGCGGCAGCTTGCGGGAACATCTCGGCATGATCTCGGTTCTGTTTCTCCTTGACGAGGTAGTAGATGGACAGCAGGGGATTGTAGGCATTCATCGGATCATTGCCGATTTGGAGGGCCTCCGTGCTGGGTCCGGTCAGGGTGTCCCGACTGTTGCCTGAGTTCCTCCGCTTGTAAAAGTCGAATCCGAAGGGCCTCTTCTTCTCGGCATCTTTGGCCGGGACGGGAGTTTCCCTTTCCCGCTGGTATAACCTGACGGCTCTCTGATAGTCCTCAGATTCGATCGTCTTGCTGAGTTGAGCGAGGATTGTCTCGGGAGCACCAAAGTTGAAACCTTGCATCGCCTGGATGACCTCTGGCTCGAGAGGGTTGGTGAGTGGTTCACGGATGGGGAGATGATTTTCGGGGGGTCCATTGAACCCTTTGATCATCCACGGGTGATTCAATACTTCCTGCATGGTGGCTCGTTGTTTGGGATCGGTAACGAGCATGCGCGACAGGAGATGCTTGCATTCTATCATGGATTAGTACGAATAGTTGGAAAAGCAAAGGGTGACGTACCGCTTGAAAGCCAGTTGGGGTAGTCCACAAGACCCCTCTTGATCTTGGCATGGAGAGCGGGCATGCTTTGGTCATCAAACGGAACCTTGCCACAGACGAGAACGTAGAGAACGATGCCGAAACTCCAAACATCCACCTCAGGGCCCGTGTACGCTCGAGCTTGTAAGAGTTCGGGGGCAGCAAAGTAGAGGCTTCCGCAGAAGGTCTTGAGATGACTGCGCGGAGCAAATAGATTGCTCAGACCAAAGTCGATAATCTTGATATCACCCGTCTTGCTGATGAGGATATTCTCAATCTTGAGGTCGCGGTGAACAATACTGTTCCGGTGACAGTAGTCGAGCGCGCTAGCGATTTGACGACTGAACTTTCGGGCCTGCTTCTCCTTCAGCTTGCCATGCGAAATGATGTAGTCGAGCATCTGGCCGCCGTTGACATATTCGAAGAGCATGTACCAATGGTGGTTGGTGCGAACGACATCGCGAAGGCCGCAAATGTTGGGATGGCTGAGCAAGGTCACAATGGCGGCTTCGCGGGCGGTGCGAATTTCCTTGGACTGGTCGGCGCGTTCCTTATCGGCACGGGACTGATGGCCGTCGTCTGTTGAGCCACGGGGAATGATTTTGCAGGCGACCTGTGGGAAAGGGGGGTGTTGTTAGTCGACGTGTGCATCAAGCATCAAATAGGTGATTGAGTTGGGGAAAAAATGACCGAGTCGGGCACATTGAAGGAAAAGGGATAACGGGTCAACGAGGGAGAAGGGACCAAGACGAACCTGTTCGCTGCCGTCCTCCTTTCGGGCCAGCTTGACCTTGCCCATGCTTCCAGCGCCGATAGTCTTGCCCAATATCCATTTCCCAGATTGGGTCGGGATGATGGTGCGCGACCTGCTCTGCTTAGAGGTGGACGGGCGAGGGGCCGAGGGAGCAGGAGCGTCGGCATGGCCATGCTGCTGAGACGAGGCACCTCCGGGATTGTGGGAGGCGGTGGCCGAGGGCGCCATTTCGGAATGGTGATTGGGAGTGTTGTTGGAGTTGTACTGGTGGTTGGAGCGAGTGCTGCTTCGTCGCTGGGGCCGCGAGGGATCGGGGCCCCTTGCCGGGGGCGGTGGACGGTCTCTGCTGGAGCTTCGCCTGGAGGAGTGGTGAGCGGAGGCGGTTAGGTGCGAGGCGTCGTAGTCATTTTGGGGCGCGGGCTGAGTCTGGGTCTGTCGGATGGACGAGGAAGTGCGGCGGTGATGATGGGGGAGGCCGTTGGACTGAGGCTGCGAATGCGTGTGCGAGGAGGAGGAAAGCTGGCGACTTGGAAGGTTGTGGGTGTTGAGGGCGTTGTGGTGGTGGGCGGGAGAAAGCGCGGACGAGGGAGAAGGAGCTGGTGGTGCACTGCCGGTGCCAGAAGCAGCGACAGCCTGAGGATTGGCACCGGTGACGGCCAGCGGCGGGGGCCTTCCTGAACGGGTTGAGCGGGTTGAACGGGTTGAGTAGCTCCGGGATGGCGGCTCTCGAGAAGAGAAATCAGCGGCGGCGCCAGACGCAGCCGTTCTGGCGCTCATATTTGATCTGCGATGTCGACGTAACTTTGAACCTGAAGTGACAGAGCCCGGCGTTTCAGCGACTGCCAGTGCTGTCGCTGTCGTGTGCGTGCGCTGGCCGTGATGCTCTGCCCCAGATTATGAGGTCGGGTGGGTTCTGCTGGCGTACTCCCTACCTCTACGAGAGATGATAAAATACGTACTCGCGTGCCGGGTGCTGGATTGGGATGCCAGATGTATCCCCAAGGTATCTCTTTCGAAGCCAGCTCAGTAAGTAGCACTGCTGTAGTGGGCGGGCGGAACAGGTGGGGAGCGGTCAAGGCCTGCAATGGACGAAGGCTGCCGGGGTTTGAGTGCCGTGAAATGACAAAGGGCAGAGTAACGAAATGATGGTGACGGCTGGACGACGGGAGGGGAGCAGAGGGGGGAAGTAACGGAGGAGGGAGAGGGAGAGAGTGAAAGAAGAGTCGGGCTGAGAGGTGAGAGAAAAAATGTCATATATCCAACAGCCATCCTCCAGTCAGTCGCGAGTTGGGGGGCGGGAAAATAGGTGGCCTTCCTCTGTGTCTATCTTGGGATCCATCCACTTAGTGGACGCTTGGTGCCAGGTCCCAGCGGATGGATGCATCTGCTCGTCCCCGCTGGAAAGCCTGGGATGAGCCCGGCTGTGCCCAACGTCCGTCTTCACAAGCTGGAGCCGTTTTGGAGGAGGTTGCGGCCGAACTCCAGGTACGAATGCTCTGTACGGACGGGATGCAGTGGCCCGGCAGCCGCAGACTGCAGTCTTCTAGCTAGCCCGGTAAGTAGCATCTGGGAATCACCTGCCAGGTCCCCCCAATGGACACACCTCACCGACGTGCTGTGCCTTGCTCCCGCGGAAGCACTAACGGCAGACGAGGAGGGTCCGACGCCCGATACAAACTGACTTCAATTTACCAGCAAGCCACACCAACTGTCGGTGCCTGGCTGCGCGCATGCGTCTTTTCCACGGTGGCTTGCTGTATCTGTCCAACGGTCACAAACCGTGAGCACGACAGTCTTCTGTGGCACTCAGCTGGAGGGGAGCCAGCCGAGAATCCCACCAATGACCCTCGGCAATCCCCCTCCATTATCCCCCCTTTTTGGCCCTTTCTTATTCCTCTCAGTCCGCATGACTCTGCACCAAGTCGCACTTTTCTTTTCTGTCTGTCGCACCGTTCGACTCAACGAGGGAGCATCTCAAAGTGGGGATTGGCAGCTGGGCAAATTTAGGTGGCTTGGGGGAGAGGGGAGAGACTGGGAACAGGGGACTAACTGCAAAGGGGTCGGTCCAAGTGAGATCGGGCACCCATCCATTTGCTTGATGTTGGCATCGAGGCCGAGAGAGATCCACGGTCACAAGCTTTACCCACCATCTCGCTGATGAAAGTGCTTTTGCATCTTGGGAGTTTCCAAAAGGCTTCTTCTGTGCCAATCGCTCGTGGTGGTAGGCCTCGAGATATCCTGGACGAAACCTCTTAAAGGGTGAGCGCATATGTACGATGCACGCATGTCGGAAGCATACGCACGCACATAAGTGTCGACCCCCCCCTGATGTGATGTGAGGTGAGTGATGCAATGCCCTTCCCGTTGGCACCATACCGCCAAGTTCACGTTGGCGCTCAGTACTAGGTACGTCTACGTCAGAGTGCGCGCCAGAATGTCCCTTTGAGAGCGAACTTGTGTGCACATCAGGTTTTGGTCGATAACGACGACAACGAATGAAATATCCAGCTTCCAGCAAGGCCGATTCAAAAAAGGGGAGGTGCCAAGTCTGCCTCGGTCACTTTTCTTCTCCCTTGCGTCCCGCTTGACCCTCCATTCATATCCTAGTCCCCCTTTCAACTGGCGATTCTATAAATATGGATGGCTTGATTAAGATAGAGCTTGGCAAGTCTGAATGGTCGTACGAAGCAAAGAAATGCTCATGTAAGGCACGGCGCGGGGAATGCACAGCTCACCCAGGGACCTCTCTCACAACTCGTCGCGGGTTTCTCTCGTGGTTCGTAATGGATCTTCCCTGCAAATCATCACGGTATCCTCCACCTGGTCACCGGGACAAGGGCAAACAGGGTCCAGACGAAAGAGCGAATACTGATCCCACCGCCGAGGGGAAGATGGCCCGTATTCGGCGGAGTGCATCAGTCAACTGGGGACATTCACTCTTGGCTGGTTATCGATGAGCCAGCAGAGACGTGCTTGCATTTCAGATCGTCATGGCTGACGACAGCCGCAGGAACTTGTGTTACTGTAGAAGAGATGTAATTATTCGGGTTGAGCTTCACTGGCCCAATCTGAGGCCAACAGATTTCTCTTGGGAGAGACACAGTCAGGGTCACCTTTGTGAGGTTGTCAAGACCTTTGTGACTCCTGCTGCATTTGTGAAGGTACTCGTGAGCTACATGGTCACCTCTGGGCCACGTCTTGGGACACCTGCCGTCGTCCTGCATTCAGGACTGGTCAAACTCTTCTGCGATTTGTGCTCCCCTTCCCACTCTTTGATAGGGTCACAGGTTGCGATGTCTTCCCTGTCATGTCGCAGCCCAATTTCCAACACGGAAGCCAAATCTGGTCGTCCGTGCTTGCGTATCCGTACCGAGTGGGATTAGGTCGAGATCCTCCAGACTCCAGACTCTGGAGTCGCGAGTTGAGAACGAAAATGGAATCTCGAAGCCTTATCGATAAAGACCCACATTGAAACATCGAGTTAGTAGCTGCAACCTAGCAATATTCACATTGAACCTCAACGCTGATTCATCCATTCGAGCACATCGCTTACATCCAGCCCTTTCGCAAACATTTCCTAGATGCAATTCCACGACAAGAACCTCTGCGCGAAACTCCCGATACCATAGTCCCATGTCGTACAAACGATCCCGCACGACATACGAGGCAGATCTTCACGCCCCGTACGCAGCTTTCGGCACTCCGCTGCCCGACGACTCGGAGACCCGCGACGATGGCTCCTACTTGCCGCTGTGGAAGCAGGAGGTGAGGGATGAGAGAGGACGCAAGCGCCTCCATGGCGCCTTTACCGGCGGCTGGAGCGCAGGGTACGTATCGCGATGATATGCGACAACTATGCGCTGACAACGCTTCGCAGGTATTTCAACACTGTTGGGTCCAAGGAAGGATGGACTCCGTCGACATTCGTTTCGAGCCGTACCAATCGCCACAAAGATGCCAGAAAATCGAACCAAGAGCACCGACCCGAGGACTACATGGACGAGGAGGATCTTGCCGACGCAGCCGAAGCCCAGAAGCTCCAGACGTCTCAGGCCTTTGCTGGTCTTGGATCATCTACCAAGGAGAACGGCAATGGGGACCTAATGGGCGTTTTCAAGACGAAAGGAGATACCATGGGCCTGAAACTTTTAAGGAAGATGGGCTGGAAAGATGGTCAGGGCATTGGGCCCAAAGTGCGACGAAGAGCTCGGCTTGGCCTCACAGGAGCTGCTGCTGAAGCTGCCGAAACGCATCTTTTTGCACCCGACGACGTCGATATGATTCAGTATGTCCGAAAGGTTGACCGCAGAGGACTGGGCCACGATGGAGAAGCCAAGCTCACAGGGTTAGGCACGAGCATGGCCGAGGCTGCTGAAGAGGAGGAAGAGGATGAGGATGGCCCCCTAACCGGAAGACAAAGGAGTGCCGCGTTGAATCCGAGCAAGAAGAAACCTGCATCTCGAAGCGGCGGCATTGGGGTTGGGATCTTGAATGACAATGGATCAGACGAAGAGGACCCTTATGAAATTGGCCCAAAGATCAGATACAATCGTGTCATTGGAGGCGATAAGAAGAAGAAGAAGGCAAAGAAGGCTGCGGTGAACCCAACCTTGCGGAACGTGCCTGTATTCCTACCGAAGACAGCTCGAGCTGGCAACAGCCTCGCGCGATGCCACGATGGACGGTTACCCTTGGACGGCTTTGTCCTCGCCAAGATTGTCGAGGACTTGGCGGACCTTTTTACACAATACGCACCTCCGCCTGTGCCGGCTGGCTGGGTTTCGTCAAAGAAGGCTTCGGAAGCGAATTCGTCCGCATACGTGTCTACTGCCGACGCTGCCAAGGCGTCTACCCACGACGCCAAGTCACGAGCTGCGCTTCTCGGGGAGAAGAGTCTTCCAGGAAAGTCAGTGTTTGACTTCCTTTCGAGCGCAGCTCGTGATCGACTTGCCACGGCGTCCGGAAAGACCAACTTGCCTCCGGGACTTGGTGAGGTTCCAGAAGGGTTTGCCATGTCGGAAGAGGAGAAGCAACAAGCCCTCTGGGACCAGGCGCCGCAGCTCGAACAGGATACGGCCGTAGCCGCGATCACGAGGGGCTCATTAGGACCATATGCCGATGACGAAGCCAAAAAGGCCCGATATAGGACATACTTGGAACACTTTGCGACGGGCCGCCAACCATTGCCGTCTAAGCCCAAGGCCATGACCGACGAGGATTTCCTTCGAGAACTTGGCGAGTTTTACAATTGCGCAAGGATATTCAAGCCGATGACGGGCTTTATGGCGTCACGATTTACTACAGCCAAAAAGCCATCACAGATATCAGCGGACGGATCCGCCGCCACAGAACTTCTCTCGAAACCGGAACCAAAACTGGTCGACCCGGCTGAGGAGGCAGCCAAACTGGGCATGTATGGCAAACTGACCAGAACGGTGGAGGACTTCTTTCCGACTAGGCTACTATGCAAACGATTCAACGTCAAGGCACCTGCGCATGTGATGCCAGAGAACGAAGCAGAGGCCGGAGCGGCAAAGGTGGATCGCGATTCGGAGATGCGGCCGACGTCGAGGCCCGTGTCTGGGGAGAGGAAAGCAATAGAAGCCGACCCTCCGGCGATGGCAGCACCGACTGCGGAACCCGAGGCGAGGATCAACCCGGAGAAGAACGACGCAGTGGAGGGCAAGTCAGCGCACGAAGAAGTGCTCCGAGCGATATTTGGCGATAGCGATAGCGAATGAAGAAGCGAGAATGATGATGTGAAGCTGAAGTTGCTCTCGGATGTTCCCCACTCGCTTCCCTCGCCAGTTGGGCGGCTAACGGCCCCGCTTAGAATTAGCGGGTCGTTTCATTGGCCGTTTGCGGACACTCGCGGGGCCGCCAATTTTGGGTTCCTTTCGCTCCTGGTTCCGCTGAGAGCCTCGTCGCTCAGTGGTCCAGACGAGAGGCTTCAGGGGGGCCGCATTTGCTCAGCCGTCGAATGAGCAGCCGTCTCCAGCTTGTCCACTGTCTCGCTGCGTTGGACCGGGTTTGTCTTGTTTCTGCTTGTTCACCAAGATCCAGCCATCCGACCAACCGCATCTCACCTCTCATTAGGACCTTGCGAGCAGTGACGACTGATTCTATCACCTCCCTCAACCATCTATTGTTTGTCCTGCATGCGCCTCTGCTCGTGAGCGTCTTTGTGTGTCCCCTGTGCAGTTCGCCACCGTCTCACCGCGAAGCTCTTCGTACGCCTGCTCCTCGTCCTCCTCGACATCCCGTTCTGGCACCGACTCGCAGTCCCCGTGCCTCCTCGCTCGAACAGATCCCGCACTCGACACGCAGAAGCGACCCGACAATCCGTCACCCTGTCCGCCTCGCAAGAATCTGGTATTGGACCGTCGGTGTCCTGGGAGTTTGAGAAGAAGACGCCCTCAACCACCTCGTCCTCGGCCGCATCTAGCATCCGCACACTGCCGGTCCGTCGCCTCGACTCGGACGAAGCCGAATCCCACATCCTCCTGTGTCGCGATCAGTCCCCGCCGCCGCAGTATCCCGCCTCCGAGGTCTCCTCCTCCCACCCACCACCTTTCTCGTCGCTCTTTTCTCCGCCGGAAGACGCACCCGAGCGTACCGCCAAGTTCGCAGTTGTCGTTGTCGAAGCCGAGGCTTCTGGATCTACAGCCGCACCCGCCTACGAATCCGCTGATTCTCGCGAGGACCAGCCCTTCGATCCATCTGCAAGGGCCTTTCACGACCCAGTTGCCGAGACCAAGCGCGCGCTCCCCCAGGATACAAAGGGAGAGAACAGTCGCAAGGACGACGACGCAGAACCGCCACCCGCATATTCAGAGGGAGACAGCCCCCTCCTCTCATTCTCGTACCTAATGGCTGCTGCCGGAGGAGCGTCGAGTATTATTACTCAGGTCCAGCAAGGAGGGCCGCCTGTGAATACTCTTGGAGGTTAGTGGACGAGCTGGGTGTTTTCGCGCTTGGAGTGGACTGACTCGTATGCGTAGACGTCGGTGCCGATGAGACCATCGCCTTGGACCTACGGTAAGTTTCGCGAAGCTCCTCATAATGACCGACTTGCTGACGAATTGAAAAGAGGTACCCGCTTCTACCTGTCTCGAGACGAGCTTCTCACTTTGCCCGAGTTTGTGCTGCTTTCCCTGTTCCCCAATGGCTTGTTCCCCGAGGGACGCGTTGGAGGGTTCCAAGACGGCGACGTGGTGCAAGTAGACGTACGTTAATGGCTTCATGCTGTCATGTGGATCCCGCTGACTTGGCATACCAGTACGATCCAGTCTCACTCCAATACATGTTGGACTTCTTTCGGGGCGTCGCCGAGTCCATTCCCACAGAAACCGATTCACAGCCGGAGGAGGAGGTGATACCGCTTGGAGGCGGCGGTCGCGATGATGCGAAGCGTGCGGGCATCATTGTGTTACGCGAAGATCTCGACTTTTATGCCATTCCTCCGCGACCCGACATTGACCAGGTCAACATGATTGAAGTCAAGCGTGCGGCTGCTCATGCTCTGCAGACACAGGACGGCATCTTTTCCGGCCTCAAGCGCAGCGATGAGCCTGGTACGACCGAGGCGCACCTGATTGAGATGTTGACGGCAGGGTGAGTGCTTCCATACACGGACTTGGATCCATTGCTTATACTTCTGCAGAGGTTTTAACCACGACGACACCTGGGGTCATCGAGCCGGCGAGCCCAACAAGGCCGTCATCTGCAGTCTTGCCCTGGCTCGTCTCCGCACCGATATCCGCGGTACCGAGATGACTTCAGGGGCTATGGGCATGGCGCAGAAGCTGCTGCTCTTCTGGCGCAAACCCGCGAGACGCTGTTGGTGGGAGGGCGTCGAGCTCGACAATGTCGAGGGCGTCGAGGGCAAGCTCAAGGTCTGGATCCGGAGAGTCTGGACCCTCGAGATGAGCGTGATTGGGTTGCGGTGAAAAGGGGTGATGAATGTTTTTGTGTATTTTTCGATTTTTGCCCCCATATAGTATTCCCTTTGTTGCTTTTTACCATCATATCATAGTTTACCATGTTTCAGACCCTTAGTCCACAGGAGCGTTGGTTGGGGATTGCGCGATAGCGCAGAAGAG
This sequence comes from Thelonectria discophora, assembly GCA_911649645.1. Taxonomy (NCBI): domain Eukaryota; kingdom Fungi; phylum Ascomycota; class Sordariomycetes; order Hypocreales; family Nectriaceae; genus Thelonectria; species Thelonectria discophora. Next base: position 1,711,602 of record CAJVRK010000008.1, on the reverse strand, counting down.
GGACGGTCGACAGTTTGCGGGCGGCGTTTGTCAGGGCGACATTGGACTCTCGTTATTCTACTTCTATATACAAACTACAAACACCTTTCAACGGTGGTTCCTATTCATAGTCACAGGGGTTCTTATGTTTAGTAAGATGATGATTGACTGGTGACAAGATGCTTGACTCATCGAGACGACAGACATAATTATCTCCTGTTACATATGTAGGTGGAAACTATAAACACGAATAAAAGCCATGGCTATTCGACAAGACCTACTTTCTTACGTCTCCATGGCGAGCCTTTCATTGAAACCCCCGATCAAGCGGCCTGCCCACCCTGCGAAGTCCGTCCGCACTCGAAGCATCCCATCTCGTAAAACGCGGTGGCCGAGTCGGCGTACATGAACTGCAGGTCGAACGAGTTTGCGTCCCAGAGCGTGCAGGTGACGCCGTCGTAGGAGACGGTCATGCAGCCACTCGTCTGGTAGCAAAAGTCGGCGCAGCGGTCGGCGCCGTCGAGCTGGTCGAACTGCGCGACGGCCATCTGGCCCGTGGGTGTGGTGGCGGCGCCGCGCGAGCCGCAGACCAGGTCGGTGGGCTTGAGGGAGAATGTGTCGAGGAGGAAGCTGGTATCGGCGGGGGTCGAGAGGGTGGCGCCGTGGCAGTACGCGGAGAGCTGGAGCTTGGTGGTGGAGGGAGCTTCGAAGGTGATGCTGCCTTGGTAGTACTCGCCCATGGTGGGCGGAGATGAGGCAAAGTCCCAGCTGTAGACACCAAAGGACGAGCCGGGCGTGTCCTTGTCGTTGAGGTTGAACTCGCAACCGCCGGAGGCGAGGGACGTGGAGTCGACGGAGGTGACGGCGTAGTAGAAGGTGAAGGTGTACATGGTGCGGGCCACGATGGGCACATTCTTCTGCCAGAGCTCGGTAGGGTTACCTTGGCTGGGGTTTTCGGTGTAGCTGTTGATTGTTAGCGATGTCTTATGGTTGAAAGATGGAGGGGGTGGGTGGGAGCTTACAAGAAGACGTGGCCGTCGTTGGGGTTGTTGCCAAAGCCGGCCGTGGTGAACCAACCGCCACCGTCGTAGTACCAGCCGGTTCCCAGATTCTCAGTATATCGCTCGTCCAAGCGCTTGGAACCGTCCTGGGGAACGAAACGCCTCTCGACGACGTGCCTCCTCTTCTCCTCCTCGCCAGACTCGGCCGCCGCGACGACGTTGCGCTTGCTGTTGAAGCCGTTGTCGTCGAACGAGCCGTTGTACAGGAGCTCGTCCTGGTTGGGCGTCTCGGCCTCGCAGACAGGCTGGTACGGCTCCGTGTCGGGGGGAGAACTGGGCGAGGGACGCGTGTAGGGCGTGCCGTCGGGGTACTCGCAGTAGTAGCAGTCCATGTCGTAGACGTACGAGTCGTCCTCTGACGCCGTGAACCACAGGTCGTCGGCCGACTCGCGGAACAGGCGGCAGACGTTGTCGTCGACGAGCTGGAAGGTGCCGCAGTCGCCGTCGTGCAGGCACAGGTCGAAGCAGGCGTCGTAGCCGGTGCCGCGCTGCTCCGAGAGGGCTAGGTTGGTGCGGGCGAGTGTGCCCTGCGCGCCGCAGTACGAGGGGGTGAAACGCTTGCCGAGGAGGGCGGCGCGGGCTTCGCGGGCTTTCAGCTCCTGCTCCTCCCGGGCGAGGTTGCAGGTTGGCGAGGGGGAGGGCGTAGTGGTGGGCGTGGATGAAGGCGTGGTGCCGGGAGTGGTGGACGGAGTTGTGCTGGGAGTGGTGGACGGCGTGGTAGAGGGAGTAGTCGTGGGAGTGCCCGCGGGGGTCGTGGACGACGAACTGCTGCCATCGCAAGAGAAGCACGCCAGGTCAAACGAGTAGGCCCCCTGAGACGCGCTGGTGTCGATCTGGAGGTCCGACGCGGGGCCCAGGTTGAGGGCGCACCAGCCGGTGACGTCGTGGACGATGGACTCGCAGCCAGACGTCGCGTAGCACTTGGAGGCACAGGCGTCGAGGTCCAGGCCGGGCAGCCATGAGGAGATGGTGTCCGAGTTGCCGATGAGGCCTCTCCGGCCGCAGATGAGGGGATCCTCGCGGCGCTCGGCCGTGGGGTGGTTGGAAGCAGGTTGAGGGGTGGGTGCGGTGACCTCGAGGGGCTGCGTGAGGGAACATCCCGGGGCGGAGGTGGTGCTGGAGGATGTGGGCGTGGTCGAGCTGGGGGTGGTTTGGGGGGTCACGGTGGGAGTGGCTGTCGTCGAGGACGCCGAGGGCGTGGAAGACGTAGAGGGAGTCGAAGACACAGAGGGAGTCGAAGACACTGAAGGCGTCGAAGACACAGAAGGCGTCGAAGACACAGAAGGCGTCGAAGAAGGCGTCGTGGACGTCGACGACAAACTCGACGACGAAGTGGTCGAACTGACCTTGCAGGGACCGGCTTGGACGCCCGCAAACGAGAATGCTGCAAGAGCGAGGACGATGACCTTTGAGGGAGCCATCTTACCCATTGTGACGAGGCGAGGCACGATAACGAACGGACGGGCGTTGAACGTGAAGACAACGGTGCACTCTTCTCGAGAGAAGACCAAGGGGCGCGCCCCTAGATATAATCAACTTATACCTACGGAGCAAGTCGGCACTGGCCTCATTCTCCATGTTCCTTGACCTCTTTGGACTTGCAGCTGGGCAATAGTCTCTCGCGGTTCCATAACTTCCATTCAAGATTAGGCTCACGGTAAATTAAGGCTGAGAGGAAGGACAAAAGACTGTTGGATACAACCGAGGGGGGTCGTGGGTTTGAAGAATCGATAGTCCGGGGGACATGGTTCCAGAAGGGAACAGTCTGGACTCGCTAGTGCAGAGTCGCCCCTGGATGGAAGACACTATCGAATTGAGGATGCAGGCGAAAATGATGCAGGAACAGCGTTTTTTCGGTGGGTTTGAATGGAGTCAGGATCAGCAAATCATGATAAAAAATCTGTAGGCCCATCGCTCCCGAGTTGCTGCTTTTCGCTTGCGCAGGTGGCGGTGTATTTTGGGTGACGGGTCGTGAGGCTAAGCAACGGTTGTTGGCGGAAGCGCCGGCCGTGAAAGCGTCAACGCGGAAGGGCTAGGAGAGATTATTGATTTTATACGAAGCTAGAGAGGACTTGTTTTGTTGTTGGTCCTTGTTTTGGGGCGAGGAGCTGATCGTAAGTTATTTGAGCCAACATGGAAATATCCCAGCGGTTTGGTGTTGTTGATCGATGGGGACAATCTTGGCAGGCTTAACCAACACTGATCGACGGCGGCTAGAGGAGAAGAGCTACACTGCTCGTCTTGGGAGGAAAATCGTAATTTCTCAACAAGGCGGAGAGACGAGTGGTGATCGCCCCTGGGGCTCTTAGCAACTTGCAACGGCTGATTTTATTCACTTTCCGTCTGCGTTTACGGTAGCATCTGCAGACATGAAGTCGCTCTTTTTATACATGCAGTCGTATTGTGGCTGCGAACAATGTCACCTCCCGATGCAAGTGTGAGATTAGCTCTCGGAGAACCTCCAACTAGAATGCAAGCCACCTTCTTAACGCTCACCCTAATCTCAAACCTAAGTTCTGTAGGTAACATTGAACCCCAAATACCGTCATCCCCCCCTTTAGCCTAGTTACCGTCTTTCCTCCAAATGTCTCTGATCCCGCATGGAATGTTTGAGACAAATGATGTATTAGCCCTGTTCTGTTGAGGCTCTCTGCTTGAACGCGTAGACTAAGCATTGTGTTTGATCCGGTATTCGATCCTGTCTGGTCCGTTTGGCATGTCTCAGCTCGTCAATTTCTACCAGTGGCTGCTCCAAAACTCCGTGTATCCCATATTCAATCTAATCCCAATCTATCAATCTCAATCCATTAATCTACTCCTCCCTCTTCCGCTGAAACGGCCTCTTGATCAAATCCACCAGCCGCCCCAACCTCCCAAACACATACCCCAACCCAAAGCTCCATCCCCTCACGCGCACCGTGTAGATGAAAAAATACACCAACATCCAATTCGAAACGCAAAAGGCCAAAAAGATGCCAAAGTCGCGCCACTTCTGGTCCGCGTCAATGTTGAGCGTCTGCAAGAACTGGTTGCCGCTGCTGTACGCGCAGTACCGGCACCCGCTCGTGGCCTCCGGGTTGAGTAGGTATCCTCCGGCCGAGTCGGCAAAGGATCCCGCGTAGTCCTTGCAGGTTTGATTGTTGCCGGGGGTGTCGAAGAGGGCGGTCTCCTGCTCGGCGCAACGCACGGGGGCGTCCTTGAGCGTGGCGGCCAGCATGCCGCCGATCCAGTAGGTGGACGGGTTGGCGTAGTAGATCCAGTATCGCCAGAAGACGGGGAGGGCCGAGTAGGCGCGGACGACGCCGTTGAAGAGGCTGAACATGACGAAGAAGAAGGGGAGGACCTAAATAGTCAGCATGGGGGAGTTTCGACGAGAGAGAGGCGACTTACATTGGAAATCACCGTGAAGCTCGGCGCAAAGGCGCAGATCCATTGTCCCCAGCTGGTCATGAAGATGAACATGAGAATCGTCATGAGGAACGAGTACCCCGAAACAGAACTCTGCGTCGGCAAGCCCGTGGGCCAATACCACAGCACCCAGTACAGCACGCCCGAAACAATCGCAGCCGGCACCTCAGCAACGATATTGGCAGTGCAAAACGCCACCCACCCGTAGATCCTCGAGGGATACTCACGGGCCTGCCACAGCGCCATGTTCCTAAAGAACTGCGGCACGACCGAGTTGACAATGGTCGGTGGCACCACGATGATGAGGAAGCACGTGAACATGCGGTTCTGCATATCCTGCAGCGTGTCGCCCAGATCCCAAAAGGTGAAGCCGTTGAAGATGCCGACGATGACAGCCGCGAAGAACTTGCCGTACAGGTACGACGAGTCGCGCCAGTACTGTCGGAACATGCGCTTGGTGAGCTCGACGGTCTGGACGTAGGTGGACGCGGCGAACTCGCGTTGGACGATGGAGCTGTGGGAGTTGGTGGTGATGGGCTGGGACGACGAGCTCTTCATGGCGTCAATCTCGTCGTTGACCGCCTTGGCCTCCTCGCTGCGCAGCCACTCCTCGTTCCAGTCGATCCTCGTCCCGTCAGGCTTCTTGTGCGGACGCGCCGCCGTCTCCAGGATGAACTCGGCAATGTTCTTGTTAGGCGGACACACAGCGCCCCGACGAGCAAAGTAGTCGACCACGTGGTGACCGCCCTCGCCCATGGCCCCAAAGTAGAAGGTGTTCCCGCCGGGGTTCAGGGCCAGGACCATGTCGAACTGCTCGATGAGCACCGAGCTGGGCTGGTGGATGGTGCAGATGATGGCTTGTCCCGCGCAGCTGAGCTTCTTGAGGAAGCGCACGATGGAGTAGGCAGACTGTGAGTCTAGACCTGAGGTCGGCTCGTCGAGGAAGAGCAAGAGGGATGGTTTTGCTGCGAGCTCGACGCCAATGGTGAGTCGCTTGCGTTGCTCGACGCCCAGCGAGAGAACAACCGCGTCCTGCAGGTCCTCCAGCTCGAGCAAGTCCACGATGCGGTCCACGTAGGCCAGCTTCTCCGCCCGCGACACCGCCGCGTCCTGTCGGAGCACGGCCGAGAACTCGAGCGCCTCACGTACCGTCTGCGTCTGGTCGTGCACGTCGCCCTGCAGACAAAAGCCCGTGTTTCGCTGGAAATCGGCGCTCAGCGGCCGGCCGTCAACGAGCATGTCGCCCGAGACGACGCCCACCGTCTGCCGCTGCGAGAGCGTGCTCAGCAGCGTCGTCTTGCCCGCTCCAGAAGCACCTACGAGGGCTACCATGACGCCGGGCTTGGCGTAGCCGTTGACGCCGTTGAGGAGCTTGCGCTGGCCGCCCAGGTAGGGCACGCTGTACTCGAGGTTGCGCCAGGTGAAGACGGATTGGCTGTCGGTGATTTGCTCGAGGGGTTCGTCTGTGGAGCTGTCCAGGACGGTGGAGGAGGAGGAGTTGTTGGCCGTTTCTTCATCCGCGCGGGAGGCTGAGGCGAGGCGCTGCTTGGCTTTGCGCGTCTTGTCGAAGATGAGGGCGCCGCCGCCGCCTTGAGCGAAGCTGACGACTTCGGTAGCCAGCACGGTAACAAGAGTGTACAAGACGCCAAAGGCAATGACAACGCCAAAGTTCCGCCACAAGTTGCCCCGGCTATAGTCATACATCGTCTTCAGGTAATCACTCCCAGAAACCACGCGCGAGTTCGGAGCCGCGCCGCTAATAGCACAGCCCTGAAACCCGTCCACGACCCCCAGCCCCTGGGGCACCAGCTGGCTCGGGGCACACTCCATCTGCCGGTCGTACAGCTCGTTGGACAGCACGGCCTCGAAGGCGTAGCTCAGGGGGTTGACCCAGTACAGCCAGCCGAACCAGATGTAGTCCCTGAGGAGCTGCGTCTTGGGGATGACGTAGCCGGTGAAGACGACGAGCACGTTGAGCGAGATGGAGGCGAAGCGCACCGCCGTGTTGATCTCGGGCGAGACGGCCGCGAACATGCGGTACAGGGCCGTGACCATGATGGTGGTGACGTACACGAAGAGCAGGTAGATCCAGAACTTGCCGGCGTCGACGTCGAGGCCCGTCATGAAGTACATGAGCACCCCAAAGATGCACACCTGCACGAGGATGACGGGGAAGTCCAGGAGAAGTCGGGCGAGGGACACGGCCGAGGGGCGGTAAAAGGCGTAGTCCCCGTGCCGTCCGACAACAGCCCGACCCGACACGGCGCGCATCAGCTCCGATAGCTGCAGCCAACCAAGAAACACAATCGAGAAGAAGACGGCGCCGCCGCGACTAAACGCGCCGGCTGTATCTTCCGGCTGTCCGTAGAAGAGCGACCCGACAATGAGCCCGTTGGACACGATGATGAAGAGCTTGGTCCACAGCGCCGTCGAGTCGCCCAGCAGCAGCCAGGCCTCCCGCTTGGTGCACGCGAGGACCTGCCGGGCAAACGAGACGGTGTAGGGGGACGCCTCGGAGACGTGGCGCGACTTTGCGTCCTGCACGGCGCCGCGGAACGTCTTGGCGTCCGAGTAGTCGGTCTGCCGGAGCGCCTCCTTGTACGCGGCCACGTCGTCCAGCAGCGCCTGGTAGTCCGCCGAAGCTCTGAAGGCTTGTTCTAGAGCCTCCGGCCCGCGCGGCGCAGTGTGCTCAAAGCCCGGCCGGAAGCGCCGCTCGTGCGGGTCCGTCACCGCCGTCAAAAAGTCGGCCGTGGTCTGCCGGTCGGGACACTCGTAGCCCAGCTCGATAAAGTACTGCTTCGCGCGGGAGGCCGGGCCGCAAAAGACCTGGCGGCCCTGGTCGATGACGAGCACCTTGTCCATGACGTCGTAGATACCCTCACCGGCCTGGTACAGCGTCACGAGCGTAGTGCGGTCGCTAATGTCGGTCATGATGCGCAGCGACCGGGCGTAGTCGAGCGCGGTTGAGGCGTCGAGGCCTCGCGTCGAGTTGTCCCAGGCCATGACGGCCGACTTGGACGCGAGGGTCTCTGCAATAGAGACACGCTTGCGTTCGCCGCCCGACACGCCGCGGGTGAAGTCATCTCCAACCAGCGTGTGGCGCGTGTGGCTGATACCAAACATCTTCATCAGAGCATCAACGATAACCGGCACGTCGGCCGCGTCCTTCTTCTTGGTCTTGTTGACGAGGGCAAACGTCAGCGTCTGCCACACGCTCAGCGTGGCAAAGTGCACGTCGTCCTCGTCGTTGTAGTTGACCTCCCCGCGGTACCTCTTCTCCTGCTCGGCGGCCGGGATGCCGCTGTACGAGACGTCTCCCTCAACCGCCGCGAACCCTTCCCGCTTGTTGGTCACGGCCTTGAGGAAGGTGCTGCACCCGGACCCGGGCCGCCCGAGCACCAGCATCATCTCGCCGTCGCGCACGCAGCCGGTAAAGTCGTGGATGAGGGTGCGCGTGGGCGGCGACCGGAACTGGAGGAAGGGGAGGTACCGCGCGAGCAGCTTGTACAGGTCCGGGCCGAAGGTGCCGAGCACGGCGTCAGGGACGGTGCGGACAAACGAGGTCGTGCTGCCGATGCCCTTGACGGTCAGGTTCTCGTAGAGCACGCCGACCTTTTTGAGGGACCCGGACTCGGAGCGCTTCTCGAAGCGGCCCTCGCGCATGAACTGCCCGAGCTCGAAGTCGTCGTCGTCCCCCTGAGCTCCAGCTTCGACGTCGGTAAGGGAGTCGTCGTCTTTCTCCTCGGCAACGGACTGCCTCGCCATGCTGTGGCGGTTGCTGCGGTGGCTCAGCGCCCGCGCGAGGGCCGACTCGGTCGTCTTGGTCTTGTGCATATCAACAAGACTATGTCGAAGCATCTCGTACTCTTGCATGGCGTGGCCCGCCGAGACGTCCTCCACCTTGGCCTCGCCCCATCGTCCTTCACGACCCGAGTCCGTGTCCGTGTCGGAACCGTGGTTGGCATTCTCAATGGTGAGGCCGTTGTCGCGAGAGTGTTGCTGGTGTTGAGCCGAGGGATCGTGCTGTTGAGTCTGCGACTCGATTCGACGCAGAGCGTCGCCGTCTACGCCGCTCAACATGGTGAAATGTCGATGGCTTCGTGCGAGACTATCTCATCTTGTCGGAGTGTCCAAGAGTCCGACTATTTATACATCTGAGAGCCTCCTCATCATAACACCCCCAACGACTCGCTAGACATGCAAGAATTCGCAACCAGCTCCGCTTTCCTGAGTAATGGGAGAGTCCATATCGGGCTGTGCGACTACGCAGTAACGTTATGGTCCCCAGCCAACCAGCTTTATTCCCCCGGATTAATAATTTGCTCTGCTTGTTAAGCACCGAGGGCGTACAGGACTGAAAGGGCTGGACATTTCGGATGCCGGGACGGAGATAAGGGCGTATACGAGTGGTCCACTGAGACGAGACACAGGCTTTTGGCTCGCAAAAAGGGTGAAAAAGGGTGATGCAAGCCTTCGACTCATAATGACTAGTGATGCAAGTTGATGACATGGTGGGCAGCTAGGCGAGACAAGGAAACGCGCCGTTGCTGGGCCGGTTGGGTGGTGTTGATGCGGCCGGACGGGAGCAGTCGCTTATCTGATGGCTTCGGCTTAGATTTGACGCTTCTTGACCGTTGAGGATATTCTGCATGCTCGTCAGTCCATTGCAACTTCGTGAGGGCATCGACAGTATCCAACTCACCCGCCCCGTCGTGGTGATTTCCATTGAGCCCGCGTTGATTGGCATGTTGTATTAGAAATCAAAGACCGCTTCAAAATCTCAACAAACGCAATCTGCATTTACCGACCGAGTGGAGGCAGTGGAGTCGATTGTGTGATTTGTGTCTCCATCAGCACTCACTAGTCCGGCTCGTTGAGGCAATTCGAAGCATCCCTATCCATCCGGAGAGTTACCTGACAACCTGATACGCAGTGTCTGCCTTTCGGTATGTTCGGTGAGCACAACCCCCGTATGAGTCAGACCGCGCACGTCGCTCGAAAAGCTTGACTCTCTCTTTGCATAACGGGTAACAAAGTGAGACGACGTCACCCTTGTTTCGTGCGTCCGTTCGTGCGTCCCCCCGTTCAGACGGACGAGGGATAAGGAGGAAGATCGTCATCTGAGACCCGCACGGAATCCTCCCGAGAAAGATGCCGCTTGTCGCAATTGCCAGAAGCGGACTTTATCTGAGAGTTAACGCCGTCTGCCACGTTGCGAGGTTCACGCGTGGACATGATGCAACCATCACATGTCGGTGTTTGAGCCGTCATTGTCAGGATGTAAATCGACTTGTCCAAACCCACGGGGTACGTCAGCACACCTTGACAATGCCGTTCTGTAGGGTAGGGGGGGCTGCATGAATTACACATCATACAAGGACACATGTAAGTAGAGGCATTTGATATTGCTTCATCAGGGTCCAAGATAAAGAGCACTCCATAAGTATCAATACCCCTAACTCAGGTAGCTGCTTCATTGAGAAATGACGTATCTTAATGTTAGAAGGTCTAAATGCGGGTTGGCTCATTGCAGACAATCAACTGCGAGGTAATGACGAACTGACCAAATCTAGTCCAGCTCATCCGGCAACTTCTTAACGGGCCAGCTCCTCTCACATAGAGGCCATTCTAACACCGATCTTGCCTTCTGCAACCCCCCGAAAACCAAAGACCAAAACAGTTCCCAAGACATTCCCAGGCCCTCGCTGCGCACAATTACTCGCAGAGGTCCATCCGTTTCATACTGCTCCAAAAAGCACAACCCATAATGCCTTGTCCGACGAGGGCGAAGCAGCGACCCTTGGCCTGTCAAGCTGGACCAAACCTCCTGCGTGTGAGAGAGCTTCTTTGCTGACCGAGTGAAGTAAATCATGTCGTGGAACACGGGTAATCCCCACTCTTGGAACTCCCTCTTCCTCTTGCAGGCCACGCAGATACACCCAGTCACGGGAGGCCACGCTTCTGCATCATCCCGATAACGCGGGTAGGAGTGGCGCCCATGATCGTGTGAACGACTCGCAAGGTAGCTGGGACTGGCCGCATCGCAGCAGGAGCTTTGCTTTTGGCAGCACGAACACTGCTGATCGTAGGACCGTCGCTTGTGGCAATAAGAACGGCGTTCATGGCAGCAGGAACTACACTCGCGGTTGTTGGAACCGCAATCACGGTAATACGAGTGATGTTCGTGACAGCGACGACATTGCTCGTGCCACTGGAGGTAGTGCTCCGGACAGCGGAAAAAGTCCTTGCGGCAGCGAGGGTCGTCGTCGGGGCAGTCCAGCCAGACCCAAGTGTCCATGCGGAGCAGTTTGTCTAACGAATTAGCCATGTCGGTTGTCTTGATGTGAGAGTTTGTAAAGTGAGGATGTTTGTGATAGCAAAAGCTGGAGGCGACCAGAGTGATGCGGAACTGCAAATCTTGGACAGAGGAGATGGATAATGCAGATTCAGACAGGGAGACGGGCCTCTTAAGTAGTCTCCCTGAAATTTAGCCTTTGGAGAAGGCATCATTCATTTGCAAATTGTGAGCGCATGGAATCTTCCGGCATGAGGTATTTTGAACTTGGTGTCCAGGTGCTGGGAGTGCCGCGAGATTTACTGCGAGGGTCACTGACTTACTGCACCAGGGTGCAAGAGGCACCGAGGGGCGTCAGCTCGCAAAAAAACTTGACTTCTAGCAGTTAGGATACGTGGCATTGTTATTCACTCTGTTTACAAGAGATACGCCAACCAGGAAGTCCAAGTCTATCACCTGGGCCGGCGTATTAAAAGCTGGAGTCTGCCCCCACGCCTCTCCCCCAACGCTTGCAGCGGGAGTCTCGCCTTCGGCTCGATCTTAGGAAGGAAAGCTAACCCCTATCTCTAACAACCTCTTCTAACCCTAACCGTTCACTCCCCAACTCTAATACTATCCCTCACCCTAACCCTAACTCGATCCCTATTCCAACCCTTACGCCTCTGGATGCCCTGGGGAGTCCTCAGGGGGTGCTTAGGCGGCAGGTCTCTAGCCCCCGGCTGAAGGGATATTCATATCAAGCTGACTGGGTCTCTCTGCGGCATCTAGGTCGATGATGAGTTGGCTCGCCACGTCTGGTCGCTGTCGCTGTCACTGTCCTCAATGAGGATGGGGTCATAAGAGGGGGAGGGCGGATAAAGTGCAAGCATTAATGAGATGCAAGGAGAACAAAATGCGGCCACGTTGATAGTGTCATTGCTCCCAGCTTCTTGTTGCAACCCATACAGCCTCTTAGCTCGCAGACCCTTAGAGCCTCCTCGCAGCAGCTCGGGTAGTCCCTCGGACTCGCATTCTTCGACTTTTATAGGAGCGTGGGAGGCGCGCATGCAGCCGGCCCGCCTCCCATCGTCTTCTCCTTCGGCATTAATGAGAAGACGGCGGAAGCTTCGAGGAGAAGGATGGGTTTGGACCTAAAAAGAGTAGTATAGAATGGTTGCTTGTTTATCTAGTCTACTGTCTTCCAGTCCACTAAATATATACGCACACCCCCAGCTTCACCTTCCTCACCAAGGATGAAGCGGCCAAGATCGGAGAGAAACGTCTGACCAAGCTGTGCGGGCAGATTATCGACAATGTTCTCCAATCTATCGGCCTCACCCCGTCAGGTTACCCGCGGTGCAGAATTGACGCAATTCCAGTCATATGTTCGCAGCCGGGAACCCGTTCCAGCCATAAACTATCTCCCTCTGACATCCCTTCCCCCTACAGACCCCACGTACCAGCCGACCAACCGGTCCCCCAACTTTACATTGAGGTCCACGTTACTTCCCGCCTTCATGTCTCTAAAGACTACACGACGCCTAAATTAGACTAGTTAGTAATATGCTCCATTAATTAATACCAAACTGCCTTAGTAATGTGTGGTCAGGACCTCATGCTCTACGAGCACGCGACCATCCAGGGAAACATCAAGTGAAAGCAGACAGACAATACGACAACTGCCGAGAGCCACAAGATAAGTTTTCAGAGGTCCATCGAGAGATTAACCATAGGATGGCCGGTCACCCTCCTAGAAAGTATTCCACCACCTCCTTTCTGAAATCCAGAAGCTCAGTCTCGGCCACGAACACCTTTCCTCGGCCCGCAAATACTTTTCCTCGGCCTCGGCGAGCTTCTCTGTCACCTCCTTGACTTCTGTTTATTTCTTCAGCCTATCAAAATTTGCATTGGCCTTAGCCATCTTGATATTGCCTTTTCCTTCGGCACCAGGACCCCGCGTCCCCCTGTCCACATCTCCGGGATGGATGGGAGCCAAACGCAAAAGACGACTGTTTTTCGCAGAAGTGAAAGCCCCTATATGCATGAGTTTGATATGAAGTGACCAGCTTCTAGTCGCCAACCTGGCTCGGTCACATATCGGTACGCATAGCCAGTCTGAGCCGATGCATCGCTTGATGTCTGCCAGTTGCAGGTGTGGTGCGTCATCGTCGAGATTCCCAGTATAATCTGGGAAATAGCCACCCGAGCCTTCAGCTCCATGACAAAATATCAGAAACAAGATGGGCCGAGGGGGCGTTGAGGGTTTGGCACGAATGCTTGCGCCCTTGAGTTACTTGGACAGTCCGGGGAGGCGGACTACATCCTGCCAAATGGATCTCCATGGACGCAGAGGAGGCAAGAACCACGAGAAAACAGCTTGAACGCTGGCTAAATACAGAATGGTACGGGGAGGTGGTGGAGTACCTACTGGGCGGGAAAGCAGTACTTGCCTACGCATAAAGAATAATAATGAAGCATGCAATACAGTACAGGGTCGTTAGGAAACTCCGATACATAGAAAAAGACGATTCTCTTGCTTTATGCCTAGTTGGGAAAGAAGTCCCTTTGATCCTCCAAGCAAACCACGATGCGTGCGGCCACTGGGCGGAGTACATTGAGTGATCAAATGGCACCAAACTGTGTGACTTGACGACCTAGGTCAGCGAGCCCGGTGAGGGGCTACGAGTAGAGACATGCACGACAGGGAAACTGGCAGTAGGAAGGCGGGGGTCATTGGTTTGAGATTAAGGCTTGGATGGGATGGATATGATTTAGGACGTTCAGAAGGAAGTGGCCTGGCTGAGAGTGTGGCTGGGAGAGCCGAGTGTTAGTCGTGAAGTATACCCTGTGGTTTGGGATGAGATGGGAAATAAAGTGGTAATTAATTATCTGAGGGTATGTCCAGCCATTAGTTTTACAGTCATAAAGACGCTCTTCGTCACCCCTCGGGCTCTAGATTAACACCTTGCTACCCCAGAGTCCCAGACTGTTTGTTGTCAGGTTGAGATTGGCTGAGACTACCCATGCGATCCTAAGGTTGCAGGCGATGACTATCTCACAAACACAGTCGTGGAAGTTGTTCGCTTCGAGCCAAACTCGTAATGTACTCGTCCTGAGCTTTCGCTTCTGCCAGAGAAGCCTCATGGAGCCTTCTGTATCACAACGTCGGTGCATTATTGTCATTCGGGGGTTTATATCCACCGAACTTGTCCTCTGCGCTGCCTACCTTGGTGAAACCCATGTATTGATTTGTTTTCATGTCAGAACTGACTTGTTATGTCGTACTATGTAGATCGCTCTGGAACGTTACTTCTAACCTATCGCGTATTCGTAATCTCTCTCCGTCTTCGCATTCTGGAAATCATCTCGATCCTCTGGCTTCTTCGTCCTGCCTGGTATGCCACTGTGTGACTATCCGATGTTCTCGACTCATCACTATGCACCGCGTGACATGCTTGTCAGCTTAACTAAGCCACCTGCGAAACCATGGCCTTGAATTCCTGTTCCGTGTGCTCCTCGCAGTCGCGGAACCGCTCGCTCAAGTTGGTGTCCCCCTTGCGGAAGCGCTGCACCGTCAGCTTCCCGCCGGCTAGCCGCTTCGCCTCGAACAGGTCCTCCATGTCGACCAGCTCGGGCACCACCGTGGTGCGGAACTCGTACGGCACGCCGCTCTCCTTGATCAGCCCGATGCTCTTCTCCAGCACCCGCGGGCTGACTTTCTTGCCCGTGACTTTGGCGTACTTGTCCAGCGCGCACTTGATGTCCATGGCCACAAAGTCGACTAGTCGCTCGCCAAAGACGCGGCGAAGGACCGCGGGAGACGTGCCGTTGGAGTCGAGCTTGATGTGCACGCCCGCCTGGCGAAGGAGTCGCATAAAGGGCACCAGACCCTTGTGGATGGTGGGCTCGCCGCCCGAGATGACGAGAGACTTGTGAGAGGTCGAAGTGATGTGGCGAAAGACGTCGAGAATCGTGTACCCGTCGCACTCGCCATTCACCAGCGGTCCGTTGTGGCACCACGGACACGACAGGTTGCACTTGGAAGTAAACATGATGCTCGCCTGCGGGTTGCCCGGCCAGTCGCTGAGCGTCAGCTTGGTGTAGCCGGCCACGGGCAGGTCGCCGACCAGCTCCTTCACCCGCCTCTCCAGCTCCCGCTGCTTGGCCTCGCCGCCCTCGACGGCCTCGACCGGGTAGCGGTACGTCTTGCGCTGCCCAAACTCGACCGTCTTGCCCTTGTTCCAGTCGCGCACCGGCCGGAAGTAGCCGACGATGCGCGAGTAGACCAGGCACTCGGAGTTGCACGTCGGACACTGGAAGTGCTCGCCCGCCACGTAGCCGTGCGTCTTGCAGATGCTGAACGTCGGCGTCAGGGTGATGTACGGCACACGGTACTGCGCCGTCAGCAGCTTCACCAGGTCGCGCGCCAGCTTCCACCCGGACAGCCGCTCCCCCAGGAAGGCGTGGAAGACGGTGCCGCCCGTGTAGGCGCACTGGAGCTCCTCCTGGTGGCTCAGCGCCTCGAAGAGGTCCTCGGTCGTGTCGACGGGGAGCATGGTCGAGTTTGTGTAAAAGGTCGGGATCGACGCCGCCCGCTCCGGGAACATCTCCTTGTCCCTACGTGCCAGCTTGTAGCACGTGCTCTCGGCCGGGCTGGCCTCGAGGTTGTACAGGTTGCCCGTCTCGTTCTGGAACTCTTGCAGCCGCTCCTTGATGAACTCGAGCGTGTCGAGGGCAAAGTCCTTGTGCTCGGCGATGCCCTCCCCGAAGAGGGCCACCAGCGCCTCGTTCATGCCGTTGATGCCAATGGTGCTGAAGTGGTTCGTCCAGTG
This sequence comes from Thelonectria discophora, assembly GCA_911649645.1. Lineage (NCBI taxonomy): Eukaryota > Fungi > Ascomycota > Sordariomycetes > Hypocreales > Nectriaceae > Thelonectria > Thelonectria discophora. Next base: position 1,696,048 of record CAJVRK010000008.1, on the reverse strand, counting down.
CGAGCCGGTCCGGTGTTTGGCCGCTTGGAGGTAATGCGCCGCGTAGGGGTACAGCGCCATGTTGTCGTCGACCATCTTGCGCTTGATCTCGAGCGAGTCCTTGGCCACCCGCAGCGACTCGGAGAGCTCAGCCAGGAACGTCTCCCTGGACCCGTTTGATCGGTACGCGAGGTTGGGCAGGTTCAGCGTGACGACCCCGATGGAACCTGTCAGGGGGCTCGCGCCGTACTGGCCTCCTACGCGGCAGTGCAGCTTGCTCAGGTCCAGGCGCAGGCGGCAGCACATGGAGCGGAAGTCGTCCGGGTTCAGGTCGCTGTTGATAAAGTTGGCAAAGTAGGGGATACCGTACTTGGCCGTCATGTCCCAGATGGGCTCCCAGCGCGGCGAGTCCCAGTCGAAGCCCTCGCAGAGGTTGTAAGTGGGGATGGGGAACGAGAAGATGTTGCCGTTGCCGTCGCCCTGGATCATGATCTCGGCAAAGGCCCTGTTGAACATGTCCATCTCCTCTTGGAAGTCGCCGTACGTCCACTCCGGGTGCGGCTCGCCGCCGATAATCACGGGCTGGAACGCGAGGCTCTTGGGGCAGATGAGGTCCAGCGAGACGTTTGTAAAGGGCGACTGGAAGCCGCTGCGTGTCGGCACGTTGAGCGAGTAGACGAAGCTCTGCACGTACTTGAAGACGTCGACGTACGACAGCTTGTCCTCGCGGATAAACGGCGCCAGGTACGTGTCAAAGTTGGACAGGGCCTGGGCGCCCGCCAGCTCGCCCTGGAGGGTGAAGAGGAAATTGACCGTCTGGTTGAGGGCCGTGTTGAGGTGCTTGGGCGGGCGGCACTGGATCTTGTTCTCGACGCCGCCGAAGCCCTGCAAGAGGATGTCCTCGACGCTCCATCCCGAGCAGTAGGCGCTTAGGAAGCCGCAGTCGTGGATGTGGAACCGGTTCTCGTCGTTGAACTTCTTGATCTCGGGCGTGTAGATCTTCTCGAGCCAGTACTGCGCCACGACGTGCTGCGAGAGGTACTGCATCAGACCCTGGTGGGAGTAGGTAGAGTTTGCGTTTTCAGCCCCTCGCCACGTCGCCTGCGTGAGGTAGTCGTCGACGAGGCGAACATTGGGATTTGGTGCTATGGTGGACATATTGATGCTCAAAGATTCAGAGGGAGTATAACTTAGAGTACGGATGAATCGACTTGCAGTCTGGTCACCCAACAACTTTGTCCAGCACCAACCGAACAGCACTGCAGGGGCTATTTATCCAACGCCTCTTGTTGATAAGGCAACGCGTTAAGCTTCCGTGCAGCGGTTCCTCAGCGAACCCCCGTCCAGACGCCCCCCAAACGGCCTGATTCTGACGGCACGGCCAGGGGCGACCATACGACCAATTGCGCCGCCCCCGATTGCCATCGAGTCATCTCATTTCAGGAACACGCTCTCACGCGTCCGGGACCCCCTCTCAAACGTCTGACCGACCTTTGGGTCCAGGCGCGAGCCGCACACGACACCTCGTGATTTGGCGTCGAGTGGCCTGACGTCGCATGAAACGGCCCGGGGAGAGGCGATAGCGCGACGGTCACCACGCGAGCTTTGCGGGCTGTGTCATTGGCTGGCTGATTAATCCCAAGTTTTGTTGCGTCTGTTGGCCGGCAGTTGCTGCAGGATGTAACTTTAAGGAGGGAACTGGTCGAGGGCTCGGGGGGGTCTGGTTTGACCGACTGTCTTGTCTTGGTTCATTGGCCACGTTCATTTTAACTTTTATCAATCATGTTCATGTATATCCGGTATTCCGTTGGTCGCTTCTTGGAGGGTTTAGCGATGCTTGATGGCCCAGGTCCGAGATGTCAGTAACGAAGATACATGCTGGAGCACGCGTCTCTCAGATATGTACATTCCAACGATACGTACTAGGACACGACAGGAGGGCCAGTCATCTCACTCAAGCGAGAAGAAAAGTACCGATTTTATGCTGATATTTAGTCATACTATCGTAACTGTTGACCTCGAGGAACGGCCATTGGGTCAAATAGGCACGGAGAATCGGAGATGGGCATTTCGTCCGTTCTCGTCGATGAGGTGGCACCAATCCCGTCAATCTTCCCAATGTAATTGAACAAAGGATTGATTTATAAGAGCCATTCGGTATTGTTAATAATGACCGGCCCCACGTCTTTGGTGACGTGCTTCGCCTTTTTTAGATTGTATTAGTAATTTGCCTACTGGTAACAAGCCGCTTCGATCTCCTTGACGTCTAGAAACGGGGAGACGTTAGATAAATGATGACATGATCCCCCTCAACACTTTGACCTGAGGTGGTTTAAAAGACTTACAATTACCCATTCCTGGTGGGAACATGAATGTATTACCACGATCTCGGTCCAGTTTCTTCAGTGCTTCAGTGAGAAACACGCGGCACGTCCACCTGCTTTCGCCCATAGGCAGCTCTCTGGTCTTCCCTAACGGAACAGACTTCAAGGCCTGGTCGATTTTGTCGTGAGGGATTGCCGGGCCGATCTTGAGGCAAACGACGATGCTCCTGTCGAGCATGGGGTTTTCAACCTCGCCGCTCTCGTACCGGTAAAGGTTGCTCTGATTTCCACGGTCGGTCGCATGATACTTCATGCCTTTGGGAGGTTGATTACCCGTAACGTAAAAGGTCCAATGCTTCGAGATATTAGTGACTAGGTAAAGATTTAATGTTGAAGTGGAAACGCAAGTAGAAGGACTTGCCCGCATCCTTTGATAGGTACGTAAGGGAAATGTAAAGGGTGTTAGGCTCGGGGAGTGGCATTTTGCGATAGATACTAGGTAGTGAGGCGCTGGATGGGAGTGTATTGTGTAAGTACCTGTAGGTAGGTAGGTATGTTGGATAGGATCATGGGAAAATGGAGCGTAATTATTCAGGCGGTTAATGCCTGAGGCTCTTAACGTTAGTTAATAGCTAATAACTACTCTAAGCTTTTACCCCTTATGACGCTTTTAGCTTTTACTTTTTATAATACCGTACTTTTAGATCTTATAATTATTTTATCTTGCAGAGTTTTTACACTGGCAGGCTGCTCTCAAGGTGCGACTGTACAGCTGACCGTCTATTTATTGACCCCCCGCGCATTGGACCAACGGACCTTTATCACCACATTGCTCAGGTCACGCCATGGAGGCTGTCTCTAATGATTCCAGCAGAAGCCTTGGCTCTAATCCAAATGAACGGGTGCTGCCACATCTCTAGAGCCCACTACTCGAGTACTTCGTATCCGCGACTCTCCGTCCCCCGTTGGCTGCCGAGTATGTCCTCTATGTCTGTCGATCTGGGGAAGACAGAAGGCTGCGCTCTTGACACTCGTCTCGGACTGGACCTACATTGTGGAATCAGCGAGTCTGCATAGCCCCGATTGATCATCATTTCGTCGCGATTCATCCAAACTCTAGTCACCAAATACGGAAACCCACCTCCAGCTCCAGAAGATCCAACCCAAGACAATATCATCAGGCGAGATGGGACCAAGTTCTGCATCACAGGGAAAGAAGCAAGTCCAGGTGATCCTTTAGTGACGGGGCTATTTCTTTCAATTCCATCACGATGGTTTCGAATCAAGGCAAGTCTGGTTTTAGTCAGCTTGACCTGCCCAAGAAGCTGACCCGGGTCGGCTTCAAGTCACGTATATCTGAAATGCTGCGTGCTCTCTTTGGCCTAGGTACTGTATCGTGACTGGTGCGTCGAGCGACCTGAGCGCATAAATCCTCATAATAGCCACTGGCTTGTTCGCAGGCCAGCAAACGAGGTCTTCAGAAGGGGATTGTTGACTCTGGGCCGCCTCCAGCCATTCATGGTCGAAGTGAGTCAAAATCATCACCTTCGTATTGAATTTCCCCTAACAGCCAAAAGCTGAGAATAAATACATGCCTGATCAGTGGTTGGAACGCTGGAGGATATGATCGACCTGGCTTGTGATTTTCCGCCCTTGGGAGACCACTCCCATTCCCGCTTTCCAAGGTTGATGCTCGTTTTGTCGGGACCCATCAGGTCGTCTCCAAGCATTCGATGGCTTGAAGTTGGTAAACAGATTGATCAAGACGAACGGGCCCTGTCGCCCTCCGCAACCTCGTTTCCTTCGCAGCAAGAATAAGCTTTGATATCTTGGTTTCCACAGGTCCTATCCAACGCTTGCTTAGCAACATGCCTCGTCCCCAAGGTGGCTCGAGTAGTAACTTACAGGCTACTGTAGAGGGTTGATTGGTATCTGTATGGGCGCAGCAACTCTTTATCGGTCCCATGACTCCCTTTCCACCTTTACCTCAAATATACGTGCGTCGGATCGCTTCGGAACGAACTCAACGCGCTCAACACGATTCGCCGATACACACTAATACCAGTCCCTCGAGGTCTGGATCTGGTTTCTGTGTCACCATCACACCGCGAGAGGGCCAGATTATGAAAACGTCTACCTCCTAACTTCTCGTCTACCGGGCGTCCCTCTTGCATATGCGTGCAATCTACTATCAGATAGAGACGGTCGCGGATTTGTCACTTGGATGTAAGACTTTGTGGCTCAAATACGGCTCATCCCGGGACCTGACGGTGCGAAGCATGGAATTTTGCAATAATTTGGGCGAAGCTTGCAGAGATCCTAGGATCCGGCAAATCCCATTGGCCCTTTCGACGATGAAAAAGCTTTCAGTCAATACTTGCGGTATTCGGACGATCCCGCTCGCAGAGGACATGATGTTGTATTCACACATGCCGACCTGAACTTGAGGAACATCCTTGTCGATCGGGTCGCGAGACCAGACGGGACTCGGGGCTGGCAAGTCACTATTGCGGGCCGGGAGAACAGTGGCTTCTATCCTGAGTACCGAGACTTCACAAGGCGCAATTCGAAAGTCGGAAGTATGACGGACGATGGAGGAGGTTCTTGTACAACGTGTTTCGACTTTGTGGAGACTATAAGGAGCTCGCACTTGAGAAGAAAAGCTGGGCAGAGGGGGATGGGGCATGAGATCAGCTGGCAACGATCTGGACGCGGGGTAAGTAAGACTCCCGCACGACCGATTACGTAAATTGCTTCTCAAGGGAGAGTTTGTAGACTAGGTTCGACCTCGATTCAGGCCGGCATTGCAGCCCGCTACACCTTTGAAGAGAGCTCGGTTCCGCGCCTCTTGCACCGAAATTCCGCGACCCTTTAGAGGCGACTCTTGCATGCCGCTATTTTAGTGTTTGCTATGGCTGGTTCTTCTCTTGATTAGAAAGATAGCAACCGGGTCGTAGCCGGTCTTGGTGCTCAAGGTTCGCCGATCTCCCGGTCAGTAGTCGGCGTGATATTGACTACAAAGATAAGGTTACTTCCGGCCGCGCTCGCCCATCCCAGCTTCATCAAGTCAGCATCAACGATTGCTTCAAGTCTGCGTAATATTCATTCTCTAATCGAAAAAATGTCGTCCTTTGTTCACCCGTTCGTCCCTCTGGGGCCCGGTGAGATCGCCAAGGTCAGAAATCTTTCAATATTGCCTTGCATCATGAGTCCGTATTGATGCATTGAGCAGGCGGCGGAGATTGTTCGAGCCGCCTTTGACAAACAGACACCCGTCTTCCGCTTCATCACGCTGAGGGAGCCGCCCAAAAAGGATATGCTTCTCTTCCTAGACCAGGAGCAACGCAAACAGCCCGGCCCAGCCCCTCCTCGTTGCGCCCGAGTCCAGGTCATCGTTGCCAACAGCTCCGGGCCGGGCCAGCTATACGAGCTGATAGTCAATCTCGATGATGGCGCTGTGGTCTCTAAGGAGCATCTAGAAGGGAAGCACTCTTACATCGATTCCGACTATATGCGACAAGTCGAGGAGGCATGTTGCGCGGATCCGAGGGTGCAGGAGGAGATTCGCAAGCTGGAGTTGCCCGAAAATGCCACCGTCCTCGCCGAGCCGTGGGCTTATGCGACTGACGGCATGAACGACATGTCGGAAAGAACAACAATGGTAAGCTCTGACCCGAGACGGCGTTTGAACGTGTCTGACCCGACAGTGTTGGTTCTATATGCGTCTCCTGGATAATCCAGATGCCAACTACTACGCATATCCCCTTGATCTCTGCGCCGAGGTCTCGGAGGCATTGAAAGTCACCAAAGTCTACCACTTGCCGTCGGCCGAGAGCGAGCGGATGCGCGAAGAGCCACGGCCGTTTGACCGACGCAAGATTCACTCGACCGTGTCGAGCGAGTACCATCCCGATCTCAGGCCGCCGCCCAGGGCCAGCACAAAGCCGTATCAGGTCGTCCAGCCCGAGGGCCCCTCGTTCAAGTGCAGCGGCAACTACCTGACATGGGAGAAATGGAGCTTCCACGTCGGCTTCAACTACCGCGAGGGCCTGACGCTGCACAACATTCGGTATGACGGACGGAGTGTCTTTTACCGACTCTCGCTCGCAGAGATGTTCGTGCCGTATGGCGATCCTCGTGCCCCGTTCCCGAGAAAAGGCGCCTTCGATCTGGGTAACGACGGGGCAGGAGTCAATGCGAATAACTTGAAGCTGGGCTGCGACTGTCTCGGCCACATCAAGTACTTTGATGCATGGCACAACACGGGCGCTGGCGAGCCGTTGAAGATGGCCAACGTGGTTTGCTGCCATGAGCAGGACGACGGCATCCTCTGGAAGCACACCAACCCCCGGACGCAGAATGCCGTCGTGACCAGATCCCGCATCATGGTCCTGCAGACCATCATCACCGTGAGTAACTACGAGTACATCTTTGCCTTTCACTTTGGACAGGATGCCTCGATTCACTACGAAGTGCGGGCCACGGGTATTCTCTCCACCACGCCCATCAACCTCGACGACAAGGTGCCGTACGGAACCATTGTGGCGCCCGGCGTCTTGGCTCCGTATCACCAGCACCTGTTCAGCCTGCGCATAGACCCTGCCATTGACGGGCATGCGAATACGCTCCAGTTGGAAGAGTCCAAGGCCATGGCCCTGAACGACCCCGACGTTCACAATCCGTTTGGAGTTGGTTATTTCACGCAGTCTACCAATGTTGACCACGAACAGGGTCTTGACCTGGACTTTTCGAAGAACCGGGTCTTCAAGATTGTCAACGAAGGGAAGATCAACCCCATCACAGGAACGCCAGTTGGATTCAAGATCATTCCCTCGTACAGCCAGATGCTCCTGGCCCATCCCGATTCGTACCATGCGAAGCGATCTGAATTTGGCGAGCATGCAATCTGGGTAACTCGATACGACGACGAAGACTTCTTTCCTTCGGGCCGCCACACGATGCAATCTCCAGGCGGCGACGGCATTGCATCCTCCATCAAGAGGCGGCGTGACGACCCATCCTGCGACACATCAGTTCGCAACCAAGACATCGTGGTCTGGCACACGTTTGGCTCGACGCACAACCCCAGGATCGAGGACTGGCCGGTGATGCCGTCGGAGAAAATGGTTGTGGGACTGAAGCCAGTCAACTTCTTCACAGGAAATCCGGGCTTGGACGTGACTGTTTCGACGCAAGAGAGAAACAAGAGCGTGCTGGTGGTTGACGAGGAGGCGGCGGCTGCTTGCTGTCATTCGCGGCTGTGAAGATGACTCACGCCGAGGTCGGAGCCCTTGGACGCATATTTGAGACGAAGGTAATAGCTTTAGATCAATTGAGATGAGAGTTTCGAGCTTGAAGTCTCGACTTCGTACGATGAATCGCGCACAGGACTTTGCGTGGACGCGGCGACGATAAGCTGATAAGCGCGGCAGATTATGTCAGCAAGTCCCACGAATCAAACCTCGCCGTGAAAAATACCCCGCCAACTGGGGTGCGGAAACCGGAATTGCGCCCGACCTGGCCTGACCCCGCCAACTTGAAGGTCTGAGTCAAGGGGAAATTCTCGACAAGTACAAAACTTCACGCGCCGCCGATTGCTCTTGGGGGAACCGCATTCGACACCGCCCGACGAATCTAGACGCAATGGCCGAAATGGACGCCGCCGAGCGGCTCGCCCTCATCCGCGAGAACCTCGCCGAGGTGCTGAACCCCGAGATCATCGAGAAGATCCTGAACGAGGGAGGACATCCCAAGATCTACTGGGGTAGGTGTTTCCTCCAAGCGAAGCCATCGCACGCTGACCGTCTCGTCGCACAGGAACCGCCACCACGGGCCGCCCTCACTGCGGCTACTTCGTGCCCGCCATGAAGATTGCCCAGCTCCTGGCCGCCGGCTGCGAAATGACCATCCTCCTCGCCGACATCCACGGCTTCCTCGACAACCTCAAGGCCCCTATCGAGCTCGTCCAGTACCGTGTCGAGTACTACCGCCTCACCATCACCGCCATCCTCCAGGCAGTGGGCGTGCCGACGGAGAAGCTCAAGTTTGTCCTGGGCAGCTCCTACCAGAAGAGCCCCGAATATGTCATGGACCTGTACAAGATGGCGTCGCTTGTGTCGGAGCACGACGCCAAGAAGGCGGGTGCCGAGGTCGTCAAGCAGACGGCCAATGCTCCCCTGAGCGGTCTTTTGTATCCCGTACTTCAGGTCCTGGACGAGCAGTACCTGGATGTTGATGCCCAATTCGGAGGTTGGTAGCCTGAAGTTTGAGGGGGTCGAGGTCTAATGATTTGCAGGAATCGATCAGCGCAAGCTGTTTGCTGCCGCCAAGGAGTGGCTTCCGAGAATTGGCTATGCCCAGGTAGGCCACCAATGTCGAATATGTGATCTTTACTAACTATTCAGCGCGCCCATCTTCTTAACCCCATGGTTCCCGGTCTACAAGGCGGCAAGATGAGTGCCAGTGACCAAGGTGAGCATCTGATGAGATCCACGACTAAAATTACCCAACTAACCGGGTCTAGATAGCAAGATTGACCTCCTCGACGCCCCCGAGGTTGTCACCAAGAAGATCCGAAAGGCTCTTGCAGCACCCAAAGTGGTCGAAGACAACGGCATCCTAGCCTTTGTAGAATTCGTTCTCCTCCCTGCCTCAGCACTCAAGGGCAAGCGCGAATTCATCATTGAGCGCGAACGAGACGGTCTGGAGCCCCTCGTCTACACCTCTATCCAACAGATGCACGAAGATTATCAGAACGATGTGGTACGTACGGAGCCAGCTCTGCGAAATGAATCGCTAACCTGCGTAGCTTTCCCCTCAAATCCTAAAGCCCGCCGTGTCAAAGGCCATCAATGAGCTTTTGGCGCCCATCCAGGAAGCGTACAAGGCGTCACCCGAATGGCAAGAGATTGCCCTCAAGGCCTACCCGCCTCCGCCCAAGAAGGAGAAGAAGGTCAAGGACCGAGGATCCCGCTACCCCGGACCCAGCAAATAAACTAGCGCTTCGTTTGAGCCGGCTTTGATGAAAGAGTACAAATAAGTAGAAATGAGATGACTAGATGACGGGATAAATAAAAGAATATCTGGATTCCTGATTACTTGTATCCTTGACCTGCATCGGGTGGGAATTGTTGGGAGAGTGAGGGTATTGAAACTATCAATCTCAAGACGAATGTAGGTTGCCCTGGAATTGGCTAATCAGTATCTAATAGTCTCGGCCGAGCCGAGGCAAGAACAAGCCGGGTTACACATGGCAACCTGGGTCGCACCAGATTCACCCGTTAGTATTACCTTATTCAAACTACTTTATCTATATACCTAGGTCTCCAACTAGTATCTACAGTACATAGATTAATGGCCAAGATTCCAACCCTCGAGCGCCGTGGCATTGTTGTAAGCGTCCAGGTCCACGTAGTGCACAAATCGCGTCCCGCCCCTACCAAACTCCTCGCTGGTAATGTTGAGGATCAGGGCCGAAGACCCCGAGGTTCCGGAGAGCAGACCCGGGAACTTGTTGTCGAACATGCTGTAGATTTGCTTTGGCGTGTAGTAATCCGCGCCCTTGGCCTCGATCTTCTTCTGGAAGTACTTGACATAGTCGCGCGTGTGCTCGAGGTCGACGCTGGGCCCAAAGCCCTTGGTCGTGAGCGAGTGACCCGGGATAATCTTCTTGGGCTTGAGCGAGGCAACAAAGTCGAGCGTGGACAGCCATGCCTCCGTCAGGGAAGTTGTCAGCAGGTCGGAGAGCCAGACGTGCACGGTGTGGCTGTAGACGGTGTCGCCGGCGATGAGGGTCGAGATGGAGGGGATCCAGAACATGGTCTCGTCGATGGTGTCGCCCACGAGGGGGCTGACGAGGTGGATGGGGTGCTGCTCGTCGCCGGGGAGGGTGAAGAAGGTGAAGTCGTAGGGGGTTGGGTAGGTGATGTTTTGGACGATGAAGCCGGGTCCGAGGGCTTGGTCCCAGTAAGCGGCCTGTCAGGTTAGCCACTGTTTGGGTTCCTGGGTAGCTTGTGTTTGGTATTGGGGGCTTACCTTTTCAACCGCCTCGTTCTTGATGAGCGCTGCGACCTCGGTGCTGGCGTACAGCTTTGCCTCGGGGAACTTTGCGAGAAAGGTAGTCCCGCCGAGGTAGTGGTCCGGGTGCGAGTGGGTGGAAAAGGCGGCGACGAGGGGCTTGTCGGTGGTGTTTTTGACCCATTCGGCGAGTTCTTCGGCCTGCGGGATTGTCATGGAGATGTCGATGATGACGGCGCCTTGGGACCCGATGATGAGCGACGAGACCATGTCCAAAGCCGGACCGGTGCTGATGAAGTTTTCGACGCGGAGGCCGCCTTTCTCATGCTGGGAGGGGCCGTAGGTCGGGTGCGAGGAGATGGTCTGGGAGAAGGCGCCCAGGGCGAGAGCGAGGGAGATCTTCATGACGAGGATGGGAACGAGAGACGACAATGGATAGGCCTTTGTGTGTGAGGAGGAGGTTTGAATGGCCGATGAGGAATATCAACAGCAAAGACTCCTGGATATCATCACGTCTTATACATTTTCACAGCTCTCAAACGCGCGCGGCAACTCGACCAGGAATCGCTGTCCCGGGAGTAATCACACCCACTAACAGGAGACATGCATCCTCTCAGCTTCCCTTGTTGGTCAAACTGGCACGATGCGTGCATATGCTGCATGCGAGGTTACTAAGTCGATTAATACAAAGGCCCTCTCGGCTCGGCGGCCATCCCGCTCGGACATCCCACATGCGGTCAAGAGAACGGTTTATCCCACCTGCACGGTTGAGCTGCATATGACTAAGGGGAGGTTGGAGGAATGGGAATTGAGCCTGACCAAAATCTCACTCAGTGCGGGATGTTTGTTGGGTCAGGGACGAGTCATATCGCTGTCATTACTACTCAGTACCTAGGGCTATGACCAGTTGGCTGTAGGGACCGAAGGAGCCGGGAAGATGAAGCCTGCATGATGTGGTAGTGCTATGGCGTCGAGAATAAATGCTGAAGTGAACCTTTAAAGTCCACCAGAGCTCCTGGACACTAGAGACCAGAGTGACATATCCAAGCACCTCCGTCAACATCAAACCTCATCATCCTCCAAAACAGCCTCGATAACACTCTCGGCATCCTTTGACCAAATACCACTAATCTTCAACCCCGCCCTTCCCAGCAACTCCCGCCACTGGCTCTCGGTCCTCTCGCGACTCACCAGCATGCCCATCATGGTCCAGTCCAGGCTCGTCTGCTGCCACGGCGCCCCCGTGTCCGCCAGCACCGCCTCGTTGATGAGCAGCCGCGAGCGTCCCTCCCCCTTGGCCATGGCGTCGCGCAGGTGCGACAGGATCACAGCGCACTTGTCGTCGGGCCAGTCATGCAGGATCAGCCGCATAAAGTACGCCCGGGCGCCGCGGTGCGCGGGAGGCTGCGGCGTGAAGAAGTCGTGCGCCACGGCGGTGATGCTTCCAGGGAGGGAGCCGGACTGCTGCGCTTCGGAGATGACGGACGGGAGGTCTTGGAGGACTAGCTGGCCGGGGAGGGAGTCTCCGCGCGCAGAGTCTAGTGCCGCGAGTTCGTGCCCGAGACCCCCGCCGACGTCGACGACCAGGGGCCCGTCCATGTCACCCGACGCACCGCCGCCCAGCCGCTCCTGAAACGGATAGAAGCTCACCCAGCGCGGCCGCGCGGCGGCGTAACCCGCCATGAAGCTGTTGAAGGCGCTGCCCAGCCGCGGGTTGCTCTGCAGGATGGCGAAGAAGGGCTTGTCCGTCTTGAGGCCGTGCTGCACGGGGCCGTCGTCGGCGTTGGAGGGCGACTGGTAGTCCGTCTTGGCCAGGAACTCGGGGAGGCCGTGGAACGTGGGGATCATGCCCTCGAAGCTGTACGTTAGGCCAGCGGAAATGGTCGGGTCATTGGTTGCCTGCGTGAAGGGGGTTGCGGAGTAGCTTTCCTTGCCGACTTCCTTGACAAGTCCGTAGGCGGCGAGGTGTTTGAGGACTCTCGCTGATTCTGTTAGATTGATTCGTGCTGTTGAAGGCCGGATACTCACCAACCAGAGCGGGATCAGCCTTGGTGCCGGCCGCCAAGTCTTCGCTGCTGGCGGGCTTGTCGCTCAACTTCTTGAGCAGCCCTAGCTCAAAGGCCGTTCTCAGCGCGGCGGTCCGACTGGGCTCGCCCCAGCCGACTCTGGCCATGATCTCGGCCGGGTTCTCCAGCTGGGCGATGAGGGCACTGGCGGCGGCGACGAGACCCTTTCTCGCGTCTTCATCCTGCGAGGCGAGAAAGGCCTTGCCGTTGGCGGCGATTGCGTCGAGGAGTGGGCTGGCCATGTCAGGTGTTGGCCAGTGGGATAGTTGGGAGTTGTTGTGAAATGCATGGCGATGGGAATCCGGTTCAATTTATCTCTCCAAGATGGCATAGCCGTCGACTCGGAGTTCCGTGTCTGCCATGTGGAGGGTCAGCCTTGGAGTGCGAAGGCGCCAATGACAGCTTGACAAGCCTCTTCGTCCGATCCTTTATCCTGCCCTAGTCCGATGGCATCCTGATATGGACACGGACCTGCGTGCAGTGCCGTTTTGTGCCGTTTTGCCAGGGCGAATAGCTCCACAGGATGATCAGCTAGAGCAAATGGATGATCCTGGCAAACCCACCATGTAAGACTGAGTGAGACTATGGGTTGCACTCGCCTTGGGATTGGTGTTTGTCATCCTGTGAGAGCACGAGGACTGAACAGTGAATAGATTGAGTCTGGGCAGACTAGCACTGCTCTGAGTCAAGGCCGAGGCTTTAATCTCTCCCAAGGGGTGGGTTCAATTCAGGGCTGACTGACGCATTGCGAGGAGACTATAATTAGGCACCTTACACTCCGCAGAAAAGACGTTATTATTCATCCTGGTAAATCAAGAAACCATGACCTTTTAGCTACCGACTCCAAAACACCAAACTTATCGCTCAGGCCAGTTCAGCCCTCCATCCAACGGTATGCACCTATTACATATAACCATGCCCTCAGTCTGTGTCCGTCCACATTGCCAAGTCGTCGTATTCATCATCATCATAATATGCCTCCAAGCCCTCATCACCATCAACTAAGGCAACCGGCAGGTGAGACTCAATGCTATCCCTCAGATCTGCAAAACTGTCCCTCGTGCGCTCCATGCTCCTCCTCGACCTCAAGCTCTCGAGGCTATCCCGCGCAGCCGCAAGCCCGGTGCGCCACCCCGGCCACCCAAGCTCAATCGGGTCTATTGGCGTCCGGGTCGGTTCCCTCGTCGGCGGCACAGCCTCCGCCGGGAAGACAGGCGTCGGATCGTCCCACTGCGCGGCCAGCTCGGCCGGCAGCCCGCAGTACCCCGTCGGCTGCTCGCCCTCCCCCGGGCCGATCCGCTTGAACAGGCGGGACGTCATGCCGGCCTTTGTCAGGCAGCCAATCAGCGCCGCCTTGTCCTCGTCGCTCACGTCCAGGAGCACCCGCGTGACGTACTGGTCCGGCGAGAGCTCAATACCCTCCTTGTCTCGGTACAGGTACTTTTCGTCCCGCTGGGCATCGCCCGCAACGTCCAGGGCTTTCACCATGGCCCGCGTCGCCGCGAGCCCGCTCCCCAGCGCAACGTGCAGCACCGTCTGGTGGTTGTACCGCCACGCGGGGCTCGTCCTTACGGCCAGCAGCCTCATGGTCTCCTCCTGGCGGGCCTCCCAGGTGCCCTCCTCGTTGGCGATGGCGCACCACGCGTGCGGCTTGGCCGAGCAGGCGAGCGCCAGCGGGATCATGTGGTCGAACTCTTCGAGGCGGCAGTCCGGGTCGTGCGTGCGCAGCAGCCGCTCGACGAAGCGAGGCAAAGCGAAGAGCGCCGCGTTGTGCAGGGTGCCGTCGTCGACGTCGCGGCCGCCGCCCATGAGGTGGAAGGCGTCCGCGTTGCCGAGGAAGAGGGCCGCGTGTACCAGGGGGAGGGAGTCTTCGTCGTCGAGGAGGCCCGACTCGTCGGCTTCGTCTGTGGTTGCGGATGCTGTTAGGGTTTTGAACGTGGGCACCGAGATGGTTTGCTCGAGGATCTCGTCGCCGGCTAGTTCGAACAGGGCTTGCAGGATCGGCGTGCGTGTCCTGTCGAGGAGGCAGCAAAACGCCGCCGAGACTCCCGAGGTTGGAGTCGAGAATGTTGGGTTCGCTATGCTTTGTTAGCATGGAAGGAAGGCGTCAAGGAACATCAAATGGCACACCTTCATCCTCTTGGGAAAGTAGAGCCAAGATGCAGGCATTGTCGACCTTGGGCTCGGCAACCAGCGCCCAGATCAGCGCCGTACAGGGCTCGGGGGCCCAGCCTGCACTCAGGGCATGCGTCGTCTGGATCGAGGCCGACAGCCCGATGGAGAGCAGAATCTCCAAGACGTGGGACCCCTTGGGGAACTTTTTCATATACCGAAACAGCAAGTCGTTGCTTGCATTCTCCGTGACCCTGTACGGGCGTGTTTGCTCCTCGAGACAAATGTTGAACCAGTAAGTGAACTGGTCCTCCTGCTCGGCCGAAAAGTGCCGCAAGAACGCCTCAAACACAACTTGCGTGTCCGCCTGCTTGCACAGCGCCCGATACGTGGCCTCGTGCTTCTTCTCGGCCGCCCGCACGAAGCACTTGCCCCTGCCGTGGTTGGCGTCGGCGCCCTTGACGAGCAGCAGCTGCACAATGTCGAGGTGGCACTGGTCGCTCGCGAGGTTGTCAGACAGAGCGTCGTCGACGGACGTCTTGTCAATGTGCCACTGCAGCAGCGAGCGGTACACGTCGAGCCGCAGCTGGGCGCTGGCCAGGGGCGACTTGCGCGCCACGTTGAAGACAGCGTCGGCGGTGCGCGCGTCGACGAGGTACTGGCTCAGCAGGCGCACCGCGTTGAGCGAGTTGCGTCCGAGGGCCAGCGCAAACGCCGTGCCGTTGTCGTAGCCCGGGTCGGCGCCGTGTTCGAGGAGCAGCGTGGGGAGGGTCAGGTCGTCGAGGTCGTTTTGGCCCCTGAGAGAGTCAAGGAGGGCTTCGGAGACGGACTCGCGGGGGATGCCCCGGTTGAGCAGGCAGAGGAACATCATGCACCTCCGCTCCGGCGACATGGGCGTCGTCCGCGCGAGCTGGAACACGTCGGCGAGCATGGTCGCGTTTTGGATGCCGTCCGTCAAGACCAGAAACAGCTCCGGGTCGGCCGTCGCCGTGGCGGCCTCGAGCGTCTCGGCGCGGACAAAGGCGCCGCGCTGGAGGAGTAGTTCGGGTAGCTGCGTGTGCTCGGGCAGGCCGACAACGCAGTCGTGCAGCAGCTGCGACATGTCCTGGGCCATGGCCCCGCGGTTGGCCGACAGGAGGCGCTCCAGGACGTCGCCCTTTTGCTCGTGGCTGAGATAGGGCGCCGCCGCCGTGGCGAGGCAGGCCTTTTTCAGCGTTGGGATGTCGGGCTCGGCCTGCAGCAGTAGGTCTAGAACCTGGAGAGAGGCCGCCTCGGATGCCATCTTCACAGCGACGCCCCTGTTGAAGTTGACGTCGGCCTTGTACCGGAGCAGGAGCACGAGTCCCGAGACGTCGCCCGCCAGCGCGGGGGGCATCTCCTCCACGAGGGCCGGCGACTGGCCGATCTGGGCCGACTTGGCTTCCTCGAGGAGCATGCCCATGGCGCCGAGCTTGAAGGTTCCCGACGGGGCCTTCCTGGCGACGGCAAAGGCCGCCCTTAGCGAGTCGATGCTCGGGTTCGCCGCGAGAATGTCGCGCAGCATGGCGATGTTGCCTTGCCGGATGGCGAAGCAGGGGACCGCTCCGTTTCCGAGGTCGACGTCGAGGCCGTGGCCGAGGAACGAGGAGACAATGGTGACCACTTTGGGGTTGTCCTTGAGCCTCTCCAGGGACCACGAGGCATTCAAGGCGGCGGCGGAATGCGTCGAGGACCGCAGGAACACCTCCAGGGCCTCGGCGTTGAAGAACTGGGGGTTCGTCGCGGACAAGAGTCCAGCTTCGATGCTCGCCTGGCTGGGCGGGCAGCTCGCGCACAGCATCTTGAGCAGCGCGAGGTTCGAGGCCCGAAACGCCACAATGTAGGACGCCCCCGTGCCGTAGTTTGCGTCGGCGCCGTGCTCGAGCAGGGTCCGCACAATTTTCATCTCGGCGTCTCTCTGCGCGGCCATGAGCAGCGTCTGGTGCACATGGATGCCGCTGGCGCCCGTCTGGAGCAGCAGGTTGACCATTTCCAGAGCCGGCTCGTAGCCGTGGGCGTTGCGCGTGCCAAAGGCGACGTGGACCGACTTGGATAGAGTATCGACGCCCGGTTTCGCTTCGCAGAGCATCCGGAGAACAGGCATGTTGCCTCTCCCAGTGGCGATCAGCACGGCGTTGTCGGCGTCGCTCCCCACGCCGTCGATGGGGGCTTCGTGGCGGAGGAGCAGCTGCATCAGCTCCATGTCCGACGTCCCCTCGAGGACGAGGGCTTGCAGCGCGAGGCCCAGCTGTTCGACGAGCACGCCTTTCCCGACGAGAGCTTGCATGGCCTCCAGCCTCCTGGACCGCGTCTGTATTGCCATGGCGGGTAAGAGGGCCGCCGAGAGGACTTCTCGCGAGCACGGGCGGCGGAGCAAGACCTCGAGGATGAGAAAGTCGTCGTGCGCCAGGGCTTCCTTGACAGCAGCGGCTTGGTTGAACTCGATGGACGCGCCGTGGTTGCACAGGGCCATGACCAGCAAGAGCTCTTTTCTCTTTGCGGCGCGGATCAAGTGCAGGTCCAGCTGCTCGCCGACCAGCCCCCGCGAAGCAAACATGTCCAACAGTCTCAACATGTCCTGCTCGTCGGTTGAGTCCGGCACGAAGCCCAGCGCGGGGGAGAAAGCCGAGGCCATGACGCCCCCCTTTAGCAGCTCCAGCACGTCGAGGTCCATGTGCATGACGGCCCAGAAGAGCGAGTTGTGCGGCTCCATGTCGACCGTGACGCCCGCGGTGACGAAGAGCTGGATCATGGGGAGATGGCGGGCCTTGACGCCCTTGACGAGCTCTTCGCGGAGGGTCGATCCGTCGGAGAGGAAGTTTGCCGCGGAGAAAAGGGCGAAGAGGGCGTGGCGGCGCTCGTAGTCTTGGACGGCGCATGCAAAGACGCACGCGGCTTCGTGGATACCGTTGAAGGCTTCGGGGGCGGGTGCGTAGGCGAGGAGAGTGGCCACGGCGGGCGTGTTTTGTGCCGCGAGGGCATGGAGGAGCAAATGCTCCGAGACGACGTCTGGGCGATGGGAGAGGCACAGCAGGAGGATTGTCTGGTACTCGGCCGCATCGTCCGGCACCGTCACGACCTGCGGCTCGATGCAGTGCTGCCAGGCCTCGACGCTCATGGCCTGAGGAGCCGACAGCAGGAGACGAGCGAGGGGGACGTTGCCAAGCTCGAGCTTGGTGCGAATCTCGGCCTGAAACGGAGACGCGGCGGCCCCAAAGGCGAGCAGCGCCCCCATCGAGTCCATGGAGAGGTTAGACAGGGCGACGCCAAAGGCCCGGTTCAGTGCCTCTTGCCCGATACCGGCCTTGCACACGACGCGGATGTACTCGATGCTGTTGCGGCTGGTGACCACGTCGAGCCAGGCAATCTTCGGCCTGGGGACCAAGGACCAGTGCGTCCTGCTCAGCCGGCCCTTGGACTTCTTCTCGAGCTTGGGGAAGTGGAAGTGCGCCCACAGCTCCTCCAGCGAGACCACGGCCGCATGAGCGAGCAGCGCATCCGCGACTCCCGCCGGCGCCAACGTCTCAACTCTGAGCATGTGATCAAACGCCGTGGCGACCTCGTGCGCGGAGAACGTCCAGTTGACCTCGTTGCACTTCAGGTCCTTGCGGCTCTTGGACCGGAGGAAGTGGAAGGCCCGCGACTCGGGCGGCCGGTAGCCGGGCTTGCTGACGCGGGCGGCCACGAGCAGGGCCCGAGCGGCGGCGAGGTGCTCCGGGAGGGACGGGCAGGCGTCCGGGGCCGGGAGCTGCGAGAGCCGGGGGATCCGCCGCGGCGGGGAGAGCCCGGCCCGGCCGAGGAGGAGCGCGGCGCGGGGGTCGCGGGTGGCTTGTTCCGGGCTGCTGCTGCTGTTGCTGGTCGCCGAGACGGGCCGCGAGCTCAGCTCGACCTTGAGCTCCATTGCCATGGCTGCAGAAGCCCAAACGGGGGGAGTTGGAGGGGCGGAAGGGGGGAGGGGGGAAGAGAAGGAGGACGGAGAGAAGGACGCAGAGAACTCACAGAAACGACATGCAAAGAAATGGCACAAAACAAGAGGCTGGAAACTCCATTCCGCACCCGCAGCCGAGATGCTATTAATACCCCATCCCCCGGTCTCCAGCTGAATCAAGGGCGGCTGCATGCATCTCGCCAAGAGAGGCTAACACGGCAGCTTGAAAATGAGCCGTGGCGGCTGCAGTCTGCCTTGTTAGGCTACTGCGGCAGGCATTATTCCGCCCAACGTGTCTGTGATAAACCGTGGGCCATGGGGGTCGACCCCTCATGAGTTTTGAAGTGCATTTCCCCGGATCCTTTTTCTTGTCAATTGCATTGTCGTCGAGTATCCCAGCTCCATTCGCCTTCTTCTGGCACTTCGACTTCTACAAGTCCCGCTTCCAGTCTACAAGTCAACATGTCCAACACCCCCCGCTCGTCGGCCACCTTGAGTCGGTCCAACTTGTCTAAGGACGAGGCCAAAAAGATGGCCGACGAAATGCTGCGTGCGTCGCTATCTCGCAGAGTCTTGTCGGCCCCCTCGTCATCCAAACCTCCCGCTCCTCCGCCCAAGAGCAGTTCGGCGTCGGTGAACCGCTCGCAAATGTCGTCAGAGGAGGCAAAGGCCCTCGCAGACAAGATGCTGCGCGCGTCTCTCTCCCGCGCCGGCTCCTCTTCATCCTCGGCGGTATCTACTCCTCTATCTACTCCTCTATCTCCTCCTCTATCCTCTACCCCTCTGTCGCCCCCCCGAGTGCCCTCTGACCCCGCAGCCACACTCGAACCCCCCGCCTCCCTCTACTCGGACACCGGCGTGGCCGACGCCCCGGCCCCCGAAATCACCGCCGCCGAGAGGAAGCTCCGTCTCCGCCGGCTGGACAGCGAAGTCGAGCGGGTCAAGTCGGAGAAGCCGCAGCGGTCCACAGCCGGGCTCTTTAAGCAGGCGTGCTCGACGGACCTGCTCTTCCTCATCGACACCACCTACTCGATGCAGCCGTACCTCGACGCCGCCAAGAACCAGGTCAAGGGCATCGTCAGCGAGCTCAAGAAGACCTTCCTCAACCAGTCGGTCATCCGCGTTGCCGTGGTAGGCTATAAGGACCACGCGGACAACCCACACATCCAGATGTGCGACTTTACCGAGTCGACCGAGGACGTCTACCGGTTTCTTGATAGCCTGACGGCGCGCGGAGGAGGCGACGCTCCCGAAGACGTCCTCGGAGGCATCAAGCAGGCGCTGGCGGCCTCGTGGAGGCAGCAGACGCGGTGCCTCTTCCACATCGCCGACGCGCCGCCCCACGGCCGCGGCCTGCACGACCTCAAGGCCAGCCACGACGACTACTACGAGCCGGGGAGCGAGCCGCACAAGCTGCTGTACGAGCCGCTGATCCGGCAAATGGCCCTCCTGCGGATCAACTACGCGCTGCTGCGCATCACGTCCTACACGGACCGCATGGCCCTGGCCTTTTCCGACGTCTACGCCGCCAACCGCGCCGAGGTCAAGCTGCTCCCGGCCAACGCCTACCAGGCCGAGTCTCAGTCGGCGACGGCGACGGCCGCGAGCGGCCTCCGGGGCGGCCGGGCGACCTCGGAGGTGCAGTGGGAGGAGCTGCAGCTGGGCACGTCGTACGCCGACATCCACCACTTGATTGTGCGCACCGCCACCAGCTCCGTCACGCGCACCGCAGGACGGCTCTCCAAGGCCTTGAGCGCGGGGAGCAGCGGGAGCAGAAACAGCAGCGCGAGTAGGGGCAGTTCTGGAAGTAGGAGCAGCATGGGCACGACGGGCGCGAAGCAGATGTCGAGCATAAACGCTCTGGCTGCCATTGTAGAGGACGATAGGTCGACCATTGGCCCGGGGTCGATCCGCGAAAAGAGCGCGACGACTGCGGACGAGAGCCCGACCTGGGACGAGGAGCCGGCTTGGGACGACGACGTCGAGCGCGTGCCCCTGGACAAGTCCCCCCCGCAGTGGAATCAGCTCGGCTGGTTCGACGAGGTGCTCGAGGTGGACGGCTACTGCCCCGACGTGGTGGTGCACGACTTCAACACGCTCAACGACATGATGGCCTCGGACGACAACATCAAGCTGGGTGTGGCCGAGTTCACCATCCACACCCGAACCACGCCCTTTGCCCAGGGCGGCCTACGCGTAGCGTGCTACTCCCGCGCGGCGGCGTCGACGAGCCGCTTCGTGGTGAAGCGCTTCTTGGGCGAGGAGAGGGGCCTCGCCCACATGGCCGAGGATATGCGCATCCAGGCCCTGTGCAAGGCCTTTGCCCTCGAGTTCAACGGCCTGCTCAAGACGGAGCACCCCATCGACTTTGTCGTGTCCATGTGCCTGCAGAACAAGCACCGGCGGACCACGGGCCTCGAGGCCGATAAAGCATGTCTCGCCTTTGAGCCGTTCCTGGACGGCGAGTACGTAAAGTACAACAGCAACACCTTCTGGGACCACAACGAGACGCCCGACAGCCCGGCCAAGCAAGCCGCCCAAGCCTTCTCGCACTTTACGTTTGAGCGGTCCTGGGGCCACATGCTTATCATCGACCTCCAGGGCGTGGGCTACACGCTGACGGACCCGGCCATCCATACGCGCGACCCGGACCGGTTCAAGCTCAGCGGGACAAACTTCAACGAAGAGGGGTTCAAGTTCTTCTTCGCGCTGCACGAGTGCAACGACGTGTGCCGCGCGCTGCAGCTGCAGAGCACCGGCGCCCAGCTGATGGAGGGCCGCCTCATCTTCCGCCGGCAGTGGCCGACCATGGACCCGACCGTGTGCTGCTCGAGCAAGCTGTGCCGGCGCATCATCCGCCTGGCCAGCGCGCACGCGACGCCCAACTTCCCCGGGTACCACTGGTGCGACGAGTGCTGGCCGCAGCTGGAGGCGTCGCGGACCCGGTGGATCTGCACGGGGCCGGGGCCGACGCACGAGTTTGACGTGTCGAGATTCTTTTGTGAGTCGCAGGGGAAGCCGGTACCGAGGCGGTGCCTGGAGCACATGGAGAGGGACACGACCGTCTCGGCGGCGGCGAGGGTGGGCGGTGGCTTGTGGAGCAAGATGAAGTCGGCGAACCGGAAGAAGTTTGTGTCTGGGAGTGCGTGGTAGGTGAGCCTGGAGATGTGCCTATGCAGGCGGAAGTCTATGTCTGGGTCTAGGTTAGGGGACCTGCGCCTTGTCCTGGGCTGCATTTTCACTGCCACCTGGGAGGAATTCGGAGTGGAGGCGCTGAAACCCTGAAACTGGCGGCTCTGCAGGACTGCAAGCATTGCCACTCCGAGGTTTCCCGCTGTGCCGTAGCTGAAGGCGACTCGAGTTAGCCCAGCGTCGATCATGAGAGGTTTGGGGGTTGAAGGCGAGGCGGACTAGTTCCTGTCGGTCGAGGTCGTCCGAGGAGTGCAGCATTAGCGCCGAGCCTGGTTGTCACAATTGCGTGAGCCAATCAGGAGGGCGGCAACGATCCAAGGAATGATATAGTTATGGATAGTTAACTTTAGTTACGAATAAATTTTACGGCCGTAGAGATAGTTGATGAGGAGATTTTCTATATCTAATGTCACTCTTGAATATATTTCATGAATTATGACTGACTGACGAAGTGACGTTAATGACTACATGGGCTGTGGAAAGGGCACGGGATGGCAGCATTGGCAGGGCGTTAAGTCATTAGGATCAAGCCCTCCCGCACATCTTGATGTCCATGAACAACCGCTTCATGCAAGGAATAGAAACTACCCCAGCTCAGGCCATGTTGGGTCTCGATACGTTGTCACGACAAGAGGGAGTGGAGGAACTACAGTTGGAAGTGGAAGAGGACGTCTGGGACATGATGACTCTCACCCCAAGGAACGTTACCCTGTGTACCTATCTAATATCTATATCCGAATATGCTTCTTGATGTGAATGCCACTTCCAGCACGCTAAGCATGCTTGCCAAAACTATGATTGAGCCCATTAATCAAATAGTACAGAGTCGACACAATCGGCACCTCGACGCCATTCTCCCGCGCAATGTCCATCACATTCCCCAGCAGCGCATCCGCCTCCATTTGCCGCCCGGCGATAGCGTCCGCCATCATGCTCGGCTCGATACCCGGAAGCTTCCTCGATGTCACCACGCGGAGCCGAGACTCGACCACATCGTCCGTGATGGCGTCGTAGCCGGCCGCACGAGCCGTCTTGGCCACTTCGACGATGACGTTTCTCACAAACTTGGTCGTCCCCTCGGAAGTTTGGAGGAACTTTGCATCGGTTAGGTTCGACAGGGCGCAGATGGGGTTCATGGAGGTGTTTATGAGAAGCTTCTTCCATCGCTCCGTCTGTATGTCCTCGTCGTGCGTTGCTTTCGCGCCCCCAGCTGACAGCATCTGACATAACCTCTCAGCAGCGAGCTTGTGCTGCGGTGGTGCTCGACTCGGAAACGTCCCGAGGTGAATGTTTTCCAGCAAATGATGGTAAACCACCCCTGGCTCCGTCTGCGTGAGCGGCAAGTACATGACGACGCTGACGATAGCGTTTTCCGGAAACAAGCGACGAAACGGATCCTCGACCCGTATCCCGTTCTGAACGACCACAATCGTAGACCCTGCCCCCAAAGCCGGCTGGATCGGATGTTCCGTCGCCGTCTTCATGCACGTCGCCTTGGTCGTGACGAGGACGTAGTCGAACGCAGATCCATTCTGTTTGACGGCTTCTTGCACTGATCGAACAATGTTTGGCCGGACGGTGTGCCCGAAGCCCCAGATCTCGGAGTTGATGATGAAGCCGTTTTGGCGTGCAACTTCGTAGTTGGACCGACAGACTGCGTAGATGTGCTTTTCGGAGACGCTCTTGGAGAGTAGATAGGCGCATGCAGCTCCGATGCTACCGCCGCCGTAGATGAGGATGGTGGGAGATGGTTGAGGCGTGAGCATGGTTGATGTTGAGATGGACGTGGAAAATCTCCATTGAACGTAAACCCTGGATTTATTTGAGGGTGAAAAATCTGGAGAGAGTGACGACGAGATATAGTCATGGTGCGATAAGGAGGCGTCGGATATCTCCGTCCCAAAATGGTGGCGTCCTGCGCTCCTTACTCCCTACGCCCTACGCCTTGGATCGAAGTGAATTGAGCAGTTACGGCTCCGGTGTTGGCGATACTATCTCAATAGGCATTAGACTTCAAATAAAGATGGCTGTTGAGTGAGAAGATATGAAAGAGTGTTTCTGTGAACAGACGCTCTTATAATAGGCCCACACGTAAATGTATTAATATAGTTAGTTACCCAATGCTAGGTAAATATTACCCCCTCTCCACGGTCATCTGGCATAAGCGACCTACTACAGTTTCTATATAAATAAGCGCCTATAACTAACAAACTAACCTAGAGACTTCTTCTTGAAGGCGTTGAGGCTAGACCTCTAGCCTATCACTTTGCGAGAAGAGCCCTAGTTAGCCACGATCTACTAGCCCGGCCAGAGGAGGCATTCACAGCTTATAATGGAGGGACTAAAATTATATAGTTAGTTAGTTAGTTATATTTGATAGATATTGTATTAATTTAGAACCCTATAAATACTACTAACACTCTTCACTTTTTCTTCTTCTATGCAGTTATCTGGGCCTTCCTACTCGCTCTAAGGTGCTTGCAAAGCCGATCAAGTGAGTAACCAGTCTGGGGCTGCTGCAGGCTTACAGTATGCATTGCAGCCTCTTCGCTTATGCGCCGTGCCTGTGCCATGCGCCGGATCTCCTTGATAATCTCAAGCCGTAGGGAGTAACACTGCACCTCGCTCTGCCGGCCTGTCCGCCACCGGCTTCCTCAGCGGCTATCGAGGGTAGCAATGGCCAGCTCGCCTTGCAGTCCAACCGTCCACTCCCTCCACAAGTCCTTGACTGTCATGACCTCCCGGCACATCTAGCCCTGGCGTCACCGAGCACGAGCGGGAGCGGTCGTTGCTGCTACTGCTTGAACAAGCCACTGTATCTTCCGCTAGCGCTGCTGCCGGGGCTGGTTGTAGCTGCAGGAGACCAGAGTGGCGGCTGTCTTGAGTTGAAAAGTGAGGCCATTTGAGAAGAGCGACTGGAGCTGCGAGGCCTGCTCCCTGATGCCTTGAAGCTCGCTTTATAGGTCGGCCCTGAGGTTGATGATCCTTGTGTCGTTACGGGCGTCCACGGACTGGAGGTAGTCCGCGAGAGCTGGACCGGCCTGGGCTAGAAGCGCCAGCTGGCTCGGCCGCTCACCCTCTTCTTGCACGAGGGCGAATACCTCTTGTGCGAACTGCGTGTAGGCCTCGTGCTGAAAGACCGGGTGATTCCAACCCGGGCTATCTGGGAACTGCTTGATCAGGATGACCGAGTCTTGCAGGATGACCTCGCGAAGGTACGACAGCAGGTTCGTGAGCCACATAGCGGCAAGATCGTTGATTTGATCAGGGGCAGGACCGAAGCGGCCCTTCCAACGGTCGAGGTCTGGCCAGATTAGAGAGAGAAGCGCGTCTGGCGGCATGATGCTGGCGCGGCGGATCTCGAAGCACCCCTTATGCGGCAGATGCCCGGCCATGGTGCGCATGAACTTGCGAGGCAGGGAATTCAGGTAGCAGCCGATCATCTGCTCTGATTCCAGCGGCCTGCCCGGCGGATCTGGTCCTCGCCGATCCCCTTCAGCTCGGCTGCTTGGCACTGGAGCTCCGGCCAACGTGCGTCTTCTTTTTCGAGGCGATGCTTGCGTACGTAAAAGCCTTGACGACGTAGTCCCGCTAAGAGTTATAAGAGAGTGCTGCCGTCTGGTCGCGCCCGCTCCCACTGATCAGCCGCGTGTCGTACTATGCAGACGTTCGGCTGAGGTCTGGAAACGGCTCGTCGGCAGCCATATCCCATCGGTAGAGGAGGTAAAACGCGAGGCCTCCCAGCATACAGATTAGCGGATTCTTATTCCGGAGGACCCCGGCCGTCTCAAGGCGGCCGTGCTGGTTCTGCTTCCCTGCCCGTGTGGTAAAGATCAGGGGCATGCAGCGAGTTGGACCCTCCCCTTCGAACTCGAAGGTAAAGAGGTCTGAGATCTCGGCGGCGCGGCGGTCGTTCCCCCGGGTCAGCATATAGTGCCCAAGCAGCAAGTCCACCAGTGTCCGCAGGTGGCTCTCGGGCGCCGTGCTGCTATGCGCCCACAGCTCACGGCAGACGCGTTAGAATTCCTGCTCCGTGTAGCCGTCGAGAAGGGCATCCGACAGCTACACGGTATTCATGGCACATCATTGGCCGGCGCCCGGATCAGCCGCTCGTCACCGCCGCCACGGTCCCCATCAGCGACGGCTCAGCGGCGCCTCGGATACCACGAAATCCACAATACCATTCCCCCAAGCTGTTCATTAATGGTAGAAATTTCAAATCCCCCCGCTCACCCTATGCACCCAAAACACACTGCTCTACGAAGAAGTTCGTTTAAAGAGCATCCTCAATGATCGCCAGAGGAGGCTTGCAGGACCCGCCGCGATTTGTACCTGGACTCCAGAAGTTCGGCAACCTCGGTATGACCATACCGAATCGCAATGTCCAAGGGCGATTGTCCAAAAAAGTCCCTCGAGGAGCAGTTTACTCCGATATCCAGAAGATGGAGGAGTGTGTGCGTTGTTGCGAGAACAGTAAAAGTATGCAAGGGGAGCTGCTGTTTCGCCTTGCTGTGCTATCCGAGTCAGGTCAAGATCGATGACTGCCGACCTGATAATGGTTAGTTCCATTTGTTGCACCTTTCAATAAGTTGATGTCGCAGATCAGTAAATACTTACGCCAGTTTCGTCTTTCCGCATCATGGCATGCCATGCAACCATAGAGTACCTGAAACACTCGAGTTCGTCCAAGAAAGGAATTCTGACCTTCGGAATAGCCATTCGCCTGAGTTTTGAAGCCAGTCTTGTGTCTCTGTGAGATTGTGAGATACGTATGGAAGAGATGAAAACCAATCGAAGATCTCATTCCTTTCTTTAGGCCCCAGACGGTCAGTCAAGGCAGACGGCTTCTGGGCTGTCCGTTGTGTTGGCCCCATGATAAAAGTAATGGCCCCCTTCATAGAAGCTGAACGCCTGGTAGCAATCATGGCATCGCTTTCGGTCTCCTCGATGTTCAATCTGGAGAGCGTCGAATTGGCAGTCTCCGACTACGCCAACAAGCTGCTGACTAGGGCTATGAGATCATACATGCGTATCGAGGTATCCTGCAAAATCTCCATACTTGCAATCTGAGCCGTCCTATCGACCTCTTTCTGCTTGGAGTCGACACGCTTGAGCACATTTCAATTTCCTTTGTCAGGTCGAACGTAGCTTTCATGAATCGTTTGCTCGTGCTGGTCGAAAAGCAGTTGTAGCATATCCCCAAACAGGTCAGAATTTCTGCGTAGAGGGACACTAGCGAAGCTTTCAGATGGTTCGTTACCTACGTGACGTGCTTCATATACACAGCCTCAAAGATGGCGCATCTTGCAATTGTGCTGGTGAGCTCCTCGACGCCATCACCAACGCGGTAGTGTCGTTGATGCTCGTCTAGAAAGTTGGGGACTTGTACTAGTGACTCAAATAGGCATACCTGAAGAAGAATCTTAATCACTGCCCAGGGTACTGGCGCGTATCCCGGGGCAAACTGGGTCGCTGCATTTCCGAGGATCTTGAACTTGTCCACGCATGTTATCATCTTCTCGAACACGTCATGAAGGATGATGATGTCTCCGCTCTTCTTTGTGATTCTCCATTAATTCTTGACGCAAAGTTCTCTCTGCTTGAGAGCCTCGTGCAAAAGCACCTCGAGAGCGTCTCGCCTGTCGATTTTCTCGGCCGAAAATAGCCTCACGAAGCTCTGGTTTGAGGGACTCGACTCCTTTCGACCAGAGGTCCTCAGACTGGCTTCTCAACCAGTCGATCTCTGCGAGTACATTTCCGTGGATGGACGGGCACATACCTGTGGATGAGCTCGGCCATCGCTCTCGACAGCGGCGAAACTCATTGCTTTGTGCGGATGCAATCGGAAAGCCGGAGAGTGTACGACAGAGCGCCACCTGCAGGCTTATTATTATCAGGTGGATGGGGTTTTTCCCGGGCTTTGTTGTCCTGCACGGGACGAATCGCAAATGCGAGAAAGAGCTTCTCTTCTATGACTGGCTCTCATCTACCGGTGATGGTTGCCTTGTTGTGCGTGGCTGGTTTTCAATGGGCAAGAGACACGCAGCCAACTTCGCGGAGGCAGCACAAAGGACCTAACGAGCTGGTGGAATTGAATGGATGGGGTTCGAGAAGAAGGAGCCATTGATGCTATCAGGTACGTAGGTATCGATATTACCTGCCCTGTGGCGTGCTATTATTCTGCACCTCCCAACGTTGGTGGGTAGGTACCTTAGTACTGGGCTGCCTAAAAGCCCAAAATCGTGTAGCCAACGACCCGATGGAATAACAACAAAAGACGCAAATCGCTCGCCAAACTATCTCCCACACTTTTAGCCTTAAGATAGCCTACGTGCCAGCCCCTCCCCAGGCATCGCAAAAACCTCCAGCCTGCATAACTCGTCAGTGCAACATTCCCCCAACCCAACCTCGCCAAGAATCAAGTACCCGAGGTTTGGCCCCAAAATCTCGGCTTTATCAGTATAGTTAGAAGGACAATAAGTCCGCACCAGTGAAGAGGTTTGCTCCAAAGGGTTTATATAGAGGTCAGCTGAAGAGCGCGGCACGTCGTATGTGTTGTACAATAGCAGTACCGAGTACTGCCAGCCTACATCGGTCCATGGGTACAAATAGAAGAGGCAGAAGCTTGTTTTTGGCTGACATCCTCGTCCTTCTCAAGGACTTGATATGTCCCTTAGCCAGCTCCCTACCCAGCTCTTGAGAGGGACTCGCTTCTTCAGCAGAATCCCACCTCGTCCTAGCTGGCGGTGGACGATTGAAAGCCCGCTACTGAGGCCCATGCCGTTACGCCAATACAAAACTCCTAGTCCTTGATATAAAGCCTTCCGCCGCCTGCAACCTCGTCGGCATCAAAGTTGTGATGTTGCAGTCACACGTTTGAGCAGCTCGTTCGAGTGAGACGCTCGAGGGCTACAAGCAGACACTTTGGTGTGGCCCCGAAGGATGACTGTGTCTTGTTTTGATCTTATTTAAACAAGACAAAGAAACGAAGTTAACGAGCCGGTTCATGTTTCTGCTCTCGTTTCCGAGCCCTCTCTTGTTGCTGGCTTGACACTCTCTAGACTTGCCTCAAATCCCACAGATGGCTTCATCTATTCCGAAGAAGCACCAGATATGGTTGGACGCCGATGGACAAACCACAATCGCTGATTTGACACTTCTCTCTGAAAAGCTATCACAAAAGGATGGGAGATCGGTTCACCAACGACTATCCCTGAATTCGGTATTCTATAACTTCGCTGATACACCGAGCGCCAACGTTTCGGGTTTTTAAAGGGGAGTGTGAACGCCGAGCTTGACGAGGGAGGTTTGGAGGTACTTCGAGAAGGTGTGAGTAAAGGTAAATTAGGCGTCTGAACGCTGAGGCGTTTATAGGAATTCATTTTTATTCTTGGCAGAACTTGGATTTCATCATGTATTCAATTTGGAGGGTGCCAGATGGAGGCTGCTCTTTGATCACGCAGCCAGCAGTTTACACAGCGTTGAGGTTCCGACGTGCTTCTTGCAGTGATGTCACTACTACGCGAAAATTGAGATGAATAATGGAGTCTGGAGGGCAGACAGGAAAATAGTAATTCAATAAAACCCAGATTATTTATTGACATATTGTGCTCTATTCAACGAAGTGCTCAAAGTGTTAGCTATCTTACCTGGGTAGTAGGTACTGTTGGATGCGAGCGAAGGTCCAAGTCATCCGCAATACGATCACCGCCCACGCCTGCGGGTAAGACGACGTCACCAGCATAATGTTTCATCCATTGAGTGACATACTGAAACACATGTGAGTTCACACCTAGCTTAATTGTAGGAGAGAAGACTTTAATTCATGCACGAAGTCGCACAAGACACGGAGGCAAGATTGGGGTTAAGATGATCACGGAGTTAACATCAGTAATTGCCGGTCCGATTTGAAGAAGTAACAGCCGTCGCCAAGGTGCTTAAATAGGCCCTATGTGGCGCTGTCACCCTTGAACGATTTCATCCCATCTCAACCAATCTTTTCAATATTCCCTCAACTTCCCCTCATCACGAAATTGGCGTCTCTATCCCCAGTCACCATGGCGCAGCAACACCGAGCAGCCGTGCTCCCGCACAAGGGAGGGCCTTTGAAGATCACATATCGATCTACGCCTGAGCCAGGCTCCAACGAAATCCTCATCCAAGTCAAAGCCGTGGCCTTGAACCCAGTCGACTACGCCCAGCGCGACTTTGGCATGCCGCCAGTCCCTAGCTACCCAGCCGTCGTCGGATCAGACGTGGCTGGCTTGGTTGCCAAGGTGGGCTCTGGCGTCTCGAATATGCTTCAGCCCGGATCTCGAGTCATTGCGTTTGCCTCGTCCTTCTATCAAGGCGGCTCTCCGGATTATGGCGCTTGTCAAGAATATGTGCTCGCTCAGGCGGAGGGAGTCACTCTGCTCCCGGATGCCCTCTCCTTTGAACAGGGGGCCATTTTCCCCTTGGCTGTCTTGACCGCGCTGTCTGGTTGGAAAACAATTGGAATTCCCATTGACTCCAAGTTCACACCCGAGGAAAAGCAGGCAGTTCTCATCTGGGGCGGCGCCAGCAGTGTTGGCACCTTTGCCGTCCAATCCGCAAAGATACTGGGCCTCACCGTCTATGCCACGGCCAGCACCAAGAACCACAAGTATCTCAAGTCTCTTGGGGCAGACGCAGTTTTCGACTACAATGCGGCCGACGTGGTCTCTAAGGTTGTGTCTCATGTCGGTCAGGATGGCGTCACTCTGCAGATGGCTTACTGTGCCGCTGAGGGGTCTCTGCAACCGACCTTGGATGTGCTCGAGAAAACAAAGGGGAATGCCGTCGCCAAGGTCGCTTACGCCCCTCCTTTGCATCCAGGAGCCCCGACTCTCGAGGGAGTTGATATCAAATTTATTATGTCACCCCGGGACCCGGTTGAGAGAAACAACCACATCTACAAGTGCTTCAATGTCTGGCTTCGCAAAGGGCTCGATTCGGCCACGGTTGTTCCCAGCCCTCGGATCCAAGTTGAGACAGGCGGCCTGGAAGGATTGAACAAGGCGCTGGATTTGTTGAAGGCAGGCGTCAGTGCCACCAAATTAGTAGTCACCATCTGACGGAGATAGTTCATTGTCTCATGCCTATGCAGATTGCATGTAGCCTCAAACAAATTGGAGATTTGTCCTAGTTTGTTTATTAAGCTAGTTAGCAGGTTTCCCCAGATATTTAAGCATGTATCAAGATCGCAGTACTTCCTACTCCATCTCAACACACGAGCTCTAGAGTTCTACGACTAATTCATGTCTAAAGAAAGGACAATGGAACATTCTCGCTTGACGGTTGAGGGCCCAACAAAGGTGTGTTCTGAGTATCCTCACTGTGATCTTCCGGCTTCTCCTGGCTTGGCACCGGCATCGCAACGGTTCCCGCCCGGGACACTTGGAGTTGGCCGTGTATTCTTGCTTCCGTTCCTTCTTCACTGCCGACTGCATTTCAAGGTCAGTAATAAGAGCTAACATTGGAAGACGAGATGGTGACGTACCCACGAGAAAAGTGACGAAGCTTGTAACGACGGGGATCCAGATGGCCGTGGCGGCAAGCTGTCCGAAACCCCAAGAATGCACGCCGCCGTTAATTTGTTCAATCATTTTGAATGCTTTCCCCACGTCGACCGTGAAGATGAGTAACAGGGCTACACCCAGAAGCTCAGCTGCCAACAGAATGAAGGTAAATATTCGACTGCAGAGTTGGAGAATCTGGAGGCCTTTAGAACGGCGCGTCCGGCCTGTGGCCGTGCCGTTTCTCGAGTCGAAATACCACCCGAGAAAAGCGATGCACTCTTCAAGGAGCACAATGGCCGAGAGCAAGTGCACAGCAGGAGCCAATGCCGTCGTAAGCTTGAAGACCTGCTGCGACTTATCCGGCCCTTGCAGCTGCGACCCCAAGCAATACGACATGGGCCCCGGATTGTTCCCGCAGTCCTCCACGGCGGCATTGTCCCTCAAATTCTTTATAAACTTCTGAGGATTTGCCCACGATCCGTGGTCCCTGGTGCCATGCGCGACAATCAGCAACAGCCAGCTGGCCACCATGGGGACCATGGAGATGGCCCTCAAGGTCCCGCCCTTGCCGACTCGCTGGCGGCACGGCTGCAGGAAGACGACGGAACACGTGCCCACGACCAGCAGGCCAAAGGCGATGTCGCGGTTCATCGTGTAGGAAAAGACGGACGTCACGTTGGCCAGGCCCAGGTCACCCGCGCCGCCAAACGCGCACAGGAAGATGACGGCAATGGTCAGGCCAAAGGCCGTCTGCGCGTCTTGCAGGTCCGACACGGCTGAGTGCACGGCGACGGCAAAGTTGCCCGCGGGCTCCAGGTCAAGAGTGTCCGGTGGTGCCAGCTCTGTTCCTTCCGGAGGTCCCGGACGCTTCGAGGCGCTGCCGTTGTCGCGCAGTTCTCGGACGGCGGACCGGAGGCGTGTCCAGGGCTGGTACGTGGACCAGAAGAAGGCGGCGAAGAGGAGCACGAGGGCAATCTGGATAACGTAGGAGACGAGGATGCCCGGTCCGGCAATGTCCGAGTCGATGCCCAGGCCAGCGTCCTGGCAGTACGGCCGGTCGATGACGGCCGCAAAGTCTGCAATGTTGGTCGCGTCAATGGGATCGCACCGGAACCTCTGAAGACCCGGCGTGCAGCTGCCGTACTTGGAGTCGGAGCAGGATTGCCAAAAACATTGCCGCACGCCGGCGAAGACGTGCAGTCCGTCAAAAGCGTCGAGCGAGCCGCCCAGGTGGAAGATGTCGTCCATGGCCTTCAGGTTATCCGGATCGACCGTCTTGTTTCCCCCAACCACCTCCATGGTCACCGTCGCCAGAGCCATACAGTTCCAGACGTTCTCGGGAGAACTGAACATGGCCGTGGCGTTGCCGCAGGTACGCGTGCAGTTTGGCGTCGTCCAGCTATCCGTGGTGCATCCCGCCGTGTGAAGCCGAATCCACTCCCCGTTGGCGTTGAGGACGCTTCCGACTCTGTTGAAGAAGGCTTCGTGCCATGCTTGCCATAAAACGGGAGTTGCGTAGGTGTAGTTGTACTCGCTAATGGTTCGAAACCTGAAGTCATACTGAGACATGATGAGGATGGTAGGGACGAAAACATTGGAAAGAAGTTGTCGAGTTGCTTCATTGAATATGAGCGCAACGTGGAGTGGCGACGAGTCTGCACGACATAATTAAAACCCCGGTCAAAGCAGTTGGAAAAGAAGCATCTTGGCTGGCTGGCGCTTATTTCACGCACTCGAGCAAGGGTCAGGCCCGCGTACCAAGTGAATCCTATTGGAGTGGTAACCCGCGTCGAGACAAGAGGAGCTTCAGCTCCGACTTTCGACGATCAGAACTCGTTTTGAGGGCTAGCATTAGGTGTCGCTAATGCCTAGTGCGGCGCTGCCGCGGGGAACATTCCGCAATCTGATTGGTGTAGGAGCTGAAACTGGAACCAACTTGCTCAACCGATGCCGGTTGAGCCGTGCCGTGCCGTGATTCCCGTGGAGTTGCATAGTCTATTTTCCCAGAGGGAACATGGTTGTCACCGATCAGGAATAAAGAGGAATAAAGATAGACCGCAAAGCGAACAGGGAACCTAGACTGAACGATCATGGACAGATCTTCATACACATCTACGTAGACCAGAATTTCTATTATTTCTGAGTTCAGCCAGTATTCAAGTAACACATGGTCAATAGTAGCTCAATATTCCCCAGTTATCAATTCGAGTGACAATCTTCATACTTTATTATCTCCAGTCAACCACATCCACCATTCCAAGACCCAACAATACAACTTCCTCCGGCATACTCAAGTATCCGCTTGATTGATCTCCCATTCTCTACTCAGGAGTTGATCTTCTTCATCTCTCCAGTCTTGATGTCGAAAAGGAACCCCTTAGCGCCCTTCTTCAAGTCCTCCCTGATGAACGGCGTCTTTCGAACCCATTCGAGATCATTCTTCACACTGGCCTCGAGGCTATTTGGATCGCGTTAGCAATGGTAAAGAGTCTAGAACGAATCAGAAGCGGGGGTTTGCTTACTCGGAAATCTCGCCAAAGTCCATCTTGTCAAGCTCATCCCAGTGGTCCTTGTCCACAAAGGTCTTCATGCTGGTGCGGACTCCCTCGTCGTTAACGTGTGTGGTGCCACAATCAGTATGGTGAATGATGGCAATCTCGTCAATCTTGAAAAGAGTATCCAGGAGGTTGATGTCCTGGAGAGCCTTGCGGACATGCCCTCCCGCATTGCGAGAGACGATTACTTCTGTGGGAGGGGTCAGCTTGATCCAGACATGGTCAATCCATTGACGCTCACCTCCGTGGTCAAGATTGAAGAATTTCTCAGGGACACAGCGAGGGTCAATGCAGGTAACTTGAGATTGGTCAGTTTTTAGGAACAGATGCGTAGATAGCCAAGACGACGCAGAGCACAGAGTCCGGATGTACTTACCGATAATGGTACGGGGAGGAGGGGCTCCAGATTCGCGCAACTCGCTCAGGTGAGGAAGGGGCACATGCTCAATGGCGCTGCAGGAGTTAACAGGATTTTGGCTTCAGTGGGTGGCGGAACTGACTTGTGCCTCTTGAGAAGCTCTTCAATGTTTGGGCGAGGTTCCATCGTTTCTGAGTGGGTTAGGTAGTGGATGCCTTGGTGTGCTTGGAAGCTGTGTAAGAGTGCGAGTCGAGACTTGGTGGTGAATTGGAGTGATGAAGTTGACTTTGAACAGTGATGTCGACATCTTTTATAGATATCTTCGAGAGTAATTAGAAATGGTTTCCATGCCTATTCCGCACCTTCATTTCTATTCTCGATTTTACATCTTTCCGTCAGCGACAGTCCGGCCATGCATCCTGTGATTGTGGCTTGAAGTGCGTCCAGGGGACTGGCATCCTAAACAGGAAATTTAATTCCCGGGCAAGAACCGCAGCCCGTTGATTGATCGCTTTTTCCCTCATCTTCACACTTGATACAGCGCCATTTCGAGCCACTGATTAGTGATACTGATAACGACTGAAATCAAGCCACGCACGAGGGTGTGAGGCGCCTCTCGTTGGTAACAGCCAGACCTTTTCGAGTTCGTGGTGCCCTGGCCTAGGCGATTACTCATCTGAGGGGGCTGTATCATAATCGTACCGGCTCTTCCGGCTGAGTTCATTTTTCGGACAACCCCGCGAAGCAGATCAAGATTGAGATCAGTCAACAAGCCGAGAATGCCCAAAAGGGATATCAGTAACCTGGCTCTCTGACGAATTCCAACGGCGGCTGCAGGTTGCACCACAGCAATTGCTCATTCCCGTTGAACATACCCCAGTCTAGGAAGTTATCGGGCAAATGGCCTTTTCGTTCGTCAACTATGACGGCCCAACGCTCCCCGAGGATCCGAACGTGCGCAAGCTTATTCGGCGACAAGCCATGAGAGACGTGGCTTCGGACAGGAAATCACGGGGAGGTTATGGGCAGTCTAACCTCAGGCAATACCCGGTATTCTTGACGAATGAGCATATGGAAGGCGAGCAAGATTCTTCCTCACTGCCTGAATCTTGGTTAGACTCGGAGCAAGACGCGACGAAGCGCCCACGGCGAAAACGAGCCTCAGCACATGCACCCTCACGCACTCACGCGCTTGCAGTGCCCTTCTCAATCGCGTATCCCGACATCGCCACCACGGAAAAGTTCGCCCTCTTGCTCAACCTCGCCCCATTGACAGGGCTGCGCCTGGGCATCGCCCAGATTTCGTCCCCAAAGTACGATCTCGTTTCCCCGGCGAATCCCTTTCCTACCTCGAATGTAGGAAGCTCCAAGTTGGCGCACTTCATCACAAACCATTATGCAGAAACGCCTACATTGCGATATGCTACCGACTGTGTCATCGCGAAGTTACGACAGACGTTTCGATGCCAAGGTCGTGCATCCAAACATGAGGAAGAGACTGTCTTGCGGAGTTACACTAAGGCGTTGAAGGCTCTCCAGGCCGCTTTGGGGGATGAAACGCAGAGAATGACGCCGGAAACATTGTGCTCGACGGAGTTGCTGGCTCTTTTTGAAGTACAAATACCCTTTCCAATTCCTTCAAGGACTTCGGATAACTAATCCATTGTTTAGTTACTTGATGATGACATTCATCCTCATTCGTGGATTCACCACGCTGGCGGCGCTGCCCAACTGATACAAATCCGGGGCATCGATAGATTCAACACGGAGTCGGAAATGGCCCTTTTCATGGCCCATATTGGCCCAACTGTTAGTCGCATCGGGCCTAGTCTTGTTTTTGTGTTAACCCGCTCTTGCAGGTGATGGATGCTTTTTTAGGCAACAAATCATGTTTCTTAGAGGAGGAAAACTGGAAGAAACTAATGCTCTCGGTTATCCGCAGCGAGGGCTCATTAATCCAACAGCAGGGTCTTGCTATCGCCATGTGGTGCCATCTCGTCGAAGGGCCAAAGAGGTTCAAGGAGGTGACAGATGCAATCACGGCGCCTACGCCGCCGCCTCGAGGTGTGATTAACACCATTATCGCCCAAACTCTACTCGACAGGGAGAGCCTGGTGAACTGGATGGAACGAGCGCCGACACTCCCAGGATTTTTAGAAGAAGAGTTTGAAGTGGACGAATATGGCATCATGTTTCCACGACTGACTTTTGACAACGGTAAGGCTCGCACTCCTTGCGTCACTCAGCTCGCGTTATGGGGAACCAACATCATGTGTCGCATCCTCAAATCGCGGCTCCTGGTCGCCATGGCCCCAGTTCGGTTCCGTCTTTTGGAAGCCGAGTGCCAATACTTAGCAAGCAAGATCATGATGCTGCAGAAGACCGCAGCAGAGACTAATAGTGAAGGGCTGCTTCAGACGGTCTTTATATCTCAGAGCACTTGGATTGCGAAAGGTGTGGTCGAGACGCAGGGAATCTGGGACGAAGCGACGAGGGGGAATTGCGAGGGCATGATTGAGAAGTGGAAATTCGAGGCTTGGTGCAAGGCTATTGGAAGGAAGTTCTGCTAGATGCATGCCTTAACTAGAGCTTTCCATGAAGAACCAATCCCATCTTAATTCCCCCCCTCTCCACCAAGTCGATCATCGGGACCTTCCTGGGGATATTCCTTTCCTCCCTTCAAATGATCAGTCACGCCGGGAATGGCATTTTCCATCCAGAATTGCGTCCCGTTCGGTCTCGCCAACGACTCGCCAACCTTGCAGTCCTCGGTTTGAATCAACCACTTCTCATCCAGGGTTCCCAGAAAAACGTCCAACGTGCGCTCATCGTCTTCAGACCTCCAGATCAGTGAAGTGCCGCATCGCCGGCAGAATCCTCGGAAACGCCGAGGAGATGATTCGTACTCCTCGTATGTCTCATAAATGCGAAGTTGCGGCCGAAGGCTTCCCGCGGATACGACGAGGAATTGAGCAATTAAAGAGGAGGTCCATTTCCGACACATTGTGCCTGCAATAGTAAGCATTGGGTAACGAGGCATATGAAAACAATTTATCCGACATAGGGGGTCAATACGTACACTGGCACGTCGAGGACTGTAGGCATAATTTAGTGAGATTGCCATATATCGATGTAGATCTCGCTGGACTGACTTACCACTGGAGGCCACGGAGACTGTTCCGACGAGGATATGGAATAACGAATTGTACCGCAAAGGCACCCGCCTGAGATTTCGGTGGGAAATCCCATGTTTTCAAAACGTCAAAATTGGAGAATATCGTTGAATTTGAACTGCTAAGAAAGCTCCTCAAGCGACACAGTCGAATGGTTGCGAGAGCCAAGGGGCGAGTTGATAAGCAAGCAAGATAGTTCGGCTTCGGAGGCTAAAACATCGGAACTAAGAATGGGGTCGGGTTTCGGGAAACCCCAAAATCACTCGGCTTCGGTTGCATGACCAACCAACGGTGTAGGTTAGGGTAGTTACGCAGTGTTGGACGAAGTCAAAACATACCTCCACTTGGTTATATTTTCACTCTTAATTGCGGTCTTTCTTATCGTTACCCTTTTCGCTGGAACCTAATAGAACCTTCCCATTCTGAAACCCTATCCTATCTTATTATATACCTAAGTTAGTCACTTCCAAGCGAGTTGGCAACTTCCTTAATTGAGTACTGTCCCGATGACCGTTACAACTGCATACCTACCTTTGGTGTGACTACATGACGATGTGAGGTTGGGACCGTCTATACTTCCTTTCAACCGGATTCATTCCTCCTTTGTTTACCGGAGTTCTATGTTATGTAGTAATTATCAACCTTTTGGTTAGACAAGCATAGAATGGTACCCGGCAAAGAACCAGAGGGACAGAATAACCTAACTAGAGAATATGCCATTCTAGCCTCGGCGGCAAGAAATGGAGCAGTGACCGAGGAAAGGCGGAATACCTGTACGTGTAACCTAATTTGTAGAAGTGTAATACTAATGATGCGGAAAAGGGACAGCGTAGTCAGGGAATAGAATGAGACGATGGGTATTAAGTGGGTAGGATAGCAGTGGCATGCAGCTTCAAAGGTCTATGCTACTTGCGTGTTTCCAGTCGCCATGTTCCACATCTCTACTGGATTGAAAGCTCTACTTGGCCCATATAAGTAGGATATCCTAGTAACTCTTTCAACGCAGGAAATATCCAGTCTAAGCTACTACAGTATGAGATCCAATACATTCTCTTCTAGATTACAAGTAAGAGCAAATTTCCTAATGGAATAAAGAAAATTCCAAGGCCAGAACACTCGCGACAACGAATGATATGTTATTACCTCTTTGTTCTCTGGAGCACCGCCCCAGCCCGTCATGCGTCGGAAGTAATTGATGTTCAATATAGGTAGTCGTTGAGTTTCAGCGGTCGAATGAAGGCTCCTTGCTCACGAGAAGAGAATTTGGGGTATGGGATACTATAACAAATAGACTGGCTTAAAATATTAAGTTATATTCCTAAGAGAGTCATCAGGTGGCCTGAGGATGCACCTATTCACGACCACGTCAAGCCGGCAATCCGGCACACTCACTCTCGGAAGGCCGCAAATCTCTACCCAGCAGTAAATCCTCCGTGTCCGCAAACACCGACTTTTATAGGCTGGTCCGTAATTCAGCAGCCGACGGGTACATCCCTGCTTAGATTATAAGCGCCGATGAACGGTTCAGACGGCCCAGGTTACACCCGTCATCTGATGAGATTTGGTGAACACATTTGCCTGAATAATGTCCGACGTCGATTGTGGCCAGAGCTCCATGCCGAAGAGAAGAGCACAGGCTCAAGCAGGCTTTTATGCAGGCTGTGCTAGCGAGTTGAAACAGACCATGGACCCGGTCTCCGTTTTGTTGGCTGTGAACAACCCAGAGGTGTTTCTAAAATTACGTCGATGCAAACATGCGGATACCGTCGCGCGTTGGTGCAACACGAGGTTGGGACGGTTGGCAGACAATTTTCACTCTTGGGCGACGATTCTGTCGGGGAATAGAGTGAACGTCGACGTGTGGCATGTCTTTCTCATATATTATATACTTCTAGTCTCATGAAGCCGAAACTTTAGTCTCGATCCTTCAACACACATCAACTCAGCCTGGTCCATCAAATCCCCTTTCATTGTTTCATCATCGGATTCTCTCCACCCTTGTGGCAATTCAACTCTCAAATCTGGGCCCACCTCGCATCCTTCAAGCGACGATCGACTTCGTCTTCCCTTAAGACTCGTCCTATTTCCGCTGGAGGATCTTGACCTTTTGAGTTTTCAACCATTCCTCGACACGGTCAGCAAGTCCCACCAACAAGCTCAAAATCGCCAAAATGCTTGGATACATCCCCCTCCTCGCGCTCGCCGGAGCTGCATCCGCCACGACTTCATTGCATACCACCACAGCCGCACCACTGACGACGGCCAGCGCGCAGACGACTCTAAATGTAACATTTATTGCCATTAGCTTCTCAACGCTCGACGCCTCTATCGTCGGCAAGGACGACTCGGCAACGACTATGCTGCTCAAGTGCCATGCGAATGCCACGGCGACGGAGGACTGCGGGCTTCCTCAAAACACTCTACTCTTTACCAGCGCTCCTGATACTATGGCCTATACCTGGTCGACTACCCTATCAGGGAAACATGCGGCTGCGTAAGTATGATGCACATTTCCCGCGCGATCAATAACTAACGAGCCGTTTGTAGCACGGAGAGGACCTACAAGATCGACTGCAGCTTGTACAGCAAAAACGACACGGCCTGGTGCACCGGACAGTCAACGGCGTACGTGCAGGGTACTTCTACGACAAAGACGGAAACGTGGAAGACCAAGCAATGGATGGAGGGTTTCTTGACCAACACGGCCAAGGTGCTCGTTACCGCAGGAGCCGACAAGCTCAACGCCGCCGAAGCCACGACGACGACGGCAAAGAGTTCCGAAGCCACCGCCGCCTCGGCATCTGCGTCGGGTATCGAGTCAACCTCTACCTCGACCAATAGCGACAACGCTGCAGGCCCGGCCGTGACGCAGCACGTGGCAGTTGCTGGTGTCGCTGCGCTGTTGGGAGGAGCTGCTCTCATTCTTTAGAAGATGAGACGAACATGGACGTGGAATTTTGATACCCAAGAATGAGAAAGCGTGGCCGTGGGAATTTGAGCTGGGAAACCCCGCTGAGATGGGAGGGACTGGATGTACTTTTATGCGGAGGCATGGACATTAGACATCTTTATTAGCGAAATTCAAACTTGTGACATATTCCGGAGCAACGATGTTGCGCCTCTTGTCTCATAGACTCTCACCGTTCACGGATGGCGGTAAGTGCACCGAAGCCAAGTCGTCTACCCTCCTCATCCCACATCTGCTCGTCACTTGGGACTGGCATTCTGTAGGAATGGATTTGTCGTCTCTTTTCCTATTATCATGTAAATTATTTGTAGTTATACAAAATAGTATCGCCACCACAATAAATAATTAATGTGTTCTGAATGTGAGCCAACCCTTTCCATAGCTCGGCTCATCCGGGGTATCGTCCGTCCGTCCGTCCCTCTTCAATTCTTCCGTTGGTGTACATGTTCGATGGCTTATGCATAAGAGGCAATGCTCCTCCTTCGGGGGAATGACATGACCTTTGATAGTGGCTTGAGGTGTATTTCGTCGCCGGTGAATGTTCCCCGCCGCGAACCTGCTATCGATCGTTGGCTGTCCACGTTGGTTGAGTCATCGGTTCCAAGTGTCGTGGTGTTGAAGGTGCCCTCGGATATGATGCCGCAGCTCTTGTTCCGAGCAATCTTTCCAATGAGATCGGCCATGGACATTTCGATGTTGAGTTTTACGATATACGCGAGGGGATGGAATTGCATGTAGCTAAGCTCGAGGATCAGTCGCTGGTCAGGATGGGGAGAAATGAGTTGGGTTGACATACACAAAGGTGTTCTTCAGACTCATCATGGATATGATGAGAACATCCATGCTAAGGGAGAAGCCGATGATGAACATATTGAAATGGACAAGCTTCTTGTACTTGGTCAGGCCGTGGACGACAAGATTGACCCGGACAATGTGGATGAAGTAGAAGTTGAGACAGCCGTCGACGATGAGGTAGATGACCTTTTCGCATCGGTCCCACCAACTGTTGATCCAGATGTACCGCTCCGATATCTGAAGGCGGGCAGGTATCCAGATGCAGTAGACAGAGATGTTGACAGCCGTGATTATGGTTGCGATGCCGACTTTGAGACGGTACGCCTTTTTCTGGTCTGTGAGAAGAATCGAGCATCTGTTGACGATGATTTGCAAGAGGAATTGCACCTGGGGCGTCCTGTTATTCGAGGTTGATCGAGAATTAAACGAGCTGTGATGCGTACCTGAAGCGCCCATGTAGTCACTGCGAAAAATATTAGTAAATGAGAAACCAACAGCATGTGAGATGGGAAGCCATACCAATGGTAAAATAAAATGCAAAACTGAGATTCCACCATGTCAGCACGCCGTCTTCAAATTGGCAAAAACGTGCAGGAACCTGCAGGGTACTAACCTCGGCGGGATGATGTATCGCAAATGCAAAAAGCAAATGATGGCAAAGATGAGACAAACAAGAATCTCCAGCCAGATCATCCAGACGTAGGTGCTGCGAAACACGGCTCTGCCGCGGCGGTTGAAGATTGAGGCGCTCTGCCTCAGGGCCGT
Source organism: Thelonectria discophora (assembly GCA_911649645.1). Lineage (NCBI taxonomy): Eukaryota > Fungi > Ascomycota > Sordariomycetes > Hypocreales > Nectriaceae > Thelonectria > Thelonectria discophora. Next base: position 1,654,260 of record CAJVRK010000008.1, on the reverse strand, counting down.
CCATGTCGTCAGCCAGCCGAAGCCGATGGTGAACCCCCAGGCAATCGAGGCGATGATGAGATCATGTTCGGTCACTTCCAAGGGTTTATAGTGAGGGGACAACAGAGTAATCATCGAAGAGGGAGGGAGATCGGCGAGGTTCACATAGTGTTGGCAAAGGGAGACTCGAAGTGTTTTGTCGCATGCAACAGGTCCGCGGCAAGGATGAAGGATGATGTATCTTGGAAGCGTGGCGAAGGGGGACAGAGAAGCAGGAACGAGCAGCAACTTAACTATTACTTAATGCTGAAGCGACTCGAGCGTGCGGTGACGGCGGGCTAACAGTTTAGTCAGGTAGCCCTAATGGCAGCTAAAGACCCATGATCCGCGGAACGCTGGGGAAGGTTATTTGGGCGGTAACGAGGCGATCGCAGCTGGACGCAACGGCGCATTCGGAAAGCACCTAGCGGTGAAGTTGGGGGAGCGTCGTCTCGACTCGAGCTGGCATGTTCCCTGCGTTGCCTGCCCACGGGGGAGGGTTTATCCCCCATGACCGCGTCGAGATGGTGGTTAGCCGGACTACTCCAGGTTTTGCTTTTGCCGTGGCCGCAACTGAGACACGGCTGAGGGCGAGAAAGAAGGGGAAGGGCCCTTCTCGACCCGGCCTGGACATGGCGGCCACGAGTCACGCTGTTCCGCCACAACTTCGTCTCACCCATGCAGATTCTTCTCTTTTCGCGACCGGCAACCCGTGACGATTACCACCCTCCTTGTCATCGTCCTGAAAACACCGAGGGGACTTGACACCTAGTGGCTTCGCTAACGCCATGGAGCTACGATGGCGTGCGGGGTAAACGAGATGGCTTGCCGGGGTGAGTGGGAGTGTGGGTGAGGGTGGATGAGGGAGAACCCGATGGGTTGGGCGAGACCAACGGGTGCTGACCCGTGCCGTGGCAGCCGTGCAGTCTGGGTGTTTGCGCTTTCTTTGTTCGAAAGGCCTTGAGCCTCAGGAGAGAAGGAGACGGAGGCGGCAAGGTGAACGGACGCATGTGCACGCCCGGGGAAGCACGGAGATGTTGCATTGCGGCGCGCCTCTAGACTCCGTGAAGCGTCATTGAGGCATCCAACTCGGTGGCGGGAAGGGCGGAGCAGCACCTTCAGGACAAGGTCTAGCTGCGCGGCTTTTTCGCATGCGTCTGGCCTTTTCTCTCTCATCCTCTCTCGGACTTGGAAGGGGCCGACTGGACAGGCAGGCAACATACCGGTCCTGCAGGGCCCTTGCTTCCGATTCCAGGCCTGGCAAGGCTTGGAATTGTCGCTGATCTCCTCAAACGCAATCGGGCATGCTCCCTCGAGCCTTGCCGGGCATCTTTCCTGATGCATGACCTATGACTTACGGCATTCCTGGCCTCGTCTTCTTCGCCCACCAGCAAAGTCACATCTCTAAAACGCTACAGATCCATGCGGGAAACGCTGGACAAAACCTTTTCCATCTTTTCCTTGCCGGACTTTTGGGCTGAGTCCTTGACCCGCGGCGCAGGATGACTTCGCTTGAGGGAAGAAAAACAAGCGACGCTAGGTCTTAGAGATAATTTCATGTAGGTACCGACTAATAACGCCACATTTCCCAAGGCAAATCCCAGGGAACGAAACAAAGGTCCTGCAAGGAGGAGGAGGAGGGAAGAGGGGGGGGGGCCAGCACAAGAATTTTTAGAAGCTGTGGCGGCCCCCTTCTCGAAACCTCAGCTTTTCTCGGCGGGAGGTGTCCCGACTTGGCCGAGGAGCTTCCTCTCCTTCTCCCCCTGACTCACGAGGCCCTCGACAACCTAGACGCCATTTTCGTCTTGGGTCCACGGGGATTGGAGGACGGTATTTAGCTCTCCCGCATTCTGTCTGCCCCGAGAAATTATTTGTCGGGCCAGGTTTGTCGAGACCGAAATGGTGTTATTTCGTATCCTTGCCTTCCCCAAACTAGCCCAACCCACCAGCGACATTTCTTGTCCCCTCTTGCGTCTGTGAGCGTGGCTGACTCTGCCAACATCATCACTTTTATCAATTTCCATTTGCCAAGGATAGCATATTTGAGTTTGTCGTCAAACTGTAGATAGGTCCTCTGCCAGCGTGTCAACGCTTCTGGAATGATATGCCCACGACTCAGGGAGCCTGGCTTGTGAAGCTTACCGCCATTCTAGAATTTTGGGAGAATCATGCCTCATGACTTTCGTGCCAGCCACGCGTCAGCAATATGACATTGCCGTACCACGCCAAAACCAGATACGAATATTCCATATTGAATCAGCTTCTGTTGACGAATTTCGTTTGCAGTCATGACCTCGCTATCAATATCTCAGGCTAACTCCATGTCATCCAGCTATTGCCTCCTGCTATGCAGTAGAGAAGATGGCCTATTGAAGTGCTCTTATCTTCTCTCGCAATATTACGTGGCCGAATTTCATGAGTCTTTTATCACCGCCACTGCACGAATAGCTCAAGGCCTTGCATGCATATGCAACCTTCGTCGAGTCAGAACGGAATACGTTCATATCTCACCGTTCTCGTAGCACATCTCGCACTCCTTTCTTGCTGGGCATTAATAACTTACGTAGGTATCTGCCAGGAATGCAGCGCGAATATAGGTCCTATACATGTCGATAGGTAGTATACGAATACTCGCATGGACTATTGATCGGGGAGAGCGGACCATATTGCCGGTAAAGTATTCAGACGAGCACTACGGCTTCCGGCACATCGAAACATGGTGCTGCTATTGCGACAAGGTACGCATGCGGCATGAGGCGAACGTTCCTGTTTCCAGATGACATGGACATCAAACCGCAATCTGCCAAACAGTCCGGCATGAATGCTGGCGCTGCATTCGCTCAAACTTCTATTATTCGTACCTTAATTATCATCCCCATTTCCTGGGCCCGTTTGTGCCCTCTTCACAATGTCGAATGCTTGCGATAGCCGTAGCTTGAAGCCCTTCTCAACCCCGACTGCACCATAGTCAGTTAGATGAATGATTATGTACACGAGGGTCGTTATTAAACTTACGAACAACCAAGTGAATGTATTTCGACATCACCGGCGCCCATATCAGAACCGCGACCAGCTGCCCAACGCTCCAAGTCCCCGTGTCCCCCTCTATCAAGAGGGCCACTAGCGGAACGCGAACCTCGGCCAGAGCAAAAGCTATGCAGGCCAAGCCACCAACCTCGGCAGCAAAAATTAGGATTGCGACCATTTTTGCAAGGACCCTTGTTGTGTAATCGTACACCTTTGCCGACCTTCCAAAAAGACATGCGTGCTTCTTCCGAAACCATGCCGTGGCCGTCATTCGATGACCGAACTGTTCCATCCAGAGTATACCAAGAAAGCCGAGGAACGAGTAGATGCTCGCTGCCGGCAAGGGATTCCAGTAGAGACCGAAACGCCGCTCGACGCAAAACGTCCGCAGCGAGGGATTGCCTCCGCACTCGGCCACTAGGTTTTGGTCCTTGAAGCTATCGTATACCTTGTCGGGATCGGGGTTGGCTGCCGTGTCCGCCGCCGCGCCGGCGAGGACCAAGGCGAGGGTAGCCAAGAGGAGATAGTAAACCGAGTCGAGCCGCGCGCGGCGCATTGTCACCTGGCAGAGCACGATGGGCCAGGCGCCCATGCCGGCGAGGAACTGGATGCTGTCGCGGTTCCAGAGGAGGCTCTGCCAGTTGTCGGCGCCCGTGAAGATGGCTGAGCGGGAGCTGGCCGTCAGCAGGGCGATACCGATGGCGACGATGAAGAAGCACTGCGCTTCATGGAGCTCGGCGAGAAAGGTGCTCGTGGCGTGGGCCAGGTTGGTTCGTTCCAGACGTTCGAGGCCGGATGCTCGGTAGGATAATAGGCTGGAGTCTGGTCTGCGTTTCCACAGGAGATGCCCGGAGACGGAAGTGAACCTGTTGATGAGCTTATTGGCGTTGAGTAAGAGGAAGAACAGCCAGGCATATAGAACCATAGCCGTCTGCGTGATGTAGGATATCAAGACCTGTGATGCAGTGAGCATTGGTGTGGCAAAAAATTTTGTGCAGCTTTACTCACACCAGGCCCAGCGATGTCAATGTTAATCTCACTCTCGAGGCCATAGCAAATTGATTCAAGGGCATTGTACACTTCAATCCACAGAACTTTCTCGTCCCGAATGTAGCTCGAATTAAGTGCGCTGATGGAGCACTCGCCCATGCTCTGCTCGCTACAGCTTGCTGCTGCACACTCATATGTGCTGTTGAGAACGCTCACTCCATCGAAGGTCGAAGCGTCGGTAATTCCGATCTCACGCAGAGAATTCGTGATCAAGGCGTTAGAAGATTCGTTGAGTGAGGGAAGTGTTGTTGGAGCCAAGAATAATGAGGCCAGGGTGAGGCACTGCCACAGGGTCCTCCACGAGCTGAAGAGGGTTGTTTTATCTGTGCATATCGTCGAGCAATCCGTAGCGCTGCCGTCTGCCGCTAAACATGTCTCGTAGAGAAGTGAGATGGGCTCAATATCTCGCACGCTTCCGTTATTCTCGAGGGTGGTGAACATGTTCCATGATCGCATAAGTGTTCCCCGAAGAATTGAGGCTGTATCGGGCCGCCATGTGGTGTCTCGCGTGTAGCCGTCCTTCTCTCCATTGTCGGTGAGAATATTGATTATCCCATGCGCTCTGATTGACGACATCAGGTTCTCATTCCATCGCAGAAGGGCTTTCCACTCATTGAGTGTCTATTCCGTAGTTGTGTGTTGAAAAGGAAACTCGCTCCTAAAGGGTCCGTAACGAGCGGTGGGCCGAGTTGGTCGTGGCTTCATTCAGCGTGGCGCACGAGATCAAATGGCAGGAAAAATTGAGAGTTGTCTTCTCTCAAATAATTGTCACTTGTTGAAGAGGAATGAGTATGAAACAAGGCGGAGCATTGTGGCAGTACTGCCAACAGACAGGGTCAGGGCGTGAAGGATCAGGATCGACGTGAGTGCCAAGAAATTGGAACGAGTTTTTTTTGGCTTTCATGAAGGAGCGAACGGAGCAATTAGGACTTCGCATTGTCTACAAGAATGACTCGGAGGTAAAAAATATTTAAACCTCGCAGAGTCAAAGAAAGGTTTGTTTTGGAACCCAAGCATCGCCTCTTAGTGAGAATCAGGTGTAAATCTTTGAAGCCCAATTTCATTTTAACTGAAATGGTGCTCTTGGCATTTTGACACTTTCTAAGTGGTGCAAGTGAGATATTGTACCACAATCCAGTTCTAATCTAATCTTAGAGATGGTTCTTAAGTCGTACCAGTAGAACTCGTCGGAGCCTTAGAGCCCTCAGTCTCATCAAGGACAAAGTGAGATGCTCCAGGCTGTAAGGGAGGACAAGACTCATTTGCCCCATGAAGAAAGAATTCCGTCATTCGCACTAAGATTTGAAGCCCTCATTTTATGTTTGGCGCACAGGGTGGAGTGTTGAGTGATATAAACCCACCAGGAATTTGATATCCACGGAATAGGCAATGAGGGTTTCAGCTGGTGATTGTGATAGCTCGGCCCGCAAGCCTTGCAGAGTTGAACCGAGCGGTTTCCCAGAATAATGCAGGACCGAAATGGTCAGCCTTTGATAAGGACTTGCATTTCAAGATGATTGTTGCCATCATGCCCAAAATGAATTGTGAATTCTGCAAGTCGCATGTTGTTGTAGAACTTAGTCACTTACCCCCTTGAGCTACGTGCTCTCAGATACACTTACTGGAAAGCTACAATTACCTATGAGAGAAAGAAAAGCGTTCTCTGGACTGTGTCTTAAAAAGTTTCACTTTTCCTGAGTCTGATATCGCCATGTAGTCATGTCCTCGCTCCTGCCACAATAGTTCGAGCTGTGACTCGGAAGGCAAGAATGATATGGGGAGATCTTTCGCGTAGGTACACACGGCTTTTGAAAGCGCCCTCCGTACATTACGCGAGAGGTATTTGTCCTTTTACGATAAGAATTGATTCATACTATAACCTCAGGTTAAAGGTAGCCCAACTCAAAGGTAACATGCAATTTATACAATCATCCTGCAACTCAGCTCGCAGCTGCGTCTCGGTGATCTTGCGGACTGGACCAGTATTCATGTTCCCATTTCTACTCAACATCTACCACCATAAAGGCATCCCAGAGGCCCTGATCTCTCACCCACATGGTATGTCGGATGCTATGGTCGTGTCTTTGGGCCCATATCTGGTCTTTTCCGTGACCGGTTGCACTTGCAGAGCACCTCCATCATCTCGTTTCTGCACACCCTGTTCCTCGGTACCCAAGCGGGCATGTTCACTCTTATCCTCAACCATTCCCCAAATTCTCTCCAGCCTCATATTCAGCCCGGGTAAGCTGCGCAAGACGGGCGTGAGGGCGGCGCCTCGCACCTGTGCCGACCGCGGTTCGAACGTCAAGCTCAAATATTTGACCCTGGCTAATTTCCTCTGCCTCAGCACGAAGGCTTGTCCGTCGGGCCCCATAGGGAATTCGGCGAAGCTCTGGTTGGTCATCACCGCGCGCCACACCTTGCTGCCGAGGAGGGGGATCGACCAGTCGTTCAGTATGCCTATTCGGGGCTCGCTGAAGTTTATCAGCATAAAGAAGGAAGGATACCGGTGCAAGTTTTCGCTTTCGTGGTGGAAGACAACCATGGGGCTCCCAGAGGACTGGCGGTCGTGACTCTTGACGAGCTTCTTGGCTCTATAGTCGAATTCCCAGTCCGTGTCTGGCTCTTTGACTAGACTGTATCCTGCCTTTAAAACCTGACCGATGCGCACTTCTGAGGTAACGTCCTTGGTTCTTGGTGGTTCGGTATCGACGTTGGAAATGGGAGAACCGTGAGCGTATGTAGTCTGAAGGGGAGACAGCAACTCGGTGAACAGAGAGACGTCCTCGATGCAGAGGAGTGATGGTGAGTGCAGTCTGTATAAGATACCCTCATCCTTGAGATTGATTGAAGGCTTGGAGAGGGTGAGGGCGATGGGCTTGCCCCCAATACTGCACATCAGTGGCACTACGGTGGCCGGTTCGTAAATGTACCACGTCCACTTCGAGTCACCTTGAGCAAGGCCATCCTCCTCCATGATTTCCATTCCGTCGTGGATTTGACTGACGGTGCCCGGTAGTGTCCATTCATCTGAAGAGTCATTACCATCTCCTAACCTCGCCGTGAGATTAATAGGGCGTCCTCCGTCAGATGGATTCAAGACAAGTTGCGGTGCCGATGTCGCGCTATTGCCGGAAACAACATCCCCCAACGAAGCGTTATACGTCTCCGGCTTTTCATTTCCAAGCGTTTGCAACAAAGCGGGCTGGAACTTTTCCATCAGTCGACGCGGATGGTAGTCAGTTTCTAGCGCATCGTTCATGTGTTCAGCATCGCTGGAGACAGAACCAGTACGAGAGGCGACGTGCGAAACGCTGACGAGGCCTGGAACAAGTTCATTGGTGACCAGCTTCATCCCCCTCAAAGGGCCAAGGATCGGCATTCTGATGCGGACGAGTTGTCGAACGAGTTCAAAGCCGTCCAAGTAATTTTCAGTTGTAACTTGTGATTCTTGTCCCCTTCGGATAGCCTTCTTTTCGTGATCCGCCACTATGGTCACCTCTGAGGAGTCTCTGAAGAGATCTGGTGACGAAGCGAGCAATCCTGTGAGTTGGGTGTGTGATTGCTGACTGGCTGGATATGACCACGCAAAGATGCTTTGATCGTCGGTCCGCTTCATGATCTCCTCCTGAAGCCTGAAGAAAGCCCCTTGACCCTCTCCATAGAGGAGTGGCATGTTTACGTTGAACAGGCCCAGCAAGCAGTACGCCCGATCTTCGGGCCTCGTCGTGAACCGGCCTGCCGCCCACGACATCTTCTGTGCGACACTGTACTCGCCAAAGCTGCGATCCTTCAAGGCCGCGCCGCTGATGCGCGTAATGGCGGTGATGGTCGCTTGCAGCGTTTCCTTGGTGCCAATTTCGCCCCAGTCGCGTCCAAAGAATACAATCTCGGCAGGCGCCAGCAGTTCCTGGAGAGTCCAGCCACGGGTGAACCAGCGGCTCTTGGAGAAGTTGGATGCCGCCCCGGCAGGGTTCTGCACGCTGTCGACGTCGCTCAGGTAGGCATAGCAGATGGCGCTTTCGTGGTACCAGCGGAACATGGAGTTGATGGCCTCGGAAAGCTCCGCGCTGGACGCTTTGTCGATGCAGCAGGTGTCGATCCAGGCATATCCGTAGCCTTCGGCCGCAGCGGCAGCACAACAGCCCACGATCTTATCATGGCCCTCGCTCTTGTCCGGGTCAGTTCGCCACTCATCGCCGGCCTCGAGGTCTTTGAAGGTGACTTCCTCTTTGCCCCAGGTGTGAGACAGAATGGCGTATGGCGGTGCTCCGCCGCTGGAGAATTCCTCCACGCGGTGGTTGGTGACGTTGATGAGACGCATTAAGTCGGTGGATCGTTGGCGGGCAACTGGAGGTTCTCAGGGAAGAAATGGGCTCTTGGCGGGTGCGTGATTTAAGCCCTGCAGGGGCTGTGATACACATTGGGACAAGCCCTTATGTATTTTCGATGCAGCCAATCATGTCGTTTCGAATGTCTTGAGCAACTGCTTTCGCTTATTCGACTTTCTTCTTTCTTGTGTAACCAAGACCTTCGTTGTCTTGATAGAACTGCGCAATTTGATGACGCTTCTATAACTAAGGTAGTAGAAGGAAGTTTGACATCAGCCATAGATGATTTTAGTTGTTTCATACCATGGCCCACACGGTGCCTTAGGTGAAGACCAGGCTCATTATTCAGACGCTCGCTGTGACTCTATGAGATTAATGCATCTCTTTGCACTTGCACAGGGAGAGTCTTGGGTTGTCGTCGTGTTAGCCGCCCCTGATCCTATTCACCCGATGCCTCATGCCTTGATAATACATTCAATCCAAAGTTCGGCTTTGAGACAGTGAACTGCTCTTTATACCTCGATAACAATTTTGCGGATCGTATCGCCCAAATTCCCACCGTGATATCAGGTGAGGTGTCCTTAACTGTCGTGGTGGGCGTTCTGTCCGATTTCGCCTCACCTTCGCTTGACTTAACAATCATTGCGGGTGCCGAAAAGCTGGGCAGGGTCGAGGACGCAATAACACCCCCTGGATACGTGGTTGATGCCTCCGAAACCACCGAAGCGGAGATAGCGGTGACACCAACAGCGCGAGTTATCCAGAGCACGCTGGTAGAAACGCCTGGCTCTCATGTAGACAATGCTAGTTTGTTCACAACTCTGTCAACCCCCTCGGTGACCGGTTTGCAGTCCACCCCAACTGTTGAAATGCTGCAGGGCCGGCGGCTACGTTCCAGGTTCTCTTGGCTGGCTCTGCTGCCGTGTTTGTAGAGCAGCGTCAATTCTTTAAAATGTCTCGGTATAGGTAGCTTACTACACAGTAAGCAGTCAAACTTCATATTCGCGGATCACGGAGAAGTAAAGTGTACCTTGTCCGGACGTTGCATTCTTGAGTTCGCCTAGCTGCTTGAACTTTTCGTGGTCGACTAGAAACGTCGCAACTATTTCCCATTCCCTCTCGCTATGCCGACCCAAAGAGCTTTTACTCCTCCTTGCGCCTGCTGCTAAGCTTATCCCATCCCAGTCCTAAGGTAGTGGAGAGTGCACCAGCACCCTCCCAGAGTGATGCAGTGTACCAGCCCTGCGCCCAGAAGACAGTGGTCGTAAGAAGTCTCATCGGAACAGTCCACTTGAAGAATGTGACATTATCTTGGTAAGCCGCCAACGTGTAGTATATCCCCATAGCTATAGCCGCTAGGGCGTTGCCTCTTGCGGCGGGGAGAGCGGCGGGGGGCAGATCGAGAATCTTGAGTGACGGACTCGGATCGCATAGGGTGAAAATGCCAGCCGCAAAGGAACTGAAACCGAAGGCGGCAATTGTGATGCGAGCTGCAGTCGGCATAATGTCGAAACTTGAAAGCTGAAACAGGACTGCGCAGTGTGGTGCTGGTGTCAAGCAACGAAGATATTCGTCAAACGTGCTTGTAAGTTTTTGGAGTGTGAAGCGTTGGACCGGTTTTTGCGATGGCTGTGTACGAATATTAATGTCTTGAGTGAAGGTATGGAGGGAGAGAGGGAACTCAGGGGTTCCGCTACGCCGGAGGAACGTTGCCGGTTTAGCATGGCTACTCCATTCTTGTGCAAGACCCCGATAGGAGCTGGCAAATCAGGCCATTACACATTTTGTAGGTAATGTGAGTTCGGAACATAAATAACCTGGTCAAAGACATGAGAACGAGCACAGTTCTAGTGAGAAAAAATGACTCGTGCTGTATTGGCAGGATCCAGTAGCGCCAAAGATGTACCTGGGTAGTTTATCATCGTGGGTACTCGGTTATCTCTGAGTCTTGAGCATGCCTTTAAGTGGGAGAGCCACTTGTCCCAAAGAAAGTGAAGGACACCCAGATATACGGATAGAAGTTCAATAATTACTCTGCTCCTATGTAACTATAAACTATACCAAACACCGGTTTTCTTGTGATGCGGTCGTATTTGGGATGGATAAGTCCTGGCAGTACTATACGGATACTACTATCATGCATGATAAGCGAGCGCGCACTACAAGCGAGCGCGCACTTTTCCACTTAACTGCCTCATCTTGTCTTTTAATGTCATTTTCTCAACTACACATCATGTCATCCTCAGTAAAGGAGGCAAATATTAATCTTGCCCTTTAAGCCCTTCGGAAAGACCTTCAATTAACTCTCCTTCGCGCTTCAAAGATCTATAATGTCTCCCGCAGCACCCTGGGACGCCGACGTGACGGCATTCCTGCCCGACGCGATACCATGCCTAATTCGCGGATGCTATCCAATCTAAAGGAACAGACTCTTCTTGAGTATATCCTTGACCTAGATTCGCGAGGGTTTCCCCCGCGATTGCGTGGTGTTGAAGAAACGGCCAACCGACTGCTCGCCGACCGCGACGCGTCACCTGTTGGCAAGCGCTGGGCTTCCAACTTCGTCAGGCGACAACCAGACATCAACACGCGTTTTTTTTTTATAAATACGACTATCAGAGAGCTAAATTCAAAGATCTGACTATCATCCGCACTTGGCTCAGGCTCGTGGAGAACACAATCGCAAAATATGGCATCAGCCTAGCTGATATCTACAACTTTGACGAGACCGCCTTCATGATGGGCCTGATTGCGAGTGGAATAGTTGTCACAGGCGCAGAAAGACGCGAAAAGGCGAAATCAGTGCATCCAGGAAACGGCGAATGGGTTACAGTCATCCAGGCTATCAATGCGGAAGGCTGGGCGATCGCGCCGTTTATTGTGGTTGCGGGTCAATATCACCTCGCCAGCTGGTACCAAGAGAGCAACCTCCCGGGCGATTGGGCTATTGCCACGACCCAAAATGGCTGGACTAATAACAAGACGGGTCTAAAGTGGCTGAAGCACTTTGATCAGCATACGAAGAATGGATCGACTGTCCGCTATCGTCTCCTGATTATTGATGGGCATGAAAGTCACCACTCGGTCGACTTTGAGAAATATTGCGAAGACAACTATATCATCACGTTGTATATGAGACGTTGTTGTGTTTTTATTGAAGTGTGTTGATCTTGAAGGCTAGGAAAAGTGCGCGCTCGCTTGTAGTGCGCGCTCGCTTATCATGTACGTTATAGTTGTCGCAGAAAAGTTCACTTTACTACGGCCTTCCTATCCTTATCGACACAAAGTTAGGACGACCAGGGATTTTGCGATTTCATGCCTGTAGTGGGATTTCATAGTGAGAATGCACATTTGATTCTCTTGGCACGGTATTGACTGTTGTCCCAAATGACTAGGTAGAGTTAGGTACCGTGGTAATGAACATACCACTCGAGATACTATGGACATCATTCATGAATTGACTTTTACCCAGAATATTATATCTGTTAAGAAGGGAAAAGCTTTCTGAGAGATCTGGAGATGTCTGAATATGTTAGGGACCGTTTGTAGTTCCTCCAACAAAGCCAATCAAGGGCCGGCCGTTGATGGAATCCGGGTCGAGACCCGCAAAAGCATCCGAGGATTTCCTGCTCGTTCACGGCCCCACTCAATTGATCGCCTGCGATGGCACGTGAGGCCGTTGGTGGGAAGGTGCCCTGGGTCAATATTGACAGGGTATAGAGCATGAATGGGCGAAAGAAAACTCGAAAAAGAACTTAGTATAAGACGGAATGGTTTCAAAAATAGGAATTGAACCTCAACCCGTGTCCCCAGATTCTTGGCTGATGGAGAGAAGATTAGATAAAACGGAGCAAAATTAACCCGCACCCGCAACTCATCCCACTTCAATTGAGAGCGCGATAACCCCGCCATGATGGACTTTTTTTTCACCCCGCAACCGAGACTCATCAACAAGGACGACAAGCGCACTTTGCTTCGAAGCCGACGCTCAGCGTAGCAACTATTCACCATGCACCAGGTCTTGGTTGGCGATTCGTGCTTCACGGCTTCCGAGCTGCAGAAGCTCGTGCAGCGCATCAACGACCAGAGTGCCTCCAAGGTCGCAAACCTTTCCGGCTTCTGGCAATACTACGTTGAGCACGAGACCGAAGACGCAGCCGTCCTCGAGAAGGTCAAGCAGCTGCTCCGCGCAGTTGACCAGCCAGTCTCCGCAACCCCGACCGAATCCGACGGCAAGACTGTCCAGATCTTCATCACCCCTCGCAACGTTTCGCCATGGAGCTCCAAGGCCTCGAACATCGCCCTCGTTTGCGGTCTCAATACCGTCCAGCGCATCGAGCGCGGGCGAGTTCTGAACATCCAATTCGAGGGCGAATACAAGGGAGAGCAAGACCTGACTTTCCGCGACGTTATATACGACCGAATGACCGAGCTTTTGAGCACCTCGTCACCGGTTCTCGACACCATTTTCGCCCACGGTACTCGAAACCCCCTCGTCATCGTCGACATCTTCTCCGACGGACGTGGCCCGCTGGTCGCGCTCCAAGAACACAACAAGAAAGTCGGCCTCGGTCTCGATCTGCCCAACATGGAGTATCTCGTGAAGCAGTATGCTGCGCTTGGCCGACCTCCCGTATGCGTCATATCTGTTAAGCCCCACTAGTCAAAAACTAACGAGGCAATTCGCAGAACGATATCGAGTTGTTCATGTTCGCGCAGGTCAACTCTGAGCACTGCCGACACCACGTTTTCAACGCTGCCTGGACGATCGATGGCGTTAGCCAGGAGAATAGCCTTTTTGGCATGATTAAGAACACCCACAAGAAGAACCCCGACTACGTCGTGAGCGCCTACTCTGACAACGCTGCGGTGTAAGTGCGCTGCACTCCGCTGCCACCCTGCAGAGGTCTTTGCGTCCTCAATATGAAGACGCGTCCGAGGTTTAACCCAGTGCTAATAATTGATTATAGCCTCGATGGTGTCGAGGGACATTACTGGGCTCCCGATTACTCGACTGGTAGCTGGAAGTTGACCAAGGAGGTTGTCCAGCCTCTCATCAAGGTCGAGACGCACAACCACCCGACGGCTATTTCCCCTTTCCCTGGCGCCGCCACTGGTAGCGGAGGCGAAATTCGCGACGAAGGCGCTGTTGGACGAGGTTCCGCGCCCAAGGCTGGTCTCTGCGGTTTCTGGGTCTCTGATCTTCTGATCCCCGGTAACAAGCAGCCTTGGGAGGTCGACATTGGCCGACCCGCCCACTACGCCTCCAGTCTCGACATCATGCTTGAGGCTCCAATTGGTTCCGCGCGATTCAATAACGAATTTGGTCGCCCAGCCCTTACCGGAACCTTCAGGACTCTCCTCACCAATGAGGCCGAGTCCGATGCTCCCGAATACCGAGGTTACCACAAGCCCATCATGGTTAGCTATTTCCATCCCCATCCAAACAATATCGCGCTGACCGAACTCTAGATTGCTGGTGGTATCGGCAGTGTTCGACCCCAACACGCCCTCAAGGAGGAGAGCCACGTCGAGGATGGCGCCCATGTACGATCCCCTTTATTCACTACCTCCGAGAAGTCTGTTTCTATTGATGCAATTGCGGGAGTTGTCGATTGAGTTAGTGACTAACATGACCAATCCTAGGTCATCGTTCTTGGTGGTCCTGCTATGCTCATCGGACTGGGTTAGTGACACCTCGACACCCCCTTTGCGACGATGCTAACTCTCAATAGGTGGTGGTGCTGCTTCTTCCAATACCGGCAACGAAGCTACTGCGGATCTTGACTTCGACAGTGTGCAGCGTGGAAACCCCGAGATGGAACGCCGCGCTCAGATGGTCATCAACACGTGTGTCGCCTTGGGACCCGAGAGCCCAATTGCATTCATCCACGATGTTGGTGCTGGTGGTCTTTCCAACGCCCTTCCAGGTCAGAATCACCGATCTTGGCACCCAACAACACCAAGGCTGTAATATTGACTCTTTGTAGAGCTTGTTAAAGATGCTGGATTTGGAGGCAAGTTTGAGCTTCGCCAGGTTGAGAGTGCCGACAACTCCATGTCTCCTCTCCAGGTATGAATGAGAGACTGCCGATAAACGAAGGGCTGCTGATATTCGGGCAGATTTGGTGCAACGAGTCTCAAGAACGATACGGTGAGTTGTCAGCCCTCCTCATTTGATGCACTTTGCTGACTCTTCCAGTTCTGCTGGTTAACCGCGATGGCCTGAACCGCTTCACAAGCATCTGCCGTCGTGAACGCTGTGGCTTCTCAGTCGTCGGAAATGCCATTTCGAAGGACGAGAATGGAGTCACCAAGCTCGTGCTCACTGACCGCGAGCCTACGGTGCAGCCCGCCATCGACCCCATCAACCTCCCCATGGACGTTCTGTTCCCCCCTGGACGCAGAATCTCCAAGGACGTCCAGAAGGTCCAGAAGGCCCTCCGTCCCTTCGATGCCGCGAAGAGTCTCACAGAGCAATTCAACACCTCCGCCCTCCCCGAGATGGTCGCGAAGGCTACAGAGCTTGTTTTCAAGCTACCCTCAGTCGGATCCAAGAATTTCCTCATCACCATCGGAGACCGTACTGTCGGCGGTTTGTCGGTCCGAGACCAGCTTGTCGGCCCTTGGCAAACGCCCGTTGCCGACGTTGCCGTTACCTTGACGAGCTTCAGTATCGACGAGAAGTCTCACCGCGGTGAGGCTATGGCCATGTAAGTACCTCGACCATTACACAGCATAGCTACTAACCACCTGTCAGGGGAGAGAAGCCAACTCTTGCTCTCATTTCCGCCGCTGCCTCCGCCCGAATGGCTGTCGCTGAGAGTTTGATGAACCTCGGTGCTGCCGATATCAAGCCTGGCAAGGTGAACGGTGATCTCACCCGCGTGAAGCTCTCGGCCAACTGGATGGCCGCCGTTGGTCACCCTGGAGAGGGCGCGGCCCTTTACGAAGCTGTCGAAGCCATTGGAATGGAGCTTTGCCCTCAGCTCGGTGTCTCTATCCCTGTTGGCAAGGACTCGCTGTCCATGAAAGCTTCATGGAAGGACAAGGAGACTTCGGAGTCCAGGACAGTCACGGCTCCTGTTTCTCTCGTCATCTCTGCCTTTAGTCTGGTGGAGAACGTCCGCAGCACTTGGACACCTCAACTTCGTCGGGTTGAGGAGGTTGGCGAGACCGTCCTTATTTTTGTTGACCTCGCCCAAGGCTTCAAGGCCATGGGTGGTTCTGCCCTGGCCCAGTGTCTTGGACAGATTGGCAACGAAGCTCCTGACGTTCGCGAAGTCGAGACGATTCGTGATGTCTTCGATGCGCTGTGGCAATTACACCAGGTATGTATTGACGCAATTCAGGTTGGATGACTGCTGACAACCCCCAAGGAGGACATTGTACTGGCTTACCATGACCGTTCAGACGGAGGTCTACTGACCACTGTCGCTGAAATGATGTTCGCCGGTCGATGCGCAGCTGAGGTTTCCCTCGATCACATTGTCGAGTCCAACGACAAGGTCCTCGATACCCTCTTCAACGAGGAGCTTGGCGCTGTCTTCCAGATTCGAAGAGGCGACGAGACCAAGTTCAAGCGATGCTTCGCCACCTGCGGACCTCCTCCTGGCCTTCTCAAGCCCCTTGGTTACATCAAGCCCACTTCCAAGCAGAACCTTACCATCAAGTACAAGGCACAGACTATTCTCGACCTGGAGCGAGCTGAGATGCAACAATGGTGGTCGAACACCTCCTACGAGATGCAGAAGCTGCGTGACAACCCGGAATGCGCGCAGTCAGAGTTCGACAGCATCCTCGATGCCAAGGACCCTGGTCTCCACTACAACCTGAAGTTCAACCCTGCGGATGTTAGCCTCCCAGCTCTCACCAGCTTGAAGAGCCTCGTTTACAAGCCCAGAGGTAGGCATTCCAAACAATCCATTCAAGATTTATCTAACCCCAGTAGTCGCCATTCTGAGAGAGCAGGGTGTGAACGGTCACGCCGAAATGGCTTTCGCATTTCGAGCTGCTGGCTTTGATGCTGTCGATGTACATATGTCTGATGTCCTCGATGGCTTTTCCTTGGATGGATTCCGGGGTATTGCTGCTTGCGGCGGTTTCTCGTATGGGTAAGCATCATCGGCCCCATGATTCATCTTTAGGTCAAACGTCGCTTACTTCTCCTTGCAGTGATGTTCTTGGTGCTGGTAATGGTTGGGCCCAGTCTATTCTCATGCACGAGGGTGCCCGCAACACTTTCGAGGCCTTCTTCAAGCGACCCGATACCTTTTCGTTTGGTGTTTGCAACGGTTGCCAGATGCTCACGCGACGTGAGTCCCTTACTCCTTCCTCATGGTGACTTTGCGTATTATTACTAACTATCATTTAGTCAAGGAACTCATCCCTGGGGCTGAGCACTGGCCTACATTTGGTACGTTTCATATGACTTGTTGGTTTCGTAACGTCAAATACTAAGAGCCATCTCTAGTCGAAAACGCAAGCTCACAATTCGAGGGCCGCTTCTCTCAGGTGACCATCGAGGATAAATCGGACAACTCTGTCTTCTTCTCTGGCATGGGTGGCTCTTCTTTCCCCATCGTCGTGTCCCACGGGGAAGGTCGCGCAGAGTTCTCGTCTGGTGGCGATCTGCAGTCGCTCAACAGCGAGGGACTCATTCCCCTCCGTTACACCGACAACTACGGCAATGTCACTGAGAAGTACCCCTTCAACCCCAACGGCAGCCCCCAGGGTGTTGCTGGTGTGAAGAGCAAGGACGGCCGCGTCGTGGCTATGATGCCTCATCCCGAGCGAACCATCATGGCCGACGTTGGCTCCTGGAAACCCGAGGACCAGCTTGCCCAGTGGGGACATTTTGGACCTTGGTTCCAGCTGTTCTTGAACGCTCGCAAGTGGGTTGGTTAAACGTGAAAAGTAACAAGTTGATTCATCAATAGGTGTTATGGGAATTCGCATTTTTCTTTCGTAAAGGTATTTAGGGTAAAAAATACGAAAACACAGTGGTGGGTTCGTAGATGGATGTTTATATAGAGAATTTGAAATTGCTATGTTGGGAATCTATTGTTTGTTGTTCGTTGAGACAGCATGATGAGCACGGTTTCTGGTATATCGAGCGTATTATTATTATGACTTTCAGCAGGTTTGGTAGATGTCTCTAGCTCTAAGTACTGTGATTGAAGATTATGAGATGAAATGGCTACTTGCGGTTTATGTTACTCGGTCCCGTTGACTTTTTGGAACATCTTTGACTTTTTGTACCTCGGTGCTCGGATTTCTAGGGACTCGAGAGAATAGTGAACTCATCTCCAGATTGGCAATATGCATCAAGGCCGTCGACTGCTGCACCTGGAAAATGCCCCTGGGAACGGCAATGTACAAGTCTGAGCTCTTCGAGTCGTCGGGGCGAAACTTGTTGTAGTAGGCCGCCTTGCCATCGACGGGCACCGCCTGCATCGCCCGCCGGTATCCCTTCTGCGTGAACCAGGCCTGGATGCCCGACTGGCCCCTGATAGCCCGGAGGTCCGAGAACGGCTCGTACCCGAGACTGAGGTAGTCGATGCCCGTCCTGGAAAGGAGCTTCATGACCGCGATGACGAGCAAGTCGCTGACGCCTCGGGGCGCCGAGGAAGACGCTATGCACGGGTCGAGGTGGAACCCGCCGTTTGCGCCGAGGCTTCGGAGCGTCGCGAGCCCGTTGGCGCACCCGCTGCGGTCCTTGGTGTATATGAAGATGGTCTTATCCGGGTGCGAGAAGAGGTCGTACACGGTGACAAAGGCCCGCGATCCCGTCCCGTGCTTGCGGTTGCGCTCCTCGCGCCAGCAGTCGTAGACCCGCTGCAGCTCAACCTCGAGCGCCAGTTCCCTGCTCGCAGTGCTCGGGCTGTATAAGTGTATCGTGAGGCCGCCGCGGTTGGCGTCGACGAGTTGTCGCGTTTGGCTGAGCATGCGCTTGCCGGCGCCCTTGCGGAGGACCGGGTTCGAGATAGGATTGAGGATGCGTTCGCGGCCGAAATGGAGCGTCGACCAGCCGCGTTCTCGGATGTAGTTGGCAAAGGACTCGCTCACGCCCATGAAGGCGAGTTTGAGGCCCAGGTCGGCTCGGTGTCGGCGCAGTTCCTCCAGCAAGGGGTCGAGCTGCTCCGGGGCGCAGAGGGGGTCGCCGGTGACGATGAGGGTGCGGTTCTTGACCTTGTACACAATGGAGCCGTGGCCGTGTTGGCTGGTGAAGACTTGGTAGCTCGGGTCGAGGATGCCCATGTGGGCTGTTCGGCTGTGTTGCTCGTAGGCGTGGTAGAAGTCGGCTCTTAGCCTAGACACGGCCTCGTTTTCCGACGAGGATGATGTGAGTGACGAGGCATAGTTATCGATGTATAAGGGAGGTGTGGTGACGCTAGGCTTTGCGCGGTAGTGGATTGGGAGGCCGTCGATGTCTGGCAGGGCTTCGACGACGGAGCAGACGCTGGATATGAGACCGCATGATGCTTGGGGGGTGCGGATGGTGATTGACGAGGTTGGTGTTGACACCGTCGACATTTGTAGCAAGACGTGGCTGTGATGGGCGCGGTGGTGGTGTGTAATTAAGTTCGAGGTCGACAAAGATGTGATAGACGGGAAGGTGTATAAGTGGGCTCTATGTTGATGATGAATACCAACGTGAGCTCACCAACCACGGTAGAACCACCGTCTAGATATATAAGCTTGTTACCAGAAGCGCCGAACGGCCTCCAGCTGACATCCCATGCAACTTCATCTCAGAGGGCTGTAGGGCAATTCTAATGACCCGAACTCAGTCTGGCCTGTACCGACATTGCCGGACTCCTGGACCTGGGAAGTCTGCAAGTCCCATTCACCACCACTAGCCATCCTCATTGGCGTGCATCGGCTGCTCGTACATCAACTTTAGCTAGGCTCGAGGGGCGGTGCCAAAGCATGACTTGGGTGAAATTACGATGCAATACTAGATAAACGGCGCACGCTTTGGGCAAAATGTTTGCAGTACGATGACCAAAGGTCCAATACAAAGGGACATTTGTGCGTCGTCATCAGCCCATAGCTGCCATAGCCTCGCTCGTCGTCGACGCTAGGTGGTCGAATGAAGCGAGGTCCAACACCAAATCACGTCGTCTCGGTACGCGAAAATACGAAAAACCCCGTCCAGCCAAGACGGAACAGGCCGACGAAACAGAGCAATACGCCTCACAAGTCGACCACGAGCTGGCGAGCGAGCCAATAACCAGAGGCTACATTGGAGCCAACGTGGTGGCAGTGCAAAGCAACCCCGTGGCCAAATCAATCTCTTTCGGCTCCCTTGTTCCGAAAATTGGGCGCTACCACGCTTGAATTGTTGTTTCAGAGGGTTCCGAGTATCCGATAATTCGGGCTTGCCCCGCTGTCGATCTTACGACGCAGCCTGTGAAATGATGACGGGACGGATTAGCTGCTGAGCACCTTACGGTCGGGACCCGGGGACTGCGAGGTCATTTGGTTGATTCTATCGATGCTAGTTGAGTCTGAGCTCACGGCTGGCTTAGCCGGTCTGTCAATGACAGCGCAAAGACCTGCGCCACAACTCTGACGAATCCTTTTGCCCCTTGCGGATATAACGAACATTCAGTCACACATACATAGAAACAAGTTTCCGGTGATTGTATCGCTTGCCGCGTGTAGCTGTGGCTGTCTCAGGTGGTTCTGTTCCGTCGGAGTCAGTGCATGTGATTGGAGCAATTTGGAGGCTGGATCTAGG
This sequence comes from Thelonectria discophora, assembly GCA_911649645.1. Taxonomy (NCBI): domain Eukaryota; kingdom Fungi; phylum Ascomycota; class Sordariomycetes; order Hypocreales; family Nectriaceae; genus Thelonectria; species Thelonectria discophora. Next base: position 1,634,088 of record CAJVRK010000008.1, on the reverse strand, counting down.
GAAACTGTAGGGTAGGTAGGTACCTAGGTAAGGTACGCTGGCTCTTTGAAGTATAAAAGTTCAACGCGAGGTTGGTCGAAGAATATATACTATATGCTTGTGTATGAAGTATGTCTTGAAGTATTTCTGACCAGGAAGTATATATATCTCTGGGGTGCATATATCCTTATATGAATAGAATCTGACCCTGACCATAAAGCATGACCAAAATCAATTTCCCCGATAGGAGCTTGCCTGATTCGTCGCGCAAGTTTCGCACTGTCGAGACTGCTAAGCTCCCGCCCGACTCCCAAGCCGATACCATGAACGAATCAGAGAGGTTCAGTTGTATTCATACTCTATCTACCTAGTAACTAGATCTTCTCAGGCCTAGAATATTCGAAAAATTCGCTTGTCCTACTCACCGACACGTCAGCTGGGTAAAACCTCCAGGTGATGGGTCGTGATGCTGGAGTCTAGTGCTACTGAAGCGCTACTCTTGGCATGCGGTGGGGTCTTTCTGAGCCACCTATTCTAGTGCCCCAACGGCGTTGGGCATCAACGAGATAGACTCCTGGGCCATGGCATCGCCGTTTCTAGACGCTGAGTCGGGGGGAAGCCAGATTAGCGATGGTCGATGCAAACGATGGGCAAGCGCCTCATCCTGACAGAGCAACGTCAAATGCCGCATCCGACTCGGTCTTGCCCGGCCGAAGCCGCAAGGGCAAGGGCAGGGTGTTTGCTGATCGTCTGAAGCTCCCGTCCAACCCCTGGCCTCGAGGGAATGCGCTAAATGCCCCTCTGGTGGCCCGTCCTTGATTCCCGTCGGGTCCTTATTACCCCAGGTCCTTCCCGTTCGCGTCGTGTTCCGGGCTGATCGCTTGAAGTTGACTTCGTCTGTGCCTTCCTGGGCCCGAGAATCTCACCTCGTCAGAAGTGCTTTAGAAACGCGGCCATGGTGAGATAACAGCATCTTACAGTGCACTTTGGTCTAATGTGCTCTAACTAAGCTGTGCAACGTGGACCGTCACGGTACACACACACTACAACACATCGCCGGAGAGGTGCAGGCAGAGCTGTGGCAGGCATTTCAATTCCTACATCCTAAAGCATCTAATCTGACTCGATTGAGATAGGAAAGAGGAGGGTTTGCCCTGGGTGGAGGACGGCGGCATGTGTTGAAGCTGAACCCCTCAATCTCGACTCAACAATTTCCGTGCCGCAACGAGGGGCGGCATCGCACCTTACCGACTCGGCATGGCATTTCACCTGTCTCACATTTGGAGCTGAACGAGTGCAAAGCTGATACCCAGAAATTACGATGTTACCACGTCACGAACACTGCAGCCCCAGTGGGCCGTGGCACAAGAACAAAGTCTCCCGTTACGCGACAGCATGAAGCTCCCCGTCATTCCAGGCTGCCACTTTGCAGGCCCGCTACATGTTCCAGGAACTGACTTGATTCATCTCATAGTGCGTAATCTGAGTACATCTGGGCACCCGACACAGTCCCGAGCTCCCTTCCGATTCGAGCTTAGTCGAGTACATCGAACTCTTCTCAGCCAGCGGCCTTCATGTTCCCGATTGGGCCGGTTGACCTCAGCCGATATGGCGTGTGCGGCGGCGTCGACTCGCCATCACGGCACCACGCGGAGTCAAACCTGTTGTTGGAAGCATTTCCATTGAAACCAGGACCGGAACCGATATGAGACTGTATGTCTCCCTTGCCCATGTGGATGGGCATGACAGCCCGGTCCTTGTTGTTAAAGAGGTACTGCTTCTGCTTTTCCTCGTCCAACGACGCGGGGACTTTTCTGATCTCCCGGTTTGCCTCGTGCAGTTGGTCTAGGAGCGTGTCCGATTCCTTCTCCGTCTTGGAAAATGTGACATCCTCGAGAACCTGGATGAAGCAATCGACCAGCTTCTCCATGATGCACTCTACCCTTTCACCGTTGCTGTCGCCGACGGCCTTACGGTACCGGCCGAGGCACTGGGCCGTGTCTTCGCCGTCCGCGGGCATGACCGACTCGTAGTAGTCCTCGAGGGAATCGGTGAGGTCTCGGAAGCTGTCGAGATTGTCCGCGATGATGCCGCGGCTCCGCCGGCTCTCGTCCGTCTCCTCGTCGGGGTTCGTGCCCTCTAACTCATCCTTCATGCAGAAGAGGATATGTGAGGTGAGCGGCAGGTACTTCGCGACCGTGCGGAAGGCCGGCGGCAGGTCGAGCTGGCTTTCCGACTCGGCAAACAAGGAGATGACCTTGCTGATGGCCGACACGGGCCGGTTGATCCGCCGAATGATTCTCCTGATCTCGGGGGTGCGGGCATCGTGGCTGGCGTTCGAAGGCTTCTGACCAACGGGACAAAGAGAGTGCGAGGGATGGTGGCGTAAATTTTTATGCTGCTGCCTGGTTTTACGGAGCATGGCATGCAGGTAGAAAGAGGTTACATCGCGGAAAGAGGAACACCTGGGAACACGACGGACTACATATCCGAGGACTGGTTGGGATAGCAACCTCCCCATCCACTTTTCGCGGCTGCCCTCCCTTCACGACCCCTCACAGACTCGAGCCAACGGCATCGACGGCGACTTGACTGCTTGGCAGCACGCGGTGCGACATGATGGACGGGCTCGTTGGGCGCGACGAGGAAGGGCGGTGCGGGGTACCGTTGCCAGCCATTGCCAGCCGGGAGAGCAGGACTGATTATGCATGTTTGCCAACTTTTCGCGTCGCTAACAGAATTCTAGGAGCAGACGAGTTGGGTCGAGGGCAACCAGTCGCGGCAGGCCGTTTGACGCTGTGGCTGTCGACGCGCCGAGGCCAAGCTGTTAGTCCAATCATTCTTGGCTGGAGGGCAGAAGTTGGAATGGGCGTTTTGTTGGGAGTGAGTATCGGGTATTTGGGTACGGATGCAGACACCCTTTGTTGAGGTGGTTTTGGGCAGACTGCCGAGTACAGCTACACGACTGTGATGACACTCAACAACCAACTTGGACGCCAACGATAAGCCGGGCGACTCTGTGCAGGCGCGAGAAAACAACGCTAACCTCTGAGGGATATTCAACCGCATGTGTCTGGGAGAGCATGTCCATGATTCCCTGCATCGGGACAGAGATTGCAAACCAACTTCTTGGGATGAGATTCCAATCGCAGCCCGAGTTCAACAATGTGACTCCAATAATCCCGGTCCTCAAAGTCATCGCTGCATCTCGACTAATGCACATGACCATATTCGTCGAGTTTTGCAGCTTGAAAAACACAACCACGACCACCACCCACACCGGAATTCTGCCCCTCTGCTGCATGCGGTGCGGACGACGCGAATCTGGCGACAACAAAGAGCGACATGTTGCAGAGTGGCGGTGGCAGTGCCCATAGTGCTTCGCTGCGTCTGCAATCTGGCCTCCAAATTGGGGAAATGCTGACGTGACATGGTGGCATAAATCGTGTTGGTGGCTTGCTTGTGAAATTTCCCATGAGGAAGAGAACAAAAAGATTGCCCGCCGGCAAAGGCACGGATGCACAAGTCGCTGCGGGAATCTCCTGGCCCGATTAACACAGCGTTGATTGAGGGGGTTGTTTTGATTTCATCGCCCTGGCCTTATATGCATCATTTCCTCTCGTCCAAGTCGATAATTCATCAACGGGCGCGTAATAAGATGCGGGTATGCTACCCGACAAGCAAATTGCGGGAAAATGTCGTCCTCAGACTGAAATTGAAGGCTGAAGCTGCATGCGCCTGGCCAACCAACAGAATACCTAGGCAGCACAATATGATTAAGCCAAAATGCCTCATTTCATCACCGTTCTCACCTTTCCTCTCGCCCAGTGCCTGTGGCCGCACCAAGAATGGATGGCCTTTCCTTGGTCGCCAACGTCGTTGCCGTAGTCGAGCTTCCCGCCGAAGTAGCCTCTCTCTGCGCCGAGTACTCAAAGGCCGTGAAGAATGCCAAATCCGACATCACCCGTCTGCACGTCGAGCTGACCAGCCTCGAGGCCGCTCTCAAGGGCGCCCAGGCGCTGATCGAGGTTCCCGATGGCGCAAGATTGCAGACGACGCAATAGTTTCAGGGAGCTATCGCAGGGACCTCTGCTGACCTTCGCGGGCTGAGCGACAAGTTCCGCGAGAAGCTCAACGGCGGCAGCACGCGCAAGGCTATTCGTCGCTTTGGGCTCCGGCGCCGTTTGAGAGCAAGGAAGTCCAGAGGATCATTGGCGATATCCGTCACCACCGAGCTGTTCTCTCCATCGCCTTGGTTGTTGACAACACGGCGCTTCAACTCACTACTCGGTGCGTCTTGATCATCTCGGCTGTACAGACAGTAGCAGCATGACTTACGAGGAAACGGAGCAGATGTCAAGCACATCCGGCAAACCATCGATCTATCCAAGCTCCCCGTGGCTCAGGCTGCCGCATTTGACTCTCGTTCCGCGAGCAATCCTTCAAGTGCCATCCCAACACACGGGTTGAGCTCCTGCAAAAGGTTGCCAAATGGGCCGAGCAGTCCGATGCCGAAACCATCTTCTGGTTGAACGGCATGGCGGGCACCGGAAAGTCGACCATCTCACGCACCGTCGCCGAGTCGTTTGCCCGCGGGGGAAACCTAACCGCTTCTTCTTCAAGAGAGGCGAGCGAGATCGAGGCAACGCGGCTCATCTCTTTACTACCATTGCTGCACAACTTTCAACTCGACTTCCTGGGCTGGCCCCGTTGCTCAACAAAGCCATCGATGAAGATCCGAGTGTGCCTCACAAGTCCATCAGATTCCAGTTCGATGCACTCATTCTGGAGCCCCTTCGCAAGATTGATGCCGGTCAATCCACTCAAACCAGCACTTGCAGCTTGGTTATCGTGATAGACGCACTCGACCTTGCCTCTCCTCAAGTCATTTGCCTCGATCAAACTTAGGACATTTGTGACCAGCCGACTCGAACTTCCCATCAGACTTGGTTTTCATAGCATCTGGGGCACGTACACCGACTTGCTCCTGCATGAGAGTCCTCGGCGGCCATCTTCACGATGGACGCATTGCAGACCTCAAATTCTCACCTGCTGGCACTAGTCTGGCGACAATGGAAGATTATCAAAACCAAGTACGGACCTGGGATCTGTCGAAGGAGAGTATAGGTGTCCTGTGGCATCTTTGCCCAACTCCGGGCGAGGGCTAAACTCCTACGGAACATTTCCCATAAGTTAGCTAATATGTACTACCTGCATCATGAAAATACGCAGGGTTTCAAGGAGCGTTTCCATGCTTGACACGTCTATGTTCTAGGAGGCCACATTTGTCCGGTTAGGTACACTCCTATAAGACCTATCCCCCAGGCCTCCTTCCCACAAGTTACAAGTGCAGATAACACGAGGGCTCCCCACAGTCCCTCTCCCAACAAGAAACTCTTTCAATAACGAAACCTTGGACATCACTGGAACATTATTCCGGTCCCGCCATTGTTGCTAATTCCCGTACCATCTGCACGCCTCGACTACTGGACACGTTCAATATTATCCCAGAAGACAAAATTGTAAAGAGCCTCCCCGACAGCTTAATTCCACCGCTGCTCAATATGGCGCGCGTTTACGACATGGAGCGGGCGAAGAGCGCAGGTAAGACTGTCAGATATTTCCGTTGAGCGATAGCTAAGGCCAAGACTTGAGCGGCTGGCCTCTCTCGCTGTGCTTGTTAATCCCCGTCGTTATCGTCGACCTACCAGATGCAGCCTCTGATCCGATATTCGATTAGTTTTATGCCTTTAGCCAAGTAGTCCTCCTCAACTCGACCACTCGAGTATCCTTTAATACGAGATCTAATGATCCCAAGCCTATCATTCCCAAGCGCCTGCAGAATTTGACGTCGAATGCGCGCGGCTTGTGGGCAACAGCCTGTGATTGCGAGGGCTCCGAGGTAATGAAGGCCACTGTTGCTACTCTTACGAATTTCGGGCCCAAAGATTCAATGTCACCATGTGCGGAGAAACTGATCTAGTCTGAACCAATTCTCGATCCGAAGAAACAAAGACATTCTCCTCCAGCTCGGAGTCGGCATCCACGAGGAAGAATTCGCAAAACGCGGTATCCTCAAACTCGACATTAGCCCACACCTAGGCGATATCAACGAGAAAGTCGAAAGTAAGGCACTACGGTCTACAGATCCTCATTTTGATGACGTCCTGAATGAACTCTCCTTAGGGTCTGGGTCTGGTTGGAGCCTGATGAGAAAACCGTACACCTCCTATACGTGATGAATGACTGGTCTGCGCACTTCACACACGCGTCCATTTTCCAGAAAATCATGCAAGAAAGGGAGAGATCCGGCCTTGGCGATCCGAGCCTTGGGAAATGGTCTGTACTGTCACGGCCTGTGACGCGCCCGCCCAAAGAGGTCCCACTAGGCGGTAGTCCCTGGCAGAAACCACAGACCCACCCGGAGGTATACGAACCAATCCCGACAGGATCACTGGATCGACGAGGTGATCCAACGATCCGGATCACCCAGGATCACTGGATCGACGAGGTGATCCAACGATCCGGATCACCCAGGATCACTGGATCGACGAGGTGATCCAACGATCCGGATCACCCAGGATCAGTGGTGATCCAGGGCGATCCAGGATGCCCCTCGGATATATAAGACATTCACTTCTAGATAGGAGGAAGCCTCTGCGCTACCTCAGCTTTCAATAACACTGCTTTACCACAATCACCTTTCGTTGTGATTGACACATCAAGCGACGTAACACGCCTCTTTTCATACATTGCTCAGCCCTTAACGCCCTGGCCTCTCTGCCAACAAATAACACAGACGAACTCTGAGTTATTCCCGTTGGGAATTGATCCAGACCGTTACATGTACTAGATGACGTATTATGATTGGCTTGGAAGTTACGACCGTGAGGCCCCATTCACGACGATACACTCAACCGAGAGACTTATCCCAGTCCGATGGATTGGGCTCATTTCCGTCCTCATCTTAATTGCGGTGCATCTTAGTGCAGTATACACCCCCTTGTCTGGTCCTGTCGTCTTTACCCACTTCTCTACCCCGTTGTCCAGCATGCTGTCAGCTGACTCGAGAGCTTCCATCGTGTGGGCTACAGACTACTTGAGCAACCGTTTGCCAAGCGTTGCCAAGTGCAGATGCCCTCGTCTGAAGGAAAAAGAGGAAAATGGTGGTAAAAACTAACCGAGATCTGAGAAGGGCAACATGGTGGAAATTCAACAAGTGAATTCGAACAGGGGGGCGTATTACGGTGTTGGTTCAGCGAACATAAGGGCTTTTTTGTTAACCATAGCAACGTGTTACCGATAACAACGTGATGCAAATTTTCAAAAATAGTAACGCATTGAGGATGGTGCACTCGTGGCGTGAGTCTGTGCTGTTGTCATTGGTGTTATCTTGTTGAATTGGATCATCATGATGAATGGTGTGGAAGGTCATATGACTGCTCAGCGACCGCGCACGGTCGCCAGGGGAAAAAGAGAAAAGCACGGAGATGAAGGAAGAAGCGAGAAGGAAAAAGGACGACAAGAAAAAACACAACACATACGAAATGAACACACGATTGACGGTGCACACAAAGCTATTCAACATCTTCCCCTTTATATCCTGGGTCACATGCCCTTAGTCTTAGTGCACCCTCCGTCTACGTGCAGCGCGCTCGGCGCGTTGCTCGGGCGCGTCGCGTGCCCACGTGACTTTAGGCATGGGCGTAGCCCGAGCCCATAACAAACAAAAATCGCGATTTTAAGGTGAATATTTAAGTGCGTCGCTCGCTTGGCTGCGTCGCTCGCTTATCATGCACGTTATATTCCTAAACCAACATTCAGTCGATAGGAGTGCATTTTTGATCATGTGAGCACATAAACAAAGGGATATAGATACTAGGCAGGACAGAAGGAGGACGTGACGGCGCCTCCGAAAGAGTCACCAAGCACGTTACCCACGGGCCTTGCGAGTTAGTTTGTCAAAGAGGTCCATATCATACAAGGCCAGCATTGACTGTTCCGGGGCACTCCTATATAATGGGATGTCTTCCACGGCAAGTATGATCAAATTTCCTTCCTCATCACAACCCCAGTTGACCAACTCATTCACTCACCATGGACTACACGACAAACAACCACTCTGACCGCGTCGGTCGCTCCGTCGGCCGCCACGTCAGGCTCGTAGTCTCGTGCGCGATGCGTAACTGGAAGCTTTGCCTGGCTGCCTACGCCTGCATCCTCATCGTCGGCGGTACTCTTGTGCACACCACCATTGACGACGAATCTCAACCGCTCGACGAAACGATGGCACAGAGCCTCCTGCCCCGATGGGGCGGTTTCCACGAGCGGCCCATGACGAACAAGTGCTATCGCCAAGAGCGCACCGCCATGCTTCTCAATCTCTGGCTCGGTTGTCTTGGCGTCGACCAGTTTTACGCTCACCACTGGCCTCTGGCCGTGTTCAAGCTCCTCACTCTTGGGGGTGGGGGCTTGTGGGCCTTGGTTGACCTGCACCTCTGGATGGTGGGTGGTGTTTATGGCACCCCAGGATGTCCCGGTGGTAATGAGTGGCGGTATTAGTTGCGTTTGGGTGAAATGGGATTTGGATAGACGGGATTCATCATCTCTTTCTCAATGGTGTTGGATTGATTAGGAGGCGCTTCAGGCCGGACATAGCTAGAACAATAGATTGGTTGTGATGAACTCCTTGCATACTTGAAAAGCGATGAATTCTTAAATTGGTATTTTAGCACTGTCCATCGAATAGCTGTTGCAATTATCCCAACTTTCTTAGAATTTAATACGAATGCCGCTAATTGGCATTGTTAATATGTTCATGTGAATCTTAATCATGCTGACAGGATAAATTGCGCTCGTAAGAAGATACTCCGTAAACTTTATCGTGCCCAGCGGAGCACTTAGACCCTGATGGCAAAATTCTCTCAGCGCTGGAATCTCGGCCACAACACACCTAAAATCACAACACGAGCGCTCTAAGCGCGTGCGACTTGCCAAAGGCGCGATTGGCGCACCGTAGGCGCAGCGCAAGCTGCGATGCGGGCGACCCAATGGTGCTTGACGGCGGGAGGGCTGGGCTGGCGCAGAGCCTGCACCACCCTCGCGCTGGGCAATCCGCCCTCACGACGAGCCCCTGCGGCGCCCCAGAGGCGCTGACGGCGACCCCCCGAATCGAAGCGACTCCAAATGACACCTCCGAGCCCCTAGCGAACCCCTAGACCGACGAGCATACAACACGATCGCAGGCCTGGCCAAGGCAATACCCTAGAGGCGGTTTGGCAAGCGGTCATCGACCTTACGCGAGCGATTCGCGAACGCATCGAGGACGCGCCGACGCCGCAGAACAAGAACACCGACCTCGCCAAGGCAGTTAAAACAGCAGTCAAGGAAGCCCTCCAGGAGGCGCGCGTTACACCTATGGCGCCAGTGATGCGCACATGGGCAGAGGTCGCTTCGCAAGCAGGACACTATCACCCAGGCCTCCCGGCTAAGGTGGTGCCCAGCCGAGCTAACCGAGGGGCCACAATTAGAGGGAACACCCTCGCCGAAGACATACGGAACAGAAGCGCCCAGGACACCATTTAAGCTATTAACACATCGAATAGCCAAGTGGAAGCGGTAGCGGTGAGGCTCCTACGAAGCGGAGACATCACAGTAACCTTTTGGGAGCTAATTAATAATAGTAAAGAAGAATAGCTGAGGAAGGCCTTTGGCGAGCAGGCAACACTGGCACGACGCGCCTATAGTGTGGTGGCCAAAGGTGTTCTTTACGCTGCCTTCCCCAACCTCGACAAGAAGACGATCTAAGACATCATTGAGAATCAGAACCGGATTAGAGTCACCCAGATCACGACGATAAGCAAGCGACCCGCGGGCGCCAGGCAGGCGACGCTTATTATCCGCGTCCTCTCGATCGACGAAGCGAATACCCTATGCACAGAAGGTTTTGTCCTAAACACTGGGATATATAACTGCGAACCATATGAGGAAGCCCTCAGGCCGAGACAATGTTTCCGCTGCTACCAATATGGACACATCGCGAAATACTGCGCCCGCGAGGCGCGGTGCGGGCGATGCGGCTGCGAAGCACACAAACAAGGCGAGGAAACTTGTACAGCGACACCCAGGTACTTGCTCTGCGCCGCAGAACACCCAGCCTGGGATAAGACATGCCTTGAGGGACGGAAGCACTGGGGCCGAGCGAGAGAGGCCTACCACCACAGACCGAGGAGCTTCGCCAGTGTCACGGCCCATGTTCTGACCAAGCGGTCTAGGCCGGCAGAACCCAGATGGGTTAGAAGCGCACTGTCATTGGCCCCACATCACCCGACCAATCAACGGAGGACCGACAGGAACGACAGGAACGATTGGAACGGTAGTCGTCGCTCCCATCGCTCCCATCGCTCCCATCGCTCCTACCCCAACCAGATAGTATTTAAACCACAGTCATTACCATAGGAAGTAGTCCCCGAGCCACTTCAGCTTTCAATAACACTGCTTTACCTCAATCACCTCCGCCCTCCTGTGATTGATACATCAAGCGACGTAACATTCTCATTGCTCAGAACAACCGTAACGCCCTATTCTATCTGCCAACATAAACCAGGCCTTCCTGATTTATCCCTTGGGAATTGATCCGGACCGTTACAGCCAGCGCCGCGCCAGCAAACCAGAGCCAGGCCGCTCGAGAGGCAAACCCAACTATGCCCCCTCCCCCCCCAGAATCAGCACTCCCCTCCGCCTCAGCAACACCAAGACTGCTCACCAGAGCCGCCGCCAGGAGAGGCAGATCCATGACCCGGGGTACTACACGCCCACAAAGCCAAAGCCAACGCGGGTAGAGCCTGATCTGGTCCCACTTCTCGGGCAGAAGCGCCTCCGCGGCGCCCTCACAGAGCGAGCAAGGCGGAAGCTTCCCTCCTCCCACAGTTCCGACAAGCAGCCAACAGAACCCCAGTGACCTAGGATGGTAAACACCCTAAGTTAGAACATACGGAAGAATATAAGCCTAAACCACCTAGCACTAGCATATCCAAACTAATACGATTTTGGAGCACTCCAAGAGGTAAGACCAAACGACACCGGAGCACCACTGAACCCCGCCTGCGGAGCTTATATAATGAGCTACTATAGCGGGGGCGCGGCGCTCTTTATAGATAAGAAGATCGCAGAGAAGATAGAGAAGGAAGGCGGGAAGAACTGGAGCGGAGCGATGCTTAGGAGCCTGGGGATCGCAGTATACAGCATCTATTGCCAGCCGGCAGACAATGCAGTGGGAGACCTCAACCCGCCCATCGAGGCCGCAGCGCACGCAGAGGGCCTCGGAGTCAGACCGATCCTCCTAGGAGACTTTAACCTATACCACCCTGCATGGGACCTACACATCCGGTCGCCCTGGAGGGACGTGCTCCTAGAGACTGCAGCGCGCCTACAACTCGCCCTCGCTACGCCGAGAGGCGAACCGACATGGGCAGCACGGGAAAACGCATAAGCACGATCGACCTCATCTGGGCACACCACGACCTAAGGGCCGGATACACAGGAGTAGCCCTATTCGATGGGTCAGACCATACCCCCCCACAGCAACAATAGGAGCGCTGCAAGCGCGACGCCAGGGAGACGGCGATGCGGGCCCGAAGCGCCTAGACTGGTCAGGCCTGGACAAAGACAGGGCCAAGCTGGAAGCCTAAGCTAGACTCCCTTAGATTGGCGTTGACATTTCCACCGCCGAGGAGCTCAATGAAGCAGCAGAGAAGCTAGTAAAGGAGCTTCAGCGCATCGGGCGCACTGCGGCGCCGCAGCGCAAGAGCTTCTCCCTGAATGCAAGGGGATGGTGGAATAAGGACGTCAATAAAGCGGTTAAAGAGACAAAGAGGGCGCGCAGAGAGGTCTGGCGGCGCCCCTCAGACAACGCATGGGAGAGGCTCTAGCAGGCGCAGGCAACACAACACGCCGCTATCGCTAGGGCAAGAGGGGACGACTGGCGGAGGTTCCTAGAAGAAGCACCATGGGATATGGCCATAGTGTGGAGGCTTGAGAAATGGGTGAGGAACCGGGTGGACAACCCCCTTAGGGACGCGGCGCTCCCGCTGCTATAGCGAGCCGATGGATCACTGGCATATACACACCAGGAGAAAGCAGAAGTGCTCTCAGAGCGCTTCTTCCTAACAGCCGAGGCTGATGAGAGGCCAGTGCGACGCGAGGGCAACGAAGTGTCGGTCTGGCAAGGCTGCACACTAGATACAATCGAAGGCATCCTGAAATGGGCGAAACCCTGGAAGGCCCCGGGGCCGGACGGCATCCCAGCCGGCCTGATGAAGGCCTGCGGCAAACCTCTCTACGAAGCGCTGGCACGCGTGGCGAGCGCGAGCTTCTCGCTCGCGACGTTCCCGCGATGCTTCCGCGAAGCGCAGGTTGTGATCATCAAGAAGCCTGGAAAGACTCAAGCAGAGACAAAGAAACCGAACGCCTGGAGACCGATCTCACTTCTATCCTGCGTCGGAAAAGTCATCGAGGCAGCAATAGCAGACCGCCTTGGGAGCGTTGAAGAAGAGTACAACCTCCTCCCGGGAGGCCAGATGGGAAATGGACCTGGCCGCTCGACAGAAACAGCGATCCAAATCCTCCTAGAGGTCGCAAGGGAGGCGCGATCCCGCCGCGGCCTCGTGTCGCTGCTTAAGCTCGATATAGCCGGGGCCTTCGATAGAGTCCACCATGGGAAGCTGATAGAGGTCTTGAAGAGAAATAACCTCCTGATGTGGATAGTCGGCTGGGTGGCCAGCTACCTCGACCAAAGGACATATATATTGCTCTTTGACCGCGAAGCGGCAGCGCCAGTGGAATTCCGCGCAGGAGTGCCACAAGGCTCCCCACTTTCCCACCTCCTATTTCTGCTATTTGCGATCGAACTATACGATAGGCTTGACGACAGAGAAGGCCTTGCTATAGTCGGCTTTGCAGACGATACGAACCTTCTGGCTATCGGCAAGGATGCGAGGACGACGAGCCGGCAACTCGAGAGCACCTGGCTGGTGTGTAAGAAATGGGCGAGGGAGTATGGGGCGGTCTTTGAGCTAGCGAAATGCGAGCTGGTTCACTTTAAGGGCAGATCGAGGGTCGACCTAACGCCAGTGCGAATCGGGGGTGCTACAATCATACCGCGGGCGTATATAAGGTTCCTGGGCCTAACAGTCGAGAGGAGACTCCGTTGGACAGAACACCTAAAGCAGATCCGAGCGAAGGCAGAGCGCAAGGCGCGCGCGCTCCGCGTCCTCGCAGCATCAACCTGGGGCCTAGGCCCCAAGGAGGCCAGGCTCATCTACACACAGGCGATCAGGAGTATATACTCATATAGCGCGCCAGCATATCACACACCGACAGCCCCAGGAGAGACGCCAAAAGGAGCAGCGCGCGGCCTGGCCGCAGTGCAAACGCTATGCCTACGCGCAGTTGCAGGCTCCTATAGAGCCACGCTGACCAGAAGCCTCGAACTGGAACTTAACTGCCCGCCGCTAAACCTGCACTTTAACTACCTTATAGACCGGATGCTTAGGAGAATAGAGGACTTAACACAGGCGGCGCTTATCCGACGCGCCCACGCCAAGGTGGTAAAGACTCTCCCCAGACTGAGAGGCCCATAGCGCAAACCACAGCAGGAACTAACGTGCATAATAAGCGTGCGGTCAAAACAAGCGTGCAGTCAATTGTCTACAACCTCGCAACTTACTACCCTTATAAAATCAACCACAATGCTCTAAACCAGTTTAAATCTATTAGGACTCTATTCTTAAGACTCTGCTACTTCTATTTGACATCTTTGTGCGTTATGTCCTGTCTTGCTATAGACGCCACAGCGCCGTTCTTTCGTTTCTGACCTCCGCTTCCGACCACTATTTTAACGGCTTTCTACTTCTAACTGCACATTTACCTCCTTCTGATCTTGCAAATCCTGTCCTTCAGCCAGAGTTAGACTTCCTCCGTCCCGCAATCATTTCTTTTTGGCCCATCGGCATCAACTAAGTGTCTCATTCTCCTGTCGAAGGATCTGGTTTTCCGATCTCAGCAAAGCGATCTAATATATAATACCTTGCGCCCCTTTAGCAAACTGGTCGACAGCATATAGAATCGACGTCAGAGAGCTTCCTTAGTATTAAGATATCCGGTTCTTAATAAATTCAGACTGCGAACTTGCCTCTATTGGGTTGTTTGGCGTCTTAGAAACCTAAGGTGCCGGTAGCTTATCGACCCTGTCGACTGGCGGCGGCGTCTGTAGCTTTATATTCAGCCTAGAAATCACACTTTCCGAGTTTAAAGGCACAAGGCCTGCTCCTCGAAAACCCCCACGGATGTTCTTTTCTGTCATGGACTATTTGAATGCTGCAAAAAATGCCGGAAAGAAATCCTCCTTAGTAATATGCGTTATACCAGCCCGCATCTTCATCTTAATTTATCGCCCGTATGCTTACTTAAGAGGGCCAAAACATCCAACATCGAGAGGCTGAAGTATATGGGATGAATAAGAAGGCATACAAAGGGTTATAATCTTATTGTCTTTGCAGAAGAGCTCAAAGTCGATCGAGAGGTGACTTTCGTGGCCATCTAGGATGAGGAGGCGATATTCGCCAGTCGTGCGAGGCTTGGTGTGCTTATCGAAATGCCGAACCCACTCTAGGCCTCTCTCGTTTGTTGTCCAGCCATTCTCGGTCGTGGCGATGACCCAGTCTTGCGGTAGAGGGCTATCTTCGTACCATATCGAGAGGTGATATTGACCCGCAATAATGATGAACGGCGGCAGCCACCATCCTTGGGAATTGATGCCCTGGACGACCGTAATCCATTCCCGGTTTCCGGGCTGGGCCAATTTCGCGTTGGAACGTCTTTCCGCGCTTATGACGACCATGCCTATTGAGATGATTCCCATTATAAAGCCAGTCTCGTTAAAGTTGTAGATATCTGACTCCAAGATGCCATATTTGTTGATTATGTTCTGCACAAGCGTAAACCAGCCTCAGATGACCTCTGGATCTTCGCATTTGGCTCTTTGGTAGTCATATCTCCGAAAAGAACGCGTCTTTAGCTCTGGTTGTCGCTTGACAAAGTTGGAAGCCCACCGCTTGCCGACGGGAGGCGCGTCGCGGTCGGCGAGCAGTTTATTGGCCATATCTTCCACATCGCGAAGGCGGGGAGGAAACGATCGCGAATCCAGGTCGAGAACATATTGAATAATTGTCTGTTCCTCTAGATCCGTTAATTTTCGAGATTTGGGCGTGTAGTTGCGTCTTGCAGGGACGTGGTCGCATCGACGACGTAGGGTAGTGTTTAAGACTCTATAGATCGTAGCGGCGCGATATACCTTCAATTGGGGGTCATTTTGAAGCGCTTGAAGGGCAAGAACGATATTAGCTTCGTAATTTGAGTGTGACATATTTTGTGGTTGAGGAATATGGGTTGAAGTAAGGAAAAGAGAATTCGGGTGGGGAATTGACCGCATGCTTGTTTTGACCGCACGCTTATCATGCACGTTAATAGAGTGGGCAAGGAAGTAGCGCTACATAAGAGACACCGCAGATGGCCTACTAGAGACACACTGGAAGATGCAGTGGGAGCGCGATAGGGACATAGCGAGGGCAACGCAGAGGCATAGGGACCTCCCCCAGACCGACTGGGAAGACTTCTTTGGAGGCCGCTACAGCAAACACAACGTACTATTAAAGCATGAGAGCTCAACGCTGCTACAGATCCGAACGGAGAAGATCGGCCTAAGGGCATTCCTCTTTGCGCGCCGCGCATCCAATGTGGCCACGCCGTTATGCGACTGCGGCCAGGGGCGCGAAACGCCATACCACGTTATAGCAGTGTGCTCCAAGTACGCCGAGGCCAGAGCGACTTCCTGGGTCCTAAGAGAGGTCACCTCAAGAAGAGACTACCACCACGCCCTGACGAAGCGCCAGCACGCCCAGGAGATCGTCCGCTGGTACCTAGATACAGTTCAGCCAGCGCAGTTCAGACGAGCGGCAGAGCTCAAACGAGCAACAGAGCTCAGACGACAGCAATTCTCAGGCGAGGCGCCGGCGACCAGCGCGCGTAGCGCAAGCGATATCACAACGGCGGAAGGCCAGCCGTGCCTGCGTTGATGTTGAGGGAGGAAAGAAGGAACGAAATGCAAGGGCGGGCGGTTTGATGTTTGTTGCTGTTGTTGGCGTTGTGACAGGCGCTCAGGGACAATTTGGTGACGAATCACAGCCGGGCACCCACGGGCGGCGAGGTGCCTGCGAGGCTATCTACTAACCTTTCAACTTTTGCGTGCCTACCCTGGACCAGGCTTGCAGGCAGCAAGCAATTTCTCGAAACGATAGGAGCCGCGAGCGCGCAGCGCGGCCGAGGCGCGAACAGCGCGAGGGTTTTTGCGCTCAGGATTTGGGTTTTTTCCCCCGCGGATAGAATGTAGAGGTACTATAGGCCTAGCTTGCTGGGTAGGATAGAGTAAAAATACTATTACTATTACTATCGTGCCCAGCGGGTTCTGTGCGAAGATAGTTGGCTAGTTTGCCGAGGTAAAATACCTCTCTTAGAACTTAACTTGAAAGGAAGACGTAACTTACTTCTCTACTTATATGCATGTAAGGTAAATTGTACTTCAATTCTCATGACCGTCGAAGATCAGTGATAACAACCCTTCCAGACACTACTAAGCTCGCCGAGCGTTGGCATCCGCTTCGTCGAGAATCACAAAAGTCGCAACCAAAGTGCGATTGCCCACCTACCCGGAAGCATTGGGCTTCCGCTCAAATCGAGAGGCAGTCTTGTGCCCCAGTCCAACTCGTCACTCGGCGTCAAAGCTCTGGATTCTAGGAGTCGCAGGATAAAACCCCCGAAGCGCTGTCCCCTCAACTCGAGACGGCATATTTCTGACGTTACTCACAGCCGCGAGCGCCCAAATGAGACGTTGCAACGGACGTGGTGAGGCGGTGGGCAATGGGCATATGTGACTTGCCAGAAAAACATGTGAAATTCATCGCAGAGTGACGACATTGTCGACGACTTTTTGGGAACCAAAAAAGCACAGCCCAACACGGCCGAATACGAAAAGGCTGGGGAACGGGCAATGTGGTATGTTATACATGTCCCTCTTTGCCGGCGCTACGTCTAACACTTGCAAACAAGCGAATCTCACTTTCGTGCATAAATACGTGGCCCGAGGTGCAAACATCGACGCGCCTCAGCCAATCGATGGTGGCAAGCGCTTGTGCGGAACTTGTTGGTAGCAAAGAGAGGCCGAGGGGTCGTCGTGGTGTGAGCTTGTTTCGAAGCGTTGGGTGCTGCCTTTTGAGGGGAAAGCAGCACGCACAATAGGCGAGGCCAGCTGAGCAGTTGAGTGCTTACGTTGGCACCTGGGCATTGCTATCTTTACTCCCGGACATAAAAAAAATGAAACCATACGGTTCGTCGGCGGAAAATGGACATACGCAGGTTGTCGCCCCAATCGGAGATATTCCAATTTCTAGCACGCACCCACGGAAACGGGTTTGTGCCATGCACAACTCCGTGTTTCGAGGCGAATGTGAAACAAGGTGAGCAAAAATAAAAAGAAAAAAGAGGCAACAAAAGAGACGGCGGCTCGATCCTCCTCTGCGGAACGGGACGATGGGCTACCTATGCCAGATGTGCGTGGCCCAACGGATCCGTCATCACAGCCGTCGTCACACCCGCAGCGGCAATGCATGAAAGGGCTATTCTGGGGTGACCGCAGCCTGATCCAAGCTGATAGAGAGCACGCAAAGGCGGTGACTGAGCAAAGAAGCAAGGATGGGGTTCGGCAAGTCGCCTACCACGGCACGCGGATTGGTGCTCGACTGGCTGGCCTTGACTCCGCGCGCTTAGCACTCTCCTCAAAGGGACTCACACGTGGACCGGGTCTGGAGATAGTCGGCCCACGAGTCTCGATGGATGGAGCTGCCGCTCCTGTAATGTCTGCCAAAGTATAATCACCATCTGGGCCTCGCCCGACTTGA
This sequence comes from Thelonectria discophora, assembly GCA_911649645.1. Classification (NCBI taxonomy): domain Eukaryota; kingdom Fungi; phylum Ascomycota; class Sordariomycetes; order Hypocreales; family Nectriaceae; genus Thelonectria; species Thelonectria discophora. The sequence continues at coordinate 1,616,098 of CAJVRK010000008.1, read as the reverse complement.
CTGCGAAATCGTCCCGCCAAATGCAAGGGGCCTTGGGCCCCTGGCCGTGGTCCGCATGGATGCGAATCCAAAACTCCTCTGCTCTGAATTGCCTTGATCCCAATAATCAGTTAATGACGGCGCCGCCTGGGGTGGTCTTCGGCCTCCGAGAGCATCGTCACTTTTTTTCTCCTCGTGCCACGTTCCTTGGTCCCTTGCTCTAATCATGCGGCCCAAGAGTACCTGGCCATAATTTGCTTTTCGACTCCAGAATTTATTGACTTTGCATGGATCCGTGATAGGCATACATGTACTATCGGGAGGATCGGACTTCTAGGACGGAGGGGGGAGACGACGCACATTAGTGCAACGCCGTTCTTATACATACTTCCGATTCCCTTGTTCATCTAAAGCCAAACCGGTGGCCCGAGTTGGATCTCTCCCATTTACTTTCTTTGTTGGTTGCAGTTCCAACCCTCTGCAGATCTTGTTCGCCATGTCGAGTACGGTTACGGTCGATCCCATCATCAAGCTCAAGTTCGGTCTACCGCCAGACGGTTTGGACTTGGACGAGGAGCAATACACAATGTACAATGCCGTTACGTCGGTCGCCCTGGGAATCGCCATCGCATGCGTCGCTCTGCGCTTGTACGTGAGGAGGCTAAAAGGGCCGATGCTTGGATCCGACGACTACGCCATTCTTCTCAGCACTGTATGTCAAGGCCAGACCTGGACGGCGACGACTCCTCAGGTTGCTAACAAAGATGTATCAGGTATTCACCGCTGGTACGGTCGTGTTAACGGCTCTTTGTAAGTGTTCCTTCGTAATTGACTCTAATGTTCGTCCCGGTGCTAATAATTGCATGACAGCTGGGAGTCATGGTGCTGGCACACATATTTGGGCAAACACCCTTCCAAAAGTAATGAAACTACTGAAGGTAAGCTTGATTGAGGCGTCACAACATGAATTGATGCTCATAACTCGCAGGTCGTCTACGCTGAGCCATACATCTACGCCCTCGCCGTCACCGGAACGAAAGTTAGCATTCTTTTGTTTTATCGCCGACTCTTCTACTCCAAGAACTCAGCGAGAGGGACCTTCTTTTACCTCTACTGGTTTGCCTTCGCCCTGGCCGTCATCTATCCCTTCATTCTCTGGATCACCATGGCCTGCGCGTGTCGTCCGGTAAATTATTATTGGAACCAGTACATTGGCGCCGAAGGGTACTGCATCGACCTTGTGCGATTCTTCCTTGCGCTCGGCATTATCAACATGCTCAACGACGTCATCATCCTCATTGTTCCGATACCAAGAATTATCGACCTTCAATTGAGTGTCCGACTCAAGGCATCTGTTATCGGCATCATGCTTCTCGGAGGCTTGTGAGTATCGCCAAGCCCCTCCCCCACCACCACCTTTTGTCTAACACCCTCAGCGTCTGCATCGCGAGCATCGTGCGCATCTACTACCTATACGGACTCTTCACCGGCACGGACACGACCTGGTGGCTAGGATCGGCCATGGCCTGGTCCAGCATCGAGCCCTCGGTGGCCATCATCTCGGCCTGCCTCCCGACTTTTGCACCCCTCTTCCGCGTCAACCGATCGAGACCAGAGAGCAATCCGTACTATATAAGCGACCGCACCGAAGCCTCGAGGCTAAACCTGCAGTTCGGCAAGTCGGCCAAGCACAGCGCCCGCATGGGCATCAAGACGACAGTCCGGACTAGCGCCCCAAACTTCGCCATGGACGACGACGAGGTCGAGTTGACCGACAAGATGGGCTGCGGCGGCGGTGGGTCCATGTCGAGTAGAGACTTGGAGAGCCAGTTGAGCAAGCGGGATTCGGGAGATAATAGGATAATTGTAAGCACGCAGGTCATCGTCTCGTCGACGAGGAGGAAGGATTATTACTTGGAGAAGTGTTTGCCGGATTTGCCAAAGAATTAGGGGAAAGGATTCACATCACTTGGTTTGGAGTCAAGGGGAGTTCTACTTTTTTTCTTTGTTGAGATACCAATTTGGATTTTACTTCTTGGGGGCGTCAATATGGCGGAAACTGCATCATTGGAGAACGGAGAATACGAGGCCACGAGGAACGGATCATATATACTACAGATATTGTTCAATACTTATTAGATCCAATTGGAATTATTTTGTTTACACAGGAATTCTTGACCGCTGCTTCTGTGTTCCCGTTGAATGCCTTCCACATCGATGTTGACCCCTCGATAACTACCATATTACTATCCAATCCTCAGTGAATTACTTCGCTGCATTCCCCCGCATTCCCATTTCTTGGCTCTGTAAACGAAGAGATAAGCTCCAACTGCATAAATCCCTTGTCAACAAGTGTCGTATCCAGTCTCCTTCGCTGCAGGTCATGGCTCTCGACATCTCGTGGTATCCATGGAAACTCAATCGCCACAGCCCCCAAATTGCGTAACTTACCAACGTCACGGCGAGGTCGAGATGGATTACGAATTGTCTATACGACAACAGGCTCAAAACTGTGTTGGTAGAGAAACGGGGGTTGTGGCTGGCAGTTGGTCCCTGTTTCGTCCGGACTCCAAGGGGGATCGTGGATGCATTTCATGTTTATTCTTCACGGTCCAAGAATGATCCTTGCGGACCACGATAATAAATCGCAGCGTCCCTCGGGACTGCAGAACGCGTCACGAATGGTTGCGTTCTTTCTGGGGATCGCTGGGTTAGAGTGGTATTGGCGTTCGCATACTTCCGATTTATCTGAGACGGCGGTGACCACCAACGGACAAGGGTGGCAAGGAAAACGCCTGCACCGACAAGACGGAAATACCCAACCCTCCGTGTCGAATTCCGCTGTCGTATTTCTTCGTCCAGTCTTCCTCCTGTCAAACTTCGCTTGAAAATGGTATCCTTGCTCCTCGTCAAACGGTCGGTAATCATGGCAATTGGGCTCCATTCCCGACCGGAGATGATCCTCGAGATGTGCGGGTAGCGACTGGCCCGTCCACCTCGAATCGAGACTGCCTTGTTGGTTCTGAAACAAAGGGAAGAATGGAAATTTCCACGACCACGGGAGGGCTCACATTTGATCTGGAGATACAAAGATAATTTCCGACCCCTAAAGAATGTATTTTGAGTTCTGACGTTTCTTCGTCTTGGGTCCCTTGTCATCGGTCACGATTCGACTTTCGGAGATTTAGCCTCCTTCCCAGTGAAACGGAATGAAAACTTCCGGGAAATCTGTTTTATGCCATGATTGGTAAGGAGCGATAATGGCAGTCTGCCAAGGTAGGTATTGGGTTCTAATTGTGTACGAACGCCCATCATTAGTACAAGGGGTCGCGGCTATGTAATAGGTACGTTGTTTCAGATTGTAGATGTCAAGGGATGATTGAAACGCGGCTGTAGAGATGATTTTCTCTCGCTGCTATGTAGTTGAATGACGGTGCTGAATACGCAGTTGTAGCTCAGTATTATTTCTCATGTAGGGAGAGAGGTTCAAGGGAGCTGGACATGCGCTGGTAGTACGGAAAATTCCCTCTTTGAAACACGTATCTATTCATGTCAAAGTCGTTATTGTAGTAGAGACCATATCTCAAGTCTGGTACCTTCCGAACATAACGGCTATAATGGTCTAATAAATGGAAATTGCCTGAAGACCGGCACTTTATAATTAGATTCAAGCGCGGCACTCAACTGGGAAGAAGATCTTGAATGCAAGGTAATTAAGTCTGGTCACTAGTACTCGACACATCACGTCTCCCTAAAATCAGATTGAAGTCATGGCTGTGGCCGCTCTGAATAGGAAGTTCTTGCCAGTAGAAGAAGAAATCTTGAAAATACTACCCGGATTCTTATGAAACCCTGCTTGCTTGTTGCCGTTGGCCGAACCCCTTGGGTTGTGTAGCCAAGGTCGGCTAGATGGTGAGTTAGCAACTGAATACAAAGATGAGTAAGGTAGTAAGTAGTAGAGGAATGCCGCTGAATATTTGCGTCAATAGAATAAAGTACGATTGTCCTTGTCATTTGGGTTCTGCTGTATAGATAACATGCGCTGACTGCTCAACAAAATTTGCCAACCAGACTGGACACTAGCATCAGACATCCCCCTCCTCGATAGACTTTGCAGCCTTTTCCTTCCAATCTTCCCTCCAACGGCTCAAAGGCGGCCGACCTTGAACGAGATCACCAGTCGCCCACTTTACTCTCTTCTTGTCCAAGTCCTCCGAAACATCATTGTCAGGGCACACGACCCAAAACTGCCCTTCTTGCATCTTCGTGTCCAAGTAATCCACCACCTCATCCGGCCACCATGCGCCCTCTGGCTTCGTCGTGCCGGAGTTGGCGCGGTTTCCGCTCATGCCCGTATAGGTCCAGCCGGGGACCAGGAAATGGACGGCGATGTTCTTGTGGCGCAGGTCCCAGCTGAGGTGCTCCGCGAGCGACTTGACGGCCGCCTTGGAGGAATTGTATGCAGGGGCTCCGGGCGGGTTGGTGATGCCCTGTTTCGAGCCGGTGATGACGATGGAGGGGCGGCTTTCAGCGGAAGCTGTCGCCTCAACGAGGGGTAGCAGAGCGGCAATGCCGTTGACAACGCCCATGATGTTGGTTCTGTAAACCTTCTCAAAGGCGGAAACGTCGCTCCAGGGGGACTTTGCACCCATGCCTGCATTTAGGGCAAGGAAATCGACCTGGCCTGGGGGCAGTTAGTCGCTGAAATCAAGGGTGCTCAGAGAGTACCTACCGTCGTATTCCTCCCTCAACTTTTTCGTGAGGGCTTCCCAATCTTCTCCATTGCCGACATCTATCCTGTGCGCTATGACTGCACCGCCGAGGTTCGTCTTGGCGGCGGCGAGAGCTTCATCGTCCCGGTCGGCAATGATCACTCGCATCCCATTATCGTGACATCGTTTGGCCAGCGAGAAGCCAATTCCTGAAGCTCCGCCGGTAATGACGGAAACGCCGTTCTTGATGAAGATTTGAGACATTGCGGTGAAGATATAATGAAGTTGGAAGGAGTTGGAAGGGAAGGTTCAATCATAAATACCTAACATCTTGGGGCCTTAACCCCGCTTCCTGTTAAGTCCGATGTGGTGCATGACGGGAGCAAGACGAAGTGTTTATGAAACAAATCAATCCATAGAAGGCATCCGCAATGATGTCAGCCGTCATTTGCAACCAATCGTAAAATCAACAAGACGCTGCTCGCTGGTAGTTGAGAGCCGGGCGATTACTAATGCGGGTTGAACACAAGTCAATCCCGCGATGTTGAAACTTGAGGGGACCCGGGGAGGAGGGGATGTGGTAGCCCGGGATCCCGAGTCGAGTAGCCGCTTCATCTTGACCAACGAGTTTCAATGCTTAATCAGTCTATTGTCTATCAATTCTCATCTAGTACCGGTAACCGATGAGACTGAGGCAAGCGACGACTCCCGCCTCTTGCGCCTGTGCTTCGGCGACTTTGGCTTCTCAACCTTTGGCTTCTCCGTCTTGGCCTGGTCAGCCTTGGCCAAGCTCTTGATCAGCTTTTCCATCTTCCAGATCAGATACTCGTGCTCTTCCTGGATGAGGTCGCGCAGCTCCGTCTTGGTGACCTCGAGCCTCTCGGCGGCGTCGGAGTGGTGACTGGACTGAGACTCGACCCGGACCAGGGCCGTTTCCTCATTCTGGACTTCAGAGGGGGCCTTCTTTCTGTAGTTAGTTGGGAAGCGGAAGAGCCACTGGCTGATGTAACTCGATATCAGGGGTCGCAGCTCGCGCATGACCCAGGTGTGCAGATTTTCCAGGATGGCCTCGAGCTTGATAATGTCCATGGCTACTGTGGCGTCTCCATTCCATACGCACACCATTCTCTATCAAATTGTCAGCTCTCTCGTGGATGCTCCATACCAGGATCGATTCTCACGTGGTCTTCTCCCTTGTTGCAGGCATAAGCAATCCAAATCTTGATATCCTTCCCAACGGTCGTCATGGTGACCACGGGCGGGATATGCACATCGTCCGTCTTGTTCTCGGCATACGTCGCGAGAAGCTGGTTCATGATAAGCGTCGCATCCGCCGCGTTAGCCGCTCGACAGTAACACCGCGACTCCTTATCGCGCAGCACGTCCTCTTTGTGCTCGACGATGAACCACGGAAAACACTGGTAGTCGGCCCTCCTCAACTCGGTCTGCCAGCCCTTGTCGAAGACGCCGGCCGTGCTAGGCTGCAGTCCGTGGTGCGTCAGGTGTTCGAGCACCTTGCGAGAGAAGTTGGCAGCCGTTCCTTTCGGGTTGCTGGGCCATTGCCATCGGTCAACCCTTTGCTTACCCTTGTCTTCGAGATCGTAGACTGGCAGGTAGGCGACGCAGTCTGGGGTCGGCGCCGGGAGTTCTTTCTTTTGGAGGCGGATGTCTGCGTCTTTTTCGAACAAGGTCCAGGGCTTACCCGACGCCCTAGATGCTGTGTGAGTTTAAAGCCAGTTGATGCCGATCGTCGTCGGGGGGCTTACCATTCCAAGGAGTCGTAGTAGGTCTTCATCCGAGACATTCTGACATCCCATTAGCCAACAAATATTACTCAAGTCACTTTCATCCGAGGACAGGCTACGGACCGCCTACTATCTGCTTCGTTGATTGCCGCCTCTTCCATGAGGGGCTCAAAGAAGTGTTCGTAGTAGTACTTCTTCCATTCCGTATCTTGATCCCCCCCATCATGAAGCAGCCAAGCTTTTTGCTTGGTACGGCGGTACTTTGTCAGCTTGGCTCTGACGGAATCGCACTCGGCCTTCTTGGCGCGCCGCAGCCGAAATGCGTGCTCCCAGTCAAGCGTGTTGATGTCATCGTCGTGTCTCAAGGCGAACTGGTCCGCGATAGTGCAGTCAAAGTCCAGCAGCGCAGCTCGCAGGGCGGCAACCTGCGGCGGAGGCTGCTCCACCTCCTGGGCGTCCTCGTAGAAGAAGATGTGGTTCTCTCGTAGGAGTTCGGGCATTAAATTCCACGTCGACATGGCGTCGTCATGTTGGGGTTCCCCCTAGAAGAAACTCGGGCGTGGATCGGATCGAGGGGAACGCGAGAACTCAAGAGTTCGTACGATGGTCGAAGATGAAAGCCGACGAGATTCACGAGGGCCTGAGACGTTGACACGTCGACTCGGGCTCCAAATGTGACCCCACCTCAGCCCAAACGATGGGAGCTCTTCTGGCGAATGACGCGCATGATTCCGACTAGCACACCGGGAATTCGCGTTTATTCGCGGAGTCGACGGTTGAGGACGCGTTTGACGTTCAAAAAGCAGTGGTTCCCTCGTGGAAATAGAGTGTCCAACGGTGTGGCCGTTGAAATGTTGCAGCTCGGCATTGGAAGAAGGCGCATTGTGGCTGATGACGTTAAAGCCTCACACGAAGTCACGTCCGTTCCTGAAGATGCCCATCAGCGACATTCTCAACGGGAGGATGCTGCGCTGGCTATGCCCCTTTCGGAAATACGCAGCGGCATGAGGCGATGCTCTCGTTAGCCCGAGATGACTACGTAGATCAGACGATGAGCTAAGCCAAGATTGTCCTGATGAACCGCCGTAGGGCTGGTTCTAGGGGTTGTTACAGGGTCTGCGGCGCTCGAGTCGTCCTCGTTTGGTGGCTGTGTGTGACAATCACCGTGTGGGCGAGTTATCGGCATTGAAGCGAATCTCGTTGATCTTCTCGATGATGGGATATATAAATCGACAACAGACTGCCACAATGGTTGAAGAGATATCCGAGGTCTTAGTTGATCACATTTCCTACCCAACTCCCCAATTGCCGGCAACCATGGCTACTCTAGACAACTTGTTTGGCTACGACGCCAACCAGAGCCTCGCTGCTGTTGCGGCAGCCGTTGCTGGCGTTTCAACACTTCTTCACGGCTACCAGAATTCGTGAGTATTAATTTCCTTGCCGACGTCTCCCATTCTAACCACTCCTCTACAGTCAGTACAAATTCTGGAAAGTCACCTTCTTCATGTTTTATGGAGGCCTCTTCTACACTATCGGCTGGATTATTCGATGCATCTCGATCCAATATCCAGACAATTTGCCCTTGTTCATGCTCCAGACCATCCTCATCTATCTCGCACCTCCCATCTATTCAGCTGCCGAATACAACACGTTGGGTCGCCTAATGCACTACCTCCCGATGCACTCCATCGTCAACCCAAACCGTATCGTTTACATCTTCTTGTTCATGGGTGCTATCGTGGAGTCGTTGACAGCCATCGGCAGCTCTTGGATGGCGGGCGGACAGGGAAAAGACGATAAGGACCTGCTACTCCAGGGCGCGACTCTTGTCGCAATCGCTGTTGTTCTTCAAGGCATTGTCGAAGTTGTCTTCATAGCAATGACGGGCATTCTTCACCATCGCTGCTCGAAGACCAAGACGCTGCCTCGCAACGTGCGCATCATGTTCATCATGCTCTATGGCACCTCGACCCTCATCATCGCCCGATGCGTCTTCCGCGCCGTCGAGTCCTTCCAGCTCCGATCCATCCTCGATGGCACCGGAACGAAAACCGGTGCGTTGTTGGCGCACGAGTGGCCGCTCTACGTGCTCGAGACGATCCCTGTCATTATCTACACCTACTGGCTCAACGTCATCCACCCCGGACGCTTCATTCCCAACGATCAGCGACAGTACTTAGATTATGACGGCAAGACCGAGCGACTGGGGCCCGGTTGGATCCACAAGCGGCCTTGGTTCATGTTCATCGCCGACCCTTTCGACTTTGCAGGCATGTTGACCATGGAGAAGCGGGACGAGTTTTATCGCGAGCCCGAGCGATGGCCCATTGTTGACGAGAGCTTTGCTCAAGGGAGGGGATCAAACAAGACGGAAAGGAAACGAAGATATGAAAAAGTTAACTCAGATACCAGCGACCAGAACGTTTAGCTTTCGAGGATATCATTGAGGAAAGAAACTACATTGAAATCCACAGGGTATGGCTCATGGGGGCGTTTCTGGGTTCTGGCGGTATAAACTACATGTAAGATGACGGGGTGTTCAGGACTTTAGGTTGATAAGTTACCTTCAATTAGGTAGAATAGATACGATTTTCATTCACATATGAGATTCTCACTACCAAATCCTGATGTGAAATGCTACCGTTTGATGACTTCCAGTGCGTCATCATGGAGAGTCAGTCTCCAGTCTCAGGCTTAACCCTCAGGCTTCTGACTCCAAGCAATCCTCTGGTAGCACTAATCATGATGCCGGCTTTCTTCAACTTCGGGTCGCTTGGTAAACAAGCGGGGTTCTAGCTTGTCAGTGGTCGTTTCTACATCAATAATTCTCAGCAAGGCAAAACTTGAAACTTTGTTGTTCAATATTGAAGAAGCCTGCTTCTCCCATGGCCTATCTCTGGGCTTCGTAGTTTTTGTCCTCAACAATAGCAAACGACCGACCGATCGACGATGGGACGTCCTCTCCGGGAGGTCCTCAAGAAAGAAAGAACTTGGTTAATTCACGATGCCCGTCTCATTAACTGCGCCATCGTCGCTCTCGAAGCACGACATGGGTTCGCAACTGTCGAGGTAACCGCCCGATTCTAACGTTCCGTACGCCTGTTTAAAGGAGTGAGAGTGACGCTCCCCCATCCGCACTTAATGTCTGCCCTGTTCCACTTCAAACAACTCGTCAACTTCTCGGTACGGTGTGACGCTGGTCCCAACGATTAACGATGACATGAACACAAACAGGCCTACATATGAAGCCACCTGCCGGAGAGATTATGACCATGACACAATATACTTGGCAACAGACCTTGTCTATTAGAGACTCGGTCGTAATTATGAAGAACATTTCTTTTTCTCGGAGAAAAAATGGTCAATGTAGACTTGCTGGATGAATTTTGCCGGACATCACCAATCGCTATTAATACCTATTGCTAGAGGGTCATCAGGCAGTCGCGCGCCTATTACTACTGATCGAAAAGGGTGCTAATATGGTAGAAGAGGAATTTCTTGTCTAGATATCAAGAACACAATAAATCCTTCCGTCGAAAATGTTGTTCCTACCTGTAACACGACTCGATCATTTATGCGAGAGTCTACACCGGATCCGGACGCTCTACCATCCTGCCAGAAACTCAAGCGGGGATCGTACTCTTCACAATTTACACGGAGCTATGAATTAAATATGCATAGACAATCGAGCTCATTTCATATTATATACATGTTGAGGGTATCACTCAAGTGCTCTATAGGACTCTATCCTTGCACCAGTCTTATGTACGCAAAACAGGTCATCTACCAACACCTACGCCAGCCAGAACCACACCTTCTCCAGCCAGTTCCTAGCCACAGGAGGCACATCCATGGCCTCGAGCTCGTCCATCTCGCGCTTTCCAGTGATGACGTCGATGTTCTTGATGCTGATGCACATGGGCGTGCGGAACCACAGCTTGTGGCCCACGTAGAGGGCGAAGAAGATGGGCAGCGTGATGTACGCGGCGATGAAGCTCTGCGTGTCCCAGCTGCCGTGCACGAACAGGGCAAAGCCGTTTGTGAGGGTGAGGATGACGATGATGACGAGGACGACCCAGGTCGCGTAGGGCTGGAGCGGGGTGCGGTAGGGCAGGGCGTCAAGCATGTTGTTGAAGACCATGGCCTTGCGGAAGCGGAGGTAGGTGATCATGACGACGACCCAGGCGATGAAGCCGGAAATGGTGGAAATGTTGACGAACCAGTTGAACACGGTCGCGCCAGAGTTGGAGACGTTGAGGAAGGCAAGGAGACCAAACGCCCAGGTGAAGAGGACGGCCACCCAGGGGACGCCGCGCTTGTTGGTGATACGGAACCACTTGGGGGCCTGGTTGTTGAGGGCCATGGAGTACAGGACACGGCTGCCAGAGTAGAGGAAAGAGTTGCCGGCGGACCAAGCAGAGGTCAGGACGGCGCCGTTGATGATGTGGTTGAGGATGGGGATGCCGGCGTTCTGGATGCCGATAACGAAAGGAGAGGCCGAAGCATCAGATGCACCGAGCAGCTTCTTGTCGTTGTAAGGGACCAGGGTACCGATCAGCAGAGAAGACACACCATAGAAGATGGCCAATCGGTAGATGAAGCGGCGGGCAGCCTTAGGAATGTTTCGGCGAGGAGCAACAGCCTCACCCGCAGTAATGGCGATAAGCTCGGGGGAAGTGATGAAGGCGAACCCGGCGCTGATGAAGGCGCTCCAGTAGGACAGGAAGCGACCAGTCGAGCCCTTGGCCTTGAACTCGATGAAGGCGCCGGGGTCCTTCCAGTAGTGGAAGCCGCGCACGCCCGATTGGTTGGGCCCGCCGCCGAAGAAGAGGACGATGCCGAGGATGATGAGGCCGCAGATGGTGATGAGCTTGATGGAGGCGAACCAGAACTCGGCCTCGCCGAAGAAGGAGACGGCGATGATGTTGAGCAGTAGCATGACGACGAGGACGATGGCGATCCACAGGGCAATGTTGACGGGGGGGTTCCAGTACTCGATGATGATGCCCGCGGCGGTGGCTTCGGCTCCCACGAGCATCGAGTAGGCGTACCAGTAGTTCCAGCCAGCGGCGAAGGCGAGGCTGGGGTCGACGAAGCGGCCGGTGAAGTAGGGGATGGTGATGCCTGGAAGATGTTAGGATTCTGGCGAGGATAGTGAACTTGGGTTTCTCTTACCGCGCATGGGGAGGTAGGTGACCATTTCGGCGAGGACGTTCATGATGATCCACACGAGAGCCATCATGGAGATGTAAGCCATGAAAAGAGGCGCTGGGCCGGTTCGGGCGAGGATGGCGCCAGATCCGATGAAGAGGCCGGTACCAATGGCTCCGCCTTCATTATGTTAGTTGCTTACTTAGCATTGATGCCTGTCGTCGACGTACCCAGAGCCAAGAACTGAATATGTCTACTCTTGAGACCTCTCTCGAGTTGATCGACGCCATCCGTCAAGTTGTACTCGGTGGTCTGGCCCTGCACAGAGGCAGCCTCCTGGTTGTCGTAGCCGTCGCCGGCCTTGGAGGCGTAGTCGTCCTTTTCGCCCATGATGTCGACGCGCTGTGTCTTCTATGGGGATATCTAGTAAAGAGAGAGTTAGATGACCAATGTCGAGTTGACAGAGAGGAACGAGACGAAGAGTAGAGTGGAATGAGTAAGGGTATTTATCCCCGGGCAGCGATGTACGTAAGACGGGTGCTGAGTGGAGGTGATGTGCAGAGGGATCCCCGAAAAGTCTGCGTGCTGATTTGGGGAAAGGCGGGGAAGAAACCCGGGGAGTGAAGGGTGACTCGTTTTTTCTTTCGGGGAAGCCTTCTTGGTAAAGGGGGCGAGGGTTGGGAAGAATGGCTGACAGCTTTTGTTTACCTAATGGAATGGGAAAGGCAATAAGCTGAGATGGCGGGGAGGAGGGGCTAGATGGGGTAGAGAACGTTTGCCTCTATTTACGTGTTGGTTGAGGGGGTCGTGAGTTGTGACTCGTTCGAGACGGGGCGAGATGGCTGAAGCAACTGACAACAACTTCATGCAGGAGACACGGCCCCTTCTTATTCGAACTCGATCACGCAGGAACGAACAAAGATGGTCTCAACCGCATCAGAAAGGCAATGTTCCCCAGCAATGAACAGCGGGGCTGATAAGAGGAAGACGGTCGCGAGGTCTCCAGAGGAGGCTTAACTGGAGCCTCCAAGGTGGGATTTTGGGGAGGATGCCACTTTTCGTTGCTCGCCAGGGCCAGGGCATCATCAACAACTCGCCAGGGTGGTCAATTCTCCTGCATCGATCGCATTCATGGGTCTGTTTCCACACGAAGTGAGCATGTGCTTTGCTTGCTGATGGGAACCTGCAACCAAGATTGGCCTGGGCCTGGTGTGATTTGTCCGCAGAGTCAGCCATCTCGACGCACAGCCCCTCGGGCGCAGAGAAAGAAGGACCTTGACGTGCCCGAGAAAAGTTTGATAGATGAGTTTTCCCAGTTTTCGCAGTGACTTGTGTAATCATGATGCTTCACGAGACGGCGAGTCGGCGACTGACGAGCTGTCGTCTGGAAAAGGCACCATCTAACGTTAGTGCCCGGCCCGCGAGGGAAAACGTCTCGGATTTGGGTCGCATCACCAGCCGCTGACCAGGGGGGGCTCGAGAGTGAAGAGGGACGTGAGGGGGACAAGGGGGCATGGCGAATTGGAGAAGGCCGACAGAAGCCGGGCGAGCTGAGTTCCTCGGAGACGATTCGTAGCTCCAAATCATGAACCACGACTCGTTTCGCTCCTCGAGTTGACGGTCGAGGCCGGTTTCCAGCGGGAACGGCAGAGGCTCAAAACTCCACCAGATCCTGGGAAGGGCACTAAACCAGGGCCGAGCAAGCCCGTGGAGAAGGAAACCGGGTGGTTTAACCCCGAAGAGGGAGCGTTCCAGAAGGCACAGGGCATGCAGTGGATTTTTGGTAAGGGGAGTCGCCGAAAAGAGCGTTCGTTTGGATGGCTTAATGGGTCTTTCTCGAGGTGAAGAGAACTTGGCAACATTTCTGACAGAGCGTGATGATTCACAGAGCGGAGACGATTGATACAGTACCGTAGCTGGGCCTCGACGTGGGGATATGTTCTGCTGGATGATTGATAGAGTCGTTGCTGGTGGTTGGCTTCTTCGATGTTCCGCCAAGATGGACATGTCCGATACACGGCGCCCGTCACGCCACAGCGCGATGCACGCCCGGGATATGCTGCAGAGAATTTTTTTCAGTGCAACGGGTACTGTAAGCAGGCACTAGGGCGCAGATGGCAAGACATGGCTTGTGGTGGAAGTGGTGGTGGCGACATGGAGGCCGCGAAAGAGCACGAAAGAAGACGGCGTCTTCTTGGGAGCCAAGCAACCAAGGAGTGAGAATGCAGCATTCTCCGCTCCTGAGTTGCCTATTTTGGCTATTTTGGGAGAAACGGTTGCGGCGCAGGGCGCAACAACGTACGTAACCGTTTAATCACCAGCCCGTCGAGGCTTCGGATGGCGATGCCCATTTGCTGCATCTGAAGATGCCGGGCGCCATGACAAAAGTCAATCTGTCACGACTGGAACACGCCCGGGCAGCACGTGGCGGGACGGATTGCCAGGTTGCCAGGTTTCTCCAGGCCCTCCATTTTCCATTCCACTGTTTCCAGCTCGGTTCCGACAGACAAGGGCAAAACAAAAAGACGAGACTCCGTTTCAGCTGCGAGCGAGCGAGCGGTTCACCGGACGAGACGTGAGCCTCATGGCATTTGCCGAGCGAAAAGACACACGGATTCGCCGTGTTGGTGGCTGCAGGCGTCCACACCAACTGTTGGCTTCCTTTGCCACTCCCGCTGCACATCGTCGCCTCCACGAACCAGCAAAGTCCCTAGCGGCAGGCGGCAGGTCTTGTCCTAACCCGAGCCGCCGCTAAGCTTAATCTGAGAAAACAAGCAGCGACTCGGACCGCGGCTCAGCGAGGGGGGGCAAGCATGAGGCTCATTCGGGTCTGCAGGACGATTCCACGCCAGCTTCCTTGTGACTTCTAGCTTCTCGGCTTGCCAAGGGTCAAACAACGTCTGCATTGCTAGTTCGACCGACGACCAACATGTCTCGGCTGCGGTGAAGGGACTGCTCATCACGTTGACGTCCCTGCCCTTGCCATGTCTGCTTCCTCATAGGAAGAGGCGTCCAGGATGAGCTGCTCAACCACGCCCTAATGCGACGCGCCGCGCGCCCTTTGCTCGACGTGAGTAGGTGTTGGATGACCAATCTCGCACGCCTTGCACGCCCTACCGCCAAGACTCAACGGACCTTTCTTCAAATCGCACAAACAGCTTTGCTCGCTCGTACGGTATCATGGCATTTTGGCCACTGCCGAGCTGGGCAATTCAGGCGCCCGCCGCCCCTCGTAAGCTGTCTGTTGGGCTTATCAACACGCAAGCATGCTGATGAGACGCAACACGTGGACCGCCAGCTCCGGCCATCCTTCCTCATCTTCGGCCCCTTGTCCGCGATGCGATGCCGCAGCTCCCTCAACCCATGTCTCTCTCTGCAGCGATAACAGATTGCGGCGGTTCCGGCTAGAAAAGTCACAAAACCCTAGCCGTTCCTCCAATCAACCCATTTCCTTCCCTATTTTTTCTTTCCTGGTTTTTTTCCCACATCCACCATTTGTTTCCCCCGTCGCCCAAAACCTTCGAACTCCAACGACGTTCCAGTCTCCATCGTTCGCCAAGCGCCGCTATGATCCGTCCGCGGCTGTCTGCGTTGATCTAGATACGAGTGGTCTCATCTACGCCCGCCCCGGCCCCATCAAGCTCCTCCTTTTGACTCCTGACTCTGGGGGATCACGCTGTCCCATCCCTCGCCTCTGCCCTTTCGCGGCGGAGTCGCTTGTCGCTGGGTGATTCGTATCTGGGGAAGGGTGTTTCTGTTACCTAAGACGAATCTAACTCTCCGCCGAATAGCCTTCCCTTGGTCCGATACCGTCTTTCGATGCTTGAACCCCGTCGTAGCATTCATCTGGCCATCTTGCCGTTTTCCCCGGGTGAGATTGAGTCTGATGACTTTGGTGAGCTTGGCGCTGACTGCAAGTGGTGATATTTGCTGAATGGGTTTATGCGTAACTATAACTAAGCAATCCTAAATTTAATTTATTTACTCCGTGTGTACTCATCATATTTTGATGCATTTCTTTAATCTTATTTGTCGACGAGTTTAGATTTCCCTTCATGGTCTGAACTATGTCGCGTTGCTTCCACGTCTGGGTCGACATAATGGTCACATATGCCGGTCGCTCTGGATGGTGAAATCGTTCACATAGAACATGCCATCTTCACACGCTCTGTGCTTCATTCTGCGGTTGGACCTATTCACTTCTTCTAGTCCGGACTGTGATAGATTGGTTTTATTCTGGAAGCAATAACCTAATGAAGAAAGTGATTCGCCCAAGCGACCACTGAGTATTGAGAATCAAGTCGGAATTGGACACTGGCGTCTGTGAAGAGTACTAACGAGCAAATATCGAACAGCCATTGTCTTTGACGGATCGATAGTGAATGAGTTTTCCTTTAGATATGTACCCAGGTAGCACATAGGTAACTTGTGCCTGTGCCGTTTGGAAACGACGAGCCAAATTGTCGGACAAACATCAATATGGAACCGGATCTCATTCTCATGTTCAATCTTGACTAGGGCATCAGGGTCGTCTATTTACATGCCCCTCAAGTTACCGGCATATGCCACACCGAGGAACTAGCAGGCACGGAATAGTCAAGGGCTAAGTTCATTCAGTATGTAGATCACGTATGTAGATAACTTCGGTCTAGACGGACGTGGCTTCAGGGTAGCAGATCTCTTGTTGCCAGCATTGATGCTTTAACATGGCAATAAGATAGGAAGGGGGTTATGTGACTTTAATATCCTTGCCTGCGTTAAGAAACTCTACCTGTGTATATTGTTAGGAGACCCTCATGTATTACTTCCAGACATGATGGTCGAGAAATGTTAGATGAGCTCATCATACAAGAAGCTCGACTCAACTTGTGTTTAAATGAGATAGAATAGGATAGCTAGGGTCGAAGCGTGAACATATCAAAGACATTACAAGGCTCTCCTTTTCTAGTAACTAGCTCAATCCTCATTAACGTGCATGAGACATTATTGCTTCCTCCGATAATAATCTTGAGATGTTCATTGGCTATGCGAAGCTGATGACGCCCTAGAGATGGTGGACAGAGAGTTCACCAACCTACTGACTTCCGTCTTAAAAGAGCAAGTTTTGTTGACTCACCACCGTCAGAAGGGGGCTAAATGAGACGTTGTTCACTGACTACCTAGGTCCCGAAGGGTTCATGCTTGTAGGTCCGTCCGCTTCATCTGGGAGCTCTGGACTCTGGCAATATAAAGATTCTGGACTCGCAAGACGCT
Organism: Thelonectria discophora; assembly: GCA_911649645.1. Lineage (NCBI taxonomy): Eukaryota > Fungi > Ascomycota > Sordariomycetes > Hypocreales > Nectriaceae > Thelonectria > Thelonectria discophora. The sequence goes on along the minus strand of CAJVRK010000008.1, from coordinate 1,599,255 downwards.
TTTCTAGGACATGAGAGTCGCATAGTGCGCTTTCCTAATAAAGTGGCATGTTAGCTTGCCCGCAATGTCGAGATGCTCTTAGAGCAACGCGGCGTCCGCCTAGTCATCTTCGGTCAGGCAAGCAGTCATGAGAATGGTGTTACCTGACTGCGCAAGATTTTCCAAGTGTTCAAAGATAGGTAGGTGTCTGAACCATCTGGAGGAACGGAAAATTCTCGGTATTTTTGTTAGGGATGGCTGCGGCGACCGGGTAGATGAGTAGATGGTTGTGTGCGAGTTGAGATAGATTGTTTCATTGAGGAGCAGTTCTATTGCATGCTTGAGGATTGTGAACTTGCCCGTGTCCAAAAATCCATTTGGCATGATAATTCCCCCTACCAAATGGATACATCGCAGCTATTAACCCATTCAGCCTATACAAGTTGGTTGTCGCGGTGGGAATTGGGAAGGTTGAATGATCTTGTTGTGCAGATAGTTGTGAGAACCCTTCAGGTATACGGATACAGGTCGAGCCACACAATAGATCGACCCGAGCATCCAACTGTTCACTGAGCTCGCTTTGACAATCTCAACTATTATCTACACTTTCAACTGACGACTAATTTCCTGCTACTCCGAGTACCGACATAGGTCACTAGGTGACAATTGTCGTGAGACTTCCAATCCGTCTCCAAAAATAAGAGTCCTCCCCCTTATAGAAGAAAATGTCTCCTCTGCTTTTGACATCAGTCTCTATTGTTCACTTCAAACCCGGTCTTTATTAGACGGACACTCGCTGTTAAAACCATCTTGACGGGCCGAAAATCCCCGCGAACTACAATGTATGATCTCTTAGATAGGTATGATTTGATATTATTGGGTGTCAATTCGAGGGACATTATCACGAACGAAAGAACCTCATCGAAAACATTGCTCGCAGAAAAGCCTTTAATGAGACAGCCACGCCGGACAGAGCTTCTCAAGTGTTATCAGACACAGCCCAGCTGGTCACGTTTCCGCCCCGGTAGTGCAAGGTTGAGCGACAGCCCCGGATCCAACGGGACAATAGCCGTAACTCCCGGAGTCCGGCAAGGCGGGCTTGGCCGCTGTCACAATTGCGGAGAGGTGGCGCCCAGGTTCGACTGCGCCCTGGGTCTCAGCCACGTCGTGTCTTGTTGTGATTTGTCCAGGTGGGGGAGCTGAGAGTCGAATCGAGACTAGAGTGCATATCTAGGACGAGGCATCCCCTAAGGCTATTGGCTTACTTATCGCGGAGGAGAGGTTGGGGAAAGGCAACTCTTTCAAGGCACCACTTTTGGCCCTGTAAGGCAGATAGACTACCAGTGGGCAGGCTTCAGCTCGCAGGGCAGACCTATGAATGAGCAGTTTAAATACCTATGTGCATTTCATCCCAGCGTTGCACTGCATTTTCCTGGGTGTTCCTTGCTCTTTGTCACACCTCCTTGGACCTTAATTGAACATCTTATGTGCCATTCCTTCATTCTATCTTCTTTCTAGACGCTCGTCATTGACCAACCATAATCATGTCCACCGACCCCAAGACATGGTCGACGACAATGACGCGCTCAAGCGTGTCGTCGGCCGACATTGAGTCGTTGGCGGACAGGATGCTTCGCGAGTCACTCTCGCGAGACAGAACACCCTCATCAACCGCCTCACGATCGACCATCTCACGCTCGTCTTCATCGTCAGACACGGTTCGGGGGCAGGCGGATAGAATCATGCGAGACTCGCTGTCACGGAGGAGCGTCTCATCTACATCTCCCACCGATACCTCCTCGCGCAGTCGCATGAGCGTGGCCGACAGCATCGAATCGACTAAGAAGACTAATCGCCTATCCAAGTACAGACCCCCATCCGCAGTTACCGCATCTACCACTGCTTCAACATCTTCAAGTGCTTCGGGCGCCTGGAGCAGTGTGCCTTCGACCACTAGTAACCCCAATCGTCTGTCGAAGCACAGGGCCCCTCCTCCCGCTTCGGTGGCTTCGGTGGCTTCGACTTCTTCGGGAACGCGAGAGCGCCTTCGCCTTGTCGAGAAGGAACTGGAAGAGCGTCGAGCCAAGGAGGCCAAGATGCAGCGCCAGCTCGAGGAGCAGCGGGACGTGGCCGAGCGCCTCAAGAAGGAAGGCCTCATGAAGGCGCCGACGGCCAAAGAGGTCAGGATTCGGGTCGCCAACCTCGAAAAGGAGGCAAAGTTGGCCGGCTCCGAATCGAAGCGCGAGTCCACCGAGGGACTCTTCAAGGCCACCTATTCAACTGACCTGCTCTTCCTCATTGACGCCACTTTCTCCATGGATCGGTACATCGAGGAGGCCAAGAACCAAGTCAAGGCTATCATCAATGAACTCGAACAACGCTTTTTCGGTGAAGCCAAGGTACGGGTTGCCGTGGTTGCTTACAGAGACCACTGCGATAACCCCAACATCGAGTTCCTCGACTTCACGACAAATGTCGAACAGGTACGATCGTTCCTCGACGGCTTGCAGGCAATAGGAGGGGGAGACGAACCTGAAGACGTCCTCGGCGGGATTCAAAAAGCCGTGAATGCCAGCTGGATGTACCCAAACAGGTGCATTATGCACATTGCCGATGCACCACCACACGGCCGCATCCTTCACAACCTCGAAGACGACTGCGATAGCTATGCCGAACCAGGCAGCGAACCACACCGGCTCACGTACAAGCCCTTGCTCCGACAGATGGTCAAGCTTGGCGTCAACTACGTCGCGCTCCGAGTTAACAACTCCATCGACCGCATGGCATATCTCTTCTACAAAGAGTACGCGACAGCGTCGTCCGACTGCAACCTCCTCGAGTCCAACCGGTACTATAGCCAAGCGCTCAAGCTATCGCCAGCTTCTCGCAGTGGTCTCCGCGGGGGCGGAACCTCCTCGACGACGAGTCTCGGCTCCAGCAAGGGTGCCTTGCTGTTTGAGGAGGCCGAGCTGGGCACCTCTTACAGTCAGCTGCGCCACCTGGTTGTAAGGAGTGTCACCTCATCGGCCTGTCGCACGGCGATCCGCATGTCGGCCACCAACTCTCGCGCCCCGCGGAGCACCAGCAAGGGTGACAGGAGGAACTTGGTGAGGAACTCGCAGTATACGTACCTCACGACAGTGGACGAAGGCGAAGAAGAAGATACAATTCCCTTCGAAGACTCTCCTCCACTGTGGGATTTCCCCAACTGGCTCGACGAAACGCTTCAGGTGCAGGGCTTTGCGCCCGAAGGCGTTGTCCACGGCGCGACGACGCTCAACGACATGATGGCCGACGACAAGAACATCCGGCTCAGCACCATCGACCTCACCATCCACAAGCGGTCCAAGCCGTTCGGCCAAGGCGCGATGCGCATCGTCTACTACGCTCGCACGGCCGTCTCGACGAACCGCTTCGTGGTCAAGGCATACAAGGAAAAGGAGGGGAGAAGTCCAAAGGGACTCGCGCACATGGCCGAGGACATGCGGTGCCAGACGCTCTGCAAGGCCTTTGCTCTCGAGTTCAACGCCTTGACCGGTGGCGAACACACCATCGACTTCATCGTCACCGCGTGCTTGAAGGGAATATCCGGTACGTCCGACGTCGACTACTTGTCCCTCGAGCCCTGCATCCCCGGGGAATACGTCAAGTACAACGGCAACACGGGCTACATCAAAAAGGACGTGCCCGAGGACGGCTTCAACAAGGCGGCGCAGGCCTTTTCCCACTTCACCTTTGAACGATCGCGGGGCGAGATGCTGGTCTGCGACCTGCAGGGTTCCGGCTGCGTGCTCACCGACCCCGTCGTCCACACGCGCGACGCCAAGCGGTTCAAGCTGAGCAGCACAAACTTCAACAAGGCCGGCTTCAAGTACTTCTTCGCCACGCACGACTGCAACGCCATCTGCCGCAAGCTGGGCCTCCAGAGCAACCGCGAGATGGTGGCCCGGGACCGGTTCGACTTCCGGACCTCGTGGCCCATTCTGGACCAGACCGTCTGCTGCTCCAACAAGCTCTGCGGCAAGATCATCAATACGACCGAGGCGAGGGGGTCCAGCGAGTTCCCGGATCGCTTCTGGTGCGACGCGTGCTGGCCACAGTTGGCCTCGTCCAAGCTCAAGCTGCTCTGCAGGGCGCCTGGCCACGGGGAGCACCATGAGTTCGAGGTGTCGAGGTTCTTCTTCGAGTCTCAGGGGCAAGTCATGCCCCAGATGTGCCCTAGGCATGGCGGGGAGAGTGTCTCAACCGCGGCTGTCGTCTCTCAGAGTCTGTGGTCCAAGCTGAAGTTCGCCAACAGGAGCAGGTCTTAGTCTGGCCTGAGAATAGGCCAGGAAAGGGGGTTGTAGGTAGGGTCAAGCTGACTTCGATTTGGGATGATTGGGCTAGATTTGTGGTTGATGGCGTTTGGAAATTATAGTGACAATTGATCAGTTAGTGTGAAGTCAAATATATCCGATGAGATTTTCCATATGCTCCGTGATCTCATTCCTTGAAATTTACGCGTTCAAGAGTAGCAGTCATCTTGTTTATTTTATGGCTTCTACTATCCTGTTTCTAATAATTGCAATCTTCTCAAGTCAACATCAACAGAGCCACCAACGACCACCGAGCAGAGTTCAACCACTGGATCAAACCCTACAACGTTCAGATTCAATTAACAACCGAATCCTCATTGATCGAGTCGGCAGTCACAAAAGCAACCGCCGAGAAAACGTCTTCATCATCTTCCACCGGAACAATAACACCGATCGAAGACTCAGGCAATACCTCGACCAGTAATGATGCCACTGCATCAAGGGCCAGCTCCACTATGTAAGTTAGCAGTGCGCAGGCGATCACTATGTCCTCAAGCAAAGAACCATTGGATCATTCATCTTCAATTCCTATATCTGACGTGGCCGATGCTCCCGGGAGCTTCTCGCGCTTCTCTGGCTTCATCTGTCACAATAACGACCGACCCAACTAAATCCAACGCCGCATCGAATTTGCCAGTGATTTCGAATTACGTGTATTTCGGGTGCCTAAGCTCCCCTGACGGTTACCCGAGCTTTGCAGAATTGGCAAAACGATGCACAGATGACGCCAGAGATGTGTGTATTACTGCCAGGGCCAAGACATCAAATGTCGGCATCTATGACAGGTATGTAACAACAACCACGAACGGAGATCAAAACCACAGTTTCCAACACGGGAAAAAAGTCCTGTTACGTTGCAGACTCGTTAGATGCCGCTGCACTCATCCTGGACGCTCAGTGCGGTTTACTCTGCCCTGGAGATGCAGGTTTATTCTATAGTGGCATCGTGCTCTCGTCTGCGGCCGATGATACTAGAGTACAAAGGCGTGGCAGAGGGCTTCTCCATCGTCGAGATGCGCCGGCCAATATCCTCAATCATGATACTATATATTCTCCCTGCCAGAGTTGTCTAGATAACAGAGTCTCGTCGATATAAATAAAGACGGTGGGAGCGAAATGTTCGGCATGTGGCCAAATCAGCGAGAGTGAGATTGTCCTCACGATTCCCGAAGGCTGCTTGCTCTGCTGCAGAAACGGGGGGACACTTGCCGGAGGAATCGGATGTGGAGCAACAGAATTCTCAACCAGAGGCGACCAGGTATGATGGGGGACTGTTTCCACCATTTCAGTCGCTCAGTTAAATGGTATCCCTTTGGTTCTTTCCACTAAAGAGCTTCGAGAGCGGAATACGCAGCGAACCCCAAGTCCCAGCACGGAGAACTACCCTGGTTCCATTGTTGAGGATTCGTTGAGCTTCACTACCTAGAATCTCTTAGGTTTTGCTATCGAGAACCTATCGAGCCCCGCTACCCAAAGTCTCCCTATTTCTGCTCCTGAAACCCTGTCGAGCTCTGCTACCCAAGGTATGCCAGCCACTGCTACCCAACAGCACGCCAGCTCTGGCACCGTTCAAGCCTCAGATTCAGCCATTCATCTACTCCAGGCCTCCGACTCGCAGAACCCCTCGAATTCCGCTACGCGGCAGCTCCCGAGCATGGCACACAAGTCCCGGGAGCGCTGGGTACGCAGGCCAGCGGCTCTCAAGGTCAGCAAGAAGGTCCGGCGGTTGTAACTCTGAACAACCAAGTATTGACACCAGCGCTCTCTGAAGAAAAGGGATTTGGTGGGCACATTTCAACTCGTTTGGACGCCAACACCTCTTCAGCAAACCCGAGCGTACCTGCTGTCGTGACCGCACCAGGTGCAAAGAGCCTGGTAGGAGTGTCATCTCTTGTTATGATAGTTTCATTCATCATTATCATTATTCTTTAGCTTTTTAAGATCTTCCAGAATTACTATAATTACTACTTTGTTGTTATTTCTCAGTCTTTGGGTTCCTTGAGAACCAGCAGGAGCAGACCTTGACGATCAGTCGCATTTCATCGTGACTCACGACGCATCTTTCGGCATTTTTCGATACTTCGTAAACGGAATTAGACCTTTGTGAATTATGAACCAAGATGTCGCTTGTCTGGTGCCGGCCGGTCACATCTGACGGCTTGCTCAGTCTGTCATTGATAGGCTCCGGCCAGCATAGACTGCAGATCTAACCAAGATGACCCGTCTGGGAACAGGTGGGGTCGAATTAAGATGACAGATAACTACCTGCTCGACTATTGTAATCATTATGCCCTTAACCCCGTGCCACTCCAGCCCTCCGTCTTATCGAGCCGATCAATCACCATGCTCCCCCTTATTATGACCCTAAATTCCCTACTTTGTTTATATTTATGTAAACCCTGAGAACATAGCAAAAGTCCAGGTCCTGAGATTAGTCAACATCCTGTCGCGGCCGCTAATGACTGCTGTGCGTGGTTTGTCTTTGAGCGTTGAGCAACGGCTCCTCAGATGGGGGCGCATCACAAAGTGCGAAGGCCTTGACCCAGTGAGGCCTCGTCCGGTGAGCTAAAAGAGAGGCAGCAGCCTTTCAAAGGGAAAATTGGCATGTTGCGAAATTTTTAAGAATAGGCTTCAGGTGAGGTCGATACGCAAGGCCATTACCCTAGCCCCCCATGACGGGCTGTAAGACGGTGTACACTTACCGAGTCGCTTTTGTCACCTATCATCGAGGTCAAAACACAGACACTGCTATTTCTGTTGGATCAAGTTGATCGATGGGATATGGAGGGACATTTCACAAAGGTTCTCTTCCTTTGAGACCAACGGGGTACGCGCATATTGACAATCTGAGCGGCTGTTGGATGTTGTTTCTAAGAGGTGCTGACCTCAGCCTAAGCAACCGGCACAGCATGCTCACGGACGGTTGAAACGTCCCTCCCGGATTTTCTCAAGGAGCGAAGGACGCTTTTATCATTTCCCCACCAAGTCAGAGGAACAAAATTGTCCATTCGTTGATTTCGTATTCTGCGCAATCGCTGATGACGTTGCTTCGTATATTGGCAACCCATCTCGCCGCCAGGAAAGGCAAGTCTACTGAAAGTCGTCGTCGGAATTTATGTCCGCAACGAGAAGCCTTGAATTTCAACAGACCAATTGGAAACAGTTCCTTCTGCCAAGGTCCTTGTGAAAAGAGGCGAAAATTTCCAGAATCATGGGCTCAGGGTCGGAAGCTTTCAGAGACGCGCGGAACTCGCATCCCGCACGGAACCTTCTGACCAGTGAGGATTCTCACAGAAGGATTTGCGCTCTTGGCAATCTAATCATCTGATTATTCTCACTATGGGTGAGAGTAGTGTGAGATGCTAGTATAGATGAAGATCGAAGTTTTGTCTGGTAGACTAATACATACCAGCGATGCCCGGAGTGGCAGAGGTTTGAGCTTCCAGGGTAATTACCTCTCTCGGTCGGATTGATCTTGTCAGACCACCCCTTTGATTCTCCGTTTCTGGCAACGTCGGGCGGCGGCTCTGTCTCTGACATGGCGCATCCACACGGGAAACATGAGACTCGATGCAACCCAGACGAGGAACAGGGGACGACGGCATTTGTGGGACAAGACACAAGGATCACGTCAATGCGGCACGGGCGCGGCGAGAAAGCCGGCAGCGAGGAGAGCTCATTTCTCACTTCTCCCATGTTTCGTCATGTTTTGATGTATCGGAAAGGCTTCTTTGGCGTCGATTTCCCCTCCGATAGCCTACCTAGTATTGGAACCAGTATGGCGCGCTACGACTATCGATCGCTTCAATCGCGATTTTCCAGATTTGTCCGGCGGCAGAGGCTCAAGAGATCGTGATCGTGGCGTCGCGGCTTTTCCGACTCCCAGCACAATGGGTCGACCTGCCCAAGGCCAACCCTGTGGGCATACGAAATCGAGGGAATGTAGAGTACGCGAAGGAAATGTGCCACACGAACCAGAGATGGGGTGGTTTATCTTGCGAGCAAGGTTACTCCGCACGAGGATTCGATGAGACTGAGGAGTTGAACGTGAGGAGTGATGATGGGCTGACGGTCTGACTCGCCAAGACTGCCACTCTCGCGGAGGTTTTGCCCGGGAGCAGCCATTCTCCAACTGCAACGGGTCGCTAGCGAGACAGTGATGTCATTGAGGCCAGGCTTTTAACTGGAGGAGCATTCAGAATTGAAGAAGGTGGCGAAGCTACGGCGAAGAAAGAGTTAATGGAACGTGCAAATGCCCACCACTCCACGTTGTGAGGATCAGTCATAATGCGCTCAAGCGGTCAACAAGCGGCCTCAGCTTCTTCTCCAGTGATTTAGAATCTCTTTCCACAGACTACGGGCGACGAGAAATGCAATGCTGTAACTCATCCGGCGTCTCGACGCATTCGTACGGAAGCTCCGAGTCTTGGGCCTCACGAAGCTTTCAGTCCGGCGCGTTTTGGTGCGGAGAGTCGGGGGAGGCGGTGGAGTTGATGGAGTCCCCCCGCATGTCCCGCCATTTCGAGTTGGGGTAATGAAGCTGGTGAGGGTTGGAATAGTGTGGACACGGCCAAAGGTCTGCCTTTTTGCCGGGCATTGCGAGTCTCAACGAAGGTGGTGGGGACATGGAAGGCCTCGCCTCAGCGGGAGGTAACGGCTAGAAGGAATGTATCCGTCCATCAAAGACGTTAAAAGTCTTCATGACCGAGAAACAAGCTGATTCATCTGTGTCGTTTCGCCTCACCACGAGTCAGACGAGTCAGGCAGAAAACACCGCTACCCCCGCAGCCCGAGCATTGTCCCCTCTGTTCCAAAGCGACAAGTTCCGCCGCGCATTTCCTCTTCCAGCTAGAGCGGGAAACTTCAGGCTTCGACGAGACGGCTGATGGGAGACGGAGTCGTCAGGGGTTGGCCTTGTCCCACTCCATGTCGCCGCCTCACAAGCGGTTGAGCATGAGCATTCCTTGTTCTGGCAACTCCCGCCGCCTTCCTTGATCCATGCCTTGCCCATCATCGAGCACCCATGTTCCATGATTGACGAAGACTTTGCAATAGGAGACGAGGTTCGGGATTGCTGTCCCGTCGTGCTTTTCGAATAGTACGGACTGCTCGCCGATGTTGATCACCGTTTTCCATCACACAACTTGTTCTTACGGTCGCGGCCAACGGACCAGCCTGTGCTTGAGAGAAGGGGCACCTCGTCAGCTGACTTGCTGCTTCCCTCGGCTCACCGAAGTGGACCTATCGAGGAACGACGCCCAAAGAACCGGTTGCGCGCTGTTCAATGGGCCTCGGACGTTTCTTCATGCCTGTTACATAGCAGAAACTACACGTGCGGACCGTCCGACAAGCGCCCGCAGGTCAATTCCGGCCTGCCGAGCAACCGCATGGGTTGTCCCAAATTCCGGGAAATCAGCGAGGCCTACACACCCCCCCTTCCGACCACCCAACCCATTCTATCCAAACTTGTTACCCATAGAGGTATCCAAGGATAAATTTGGGTGCCTAATGGGGAGGGTGGCATGGGTTTGAACAATACTTTGGGTTATTTCCACGCCTCTGGAGGAAGGATGTGGTGAAAGCATGGGAGGCCATAAGAGAAGGAATTCTTAAGCACGGTAAAAAACTGTGTTCATGAATTTCGGATTGGCAGATTTCTAGAGTTTCCTCATTTGGGGCAAATAAGAAAGGCTGAGAATCATTAGAAACCCAAAGTGCTTCGGTATCGATGCTCTCAAGCCTCCGTAGGGTATTTTTGCCTTTCATTGGTTGCGAAAACCAAGAGATTTCAGGGCTACGAGTTCATGACAATGATTCAAGCCTTAAATGCCCAAACTTGAGTAGGTATTCTGTGTTATGTGAAAGGAAACATCTGAAATAACTATTCAGTTTCAATAACTGTAGCTCGATGTTGTCTCCGTCGAGGTTTGAGTGACGTGCGTGCGCCTTGAAGCTGTAGAAGTGGACTTGCCCAAATCGTTCTCCTGAGAGATAGGCATGACGCGTGCGATATTGAATCCAATTCAAACATATTGAGCCGTTAAATCACATTTTGATATGTCATATCATGTACTATGATCTTCCTATCGGCGGAAGTGTATCATTTCCCGCTCAAGTACCTACTTAGGTAGGGCGGTCTCAGGCTTATGTTGGTTCCCGGATGTGAAGAGGAAACGCCAATGTTCGGTATCACTTCAAAGTTATGTATCCTGGCAGCAAATATTGGTTCCATCTTGAAACCTTTTATCCCTGGGCTCACATCATTGGAAATATTCGAAGGTTTCCTTAGGAGCCCTCGATTAGATATCCATACCAAAAATACCTTCAAGGTGAAGTCATCGACTCATCGGCCGTATCTTGGCTCACGTATTACCTTACGACGAAATAATACATCACATCAGGCGGACTATTGCTCTAAAGTCTCATGGCCTGGGAAGGATAGACGATTTGAAGAAGGTGTGGCCGTAACTTGAATTGCACGGCTGAAATGTTCCCAACACGCCACCAAGACTACCGTCAACGCTGCTCGAGATATTGATACTAAGCGGCAGCTACCAGGATGAGACGATGCCGTGAGCAAGAGCGAGGGGGGCCAGGCAGACGAGGCATCTTGCTTCACGAAAACTGGACCATGCAAGAGAAGACGCATTGCCAGGATTCGGCCCGGGAGTCATACTTTTGGGTTCTTTAACAGCATGCGGGAGGGGGCCCTGGGCGAGGTGAACTCTGGGATTACTGCATCAGTCATTCTGGTATACTATCCCCTGCTCGTCAATGTTTGATGTCGATCCTCCGCTATTGCCGGTAGCGCAGACGAACATCGAAGCTGGACGTCTTTCGGGCGTAGTGTGATCTCCAGCTAGGGACAAAACTTTCACCGGCCACTCGCCCTCTTGGCGGACGGAAAGCCCGCTCGATTCGGGCGGCGAGACGTGGCAACCAAAAGACGCTCAGGCCGGCTTGGGGTAGAGGTAGCGCGGCTCCGTGAAGGCGACAAGGTCGGTTGGAGAAAGGAGAGAGCGCGTAGTCCAAGGTGGGGAATGGCTATCAACAAGGGGACACAAGTTGGGCTGGGACGAATAATCACCCAACGGGGAGGATAATTCACGGAACCGAGGGTTGTTGGAGTGTGCATCGAGGCGTCGCTGCGAGGAGCAGGTGGTGCACAAACACTTAGAGTAAGTCTAGGTACTGTACTTCTCACACAACTCGGCCTTACCCCAACGACGTGATCCTTGAGATGAAGGCCTGAACACCATGCAAAAAGGCCTGGGTGATGCCATGATACCATCCCAGGAGTCATGCTCAGAGGCATTTCGAACAACAAAACACACCCCTTCCGTTCCCCCCTTTGTGTCTTTTTTTCACCGGGTAACTACGGGACGTCATATTTTTTTTAACACACGATCAAAAATCACATAAGTCCACAAAAGAATGAACCGTCCATCGAATCGGGGCACGAGCAATTACGTACCGGAAGACGGGCGGCCGAGACGAGAGACTTGACAAGGAGTCGGGGGTGGGTTGGAAAAGGTTGAAACCCCCGCAATTCCCCGCGCGTCTCTCCAGGATTTCTGTTCTTGCCAACGTTCTCCAATTCTTTCGTGGGCCAGGACGAGCCGGCGGCAGTACAAAGCTGGAGAGTTGGCCAATGCCAGGCGAGGGAATTCACAGCCACGGCCCCTGCCCTTCAGAGCGCAGGGGTAAGAACCCAGGTCTACCCAGTCTCCAGTCATTCGACAGGTCTTGGGTCTTGGGGAAGAAAAGTCTGGGGGGGGGGGGCGTCTGGGGAATTCCTGGGGGTGTCTGGCCTCCCTTCAGTGGTCTGCTCTTGCTGAGGATATTGAACCATGGCTTGCGGGGATGACGGTCCGTCTCTTTGCTTTCGGTAGGGAGGGCAATGACATCGCCATGGCGCTACCTGCCCCTAGCAGTAACCACACGGACTGAGGGCATTGATGCTCCCGGTTTTCTTATAAAACCCATCATCTTCCACAAGGCCGAGTTTGCGTATCCCTTCCATTCCAGACTTCCTCCTTCCTGAAGCCGACTTCATCGTTGCGACCGAGCATCTAGAGCGTCGTTTGTGCTCATCGCATCCTTCTGCTCTTTGTTGCAAGTCAGCCCCTCTCGTGGCACATTACCCCAACATTCCCCAATAGTTCATCGACTACCACTACCCCAACCATGGCCGACCACAAGCTCAAAGACGAGAAGCACTACTTTGACGAGGACGACGGCACCATCGAGAACGTCGATGAACTCCCCGTCCACCTCGCCGAAGATGTCTCGTATGGCCCGGGAGGCGTTGCTGGTGTTATCCAATCACCCTACGTCCTAGCTGCCGCCTTTTTGGCCTCTTTTGGTGGCTTCTCCTTCGGATACGGTACGTTGATTATGCATAGCACCCTCGAGTCCAATAGCTAACAATTCTCAAGACCAGGGAGTCATCTCCATCATCAACGTCATGGACCAGTTCCACGCCGTCTTCCCTGATGCCAAAAGCGGCTTCGGCAAGGGTCTCATGACGGGCATGCTCGAGTTTGGCGCCTTCCTGGGCTGCTTCTTCATGCCCTGGCTGGCCGACAAGATCTCTCGAAAGAGGGCCCTGGTGGTTGTGGTGGTTATTTTCAACATTGGAGGCATCATCCAGACCGCAGCCGTCAACTATCCCATGCTCGTTGTGGGACGAACTATTGGTGGTATTGGCGTTGGTACGCTTGCTATGGTATGCATTGCCCTTGGCCTCTAGCTATGTACTTGTATCAAAGCTGACAATCCATCAGGGCGCTCCTCTCTACATATCCGAAATCGCCCCCCCTAACCTGCGTGGCACGCTTCTCGTCCTCGAATCCATCTCCATTGTCCTCGGCGTCGTTATCTCCTACTGGATCACATACGGAACCCGCGAACTGGAAGGCGAGATCTCGTTCCGCCTTCCCTTCGGCCTCCAGATGGTCTCAGCCACCATCGTCGGAGCCGGCATCAACTTCTTTCCCTACTCCCCACGATGGCTCGCCCTCGTCGGCCGCAACGACGACTCTCTCAACAGTCTCGCCAAGCTGCGCCGCCTCCCGACCAGCGACAGCCGCATCCAGACCGAGTACCGAGGCATTGTCGCCGACGCCCAGTTCCAAAAGACCATCATGGAGCGTCGCCACCCCGGAGTCCACGGTTTTAAGCTCGAGGTCCTCAGCTGGCTCGACCTCTTCAGCCCACAGACGCGACGTCGCACCGCCGTCGGTTGCGGCATCTTGTTCTTCCAGCAGTTTTCTGGAGTCAACGCCTTCATCTACTACGCTCCGACCCTGTTTACGTCTCTCGGCCAGTCCGATGAGATGTCCCTCATCATGTCCGGCATCTTCAACGTCCTCCAGCTCGTGGCCGTCGCCATTTGCTTCCTCATCATCGACTCCGTGGGTCGTCGACCCCTCGCCATTTGGGGCGCTGCCGGCGGTGCCTTTGCCTGGGGCATCATGGCCATTCTCGTCGGTCTCTACTCGGACAGTTGGGAGTCTCACAGCGACGCCGGCTGGGCCTGCGTGGCCATGGCCTTCATGTTCATCCTGGTTTACGGAGTCTCCTACTCTCCTCTTGGCTGGGCCCTCCCCTCCGAAGTCTTCCCCACGGCTACTCGATCCAAAGGCGTCGCCCTGAGCACGGCGACTTGCTGGATCTGCAACTTCATCGTCGGCATCGTCACCCCTCCCATGTTGGAGGACATCGGTTTCGGCACTTACATCTTTTACGGTGCCTGGTGCTTGATCGCAGCCATCTGGGCTTTCCTCATGGTTCCCGAGACCAAGGGCAAGACTCTTGAACAGATGGATGAGGTCTTTGGCGACAACAGCGGACAGGAGGAGAGAGAGATCATGCAAGCTACGGCGGCACAGGCCATGGGTGCCATTCCTGCGGTGCGGGATGTTTAAGAAGAGACTTAGCGTTCCAAGCATTATGATAGTTAGCATTTTTTTTTTTCAATCTCCAAGTTTAGTACATAACATCTCAGTCAAATAGATCTGAAGCGCACATTTAAGTTAAATGACAAGTTTCCCCCCTTCAAAATACACTCAGTGCCTGTTGGATTAGCCACTCATATATACTGCAAGTGCCTATATGCTGTTACCTACCTAGCTAATGGTGACATTTGACGACGAGTGCTCTATATGGAGACTACCTTAATGTGGGTAGTTGTGCAATGGCAGGACGAAATCTTCAATTGCTTGATTCCATCCTGCTTGCTCAAGAATAAACATCACGACTCCAAGATCTGTCTTTATGACTGCACTGTGCATTCGAATCTCCGTCACTTGCGCCTCTATCTTAAGAAGTATGAATGTACTTTTAGGCTTGGACAAAGTCGATACCAATTAACTGACCGGTTAAACCCAATGCGTATAACCATCTGAGAACACACTTGGCAGTCAGATCAACCTCAACCGAATGCCAAACCGATTTGACTGAGGACTGGACCTAGAAAGGTTTCGCTCGTCGAGGGGGGTAGTTTTGAGTCATCTTGTAGGAGGATATTGGACTAGCTTTGGGGGTTTATGTTTGTTGGCGGGGGCATACCCCCATCTAGGCGATTGTCCCCGGTCATTTCGTAGACGGGAACATGAACCGTGTCTCCGATCATTTCATAGAGATGATGTTGAACAGGACCTCCACTCATTTCAGGAAGCATAGTCTGAGGTGCACCCGGAGACGAATCGTTTTGGCCTACGGGTGAAAGTTGAGTCACCCAGGCCTCGGGCGACGCGGGATGGCTAGGCAAGCTTGACACCGCAGTCACCATCGAACCTCTCCATTCCGATTGCACCGGAGAATTAGGGCCCGTCTTTGCAGCGTTCGGATCAAGCGGCGTTGTCCCGTTCGGCGAGACTTGCTCCATCGGATCTTGATCGAGAGGCCACGGGTGGTCCTGGACAGGGGAGCTGATCTTCTTCTTTCTTGACCGTCGGACAAACCAGAAGATTGCAAATGCTAGGAGACAGAGAGCTGCGAAGCCCCCAACAGCACCGCCGACGATGGCGCCAATGTTGGAGCTCTTTGAATGAGGGGAGGGCGCAGGCGCAGGTGCAGTAGATGACGTGGATTGAGTCGATTCGGTCAATGAGGCACTGGAACCGCCGTTGGTGACGGTGTAGGTCGTGGTGACAAAGTCTGCATTCTTCTGACCATCGTACGTGAAAGAGACGCTATGATCCTGGGACTCGGGGGTCGATATACATCTAAAGTCCTTGAGTCCCATTGGATATGCATAGGTCCGGCAGTAAGGAGCCGATGCGTCGGTGCTGGAATGCAAGTTCAGCGGTCATATACACACCCCATGTGACGGCAGGAACGGTTCTGCTCACCAGCGAAGATAGTAGATGTCGCTTTGGCAATTATTGTCGCAAAGGCCCGTATTCGACACGGCCGCCTTCTCAACGCACCGAAGGTGCACATCCCAGCTGTCAGTTTGGTCCAGTTGACCGCAGATGACCCCGAGGTCCCTCACCCACATGCAGGGCTGGTGGTTCTGGCAGGTAATCGGGACCCCCGGAGACCCGGACTGCCAACCGCATGTCTCGTCTGGGGCCAGAGTGACGGTGAAGACGTCGTTCGACACGCTGGTGTCTTGACGCTTCGTGAGGAGTTTGAGGTCGGGGGCCTCGACCATGCGAGTTGGTGCGGGCGGTCGGTCGTGGTCGGCGATGTGTAGTGGTTGTGAGGGCTCCAAGAGGACTCGGCCGTGGGAGCCTCTTATGTGCCACAGGCCGAGAGCTACGGCAGAGTGCAGTAGGTTGCTCATTTTGATGTTTGACAGCGACGATATGGTGAAGCACTGAAGAAGGAGCCGCCTCGCAGAACAGGGGACCGGGGGGGGCTCAGCTTAGGCTTGTCATGAACACGGGCATTCCCAACGGCGCGGCGGCAAAAATACTCATTTTTAGACTGCATCTATGCAGCATGTCTGGACGACCGCGTGATTGGTGCCAAGATTGGAGGCGCCTCACACCCACCCTCGTGTGAATGCTACCAAACCCATCACCCATCCATCCGCAAGTGGCTGGC
Organism: Thelonectria discophora; assembly: GCA_911649645.1. Lineage (NCBI taxonomy): Eukaryota > Fungi > Ascomycota > Sordariomycetes > Hypocreales > Nectriaceae > Thelonectria > Thelonectria discophora. Next base: position 1,582,864 of record CAJVRK010000008.1, on the reverse strand, counting down.
AGGGCTGAGGTCTGGAATCCCGGTGGCTTGGTCGGTGAGCGGCACCGCCGTCGGAGATGCCAACTCGAAGCTTGTTTCGGGATGTGTGTAGAGGGGTCGTCGTCATGTCGCCGCTGGACTTCGTGATGATGGCTGCGGCTATGAGGAGTGGGATACGGATATAGACTGATGAAAAAGCCTGTTTGAAGGACTGCTATTTTTCTGTGCAGTACTGTAGCCAAAGACGTAGGTATATATCTCTAATCTTGTATCTAAGCCAGTGCAGGCTAAAAAAAAATCCCTCAGTTCTGATGACTACCAGTCTCTCGTATGCGTAAACATGAAGTGCCAGCTTATTCTCTCCGACTTCGTGTTCATCTACACCCTCACTACCAAGGAACATGACGTTTTTCATGTTGCTTCCGCACTAGCTGAGCCTCCGAGGTCCCGATGTCAGGTGAGACATTGCCCACGCCGAGAGAGACGTATGATCCCCGTAGACGACAACACGCACGAAGAAGTCGATCCATTCATGTGACCAGTGAAGCCGCGTCTAGCTCGCAGAAACGGCCCTTCAGGTACGTAGTATGCAACCCCCTTTTTACAGGGCCCGATGTCGTCCCTGAAGCCTCTTTCGTTCCTCGACACACGCCGCAGCGTCAAGGCTTGCGCGTTGCGTGAGTTCTGCATCCAAGCAGCTTCTGAATAATACGAAGAGGTCTCAGGTGCTCTCATCTTTTAGTCTACACATTAAGTTCGGTGCCGTCATCCGTGGCTTGCTTGCCGTACAGTTCCGGCCAAACACCTCGTACGGTTCCCCGCAGGGAGTCTAACGCATTTCAACTGCAGAATGCTCGTCTCTGTGAATCTACCTTGATTATTATTAGTTCGTCTTGGTCGACACTCCACCAGGTGGGAATGTTTCGTGCCACTCTCCCGTCTGAGACATCGGCTCCCGCTCTTGGATATCGTCGATTTCTGCTCTGCACTGCCTCGTATGCTCCATTAATTCACGCTGCATATGATTTGTTCGCCTCAGACGATCTGCTTTCTGCACGTTTTCCTCTTTTTGGATGATCTGATTCTCGGCCACGGATGTGATGTTACATGTATTTGAGCACAGTTCCGGCCGTTAGCATTTCCACGGAGCATACGAAACTCAAATAGCGGCGAAGAAGAAAGGCAGAGGGCCAGTAAACAAAGGTAACTTGATGAGGGCTGAGTTCCTCGGGATCTATTCTGGCTCGGGCAGGTCCCCCTCTAGCTCCCTCCGTTGCATCCTTCAAGCCTCCTTCCCACAGAAGATGTGGATGTGAGACAAAGACCGATCTCAGATGTAACTGGCCTTTGCCCGAGACTAGAGCGTCCAGTGGCGAACGCCATCGAAACAAATGCTACCAATCACGGTCCGATGTCACGACATCTTGAGAGCGATAAGCCTGCTTCTGGCCGTTCGGCAAACTCAGTGTATTAAAGTCCCGGCCATTGAACTAACAAAGTGGCACGGGCACGGCTTGGCACAGTTCCAAAGCCACCACCAGTGTGCCGCAAATCTGATGCGGCTTGGAGGTCCCCATACCATGCTCCGTTGCTGCGGCTGCTTTCAGCTCCAGGCATCAAACTGCTCGTGACGGTCGTCTTAAAAGCCCGGATGCGCAAGCATGTGAAAGATTGCTATATGATGAGACCTAGGGACGGCTCAGGGTCTTAAGTGTGTTATCGTCAACGATAAGGCTTGTCTACCGCAGACAACTTCAGCTACTGAGCTCATCCATGCCATTCCACAACTGAATCAAAATCAACACCATGCGTCTGATCAAGGGTCTTTTCGCCGGTCTCCTGGTGGAAAAGGCCGTGGGACAATCGGTGATAAACGAAACCGAGGTTCCTCCTCCCACATTTCCAACCTCAACGGCCATCATCATTCCCACAACATCACAAGCTCCTACGACATCACTAGTTCCGACAACATCCCAAGTTCCCACAACATCACTACCTCCAACAACATCACTACCTCCAACAACATCACTACCTCCAACAACATCACTACCTCCAACAACATCACTACCTCCAACAACATCACTACCTCCTACAACATCACTACCTCCTACAACATCACTACCTCCAACGACATCACTACCTCCAACAACGACATCACTACCTCCAACAACGACATCACTACCTCCAACAACGACATCACTACCTCCAACAACATCGCTACCTCCAACAACATCGCCGCCTCTTACAACATCGCTATCTCTTACAACATCGCTGCCTCCTACAACATCGTTGCCTTCTACGACATCGCTGCCTCCTACAACATCAGAAGTTCCAACGACATCACAACTTCCAACAACATCACTACCTCCGACGTCACTACCTCCGACAACATCTCAACCTCCGACAACATCCCAAATTTCTACAACATCGGAGGCTCCGACAACGTCACAAGTTCCTACAACTTCACAAATTCCTACAACGTCGCAGGTTCCAACAACATCAGAAGCTCCTACAACATCACAAACTCCCCCCACATCTCAAGTTCCTACAACATCTCAAATTCTGACGACATCTCAAGCTCCAACAACTTCCCAACATGTTACTTCTCAGATATCGACATCTGCATCTCCAATCACCAATGTTCCGACAACTTCGCAGGGTCTTACATCGCAAGCCTCGACGTCTGAGTCATCGATAGCCACTATTCCTACAACATCTGAAGCTCCCCCACCTCCGGTTTCTACATCCCAGGCTTCAATAACTGTGGCTTCAATCTCCCAATCTGCAACAGCCGGTATTCTCACAACATCCCAAGCTGCAACGTCCCAAATCGTGACATCGCAGGCTTCAGTATCTGTTGCAACATCTCAAGCCTCAGTATCCGCTGCGGTTGCTAGCTCTCAAGCTTCAATATCCACCACGGTTGCTAGCTCACAAGCCTCAGTATCCGCTGCAGTTGCTAGCTCTCAAGCTTCAATATCCGCCACGGTTTCTAGCTCACAAGCCTCAGTATCCGCTGCGGTTGCTAGCTCTCAAGCTTCAGTATCCGCCGCAGTTGCCAGCTCCCAGGCTTCAGTATCCGCTGCAATCGCAACGTCACAGGCTTTGGAATCTGCTGCAACATCTGAAGCTTCAATATCCGCCGCAGTTGCTTCCTCCCAAGCTTCAGTATCTGCTGCAATTGCAACGTCGCAGGCTTCAGTATCTGCTGCGGTTGCAACATCTCAAGCTCTGACTGCCAATATCCCTTCTGCGTCGAACGGGGTACTTTCTGAATCACTTGTTCAACCAGTATCCACTCAGAGCGTCCAGCCATTGACTCAGCAGCCTCAAACAGCAACAGGGCAGATTCAAACGCAAGTTCAACCTCCAGCTACCGTGCCCACTGCGAGCGTTCAAGCAACGAGGCCTGCAGCTTCAGGATTCGCGACATTTACTAGCACGTCTGTCTTCCCAACGGGAGTGATCGAACTACCCATTGAAAACGCAACGCTCGGTGAGAATGCAATGTTTATTGAGGTTGACGGCGAACCAGCCATGTAAGTTTCTCCTGGCTCAGTCGTAATACCGGCTTCAAATCGACTTGAAGTCATGTACTAACATATACAATAGCCTTCTGCAAGCTCCAGCCGACGGTACCGCATCATTTACTCTTGACGTTACGAAGCCATTGGACATTGCGGTCGGCCAACTCGTCAGGCTGGTTGCCTCCATCAGAGTCGGAAACGTCGACATGCCCACACCGCTGACTGGGTTTCTCGTGTTGCGACGGCAAGATCCAGGCTCCCGTCTCCAGATGATCATGGACGACAAGACTCTCTACGACAAAGAAGTCAAGAATACCGGTGGCAAGTTTGAGCAGATTGAGAGTGAGAAGACCCAGGTTACGGAAAACCCAAAGGTGAAAATTGTGCAGGATTCTGGCGCTCAGCCTATGGACATCACTATCCGTGGTCTTGGGTTGGCAAAGGCGGAGAGCGTCCGCGTCTCAGCTGAGAATACTCAGGCAGGATCCGCCACAGGGGGTCAACAAACTGGTGGTCAACAAACTGGCCAACAAACTGTTGCTCCTAGTCGAGCAGTCGAAAGTGGCCCAGCCAGCCAGTCTGGAGGCGTCAACTCTGTTGCTAGCTTGGAGTCGGGAACCAACCCTGCCACCGGTCTTCCCGCGCAGACTACTGCTGGCCAGCAGCCACCTAAAACCTCTGGTCCTGCTTCACAAGCTTCCTCTGGTCCCGGTTCACAGGCGACTTCTGGTCCTGGTTCTAAAGCGACTTCAGGTCGCGGTTCATCGACTTCCTTGGGACCTGGGTCGCAGGCTACCTCTGGCTTTAGTTCATCAACCAGTTCTAGCTCTGGCACTTCTCCGCCAACGAGTTCTGGGCCTGCGACCATTGTGCCAAACGAGGGCGCCTATGGTCGCCCAGTGAACAAAGCTGTGGCTTATATGGTACCTCTTGTTGCTGCCTTTTTACTTTGATAAACAGCATCCAGATATATCTTGGAAAGTGTAATGGACTGGCCCTAGGTGCGACTGCAGCTAGGCGTCAATTGTAGTATTAATATTCTTAAGGAGAAAGAGGTTCTCCTCTGCCTAGCTAGCTTCCATCCCCTTATATGCCCCGAAGTCACGTGCGCCTAGTCCCCTGCACGCGTGCAGCGCGCGGCTGCTACGCGTGCGGTCTGAGCGCGTTCCGCTGGCTTGTGACTCTAGGCTCGGGCGCAGCCCGAGCCCCTAACAAAAAGGAAAATTGAATGACATTGTCCCCGCTTCCAAAAGGCCTTCTACTAAACATGCAATGCTGCTCTAAGTCTTACAATCTTTACCGTAAAAGCTGCGCCCCCGTTTGTGTCATGAACCGTGGCTCATTGCCGAAAACAAACACGCTGAAGGACCATAAGACGCTGTAGTGGAATGCTGGCAATCTCATGATACATCTCTTGAGTTACCCAGAATGAAGGTAACTTAATTAAATTAAAACAAGTCGATAAACACTATTCACTGAAGCTAAAGATCTCCGTATTCAGCTAAGCCTAGGAGTCTTCTGATGCCCGTCCCCCAATTTGGTCTGCTCTGCCCTCCGTAAGGATGCTTCTCCCCCAATCAAACTGGTATGTCAACTCTCTTCTCTACATCAAAGCCTTGAGCCTGAGCGAAGTAGTATCCACGTTGATTGGCAAGCAGCCGTAGAGGCGAGGCACCTTCACCCCGCTCAACTCAAAGTCGCAATTGTAATGTCTATGCCCAAAGGCCCAGAACTTCACTTTTTCGCTCTTGAAGCACGGCTCGTCTGACGTATCGGTTGACAATGCCGATGAAATCGGAATTTTCATGTGTCTTGGATCCGCTGAACGAGAGTCTGCCGATGGACTCCAGTGTGTGAAGATGAGACATTGACGTTGGATTTCTCCTCCAACTTGACGGCTTCCTCGTTCAACTAGGCAAGATCTCGATGGTGAGCCTCGTTATGGCTCTTAATATCCCAGTCATCGATTTGATGGAAGTCGTTTAGGCCAAGGCTGACTTTGACTTCTCTGTTAGCGGAGATAGATGAGAAGAAACGGCAGCCCAGAATAACCAAGTTCGTGCCAAGAAGCTAGAAACTCGACGATCGAGCAGGACAAAATCCTCTATCGAGGCGTCTTTGGCGACTTCTTCCTCAAATCCATGCAAAATTTGTAGAGACTGAGGCTACGAGAAATGATAAGGTTCATGCTTCCCGGGCACGAAGAAGACAATCTTGAATTGGCCAAGCTGCCGGAGCAAGAAGTCGAATAAGTCATCCTTGTGGGGTACTACATTTCCGATGTCCTCAAGGAGAGCCAGGTAGGGTGCTCTTGGCGTGATGTTGAAAAAGTCGTAGGCTTTTGGTGCCTCCAAATGGAGATCGGCAACGATTTGAACGCTCATGTCGACGTTAGGCTCAAGTATGCTCATTCTATATGCAGCCGCTTCAAGTCACGTTTCGTCGAGCTGGCATTACCTCATATATCCCCTACCTAGGCGTGAACAACTTACATCCATAACCAACTAGGAAACTCATCTATCCGGATACGTCCCTCTTATATGTCGTCACTACATGTAGTCCTACTTTAATTGGAGATCTCACATTGAAGCTATATCTCTCCTAGCCTAAACAGCATCCACGCTGCGAAGGTCAAAGACCTTTCTAACAACCAAGATATCAATAGGTGTATTAAGAAAGGTAATCAACCAGTACCATCTAATATTCGACCAGTTACTTCAGCATCTATGCTTATTTATGAAATAGGAGTTAAGCCACCACTATTAGGATAAATCTCGATACATATAGTCTCAACAGAGCAACACCTCCGTTTCATCAACTATATGCAAAACCCTCTCAATATCGGGTCCAAAAACTCTTCCCATGCCAAACCCTCTCGTATCGCCCCGTCTGAGGTGCCACTTCCCGCATCAGCGGAATATTCCAAATCATATACTGTGTCCTTGCTACCCCTTCATCCCTGTACTTTGAGATCGTCGAGGCTTGCAGCACGTCGGCTCGCGAGACGAAGAATGCCATACTTTACGTCAATTTTAAAGACTGCTTCCGAACCAAGGGTGCCTTTCGTCTGTTTTGTCTTCGAAATGGTATGGTCAACTTCACGGCCGGCTTTGTCTTTCGTTATGACACTGAGAAGCCTACGGGAGTGGCTCCCAGCTCTCTCTTGGACTGGCCAGTCGACCGGGATGAGCATAGAGGCCCATGACCACGTAGGGAAGCCAGGCACTCGACGACGAAGAGCGCCACGAGCGGCGTTCTGTTCCCACAATAAGCCAGCGTGAATGGTTTGCAGTCACAGTCCAGCGATGTAGGCATCAAGAAACTCACTATCAGCATCAAGCTGTATGGTCGGGGTGGTACCCTCGCTCCTGTCCCGATGGTTTCCCGACCTGGCCATTGACCAAATGGCTTCACGGCATTCCTTTGCGATACCAGCCAGGGCAACAATGCGGTCCTCAGCCTTGGTTAGAGATGCGGGTGAGTACTTAGCCACGCCGAGTTGCCACTGTCCCCAAAGCAAAGACGGGTATTGTCCCGTGAAATTGATACGGTCACCAAAGAATGAGCGGGCGTCCTCCATTTCCACAACGTCCCCAATCTCGTTCGTCGGCCGCTGTGTTTGGCAATGGAAGAAGACACGTTGCCCGGACTTGTTCGAAGCGAAACATGCAATCGGCCTACTGACACCAGTCTTGAAAGACCTAACCACGGCTAAGGAGATCAGCTCGACCAAGGATCTCCACGTACGTCACTTTGAGCATTGGTGCTGATTGATAGACATACGTATAGCCTTCTTAGTGTCCCGATTTTCCACGATAGGGCAACCTCGCTAGCCTAGGCATTCGTTCTGGGGGAATTTTGGACAACGATAGCCCATCTCCGGTGGTATCCATGGCCGCAGAAATTGTGTAAATGGACTACCGGTAGTAGTCGGCCATTTTCAAGGACTCGGTTGCCCATCGTTTCTGTCCTGGATGGTGCAAACGGAGTCAATCCAAACGTGGGCTATGCCAAGTTTGAAAGCCAGCAGAAGCGTATCCCGAAAGACACCTGGCAGGTTAAACCCGCGACCAGCCTTTCTCTCATCGTAGTTTGAGAGGATTGTTTAACTGATCTCGGTGGCGTTGCACTACCGATGGCTAAGCGTGAGATACTGCCCCGTCTGACCCCTGCGCTCTTCCAGATGATATTTGAGAGCCCCAGTGCCATCTACACCGTCAATTTTGAGAGTGGGAGTGGGGAGCTGAGCGTTTGTGGGATGAAGCACCTAGCCGGACAGAGATACGCTACACTGGGCGTGGTTTTCCGTGCACGTCTTCAGCCACTGCTTCATATCTTGGATAAAGTCCTCGCTAAGGGGATCGCTCTGAGGAACCGGGCCTACAACGTCTTGGTTCACCACAGCTGGTGCCCTGACACAATGTGTATGAACAGAGGCTTGAGATACGCATCAGACCACATTTGGCTTCACCGCCACAACACACATATCTGGATCTGCCGCGAGATGAAAGCGTGCCAACGGTTTGGAAAGATGCAAAGGCCGCGAAAAATCCAAAACTCCGGCAGTCTTCTGCACCAAGGTTATATCGAGGGCTTCCAAGCGCAGGCCTGATCCTTGATGGCCGGCAGCCTGGGGGTTTCGAATAGGTTTGATGTAAAAAGCCGCACTCATGTGCGCTCGCTCAAACAAAACGGAGTATTCGGTCACCAAAGAGTCAAAAAGGAGCGTGCAAAAGTTGCAACCAGCCTTGATGCCCTCGGTAACCGTCATGAGCGAGATCCCTCGCACGGCATATTCCCGAATTGGATCCGCACTTAAGGATTGGATATCGAATTTCTGGCAGTTTTGGCAAAATGACAATTCAAACAGATCGAATCGGCGGTGGTAAGGGATTAGATGAGGCATATCTAGATCGGGCGGCTAACTAGAAGTGAGCTGAGAAGGACCAGGTATATGGGCGGCTACGTTAGGTCACGTAACGGCACCCCTATGTCAAAAGGAAAGAACTTCAAAAGAATGAAAGTCTGAGGTTCCTTTCCACAACCTAAGTCCATTTCCAGCAAGATGGGAAGAAATCCCGACGAAAAACGCCAGCCGACTCTGGATATATCCCCAGTTCCGACATGAGATCCCGCAACAGACTGACTGCGCCCGAAGTCTGAGACGGGGTTCGCGATATTGCGACTCTTTTGAGCGACTCGGCCCTCTAGATCCTGATTGATATACATGGTCCTGTCCTTATTCAGGTGCATCATGTCCGTTAGGTCAACATGGGCCATTTTCGGTTTCTATAACGAGGCCGCTCCCGGAGCAACCAGGCCTCTAACACCATCTGCCGGTCGTTCTCTCGCCATCTTCGCAATGATCTTCCCGGTTGTTGACAGCTTTTCAATTTCCATATGCGTCCATAAGGGGGTGTTGAGATCGAACAAAGGAATCTGGATTGCCGCCATCAGCCTCTCGCTCTGCTCCATGGTCCTCATTTGCAGCACGTTTCTGTTCAACGTACTACGAGAAGCATCAAGCTCGTCCGCAGACAAGGCGGGGCTTTTCAAAAGCTACTGCGCAGTAGTTTGTCTTCATGGCCTCCAAGCTGTGCTGATGTGGACGATTTTCATGCGACACTATGTGGTCCCCAACTCGAAAAGGTTCCCGAAGAATTACAAGCCCTTCACTCCACTACCCCCAGAGAGCCAAGACGCGTCATCCAGCAGAACCTCGCAGAGTGAAGAAAATGGACGTCTTGCGACTATTTTTGAAAAACAGTAGTATTACCTCAGACAACGGATGCAGCAAAGTCTGGACAAGCAGCGAGCTGATACGGCTCGGGGTTCATCTCCACTATGATCCGAGTAAGCGCCCCGTACATTCGTATACTCGTGTGAGGTGTCTTTGCGAGGAAAAACTGATTGGTCGTATGAAATAGCCGGATCCGTTCATTCAATAGACCGATGAAGACATGAACAATCCAGAAGCGGGTGTTGTAGCGATACCCAATGACACCAAGGTAGGTCTTCCTGGAATTGATATCACCATCTATGGCTTTCAAGTTATTGGCATCGATATTCCTACACGAGACTAACTATTGTCAGGTAGAAGACTCGATTGACGACCCTGAAATTGGGCTGTGGCCTGAAGATCTCATCCCTCCCTGCGCCACCGCGGTCCTCTACATTTCGACGGTTGCCATTTTGTTCCATATTGCAGTCCAGTCCTGGAGATGTGCCACTTACATGGCTGGAGATTATACAAAAAATGAGTGCTATGGAGGGTCCTGGTACGTTATAAAACAAAGCAAGCTCCTCCAGCCTAGGCTGCTACCGCAACCCGAGTAATACGGACCACAAGTGGCCAAGCCAACAACGAGAGAATATTATCCACAGGCAACTCGTCGTGTCCTTCGTGTATCCAATCGCTTGGATTACCTTGAATACGGCAAACCTCGTTCTATTCCACAGAAGAATCTCTCCGTCATCCATTTCCATAAAGAAAATCAGCTACCTAAAGCTGTTCTACGCTTCAATGGGAGTGGCCTTTGGCTTGTCGATGGCTGGCATAGTTACCACCTCCCAGAAAGCCCACTTGCATGGCCCGCCACCTGCAAGTGATATAGGATCAAGTTGCGGCACACCTAGACCATTTGGTAGATTAGTGCGTATTAAGTGCGGAAGATCGATATCAAGGCCGGCATCAGAAGAGGATAGAGGAGGATATGATTGCCGAGGCTCGGTATCGAGTATCCCAGTTTTGAGCACTTAAGTTCATCCCAAGAAATGTACTCGGTGACAATTGCTATACCATTGACTCTAGGACAATATCAGTCTACGCAGACAGACAAGTTTCATTGCGAGTGTATCACGTCAAAATCGACAGGATATCGGTCTGGTTTGTATTGGAATTGGAATTCAAGAACTATTCTACACTTCCAAATCTACAATCCACCAACGGACGCTGATTTACTTGGCCACGCCAAGAATGTTCGCTTCATAAACAGTCGTGGCCTTCTTGGTATTGGAGTTCTCGATCTTGCGCCGAGCGTCAGCATATGCCTTGCGTCGATTCATAGTAACCTTACCTCGTAACGCGGCTTTTCCTTACTGGCTTGAACGTTGCGATCAGCCTGAACACCAGGCTCGGTCAAGATACCGGTGATGATACCAGTACTCTCCGATGTGTTTGAGTCCGGGCCTGAAAATATGTCAACAGAATTCTCTCTAGATGAGCATGCGAATTACCTCCAACGGGCTTGTAGCGGACTTTCTGGCCTTCCTCGTATTGAACCATGGCGATGATTTTATTATAAACTTGTCTTTGAGGGTGTTACTTGTAGTGTCTTGATAGATTTAGAATTACTGAGAGAGCATAGAAATCTCTGTTTTTATACCTAGACATGATCAGTCAGGTATAGTGAGCTAGAGACCCGAAACCTCCGTTGCGTGCGTGCTCCTAGCTTGGCAACATCATCGACTCGAGATCTCTAATCGTCATTCACTTGGCATGGCACTATCACTCTGGGAAACCACGGTTCTCCCTCTTTGACTACACTCTTTATGACGTCCACTGAGCGCCTTGTCTAGTATCTTGAAGCTAGGCCGGAGAGCTCGGTATCAATTTCTCCATAACTGGGAATAATTTGAATGCAAATAGGATCGTTTGCTTGGCAAAGTTGCGAATAACGAAGCGGCATTGCGGCAAGCAGTTTCAGCCGTTTAGTTGCGTATATGATTGGATAGCCAAACGGTGAAAGGGAAGCTAGTAGTCATTTCAACGGCTTTTTTAAGTTCTAAACTCTATCGAGGGATTCATTAGGTGAACTAGCAGAGCGTTTGTACAATTGTAAATGTGAGCATGGTGATATCTCTTTGTGCCCACTGCTTACATCATGTCTGGTGATGGATCTTCAAGTAATTCAGTCCAGAAGTGGCCTGATTGTTCATTTTCGTCACAAGTGCGTCGCCGTTCATCATCAAGGGAGCTTCTGGGGAATCTTCACGTGCTTTGCTTCCTGTCTACCGTCATCGGGGTGTCGTCGCCTACCAAAAGAGAGGTGTCGCACCCGTGGCGTCATACACTTACGCCATGTCAACGGGTTAGTAATGTGAGCGTGACGCAGGCACTACAGGAGTCACTCCGAAGCAATACATCCTATTACTATTGAGCTCAAAAATTTGTTGAAGGTGACTTGATATATATATAGAGGCTATGATTCATCAGTAGCCCAAGCCAAGAGTAAACCCTCATCCTCGCTTACACAGCACCACCACAACCCCTTGCCATGACCCGCAACATTTGCATCACGGCCGTCGACGGCCACACGGGATTCACCATTGCCGAGCTAATCCTCAAGTACCGCGACTTCTCCCGCAAGATCGACTCCCTCGTCGGGCTAACCCTAGATCCCGACGCCAAGCGAGCTAAGGACATCGCGGCCCTCGGAGCGAAGCTGGTCAAGCACGTCCCAGGACGCCTCCGCAACGTGACCAAATCGCTCAAGGACACCGGATGCGACACCATCTGCGTCATCCCGCCGGCGCACAAGAACAAGTTTGCCATATCCGAGGAGCTGGTCGCCGCGGCCAAGAAGGCCAAGGTGCCCAACGTGTGTCTGATCAGCTCGGCGGGCTGCGATTACGCGGATCCGAGGAGGCAGCCTCGACTTCGCGAGTTTATCGATCTCGAAACTATTGTCTTGGAAGCCAAGAGCGATGCTGCTACGGAGACGGGGGCGTCTCCCTGTGTCATCAGGTGGGTGTACGGTACCGGGCTTGGAAGAAACGGGTTGGCTTACCTGTTCAGGGCGGGCTTCTACGCCGAAAATCTACTCCTATACGCTCCGCAGGCGAAGGAAGAGGCAGTGCTTCCGTTGCCGATTGGTACCAGGCACAAGTTTGCTCCGGTAGCCCTCGGGGTAATACCATCGACTCGTTAACGTGGCCGAGTTGACACGGTTTAGGACGTTGCCCAAGTTGCCGCCCATGTCCTCACCGGCAAGGGGAAACATGGCTTCGATGATAAGCACCGCGGACAAATGATGGTTGTCACAGGTAATTTCCTCTGCGAAAGGTGCAGCTTGTGACCCTAGCATGAATTGAATCGTACCAGGCCCAATGCTCTGCGCGGGAGAAGAGCTCGCCGCAGCCGCCAGCAAGGCACTGAAAACCCAGTTGACCTTTGAGGACATATCCGAGTGCGTCTGATGCTGTTTCAAGGTGCATCAACAAAGATGCTGATGTTGAAACGTACAGAGCCGAAGCGAAGACAGTTCTCAAATCACACACCGATCTGGACGACTCCGAGCAGCAGTACCTCTTGGAGTATTACAGTCTCGTTCGCGAGGGAAAGACGAATTACGTATCTACCACTGCGTTCCATGACGTTACGGGGCAGCATCCGACGGAACCGGACGGCTTCTTCAAAATGTATGAGGCCGAGTATGAAGCCGATGGGCGACCGACGAAGAAGGCTTAGAAGGAACATTCCTAGGAGATTTTATACAAGGACAGCGCCTTGATTAATGCACTTATGATGGGTATTTGAGATAGGGATATTGATATTGTGCAGCTGGATGCCGCCTAATCCCAGTATGAACTTATGAAGGCGGTGCACCCAAAGCCGAGAGTTGTGCATGGCCAAAATGAAATGACGTTTGGTTGTATTTCTAGTCCAATTGGCTTCTTGTTAGGCCCGTCGCCAGCCGCTTCTCGTCAAGGCCATCTCGCAAAGAATAAGTGCCAAGCCTTGAGACCATCCTCGCCACACTCGACTATGCTCCTTTCACTTGCAAGGCGAACGCCAACAAGTCCAACCAGCCGTCCTCTTCAACGAGCGCTATCTGGCCGGTCAGGCGTAGCCCAATTGTAGCCCAACTTGCCAACAGAGCCCAACTAGACCCCGCCAACAACGCCACCAGTTGGCTATCTGTGACACAACAACAGGACAACCATCAGTCCAGCGAAGCGGAAAGGTAGGGGACTTTGGTTTCCGACCTCGTCGGCCGAATACCAATGAAAGTTTGAAGGCTGTCTTTTTTTTTTTTTTTTCATTTTCAACACGGGTCGAAGTAGTGGCAATCGCCCGCCACACAACCCAACCTCCTCCAAGGCCCGACAAGACACCCCCAACAAGGATTCCTTCGAGGGGGCCAGTTGTTGGCCGCAAACTCGGCCAGATACATTTCGCATTACTTCTCACAGGCGCTGAAACAACCCATCATTGCCAATCTCGTCATGTATCTCCCAGAAATAGGTTCCCCCCCAAACCCCAAACCCAACCCCCCCCTCGTCCCGTCTTTCAACGCGTTAGCATCACCCTATCGAGTCGTTAGTTTTATCTATCGGTCTCAGTTTGTCTCTGGGTTGCCTGCCGCTCTGTCGCCACGATGTGTTTTTTTCTGAGGAATCTCGTATATAAAAGGGTCCTCTTCTTCTCTTTTTTGGTTTGCACGATTTGACCATCCGTCAACGATTTATGTTGACCATCGGCTCACTACCTATGTCAAAAGCCAATGGTTGCACTGCCCATTTCCTCTCTCGAGCCCATCCTTCAGCCCAACCAAATCCCAATCGCCCGCCGCACGCAGTCGTGCAACCGGCCAAAAGGATATGCCAGGACACACGGCGTGTTCTCTTCGATTGGCCGCTCCGCGTCCGTCGAGACTCCTCCGGTCCAAGCAAACACTGACACGGTTCCGGGCGCATTTGTGAACCGCGGCGATCCGTGCCAATCCGTGCCAATCCGCCAGCGGATGAAGTCATCTGCAAGCGCTCATCGTCCGGGACTCAACAAGCTTCCTTCGCTCCCTAATCACCCATCACCACCAAACGACCTACGGTCCATCCGGTCTTCGGAAGGGGAGATGCCCATCACGAGGCCTGATACAGCGTCGCAATCTCCACTTGGGAGTAAACCTTCAATTCTGGCCGACGCTATCTCGCCGTTTCTAGATGGCTTCGCCGCCGGCGGCATCGGCAAGAAGGTGATTTGAGCCGAAGCACGAAAGCAGGATCATGAGCAAACTTTGTGTGTGAGTCAAGAAGTTCTCTCTTTGTTTGTCTTGAGTTGGTTCGCAATCCCAAGTTGGTTCGCAAAAGAGTCGGCAACTTTCGGGAGCGGCTCCTTGAGGCTGAGTCACACGGACAAGGCGTCTTGGCCGGTGGGGAGACGCTGTCTCTAACTGGTAACGAACGCGAAGGGAAGAGCAGCCAACAGCCAACAGCCAACCACATCACGGCTGCGTGCTGGCGCCGCTGGCTTTGCTGCTGATGTGCTGTGCTGCGCTATGCTGCGCTGTGCTGTGCTGTGCTGCGGCGCTTGCTTCTTGCTGCAGGCCAACCGGGCGGTGTTGATTGACCCGACAGCGGTGCTTTGCAAGCCCTTTGCGACTTGCTGATGACGATATGAATGAGGCTCTCGACGGGTCCGGCGGCGTTGGGAGCCCAAAAAATGATGCTGTGACGTGGCTGCCCAACCCAAGCATCCCCCCTCCCAAGAGTTGATCGAGGCGGGCCTCAACGGGGAACGAGAGGCCCGTAGCAACTGAACGGTTGAACAAAGGCCATCGGCTGCACTGGACTCGACTCCCCTTTTGCTTCGCCTTCTTTTGCCCTCGAAGTGAAGCGGGCCGCTCTAGTGAGGTGCTTCGTCCAACCGTCGCTCACCCTTCTCCGTCACGGACTATCCCCAGCGTGTTGTCGTTGCACTTGGGCTCAGAGCAGAGCAGAGCAGAGCCAGGGGCGGGCTTCTTCTCTTTCTCCAAAACAAGGCAAACAAACATCTTCCCGGTCAAGTCAAGTCACCTGCCAGCCCGCAGCAAAAAAAAAAAGGGACGTTCCCTTTTGCACCCCAGAACGACTTTGCTCCATCGACACACCTCGCCAGCGCCATTGGGCCAATTCGCCCAACGAAGCCCGCATGTCGAGGCTAGAGAGTCGACCTTCTGCGCCGGCAGGAGCGGGGTCAGGTTGAAAATCAGCAAGCACCCAAAGGCCACCCCCTTCAAGCAACCTGCGAGGTGTATTGGCTGTGTGCATTCGCAGGTCTTGTATCGCGTTGACACCCAAAGGAACTAGACTCAAGTGTATGTACCCAAAGTGCTCACTTCCGACTCGTTCTGCTGCAGCCCGGAGCAAGAGCCTCAAGTTTCTAGTAACAAAATGCCGCCCTTCTGCCCCCCCGTCTCCGTTGCCGCCCCCAGCCTTTTCTTCACTCCGAAGATCCGCCTCGTCCATCCTTTTTCTGCTCATCTTCGAATAATCGTCACACGTTTGCCTTCTTTATTTGCCTCGAAAAAGCTGCTTTGGGGAACATTCCCTTTTTGTATCTTGACCCATTCTCTCTCTCTTCCCCCCCCCCGTTCCCCCTCCCCCTCCATGGTTCTTCTTGAGGATCCCCAACGCCTCTTCCTCCTCCTCCTCCCTCTCCTGCTCCTGCTCCCAAGCTCGAGTGTAGCACCTGCTCAGTCACGTTTTCCCGGCTCCGTATCCTTTCCGACCATCCGTTTCCGTTGGCGCATCCGTTGTCGCTCCCGCTCCCGCTCGCCGCCAGCCTGACATCCGTCCGATATATATCTGCGCGACGCGATCGATAAGGTCGAGCCGCTTCTTATAAGAAAGCTTGACATCTCTCCCTCCGTGACTCCTCGCTGCAACCTCCAAGTCGCTGCTATCAAGTCTTTCCCCCCCCCCCCCCCCAATATCAAGCTACACCCACACACAAGTCACAAACAAACATGCTCCCGCCGCATCCCTTGGGCGACTTTACCGCCATGCCTCGCGATTCCACAATATCCGAGTATCACAGCACCCTTCACATGTCCTCCTCGGCGGCCCAACACAGACCTCACCAGAACGAAAGGGGCCCCTTCTCAATGGCCATGGACGGCTTCAACATGAACCAGCACGCCGAGTCAATGATGGGTGCGTCCTGGCTGTCGGCCATGTACGACAACAACAATGAGGGCGAGAGCGTCGTCAACATCCGCGACTGGATGGACGGCGGCTACGCGCACGCTCCGGACGTGGAAGAGGCGTCTTCGGCTCTCCAGAAGAAGGCCCAAAGCCTCGTCAACATGGTCTCGGAGGTCCTCCCACCGACCGTCGTCCCTCCTTCGGCCCTCCCGACCCCGTCTCCGGCTAAAACAACAACAACGGCGTCTGCCACTCCGTCCCTCGTGTCCCCCTCCCAAGCAAACAAGCGCCGGCGCACAAAGTCGCGAGACCCCGAGTCCTCCTCCTCCTCGGGCGCCGAGCAGCACAAGCGAAAGCGCGGCCCTCCCCCCGCCCGGTACCCCCCTCCCTCGCAGCAGCCGCCCTACCCGCGCATGATCCCCCAGGAGATCCGCGAGCTCGTCGACGACGACTTTGAGAACTCGTGCGAGTACTGCCCCTTCTACCTGCACGAGCCTTTCACGCACTTCCCCAAGCCGTGGAGTTCGTGCTCCAAGCAGCGCGCCGAGATCTCCCACATCATCACCCACATCGTGTCCGACCACGGCCTGATCCGCGGCCACAACCAGAAGCGCTCCAACCAGCGGTACATCACGCGGTGCGCGGGCCACGACGATCGGAAAAAGGGGAAGGCCGACTGCGTTCCTTGCTCGCGCGTCGAGGACTGGACGCCCACCGAGTTCGACGAGGCCGAGCTCAAGAAGCACGAGGGCCCCTCGGTCTGCCTGCGCTGCTACGCCGAGCTCAAGACCAAGCGCGAGCTGCACGAGCACCTGCACACGCCCAGCATCTGCCTGTACCGGGAGGACAAGATGATGAAGGCCAAGAGCAAGACACTGTACAAGGTCTTCTGCGCCGAGGACGAGGTGCCCAAGTTCCGGCCGCCGCCCGAGGCCGCCGCCCGCGACGGCGCCCGCAAGAGGAACCAGAAGGGCGGGCGGCGGAGCGCGCACGAGGCTTCTTCGGCTCACAGCGCGGCTCAGGGCCGGTCGCCGAGTCGGGTTCACAGGCCGATCCGGTCGTCTCCGGCTCAGCCTCCGTCTCAACCGGCGTCCAAACCTCAACAGCCGTTATCCCAGCAGCCGCTATCCCACCCTCGGCCACTATCTCAGTCGCCGCTCCCTTCGCTCACCCTGTCTCCGTCTTCGCGAGAAGAGTCTGTCCACGAGCATGGCGAAGACAACAGTCCCAACGGCTTCTTCCCGCCCATGGGGCCCCCGCAGATGGTGTCTGGGGCACAGCCTCACTTCAAGGCGCAGCAGCTTGCTTCGCAGCCCATGCAGCAGTCGCAGCAGCAGGCGCCCATGGTTCCAGGCCTCTACACCCTTCGGCAGCCCTTGCCGTCGCTGACTTCCGACTACGACTTGGAGATGGAGCAGTTTGGTCAGAGATACCACAATCACAACCTCGCTCACGGCCTCCCTCAAGGCCCACCTCCTCCCCCCCTCATACTCTCTCCCTGCGAGAACCACACTTCTCCGCCTCTGACGCCGATGAGGCAGATGGAGAACCAGTTCCTCCAGCCGCCAATGGCGCAGATGCGGGGAGGAGACAAGTATCCCGCCCCCTACGATTCCGGCATAGGGGGCACGGATTCGAATGCCATCCACTCCGAGAATGCATTCGACGACGGTGCCTTGTTCAACGATCCGAACGCCTTCGGCAACACGTCGCCGAACGAATCGCACTTCAGCGACGCCCTAGGCTACGATCCTATGCAGACTCAAGCCCTGGACTTGTCACTATGTTTCGGCGGAAACTGGATCAATGACCAGGCTTGATGAAGCAAGAAAACAACGATGATGCTCCAAGGGAGCTCGAGGAAGCGGCACGGGATTGTGCTCCCTCAGGGTGACAAGCAGGTCGAACCATGTGCTCCCAAGGGGAGACATGCGTTCACGCCTCGTATTTGCATGCCACACAAGGTTGTGGAAGCCGCCCATGCAACACAGATTGAACGAGGCGATCTGGACTTTGGTTGCTTGCATGTTTTACAAAGGTTATGTGATACGGGAAGCGTTTGAACGAGCGATTTGATGATTACCACGAGAAAAATGTGTATATACCCATGGGATTTTCTTTTTTTTTTTTTTTTCAATTCTTTTCTGGCATTGTATGATACCTACTGGCTAGTTCCTTACGTCGCAAGCGACTAGATGATTTTTGTTGGTGCTTTTATTTAGATGTGGTTTGGGCAAACCTGCTTCGGGAGACGGCACGTTTTTGATGGGACACTTTGAGGCACTCGCAATGTCTTGCTTTCTTGTTCATTCTTGGGCTCGGATACACCGAATTGTTCGATTCTTGTCTGATATTAGGATTCTTCAATCAAGTTACATCTTGGAATGACATGCAATGACGATCAATTGGTGAACTGCGTCCACGGGATCAATAGACATTGCAGCGTACATGCCGAACCAGCGTCAAGCACGTGTTGGACGATAAAGATCATCAGGATCGCCGTGATAATCATAACCAGTGCCCGCATTCAGATAGAATGGCCAGTTTATCAACTCACAATACCATTACGTCAACCTCTCTCACATCTCTTGATACGGCCGAAGCCCAACTCTCCTCCAGGGTAAACCGCACGTCGGAGTTAGGCGACCTGCGACCTTGAGGGGTCAGCTGGACGGCGCACACACAAAAAGGGCGACATATGAGCGTCTGCTACGTGGCATGGGCTGGGCTTCCTTTCGGGTGGAAGGGCAAAGGCACCGGAAGCACCGCATTTGTTTGTGCTTCCGTTGCCTGAGCAATCACGCGGCAAAAAGCCTCAAAAGAACGAACGCAAGTCGGTGAGAGAATCGACTGGGCATGCATCGGTGAGTACATACAAAGTAAGGCACCGATTTTCTGGCTCACCGGCTCTTCAATGCGCGGGTTGGGAATGAGAGTGCATGACTTGAGGCTCTGGGCCTGGCGCAGCAGCAAAACAATAGGCTGTCAACAGAAGATGGGGGAGAAAATGCATCATCGCCTCGTTTTTCGCCCAATGCGCATGACTCCATTTTCGCATTGAGCCTCGCTTCTAATTGACTCTCTCGCTGGCTCTCTCGTCTGACGTCAGCTTGACCCAACATGTCGAGCTCCAGAAGCAGGGTGAGCAGCTGCTGGGAGGCTAAGAAGCATACGGAGAGGAGAGAAGAAAGACAAGAAGAAAAGGCAAAATGTGCCAGCTGTCAACCGGGGCCGGAAAACGAGGAAAATCACGGCGCAGTTGCACGCGATGCCCAAAACGACTTCGTTGCACGAAATGAGGTCGTATCGACTGGAAGACGAGGATCGAGCAAATTGCTGCGCTGGCCTTGGACCCGGGCCACGTGAAAGGGCCAGAAGGCAACCCAAAAGGCAATTAATAGCATCCCCTCGGGGCCTTTCGTAAAGAAAACTTGACTGGAAGAGAAAAAGCACTCTACCTGTTGCTGTTGTTGCTGGGGCGAAACGCAAGCTCTTCCGTGAATAGCAGCGCCAACGCGGATTTTATGCACTCGGCCATTTATAGCAGCATAAGACGAGCCCGCGAATACGAAGCCGCTTTTGCGAAGGAACGGTGAAGCAAGCAAGCATAAATTAAATGGCGCCTTGCTCGACGAGAACAAAAGGGTAGTCACACAGTAAGGATACGTAGCAGACGGACGGGAGGCTGCAGAGCAGAGTCTCACAGGAACACCCGCCACGTGAATCACGTTCGCAGCAACCCTCGCAATCTTCAGCAGTCTCTCCCTTGAGTCTTCAGCAAAAATCCGGGGCGCGGGTAGCCGATCAGTGCTGACAGGCTGAGACGGCTTTCCCACTTCCCAGGGACATTTATTCTGCAGCTGAGGGAGAATCGCCCGGGTCCCCCCCTGTAGTTTTGCAAGCTTCTCCCCCAAGCCCAAGGACACCCAGGCCTTTCTTCCCACTTGGACTGTTTCGGTTGCCGTCGCTTGCTCGTTGGGAGTTCTGGTCAAGTTTCAGCTTGCGCCGAGGGACCGCCCTGGGTCAAACATGATCATGTAAAAAAAGAAACGCGGAAAGAGTGAAAGAAAGTCTGCCTTGTCCGGGACCTGATCGGGAAATAACGCAAGAGATTTCCCCCTCCTGCAGCGTGACGTGATAAACGCGGTCAACTGCGTCGATCCAGGAAACACTCTTCCAATGCGCAGACGACACGAGCCGTGGTTCGGTTCCGTCTTATCCAATATTCCCACAGCAGCCGGAACTCATTTCATATTGGAAATTATGCAGACCATAGTGCGCTTTTGCTTTTGTGTGTGGAACGAGTTTTGTCAGGTTGTCGATCAGCATGTCGGCGCCTTTTTTCCCCAGAATCACGAGAGCCCAGAACCAGCGGCGCGAGCCACACCCGAAGCTGCTGAAGACACGCTAGAAGAGTGCTTGGACGCGCTTTCAGGGGAGAAGAAGAAGAAGCAGAAGAAGATGGAACCCCTCGACGGAGCGAAGCGAATGGCACCGCACCAGGGAGCTGGAAGCTGGAACGGTTCAAGCCAGGGGTGGGCAGTTTGGACAGAACCGGACTAGGGACTGGTCAAAGAAGCCACTCGGGAACGGGAGTGACCAGGCTGGGCTGTGTTAGTGGCAACGGCGACCAATGGCGGGAGGAGAAGGAAATTATGCAAATTTTGTTGTGAGTGTTTGCATATTGAAACCGCACGACGAGACGAGGCCATGTGCCCAATGATGAATGAATCAGATCGGTGAGTGTAATTACCACTGGCGATCCGGTGACGGACTCGACAACCTTGATTCACTTGAGCTTGTCTGGTGGAGGTTCTGAGCAAACCAAGGGGGTCCTTGGGAGCCTTCTTCTTGGTGGCAACAAGGCTACGCGCCTGGTGTTTAAAATTGAGCCGAGTGAGCATTCAGGTAGCTCGACTTCACCCATCATTTCCCCAGGTTGCCAACTCTCGCGTTTGAATTAGTGAACTTCTCTCATCTCGTCCATGGCCTCTGCCAGCTTCCTCGTTTGTTCTGGGCTGAACTGCCTAGGTCAGGTACCCCGTCCCCCTGGGCAACCGTGTAAAGAGGAAGAACGTGGGCTGTCCCCCACCAGTCCGACTGAATCAAGATGCGTTGATGCAAATCGAGCCGAGGCCAATTGGCAAGGAACAATTAAACCATGGCCACTATACGCCAGGGCTGGCTGACACGCGTGTCTCTCTATCCATGACCGTCGCACCCACCGCAGACACACAACTGAAGTCCTGACACACCCAGGAAACCCAAACCCGACAAGCCGGTGAATGACGAGGAACGGCCTGATGCCCTCTCTCTTCAGCAAACCCTCAGCGTCTCGCTGTCACGGAAAGAGGCCACGGCCTGGGCCTTCAGACCGGCTGGCCCCATTCCCTTCAAACAGAGCCTTCAGGTCCAAGCGGATTGGAGGGCACGCGCCGAACTGGTCCCAGGGCCCTGTCGGAAGTGTGCCTGGAGTCGGGCGAGTGGTAATTTCCGCGCGACAGCTTCCCGTCACTGGTTGTGAGAAGCGCGTTTCCTTCTGAGAGTGGCCCCTCCTGCTCTACTGGACGCTTCGTCTCGCGCCCCCCGCCCTCTCTCTCTTGTGCCCTCTTCTGTCGTCGTTTGACCACTCTCCACTTGCTTGTGCCTGGCGGCACTTGAGCCGACAGGGGAGCCTGCACTCCAACAGAGCCACACACACTTGGCCCTGGTCAATCTCGGCCGGTCTTTGCTTGGCAGCCAGCGAGGGGGAAAAAAAACTAGAGAAGGCCCTTGCTCGATTTTCATTGGTGTGCCTGGCTGGGTTGTGCATTTGGTGCGCTGGTTCCTGATGCGAGGTTCCCCCCAGCTCGAGGTACTTCATGGATCCCTTCCCCCTCCCCGATGCTGAGCCACTCTTCCGAGATCCTTCTGCACTTCATATTCGCATTTCGTACCCCATAAAGACTTCGTTGGCAAAGTCTAAACTGCTCATATATTCGTTCCGTCTTCTTCTCGCTTCCATAGCTTTTGCTGCCTGCCTGCATCTCTCTGGATATCGAATATCCTCCCGTCCTTGACAACAACTTTGCGACTTCACTCGCTTGCCGTCTCTTACACGAGCCACACACAACAACACAACTACAAACAACACAACTCAGTCTGCGACTTGTTGACTGACTTTCGCGCAACTGAAAACACACACAAGGCTTCGTCTCTGAGATTCGTCGTCTTTTCTTGCCCCTTCTGCTTCCAGGACATATCTATCCAGCCTCGCGCCGACTTAGAAACAACCACAACAACTCTGCCTCAAGGCACTTACACAAACACCGACACCGTGGATCACTCGCTCCCGACAGCACCGTCGCAATGCACTTCTCCAAGCTAGTCCTGGCCGTCCTCCCGGCCCTCGCCCTCGCCGAGGACACCACCACCATGACGTCCACAAAGACCCTCACCAAGACCTACAGCCTCTCCCAGGTGCACACCGTGACCGCCACCTACACGGGGCAGAACACCGAGGAGGCCAGCTCCACGCCCGCCGCCGAGTCCGAGTCGGCCACCAAGGAGGAGACGTCCGTCTACACCACCGCCAGCACTCCCACCGCCTCGGACCTCAGCACCGTCACCAACGACGGCGCTTCCTCCACCGGCTCCGGCTCGGCTACCCCCAGCACCGTCACTGGTGCTGCTTCGGCCGCCGGCGCTGGCAAGGTCGTCCTTGCCGGTGTTGCTGGTATGCTCGCCATGGCTCTGCTGTAAGCGGCTTTGACTGCGCACAACAAGCTGGATGGGCCAAACGAACCATCTCAACCTCTTTCCTTTGTCAACACACTTTTACCCTTTTCACTGCCTATACCTTTTTTCGGGTCCGTCGCTCAGCTCAGCGCGGCCCAAGAACTTCTTCGGCATAACGATGAACGATGTCAACAGACGCCACGATCGATACCACATTGCAGACACGGCTCCGAGCCGTCCGGCTTTCACTCTGCTTCTTCTGACGAGTTCGCATTCAGTCGTGCGCCTTCTTTTGCGCGACTGACATGCGTCTCTGCCCTCCTCCTCGATAGAGAGCTCGATTGCCTCCCCTTTTCGTTTCATCGCAAGCACCGCGCATCTGTCAATACTCGCGGGTCTTTTCGACTTTTTAATTCTTTGTTCAATTCATCCCCCCGGCGGCACGAAACACCTTGCGCGCGTTGACTGCGCTGCGCCAAAAGAGCCATCAACTCTTTTTGTCTTCTGGAAAAACATCATTTACAACGGTTTCGTCTTGGCGCGTTTGGATGGGTAGTTGCCAGCCCATCGATTGGGTCCCCAAAGCTTGTCTTGCACTTCACAACTTCCACCTTCAAACCCACCTTCTTCCACATGCTCGACTTTGAGCGATGACTTTCATGCTTTGGCGCGACAGATGGGCTGGCGGCTTTGAGATATCAAATATCCCCAATATCCAGACGAACCAGGGCGAACAACACGGTGCGTGTGTTTGCTGGTTGGAGACCTCTTAGCATTGTTTATTCGGTGATCGGCTCTTCGCCCTTGGCTCTGCTGCTAGAGAGCCACAGGGGACCGAAGAGTCGGGAGACGAAAAAACGTCGGTGACGCGGAAAACAATAATATCTTCCTTTCACTTCTTCGACACATCTCTGCTTCCCGGATGAATCTTTCCCTGTCTTTTATTTCTTTTCTGTCTGGCGATACCCCCTTGGGATGGTTAAGGTGTGTCTGGCGCATGGCTGTTCTTTGACTTACACGGCCCAGCTCGCGTGCGAGCTTCCCCGGTTTGACGAGCCTCAGCTATGCTTCCCGGACGGACGGATTGCGGTCTTTTTGGAGTAGGATTCTTTGTTCTTTTCGGCGGGGTGTGGGAGTTGGATTCACGAAAATGGGGGGATTGGTGTTTTGAGCGTCCTGGGAACGGATCACGATTTTGACGAGCCGTGACGAGATGGCTGGAGGTAGCATGTGTACCTACAAGGTTAGTAGATAGGAGAGCAATGCCACTGACTCGCTTTGCTCAAAACACCCTGACCCCAACAACTGTGCGATGAATCTCGAGTGAAGTTGTGCACTGACTGATAATGAACATAATATCCTTGCGTGTTCGACATTCGGCTAAGTCTCTCGGCGACTTCCTCCGGCCTCGGGTACCTTGTCATGCACCGATTATTCACGGCGGTCTCGGTATCGCGCTCCGAGCAGAGGAACCGCTCGATGCTGCTCGCGTGGGAAACCAGGAATGGAGCTGATTAAGGATAATCCGCGAGCTTCCCATTGGTCCGTCTAGCTGTGGCGACGCCGGGTTTGCATGTCCAGGCGGGTCCTATCGGCTTCCTGCTCTCCAACCTGCAGCCAGCTTTCGTTCCATTCTATCCCTGTCGGAGAAGTTTAGAACATCCCACCCTCGGACGAACTCCTTTCTGTCCTTTTCTTTTGATTCTGAGGGAAGCTGCGTTTGACATTGCTAGAATTCCTCGTCATGGCTTCGATTGCTCCCTCGCTCAAGCGGGCTCAGGTCCCTCTTGGACGGGCGCTCAAGGCCACTTCGTGCGCTCGCTCTTTCGCCACAGTTCCCTCCGAACCCCAAGACGCCGGCATAGCTGCGCCGAAGCGTAAGTCGTATTTCAAGGACACCCAGGTATCTTCTTTTTCCGATTTCCTTGCCACCTCTTCGCCGACGCAGCCGCTGTCCACCGCCGAGGCCTATTCTCTCAGGACGGCCGAAGTCGGCCCCGAGGGCAAGAAGAAGACGATTACACGACTGCCCGAGTGGCTCAAGACGCCGATCCCCGCGGGGAACAACAACTTCAAGAGCATCAAGAAGGACCTTCGAGGACTGGGGCTGCACACCGTCTGCGAGGAGGCCCGGTGTCCCAACATTTCGGAATGCTGGGGCGGATCCGACAAGAGCGCCGCCACGGCCACCATCATGCTGATGGGCGACACCTGCACCCGAGGCTGCCGCTTCTGCAGCGTCAAGACGAATCGCAAACCGTCGCCCCTCGACCCCCACGAGCCCGAGAATACTGCTGAGGCCCTGGCGCGATGGGGGCTGGGCTACGTCGTCCTCACCAGCGTGGACCGGGACGATCTCGCCGACGGCGGCGCGCAACACTTTGCCGAGACGATTCGAAGGATCAAGCAGAAGAAGCCGACGTTGCTGGTGGAGGCGTTGACGGGCGACTTCCGCGGGGACATGGACATGGTCAAGATTGTGGCCGAGAGCGGGCTGGATGTCTACGCCCACAACGTCGAGACGGTGGAGGAGCTCACGCCGTACGTGCGAGACCGCAGGGCGACCTTCCGACAGAGCTTGAAGGTCCTCGACCACGTCAAGCAGGTGAGGGGCAAGGAGGGCATCATCACTAAGACGAGTATCATGCTTGGACTCGGAGAGCAGGAGCATGAGATCCAGGCGGCGCTCGAAGGTAAGCTGACAATTTCTGGACCAAAGCACGGAGACTAACGGCTCACAGAACTCCGCAAGGTCGACGTCGACGTCGTCACGTTTGGCCAGTACATGCGACCCACGAAACGTCACCTCAAGGTCGAAAAGTACGTGACTCCCGACGAGTTCGAGATGTGGCACAGGCGGGCGCTGGACATGGGCTTCCTGTACTGCGCCAGCGGGCCTCTTGTGCGCTCGTCGTACAAGGCCGGCGAGTCGTTCATCGAGAACGTCTTGCGCCAACGGTCGGGCGGGAAACCCGTGGCCCAGAGCACGCTGGCAAAGGCCGTGGCTCTTGACGCCGAGACTCGCTCGGCCGCCTGAGTGCTTTGCTCTCCTTCTCGTTCCTTCTGCTACAACATTTAATGGGTTATGATCACGGCGGTGGCCTAAAAACGGCGTTGAAAATTGGATATGATGGCGCAATCGCAACTAGAAGTTCCAGTGGCCTTCAACAGGGTCTGTACATACAACACAATGAAACACTTGACCTCCTCGCATGGCCATGACCTTTGACAACTAGTCCGTTCTAGCCTCTCCCAGTGTCACTGAGAACAGCCTTCCGTCAGGTCGCCGTAGCGAAGCCGAGGCTCTTCATCTCAACGCTTCGTCTGATGTCGAACACTGATGCACAGCCGCACGTGTCGACGTTATTCACTGACTGCTTAGCGAGGCAGAGGCCAATATGACGACTGGTCATTGTCTCTCCTTGACACGAGATGCACTCTGCCGAAGCGCATGGCACGTTGGCCAAATTGTATCACTGAGGCATCCAAGGAACTTCGTCTGTCATGCCAGGCGATGACGATGCAGATTCGATCTGGTGGCCAGTGGCAATACGAATTGATTGACTGATAGCTCTTTGAGCAAACGGCGTGTCATTGGACTCGCTCATTGTTCTTCATCGCTTGTTAAAGGAGGCAAGGAAGTCCACCCATCGTGCCTTCTCGATTTGACAACTCCAATCACACGCCGCGAAACTGAAAACAAAGAAGGCAGGCACATATACCCTAGGCAGGCTCTTCAAATTGATTCTCCTCTGGTCATCTCTCGCTCCTCTTGATTCCTTCACCCCGACGCAAGCTATCAACTACACCCCCTCCAGCGATATTCCACGGCGCCTCCGCGATGAAGCTCGCACCCCTCCTCGCGGCTGCCCTCGTCGGCGCAGCAGAAGCCAAGTTTTGGATGGAGGACATTGGTCATTTTGGTCGATCCCCGTACTTTGCCGACCTCAACTATCGCGTCTTTCGGAACGTCAGGGACTACGGCGCGGCTGGAGATGGAGGTTTGTAGTTTGCGTGCAGCTCGTCGTTATGCCGCTGACAAGAGTTCTCAGTCACGGACGATACCGCCGCCATCAACGCCGCCATCAGTGCTGGGGTTCGATGTGCACCTGGAGTCTGCATGGGCAGTACTCTTACGCCTGCGACGGTTTATTTCCCGGCTGGGTATGTTGTTGCAGAAACCTACATTGTGTCTGAACATGTTCCTAACAATTGCGTAGAATCTACATGATCAGCAGCGCCATCATCGATCTTTACTACACCCAAATCGTTGGGGATCCGAATAATCGGCCCATCATTAAGGCGATGCCTTCGTTCTCAAAAGACAGCTTTAGTCTGATAGACGCCAACCCATACTTGCCCAACGGCGCCCTCTCGTGGAACTCTACCAATACATTCTTCCGTCAGATTCGGAACATAGTCGTCGATACTACCTCCCTCCCGCCAGATTTTGATGCTGTGGGGATACATTGGCCTAGTTCTCAAGCGTCTTCCATTACCAATTGCGTTTTCCAACTTTCGACGGTTCGTGGCAATCGCCACACTGGACTCTTCATCGAAGAAGGGTCCGGCGGCTTGTTGAACGACCTCTACTTCTACGGAGGAGGAAATGCAACTGTGCTCGGAAATCAACAGTATACTGCACGCAACCTCTGGTTCTCCAATGCCGACGTCGCTATCTGGATGACCTGGGACTGGGGTTGGACGTTCAAGAGTGCATTCTTCAAGGACTGCAGGGTCGGCATCAAGATGGACGACGTCTCGCACGGTGTTGGTTCCATCACTTTGCTCGACAGCGTGTTCGAGAATGTGGGCGCTGCCATCATGACCACTCGTACCAGAGTTGGTGCTTTGGGTAGTGGTGCATCGTTTGTCATGGAGAATGTGCGGTTCCAAGGTGTAACTGGTGTTGTCGTTGACTCGACCGGTGTCGACCTTCTTGGCAACGGTTTGACGCCAGACAGTACCAACGTTTTTGTCATGGTATGTTTGTGAAGCAGAAAAATGCCAACCGCTAACACGAGCAGGGGCATTACGCTCATTCTGGGGGGGTGTTTGACGACACAGGATATCTTAACATGTCGGCTGGTCGCAGTCCCAACCTCCTCGACGGCGATAGATACTACGAGAGGTCCAAGGTCAGCGACCCATGTCTAAAATAACCTGTGGCTAATAGTAAACAGCCGCAATACGACCAAGTCTCAGCCGAGTATTTCCAGTCTGCTCGACTTGCTGGCGCGGCTGGTGACACTGCGCACGATGACACAGAGGCACTCAACAGGCTTTTTGCCTTCACTGCCGCCAATGGACTGATTGCCTACTTAGACGCGGGCATTTATGTTGTGACGGACACGGTCTTCATCCCCCCCAACACCAAGATCGTCGGAGAAGCTCAAGCCTCGATCATAATGGGTACCGGCGCCAATTTTCAAGATGCCGCTCATCCTCGTCCCGTGGTTCAAGTCGGCCAACCCGGGGACGTTGGACAGATCGAATGGTCAGACACCATCGTATCGACTCGTGGCGCCGCACCTGGAGCTATTCTGATCCAGTACAACCTCTTCTCTCCCAACCTTCCCTCTGGCATGTGGGATGTACACACGCGCATTGGAGGCTCCGCGGGGAGTTACTTGCAGGTTTCGGAATGTCCTGCCGTCGAGCATACCAACTCCATCAATGCCAACTGCATCGCTGCATACATGAGCATGCATGTAACAGTCTCGGCGGGTGGCCTATTTACAGAAAACTGTTGGCTCTGGGTCGCAGACCATGACCTGGAGGACCAAGCCTACCATCGAGTTGGGGTTTTCGCGGGGCGAGGTTTGCTAATCGAGTCCCAGAGAGGTCGCATCTGGCTCAGCGCCACGGGCTCAGAGCACCATGTTCTTTACCAATACCAACTCGTCAATACCCGTGATGTGTACATCGGTCATGCCCAGACGGAACAGGTCTACTCTCAACCTCTGCCACCAGCGTCATTTCCTTTCCCCTCGGATCCCTTTTACAGCGACCCGGATTTCCAAACACAATGCCAAAACGACCCCAGCCCGACGTGCAATATGGGATGGGGTATGCGGATTGTCAATTCCAACAACGTGGTGATATACGGTGTTGGGTTGTACTCGTTCTTCAACCACTACAATGACTCGTGTGCCAGCAACAAATCGCCAGAATATTGTCAAGAGAGAATTCTGAGCATCCAGGGGGACGCAACCGGAAACAAGATTATGGGCCTGAGTACAGTAGGGACGAGGATCATGGTTCACAGAGACGGAGTGGATTGGATTGAAGCTATTCAAAACAACAGCACCTTTGCGGATACTTTGGCACTCTACTTGCCTTGAGGGAGGACAAGGGATTTGGAACCTAGGCTTGGGCCGATGAATTTCTATGGGAGAAGATTTTTTGATGGTCCGATGTAGAATCAGGCGGCAAACTTGTTTCGCGGAGACAGCAGGTACTGGAGAGTAAATGTAGATTTTGTGTCGCAAGAATGAAATGTCACACTCAATCACATTTTCTGGTTGGGGGTGTTTGCACGAGTGCCGTTTGCTTGCATATGTGTGCATTTTACAGATTGATTGCACTGAAGTATGTCACGCGTTAATGTGAAAGTATTGTTTAAGTAGAAAAGGGTTGATTGATTAGGAAATGAAGTCCGGGGTAGAGAGGTGATCGCGAGTTGCATGCTGCACGAGTGTTGGTTGTGAACACTTTAGCAACCTGGCAGAATCGCCCGATTTGGCCCACCGCCTACCACAATCGTCTTGCCTGACGCTTGGTCAGCTCCTACATCGCACCCAACGCCGAAGCATCCAAAACTGGCTTCTTTGCATGATCAATCGCATCACCTCTTTTGCACCATCCGTCACACAGAATCCAGCGCCGAAATCATGAGCATCAGCATTGGTTCTACGTCCGAGTGGCAGACGCTGCTCTCGGGCACCAACCTCGTCATCGCAGACTGTACTTTGAACCCCTCGGACCTCGTCATGACCCAGCGCGACTAACACCTTGGTTCCATAGTCTACGCCGACTGGTGTGGCCCCTGCAAGATGATTGCGCCGCACTTCGAGAAGCTCGCCAACGAACACTCCCGCCCCAAGAAGGTGGCCTTTGTCAAGGTCAACGTCGACACCCAGTCCACCATCGCCCGCACCCAGGGCGTGTCCGCCATGCCCACCTTCAAGATCTTCCACGGCGGCAACTGCATCGAGACCATCAAGGGTGCCAACCCGCCCGCCCTGACCGAGGCCATCTCCAAGGCGCTCAGGCTCGGCGACTCGGGCGTGCGCGGCGACTCGTTTACCACGCCGGGGCGGAAGCTCGGTGGTGGTGAGGGCCCTCCTTCGGGGCGCGCGCCTCGCGGAGCTGTCGCGGCGCGCTCGAGGGCGTCGTCGTGGAGCTTTGGCGGGCTGTTGAACGCCCTCATCATCTTTGTGGGACTGTACTTGGTGTCCTTGTTTTCGGCACGTAGCCAGCAATAGGAATGAAGAGAAGAATCAAAGGCTGACTGGGAACTAGTTCGATCCATACAAGGCGGCGGAAAAGTCCATGTTCAACAAGAATCGACCGGATCAGCCGATGAGCCAAGGGGACGGCAAGGTCAAGGCGGCTGCCCAGAAGCCGACCTTTAAGACGCTGGCTGACCTGGGCGGCGAGTAAATGGAAGTAATGGATGAGCTGGCTTGGGCATGGCGTTATGGATTTGACTTTGGCTGGCGAAGATCTGTAGCATATCTTTGAGCGTATGCATTATCACTAGACTTTTGATGTGCGTTCCCTTTCAATAAATGCCCAAACTTGGACGTAGAGCTTACAGGACGATGGCATACATGGCAAGGAGCTAGTCACGTGTTAGCGCGAGCCGACAAGGATGGCGAAAAAGTTCCCGTCAGAGGCATCGATCCATCACGACCAAAGTTTGTACAATATTTCAATTCAACAATGCTGTCGGCACGAGGCATTCGAAGTGCCTACCCGGGGCGCAATCTATCCTCTTCCCTCGCATCATGTCGATTGTCCCCCTCGAGTCGTCCTTGGACACGATCCCAACTCGTTTCTGCCTCCAGAACTACGCAAGCCAATAAGAGCAGCGCAATTACACAGGCTTTTTCGACATCAAGATGTTTGCGACAAGAAGCTGCCGCCACCACGCCCGCCCCGCGCACGTCGCCGGAGGAAGTCGAGAAGATGGTGCGGGAGGCCAAGCAGAGGTTTCGAGACACCCTGCCCAAGGGGTACTTGAACGAGGAGGAATACGCACTTTACGAACGATTGTACGGACCGCCGCTGCGGGAGACGACGCCCGAAGATGTTGGCATTCATACCCACGCCGACATGGGACCCGAGCCACCCCGACCGG
The DNA here is from genome assembly GCA_911649645.1 of Thelonectria discophora. Lineage (NCBI taxonomy): Eukaryota > Fungi > Ascomycota > Sordariomycetes > Hypocreales > Nectriaceae > Thelonectria > Thelonectria discophora. The sequence continues at coordinate 1,551,370 of CAJVRK010000008.1, read as the reverse complement.
ATAACGAGAGAATACTGTTGAGGGAGTTGGAGGGAGGGCAGTTTGAAGAGATTTCCTACCTAATTCCTCGCGAAGAGGGGGAAGTGGGGAAGGATATAAGCGACGAGGCGCTGGCAGAGGAGCTTCTCGATGAAGAGTCCTTCAATGAAGAGGCCCCTGATGAAGCGGAACCAGAAGCTGCAGAGGTTACGCAAGGGATCCCCGGATATATTGACTTGGTTGCGAGGAACCAGCGCGAGCACGATGCGATGCAGAAACTTGCCCAAGACTACGAACAGAGCAAGAAGAAGCGCCTGGACGCCGAGGCCAATGCCGCCGCCAAAGAAGAGGAACGGCAGCAGATGCTGGAGGAATCGCTGGCCTTGCCCGACGAGGAAGAGTTTACCCAAAGAGAGCTTTCCGATACGCGGAAATTCCATCCCTTCTCCGTCAAGGGACGGTTCTACGACGATCTAGTTGAGCTGGTACTTCCACGAGACGAGCTCATTGGTCCAGTTCGCGAGCTTCTGGACCGAACGCATATCGACCACGTCAAGAAGGCGGCCGAGGATGTCCTCGGTGGCCGTGGCCTGCCCCTCTCGCCCGCAACGCCGACCTGGAACAAGACTGGGCCAATGGTAGGCGTCGGTCTCCCCGCGGACCAGCGCCACATGACGGAGATCGAAGCGGATGCCTTTCTTGCAGGCTGCTTGCCCCCGGCGTATGCCACCAGCATGTCGATTCTGAAGGAGTTGCGCAAACGCATCGGGAGGGACTGGCTGCAGTCGAAGCTCAAGAGGGGAGGGCTTAGCGTGCTCGATGCGGGATCGGGTGGCGCGGGCCTGGTCGCCTGGAACGAGATTGTCCGGGCCGAGTGGGACATTTTGAAGGAGAAGCGCGAGGTGAGGGGACGTGAGGCTCCTGGGAAGAGGACCGTCGTCATCGGGTCAGACCGGCTGAGGCAACGCGTGAAGACGTTTCTGGACAACACGACGTTTCTTCCGAGATTACCAGACTACGAGCACTCGGGCGAAATGCGTGGTGAGCACCTGGACGCAGGAGACAAACCACAGGCACGCAAGAGTTACGACGTCATCATCGCGTCTCACCTTTTCCTCAAAGAAACGCAGGACCACTACCGACAAGCCATCCTCAACAACCTCTGGAACCTGCTGAACAAGGACGGCGGAGTGCTCGTGGTGGTGGAAAAGGCACACCCCCGCGGCTTCGAGGCCGTTGCCCACGTCCGAGACACGGTCCTCAAGCGCTTCCTACAGACGCCGGCCGGCGAGCCCGACATCGATCCCGACAGCATCAACCCTGCCTACGAACGCGAGCGCGAACCCGGCCACATCGTCGCGCCTTGCACCAACCAGGGCATCTGCCCAATGTACCAGATTCCCGGCAAGAGCAAGGGCCGCAAGGACTTTTGCTCCTTCAACCAGCGGTTCGTCCGTCCCCAGTTCTACAGCCGCGTGCTCGGCTCGAGCCAGCACAACCAGGGCGACGTGGACTTTAGCTACGTCGCCATCCAGCGCGGCGTCGCCAAGACGAGTCCGATGACGGGTAAGGAGGCTACGGAAGCTGCGTTCCAGGGCTACGAGAAGACGGACGAGCATCCGGACATGCTGACGCTCCCGCGGACGGTGCTGCGGCCGCTCAAGCGCAAGGGGCACGTTACGCTCGACGTGTGCACGCCGGCGGGCCGGCTGGAGCGGTGGACGGTGCCCAAGAGCTTCAGCAAGCAGGCGTACCACGACGCGCGCAAGTCCCGCTGGGGGGACTTGTGGGCGCTCGGGGCCAAGACGAGGGTGGCGAGGCCGGCGCGGGCGGGCAGGGGACCCGACGATGGGGGGAAGAGGGCGGCGCAGGGCGGGAAGCCGCGGCGGGTCGAGATCGTCATGGGACCGGGGGGCATCCGGGCGGGAGAGAAGAATGCGGGCAGGGAGAGGCGGACGAAGAGCAGGAAGGACCGGAAGCAGGAGATTATGACGGAAATATTGAAGGCGGAGGAGGCGGAGGAGAGAGTGATTGGGAAGCAGATGGATGAGGAGATAGCGGCTGAGATTGCCGAGGAGGAGAGGAGGGCGAGGAAGGGGAGACTGTGATGTAGCGTCAACTGTACGATGTGTGTAAGTGTAGATATGAACGAAAACATGGCAAGGATGGCTGGGTATGAAGGCTGGACATGGGATCAAAAGAGAGGCGTTTGACACGGGACGAGAAATGTACGATACATGTTGCGGTCGAATCACGATTAGGAAATAATTCTCTCATCACTACCTCGTTGACGAGTATGTCCGTTGTGCATAAGGTATGTATGTACGCTTGAGGAGACCATTCTCACAGCCTCTTTGTTGCGATGTGACCTGAGTGCATATGTACGAATACCTACCTGGGTAAGACCAAGGAGACAAGTTCTCTCGGCCCCCTTCGTTTACGAAAAAGGAATGTGACCTTGGAGTGCATATGTACGAATATCTACCTGCCAACCTACCAAGCTAAGTATGAGGAAACAATCCTCACAGCCTCTTCATTTACTGACAATGTCACCTCGAGGTGCATATGAGTTTGGAAACGATTCTCCCACAGCCTCTTTCGTTTACGAGTCTCCGTAACAATGTCACCTCGGCATGCACATCAAGGTTTTCACAGCCTCTCCGTTTTCGCGACGTCGCATTCAAAATCTGTACAGAGTACGGATAAATGCAAATCGCAAGCACCCATGGCGTGAGGTTTTCTTTGTCGCCCGTGCCGAGCGCTTACCCGCATTAGCTCGGTTTTCTCTGCAGGCGACTGCAAGGTCCGCCGAGTGGAACGGATGAGTCGGCAAATTGGGGAGGTGTTTGGACGGGAAATGGGCGAAGTGCATGCTTGCAGTTTGCTTGAGAGGACGGGAGGATTGTTGTTGCATGGCTTGGTGCATTTGAGAGTCGGATGGAAGTCATTCGGTCCATGGCACTCAAGTCGGAATTTGGGTGACAGTCCTGGCGATCACCTCACTTCGCGGCCATGAAGAAACAACTGCTCACTGCCGAGACGATCAAGCGCGCGCCAAGGTCTCATCCCTACAAGGCTTTACTGATCACTTCAAAAACATCCCGGCTAGAAACAGCCCCCAAAAATATGCAGCCAATGGCACGGCCCGTCGTGGCTGTGAGAGTTGCGCAGATTGAACAACCAACAGAATGGATCCCCTTCTCCCCAGCAGTTTCACCATCTCTCCGCGCCGCAACGGGCGTCTGAAGATGCGATATCCCTGTGAGGAACTTTGGCGGTTCGGCCATTCTTTCAGCTCTCGGACCTCGCCCAGGGTCTGGCCTGGACATGCAATGTATAAAGACGTTTCATCTGGAAGCAGAACAGTCCTGTCGATTCTCAAGCAAACACTTACTTCTTAATACTAGGCGCTCTTGAGGGTCGCGTTCCTGTCGAAACACACAACCTCGCAATGGCCGCTCCGTCCCCGCAGGATCGGGACCTCTTCCTCCCCGGCCAGTTTGAGAGGCCCGTCGCCGCGAGCTTCACCAGCCACGCCGACTCGAGCCAGCGTACCGTAGCCGCCGGCACCGACTCGGACGCCGTGAGTCCGCTGAGCAGAGACGGCGACGACGTGGCCGTCCTTCCGCAACACCACGACCACCACAGAGACTTCAAGTCGGCTCACGTGCTCGAACAAGCTGTCTCTGCATTACCACCACCACCACGCCCGCACTCGCCCGACCCGCGCGGAAACGAACCCAGCACCGCATCCCTCTGGCAATGGGAAATCGGCGCCTCCGTCCTCAGCCTGGCGTGCATGGCCGCCATCATCGGTGTCCTCTCCTTCGAGCAGAACCGCCCCCTGGACCAGTGGGGGCTCGGGCAGCACATCTCGCCGACGGCACTCGTGGCCTTTCTCGGCAGCGTGGGCAAGTCGGCGTGCCTGCTGGTGCTCTCGGCCGTCATCTCGCAGCTCAAGTGGATCCACTTCAGCGCCGAGCCGCAAAAGGTCATCGACCTGGAGACCTTTGACGCCGCCAGCCGCGGGCCCTGGGGCGGCTTCGTACTAGTGGTGCTGAAGCATCGGAGGGCGCTGCTGGCGTCCATGGCGTCGCTCATCATGCTGACGTCGCTGCTCATCGACCCGTTCCTGCAGTTGGTCTTCCAGTTCCCCGTGCGGTTGAGCGTCGTGGACACGAACCCGCCGACGATCCGGAGCAGCACCGTGTACGATCCCACGGGGCTGGAGGCGAGGACCAACGCGCGGTACTACAGCGCGAGCCAGGTCGACGCGGGGATGCAGTCGGCCATCCTGTCGCCCATCTTTGGCGACCAGGCCGACCCGTCGCTCCCCTGCTCGTTTGAGCGGTGCGACTGGCCGACCATCACCACGCTCGGCGCCTGCGGGAGCTGCACCAACCTGACAGAGACAGTACAGGCCAGCTGCCGCATGCAAGAGTCCGTGTCGGCGGCCGTGGTGTGCAACTACACGCTGCCGTCGCTCAACGTTACGCTCAACGCCACCTTTGGCCTCGTCGGCGGAGCGTCCGACATGGCCTACTACCACACCATCTGGCACTCCAAGACGCTCTTCTTCAACTCGACCACGCCGTCCGTCGACACGGGCACGGCGCACCTGGCGGAATTCGCCTCCATCAGCCTCGACTCGGACATGCAGTGGCAGACCGAGTACATCCGCGGCAACACCACAGACCCGATCCTGCTGACCATTCCCGTGCAGTCGGCCATGCACTGCAAGCTGGACCTGTGCGCGCGCACCTACGAGACGCCCAGCTACGCAAACTTCACCGCGTCGGCGCTCAAGGGCCCCAAGACGACCCTCCGCATGCCCGTGGACCCGTGGGACGCCCACCTCCTCAACGGGACGTCGGTGCCAAACGAGCCCATGTACGCCGAGCTGGTGCCCGTGACGCCCAACGAGCTGCCCGCCAACGCGAGCGACAGCTTCCGCATCAACTACTTTGACTACGGCGACATGGCCGACTACTTCGCCGACTTGTTCACCGTCGAGTACGCAAACTGGGGCGCGCGGGCGTCGTCGGGCAACACCGGGAGCACCATCACGCCAAACATTGGCCTGCTCCTCAACGAGGTCGACGACATGTCCAAGCTGATGTCGGCCATTGGCGACAGTGTGACCGAGGCGATGCGGACGGGCAGCAACAGCACGCGCTCGACCGGCACGGGCATGAACGAGCGGACGTTTATCAAGGTGCGGTGGGCGTGGCTGGCGCTGCCCATGACGCTCGTGGTGTTGACGGTGACGCTCTTCCTGCTGGTGGCGCTGAGGGCGAGGGCTTTGGCGGTACCCATCTGGAAGAGCTCGAGTCTGGCGTTGCTGTTTTGTCAGATCGACGGTTGGAATCGACCGGCGCAGGAGGGTTTGAGTCTGCAAGAGTTGAACGAGAGGGCGAATAACATGAGCGGGAGGACGGGCGAGGGAAACAATGGCGTCTTGGTGATTTCCAAGGAGTGAGCCTCAGGCCCTCAGGCAGCTAAACAAAAGTACAAATACGCTCGTACAAATGACGAATTGATGAATTAAGACAATCTAATCTAAACATCGCTTATCACGATAAACACATGTGCGACCTCCTAAAATGTGCATCTCCTATCTTCATCAAAACCTGCCATCAAAAAACACACGACTTTTGTAGTGCAGATTTCGACATCTCCGGTCGCGGTGCCGCGGAAGTCGGTCCTCCATGCTTCCTCCAACAAAAACGCCGACAGCCCGAATTTGCGAGCAAGCGTCTCCACGGGGGCGGGATGGCGTCAACTTGAGCCAATATGAGGAGGCGGATTTGGGTGACAACTTTCGCAAAGGCCACTTGGGTTAGTGAGGGGCATTGTGCCATTGACCAGTGGGAATTGGTGAGCACGACGGCGGGGAAACGTATTTTTTTTTTTTTTTCCCTTGCGATCAGATTGCTAATGCGGAGGCTTCTAAAGCTGGGGTCTCTTGGGGGTGGTGTTGTGAGTCGTGACGAGAGTTCTTATACCTTTGACGCCCTCTTTTTGTTTTGACTATTTTCAAATATTTTTATTTGACTCGTTGCTAAAAGTTCAAAAGGAATTTAAGCAGAGACACAACCTTGGACACCATTACGGAGGAACATTACTGAGGGAACATAAGGAGCAGACCTCCAAAGGCGAATAAGTCGTTCTCCTCGCCTCGTCATGACCACTTCACCACCAACCTCCCTCCTCGCAGCCCTCAACTGCAGAGACAACATCCACCTCGTCATCGGAACAAACCCCCTCGCGGCAACCCGCTGCACGCAATCCCTCAACGCCGGCGCCCATCCCGTGCTCATCGCCTCCGAGGGCTCCGAGCTGCACTACAGCTTGCAGAAGCACGTCGACGACGGCCGCGTCAAGTGGTGCAAGAAGAACTTTGAGGATGATGATGTGCTGCGTCTGGGCCGCGAAGATGTCGGCCATGTTGTTGATGCCGTCTTCGTCACTTCCGGGTCGAAATCCCTGAGCGCACACATCTCCTCCCTCTGTCGCCGCAACCGCATCCCCGTCAACGTCGTCGACGCCCCGAGCCTCTGCACCTTCTCACTCCTCTCAGTCCACGTCGACGGCCCGCTGCAGGTCGGCGTCACTACCAACGGCCGCGGGTGCAAGCTGGCGTCGCGCATCCGTCGCGAGATTGCCGCCTCGCTGCCCGCAAACCTGGGGCCGGCCTGCGCTCGGCTGGGCGACGTGCGGCGGAGGATTCATGAGGAGGACCACCTCGCGCAGGATGAGTCGTCGGTCGAGGACTCGGTCGACCAGGGCGCGCACTTTAACCAGCTCGTCACCGACGAGGACGCAAAGAACCGCCGCATCCGCTGGCTGGGCCAGGTCTGCGAGTACTGGCCGCTGAAGCGCCTCGCCGCCATCACCGACGAGGACGTCGAGGCCATCCTCAAATCTTACCCCGGCAACTCCGGCCCCGGCATGAAGCGCGACGGTCCCGACTCCGGGCCGACTCCCCCTTCCGGCAGCATCATCCTCGCCGGCAGCGGGCCCGGCCACCCGGACCTCCTCACGCAAGCCACGCACAAGGCCATCCAATCCGCCGACCTGATCCTCGCCGACAAGCTGGTCCCCTCGGGCGTGCTGGACCTGATCCCGCGCCGCACCTCCGTGCAGATCGCGCGCAAGTTCCCGGGCAACGCCGAGCGCGCGCAGGAGGAGCTCCTGGAGATGGCCCTGGCGGGCGTCAAGGAGGGCAAGACGGTGCTGCGGCTGAAGCAGGGCGATCCCTTCATCTACGGCCGCGGCGGCGAGGAGGTGGCCTACTTCAGGGCGCGCGGGCTGGGGGATCGCGTCTCGGTGCTGCCGGGCGTGACGAGTGCGCTGAGTGCGCCGCTGTTTGCGGCCATTCCGCCGACGCAGCGCGACGTGGCCGACCAGGTGCTCATTTGCACCGGCACGGGGAAGAAGGGCAAGGCGCCGACGCCGCCCGAATACGTGGCCAGTCGGACGGTTGTGTTCCTCATGGCGCTGCATCGTATTGTTGGGCTGGTGCGGGAGCTGACCGAGCCGGTTGAGTTGGAGGTTCTGGCCACGGAGGAGAATGCTACCACGGAGGTATCGTCTCCGGAGCCATCCCGGGTGTTAACTCGCGCTCTGTGGCCCCGCGACACGCCCTGCGCTGTCATCGAGCGCGCCAGTTGTCCCGACCAGCGCGTGATTCGCACGACGCTCGCGCACGTGGCCGAAGCCATCGAGGCCGAGGGCAGTCGACCGCCGGGGCTGTTGGTCGTGGGACGGGCGTGCGAGTTTTTGCACTCGAGGGAGAAGGGGAGGGCGTGGTTGGTCGAGGAGGGGTTTAGGGGGATCGAGTTGGAGGACTTGACTGCTGGATTGGAGAAGTTGAGTGCGTAGGACTTGATTTTCTTTCGGTAGCTGGGTTGGGCTTGATGCATGATTGGGTATACTATTAGGAAATGAGGGAGTAAAGGCGTTGGTATGTCTGGGATCAAGGTGTTGGGGGTTATGAGTTGGGGCTAGGGGTTCAGCATTATCAGGCGTTTCGTTCATTGATAACATCAGGCAGTATGGAGATATTACCAATAAAAGCACTTTATGAAACGCTCGGCCACTCTTAATATGTTTCTTGGTAATACAACTCTTCTCAAGCCTTTACGGCCAGTAACAGGTATATACGTTAGGTATCTTGGCCAGCTCAACGATTAACTAATACCTGGACCTGTCTGTCCTATCAGGTTGTGCACCAACATGGAGTTACACCATCTGTTCAAGCAAACTTCAAGAAGCTCTCGTTGCACATTCGACAACCCGTGTAACAAGCCGGGGTGAGAAGATATGAGGGAATATTAAGCAGCAGCTCGGCTGACTCATCAAGAACCCCTCCTCTAAGTCGGTGTCTTGTTGGACAGCAGCTCTTAAACATACATGTCCCAGAACAAATTGTATTGACTAGCGGGAAATAAAAGCAGATTACAGCCAAGTCGCACGAGAATGACCGGTGTGCTCTCCAACAGAGCTGCAGACACGGTGGGCGCCTTGGATCGACCATGGAGGTTCGCCCCGAGAAGCATCTATCATCCAGAGGACAACCCGTCGGGACTCATATCATTTGCCACGGCAGAGAATGTAGATGCTAATTCTCGAACCCATCTTGCAGAAGCTAACGAGGTTAGACTTTGGTAACTGACGACGTCTTGGAGTTTGCAAAGACAAAGGTAAGAAGACAATGAATATAGATAGTTATCTATATCTACATAGATATGTAACATCCTCGAACCGTCGACTTATACGATCCTCCACAGACCACCCTCCTCCCCTCGGACCTCCTCTACCGCGGTAGCACTGCCGGCGGCCCCCGGTTCCGACAAGCCCTCGCCGTGCACCTCAACGAGTACCTCGGTCCTCACCTCCCCATCACGCCCGACGCGATCCAGTGCGTCGGCGCGGCCACGGCCATGCACGACATTCTCGCGTGGGCCGTGGCCGACCCGGGAGACGGCGTGCTGACCAGTCGGCCCGTGTACGGGCGCTTCGAGCTGGATTTTGGGAACAAGTCGCAGGTCAAGGTCGTTTACGCGGATACGCAGGCCGAGGATTGTTTTGAGGAGAGCGTTGTTGAGAGGTTCGAGGAGGCGTTGGGTAGGGCGGCGGAGGCTGGGACGAGGGTGAAGATGGTCTTAATCGTCAATCCGAATAATCCCCTGGGTTGGTAGCACTTGCAAGCCGGCTACAGAGGGGAGACTGATTTCATTCCCAGGGAAATGCTACCCCCGTGAAACGCTCGTCAAGGTCATGCAGTTCTGCCAAAAACACAGCCTTCACCTCCTCAGCGACGAAATCTACGCCTGCTCCGTCTTCCCAACCGCCGACAAGGACACCGTCCCCTTCACGTCCATCCTCTCCATCGACCCGACAAGCCTCATCTCCACGTCCCTCCTGCACGTCACGTACGGCATGAGCAAAGATTTCGGCGCCGCGGGCCTTCGTCTGGGCGCCGTGGTGACGCGCAGCCAGGCGGTGCACCGGGCCGTCGAGAGCGTGATGCGCTTTCACAACCCGTCGGGCGCGAGCCTGAGCATCGCGACGGCCATGCTGGAAGATCGGGAGTGGTGTCGCGGGTTTATCGAGGGGTCGAGGGCGAAGTTGGCGAGGGCGTATAAGCATGCGACGAGGGGGTTGGAGGAGATGGGGGTAAGGTATTTAAGGGGAGGGAATGCGGGATTCTTTCTGTGGATGGACTTGTCGCCTTACCTTGTGACTGAGGCTGACGGTGAGGAGGAGGAGGAGGAGGAGGAGAAGGCTGAGTTTGAGTTGGCGGGGAGGTTGAGGGACGCGGGGGTGTTCTTGCATCCGAGGGAGGAGCACGCTTGGAGGCCCGGCTGGTTTCGGTTGGTGTTTACGCAGGATCCGAGGACGGTGAGCGAGGGACTGAGGAGGTGAGTGAAGTACCTGGGCTGGGGTTTTCTATGTGAGGATTGGTTTTGGCTTACGGAATACCACTAGGATCGAGACGGTGATTTCTTCAACGACACGCGATGTCTGAGGAAGAGGGAGCAAAGGGGCTGAAGATTTGGAGGAGTCAGATTCTAGGCACCATTATTGGAAGGGAGGCAAAGACGACACCATTAATGAAGGCATCCAGGCTGGTTGGACAGGTGCATGATATCTGAGTCGCAGTCACACAGCGTAGCACAGCCCGAGTCAATGATGATGCTGCCTCACCTTCGGCCTGCCAAACTTGCGCACATCGGCGTAACCCGGATCGTCCCGTTCCATAGGTTGAAACTTCTAGATTATGTGCACTTTTTCAGAAAAACTAGACAGGATGCCTCAACCAAAAGAGGGATCCCAAAGAACTGCGCCCTGAAAATCGGCGGCTTTTTTGGCGACAAGCCCAGCCCTACGATTTGCCTTGTGGCCAGCGCTGAGCCACATTTGTGTTGTGCATGTGACAGCTTGGAGGCGAGATAAGGTGGGCGGGAAGAAGGCGTTGGAAGAAGAAAGCTTGCTGGCAAACTCCCCGGACCTCAAATTTCGAACGTCCAGGTGCTCAATGCTACGTTCTCTGCCTGGGTTGGGCTCACAGTGGCGTCGGGCATCTTGAATTGCCAGCAGGATGCCTGCTTTGGCCGGTGGAGGAAATTTGGAGTATCCAGTTTGAAGGCCTGGGCTGTTGTTTGATTTCAAGACTCAACTTGGCCTGGCCGGGACTGGGTCTCGAGCAGCGGCTAGGTGTGAGGGACTGGCATTGATGAAATGGTAGCAACCAACACGGACGAGGGCGATACGCTGGTGTGGGCGGCATTGTGGGTGACATTCTGAGCGACAGGGATCCAGATGCTCTCGAGTCACAAACAAGAAAAGGCTCTGCTGCATTATTGCGTCAACCGCTTCCAGCGTCTACTCCTAATTCTTCTGCACCCAAGTCAGGTCGCATGGTCGCATGTTCCAGCAAGAGCTGTGCCAACTGACCCTCCATGACGGAGTTCGCGTGGCTTACTATTGGGCCGCCATGACATCCTTGTTGGTGAGACGCCTGATGGAGGAAAGACGAGGAAATGCCACAGCTGGTCGTGACAATGGCCCCCAAAAAAAGAGGCAGCACGTTGACACTTCTTTGTCCTTGCAAGCGCCCGCCCTTTTTGCTTCTTCTTCTTTTCCCTAAAACTCTTCTTCTTCCCGTCAGACTCTCTCCCCTCTTCTTTCATCTCCTCACTGCACTTTTTGTCATCCCACCACCTCTTATTCGTCCCTCTCCGGACCGCTACCACACACACACTCTTCTTCCCCTCCATCCTAGCTCCCCCCGCTTCTCTCCCCTACCAAAAAGGTCACGGCTGACGCTATTCCCTGGCCGGGGGGACCTTTCATCATTGCTGTCGGATGACGACGTTGGCGAGACCTTGATTCTGACGCTCGTCTTCTCTGCGTCCCGCACCCATTAAATCCACAAGACGCCCAGAAATCATTGCCGAATCTAGGTTTTTTCTAGGTTGCACATCTTTTGTCCATCTTTTTTGGTTTTGGTTTTGGTTCTTTTTGCTCCCCCCTTCAACACCATCACCAACTGTCTTTTCGCTCGAGCTTTGCAGCGTCCTTGAACCTCACTCGTCGGACCCGCCCGACTGCCCCTCATATTACATCATCGGCTGCTGAAGCTGATCTGGACCGCTTCTAAACCACCCTCAGTTGTCCATCTTTGGCATTTATTCTCTCACCATCAAAAATGGCTCGACGCGTCAAGACCACCGAGTTCGAGGAGGAGGACTACTATGGCCCTTCTCCTCGCCGTTCTGCCCCCGAGCTGGACGACCCCGAACCGCGTCGCCGTCCCTTCATCATCAGCCCTTCTCGGGAGCGCGAGCGAGGAGAAGATCGCCTCGCCGGCATCCTGCGGGACGACCGCCGCAACGAAGGCGGCCAGATGGTCCTCCGCTCTCGCCAGGTCGAGACGGTCGACCGGCATCGCCCGCGGAGCCCCAGCCCCGTCCGCATCCGCGAGGAGCGCATCGTGAGGAGGCCTCGTAGCCTCTCGCCTACTTCCCACGAGCACGAGCACGAGCATTCCCGCACGAGGGTCGTGGAGCGAGAGCGCATCCGCGAGCCGTCTCGCAAGCGCTCGCCTTCTCCTCACGTGGTGAGATATGTCAGCCGCCCGCAGAGATCTCCCTCCCGGTCGCCCCCGATCGAGGAGCGTGAGCGCATCCGCACTCGCATCATTGAGCGGGAAAAGTCTCCTGCTCCGCCACCCAAGCGTGAGCCTACTCCTCCTCCACCTCCGCCTCAGGTCATTCGTGGGCCGACCATTGAGCGAGAGGTCATTACTCACTGGCGAGATATTGATCACGGTATGTTCACCCATCTTCATTCATCCCATCCAAAAACTAACATCACCAGGCGTCGTCAAGGTGAAGCCTCCTTCGCCCCCTCCTCCCCCTCCCAAGCCTCGCGCTCCCTCGCGAGTCAGGGAGCGTGAGACGGACATCGACATCAACCTGTCCAGGAACGAGACCGACGTTGATATTACGCGAACCACTCGCACCCGCTCCAAGAGCCGTGAGCGACGATCGCACTACCATGATGACGACTTGGTGGTCCGGCGAGAGACGGAGCGCGTGAGGATCGATGACCCGCCCACGCGGCGCCGCGCTCACTCGGCAGCCCCGACCCCGACGCCCAAGGACGTCGACGAGGAGGCAGACTACATCACCTCCAAGATGGACTCGCGAGGCCGCATGGGCGAGGCCTGGGGAGGCCACACCAAGGATTGGGCCATTGTCGACGTCCCTCCCGGCACCGAGCGCATCCGAATGGATGGCGTGGGCGGCGCCACCACCGACACCACCTTCACAAAGTACAGCGGTGTTCGCAGGACCAAATTCATCCCCGAGCGAGACGGCGCTCCGGCTCCCGCTCCGGCTCCCGCCCCGGCTCCCAGAGAGCCCTCGCCCCCGCCGAGCCGCGACCGCCTCAGCGTCTCGGTCTACGATCGCGATCGCGAGCGCGAGATTGACGTTGAAAAGGTCACCGACCGACGCGTTGGGCGACCTGCTCCTCCACCACCCAAGGATATGTGGACCGAGATCACCAAGGACCTCGTGGTGCGGGAGGCCATTGAGGAGCTGGGATACGACTATGAAGAGACCAACCAGTTCTTCTACATTATGGACTACCTTCGATATGTGAGTATCACCATCAAGTGCATACATGGACCCTGGCTGACTTTCACAGGACGACGTGTTGGAACTTGTCGACATCTCGGACGAGATCCGACGAGCCCGAAAGCAGCGCGCTCGTGAGATTGAGATTGAGTACGAGCGAGAGTACGTCGACGACTGGGACCGCAGTCGCCAACGCCACTGGAGCCCTCGCTACGAGGAGGTCATCGAGCGTGACCTCGTCTACGAAGGACGCGCGCCCCCTCGAGGTTTCATCCGATAAGGGAACTTATACACTGACTTCCCCCCCCCCCCCCCCCCCCCCCCACGTTGCGGTTGCTTTTTTTTTTTTCCTTTAGGCGTTGGGCAGACATCATACCACGACACGGCAGATATTTGTTGGGCGAAGGATAGAGGAACGACGGCTTCTATTCGATGGGATGATTGGGTGAAAGACTCTAGTTACGGCAGGAATATGCAATGCAGCGTACGGCATGCGCCTGCAGATGAATCACGCCATGAACGTTTCGAGGCTTTTTTTTAAGAGAGGTCGGGTCAGTTTGGCAAATGACGGAAGAGAGCAGCAGCATGTATGAATTATGAAGCAAGTCGGATAACAAGGCGCGAGGAATCAGCTTGTACGGACTTGGATTTGGATCATTTTTTTGTAGATGTCTTGGGCCAAGGATGAGAACACTTTCAATTAAATTACGACTTATGATTATGAAGACTCAGCTCGTAATCAATTGCCAAGTGAACGGCCGAAAGCGGCCGAAAGCGGCAGAGAGAAACGAGGAGAAATGCCCGGTGACCTCATAGCCGAACTTGTCCGGCCGGAAGAACGCCGGCTAGCGCGCCCAACGTGCGCATCCAAGGGCGTATGGCCTGTGCGCCCTTCAGGTTCCCCGCCGACCCCGCGGTGGTGCAAGACTCAACGGCAGGAGCTGCTGGAAGGGCGTACAATGTTTTGGCTTTGTGAGATGGGGGGATTGGTGTGGTTTGCAGGAAACGAGGGGTCGAGAGAGATGTGTAATGTGTCGAAATCAGTTGATTCCATCGTGACTAAGGCATTACAAGGCATGAGACAGGAATGCATGCAACGAAGGCAACGCCGTCGACATCGGCATGGCCAGAATACACAGCGAATCTGATTGGCGAACCACGGCTCGTGCCCCGCCCCGGTCTGCAGCATCCCAGGGATTTTCACTTTTTTTTCTCTGCTGGGCTGCTTTCCTTGAAATGTCACAGGACGCGCAGAGCGGGCAGTGGCGGCTTCGGGACTTGGAGGTTGGAGGGGTTCTCGCAGAGTTTCTGGGTAGGCTCGGTACTATTAGTACCTCCGGTTACAACGACCCCAAGGTACAGTACCTGCGGCTCTGTGTCGTGGCTTCAATTGTGTGACTCAAAGGCTTCTTTCTGTCTTCTCTCTTCTCCGTGTCTGCTTTTCCGTGGGTGACTCTTTTGGAAATACCCAATTTGCCAGGGAGTCAGTCATACGCTTCTTGCAAACTTATATCAAGGACACCCCCCCTCGAGCCTCGGCGTCGTTCCTGAGAGTCCTTGCTAGACTCTTCAATCTTTTTTTTTTTTTGCCTCCTCACTCGCTCTCAAAAAAAAAAAACACAACCCCTCAAAGACATCGCCAGACGCCGCCGAGTGTCTACCCCGCAATCAGTCAAGATGGTGATGTGAGTTGAATTGGATTTCCTTGCTCCTTCTTGTCTCGTCTTTCCCTTCCGTGGCCTTCAAGCATGGACGTTTGGCATCGCCAGCTAACACAGCGTCTCGCTGCCCCGCAGGCTCAAGAACCCCGCGACCAAGTACAAACCTTTCCCTCTCATCAACCTCCCCGACCGACAATGGCCCTCCAAGACGATCCAAAAGGCCCCGAGATGGCTGTCGACCGATCTCCGAGACGGAAACCAGAGTCTGGTTGACCCCATGGCAAGTTGACGCCCTCGACCCTACGTGTTCCTCCCTGGGCAAAAAGGCCTAACACCTCATTCAGAACGGCGAAGAGAAGTGGCGATACTTCAAGATGCTGGCCGAGATCGGGTACAAGGAGATCGAGGTGTCCTTCCCCTCGGCCTCGCAGACCGACTTTGACTTCACCCGCCGTCTGATCGAGACGCCCGGCGTGGTCCCCGACGACTGCTGGCTGCAGGTCCTGTCCCCCTGCCGCGAGGACCTGATCCGCCGCACCGTCGAATCCATGAAGGGCGCCAAGAAGGCCATCATCCACATCTACCTGGCCACCAGCGATTGCTTCCGCCGGATAGTCTTCAACTTCTCCAAGGAGGAGACCCTGGAGCTGGCCGCCCGCTGCGCCCGCCTGGTGCGCTCGCTGACAAAGGACGACCCGGAGCAGCAGGCCACCGAATGGGCCTTTGAGTTCAGCCCCGAGACCTTCTCCGACACGGACCCGGACTTCGTCATCCAGGTGTGCGAGGCCGTCAAGGCCGCCTGGGAGCCGTCGGTCGAGAACCCCATCATCTTCAACCTGCCGGCGACGGTCGAGATGTCCACGCCCAACGTGTACGCCGACCAGATCGAGTACTTTTGCCGCAACGTGACGGAGCGTGAGAAGATCTGCGTCTCGCTGCACCCGCACAACGACCGCGGCTGCGCCGTGGCGGCGTCGGAGCTGGCGCAGATGGCGGGCGCCGACCGCGTCGAGGGCTGCTTGTTCGGCAACGGCGAGCGCACTGGCAACGTCGACCTGGTGACGCTGGGCCTGAACCTGTACACGCAGGGCATTCACCCCAACATCGACTTCTCGGACCTGGAGCGCATCATCGACGTGGTCGAGGTGTGCAACAAGATCCCCGTGCACCCGCGCGCCCCGTACGGCGGCTCCCTGGTCGTGTGCGCCTTCAGCGGCTCCCACCAGGACGCCATCAAGAAGGGCTTCCAGCTGCGCGAGGCCGAGGCCCTGCAATTCGAGGACCGCTGGCAGGTGCCTTACTTGCCTCTAGACCCCGCTGACATCGGCCGCACCTACGAGGCCGTCATCCGCGTCAACTCGCAGAGCGGAAAGGGCGGTGCCGCCTGGATCATCCTCCGCAAGCTCGCCCTGGACCTGCCCCGCGGGTTGCAGGTGGCCTTTTCGTCCATCATCCAGGCCAAGGCCGACGAGCTTAGCCGTGAGCTGCTGTCGCACGAAATCACCGACCTGTTCGAGCAAACGTACTTTTTGCACGACAACCCCCGCTTCAACCTGGTCGACTACACCATCACCACGGACCGCTCGTCGTCGCCCGTGCCCCCGCAACCGGGCAAGACACAGGACACCAAGAACCTGAAGCGAGTCTTTGACGGCGTCGTGGCCGTCGACGGCCGCGAGTACCGCCTGCACGGCAAGGGCAACGGCCCCATCTCCAGCTTGGCCAACGCCCTGCGCAACGTGGGCGTCAGCCTCGACGTCCGGGACTACAAGGAGCACGCCATCGGCGAGGGCCGCGACGTCAAGGCCGCGACATACATTGAGTGCACCACCAGCGAGGGCAAGCAGCGCGTCTGGGGCGTAGGCATCCACGAGGACGTGGTGCAGAGTTCCCTGATTGCTCTCCTGAGCGCCGCCAGCAACGTGTGTTCTTTTCCGTCGTAGTTGTTAGAGCGCCTCGCTGACTTTGTTCGCAGTTCGCTAGTAGCCGTCCTGGCAGCCCGTTCGTGGCCAAGCCCACGGCCGAGGCCGTCGTTCAGAAGATTGAGCACCTAGACCTGAATAAGGCCAACGGCACCAACGGGACTAACGGCTCGTCCGTGGTGAGCCTGTTGGAGGAAAAGGCCAATGGCATGTAAGCCAAGTGTGACGTTATTGAACGGCGAGTGATTGAAGAAGGGTAGGGGAGGAGTGACGAACGAAGTACAAAAAATGAGACAGCTAGTTGGAGAGACGACGCTCACCCTCGTTCGCGGTCACAACAGGGCCATGATTATAAGTTTTACGGGACTGTGCATTGCAGGGGACAGGAAAAATCAAAATTGATAAAAATCTACGTTACTAGGCATCTTGACTTGAGGAGGGAGGGGAAAAAACGTAGTCTTCTTTTGCATCTGGCTTGTTAGGTTGGAAATCTGGAACATTTTGTGTTTGGCATGGTGTTTGAGAGAGGAGACCAATACCATGGTGCATGTGCATGTGCATGTTTGACTTTTGTTTCTAGGGATATCCCGTTCGTTCCCGTCCGCATGAGATCCAGGTAGGAAAGCGTGGGGTTGCGGCATTTGGCAAACAGTCGCAGGGAGGGTTGGCAACTCCGTGAAGATGGAGCTGACATGACCTCTTTGACAGGGCTGAGGCTCGAAGCAAAACCAAGGCGCCACTCATATCACACGCGGGCTATACCGTAAAATTAGGTATCCGTTTGTTCAACCTCGAGCCCCTTTCCCAAAGGTACGTAATGCGGCCCAACTGGAACCGCGGCGGCGACAAAAACTCCTTTTAATGAGCATCTCTTCGTTTTATGAGCCCGCGGCCGAGCATGGAAAGGTTCGGGGGTGACGATGCGGTGGTTGCCAGGGAAGCTGTGGAGTGTGTTGTTTACTGCCTGGACCCTTGGGAACAACCAAAAAAATACAAACAGCGAGGAGCTGGCCTAGGGAAGGAGTCGGATGTTGGTGAGTCAGGGGAATTAAATGAGCAACGAACGAGGGGCATCGTCGAAGATGCTCGGGAGTTGAACAAAGGCCGTTGTTTCGAGGGAACGGCAATACATAGGGCTCGTCGTCTCAGATATGGTTCCCATGTCCTTCCTATCATACGGATATCAACCTTGAAATTCCTCGATTCGGCGTGGGCGTCATTGGGCGGGATTCGGGAAAGCCAGGGGGGCGGAAACTGAGACGAGCGAGTGAACGGTCCGGGGGACGGAGAACGGTGACTCGGCGAGCGACGAGAAGCCTGGGGGTTCCAAGTTGGAAACTCGCACTGTGGCCGTAACACCGGACGGGGAAATGAAATGGTTGTGGGCAGGTACCTAATCGGCCTCCTGCTCAGGGACCAACCCCGGCGAAATGACCCTTGGAAACTCTCGCGCCTGTCGACCCGGCGGGATTCTGCAGGCCAGTCTGCCGTTTCTTGTTGCGAAATGCCTTGGTTCGGCGCCGTACTTTCAACTCGACTGCCCTGCAAAAACGAACGAGTCTTCACGAACCAAAGGGAAACAAGGAACAAGGACAGGAGGGGGCCAGTTTATCTCGCTATCAGTTAAGCGAGGTTTGGCCGGGAAGAAATTCGCCCTCCTGATTCGTCGAGGCCGTGATTGTGGGGCTCGTTCGAGGGATGTGCCGACTCTTCGAGTGAATAGCCCAGCAGTTCAACAAGAGCACGAGGAAACCTTTCCGCTCGTGCTCGTCCTCTGGAAAATCCCCGCCTGCCAGGAATGCTTGAGCCTAACACTACCGGCCTCCATTTGGGCAGCCGAGAAATAAGGCGGCCCCATGAACGCGGCCGGGACGAAGAAGGTCTGTTCTATTTTTTTTGTGCTTCTGTGACCTCCGTCCATGCAAGGCCCGCCTCGGCGGGCTGCGCTCCTTTGCAGCCTGTAAGAGACGACGCCCTGCGCAATGCGGCTTCTGGCTGCACCTGATGTTTGGGTGATTGCACGCAGAAGAAGCGCAGCAAGGGGTGGGGGGGACTTTGGGAGCTGCGGCGGGAGCTGGGCAAAGGAGCGAATCAGCCAGTGTCCCTCGGTGGGCGGGGGAGGGGAGGGGAGGGAGGGCGGTGGACGCAAGCTCGTGCGTGTGTGCCCCTCGCTGCCTGGGGATAGAAGCGAGTGGAAGAATGGCGGTCGACAAGGATTGCATCCGTTGGTTGAGAGTGGTCCGGAGGGTAAGGTGAGAGAGAGGGCAAGGCAAGGCGAGTTTTTGACGAGAAGAAGCCTTGTTTTGATCCGTGTGTTGCCTTACCTTGAGGGTCTAGCTTGTTGGACGCGCCGCCCGCTCGGATTTGTGTGCTTGTTGTTGTCATGACTATGAGGAGGGTTTGTCGGGTTTCCCTTCGAGACCGTGCGAGATGCAGTGTCATGGTAGCACCGACAGGAGCAGTGAATAACCTCCCCCGCCGGGTCTAGTATCGCCCATTCGAATGAGGGCTGGAAGTCCCTGTAGCAATAAGAAGGCACGCTGCACGCTGCACGCCAAAAAAAAAAAAAAAAAAAAAAAAGTCGGCCGTCTAAAGGGCGTCTGTTTGCTAATGGGGTCTTTTTGTGCGCCCCCGCTCTAATTCTTCTAGTGGTAGGAAAACCTATGAGTTGCTGAGGCAAGTTCCGTTCGTTGCCTTGTTGCCCGCTCGCCCAAACCCAGTCATCCAACCCTTCCCCAAAGACTGACTCTCTCCCTCTCTCTCTACCTCAACTTCTTCTCCCTGCTTCTTTCCAAACAGCCTGCCAGCCGTGCAACCCCAGAAAAACAGAGCCAAAAGACCGTTTGCCATCAGGCCTCGAAGTCAGGGAATCAGGCTTCCTTCTCTTCCGTTTTCATTTTTCTTCCCCTCCCGCTCACTTCTCTCTCTGTTTTGGGTCCTCTCTAAAACCAAAACCCACTTCCTTCCTTCATCACACAGTCTTCCTCCTACTGTCCCAGGTACCTACCGCCAAAGCCTACGCCCACTCCCACTTCCACCTTCCCAAGGAAAAAAACCCCCGCCCCTCCGCCGCAAGCCTGTTTGACCTTGTCGACACGTGCGCCTTTCAACGACGTCTTTTCTTCCCTTCTCGACTCGGACGCCTCTGCTTAACCCTCACCTCTTCCCTGAGCCGAATCCGCATGACGACGTCCTCCTAATCACAAGCCACCATGTCGAGCTCAGAGATCAACCAGGTGCTCGCGAATTCGCTGTCGCCTGGTAGGTAGCCTCATCCCCAAACCGCCTCTTTCCCACCCCCTCCTCCCATTGTTCACCGTGCAGCTCTCCTCCCCCCCTCCCTCGCCATCTCCCCCCCGCCGCCGACGAGACATGCAGGTGTGCTAACTGGTTTTTCCCCAACAGACGCGAACCTGCGAAACGCCGCCGAACAACAACTCGCCCAAGCCGCCGAGAGCAACTTCGTACGCCATCCCTGATCTCTCCTCCCCGTCCCCCTGAGCGCACCGTGAACCTCGCTAACAGCCTTCGCCTTGTTTCTAGCCTCTATACCTCGCTACCCTCGTGCAAGAACTCGCAAACGACTCTGCCGATGGTTCCATCCGAGCCGCCGCCGGTATTGCCCTCAAGAACGCCTTCACAGCCCGCGACTTTGCTCGCCAGCAAGAGTTACAGTCAAAATGGCTACAACAAACCGACGACGAGACCAAGACCCGGGTCAAGCAGCTCACTCTGCAGACTCTAGGCTCGGCCAACATCCAAGCCGGCAGTGCTGCCGCCCAGGTCATCGCTTCCATCGCTACCATTGAGCTGCCCCGTAACCAGTGGGCCGATCTCCTGCCCT
The DNA here is from genome assembly GCA_911649645.1 of Thelonectria discophora. Lineage (NCBI taxonomy): Eukaryota > Fungi > Ascomycota > Sordariomycetes > Hypocreales > Nectriaceae > Thelonectria > Thelonectria discophora. The sequence continues at coordinate 1,530,813 of CAJVRK010000008.1, read as the reverse complement.
TCCTCGTCAAGAATGTCAGCGAGGGTGCCGATCACCAGAAGCAGTCTTCACTGACCACGATCGGCTACATTTGCGAGAGCCAGGATGCCGAGCTACGCATGGCCCTCGTCACACACTCAAACGCCATCTTGACCGCCGTTGTCCAGGGCGCCCGAAAGGAGGAGACCAACCTCGAGGTCCGCCTCGCCGCCATCACCGCCCTCGGTGACTCGCTTGAGTTTGTCAGCAACAACTTCAAGCACGAGGGTGAGCGCAACTACATCATGCAGGTCGTGTGCGAGGCCACCCAGGCCGAGGACTCCCGGATACAGCAGGGCGCTTTTGGTTGCTTGAACCGAATCATGGCCCTTTACTACGAAAACATGCGCTTCTACATGGAGAAGGCTCTGTTCGGCCTCACCATTCTTGGTATGAAGTCCAGCGATGAGGATGTTGCCAAGCTGGCTGTCGAGTTCTGGAGCACCGTCTGCGAGGAAGAAATCTCCATCGAGGACGACAACGCCCAAACCGAGGTCTCGGATATGATGCGTCCGTTTTACAACTTTGCCCGCGTTGCCGCTAATGAGGTGGTTCCCGTGCTATTGATGCTCCTTACGAAGCAAGACGAGGACGCCACCGACGACGAGTACAACCTCTCCCGCGCTGCTTACCAGTCCCTTCAGCTGTACGCCCAGGCCGTTGGTGCGACCATCATCACCCCTGTGCTCCAGTTCGTCGAGGCCAACCTTCGAGATGAGGAATGGAACAAGCGAGATGCCGCCGTCTCTGCTTTTGGCGCCATCATGGAGGGCCCCGACGAGAAGGTCCTGGATCCCATTGTCAAGCAGGCCCTTCCTATTCTAATTACCATGATGGATGACCAGTCTCTCCACGTCCGGGATTCCACGGCGTACGCTCTTGGCCGCATTACTGAGGCTTGCTCCGAAGCGATCGACCCTGAAACCCACCTTCCCACCCTCATCGCCTCTCTCTTCAAGGGTCTTCTCAGCAACGCCAAGATGGCTCCCTCTTGCTGCTGGGCCCTCATGAACTTGGCTGAGCGTTTTGCCGGCGACTTTGGTGCTCCCACCAACGCTCTCACCCCTCACTTCACCCAAGCCATTGCCTCCCTCCTCGATGTCACCGCGCGAACTGACGCAGATACCTCAGTGCGAACCGCCGCTTACGAGGTGCTCAACGTTTTTGTCCAGAACTCGGCTACCGAGAGCATGCAGGCTATTGCCTCGCTCTCTGACGTGATTATCAAGCGCCTCGAGGAGACCGTTCCCATGCAGAGCCAGGTGGTTAGTGTCGAGGATAGAATCACCCTCGAGGAGATGCAAAACAGCCTGTGCGCTGTTACTCAGGCCATCATTTCTCGCCTGGACAAGGAGATCATCCCTCAGGGAGACCGCATTATGCAGATTCTCCTCCAGATTCTTCAAAGCGTTGGCAGCAAGTCTAGCGTGCCCGATGCCGTCTTTGCCACCATCAGCAGCCTGGCTACCGCCATGGAAGAGGACTTTGTCAAGTACATGGATGCCTTTGCTCCTTTCCTGTACAGTGCCCTCGGAAACCAGGACGAGCCCAGTCTCTGCTCCATGGCTATCGGCCTAGTCAGCGACATCACCAGGTCCCTGGGTGAGCGTAGCCAGCCTTACTGCGATAACTTCATGAACTACCTCCTCAACAACCTGCGGAGCACCACTCTCGGCAACCAGTTCAAGCCCGCCATCCTGCAGTGCTTTGGCGACATTGCCGGTGCCATCGGTGGCCACTTTGAGACGTATCTATCCGTGGTCGCCCAGGTTCTGGAGCAGGCTTCTACGGTCCACGCCACCTCGGAGGTGCCGTATGAGATGTACGACTATGTCGTCTCCTTGCGTGAGGGCATTATGGATGCCTGGGGTGGCATTATTGGTGCCATGAAGGCAAGCTCTAAGAGTAAGTCGATAACGAATCCAAGTTCAGGATCAAACGCTAACCACTCGACAGCCCAAGCTCTGCAGCAATACGTACCCACCATCTTCAACCTCTTGAACATCATCGCCGACGACATCAACCGTAGTGAGCCGTTGATGCGCGCGTGCATGGGAGTGGTTGGGTAAGTTGATTGATATCTAAGTACCTGAAGAAGCAACTGACAGTTTATAGTGATCTCGCGGATGCGTACCCCAACGGCGAGCTCGTAGATGCTTTCCGACAGGATTGGCTCACTACTATGATCAAGGAGACCAAGACCAACCGAGAATACATGCCACGAACGATCGAGACAGCGCGATGGGCTCGCGAGCAGGTCAAGCGTCAGCTGGGTGGCAGCCAGTCCGTCATGGCTGTCTAGGCGCCCACAAAGCTACGTACGATGTCGAACCGGTGAAATAGAGCCATTGCAAGCCCAAAAGACGGCCCCGATTGACTGTCTCGGGCTTGGTGCAGACCATGGCAAACAAGCAACCCCCTTATCCCCTTCCCCTTCCCCCGCCACATCATAACACGATCCCCACGACGCTTCCATGTATATAGAGCACACACGACACTACAGTAATTGAAATACCCCGTCACGACCCTTCCCATCATTATCCATGACATTATCCCGCTTCATATGTACTCACACCACTACACACTCACAACACGTCCCTTTTTTATTATCTATTCAGCTTTTTTTTTTTGTCAGAGATGCAACGAAGGAATAGAAGAAGTCATGTATGCCCCGCGCGAATGAACAGCGGTGGCGAATCAAAATTCATGTAGAGGCTCGGGGAGTCAAGGCGGTCAGGTCGTTTTTTTGTCTGCTGCGTTTTTTGTTTTGGCGTCTCGCCTTGCGCCCCATCAGAGTCGGTTCTTGGATTTCCCCTTCAAGTGACAGGGGACATTCCGGGTATACGGCACGCTTCGGACTTTTGATTCCCCTCGGTCGTTGAGGCCAAGGAAGGAACATAGGAAAGAGGGTCGGAAACGAGTGCTACAGAAGGGGGAAGGAATACCAGATTCAGGAGCGTGTAGGAGGGGAAAGGTCTGCGGTTAGAGAGATATCAGACACGGGAGAGCGAACGGAGTGCAGAGCCACCGATTCGGAAGACAAATGGAATGGTTCTCGTCGAATCAGGGTCTCAAGTGAGGCTCGTTCGAATCACCTCGGTCTTTATGGTAGTCGACCGTCCAATACACTGTTGATTTTACCCTAAAATCTTCACTTCTCTCGTCTTCGCTTTTTTAAAACCTGTCCGTCTCCCCGTCTTGGGCGTGACAAGGAAGAATTTGGAATGAATGGGAAGAAGAATCCCAAACACCGCCAAAGCAAAAACCTACATCAAACTCCGTTTTTTTATCCCCTCCGTTCTCCCCTCCCACCATCATCATGACTGCATGTTTTGTTTTTTGACCCAAAAATCAGTCTGCGCTACGTATATATATCCATGGTATATCCCCCGAAAACCCCCGTATCGTCGTTCCACCATCTAGGTATCGTTATATCTGGCAACAAATAAAAAAACAATATATAAGACAGAGAAAGCGAGGAATCCAAGTACCTCTTCAGGAAGTACGCAAAAAAAAGAGAAGAGAGGTGGAAGACGTCGTTCGTGTGCTGAAAGAAAATAAGAGACAAGAAAGAAGACCAGGTCCCCGACTAAGTCCCCGCGAAGGGGGGACATTAGCAAACAGTGAACAATACAACTGTCGATATAGCAGCAGCAACGCAGAGAAGAAAAGGCGAAGGGCCGGGTATAGCCATCGTGGGCCATGCGCCAGTCGTCAGCTGTACCCGTCAAAGACACCGCCGGGGGGCATCCAGTCCTGTGGCCCGTTGATGTAAAACTGCAACTCGCCCTCGTAGCCGTCAGCCGAGGGGTAGAAGATGGAGTCGGCAGCGGCCGTGGCCACGAGCGGCGCACCGTTAGGGAGGGAGTAGCCCTGAACTGCTGCTGCCGCTGCTGCTGCTGCCGCCGCTGCCGCTGCCGCGGCGGGGTTGTTTTGCGACGGGTCGTACGGGTCCAGGATCATGCCAAGGCCGTTGGGGTTTGGGACGTTCGGGTTGGCCATGCTGGAGGTCTGGGGCATGTACATCTGAGGGGCGAGTTGGTGTTGGGGCTGGTAGGACTGGGTGTCGGAGATGGGAGGGATACGGGGGCCTTGGGGTGGTTGCTGTTGGACATGTTGCTGTTGCTGTTGCGGTTGTGGTTGCTGGTGCTGTTGCTGGTGGTGTTGTGGTTGCTGTTGCAGATGTTGCTGATGGCGCTGCGGGTGTTGCTGGTGTTGTTGATGTTCTTGCTGCTGCTGATGTTGAATGGCAGCTTGGTGCTGTTGCTGGGCGGCATAGTGTAGTGGCATCTGACCCGTCTGCGTCGACTCCATATCGTTGGACGACGGCGACCGTATCGTTGACACCGACAGCGACGCATCCACAGACCCCGATTGTGATCCCCTCGGCCGAGCGTACAGTGCCTGGGGCGATGGCGAGTGAACCGACGATCCGGCTGAGGGTGTGGCCATCGTAGCCACGGCCACGGGGTTAGGCACCGGGTCCCGGCCGTCAGCCATGCCGTCTTCGGAGGCGAGCGAGCCGCTAGGGTCTTGGGCGAAGCGCTCGAGTGCGTCGACCCAGCGAGAGGCCAGCGGCCACACTTCTCTGCACTCCTTGAGGATGCTAAGGGTGCGGTGAAGCATCATGGGTCCATCGCGGGTGAGGATCGGGTCGGGGCATACTGATAGGTAATTCAGCACTCGACGGCTCAAGTCAACACGGAGAAAAACTCACTGTTGGAATATCTACACAAATATGTAGCGAAGAGGCCGCAGCTGTAGACGCAAAAGGCCGCCATCTGGGCGCCGACGCTTTCGTCGGGCGTTCGCCCTGTGAACTGGGCGTCGATCTGGTCAAATAGCCGACGGACGTTTTGGAAGAGCTCCAGCGAGAGCTTGGAAAAGAATGCACGTTTCACCTCGTCTTTTGAACCAAGTGTCAGGAAGCTGGCTCGTGGTCAGTACGAAGATGTCAAGTCAGGGGTCGGTGCGAGGAACTCACTCGACGAGGTATGGTCGACGAGACACAATGTGGCAGAGGCGTGGAATCATGGTCACCCCGAGATATGCCTACTACCGTCAGCACTCCAAACGTTGACTCGGCGGAGAAAAAACACGTACCAAGTCTTGGCCATTCGCCTTGTACTCCTGCAAGATGTAGTGATTCCACTGGTGCTCCCCAGGCAAGCCATCCTCCCACGCGTTCAATTTGTTCGTAAGCACGGCGAACTCGCTACTGGGGTCCCATGGGTGTGCGCTCCTTCCAAAGTTGACGGCTCGACGGCTGACGCGACCCCAGAAGTGGTGGGCCTGGATCAGCGAGGCGAAGAGCGAGCGACCCGACACCGTCGTCAGCGACGGGTTTGCGTTGGCCGGCGGAGTGCCCTCGAGGGCGGCGCGGGAGGCGGGTTCGCGGCCGAGAGCAAAGTCGCGCTCCTCGCAGGGGAGGAGGGCCGTAATATCGGCTGCGGCGAGTGATACTGGCGAGTAGGGACTGGAGTGTAGCTGGTCCTGGCTGTGAAGCATCCACTAGGATTGCCATGTGAGAGAGGAACGACGGTAGACATATCGGATCGACGTACCAGGGTTCTTCGGGCAGATTCAGCCCGGATGACGACCTCGGGGGTAGGGTTTTGGACCTGATACGTCTCCTCTCTATGAAGACGCATCAGGCAAGCCATACGCATCGAGACGCCCATGTTAATCTGAACCGTCAGCGCAATGATCCCAGCGGCTCACGTAGACAACCTACATAGCTGTGGTTCCGCAACCCGCTACCCTGCTGGGCGATGCTCAGCAGGTAAAAGGCCTGACACCGCTCGAGTGTCGGCTCCTCGTACAGCTCGCCGTGGGCCAGGCGCGAGGCGCTCTCCATGAAGTACTCGGCGGCCTTGAGGCCGGTCCCGTAGCGCGCGACGAGGCTCGGTGTCAGGCGGGCCGAGATGCTCAGAATACTCACGATGAGGAAGACGCTCATGTTGCGGGAGTTGCTCTGCAGATTCTGGGGGAACTGCTCCTTGGGGATGAAGCCCAGCTGGAAGTAGTGGCAGGTGAAACGGTTGACGGCGTCGATGATGTCGGCCAGCGGCGGGAGGCGCTCCCACTCGTCGAGGGTCCTCTTGTCGGGCTGGCGCATGATGGGCGCGTCGAGAATCTCGCGCCGCACCTTTGCGGGATCGCGACGGGCGGCCTTGTCGGCACGGATGCGCGGATGGCGGAATTCGCGATCATTGTCTGGTTGGCCGCGGACCGGGAAGACGCTGTCAAGATGGAAGACGTCGTCCTTAGCAGTGCAACGACGACGGACCAGAGAAACGAACTTACCACTCAGAAGCGCCAAGGCCGGCCTCGAAACAAGCCTTGCATGGCGGTTGGGCCTTGTCATGAACACACTTGCTCCTCATGCGACGACACCTAGAAGCCGCAAGCAGCAGAGAGCACGTCAACCATCTAGCGCAGCGGCAGAGCGCGAGGAGGGGCAGGAGGGGGCAAACCAGGCAACGGAAGAGGAGCAACCCACCTGCGGCAAGCGATCGGAGCACGACGCTTAATGACGGGGGCGCCGGAGCGCGAAACGACCACCTCATCGCCGTCTTCGGCATCAGCAGCGGCATTCGCAGCAGCAGCGGCGGCAGCGGCCGAGGCAGCGGCCAGGGCGTTTGCAGCGGCAACGGGAGCGGGGAGGGGAGCGGGAAGCGGCGGCGCCGAGGCGGAAGCAGGAGGAGGAGGAGGAGGAGGAGCAGGACACGGCGGCGGCACGGAGACGGAGACGGAGGCCGAGGCGGAATGATTGTCGTGAAGAATGGCGCGGTCGCGGTCGCGTTCGGGGGCGTAGAGGTGTAGGTGGTGGTGCGCTTGCTGGTGGTGGTGCTGGAGGTGGTGAGCTGCAGAACCCGGCACGGGCACTACAGGCATCGCAGGAATGGCCATGGCGGAGGATGCGCCGTCCATCGGCTGCTTGCCTTGACGGCAAGGTGAAGCTTCGTTGTGCCTTCGTTTGTTAGTCGAGGATCTTTTCTCTGTTCCTTCCAAAGTTCGCGGCAGGCTTCTCGCTGCTTCCCCCCGGCAAGCGGCGCGGCAAGAAAACTGGAAGGTGCGACGGGTGGTGCGTGTGGTGCAGGTGGTGTTGGCGTGTTTTTTTTAGGCAGGTACGAACAAAGTACTCTTTTTTTTTGTCTCTTGTCCTTCCTTCCTTCCTTCTGTGGTTCTTTTTTTCTGCCTGCCTACCTTATGTTCCACCCCTCTCTAAGGTACCAGTGATGCAAAAGTAGTACGAGACGAGCACAGCGCAATAACGATGGTTGCTAGGGGGTGCGAGAGGGAGAAGGGGGACCGTGTGATGAACGAACGGGTGGCCCTGGCCCTTTCTTTTCGATGGGGATGGAGATGGGAAACGGGGGAACGACGGCGACCCTTGGCGGGCTGGAATTAAACTCGACTCTAGTGAGATGAGATGGAATATGTATAGTAAGGTAGTATGGATATTGTTTGAGCAGGTATGACGAGAGAAACGAGGCGGGCAGCGGGTAATAACTGATGGACCGTACGTTTGCACGTTGCAGCGGCAAGGGGAACCATAAGGGCTCCCCGAGCGGCAAGCCCAAGCAGCGGGAGGGCGGGAGGAGCCAAGTCTGACGCCGGTTCCCTGCGGGTCAGGCCGGGGGAGGAGAAGAGGTGGTGAGGCAGTGAAGTAGTGAGGTGTGAGATGGAGAGGTGTTGAGGAGCGAGTGAGTGTTGTGATGAGGCGGCAAGAAGGAGAGAGGAGACGGCACGGATAGTACGAGGCAGTAAGAGAGAAGAGGCACCGTTGAGAGAGCCGAAGAAGAGGGGACGCCGACGGAGAGACCGGGAGAGACAAGAAAGAACAGGGAGAGAGAAGCAGGAGCAGGGTGGTTGAGGAAACAGGACAGGGTCAGGAACTTCTTCCCAGTCAGATACGGGCGATATGCAAGGGAGCCAGAAATCGCACGATTGCCTGCCGGAAGTCGACGCTCCAGAGACGTGGGAAAAGCAAAGTCCTTGGTTTGTGCCAACAAAGGTGTCAGCAAAGGAGAGGCAGCCGTGAGGCCAGTAGGAGCCTGAAAAGGGGGTTGTCAAAGAGGTGGAAGGGACCATGAAAAAAATCAAACAAATGGACAAAAGACAAAAGAACAATGGTCAACCTACGTTATTCGTCCTACACATCCAATCCCTCCAACATCATCTTTCTCTTCTCATCACCAAACCAACAAGCAAGCAGCTAAAGTTTGAGATCGCCACGGGGGAGTCAAGAAGTGGGTTTGGGGGCTAGGATTTTATTGCGATCGAGGTCCGTGTGCCGAGCACTGGTGCTGCAGCTAAGGCTCAGCTAGTGAGAAGAGGGAACGAAGGAGGGAGGCTAAGAGTGTGTTGCTGTGTGTCGTTCGTTCTCCTTGTTTCAATGGGAACAGAGGGAAAAAAGGGAAGACAGTGAGAGAGACACGGTTCGGACAGAAGATGGGATGGAGGGATGGCGGGGGGGGGGAGGGATTAGAAGGGAAGGGAGAGAGAGAGAGATTGAGTGAAAGTGAGTGGCTGCCAACAATGTCAGCCCAGAAACCGTGCCTCAAGACTGTCTCAGGCCAAAATGAACGGCGAGGAATGCTGAGTGGATGGCGGGTGGGCGTAGAGTGGAGGGGGCTGCTGTTGAAAAAAAAAAGGTGTGGTGACCCAAGTGAGACAGTTGGGCCGTACCTCCCATGTTACGTGTTGGGCAGAAGGGAGGATGTGGTTTGAAGGGAGGGGAGCGTGTCTCTCTCAAAGGGAGAGGAGGGTGACATGGTAGTTGAAGGACGACGGACATTGGACGAGGCGAACCAATGAGGCAAGTCACGACGGACGAGAGAATGTGTACGCAACAAATCTCGAGTCTCTCTATCTAATCCATCTCTTCTGTTCTATCGGGCAGAAAACCGCAGGGGGGGTCCCTTCTGCCCTGTTGCTCTCTCCCTCCCTTGCCCTCTCCCCCTCTCGCCCCCCGCCCATGCATCACGGAGCAAGTGCAGGTGCAGGAATCGACGCCCGACTGCGAGACGTGATAAACCCTAACATGGCTGACCTCGAACCGGCGGAGAACGGGAGAGACAGACAGAGAGAGAGGGCAACGAAAGTGAGACAATGACGAGAGCTTCGATTGGGGGGATTTGGGGAGGGGGGCGGACCGGGAAGAGAGGGGCAGGTATAAGCACGAGAGACGTACGTGAGTAATAATTAATAATAAATAATATCAGACAACAATTGAGGCCTTGGCTCCCTTCACAGGGACGAGTACCGAGCACTGTATCCGTGGTTATCCGGAAAGGGCGTTCAACAGTTATTCAGCCTCAAGCAAATTCCCGGCCCGCTCGTTCCGACCAGCAGCACCAGCACCAAGCACCAAGCACCACGCAAGACATTTCTGCTTTTTGCTCCAGAAAGTTCATCGACCAGGAAGCGATGGGCGATCAAAAAATGATGGGGAACTTTGCAGCGGCAAGAAGTGATGGAGACCAAGAGGCTAGGTCGAGCGATGGATCACATTTGAAAACTGATAAGAGACAAGAAGCCAAGACACTAGAAACCGAAGACCCGAAGCCTCAACTGCAAGAGGCGTCCAGTCCGGACAAGACACCTTCATGCAGCTGGACAAACAAGGAAATACCACAGTGGAAAGGGCTCCCCATTCAAGGCGACATTGATTCTGCCTAGCCCAGCCCTTAGTGGTGAACAGGACAAGGGTACCCAGGACCATGTTTTTTTTTTTCTTCTTGTGAAGTTGTGTCTTTTCTGATGATAGGGTCCAGGGATGATGATGGCCCCCAGGCCGTCCAGCCATGACTTGCAGAGAGGGGAGAGAGGGGAAAGGAACATCGTGACTAGCTCAACGAGGGGGAGCTCCAACCTCCAAGGTCTGGAGTGCATTGGCGGTGACGAACGATGAAGTGTTGCACGTCGAGAGGAGACTTGATGCGTAAGCGGAGCGGACGAGGCCTTGCTTGTTCGTGATCCCGTCTGGGCATTTCACCACTGGCCCGGTCGGGGTGGAACTGATAGGTAGACAATTGTATATGCGCTGGATAATCACTACTCCGGTATTGGCATCACTATGTAACTATCCTCATTCCTCTGTGAACAGAAAAAACTAGGCGCAGCCTGCATTCGGAGTACATGGACGCCTATGATGAACGTCGGGAAACATCCGTGACTACATCACTCCCTCTCCCACCACCACCACCACCTCTCCTCCCATCATCGTCCCATCCTCCCCCAACCAACCTCTTCCCCCGCCGACTTATCACCGTCCTACCTCCAGCAGCCGAGACTCTCCTTGTCGCATCAACCTCCCAAAAAGAAATCTCGCCTCTCCGCAACTCCATCCGGTTCACCCCTTGTTCCCCGGTCCGAGGCCCTGGGCTGCATTGATCAGCCAGTTTCCCATGATGCCACCACCAACCCTCAACTACCGTAGACGACTTGCCCTACCCTGCCCTACCTTGCCTTTTCGGCCCCTGGTTACGCAGCCTCCTCCTCCTCCTCCGCCTCCAGCAACGCATCAATCTTCTCCATGGTCAGCCACAGCGAGTCCTCGGCCATTTCCTGGCTCACCACGCCTTCCTCGTAGGACACGTGCACCACCGTGTCCCCGCCCTTGACGCCGACGACGTTGAAGACGAAGCCGCGGCTCCCGACGTTGCCGTTGACGCACGACGCCGAGAACTGCAGGTCCGAGATTGTCCACTTCTTCTTCTCTCCCTCCTCTTTTTCTTCATCTGCCTCCTCCTCCCCCTCGAACGAAAAAGCCCCCAGGTTGGAACACAAAAATGACTTCCCCGTCGCCCTCCCGATCCCCCCCAGCACCCGTCCCACGAAACCCTCCAGATCCGCGCCCAGCAGCCCTCCGGCCATCCAACCCCTCATGTATCGGTTGGGAATGCCCTGCACCATGGCCCCCTTGTACCACCGCGCCAGCCTCCAGACCGCCTCGGCGTCGACGCCTCCCCCGGCGGTAACCACCTCGCGATAGTGCCTCAGCCAATGCGTCAGGAACCCCCCCGTGGCGCCGTTCATCATGGTCCCGTCCCTCCGCAGCACCGCGTCCAACAGTCCCTCCGGCATCCTCAGCTGCCGCCGGATGTCGAACGCGAACAGCGAGCAACCCACGCGGTCGTCAGGGAACAAGTCAACAGAGAAAGTGGCCAGCAGCATCACCATCAACAAACCCGTAAAGGTGGTCCCGTTGGCGCGACACGCGACGAGGATGCGCGATACCCTTTCGGCGGGGATGCGCATGGCGGAGAGGCGCGTCGTGGTGCGCATCGAGGGCGGCGCCACGGCCGTCACGGAGGAGAAGTACGGCCGCGGCTCCGGGAGGTTGGAGAACATGAGGCGGGAGCCCGAGACGAGCCGCACGAGGAGCCGCTTGACCTGCGTCCACACGAGTTCCATGAGGGATGCCTTGTGGCGCGAGAGGGTCATGGGGTCCGGGAGGAGCGGGAACTTGGCCGGGTCGAGGGCGACGACGGCGTCTACCGGAGCCGGCTTCTTCTCCTCCTCCTCCTCCTCCTTTGCGGCGGTGATAGACGCATAGTAGTCGTTGAGGCCGTGCAAAAAGGTCCGGTGAAACGGAATACCCGAGTTGGCGTCGCATAGCACGTGGTGCGACACCCACACCACATCGCGTCCTCCCACGACGTACACCTTCCACCACGGCCGGCTGGGCTCGTCTTCCAGCCACTCCCACGTATTGTGAACCCCTTCAAAGAAGCCCGTGTCCACCGAGTCCACGTCGTCGATGTACTCGACGCACCGGTCCAGGTCGATGCTCTTGAGCATGCCAAGCTTGAGGTAGTGCTTCCCGTCGGCGTCGTGCTTGCGCGTGACGGCAATCATGCGAAGCGCCGCGTGGACTTCAACGACGGATCGGAGAGCAGAGATGACGGCATCTCGAGTGAGGCGAGGGGGTGGTCCCGAGTCTTGCTTGGGGACGTAGCGTGCCGATAAGAGGATGTTTGCCTGTAGGCCGAGACGGTGCACCATGTAGAAGATGCGATCGTAGAAACCTGCACCGTGTTAGACACAAAGGGGCTCCAGAAGCTGCCCGACGTACTAGAGTCCCGTACAATTGTGTACGGGGCATCATCTGCAGCGTTTTCCGTGGCCATCTTGCAACTTGGGCTGCTCAAACAACAGGTAAGATGAGACGTGCCTTTCATTCAGTCAAGTCAGGCGGCAGTCGTATTTATCGCCAGCTCGTCTCTCCCCAACCCCTCACGACTCCGGTTTTGTGCCATATTGTTCTCTCCCGCACAATATCTAGCGTCAAGCTCCATGGGCCCGTGGGAAGCATCGGAGTCGGTGGCTTGGTGCAAGAGCCCCCGAGACAAAGAAACGCCCCCCAAGAGGCCAGCCACAGACATCTTCGCCGCGTTTGGGAAAGTTTAGAAAGTGAAGGAAGGGGGCTCTTCCAAACGCTGCAAGCGCATCGCCCAGCAATACCGTCGTTATACCGTCGTTCCCGTCCATCTATCTATCCATCGTTTTAAGGCTCCCACGACTCTCTCTCGACCCCTATACAATATACGAATCAGTTCCTTTCCCCCCTTGATGGTTTTTGAACCAACCCCTCGAACAAAAGGTAGCGCTGGGAGAGCTTGAATCGTGGGCGTCGGTCTTAAGACTGCGAGACGAGATTTGTCTGTCCCTGGGCATATAGTGCTAGATGTATACAGAGTCAAAGGATTTCTCGAGGATTATAAAACCCAATCCAAAACCGGCTCCAGGAATCTCCCACCGTGAGACGTATCGAGTAGACAGGGATATATGCAGACAATATGCCCAACTGACGCCAATGATGTCTAGTAGTCCTGTTCATTCAATAAAGATCGAATTACTCTAATATGGTTCCATTAGATATCTCTTCTCAGCCAGCTGAGAGTACATTACGACCTCGGCCTTCGAAACGGGTGCGCTTCCGTATTGAACACAAACTCGTCCAGACTGACTAGGTCCGGCGGCGAGAAGATGAGGTAGAAATACTTGAGCGTCTCGGAAAGCCAGAAGCTCTGCAACCTGTCAGCAACAGCACATTACATCAGTAGCGCTTTCACTCACCTCCATCGAGTCCGTCTTTGCCGACCCCCCCTCGTCACGTCCTCAATAGCCGCGTTGGCCTTCTCCGTCGTCGTCTCCCGCACAATCGCCTCGAACATGTCCCACGCCATGTCCTGCCACTCCGGGTTCCCCGCCACGCGGTATAGCACAAAGATGCTCTCGATGGCCTCTGGGCGTAGCAGGTATCGCGGATCGCGCGCGTGTCGGAACCCCTTTGTCAGTCTCTGGTCGCCCTCGCGCTTCCAGCGGTCCTCGTCAAAGTCGCACGCCTCGAGTGTCGGGCAGGGGATCAGGTTAAATATTTCGGGCATGATGCCGGATTCGAACGCGCTGTAAGCCCAGCCGCACCCGCGGGCGAGCCGCTCGCCGAGGTTGACGTGCGCCTCGTCGGAGGTGAGTCGGCCGCCGAGGGCGAACATGCCGCCGACGAAGCAAGACAGGTGCTGGCTCTCGGTGACGAATTCGACATTTTCGTTAAAGTGCACGTCGCCCACGAAGAGGACGTCTGCCTGGTCGGCCAGCATGGGTCTAAACAGGAGAGTCCTGGCCACGACGCCCATGGAGGTGCGGTACATGGTCTCAAAGGTCGGGTCCAAGCCGCCGAGCAAGGCGTGCATCTTGGGCAGATACTCGTACAGCGAGTCGGCCAGGGCGCCGAGGGAAAAGGTGTTGTCGCCGGCCTGCTCGTTTTGAAAGTCCAGGGCGACCGGCCACATGCCGGGTAGCCTGGTGTCGTTCTGGGTGCGCGCCAGGAACCGGGTAACCCGGTCCGTGGCGTCGTAGAACTTAGAATCGCCCGTTATCTGCGACAGACGGGTAAACTCCATGCATAGCGAGCTCGGCGACGCGGACGGGTCGTGGACACCGGCGACCTGCTTCCCGGCCTCGGCCTCGGCAAAGTTGAGCCAGAAGCCGGGGAGGCGGTTGGGCGTGTCGAAGGCGAGGTACAGCATGTCTCCCAACTCGACGGCCTTTTGCAGGAGGGCTTCTTCCCCGCTGAGGTCGTAGGCCGAGAGGATGCCGCCCAGGTGCCGGATGGTGGTCTCGAAGAGGTTGACGGCGCCGACGGAGCGCGTGTCGCCAAAGTCGAGCGACGCCACGGCAGTGGCCGCCTCGTGGAATTCTTCCTTGAGGCCCATGATCCAGAGCGTGTCGAGCGAGTCGACCAGTGTAGCCGCCCAGCCGCCAAAGTTGTCCTTGCCCGTCGCGGTCAGGGGAGATAGTTCGTCCCTCATCCACGCATACTTTTGGTAGGACCGGTAGCTGCGGAGGAACTCGTCGCGCACTGCTTTCCGTCGAGCCCGCGTCTCTTTCGTCTGCGAGGTTTTGAACTTGCGCGCGTCGGCTTGCACGCGGGGGAACTGCCTTGCCAGGCCGGCTGGGAGCGGCTTGATCGAGGATGGAGGGAAGAATGGCCGGCGAATCGACCAGTCGAAAGAACTGGGCACGAACTTGACTTTCGGGGCCGGTGGTACCAACATATGCCAGTATATGAATGCTGCCAGGAGGAGGGCACTCGTCACCAGAACGAATCGCGACGGTCGAGCCATGGTGGGTGAGATGAAGTTGACATGACGGACGGGATGTGCCAGCAGAAGAGAGTGTATATTAAGGTAATAAGCTTGAGCACAGGGTTAAGGTTGCTTCGGCCTTCCTAGGAGTCTAGCCGCTGGAAAGGGCAGCCCTGGAGTCTTGAGACTGTCTTCACAACCAACTACATGTCAAACCGACGAATCATGGTTGCTGTTTTGTCGCCGGCTCCATTTCGCCGCACATGCTACTTCGAGCGACCAACAACAGCCCGGCTCTCGTCCCGGCACGGCGGAAATTAGCCCCTGGCCTGGCGAGGGTTTCGGTCGTTTCCCATATACTATCGGGAGACGGAGCGAGTTGGACACTTGAAAAATGGACGGTGTTGGTTGTTGGTTGTTGGCTGTGTCTCGTATGTTGCAGCCCGGTCTGCGGAAAGGCCATGTATTTTCTCTTCATATTACCGGCCGGGCTGCTCTCCCAAGTCTTGTCTCCTGTTTCGCGATACGAGTATAGAAAATGTTGTGGTTACCCGTATTGTTTCTCCTCGTCGCCGTGCGAGCCTCCTCGATATGCAACGCCGAGCCTCTGGTCCTCACCATCCAAGACGTCCAGGTCCTCCCGGATGTACACAATTCGTACATGAAAGGCATTGCCGCCCAGGTCGGGACTCCTACGCAAGACATTGTCCTACTTCCTTGGGCGTGAGTCGAGTTGTGGCCTATGGATGGAGATGGGATAGTTAGAGCAGGGCTGACCGACCGTGTTAGTGAGCTGAATAACACGTGGATTTACGATGACCAGGCCTACTGCGACGACACCATCATCTGGAACGACCTCATCTGCGAGGTCCGCCGGGGCAACCTGTTCCAAGAGGACGAGTCCACCACCTTTGACAAGGCCGACGATATAGTAGCCGCCGCCGGCGCCGCCCACGAAGTCGACTTTGAGGGCTCCGAAAAGGGCATCAAGAAACTCGTCTCGACCAGTCTCGCTGGCACCGACACGCTCACGCTCAACGGCTCCGTGACCCTCTCCGACTTCCCCCTCGGCATCCCCCGCATGAGGTGGGACAACGGCTACACCATGCTGCACCCGCTCGGCCTGGGATCCAACTCGACGTACCTCAACGCCCTCCACGCGGCCGGCAAGATCGGCTCGCGCGTGTGGTCCCTTTTCTGGGGCCGCATGTGGATAGACGACGACATCGACGGGAGCCTCGTGCTGGGCGGGTACGACGAGGAAAAGGTCATCGGGGACAACTACACGGCGCCTCTTGATTATGATGATTTCACGGGCACGCAGGGCTGCTGGACGGGCATGAAGGTCATTGTGTCGGACATCAAGCTCAACTTCCGGGACGGGTCCGACGAGAGCATCTTCCCGTCCAATGCGGCGCTGCCGTGCTGTCTGGTGCCGCAGAGGCAGCTGCTATTGGAGGCGCCGCTGGATTACGTGGACAAATTTGATGAGGTGACGGGGATAAACCATACCGATGTCTCTTACGGGCTGCATTGGTCTGCGCGACTGTTTGATGCGGATAATGTGTAAGTCCCCCTATTCCACAAAGCCCATATAACTTTACGCACTTACCCAGCTAACCATAGATTCGACGGCGACATCACCTTCTACCTCGACTCGGGCCTCGAGATCCGCGTCCCCAACGACCAATACATCGTCCCCTTCGTTGACATCCACCGCAATGGCTCCCGCGTCTTCAAGGAAGACGTCCGCGAACTCCTCATGAACGGCGTGACCAGCCAGCCTGCCACCCTCGGCCGATACTTCTTCACGTCGGCGTACCTCATGGTCAACCACGACGCAAACTCCTTCACCCTCTGGCAGGCTAACCCATCCAACAAGAGCAGCCTTGTGCGTGTCTTCGACGAGGAGACAGCCGACACGTGCTCAGGCGTCACCGGCCTGGTCCAACCGTCCGCCACGCAGACGACAACCGAGCAGGAAGAAAGCTCCGCGGCAGAGACAGACGTATCAAATCCATTTCCGTCTTCTCCGGAGGCGTCATCGGCGGCGCCGTCGCGGCGAGCATCGTTGGCGCATGTCTCGTCGGCCTGGGCGTCGTCTACTACGTGCGTCGGAGGCGGCGACGTCGACGCGGCGAGGACTCGGCAGCTCCGATGCAGCCCGAGCCCAAGCCGGCCGCGTACCACTTCCAGCCGCTCCAGGAGATGCCCGGGTCTGTGCCTGGGCCGGCGGAGATACAGGGGGAGACGCATTTTGTCTACGAGATGGATGGCCATGTGGCCAGCTCTCATCGAGGACGGTGAGGGTCGCGGATACGGGATGGCGTTGGGGCAAGGAGTTTTACAGATTGGCGCGGCGGATTGGATGTAATTATGTGTTTGTCCTTGGGATTCATAAACGTATTGGGCCGATTAGCATACCACTTTCATGAATGCCTGTGTGTCGACCATGAGTCAGCGACGATGGGCCAGAATACAAATAGCATGACGAAAACCAATGGCAACTTGGTGTGGCTATTGAACTATGGCATAGTAGTGGCCGCCTGGGCATACTTTTAATAACTATCTAGTCTATTCCATCTTCATGTAATGCTTGTTCATGACTCTTTCCAGCTCTGACTGAATTCAACCTGGCCTCCTCAACCAAGAATATTCTCATCACGGATAGTTTGATACTTAAGGAACGTCACGTAATCTGAGCTGTGACAAGGTAAAATAAGGCGCGTCCACAGATCTTCCTTGCCCACAAGGGTCAGCTTGATTTCCCTCCAGCGCGCGTAGTCCCAGAGGGGAGCGAGCCAGAGCTCCAGGCGGAGATCGGGGCCCAAGTCCAGGTACCGACCGTACGGCTCGGAGCCGGGCACATGAGAAGCGCGGCTGAGCTCCATCTCGCGCCAGACGCGCAGGCTTTCGGCGGCGCCAGGTCCAGCGAAGAAGGGCTTATACGCGGCGAGATCCGGGTTCGCGTCCAGGTTGATGGCCTCGCTGCGCGTGAGCAGTACACCGAGCATGGAGCGGCTTCCCTCGGTGACCTTACGGATGAGGATGCCTCTCGGGCCATGGCAAATGACCCTATGCAGCTGGGACAAGCCGAAGTACAAGAAGTTTATATCTTTGCCATAGCATATCGCGCGGCGGAAGAAGCCCGTTACGGCCATGGCCTGGGTCAGCTCCCAGGGAGCAAAGGCGCGCTCGGCGAGGGTTTCTTGGAGCAAGGTGATGTTGGAGCTGAAGCGTAGCCAGGCCGAGCCGTCGTCATGGTCTCCCCATGGGGGCGGTGCGGTCGAGCCGACAAAGGCTCCGCGGAGCATCATGTACAGGTAGATGGCTTGGCTGATGCGAGTGAGCTCGTCGGCTGATGGGGGTCGCTCCTTGAGGGACCGGGCGAGGTTTTCAATGGTAAGTGAGAGTCCGCGATACCGGTAACACCGCTCGACGAGTGTGCCCGTGAGCTCGAGTACCTTGGAGTGGTTGCGCGAGATGGCCACCGCGTCTTCCACCGAGAGTGTGCTCGCCAGAGCGTCGTCGCGGAGCCGCTGGAACGAGTCGCAGCACTCTCGCATCTCGTCGACTTTGAGCTCGTTCAGGGGCGTCGAACAGGCCAACTCGTCGGCCCGGTGCGCCGTCACCGCGTGGCTGAACATCTGGGGGCCTATCTGGTTCCTGAGGACGCCAGTTAGGATGCTGCCTTGGTGGGCCCTGAAGATGGACTGGAACCGGGGGTGAGTGTGGCAGACAGCCATGAGGGTTGCCATGTCCGGGAGGGATTCCATGGTGTTGATGAGGAGTTCGTAAGGAAGGGTGAGGAGCGTGGGTGGAGGGTTGCTGCCCTCGCAGGGGCGTGAAGTTGACGCGTTGGCAGACATGGCTAATATGATGAGTGGTTGTAGTGAGGTGTAGACCGGTGGATGGCGAGAGTAGGTTGGTTGATATCTTGATCTCGAGAAGGATCAAGTTGCCATCTGCCGTCATCTATGTACGTGGACGCACATAGTGAGAGAAGGCGACTTGAATGACTCTGGCCAGGAGCTTTGTTCCCACCGCCTCAACTCAATGGCTCCCATCAGGAGCTTTGTTCCAACCGTCTCAAGTCTTTGTTCCAAGCACGAAAATAGAAGAATCAAAGGACAAGAAGCCAGGTTCCGTTAGCCTTAGCCACGGTCGCCCTACACGGCTTTGCATCACTACCGATCTAGCCTTAGTGTCCATTAGTGCTCAAAGAGCGTGATGCAAGAGCAATCCACCGACACATGGTGCCATGTCCTCGCAGAAACTCCTCAAGGTAGCCACGTGACTACGAGTGTAACGGATAGCCTCCTCAACGCCGCCAAGACTGTCTCTTTTGTGGTTCGACTAAACGGACTCGACGGACGCTGAGAAAGATGATGAATTTGGTAGATGCTTTGAGAGTTCAAGTTCAAAGGGGCCGGATTCCCCGGTTACTTATACATCAAAGGGCTCCTTCCTTTTACTCTTTAGATGTCCGTCCTAAAAGTACGGCCGGATTGAGGACTGCCCCTGGTCCCTCCCGAAAACAGGTCGGGTCCCAAACCACTAACACCGGCGCATTCCTCCGGACCTACCCACTACTCCATCTAGGACAATCTTAGGGCGTTGCCTCGCGGGTATCCTAAGGTTAGCTCAAGTAGATAGGACATGAGAGAATCTATAATACCAGCAACAGGAATATACACGTATTTAAACAGTAGAATAGCCAGGCATCGTTATTCGCTTCGCGCCCATCATGTTACTTATCGTCTGATTTTTCAACCAAAAATTGTTTCAGTGAGGCCCAATTCGCCTACCCTGTACGATACTTCCAACCTGTCAAGAACAGACACATCACATGAAAGCCACACACACCCGATTGGTCAAATTCTTCTATTAATAAAGACTGTAGGATGGAGAAGTGTCCTGTTTCTTTACCCCCGAGGGGCGTCGCATGAGAAAACAAACCGGGGAGACTGCTTGATCAATCCCTTACAACCCACGCTTCACGTCTTTGGCCATTAGCCCAGTCAGGTTCGCCTCGGGCTTGGGATAGTCGGGTCGACCTCCGAGAATGTTGACAATCTCGGACAAGCCCATCCAGTGAGTAGTCTTGGGTCGTCGGTTGGGCCAGTCCGTGTCCGTCTCCTCGAGCTTCTCCATGGGAGTAAAGACCACCTCGGAGCCCTGGATACCAATGACAACGGTGCTCATGGGATCGTACTTGGCATGATTGTAAGCGTTGGAGCCAAACTCCTCCAGGTGCTGGATGCACTTGATGGCCAGGCGGACCGCTCGGCATCGGTCCATGGGAGATGGGACGCCGCCCTGCTGCACGTGGCCAGGGATGCTCTCTCGACTCTCGAATCGGTCGTGAGCCTCCTCACGGATGATGTCAGCAATGAGCTTGGCATTGTAGACCTTGCTGGCCTTTTCGTTGACGAGGATGAGCCGACCGGCGCGAGACTGGCCCTTGTCCTTACGGAAAACCTCCTTGAGGTGTTGCACATCCGAGTTGAGCATCTCGAGGCTGATGCCCTCCTCGGGAATGTACACGGCTGAGGCACCGACGTCGAGTCCGGCCAGGGTTGCCACGTAGCCCGATCGACCACCCTGCGTCTCAATGACGAAAACACGACGGCGGGTAGCAGACGCCGACTGCTTAATCTTGTCACAGTAGTTGACAAGCTCGTTGAGGCACGTGTCGGAGCCCAGCGAGTACTCGGTTCCAGGCACGTTGTTGGAGATGGTGGCGGGAAGCAGGCACATGGGGATGCATAGTGAAGGAAACTGGTCCCTGGACTTTCGCATCTGGGAGATGGAGTGGAAGGCCTCGAAACCGCCCACGATGAAGAGAGCACCGAGTTGATACTCCTCAATCAGATTGGCAATCAGCTCCATGCCCGACTCACCAGGAAGCTCTCGGTTGGTGCCGATCTCGGAACCGCCCTTGCTGGCCCAGCCATCAACCTCGAGCCAGTCGAATGGACGGACGGCACCGAGAGGCTTGTCTCCGTGATGTCTCGCAAAGCCAGCGAAGCCGTTGTGGATGGCAAGAGGCTGGTGTCCCCGCGAAAGGCAGTACGCAACGGCGGCTCGCACTGCAGCGTTCATGCCGCCAGCAGGGGCACCGACGTTAATGAAGCCAACCTTCATGCGCTACGACGCTGTTAGCGGTTAGGGCGGCAAGGATTGGAATACGACCCACCTTCTCTTCCTCCAGGAGCTTATCCTCGAGCATGACGTTGGTCGTGAGCATGTACGAGTTCCACTGATCTTCAAATTCGGAATCGCGAAGGGACATGGCCTTTTCGAAGTTCTTCTCCTCGACCGCCTGAGCAAGCTTCTTGGTTTCGGCCACGGCCTGCATCAGAGGCTTTCGGACAATCTTGTTCTCAGTAATGGCGATAAAAGGAGTCTCGGTCTCGGGGGTCGCGTCGAGGACGGCCTTTACAGCTTCCACTCCCTGGAGGGTGGCCAACATTCGATCGTATGCCACGGCAGTGCCGCCTCGCTGGACGTGGCCGAGGGTGGTGATGCGGGTATCCAAAGCGAGCCCGCCTTCAGACTTGTCGGCGAGAAGGTCTTTGATTTCAGAGGCCGTAATCTTGGTGCCGTCCTTGTCACGAGCACCCTCGGCAACGATGACGATGGTCTTGCGCTTACCGAGGTTTCGATGCTGCCGTGTGTTAGTCGTTAGTCAGTTTATTATGATACGGTAACGTCACTGACCCTCCTAACAACGTTGGCCATGTCCTCCTTCCAGTCGTGCTCCCGAGGTCGCTCGGGGATGAAGACAAAGTCGGCTCCGGTAGCAACACCAGCCATGAGGGCCAGCCAGCCACAATGGCGACCCATGACCTCAATGACGAAGGCGCGGGAGTGTGAAGAGGCAGTGGCCTCGATATAGTCGACCATCTCGCAGATACGGGAGAGGGCCGAGTAGGCACCAATGGTGGCATCGGTGCCCGTCAGGTCGTTGTCGATGGAGCCGACGAGGCCGACAATGTTGAGGTGCTTGTAGGGCTTGATCTGGTCGGCGGTCAGTTCGCCGGCGTTGACGAGGTCTGCCAGGAGCGAGGGCCATTCGGCGCGGAACTTGTCGGCACCAGTCAGGGAGCCGTCACCACCGCAAATGACGAGGGCGTCGATGCCGGAGAGGACGAGGTGCTTGGCGGCCGTCATGCGTCCAGGACGCTCGTAAAAGGCCATACATCGGGCAGTTCCAATGAGAGTACCGCCCTCGGACAGCCAGCCTCGAACATCGTCCCACTCCATTCTCTTGATGAAGTCGCCGCCTTGAACCAGGCCCTCGTACCCTTCGTAGACGCAGTAGGCATCGCACCCCATGTGGATGGTGGTACGGACCACAGCTCGCACTGCGGCGTTCATGCCTGGGGAGTCGCCTCCCGAGGTCATGACGGCAATCTTCTTCTTGGGCGCCATGGTTGGAGGTGTGTAGGCAGGTCGGAGAATCGAGGGGAGGATCGGTCGGTCGGAAGGGACGGAGAGGACAGCCCAGAGTTTGCTGAAGAGAGTTCGGAGAGGCTTGGGAAGGATTTCGAGGGGCCAAGACAGTAGCTGCAGATAAGGCAACGTGGGCATTCAGCAGCGGATCAGAAGGGAATGCGCGACAGCGTCAGGTAATAAGGGAAAAGGAGAATAAGCAAAGCCACCGAGAGATCATAACACAATCACATCGTCTCACCTTCACAAAGCCTCACTTTCTGGAAAGGGGGAAATAAATATGGCGCCAGCTTCGCGAGCCAACTGGACCGGGACGTGACGCAGATGGGCGCATCAGCACATGGGACAGGTCAAGGGCAGGTCAGGGCTGTTCGAGCCTTCCGCAGGGGGTCCAAGCATTCGCAGAGGGCAAGCACGACCTGTCACCTCAACTGACCGAAAAGAGGGGAAGGTGGGAAGGTGGGAAGGTATGAGGGAGCTCTTATCGCTTATCGGCCCGCGCGGGGGAGGGAAAAAAATCGACCGAACGAACCCTCGAGGTAGTCGTCTCAACCGACTCAACGTTTGGAGCTGTTTGGAGCTTTATCCGGAGGAAGCCTAGTTGCGTGCTGTTGCCGGAGCTGTTTACTAACGAGAATTGACTATCAACGACTGGATAACACCAGCAACATCCCACCCTTTTAAACTTACCTAACTACCATCTTTAGCCTTTGTCAAGACCACAATAATGGCTCAGTCTCGGTGCCTCTTTCTCGGCTGCTAGGGATTAGACCTATGAGATGCATCCTCTTTGGAGTTGCGGGATAATGCGTATTGAGTAAATAGCCCTTTGACGGAAGAGAGGGGAAACGACCATGGTAGAACGAGCTTGTTCGTGGATCCTAGGCTTGACAACCCTATCAAATCCCTCCCAGCCGCATGCCCAGGCCTCACAAACGGCATCAAACTGCGGCCAAGCCAACCAAACAGGCTCGCCTGCATTGATGTCAGTCCCTTGCATCCGGGGCCTCCAGCATAACCGATAGAGCCCAACCGCCAGTTGTTCTCGAACGTGGGCGCAAACGGGAAAGAAATGTGACGCGTTTGTTGCCGTCCACTGAGATGCCAGGTTCACAAGATTTCCCGAGCCGCCGAATAATTCTCAGAGATGGCTCGAGACGGGAAACAACCCCTCCCTGCAGTCGAGAGGAGTCGTGGGAAATCAAGCCCCATCCGAGCCCTGACGGCCACCATGAAATAACGACCTGTCATGTCTGGGATAGTGTCATCGCGGATCCGGCCCCAGAACAACATGCGTCGTTTGGTAAACAGTTGTAGGAGAGGGCGTTCGTGGAGTATTTAAAGGGAGGACAAGCCCGTGTGAAATGCAAGGACGTGGAATCTAATAAGACATGCGATCGAGATCGTGAGGGCCCGTTATGCCAGCCGTTCCTGCAAGACGCCGGGCGAACACTCAATGCGGAGGCGTCGAATCAACACCCCACAACATGATACATTGTTGGCACGGGAAATGGGCGGGAGTCTGCATCTCGAGGGAAGCAATCAAGGCTCAACCGTCCCGCTTGGTTTCACAGGGGGGTATTGGAATGCCCATCGACGCTACAAATCGGCCGTGCCAGAGACCAAGATACTCGAGCTCGTCGACCTGTTCGCGATCCAGTCAGTGGCAGACCACAAGGAGCACGGCCGATTCACAACCACCAAACCTATGAGGCTCATCGAAGAGAAGGAGTAGCATTCCTCCCTACCTAGCCGATGCGAAACCCGGATCAAGGCCTTGAGGCCCGAGACAGCCTCCCCTCCTCGCCTTGCGAAGCGTGTACTTGGTGCAATGTGCGGGCTACCCGGTATGGTGCACAACGCGGTCAACACCACATCGACAAGGCAACGAGACAGGCCTCCAAATTTGGATCTCTTCCAGAGTCATGCGGCGGGTGAGCCTGTTTTATGCGCTGGCAAGTCTAGTCGGCTAATATGGCGGTGATGAGAGAGACGGGTTTCAATTGGAATAGACGCGCCTGCTGACCTATTCCTGGCCTTCTGGTGATGTCAAGAGGCTGAGGCGCCTAACACAGGCTGTCCCCGAAAACAGGGCCAACCGCCAGAGTCGGTTATGCGCTGTCAATCCCGCTGTAACGCTGTGAGTGGGCGGCATTGCCAGGTGACCTGCTGCGCTCTAGGCACCGTCACGAAGCAAGAAGGCACATTTCGCGAGATGGGGGCAAATACCGGACAAAAGCCGATGCGTTCGCGGCATCATCAGGCACAACGGCGCACAAGTAGGGAGCGAGGAGGGCATCATGACCCTCTCGGACTGACTGCTACGTAGCATCTCTGCTGCCCCATCGCGTCGCGTCTGTCACGCAGAATCGATTCGAGATGGCCATCGTGGGCCCATCTGCTTGACCAGGAAGCCCAGCAGCTCCTGTGGCCTGGACCGCGCTGGGCTCGTCCGATCTACGCGGCATCTATCCGCAGTATGAGCCTTGCCTCGCCTTGATCCCATGATCTCGGCTTTGCGTGCATCAAAAAGAACGACTAATTGAATCGATAAACCGCAGGCGAGCAACTCGACTGGCCGAGACCCCCAAAATATGCCGTTGCATCGAAAGACGCCCTTGGTCAGGCGCAGCGGACGGCGATCAGTCAGCAGCAACTCTCCGAGTCGGTCAAGGGCATTTGCGCCTGTCACTGGGCACGCCTTTCGGAGCGAAGCACGGCGCAGTGCTGCGGATGACGGAGAAAGCTGCGAAGCCGGGGGCTTCGTCGGTCGTGGTCACCTGAATCCAGCGGCTGGGTCGTTGGGTCTCTGGCCATTGACCACTCTCGGCCGGGGTGTTTCAAGGCACTCGGGTATCACGTCCAGCCCGTGTGTGCCCTGGAGCCGCTGGTCACTGCCTCGCGCAGATATCACTGGCGTTGGGGAGAATGCAGTTGTGGTTGAAGCAGGCAGCGGTTGGTTCATGGCCTGATGGAAGGTCGAAATGTTCCTCTCTTCCCGTCCATCCGACGGCCATCCATCACCCGCCTCATCTTCATCCCCCATCCCGACTTTCATCCGTCAATCGCCATCACGAGGTCTGCGGGCCAGTTTGCAGGCGAGGCGAGATTTGACCATCGAGGCCTGCCAGTCAGCGTGAGTCGCGATGGGGTCTTGGCTGAGCATCTGCTGAGTAGCGGCCAGCGGCCCACCCATCCGCCAGCTTCAGCGTTCGGAACGGTTCTGAGAATCCCCGGGAGAATGCCCGGGCAGGAAAGGTGGGGGGAGTCGGTTTGGGGGGAGACGGAGCCGTGGGCAGTTCCCAGCGCCCTCATGAGGACCCGAAGAACGGCCATGATGCCCAACTGTCCGCGGAAGCTTTGTGCGAGCTCGCAACGGAACCGTTTTCGGCCGATTGAACAAGCTCGTGACTGCCAGGACGTTCCAGAATCGGCAGACGGAGCCACCGTTCCGCCCCATCGGGAACAGCTCACGAAGCCTCAGCAAGGACGCTCCGAGCAGTGCTAAACCTATTGGGGCAATACTGAACGGTCAAGATCTGGCCAACGGACGCTCACCGAATGAGCGACGGGTTGGACCTGGACAGAGCCGCTAGGGGAAGAGCGCAGTCGACCCGCAAGCGTCTCGGGAGATGGGAAACGGATGCCACGAAGGGAACCACCACATGACAGAGAGACTCCGTCCGAATGACTGGGGACCTGACTGAGCCTAAAAGGGCAGCTCCTAGACTGCCCGTTGAGGGAAAGCCTTGAAATTTGGGACTAAGCCTAATCGCGCACTGCCTTTCCCCGCCGAAACGAGCACGCGGACAGGAGAACTGCCCATTCGGGCTAAGTGGGAGCGAAACAGGTCAGCAGGCAGGGCCAAATTCGCCTCCCCCTCAGTCCCTCTGGCTGGTACCTCGGGCCTGTGCTCGTCTTTTTCCTCCCCGGAGTGGCCCTGGTCCCTGTTGCAAAAGGTGTCGGGACACGCTGGGTGGGAAAAGCTGGGAGCCGAACCCTTGGGCTGGCTCCCTCGAATCGCGGGCCTGGCTGGAGTCACAAGGGACGGCGATTGAGTGAGGAGGAACGACTCCAAGATTGAGACGAGAAATAGGAGAAACTGAGAGGAAAGGGGACAGTCACCGAGAGCGAGAGCGCAATAGCTCATGTGAAGTCATACCGCATTCTGAATTCTCCATGGCCGCACACCCCTTTTTCTTCCTCTTGTTGGCGGAAGAGCGCACACAGCACCCCAGTGGTCACCCATCACTCACTTTAAAAAGGAACCCCACAGCACCCTCAAGCACGCTCTCTCCAACTGACTCCAGCGCCCATCCTAGCTCCTGTCCGCGGTACCTCCGACCTGTATTTTGCGACTTGTACCCCCCCGGCGAGGTACGTACCTTTGCGTTTGCTGCGTACACGCCCTGGACCCCCGGGTGCGAGAGAGGGTCGAGCGAGGGTGCTCGAGCGTGGGGCGTGTGGTTCTTGCACTGGGCCATTACACATTACACACCGCGACTCTTTCCTTCTCCCATCCGCCTTCTTGTTCCCGCGCTCGCCCACAACCCCAAACAAGAAACCAATATCTAACAAGCCTCTCCCCCAGACTTCTGTCCGCCCTTCTGGTTTCCGCTTCCACACATCAACTCCCAACAACTCCCCCGCAACCTCTCTTGTGGAATCGTCATCAGTCACAACAGCCACTTGCCAATACTACTGCTCGCACACGCTGGATTTGCGTCTTCGCATGACCAATTTACCGAGGACTCCATGACCTTCATCACCACCCGTCACTGCTCCTCCCGCAACTCCCTCCCCCGTCGCCAGCAGTAACCTTCACGACCGATCAAGACGCGACGCACTCCGTCAGGCCCTTGAGCATCGTTACGTACAACTTCAAGACACGCTCCTCACGATTAATACCCTCAATCCGACCGATTCGTTCCGCTTTGGCGCATTGTCAGCCACAATCACCTACGTGTTTGGCGACATCTGAATCCCACCTGCAAACCCAGCATTTTCTACCCGACTCATTGACCGGCACCTTGTCGCACCCTACCCGATCATCCCAACCACCGACTCCTGCTCGACTCAATCGACAGGTTGAACTCGCAATGCCCTATCGCCTGGATACACACGTTCTCACTGTGGATGCAAACGTCATTCACAAGGTAGACACTGGCAACCCGGCGAACCTCCATAGCATGTGGACTGGTACGTTAATCGGCTTTTCCCGTATTATTAAATACTAACCAACTTGCGTAGTCTTCTCTCGCTGCGCCGATTCTGTTGAGCAAGGCCGAAGACTCGAGAACCTCAGCTGGCGGTTGTGGCAACGCGAGACTCTTGTCGCCGACAGCGACCGCAAGAACTTCAGCTCCGCTCAATCTCTCCCCCAAGACATTCCCGGTGCTCGCTTCCCCGAGCTTCCCCAACTTTCCGGCAGCGTCGATTCCCTCGTGGACGAAGAAGCCGTCGACTTTACCTCCGTGTCAGCTCCCCTTGAGATCCGCCCTCGGATACTCCGACAGGATTCCACCCTCAGCAGACGCACCCACATTAGCTCCGACGATTTCGAAAAGATGATCGTTTCCATTGTTAAGGACAAGGGCCCTCTGTCGGCGCCACCGCAGATCCCTAGCATGCAGACCCTACAGAAGGAGTCAATTCCCGCTCCTCCCGCCTTTGAGCGATCCGGCTCCACTACCACCGAGTCGCAATCCCCAACCAAGTCCACCGCTTCTGACGCTTCAGACGCTTCGCTCGCGCTCCCCTCTCCCCAGACGCCTTCACGCACCACCGTGGTCCGTGGCTTCTCGCCTTCTCAGATCCCAGTTCCCCGAACCATCCCCAGCGCCTCTTACGGCATTGCTACCGATGCTATTCCCGAACCCAAGTCATCTCCCGCCCCGAAGCCCGTGCAGTCCAAGAAGCAAGCTGTGTTTGCTTTGGGTGCCTCGTGCTCCTCGAGCGAACAGGACCAGAGCCTCGACAACCGCAAGCCCATCATTCCCATCGTCAAGAAGCCAATGTTCCAGATTGGCGGCTCCTCGGAGGAGGAAGGGTCTCTCAAGAGCGCCCTCGCCTCGCCCCGACCCGGCTCGTTGCTGTCACCCCAGAAGAAGCAAGCCTCCTTCGCCAATCACGTCACAACCATCAATGATGAGACCGCCATCGACTCCGACACGGACATTGACGAGAGCGCCATTGACGACGACGAGGACTCGTCCGACTGGGAAGACTCTGTGGAAGACAGTGGCAAATCTAGCATGGATGACAAGTTCTTCCAACGAGTCGACTCTAAGGCCAATCTGACCTCGCGACGATCGCTCATCACATTGATGCTCGCACACAATGAGCGTCAGGCAGAGCGCGCTCGGGCTTTGGGCAACCACGCCTCTCAATCCACTTCGGCTCTCCCTAGGTCACGCATGGCTCCCAACGGACCCTCTCTGGGAGCCTCTCCAAACGACTCGGACGAGGCCCCATTAATGATGAAGGGCATGCGCCCCACTCTGAAGCCCATTCACGAGATTCCTCGATCCAACGCTCAGCCCATTGTTGGTCACGCGCAGCACGTGCAGGGCCAAGCTGCTCTGTCACCGCGCACGACGCGCCGCAACATGTTGGCGACTGAGCTGACCGAATCTCTACGTCGCCACCTCCTCTGGGAGCGACAGCAAAAGTCGTCGACGGCTAATGCCGTCCTGAAGCGACGCCACACATCGCACGACGTTGCCAACCTCAGGCAGTACCCCGAGAAGTCCTGCATCAAGCCCAGCGAAGATGTCAACGCCAGCAGCTGGAACCAGTACTTCTCCAAGGAGGCCAGCAACGGATATCACTCCAAGGGCTGGTGAGGAACCACAGACACTACATCACGATACCCACCAACGGGAACACATCAACAGTTTATACCCCTTTGCGGAACTCACTTGGCATGGCCTCTTGGGGAGGCCTGCCGTGTACATTTGGGCGGCGCACGAGACGGCATCACACGAAGCATTCAGCGTTTTTCTTTGAGGCTGCTTTTTGCAGCCCTTTACGACTTCTATACCGATTCAAATCGTGTTTTTTTTTTTTTACTGGTCATTTTCTGGTTGTTTTTGATTGCACTCATGGAGGCGTTCTTAACGTTATGATACCATGGCCTCACCAATCGGCCTTCATGGCCCGGATATACTCATGTGCGATCTTGGGATTTTTATTCATCAGTTACATCAAGCTCGGGCAATGGTAGTGTGTATTCTAGTGCTAAGGGCAACCTTGGAGGGTGAAGGCGAAAAGCGGAGTGAGGGAGAAAGGCATCCGCGGTGGAGGCACAGCCTCGAAACAAAAAAGGAAAAGGAGCGTCAGGCAGGACGAAAAAAACTCGAAAAAAGGCGAATTGTCGACTAAAAAGAGCTTTACAAAAACATGAATAAAATTCACGTGGAATTTTCAACGCTACGATTCTGTGTCGATGCAATGCGACTGTCAGTTGAGCTGAATGCCTGATGATGGCCAGGTTGGGTGTTGTTGAAGCGAGTTGTGAGTGGGTGATGAATGATGACATGGACGGGCCGTCATAGGCCGGGGGCGTTTCGTTTCAGTGATTTTTTCCGTTGGCCTGAGTGGTCTGGAAAGGTGTTGGAGTGCGTGCAGGCAGACACTCGGCCGTTGAAGCTCGTGAGTGAAAGGGTCGCTTGTTCGTATTTTGCCTCTGACCCAGCCAGCTCGGTTAATATCGATTTCGAGACGTTTACGTATTCAACTTGTGCCATTGGCTGCATTTGAGCGAATAGAGTTTTGACAAAGAAATCTCTGCGCAAGACAGTGAATGAAGGTGTTGAAAAGGGCTTTGACCTCCTCCCCCCCTCCATCTCTGAGCTGTTCTCTGATCCAGGCCAGACCCTTATGACTTCAATTGGTGATTCCATGGGCGTCTGAAACCCACAACCGTGGAACCGCTGGGAGGGGAAGGAGGGGCAATTTGCGCTCCAGCTGGCTTTCACATGACGACGGCGGCGGCGGCGGGGTTTCTTGCTCTTGCAGCTTGCAGCTTGTTGAGTCACCTCCGAAACCTGCGCCCCCTCTCTCAACGCCGTCATATTTCTTAAGGAAATGGAACGATGTGGACGGGGTACGAGAGAGGCGATGCGAAGGATGCCTCTATCAAGGGAAAGAGAGAGCCCTAACGCAATGCAACTCGGACGAAAGTTGGGTTTCGGCCGGTGGCTGACTTGCATTGGTAGAATCGCGCCAGCCCTGCGTCGAGCAAACCACAAGGTGACGAAACCGTTGTTGGGGATGTTTTAGACCCGTGGATTCAGGCGACGGTCTTGTCCATGGTTGGTTCGTTTACCTTGGAACTCCAAGTTATTCCCACAACTGGCACACCTCCTCTCGCTCGGGGAAAGATACCGGTAAGGGTGCAAGGTTAGGTGGGCGGAGGTGACGGCGGTGAAGGGAATTGTTTTATCTAGGCTATCATGCGCGAGTTGCTGACTTGCCTTAGGGTTGCTTATGCGAAGAGAAGGTGAGGTGTTGTCCTCTGCGTTGGACTTGGAGAGTCTAGTGAAGATAGGGACAGAAAGCGACAGATACAAGATCTCGTCGGCCGGGACTGTAATGGATGGATGACGAGAGAGGTATGCGACAAGGGTCAAGATGCATGGAGTGGGAAACACCAAATTCAACCTCGCACATGCAGAGTATCAAAGTACCGGTCAGATCCTGACTCTTGCGTCGATCCCCGGGTGCCGACGAAGAAGCTGACGGGACATCTGCGTAGGCACAGCAATTAATTAATTTACCGTCGGGTGTCTGATGATGATTGTTTTTTTTTTGATTGTTCCGCCCCCCGGGTCGTCGTTTCGGCATCTTCTATCATCCACCCACATGATTGGGTCGCATCCATCGCACGCGTTTTCCTTCCCCGTCCGTCGCATCTCGGCATCGCACCGCATTGACGTTCTATCTCTGCTGGCTGAGGGGGAAGTCCACATGCAATCTATTTTTTTTCTTCACATCCTTCGACATGTGTCGTTTGGATGGAACCTTGGTTTCTTTCGATTATCTGGCCTCGGTGTACCTCGGTGATTTTGGCGAGGGTGTGCGCGTTTCTTTTTTGCTGCTTTTGCTCTGCTGGCTGCGCCAAAATGTCGAATCCTGGCCCCTGGATCCTGACAGCGCGAAAAAACGAACAAGACTATCACGGAAATAAGTCCACCCTCTCCCTCTCCTCTCACTCCAGTTGAGCTTGTCAGGCACAGGGCATGGTTCGGGCTGCGGCGTAGCCATCCCCTCTTCCTCCAAGCCACCTTTCATAGACCCTCATTGTGAAGGCATTGGGCTTGATCACGGGGGATGCGCCGAAAATGGACCTTGTGGCGCTGCCCTTCAACCTTGTACCTGGGGGCGGCTTGTCTTGTTCGTCTTGACCTCTTTTTTTCGCTCAGTCTTCGTCCCTCCTCTCCTCTCCAACTTTGCCAAAATCAAACAGGTGGAGAAGGTGTAAAGTTCGAACCAAAGGGGGGGAAAGCACGGAAGAGGGCACATGTGATACCAGAGGCTCAAAGCCAAAAGCCAAATGAGCTCCAGCTCTTGTTTTTGGTGTTCGGAGCAAAGACCGATGAACGACACCGACCGACCGCCTTGCACACCATAATTGTGCTTCCCCGTACTCTGTACTGGTACACCGTATCCGTCCTCCGAGCCTTTGGAGGTGGTGAGGACATGTGAAGCCGCGCATCAAAGAAACAAACCCCGGCAAGTGCTTCGCCGGTAATACCACAAAAGAGCCCTTCCTAGACCATTTTTTTTCACTCCTCACATGGGACTGGGACTCACATGGGGGCCTCGAGTCCTCATCCACAAAATATCTCCCCCAAAGGCCCGAGGACTCGGAATCCCGTTGCTCATCTCATCGGACGCGATTTCGGATGAGAGGGGGCACGCCCTAGAGGGGCTCCGCTAAGTTTGAAGAGACTGACATTTGAATGACGTCTCATAGCCCCCCCAACAAGGGATAAAAAAGGACCGTCCACGACTTTGGCATGGACGAGGCTGGGTGTGAGGGAAGCCTGAGGCCCTGAGACTTTCCATGATGGAGGCTTTCCTCCAAGCAAGCGGCAGATATGGATCCCGGCAATAGTGCGGAGCCGCACTGAGGCGGTCTGGGGCGTGTGTGTGGCGTTGGAGTATTTTTATTTTATTTATTTTATTTTCTGTAGCAGGGCTTTTTTTTCTTCACCTCGAGGGAGGGAGACGGCATTCTTCGTACGGCTCGGTAAGGTATTCTCCACTTGAGCCACCCCGATGTGCCGTGCCTTGGGAAAGAGGAGGCGCTGAGATTCTGCGGTGGGAGATGTGCTCGAAAGGGGAACCGCGTGCGAGCTTGTGAGGTTCGTCAACCTTTGGAGGCTAGGAGGGTTAAGTTTTGTCAATGGCATCTAGCATCTGGCAGCTGAACGGTGTGGACGGAGTGAATACGGTACTTAGGTGACCAGCAGGGAAGCAAGGGAAAAACGCAGAAGTGCATGGAGGAATGTGAAGGGAGCGTTGCCTGCCCGTAGAGAAGAGGGTTTTTTTTTTGTCTCCCTTGTGCAAACTCATCAATAGGTTTCTTGATTTTTATTTTTATTTTTTTAAATTTTTTTTTTTTTTAATAAGCGAACGAACTTCTATCATATCGCAATGTGATAGACTTGTCGTCCTCCATTCTTGGTTGGCAAGTTGTCCACGGTCGTCTGAAATCTTTGTCTCAAAGTCGCCCTTGCGTCCAAAAGAAAAGTGGGCGAGCCATCTCAACATTGACCAAGGGTATCTCTCTCCTTCCTAGTGGGTGTCTCTCCCTCATGCCGCAGCAACGGATTGAGACAACGCCGCTTTCCCGCTTCTGGGTTTCCTGGGGAAGCTACCTGCAGCGCGGTCTCGCCCGTTTGGGTAACCGTGAGGAGGGGGGGCGTGTGCAGCGAATCGAATCGACAGCAAACGCACACTTTTCCTGAAGCAAGGGGCGCAGAAAAGCACGGGGAGAGAAAGATCGGTCAGCTTCTGGGAAGGGTGAATGAGGGTTATTGCGTGCGTCTACGGCGTCTATGCGGGAAAAGAGGTTCGGAGGATGGGGTGGGATGAACCTGCTTGTGGTCAAACCTTGCGTCTTTGCTTCTAGACTTGGCTGGCAGTGTGAAGGTATCCCACGTTCCAGAGCACCCCCACTGTGAAAGACAGGTGAGTGACTGCTGGAAGAAGACCGAAAAAGAAAATTCGTCGACAATCACGGGTCATCAGCCTCAGGCATGGAAAAGGAAAAATCTGGCAGCGTCCTCGTGAGTTGTCCAGAGAGTGCCAAAGCCACCCCGTCCATCCCTAGGATTAGGGCGTTGCGTGTGACCTCGTCGTGGCGGGGGCCGCTCCCTTTTTTGCTTTTTTGTCTTGATTGCCATTTGGGAAAGGTTTTTTTCTTTTCTTTTTTTTTCTTCTCCTTTGCCCTTGTGGCCTCCCTTGCTTGGCTGCGGGATCGAAGTGCCCAACGACGCCAATCCGATCCAGGGAGGGAGAGGAGAGGAGAGGAGGGAGGGGGGGCGTGGACGGAGGCACACGCAGGGCTGGTTTGTTTGAGTCGCACATTGGGTCTTTTTTTGCGGTGGTTTGCTTTTTCCTTTAATTATTCAGTCACGTCTCCCTGAAGACGAATTCACCTTGCCTGAAGACGATTAAAATGATTGTTTCGGACTAGCATTTATTAAATAAATATTCTTTTCAATTCTTCAGTTACGAACGCTGTATTGGTTTTGAGATCTGACAGAGGGGGCGTGTGCCGTCTGGACGCGAAAAATAATGAAAATAATAATTATTATTATCCAGATGAAGAAAATAATGACGAGATAAAAACTGATATCCACGAGCTAAGCCTTGGGACGGGTAAAGTCAGGCACGTCGTCAAGGCTGTCAGCCTGGAGCCTGGAGGGCGGTGTCGGAGAGTCCAGCCCGCGTGAGCGCGAATTACCACGAGCAATTGATTTGGCATCATCAATCAATCAATTCAAATCAATTAGCCTCGACTCGCACTCAGGCCTTGGCATTGATCTTTGGCCCCTTGCATGCGCCGGGGAAGGGAAGACTCGGCGCTCTCAATTGCTGTTGGGCGTTGAGAGTTGTTGGCAACCGGAGGGAAGTTGGTTGATATGGAACT
The DNA here is from genome assembly GCA_911649645.1 of Thelonectria discophora. Taxonomy (NCBI): domain Eukaryota; kingdom Fungi; phylum Ascomycota; class Sordariomycetes; order Hypocreales; family Nectriaceae; genus Thelonectria; species Thelonectria discophora. The sequence goes on along the minus strand of CAJVRK010000008.1, from coordinate 1,496,574 downwards.
TTATTGTGCCGGATTTTGGTTCCCCTGGAAAACCGGAAATGAGTGGCTGGATTGAGTAGACGTGCAAAACGCATACATGCCAAGCACATAGATAAGTGGTATAATCCAAATAGACGCGCTTTGCACCGAAAATCACTGCAGCCGAGCACGCAGATGACATGCAGACAACGAGAAGCAGACAGCTGAGAGACTCTACGCCCACCAATGGGAGACTCGGCGCCTGCAACGTGAGGGATGGCCCGCCTATGAGGTCAACCTGCCACATCTCAGCCGTTTGGCGGTGCATCTCTCTATCTCTCTGCGTCGCCGGCGCTAGTCCCTGGTTGTCCAAGATTGGTCCGTTCCGGCGCCCAACAACCAACACCTGTTTTTTCTGCGATGCGACTCCTCTCTCACACATGGCATACCCGTCCTGCAGAAACCGACGGGGTTAAAGAAAAAGAAGCTGCGAGACCGGCAAGAAATCCCCGTCTCCGTCAGCAAGCCCAGCACATCCCGTGTAACCACCTAGGAAGGGCCACGCAAGTCCTGTCCAGGGACCCGGCCCAGTCCGGTTCGGGACTTGTCGGGAGAAAAATCAGAGAGGCACGCACACAAGGACCCTGAACCATACACTTGGCTGTCTGACAACCTCGACGATTTTCGCAGCCTTTTCAGATTTCCCCGCGGTCACGTACCCTCCGCGTCTCCGCGTTCCCCCCCCCCGCGCTGGCCCGAGGCCCGGAAATGTTCATGAGTCTTCTTGAGGATGTTGCCCGCGTGCCTTGCAAATCTTCCTTTGCCTGGCCCGGGCGCCGGATGCGAAAACCGGCCGCTTTCGGAATCCGGGGTTTGCGTCTGGGGGAGAGATATCTTACGCATGACTGATTTGCCCAGTGTTGCTCGCGTGTGACATACAGTAAAAAAGGTTGAGGGCCGAAAAAAAGTTGAGTCAGGGCTGAATGATGGATCGGCATGGAGACACGGCATTGACATGTTGACGTGCCGCTTCTAGATGACTTCGGAGCATGACGCCTGGAACACACACCAGAAATGCGCCACCGGCTTGCAGTGTGTGAAAGCAAGGACCGTCGATCCCCTTATTCTTGTCCCTGGACCTGCGCCCGGCAACTGCGGCTTTTCACCGCTGTGATGAGACGGGCGTTTGCCGTTTGTTGGGCCCAGCAGCCGAGTTTGAGGTTGTCACAAGAGGAGGGATCCGAACAAGCGAGAGGAAACCGAGAGAGAGAGAGAGAGGAAAAATTTGATACCCTTGCTTTCGGGAGGCAGTCCGATGCGTGCTTCCGTCGGTAAGGAATTGGTTGGCTGCTCTCTCTGCTTCTGCCCTGACCTCCCGGCGGATCACACACCTTGGGGAGAGAGCCTCGAATGTAGAGTACCTGCCAAGCCATGTACCTGATATTCCAGCCCAGAAGAAGGACCCCTTTCTGGCAAGGAGGCGTTATTTCGCTCAGTGACCAATGCGCACCAGGGCAAGAAAGATCAAGTGAGGACGGGCTGCTGAGCGCAGTCTTGGTCATCAGCTCCTTTCAGTTCCTTCACCGTCGCGGAACGGCTAGGAATGGCTCCCTTCAGCCGTCTACTGCCGATGCGCAGTCGCCAGCAAAGGGTCTCTCTCTCTCTCTCTCTCCCTCTCCGTCTCCCAAGCAGGCAGCCTTCTTGCTTGAGGCGAGTCTACCCTTACTCAGCCGTGTGACGATGAGAAACTGGTCACGCTTCTCTTTGCCGGACGCCCCTCCATCTTTTGCCTCTGCTCTTGGGCAAGTTATTCTGGGGGAACCTTTTTTTTGACTCAGCTTCTTGATCTGAATAGGTAAACCGCGCCCGCTCGTCCGCGAACTGTAAATCCGGGACGGCCTGGGGTAAACAAAAGAAAATCCGGGAGAGGTGTGTATGCGTAATATTCCAGATTTTATTTTAATTCATTTTCTGAAAAATAATTATTATTGTTATTATTTCTCTCTGGGGAACCAATCGATCGAGCTAGCAAGTTGGACCGATTCCGGGCGCGGTTTGGAGTCTTGTCCTCCAACGAGCGGAACCGCATCGACCGGTTCGTTGACGTTTGACGATGGGACTTTCAAGACCTTGACCTGGCTTTCCCATTCGGCTCATCAGCACGAAGAGATTCCGGGACGGAGTTGGGTTCAGGAGCTTCCATTCTCAGCCAGCACCAAGTAGGAAGTACCGTCAATTGAGGGGACGCGGCCGGGGAATATTCCCATTAGCCGGGGACTTGCCCTTGGTGGCCCTGCAAGACACGACAACAACATCGAACAACGCAAAGTGGGTTCTCTCTAACCTGGGGCCTTGCCGATGACATGCGTTGGGGGAGAGAGGAGAGAGAGGGAAAAAGGATTTCGAACATGGCGGTTTGGTTGGGCGAGTTGCGCCGCGAATCTACGGCACAGACGCGGGCGCACGCAGCGGCCGGCTGCGAGGAACTGTTGTTCGTCGTTTGTGGCTTGCTGGATGAAACGCCTCACCGACTTTTTGCGTGCTGAGAAGTTGTTCAGCCAGACAGAGTGAGAGGGCTGGTGTTGTTGTTTCTCTGCAAGGCTGCTGGGCTACCGTTTTGGTAGGAGTGGTGATAGTAACCGCGACCGTTACGGCCAAGTTCCGACATGATCACGCCGGGCCGATGAACTGTTTCTTGATTATCATTTTTATTTTTCTTTCTTTTCGTTGAATGGGTGAATAGTGCGCTCCTTACGTCATGACGAGCCCGGGGAATGGCTCGTAGAATACAAATACTATCCGCACATGGCTCGGATTGTCCCAGCCATGAGGAATCCGCGCCCCAAGACTAGAAGACAAGACGAAGACGTCAGTGACGCAAGGCTATCAACCAACGTCATACCTATCCTCCCTTCAGAACCAAAAAGACATCGATCGAGCTGTGGGGTTTCACGGGCTTGGGAGTTTTGCTCCCCAAGGCAAAAGCAGAGTCAGGGCAGAGACACATCGAACAAGACAAGCTACGTCATCACCTGGGATAATCTGGGGAGCTGGGAAGCGGCCCTGTTGGCTCGAACCATTTTCCCTGCTGACGCCGCCGTCTCGGCCGACTCGCCAGCGAGGCTCACCCTCTCTCTCTCTTGGTATTCGTAGAGACAGCCAGCGGCATGACCTTGCGGTCCTTGTGAAGGGATCTGGGATTTCGAAACCTTTCCCCGGATCCGCAGGGTGCATCACGCCATGTGCGGAGAGGAAGAAGCATAAGAGTTGATAACTGACACGACAAAAGATGTAAACTTGGCGCGTTGCGGCCGCAAAGCAAAAAAGTCCATGATCGTGGTGACCAAAAAGTTGAGGGGTTTTCTTGCCCTTTCTTATTCAACCCCAACTCGTAGTCTCGACTTTTTGAAGGGGTCGTCACTCTTGGGCTGAGGCACAAGGTCTTTGGCGGGGATATCGAACCATTGTCTGTGAGCAAAAGAACGAGGTTTCAACACTGGGCTCTCTCTTTCTGCCTGGTGCTGGGTGATTTACACAGGGGCGTGTAACGTTGAATGCATGAGCTGAAGTGGATGGGAAAGCTGGGAAACAAGCGGTCCCCTCTTCTCGTACGAATCCTGTGCCGGCAGCCTCTTTATTTTTTCATCTGTTTCGGTTTTTTTGAGGCCATCTGCAGCCCCTTTGCCGTGCGTCGCGTCACTGTCAGCAGGCCGCCGGGGGGGTTGCACCGAGGCGATGAGACAGAGCTGGGCTGAGCTGATGAGGCTTGCCGAGGGGCATTGCCTGGAAGGGAGGGGTTCCTGGTCTTCGCCGATACAGGAGGGAGGAAGAAAGTGCAACTCCATGACACCAATTCCGACCCCCTCAACACCACCTCGAAAGAGAGAGACTTGCCGCGGCCCAATCACAGCCTCCCCCAATACACACCTTGGCAGCACCTCGCAGTGTCGACGAGTTGCCAATGGGTTAACCCCCAATGGACCTTCTAGAAACATTCTCCCGCCTGTTGGGAAGGCATATCCCACTGTTTCTAACGGCTGGGCACGCCGCTTAGCCAATGACTGGGTTTTCCTGATCACGCGGCTGCTTCTTTTTTTCACATCACTTGCTCGTCGTTGGGCAGCTATTAAAGGTGGGTGAGACATTCAAACAACCACCACGGGGGGAAGAGGGAGGGGGGGAACCAGTCGAAGGCCATCCCACTCCTTTGCGTCTTTTTGCTTCTTTTGGCAGGCGAGTCTCGTGTGTCGGCGGTTTTTTTCTTCTCTGCCTCGTGAGGTGGTTGAGACGTGTGGTGGCGATTTGGGCGATATCGCGGTGCCCGATGGTGTTGAGACACGGGCAAAAGAAATAATATTCGGCGACTAAGGAATTAATTAATTATTTTGAGTATTATTTTATTTCTTAGACCATGATAGTCCAACACCATCATAGGCGCAGTATTCTTCCACCGTATTCCCTCCCGTCACGACTCAATCCCGAGGACACAAGAGGCGCGGAAGGTGGGGGAACTAACAATACTGGCCAGTCGTGTCCTTTTGCCATTCCGAGTCTCCCAAAGGAAGGATTTGAGCTGCGTGTTACAGTGCTGACGCTGCTTGCGTAATTCCCGGTGTAGCCTCAATCGCAAATCGTTTCCAGTCCTCGTAACCCCCGAAGAAGGGCCCCCTGGTCACCAAGTTACGTACGTATAGTAGGTAAGGGACCAAGCCTGGTTTAAGACACCGAGGATGACATGCATTGACATTATGGACATACACCGAGTTGACACACTTGACAGACTTCCGAGGGCCGACGACGATGATCGAGGCCTCCTTTGGGAAACCACGTGGAAGTTCCAGCCCTGTCGCGGCCCCCTTCGCCAATGAGACGTCAGAAACTCAGCTGTCGGTCCGGCAAGTCGACCCGCGGGAGCCTCGGTGCAATGATCGGTCCGCCAGTCGGTGCTTCTGTGGCTCTTCGTCTTCGTTTTTGTTCCTTCTTCCCTTCCTGGGCGTCTTGTTAACTTGGCGCTACGAGGTGTTCCCATTTCCAAAACCGCCACGTCGACGTGAAACACGTGAAGCCCGCGTGGGCATGAATTATGCTATCGAGTCGAGGTCGCGGGGGTTTCTTCTCTGAGCCACTTCTCCCGTTTCTGGGTATATCGGCGACATGTCACGAACAAGGAGAGAGAAGACCCCATGTAGAAGGGCCGAGTTCCGTGTTTCCAGTGACAATAACAAGGGCCCAAACTGTTGGGACTTTAGGACAACGCAAATCTCGATTCTTTTGGACCGTTCGGCGAGATAAAAAAAAAACGGTTCCAGAGCGAAATGAGATTTGCTTTCTAGCCACGGAGATGGGTAGATCGAGAAAAATATGACAAGATTGCGTACCTACGAACGGATAGTAGTACGGATACGGGACAGACCCAGCCTTCGGCTTCTCCCCCGATGTGGCCTTTGCCTCAACCTTCATCCGAGAATGTCCCTTTTCCAGGTGCGCGAGTCGTGTGTATCCGAAGTTGTCGCGGTTTCAATTTCCATGTTCTGCTCGGAAATCGAAAGCCCGTTTCCCGAGCCGGTGCCCGTAAGGGAGCACGCACACACACACACACAGGTAGCGTCCCAGCCCTCGAGAGGAAAAGGAGGGAGATGACGGGCGGAGAAATGCTTGTCCAAGGGCTCCAAAAGAGCGGTCCGTCAAGCGGCTCCGGAGTTGAACCTTGACACCTCTTGGGGGGCGTTTTGCCCTACGGTAGTCCTGAACGGGCTTGCTGGGCGTTCGCGTTCTAACCGGTCCAACTTGCCCGGGCAGCTCGAATCGAAAGCTTGGCCCAACGGGCAAATGCAAGTGCCCTTTCGTTCCCCCTTCATTCAAGCCTCTTGTTGCCGCGGGTGCACGGGAAGTGAACGGTGTAAAAGGCCCAGCCTATGACTGGAGAAAGAAGCCGTGGCTGTTTCGGCTTGTCAGATGCCCCAGATTTGAAGGGGACGAAGAAGGGGGGCGTGTCGGAGCGACGAGGCAGGAGTCGCGGCTGCGTGTGCCTAAGACTTGAGCGAAATGTCCCTCTTCATGACTCTCGAGGTAGCCTAGGTACCCAACCGCCCGATTTCACCACTTTGGATTGCCCTTCCTGGAAGGAATTGCCCTTTCTCGTGCCTCCTCCGTCAAGACCATCCCAACTCCACGAGCTATCCCCTCCCCCTCCCTCCTTTAGGAAGTCATGCCCCAGAAGGCCTCTAAACTCTTCCGTGGCAGCGCGGGCGAGGCAAGGCGAGGCGAACACGTCTTGGCAAAGGATGCTTTCTCCTGGCGTGGAAGGTTTCGATGGGCTTGGGATCAGCGCCACGTGCGGTTTGATCGCGTGCATGCTTCCCCCCCCTTCTGGGAGGATAGCCGCATGGAAGGTAGCTTCGGTGTGCTCCCCGTGCTTGGTCGGTAGTCGGAGCTTTGGGGTGTGGTGGCAAGTATTGCCTTGACGAGATGAGTGTTGCTTCGTTGGGGGAAGAGCCGTGGTAGGAGGTGAATCGATGACGGTTTCGGTGGATTATTTTGATTATTTGATTTATTCAATTAATTCTTTTTAGTCTGCTTTGAATATTCCACCGTTTCGTCGTGGGATATCGAGATGTTGGGCAGTTTCTGGTCAGCATCACCCACCGTTCCGTTCTCGGCTGGATGGAGAGGACTTCCCTGTTCTTACTGTCTGTCATGGTCTGGAGGCTTGCATCATAGTGTTCAATCCGTAGTACCGCAAGAAGCGCATCAAGCTGAACTGCCTGGCTGTAAGTCGATGTCGTTGTCGTCACAAGTAACCAGTCCGAACACTCGCTTCATCGGGCTACTTCCGTATATACCACCATACTACCTGTACAAAGAATATCCAGACTTTTGTATAGACCATTGTTTCTATTCATTGTTTGAATATACTTGTGGTTCACAACAGTGACATGTCTCGACGGCCTCGCACACGGGCTGCAGCCTCCGTCCCAAATAAACCCAATATCTATCCACCAAGACGATACCAATGGTTCTTCGGATGCACATCTAGAGCAATTAGATAAAACTCGCGAACCAATATGCCAAACACAGTCCCCTTCATCCTCTGCGCCGCCCGTCTCCTGCATTAGTCCCGGCAATCTGGGATGTCCCATCCCACGGAACTCCCCCGAATCAGGAGCGTTCCAGCTCTCCCTTACCCCAGGTTTTTTCCCTGACCGAGGTCCCTCGAACTCCCGAGTCCTGGGGATAACTCGGGGTAGCCTATGGGAAGCCGGGCAATTCCCACGCCCAGAGGCCCAGGGCTCGGCAGTATGCCGAGGGGGTGAACCCTTGTCGAGTTCTCCGAGGACGTTTCTATCCGTATTCTGGCCCGTCAACGGAACAGAACACTCACACCCTTCTCGCCAAGCCTCGATGAAAACAATGGAAGTTGTGACTTCATCTCCAGACCGCAACACTGTCGAGTCAGTCGTGTAAGCCAAAACGCTCTCGATGGAAGAAGATTTACCCAATGACACTACGCCACGCCCGTGCTGGGAGAGCAGCTTACCTTTGCTCAGCCTGCGACGACAGCTGGCGCGAGGCTCATCCGATCTGCAAGGAGGGAAAACATGGGGTGAGCTGGTCTAGGCGTGGCCAAGAGGTCTGGATGGCGAGTATTGGCAAGAAAAAATAAAGTCGAATAATTCGAATAAACCATTATTATTATTATTTATTATATTTCCAATATCTTTTATTCTCAATCTCCATGTCAGGTTCTATCAGTCCTCCAGGCTAAGCCCCTTCACCACCCCCCTACACCACACCTTCAATCTTTCTCTCTCCGGCATCACTCCGTCCTTTCCCCGCGCTTCCAGACCCCAGGGTCTTGGGTCTGGGGTGTGATTTGGGTAAACCCCAGAAAACCTCGTTCGATTTTTTCTTCTCCATTGCTTTCAGTCCCAACTCCGCGGTTCTCGATCCTTCCCCCCATCTTCACGCCCCCCTGCTGACAATCAGACCGTTCTTTTTGGGGGCGAAGACCTTTGGGGGGTGCGTCTTCGCTCTTAGCCGACGGGGAAAAATAGCGCCGCCGTCCAGCGGAACCGCGATCCTGGGTTTGTTCTGTTTCCCCCCCAAACCTGGAAGGGGGACCCTTTTTTCGTGTCGGGTGAAAGGGCCGCGAGCGGAAGAGAGAAGGGATCATGGGCCTCAAAGGCACAAGGATGGCAGTAGGCTCAGGGTGTAGAGGACCTGGTGACGATGATGATGGCCTCGCTTGCTTGTTCTGGGCGCTTCTTCGGCGTCAATTTCTTGATGCGGGGGGAGATGCCATAGACGGGCCGGGTTGCACAGAAGCGAGGCTCGCCAGCAGGGCTTCAAGCCGGGAAACTATCCTCGAATGAACCCCCTTTCGCATCGTAGTCCGTCCGAGACTCGCCCGTGTCTGCCACGTGAAAGAATGGCTTTCCGTCTCCCGCGTACCAGATTCAGAGACGAAGGAAATCAAGCATAAGGTAGGCAGGCAAGCTCAAGGCAAAGCATAAGGCAAAACCGGGGGTCGTGTGATGATTGAACATTCATCCTCGGGCGACGGGGGTGTCGTTGATGCGCTGGCAAACCACGAGGGAAAGAGAAGATGACGACACCCCCCCCCTTTCGCAAACGTGGGAAGTGGACGCCAAGGTCGATTCGCAGCGTGTGTGTGTGTGTGTGTGTGTGTTTCCATCGTCCAACAGCCTGATTTCCCGATCTTCCCCAGCATATCCCCCGGACATGTGAAGCACTGACACTGAATGACATGTCGACTCTCGTCCGTCGGGCAGAAAAACCCGGGGAGAGGAGGAAAGAGGGTGGTGGTCAGGGTGGTCAGGGCCATTCCAACTGCGGCCGCATGAGGTCCTGCATCGAGGTGACCACGCCTCTCGAATGCTACCCCGGCTTTGCAGACGGAGCGTCAGCTTCGGGAAGCTCCCTCGACGGTTATCACTGCGGGCCGCCGTCCGCATGTGTGGCACATGGTGGTGAGAGAAGGTAAGGGTGGTCAGGGAGAGGCAGGGAAGCCAGGGAACATGAAATCAGGGAGGGCAGCATGACTGTTGCACTTCAGCCGAGGGTGGTGGGCATTGCAGCGTGCATTCCGTCGTCGACGCCTGAGACACACATGAACCCATCCGTACTCCCGCGGCCCGTTTGGAAACAAATCGGCGTGGTGTCCAAGACGATGCCTCTCCCTTTCGCCGATATCCAGTCCCTGGTGGTGATGTTTGTTGGTGATGTAAAACAGGGGTCGTGCAGGTAAGAATGTCAGGTGTTTGAAGCAGCAGAGCAGGTAACTGAGCAAAAAAACATGATTCGAATCAAGGGCAATGACGCTATGAAAGACAATGGAAAGTGGTCAACGGGATATGCCTTGGTGTCTACATGACAAACTTCGGTGCGCCGGGCGTCCCAGGGGGCAACTCGCCGTAGTCGAGAATGCCAAAGAGCAACACGGGCATGACAGCAGCCCCCATGACGCCGCCCCAGATGCGAGGGCTCGTGAGCACGTCTCGGAAGTTGAGGAAGGCGGTCCCGGGCTCGGGGACGACCTTGTCGCCGTTGTATCGGAGGACTTCCTGGCCGACGGCGATCTGCAGCGCGCCGAGGAAGAGGAGGGTGAAGGTGACGGGACTGATGAGGGGCTTCTTCTTGTCGGCCGTCTTGTTCTTCTTGTCCTTCTTGCTGTCCTTTGAGATCTTCTCCGGGGCAATGTTCGACTTCTTCCTGCCCCTGAACAGCACGTCGGCCGCCAACCCGGCCGCAACCGTCCCGGCGACGAGATATCTCTTCTCCGAGGCCATGGTCGCGTAGCGCGAGTCCCACGCGGCCACGTACACGAGGAACGTCGCCTCGAGCATGGTGCCGACGCACGAGAGCAAGGCGTGCACAAAGGTCGCCAGGCTCGCGTCCTCGAGCGACCTGTACACCATGAACGGGCTGCGCAGCGCCTGGTGAGCCAGGAAGGCCACGACGGCCAGCAATGCCGCCTCGGTAAGGTCCAGACGCTCGTAGCTCATCAACCCGACGGCCACGAGGAACATGGTGAAGTGCGAGCGCGCCAGGTCCATGTGCTCGGCCGCGACGTGCTCGGGGAGCCGCTTCATGGCCGGCGCCGCGGGGAGGGGCTTCTCGTTGGGGCCGGGGAGGAAGAAGCGCGTGGAGGCGTCGCGAGCCGAGAGGTAGTGGGCAGCCTTGGACGCGGCCTGGAGGAGAGGCACGTGGAGGGCGAGGCAGCTCAGGAGGACCGGCTGGTTCATGTCGGGCAGCATCGACGTCCCCAGGAACGCCCACCAACCGACCATGAAGCGCCCCCACTGGAGGTACATGTCTCGTCCCCAGGGATCCGTCTTTGCGGCGTCGACGGGCAGGAGAGCCTTGAGGACCATGGCGCCCGTGAGGCCCAGAGCCGCGGCGATGGCGCTCATGGTGCCCAGGTTCTTCATGTCCTCGTGCGTGAGGCGCGTCCCGTGGTGAATGCCATAGACCGCCAGGGTCGAGACCATGGTGGCCGCGAAGCCGAGGCCCAGCAGGAGGTGCGAAAGGGGCACGCTGCTGCGGCCGCAGACCAGCAGGGCGTACGGCCTCAGCGGGTCGGGCTTGAGGACGTGCAGCCACTTGAGGTTCTTGTAGATGGTTAGTAGGCAGTAGTAGACCCAGAATAGCACCGCCAGCGCCCACGCCCAGTCGCCCGCGCGGTTGGGGTTCTGCAGCGCGTTGCCCACCACCCAGAGCCCGCCCGTGACCTTGGAGCCCAGGATCCACGCCGTGGTGGCCAGCGTGAAGCCGTACAGGAGACGCGACGTCATGGGCCGCAGCCCGGCCATCTTGAGGAGCAGGATGCCGCACGGCGGGAGATCGCCTAGCTGCGTGGCGAAGAGCACGTACAGCGGCCGGACCGGGTGCACCGGGGGGCTCCAGACGACGTGGGCCGTCACCACGAGGCACACGACGTGGTGGACGAAGAGCTCGAACGAGTAGGGTAGCAGCAGGCCCAGCTCGGTCGACCAGACAGTGACCTGCGAGGCCACGCAGACCTCGCCGGCGCGGCTCAGGGGTACCCCAAGGCCCCAGGGGGAGTTGAACCCCGCGTAGGCGCACGCCGGGAAGGTGATTGTGAGGCCGATGAGGATGCGGAGGGCGAAGAGGATGGCGGGCACGAGCATCTTTTCGCGGGACTCGGAGGCCAGGCGCTTGTAGAGCTTGGGGCAGAGAGCGCGGAAGAGGGGCTCCGAGGACATGTACATAGTCCACCAGATGACGGTGCCGGCCACGGTCTCAAAGAAGAGGAGGGTGCCGTTGTCGTAGCCTTTTTCGAACGACTCCATCGTGGGCGGGATGGTGTTGCAACGAAGAGGGGGAAGAATGCGGCGGAGAATGAGAAGCGTGAGAAGCGTGAGAAGCGAGGAAGCGAGGAGAAGCAAGAAACGACTCAGGGGGGCGAGGAAAAGAATGCGAGGCACGCAATCGCGCGAGTGAGGGGAAAGGAAGTCTCCTTAGACTCCATCTCGATCATCGTGGCTCTATGATGCGACCACGCCAACCGCTCCCGATATGTCCAAGTGATGATTCGTCGAAGGGTGCCCATGGAGATAGCCCGACCACGCAAACCGCTTGCATGCAACTCGCAACTGCCAGTCACAAAGGAAGTTTTATCGCGTCGAGAAAGCCGCTAAAAGGTCGTTGCGTATAGAGGCATCTGCTGGCCAACGATATGCGCTGGCGTCACCCGTGTTGGATCAGATCGTATCCCGCTTGATGGCAACTCCCGAACTATAAGCTCACGGCTATCATCGAGAAGACACGTATATATTTACCCCTCCTAACGCTTTGCTCTCCTTCCTCGTTTTATTTCCCATCGCAGCACCAACCTTACACTCGTTTTTTCAACACTCTTTATCTGACCTCTTCACAGCTCAGCACCATGGCTTCAACGCCCATAGTTGTAGAAATCGAGCTCAGGGACTTGGAAGACAAGCCCCCGTCTGACCAACCGCCGCCCGAGTACGACAACGGAGGCCCCTCGGCCATCTGGCATTCGCACGCGGATCCCCGTCCACCGGTGGCTCCGGCTCCCGTGGTCGTCCATGGCCCTCCGCGGGCGATGCCCGACCCGGTTCCGGCTCCGGCCCGGGCCCCGATCCCGGCGCCGATCGGGGAAAAGCCCGAGCAGTCGATGCGCATCAAGAACGTCATCTTTGCCATTCTCAGCGTCGTGAGCTTCTCGCATGCTTGGGACTCTACTTGTATTTGTGTTGCCTTGCCGGTGAGTTCCCTGTGCCTCGCCCCTTGAACCCATCACCCTTGAACCCATCCCCTCGAACTCATCACACCCCTTAACCCACGGCCGTTGACAGCCTCAAACCCGTAGACCATCGCCTCCGACCTCGACGCCACCGTCTCACAAACCCTCGGCCTCGCCACCTCGTTCCTCCTCGCCGTCACCATCGCCCAGCCCATCTACCTCGAGTTCTCCGAGATTGTCGGCCGCAAGCCCGGCTACCTCTCGGCCCTAGTCCTCTTCCTCTTCGGCACCCTCACCTGCGGCCTGGCCCAGACCAGCGCCATGCTCATGGCCGGCCGCGTCATCCAGGGCATCGGAGCCGCGGGGCCGCAGGCGCTCTCGGCCATGATCATCACGGACCTGTTCCCGAGTCGCCAGAGGGCCTTGTACTTGTCGTTTCTCAACATCTCGTGGGCGGCTGGGACCGTGATTGGGCCGTTGCTGGGGGGATACTTTACGCAGAGGGAGTCTATCGGATGGGTGAGTTTCTGACACTCTTGCTCTTGTCACTATTGTCTAATCTCTCCAGCGCTGGATCTTCTGGTTCAACATCCCCATCCTCACGGCCAGCCTCACCATCTCCTGGGCCCTCATGTCCCACAGCCGCACCAGCAGCTTCTACCAGCTCTACCACCTCGTCGACTTCCGCGGCATCATCCTCTTCACCCTCTTCAGCGTGAGCTTCCTCCTCCCTCTCTCGTGGGGCGGCTCGCGATACCAGTGGTCCTCCGTCTTCGTGGTCTGCCCTCTCCTCGTCTCGGGCCTCCTCCTCGTCACCCTCGCGGTCCACGACAACCGCGCCGCCCACCCCCTTTTCCGCCCCAGCGTCTTCGGCAACTGCTCAACGGTGCTGCAGCTCGTCAACATTACGCTGCACGGCATGCTCATGTGGATGGCGCTCTACTACATGTCTGTCTTCTACCTGGGTGTCAAGGGCTTCTCGCCGGCCAAGACGGGCATCTTTGCTCTCCCGGCCACGGTCACGGTGATCCCCCTGGCCGTCATGGCCGGGCTGCTCGTCAGGCGTACGGGCAGCTACCGCTGGCTGCTGTACGTCGGCTGGGCACTTACCATTGCTATCTTTGCCGTGCTGATGCGCCTCGACGCCAAGGTCAGCAACGCCGTGCTTGTCGTCATCACGGTGGTCTTGGGCGTCGGCGTCGGCATCCTTATCCCGGCCCTGACCTGCGGCGTGCTGGCGACGGCGGCCAACCACGACGCCGGTCACGCCGTGGCCATGGTGTTCGTGCTCCGGTCGGCCGGCCAGTGCCTCGGCGTGGCGGTCGGGCTGGCCGTCTTCTCCAGCCGGCTCGAGATGGAGCTGCGCAAGCTGGGCCACGACGGGGCGACGGCGCACCTCATGATGCAGAACATGAAGCACTCGCTGAGCCGCGAGCCGGCCGCCGACGGCGCCGTGATTGGGGCCGTCGAGGCCGCTCTGAGGGTCGTCTGGATCGTTGGGTGTTCCGTGGCCTTTGTCGCGGGCTTATTGACCATTGCCGTCAAGTGTCCGCCTGTACCGACGGATCAGGAGGGGCCTTCTCTGGAGGGGAAGACGCGGTATAGTGAGGTTGAGACGTCGGCTTAGATGCAGATGTGCAGAGGTTGTCCGACTAGCGAGGTCACGCATAGCAGGGTGTAGGGGATACTCATTACGGTGTATTCGTGCATGCACTTAATGTTTAATACTTAATACATAATAAGCGAACTACAGTTTCACTTGGCTCAAAGAACAACACGAACGACCCTTTGAGTCCAGTGACTGCACTCCAGGATTCATGATTGCCCCCCCAAGACTCGTGATTGCAGACTCCAGCATCCCACGCCAGTGGCCAGGGCAACGCGGGTACGAGGCGAGATTGCCTCAAACGACTCAAACCCATCAAGGGACTCCCAAGTGACCACAAGATGGAGCAACGCACGACCTGAGGCAAGTTTGCCGACGAACATGTTGCTGCGACTGCGTAATCTCAACGGGGACTAGAACAAGCCCCCGGGCGGGCTGTCCCAACACTCCGGGAGACAAAGATGAGGCCAGCCGGCATCAGATCCCCTGAGCTCTTGGCCACGAGGTCCCAAGAGAGCGGTCTCGGTGCGACGAACGAAGTAAAGCAAGGCCATGTCGCCATCGAAACTAGCGAGTGCCGACTCGAAAAGGGCCTGTCAGTGAAGCCCATGGACAACCTCTGAAGTTCACGCCCTCCCTAGCTCGTTGCATCCTGAGGGGGTTGGCTGCAGACCCGTGTATCGGGGAAGTCTCCTATTCGTTCCCAGGCAACGAAGAGAGACCAGGCTAGGGGGGCGATGGAGGCTCCTCGGGTCTGGGCCCCGGGCGTCCCGATCATAGGCCGGCGTGGTTTTGTCTTTTTCGTTTGTCGAGATGGTGAATCTGGGACGTCAACGTGGATGTGGTGTCATGGGCTATTCAGAATATTCACATCGCAATATTTGAATGTATTTTCTTGATTTTTATTTTATATTCCCTCTCACATCTCACCCTTGTCCACCAACCGTCACCAACTGTCCAAAACCTGTTGGTTCGTCTCCCCGGCAAATCAGCCGCGCCTCCGCTCAATCTGCTAAAGTTGCTTTTTGTGTCGAGAACGAACAAGACAAAATGACCTTGCAACATGGAGAAATCCGAAATTCGCATTGCCATCAAGGAAATTGCCGGCTCGATCGACGCAACAAAAGCCAAAAATTCATCCTGCTCTTATCTCGCCAGCGTCTCATTGCCGGAACCGTCACCGTTTCGCATCGTGTGTCCTCATCGGGTCACCGTCGGACCAGGTTGCGATTAATCTCAGATAATGAAATGGACTCTTGAAATATTCGAATAAATAAAATATTCAAATATTCCCTCCCGGCTCACCGACCAGGTTCACGGGCAATTTCCCTCGCCGCCCCTTCCACGGCTTCTAGAAGGACCAGCCCCTTGCTACCGGATGGCATCCGCGGGCGACCTTCTGACTCGAGGCATTTGCCTCAGATAGCGCCGGGGGTCTTTGACCTTTTTTTCTCACTTCCTCTGCAGTGCACGTGTTGGTTCATGGCACGGCTGAGAGTTCACGGGAGGTCCATCGTGATGGCTGGGAGCCACGGTGAGTCGAGAGGGAGCCCGGCCCTTGGACCTTTCTCTGTTGCCCGATACGAGTGGCCATGGGCTTTTCGCATGATGTGACGGGCACGAAAAAACGAAGCAACATCTTCATCTGAGGATGCGGGTTGTTGCTATTCTCCGTGATAATGGCGGTCAAAAAGCTCTGTGCGAGATGCGGCAGCCGCAGCAGCGGACGGATCATCAAACGTGGCTCTTCCGGGCAGGGAACAGGGGATGCCTTCATGTACGATGATGGCATTGATTTCAGTGAAAGGCGTCGGTATCGGTCTGGGAGCCAGCCGCTGCAGCCACTTCCAACCCGCCGCAACCTCAAGAAGCGGTGGGATAAAACCCACGAAACGGGCGCCTTGATTATTCGAACCCAATCACCACCAAAAGCCCGGTCCCGTGACGGCTCCCGAGACGGTCCGTGGCGTAGCCGCCTTAATCAACGCTTGATCAAGAGTCGAAAGAGTCTTGTGGCGTCCGGAAGACTGACGCGGGCGGAGTCGGTCCAACAACAAGCGCAACGTCACCTCCAGGAGGGAACAGATGAGAGAGGCAAGTCAAAAGGCCGGGTTGGGCATCAAGAAAGGGGCCCATCATCTGTCTGCCCACCGCGTTTCGTACTGCTGGCAGTTTCCCCTCATTTACCCGTCCCAAGCATCCCATCTCCCATCTTGCGCAATTCACCCGGCCGCATCTCTGGTTCTTGTTGCATGAGACCATGAGGGCATCATGGGATCATTCCCAAAACTCCCCTTGTCTGTGGGGTAAGTCGGTATTGCCTCGCATTGGTCTGTAGACGAACGCCCAAGCAGGAGCTCTGCCTGGTCTCGTCAATTCATTACCTACGTTGATAGACTTGTTCGCTGCCCGCCGGTGCCGCTTCTGAGAGACGATTGATTCAAAGACGGTTTCGAAGAGAAGCGCCGGAACGAGTCGTACCTTACATCACGCGGGTTCCTGACTCGAACTACTCCAACGCCACCTCACCATCACCGACCGAGATACCAGTCCATGACCTCTAAACAAAGATACATTGGATGCTTTGACATTCCTCTTCCAGACACGCTGTGCCTTCGCTTCCAAAACCCGTCAAAAAAGATTCCAGAAGGGTCCCCCCCCTTTCAACACGCTTGGACTGCGTCCTGCCCTTTTGGCATTATGAATCTCCTGTTCCCGTGAACCCTTTCCCCCCCTCGAATCAAGCCATCATTATCACCCACGGATATCTACGCGCGAATAGTACGTGTTGAAAAGACATCCCACGCTTCTCTTCCCGAAACCCCCCCCCCCCCCAATCTTTCCGCTCAATCTCGTCACCGAGAGCCCACGCCCACACACGCCTTCCACCCTGAATGATGAGATGCAAAGGCCCGGCAGTCTTTAAACCACCGCCACCCCCATCTTGAGATTCTCGCGAGAGAGTGCTACGCGACCCCTTGTTCGTGCAAATAGTCCCTTTGGGGTCCCTCCTCTTCTCTTCCGGAAGCTCGTAACCACGGGGGGAGAGTGGGGGTTCATTCGTCGCCCTTCTCTGACATGCTGTAACGCGTCTCTCTCGCAAGTTCGTGTCAATCAATCAATCAATTAATTGAAATCCTCCTCCGGAGTATTGATGACTGCCGTCTGTCCGGCTGCCGTCACATCTTCGTGCCGCCGCATCTCGCAAGCTTTTACTCAGTCGGTCATTGTAGAAGGATGCGAATGAGATCAGCCACACGGACTTACCGTGCATATACGGCCCTCTGTCATTAGTAATGACGGTGCGAACGCGGTGCGAGGCTTTGCATTGCAGGCGTACCGTACCGCAAACCCTTCCCGCCGAAGAGCTGCCTGCTCCCTCAAGGAAGCACCCTGCGAAGAACCCCCCCCGCGAAGAAGAAAGCAACCCTCCCATCCTCAAGAGGAGCGTTTGCACAATAAGGCGGATCCGCATCCGGGACTTGCCCTGGAGACGTGACCCCTTCCAGATTGAGGCTGTACTTGCACGCAGCTGGACGAGTGGTGTTGCTGTTTCTGTATACTCCGTGCCCGGGACAGCCCAAAAGGAGCCTACTTCCCTTGCTTGTCACAAGAGTTGTCCTCCGATCTCGTCCATCCCTACTCCATGATCCTCACCGGTCAAGGACCCCTCAGGCCCTTTCTCCTCCAAGCGGCTTCGTCCCTTGTCACGCCAGAAACCACTTTCCATCACCCAGGACCCTTTTTTCTGCTTCCCTTGGAGAAGAGGTATTCCTGTAATGCCTTCAAGTCACGCCCACATTTTCCCCTCCCTTCCAGTCTTCCCCGCGCCCGTTCACATCACCTGTGACCTGAACCTCCACTTCCCCAGCGGAACAAAATCGTCACATCCCTCCGCAACAAGCCACACATTCAGGCAGCAAAGGCCCATTGGGGACTCTGTGCTCCTGGGGGGTGGTGACCTTGTGAGGCCTTTTTTGCCTTCTCAGCCTGTTTTCCGGGTTTCTCCACGAGGGTCTCTCGAGCGGTCCGAAGGGTCCTCGTCCAAAGACCACCCACAAGGGGGCGTGTTGGCAAAAGGCAAAAACGTGCGAGCTTTCCTGACTGAAAAGTTCGGGGAGAAGTCCCGAGGCAGCGAGACGAGACGAGACGAGACGGGCAGGGAAAAAAGGGACCAAGGGACCAAGGATCGATCCATGATACGAAAGCATCCTTGGGACCTCCCTCTTCCGTGTATCACATTGAAAATAAATAAATAAAATTAATAAATTCGATTAAATCCTTTTATTTATTTATTTATTTATTTATTTATTTATTTATTTATTTAATTTATTCGATTAAATTCACCGTTTTCCCAAGACCCAATCGTAATACGTTTCATCAGCTAAACCTCCCCTATCTTCTTCCCTACACCTATAGCCTGTAGCCGCCGACTCTGCCGCCTAGACGCTGCCCGACCAATACAAGAGCAGCTGAGGGCAAATACGCCAACGCCTCATCACACACTTTCACCCGGTCGCACGGGAAAAGCCATGAAGGGCCTCAAGTGACCTCCCAGCTGAGGCCCGACAGGATACCTAAGAAAACTTGGGGCTCGGACTTGGAAACGAGCTGACGGCAGTACGAATAGACGCCTCGGCTTGCCGCCTAAAAGGCGCTGTTTCGGGTTGTCACTGGTCGGGTCGCAGTCACATGGGGCTGAAGTAAGCGGCTATAGAAGAGGAAGGACTTGTGATTTGGGGGCCAGAACTATGCATCGCCATAGCCCATCAGCTAGCTGTCAGGACTACCAAGGCACTATGCAGATCACGAAAGGAGCGTACCGCCATCATATCGATTGAACCAATCTACTCCTTCTTGCTCGGCCCAATCCTCTTGTGCTTTCTGGGATCCTTCCTGCTCATGGTCCTCTGATCCCTAGTCCCCTTCCCTCCCTCCCAGAACCCCCTCCCCTTCTTCCCGATGACGCTCCGCCCGCAGAAGCCGCACGCCTCGACGGCGTAGTTTTGCTCGCGACTGCACCACCCGCAAATCATGCGGTTCGCCCACTCGTTGACGTGATCCTCGGCCTCGTCGTGGCACCGGTCGCACGCGTGCACCTTGCCGCAGCACGAGAACCGGAACCACCGGTACGACTTGCGGTAGTGCCCGCAAGAACCCCTATCAGGGAGCGCCTCGCCCGCGTGCAGGCCCAGCTTCTCTTGCTTGCGCCGGGGTCCCGAGGACGGAGGCGGGAGGGTTCCCGGCGTGATGAAGAGGAACTTGACCTCAGGGATGCGAAAGGTGAATTTCGCGTGGCAGTCGCGGCACACGTTTGTCACGGCATCGCCCCGGACCGCGACTAGCCCCGGGCTCGGCGTAGAGCATCGCGCGCACGTCGGCACAAAGGTGCTAGGCAGCATATCGGCCACCTTGCACCCGGAGAGGTCCAGGAAGCCCGCCCGGGAGGAGTGCTCGTGGACGAGCTGCGCGCGGAACTTGACCGCCATGGCCGTCGCGCACTTCCTGCAGCTGACCGTCTTCTCCGCGTCGGGCTTGAGGCCGCCGACGTCGTTGACGGTCCGGCAGCGCTCGCACTTGACCGAGATGCTCAGAATGGCCACCTGGATGATCTCAATGCCGTGCAGCTCGATGGACGGGAACGACATCATAGTTCCCTTTTCAGGGGTGTCGGCGGCCACCGACGACGTCGTTTGCGGCCGGGGCTCGTGGTCCTGTAGAGAAACACCGCCTCCGTTTTCAGCCTCCGGGTCGGTATCCTCGTCGCTAGAATCGTCGCTTCCGTAGACCAAGCTCCACTCGGGAGGCCTTGGGATGACCTGCACGTGGCTCTTGTCCCCTGGCGTCGTAGACTTTCCACCGCGACTCTCGCCAGCGGCAGCGCTCTCCGCCACGCTTCGAGCCTTGGCCGCCTGGACTCGAGCCTGGACCTCCTCCTGCGCCTGCTTGGCCAGCTTGTGGAGGTTCTGGGCGAGGTAGTTGAGGTGGCTCATAAGCGTCATCTGCTGCTGCTCCGCAGCCCTCTGCGAAAAGAGGTCCTCGAGGGGCTCCGCGTCCGCGTCCTCGACATTGTTGAGCTGCACGCGGAGGTTCTGCAGCGGGTAGATGAGGGGGATGATGAGGTGCAGGCTCTTGACAGACCGCAAGGCCGGCGGGAGCTCGGAGCGGCGCTTCGGCTCGATGGGGAGGGTGTAGACGATGCCGTCGGGTGACCGACGATACAGCGGCATCCTGCCCATGCGCGCCTCGAGCTGCCGCACCTCAGTCGCCCTCCTGGCTTTTGCCGCGGCGATCTGGTCCTTGGAGTAGGACGGCTCCGGGATGTAGCGGGGCGGCTCTGGCGTCGCTGCCGGGGTTTCCTGCTGGACGGGAGCAGCAACTTCGGCCGCGTCGTCGTCGGCCTGGGCGGTCAAGTGCCTCGTGTCCTTAAAGGTGACGAGCTTGACCGTCTCAGTCTTCTGCTCCGACAAGAACTTTTCCAAGTGCTTGTCCAGCTCGCGGGTGAGGGCCAGGAGCGTCAACTTGGGCTTCTCCTCGGCCAGCCTGTCCCAGCCCCTCTCGATGTTGATGCCGAATCCCCTGGGAATGTCCTTGTTCTTGACGACGAGGGTCGGCCTCTCCTCTGGATAGTCCCGCGGCACGACAAGGTCGCACACGAGATGATCCAGCTCAAACGGAAAATCCGGATCCGAAGGCACCAGCTTGAAGACGAGCGACGTGGCACCGCGAGGAGCCTTGGACTCGCTGGGTGCGTAGCGACGACGCAGCTGCTCGAGCTGGTAGCGTCTCGGGTCCTGGGCCTGAGACGCGGGGACGGGCTTGGGGACGACGCTGGACGGCGACGGCTCCGTCACAGCCTGCTTACGGGCGGGGACGGAGCCGGAGCCGGACGGCTGGGAGTTGAGGGACATAGTGATGCGAGAGTTAGTGGTGGTTAAGAGTGTGGCAGATGTGGCGAGTGATGTGACCATGTGGCGGAGTTTGATGGGACGATGAAAAATGGTGAAAAAGCAACCCAAACGCCGAGTGTAATGGATGTAGGTGAGAATATGCAGGAGAGATGCTGAGAAACTGGTTTGCGACGGATGAAACTCGTCGTGTTGCTCCGTCTCTTTATGTGGTGAATCTGTGAGGTGGTCAAGTTGTGGCGATTTGTCGCTCAGCCCCACGGTGCGAACTAACTCCTGCCACGATGTGAGGAAGGAACTGCCCCAATTGAAGCAGTGACTCATTCTAACTCATTGTTTTGACTGCGAGGAATACCAATTAACTACTAGCAGCCAACGACAATCTGATCTTGTTTGATAAATGTCGAGTCATCATCTTTAACTGATCCAAAATGAGTCACAGACCAAATTAGCTCAGTCCTCAGGTCATCATTCGCATTTCCAATCAATAACTAACAACTACCTTGGTGAAAGTACCTACATGATACCCTCGGTTGGATAAATTTGTGTTCAACCTGGCAAGCCAGCTATTGAAATGTAAAGGGGTTCAGGATATAGTCGTTGAGATCCAGGGTACCCAAATACAAGTAGCCTCTCCTTGATTTGCTTTGTGATCATGTAACTTACGAGTGCTTTGAGCTGGATGGTCATATAGTATGGATATATATTGCTACTCAATTGATATTTTACAGGTACCTAAATCATGGTCTACTTGTATGTCTACCAATCTACTTCTCCCTAGCCATGGGCTTATCCTGCCAATTACGATGCCATCATACACGGTCAACACTCAAACAGCCGCAACACAACCGTTCCCCAGTTCGTAGCTAACATTCCATCGACACAGCAGCGACCGTTCCAGTAACGGTTCACCGATCAGTCCGATGCAATCGGCAACCCGTCGATCCCCATTCCCCTGAAGTAAAGCCGGATCACCAGAGGCACACGCAAGCGCAAAAAGCAAAGCCTCGTGTGTACAAACGCAGTCACATCACCCGCTGCATTACATGTTCGGGCCTCGTCCGAAAACTGCTGCACCGGCATCTCTCTCCTCGAAGCCACTCGACGCCCTCTCGCAGAACGCACAGGCGATGCAAAGCGACAGCCTTTGCTATACGGATCGCACTCCTGCCGCACAGGGATGGGGGATCTCTTTCCATCCCGCCGGGATGCGGAAAACGAGGAGAGCAACAGACGATCCCTTCCCCCCTTTCAAAAAGCCCATACGAGATCAGGTGGCGCGCAGACGTGCATACAACTTGTATAATTATAGTCTTGCTTTCGCGGCCCGTCTACGAATACTCTGCCTCACCATAAGCAGGCAGCCGGTTTCCCATGCAAGAAGCCGGATAGAACCTATCTTTGTGACTTTTGACTCTTTCATGTCATTTTTTCCTCCCCTCTTCAACCCACCCCCCTTCAAAAAACCGGAATCCTCGCGCCAAGTAGAGGGTGACGTGCAGCATCCCGGGCTCATGCAGCAGGTTATGTAGGCTTGCATAAAGCGTGCGGGCGGGCGCTCGTCACTGGAGGAAGCCGTGGGGAGAGAGAAGAGGGAGCCCCCAACACAAGGCCCTCGAGTGCTTGCAGCAAAAGCGGGAATAACCAGTGCGAGCCGGCCCATCTGCCTGGTTGGTGGACAACAGAGTGAAAGCCCGCTGGCCGGACCCAAGTAAAGATTGGGAGCCAATCGAGGCTGTACAGGAGCCCATGGAAACATGATATGATGAGTCACGGGACTTGGGGTGGTTTTGCCCCCCCCCCCCCCCTTCTTCTCGCCGTCTCGCGGCGACTTACACAGGTGTGGATGGGGGGGGGAACAAAGACCAAACCACTCTTCATCAACAGGAGTCCGTATTATCCCCAAGGATCATGGAGTTATAGCACCGGTGGCACTTCAAAGGTCCCAGCCTCCCGGGTGACCTCTCTCGTGCGGGTTACACGCACCCCCGGAGAGATCTCAATCACAGGCAAACTCATGCGCCTGCAACAGCAAGCACAAGCACGTCCAAGGGGCTCCCTCCATGGTTGCTGCCGGCCCAGTAGGAAGACACGGGGAACTGGGGAGATTATGTCGGCCGAGTTGGTGCCTATGATAAAAAAGACCGGTGATGCCCAAGAAGACGTCTAATTGGGGAGAAAGCGACACGGAAACTGGAAATAGAAAATGGCAAAATCGAACGACGTTGCGAGCAATGGGAACGGGGGCCCGAAGTGCCGGCCCGCGTAATGTAATGTGATGGATGGAAAATGTGTCAAAATGTGACGGTGTTCGCTGGTTAATACGAGTCCTGTGGGACGTAAGAATGAGGTGCCTCCCCAAGGCGAGAAAAGAATCGAGGCAACATTTTTTTCATGTTTGAGAGGGAGGTCTGGTGAACAGGAAAAATATGTAAGACGAATGGGCCTCAAAAGAGCTGACAAGGGGGGGTGACGAGAGGGTGATGATGGCAAACAGACCAAAGAAGGAAGCAAAAAAAGAGCAAGAAAAAGAAAGAAAAAAAAAAAAAAAAAAAAAACCCAAACAAGGAGTGGCTCGAACGTGATTAGATGCAATTTCAATCCCGTCTGAAGAACAGCGATTGAAGCAAACCAACTCAAACAAGGCGCCAGGGACCCGGCAGTGCAGTGCAGTGCAGTACAAGTCCACCGCTTCACCGCAAATGTCAATGCCGTGTGAGCATGCAAATGCAAGCCTCTTGCCCAGAAGAAACCAAAGGGAGCGTCAGGCCTCCGCCGAGTCCTGGACTGGGCGTGGTGGTGTTGGTGTTAGTGGTGGTGATTGTGCAAGGCGGGAGCGGCCCTTGTTTCGCGATGGGCAAATGGGATGAACAATGGGCAAAGCACCGCAAACAAAGGAGAACAACTTGAAGACAAAGTCTTGAACAACTTGGTGGTGGGTGTGTTCAAAGGGTGTGAAGCTGAATGGATGAGGCTTGCCCGCGCCAAGGGGAGGGAGGGGGAGTGTGTGTTGTGCCAGCTCATCAATCAAAAAAAGCATTTGGCAGATGACCTGTGAACTCATCAAGGCACGCCCACCCCCCTGAAGGAGAGAGAGGCAGAGAGAGGCGGGACGGCCGGGTGCTTCCCCGGGCTTTGATGATATGAGGCGTGTTGAGTGAGAAGGACGTGGCTGAGAAGCGACAGAAAGGTGCAGGAAAATAATAAAATAAAATGATTTTTTTTTTTTTTTTCAGCTGAATATTTATTATTTTTATTATTTTCTTTCGTTCGTTGTTTCCCCAAGTCTGTGCGGTCATCTCTTCTCTCGCGCCGTGTTGATCCCTAGCGGGTTTCACTTTGGCGTCTGCTGAAGATATCGCCTCTGTTATTATCAGATGTCGATTCGTCGAGTACGTAAATGGGATAAAGATGCGAAGAGAATTTCATGATTTAATTCATATGCTTGATTCCAATTATTTTATTTATTTATTTATTTATTTATTTGTTTGTTTCATTTTATTCATCACATTCTTTCAATCGTTTTCTCCTCCCTGGAATGAACAACTCAGCCCGTCCCTCACTGTGTTCACATCCCCTCCTCCCTCCATTCCCCCACCTTCAAGCCTACGCTGAGCTGCACATTTTCTCCTCCTCGGTGAGCAGCAATCGAAGCGAATGCACCGCCCTGCCCTTGCGTTGTTTTTGTGTGGCGCGCGCGAGCGGCCGCGGGTTACAACGGTGACATGCTGTAGGTACATCACATATCACAATCCGAGTCAGCTTCAAACCCCCTTTCCCTTTTGACCCATCACATGGGAACTGGGCGTTGAAAAAAGATGCAACTCACATACGCAATCTTCCTCATGCAGTCATCTTCCTGTTGACTCTTTTCGCCACCGAGGCAGAAGGGAGAGCACAGAGCATAGTGAGCATAGTGAGCATAGTGAGTTGGAGAGAGACGGAGATGGCTACCCTAGGTGTTATCACTTTGTCCCCGGCCTTTTTTCCCCACGATTCCTGTTTGCACCTTTGTGCAGTCAATTGGTAATTTCCATACTCTTCATCAGCCAGGTCATAAATCCAAGATTGCCTTGCCCGTGACCACCAATCTCCCCCCAGGTCACGCTGCTACAGGCTCCCACGCCCACCAGTTTCAGCACCACCCATTCCCATTACCCCCCCATAGCGTCGCATCCTTCCTCCCCACGGACAGCCGATAAGCTAGCAACCTGTCTCAGAAGACCCCTTGCGATTAGCCCGGCACACCACCCTCTGTTCTCTCCCCTTCCCTTCCCGCCATCGGGAACTGCCGTGAGACTCTTGTCACTTTTCGGGACGGAGGGGAGAGGGATGGGGGCGTCACCTTTACATATCACAAGGCGACGGGTGGGAAACAAAAACGCAACACCACAGCATGCCTTCTGACCTCTGCAGAAGGAAAAAAAAGGAAATAATAGAGAGAAAAGGCAAACGTCTTCGCTTGAAATGAGCACCAACACCTGCCGTGCGACGCATCTTGTCGGCCTCGGGTCGACTTCGAGGCATTCTCCCCTTGACTGTGCCTCCTCGGTTCCCATGACACGAATGCCTGAAATGCTCATGACATGTTTTTGGACATGACGCCTTGCTTGCCTTGGTGCCTTGGCTCGGTGAGTCTTCACATGCGCCGTTTGAGCCACCTGTTTTCGCACAATGCCGAACAGGAGCAGCCATGAGCAATTCCATGCAATGTCCACAGAAACCTCGCGTCTCCCGAGAATCAAACGGCGCGTCCTCGGTTGTATTCATCTGCCGTCATGCTGAGCCTCGTCCTTCGATAAGCCCATCAGCATCCAATCGACCCGTGGCGGAGCAAAAGCTGAACAAAAAGCCCTAGTCGACGACTCAGCCTTGTTTCATACCCCGTCAATACCGGATCCTTACAACAATAACAACGGCTCGTACATGGAATAAGCATAATGTAAAAGAGCCGTGAAAATGGCGTTGGTCTCGTCGGTTTCGATACGAACCCTCCACATGGTCCGTCGGCTTTTCATTGGCTGCTCGGATTGGTCGCTTTGGGAATGTCCTGGACGCGTAAACCGGCTTGCTGCTGAGGCTTCTTTCTTGTAAGAGCCGGCTCATCTACCATCGACTGCCGCCAATGTCAGGGCAGAGGCTGAAAGATGGTTGCCATCATCGTGCGCTAGAATGGATAGTCTTGGGCAAATCTTCAACGCCGTGTGTGTGCTTCTCGGATTCGATACGATGGCTTCGTCGTCGTATTGGACATTGTCTTTTGACTGGAAGAAAAACATCTTTATAGATACCTGTAGATTCCAAGACAAACATATAGACGAATTCCAAGTATCAAATACATCCTCTACTCCCTCCAACTCCCACAATGGCCAACTCGGACTCTGACTCCGACTCTGTATGGATGTACAACGCATCTTTCCCCCTCGCCATCGTCGGAACCGTCATCTATAGCCTCATCTTCCTCCTCATCTCGTACCAAACCCTCCTCAAACATCGCGCCTGGTTCTTCTTCGCCGTCCCCATCGGCGCCGCCATCGAAGTCGCCGCCTACATCCTGCGCAGCTACTCCATCAAGCACGACACCCAGCTGACCCCCTTCGTCCTGACCCTGACCTTCACCATCCTCGCGCCCGTCTTCGTCGCCGCGGGCAACTATCTGCTCATCAGCCGCCTCGTCGTCGCCGTGCTGCCGCCGTCCAGCCAACGCATCCTCAAGATCCCCGGACCCTGGCTGACGCCCATCTTTGTCGTTTGCGACATCGTGGCCTTGCTGGTCCAGGGCGGCGGCTCGTCTATCGCGAGCGCGGATGACTGGCAGGGCAGCGGGGAGAGGATTGGGCGAAGTGTCTTGATAGGGGGTCTTGTGTTCCAGGCCGTGGCCTTTTCTCTCTTCCTGTGCGTGTTCCGCAGGTTTCACGTCCTTGGCAATCGAGTCGCCGTGGGAGACGCCCCAAAGGGATGGCACCGGGTGGTTAGGTCTGTATACATCTCGAGCGGCCTGATCATGGTGAGTTCCCTCGATGCCGCGGGACAAGAATCGACGCTGACACAACCAGGTTCGATGCATCTATCGAGTATGCGAGTTCGCCGAGGGCATGAACGGATACGCCTTTCGAACCGAGTGGTTGTTTTGGGTCCTTGAGTGTCTGCCCATGATGGGCGCCATTGGCATCTTTTGCATTTACCACCCGAGCCGCTACTTTGGAAAGCATGGGGCTCGTCGTAAGGGTATTGAGCAGGATGATTCAGTTGAGATCGGGGGGCCTGTTATCAGGATGGACTCTGTTTAGGTGTCTTGGTGCCATGGATATCGAATGTCAGGCTGGTTGGGGCTGTTGTACTCGTGGTAACGGCCTGTCCCAAGTCCGAGGTCGAATCAGGGATTCTGCGACTTCATCAGTGTTGACTCAACAATATAGATAATCTTGACCTACTCTTCCACAATCGCCATGGGACGAATCGAAGTCAACGTCGCCTGCCCATTGCTGAGCAAAAACGGCCTCCAGACCTCGTCATCCTGCTCAAACGAGTAACTCAACCCCCTCACGAAGCTGACAGGCCACTCCGCGTACTTTCGGAAATCGGGAAGCAGCCGTTCGAGCATCTGCTCGATCCAAATCTTCGACATGCCCTTTCTCGTATCGTAGCCTTTGCTGGACCCCGGTCGACCAGAGGGCACGAACGGCTTCTCGAGAATTGTCTTGCGGCTCATGACGTAGTCTATCACGAGCATGTGCATGATGACTAGCTGCGATACTTGGTTGTCTGGGTCAATAAAGGACGCGAAATCTTCAGAGGTGAGTTCGCCGAGGCCATCGTAGAAGAAGGAGAGCTCGCGGAAGCCTTGTAGACGTCAGCACTGTCCAAACACCACATGGCCAACTTACTCTCGGTCGGGTTCGTAGCTGCTAATTGCGCTATCTTTTGCATATGCGCCAAGTATTGCAGCTCTGGGACGCTTTTACAAAGAGGACCGAGCTGTTTGATGCTGCGGCAGAACTCCTCAGCGATGATGCTGTCCAAAAAATGGTCAGATGTGCTGTGCCGCACAATATCACGGACTTTGTTGACATAGGCTGCTCGCGCCAAGTGCTTGAAGATGGAATTATCCATGTCCGTGATCAAATTATTGCCGATTAGAAAACCTAGACGGCAATCAGCTTCTCCTCTCTCAACACTCAATGAAAGTCTCGTACAGCCTCGAACCATGGTAAAGAAGTCAACCAAGCCGTCCGCCATGTAAGCCGCCTGAAAAGTCAGAGCGAGCATGGCACCAAAAGCGGCGTCAGAGTCCACATGAGAGAGATTCGGTTTCGAGAGATGCTCGTTTAGAGCTTGAATGGCCGTGACCCTATGCTTGAGAGCCGACTTGCCGTGGTCTCCGGGCGATAGCAGGCTCAGGTGGGAAGCACCGAGGCCCAGCATGGCGTGAAGCAAGAATTCGTACTGTTTCTCGGTGAGCTACCGGACAACGTTGGATGGGCACGGGGAGGTTTACCTCGTGGGAGAGCCGGGAGGCGTTCTGCCAAGTAGTAAACCCGTCGATCGGAAGGGAGGGATACGCCTCAAATAGAAAATGACGAAAAAAGTTCAAATCATCGGCGTCAAACATGGCGGGAGTCGTCCTCAACGAACGGGACATGCTCGTCGGTGCAGCCGAGGCGACCACGATGGCTTGACGATACTCGCACCCAAGCCCCAGTCGGAGACAAGGCCCACATTGAGGAGTCGCCTCGTCGCACTTCACTTTCCTCTTCTTGCAGACGAGGCATCCGGCGCGAGACTTGGTGTGGCCCTTTCGAGGTATGGGACGGCGCTTCATCGAGGTGGATGGGGCATCAGGAGCAGCAGGGTCTAGCATGAGGATAATTCCACACACGTCTATAGGTAGCTGGGAATAGGAAGATAATAATAGGGAAAATATCCTGTTGTGTCTGGATTTGACGATGATGGCTTTGGCAGGTTGAAGATGGAGAGTCTGGGTTGTCGTGTTGCTCGGTTCATTTACTCCACACATCCCAGTCAGCCACTCAACATCGGCTGTCATCCTTCCTAATAAGGAAACCGACTTTAGGTTCGAGAATGCGATAGGCAACTGGCAACGACGAGATTGTGTTGGAGGATTGGATTATATTCGTGTCTCGTCTCGCCTTCTGTCCTTTGTTTCATGAAAAGCCATAACCTCTCACAAACAAATAACTGACGGGACAAGACGCATATTCTATTCATCATACATGCTTTTGACCAAATCCCGCCCTAACCCAACTCCTTAAAAGTCGTTCTCGTCGGATCCCGACACAATCACGTTGTTGACCTTCAAGACCATGCGGCATAATTGCGTCGCCAGCTGGAGCTGCTGCTTCTTGCCAATCAAGGGATCAATCACAAACGCGTCCTTCATGTCGTTGTTGCCTCGTCCCATGCAGTCGACGCCCAGCAATCCACGCCCCTTGGCCGACTTGACCTGCTGACTCTTGACCTCGGCCAGAGTAGCAATAGGGTTGAGCCCGCTGTTCTCAGCAAGAGTCATGGGCACAGTATCAAGGGCCTCGGCAAACGCTCGCATCGCATACTGCTCCAAGCCAGGAGTCTGGACAGCAGCGTCCTCGACTGCCAGTGAACAGGCAATCTCGGCCGCACCGCCACCATAAACAACCCGGTTGTCACGGACAAGGTTTCGCACAACACAGAGTGCGTCATGGAGGGATCGCTTGGCCTCGTCGATGATCTGGACCTGTCAGCTGGTCCTTGTGCCACTCAATATAGGAAACTTACCATCTTGTTGCTTCCGCGGACGAAGACGGTCACGGCTCGGGTATTCGCACACTCCTCAATAACGAGCATCTTCTCCCTCGTAGTACCGAATGTCATCTCACGCACAATGCCAGCCGTGCCCAGCTTCTCCGGGCTGAGGTCTTCAAACCGAGGCACAATTCGGCCATTGGTGGCAATGGCAATCAGCTCGATTTCGGGACCGCCCACCCACCGAACGGCAGGGAGCTGGTTCTGTAGCAAAAGGTGGTTGGCCTCGTCGTCAAAGCCCCACTGGCAAATGGCCAGGTTCGCGCCGGTATCCTTGATTTGTTGAATCATTTCGGTGAACTTGTCCTTCTCGTAAGTTTGCAGCTTCTTGAACTCTTCGACGCTAGTAATGTCGAGCTTATGCTTGGTCTTGGGCTTCGGTGGCTCGAACGCGCAGGTCAAGATGGCAATCTTGGCGTCTCGAACCTCGTCAGGCATCTGGGGGTGGGAAAAGTCCTTGTCGACAATGACACCCTTGACGAGCAGAGTGTCCTCGAGAGCGCCTCCAACCTTTCCGTCCACCTTGATCAGCTCAAAGTTGACGTCTTTTTGTTCGAGATCGGCGACGGAAAGGACGGCGTCGACGGCGATTTTGGCAAATTGATCGTGAGCCTTGGAAACAATCTTGCTTCCCAAGCTTGTTCGGGCCACCTTGATAAGGTTGGCCGTCTCCTCCTTGCTAAATTCGATAGTATCCGAGATCTTGTCGAGCTCAGCCACGGCAATGTCGCAGGCTTGGTCGTAACCGTCGGCAATGCGAATTGGATGAATGCCCTTGTCGATGAGATCAGCTGCCTGCTCCAGCAGAGCGCCCGCAAGAACCACGACGCCGGTAGTACCATCGCCAATCTCATCATCTTGCGACTTGGAAAGCTCGACTAATAGCTTGGCCACGTGGTTTGTAATCTCCATCTGCTGAAGGATGGTAGCTCCGTCGTTCGTCACGGTAATGTCGCCATCGGGGGAGATGAGAATTTTGTCGAGGCCTCGGGGACCGAGAGAGGATTTCACAATGTTCGCGACGGTACGGGCGGCGAGGATATGGGACTTGACAGCTTCGTTGCCAAACTGGCGCTTCTTCTTCCCCTGACTGAGGACGGTCAGTAGTAGCTTGGGGGGAATGGGGGGAAACGGACTCTCTCACGACGATAAAGGGTCGGCCTTGCTCATCCTTCATCACCGCCGCTATTTAAAGATTAGTCGGGCATCTTCGGACGCGGTCGTTGCTATCGTGGGCCATACCATTTGACACATCCAAATCTGTCCCCTCGTTAGCTCCGACCCCTCCACAAGAGTTTTGTGCGAGACTCACTCAACGCCATGTTGACAGTCGCTCGTCCACCGCGGGGAGCTGTACTCGCTAGAACCGGGGCGATTACGACAAAGATAAGACGTTTCCTAAAAGCGACGGTGGCAGACGGAAGCTTCCAGGATAATTGGGATCGAGGCCGAATTTTTTGAGAATTTGGGGTTGCCTTACCAGACGCAGACGCACCAAGCACGGATGGCGGTGAAATATTAAGTCCGTCGTGTCAAGGGCTGCCTGGTGGGAGATTGCCGCAGATAGGTACACTGTAGGGGAGAATGACACGATCTCTAAGCTCTTTCTGGGGAAACTCTGCACGATGGATCTTCTCAATACATCCTAGAGCACTGTGTATTCTCAATCTCGGTGATAATTTTCCGCTCTACCTTGCCCACTTCACCGTGTGACTACATCATTCAACCCCGCCACAGCTGTCCAACTGCCCCTCCATGAGCGGCACGCCTCTTGTGTCTTAAGCTTCCTGTCAGCTTTCTTTGTCGACAACCATCGCCATCGAGAAGAGTCACCAGCGCGAAGTTACGGTTCGTCAACATCACGATCCCTCTAGCAACGAGGTTAAGCCTTCGCTGCCATCTGGCCTATTCACTGCCTACAAAATAAAAGACGCGCTCTGTCCGCTACGTCTTCCTCCCTCTTCACTCTCACATCTACACATCCATCCACGCTTGACGAACCAAAGTCTCAAGATTTCCAACACGTCCTTAACAAACACAACCACCGTTTTTCAACATGTCTCGACACCGTCTTGTCAAGAACCTCAATGCGGAAGACATTGTCTCCGAGTTCGACGGCTACGACTATGAAGACGAGGAGGACCAGCTCAGCCCCGAGGACAGAGAGGCTATGGCGAATGGCACCGCTGAAGTTCGCCTCGCCCTTGGAACGGAATCCGACAAGGTCACAACAGACCAGATTCAGGAGGCCCTGTGGCATTATTACTACGACGTCGACAAGTCGGTCACGTATCTGATCAAAACATACGTTGCCCCGCCACCAAAGCTAACACCTAAGAAAGTTCCAGAAGGTGAGTTTTGCTCGAAGTATTTTGCTTCGTCCGAGTTCTTCCCCGGGGAAGTCGATGGAGCAGACCGCGAGTGTCTATTACCAACAAACCGCTTGGTACCGCCCACGCCTCACTTTCCGGTCCCAAAGGCCGTGGTCCCTCCTTCTTGGTTCTTCCACGACATGCCTTGGTTCAATACTCCCAAAAACCGCCAAACAATTTTCATCGAGCCTCCTCGCCCTCGTGGCGGACTATTGGGGGGCGGCGAAGGACCAAAGATGTCGAAACTTCAAGCCATTGCCGCTGCTCGGAAGAAGAAGACTGCCGAGAAGAAACAGCAAGACAGAACCATCGAAACAACAACGAATCTATCGAAACTTCATCTCGATGGCTCCCAGAAGGAAAACCGGCCTCCTGGACTGGGCAAGAGGCAAAGGACTATTAAGGAGTCGGATCTGCATTCTGGTTCTCAGTCATTGCCGCTTGATGATAAAGCTCCAGACGAGACCAGTCCTGCGAATGACGATATGGGAGAGCCAAAAAAGAAGAAACAGCCTTCATACTTGGATGATTACCAAGCTTACACCACCACGCGTGGACGCCCGGCGGCCCCATCTGCGTTTGCTCAGGTCCTTTGCGGTCTTGCTCCAAAGACTGAACCCAAACCCCCGAGACAGGAGATTTTCCCCATGCCATACACAAATCACCCATCTTTCAACCCCGCCGCCTTTGACGAACCAAGTCCAGATGACATTGTGCTTGCGGCTCAGGCGAAAGGTTCGAGTTTTAAGAGGAAGAAGTAAACAGCTAATTCTAATTCCTCTTCAGCCGGGAAAAAGCCCGCGGTAGTCTCGAAAGCAGCAAAGAAACCGCAGAAGGAAAAAGACATAGTAAAGAGCATCTCCACGTTGGAAGTAGACGATGCCCCGCCACCAAAGAGCAAAGGTCTTGATGTTCTCAAGGAGTTTGAGAACAGCAACAATAAGCGGAGCATCAGCTTTGTTGTCGTTGGTAAGTAGACAGCAGACCGTATGTGAGATCAGAAGCTAACGGCGGTAGGCCACGTTGACGCCGGCAAGAGCACTCTCATGGGTCGACTACTCTTGGAGTTGAAATATGTCGAGAAGCACACCATTGATCGATATCGGAGGCAAGCCGAGAAATCAGGAAAGCAGTCCTTTGCCTTGGCCTGGGTGATGGATCAAAGAAGCGAGGAGCGAGAACGCGGTGTGACGATTGACATCGCTACGAACCATTTCGAAACGGAAAAGACCAGTTTCACCATCCTCGACGCGCCAGGGCATCGCGACTTTGTCCCCAACATGATTGCCGGAGCCAGCCAAGCCGATGTTGCCATTGTCGTTATTGATTCTGATGTTGGAGCCTATGAGAAAGGACTGAAGGGTCAGACCAAGGAGCACATCTTGCTACTCCGAAGTCTCGGAGTCCAGAGACTCATCATTGGTGTGAACAAGCTGGACACCATTGGCTGGAAGCAAGCGCGCTTCGAGGAGATCACTGGGTATATTGGTGGTTTCTTGACTGGCCTGGGGTTCCAGAGTAAGAACGTGGCATTTGTTCCGATTTCTGGCCTCAACGGGGACAATCTCGTTACCCGGTCAGAAAATGAGGCGGCATCTTGGTACAGCGGCCCTACGTTGATCGAAGCACTGGAAAATTCGGAGCCTTCTTCCACCCGTGCGCTGAAGAAACCTTTTCGGATGGCCATTTCAGAAGTCTTCCGGTCGCAACTGGGCACGACAACGATTGCGGGCCGTGTCGACTCGGGTTCCGTCCAAGTTGGCGACGTTGTGCTGGTGCAACCTAGCGGCGAAGAGGCGTACATCAAGTCCATCATGGTGGACTCTGAGGTGAAGGATTGGGCGGTTGCAGGACAAAACGTGAGCGCTGTCCTCAGCAACATTGACCCAGTTCACATTCGGGTCGGCGACATGGTCTGCCTGAAGTCGAGCCCCATCAACTGCAGCGATACCCTGACCCTGAAGGCCATGGCATTTGCGCACCTGATGCCCATGCCGGTGGATCTCCATCGGGGACGACTGCATGCGGCCGGACAGATCCAGGCCATCACGGCGACACTCGACAAGGCTTCTGGGACAGTCGTCAAGAAGAAGCCCAGAATCGTGCAACCAGGTGGCTTGGCACGTGTGGTGGTGAAGTTAGCAAGCAAGGTTCCGCTCGAACAGGGTCAGAGAGTTGTCATTCGAAGCGGCGGTGAGACCATCGCGGCTGGTCTTTTGGAGTAGGCGGTTCAAGGGCTTCTATAATGTGCGGGAAAAGTGTCAGGACAGTGTTTTGAAACTACCTTAGATTATATTGGGTACAGGCGGCATTGTTCGGCTAGTTGGGAGTATGTTTGGCCTGGTGGCAAGTCAGTGTTTCTCGTCGGCGGTAGGCTGGTTGGAATGCATTTCTTAGTGCATCAAAATAGGTAGTTACTTCACGCCTTTGATTCTCTTGGCACTGAAACTGTTGTCCATTGTACTTGTGAGACTCAACGTGCGGCCAATATTAGGAACACTAATTAGGTGTCTGTTGCTACTTATTGAACTACCCTTCATCTACCAAACTTCTTCGCGTAATTATCTAGACCAAAGCGTCATAAAAGAGTCAAGATGCTTACCACTAGTTCAAAGCGAGTGCCCCTCCAGTTCCTTCTCGGTCCAAGCCCACAACTTCTCTGCCAGCCCATCATCCCTTCCATCCTCGCTCGCCAAGCCTCCAACGCCCACCGGCTCATAGTACTCGCCGCTCTTCACATCCTTTGACACGGCGGCCCAGAGCTGGTTCCTGGCGCCCTGCTCGATCGATGCGAGGAACATGCTTCCGGCCTTTACGAGAACCTTGACGACGGTCGGAGTGGTCGTCGCTCCGTCCATCAGCTGCGTCCGCACCACGCCCGGGTGGATGGCAGCCACGGTGAACTGGGGATACACCTTGGCCAGGTGTCGAGCCCACAGCACGTTGGCCAGCTTGCTCTGCTCGTAGCGTCCGTAACCGCCCAGGGTCTCGGCAGTCGTCTTGGGCGTGTCGAATCGGAAGCCGCCCTTGGAGACGAAGGTGTGGCCGTGCGACGACATGGACACGACCCGCACGTCGGCATTGGGGGTTTTGGCCGTCGTCTCAAGCAGCGGGAGGAGCAGCTTGGTCAAGAGGGCGTGGCCCATGTGGTTGGTCCCAAACTGGATCTCGTATCCGTCTTCTGTAAGGCCGGGAGGGACGGCCATGATACCGGCATTGAGCATCAGTATATCCAGGCGCTGGGATTCGACGAGGACCCTCTTCGCAGCCTCCTTCACGGAACTGAAGGAGCCGAGGTCCATCTTGAGAAGCTCGATGGAGGCTCCCGGGACTTGTTGTTTGATGTCTTCTGCGGCTGCGCAGGCCTTGTCGAGGTTGCGCGCGGCGAGCCAGATCTTTTGGGGCTTGTTTCGAGCAAACTCGAGGACGGCTTGCTTTCCGAGGCCGACGTTCCCGCCGGTGACGAGTATGACCTTTCCGGTGAGAGGTGGGATGTCCCTCTTGGGGTTGAAGTCGACGGACTTGGATTTCCATATCATGATGGGCTAGAGAGAAAAGGCTTGGGAGGAGTAATGATGGTAGTGATAGTAGTGGTCAGAACAACCCATTTGATGGAAGAACAGCTAGTTTATGTAGACAACTTGATGGCACAGAGAAGGTGATTTCATGGTTAGCTGAAGCACCAGCAGATGATGGATGACGCAGGACATAAACCGGCGCCGAGGGCGAACTAGCCAATGAGTGGCCGAGATGATGGGCATCCGAGGGGGGCGGCATGACATGGAATTGGTGATGCAAGGGAGGATCCAAGCGGCATGCAAGATGGAAGCAATTGGTGTTCTAGTGTGGTCAAGCTCAAGAAGGGATGAAGAGTGTTGAAGAAACATTGTCTCATGATTCCTCTCGCGACCCGCACTTCTCATGATGGCGCTATTCCCACTTTGGAACTCAATCGGGTCTTGGCTGCAGCAACACTGATCTGAGACTATAACAGTGAGACTCCAACAGTGCGGCACTGTGAACCGTGACGTTGATCTCATGCTCCGCCAGTCTCCTTCTGGCAATCAATTCAATCGTCCTGCATGTTCGTCTTGACTCCTCGAATCCATGCCTCCCAAATCGTCCGCTTCCTCTGACCCCTTCATCGTCAGCACCTCCCTAGACAAGCCCGATGCCGGCACGCGCAAGTTCATCCGCAGCCATGTCATGCGCGGCAAGAACACGCGCAAGGCGAAACAGGACAAGGCCATGATCCATGGCACCCAAGTTCAGCAAAAGAAGCCACCCAAGAACGAAGACGTCTACTGGCTTCTCTTGCCGCCAAAGAAGATTTCCTCAGAGCTTGCTCTTTTCGGCTACGTCGAGGAAATGAAGCCCTACATGCTCGATCTCATCTATAAAGGTATGTGGCCGAGACTCTGGCCGCAATTCATTCCCTCATAATGCCTTGCAGCCTTCACCCTTGTAAAGCCTTCCACGTACACGGTCGAGATTGTCTTGGTCGATGGGCCAAAGAAGGACATGTTCTGCTTCCCTGACCTTCCGCGGCATCCCGCCCTGCTGCACTCGATATTGTTCACCTCGCAGGCGTTCTATGATCGGTCTCGCGGGCTCCCGTACGGAAAGGTTGCCCAGTTGCATTTAGCCAAGACGCTGTACCATCTTCAGAAGAGTCTATGCGACAGCCACGAGGCCACGGTAGACTCAACTTTTGTCGTCGTCCTATCGCTTGCAACGGCGGCTGCAATTCTCGGGGATTTCGACACTGTACAAAAGCATATGGGTGGGCTGTATCAGATGGTCGAACTTCGTGGCGGGCTTCAAGCATTCGGTAAAGGAAGCATGATCGAGCATAAAACAAGGAGGTAAAAGTGCAACCTGCAAACCCCCCAGAAGTGAGTTTTGCGCTGACGAGTTCAACCGAGTAGGCTCGACTTTGGCCTCGCTCTCTCCACGGGAAACAAACCAAAGTACATGGACAAAGACTTCTCCTGGGACCCTCAGGTTGCTCACGGAGTCGACGCGAGCAGGTTACCCGAATTAAGCATGCTCAACCCACAGCCCGACCCGCGACTATTGAACGTCTGGGCCGACCTAAGGGTCTTCACCAAAGCCGCAAACGACGCAACGGCAACGGGCGTGAAGCTGCCGCAAGATTTCTTCATCAAAGTCGGCTCGTCTGTGCCATCTCGACTGCTCGCTTTGCAATTCGCCCCGACATCGCTCCCCGAGCTTTTGCGACTATGCATGTTGGCCTCCATGAAGAGCATCCTCATTCAAATCGATGGCCTCGGGCCTCGACTCAGGCACCTTGCCGATGGTCTCAGGGATGCTTTGGCAGCACAGCAATTCCCACCGGAGCCCGAGTTCGCGAAGTTGATGCTATGGGCTCTGTTTGTCTCTACCGTGGCTATTTTTGAGAGCTGCGATCAGGATTGGCTTCGGTTTGCGGTGGCGCAGATTGTTGCGTCGCTGGGCTGTTCTACCTGGGTAGACACTAGGGCTATTTTGAAGGAGTTTCTGTGGATTGACATGGTTTATGAAAAGCCTGGAAAGAAATTATTCGATCAATTGTTAAGTATTGGAGATGGTCCGTGAGGTGAGAGTTTGGTGGAACGAGGAGGCGATGGAAACAAAGTTGGATGTCTTAGGAGCTGCCAAACATGATGCCCAACATAGCATCGTAACACCTGTAAATCGAATCCATGATGATGATCAGGGTATCCGCAAGTTGACTTGAGGCTCTGGTGGCCGTTGGAGTCTTTGAAAATACTGGGTCCTAGTTTCGATGACAGATCTCGACTCAGGGTGGTATACACCAATGACGATACGATCCAAGGAGATAGTGATGTGTCTGAACCAGAAGATGACATCATTATGGCTTCCAAGTAAGATATGAGGTCCTGACGACGAGTACGAATCTGCCGTAATACGAATGCTCAATGGGATTGGAGGATACAGTCGCCATTTGCCACCAGGAACACAGAAAGGCCACGTTTGAACAATCGCTCAGTCCTTAGAGAGGCAAAATCGACAAGGTGGCACAAGAAAGAGTTTAGCTGGCTGGTTTGACAAAGACATTTCATGGGTGGGATTCAACAGAGCCGATATTAAGGACAGGTAATTGCTCCCGTCCTCGTGTCAGAAGAGGCCGAGAGGATCGGTAGCGTGCTTCCGGGGGGGCCCACTGCCGAGTTGGGAACTCTTCCATGGGAATCGATGGCAGCCCGAGTGGCCACTTTGCCGAACGGGAACTGTGTTTGCCTCCGAGAGATGCCATTTTCCTGGTTTCATAGGAAGAGAACGAAAAATTGGTTTTAGGCAGATGTGCCGTGACTCACGCTCGTTTGTTGCCTCCCAATCGGTAGAATGTCATGGAAGGGGCAACACCCGCTGGTATACGCGGACTATCTAGGTATGCAACTACCGCCTGGGCGGTGACAAATTGTGCATTCGTGCCTGCCTCGGGGAATCCGTGGACACACAAAGGCATGATGAGTCCATGACAAGCGCTTGCGAGCTAAAAACAGAAGCATTGTCCAACTGTCCTTAGCCGCCCAGATTCTGCGACGTACGAATACGCACGCTCAGCAGTGACCTGCAGCTGCAGTGAGGCTGACCAAGAATTGATTTGACCGCTGGAGGCTGAGCCCGTGAGGCTGTGAGGCGCATGTTGGGTCGGGTTGGCGGAGTTGGCGGGTTGGCCACCGAAGGATGTTCGCAACGCCTGAGAGCGGCATCCCGAAAACAGGCTGGCGGAGGAATAACTCTATTTTGGCACTGTGTCTGGCTTTGGGGTTTGGCGTATCGTGGCGCGAGAATTGGCCGACTGGCTCCCTTTGGGCCGGCGACGGCGCGGCAAGAATTCCCAGCGGTAGGGCTGCCACACAGTGCGACTTCCGTCCCGGCCTCCCTGAGCCACCCCTGTCACGTGGGGCCCCGGCAGGGGTTGTGGCGGGTGATGTGAAATCTGGCCTCTTGTGCAATCTGGACACCTCAACTTTTTTGGAGTCGCATTCATAAGCTCTGGCTTCTTTCGCACTCTTCACCAACGCCGCAACTCTTCCCAACCACATCCATAGCCTCCCACTCTAGTAGTGAATACGCCAGCTTGAGGATTGAAGAGCACCTCGCTGCGTCGGAGCAAATTGCACTTTTTCTTTTCTTTTAGAATCCATTCTTCGTTCTTGCTCGATACTTCAGAAAATCAACACCCCGCCACGCAGAAGCTCTTCGCCATGGCTCGATCAAGGAGCTCAATGGCCCTGGGCCTAGGACTCCTTTGTTGGATCGCCCTCCTCTTCTCTCCTCTCGCCTTTGTTCAGACTGCCCAGGCAGACGACACCGAGAGCTATGGAACCGTCATTGGTATTGTACGTCGCAACTTAGCTCCCGTACCGTTGCGAACTCAACCCTAACCATTGGCTCTTAAGGATTTGGGAACTACCTACAGCTGTGTCGGTGTGATGCAGAAGGGCAAGGTCGAAATCATCGTCAACGATCAGGGCAACCGAATTACTCCCTCATACGTCGCCTTCACCGAGGAGGAGCGTCTGGTTGGTGACTCCGCCAAGAACCAGGCCGCTGCCAACCCTCGAAACACCGTCTTTGATGTCAAGTACGTGCAATCCACGGCGCAAAGACTGCACAGCTTTTCCAATGCTGACCCTTCTTCCGCAGGCGCCTGATCGGTCGCAAGTTCTCCGAGTCCGACGTCCAGAAGGACATCAAGCACTTCCCCTACAAGGTCGTCGCCAGAGATGGCAAGC
The DNA here is from genome assembly GCA_911649645.1 of Thelonectria discophora. NCBI lineage: Eukaryota > Fungi > Ascomycota > Sordariomycetes > Hypocreales > Nectriaceae > Thelonectria > Thelonectria discophora. Next base: position 1,456,909 of record CAJVRK010000008.1, on the reverse strand, counting down.
CCGTTGTCCAGGTCGAAGTCGGCGGTGCCGACAAGCAGTTCACTCCCGAGGAGGTTTCTGCCATGATCCTGGGCAAGATGAAGCAGGTTGCCGAGTCTTACCTTGGTAAGAAGGTCACCCACGCCGTCGTCACCGTTCCTGCCTACTTCAACGTAAGTCGCCTCGATATTCGTTGGCCCGCAAGCTTGCTAACCCGCCACAGGACAACCAGCGACAGGCCACCAAGGATGCCGGTGTCATTGCCGGTCTCAACGTCCTCCGAATCGTCAACGAGCCCACCGCCGCCGCCATTGCCTACGGTCTGGACAAGACCGACGGCGAGCGACAGATCATCGTCTACGATCTTGGTGGTGGTACCTTCGATGTCTCCCTCCTCTCTATTGACCAGGGTGTCTTCGAGGTTTTGGCTACCGCTGGTGACACCCACCTGGGTGGTGAGGATTTCGATCAGCGCGTCATCAACTACTTCGCCAAGCTCTACAACAAGAAGAACGGCGTCGACGTTACTAAGGACCTCAAGTCTATGGGTAAGCTCAAGCGCGAGGCCGAAAAGGCCAAGCGTACTCTGTCCTCTCAGATGAGCACCCGCATCGAGATCGAGGCTTTCTTCGAGGGTCAGGATTTCTCAGAGACTCTTACCCGAGCCAAGTTTGAGGAGCTCAACATTGACCTCTTCAAGAAGACCCTCAAGCCTGTTGAGCAGGTTCTCAAGGATGCCAACGTCAAGAAGGTTGAGATCGACGACATTGTTCTCGTCGGTGGTTCTACCCGTATCCCCAAGGTTCAGTCCCTCATTGAGGAGTACTTCAACGGCAAGAAGGCTTCCAAGGGCATTAACCCCGATGAGGCTGTCGCTTTCGGTGCCGCCGTCCAGGCTGGTGTCCTTTCCGGTGAGGAGGGAACTGGTGACGTCGTTCTCTTGGATGTCAACCCCCTGACTCTCGGTATTGAGACCACTGGTGGTGTCATGACCAAGCTCATCCCCCGCAACACCCCCATCCCCACCCGCAAGAGCCAGATCTTCTCCACCGCCGCCGACAACCAGCCAGTGGTCCTCATCCAGGTCTTTGAGGGCGAGCGTTCTCTTACCAAGGACAACAACATCCTGGGCAAGTTTGAGCTCACCGGCATCCCCCCTGCTCCCCGTGGCGTTCCCCAGATCGAGGTCACCTTCGAGCTCGATGCCAATGGAATTCTCAAGGTCTCTGCCCACGACAAGGGCACTGGCAAGCAGGAGTCCATCACCATCACCAACGACAAGGGCCGCCTTACCCAGGACGAGATCGACCGCATGGTCGCCGAGGCCGAGAAGTACGCCGAGGAGGACAAGGCCACCCGTGAGCGCATCGAGGCCCGAAATGGTCTCGAGAACTACGCTTTCAGCCTCAAGAACCAGGTTAACGACGAGGAGGGTCTTGGTGGCAAGATTGACGAGGAGGACAAGGAGACTGTGAGTTTATCCACCAGCACGAGACCATTTGAACAAGACACTAATAAGCATCCCAGATCATCGAGGCCGTCAAGGAGACCACGGAGTGGCTCGAGGAGAACGGCGCCGACGCCACGACCGAGGACTTTGAGGAGCAGAAGGAGAAGCTGTCCAACGTGGCCTACCCCATCACCTCCAAGATCTACCAGGGCTCTGCCGGCGGCGAGCAGGAGGAGGCTGGTGATTTCCACGATGAGCTGTAAACACTTTAAACGCATAGATTCCGGATTGTAAAAGGGAAAAGAAACATAATTGCTCCACGTTTTTAGGTGTTCGGTTGTTGGTGATTCAGACGGCAGCGCCTTGTATTATCTGCTACGATAGGAATGTAAAGTACCTAGTAAAGCGCACGAGTTGACCCATTTAGTGATTGCATTGCAAACGGAGTAGTGTTTTCCCAGACCCCAGCATTGAGTGAGTGCACGCGGAAGTTTTGGTGCTGAAGAAGTCGTGTGACGTCACTTGATGCATGGACTGTGAATACAAGGTGAATTTGACTGGCTGGATCACGGGCACCCAACAGTGAATGAATCGAAGGTTTCTGCAACCAATATGGTTTATTATTCAACCCTATTATCCTCGCAAAGTTGGCACTGACGGGGCAACGCCGCCAACGGCAACCTTCAGCTTCAACGTCGACGGCTTGGCCTATCATGGCGTTGCCTTGCGCCTCGCCATGAATCCTAGTTGCGCAACCCAGCTTGCTTTTGGCTTTTGCACTTTCTGCCTTTCCCGCCCACCTTAAGTCTTTACATTGTAGAAACCGCATATCACTTTCTCTCGATTTTGAAGTCTTCACATCGCAGGACTCGAGACAGCTCACTTACTCTTCTCGTCACTTCGTTACTTTTCTCCATCACATCTTAACCACCATACTTTACTTTTTGCGACATGATGGCTCACCGTCGTCTGTCACCCCGTGCGTCCAGAGCGCAACGCAAGGCGCATGCCGCCCACCGCAGGGCGAAGAAGTTGGCTGTTCGTCGCAAGAACGCAGCCATGAGAGACCAGAAGCAAGGCATGTGAAGCGGCAAGCAGTCAGAGCAAGAAACCAAGCTGACCTAGACTAGTCCTTGATAGACTCACGCCTTTCTCCGAAGCTGACTCGACTGACCAGTCGCGATACTGGCGATCGTCGCAGTCGGTCGCATCTTTAGACATAGATGCCACCAGCGTTCGATGCCCAAGTAGTCCTCCTACTGTCTTTAGTTCTCCGGTCAAAAAGTCAGCCGTCGGCGACGCTGAGGAGAAGGAAGTTCGCACCTGTTCTGATAATGCTCTCGCCTTGTCTGAGCCTGCTGATGCCAACTCCAATGTCAAAGATTCCGTCGAGGTCGAAGAGGCTTCGAAGCCAGGGCTGAGCTGGCCCGAAATGGCGGAGCAGACGGCTCGAGCTGGCGCACAACAGTGGGAGAACTACCGCGCCACACTTGTGGGCATCATTCGCGACATCGACGCAGAGTCCGTTCCCCTCGTCCCGCGCGTCCATGAAACACTAAAGTTCCTCCGCCATCTTGACATCTTTGCCGACCCCCAGGCCTGGGCCACGTACCACGAGCGGCTCATGCTCCTCGCCCACCGCAACGACCTCGACCTCTGCATCGCCGACCGGTTCAGGGAAATCGCCGGAATCTGCTACGTCGCAGAGGAGCCGCTGACCGAGACATACGAGGGCACGCGGCGCCGCATCGACTGGGAGCGCCGCCGCGTTGCGCTGCGAACGTGTCTGCTGGTGGCCGAGATGACGGCTCCCGCGGGCAAGGTTGACGGCGCCGAGGAGGTTGCGCAGATTAGAAAGTACGTTGACGACATTTTGTTGGAGCTCGGGTGGATGCAGATTATGCAGCCGGCTCAGGATGCTCTGTTTGAGGAGATTTTTACTCGCCATTATGAGGAAGACTTTGACGAGGACCTTAAGGCCGAGGAGGACTTATTGGCTTGGGGGGAGGTGTAAGCCATGGAGATGGAGATTATGTTGAACAGGGAGAATGGCACTGAAGGCTGTTTTCTCTTCAAACAGGGTATGAGTATGAGGATATGATCGATTGATGATTGATGAGTATTCGTACAAATGGGTAGGAAATAATTAAAAAGGCATCAGGATGTCATACATTGATAAAATGAAGCTGACTTGGAATGGAACTTGAGTTGCTGACAAACTCTAGCGGCACCCGAACTAAACTTGCCACGTGATAGCGCGTGCCTAATCTGTCTTGGCCAGAACGCGACGCGGAGACGGGTATGACGACACGATATATCACCCATCTTCTTGTCGTGGACTACAAATCTGATTTTCATTCAGCAGGCCTTGGCACTGGGTACCCAATTAAGCTTGTGCGCGATGCCTCCCCGAAAACGCGCTGCCGAAGAGGCCCTCGCCGGTCCCCGCCGAAGTTCACGACGCACATCGACAAAGAGCCAGTACTTTGAAGCCGACTACGACGACTCGGACGAGCCGGGCAAGGATTCCGACACCGCGGAGCCTCAACCGAAGAGGAAGCGTGGTCGGCCCCCGAAGAAGAAGCCAGCCTTGGCAAAGGAGGACTCCGAAGAGTCTTACAACGAGAAGGAGGAACAGGAAGAGCCAGAGGATGAAGACGAGGACTCGGACGACTCGGATGCGCCTCCCAAGGTGACAATCATCCCTCTGCCAAAACTCATCTCGCCGGGTGGTGTACCATATGAAGACGCCAAGGTGCATCCAAACTCGATGGAGTTTTTGAAGCTGCTCAAGGCCCACAATGAGCGGCCGTGGCTGAAGTGTGAGCAACGATGGCCGTGGCCACTCTTGTATCTGAAGCTGACAATCATTTAGCCCACGATCTAGAGTACCGAACCGCCCTGAAAGACTGGGAGTCTTTTGTCCTCAGCACCACCGAGACCGTCTCTGGCATCGACGAGACCATTCCCGAGCTTCCCGTCAAGGACGTCAGCTTCCGAATCTACAGAGACACACGATTCACAAAGGACCCGACGCCGTACAAGGTGCGGACCGCGAAACCGCCGATCCAAAGTGACACAGCTGACTTATCCATAGCCTCTCTTCTCCGCTGCCTGGTCTCGCACAGGTCGGAAAGGCCCTTACGCCTGCTACTACGTGCACTGCGAGCCCAGCAAGTGCTTCATCGGCGGAGGCATCTGGCATCCCGAGTGGGCTAAGCTGCTGTTGCTTCGAAGCAGCATCCATCGACGGCCCAGGGCTTGGCGACGGATGCTGAACGACGAGGAATTCAAGCGCGCTTTCTTCCCCTCGCTCAAGCCTAACGCCAAAGACGTTGCCGTCAAGAAGGCCTTTGCGGCGCATAACAAAGAGGGCGCGCTGACCAAGGCGCCAGGGGTTCGTGCAAACCGTTGTGTGATGCTGTGAGCAGAGGCTGACGGGACTGCCTTGTAGGGTTTTAGACAATCCCATCCGGACATTGAGCTTCTCAGGTTGAAGAATTTTACCGTCCATAGAAAGGTGCCAGACAGCGTATTTACGGACGACGATGCGCAGAGCCAGCTCGACGCGCTTCTTCGACCAATGTTGCGGTTTGTGAGTGTTCTGTCTGAGGGCGGTCATAGGCGTCTTGAGCTAACAAACGATTAGGTGTCGTTTCTGAACGCTATCGTTATGCCGGATCCGCTTCATGACGACCAGGATGATGATGATGATGATGATGACGAAGAGGGTGAAGAAGGAGAAGAGGAGGAGGAGGATGAAGAAGCTGACGAAGATGAGTCGTAGGACTCGATGCCAGAGCCTTACCTCATGGGGTTCAGCTCGAGTGGTTTGTTCTTAATTATATACTCACAGTGTCTTGATTTAACAGGTTCTTGAAAAGACAATATGAAGATGTTCAACACAGCAGTCTCTTGCACATCGCATATTCAATTCATCGTCCCAACATGACGCCGTTTGCCCATCACAACCTCCCCATCTAACACAGGTTGAACATGGCAACGCTGGGATCGTGATCACTAACCTGGCCATAATAGTCCTGCCACGTATTCACATGCAAGTGCTCGTACTTGACCCCCGTCCGCAAGTTCTTGCTGATAAACATGTGGTCCAGCGCCTCGCAGTTCATGTCGTACAAGTACGTGTACCTCTCGACCTCGGGCGTCTTGGCCGCGTCGTCCACGTCCATTAGCCCGGACACATCTAGAAACGTCTGGATCGGCTGCACCTGCACGAACTCGTTAAAGTCGCCCGCCACAACAACCCGCGCGTCCGCGTCCGCCGCCCGTATCTCCGCCACAAAGGCCGCCGTCAGCCGCGCCTGCTCGGTCCGCTTGCCCACGTCGCTGTTCACCGGCGGGCGCGCGTCGCCGTGCAGAGACGACGAGCCGCCCTTGCTGCCAAAGTGCACGTTGACGGTGAAGAAGGCGTGCGACGCGCCCGCGGCCTTCCACTTGGCCACCAGGGGTTTGCGGCTGGCGCTCCAGGCCGCGTTGGAAGGGTCGATGAGACCAGGGTTGTACTTGAGGGCGCCGCCGGGGAGCACCGCGTTGGCTTGCGTGGCGTTGCCCGGGTTGGCGTCGACGAGGGAGACCCGGTCCGGGCGGTACAGGTAGGCCACGCGGATGTTGCCGCCCGTCTGCCCGCCGTCTTGGTTGTTGACCGGGTCGATGTCGACCCAGTGGTACGCTACGCCGCTGGCTTCCTCGATCCCGTCGACGAGGGCCGCGAGAGTCTCGTTGGCGGACACGACGCCGTTGTTGGTCGACCCAGAATTGTCCTGCACCTCCTGCAGGAAGATGAGGTCCGGGGTCAGCAGCTTGTCGACGATCTGGGCGACGACGAGCGGCAGGTGCGAAGACGTCGGGGTGAGGTTCTCGGCGTTGTAGTCGGCCACGGAGACGCCCTTGCAGGAGCCGCGGCTGGAGAAGCCGACGGCTGGGTACTCGGAGGAGGCGGCCGAGGCGACGGACACGGCCGTTAGCGGTTGGATGCTGTAGAAGCCGTAGGCTTGGTAGACGACGCCGGTGATGTTGCCGAGGAAGTCGCCGAGCTTGACGTCGGTGGGGTTGTCGGAGCCGTCGACGGGGTTGATGATCCGGATGGCTTCGGGGTTTGCGTCTGGGAGCTGTTAGTAATAGAGTTGGTCAAGGGGAAATGACGGACGTACCGCGATCAAGCATGGTCAGACCGCCGTGGCCGTTCAGCCCAGAAACCTTCCAATCGCCCCGGATCCAAACATCCCCGTACTCGTTGGAGCGACTAACTGCATAGACATCCCTAATCGTCACAAGCTCACCTACAAGGCTCTCCCAAAAGTCCAATCCGTACGCCCCCGGCTGCAGCTTGGGATTCGCCACCGACACGAGCGATACATTGTTCGGCACGCCAAAGACATCCCCGCCGTCCAGCTTGGACAGGTGCTTGCGCGGCGGCGCGGCCGTGTCGACGCCCATGACGAGCGGCTCAACAACATTCCCCGACGACTCGACCACCACGTTGGCCGGCGACGCCAGCTCCGTGAGGGGCAGATAGGCCGTTGCGGAGCGGTACTCCTTGACGGTGCCGTCGAGCGTCACCACGTCGCCGACGGAGACCTTTGCCGCCGCCTTGCTGCCGTAGACGTACAGGCCGTCCGAGACTGAGGAGGACTTGTCGGGTTTCTGCGAGCGCAGCCAGAAGCCCGCCGTGCTCTTGACCGTGACCAGGCCGGTGACGTTGGTCACGGCTTGGTTGGCGTAGGGCGAGAGGAAGCGCTTGCCGTTAATCTCGGCGATGGACTGTGCCGAGACGCTGGCGGATGCCGCGAGAGCGACGAGGGAGGCGACGAGGGATGGGGGTCGCATTGTGAGGGTAGCAGTGCTGTGATGGCTTCACTTTGTCGAGGCACCGGGATATATATATATATATGTATATGTATGTGTATATATTGTATATAGACTATCCTCGACATCTCGCTCACGCCCAGAAGCCAATTCCCATCACAGCGTCAATCCCCGAAGCCAAGCTTGCCCTCTCACCTCTTCTCGACACCGAATTTCCCCTCTCCCCCGGTCGCATTGAGCATCATTGCCGCCCCCGGTCCATCCTATCGATCCGCGCACGTTTATCGTTGCGCCGGCGGCGATTTGACCAGGGCGCTTCCCCAATATCGCAGGTGCGGGCTTGGGAAACGGAGGATCTTTTGCATTTTGGATTATGCTTGTTTTTCTTATTTTGCCGCGTGCTTCCGAGGCTGGTCTTGGCCCGCAAGGTAGGTAGGTTGATTATTTCCGCTTTGAGATACCGAGAGGAAGTCGCTGGTGCGTGTTTGTCTCGTGCACTTGGCTTGACTTACTATTCGTCCAGCATGTTGTGTGCATGTAATGAAGCAGGTGGGTGTATAAGGCATTCCATGTATGTAAGTATGGCAGTTTTATTGATGAACATTCGTAGCCCCCGATTCTACATTTTACCACTCTTATTATGCTACTACAAGACAACCGGACCATTTCGTTATCGTCACCGTCACATGCCAGCTTCCTGTTTGAGAACCATCGACCGAGCAGAAATCCCATTGGGTTTATCTCGTCCCGCGCCTTGGACATCGACCCAGTCAGACCCGTTGCCAAGCTCAACCGTCCTCCTCTTCTCCCGGCGCTCAATGCCATTCGCAAAGCACACCAGGTCATGCCGCCACATTCCACAACAACCACCCGCCACGGGGCAAGGATAAGGCCCCTCGACAAGCTTGCCACCCACTTGCTATAGATGTCATGTCCTATCGATATGCTATGACTATGACAAAACGTGATAAATAGTTGAACTTTTGCAGTCTTAGAAACCTTCCGTCTTGACGGAAACGTTTCCTGGCCTACCTCGCCTAACGACACGAACAGCAATATGTCCGAAAGTGAGTACATAGTACATTAGAAATCTAGTTTCTACTGAACATGTGTTAGAAGAATAAACGTTGGGGATAATGAGTCATCTCACATCTTGAAGAAATATACCTACTGTAGATATCTATTTTTACCCAAGGCCAATTCCTATCCGTGGTATTCTTTCCTCGGGAGGCTTCAGTGAGGCGAGGTTCTGTAACATTGTCATTCATAATAGCCCCTTGGAGTATATCACGCTTCAATCAACTTATAAGAGCTTAAAGCCCAACCGGGCCAAGTAGAAGGATAACTTGACCTCGACGGACAAATGTGGTCTCCATCTTGACATAAAGACAGCCGACGTCTAAATGCCCTCTATCATGAGATGGCTAAACATTTCTCTCCCTTTACATACACAAGTTTAGATCCCAACTCCTCCCTGTCAACCCAGAAATCCCAGCTGCCCATGTCTCACTCATACATCTAGCGAGCCTGGCTGGGTGACACTATTGCCACATCATCTGGCCGCATGGTGAATAGATCCCAAGGGCACCGCAATGTGATTGGCTTATTCCTACATACGCTCGGAAAACAGATGTGTATGAGCACGCTCTCGAAGAGAAATCCAAAACGCTTCTGACCCATTCTTCGAGAAGTGATACGAGGCAACTTGCGGCCACACGCTGGGTGTTCCAACCCGAAGCCCATCCATCGTCAGTGGACTCTCACTCATGTGGCTGTTCCAAGACTTTTGCCTCCGCGAGATGCTGCTGGAGATGTTCTGTTGGCCTATTATCCGTTCGACCAACTCAGAGTGCCCAATCGGCTCGGCTCGATGGCGTGTAGCGCTCCTGTGGTTGGGGATAGCTTGCAGCTATTGCGAAATGACTTTTGGCTTGGTAGAAAAACTCTTCAACCCTTGCTGGGGCCGGCGATGGCTTGGTTTGAGCTACCACTGCCCTCGCGCTTGTAGAGATTATGCTCGTTGATGTAGCTGATGACGTCGTCCGGGATCCTGCGATACCGAGTTAGCCACGTTGACGTGATAGTTTCGGGTCGTACGAACAAATACTCCACGCTGAGTCCTCGCTTCAGCAACAATCGGATCTTCGTACTGCTGATTTCATTGTTGACAAGCTACGAAACGAGTCAGCAGTGCACCCAAGTTCGCACAAACCCTCGTACCTGACGAATGATGTGGATGTTGTGTTGCCACTGCTTCAGGTTTCCGAGTGTCGAGTCGATTTCGGTTCCAGCGCGCTCCACGGCGAAGACGCCATAGTTTCCGAGAATATGGTCGAGATCGGTCGCAGCCCAGACACCCGGGGTGGACATGGTCTGGATAAGGTCGAGACCCGCCAGGAGAACAATGCGAATGCGTTTGCGGGTGCCATCGCTACACTCAACACCGCCCATGACTTCGTTGAGCTCGTAGTCGAAGTGATCGAGCACACGAGCGGTGGGAACGTATTCGGCGCTCGAGGCCTCCCAGGGATCCACCATCATCCATTTAGAGGCGTGCTCGGCAGCAAGCTCGCACATGCGAACCCGGTGGCAGGCTGGTGCCAGACCTTTCTTAGGGTAACTATCGCTAACTGGACTGAGATCTGAGAAGAGTTAGTTGCTGCTAGGACTTCCCATCCGAGTGGACGGGCGCTTTGTCCATTTCACTTACAACCACCAATCACCTCGAAATCTACCAAAATGTTAGTCCAGATTGAACGGTTTAGGCTGGCCAGGGAGCGGACTCAAATCTCACCCTCATTCCATGCGTGGTCTTTGGCCATCGGAAACATTCGCAAATCTGCAAGATTGTCAGCGGTGCACGTGTCCGAAAGGAAGCGTCTGCCACGTACGGGCAAGAGTTATGGGGGAAACTGCGCGCGAGAATTGTCAGCCATGATGCAGCATCGGAAATCATCGGGTTTGTCATACATGAACCACATCCAACCAAAACCAAAGGCGTGCGGGCAGCGTCGCAGGTGCGCTTCAGGCGCTGCACCGGGAACGAATAGTCATCGTTCGTGTGGTTCTTGACGTACTGGTAGTTGCAAGTCATTTTGATTTTGGAGTTGCGCTTGTGATCGTGGTTGGGGTTGTCGAAGTGAAGGGAGTTGTGCGAGCTGCCCCGCAGTCGTGCGAGTGAGCGAAGTCCAGCGAATTTATAGCTCTGGTGGCCTAATGGGCGGGGATTATCTTTGTTGCAATGCTCCGAGCTCGGGGATTCGGCGGTGATGACGAGTGGTGAGAGCGGAACTGTTGCACGGAAATCGCTAACGCTGGAGTTGTCTTGTATTCGTCTGGCGAAGGAAATGCAGAACGTCTGGATGACTCGGGGTGTTCGGGAGCGGCGTAGGGAATAGCGACGCGGGAGGAGGGGTAGATGGCGAGAACACGGGGACACAATACGAATAGACGCTGCCGTTGTATCAGATGTGGCGAGTAATGATAGTTCGTGCTGCAAGCTTGCGTCGGGCGTTGACAATGTAAAGTAAGAAACTTGAAGAGGTCGTCAAAAGTGATATTGGAAAGGGAAGATAAAAAGGTTGAATTCAAGTTCCAAGAAGTCCAGTAATAGTAGGGGCTCGGTGCAAGTTGATCCTGTTTGACTTTTAGGTGGTTCCTTCCTCGTGCTAGTTGAGGGACTGGAGATAAAAGTGGAGCCTGGCTTCTTTTTCTTTCTCAGCAGCCTGGAGTTCAGAAGTGAGAGGAAGGCGCAAGTGAAGGTCGCGAATGTCACCTTACTAAAATTGCCGTCGCATTCTTTCCCCTCCAAGTCCTCCACACTTCCACCAACCATGGCCCCCACCATCATCACCACCAGCGCAAGATCGAGGCCTCGAACCATGCCTCTTGTTCTGTTAGCTCGTTCCGGCTGACATTGCTTATTACCCCAGGCACGCTTGTTCCAGACCACAACCAAACAGCTCGCGAATAGATACAACGTCCTCGATTCAACGAAGCCGCCGGAAGCACACATTCACCCATGTGAGCGAGCTGTGGGGAAGCGTCGTCCCCAATCCCCTCCAACCAACCCACGCCTTTCTGCTGCACTATCCAGGTTCTCCTACCTTCAAACAACATTGTTGTTCAGCGCACTGTCATCTCTGAGACAGTTTAGCATGTGGCATCCTTGTAGGTGTCGCTCCGCTCGCTCCAAGGGAACTCGTGACTAGCTCCATGACTGAAAGGTGCGTGATTGATTAGTGATGATCTTTAGCGGCGGGGAATGACGAAGTCAACCAGAACCCCTCCACCAGGAACCGGGTCGAGGGAAGTCTCACAACTCGAAAGTGACCAGCTGCTCTCGTTGCTAGCACAAAAGGTCCTGGTTGACCTGGCCAACTAAAAGGCATCGATCTGATCTAGTACGGGGTCACGGAGTCTGGGGATCTTTTCCTGTCCCTGGCATGGCAAGTCCTGCTTCGACATTGAAAGAGCCACGCTGCCTCTTGATTCTTCATCATGGTCACCTGTCTGCGTGGTTCTGCGGATGCGACCGCGCCGTCCACATCAGCTACGCCCGCCTCCACTCCCCTGTCTCTGTACTTCAACCAACCGTCGTCTTGGTTGCTCCGATCGAGGCCTCCAAATCTCTTGGCCACGACCTCCACCTCTTGGAGCCTCAACCAATTGCTGGAAAGTCGTCGTAACTCCGACTTACGATACACGACAGCATGATCGGCCCTCAATCGAAACAAGGGAAACAACACAAGGGAAACAGAGGCTGGAGCTCACAGCCACCACATGAAGCCTTGGCACTCCACCATTCGCACTCCATCTTCGTGAGAAATTCAGCATGACGAGCGCCACCAGGTCCATACAGCCAACTCTTCCCCGGCCTTTTCTTGTCATCAGTCCGCATTAGTTTCTGTCCGCTACGGATTGAGCCCAAGGCAAGCGGGCCACTTTACCGAACCCCAAAGTGCTCCTAGGGTCTTCTATCGCTTGCCCCCGACGGAGGACTCCGTACTATCGAGGCATTAACCAAGAGCGACCGTAACGGCACCGCGATTGCGTTTTTGGCCCCACGAAACGGTTTGCCTGAGTATCTACGGACTAGCATTTGACAGAATTCTCTTACGAATCAGCTCCCACGCCATCTTTTGGACTCGGAGAAGTTTTCCGGCTTGGGTCGCTCTGGAACTCCCACCTAGAGCATCCATTGCGGAAAGCCACATACGAAGATTGGGAAAATGTCTCATGGAACAGGAGAAATCAATGCACGATTTTCTCAATCCGGGATGCTCAAGGGTACGTACTGCGTGATATCTGCAACTTCTTCCTGCTGAGTCGCTCTTCTATCCAATCTCAGTCGGCGTCGTTCTCGTCTTGGAAATTCTTCACGACCAGTCCCAGATTTTCTACTCCACACAACCAACGGTTTACTGGTAACGCGTGACGAGGAATGCACCATTAAACGACAGCGTTGTGACTCTTTTCGGGATTTCGCCATGCATCGTGTCATCTATTGCCTCTTTGCGAATCAGCAAGGATCTGAAGCTAGTCAGTGAAACAAACCGTCGTCAGTCTCGTTGAGACATGTCTCTCGACTATCCAGACGGAAACCGTCTTCGGACCAAGTTTCCGGGTTCCCGCGCCTAATTCGACTTGCTTCAGCGTCGCGGCTAAATAAATTCTCTCAAAACGAATCAATTGTCCACAGGTTCGGTGCTCTATCGTGGAGCTCCTCCTGTGCGGATATGGAGAGGGTAAGTGCAACAACCCACCAAGATCGAGGAGGCCCTATAATTTTACAATAGGCCTTTTTCGCTTTTTCTGCGATCGGCTCGCCTACTCAAGATAGTATTGAGTGCAGATAGCTCAAGGGCAGATAGTCTTCTTGTCGACTTTGCGCTCATGCGGAGCAGATCGAGCATGCCAAGCAGTTGCTTGTGTGCGCGGCGGATGGAGACTTCCCATTGTTTCTCATCGAAAACTCTTTGAGCGGTGTCCCCTAGTTTACCAGTCTGGTCCTTCACCTTTCCCATCTTGGGCTCAATTCGCCTTCACCGACGGGGTCGTCTCGTTCTCCACCAAATCGTGGTTCGCATCCTGGAGGCGCAATTCTATCCGCCGACAACGGACCCAAAAGGGGCTTCTTCACATCCTTACCTGATGGGCCTCTTTGGCGTATCCGATCGCGGGTGCAAGCGATGTCACGGGAGATGCAAAGGCCTTCATTCACTAGTTGTCAAGTGGCAAATATTTTCGCACGTGTTTTTGGTGCCCGTGTGGGCGACAAGTAACTCCACTGGGACTTGTTCTTTCCGATGATGGGTTGTGCAACAAAGAGACAGTTCTTCGGGATTCTCCTTTTCCCATAGTTTTGCTGCTGAAGTTGCTGAATCTCTACTTTGGGGTCCTTGGGAATTGCTTGGAGCATGGCTGTTGTCGTCTCTGGCACTTAATGAGCATAGAAAAGAACATTCTCGGCGAGCGAGGTAGGCTTGGTATTAGGCAGCCCAGTCGCTTCAAGGTCAGAGGGGTTCAAGAGTGACAGGGCAGGATGGCAGACATAGGTAGTAGTTGGGTGATACAGCATTATTGATGTGTTCTTGCTGCGACTAACCAGATAGTGGTTGAAATACCGAGACAAGTCACATTCGAGGTGTGCCCTGCAGTACAACGTCTCGGGGCGAGCCCGTCGAGACTATCCAATCGACTTCCTCAGTTCACCTAGTTGTTTTAAACCAATGTGACAACGGGATCTTGACCGGATGACAGGGCTATTTCAGCCATTGTATCTAGATCAAAGGTGACAGTATCTTCAATGTAGATACTTGAAGCACGGGAAGTTCTTGGACGAGTCCACTCAGCTCACATAGGTACCCTGGTGTGGAACGAGGTAATTTCTCTGATATGAGAAACACTCGACTTCATCCCAGAGAGGTGGGATGCAGTTGATCGGAGTGCAAGTGCCAGCCTTATTCCCCCATCCATCTTTTCTCATGCCTAATAGAAAATGATGTGGAAAGGATGCAGTTGTATCCTCGCCTCAACCTCCAGCCTCAATTCTCCGACGCGGTACTACCTTGTATCCCTCAACCGAACCATCCGATGAATAGGACACGTATTCGACATTCCTTCCCCGCACTTTCAGCTCATCTTTTGCTTGGGTCCCTGTACGAATAGCTCAATGGCCTTTCGTTGGCTGTGATGACAGGAGAGGCCCGATTCCCTTGAGCCGCAGCTACGCTAAGGGGCGACATCCCTCCATCCGAACGAAGGCTGGAGAATGGACGCGAACAAAGGCTTCTTGTCAGACATTTGCGGATGGGAATGTTACGAATACGGTACCTGCATTGAGTTTGCTCGATGGTTGCAACAAACGTCAGTCCTTCTCTCGTGTCACGACTGGGGATGGCCGAGTCCTCGGGACAAGCAAAATCACGGGGTGAGCAACCCAAGAGTAGAGCACAAACTTGACGATCCAAGGAACTTGAAGAGATGGTAACAAACACCACTGACTTTTCTTACACCTCTCTATCCGTAACTCAATTCTTTCCCTCCCCTCTCCCACCTAATACCCAAAATCCTCCCACACAACCTCCTCCCCAGCCAGCCACTCCCCCAACTTGGCCAGCAACGCCGGCCCCGTACACAAGAAGAACTTGCTCCCCTTCCCCTTCAACCCCTCCACATCCCCGGGACCCATCCTCCGCATCTCCAACTTGGCCGCCCCCAGCCCCTCCACGGCTCCGCGTTCTTCTTGTTCCTGTTCCTCCCCAGTAACAAACAAGGTCGTCACCCCCGCCAACCCTCTCACCCTCTCAAACGCATCCCTCGCGAGCCCCAAGTCCTCCCTCCTCAAACTCCAGAGCACCCTCAGCGGCGCCTCCTTAGCCAACAAACCAGGCGCTTGCGCCAACAACGGCGTGATCCCCACGCCAGCCGCCACGAAGACGGGACGCGGGTCTGAGGCCATGCGGAAGCCGTCCTCGCCGCCGAATCCCAGCACGGGAATCTCCAGGGCCACACGCGTATTGTAGCGGGAAAGAAACTTGGTCGTCGGCCCGTGGGTCCTCACCGTCAGCTGCACCTCGCCCGTGCGCGTCGGCGGGCTCGACACGGTAAAGGTGCGAATCAGGTCATCATTTAGGCTCTGCGGGTCGTCGTCCCGCATGTGCGAGTATCCCGCGCCCAGCTCCGGTTGGAAGTCGAGCGTGACGTACTGTCCGGCGCGCCAGTCGGGCAGCACCGCAGCAGCTCCCTGGGCAGATAACTGAAACGTGTACCGGTGAATCGTCGGGGTCAAGCGCTCGCGCCTCACGAGGCTCGCAGAGAGTTCCGGCCCCGACGGCCCCGCGGCGGTGACCAGGTGCGCGTCGTGTTCCCGCACGAGGTGCCGAACGGGTGGGTTATACGGCGAGGGCTCACCCGCGGCGCCGCGGAACGGCAGGCCCGACTTGACGAAGCGGGCTTCTGTGACGGAGACCTTGACGGCGAGCTGGCTGCGGGCCAGGAGGGAGGAGGCTTCCTCCCCGACCAGGACCGAGGCCGAGCCCGTGAGGTAGAGCACGTCGGCCGTGTCGAAGTCGGGGATGGCCATGCCGATCTTGGGGTTGACCTTGAGGTTGCCCAGGGTTTGATATAGACGGTTGCCAGAAACTAGGGGGTATCCAAGTTAGCATCATGAATATCTCTCAGAGGAAACAAAGGCCTTCGTAGACTCACATTCTGGGTACACCAGCTCCAGACTCGTGCCCGTATTCTCAACCACACGCACAAACCCACGGCTCCCTCCACGATGATTCGTGTCCATGACCTCGCCATTCGTGCTCGACAAGAAAAACATGTCCGCCCTAGCAATCAAGTCCACCGCCTCCCTCGGCAATAACAACACATCCGAGACCAGCTCAGGCTTCATGTCGTGCCGCACCACGTCCTTCTTATTGAGATACTTGGGACAATTCCCCAGACTCTCCGTCACGGCCATGGCCATCTGCACCTCCCTCCCTTCATCCACAGCCGCGCCCGCAACCATCTTCCCCACGAGCTTCACACGATCCCTCGTCTGCAAATCAATCGCCAACCCAGCCATGGCCTTCCCCTCACCACCCCCCGGCCTAACCACCACCTGCTCATCCCCCGGATTCGCGCCCTCCCACAGCGCCCGAAAAACAGGATCGTGCCGCGTGTCGACAGCGCTATTCAACGCGAGCACGTTCTCCGCCACCGGCCGAGCGAAGCCGCGCTCGCCGCCCCAGACGGTCGTCCACACTCGGCCGGAGCCGTCCATAGTGCCCAGCGCCACTAGGGACGAATGCATCACCCGCATGCCGTACCGCGTCGGCAGTCCGGGAGCTGTGGGATTCTCCTGCCGGGGCACCTTGAGCAGCTTGTGCATTGCGCGCTCGCCCTCGTGGAATTCTGATATGAGAGCCGGCATTATCGAGTGTTGGATTGTCGTTGGTAGGATATGTGTTGCAAGTGATTGACAAAGATCATTAATGGAACAAATCCCTGGGACCTTTATAAATAGTCCATGGTAAACGGGGCGAATTGATTCCTCGCCGCATTAGCAATCATCATAACATGGTTGACATGGCCGTGACAAATCAACACATACCAATCGAAGGGCGTCGTCGACATTAGCTTCAGTTGCCCGTGACATCAGCACCAATTCCGTGCCAAAGGTGCCATCGCCAAGCCGTCATTACACCATCACGTCTCGAGCTTAGTAAACAATAAGAACATGCTCCAATCTTATCAATTCTTCCCTCTAGAATCCGAAAAGGTATCACACATTAATCGCGAGGCAACGCCTCTTCCTACATCGTTAACCGTCGTAAATTCTAATCCTGCAAAGCGATCCAACTGGCCATCACCTATCGTAATTCCAGTATTCGCGTCCTCGCTGAGACTCCGTGTCATATCCTTGGGGACTGTATCCACGAGCGCCGTTGGGACCCGGCGCCGGGGACGGGGACGGCCCGACACGGGGCGCAGGGGACCCCCTCGCGTTGATGTCGGCCAGAGTTGGCATTGGGGGCAGGACTGAGGATGTGACAGACGACGTCATTGACGATCTCTCACCATACTCTCCAACCGGCGAGAGCGAAGGCAAGGGAGCCGTCATGTTCCTCTGAGGGTATTGAGGTCCGCGTGGAGGAATAGGGCCCGTAGCACTCCGGACAGGCGGGTTCAGGGGTCTTGGTGGCTCGGCCCAGTAGGGGTTCTCAACCGGCGTCTGTGTCATTCGATCGTCTGGGTTATATGCTTCATACTCTCTGGGTCGGGGAGCGGGTGTTGCTGATGAGTAAAGCGACTCATTGGACTGAGTAAAGCTATTCATTGGTCGAGCACTAGGCGCACGCGGAAGCGTGGGAGCTGGTGATGCGCGGAACGACTCATTGGGGGGAGGGAAGTTGTCCATGGGTCGAGCGCTCGGCGCACGAGGGAGAGTAGGAGCTGGCGACGAGCGCCAAGCTTCGTTGGGTGGAGCGAAGTTGTCCATGGGTCGAGTACTTGGAGCGCGAGGAAGTGTGGGAGCTGGCGATGCATGGAACGACTCGTTGGAGCGAGAGAAGCTGTCCATAGGTCGAGCACTGAGGGCACGCGGCGGTGGAGGATACGCCATATTCTCGTGCATGGGACCTGGGGTTTCAGTAAAGCGACCCCTGCTTGAGGTGGACAGCATCGGTCGGAGGGATTGCTGAGGGCCATATTGTCCGGGGGTGCTGTTCATGGTGGTTCGCGACTGGTTATACGCATCGTAGTCCACGTTAGGCACCTGAGGTTGAGGCGACTCCGATCTTCCATACCCCATGTCGGATGCGCCAGGCACAAGGGGCGCTCGGGATGAGTAGCTCGTATTGGACATGCCTGTGCCAGCTCGTGAGGGCGCCGGTCGTCGTTTCTCCATGTTGTTCATCTCCACACCACCTGGGGTATTCGGACGAGAAGTGTAGGGAGGGAGGGTGGTCATGGTCTCACTGCGTACTGGTGTCGGCATGGTTGGGAGCTTCTCGTCACCAGCAGGGCTGATATTGGGCAATGTGGGTAGAGTCGCCACGCGGTTCATGAGCGGCTTTTCGCCCTTCTTCCTAGCCTCCTTAGACTCGGCTCGGAGACGGCTAGCTTCCTGTTTAGCAAGGGCCTTATTGACCGTCTTGGTCACAATCTTCATAAGAGCCTTGGTGACCTTGCGCTCACAGTAACCAGAGAGTCCATCGTCAGAACTAGGAATCCAATGCCAGAGAAAGAAGACCCAGAAGAGGAGGCCAAGGATAAGGAAGAGAGCAGAAAAGACCCAAATAACGAGGGTGAAGCACATGCCAGAAAGGGTGAGGGCTTCGCGGTAGTTCTCCTCAGCAAGGGCCTTGATCTTCTCAAAGAAGCCGGTAATGGAGCCTTCGACGGACTGGGAGCTAATGGCCAGTTTCGATTCGTAGACAGCCTTGATGGTAAAGGCGTTGACAACTTGACGAGGCCCAGAGCAAATGATGACACGGATCCATGCTATCATCAGGTCAGCAGAGCATTTCTCGCGGAGAATAATGAGTACCAACATTGAAAGCTGAAGTAGGTGAACAAGGCGACGTACTCGGCGCCCTTCTTGCTCTTGGTGAGCTCAGCAAACACAAGGAACCTCCTGAAGCCCTGTCCCTTGCCCGGGCGGATCGACTCCCATCGAACAGCCAAACCGTCGAGGTAACTACCGGCAATGTTTCCTCGTCGGATAACCTTGGTAGCACGCCAGGCCTCGTATCCTAGGTTGACGAAGGAGAGGATAATACAGATGGAGAAGATCCATTTGCTGATGTCGATGTCGATGGCCGGGTCAATGCCAGAGGACCAGCGGTTGAAAGCGAGCAAGTTGATGGCGGTAAAGCTATCGACGGCATAAACGGCAATGGAGATGATGAGCATGAGCCAGAGATAGATGTAGGCGAAGATGGTGCCGCAACCCTTGGCTTTGAAGTCGTTGAGGTTGATGTACTCCCATCTCTGATCCGCCGCGTTCTCCGTCTGCTTTCGTCGGTGGCTTATACAACCCATTTTGACTGAATGATATGAGAATCGAGAAACGAAGGAGGGTCCTGCCGAAATAAGGAAATCCAAGTGAAAGAATGAATGGGGTATCTAAGACGAAGTGAACGAGCAGTTGGGCGGCCTGCCGTTTGAGACAGATCGATCTTCGCCTGCGAAGTAGTCGACTGTGCTGCTGTCCAGAGCAGTCTTGTTCGAGATCGATGCGGCAGTTGCGAAGGAATAGAAAAGAGAAGAAAGTGAATGTCTGAGACGAGGGACCGAGAGAAAGGGTGTGGCGGATACGCGGGTGTTTGACTAGTGGAGTTGGGGGCCTCGTTGGTCGGTGCGGTTGAGTGGACCGTCAGGATCGCAGAGGCGAGCGCATATCGATGTCGGCGATGAAAAGCTGTAAGTGTTGGTATCGTAGTTTACAGAGAGTGTTGAGGGCTTTCGCGGCCCAGGCTGAGCGCAGTCTGGCGCGAGGTGCTGGTATCGTGTGCGTATCGGCGAGGTTAGATCTGGTGACAGCGTTGAAAGAGATGAAGCGAGAGTGTTCCTGAAAGGTATCGTGCGCCAGAGAAACGGAGAAGGCAGGATATCCAAACAGACGAGGACAAGGAATAAACCGCCAAGACGCGAAGCACCTATAAAGGCACTATGGAATTGTCGGCGGGTGGCAGGGACCTATTGGAATGGACAAGACGAGAGGCCTATTGTGGCGGCCATGACAATGGATGGAATGGAGAGAAAGAGAGAGAGAGGAGGAGGAGGAGGTCGGGGTGGGAATGAATGAAGGGGCAAATGGGGAAAGAGCAGCAGGAGGGTTCTTTCCATTTCCCGAGCACGTTTTCGTTGACTTCCAATTTGACCTGATTGCAGCGATCACAGCGATAGCAAAGTACTTCGTACCTTCCAGGCAACTTTGTGCACAATCAATTAAACCAGAGCCATATCCGACCTGCTCACTCCGGAATGGCCCTGTCGTTGCAATCCACCAGTGGCCGCATGCGCAGGGGGGGTCGTAACATTCCTTCCAGAGGGCGTGGCACCATCAAAGACGCCCACGCAGGTACCAACCGCCCGAGACCTGTTTGCGGGCTAGCGGTGAACAGGGCTGCTCTTTAGTGCCGCCGCATAGCCGTCGCCCATTGGGCGAGGCTATTCAGAGATGACAAAGGGGCCTGTGGACGAACGATAGATTCGAAGCACCATTCACAGCCGTTCAAAGACGTTCACAGACGCTGCTTCGATCTTCGTTAGCGCGACAAAGACAGCGTCTGAATGGTTGCGTCGTCAATTGTCGCTGCTGCTCGCAGACGTGACAGGTTCACAGCACGAGACGACATGGGCTCGGTTCCTTCACCCTATCCGTAAATAACAACGGCCCCCTGCCGATCACGGCACCGCCCAATCCAATGCATCTCATCCAATCCCCCCCCCCGATGCGTCCGGGGGTGGCGAGAGAGCTGCTTAACCGCCCGCCATTGACTTGCTCTCGATTGTCGATATTGATTTTCAAATACCGACAGCAGAGAAACTGCTGCTAATAGCCGCCCGCGTATGTCTCGCCGCCCAGAGCAACGCGACGTGAGACTGCAAGCGGACTGCCAGACTGCCATCGGACCGCAATCCGACTGCAAGCCGACTGCACGCGAACAGCGAGCGACTCTCCCGTGACTTTGCTCTGCCGACAGCCCACCCAGCGACACTTTCGGTTTCAGACCAGTCGCACACATCTCAGGCCTCCCCCGTCCGGCCCGAAGGTCTTCTCTGACCTCGTGCATCGCATGAAACGTGCTAAATTTTCTCGGCTGCCTCCTCCCCCGCGGCCATCCATGACACAAGTAGTCCCGACTCTTCCTCGCACGAGCATCATCGCGGCCCCCATCGCACAAGTGCTGTCTTGTCTTGTCTTACCCGGCCTCACATTGAGGCCTTTTTTATTGCTCTAATGACTTTAATGACTTCGCTAGATGCGTTCCCCGACCGGTATATTGACCTCCCCTGGTCGGCATTGATCAAACTCGTCTCAGGTTGTGACGAACTCTGCTCAGTTCGCTCGAAGGAAGAGTTCTTCCGTCTTCCAATCTAGGCCTCATCCAGAGTCCGTTTCTCGCCAGACCAAACAACCCTCATTTTGTTTGAAACGTTCTGACACGGCCAATTATCCCGCAAGCATGAAGTGCACCGTCAACAAGGCATCCTATCCTTCTGATCGATCCCAGTCCACTTTTCTCTTTCTCAAAGGATCCTGGCTTGCAATGACGTCTATGGACCGCAGAGAGTTTTGCGCCCGGTGACTGAGCTCGTTGCCCTGAACAAAGAGACTCGGCTGAGTGGAGGCACTGAATGTCAATGGGCAATCGCAGCGACGCCAATATCAGCGTACACATGCCTTCCTTTGTTCAAGCGAGAGCCCGGTGCAAGTGCCCATCAATCTGAACAAAGAGACTGAATCACGTCGACGTCCAAGACGATATATTGACCAAACCATGGACTGTCTCGTTCTCCCAAGTCAACCCCTTCATCCTCATTCCCTCCGCCCAAGAGACCATGAGCTCAGTCGCACCTGAGAACGCAACCTTTGAACTGGTCAAGGAGATCGGCGAGGATGTCTGGATCGCTGTTCGACGAGGCGACCTCAGCGGAGAACAGTTCCTCGCCCGTCCCTTGGACCGCTACCGGGGCCCTCGAACGCGCGACAACGCTGGCCAGTTCGGTGAGTCGGGCGCCTACGCCGAAGACTTCGACGCCTTGATACACGAAGGAGACCTAGGCAATTCCGTGGCTCAGATCCTCAACCATGAGAACCTCGTCAGCATCATTGGCAGGATCGACCTCTACCCGTTCAATCAAACCCAAACCAGCGACAACACGCCCGAGAATAAGAAGTCGTACCTCGTCTGGGACTTTTGCGACGGCTCGACCCTCGCCAACATCTTTGCCAAGTTCGACGCCATCAACTCCCCCTTCCTGTATCTGCGCGAGCCCTTCTGCTGGCACGTCCTCCGCTCCCTGGTCCGAGCCGTCGCCTTCTTGCACGACGGAGCCTGGATCAACAGGAAGCCAGACGTCGACCCGAGGAGCGTGCCGGACATGGAAGTGGTCAGGCCGAACGTAGACTGGGCCCCTATTCTGCACCGCGACATTCAGCCGGCCAACATCTTCTTCCAGCAGCCTCGCGGGACCGAAAGGTACGGCCTGTGCAAGCTGGGCAACTATGCTCACGCCTTTGTGAGCAGCCATCACATCCCCAAGTTTCCCAAGGACCCGTACGACCTCCGCAAGCCCGGCTGCGCGATCAACAGACATCGCGGGCACGAAAGCGTGTGGGACCTGGTTTCGTTCAAGGATCGTCAACGGTGGAATCGATTCCGCGAAGTAAGTCTCCAGCCCTCGACCGAGTCCTCCCACGTCGTGGTGCTGACCGAGTGTTGCTCCAGGCCGAGCGCGTTTATGATCTCCGCGCCGAGCTCTTCTCCGTCGGCGCCGTCGTCTTCACCATGATGACGGGCCACGACCTAAATCTCTCCTGCGAAGACTGCGGCTGCTGCCACGTCACGTGGTGCAACCAGGGTGGTTGTCTTCGTTACAGTGAGTACGACCTTTCCGGCATGTCCTGCAATTGTCCAGAGGGAGGATGCCCGCACATCGACCAGCTGGACGAGTGCGTCCACGGCGGAGAAGGCGGCGACATGTTTGGCTGGGACCCGTGTCCGCCAGAGCATGAGTGCGAGAGGCCCGTCATTAACATCGACTCGTTGATGGCCAGGGCGAGGTATTCTAAGCTCCTCATAGAAAAGGTCAAGGCCTTGGTCAAGTGGAATCCCGACAAAGGCGGTCATTGGGAAAGCGTCAACCATACTTGGTGTTCCATCGAGGAGAGCTACGCCGAGTGGAAGAGGCTTTCTCCCGAAGGCCGTTTGCATCGTGATTTAGAGGATGACTTGTGGGCTCGTGCCGGGCAACAACCTGAATCTGAGGAGACTACGTCGCATAATCACGCAGAGCTCGAGCGAAAGCTAGACGAGCTCCTGGCAACGTAAGCTGGTTGGCTCGGTTGGCCACTTTTGCTATGTATTCGAGATTTTAACCAGTGCTGGAATAATGCAATGCAACTTTGTTTCTCTCTCGACAATCTGTTTCTTAATCCACCGCGTGATGTCGAAATGTCCCCAATCCCATGACAGCCGAAACGGGCACGCCCAATGATCTTACACGACCCGTGGCAATCGGCGGAGCCCAATTGGAAGGAAGGACCCCGCACGTCCCTTCCCTTGCCTTCCCTCGAGTTTCGCTGACCTCACCTCACCGACCACGCACCGACAGACAGGAACGAAGCACTTCAGGGCTGGGAAAACCCACTGGCAAGACCCTGACCCGTCTGAAGGCGACACGCGCGCAAGACCCTTTGACCGGCCCCGCCATCGGCCGGACCTTCCCCAACTCTTCCACTTCAGGCTGCTTTCCATTTTGGGTGGAGTTCCCTTTCCTGCCCATTTTCCCTTCTGCCCATAAACTGGTTCCCCCTCCATCGCCGAGTTCCTCCCCTTCGTCAAAGCTCGAAACTTCGCTTCCCATTGTCGCAGCTCTTGCCTATCTGCCCATTTCTGGCTCGCCAAACGAGTTCCTTTGTGACAAGAAAACGAGAACACGGACAGCTCGAGTTTCGCCTCGGTGTCCCCCCCGCCACGCGATTGCTTGGCTGCTTCTGGTGGTTTCCTGAGCTCGCAAATCCCTCGGCCTCTCCGCATTTCGATACCAATAACACAGCTTTCCCTGCCAACGACTCTCCTTTTTTTTTCCCTCTTGGACAGAAAAAACACTCCCGGATCCAGCCCTCGCTTTCTCAAGCACGCTTCCCTTGGTCAGCGCAACTGCTCGCAGAACTCACGATAAACATCACAATATAAAAAAGGCTTCCCCTCCATCCACATGTCGCATTCAAATCCCACGCCGCCCCTCCTCCTCACGAAGCGCCTCACGGCCTTCCTCCACGCCAACCAGACGCCCACGCTGCCGACGCTCCTCCTCACGACTCCCCACGGCAAGCTCCTCGCGCACGCGAGCCCGCAGCCCGTGTCGGTGCTGCGCACGCACGCCACCGTCGCCGCGTCCCTCCTCACCATCCACTCCTCCTCCTCGCCGTCCCTGCCCTCGGCCCTCCCCGGCTCCCGCACACCCGACCCCATCGGGAGCTCCCCTCCACTCGCGAGGGACGACGACGACCGAGACGACAACGAACGAGACCAAGGCGAAGACGACCAAGCCCGCAGCGACGACGACGACGACGACACCCTCAGCCAGTCCCGCCACCAGTACCTCCCTTCGACTCCCAAGCCCAAGCCCATCAAGCCCGCCACCATCACCGTCCAGCTCAGCGGCGGCACCGTCGTCATCCGCCGCCTCAAGTGCGGCCTGCTCTTCGTGTGCGTCGGCCCCGCCGCCCAGGACCCGACCGCCGCCGACCACGCCCACCTGCACCCCCAGGACCGCTCCGGCGACGTCTCCCACGTCGGCAGCCCCGGCGAGGCCGACAGCATCATCAGCGCGGGAGGGCAGACCACGGCCAGCCTCGACAGCGCCGCCGCCGCCGCCTCCGCCGCGGGAGGGGGTGTCACGGGCGCAGCCGTCGTCGCATTGCGCCGTCACGCCGCGGAGCTGTCTCGCTGGCTAGACGACAAGCTCGGCACCCTGACCGTTCCCGAGGAAGGTGTTGGCGTCGAGTAGCCGAGGGCGGTGTAACTGAAACGGAACCGGTTACGATTGTTGCGGCGGACACTGATGATAAACGTCTGACAAGGCTCGGCATTCTTGGGCGTTTTTTGGCGGGTTGGGCTTTTCTGGGATACAACTTATTACAGAGACGGAGCAGGGCATATTCAGTTTTACAATGTCTGTTACTTGGGGCGGCGTTTTGGCGTGTTGAAGACCATGTAGATACCAAAGATGAGGGCAGTCAGTACCAACTTCCCATTGCACATGTGACGACACAAGAAGGGAAATGAACTTTTTTCTCGTTGGAAACTTTGCAATTTTTTGCTACCCCCGTTCGTGACCTTCTTTACCCCTTTTTCAAAGATCATGAAAATCAAGTAAAAACGTAAAGAACGAAAAATCTATAATGTCCCACCCCCGTGTCCGATGGAAATCCCAGGATATGTTGTTATGACGCTGATAGAGATACTAAGAGAAAAGGGAGCCAGCCATGCCTATAAACGCCTCGAAAATACCTTTCCCTACCTCCCAAACCAACGCATGAAGTAAACACCAAACTGCCCCCTTTTCAGGAGGGCCAAGAAGGAACGAAAGAACCGCCTACTCAATGCTCATCCGCATGATGCCGTCGTTGGTGTCGACCATGCGCTGATACCCAACCCTCGCCTTCCCGTTGACACGGCCCGAAGGCGCGGCGGCATTGGAGCTGGCGCCCGAGACGGCGCCGGGCGTGCTGGTTCCGGCCTCGCTAGGGCCGCTGCTCGTCGCCTTGTTGTTAATGTTGTCGCCGCCGTTACTAGCGGGGCGAGACCCGGGACCCCACGGCTGGACGTCCCGCTGGAGGGGGCTCTGCATGATGGGCGAGTTATGCACGCTCATGCCGGGGCTGACGGCGCGACGCTTGAAGCTCACGGGGTCAAAGTCGTCGTCGCGGCGACGCTTGCTGTTGATGCGGCGGGTGATCTCGGCGGCGGTAGGGGGCAGCGTGCCGTTGTTCTGTTTCGGTTGTTAGTTGGATGTGTGCCTCTGATGAGCTGGCATGGCTACGTACCGATCCGATGAGAGAAGGGGAATCCATGGCAACGTCCTCGCTCACGCCGGACGAAGAGCCCCGAGGCAGAAAGGCAGCTGGGGGAGGCGTGGTCCTCGCGCCGCCAATGCTGCTCGACTCGGAAAACGTATCCCAGAACGTCTTGCCCTTGGAATTCTTCATAGCATGCTGCTTAAAGCTGCTGGAAAGGCCAGTGGACAAGTCGACCATCATGTCCTCGTCGGCAACGTCTTCCATGGAATACTGCTGTGACATGTTGGGCGACGAAGGCGCCGTGGTTGTCACTGTCCCTTGCGTCGATTCCATGGTGACTGATGAAGGAATGATGTGTTCGCGAGCAATGTCGCTTTCACGAACTTGCTTCACCACTTCTGCTTCTCGTCGGAACTCGGATTCGGCTGGTGCCCCTTCCTCCATGAGAGCAGCGCGGATACGCGCAAACGTCTTTGTCTTTGGCTATATGAATGTTCAACGACGGCGTCATCTCCAGCAGAACCAGATAAACTTACCAATAGATTCCCGCGTCGCGTAACGACCCTCCGTATCACGTTCCGCTGTCCATCTCCGAGCGCCTCGCCTTCGTCGGTATCCGCGCCCGAAATGTGCAGCTGGTTCGCCTGCCAGCTGATGCTCTCTCGTCGAGCGCGAGCAATGGTGCTGGGCGGCGACTTGGAAATGGCGGCAGAGGATGTGCTGAATCCCAGACCGAACGGCCCGCGGCCCTTCTTCTTTTGTTGTTTGCGCGGGCGTTGACGCTGCTGAAAGCTCGCGAGGCTGCTCATGGCGGGCGATCCAAAGGGAATGTTGGGGACTCCGACGGGACCAAGGGACCTAATCCTAGAGATTTGCGGCGTCGTGACGTATGTTTCCTCCATGTCTTCGTCCATCAAGTCGTCTTCGTCGGAGCTGCTCGAGGAATCCGACCCGACGGCGTGGGTGCTCCCCAACGAACCGCTGACGTGCATCTTCTCATGGGTACCCATTGCAGACCACAAGGACGACGACGTCTGTTCCGGCCCTCCAAAGTGACTCCGGCGAGGCGGTATATTCATCGCGCGCCCTCCAGCGGTAGGAGACGAGTCTGGCGACGATTGCTCGGCGAGGGTCGAGTGGTGCAGGCTAGTGGCCGCACGGGAGAAGTCGAGGCCGCGCGAGCGACGAGGGAGGATGTTTGTGGGCGAAGCATAAATCTGGGAGTGGTCGAGTTTGGGCGAGAGAGGGGTAGGCTTGACGTAGGGATTCGCGGCGGCCGGAGGAGGAGTGAACTCGCGAGAGGGCATGGGCGGGCCGCGGGAGGCAAAGTCGGGACGACGGGGGGTCACGGGGGTGAGGTCGTCGGGGAGGGTGCTGTCGTCCTTTGAAGTTCGGCGGGACGCCTCAATGATGTGCGGCGAAGGCGACAGCTTGACGGGGGTGCCTCCTCCGTCCGACAGGGACCGAGTCTTTCCCGTCAAGGGCGACCGGCCCTGCGTCCTCGGGGCGGTGTCGGCTCCTGCCGGCTCGTCCATGATCACGGCCTCATCGTACGTATCGACCATGAGCATGTGTTGACGCTCCATGGGGATGCAAGGTAATCGTTGAGAGGTGGTGGTGGTGGTGGTATTGGTGTCGCGTCGGATCTGGGGTCAAAGAAGATGACGTTCGGGTTGACCTCATCGGTTCGCGGCGGTTGTTGATGCTCAAAGCGCAATGTCGACGAGTGGGGATGGAGCAAATACTGCCATGTCATGTAGTAGACTGCTAGCTATGCTTTCAATTTGAGGCGAGGAGAAGCTGCTGCAGAAGGATGAGGCTGTACAGTTGGAGCTGAGATGGAAGGGCGGCGGCTAATCATACAAAGCGGCACCGTGACTTTATTTTATGCACTGCATGGATTAACAGCCCCGCACTGTCACTGCGCCGGGGTTATCGACATGAGTGAAGTTGCAGGGATTTTATTCATCTATGTCTAAATTTGGGGATTTTGGGTTTAATCCGAGTTTGCATTCGGATGCATGTTCGGTCCATGTGAGTTGAATCTTGCGTGGGTGTTCTGTATTCCCGTTTTGTTTGGGATGATTCAAGATGTCATTCGCTTAGACAAGTATTTCATCCAGAGGGCATCATCCCGAATGTATGGAACAAACATACTAACTGTCATATTCTACATAGGAGGCGGCCTATTTATTGGCCCAGACAATACGTACATTTCGATACTTCTATTAGTTTGATTGCGCACATTTTTGTACAATATTTTAATAGCTACATCATCATCTCGAACTTCTACCTGTCATGACCCATCACTTCGACATGAGGTTACCCTGCACCGTATCGTAAACTTTTGAATGGAAATCGCCATATGCCTTGGAATTACGCATACGATACGGGAGCCGATAAAAGCAAAGCTTCCCATCTACGCGAGCATTTTCAACACTCAAAGCTCAACACCCAACATTCTCAACACTATTTGTAACAGCAAATGATATCATTCTAGCACCAACTTCACGATATTAACCCTCGCTTCTTGACGTCAGCCCGACGATACCCCCGCCAAGTGGGGTAGCATCCGATAGAGGATAGAGGGGTTCAGCAACATCTCGACCAACTTCTCAAATCGCGATTGATCATGTCCCGCAGCCGTAACCACTTTTGCCTCAGTCCCAGATGAATGCCTCGAGAGCCGGACAGCGTCTAAGAGCCATCCAGAACTTCCTCTCCTCTCCGAGACTGCCCCTTTCTCTATTCGCCAAGGGTGTGATATTCCCTCTTCGCCTGTCCTGAATAAGGCGTGCATTTCTAATCACACCCACACAGGAAACCAAGTGAGATCCGTAGCCATGGCTGCCACTACCGACACCAACAACTACAAGTTCAACCACTCCATGTAAGTTCTATTGCGCCCAGCTTTTTTCCTCGCTGCACATGCTAACAGCCCGACCTAGGATCCGAGTCAAGGACCCCAAGGAATCCGGTACGTCGGGCACCCACTCACCTTGATGTCCCACGACCCGTGCCGGCCAGGGCGTCCACCTCAGTCTCGGGTTCGCTAACAATTGCTTGGCTACAGTCAAGTTCTACGAGTTTCTGGGCCTGAGCCTCATCAAGAAGCTCGAGTTCCCCGAAAACAAGTTTGACCTGTACTTCCTGGCCTACGACTCGCCCAACGCCCAGAGCACTGGCAACTCCGTCTTCGACCGGGAGGGCGTCGTGGAACTGACCCATAATTACGGCACCGAGAGCGATCCCGAATACAAGGTGAACAATGGTAACGTCGACCCTCACCGCGGATTCGGCCACGTGTGCATCTCCGTCGACAACATCCAGGCCGCCTGCCAGCGGATCGAAGATGCCGGCTACAAATTCCAGAAGAAGCTGAGCGACGGCCGGATGCGTCACATTGCCTTTGTGCTCGACCCCGACGGCTACTGGGTCGAGATCATTGCCCGTAACATCTACCTGGAGACGGAGGACGTGAAGGAGACTGACGTCTCGACCTACACAATGGTACGTACCGAGGAAACTATACCTACTAACTCAAGAGGACCTGGCTGACTTTGCAGAACCACACCATGCTTCGCGTCAAGGATGCCGAGAAATCCCTGCAGTACTACCAGGACGTCCTCGGCATGAGTCGGGTGGCCACTCTGGAGAACGAGGAGGCCGGCTTCAACCTGTATTTCCTTGGGTACCCCGGCAAGCGAGCCTTCAATCCCGACAACCTGCTGGACATCCCTACTCGCGAGGGCCTCCTCGAGCTCACGTGGAATTACGGCACTGAGAAGGACGAGACCTTTTCCTACCACGACGGAAACAAGGACCCCCAAGGCTTCGGTCATATCTGTGGGTTTCCTGTACTTCTGGACGAGAAGAAAGTCTCGGGTTTGAAAGGACATGAGCTAAATACAGTTACTAGGCATCTCGGTCGACAACTTGGATGCCGCCTGCCAGCGTTTCGAGGACTTGAACGTGAGCTGGAAGAAGCGCCTTACCGATGGCCGAATGAAGAACGTGGCCTTTTTGCTGGATCCCGATGGATACTGGATCGAGATTGTCCAGAACGAGAGGTTCTCGGGCAAGGAAAACTTTTGAAAAGGCGGTCGTGTCTAAACCACGCAAGTTGTAGTCAGTTGGATAAATGCTAAAGCTATTCGTGCATCTACGCATCGATGCAAGGCGGATGCCTTACCCCTTGGCCCAGTGAATGGTCAGCGATTATCAAGCAGGAATGTAAATAGCAAAAGCGGCATCCTTGTTCCTCTGCATGATGCATCTTGCAAGTCCAGTCAATGCAACCCGCGATCGCAAGCACATGGCAGGGCGGCGTCACTCATTTGCCCGCTTGTCAGTTCCGAGACCGGCAGACATGCTTATCGATGCAAAGAAGCAAACATACCTGGCACGGTTTGGATCGGGGTAAGGCAGGAATGAGGCGTGACACGACCGTTTGGACATGCCATTGGCCTAGACGTCCTTCATCAAATCGCGCACAAAGTGAGCGAGTTTCGCCAAAAGCCGCTTGCTTGCATGAGACGTGGTGATGTGCTCGTTATTGGGGGTACCGTAGCCACCCATTGGGCAGCGACCAGGCTTCCCTCCTGTTCGTGACACATGCACTGCCATCGACGCCCACCCACCGAGAGCGTAAGATAACGTTTGGTCAGGCCTGCTGTTCTCATTTGCTGGAAGGGGTAATCCGCTGCCGGCTGTCGCGGGATGGATGGAGGGGACGACACGACTGCTGAGGGAAGTTAGCCAAATCCCGTCTGTGGCTTGCAGTAGTTCAACATGGGGAAGTGAGGGGGTGGAGTCTGTGAGAGGGGGGGAGGTCGGAGGAAGCCTGAGGAGATTTCTAACCCCGCGGTTCGTCCACTCACCTCCAGCTGAAGACTTTGGCCAAGGAGGCTTGGCCCACCTTTCGCCGTGTCTTTTGAACGACGGTCTCTTTTGTTTTTGGTCCGTCAAGTGGAAGAAGGACACCGGGACTGGCATCACCGGCGCAACCCCCAAATGCAACGGGCCGGGAGCGTGGGGAGTACAGTAATGACGCTGACTGTGCATGCATGGTCGGCTCGGTATGGCCTCAGTCCCTCTTTGCATGCTGAGGCTTGATCGTCGCTGCCTCGGATTGGACACGCGCTGGACCAAGTGGAAGTGGCGGAGCTATTCTCCCTTCAGCTTTGTGAAAGACGGACGGAAGAGGGAAGGGGTAACGAAGAAGGCGGAAAGAGACAAGAGGGAGAGGACTTATATCACCGCCTCGACGTCATTTCGCCTCCCTTGTTTCCCTTCTACTTCCCTTTACCTTTCACCACACTCTTCAGATACTGTGCCTCTCCTCACACCTGTCCACTCCCCCCAGGGTAATTCTTGTGCATTTGGCCAACATCTCTGTCAATGGCTCCCTCGGCTCTTTTTGATTCGCCGTCTTCGGACCCGTCGACGGTGAACCGGCTCCGTCCCTGGATCTTGGTGCCCGAAAAGGTGTCCCCTGACGGCCTGGCCCTGCTGACTCCTCACTTCAACGTCGACAACCGGCCTGGGCTATCTGCCGCGGAGCTGATTGCCCTCATCCCTCAATACCACGGACTCATCGTCCGCTCCGAAACCCAAGTCACGGCCGACGTGGTGCATGCGGGACGAAAGCTCCGTGTCGTCGCCCGGGCCGGTGTCGGCGTCGACAACATTGACGTGTCGGCCGCCACGTCTCAGGGTGTCATCGTCGTTAACTCGCCCGCCGGCAACATTGTTGCTGCTGCAGAACACACTGTCGCGCTTCTCCTGGCGACGGCCCGAAACCTGGGCCGCGCCGACGGGTCTGTCAAGGACGGACGGTGGGAGCGTAGTAAGCTCGTCGGCGTCGAGGTGAGCCGCAAGACGCTCGGCATCATTGGCCTCGGCAAGGTTGGCATGAACGTTGCCCGCATGGCCAAAGGCCTGGGCATGGAAGTGGTCGCCGTCGACCCCTATGCGAGTGCCGACATGGCACGACAGGCAGGCGTCAAGCTCGTGTCTGGTTTGCTAGACCTCCTACCTATGGTGGATTTTCTGACCATCCACACACCGCTCCTCGCTACGACGCTGGACCTCATTGGCGAAGCAGAGCTGAAGAAGATGAAGAAGACGGCGCGGGTGCTCAATGTGGCCCGCGGCGGCGTGTACAACGAGGCGGCGTTGCTCAAGGCGTTGGACGAGGGATGGATTGCAGGAGCCGGCATCGACGTCTGGACGTCAGAACCTCTCAAGGCAGATTCGGCGGCCGCCCAACTCAGCAAGCACCCCAAGGTGGTAGCAACGCCTCACCTCGGCGCCTCAACCGTCGAGGCACAGGAGAACGTCTCGATGGACGTTTGCAAGCAAGTGCTGGAGATCCTCCGTGGCGGGCTGCCTACCAGCGCGGTCAACGCGCCTATCATCCTCCCCGAAGAGTACCTCAAGCTCCAGCCTTCGGTGCAACTGGTGGAGAAGATGGGCCGGTTATACTCGCAACACTTTTTGCGCAGACAAGGCGGCATGATGGGCGGCAGGAGGTTCGAGCTCATCTATCATGGCGATTTGGCGGGTATGAGCAACACGAAGCCGTTGTATGCGGCACTTGTGAAGGGTCTGGTGGCGTCGTTCAGTGACTCCCACGTCAACATCGTCAACGCAGCGCTCATCGCCAAGGAAAAGGGCCTCGTGATCAGCGAGACTCACAACCGACAAGTGCAGCAGCCGACGTTTGCTAACCTTGTGACTTTGCGGTCCTATCGGGACGGCGGGGCAGCCGGGGGCGAGCAGGTGATTGAAGGCTACGCATCCGACGAGAATGCCTACATCTCCAAGCTGGACCGCTTCACGGGGGCCTTTTCTCCAGAGGGCACGCTCATTATCCTGCACAACTACGACGAGCCAGGCAAGATCGGAGGGGTCGGAATGGTTCTCGGGGCGCACGGCATCAACATCAAGTTTATGCAGGTAGCCAGCCTCGACGCTTCACAGCAGCAATTGGCGGCAACGGCCGTGGACGAGCCGTTGGCTGTCAGCAAGGGTCACGAGGCCCTGATGATCCTGGGCGTTCTGGGGCCTGTCAGCAGCGAGGTCTTGGAGGGGTTGCGGAATTCCGAGGGCGTTTTGGACGTGAGTCTTGTGGAGTTGTGAGGGCAAACGATTAGATCTTAGGTATGAAATGGAAGAAGAAAGAATGGATTTGTCTTGGCGATGATGACTGCCAAAGTGCACAGGATGTGACGGCAATTGCGCCCCTCTGAAATGCACCATCACCACCTGCACCTACCCTGGAAAGAACCCAAGTGGCGTATTCGTATCAGTATTCCAAAACAGGCACCTGGTCGTGCGACTAAGGTAGGTGCCGTTATCTCGCAGTGTCTCAGGGCGTCGTGAAAAACAATTAACTTTGGCGAAACGCTGTTTTATAGATGGAAAGATAAGTAGTTAACTAACTTAAGTAAAAACATGTTAGGAATTGGAGACCACATGGAGGCTTTTCTACGATTCCTCGCCACTTCCACTTCCACTGGACCGCCCTGAATATGGATCCGTCCGGTGGCTACGAGGACCGCCCGGCGTTTTGTGATTTAATTAGTGCGTGTGAGCTCCCGCCTCCAGGAGCTTCCAGGTTCCTTTGCTCACACCAGTGCAGCCGTTGGCGTCATAGTCGGCCGTCGTTCCTCGAGTTCGTTTGTCCGTCCCACCCGAATCTCTTCCACTTTATATCCCATCCATCTTCTCTTCCACATTCTGCCTGTCGTTATTTTATCCTCGTCGCCAGCTTTTGGGGCGCAAAGGGTCGCTGACCTCGTACGACTCTATCGACATCGCAATTGCTCGCTTTGTCTATCCACGCATATCGACGCCCACTGCGAGCTCTGACGTAAAAGCCTGCATCGGCGGGGAACACGCTCTTGGACCTGTCGCGTCCCCGCGAGAAGCCCTGCTCATTGAGCCCGGAGACTTGAGATACCCGACAAGATGCGACGAACCTCGAGATACGCCGCCCTGCGCCCTGCTGTCCTAGGAATCGGCCGAATTATCGGCAC
This sequence comes from Thelonectria discophora, assembly GCA_911649645.1. Taxonomy (NCBI): domain Eukaryota; kingdom Fungi; phylum Ascomycota; class Sordariomycetes; order Hypocreales; family Nectriaceae; genus Thelonectria; species Thelonectria discophora. Next base: position 1,422,858 of record CAJVRK010000008.1, on the reverse strand, counting down.
CGGATTGACGAGCGTTGCCGCGCATCCCCTCGTAAAACGCGCCGAGCACAGTCATGATCCTGGACAAGAATCCGAGGGCGCGAGCCTCTGGGTGTTGCTCGTGGCCTCAATGGCCCTCGTGCTGCTTGGTGGTGCCTTTGCCGGTCTGACGATTGCGTAAGTCGATTTCCTGCCTTCTCGGTTGCTCGGCTTTTTGGCTTGGCGAGGATGAAAGTGCACGAGTACTGACGCTGCCAAGATTAATGGGCCAGGACAGCATTTACCTCCAGGTCCTCTCAGGCGATCCAACCGAACCCCATCATAAGAACGCGAAACGAGTCCTCAAGCTGTTGAACCGGGGAAAACACTGGGTTTTGGTCACGCTGCTCTTGTCCAATGTGGTTGTCAACGAGTCGCTGCCTGTGGTATTGGATCGCACTCTTGGCGGAGGCGTAGCTGCCGTTGTTGGCAGTACTGTGCTTATCGGTATGCATGCCAACCCTGGGTCGTATTCGTCGCATGCCTGTCCTAATCTGAGTTCTAGTCATCTTTGGCGAGATTGTGCCCCAATCCGTTTGCGTGCGGTACGGCCTCCCCATCGGCGGATACATGTCGACGCCCGTGCTTGCTCTGATGTACCTGACTGGTCCAATCTCATATCCTATCGCGAAGCTCCTCGACTGGATTCTTGGCGAGGACCATGGCACTGTGTACAAGAAGAGTGGACTGAAGACGCTCGTCACTCTGCACAAGTCCCTTGGTGAGCTCTCTGAACGGCTCAACCAGGATGAGGTGACCATCATCACTGCCGTCCTGGATTTGAAGGACAAGCCCGTGGCCGAAGTCATGACACCCATTTCCGACGTCTATACTCTTTCCGAAGACCACGTCCTAGACGAGAAAACTATGGATGACATTCTATCTTCTGGATACTCAAGAATTCCCATATACCGCTCTGGAAACGCCAGCGACTTTGTCGGTATGCTCTTGGTCAAGACGCTAATCACCTACGATCCCGAGGACAAGATCCCGGTGCGCGATGTATCCCTCGGGGCCATCGTGGAGACTCGACCCGAGACGAGCTGCCTAGATATCATCAATTTCTTCCAGGAAGGCAAATCCCACATGGTTCTTGTCTCAGAGTATCCCGGATCGGACCACGGCGCCTTGGGTGTTGTCACGCTCGAGGATGTGATCGAGGAGCTCATTGGAGAGTAAGTAGTGAGCCAGAACTTTTGGGGGGCGGGAATCGCTAACTTGTCCCGTAGGGAAATTGTTGACGAGTCGGATGTCTATGTCGATGTGCACAAGGCAATTCGACGTCTCACTCCAGCACCTCGAGCCCGCCGAGCCCAGATCGAAACCCACATTGAAACCCATGAGACGCATATAGAAAGCCCTCTGAGCGCCGCGGCCGAAAGCAAGGCTCACAACGAAAGCCCCGTTCTGGTGGAAATCACACCCAGCACCCCGCGTGAGCCTGAGGTTGGGTCCTACCATAGTAATTATGAAGGCGGATTCCACAGATCCGCGAAGACGGCCATTCACATGAAGCGACGGACGTCGGATGGCGGCATCGAGGGTCCTCCCGTTTTGGTCAAGGCGAGCCTGGACGAGATGAGGCAAAACCTCCGACTCGGACCTGCCAACCGCGCGACGAATCCCCTAAGCAACACGCGCGGGGCTCTTTTCAAGATTAAGCAAGGTCTCGAGGCCGGTAAGTCACAACCTTCGCGTCCAGCAGCCAACCTCGGTCTGTTGAATCGACATTACGGAACGAGTATTGGTGAACACACTCCATTACTCGTCCCCACGTTTGATGGCGGGGACGACGAGATCGAAGATGTGCCAAAGACGAACGGTAATGGATCTCGAGGCAGGACGTGATGGTTCGGTACATGGAAAACCGTACAGGGTGGACATTTATGGAGGCAAGCTCCTTTGGAAAATTGAAGTCAGCGCTCATCACTTATTCGACAGCGATTGGGCTTGAGAGATGTAGGCATCTTGTTAAACGGGAATGAGGAGTACAGTAGTGAGCTTGCTGGCTTCTTTTAGGGCATATTAATTCCATGGCTATATTTGCTTTTTGGCATTATGCTTATGAAATACCTCTATTTTTGGGTGTCTAAGTGAGACCAAATAGTCAGGAGACGTCGCATATATCCCCCTAGTTATACCAGATGGCGTTCATGCCAAACCCAGGTTCGGGCACGCGGACCCTAGCGACACGGCAGAGAAACTCGTCCTTCCAACGGTAAATCTCCAACCAGCCCTCCTGGTCGTCGGTGATGGCCAGCCACTCGTCGGACCACGGACAAGGCGACACGGCGTTGCTGTGGCCGCCGCTGGTCGGGGTCGGGTTAAGCAGGATCTGGCGCTCGACGGACCCGGAGTCGGCCAGGGCGAAAGCGGCGACGTAGCCCGTCAGGTCGAAGCTGTTTGCGCGCGACGAGGCGAACAGGTACTTTCCCGAGCTGGACAGGGCGCACACGTCGGCGCGGTACATGGTCCAGCGGTCCGACTCGGGGATCCCGGGCGGGATGAGCGGCCAGTGGCGGTGCGTGTAGACGGGCATGTGCGTGGCCGGGTCGACAAGATACTCGCGCACGCGGTTGCCCTTCTCCATGAGGGCATACAGGTACGATCCCGAGGGGTGCATGGCCACCCACCGGGGGTGGTCGCGCGGGTCCGGGCACGGGACGGAGCCGACGAGGTCGACGGCCGGGTCCGACTCGGAGCGGCGCTTGTGCACCCAAAGCTTGTTGGCGCGGAGGTCGGCCGAGTAGAGGTACGTCTCGGACGGGTCGAAGACCATACCGTGGATACCCGAGTCGGGCTGGTACTCGTAGTTTTGCACGTTGTCGAGCAGCGCGCCCGAGGCCGGGTCGGTGGTGAAGACGGCGCCTTGGCCCGCGTGTGAGTAGAAGGGGTTGCAGTAGACGGCGTACGGGGGTTTCTGCGCGGCCAGGAGGAAGATGGCGCGCGTGTTGGTGGTGGCGAGGGAGGCGTTTGCGTCGTGCCGCATCGGGTGCGAGACTTGGTGGATGATGGCCGTGGGCGACTCGACGGCGTAGCTCGACCACTTCTTCGTGGCGGCGCCGTAGATTGCGTTCCGACCCGCGTTGAACGTCATCCACGAGATGGCCTCGTCGTGGGCAATCTCGGTGCGCTTGACCAGCTCCAGCGTGAGCGCCTCGTCGTCAAAGGCGAAGGTGAAGATGGCGCCTGGAGGGGTCCAGGTGCCGACCATAAGATAGTGGACGGGCATTGCAGCGGGCGAGGTGTGGCTGAAGTGTCTCTTTGTTGAAGGAGTAGAGAGAGGAGGAGGAGATGGGACGAGAGGAGGAAGAAGAAGTTTCAACCTAGACGTCCAGCTGCGAGGCCGATGGCGAGCGACCAGATGCCGTAGCATGTGCCGGGCCGGGAGTTGCGACGGCTAATCGTTCAGAAAAAGCTGCAACTTATAAGACGCAGCCCAGCAAATCGGCATGTAAAAGCGGCAAAAAGAGGAGGTGTGGAGGCTGGTTTCCGAGATGCTTCGTTTACGCCCAAGGCGACTCGCAACGCTCTGTTAGGCGTCGCTTTTGGTAATTGGCGATAGAAGACGTTCGATTTGAAGCTTCAATGTCCGTGAGAGAGGGCCAATGAAGCTGTCGCGGTTGAGGAATATCTTGTCAGTCGGTTAAGCGTTTATCCTCATGAGAAGTCGGAATGCGAACTTCGGATACCCCGCCGCTGGGAGGAGACTTGATGAGGGGAGATGCCCGAAAATGAATGAGAACCTAAGGGCGAAGATGCATGTAAAAATGAGTGCCTACGATTATTTACACAATTGTCGTATTTTATATCCATCCCCATCTTAGATTCCTTCTGACGCGGAATGTACTTGTGACATGATGGTCATGGAACAGTTGGCGGGGAAGTGGGGGACCAAAACTAGTCGCCTTTTCTTCTCGGGAGCCCGCGGAGGTATTTGGGACAGGAGAGGTTTGACACGTGCAATTGCAGATGCATTCATCAGGCAATATCGAAGGACGGGATTGCGCATGCAGCTGCCAGTTGACGGCATACTGCAAGTACTATAGATGATGCTGATGAAGGATATGTATAAGGTACCGTATTCTATGGAATAAGAGAAAGGCATCGCCGAGAGCTGTTTCTCGCTACTCAGCCTTAACGGTCCCAAGGAATATCTAATAATAATAGTATAAAACGAATAATAATTCATCCCATCGAATAGAGTGCTGCACCCTGGCATATATCATGGCTTTCTATGAAAATACCCGAACTCCCTCTGCAAAGGATTGTCCTTGGATCTGTTACTCGACCAATCCATAATTTCCCCTTTAATACCGTCGTTTCCCTTCGAATTGAGGACTCCTCCAACGCTACTCCCGCACCATGAACACGGTTGATGAATCCGCTCGCGTCATAATTACTCGAGTCAATCCTTTCAGGCTGTTTTGTCCCGTCAATAAGATACGGAAAGTACGTACCTCGTACCTGCCCGTGCTGGGCCTTCGGGCCAGGCTCACCTGCAGCAGGTGCCCGACTGGCACTTGCCCACGCAGGCGTCGCCCCGGCAACCGCCACCTCCAACTTGCCAGGTAAACAACCCCAAGCCCGCTTCGCCCACCTCACCCACTTCGCACCACGCAACGCCGACAGCAACGCCCAACCACAAGAAGCAACGCCAACAGCGACGAGCTGACTGACCGAATGACAGGCCTCGCTCTTGCACTGACGCTTCAGTTGCTGTGATCAATAGCCTGCCAAACTTACCCCGGTTTTCTTCCCTTCCACCTTCCCTTATCCCTTCTCTTCTTCCCATCTAAATCCACAATGGCATAGTCGACACACTGGCATTTCTTCTGGTTCTCGTTAACCTTTTCCATCCTCCTCCTCTGTCGCTCGCTGTCTGGGTGGGAGCGAGCTTCTCTTCCTCCCTTGCATTCTACGAGCATCTTCTTTTTCGCGTTTGACCTCGCCGCATATCAGCATCCTCCTTTGGCAGCGTTCTATCTCCTGCAGGTAGATATTCAGCTTGGCTCTGCCTCTTCGACCTTTCTGTCTCAGCCTCTCTCCACCGATACTAGCCGGGAAACGTCTCATCTTGGCTCCCCAGACACAAAAACATGAACGGTTTTGACGCTTCACGACGGCCGCGGCCCAAGTCCTCCATCCTCGAATCTTTCGTCCACCGCCGTCAGGCTTCTACTGGCGACGCCCTGCCGCCCCCGAGGCCGTTTGAGGGAGGATACTACTTCTCCAGCAGCACCGACGACATGTCCCTTGCCCACTACTCCAAGAACAACCCCGGCGCTCTCGGTGAGCTGCAACAGAATCAGCAGGAGCCCGCCTCCCGTCTCTATCGCCAATCCCGATCAGATCTCCAGCCCCAAGACCACACCCGCGGCCGATCCCATTCCCCAACCAAAGGCCAGGGTCTCTTGGGAAATATCACTGTCATCACTGGACCGACCAAGGATGCCTTCAAAGCGGCTAAGAGCCGTGAGGCGTCTCCCAAAAAGCCCAAGAAGACAAAGTCTGGCACCAATCTTGCTGGCTTGCTCAGGCCAAAGTCTTTGAGGAATCTGCACAAGCTCATGTCCGACGACGACATTGGCTCCAAGGATAAGGAGAACCAAACACCGGACGAACCGATACAGACCCCCATCTGGGCACAGTTCACCACGGACCCCCTCTTCCAGCAAAAGCCCGAGATGCGTGCGAGTATGGACGTGGCTCGGAACAACAGTGACCCAGGCCTGTTTTTGGAAAGTCGCCAGGGCTTCAAGGAACGCCCAAAGTCGTTCCAGGTGCCTCCCGTCCAACCTAGGAACAACACACCACCATCACCGTCCAAGTTCAAGTTTCCCCAGGAGATCCAGAGGAAGGGCTCCAAGGACTCTACCGCGTCCAAGTCGAGCAGGTCCTCACAGCGCAAGGGCTTCAGTGCCTTTGCCTCCTTTACCCATGGTCGGTCCAAGTCGACAGCAGCGGCTTTGGCAATCGAGGCTGCCGAGCCTACGCTCGATCCCAAGGACGTTGACAAGCATCTCGAGGCAATGCTAGACCGGAGGAACATTCCTGAAAACCAACGGTATAAGATGAGGAACCTCAGCGATACCATCAAGATGGAGTTTATTCGTCAGGACTGGGCGGAGATGGCAGCAAAGAAGGACCGTCCCGGATCTATGGGTAGTGTCAATAGTGCCCAAGGCTCGGCTCAAGCTCCAGGCGCTGCCCCGGCCGAAGAGAAGCCAAAGCGCACCAGAGGCAAGAGCTTCACCTTGTCATTGGGAAAGAAGGACGGGAAGGACAGTTCGTCAAAGAACAAGTCCAAGGGCGATGCGTCGGTTGGGCGTCACTTCAGAAGCAAGTCCAATGACAGCATCATAAGCGACGCCCCGCCTGGATCCAGTGGCTCGACATCCAATTCGAGCATCCTGTCCAAGATCAAGCTTCAACAGGGACCGGCCGACTTCGTCGCGTACCTCAGAAAGGTACAAAAGCCAGAGCTCGTCGAGGTTGGCAAGATTCACAAGCTTCGACTCTTGCTGCGAAATGAGACCGTGTCTTGGATTGAGGATTTTATCCAGCAGGGTGGCATGGCTGAGATTGTGAGCCTGCTTAAGCGGACCATGGAGGTTGAATGGAGGCGAGTATCGGAGTCTTACCCGCAAACAGAACATGCAACTGACACATCTACAGAGAGGAACATGAAGATGCCCTTCTTCACGAAGTCCTCCTGTGCCTCAAGGCACTCTCGACAACTGCAAAGGCAATGCAGTATCTTCATTCCATCCAGGGCGACCTCTTCCCCAAGCTCCTACACATGATCTTCGATCCCGAAAAGAAGGGACCCAGCGAATTCACCACGCGAAATATCATCACTTCGGTATTGTTCACTTACATTGAATCCGCGTCGCCAGCTGAGCGAGTCTTCCGAGCTAAGAGCATCCTGTCGCACCTGCGTGATCCGGAACCAAAAGAGAACGAACGCCCAGTCCCATTCGTCTTGGAGATGAGGCAGAACAGGCCGTACCGCGTGTGGTGCAAGGAGGCGGTGAACGTCACCAAGGAGGTCTTTTGGATCTTCTTGCACAATGTCAACGTCATTTCCCTCCCTACCGACTCAGCTGCCAAGGACGCTTCTTTCCCCGGAGACAGCCGTCCCTACTCATACATGATGCGACATTTCCCCCAAGAGCGTCCGCCCGTCGCTGCAGCTCCGTATGTGGGCGGAGTCGAGTGGGAGGCAACAAACTATCTAGCCTCGCACCTGGACCTCATGAACGCCATCATCGCGTGCGCTGCCACAAAGGAGGAGAGAAACAAGCTACGGGCCGAGTTTCACATCTCGGGTTGGGAACGCTGCCTCGGCGGCAGCCTGCGGCTCTGCAAGGAGAAGTTCTACAGCAGCGTGCACATAGGACTGCGCACCTGGGTTGCCGCGGCCGCCGAAGATGGTTGGGACGTTCGGGACGTGCGATATGGTCCGCCTCCCGAGGCTCGCAGCCCGCCCAAGAAGGCCGGCGGCGCGCAGAAAACAAAGATCGAGCCCGCCCCGAAGCTCGAGATGCCTAGGCTCGACTTTGCACCCGACAAGTCCAAGCCTGCTGTTGCTACACCGGCGGCCAAGGATAACGACGATGGGTGGCTAGAGTGTTGAGAGGACCTACTAACGAAAACGGCGTATGATGTGATTGTGTGGGAGGGAGCGTTGTGATACAAAAAAGTCTGGCATGCACGCAGCGCAACTGCACCACCATGTTTACGAGTTTTGTTTTCGAACCCAGGTTGTTACTCTTTTTTCGTCTTCTTCCCTCACCCTTTCAACTGTCTTGCGTATCCAGCTGCTTGGCTTGCTTGTCTATTTTCAAGGGTTATTTGGGAAATCATGGGTAACATTGTTTGGTACATCATCATGACTGCAGTCCTGCTATTATGATGCTATGTTTTTAATGAAGTGATGACAACACGGAATCGCATTGCATTGAGTCTGTGAGTTCCTCTCGAGTTATGTAAGGCCTCCCTCGGAGATGCCCCCGATGTCGTCCCTTGCCTGAGCTGTGATCTAGTCTATCTAGTCTGGTTAAATCACAGGTTGCTTCGATGGCGCTTAAACGCCTCGTAGACCGTCACACCTTTCAGCACATCCTCTTTGACCTTGTCATCCGCAGCCGTCAGCCGCGGCAGCAGGTCGAGCACGGCAGAGACCTTATCCTTGGGGATGACAACAACGCCGTTGACCGGGTCGCTAAACGCCAAGTCACCCGGCGAGACGACGGTTCCGTCAATGTCGAGAGGCATCTGAGTGGCCCAGGGCGTGCTACCCGCACCGGCACCGACCGTGGACAGGCCACGAGACCAGATCTATTATGTTTAGGCTCCAGAGGGGGACTCAAGCGCGCATTATCCACTGGCCGACTTACAGGGAGAGAGGTGCTCCTCAATTCTTCAATGTCCCGGGCCCGACCGACCACGACAATGCCTTTGGCCTGACAGACCTTCATACGAACGGCCATGATGCCACCGCAAACGGCATTCCTCTGTCCGTCGGGCTGCTTCAGCACCACAATGGTTCCCGGCACCGTCAGATCGGCCCAATGAACACCCTTCGGGATGTTCGCAGCCGGCTCGGCAAGCTCCTGGCCTTTTGGCGCAAACAAGACGGTCGATACCGGCGCGACGGTGACGGGAGCCGTGCTTCCCTGGGCGGGACTGATGAGGCCGAGGTCGGCGATGAAGCCGGCGCCAGGGACCTTGAGCTTGAGCAGGGCATCTGAAATGTCGCACGCCGTGTACTGCTGTAGCTTGGAGATGTCGGAGGAGGAAGCCATTGTGAGCAGGGGAGACCAGAGAATGACGAGGGTTCGATACGTCTAGAGTAATAATCCTGAATGAGATGAATGCGCCGAATTGTGCCTCTGAACAAGTAAGGTGAACGAAGCAACTTGGGATGCCGAGTCGAGTCGACTTGACTGACCCGGAAACGCTCCGTAATTCCGGCCGCCTCCATCGAGCCGGCTATCCAATCACGCTCTGCGGCACCAAACGTCAACATGGAAGACGGCCCTGGCCGTGGGGCATAGATTCCGACCACGGGCTGCGGGACGGATAGGTATCTTAGTCCATACATTGAATAAGCCGAACGATTTGATGCCGCCCAGTGACTTCGTTGGAGGTATCATCGTACAATCCAAACTCGGTGTACCGTCTTGGGCATTTGGAAATGGATATTATCTCAAGCTCGAATGATGCCGTGTCATTCTCTGTAGTAGTCACCACCTGTCCTCTCCATGCACTTCTTCGTGGGGCATGTCGATGACCTTGTCCTGCAGGGAGCGGACAGCTTTCAACAAGCGAACCCAAGTTTTTGCTCCCAAGGTTCTGGTGACACAAGGGGTATGCGGATTGGGCGACTGCCGATTAATGAATGCCCGGTTCGTGGGACGCTGTAGAATGTGACAGGTCACCAATTCAAAGCCCTTCATTACAGACAACCATGTCGGAGAACAGTCACCAAACTGACGATGGGCGAGGGAGTCAACGGACGGGCAACCTAATTAGTTAGGAAAGGACCAAGGTTGGCTAGCCTGGCCGCCTTCGCAAAGGCAGACCCAAGGGCTCCGTTCTTGTATCACCAACATGGGCCCGAATCCGTGGTTCGAAGCCGTGGTGACCGAGACATGGCTGTCCCTAAAATGGGGATCGCCTCTGATCCGTTGGTGGCTTTTGATCCTGGCACTCGAATCCATGTGGCATTGGCGGTAACTGGGCAGTTCCATTGACCCGTTCATCAGCCTGCAGCGGCGCGTGGGGCGGGCTTGACACTGGCTGCGGAGGGGGAGAACCGTGAACGGTACCTTGGCACCAACGTGGTGAGTTCCGGCCTGACGAGCAACGACAGAGATGAGAGAAGAGCTAACAAGCGACGTCATGGTCCCTCGTCAGGGACTGCGCGGGCTGTGTGGGCTGCGCCCAGGAAGCTTCCTTACCCTCTGCTACTGCCGAAGAGGGGGGAGTCCACGCTCTCGCGGCTCGGCCCCCAGCCACCGGTGTAAGTTGGTGATGGGGAGATGACGGCCGGTGAGCAATGAAAATGACGTGTCTGGGGATGATTGCACAGGGACAAGGGCCGTGATGCGACACCGAAAACACTTTTGGGCATGCGGAGGAGCCATTCTCCTCCTCCGACAGCATGATTTTGCCGCGTTTGTCGTCGACGCTCCAGGGTGCGACGCCGCGTCGAGTCATGGAGGTTGTGACCTGGTCGAGGAATTGGGAGAAAATGTCTCCCCCGCCTCGAAAAGCCGACGGCTGAGGAATCGGTGGCAGCATAGAGCCATTGTCATCCTTGCTGTTGGCTACTGCCGTGCGTGCCCGTAAAATCATTACCTGAAATTGATAGCTTGGGAGGGGGCATGCATCGATCTCGCAAGGAACCTCATCCCGTGAGATTCCACCTTTGCACCGAACCAGGCCACCATGGCTATACGAAAGAGATGCTGGCTAGTACTTCCTAGTCAGCTTCGAGATGGACGTACATGAGGGTACAGAGACGCAAAAAAACGAAACCATTGTTTCCATCCTCTTCGCTGCGGCTGCAATGACACGTAGGTCTGCCGATGAGGGATGCGCCTTTTGCTAGCGGCAAGACGCACAAAGGAATTGTCCCACGAGATAAGTTCCAAGACTCGCTTATTATTAAACCATGCAACAGGCACGCCTTTGCAGATGGACCACGGCGAAGGGGGGCACATTGCACAAAGGACCGCGCGAAGAGGGAGTCAAATGTCGCTGGGTCGAAGACGCTCGGCTTGAGACGACTTAACGCAATGGAACCAAGATCCGAAGTCCGCGATACCGCAGTAGCGTGCCCAAGAGGCCAGTATGAGCTGTTCTGAGATGCTTCCAGGTGTTCAGGCCCTTCTAGTTCGTTGCTGAACAGCGGGGCCGCAACACCTGCCGCATTGCGTTTCCAAGTCTTTGAACGGAGCCGTGATATCGCACTTGTCAACCAGACAAGTGACTGGGGATCCAGTTCTCAAGGGCTGGGTTGACTGGGGGGGACCGAAGAAAGCGGAAGCGGAAGCGGATCACCACACGTCAAATTCCCTCTGCATGACGACCCCTCGTTGGCGAAGTGCTCGACGATGGTCGACGAGACGAACCACAGGCCATCCTTCGGGATCAAAGCCGGTCGTCGTTTCGCTTGTTGGACCGGGCAGCGGCATCACTGGATTGAACGGAGCTGTGGTCGAGCACAGTTTATCAGGACAAACCCGGTTTTACCGGTTTCCAGAGCCAGCGGCCAAACCTCGTTGCTGGAATCCAGAGCCAATGCAGGCTAAAGCTATGCATGCCATACATGATTAGTCTTGGTCTTGGTTGAGGAAGTCCTCGAAAGCCCCCCCCCTGGGAACGCGGCGATTCGTGGCTTCTAGCGCTTAACTGCCTCTTCGAGTTCACGGCGGCCTTGAGGCGTGCAGCGGACTGCTTCTGAGGGTCGCAAGGGCGCCGCGTTGGCCTCTCGAAGCTGCGACTAAGGCCCCCCGCTAGGATAGGCCTCGAGACGAATCGGCCGATGGGCGACAGCACTGACGGGGCACACAGTTTGGGTCGAATCTCGTCGGTATGAGAAGGCCTTTCGAAAGGAGGGGCTCGAATGGGAGGGGTTACGTACCTTGAGCCTAGGGAGAGGCTGACCAAGGATTCGGGCCATGCCGTGGAAACGTGGGAGCGTGGAAGCGTCCAAGGGCACATGACATGGGTGAGGGCATCCTCGCATCCTCGCATCCTCGCAGTACATCGAGGTACCTCGACGGCGTGGACTCTCGGAGCGAGATGGGCTCTTGGGCCCGGGGTTGGTAGTTGCTGTGGTGTTGCTAAAGTTCGCCGCATCTCGTCAGAGTCACACCCTCAAGGATTCCAACCCGGAAACCGCGGATGATCAACGAAAAGTGCCGGGTTGGCCCCTAGGGAAGCCTAAGAAGCGATATGGATATGGATATGGATATGGGGAGGGGAAGGGAGGGCAGCGCAGAGAGGGGACGGGGTCGCGACGCAGGGGCGCTTCCGGGTCGAAGGGGGAAGCAGAGGAGGAGAGGAGGGATGACCTGTCGGCGGCGATTTGGTGTCATAGAATTGGACTACGGCGGGAGAGGCCTCGGAACTGGAAGAGGGATACTCTCGGTTTGTTTCTAGGAGCGGGGATGTCTGAGGGTGATGTGACGGCCACGGAGAAACGAAGTGGTGTTGGGACGTGTTGGTGCTTGCCTGCTTGGTGACATGTTTCCCCCATGGCACCTGCCTTGTGTTGCCCTTGCAGAATTTCATTTTGCTACTGTTTCGGGCAAGTCGGACCCTTGATGAAACTTCTGGAGCCGAGTCAATTTGGATGCAATATCCGTAAAGAGGAAGATGATCTGTCTGGCACCTGCCCTGCTTCTGCCCTCACCAGTGTGATGTACCTGTACCGCGCACCTCGGCCGTGGAATACTCGCACGCAGGTATCTCACTGTATGGATTCCCACGACCCAAGGTCCTGTAGGTACCCAACGTAACAGTATGTTGGTTGATTATTACGGAGGGGCCAATTGGCCGCCATTGGTCGATTGGGACCCAGAATGAGCAGAATCTCCGGAATGTGGCCAGAGTCAGCAACGTCCGTTGGCGAGATTTGCGCCTTCCTTTCAGGTTTGAAATGGAAGGGACGACTCTATCCGTCTCGGAAGTGGAAGGGGTACGGAGTACTGAGGTACCTGCCGTCAACGGTTCATCCGTCAGCAAACTTACGGCATCTTGAACCTGGATCTTGGATAATACCACCTTTTCAATCGGGAGCTGGGCTAATGCCTCCGGAGGACGGGATATGCTTTCTTCTCTCGGTGCCATGTCCCCTGCTCGTTTACCAATCTCGCCGTTAGGTTTTGCCGTGTCTAATGGCACCGTGACCCGGGTCTTATCCGCCAGAACCCAGGCTCATAGTACGTAACACCACTGGCCGGCTCGGGAAGGCATCTGACCGTGGAAGGTTCGCTGTGAGGTACTTGGCAGATCCAACGGGCCAACGGTAAGGTACCTACGGGGACCTCCTTTGTTGGGCTTGGACCCCTCCATTCGCCATGGTCAACAAGGTTCCGTTTTCCAATGTTCCATGTAAGGTCCTTGCCTGTCACTCATGCGGCGGCTCCCACCCGGACGGCCTCAACTCACAAGCTCACCCCAGCAAACATCAAAAGCACCTCAGTGCTTTTGGAAGGCCCGTCTCCATCTCAGCTCAGCCCAACGCAACGCAACGCAACGCACGCAACGCACGCAACGCGACGTAACGCAGCTCAGAACCCACTTAACTCCCGCCCAACTCCTCCGACACTGCATCACACTGTACGAAATACTCTGTCTCTAACTCACCCACTCGCTCGCCCTCACTCACTCTTCCCAACCCAACTTATCCCATACCATACCGTTCGATCCCACCCCCTCGTCGCCTTCTAGACCCCTCCAACCCCTCCCGGACCCCTCGTCTATCGCCCGCCGTCACCTGTTTATACCGTCACCTGTCAAAGTGAACCAACAGCCCGTTTCCTGGCGCAGTGGCCCAGCCCAGGTCCGAGGATAGGATCCAACTCAAGGCCAAGGATCAGACGTGCCTAATAGACAGGCTGCAGCAGCCGCGCTTCGTCTCCTCGCACCCAAGACCCAAGGCCAGCCTCTTCCAGCCTTCCCGCCGCCGGTCAACGCCAGGCTGCCTGCTAGGTATTCGCGCTACAGAGCCACAGCGACAAGCTGCTGCTGGTTGACTTCCAGGTTGCCGCTCCCGTCTTGCTTCGCTCCGCTCCTCGCTCGCTTGCTCTCTTCTCTCGCTAACTCGCCCTCCCTCCCTTCCGCTCGCCTGCTTGCTTGCTTGCTCCCTCGCCGTCGCTGCGACATCACACCATCCATCCATCCATCGCCCGCCCGCCCGCCCGTCATCCGCTCCGCATCCCGTTCGTCTCGTCTCGTCTCGCCTCGCTCATCACGCCCAAGCAAACGCAACCTTTTGCCTCCCCCACCCCGTTACGGCATCGCTTCCAGCCTCTCAGCCACTAGCCACCCGTGCCCGGTGCTTCTCTCAGAGCTGCCTTGCCAAACCAGCCTTGACTCCAAGCCCCTCACAAAGGCCAGGCCAGCCAAAGGTCCATCCAACCTTGACCCACCCCACCACGGGACCACCAGAAGGACCACAAAGGGCCACACGCTCCAAGATCTCGGAGCTACTAAAGCTGCCTGCACTGCACGTCCTGCCGGTACGGAGCCTGGAGCCATCCGTCCTTGAGCTAGGGTCTCCAGAACCCTGTCTGCGACAATGTCGATAAAGTAAGCCTCCTTCGCGGGTCTCGAACCTCTTCTCTCTATTTCATGAGCCTCTTCTCTTCTCGTTCCCGCCCCTACTCCATTACATCTCCGCCTCCCCCGTCATACTGTTCCCCCGACCCCTCCGTCTCTCGCCCGCTCCAGCCTACCCTCAGTCCTCCCGCCGTCTCGTCCCTCCGCGACCACCCCCCCGACCAACCATCCGTAACCCCCGTGTCGTCTCCGTCCTCCCTCCGTACTGCCCGTCTTGCCCGTCCGTCGACTGCCCCGCCATCACCGGCCCATGGAGTCATGGACCCCGCCCTACCATGGACAATCCTCACGACTATCTCATCACGAGCCGTCCTTCTTCGCGGCCCATCGACCCTGACAATGCCGATAGTTGGGTCATGCTCAACCAGGGCGGCTTCGTCAAGATCGGCAACGAGCGTGTCCTTCAGAAGCTAGAGTCCCGCATCTCGTGCGACCTTTCCGTGCCCCAGGAACTGAGGGCTCGGTGCACCTCGTTCCAACGCAAGAGCGACAAGGGCACCCTATTTCTAACAAACAAGCGAGTACGTCGTCCCGTGCACGAATCCCCCCTTCCCCCATTCGTCGAACTCATTGTCCCTAGATCGTCTATCTACCCGCGAAACCTACCCAGGAACCAAAGTTCGAATCATTCAGCGCTCCAATTCTCAAATTTCAAGACTCCATTACTTCCTCCTCCATGTGGTGGGGATGGGTCTGGAAGTCAGACTGTGTCCCCGTGTCTGGGGGCGGGATTCCTCCAGACATTCCTCGAATCGAGGTCAAATTTACCTTCTCAGATGGCGGCATGATGGATTTCAATGAAGCCTACATCCGACTTCGAGAACGCCTGTTTCAATTTCAAGAGATGCGCCGGGAGATGGGCCCCGGCGCTGACGTCCCCGATGAGCCATTACCGGCCTATGAAGCTCAAGCCAGACCAGGTGTATCAGACAGCTCCTTGTCGGCAATTCGGCATGATCGGACTGGCAGCACGAACAGCCGAAGAGCTCCCGATGAGCCTCCGCCAGACTATGATGAAGCGCAAGCTCAACAGCTAAGCATCCGGCTCGAGGATCACATACGAGGGGAAATCGACAGAGGGACCCAAGACTAAGACGCTTGATGCTACGGCATTAACGCTCATCACGAAAGTGGAGGGTGTCCATGTACCCGAGTCATGGCCGCATAAACTCGTGAAAGCGTATTATTCCATCATTATCGAAACTCCTCACGCTCCTCTTTCATCCCTGCTGCGACCTGAGGTTACCTCTACCTCCTCAAATCCTGGGCTTTCTTCATGTACTTTAACGAACGATCATATGTTTTCTAGAACTTCATTGATATTCTGGTAGCTGGCTGGCATTGGGTCCTTCATAAAGAGAACTCGCGATATTCACGCGAGTCTAGAATATCCAATCTTGATCCTTTTTATATGTCCTCATAAATCGACGTCATGTTGATCCATGTGTTTCACATCAATCAAGCTTCGTAGGTGCAGATAGCGGCTGAAGTCCGGCCTCCAAACCTGTTCGTTGGCGGGCAGGATGCTGATGTCAGCGAGTCCGGAAGAGTGGAAGGACGCTCGGACCAGTAGGTCACGTGCGGCAATCCGTGATCAAAGCCGGGTCGTCAGGACCAATCAAAATGCCTCAATTCCGCATCAGTTTTCACATCTTGCCTTTCGCCGAGAGCTTCCGACTCTTACGATCAGGAACGACCACCCTCAATCAAAACCATCACTCTCCATTGTGAACCATTCCGCCCGCCGCAATGGGTATCTGGGACGCCTTTTCGGATATTGTCGAGGCCGTGACGCCATGGAGCGTTGTCGAGGCCGAGGCACCTGCTGAGGAAAAGGTATGAGCCTCCCTGCGATTTTCTTCCAGACGCGCAGATTTCTGCCCACACAACGATGCGGTATCAATTGGATCACGCGGAACCCGGCGAACCCATCAGCCATGAATCAATCGCCGCTGAGCCATGCTGACGAGTCCGAATAGGAGGAGCAGCCCGAGACCGAGTCCAAGGACGAAGAAGCCGAGGCCGAGGAGGAGGAAGATGAGGACGAGGACGAGGATGAGGAAGAGGAGGAAGAGGAGATTGTTGACCCCAAGGATGTCATTGAGGAAGGTCCGTTATTCCCTTGGCTTCGCCGCCGACCCGAACACCTGCATCCCGACCACAACGAGTTATTTTCGCCGCAACTACCTGAGCTACCCGGATAAGGTGCTTCGGCAAGCAATTGGTTAACCCAGCGCTGACAACGAATGCAACAGAATGCCGGAACTCTGCCCAGTGCGCCCCTGCCAAGCACCACTTCGACGAGTGTGTTGAGCGTGTTCATCAGCAGGAGGAAGAGGGTGGTGCCAAGGAGGACTGTGTCGAAGAGTGTATGTCAACGCCCACCAAACCCCATTGAGCCACGACGAGGACGCAGCAGCTCCCCTCTGCCTGGAGAATTGCCAATACTAACCTCTAGATAGTCTTCCACCTCGCTCACTGCGCCACAGCCTGCGCCGCTCCCAAGCTCTGGTCCAAGCTCAAGTAAACCTCTCACCTCGACCTACCGAGCCATCCGATTCAAAGCGATTCGTACCGACTAGATGGCGATGCTCATGTCGAAGAGTCACCTTATCCCGGAATGAGGCAATAGCTGCACATGCAGAGCCTGGGGTGTCCCTTGTACGATCGATCTGCCTCTCAGTTACCGAAGCCACCCAGCGGCTCGGCCGAGAACGGCAGCCGTGTTTGTATCATACGCTGCAACGCCCTGAATAGATTTCTTCTCTTTGGATGGTTGGACCGGCTCTGTGGCTGCGTGGTGTCACTGGATAGCTACACGGCTCACGCCGCTTGTTCTCCAAATTGGAGACCCTCGAGCTGAGTTGGACGGACTGTTGGGCTCGAACCGAGCCGATGCTTCGCTGGTGAAACTCATGTGACGTGAAACTTGATGACTCCAACCCTTGACTCACTCTGAGATGTACCAAGCTCCCCATGGTGCATTTCTATTTTTGTGCAAGGAAGATCAATCCCGTGGCCCTATACTCACCGCGGCATCCTGCAACCATGGATGTCGAGGTCCATTAACACGGCCTACATTTCACCGTAGTTTCTTTACATGTCTCAATACAAAGCTTCCCGTAAAGCCTTTATCATGTTCACCTCCCAGTCTAGTGTCGGCTTTTTTGTTTGTGGGGAGATGCTATACCGATAATCGCTTGTTATCTGCTTGTAAATCATTTCGCTTTAGAAGATTTGCATAGGACAAGGCCGAGCCTTTAAACTAGCAGTAGGGATTAAAGATGAAACAAAGACACTCGTTTTCGTCACAGGCACGAATAGTGCTGACTGACCAAAAAGGATAGACACTATCGAATATGTTGTTGGTCGTGACCCGCGCTATTGATGTCGAGCTGAACTCCCGGTGGATGCACGCCAAGCCGCTCGGAGCTTTGTGGCACTCGAGTCGCAAATAACGCCCACGTGTGCATTGAAATGAAAAGGCAGGATTGCCGTGTGCAGTGTGTTTGGGGTTTACCTTCTTTATATTTCTGCGTTGGGCCACTTCGTGTTGGCGAATGCACGTCATTCTATTCGCGCCATCTCGACAAAAGTGCGCGTCTTACCTGATCCTCTCGAACAACCCCATCCACCACCACAATGCCTTCCCGAAACTCGAACGGCTCTACTCCGTATTGCACTCATAGACCTCGAGGGGCGTTATCAACCATGGTTTCAAGAAAGTTCGACACGGCTACTACCGACCTGACAAGAAAAATGCCTGTTCACCAACGAGGGTTCGTTCCGTCGTCGTTCCCTGAAACCTACTTGTGCATACAACTCGCACAAGAATTGAAGCCTCCCTTGTGGACATGGGCCTGTCCAACGGTCGTTCCATCCCAGACGCCGAGTCGTTGAGTTGTGTGCACGAAGAAGGGCACGTCTACCACGATGTTGAAGCAACGCTGCTGCAGCTATCCTCCAACTTCCCGCAGCTTACAACGGTGTAACCGTAAGTGTATTACATTACGAGGACGGTTATCATTTCCATGAACTGAATGAATATTAGCAGATAGATCCAAGTTTTACGCGGCAATGAGTGAGCTTCTTTGATGTTGGACCTTAAGCTATAATAGCAACATGTATCTAACGAATTCGCCTAGATCCTTCAATGCCTATCAAAAGACTCGCCAAGTCTTAAAAGCTTCTTTTCGGTTCTCGCCTTTCCCAAAACTTTGACCGGTCATTTCTATTCATTAGAACCGGTATTTTATAGACAAGTACACAAAAAGCATGACGATCCTTATACTGACTTTCTATGAACAATTTCTCCCTTGGGCTTTCTGGTACGGAACCCGAGAAGCGCAGCGCGAATGAACATGTTACCCAGACAGCGTGGAACATGCAGCGTGCCGTCCGTCAGGTCTGACGGAAACACGCTCCGTGTCAAACGGCGGTTGGATCCGGCAAAATGGTGACAGGTAGAACTGAGGCGCATATAACAAGGTATTGTTCAGGCGTAGGGGTTCTGAGGAACAGGCCCTCGCCGGCCTGTGTCGACATGGGGTGCGCAGCTTGTATGACTTGCATCCAATGTAATTCTGGCCCTCTATACCACCTCGATAGATCTCACGACATATATTGACTGACACACGGTGCAGGATCTGCTCAAGGTGCAAAACGCCCAACCCGGCGACCGAAGTTGCTGTCAAGATGGAGACATGTCGGCTCGGAGCCTTTCGTTTCCCTTCTCACATGTCGCCCTACGGATACAAGAAACCGACCTCGTTCTTGGTTGGGGACCAACAGCGGGCGCACACGAATGCAACCCCCAAGGGTACGAGATAGCCCCGTCCCTTCAGGTTCGTTGCAACGATCGGAGGGGAGGGCATCCAAGTCGGAGACAGGCCCCCTCGGCGGATTAGCGGTGGTCGCTTCCAGATGGGGGGTTCGAGACAAGGGCGTCTCGAAGCAGGATGCTGTTATGTCGGGGGGGACTTTGTGCGGCGCAGGGGATCATGGCCCTGCGTGACCGAGGTCTGGTTAGTGCTCTCCGTCCTCGTGCAAGTGCTTCTTTGCTGAAAGTCGAACATGCCTTCTCCTCGGTCCTCGTCTTCGAGTTTCACCCACGGTTCGAGGAATTGATCTCTGGATCATCGTGGGGGGGGCAAGATAGCCATGATCTTCCGTGTCCTGACAAGCAGCTCCCCTGAATAGTTAGCGGCCGTGGCAAACCGGAGATGCGGTACGGATAGGACGAGGACACGCAAGAAAAAAAGGACATGGACGGCCATCATCATGTGAGGTTGGAGGCTTGACGGTGGGCAAGCGAACCGAGGTAGCTCGATCGGGCAACTGAAGTCCGGTGAATCCAATGGTGGACACCCCCGCGACAGCGAAAAACGAGAGATGCGATTCGATGCATCGAGGTGCGTTTCGTTTTGCGCCGCAAAAGATTTTTCCTATTGTTTTATTTTGGGTGCTGGGATTTGAGGCTGGTGTTGGCACTGCCCTGCCCGTCACTGAATGGTCACCGATGACCAAGCGGAGCTGCACGCGGCAGGAGCGATTGGATGGGTGAATTCAGACAGGAATGAACGAACAATGGCAGGTACGAAGTATATCCCCCCGACTTCTCTTTCCGCGTTTTTTATCTTCAGACCCCCTGCATCTTCCTTCCCATGATCTTTTTCTCTTGATTTGAACTTATTCCTCTTCACTTCTGTTCCTCTACTGAACAATTGCCAGCCTAGTTCCTCTTCTCACCCCAACATTTAGACACTCGGCCGCTTCAATCGTCCCCCAAGAATAAGCTCCAAGTTTACGCACCCACCAGCTCAGGAACACGACAGCCTAACGAAACGACCGGCGAAGGAAGACGGACGGCTCGCACACCCATCGCACCGTGTGCCTTGTGTGCCTCGTGAGCAGCGAACCACAAGATCGGCCGAGAACGAGGACACGGGGGCGACTTCCCCAGTATAAGAAGCCAAAGTCACGAGCAAGAGCCTCTCGTCGATCTTTCGTCACCAAAAATCAATCATTTTCCACCCTTCTTTTCGACCTGTACCTGCGGAATCTACGGATGACTGGGGTCCCTGCCTTTACAACTGGCAATTCTTACGGAATAGTGCAACCACTCTGTTGGCCCGAGGGCGTTCTTACGATTTTAAAAAGAGGGCCCTTCGAAACATAGGAGGGCAAGCGAGCGTCGCAGATTTGGGTGACGCGACTTCGCGACCAAGCAATTGGAAAACTTGCAAACCGCAAGCAAAGCGAATAAGGCAAAAAAAAGCTCAAGTGTGGGAGCCAATCTGGTTTCCCGTTCATCTTTTGCTTTTTCTCCTTCGAAGGATTTGGTTAGTTCGTCCCAAGTGGCTGTCGGCAGTCGACAGTCGAGCGTTGGCGTCGCTTTTGGGTTTCACCCTTCACCCTTCTCCTTTCCCCGGCCTCAGCGCCCGAAGACACTCACGATCCAACTCGCACACTCTGAGGGACGGCCACTGCCTTCATCTATATCCTTAC
Organism: Thelonectria discophora; assembly: GCA_911649645.1. Classification (NCBI taxonomy): domain Eukaryota; kingdom Fungi; phylum Ascomycota; class Sordariomycetes; order Hypocreales; family Nectriaceae; genus Thelonectria; species Thelonectria discophora. The sequence continues at coordinate 1,401,972 of CAJVRK010000008.1, read as the reverse complement.
TTCACGGTTTCCATCTATACCGCGTGTCTGGGCAGGCTCGTCAGCTCGGGGTTCAAGCTCTCGTGTCTTCTCGATCTTGAACAATCCTATCTAATTCTACCGCCCCACGTTCAACGGACAGCTAAGACGACAACTCGCAAAGCTTTTGCACATGTCTCAAAGCGACAATATGACAGAGCAGAACTCTGAAGCAGACAAGCAGAGCCTCTCAAAGCGATTCGTCGACTCAATCACAACCATGGGCCTCAATGACGATCCCATGGGCAGCTCGCGCTTCGGGCGCAAGCAAAAGCTCGGCTCGGGAGACTTCAGTCTACGGGATCGAAATCTCGAAGCTGGTTCCGGCGGCGAAGGCGGAGGTAGTGGAAGTCTGACGGAAGGCGTGTCAACCGAATATCGCACTTATAAGCGTCGATGGTTTGGCCTGGCCCAGCTGACGCTCATGAACATTATTGTGTCGTGGGATGTAAGTATCTCCCCAACGAAAAGGAGACGGGAGGAATCTGGAGGACTAACGCGAGAGTAGTGGATGACATTTGCGCCCGTCGCCTCCAACGCTGCCGACTACTACAATGTCGACGAATCGACCATCAATTGGATTAGTACCGCCTTCTTCCTGGCCTTCGTCGCAGTCTTCCCTGTGAGCATCGCCATCCTTCACCGTGGCCCCAAGATCGCATTCATGGTGGCTGCTCTCCTCATTCTCATCGGAAATTGGATTCGCTACGCCGGCGCCACCAAGTCGAGCGGGGGTAGCATCGGGCATGCAATGGCTGGCGAAATCGTCATCGGCTTCGCTCAGCCCTTCATTCTCGCTGCGCCCACTCGCTATTCCGACCTGTGGTTTACCAACCGTGGTCGCGTTGGCGCAACTGCCCTGACAAGCTTGGCAAATCCTCTTGGAGCTGCCTTGGGACAGTTGATCACACCCCTTTGGGTCAGCAAGCCGAGCGATGTTTCCAATATGGTACTATATGTCTCCATCATTGTAAGTCGGTTCCTGTCTAGACAGCATCTTACCTGCTCTTGCTAACTCTCTGATCCCTCCAGTCGACGGTGGCTTCCCTTCCAGCCCTATTCGTTCCTGCTAAGCCTCCTACACCAGTCGGACCGGCATCGGAAACGCCCAAGCTAAGCCTTCGAGCGTCAGTCGGTGCCGTCTCGCGCAACCTGGAGCTCTGGCTCATCCTCATTCCGTTTTCCGTCTACGTCGGCTTCTTCAACTCGATTTCGTCCTTGCTCAACCAGATGCTCAATCCGTATGGTTTCACCGATGACGAGGCGGGCATTGCTGGAGCCATCCTTATCGTTGTTGGCCTAGTCGCTGCCGGTATCTCCTCGCCCATCATCGACCGAACCAAGTCCTTCCTCTTTACCCTGAAACTTCTTGTACCTGTTATTGGCTTTTCCTATTTGGCCTTCATCTGGATGCCACAAACACGTATGCTGGCTGGACCTTACGTGGTTCTCGCATTTCTCGGGGCGTCCTCCTTCTCTCTCGTCCCCGTGGCCCTCGAGTATCTCATCGAGCTCAGCCACCCCCTCAGCCCAGAGGTGACGTCCACGATTGCTTGGGCGGGTGGCCAGCTCTTTGGCGCCATCTTTACCATCATCAGTGATGCTCTGGTTGCCGGGAAGCATGCAAGCCCGCCCAAGCACATGAAGAAGGCACTCGTCTTCCAGGCCGTGGTCGCCCTCGCTGTGATACCGCTTCCCATGTGCCTTGGCCTCTTTGGCCGTCACGAGAAGATTGCCCTTCGCCGGATCCGGTCGGACGAGCAAGTCCGTCCACAGAACACGGTCGTGACGACAAATGAATAAAGGGCCACGAGTATCTTTGCGAAATGAAATTTTAGGGAGCATTTAGGGGAGCCGGCGCGCTCCATAGGGACAAAAGGGGGTTCAAATATTAGGGGCCCGTTGTATATCTCGTGTGTTATATCTGTATGTCTGCGTTCTTTTTCGTAATATACCCATGATGCTTGCCTTTTTTGATTTATAATTGACAAATTTGCCATGATTCTGTTGTCCCTTTGCCTTTTAAGTTCTTGGGTCTCTCTACCTACTAGGTAGGCTTCCTAAAGGTCCAGGATCTTTTCCCACTCGTGCCTCAGCTCCTCCATCCTCTTCCAGCACTGGGCGCCCAGGGCCTCAAATTCGACGATCTGGTCCTCGGTCACGTCAACGCTGCCCGATTTCCTCCCGACCGTCTTAGCGAGGTACCCCAGAGTGGTATCGGCCTTGGCATCCTCGACCTTGCCCTCCCAGCCCCAGCCGGGTACCTCTGTCTTCTTGACGCCATCCTCGAGGCGGGCGTTGCAGCTGCTCCCCCACTTGACGCGCTCGGCGTCGAGGAGGTCCAGCTCGGACTGCTCCTGCAGGGCGACCCAGGTGGCCGACTTGGCGCCGACGTAGCTGGTGACACCGTGCCAGGGGGAGCCGAGCCAGCGGGCGACGATGAGGGAGAGGGAGTAGGCCCAGACGAGGAACCAGGGCACGGGGAAGAGGGTGCTAGCGACGATTCCCGGATGGGTGAGGTAGACCTTGGGCGGGACGGGGCGGTCGCGGGCGACATCCGGGTCGTCCGGGGTGAGGAAGGGCGCCGAGACGGGGCGGACCGAGGGGAGGGTGGCGGTCAGGGCGAGGATGTCGGTCAGGCGCTTGGAGGACTCGTAGGGCCCGTCGTGGTGGAAGCGCTGCAGGTCGGACAGGTCGAAGGACTGGGCTACGGCCTCGAGGCTGCTGGACCAGACAATGCGGCCGCGGGGTTGATCTGAAGATGCGCGGCTGAGGAGCGGGAGGAGGCGGTGGGCGAGGAGGTAGTGGCCAAAGACGCAGGCCGAGAAGACTTCTCCCAGGAGCGGCTTGGGGGGCTGGAGTAGTTGTCAGTGAAAAAGTTTTGATGCCAAGGCGAAGAACCATGGCATACATATCTATACTCGGGACGGTCGTTCAATATGCACGTCGGCAGGGCAATCTTGAAATCCGGCCAAGTCACCGGCTCGACGAAGCCCCTCGACAAAAATGCCCACACGGCACGCGGCCAATTGACGCCCGACCAACCACCGTAGGCGGCATTGAAGACGACGCTGTCTAGCCTCGGAATCCTCACGTCCAACAGGTACTCACCCTTCAACCCAGCCGGGTTTCCAACGCGCCCGCCCACCAGCCGATCAGCAAAGGCGCACACGCCGCGCACATCGCACAGGTCCAACTGCGGGCTGATGACGTGAACGCGCTTCACGGTATCCTCTGACCGGTACGTATCCCCCGCGCGGGACCTCAACGCGGACGACTCCTCGGCGGCGCGGCGGGCGTGCTCGCGGAGGGCGCGGACCGTCTGCAGCGATTTGGCGGGCGAGCGCGTGGTGGGCAGCAGCACGAGGTGCGACGTCAGGGAGCGCGTGGCCAGGAACTCATCGATGAGGCGCTCGCCGATGCCCAGGCCGATGCCGCTGTTGGCGCCCGTGATGAGCACGAAGAGCTGCTCACTGGGGGGGACAGCATCCCAGGGTGCGGCGGGGGAGGATGCCGGTTGGGGCGTCATTTGGAGATGGTGGGAGAGGGCTTCAACTAGGTCAATTGAGTCAACTGAATCAATTGGGCCAATTGAGCTTCAACGAGGGAATATGGCGGTCAATTGCGTGGCGGGCTGGTGCAATTTATGTCGGGAAGTCGATAGCTTCAGCTCGGTGTGAGGGAGAGCTTCAGGCCCGCCTCACGTGATGGGGCGAGCAGTCTTCGTGAGACCTGCCTGCATTAGCAGGACTACGAATACAATGCCCGAAAAAAACAGATCCCCAAGCAATGCTCATATCGTGAAGCCTCAAAGTTTGCCTCAAAGTTTGCAAGTGGGTAAAGCCATGCCCTGCCATATCCGAAAGGAATCCCGCAGATCTGAGCTTACATGTCATCTCGCAAGGGTCTTCTTTCACCCCCAAGGCACGAATATAAACCTTTTTCAGGAACGAATAGATGACGGTATAGCCCGTACTCAGCAAAAAGACCAATCAAACTACACCGAAATAAGAATGCGAGCAAGACGCATACGAATACGTGCGAATTAGCTGTCTTTAGCCTCCTCGCCAGCTTCGGCTCCCGAGATGCCGAGCCACGCCATACGGAAAAGAACCAGCCGTCACACCAACCGTCGCACAAGGAGTCGAGGAACTCATCATCGTTATTAGCTACTGGGTATTTTCTCCATTAATTTCATCAATTTTCAGCTGGGGCAGCTACATGTGCGCAACAAAAACGATCCCATCAGTTTAGCGACCCTCAATCCCGTTTTCTTCCCCAGTATACCCCATAGATTTCGCCGTCGCTTTGATCTGTCGCCCGCCTCATGTCTGTTTCAATGAGCCCATGGCAGGCCGTGTATCTGTACATTGTGTTTTACCCAGCAATTTACTCCCGAGCCTTGTTAACTCCGTCTCGAACTGCTGCAAGGATGAGGTCCTTGGCCAGCTCGACTCCATCCTGAGTTCCAATAATCTCAATCGCCTCATCCTTGGCCTGGTCTCGAGGCACCTGGATCTTGCAGTTACTCTGCTTGCGGATCGCATTCACCTTGGATCCGTTGGGGCCAATCACATGACGGTAGGTTCTGGGGTCAGGGAGCACCAGATAGCCCGTGGCGTCGTTCTTCTTGGCCTGCTCGAGAGCCTTGGCAATGGCCTCCTTAGCCTTGGCCACGTTCTCGGGAGTGCCCTTCAGAACCCAGGGGATGTCTCCGTCCTCGCCTGATGCAATCTGCACCACCTTCCACGAGTGAGCCTCCGCGTTGGTCTCATCATCGTCCGTGATCAGAGGGAGGGCTCCGACATTGGATCGAGATGACGTGTCGGGCTTGGGAGGTAGAGGCTGACCGGCATGGTCAACCGTAACCTGATGGTTGTTACGCAGCTGGCGGAAGAACTGACCACCGTTGGAGATGGAGTGGTGCAGGTTTCGAGGAACCTGCAGAGTCTCGCCCTTCTGCTGCTTGACCAGGGAAAGAATGTGCTCCTTGGCCTCGGCCACCTTCTCGGGACGACCAGTCAGCTTCACTCCCGTCTTGCCGTCTCCTTGTCGAGGAACATCGATGGAGACGGTGAACTTGGCCTCCAACTGGCGCTTGACGTCGCCACCGCGACCAATAAGCGAGCGGTGGTTGTCAATGGGCACATCCACCACCTCGGTGATTTGGCTCTCCTTCTCAGAGACAATCTCCTGGATGCGCTCAATGATCTTCTGCACCACATCGCTGCGGCCCTCGATCTTGATGGTGTTGCCATCAGTGTCCTGCTTGGGGAACTGGATCGTGCGGGCAAGCTCGCGGCGATCATCAGAACCACCAGCCTTGACAACAATGTCACGAAGAGTAGCACCTATGCATGATTAGAAACGATATTGCCAATGTTACAGGCCGGGAATGCTTACCGCTTGCGCCAATAAGGGCCTTGTGGTGCTTCTTGTCGACATCGAGCGTCTTCAGAACAGTGTCGTCAAATACAGCGCGCTTCTCCTCCAAGATCTTCTTAGCCTTGGCCACCTGAGCAGCCGTACCCTTCAACTGAATCTCCACCATAGGCGTATCCCGGTCGGCAGGGACGTCGATCTTAGCGCCGCTGGCCTGTCGGAGCTCGTCGAGAGCGGCACCGCCCTGGCCAATGAGGGATCCAACCTGCTTCTGCTGGACCGAGACGGTGGCAGTGGCAGAGTGCTCCTCGAGATACTTGTACAGCGAGAACAGCTCGTCACGAGCCTCGTCGGCACCCTTCTTAGGGCCTCGAATGCTGACCTCGTCGGGAGCCTGCTGTCGGCGGGGCTTTCCGGCCTCGCTGGCAGCGTCAGTGTTGGAATGATCATCCGCCACGTTCTTCGCAGATCGGGGGAAGAAGATCAAGACCTTGTAACGGGTCTGGAGGCGGTTGATTTGGCTGCCCTGGGAGCCAATAAGCTCGCGGTGGTACTTGGGGTCGATCTTGAGAATATGAGTGGTCTCGTCGGCCAGAGTCTGGGCAAGCTTCTGGACATGAGATCGGCAAGCCTCAGCCTTGGCCTTGGGGCCCTTCAGTTCGACCTTTCCGTCGCCGACCTGAATCTCCACGTCGAAGCGATCACGCAACTCGCGGATGTTGCTGCCGCCCTTGCCAATGAGGTGGTTGGCATACTTCTGGGGGAAGTCAAAGGTCAGAGTAAAGCCTCGCTCCTTTTCATCCTCCTTCTCCTGCTCGACAAAGGCAGCGGCCTTGGCCGCCAGGGACTCGACAGCCGAGGATGGACCCCGAAGAGTGATGGTGGTGCCGACCTTGGTCACTCTGACCGGGATCTGGTCAGCCGAGGCACGGCTTTCTTGCTCCTTCTTGATGAATCGACGAAGTCTCTCATGAAACTTGGCCGGGACATCAAGCGCAGACGTGGTAATCTGCTCCTGCTTGTTGATCAGACCGAGGATGTGCTTCTCAGCGTCCTCGAGACCCTGCTTGAAAGCGCGGATCTCGGCATCAGTCGGCTTAGTGCGGGGAAGTTGGTAAGGACCCTCGATTGGGTCGGGGCCCTCGAAGACGAGCAAGACCGGAGCGTCAGCCTGAGACGCCTCGGGGACAACGATCTGGACCCCGTAGTCCCGCTTCACGCGAGAGGTGACATCAGATCGCAGATGCTGGTGGAAGAAAGGATCGATGCCAAGGGTGCACATGCGCGATGGAGGCTGGGCGTTGATGAGTCCAGTGATCTCGGACTGGGCGCGAATGGCGTTCTTTCCCTCGCGAGAGTACAACTCCCACGGCAACGCACCGTCCTGGGAAAACGGAGTGTTGATGTGGGTGTGATACAGCTTCTCCAGGCGCTCGATCTCCTTGCGCTGTCGAAGGTAGCGAGTGACATAGCCGGCGTGGGCCGCGGCTCCAGCAGGGGCGGTGCGGTGGAAACGGGCAATGTCAAGGTTGGACATCTGCATGCCCATGGCAAGGTCCATCGCCTTCTCGAGACCAGTCTGAACCTGGTCGGCAGGACCAATCACAGTGACAGTGTCATCATCCTCGTCGGTGGGCAGGATGATGGTGCAGCCAGTGTCGGCGAAGAACTCCTCAGTGGGAATACCACGTTCACCAATGATAAATTGGTGACGCCCTCTCTGGATCGAGAGCTGCTCAGCCTCGAGCTGCTGCTGAAGCTCGGCGGCTTGGCGCTCAATTTCAGCGCGGACCTTCTGGACAGCGGCGCGGTCACCAGCGAGCTGGATGTGGTTCTCGTCGTGGCCAGCAGGGGCAAAAACGGGTCGCTGGCCGGGAGCAGCAGGGACAGGAGCAGGAGCAGAGGTGTACGCCTGGTGAGGGGGCACGCGGACTTGAATCCCGTTGTCCTCCTCCAGAGCAAGGGCGAGAGCATTACCAGGACCGGCAATGAAAGGGTACAGCGCGGCGGGGATGCCTCGAACCTTAGTCTGAATGTTGGCAGATCGCTCGCCAGCAATCTTGAGGATCTCATTGCGGGCTGAGGCAGCGGAAAGGGCATTACCCTCAACAATGACGTCAATCGTGGCATCGTCGTCCTCATCAACGGGCTGAGACTCATCAACCTTGGGCAACTGGATCTTGGCACCAGTCTTCTCCTGGAGGGCTTTGATCACAGACCCGCCCTTGCCGATAATATGAGCTCGCGTGGATTGGGGGATGGGAACGGTAACGGTTTGCTTCGAGTCTGTCAGTCTGTGTAACAAGTGGCATCGGGAAGGGGTATGACATACTCTGGTGCCAATCTGAGAGACCAGGTCCTTGAGTGCCTGTTGAGCAACATCCTGAGGACCGGTGGCATCAAACCTGAGGCGGCCATTGGAGGTGGTGGCCATGTTGATGGTCGCACGAGACTTCCGGTTAATGTCCTTGATGATGTCCGGAATGGGTCTCCGCAGCTGAGTCCGGGGCATGATGAACTGGGGTTCCAGGGTGACGGACTCGACATTGCGACCGGGAATTTTCATCTCGGGCTGCTTGGCGCCCTGGGGAGTCGCAGCGCCAGAAACGGGAGTGGAAGATCGCGAGGCACCGGTAGAGGTAGAAGCAGCGCCATTGGACTTACCGTTGGCGTTGCTCTTGGCACCCCAGATGGGAGCGACATTGGCGCTCTTGCCCTTGGGAGCACCGAGCTCCGGGAACAATTCGTGAGACTGAGTATCCAGCGTCGACTTGGGGCCCTGAGGCTGCTTTCCGGTAGCCTTGGTGGTAATGGGGGCGGCCCAAGAACCGGAGGCATCGTTTGCAACCTTGGCAGGCAGGTCCTCGTCGGGCACGTCCTCCACGGTGACGTGGTGGGGGTCCTCGGCATGCTTCTGGAGCAGCTTCTGGGCCGCAGAAAGCTCACCAACATTGGTGGCATCAACTGGGGCTTCGGAAGCCATGTTGGACAGGTCGATCAGAATCGTAGACGGTGGGAAACGGAGATGGCGGATGTGGCAGTGTTGCGAGAGGGCGGGCTGCCGACAGCTTGTTAGCACCGGCTACCTACAAACGCCATCCGCAACAGGCGCATTTTGACAAACGGGCGTCGGCGGGAATTAAATTGCAACATACCGATATCAGCAACTGTCCAGGGCAATGAAGCCTGAAGCCAGACAAGTTTGCGCAAGCGGTGCGGGAGGCGGGAGGCAGGAGGTGGCAAGTTGGAGGTGCGGAGGCAGGAGCTCTCGAGATGGGGGACAGACGGCAATGACCAGATATATAGCAAAGTCTGGTGGTCTCTAGAACATTGTGCAAGAACCAGCAGACGGTAGTGACCGGGAACCAGGAGGGACAACCAGAGATGTGGCAGAGACCGAATAGACGGATGAAGGCGACGGGAGGAGTAGAAAAAAGTTGGCCAAGGCAAACGTTGAAGAGGGTTAGGTGGAAGTTTCTCCAGACCTCCAGCGTCCCCACGGAGTTCTTCTTAGCTGGGACGGGCTTGGTACAGGGGGCACGGTGTTAGTGATGTGGCCAATCGACCACAATGGAGCCGCCTAAGTACGAAGAGAGAGAGAGAACCTTTCCGGACTCACATGGCTTCCCCCCAAAAAGGCCTCCTCCGACCACGCGAAATACTTTGCTCCGTCGCCCTCGCGCGGCAAGCAACAAGGTATCTGCCGTCACCTTGGTGGACAATTGACACTTCTGACATAATTGTTGGGCCGGCGCTAGTGCCACGAACCCATCACCAAGCCTCTCGAACAAGCAACGACGGAACTTGCCTTCTTTCTCACCGACCACATGGAAACCAATCCAAACGTGATGGTGATTCGAGCACTCTCGTGAGCGGGTCCTTCCGCCTCCCTTTTCTTCGGACGAGCCATTCTTCAAGTGACCTTATTTCGCTGAGCCCAGGCATGAACTGTAGGTAGGCCCGCCAAAGCAAAAAAAGGGGTCAGGGTCACGGGACTGTGCATGTGACACCTGTCAAGAGTGTCAATGGTGTGTCAGTGACAATCGTGTCAGTGGTGTCTCTGGGGATGTGAAGCTAGGGAGGGAGGACTTCATGATCTTTCATTTTGCCTCCAACGTACAGTATCTACCCTACATACCCAACACTCGTCCCGCCCATCTCAACCCTTATCTTGCTTGCCTTTTGTCTGCCTTGCCGAGGGTCCGGCTCTCGTCCACCGGCTGACAGGCCGCAGCCGAGCAGGTACAGCTTGTACAGCGCAGTTATGCAACTCTCCGCGACCCGTCACTGCCCGCCACGGAGGCCACGCATGCACTTCCCTCTCTCTCTCTCTCTGTCTCCATGCTGCCGCCACACATATGGACTGACGCAATCCGAGCCAGCAATTCTTGCCCCCGGAGCTGAACAGGTGGTTTCGACCGGCCAACCTGCCCATGAGTGGTCAGATGTTCCCGTCTTCCCAACTACGACTAGCAGACCTGCGTTGGCCAATTGTTTGTGGGGCTCGAGCCGTCGTTTAGTTTATTCTTCTCCCTCCCCCAGCGCTGCCAACCGGCTTGACGATGACTTTTATTGTTGGTGTCATTTTCGTTCCTCTCGCCACTTGTTGAAGGAGAAGCCATATTCTCGGAAATATCGCAAGAGTTCCGTCCTGTCGGATTTGTCCCTGGGCCCTCAACTCCTTTGTCCAACTGCCATTATCGTCGACCCACCGACATCGCCAGCAACACCAACGTACCTAGGTAGTCATCGTCTCGACCAGGTAGGAATGGATGAACCCCAGTAAGGGAAGCTCTTGCACCCGTCGACGGTTTCCGCCTCTAGGTAATTCTCTTTCTTCTCACCCCCGAGTCCATGGTCCATATACAGATACTCCCTACCAACTTCTATCTTATCTATAAGTAACCTACCCTACAAGTCATCCACATTGTTCCAAGATGATTACCTTGGAGCAAATAGCTTCAGAGTCAACGTTACCAGTAAGGATCATCCGAACCTTGCATGCAACCGAAAGAACTCGAATATTGCTTTCAGGGAAACGCAGGGGAACTGTCGGCAATGTGGGCTCGTTTATACTTGGGCGATACGGCATCACACCCGAGGTTCCAGCATTACATTTGGGATGGCCTCATGTGGTGTAAAGGAGCAGATACTTTGTAATCTCCGCTCGGCCATCTCGAGCTCAAAGCGTCCATCATCAGTCGCCGACGCTCCATGCTTCTGGAGAAGCAGATCCACGGTACCTATGCAGGGCATCAGGGTTTCCCGACCGCTTGTCACAACCGCTCGCTTCGACTGCACTCGAGGGCCCTATCCCGAGGGATTCTGGCTCTACGTAGTATGCGACCTGGATAGTGATGATATGTGACCCCAAAGATGTGATATTGGGAAGATCATATGATTTAACCCCACACCGGAGAATTCCATGGAGCACCGAGTGCCTGATTAATTAATATCTGGGTTGGTTTTCGACTCAAATTGCCGAATCTGTGAGATATCTCCGTCGGTTTCTCTGCGTGTTCCAGGCGTCAAGTCCTCACACCCTTAAGCGACGCCGGGGATTGCTCGCCCAGCTACTGCAGGAACACACTCTCGGATGTCTTGCGACACAGCTAGGGACGGGAAGGCAGGTCAAGCGATGCGAGCACACACTCACAGTCCTGTACTTGAGCAGGTCAACGTGTACTTTTGCTAGACTGACGGTCCCCGTTGGCGGTACTCTTTCGAGTGCAACGAGAGCTTCGTTGGGTTTACCGCGTGGGATGTCGTGATTGGGGTGACGTTCGCCTGCAGCTCAGCTGCAAGAACACAAGGGCGAGATTGGCAAGGCGACGTGGCCTCGGATGGGCCGTGAGGGCCTGTTTCTGGAGGAATCGGAGAGCGGCCTGTTCCTGAGGGAGTTTTTTGACTTGACGATACGAACGAACACGTACACAGGTCCTAACCAACAAGTGTTTGCGCTGCGGCTGAAAGAGACTCGATGGATGGTCCGTATCGCTGCGGGGGGGCCAGGGGCAATCAACCCCCAAGGGTGTGCTGACGGTCTCTCGAGGCACACAAGAGGGAAACATCCAGCGTCAGAGCCCACGGGTAGAAAAAGTGTGTTAGACAAAAGTCGAACAGAGCTAGGGGGAGGGAAAGGATGCCCCCAGACGGTTGGCTGCACCATTACAGCGTGCCCCCATCGCGATATGCAAGTTGTATTGCGGAGGTGATATTGGGTGCAGACGGCAATGAAATCTGAGCATTTGCCACTCGGGGTAGGATTGGCGGAAACAGGATCCCTGCGAGGCTGCATGTCTATGTCTGTATGCGCATCCGTCTGGTGGTGGTCTGGTTGCCTCTGGGCACTTCTGAAGTTGGAACTTGGCAGCGCCGAAGATTTGGACAATTGGGCAGCACCGGCGAAACCACCATTTTTAGCCATGGATGCGAATGCAGTAGTCGTTGTCGTGGTGGTGGAACATTTCCTCGTATTGCATTGCGACCATGACCCAGCATGCAGGGAGGCGAGGCAGAGGCAGGATTTTGACGATGTGTGTGTGTGTGTGTGTGTGTGTGCGCGCGCGTGTGGACGAGCAAGATTAGCGGAAGCAAACAATCAATTACCAGAAATCGGAGACGAGATGGGTTGCAGCGGCCGTCAAACGGACCCGGAGTTCAAGAGCTCAGTATCAGAGTCAGCGCCAGTCTCAGCATTGGCGGCAACGGGCCGGTCGGGAGGCCCGTGTATGTCTTGCGCCGATACTGAGACTCCTCAAGAGCTGCCCAGGCCCTATCAAGGAGGCTGAAAATAGCTGCTCGACGCTCTGGGAGTGCGATGGCATCCCTGCGCCTGAGTGTGAAACACGCATGCACCTCCTGAAAGATGAAGATGGTGGGTGGCTTTGGTCACATCTTGATTGAGCCGAGTCGAATGGTCTGGTGAGACGGAGAAAGGAGAAAGCCAATTCGGCTGAAGGTTGGGCGCCGAGACGACACCGCTCTCAATACCTAATGAAGCGCAGTTGGCGCTGCGAGAAAAGAGACAAGACGAGAGGAGACGAGACGACATGAGATGAGATGACGACGCCATCTGCAGAAGTCAGAATCAGCACCAAGGAAGCCCGTGCGACGTGGAAAAAAAAAACGCTGATAAAGGAGGGAGAAGCGCGGATCTGGGATTCGAACAAGGGACGTGGAGACGGATGGCACATCTTGGTGAGGGTTGAAGGGCAAAGACTGATGGAAGGCAACGGACAAACTTCCTTTGATGTCCATTCAGCCGAGTGCAGTTACGGTATCAGACGTGGAGCATGGTCAAAAGGTGTAGGTTTGAAGCCAGGAAACCTCTCAAGCACGAATAAATCCAGGTGACTTCCTTGGGGAGAATATTCGCACGAACTTCAGCCTCCAAAAGCGAGGAAGGCTCGATGCGACGGTCTGCAACTCCACTGCATCCACCCAACTTCCCGACGACAATCCCCACAGATATTCGGCCCCACAAAGGCCAAAGCTTGGGCGACGAATGAAGGTGCGTCCCAGGAACGGCAAATGGGCTTCGAGTCCTTGACAGGCAGCGTCGAGAAGGAAAAGAGAAGAACTGGGATGGGAAAAAGTTGGTTGGCAGTGCCAGAACAAAGTGCCGAACACCTCATATCCGCACGTAGCACAACCTTCGCGCCTCTTCTAGGTTGACATCGGGGCTTGACCGGTCGGCGGATTTGCTGGGACAGTTCGGAGACTGCCACATCAGCAACACAGTCAAGCGCAAAAGCAAGGCTTACCCAGTCCCCACCGAGAAGCCGTGAATTGGCAGAGAAGGACGGCGAGAAGAGGCGGGAGACTTGTTCGCGAAGCAACGGTCCATTGTCCCGTGGCACCTCGCGCTGCCTTTGTCAGAAGGTGACAGACGAGATGCTACAACAATGGTAGCACCGCAGATGGGTAATGGCCGCTCCTAAGATTGTCCAAGGACGAGACGAGCCCCATACAGCCCTTTGGACTTGGAACTCTAGAACGTGTTTTACTCAAGACCCTTTGGCCTTTTGGAACCCCAAAGTGCTCTTTGGACGGTGCTCTGACCTCCTCTCTTTCCTCTGGCAACAAGGAGGAAAAGTCTTGTCTTTTGCGTTAAAGACGCAGAGTTGCCAGATCCCGGAGCTGCACTGCTCCACCTCACGCATCCACTTCACGCCAGCGTTTGCTACGCGCTGAACAAGTCCCTAGATGTGGACCCGACCCTTCGATCACGGAGCTGTGGGACTGGTGGGCTGGCACTTGGAAGAGCAAGAGAAATAGAGAGGGAGAGAGGGCCGAGATGGATATCTCCACGCCCCTCCAATGGCTTTGAGCCTCGAGTCCTGTGTGGTTGATCCGACGTGAAAGAGAAGCACGGCTCAAGAAAAAGAGCAACTCACTTACTCATGGACACATTGAAGGTGAAGGCAACGGCAAGACGCTATCAGAGCTCTGCGAAACTATGAATACAGTCCGGAGACAGCGCCTTGCGACGCATTGACAAGTCGCATGGGAGGTGGACCTCACACGTCTCCGAGTTGGCAGTTGGCTTATCCGGAGGAAGGTCAAGCAAGGTACGCTGCAGCGCAGTTATTAGCTTGCAGTCCCAGATGTATCCGCCCAGAACAAGGCTTGAGAATGCGCCACAGTGAGATCCGTCACCATCATCACCGTGGCCGTCTTTCTGGGTGGCATTGGCTTGAGTGACTTTCAATTGTATCACGTCCACTCACCCACATCCACCCATTCTTTCGAGGCGAACCCGGCTTGAGGCTAAGCCCGAGCAATTGAAAGAAGGTCTTGGTTTGGTCTTGAAGTCAGGGTCTTGCATCATGACGCCCCTCCCCCATTGCCGTTCAAAGAACTGGGATCGAAAGGGTCACCCAACTGGAGGAACAATCGGCGACCCCTGGCCAAACCGTGTCAAGACCAAGGCTCACCAGCCAGCAAAGACGACACAGCCCCCTCGGTCTGCATCTCGCAGCGTCCCATCCCCTGGGACTCCCTGCGGCCACGGGCTCCTTTGCACCCAACCAGCAGCGCACTAGGGCATCGCAGCATGGAGGAGCAAGCGTGTGCCCCGGACGAATCACTGCGGATGTCTAGGCCTGACAGGGCGGGCGAGGGAGACGAAACAGCCCCCCCAAACCCAGTCCCCTCCTCCGTACCTACGTTAGCCCAGAGAGCCTATCTGCCGGGGGTGGGAGGAGACTCGGAGTTGGAGTGACATATCCATGGAAGTGAGAAAGGAAGGCCGTGGAAGGCCAGGCACCCAAGGTAGCGAAAAGGCAAAATGTAGCCTAGCCAGCAGCCCAGGACGCCTGATCAAGACCAAGCACCGCATTCGTCCGACCACCATGTGCCGCGCAATGGACTCTCGCACCGTCCAACCCGCTCCAACGGCCCGCGGAAGGGAAAACGTGACTGACGGAGAGGTGTGGGAGAGGGTGCATGTGTGAGTGGTGCAGCACCCGAGCAAGCCAACGTTCTTGTTAGGCACAACTCGACGAGGCTTGCTGCCAGCGGGCAAGCCGGGGGCGTGTCCGAGCATCAGAGGTACCTTGGGCCCAGCGGGCGCCACCTCGGGGAAGCATGTATCCTTCATCCGCCGCCCACATGGCTGAAGGCCGGGGGCTAGGCTAGGGCACGCCGCACCTCCAAAGCCTGGGCTCCGTCCGAACCGGCGGACAGCAAAACGATTGCTGCCATGGTCGCTGATTTTGAACGGTTGAGTGAATGCCCAAGGCGAAAGGCTCCGCGGCTTCAACGCTCTCAGGCGCTAGGGTCTCAGTCTCTAAGGCTCTAAAGCCCAAAGGCTCTCAGGCCTCAAGGCTCTACCGCTCTTCCCAAGTCACCATTGAAGCGGCAGCACCAACACCAACACCAGCGCCGGTCGGTCCCAGAGAATCAGGCCGTTTTGCGAAGTGGTCGAATCAGATAAAATCAAGCTCAGTTCCTTCCTTCAAGAGGCCAATGGCCTATTGGTGTGCTCCATTAAATGATTCACGCAATGCGATCTGAACCTGATTCAATGAGTCTGACCTGCGTCGACGCCTCACATCCTCACCTCCCTCCCTCGTCCCCACGCCCGTCTCTCGTCATAACTCTCAGACTGACCACGAACTAACAGCTCCTCTCCTTTTTCTCCCTTCGTACTCCGTACACGGTGTTTTATTCCTGCTTTCGAGGCGCGTATCCCGTCCATCCATCACCCGTCGTCCCCTTTCTTCAAGCGTCGTCTCGTTACTTCGTACTTCGTACCCCCCCCCCTTTCCAAACTTCATTCGTCATTTTTGATATTCCCTGCGGGCAGAGCTGGGGTTCGAGGTTGAAAATCAAGGCTCCCCAACCATTCAATCTCGGCCAAATTGCCTGCATTTCGCATTTTGCATTTTGCATGCCGCAGACATACCGCATACTACCGCATCCCGCATCCCGCATCATCCACGTCCCCACGACATCATCGTCGCCTCCTTTGCATCAGTCAGCCAGCCACGGCTTGGGTTATTTTCACCTCCCCCGCGCGTCAACGCCAGCCAAGTTCCAGTACCCGCGCCGGTGCAACACCAACTTGGAAGGCACAGCGCAGCACCAGCGCAGCAGCACCACCACCACCACCAGCGCATCACTGTACTTCGTACAGGTATTCGTACAGCGACAAGCCTCAGGCAACGGGACACGGCGACACAGTACGAATTACGAGGCGGTACATGATCAGGAACAAACAAAAAGCAACCTTGAACACGAGCAAACAGCAACCGCAACCGCAACCGCAACCGCAACCGCACCTTCCCCTTCGGAGAAAAAGAAAGCTGGTGAGGTGAGTCTGAGGTCGTCAATGCCAATGCCCGATTAAATAAACCTGGCAGAATCCATCATTCCAGGTTCCATTGTCATCGATCCGCCCGCACCCCATTGCAGTCCGATCCTATTGTACCCCCATCCCTCCTCATTCATCAATTCGCCCGCATTCCCGCATTTCCCTCGCATCTCGCCCTCGCGCCCTCTTCAAGCCAGCTTCCCTACACCTTACCGACCGGCAGTCCGCAGATTCGCAGCCTGTCCGTGTACAGTACATTAGTACCTCCTACTCTGAAGGGTTGCAGTGCTTGTACATGTTACGGTGGCTCAGCGCCGTCCCCCCTACAATTTCTCCGTACGCAGTACTTCCCACTTTAGCCCACTTTCTCGCCCCTCCCATCTCCCCCCTCCAGTTGCGCCTCCACCCCATCCCCATCTTGGTTGAGCCAAGCAGTCGCCGTTCAGAAAAGTACGGCGCCTCACTGTGGCCAAACGCCTTCTTCTTCGTTCCCCAGTTGTCGCAGTTCCCGGTTCCCAGACCACCACCATCCACCAGCCCAAAGCAAAGAAGGGAAAGGGAAAGGAAAAAAAAGTGCCAAAGTTGGGCCCCTCCGTCCCCTCCCCTCCTCCTGCTACCCCCCCCCCTCCCCTTCTCCTCCCACCCCAGAAGTACCTCCATCTGTACACAGGCACACCCAGAGCCACCAGAGCACAAGACAAAAAAGGCACAAGCGCAAGCGCAGGCACAAGCAAAGCACACGCAGCAAGGCCCGCACGCCCGCACTGCACCGCGTCGGAACTCAGGCTTTGTTGGCTCTGGCTGCTCTGGCTCTCTGGCCGCCAAACCCGCGCCTTTTCCTCCTTGCACACCCTGTCTGCTCTCGACCCATCGTCTGTCTGCATAGCCGTCCTGAGACCTTTTTTTAGCCAAGCCTGTCTGCTGGATCATGGACGGTCCCGAGTTCGACTCTTCCTCTGCTTCTACCGGCCCTTCTCACCGTCGCAAACTCATCAAGAAGCCCCCCTCGCACCACTACGCCCGTTCATCCTCCGGCTTCGATGCTGGTGCCGGCTACGACGCCGTATCCCTTGGAAGCAAACGCAGCTCCCAGAGTCTGAGACGTGCCCCCAGCGCTCCCCCAGCCCGTTCCAACCCCGCGACCGCGTCAGGATATCCTCACACCAATACCTTTCGATCGAATCCATCGCCCAACCTGGCTCCCGGCGACTTTACATCTCCCAACTCGTACGCTCCCGTCTCGCATCGCCAAACCTATAACCGCCTGTCCGATTCACATCTCCGCCCCCTCAGCAAGACACCCGCCGCCGCCGCCGCCGCCCCCGACGACTTGATCGGCGCCCCCTTCGACGGCGCCGCCATCCTCAATCGTATCGAGTCGACAAAGGTCCCGACCCCTCAAGGCCCCGGTCATCGTCACCACCATCCCTCCCCGCAACTTCAGACCGGCTTCAATTCTCACCACGCCACCCCCGTGCTTCGAAACTCGGCCAGCTTCGCCGCGATGGACCAGGGACTTTCAGAAAAGGGCCTCGGCCCAAGGGCGCCCACCGACGTGTCCATGACCAGCACGAAGCGATATTCCGACGACGGCCAGGTCAAGCCTGCCGTGCTGCGGAAGAAGTCTGGATTCTCGGGTTTCATGAACAGTCTGGTCGGCTCTCCCAAGAAGCCCGTCATTTCCGCCCCAGAGAATCCCGTTCACGTTACTCACGTTGGTTACGACAGTACGACGGGACAGTTCACCGTTAGTAGCCCCCCCACCCCAAGGCGTCGCATCTCTCGACGCCTTCCGTCCTCTCCCTCAATTAACCCATCGCGTAGGGACTGCCCAAAGAATGGCAGCGATTGATCAACGAAAGCGGCATTCCCGAGAAGGAAAGGCGGGAGAACCCTCAGACCATGGTTGATATTTTGCAGTTCTACAAGGAGACCCAAGAGAGACCTCCCGAGGACCAGAGCCTCGAAAAGTTCCATCATGCTGCTCAATACGCAGCCACGTCGCCTGCAACTGCAGCATCTCCGGGCATGTACCCGTCAAATTACTTGGGTATGTCACCAACCACAAACCAAACCGCGGAACCCAGATTTCCAACTGTCAATAATGAAGGAAGCTTTGAGAATCCCCGAGCGCCCCCGCCAGTCCCGAGAGGCCAAGTCCAAGGCAAGGATCTGATGCCCAGCCGACCGGCCCCGAAGCCGCCCGTGAGCATGAACAACCGACCTCACCCTCAGGGCACCTACACTGCCAAGGACTCAGGCATTGGCATGTCGCAGTCCGGCGACGAATCGTTCGGCTCCAAGGACGTCAGCCCCATGCTCCCCGAAGAACACCGCTCCCGATCGAATTCGCGAGTCCAAGGGACCTCACCGTACGCCCAGCCGACCCCCCAACCGCCCCAGGTCGACTCCGCGCAAGCCGTCGCGTACCAGCAGCAGCTTCTGCAACAGCAACAGCAGCAGGCGCTCGCCCAAGCCCAGGCCGCCATGTCCGGCGGCGTTGGTCGTGCCCCCAGCAAGAGAGCGCCCCATCATCAGAGCCCAGTGGTCGGCCAGCCCAGCGCTCCGTACCCCCACGCCCCCGAATCCAATGGCGTGGCAAACGCGCCCCGACAACAGCCTGGACCTGCGGCGGTCCCTGGAGCCCGGCCGCGACACCGAGCCCGCCAGAGCGCTGCCATTGACGTGGTCGCATCCCTGCGACGGATTTGCAATGACGGCGACCCTCGCCAGGTCTATCGCGGATTCAACAAGATTGGCCAGGGTGCCTCTGGTGGCGTCTTCACCGGTCACGAGCGGGGCACCAACCGGTTGGTGGCGATTAAGCAGATGAACCTCGAGCAGCAACCCAAGAAGGATCTGATCATCAACGAGATCCTCGTCATGAAGGACAGTTCGCATCCCAACATTGTCAACTTCATTGACAGCTACCTCTGCGGAGGCGAGCTGTGGGTTGTTATGGAGTTCATGGAAGGTGGTAGCCTTACGGATGTTGTCACCTTCAACATCATGTCCGAGGGTCAAATTGCTTCGGTGTGTCGTGAAACGCTGAAGGGGCTGCAACACCTCCACTCCAAGGGAGTGATTCACCGCGATATCAAATCGGACAACATTTTGCTTTCCATGGAGGGTAACATTAAGCTTAGTGAGTAGTTTGCCCGTTGTGGAAGCTTGTTTGAGTGGAGGACGCTAACGTTGAGTAGCTGACTTTGGCTTCTGTGCGACCATCAATGAGGCTCAAAATAAGCGGACGACCATGGTGGGAACGCCCTACTGGATGGCTCCTGAAGTGGTGACGAGGAAGGAGTATGGCCGCAAGGTGGACATTTGGTCGCTCGGCATCATGGCCATTGAGATGATTGAGGGCGAGCCTCCGTATCTCACCGAGTCCCCGCTGCGCGCCTTGTGGTTGATTGCGACAAACGGAACTCCTCACATCAAGAACGAGCATGATCTCTCGCCAGTCTTTAAGGACTTCCTCTACTTTGCTCTCAAGGTCGATCCTGAGAAGCGAGCCAGCGCCCACGATTTGCTTAGGGTGAGTGGCAGTCCTCGGGATGTGTGTGTGTGCGTGCTAACAGCGAACTAGCACGAATTTATGAAGCAGTGTGTCGACCTCTCACAACTATCACCACTGGTGCGAGCTGCCCGAGAGCAGAGGGCGCAGGAGAAGGCTCGCAAGGGACAATAGATTGGTCCCTGCCTCCAAGTGCCCGAGACACGCATACCAGCGCGTGAGGGGTTTGGCACTTGGCTGCTAAGAGCCTTCATCCCACGAGACAGTGCTCCTCCTGGCATCCCAATGGGGCCGGGGAAGCAGTATGCCGAGCCATCTGGACACGATGACTCGGGCTACGGCGCAAGTGATGCGCAGGCTTGATGATCAACAGGCCCGTACCCGGCGAGATGCGGACCTCTCATCTCAACTTGCATCTAACGACAAATTTATGGAGAAGGCATTTTCCCGACCAAGTTATCATAGCAGGCCATATATGTTGAAGTTGGAGTTGACATTTGAAGCCGCGTCTACGAACTCGGGCTTGCGCATGGAGACGCAAACCAAAAAAAAGACCGAAAAACCACGACCCGAGCACAAAAAGGTGCCAGCAGGCGATGCGGATACAACGCCTGGAGGCACATTAGAAATGACACGCTGGATATACCCCCCTGCCTACGAACCTGTTACTTCAACGAGTTAGCTGAGACGGGGTCTATTATGTTGTTAGACCACTCTCTCCTCATCAGCTCCAATCATAAAAAAAGATGTTCGTTTTATTACGGGGAGGTGTTTTGGATGACTCGGAATAAAGTGCTTCGTATTGATTCTGATTTGATATCTGCTATTTCAATGCTGACCAGCAACCACGCAGGTTTGGCGTGTGCGCGACAAGAGAAACAACTACCATGACCGATGATAAACGCCCCGACATGACTCATATGGAACCTCTTCCTCTTCATTCTTTCCCAACCGTCTCTCTCGCTCAAATGGCAGCCTGATTCAAGCGGCTCTTGTTGTTGTGCCAAAAGGCGTCGCCGCGTTGCTCCCAGGTGGCGTAGATTGTGCTCATCTGGTTCCGGAGGCGCATGCCCTCCCCGCGGGCCGCCTGGACGCCCGTGGCGACGCTTGACTTGACGTGGCCGAGCATAGCGACGGTGCCTAGGGCGGCGGGCTTGGGGTGGTGCTTGATCTTGTCGGTGCCCGAGCTGGCGGTGCTGCCGTGGTGGTAGAGGGACTGGCGGACGGATTGGCGCACCGAGGCGGCCGTCGTGGAGGCGCGAAGGAGGGCAGGGGTCAGGCGGGTGCGGAGCTTGCGAGCGACGCGGACGGGGAGGGAGAGGGTGCTGCAGAGGATGTGCATTTTGGTGGAGGTTGTTTGTATGTGGTGGTTTGGTGTAGGTGTTCTTGGTGTATGGAGGGTTCGGGGGGTCTGAGGAGGGCCGCGAGAGGATGGTGCGATGGACGAGGGCGATGGGAGATGGGTATGAAGATGGTATGCGCCTTGTGGCTTGGTCTCGTGGGTTCTCTTCAGAGAGTATACGCAAGGTAGGTAGGTAGTCGAGGGTATCGAGGCGGGAAATGTCAAGACGGTTGAAGTAGGTGTTTGGAGGAGGTTGGCGCAGGTGTTGTAAGGTGTTGTGTTGTGAGGTAGGTTGCGTGTAGCAAAGAACAGATGATGGTAGTAGTAGAGATGATGTGGTCTCAAGGACACTTCTCGCGATGCTTCACAATCACAAGCTAAACAAGATGGTAAGGTTAAAAAAGAAAGAAACCACGTTTTTTTTTTCTCAGGGTACGTTGGTAAAGTTCAAGAGCGAATCGTGCATCTCAACCCTTGCCTGGTTCTTCATGCCCGCCGCTCAATGCCGCTTTATCTAACGCAAGCTCTTCTTGGCCGGGCCTTTTTTCTTTGCGCCGTTTCCACGCGGCCGGGGGGGCTTTTCTCCCCCTAGCCACCTATCTGTCTATATACATAGGTACCTGGGAAGAGGACAAATCCATCGGCACGCTCCGCCAGTTGAGAGTGAAAGGAGGCGAGCTGGGAGTCGGGGAGGCTAATGCACGGAGACAAGGAGTGAAGGATGGATGGAGGGGCGGTCAAGACCAACGTGGAGAGCACTGGTTCGTCGGGAAGGATGAAGACACGGAGGAAAGAGGGAAATAAGTGGACGAAAAGCACGTCAGGCTTGCGTTGCATGCAAGCGAGGGGTGAGAAAACGGGGGCGGGTATTGGTACGAAGAGAGAGACACTGGCGATGAAGTTGCAGATTGTGATGAGAGGACTGGATGGACAGCACGGCAAGAATGGCGAGTGTGTCAACGCCGTGGCTGCAGGAAGGGACGGAGGGAATGGAAGCGTTCAGGGGATGGATGGCGTTTGAGTTGATGGCTGACAGCAAGCGCCCAACACCACGCACGCATAGCAAAACAACCAGGCGTGTTAGGCAATTGGCCCTGGCTGTAAGCCAGAGTCAAATCAAACCTGAGCCGGTCGGGTCGCCGAACGCCGTCCGCGTCCGTGTCTCAGATGGGCGCGCCGCCCGGATGTCGCGTGGTGTTTCAACACCCTACGTACATTAGTAGCCTGCCTACAACCCGTACATGGCGACATCTCAACAGCAAAGTAAAATGTCTCTCCCTTGCATCGGTACTTTTATGCCTCTCTTTTTCTCTTCGCAATAATTTCCCCTTTCCTGCATGATCCCCAAAAGACCGCCCCCCGACCGGCTTTGCACTCCTTCTTAGTCGCCGACATCATTCGATCCCGTCCCGGGTCCACAAAACGTCCTCCAGAGCGGCGGGCAGAGAAGGCGGTGAAGCAAGGCCGTCGATAGCCAACGAAACCAACCTTCCTCCCGGCTTGGATGGACAAGAATGGACAATTGGTCGGCGGGCGGTTGGTTGGACGGCTCCTCTTGCTTGCTTGCTGCTGATGCTGTCGCGTTGTCGCGTCGTAGGTACTTCATACATTAAGCCATCGTGGTCGTCGGCTTTGCTGTTCTCATTGCGGCGTAGCGGCCCTGCCCTGCGATTGAATTGCCGTTTTTATGAGCCCGGCCTCACGCCCATTGGCTGCACCAGAGGTACGGAGACTTAGTTCGGACGACATGCACGAGGTTGGGACTTTACTGCCTGGCAGTAGGACTGTCACCATCTGTAAGGTAGTTGCCACAACGTAGTGTTGAACCGTACCAAGTAACATGTTGTCACATGTAAGACGCTTCATCCCTCCATCCCAGCACATACTTGGAGGGAACAAGTATCATAGGTAATTAGTTGCCTTATCTATGCGTTCGTCTATTTGCCCATGGTTCGACGACGGATAGATCAACGGAGATCCATCAGCAGATCACTTGCAAGGATGACCGAGGCAACAATGAATGGCTTCCTTCTTAGAAAGTCAGTCCTCTTTGGTTTCTTCATTCGCTATGCTATCGACTTCCGCCATCGACTTCTGCTTCCTCGGCGCAGTCTCTATATCGTACCCGTTCGTTCCATGCTTTATGCTTCGCTCTCTATTGTCCCTTCCAATGTGCTTCCCAGTATTCTCTTGCCTGGTTTTTTGGGGGGCCTGTCCAAACATGTGAACAAGCTATCCTTTCGTGCCTGTAAACTCCCAACTAGCTTCCAGAAAGAAAACGCTCCAACGAATCCGCCTTTCCCATCGGATCGTCAATGTGTCCATCGCTAAAAATCCCTTTTTTGTGGTGGGAGTCATTATTCATCCCAGTCCAAGATGCAGAAACGCGACATAGTTTCAGCCACGCTTGCGGCATCCGGCGCGCTTAGTAGCAGGTGTAGCCACCGTCGATGATGCAGTTGGCACCGGTCATGTACTTGGACGAGTCCGAGGCTAGGAAAACGCAGAGCCCGTTGAGCTCATCGACGTTGCCCAGGCGGTTCTGGGGGGTCAGTGACTTCCAGATCTTCTTCTGGGCGTCCAGGGCGGGGACGCGGTTGAGCGCCGTGTCCATGTAGCCGGGGGAGATGCAGTTGACGCGGATCTCGTACTTGGCCCACTCGGCCGCGAGGGACTTGCCGAGCTGGATCACGCCGGCCTTGGACGCGTTGTAGCAGCTCTGCTCCTGGGGGTAGTTGACGATGGAGCCTGACATGGACGCAACCAGCACGATGGAGCCGGGCTTGCCAGCCGCCATCATGGCGCGGCCGACGGCCTGGCACATGAGGAACGAGCCGTTGAGGTTGATGTCGATGAGGCGGCGGAACATGGCGGGGTCGTACGTCTCGGCCTTGATGTTGGAGTCGGCGATACCGGCAGAGTTGACCAGCACGTCGGGGGCGCCAAAGCGCTCGACAACGCTCTCAACGGCGGCGTTGATAGCGGCACCGTCGCGAACGTCAACCTTGAAAAAGGACACGGGAAGTCCCGTCTTCTGGTGGAGCTCAGCAGCAGACTCGTCTCCGAGCTCCTGGTTGGCATCGAAGATGATAATGGCCTTGGCGCCGGCCTCGGCACAGGCGCGGGCCATGTAGTTACCCAGGCCACGGGCACCACCAGTGACGATGATGGTCTTGCCGTAGACGCTCATGTTCTTCATGGTCTGAGGCAGGGACTCGTAGACCTTGCGGGTGAGAGGAGTGACGGAGTCATTCTCCGCGGGGGGAGCAGGGCTGTCCTGGGGGACGCGGCCGGCACCCTCCGTGACGGGGACGGTCGACTTGTCACCCTGGCCCTGGCCGTAGATGGTGACGGGAACCTCCTTCTCACGGACGACGCTCTTCTTGTTGGCCGTATCGGACACGCGGCTGATACGGGTGGTCGAGAAGAGGCGAGCAGGAGAGGCGGCAGGACGGACAGCGGGAGTAGCCACGCGGGACAGGCGGAAAAGGTTGCGGGCGGCGGAAGACATGGTGAAGGATGTTGTGAAGGTATGCAAAGTAGGGGATATAAGAGGAGATGGTGTTAGTGAGAGGAGGTCGAAGAAGGTGGGAGAAAGAAGGAAGAAGGAGGAAGAGGAGGAAGCTGGTGGGTATAAGTAGATGGTAGTAGTGATTAGAGGATGAAGAGTGAGGAGTTGAAGAAGCAAAGTTCAGTCAACACGAAAGGTTGTGTTGATATATAGGTATTTCCAAGATAGATTGGTGGTGGGGCTTTGGGGCAACAAGGTGAAGGTTCAGTTTTCAAAAATTGGATTAAAATCTGGGCCCGGGGGGGGGGGGGTTAGAGGGGGCGAACTTTTTTCGGGGCGGGTGGAGGAGGGAAAGAGGCCGCTACTGCAGATTTTAGCGTGGCGGGATGTCCGTAAGGCAAGGCTTCCACTCGGAATCAGCTCAGCTACCTTAGGGCTGGGTCTTCTGGTCGGGTCTGAGTTGGTCGATCTTTTGCTTGTTTGTTCAGACAACAACAAGCGATGTGGTGTGCGAGGGTCGAGCAGGGTCGAGCGGTCGAGGGCCAAACGGCTGTGCTAGGTAACGGCGGGAGGTCCGGTATTGCTTTCGGGGCTCCTCAATAGCGACGCCAGAACGGCAACTCGGTGGATCAGGATGAGAGGAAGGCGAGGATTGCTTTTGTCTCGATTGGATACGAGGAGAGGTGTGTGAGCAGCGTGATGATGGTTTCTGCAGACCGGGATTCACGTCAGCGTCTGGAACTTCTTATCGGGGTGTTCCCGTGGATGGTGGTGGTGGAGGAGCGTCTTCATCTTGGAGAACGATGCTTGCAGCACACGGCAAGCGACAGGCGGCAAGAGGCAGCTTCGGAAACGGGACGACGTACCAGTTTTGGTTGGAGAAGGCGATGGAGAAGAGAGTGTATCGATGCAGCTTGTGTGTGTGCAATGAGGGTGAAGAGAGACCAGCAGAGAGGGAATAGCTCATCGAGGACCGTTTATATACTCCTCGGGTGGAGCATAACGCTGACCGTGTCTCAAAGGGGGTCACCGTCGGTGTGGAAACGGTGAGGAATTGGGCTTTGACAGTGAATGAGCTTGGTGTTGCTAAAAGGATTCGCTGCATTCCCCCTTGGCTCCCCCAACTCCCGTCGGGGCCCGATGTCGCATGGGCCAGGGTTCCCTCCACCAAGATGCGACTGAATGGAGACGGCTTCTGGTCACAAGATCCAGCAGCGCCAGGGGAGGGGGAGGGGGAGGGGAGGAGGGCTCACGCTGACGCCCGGGGGGTGTGAAGGCATCAAAACAAATTCTGAACGTCAGAAGACCGCCGAGATGCCATGCTCGCTCTGCCTATGTGGGGTAACGTTTCGGTGATGAAGGAGTTCAGCGAGCAAGAGGACCGATGGTGATGGGCGAGAGAAAAAAAAAAACAAAGTGCATGCGTTTCGGTGATAAGAGAAAGGGGGGAGGCATCCCTCGCTAATTGGCCTACACAAGACATCCAATGTGTTTCTTCTCGTACTACCTCGCACCAAGTTCGTACCAAGCACATGCCCTCCTTTCTCGTGCCTTCGTTCTTTGGTGGCTGTCCTCCTTGTTGACGAGGCTAATAATAATAAAAAGAGGCATTGGCGATCGAGGTCCGAGGGTTGAGCTTCCAAGGAGTCTAATCATGCATGGGCTTCACTCTCCCTTTCACCGTCGTCTTTGGTGAGATCCAATCGGCCACATCCCCATCGATATCTCGCCAACAACAACTGCCTGCTTGGATCAGCGGTTTCCGCTTTATCTGCCAGCTCCCGAGTCCCGTCTGGAGTACAAAGCAAAGTACCTCATCAAACGCAAACAGGAAAGTCCCTCCATCCCACCTCCCTTCCATGCCCACGCCCAGCCGGCCCGGGTCTGTTTTAGCAGCACTAGAAGGGAAAGGGACATGGCAAAACACGGGAAGGAGGTGGAAAAGAATCACCTCAGTCGTGACTGCCCTTGTTATTGTTGGTGTTTGTTGTCCATGGATCGGGCAGTAAGAACGGCCGAACCTGCCAGTTGGAGCTACGTACCTGGGTAGCTCCTTCTTTCCCTCCACGCTTTCAATCTGGACATGCATATGCGGCTCCTCGCTCCTGCACTCCTGCACTCATTTTGCCCTCATCACGTCTTCCGCCATGCCAATTGGCGAGGGCAAGCAACCAAGCACCCATCGCACATATCACAAATCCAATCACAAATCCTGCCCTACACACCACACCGTCTCCGCGAGAGGACGCACAAGTACACACACTTGCATCAGCCTCATTGGCAACAGTTCACATCCTCGCGTCACAAGAGCAACACCAATGCCCACCGCCGACCAACCGTTCTCCCATTATTCGCTCACTCGCGTATCCCAAACTCGGTCATGCAAATTTCTGGCAAACACGAACTCCAGATGATGGCACACAACAACCCTTGCTGCTGGGACCTTCAGATGACCTTGTGCCCCCCTTGCCCAACCGCGCACGGCGCACTCCGCCAACTCCTCGCCGTCTGCCATTTCTCAGGGACGCTCGTCAATTCCCACCTCAGGGACGATCAGTCCGCTGCCGCGCCCCAGCCCGTGGAGAGCTATGGCGGGGACTGGCCCGGGCTCCAGCCTCCAGCTCCAGGGCACCCGGGGGACGCCAGAATGGCTCATGGGGGGCAGCGCCGTAGCGGCCTCGTCGCGCAGGGGTCCAGAGCTTTCTCGGTAGCTGCCATCAGACGGCATCCACCCAATCCACGGCGTCCACCTTGCAACGCCCACTCACCCACTCCCATCAGTCCACCACTTGCTTGAGGACTCTCGAGTCCATTCCGGACCGCGGAGTGACGAGCACCTTTTCCTAGGGATTCCATCAGTGGCGAATCGAAGCTGATCCTTGGCCCCCGCCCGGCCTTTTCCCCCGACTAATTTTGGATTCCCGTACGTCTCATGTTGTCGGTAGGTATGCAGCTGACCGGCCGCCGGCAGAACGCCCCTACGAAGAGCCAACCACATCTAGATTCGAGGCCATGACGACGCGGACCACGACACGGCGGCCTATCCCGTACCCGCGGCCGCCCATCAAGCAACGGCACAGCAGGTACCTCTCCCAACAACCACCATGAGAAACACAACGCAGTAGTCACCGCCGCGACATTTATCTGACTGATCCATTTTCTCAAACACAAGTAGGGACGCCAGTTGGGGCTTGCAGAAATTGGAAAGCAACAGGAGTCTCAACCCGGGGCGTGAACGGATCCTCTTTGGAAATATGCCCGATAACCTCCCCGTTTTCTCCAGGCAGACGAATTTCTCGACGGAGCACAATATCCTCCTTCCCACCAATCTCACCGCCCATCCGAGTCAGACAGCACACACATTGCCATCCAGTTCGAGGGTTCTGACGCGCGCCGGGTGTCATAGTTTCAAGCCAGGGATGATTTGAGATGAGTGACAGACATGGGCATTGCACTTCCCGGATTACCAGGGATGTCCCCAAGACGCTTCATCAGCCCAAGTCTGCCATGGGGAGCTGGGTGACATTGAGCATTGGTTCGAAAATTCCAGTCTTCAGGCGGCGTGGGGTGCTCATGTCCCACGCGCGTCAGCTAATGCGCGCCTCACCGAGATAGCACAGCTCATCTTACGCAGGCCATTGTGTTTTTCTCAGCGTTTCCTCCCCCGCTATGCCACCATCCAAGGACGGCGGCCAAGGCCACACGGGGGGAGCTAGCGATGCATGCATGCCAGCTGCTGAGACATATCGGAGTCTTGGAACCAGTTGCAAGCCCCCCGAATTCTACCCAGCCATTGTGGATAGGCATAAGCGCAGCAATATCACCCGTCCATACGATCGATTATGCCCCCCAGTTATGCAGTGCCAAAGATTCCGACGCTGATGAACAGCACAGAGCGAATACCAGGCCAGCAAGGTTGGTTCAATGGCTGCATTCCGTCAGCATAACACTAATCTTCGAAATTGCCAAGACAACTTTAACGCCAGCCCGAGATAGGTCCACTTACAGGTACGAAGTCCGTCCGGCGCCGATTCCATCCCCCCACCCCTTCAGAGGCTTTTTTTCTCTTTGTATCCGAATCGACTGCAACAAACAACCAAAGGGAGAGATAGTAAACGGTGACCAAAGGGGTAGGTTGGCACACTGGTGGAGTTCTTCCGCGGTGGCCTATGGCGCGAGACCGGCCTTCGATCAAAGGCCGAGCCCATTAGGTTGGGATTGATGAAGCGATGACGAGTAGGAATGTGTTACCACAAAACTTGATGCCATCCCGCTTCAAGCATAAGCAAGGCTTATGACGACAACTATGGATGCCACTTCATGGACATGGCCAAACTCGGCGACATCCCGTCAGCCTTCCTGGCGCCTTTGACGGAAACAAGCCGCCGTTGACTGGTTACGGTAGGCTCGGCAGGCTCTCTAGCGGTGTGCGTGCGTTGAAAAGGTCGAAAATGTGGTACCCAAGCCTTGTTCTTGGACCAATCTTAATGTGAATGCCCTCAATTGTTGAATTTGCAGGTTGGGCCAGACGTGGGCGGGACTGGGCCATCAGGCGATATTGCTCCCTGCATCTAAGGGATTGGCGCGGGGCATCTGCATCGCCATCTGCAAGCCCGCATCGTGGAAAAGCCTCCTTACCCTAGCAGCTGGCTGCATGCATTTCACACATTGCAGGCTCGGGCAACGTCCAGCTCTCGAAACGGCGTCTGGTATGGGGGCGAGGCGGGAGAGCAAGTCCGCCGCCAATGCTCTTCCTTTCTCCATCAACACCAACATCAAACTTGGCGTGCCTAGCTCCTGCGCCAGAATCAGGACAACACAACATCAGGGCGGTACGACGAGTTGTTAAGACAGCCCAGAGTGGCACCTAACCGCCACGAGTGAGCTCTCCACTCCCATCAGCCTTCTCCTCGGCATCAGGATACGAGACACAATCATACGGCCCATGTCGGTACTGACGGAGTACTTGTTTGAAGCAACTGATGCCGAAGCGATGCATGATCAACAAGCGTGGAACGGGATATCTACGAGCCTTGGCTGGCCATCTCAAGATGCAGATTGCAGTCGACAGGGATATGTCGGACGCGGCCGCCATGGCACCCGATCTGCATTAAACAATGCGACTGCGTTGCAACAGATCCGTGGCTCGGACGAGAGAAGGATATGCCCACGAGGCCAGGACGTGTTGTGGGAGTGGTGGACTTTCATGTCCGAGTGTTGGTGGCGGGCTGAGCATGTCCGCCAGAGGGGCACTGGCTGCATGCTTCCCTGAAGCTGGTTCCAGAATGTCGACAGAAGGAAGGCTCACGCTCATGGCAGAGTCCAGACGCCGTCGCGAATGCGTTGCATGTTGCGATGCGTGGGGAGCGCCGTGCCTATCCGCGCCGTGCACGGGCCTGGACTCCAACAGTCCGGGGTATAAGTGGCAGATTGGAGGATGCATCGACATGGATATCGAGGCTGCCACGAGAAAGAGCCGCCGACGATGATAAGCCACAACCCTTCCCTCCGCGCCTCGAAGACCCCTCTCGCGACCCCTCTCGTGAGCCCCCCCTCGCGCATTACGGCGGTCCCCGTTCGGACCTTCGGACGATGCGCTGTGTGGTCTCCGGCAGACGGGCCCCATCAGGACGCCGACCCTGGGAAATCTGGGGACCGGCCCGGCGCCGTGCAGGCTCGAGGACGCGCCGTGCAGCCCATGGCCAGATCCTGGCTCAGCCCGGGCCGGTGACGCTGGCATTTTCTGGGGTTTGGAGGCTCTTGTGGAGAAAGGGCGTTGGAGGAAGATACGCCAGTTCAGTTCATGTCCCAGCTCAATGGTACAAGTCGACGGCCTCGCTACGCCGTGTCACTCGCGTCAGATCATTTCGAAATGCCGATACACTCATTCGCCTAGCCTGGGAGAAAGACAAAAGACTGACTATCTTAGTAGGTATCTATCTATTCACACAAACGCCGCGTCAGACGCGCAAGGCCGAACTCCCTCCCTTCATCTGACAGCCCGCCGTCCAGCACCGTTCCAGCCACCTCGTTTCTTCAGGCGCCGGCGGGCAGGGTATTATTACACGCAAGCCAATACAAACAAACAAGAAGTACGAGTACATACATACAATCATTGTGCGCCATGCACGTCGCACGATCCCTTCATCTCGTTTCCCGCTTCCCCTCGTCCGCAGATGCACAGTTTTCCCCTTAAAGCCACCACGCGCACACACGTCTTGGTCGTATTTGCTTTGCTTCTTCCCCTCATTTTGCATCTCGCTCGCTAACCCCTCCCCTCCTGCACCCCAACTTTTGTCTTGCAGCTCGGGGCTGCGATCTGAGTGAGATTCTCCCTTACCCCGGCATTTTGCCTTGGCCAAGGCTTTTCCCGTTGCTTGGACATGTATTGCCGCAGCATGGATGGCCTTGACTTTTGCTTTTGGTTGCCTTTCCCCAGCGGTTTTAAGGACTGGTCCAGGCGTCATGCGCGCCGTCGAGCTCTGCTTAAGAAGAACCGCTCGGGCAGGGTCCGACCCCAAAGGCTTGCCACCCCATGAACTCGACCCCACACGGCACATTAACGGCCTTGACCATCGTTGTCGGTTCGGATGAGGTCCAATAGCGACGCAATATACGGGCTCTGAGAGAAATGTGTTAGGTCTGACGTTGATGTAATAGCCTCCACGAGGGAAAAAAAAGAAAAGGGGTTGAGCTGAGGGAAAATAACATACCAGGGCTCGGTTTTCAGCCAGAATCTCAAAGAGTCGCGGCAAGATCGGCCTGAAGAGAGTCTCGTTCCAGCCACCCGATTCTCCGCCCTCCTCCTGAGCCTTGACGAGCTCGTCCTCGGCTTCTGTCTTGACCACGTTGCGGGCAATATTGCGCAGCACCAATGCGGCGCTTAACGGGATACCGGCAGCCTGCGGGGGAGCGTTCGGGTTCCGCTCGTCTCGGACAGTCATGGTCTCCTCGAACGTGACGGCCATGGTCTTTGCGGGGATGACCCATGACCGGTCAACTGGCCGAGCCTGGCCCTCCGTGGCGGGTAGGATCGATGAGACGTGCGTGTTGACGTGGCGCGCAAAGTCGTGGAGGTACAGCTTCACTGGCGATGGGAACCTGCTGCAGTCTCCCCAGGTACACGTGAACTCCTTCTCGACGTTGCTGTACTGGCCATCTTCGCTGCGCTGAGCGCCCAGGTGAACCGTCAAAATGTGCTCCCACATGGGCTTGGCAGTGAGGAAGAACTGGCCGCATTTGTCGCCCTTGTTGCTGGCGTGCGTAGCCCAGAGACACCGACCGTACTCTCTACCATCCATACTAAGTGGCCGAGGGCGCGTTCGGATGCCGTGGATGATGAACTTTTGCTGCGGGTCGCCGGGCTCCCTGAGGACCTGCGCGTTCGAGTCCTTATACACGGAGGTACTGTTCCTGATGAAGTCGGCGGGAGTAATCAGAGCCTGGCCAATCGCCTTAAGCGGCCCAACAAAGGCATTCTGGTACGCCTGCCACGCGGCAAGCTGCGTCACGAAAGAATCGTTGTCCTCCTCGAAGAAGCTGCGGACCCAGCGGTGCACGCGGTCGGGCTCCTCGAGCTTGAGCATGTCCTGGAGGAGGTCGTCGGGCATGGGCGCAATCTCGTCTCGGGCGGGCGTCTTCTGCTCGGGCATGAGGACGTACTCGCGCTGCACCTTGCGGGCGCCGTGGGCGAGCAGTCGCGTCAGCTGGTCCACGAGGTACTCGGGGGTTTGGGAGCGGATCAGGTGGTCCACGTTTGGCACGACAGCCGTGTACTGGTAGAGGAAGTCAAGGCAAGCATCGGTGAGTTCGTCGTCGTTGAGGAGGAGCCAGCTGCAGATCCTCTGCAGAACTGGACCGGGGACGTCGCTCAGAGTGTTGGTCGCCTCAAGGTTCATCGAGATGCGGCCGAGAGCGCGCAGGGCCGTGAGAATGACGCCGCGGTCCTCGGACACCATTTGGTCTAGCAGCACCTTGTAGAGGGGTTCATCCGATCCCAGAACCATGAATGGCGTCAGTTGTTCTGCAATGTCCAGTGCCAAGTGCTTGACCTCGACGAGAGAGTCTCGGTTGGGTAGGCACAGAGTGATGCAGAGCAGGTCCTTTAGAGGGGAGAATTCGGACATGTACAGCGCGTTTTCCGGTAAGGTCACCATGTTCCGGATCGTGAGGATGGCTTCAGTAATCAGAACCATCTCATCCGCGTACACCTCTGGCTGGAGGATGTCGGGAGTGTCCTTCTCGATGAGGCTGTTGATACGGACCAAGATGTCCTGGGTGCCGCTGTTGCCATCGAGGACGCCGATATCACTGGGGTCGGAGTTTGGGTTCCACGTAACCGTCCAGTTGATATGGTAGAAGACGCTCCCAATCTCCAAGGCCTTCTCCACCAAGCCCTCTGCCAGCCCTGGGAAGGAGTCGAATTTGTACTTATCACCTCGTTCGTACGATATCTTCACGAGGTGGTTGAGCGCAAAGGCTTGCTCCGCGGTGACGCTTGAACGTAGAGAGTTGAGACATCGCATGTAGATATTGGGTCCGTCGAAACCAGCTGCCATGACGTTAGATTTGCCAAACTAGCGTGGAACAGCTTCATGCCAGACTTACTTCCAGGTTGCAAGGGGATGCGGGGATCTACGGCCCGCTGGTTTAGGCGGGCTCGCAGGAACTCGTTAGGCGCATTGCTCGGCGTGGCCACGGCACGCAGCTGCAGAGGCTTGAGGTATCGTGGCTGGTACGACGTGACGAGTTGGGAGGTGTTGTCGGGGTTGGGCGGCTGGTGAATGATGGAGGGCCCCCGGTTCTGTTGGTGGCTCGGCGGTTGAGGCGCTGAGGGCACGCCCTGCTGATGCGAGGGCGTCTGTGGAGTGTTCGTCGCGGGCGAGTTCTGGTGACTGGCCTGATGAGCTGCAGAATGCCTCGTCGTCCGGGACGAGCCGGTGTCGGGCTGGAAGATGACGCGCTGGGGCGGCGCCTCACGCAGGCCGCGCGACGCTCGAGCGCTGGCCGCGGGGTCTGGGACTGGGCGGTCGCGAGCTGGTGTGCCGTCGTCGCCCGAGGCGGCCGAGTCTGTGGTGCCGATGTTGCTGTCTCGCTTTCCGCGAAAGTTTTCCCGGGTTCGGGTGAGGAGCGCGGCACCCTTTGCTGTGACGTCCTCCAGAATTTCCTTGGGCGGAGGTTCCTTGCCATGGATGGTACTGATTTCAAAGGCGGCGAGGTTCTTGTAGAACTTCTCCTTCAGCGAGAAGGCTGTTGAAGCTTCATTGTTGGAAAAGATGCCAAGCTCTGAGGCCATGCGACGCCATGCGAGCTTCTCCTCGGATACCTTGTCGTATCCTCCGTTAGAGACGATGTGGTTGAAAACCTTCATCAAATCGATGTGCGTCGAGCCGACCTTGGGCTCCGGGTCGAGTGTGGTGCCGCGTTTGTTGTGGTACTCGCGTAATCGAGTCATGAAGTCCTCATATTCTGCGGTGCGCTCGATGGTGTGCACCGGTATGTCTGGCCGTGAGGGTGCCATGATTACGGCTAATGCGATCCGTAGTCTACTGAGCGGGCTTGCGCGAATTCAGACAGAGCGGCGAGAGAGACAGAGATGGGTGGCTGCAATTGCGCCAGGGATGGGGGTTTATCGTCGAGATCGGCCGTTCGTGCGATCGAGTCGCGTCGTGATCGATATAATGAGAGATCGAATCGTGCAGCAGCGGCCACGTGTTGCCCAGGCCAACAGCAAGTTTCCTCCTGTAAAGTCTCGAGCTCGCGCGAGCAGAGGTATTGATGTCGAGGTAAATGTTCGTCGATTGGAGATGTCGTCGATGTTCCACCCAGCCCAGGTCGATTTGCTAGGGTCTGGCTTTCGCCGGAGCAGCGCGCCAGAATTTCGCCAGGATGCGCGACAGGCTAATCTGCACGTGATTCGCGCGCTCTGGCGCCACTAAATCAATGACCCAATCGGGCTATTTAGCGGTTGGACATCTGTTCAGGCGGCCCAGTGCGCCTTCCTCACTTAGGGAAGCTCCCACCCCCTCTTTCCCACTCTTTCTAACATGCGGTTGTGATGTGTGGAAGGAGCGACAAAGGCAGCTGCCATTTGTGATGGGCGAGCAGATATTTCAATTCAATGCCTGAGGCTCTTCATGAGATCCCGCTGGGACTTGCCTCGAATTTTTGCATCTGGCCTTAACACTCGCTTGCTGTGTGAATGACTTCACTCCCACGAGCTGATGGCAGTCTTACCTACTCCACTGTCTCAAGCTGCCTCAACCCGGACACGACTGCCAGTCTCTCAAGATGCCTGGGATATCGAGCCCGGTCTCTAATTGCCCTCTCAGACGGTGGGAGATGCGAGAAGGTTTCTCAACTCGGGTCTACCACAGTTCTCGGCCGCACAACGTCTATACCCTAACTATCAATGGCGAGCAACCCGTGAAATCGGAGCCAGGAACTTTGGTTTTCCTTATTCATCTTGGGCCACGCAATTTGGTACGTAGGTCAATTTCGGGCTACCTAGGGTCAAGAAACTTACACGCAAAAGTCGTCAGTTCGCCTCCACGATGTGCTCAACCACTCCAGCGGTTCCACCAATCTAGTCAATGTCAATGAGGAGCGAAACGAGATTTTTATCAACATTCCGGGACTGAACCACACCGTTGTTGCCGAGTTGGAAGTAAAGAGAGACTTCAACCTGGCTGTATATATGCTGAAGAAGTCGCGTCTTCCCGTTAGCGACTCGATTCCCTGCGCCTTCTCGACATCCTCAATGACACCGCCCACCCAGCTTGACTTTCAAACAGCTTCGACCTTTGGGCCGCGCCTGTCTTCAATCACCCCTCTGCCACAAACTCTTACTCCAAGCTCCCAACATCCTTTCGGGCATCAGCAGCAAGCATCCTTCACTGAGCTGTTGACTTCACCTTTGCCCTTTTTCGGTTCCGACAATACATCGACATCCCAGTGCCAAACTCCTCAAAGACTTCAATCTCTCCCGACATATGTTCCAGCCTCGACTGCTTCAACATTTTCTCATAATGTTGCTTCTCAGCCGTTGAATCCGTACCATCTCTTTTCAGGTCTCAGTCAAGCTCACACGCCTCGAGTCGGCTCGCCGCTCAAACAGCTATTTCATCCTGGAGAATCTGCCAGCCCTCCTTCGACGCTACACCTCACACCGACCGCACAAACCTATCGCCCACATATCATTCATCACAAACCAAATTCTCCGTTGAGCCAGGCCTCAGCTAAGGCTTTTGTTGCAGACGCACGTCGGGAGGATCTTGTTCAAACCTTTCAAGGCGGCGACAACTCACAGCAACAAGATGTTACCGAAATACCTGGAGAAGCCATGCAGGGCCTGGAGCTTTTTCAAGATGATGCTATGGGTGACTTCCGGCATCTCATGCCAAGGCCTCGTAAGCTTCCCTTTGATTCCCAGCCACGACGCTCAGCATCTGCTACGGAACCAGCATCCAACATCTCAACACAACATCTCAACAAGATGACGCTCCGACAAAAGGGCTCGAGAAATCAGTCAAAAGAGGCGTTCGCAACGAGAATTCCCACCAAAGTCGCGGCCCACGTCCCCAATCGAGCATCTTCGAGGCCAGATCCAATTAGGACTCCAATACGTGCATCTATCAGGAAGAACTCGCCAAAGGGCTCTTCACGGGGCTCCAAGGGTAGAAGTTCAACCAAAGCCTTGATCCAAGTTTCTGAGGGCCCAAATATGGCCACCTCTTCAACTGAAGAATACATCAGGAAGAGCTCATCGAAGACACCCCAGCAAAGATCCAAAGGGAAAACCTCCACTAAAATCCCGGCTCGAGCTTCTACAGCCACGAAAACTGAAGCGACTTCCGCTCAAGCATCTGATAGGAAGAGCTCGCCAAAGACCGCCAAGGGCTCTAAGGGGAAAGCTTCCACCAAAACCTCAACTCGAGCTTCTGCGGTCACAGGCACTGAAGCCGCTTCAACCGTACCAACTACCAAGAAGAGCTCGCCAAAGCCCTCTCAGCGAGGATCCACGAGGAAAGCTTCTCCCAAAACCTCGGTTCGAGCTTCTCGAGTCACAAACACCAAGGTCGCTTCAGCCGTACCAACCTCCAAGAAGGGTTCGCCAAAGACCCCTCAGAGAGCATCCACAGGGAAAACTTCCCCTAAGACTTCGACTCAAGCTTCTCGGATCACGAAACCTAAAGCCACTTCAGCCCTACCAACTACCAAGAAGACCTCGCCAAAGACCCCTCAGCGAGTATCTGCGAGGAAAAATTCAACCAAAGCCTCGACTCGAACTTCTACGGGAATAAATGCTGCAGCCACTCCAATCGGGGCACCTACAAGAGCCAAACCGACACCAAAGACTTCGACACGGGCACAACCAAAGGCAAAATCCGAGTCGAACAAAAAGGCGACACCAAAGGCCCGACGGGAAACCCCCAAGAGTTCTACCAAGGCAGAGGAGGCCAGAGCAGAGTTCGCCTCTGGTGGTGAGCAACACGCGAAATCGATCCCGAACGTCTCAGACAAGAACCCCTCCACGCCCACAACGGACTCGACTGCGTCGACCTTGTCGGAAAGCAAGGTTGCATGCGCGACACCGTCAGTGAAAGTCCCGGTCAATGAAACTACGATGGTGTTCTTGACCGACGGGAAGGCCTTGCAGGATGTCAACCGGTTAACATCGACGCTTTTTGATCAGTACAATTCAGACATGGCAGATGGACAGGAGGCTACTATGCTTGCCAGCTTCTACATGGAGCGTGTCATGAAAGCCCGAAGGGATTTTTGGTTGGGGAAATTGACAGATGCGTCGGGCCAAATTTCTATGCTGAGGTAGTGTCTGGGTGCTTGGCATGTTCCAATACATAACCAGAGTCAGAGGCTATTTCACATAAACTTGTCACATACCTACCCATAAAAAACTGATTCAGTTTCGTGCCTAAAGTAAACGAACTGATAAAAATGACCAGTCTAAGTGTTCATTCGCCTTCGTTGACCAATTGCACTTGAGAGTGAGCTGAGCTGAACAGACAAATCATCTCATATACCTATCAGAATCGATTCTTACGTTTTCTATATCTCGTCCCATGACTCTGCTATTCTCTTACTCTGCCTTTCAACTTGGGCTTTGTGAGGGGTGAGATGCTTCATGACCCCAGTTACGCTTCAGGGGAATGACTGGTCACGGTCATCAGCCCCCCAAGACTCTATATAAACTCATACGCTCGAAGGGCCCCAGACGCTGTCAGATTTGCCATGTTACGTTTTTCTTGCAAGAATTTGGGCGCATATGCGTCATGCCTCACGGTTCACGACTGCCCAACTCACGTTTCTTACTCGGATCGTCATTCCCTGTCCTTTAGATCGTGACTCCTTGTCACCCACATCTTCACTCCCCGTCCAAAGAAAAGATAAACTCTAGCATGGTTCTTTCTTTGCGTTTGTTATTACCAGGGTGATCGGGTCATCTCGTTTGGCTATAAGAAGGCTGGTTTCCCCCCCTCTATTGTGATCTGGTCTACCACACATCTCTCGCCTTGCATCCTCCGTCAATACTGTCTACATCAAATGCATTCATACATTTCATCCACACGCGATTCTTTCTCCTCAACCCAAGCTGAAAACCATGCTTGTGCGGCACTCACTCTTCCGCCAACGACAAGAAGCATGCTTTGTGCGGCGGCCACAAGCACCTCCACGAGCATTGTGACGAGCATCGTCGCGAACGGTCCACGATAAGTTCTTTACGCACTTCTACCAGCACCTCCAAGAGCACTTCCACGAGCATTTCCGACCGGAAACCTACCCCCACATCTCGCCGCCTCAAAGCCGACGACAAGCCATCATGGCAACCAATCTCCTCATCTCCTACCAATAGGCACCGAGGACAAAGTCCGCCCTTTAGCTCCACCACCCGTGTTTCCCAGAACGCAAGACTCGGAGCCCCCCTTCTGCCTCTCCAACATGCCAAATAGAAGTTGACCGATGGTCATGGCGCTAGAGTGGGAGATAGCAGCAGTAAGGAACAACATCCCCCATCTTGACCGAGTACAAGAACTTCCAACGTCCCAAGGTCACAAGGCCGAAGGGGAGGAGCAAGCTTTGCAGCGGCGCACGCGATGCCCATGGCTTTGGGGGGAAACTAATTAGCGGCCGTGTTAGAAGAAGCGACAAGGCCAGGCCTGGGAAGATTAGAACAAAAAAAAAAAAAAAGGGGGGGGGGGGGTTTGAGGGAGGGCTGGGTTCCGCGTGGGTGGTCAAGAAGGCCCTGCAATGGGGGAAGCCACGAGTACCTGGGATTTGGTTGGGGATTTGCCCAGGAGATGGAAAGATGATGCCATTGACTTCAGTAACGATCAATCTGTGGCGGCTTCATCGAGGGCGCGGCCCGCGAAACGAAGGGCGATGGCTGCTACGATTACTTATCGACGGATGGTCATCGGCCGGAAAGGAGAGTCTTTCAAGCTGTCCAACGAGAATGACCCTTCCTGAGACGAGAGGAAGGCCCTTATGTCCCCAAGGAGAAAGAGATTGAATAGCCCTTGTGTCTCTCCTGCAGCCTCTATCCATGTTGCAGGGGTGGGTTATGGGAGACGTCGCTTGTATCTAGATTGGACAACTTGAGGACGACGGGGGTCATGGCATGGATAGACTGCTTTAGACGTGGGCTTAGATTAGAAGGACTTTCTTGGTATAGCTAGACATTAATTCAAACTCTCTTTGGGACTTGGATCTCTCCAAAAGTGGCTTCTGTGACCTGCCTTGCCCATTGGTCTTCAACCACCTCCCACTCTGGGCCGAGTCTCTCAAGAGTAGTTGACAGTGCAGTCACAATACATAGCATGATAAAACAAAAAGCCAAGCTTAATCCTTCTGCTCTTGTCTTGTTGAGTTTACTAGACCTTCGCCAAAGCAACCGGATATCATAATCGGAACGTCAAGGTTGGGTAGTCAGGCCACACCTTTTGACAACACGTGGAACGTCACAGGAACATGACGCAAATGGCGGCGGCAGCCAGATCTTAAAAGCCAGGGGACGAGGATAACCTCAAGGCAAGCGTAAATCGTTATCAGCATTGAAAGCATTTCAACCGTAGCACCGCGCGCATGCCTAGGTAAGAAGAAGCAATGCGGTAAAAAAGATAGCAACACAAGGTACGGGGTATGAAAAGGACCAACCCAATTTCCAACCCGCAAGAAAAAAAAAAGGTCCAAAAACAACCAAATGCCTTCATCCAAAAGAAGGGGTGTGTGTATGTCTTTCTAAATAGCCGTTGCTTCGATTTCCTGATTTCCCTCCTGAGATCCTCCTCTTGGACTTTTTGTTCCCCCGCCGCATTGCGCACCCGCTCTGTCTGGTTAAGAATCGTTCAGGAAGAAAAAAAGACGAAGACGTCGATGGTGTGGGAGGTGTTCGGAGCACGGATCGGGGGTATCATGATCGAGTCTCGTAGTCGTGCCTTTGGATCCAAATAAATCGGTCGTTCCAAGTGGTACTCAAGCTGCCGTCGTCATATGGGAGTTTTGGTGGTTTACTCCTTCATCTTAACGTAATTGCTGGGAAAGATTCCCTGGCGGCCACCGATCGAACCAGTCCTGCGAAGGTGTCAATATTTTCTTCCTGTCTTGTCCGCAAGCCTGCGTGAGGATACATACCACCAATCGTTGTCACTTTCAGTTCGCTTAATGATGGTGATGACGTCGCCCTTCTTGAAACCCAGGTCGCCGGGTTGATCAGCATCGAAGTTGAAGACGGCCACGGCCTCATTCTTCTTCAGCAGGGCCTGCTTGGCGGCAAAGTTTGGTTTCGGGGCGGCTGGTCGACCCGGACCGACCTTCTTCTCGGTCGGCGCAGGGTTGTCGCGGTAGACGTAGTTGTCGTTGGTGCCGCTGTTCGCGAATGTGTTGGAGCGCGAAGGCGCGTTGAAGCCGCCGGGTCGGTCGTAGACGTCGTCCTGCCACGTCGTTGAGCGCTGCGGTGCGCCGAAGCCGTCGTCGCGCCGCGTCTGGGTTCCCTCGCCGTACGCGGACCCTCGTCGGCCGTTCCACACCACGTCGTCGTGATTCTCGTCGTAGACGGGCTGGTCGTTGTACATGCTGTCGTCACCGCCACCGACGCCGCCGGCGCGCATGCCCTGGAAAGCTCTATCGTTGAGGATGGCCATGAGGGGCGCGGCCTGGGGTGGAGCTCGCACCGAGCCCCCCAAGAGCTGCTGGGCAGTGTAGCGGGTTCCGTACATCTTCTCGTTGGCGTCGCGACGCTCGATGATGGCGGATCCCTCGAGGGAGACGCCGGCGAATAGGCCCTTCGTCTTAGAGTAGCTGAAGATTCCGGCGACGCTCCTGAGAGACGCGGCGCCGGCGGCCTCGGCATTGCGCCCAACGGGACCGGCAGCGAGGGAGACGTTGCCGCCCAGGGTCAGGGACCCGGCCTGGGCAAACGTCTTGACGGCGCTGGCGTCGTTGAGGATGAAGACGAAATCCGTCAGCTCGAAGCCGATCTGACCACCGAAGCCGGCGCCGGCGGTGGCAATGGCGCTGGGGGCGCTCCAGCTTCCATCGGGGAGGCGAGCGACGACGAGGCCGCTACCGAATCGACCGGATCCGAGGAAGCCGGCCTTGAGGACGGTAATGATGGCGAGGCCTTTGGCGTTGGCGAGGACCGAGGGGGGGATGACTTTGTCGGGGCCGAAGGCTTGGCGGGGGTTGATGAAGGAGCTCAGGATCTTGCCGCACTTTTTGCATTCCGCTGCGAGAGGCGTTGCCGGGTTAGCAGGAGCGCGAAGATGGACATCTCGACGTGTCAGGGAGAGAGAGGGGCATCGCGGGAAGATGGGTTGAGGCGAAATGCGCCATGAGGGGCAAGACTTACACGCCATAGACGACGGGAGAGGATTGTTGATGCCCATGATGGCGGGATATCAGGCAGAAGAAGGCCGGGCTGGCGCAGAGGAGAAGTGTTCGGTTTCGAGGAATAGGTCTTGGAAGTCTGGTGTTTTCGGCTGTCCCTTTTTTTTTTATGGGTGAAGGAGGGA
The DNA here is from genome assembly GCA_911649645.1 of Thelonectria discophora. NCBI lineage: Eukaryota > Fungi > Ascomycota > Sordariomycetes > Hypocreales > Nectriaceae > Thelonectria > Thelonectria discophora. The sequence continues at coordinate 1,360,353 of CAJVRK010000008.1, read as the reverse complement.
ACCAGGAGCTCACGATGCTCGGGAGGAGAGCTGGACGTGTGATGAGCAGGGTACACGGAGCAATGGGGTCTCTTCCATGCCCGTGAGGTTGGCGGTTGAGTGGGGTTGGTGTGGATGACTTTTGGCCCGGATACCTCAAGGCTTAGGTACGGATTGGATACAGGGCGTCATCGGTGGGCGAGCTGCAACGCCGGGTTTGACTCGCGATAAAAATAATTGCTACAGGTTTTTCCCGTAATGTGCTGCATGTGCAACTCTGAGATTTCCCGAGAAGTGCAGAAAAGGGAGCCGATTTAACCCTGCGCAACTTGGCGAACCTGCTGTAGCTGTCGTACTTGTTCTGAGGTACCTGGCGAGAGAGAGAGGCGAGATGATGACCGGCAAGACGACGTAAGTGTGGCGCAGCACATCGCTCCTCCCTCCCGTCGCCGAGGCTGCCGTTGCAGAAACCGCTAAAAACGCTGCAGGCTGATAAAGAGGAACGCTAGGTAGGTCGCGCAGCGCCAAGCTGAGGACCAACGAAAGCGGTTCCCTTGGCCGGCGCATGACGGCCGCGGACACTTTTTCCTTCGCGAGGGATCCATCCAGCAGTGGTGCGGGGAGGGGTGATCCCTCATCAGCGGGGAATCGCAGTTCATGAAACCCAATGGCCGACTGGTGGTATCCATTGCTATTGGGCTTCGTTGTTTGAGACACTGTCCAGAGAAAGGAGAGCAAGCAAAACGTGGCCGGCAGTAGCTGACGGAGGTCCCTGAGGCAAAATCCGGGTCTAGAGGAGATGTGGCGGTGCGGCCTGTGGCGGAGGAGTGAGGGACTTGGGCCTTTCGTTACTGAGCGCAGTGAAGTGTCCCGAGTCTCACAAGGCCCAGACTCCACCTGCAAATCGTCATGGGTTCCGTTTCGTCGCCGTCGTCGCTGGCGCCCTAGGAGTTCCTCAGAATCAAACAACCCCTTGGCACCAGCAAGAAACCCTCCGCATCCTCGCCCGCCCAACGCGCAAATAACGATTCCTCCGACTCGACACGCTACCGACGCCTTCGAACTACCTTGTCCGATCAAATCTCGCACCCGACTTACTCCATCCTATTTCGCGCTCTCCGCTCGCCGTCCGCTCCCCGGTTTCGAAACCCACCACCTCCCAACCTGTCCTCGAAGCAACACAACAAACCTCTCCTCTTCCCGGACACCCCGCTTCAACAATGTCCGAGGCCTACGAGCGCGAGCGCCAGAACAACGCTCGCCTCGATGAGCTCTCCGCCAAGGTGTCGGCCCTGCGTGGCGTCACCATTGACATTTACGACAACGCCCGCGCCCAGGATGTCATCGACAACACCGTACGAGCCCTCCCTCTGCCCTCCTCTCCCTCCATCTCCCCCGCGCAACCTTTGCTGACCTGGCCTTCTCCCAGTCCGACACCTTCTCCTCCATGTCCACCAACCTCAAGGGCTCCGCCGGCCGCTTGACTCGCATGGCCGCGTCCGGCAACCGCATCGCCATCATGAAGCTGTCGGGCATCGTCATTGCCATATTCTTAGTCCTCTATTACGGCCTGAAGCTCATCCTCTGAAAGACGACCCTGTTTCGATTTTTTCCACCTTTTTACTCGGCTTCGCAGCCGAGCCGCAAACATTTCACGACGACATACGAAAGTTTCGATCGACCGGGGTTTTTATCTCTCGGAATGGGAAGGAGGGGGGAGCGTGGGAGACAAAGAATCTTCTTTTCCGATGGGCGCTCAGCTAAGGAATGCTACTGAAAAGCTACACCATCAAAAGGCCAAAGAATAACTTGCTAGACGAAGAGCAAATTCGCCGTGAACGGTTCGAGTCCGCGAAAAGAAAAACCACGGCCTGCTCTAGGAGGGGGTTCTAATGCAAACGACCGGGTTTTAGACACCGAGACGCCTCAGGGGCTGGCTGTCCTCTCGAGGGGGGGCTTGCACGCAAAGAAGGTTTCCATTTTATTTGGGAGGATTTATTAGTTGCTTTTTTTTCGCATTCAACATTGGCGTTAGCTGTAAAATTATACATACCTCAAATCTACTATCAGAAATTTCTGGTAGTCTCAGATGCTTGCGAAGACGAAGCGTCAAGAACCGTGAAATAAAGACTCGATGCAAAAGTAGTAATATTCAGCATTGATAGTCCCCTTTTTTGACGATCTACATGGACTCCTAACATGCAAAGTACCCCCGACATGCACAAACGTTATTCAGACATGCGCCCCCTTGACCCCCGAGCCCTCCATCATCATCCCCCGTAATATTTGTCAACTTCTTAATACTTGGACAGTTCTTCACTGCCACACGTTGGAGAACAGATCCTCGTCGCCACCGAATCCTCCAGAGGGCTTGCTGGTCTTGTTGCCCGAAGTCGCCGGAGCAGCGCTGCTAGTCCACCCGCCAAACTCTTCGTCGGCAGCCACCTTGGGCTGCGCGGCGCTGAAGCCACCTCCGGCGCCGGGAACGATGGGAGTGTTCGCAAAGGAGTTGCTCGTGTTTCCCCAGCCAAAGTCGCTCGATGGCTTGGGCTGAACAGGACTCTTATGGGCAGCAGCGGGAGCTTGGGCTGATGCCGGAGCCGGTGCGGCGGGAGCGCCCCAGGCGCCACCGCCCCAAACATCAGAGCCAGAGAAGCCACCAAAAGAACTTGTTGTAGTCACGGCAGGCGCAGGGGCGGGAGCCGCTGGCTTAGGAGAAGACAGGTTGAAGACAGAGCTGGTATTCGGTGACATGGTTGAGTTCGAAGGTGGGGGAGGGGAGGTCTGTGACACAGGAGCGGAGAGATCAAAGAGGTCGCCCATGGCAGAGGAGGATGCGGTGGGTTTCGCTGGAGCAGGCGCGGAGGTAGGAGGGGGAGATGAGAAGGCACCGAAGCCTCCGCCCAGCGACGGTTGCTTCTGGTGTGAAGGGGCGGCAGGTTGGGCGGGCTTGGCATCAAAGAAGCTTCCTGATCCAAGACCACCAAAGGCGTTGCTACTGGTCGCCATTCGGCCGCCGCCGAGGTTGGCAAATGGGTCAGGGGCGGCGGGCTTTGGGGCGGCCGTGTTGGACGACATGCTGAGACTGCTAAAGGCGTCGTTGAAGCCACCCAGAGGCCCCTGACCACCGATTGATCCCTGAGACTGATGGCCAAACGTAGGGGAAGGCATGTTGCCAAAGGTATTTTGGGCAGGCGGTTGAGGTTGGGCCTGTGGTCGGGGAGCTGTAGCATAAAGCGACAAGATTGATTGCTTGAGGTCGGGACGGGATTGACCCGTCGATTGGTTGGTGCCCGTGGTGCTCGCGGGTCGAGGGGGAGCTTGCGGCTCACCAAAGAAGTCGAGGCCCAACAGGGAATCCTTGGTGCTTGTAGCGCGTGGAGGAGCGGGATCGGCCTTGGGCGCAACCTTTGGGAGAGGGGCAGCGCTGCTTGATCGAACAGGGACGGGATCTCCGCCGATGAGATCGCCCTGGGGAGCCGGGATAGGCTGAGGTCTGGCCGACTGTCCTTGGTTGGCTTTGCGAAGGGACTCCTTACGTCCTATCACTTGCTTCTCCTTGACCAGGCTCAGGGGCACGTCGTCATCGCCCTCGACATCGAGGGTGGCAGGGTCAGGGATGGGGCCGTCCATGACCCATCGCTTGAGCTCGTACTTGGTGCGGATGAAGTTCTCGATCTTGGCTTCCGAGGGGGCGTGGCCAGGGGCGAGCTTGGCTTCCCAGTACTTGTTGGCGCGGGCGTTGCCCCAGCTCAGGATGCTCTGCAGCTGCTCGTCGGTCCATGAATCGAGGTCGACCGACTTGACTCGGCTAATGTGCGTGCCCATTCCGCGGTGAATGCCCGAGCACCGGATGCAGATGAACACACCGAGGTTCCAGCTCGCCCATCGCGGATCTGGGAGGCATCGCAAGTCAGCATGGGAATTTGAACAGAGAAGATGTACGTGATGGTGATGTCTGAAAGAAGAATCGGTGCGAGGGGGACCGTACGCTTGTTCCTCTTGCAATCGGCGCAGACTTTGTTGGTCTCCAGCTTCAGGAGGCTCTTGATGGTAGCTGTATTTTGCGCTGCCCGCTCGGCGGCGGGGTTCGGGGCTCTCCTTGACATGGCGGTGGGAGAAAGGAACGATATCGAGAGGGTGGTCGGTCGGGAGAGGCGTGTGTAGGAGGCGACGATAAGTGAGGTCGTCGACGGATTAGAGGTGAGACGAGGAACGGGGTACCTCTGGGAGGGAGTCCGAGACTTTGTTGTTGCTGAAAGTGGCAACCTGGAGAGGCCGTAGGTCGTGTGTAGTAGTGTCTCGCGTTGGGTAAGGAGGTGCCAAGGTGTTCGGTGGAATTGGTACGTGTAGGAGGTGGCTCCAGAGGCCACCGCAAGAGGAATTGGGACCGGGTAGGTACATGGGCTGCTTGCTACATCAGCAGATTGAGCGAGGTACCGTTCACCAGCAAATTACCTACCCAGGGTGCGAATATCGATCGACCTCCACCAAAGACGCTATGACGCTTGGTTGGGTACCAGCCACAGGGTGTGGCACTCATTTTTATAACGACCAGTTCCGAGGCATTGAGAGATAAAGAATTCGCTATCATGACTTCTCCGTGCGCAGTCCAAAACGGTGATCAAACGGTTATCAATAACGGCGCCGGCTTACATCAGAACTTCAGGCTTGGACTGGAATCACTAGCCATGCAATTGATTCCTTGGTCGAAACGAAGGTAGCTTCGAGGTGCTGCGCCAGCCAAAGATTACAAAGACTCGGTGGGTTACAGTCCAGTAGCTCCTTTCGAGTGTGGCTGTGGCACGTTGCTCGACGCCGGAATTGATGATGCAACAAAACAAGGCTCAATTCCCAATTCAAAAGATTCCACATTGCTACGCCCCTCATTTTCCGCTTCAGCTTGGAAGCACCGCCCACTAATGATTTGTCACAATTCCCCATTGACGATTCGGCGTATTGGAAGCGTATCCAAGAGCGTATCCTAAAACACATATATTACGTCCATCTCATCAATTGATTCCCTTCATGTCATCAACACAATATCGACCATTCTTCACCAACTCCATCTCCAGACTCTCCAGCTTTCCAGCCCGTCTTAGTACTCCCCCACCTCCCCAGCGCATTGCTACCACCCTGCGACCTATTTCTTTGCGATCTATGTCTGGAATTCCGTTTCTGGGTGCTCTCTTTGGCTCTTCATCCTCCAAATCCTCCGAAATGTCATACCCCGATCAGCGAACCGATGACGAGTGGCGAGCGGTCCTGAACAAGGGTAAGTTGGTTCCTCTCAGCCGTCAGCAACCTCATTTTGCTCACCACGATCCAAATAGAGCAATTCCGCATCCTCCGCGAAAAGGGAACCGAACGGCCCGGCACCGGAAAGTACGACAAGCACAGCCCGGACTCGGGCGTGTACACGTGCGCCGGATGCGACGCGCCGCTCTACAAGGCAGCTCACAAGTTCGGCTCCGGCTGCGGCTGGCCGGCCTACTTTGACAGCATCCCCGGCGCCGTCATCCGCCACGAAGATCGCTCTCTCGGCATGTCGCGCACCGAGATCGTCTGCGCCAACTGCGGCGGCCATCTGGGTCACGTCTTCAAGGGCGAGGGCTACGATACGCCCACCGATGAGCGGCATTGCGTCAACAGCGTGAGCTTGAACTTCTCGCCCGAGGATAAGGTCGTTGAAAAGAAGCCGGCTGAGGAGAGCAAGGTTTGATGTTGGTTTGGGGTTAGGGATGTGTAACTACCAGGGCGTTGTGGGAGGGGTGTGGGCAGTTCATGTAGAATATAGTATAGGGGCAAGTGAACGGAGTTAGGATAGTATGGTAAACAATGATTGCGTCTACTTTCAAGATTGATGACTCACATATGAACTTGAAACAATTTTTATCCCTGCCGTAGGTCCCATTCCATTACGCCTAACAGAAGTAAGAGACCTAACTCAAGTGTTTATGACTATCCCCCACCTGAACGCTTATAACCAATATGCCAAACCCCTTGTACTCGCTGCGATTCAACAGTCTTTAATTTATATCCATTCCACTAGTCAAACTCCTCAGGATAGTACACCCACTCCCCATCTTCGGCATCCCAGTGTCGGAACCGGTTGTTCTCTGGATCCAATTGCCAGTAGGGCTCCAGGTCATCTTTTTGCTCTCCAATTGTATCAGTAGTTGGGGCTGGCGAGGCTGCTTCTGAATTGGGCTCCTGCTTGATAGTTTCACTTCTCGTCTCATGAGAGTCATTCCTGGTCAGGTTCGTAATAGCGAGAGACTCTAGCTGCCTTCGGATGTCTTCCGAGCAGCACGTGGAAAGGGGGAGTCCAAGATCGGATCGTTCAAGATTCTGGTCCGAAGGTCCGATGGCGGCCAACCCCTGCAGAATACCTGACTGAACGCCATGGGGTTGGAACTCTTGTGGCTGCGCACCTTCAATCCTGACATAGCCTTCATAGTCCCTGGTTCCAGACAAGTCCGGGCTGTTAGGGTTCTGACTTGAGTCAACTCTCCTTGGTCCGTGATTCGGTGTGGGTTGCATCGTTCACTTACAGAGATGGTTACAACCGCTGCCACACTTTCGCCGGAATCTGTATCCAGTCCTCGCAAATACCGAACCTGTTTCATGGTTATTCGTTTGTTGCGTTCATTTCGTGTACATATCAGTCAAACCTCTATATCAGGGGTTAAACTATCCCCAAGGCCGTCCTCGCTCGCGATCTCGACGGGAACTCTGATCCAATAAGAATTGCCCAGCGGAGCAACGTACGTAGAGATGTGTCGGAACCGGAGTTCTGTGATGTGACTTGGGGAGTGTGTGTCGCATGTCTCGCAACGCTTTCTCATTCTTCCCTGTCTTATGGGGAAATGACATTGGCAACGAGACTAAACCTGGTTAGTCATCTGACATCAGTTCTTCAATTGGGGTTAGGAAAATACTTGGTCTGAGGTTTGCTCTCGTGAACCACGTGCGGTGGTTTGATCGACTTCGACGGAGGAGCAAAGGAGAATTGGGGAGCGATTAAACACGGACAGCGAGAGAGTCACAAGTTCAAGCAGAATCCAGAGCCTTAAATGACTTTAACCGAAAGTTTTCAGGTGGCAAAGGATGATTATCCTTGTGATATCTTGATAATAGGGCTACAACAAAAGGAAAATATACACCCACCCACCGCCTCACAGTCAGAAGGGGGGCTTAAACCTAACGCCCGAAAGCCTCGCTCAGCGATACGGATCACTGGTGAATAATAGTCCAGATCAAGCCGAGTCTAAAAGCAGACAAGTAAAAAGGCTATTGATATCCATTGCCGCCCGCATGCGGGACTTTTTGAAGCCATCCATCGGATGAGGCTGAAAAGTTGTTGCTCACGGGGTTGCCCGTTCAACGTCACAAATATGTTGCCAAGTCCAATGTGCATAATATTTGGAGTTTCAACCTATAAATCAAAATTACAATTACAATGACATGGGTATCGGATCACCGGATAACGAGAATGACAATGAATTGTTTTTCCACTTTACTCCCTCGAACAACGCATCGAGGTGAGTCATAAATGTGACCGAAAGGCCCTTCCGATTGTACTTCCAGAGACCAATTAAGATGATTCATCTGTCAAATGCGATTCATAGCTCGTGGTTTAGCATGGTGAAGGATGGGTATTCCATCGGGGCCCCCCACGGCCACGGTGAGCCTTGGGACATTGTTTGGTGCCATGTTGGTCTAAATGGATGTTTTGTCCAAATAAAGACGTGCATACATCACATGTCATCTACCTAAACTATGATAACTCTGGGGCTATATCTCTGCATTGCAAATTGGTAGTTGGCGCTCAGCACAACTACGCTCTGCGTACCAAATGCCATCGAGCGTTAGCCTTAATAATGAACCACCCTCGTGTCGTTATCTCAAGTCCCGTGGGGATCTTTTCTCTCCTTGAAATCTTCAGCCAGGCGTTTTCCACCTTCATTCCCTGTTAGGTTGGCCTCACACAGGCTCTTGGTTGTCAATCACTTCATTGCATTGCATTGAGGTTCACAAAGGAGGCCTCAAAAGCCCTGTCACCAAAGGCCTTGTAGGCTACCTACGTAACCTAAGAAAATGGTGGTCTACAGGATGCAAAGAAATCCGGCTCCTTCTCTGGATCCAACAATTCAGACTGGTCATCCTTTCGAGATACGAACATCGGTACGTTACACGCCACCGTGGTTGCCTATTTGTCGTGCTCCTTTGCGCTCGAGGTAGTTACTAAGAGTTTTCCAGACTATCACCGGCAGCAACGTCTGTTCAACCTCTGGTTCTTCGTTCCCTCCGCTACCGACAACCGTGAATCCATTCATTCTCCAACAACCCGGGACATCTCAGAGCTTATTCCAGCAAGAGCCCAATGGCCTACAACCAACATCTCGCTTCAGCCCAGGGACGTCCATCCCGAAAGCTTCTGCTACACCCCCCAGCTACCATGGGCTACCGATTCCGGATTTGTCGTCCGGGATCGCCTACGCTCAAGCCCGTACACTTGAGTCTCCCATAGTCGACACCGGGCAAAATCCCAGTCCGCAACTCCCGTGCGACTCGCCCAGCAACCTTGGCTCCCAAGATGCCCAAATCGAGCATGGCGACGTGTTTCGCATCGAGGTGCGGGACGTCAACAAGAATACACTGCATCTGACCGCAATGTTCGATGCCAATCAACTCGAGGCGCAGCTAAACAAAGCTTGGATAGCCCCAATAAGGAAAAGGCTCAAGATTAACCCTCTCGCCGCAGCGGACAAGGAAGCCTACTTTGAATTCTTGGTGGTTGGTGGGGAGCTTATTCACCTGGACCCAAAAAAGGCTAAGAAACCTATCCAAATCCCCCTTTCATGTGAAAAGGAGATGGAAGGCTGCGATGCTCATCTGAGAATGGGAAGGAAGATGGCCGGGAAATTTAAGCGGCTCCCAAAGGACCCAAGGACAGCTAGGGGAGCACCCGGGGCCACACCAGGTCAGTCTTGTAATTCCAGTATCGTGGGGTGTCTATTGACCACGGGCAATATTAGGCACTTACATGTCTTCTCCGGCACCTGCTCGTGAACCCGTCCCAGATTCGGGCGGGTTCAACGTCACCAAACATGACGAGCTCTTCGCTGCGGCGCACCGCAATCTTGGTCAGGCATCTGATTGTGCTGGAGGGCAAATGGACGACATCCCGGCGTGGGCATCACTGTGTGCAAGTGGAAATCAGTCTATGTCCGACGTTTGTCAAATCGCGCTCGGTCAGTCCTCCACCGGTACTTCAGCAAACGTTGAGCCCACGTTCTCATCTTCAGACGTCCTTCACTCTTCTGTTCCCATGAATTCTTTCGAGGCAGCATCTCTATGGCAAGTTTGCAATTGGGGACAGACTGAGGAAGCGCAGGACTCACCATTCGGTACTTCAGCACCGATGTAATTCGAATCACGAATTCGAGGCAAATACGTTAACTGCCCTGTTAGCTCCCGTATGAAGGCCCAGATTGCCCCTTCCTTCATCGGAGCCCAGAGCTCGCACGCGGTCACAAGCCGCAGGATATTATATATCCACTGTCTACTCCTTTCACACTAGTCTTTGTTTTTACGTCCTTGGAGCTAGCATTACGATTCAGAATAGAAAGCATGACCTGCGAACAATTCCTCGTGATGAATCTCAGTTCCTTCCCGAAAGCTGGGGAACTTGCATGTGAAAGACGCTAAAAGTGGCCCCAGAAACGCCAAGAAACTAGGGCGGAAAGATGCCTCGGTCGCCGCTCCTTCCCCAGCTGATGTCAGCGGGTCCTCCGCCATAAAGTCCACCTCTTCTCATGAAGCTTTCTCATCCCAACCATCAACCAACCTCGCTCCATTTTCCAAACATCCGAGGTCTACCGAACGACTTGGTATTTATTGCTACGCTGTGTTCCCCCTGACTCGTTTCCGGTCACAAGCTCCCTTTCCTTGCTCCTTTCTCAGCGTCTCTCGCCTCTACTCGTCAACTCGGCCGCCCGCTTCCTTTCATCTCAACCAACATCATGGGTGGTACGCATCAGTCCTGCCAATAATGCTCTCAAGCTTCCCATGGCTAACTAGACTCTCCCTGTCTCAGTTGTTGACCGAATTACTCAAATTGGTGGCCAGCTCTCCGGCAACCCCACTGCCGGTGGACGCGAGAGGATCCTGGAGCAGAATCCCGATGATGTAGGAGATTTCGCCCCTTGCGCCAAACCACACAGCTAACCACTCACCCACCATAGATTGTCGTTACCGCTTGTTGCCGAAGCGCATTCACTCGCGGAGGAAAGGGAGGCTTCAAGGATACCCACGCCGCCGATATCCTTGTCGGTGTCCTCAAAGCCATCATCGACCGCTCCAAGATCAACCCCGACCTCGTCGAGGATGTTTGCGTAGGAACGGTGCTGGCTGCTGGCGGTGGTGCGACCGAGATGCGAGCTGCCAGCCTGGTTGCTGGGCTCCCTGAGACTACGGCCGTGCGAACTCTCAATCGTCAATGCTCCTCAGGCCTGCAGGCTTGTGTCGATGTCGCGAACCAGATCAAGGCCGGCATGATTGATATTGGTATTGGTGCCGGTGTTGAAAGCATGTCGCTTTCATACGGGTAAGTGGATTGGGCGTTCCTCAATGTTTGCAACATGCTAATCAGCTTCAGACCCGGAGCTGTCAGTGAATTTTCTGAATTGCTTGAAAACTACACCGAGGCCGCGAACTGCAAGGTTCCCATGGGTGTCCTGTCGGAGCAGATGGCCAAGGACCTTGGCGTGGACCGGGCCTCTCAAGACCAGTTTGCTGCTTCTTCCTACCAGAAGGCTCTCAAGGCTCAGGAGGAGGGTCTCTTCGACCAAGAGATTGTTCCCCTGACAGTTAAATTCGAGGATCCCAAGTCCGGTGAGACCAAGGAGATCACGGTTTCCAAGGATGACGGTATTCGACCTGGCGTTACTGCTGAGTCTCTAGGCAAGATCAGGCCCGCCTTCGACAAGAAGAACGGCTCTATCCATGCCGGAAACGCCAGCCAGGTTTCTGACGGCGCCGCCGCCGTGCTCCTCATGAAGCGATCCACTGCCGAGAAGCTTGGACAGACCATCATTGGCAAGTATGTCTGCGCCTCCATCGTCGGTGTCAAGCCCCTTCTCATGGGCCAGGGCCCCTGGAAGGCCATTCCCAAGGCTCTCGACCTGGCCGGTATCTCCAAGGAGGACGTCGACATCTATGAGATCAACGAGGCTTTTGCCAGCCAGTGCTTGTGGTGCGCCAATGAGCTCGGTATTCCCCAGCATAAGATCAACCCCAAGGGCGGCGCCATTGCCTTTGGTCACCCTCTCGGATGCACTGGCGCTAGGCAGGTTTCGACCCTGCTCTACGAGCTCAAGAGGACGGGGAAGAAGGTTGGAAGCACTTCCATGTGCATAGGAACCGGTATGGGCATGGCTGCCGTCTGGGTCGCGGAGTAGAGAAACTCGGTCATGTTCTCTTGGTCAAGGTCACTGTACAAATAGAATGTCTTTGGATTTCATGTCATGTCGAGTCATCATGTCATACAGGTTACTATTCAGTCTACTTTCATGCATGTCTCCCGCGCCAGTTCTTTTCAAGGTGATCGTTGATGTTCCCAGCATTAAAACCCCTGGACGCATGTACCAATCTCCTTGTCTTCGGCGACCTTGAGAAGGTGTATACCCACAACCAAGTCCATCAAGCCCAGGCCCACGCTTTTGTAAATGACGGTTCCGTCTCTCAACCACCGCGCCAGCCCATCTTCCTTCTTCTTCTTATCCACATCCGATGAGCTACTCGAGTTTTTGCGGAGGTGGAATATTGACGAGCTCTTCCGAGAATCAGATCCGTTGGAGCCGGTAGGGCTGCTGGAGCGCGACCTGGACCTGGTGCGATTGCTTCCGCTGAAGACGGTCGACATGGAGGGCACTCTGTCGTTAATGTCCAGCTTGTCTATTTCGGAAGCGACGGAAGCCTGGCTGCTGACTTCGGCATCCGACTCTTCCTGGGCGAGACGGTGGAGCATTACCAATTCTCCCAGCCTATCGACGAGTCAGCAAGTTGATATGCCGGAGTGTAAGTTCATGTGTGGAAATTGGCTTACTCGACGAGTTGATGGGGGTTGACTTTTCCCATGATGATCTCTCCAGCCTCTTTTAGGGCCCCTTCGAGATTGTCGACCACAATGACACCGCCCTCTTGCGCGTGCTTGTGGAAGTGGCGATGCGGTCGGTCGTACTGCTTGACGGCCAGCTGGATGAGATCGTCAGGTAGCTCCCTCATATGGGGGCCATGGCTGCCCACGGCAACGATCAGTCGTCCTTTCTTGCGACCCTCGTGCGAAGTCAAGATGGAGCCATCAAACAGGTCCTCCTGCGACGGGGTACAGCAGTAGATGACGTCGGCCTCGCGGATCTGGTCCTTGACCAGGCGCTGGTACTCGTGAAAGGTGGGCGTCAACAAGCCAAACTTGGCGTCGGTCCAGCCCTCGCGCTGCTTGACGTATTGCGGAATGGTAGCAAACTTCTTGAGTAGGCCGGCAGCGTTACTAGAGAAGCGGCGGTTGACCACGTTGACGTGGCGGATGGTGGCGCCGCGCATCATGAGGGCCAGCCGGACGTGCCAGTAAGCCTGCATGCCGCTGCCGAAGACGGTCACGGTCCGGACCTGGTTGCGGCGGGTGAGGAGGCAGGCCGAAGCCAGGGCGGTGCGGAAGGCTGTCAGGGCGCTGGGGTGGACGACGCCCAGGGGCGACCCGTCCGGGTTGAACAGCGTGAGCACGCCGTTGGCAACGATTGGTTTGGCATCGGGAGATCTTGAAGACTCCAGGTGCGGGCGCGATACCACTAGATGATATACATCAGCATGTTCCAGTAGTTCTAGCTCAGCGACCGAAGCACTCACCTTTGCAGCCCATGCCAGTAGGGCCACAAGCGGCCATGTAAGACGTCTTGACCTGGGTCTCTGGGTGAAGCGTCGTAGACCGAGGCGGCTGCTGAAAAGCCTCCTCGGGTACCTTTACGCTCGTTGAGAACTCATGCAGTGCCTCGGAGAGGTCCCGGCGAAACTCGTCCAGCTCATCAACAGTGAGACTCTCGAGGATGGCATTGACCTGCTCGTCGGAAAGAATGGTGAGCGTCATGGCTGCGGGTTGGTTACGGACGGTTGTGCGAGAGAGAGGATGAGAGAAGGAACCCCGCGCTGCGGTGCGCCGACATGTTATCCCGGCGGTGCGGAGGTTGAAGTGCGGCCGCGTTCCGTGAGAGTTTTTGATGCGGCCCGGGTGCGCCACTGATGGATCGGATGCTTCTCGATTATTCAGCGCCGGTTTTCGGACTCGGAGCGAAGTGAGATTGTCGTTCCCAGCGCACTCGATTTGGGAGTTGAATTGTAAGGGAATAATGTAATGTCGCCGCTGGGAGTTCTATCATGTTCGCGGCACGGCGGCCGCACCATCTCCACATGTGCTCGTCGAATGCCAAGACCGACAGCTTGGGGGCTTCTGGAAGATGGAGGAAGCCTGTGAGCTAAGCCTGTGAGGTCGGGTTTGATGAAATGTATGAGTATCGGGGGCAGGAATACGGCTGTGAGGTTAGGTAGACGTGGTTTAGAGGGCGTTAGAGGTCAGGTGCTTGAATTATTTGGGCAGGTGAGGGCATCGACGATTTAAGCACATGTTTGTTGGGTTAAGAAGGCAGGAACACCCGACAGCAATATACGTCGACCAACATCTTCAACCCCAACTCTCTTATACAACCTCGAGGAGCCTCATGATAGTTACCCATAAATCACAGACTCGCCAAACATTATATAGGCAGATCCAAGGCCAAGAGCCAAGAGCCAAGCGCCAGAGCCAAGAAGTCACCTAGAAATATAGGGTAGTCGTATGGCGCTTCGTACCTCTGCACAATATGTGGGCTTTCTCAACGTGAGGCTTGGCTCACTGCCGCGTATGCCCGTACGTCACTCGCCATCGGGTGAGACTGGTCGAAATACAGGTGCCTGCATAGAAGATTGCCGCTGGGAAAAGAATTTGACGGTGGCGGCCGGTTTTCCGTTTCCAATGCCGAATACGACGTTAATCATTTTGGCGGTGGCCGCTGACATGTACTTTGCTTCGTAGTTCGGAGGCACAAAACCGGTCGCCATTCAAGCCGAAACCATTCCTGTTGCCTGGGCCCGTGGACAAGATAAAGCACCGAGAGAAGCGTCATCTCATCTCGTCTCTGTCAAAGCAGTTCATCAGAATTGTCGAGCCTCTGTCTCACCTTGATTGACAGACATCTCCTGCCCACCTCGGCGAGCCAGCTCCGTGGTCATTAGGGGCTTCCAGTTGAGGCCATCTAGAGAGACCAATCAGAACCAAGAATCCCAGCCCAGGCGCCCCGCATCTGCCTCTGACAGAGAGAAACGTAGCGGACCGTCGCCCAGCAGCAGAAGCCCTGCGCCAGCCGCCTCAATACGAATAATTGGGGACAGGTGCTGATCGACTGCTCTTTCGCGAAAAGGCTACGTTCATCGTTTCCAGACCTCAAGCACCAAGAGACTACCACTTTCGTTCTGGCATCCACCCCCGCGCAAACCGCACAGCATCCAATTTTAACTCATCCATACTTCTCGCTCTCGATCCGAGTCTCTGGCTTGCCCTGCTTTCCGTGCGCGACGACTTCAAATTCCCGAACCTCCGCATCGAACACTCCCGTACGAGGCCGCCCACCCCCGACGTAAGCTGTCAAGATGACGCTCAAGGAAGAGTTCCAGACCAGGAACTTCAGTATGTGGCCGCCACACCATCGAGCGCAGACTGGAGCCGTCGTACTAACAATGATATAGGTATCTACGGACAATGGTAAGCTCCTACCGATTGCACCGGGTGGCCCGCCGTGCGTTTGCGATCAACTCCGCAGCCGAGCTTCCTCTGCCGAGAAACTCGACCCGGTGAAAATGCGGCTTTGCTTCCAGGACTGACAAGCGGAACTACACAGGCTGGGAATCCTATCCATGATCATTTGCCTGGCGACAGGAATCTCGACAATCTTTTCTTCCTTCACGCATCCCGTTCGCATCGTCTTCTGCGCTCTTGCCATGTACGCCCCCTCCCTCACTGTCCGCGCCGTCCTGGCCGTCTTTGTCCCCTCTGGCTAACCAGCCCCCCCCGGCAGTGCGTCATCGTTCATCATCCTCTTCGTTGAGGTCCCCCTGCTTCTTCGAATCTGCCCGACCTCGTCCACGTTCGATGCCGCCATCCGCAAGATCTCCACCAACTACATGCGAGCCGCCGCCTACCTCGTCATGAGCGCCATCCAGTGGGCCAGTCTCTGCACCGACGCGAGTAGCTTGATCGCCGCTGCTGTATTCCTCCTCTTCACTGCCATCTGCTACGCCCTCGCCGGCCTCAAGGGCCAGGCCTTTGTTGGCAGCAAGACGCTTGGTGGCCAGGGCGTTGCTCAGATGATTGTGTAGAGGCGACCCGACCGTACGTAGGACGAGGAGAGACAAAATGATATGGAAAAGAAGAAGACTCGAGCAATGGGCGTCTAGCAAACGAAGGGGCGTTGCGCAAGTTGGACGAGGAGGTTTATTGGGGGCGGTGGCTCATTGATGGGGATGCGAAGATGATATCAAAGCACCGGCAAAGCATGTACACCGAGGGGTTTTCTGCGGACGGTGCGAACCCTCTCCCCTTTCAAACGAAGATACGGCCGTTTGCCGGTTGAGCACTGGCCTGCAAACCCGGTTAAGGATACGGCGTCTGGTACGAGGAACGGTTTTTTTTTACGTTACGTTTTGTTTTTGACCTGGTAGTTGATTTGTATTTATGAACTTTGGCCGAATGGCTGTCCACTGCTTGGCTGGAATTAGGAGATGATTACTGCCAATGTTGGGAGCTGTCGTGACGTATATCCAAGCGTGTAAGGCGGCGTGAAGCGGTGAGTTCCGATTTGCTGGGAGGGGCTCATGCTGACAACGTTGAATATGATTTTCTGTCTGGTGAAGTAGTACGAAGGAATTGTCAACAGGTCGAAGAGCAAAATGACCAAAAAAAAAACATACAACAGCGAGAATTCCCCAATCGTCACCGACTTGAGTACTAATTCGCCGCTTCTCAGCTTGACGGAGGGAGAGCAGACGGGATCCTGTATTTTCTGAGAGCTATGGTCGTATGTGATGGCACGGCGAGCAGATTGAGTTTATCAAGCCAGTTTCTGTGCCTCTGGATTGAAGTGTATTATCAAGGACCTGCCTCTGGATATTGGCTGGCCAGTCATGGTTGAAGCTGGGGGCAGATTCGTTCGATCAATTTAGAGCAAAGCAGTTGCGGCGTCAATGTCCTCGAGCACGAGAAACTTCATGTCCTCACAACTCACCCACGTCCTCTCGCACTTTACATTATCGGGCGCCTACCGAAGCACCAATCCATCACCTGGAGTTCTCGATTGAGCTCCTTGCTGGATAGAGTTCGGACGGGAGGGCGGGCGTCAGACGATGGATTCTAGACGTGCCGCTTGTTGGTTCGAACTGGACCCCTTTCGGCGGATGGAGGGGTCCATCTCACCCCTGGGAAAACGAACTTCGGGGGAGAACAAACATTTGAACACCCCGTGACGTGCTGAAATATCGATAACGCCGGACCTCAAGACGGCCTAGCCGATAGGAGGTGAGTGAGTGACCTAAATACGGTGAAGGAGACATGCGAGTGGGTATCGAAGAAGCTACTTTTGACCAATGAATTCTAGTTCGAACAACCTGCATTTGCGGAACAAAAACAGATGTGGGATGGCGGGCTGACCGAAGACGCTACATGGCCAAAAAGACATGACACGAAATGGAATGCTTCTCCTTCTCGGCTTTCCGGTTGGAATTCGCACGTTCCCAACAATCAGCATATCAAAAGAATTTGCCTTCGGCCGCGGTGAACGAGAAGCCGGGGCCAATGGCAGATGGAGGGTCCGGACCGGCTGCTAGGAAAACTCGAAAGCATCTGGAGATGGAGCTGCTTCCAGCGGGCGGCCCCTCACCTCTCGGAGCTGCTTGTGTGAACCACGCACGTCGATCCATCTGCTGATGCCACCTTGAAAACCGCTTGCTGCCGGCTTTGGCTTGAGTCACCTCCAAATCATGTACTAAGTACGAATATGCTCTGCGTTCTACTCATCATGTTCCACGGCATCCAGGACGGAGAGCGGGGCAGAGGCGGTGGATGAGTTGGGGATGGCGTCATGATGGGCTATTTTCCCGTCTCGAGGGGACGTGGGGATGGGACGTCAAGTGTTGTTGCGGTGCCATCATGTGTCAGGGTCATGACAGATGGCAATGTGATTTGAAGAAGTTGATGATGAGGGCACAACGTGGGAGCAAACAAGTTATGGGATAGCTTTGCCGTACCCCAGGCGAGCAGGGTAAGCAAGTCGAAAGCAACAAAGTTCGCTCACGTCCTGCAGAACTGCTGCGGTGATCATCCTCTGGCTTGAGCCTCTGGCGCCCCAGTGTTTTTGTTTCCAGGAAATCTGGGAGAGTCATGAGTGCGGTCGGGACTCCGGAGTCTTTACGGCTCTCGTTTGACCGGGCCGTCCGCCGGGTAGTTATCTCTATTGCATTCCCTTCCGTGGCCAGATATTATCGTGTGGTAATAAGTTTTCGACGAGATGCCATCTTGCTATCGGTCGGCAAATTTTGATGAGAGGATGATTGATACCAACAAGACTGCTTCCTTCTCCGTTGACCCCTTCGGAAATGCATAAGCTTGCTTTGTTGGATCATGCGACATGCAGCAGCTTCTGCAGCGTCCCGGTTCCCCCCTGTGACCCAAGTGACGAGTGACCAGTAAGATGCCGGCGAGTAAGCGTCATTGTCTGGAACCCTCAGTGGACGCGGCAGCGACACCGCCTGGGAGTCTGTTCCTAGCTCGAGGCACCGCTTGCTGCAGTGCAGCTTCGAGTTTC
This sequence comes from Thelonectria discophora, assembly GCA_911649645.1. NCBI lineage: Eukaryota > Fungi > Ascomycota > Sordariomycetes > Hypocreales > Nectriaceae > Thelonectria > Thelonectria discophora. Next base: position 1,342,423 of record CAJVRK010000008.1, on the reverse strand, counting down.
GATCGGTGGGGAAGAAGAAGAAGGGGGTTCCACCCGCTGACCGGCGAGAGCGAGTAGTTTGCAGGGGACCCGAGGTACCTGGGAGCGAGGTGAGAGATGCGATGCAGCGCGCAATCGGGGTATCCTGTACCTGATGACGATGTCATTGCCGGATATTTTTGGGTTCTCATCACTGCTGATCCCAGGTTTTTGTCTTCATCGATTCCCCGTTGGTCCGTCGGCTCGGGGTCAAGGTGTATGCAGTTCGCTGAAAGAGTCTTCAAGCATTGACGAGGGACACGTTTCCCCCTTGTTTCCGTTCCATCTCGGCCTCGCCAGTCACGTCCTCGAGACAGAAAACGTTTGGAGCTGACCGAATCTGGACCTGGATCGGTCGCAGGAGGTACCTCTGGGAAGGGAGGGGGGCAACTGAGAGGCCGTTTCCGTCCAGGGACTTGGCGGGTGGGTTGCTGGACGGTGGCATCATGCGGGGTGGTGGCGCACTGTGTACGAGCCGCTGGGAAGCTGCCTTTTGGAGAGTCGACATGTTGAGCTGTGCTCTCCAGGGCGGACCGCTGGACGATGAAGAGGGCGCGCGAAAACTAGTCAATTCGTACAATGGAGAAGTGAAGAACGCGATGGGGCGGATAAATTTGTGTCATGTCTCATTGAGTGAACGGCCCTGGCCATGGAAATTGGGACAGAAGGTGAAGATGCATCATGGTGCGTGTTGTGACAATCGGTTTGTCGGTCACGGTGCGTCATCGCCCGCTTTTCACACCGTCCTGTTGGCGCCATCCTTATCCCTGTTTTCCATTTTTTTCACGAACAATGAGCAAAGTATTCACACTCCTAGTGTAAGTGGCTCTGGACCGTCCGTCACCTGGACGTCGCCCGAGGTGGATGAGCAGGTTGTTCGGGGTACCAAAGTACATGTCATCGCCATGGGGGTATATAAAGTCCTTGGGCGCACGTGTATATGCGCGAGCTGGTTTACCTGCTGCTCGTTGAGGACACTCTACTAATCCATACCTCTCTCTCTGTATTGCTTGGTGACAGAAACGCTCCCAAGCTGAACCTCACTCCCAAAGCTGGCCACCGCCCATTCGGCCACGCCCTCAGCTCCATCCCTCCCACGGCTTCCCAGGTAAGTTTCCGTTTCCCCTGAACATGGCCCTTTTCCGTGAACGTTGGGTGGGCGGGCAACGGGCGCAGCTCGAGACGCCAAAGCCTCTATCTCTCTGATAACGGCGACAAACCGTATCAAAGGGAATGATAAGCGGTGTACGAAGTACACACAAAGCAAGCTTCTCCGCTGACGCTTTCGTCGCAGCGCTGATGTTACTGGCTCACGAAAGCTGAAGCTTCTTGGTTGCTGCTGGTTTCGCAGTCCCGCCCCTCCTCCACAAAGTCTTACCCCCCCCCTCCCCCTTGCCAACGTCTCCTTCTACTTGCCTATCTTTGCACCTTGAGCTTGCCATTATCTTTTATCCTATTCTGTCTACAATTGCCGTCATAGGTAGACTATCAAGTTTCCTTGCTGACCGCTCTTGGCCACTCCAGGAGTCTTGGCTGTTTAAGGCGTCGCAGCCCCGTCGCATCGCCACAACGCTCTTACCTCTAACCGCTTGCCCCCCCGGCTCAATTTTGTCGACGCTTCCTTCTTTCGCTCTCGCTGAACACTCTTACACTCAACAATGAGCGCCGCAACCATGTCTCAAACACCAGTTATCCCTCCTCGCCCTTCGCGAAACCAGGACAAGGGCGATTCGAGCTCGTCGACCTCTTCGCTGCCCAAAGTTCCGCCGCGTCCCGCGTCTAAGCGCCTCGTCGACCGCTCGATATCCCCCAACCCCGATCGCTTCGCCCCTTCGCCTCTCAACGCTGGAATCCCCCTGAAGAGCCCCAAGTCTATCAGATTTAGTGACAACAATGACTCCGGCGAGTCAATTGACCGTCCCGGTAGCGTCTCCCTGCCTTCCCTGGGCGAGGAGGGCCGCGAATACAGCGTCGTGGCCGAGGAGATTGAGGGAGAGAAGAAGCCTGAGCAAACTAGCACTGTTGCTCACGACCTCAAGCTTCATGCCCCGAAGCCCTCGCTGCCCGCCCAGAGCGCCACCCAGCGCGTCCAGGCTGTTACTCGCACCGACTCGGAGAAGGCGGCTTCGTATGGCATTGGCCGTCCCACGTCGGGCCAAAGCATGAGGAAGAAGCCCAGCACGAGTCTGTCGGCCACCGAGAGCCAGCCCGATGAAGAAGACGACGAACATGGCATTCCCGAGATCGGACAGCGCGTGCCCATGAACCCCCACCTCGGTGATGTTCAAGCCCCGTCTCCCGCCCCTGGGTCCGAGGAATTCAGGCACCACCATCGCCGGCACAGCTCTCGCGGTGGCCCCCCCGGCAGCTATGGCCTTCACGGCCACGGAGTCGAACCTCAGGACAAACTTGAGAAGCAATACTATGAGAAGAACCCTCACATTTTCGACCGTGAGAACCAGACTCCCCTCCATGATCGCCAGAACGACTATGCCATGAGCAGCAACGACCTCAACAAGCTTGTGCGCGACACCCCAAGCCGCGCTGCTGGTGAGCTCCACATTTACCCCTTGTGCAAGAATCCATCTGACAGATTGTGTACAGGTGGTCATCCCGAATACCATGCTACTCCTACCGACGAGGTCGGCTATCAAGCCAGCACAGAGTATGCTTCCCGCATCTCGTCGCCCCGTCCCACTTCGGCCGAGAAGGTAAGGGGGCTGTCCTTCAGGTCCGAGATTACTAGTCCCGACGGTGAGAGGACTGTTCATGTCGACGAACCCGAGCATCCCGAATACCGTTCCCCCGGAGATATCGAGACTGCTATCGATGACGAAGAGCATGAATACACTGCGCCCATCCTTGCCTCGGACGAGGTGAGCAAGGACAACAAACGTTACCACCAGCAACCTGCTGTCCACCCCCCTCTTGAGCGCCGCGGAAGCTCAAATGAGAAGGAGGAGTCCACGAGCCAGCCTTCCAGTCGCCCTACGAGTATCTATAGGGAAAACAACTCCCAAGACTTTTCCTCTACCCCCTTGGAAGATGTCCAGGAATACGAGCCTCTCTTCTCCGACGATGAAGCCAAGAAAGAGGCGCAGAAACGTGCCGAAGGCAAGGCTCGTCATTACTTCCCCAGCAAGGATGTCTGGGAAGATGCTCCCAATAGCGCTCACTACACTGCCGAGGTGTCAACGCCCGATGTGAATGAAAAGCCTCGGACGCTGTCGGGAGGCTACGAAGACCGCCCCAAGACCCCAGCCCACCTGTTCGCCCAAAGACAGGAAGAGCTTGCGGAACAAGAGGTCCAGGGTCCCGCAGATGTCAAGGCCAGTCGGAACGAAGAGAAGCAAATTTGGGCTCCTCAACCCGAGGGTGAATCGTTCCTCACCAAGAAGAGGCCTGCGCCTAGCCAACGATTCCCAAGCCGAGACATCTGGGAAGATGTTCCCGAGAGTCAACTCTACGAGACCACTGTCACTTCAGAACAGCAAGAGGAGAGTAAGCAGGAAGACGTCAAACCCGAAGTCTTCCAAAAACCCGCCATCCCCGAGCGGCCCAAGCCCAAGCAGACTCCCAGCGACGAGGGACTCAAGACACGACCTCCAGTCTCAGACAAGCCCAAGCCCCAGATCCCGCCCCGGCCAGTTAAGAGCTCGCCCGGTGCTTCCGAGGTGGCTAAGACCAAGCCTCCCGTGCCAAGCAGACCCGTGGGTGGCAAGATTGCTGCCTTGCAGGCAGGCTTTATGAGCGACCTGAACAAGCGCCTGCAACTTGGGCCCCAGGCTCCTAAGAAAGAGGAGCCTAAGCCCCAAGAGGATCTCACTGAGGAGAAGGAGAAGGCGCCTCTTGCCGACGCTAGGAAAGGTCGCGCCCGCGGGCCCCAGCGCCGAGCTCCGGCTAAGAGCCCGGCCGCTCCGGAACCCGCCAAGGCTCCCGCCCTGACCTTGTCGTTCTCTGTGACCCAAACCCTCTGGTCACTGGATCCCGAGAGTGGCAGTCTGGCCGTTGGCGGCGAGGAGGCACCAGCACCAATTGTGGAAGAGGAGAAGACGGTAGAGGTGGCTGCAGATGAGGCTGAGGTGAAAGCCGAGGAGCCAGTCGAAGCTCAGTCAGAAAAACTCCCTGACGAACCTGCCAAGGAAACTATCGAGAAGCCCATTGAGGAGCCCATCGAAGAGCCCACCAAAGAGACCAAGACAGAGACGCTGGAGGAGACGAAACCTGCGGACGAGAAGACGGAAGCTCCTGACAGGGAAGATTCCGAGGTTAAGGTAGTTGAACCTAAACTTGAACCTGCGGAGGGTGTAGAGGATGCTAAGAACTAAGAAGCGAAGTTCTTGACTACGGTTGATATTGTTTTCATGCGTGGTTCTAGTCATTCACTTTGGTAGAACCAGCATTTACTGTCATGCCTACCGAGCAGCTCAGCTATAATAGAAATTGGATATGCGTCGATGCTACAAATTTTTTCTCATGGCTTAATGTGGGTATGGAAGTACGAATTTCAATCATTATACATTTCTGAATCCTCAAATTGAAGCGGTTGTGAGCTGTGAAGTGACGAATATACGTGTGCATGGTGTGATTATGTTGTACATATCCCTAGCCATGGGATTATCCGCTGTCCTGATTTCTATCTCCATCGTGACTGCTGCTCACCACCATTCCGCTCCTTTTCCAACATTTCGTCAAACTCCCTCTGCGCCTGCTCCCTGGCCCCAGCCCGGTCCTCGTCGCCGCCGTTGTAGCTATCGCTGCTGGCCTTGGCACTGCCCCATTCGGAGCTCGAGGAGGAGCTGGCGCCGCCCCATTGAGCCGGGGACTCGGACTGCGACTGGGCTCGGCCGACGCCGGTCCATCCGCCGCGGGCGTTGAAGTCCGACTGCTGCTGCGTCCCCTGTACGGACTGCTGCCTCAAGCGTTCCCAAGAGCCGACAGGGTGAGAGGCGGGCTGGTTTCTGGCGGGGGCGGCGATGGGGGCGGCGATGGGGGAGGCGTCGTCTTCGTCGTCGTCGTCTTGGACGTTCCAGTCGTCTCGAGACGATTGGGGTGTTTGAGATGGTGTGGGTATTTTGCCTCGTACGTGATCCCAACTCGTGGTGAAGCGGACTGGGCCTGGCGCACGGGAGCCGTCGTCGTCGTCAACTCGCTCGTTGCTACCGTTTCCCTGAGCATCGTCCCGTTCAAAGGAGTCGCTGGACGAAGGCTCGGGCTGCTTCCTCCGGCGCATTTCTATGTTTGTAGAGCCAGCCGCGATGACCTTTTCGACCCTGGAGGAAGCCTCTTCCATGAACTGCTCAAGACGAGGGTCGTTGGCCATGGCCGTTTCGGTCCGGACGTAGTTGACGGAGCGGAGGGCGGGCTCGACCAGAAACATGGTGGCGGCGGCGTAGGCGGTGAATCGGAGGACATGCCAGGTGAGGCGCGGGTAGCCGCCTCGGATCTTCTTGCCGCTGAAGACGCTCGTCGCCTCGTTGGGGTTGAAGCGGCCGCCTAGCTTGGGCGTGTAGCCGGGGAACCGCCAGGTGCGACGGCCGCGGTACGTCATGTAGGCGGCCAAGCCCAGCGTGGCCCACTTGATGACGGCCGTGTTGTGGATATTATCGAGCGTGTGTTCCGCGATGGCCTTGGTCTCATTGTCCTCGAGGTCGCGGCCGAGGGTCGAGGCGAACCCGGAGATTCTCGACGTCGCAACGAGTAGGTTCCGTTCGCGGCCGTAGCCAATGACCGAGGAATACCAAGGCGGGACGTATTCCGTAAAGGCGCGGTTGATCTGGTCCCTGACGCGGTCCTCGTACTGGCCGCGCTGGGCGAGAGCCCTCTGCTGCCACTCTGCTATGGATTGCCGGTAGGCCGGGGGGGTCGTGGGAGGGCCGGAACCCCCACTATGTTGAGGTGCGTTCATGACGGTGGACGAGGGGAATCGTGTCGCATACAAAGGCCTAATTGAATAAGAAGCAATTGATCGGAGGTTGTGGTGAATGAGAAACAAGCAAAAACAAGAGACCAAGAAGTCGTTTGAGAGATCGGATGACGGGACGATGCGGGATCGACTCGGTGACGCAAGTGGATGAAGCCGATTGACTTCAACATTGGTGCTGTCATTGGGGAAAGCTTTATCGATAAGATATATGTCACGTGAACATGCGCGTCATGAGCCAAGTTGGGAAAGCGCGTGTTTGCATGAGAGGAATCAGTGGAATTAGTGGAATGGGCGGGGTTGGTTCGCGACGCGGTCTGGGGCAGGCCGTTAAACGCGTCCCTGAATTGAGCGAGGAACAATTCACCTGTCGCCTCAACTTCGCACTCATGGACGAGCACTCTCGACTCCGCATTTTTGGTCGTCATTGCTGATTACCATGCCTCTTCAAAAGTCCCATTCCGAGTATGTTAGGGTTTCACGGGTAAGCTCTCGTCCTGCCATTGCATGCTACCAGAGACAGGCAAGGGACTAATCGTAGTTCGCAGAACCGCTCCCCGTGGCAGCGTTCGAAGAGCAATCCAGTCTATCAAACGCCGAAGCCGAAGCCTCTACAGCCCGTGTCCGAATTCACGAAGAGCAAACTGAACAAGTTCCAATACCACCCCCGAAGCGACAAATCCACCCGCGACAACCCCCGCGAAACCCAAAAACAAGTCGCTCCGTCGGTGGAAGTTCAGCAACCGTCTCCGTTGCACGACGCCAAGGGTGACATTACAGTTACGCCGGTGACTCGGCTGACCTGGCGAGACCTCATCGAGCCGACAAGCGCCACCGAAGAGGAGGCTCACATCTCCCCCAGCGACCGTCTGCTTTGGGACAATAGGCAAGATGCCGGCTACGGCTCTGCTCTGTCTCCCATGATGCCTAGGAAGAGCCGAAAGCGAGCTAGGAGCTCATCACCCATCTCGTCTCCGGTATTCGACAAGCCGAAGCCGCCCTCGGTAAACGTGAAGAAGCTCGCCCAAGCCCTGAAATCTCCCCACGCCGACCCGACCCTCGAGCTCTGGGACCGGTATGCCAAAGGCCCCGAGAACGCAAACACGCCCCTGGCCATTACGAACCCGGCCCTAGCACAACTGATGGTCTCGTCATCGCCGCGGTCCATCAAGGGATCGACATCACAATATGCGGACGGGAATTTGCGCCGAGCCATCAGTTGCGGTCTGAACTGGCCAAAGAGGAGGAAGGTTGAGCGGTCAACATCAGGCGGTCGCGCTAGCGGCGAGAGAGAGGAGAAGGAAGCCGCCTCAAAGTCGTCGTTTGTTACCGCTCTGCTGGATACTGTGACTAGCAGCATCAATGTCCAATCCGATGGCGAGACCAGCGACCCTGTGGCCGAGTCTCCCTCCCCTAAGAAGAGACGAGTAACGACTACAGATAGCGGCTCACCCCGAAAACTCAACCCTCAGACCCCGATCAAGCCCAAGTCCTCGGATTTTGGCAACGATGATTTTGACGACCTGGACGACTTTGACGACGATGACATTTTGCAGCTGGAAGCTAGCATAGGCGCGACACAACTCGAGACACCCTTGGCCAGCAAGAGTCTTCCAAAAATCGAAGAAGTCATGGAAACGAAGGATGCAGCCCCTCTCCCCGTTTCAGACGAGTTTGACGACCTGGATGACGACATCTTTGACGAGGCAGAGGAGCTGGTCATCCAAGTGCAGTCACAACAAGTCTCGCAAGCACCAGCCAAACCTGTTACGCCCCATGCCAAACGACCGGACATCGTGGACCTGGACGACGAATTTGGTGATGCCTTTGGCGGCGACTTTGATTTCGATGCTGTGGAACTCGCCGCAACTCAGGCAGTGAAGCAGAACCACTCGGCATCCGAAAACGTACGTGACAACACCAATTCCGAGACGACATCTACTAAGTAATGGGTAGAGCAGCCGCAAGTCCAAGACGATTCAACGATATTTGGTGACGAAGGTGTTGGAGGGCGAGTACATGAACCAATACGGACACAGCAATCCCGAAAAGGTGGGTAGGACGAAGATTGCAGAAGACGCTCTACTAATTAATGTCTGACAGATTCTTCTCATCCATGCCGATAATTCGAAGGAGATGAAGACTGTTCTCCTTCGAGCCTCCTGGCTTGACACACCCGCTCATGCAAACTCTTACGTCCATGTAATCGGCGATTTTACCCCCAAGGGGCAGTGCATCGTCGACGACGCCCAGAATCTCCTCATCCTTCATCCGGACCAACTCATTTCGGCAACTGTGGTGGCTGATTCCTTTGGGTGCATGCGCCGAGCCGTGCTTCAAGACCGTGTCAAGGCCACCAGCCCGCCAACACCACCTTTGGTGTATGGAACGATGCTTCACGAGATCTTCCAAGAGGCTTTGTTGGCCAATCAGTGGGATCTCCCGTTTCTGTGTACGGTAATTGACCGGATAATGGAGAAACACATGGAGGATCTCTACACCATCAAGGTTGGACTTGCCATCGCAAGGGAGCACCTCCAGTCCAAGATGACGGAACTCACCTACTGGGCAAAAGCATTTGTGACTTCTCAACCACAGGTAGGCGTTTCTGTCTTGTCGCCGCTGCTTGTTCTAATTGCTTGCAGGATGATGCTGTTGTTGAAGACCGCAATGGGAAGAAGGCCAACATGGCCGTTACCAAGCTTCTCGACGTTGAGGAGCATGTCTGGTCACCCATGTATGGACTAAAGGGAAATATCGACGCCACTGTCGAAGTTGCTATGCAGGACGGTCGACAAACTAAAACTCTCACCGTCCCATTCGAAGTTAAGACAGGCAAGCATGCAAACAGCAATCACATGGCGCAAACGGCTCTTTATACGCTTCTCCTATCAGATCGGTATGATATCGAAATCGCTTACGGCATCTTGTACTACATGGAGACATCCAAGACTATTCGAATTCCTGCCATTCGACACGAGCTACGACACATGATTATGCAACGAAACCAACTGGCATGTTATATTCGGGAGAGGAGCGTTCAGTTGCCACCTATGCTCGGAAGTAAGCACATGTGCGGCAAATGCTACGCCAAGACGTCCTGTTTCATCTATCACCGATTGGCAGATGACGGCGATGGAGAAACCAGTGGCATGAGCGAGAAGTTTCACGAATTGGTCAAGCATTTGACTCCTAAACACCAGGACTTCTTTGTGAAGTGGGAAAATCTTCTCACCAAGGAAGAGAAGGAGAGCCAGAAGAACAAGCGAGAGCTGTGGACCATGACAAGTGCTGAACGAGAGAAGAAGTCTCGGTGCTTCGCCGATGTCATCATCGAGGACGGGTCAGCGTCGGTCGACACGGACAACCCAAGGATCAACCGCTATCACTATACCTTTGTCAAGCGAGTTCACCCGGCTGGCTTCTCGTTTCTCGAATCCGAATTGTCAGTGGGCGAGCCCATCGTTGTTTCGGATGAGGAGGGACACTTTGCCCTAGCTATTGGCTATGTGACGGCGGTAAAGAAGGCGAGGATCAGCGTTGCCGTGGACAGAAGACTGCACAATTCACGCATCCGACAACCTGGCTTCGACGAGGTCGATAATCAGGTCTTTGCAAGCATCATGGACGTTGCCCACGAAGGCGCCACTCAGGACGAGTCGCGGGGCAAGATCAAGGAGCCGCCGATCCGATATCGGCTGGACCAGGACGAATTCAGCAATGGCATGGCCACTGTCAGGAACAACTTGGTTCAGATGATGGCGGACGATGTGCCTGGCGTGCGAAAGATTCGACATTTGGTTGTTGATCTGAAGACGCCGAGGTTCAAGCCAACGCCGACCCAGTACACCATTTCGGATAAGGACCTCAACGTCGATCAACGGAGAGCCATCGAAAAGGTGATGAGCGCAGAGGACTACGCATTGGTCCTCGGCATGCCGGGTACTGGCAAAACCACCACCATTGCTCACATCATCCGAGCACTCGTTTCCCAAGGCAAGAGCGTGCTTCTGACTTCGCACACGCACACGGCCGTCGACAACATTTTGCTCAAGCTGAAGAAAGACAAGACGCCAATTCTTCGGATAGGAGCTCCTGCAAAGGTTCATCCCGAGGTACAAGAGTTTGCTATTCTCGCGGGGCAGCCGATGCAGTCTTTTGACGAGATTAACAATGCGTGGCACGGCACCCCGATTGTTGCAACGACATGTCTGGGGATTAACCATGCTGTTTTCCACGAGCGATCGTTTGACTACTGCATCGTGGACGAGGCGTCACAGATCACGCTGCCCATTTGTGCTGGTCCCATCAGGATGGCGCGGACCTTTGTGCTAGTGGGCGACCACAATCAACTTCCTCCGGTGGTGAAGAACGAGGAGGCACGAGAGGGCGGCCTCGATGTAAGCTTGTTCAAACTCCTCTCGGACACGCATCCCGTGTCCGTGGTCAATCTGGAGCATCAGTATCGCATGTGCGAGGACATTATGACGCTGAGCAACACTCTGATTTACGAGGGGAAACTCGTATGTGGCACTGAAGAGCTTCGGATGCGAAGGCTCGACATTGCAAGGATGGATGCACTCAAGCAACGCCATCACGACGCCTCGACTCTGTTCCACCCGGGCAGTCCTCGCTCGTTTTGCACCGGCCCTGCGCCACGTCGCTGCTGGCTGTACGATCTCCTCGACAGCGAAGCTCGCGTGCGCTTCGTCAACACGGACACGGTGCAGCCGCTCGTCCGCGAAGAGGCGCACGGCAAGCGCATCGTCAACTTGGCCGAGGTGCGCATCGTGTCCCAGCTGGTCGACTCGCTCCTCACCGTGGGCGTGCCCGACTCGGAGATTGGCGTCATGACGCACTACCGGGCCCAGCTGTTCCTGCTCAAGGAGAAGCTCAAGTGCTTCCCGGGCGTCGAGATGCACACGACGGACCGGTTCCAGGGCCGCGACAAGGAGGTGGTGGTGCTGTCCCTGGTGCGCAGCAACGAGGCCTGCAACATTGGCGACCTCCTCAAGGACTGGCGCCGCATCAACGTGGCGTTTACGCGCGCCAAGACAAAGCTGCTCGTCGTCGGGAGCAAGAGCACGCTTAAGAACAGCGGCAGCGAGAACATGCTGAGTAAGTTCATCTCCCTGATGGAAGAGCGCGACTGGATCTTCGACATGCCGGCCGACGCGCTCGAGAATCACTACTTTGAAGAGTTGGGGACGCAAATCACGGCCACGGAACCGACGCAGAAGCCCAAGTCGCCACCCAAGGGGGCGAGGGGCAGCAACAGCAGGGCGCCGCCCCAGGCGGGCAAGGAGAATGGCAAGCCTCTGCCGAGGAAGGCGAGGATGGGCGAACGGACGTTATTGAAGGGCAAGGTGATTACCAGGGACATATTGAACGAAATGACCAACGGCGCATATCATTAAATGTTTCGTTTGCGTTTGAGAGAATAGGGGGGTTCAGGGTTAGGAGGTCTTATGGATAAAAAGGATTACAGACCAAGGTTGGCATATTTTTAGGGTATCAGAGGAAGTTGAATAAACTAACGCACGCATCACGAGTACTCACTCACTGCGTCGAGTCGTCGTCAGAGTTATCCAAGTCTCTATCCTTCAAGTTACCCTCGAACCTGGTGACACGTTAGTATTCTTGACCTGCAGAAGGGGGATGGGTGAATCTTGGAAACTCACGCCTTTTCTCCGACAATAATCTTTGTATACTTTTCCAGGGCCTCGAGCTGGGCGACACACCCAGTCAGGCTCTCGTTGTACGAGTACGAGTAGATGTCGCTCCATGTCTTCTGGCGCTCGAGCCCGCAGTGCTCGGGGCTCTCGGCCATGTCTCTGGTGACCTCGGCCGTCTTGAGGAGGAGTTTCTTGCGGGCGGCGGCGGCGCTGGGGAGATATCGCTAGAAGAGGTCAGCAACAACTAGGTTTGTATTCCAACGCGGCGCCGTTTTGGATTGAGGCGAAAGAACTTACAGGTACTTTTCTCTGCGACCGCAGCGCGCCGGCGAGAATGTACAAGTTGCCCAATATGGCGGCCACGGCGTCCCGGCGGTAGTGCAGCAGGCGCTCGGCCGCGGCGGGGTTGTCGCGGACAAAGTGCGGGTTGTAGAAGAGGGCCGACTGGCGGACGGCGATGAGGTAGTCGAAGAAGCGCTCGCAGGCGGCGGCGAGGGCGGCGTGCGGGAGGGGGTCGAAGGGACCCCGGAGCCGGATCTCGTGGCGCGTCATGACGAGGAGCTGGCGGATGCGCACGAAACCCTCGCGCATGCGGCTCTCGAGCATCTCGGAGCGGGTGACGTCTTCGGGGGTCGGGTCTTGGCCCTCGTCGAAGTAGACGTAGTGGGCGACGACGTCTTTTGGGGGCGTTAGAGGTGGAAAGGGGGGGACGTGGGGGAAGTGGAAAAGGGGGTGGACGTACTTCTATACAAGACACTCATAAAGAACAGCATGGACGAGAGTGCATATCGGACCTCGTGTCGCGCGACAAAGGGCCAGAAAACCCAGTTGACTATGATGGGCGCCGTGGTTCCGACAAAGAGCACCAGGCCATTGTGCAGCGCGAGCAGAGCGGCCGACGAGGCGCCCGATTGGTTGCGCAGGCCCAGCGATATGACGGTAAAGGAGAGACAGCCGACCAGGCCGGATCGCTACGAGTTGCGTTAGCTGTCAAGTGCTGGAAAAATGCGACGACGGGCCGAGGCTCACTGGATGTGCGCTCTGGGTGAAGCGGAACAGCATGGGTAGCATGTACACGGCGGCAAAGACAGCCATGACATAGGGGTCGCCATCCCCAGCGGCATACGACGCCCCGGCCCAGACGGCGCCGAGAATGGCTGCAAAGGCACGAGTGACGAGATCTTGGACGTTGCCGCCGACTCGCGGATGCATCATGATCCAGCCCATGCACACAGCCCACCACACTTCGTAGCGATCCCACCACTCCGAGTCGCGTGAGAGCCACGCGGGGATGGACAGCAGCGAGATCAACACGGACACCTTGAGAGCGTAGCGACTCTCGAAGCCCTGCAGGCGGTGTAGAATGGTCCACACGCGGTACCCGAGCCGGTCTCTCCTCGAAGCCGGCTGTCCGCGGATGCTGGGCTCCGTGGCGTAGGGCGCGCTGTCGACCTTTGTGACGGCCTCGTAGCTGCGGCGCGGGCCGGCGCGGCTCTCCTGGGCCTTGACGGCGTCGAGCATGACCGTGATCTCGGCAAACGTCGCCTGGTACATGCCTGCCGTGACGCCGCCGCGGTCGTGCCGGACCTGCGCGTTGGTGCGGTAGACGGCTTTCCAGGGGGGGTACGTCGGGAGGTTGAGCCGTGTGCGTTCAGAGTTGCGAGACATTTCGTGCGTCTTGGCCATGAGTCTGACGACTGTGGCGGCTGTTTCGCGGACGTGTCTCGCGAATACGAAGAGCTCGACGGTTTCGTACTGGTCGGCGTTGGACTCCGGGATCTCGCTTGAGGCCAGGAGACTTGCTTCGGCCGCGTCGAAGGCGTCGAGAGCGTCCTTAGCTCGTAACTGAACGGGAGAAAGATCCGACGAGACGTCTGCCGCTGGACCAAAGTAGCCACGACAGCCCGAGAGGTCCATCAAGGCGGCGTGACACCTCCTCATGCCCTCGGCCATGCACTGGAGGACTTCCTTAGTGGGACCTGACAAGGCATTTGCTACTTGACGGCCCATGTCTCGGGGTTCGGATGGTGACACGGGGCTGGACACAGCACCTCCAGCCTGGTCAACGGTGATGCCAGGCCCTGCCTCTTCCACGTCCCAGTCTTCAAAGAGCAGCGTTTCCGTCTCCATGGAGAGGAGGGCTCTAACGACGCCTTGTATGAGGTTGCGCAGCTCTCGCACATCGCCCGGACGGAATCGAGTAATGGTTATGTCAATTCTCATGTCGCGATAAGCGAGAGCAATGTCCATGAAGGTCTTGTTCAGGCGTCTCCTCAGCATGGTATTCCTCGGACGTGGAATGATGAATGCTTCCTAAAAGGAGTTAGCATATTCATGATGACTCGGAGGACTCCTGACGGACCTGCATGGTTCTAAAGCACTTATCTATAGTCGCGGCGAGGGGTCGGTTTCCAACATCAGGGAATACGACGACGTTTACGGCGAGAGCAATGGCCTGCCCCAGCAGCCACGGGATGGCGTAGCTTCGTATCTTGGGCCACTCGATTTCCCTAGCCTTGGTCTCTGCGAGCGTAGTAAATGCCACTGCGATACCAGCGGCCAAGACGGCCTGGTAGAAGCGAATAAAGAAGGATCGCACGTAAGCGACGCTGGCCATGAACAGGGCGAGGAACATGGTCAGGATGCCGCCGTAGCCAGCACTGGCGGTCAGAGTCGACGTGGACAGGAGTAGACCTATGACTCCCCAGCCCAGGCCGCAGGCTGTGCCGATGATGGTCGAGATTGCGCCGTCAACTTGTGAGCCAAAGGTTCGGGCGGGATGGTTGATGACGACGGAGACCACCATGATATAGTCGTATCGCCCCAACCACTCCCTAACAACTGGGACAAGACATAGTATGTAAGCCACAAAGTAGGCGGTAAAAGACTTGAGCAGCCTGATGCCGGCGCGAGTCGTCGTGACCCTGCGCGCCACCGACCGCAGCTCATGCCACTGCCGCGGGAAGAAGGCGCTGGGCGAGAGAGGATGGCTCTTCTCAAACTCCCTCGGCAGGGCAGCCTCGTCACGATCAACGGCCTCGTCGCGGGTCACGGGAGGGCCCCTGAGGAACAGGGCATCGAAGAAGCCGTCGCGGACCTCGTCGACGCCGTACGTGTGCATGTTTTTGGCGCAGTCGTCGGCCAGCATCTCGTCCACCTGCACCATGCTTGGCACCGACGCTCGGCGGGAGTCGACGTCAGAATAGACGGCGGGGAGGGCCCGAAGGGTAGCAGCCGTGGTCGGGTTTATTAGCCCTCTCGGGTCTAGCGGTGGTGGACGTTGAGGCCATGACTCCGGTGGTTTGTGGGAGTGTAACGGAGCGTCCTCCGGCTGCACTTGGGAGGCGACCGGCTGGGAAAAGTCGCGTATCCGAGGTTCCTGGCTGTTCATACTGTGCTCGACGCTTCTTGGACTTCAATGATGTGAATAGGCGAGGGGGCGAAGATGCCGCACCGGATGCACTTGTCCCTAGTTGAGCCCCCAGGTACAATGGTAGTCCTGATAGTGCTAGTTAGCTTGGTATCCCCAGAGGTATAAATGAGTCGAAATACCTCGTACTTGTTCAAATGATGCATAAAACCAAGTTATCCAGCCTGAAGCTGCGTCGTCAACTCGCCGGATTGAGCCGAAGTTGTTGTGGAGTGTCTTTGAAGGCAGATGAAGCCCAAGATTCATGCCCAACGAGTTAAAATTTGCAAAAGAAAAGGGGATATATCAAGGCCTGAATCCATTATAGATCAAGCTCCAGATTTAAACGAATTGATATAGATCAATTAGACCGGTTACGTTCAGCCCAAGTCCATGTCTCTTCCACTGTTAAGAACGGGGTGTGTGCATTAGAACTGCCTCCATCACCAGAGGGGCGTGGCCCTATAACATCACCAGTTTCATCACGTGACCCCAATTCCGATCTGCCGGGGCACTGGTCCTCACCAAACAACGTCGAGCCTTTAGCAACCAAAAGCAGCAGCCCCTCCGAATTCCAACCACCAACGCCCAGCAATTGAGCTACCTCGACGACCTCTCCTTCCCTCCTCCCCTTCTCCCCTCGTCGAAACCCAACAGAGAAATGACCCTCATCCGCCAGGCCATTGCGCCCATCCGCGCCGCCCGCCGCCAGCCAGTTCTCGCCTCCTCCGTCTCGGCCGCCCGATCCTTCGCCGCGACGGCCCGACAACGAGGCGGCCACGGCGGCGAGTCCCAGTTCGAGCCCCCCTCGGGATGGCTCTGGGGCGTCAAGCCCGGCGAGAAGGCTGAGCCCGAGGGCTGGGAGTGGCCCACGTACATCTTCATCGGCAGCCTCGTCGCCACCGGCGTGGCCCTGGCCTTCAAGCCCGACACGACGTGAGTGTGATCCCCTTCCCGCTATGGAGAGCCATTTGCTCTCGTGATGGTCAATCGAGTATTTAGGCATGGGAAAACAGTCTGTGGCCTGCCATTGACCACAATTCGAACTTCAATGGGCCGTCGTCGCTGATGCGGGATTTTGACCTGAGGACATCAATTGCTGACCACTTTTTTTGCTTGCAGCGTCTCGACCTGGGCCCTCGAGGAGGCACGAAGGAGGTTAGAGGCCGAGGGTATCCTGCCCGACCCTGCCAAGGAGGGCAAGAACGAATAATTCGAAATCAATCCATGATACGATGGAAGAGTAGGGAGTGCGATGGGGGAGAAACCGGGAAACTGGTCGTGATGGAACGAAGGCAACACATGCCACATGCCTCGTCTGGCCGTCAATCTTGTACATGTTATTCTGCATTTTCTTGGAAGACGACTTCCTGCAATGGTTCAAATCACTTAGACTGGTTGTTCACTCTGTTCGCCTATGTTTTGAAGCTTGGTTGGTTCCCGTCTCACAGCACTTGGCGGATGCCATGTCATTACGATCAAGTGCAATTGCAACTACAATTGGTCATCAGTCAACACACGCAACAGAAAACACACAACAGCAAGCACGCACAGATCAAACATCGGTTGAACGTACGATCCGAGAAGTCTCCTTTATTCCCAACACCCAAAGCAGCGCCGAGAACCGTCTGACAAACGCCTACCCGTGCTAGAAGACTACATGTGCCCAACTTGCCCCCTCCTTTTAGGAAGAGGCGACGTAACTCCACTCGTGCTCTTCATCGCCGTACTGGATGGCCTCGATCCACTCTTTCATCTGGAGGGCAATCTCGCCAGACTCCTCGTGCTCGGCCAGGCCGCAGTTGACAAGCTCGCCCTTCCACGAGATGGACCGGACGGGGCTGACAATGGCAGCCGTGCCGGCGCCAAAAGCCTCGATCAGCCGGCCCTCGTGGGACGCCTCGGCCAGCTCCTTCATGGTGTACTTGCGCTCGCTAATCTTCCAGCCCTGGGGCGCCAGGCGCTCGCGGGCGAGGGCGAGCACCGAGTCGCGGGTCACGCCCTCGAGGATGGTGCCGTCAAGGGGCGCCGTGACGAGCTCCTTCTGGCCCGTCTGCTTGTCGCGGAGGGCGACGAACATATTCATGGTGCCGACCTCGGTGACGTACTCCTCCTCGCCGAACAGCCACAGGTTCTGCTGGAAGCCGCGGCTGGCGGCCTGCAGTTGGGGCACGATGCAGGGGGCGTAGTTGGCGCCGAGCTTCTTGTCGCCGACGCCGCCGGGCCAGGCGCGCACGGCGTAGTCGGTGGCCTCGAGCGAGACGGCCTTGAACCCCGTCGGGTAGTAGGGGCCGACGGGCGAGGCGATGACGTACAGCAGGGCCGAGCCGGGGGCGCCGACGCCGAGCGTCTTCTGGGTGCCGATCATGGTGGGACGCAGGTAGAGCGAGTAGCCGCGCTTGTCTGGGATGAAGCGCGCGTCGAGCTGGGCGAGCTTGGAGATGAGCTCGATGAAGCTCTGCGGCTCAAAGGTGGGCAGGGCGATGCGGGCCGACGACTTGTTCAGGCGGGCCATGTTCTTGTCGGGCCGGAAGAGCCGCACCTGGCCCTTGCTGTCCTTGTAGGCCTTCATGCCCTCGAAGCACTCAAAAGCATAGTGGAAGACGCAGGTCGCGGGGTCGAGCGATAGGTTCTGGTAGGGCGTGATCTTGGGGTCCAGCCATCCGTCCTCCTTGGTCCACTCGATGGCGAGCATGTGGTCTTAACAAGTCAGCAAGGGTGCGTCGCAAGGGCATGCGCTCGCCGGCCATGGCTTACCGGTGAACTCGCGACCGAAGACGAGGTCCTCGGGCTTGCTCAGGGGCTTGGGATGCGTCGTGGTGGTGACGGAGAGCTTGGTGGGATCGAGGGGTCGGAGCTTGGAGGTGGAAGCCGCCTCGGCCTTGATGCTGTAGAGGCGCGGCGCCTGGCAGAGAGGAAGTAACCTCGAGCTCGAGGCTCTGGTCGCGCCTCGGAGGGCGGAGCGGGTGAGGAGTAGAGGTCTCATGGCGGAGGAGATGTGGTTCGAGGATGTGAGGCGGTGGTGGTTTTTTTTTTTCTAGATGGTCTTAGGGTTTTCTGCTGTCTTGGGAGGGAAAGGTGGATGAAGTCGCAATTGGGCTATGGGAACACGACACAAATATTCTCGAGCGACCTGGATCTCGAGTAAAACAGAGCGCAACACGATGAGCAAACTAGAGGATGCGAGGATGGGACGAGAAACAACGAGGGAGGCCCCGGAAAGTTGTAGTCGTGGTCGTCGTGGTTCGGAGTTGAATCGGCCTCGAGTCAGTGTGGGAACATGGACTGGTTTGGATTGGAAATTGCCCGATAGGCCGGGGAGCTTACAGCACACCGAGCTCTGAAGGGGGCTGAAGCCTCCAGGTCCGAGGTACTTGGGGGGGACATGCCGCCGCCAGCCGCTAACGCCGTGTCCTGCCGCGAACTTGTGGGGACTGGGAGTATCCGCCGGGTTACGCTGGGAGCTGCCCCTCGCTGGGAGCATGCCCGGGAGCGCCGAGTCGCCCTGTTGAATGGGCACCCTCCAGCGCACCTCACCGCGGCCACACCACCTCCGAAATAGGCTACCTGGCCCGGCTGGTCAAAACTGGTTGACGGCCAGGTACCGATGCTTTCTTGTTGGACTTGAACCCCTCCGAAAGCGCAGGCAGCCTTATCGCACAGCACGAGCCATGCAGATAGACTGATAGAGTCGATACGATTTGCTCATTGCTGCGCTGTACCTTTTTAGTGGCGTAAATGGAGGCACCACCTTGGCACTCAAGGCTCAAGCACCGCGAATTGACTTATGCATTATTTGTCAACTCCACCTCTCTCCACGCGCGACCGATCGTCGCCTGTCGCAACCTGAACGCATCCCCGACTAAAACAAAATATCCTACAACCCCACGTTCTTTTCCGCAAGCAAGAATTGTGCCCGCGTTATCCATCTTCTCCTGAGCAACGAGCACCAATCACCATCCCACCAGAGAGGAAGTGTGCATGCGACAGCAGCTTCCCCTAAGCCGACAACATCATCGCCTCGACATGATCGCCACAGCCGCCTGAAGGAATCGCTGCCCGCGCGAAAACGAACGCCACCATGTTCTCCTCGGCCTTCAAGTCCATCGCCGCCACCAACATCACGGGCAACTACTCTATCGCCTCGACGCCCACCTCGACTGCCGGCCCCTGGAAGATCTACGACGCCAAGAAGAAGTCGACAGGGAAGCAGTACAGCGTCTTTGTCTTCGACAAGAAATCGCTTGACTCCCACGGCAACTCCCTGGGCCGCTCCGGCGCCGCCTCGTACAAGAAGACGATAGAGGAGGTGGTTGAGAGGCTGAAGAAGGAGGCCTCCAGCCTGGCCAAGCTACGCCATCCCAACATCCTCGAGCTGGTCGAGCCCGTCGAGGAAACGAGAGGAGGCGGCTTGCAGTTCGTCACCGAGGCCGTCACGGCTTCCCTAGCCGGTGTGCTACAAGAGAAGGATGACCAGGAGCGAACTGGAGGGCCCGGCGGACGGTCGAGTCGCTTCGTGACGGAGGATGCTGACGGGACCAAGAGGCGGAGGGAGCTGGAGATTGATGAGCTGGAGATCCAGAAGGGGCTGTTGCAGATCAGCAAGGCTCTCCAGTTCCTGCACGAGAATGCCGGCCTTCTCCACGGAAACCTAACGCCCGATGCCGTCCTAATCAATGCCAAGGTAGAGCGAGTCACTAATTATTTCTCGTGAGGCCTCTGCTGACTCTACGACAGTCCGACTGGAAGCTCAGCGGCCTCGCATTTTGCAGTCCGCCAGACAACTCGGACAAGCCGACGTCGATTCAGGGCATCAGCCTTTACGAGATCCTCAACATGGACCCCCGTCTGCCCAAGACGGTGCAGCTCAACCTCGACTATACCTCACCCGATTTCGTCGTGGACACCAACCTTAACACGTCGGCCGACATGTTCTCCCTAGGCCTCTTATCGGTGGCTTTGTATAATTCACCCCACAGGTCGCCTCTGGAAACGCATGGCAGCCTCTCTACGTATAAGCGGCTGTTCCAGTCCTCGTCCAACATTCCCTCCACCAACAACAACTTCCTCTCCTCACAACCTGTACCCAAGGAGCTCTCGCACCATGTCCTGCCGCGCCTCATCACGAGACGGCCGGCCCAGAGAATGTCGGCGCGAGAGTTCCAGGAGAGCGAGTACTTTGACAACATCCTCGTGTCGACCATTCGCTTCCTCGACTCGTTCCCGGCTAAGACGCCAAACGAAAAGTCTTCCTTTCTCCGGGGTCTCGTCAAGGTGCTGCCGTCGTTTCCCAAGTCGGTCATGGAAAGGAAGGTGTTGCCTGCCCTTCTCGAAGAACTCAAGGACAAGGATCTCCAGTCTCTTATTTTGCAGAACATCTTCAAGATTGTCGAGCTTCTTCCTTCAGCTCGACGTGCCTTTGGCGAAAAGGTGCGGCCTGCCTTGAGGGAGATTTTTGTCGCCAATGCGAAGCAGAACCAGGAGAAGGATGCGGCTAGGGATGCCGGGTTAATGGTGGTGCTGGAAAATGTGTCTGCAATTGCCAATAACTGCTCTGGCAAGGAGTTCAAGGACGGTATGTCGCTCCATACTACTCGACTGCAGCGTCAGTGACTAACAAGAGTGCCAGATATGCTGCCAGTTCTTGTGGCAGCCATCGAGTGTCCCACCCACTCCATCGTCGATGCGGCACTACGCACCTTGCCGGTGGTTTTGCCAGTCCTTGACTTTACTACTATTAAGGGCGAACTATTCCCGGTCATTGCAACAGTTTTCAGCAAAACCAACAGTCTCGCAATCAAGGTCCGTGGTCTGCGGGCTTTCGTGATACTGTGTGGCGGCACCAACGAGAATCAAGACCAGGATGATGGCTTAAACGGCTTTTCGAGTGAGAACAATAAGAAGAAGTCATCGTCGAGTGCCTTGGACAAGTACACTATGCAAGAGAAGATTGTTCCTCTTGTCAGAGCCATCAAAACCAAGGAGCCGGCCGTCATGATTGCTGCCCTAAACGTGCTCCGCATCGTGGGAGAAACGGCTGATGCCGACTTTGTGGCCATGGACATTCTCCCTATCCTTTGGAGCATGAGTTTGGGACCACTGCTAGACCTGAAGCAGTTTCAGATGTTCATGGAACTTATCAAGAAACTGTCAAGGAGGGTCGAAGACGAGCAAACGAGGAAACTCCAGGAGCTCTCTGGAGTCTCCAACGGCGCGGCCAACCCCAACGACGACTTTGTGGCATTTGGAGGAGTCACAGGAACTACGTTTGATCAAGGCAATGGAGCCAACGAAGACGATTTTGAAGCTCTCGTCAAGGGCCGGGCCGTGGCCAGCCCGCGGCCCAGCACCGCCGGCGGCCCAAGCTGGGACGAGGCTCCCGCGACGGCCTCGGCCAGCCGGTCCACCTCGGGCACTCCCCAGCCGCCCGCCTTCTCGTGGTCAACGCCTCCTCCCCCGGCCGGCAACCCGAGTAAAACCCCGGCCCAGCCGGCGCTCAAGAAGCAGCCGAGCTACCGGACCGTCACCCCGGACCTCGGCCGCTTCGAGTCGCTGACGCCGAGCTCGACGCAGTTCAGCCAGCCCCTGCAGCCTACGCCGTCGACCTTTTCGGCTCCGCTCCAGCAACAGCAGCAGAAGCAGCAGCAGCCGGCGCAGACTGGCTCGTCCATCAACTGGTCTGCCGCCGCCGCCGCCGCCCAGGCAAACCCCTGGAGCTCGACGGCGTCGACTCCGTCGGCCTCCGGTTTCGGCGGCGGAGGCATCAGCCCGTCCATGTCCAGCATGTCGCTCGGGCAAGCGCCGGCCGTGTCGCGAACCTCGTCCTTTACGCTGGCTCCCCCCCCGGGCAGCGGCTCTTCGTCCTTTTCTATCCCGCCACCGCCGTCCTCTAACCAGCCGGCCAGCAGCAGCCCTTGGGGGTCTAGCGGCACGAGCACCGGCATGGGTGGCATGGGTAGTATGTCCATGGGCATGGGGAGCTCCTTTGGCGCAAATACCATGATGGGCCAAGCGGCTTCGCACTCTGCCAGCGCCAACACGAACAGTCAGCAGAGGTCGGGTTTGGATAAATACGAAAGTCTGATTTAGACCAGGGCGGCGTTTTCTTATATATTTCTTTTTCTTGCGTTCTTTAGCTTCCTGGGGGAGGAAAGGGCAAATAGCATCTATGATGGATATGGGACAAGCGTGTGCATAGAAAAGAGCTCTGGGAGGGGGGATAAGGCGGTTGGGGTGGGAGCCTGTGAAATAGACGTCTTTTCTTCCTGTATACAATGTTTTATTCTTTGGCCTGGCGTTGTTTCGATACTGAAGCAAGGACAATGAGTCATAGATACAAAATCCTGAAGCGACCCAATTCCCGATCCAAACGACCATGAACCAATCAGGTAGAATATATTCTATGACTCGTTGCTCGGAAAACACCGCCCGTCTCCAATACGCACCCCTCGTGATGAGGCTTGACGAGAAAGACAAGCGCCCGGAGCCGGCGTGTGACAAACGTCGAGAAGCGAGGAGGTGGGAAGGGGGTAAGTCTTATTCGTCAGGAAAACAAGGCAACCTCCCCCGGTCAAAAGAGTCAACAACTCGAACAGGCCATTCGTGACAGTCTCGTGCTATTCTTGGCATTTGTAGTAACGGAAATCAGGCTGTGTCAAAGATGCGAGCTGAAGTCATTGTGGCCTGAGCTGGACAACTGACCAACCTTTCGCTGGAATGTTCTTCGGGACGACGCAAGCTGACAGCAATTGATGTACGAATATTGAAACCCTCTTGGGTCACTATGACTGTGCCTAACCATACTCTACTTTAGGCCTTGTTCTTAGGAAGGAGTACTTATGCCCAAAGTTCTTAACACTGCCAAAGAGATAGAAACAACCATGGAAGGAGGAAAATGAATTAAGGATAGATGAGAACCTCGTCTCCGTAGTCTGTAGAGCAGCTCCTGCAACGGCTTGCATGTCCGTTGCTCCGTAACGCCTCGCCGCCTTCTCGTGTCGGGTTAAAGTGAAATGATGTGAAAACGCGCCTCGAAACCAAAAAAAAAAAAAAAAAAAAAAAAAACAGCCTAACCTTTACCTAAATCAATCAAATATCACTTTTGTAATCCAACTCGCGCAGCTCTCAGTCTTTACTGCACTGATCTAAAGTCGCAGTTCTATGAGACACTCTTAAAAACCGCATCGGCGGGTACCTCTCTTCGCCTCCGCCGGTAAAACGCAGACTTCTTTCTAGGAATCCGAACGTCGAGAGAGAGGTAATAGTCTTGGCATTGCACCTCGTGTCGGGTGATGGACTTGACTCACTTTCTCTTCTTCTTGTTGGTGCTAATTCCGTTTGCCTTTCCGCTTGTCTTGCCATTGGACTTGCCATTGGACTTGCCATTGGTCGTGCCATTCGTTGTTCCATTGGTCGTGCCGTTGGTCTGGACATTCCCATTGGTGACGTCGTCGACGCTGTGGGCCTGAAAGATGTGACGGCTTTTGTAGCCCTCTTCGAGGCGAGTTTCAATGATTTGGCTCTTGGGCACCATTTCATGCTTCAGGGGCCATCCTAGTCGACGGCATAACTCTGTAACGACCACGTCACAGTCGCCGAGGAGATCAATGTCGAAGTTGATGTGCGAGACGGCCTGACGAGAAACATAGATCTGGGGAACGTGTGACGGCAGCCAACTGACAATCTCGGAGACAGGCGTCACCTTGAGAGAGGTGCCGATGACAACAACCAAGTCAACCAAGTCTCGATCTATCTCGGTCAGACGCCTGGAGAACTCATCAGGCAAGGCCTCGCCAAAGAAGGTGATGTCGGGCTTCATGACACCGGCCGAGGGAATGTCGTAGTCGGACTCGTCAGAGCTCTCCTCGGCACTCCAGCGACGTCGCTTCTTCTCGGCGCCGGCAGAGCGCTTCCGCTTGTTGGAAGCACCGCTCATGCGCAGGGCCTGGATGCACTCGGGGCAACGAGGAATCTTGCCAGCCTTGATGTCTGGAAAGATTTCTTCGCCAACCATCTGGAAACCGCATTGCACGCACGTGGCAGTTCCAAAGGATCCGTGGCACTGAACTAGCTTGTCGTGAGGAACACCGGCTTTAATCTCGAGGTTGTCGATGTTTTGGGAGTAGTTGGTCAACAGCTTGCCGCGATCATTGAGCATGGCGATGAACTTGTGCGTGGGGGTATAGCGGCCCGTCTCTGGGAGGATGTCCTTCGCCACCGAGTAGAAGATGGTTGGGTCTTGTTTGAAGACGTCAATGTCAAAGACTTCCTGGGGATCGTTGAGGCCAAGGTTTCCCAACTTTGAATAAAGACCGGTGCCTTTGGAACGGAAGTCGGGAATACCCAGCGAAGTGGAAATGCCGGCGCCGGTCAAGAGGATAATGTTCTTGCTCTTGGCGATCAGCTCGACGGCGTCGTCGATGGAGTTGTAACGCGACAGCTTAGCGCGCTTGGACAACTCCCTTGTTATGGCCAGGGATAGTAAGCTGAAGTAAGCATCATCGTCGGCTCCGTCGAGAAAGGACGGGGCGCGGATGCCAAAGGCGCTGAGCAGCTTCTTGGCCGTGTAGCGGCCAGAATCGACGGTGCGTTGGCAAAAGACCGAAGGACCGAGTTCTCGGAGCTCCCGGCGAAGTCTGCTGGCTTCTTCAGGTGAGCAAACATCGGTATCTATCCGTGCAAACGAGGCGTGATTAGCGATGCGAACAACGTGATGAAATCGATGATGCAAGGGAAACTCACCGTCGCCGCCCTTTTGGGCCGAAGGGTTGTTGGCCAAATCGTCAAAAACATCCTCGAACAGGGAATCAGTCTCCCACGAGTCGCGAACATCAGCGACTCTCTCCTCCAATTCAGCAAGCGCGACGGTAGCCGAAGCTTCCTTGATTTGGTCCTCGGTCGGGTTGTCGCCCAGCTTGTCAAACGCGTTGACGTTGGCTTTGCGTTTGGAGAGCGAGACGCTCTTTGCGGCCCCTCGCTTGGTGTTCATCTTTGAACGATGTGGCGATGACGAACAAGTTGAAGAAAGAAAGAGAGAGGATAGACGCGTATCCGTAGACAAGCGACCGGATCAAGGGTGATTTCCGTGTGTCAGCTGTATCGGCGATAGGCGATGGAGACCACTTGTGGCCACTCCGAAACCAATGTTTGATCCGAGGCGATGAAGAGCGTGGCCGAAAGGGGCCACAGAGAAAAAAAAAAAGGCGGAGTGAGAGCGAAGAATGAGAGTGAAACGTGGGTTGGGAGAGGAAATGGGTTGGAAAGGAAAGGAAGCCAAGGGGAAAGCAAGGTAGAGAGATAACAGAAGGATTAAAAGTAAGAGGAAGAGGAAGAGAATAAGTTGGACAGTCGGGTGCGAGAGAAAGAGCAAAGTACTGGAACCAGGTAAAAAGAAAGCGGGTCGGGTGATTTTGTGTGAGAGGGAAAAGTAAAAGAGAGAGAGAAGGGAGAGACAGGAAGAGAGACGGGACGGGAAGACTTGACGAGTGATGACTTGGCTTTTTTTCCCCGTCACGAACTAGTGTTTATGCGTGTCTTGGATTCCAGCTCTCTTAGAAAGAAGGCCTTGGCGCTTTTTGATTTCCCCGCGACAATGAGGGAATGAAAATGAAGCATCGAATTCGGGAGTTGCGAAACTACTAGGTATTCGAATCGCCCAGTAACAGCAACAGCTGTAGGAGAGGCGATAGTCGTCGGGAGTTGTCGTTGAAAATGGGGGGGAAGAGAGAAATCACAGTGCGCGCAGTAGCGGCGGTAGGGGTTTGGGAGATGATTTGTAGGTGCAAGGTTTCGTCGGGAGGCAGTGCCGTAGTTAATTAATCAGGGAGTGGTAGGTAGGTAGGCAGCAAACCTTTGCACGACGGTCCTTGGGAAGTTGTGGCGATAAGTTGGTGCCTTGAGTTGTCGAGTTGACGAGAAAAATGCATGGAAGACGAAGGAATCTGGAAGAGTCGAGAGCGGGAGGCAAATGGGAGAAGGAGTAATGGAGGGAAGGAAGAAAGGAAGGAAGGAAAGAGCAAGAGCAAGAGATGGCTACGACTGAGGAAGGTACTTCCAGTTCGGGCTTGGAAATGAATACCGCTGAATGGCAGGCACGAGAAATTAAGCAACCCCCTTCATTCACTGCAACTCAAATCAACTGCAGACTGCAGTCAACTCAAGTCAACCAAACTCAACAAGAAAACCCTTTGCTCTCTCTTATGGATTCATCGACGGGCAGTTGCCTCTCTCGCAGCTCGATTCCGTGCATGTTATGCAAAGCCATTCACAGGCCCGGGGACCATTTTGGCATCCTTGGAATCTGGATGCCCAGGAATTGACAAAAAAGCGGAGATGCGGCGGCGCAAGCGGGACGCCGTGTCGGGTGTGCGAGTGTGGTTTGTTGCATGATATGATTCCATTTAATTGATTGACGATTGATGATTTTCACAAGTCCTTGTTTGCTTGGAACATAACTTGGTGTTTCACCTCGAACAAACGGGCTCTTTTTCTTTTCCTTGCCTTGCTACAGGAGGTATGAATCCCCATCGGCTTCCGTGCAGGCCTCCGTGCCGCAAAGGTGATGGCGATTGGCTTCACCTATAGTACGGGTACGTACTATCCATGGCCGAGACCTCGCTGATTCCCTCCCTTGCTAAGCCAAGAACACGGCCACAAGTCGCTCTTAATGATTAGCCTTTCCGCCAGCGTCCGGAGCCAATTCCCCGCTCGAGGCCATCATAGCCATTATCATCATCATCATCATCATTCGCTTGCTTCATCGAACAAAAGCCTCCAAGTTCCCGGCCAAGGACGACGCGAAAGGAAAAGGTCTGTAGTCTCGCATGATTAAAATTAAGTTGCGAATAACTCCTTCTTCTCCAAGACATCCGTATCTCTCACCTCGCCCTCCTTCCCCCCCTCCCGCATACTCCCGACAATCTCTGCTGCCCTCTTATTACGTGCCGCAAGCCCAACTTGCGCTATCGTTTTTCCTTCTCTTTTCAGCTCCCGTCTGAAACGCCCATCTCGGCATGTGCGCACCTCGTTACACGGCATCGCCCAGAATCACCTATGCATGATACGATACGATTTGCGTGCCATGTGTCCGCAGCAATTTGGTAAATCAAGGCACACACACACGCTCACGCTCGCACTCGCACAACCGATGAGGTATTAAAATTTTGATTATCCCTTGAACCCGACCTGACCTGCTCCCAAGCCTTTGAGTACTTTCAACTACAAGTACCTAGGTTACCAGAGTGCGCCATGTCAACACTCCAACATGGACCAAACCACTGCCGCCAAGGCAAAGAGAGGGGAAGAAAACAGAGAGCACCTGCATTGTGAGTCAATGCGAAGTTGCCAGAGGCATACCCGGCTGCTGGCCTCACCGATGCGTAAAGAGTTGCATCTCTAGCTCCCAGCCACTCCGTGCCGTCCATTCACGGGGCGTTCCAGGTTTTTTTTACCCGTCACAAAAAAAGCAAAGAAGGGAAAGCAAAACTAAAAAGAACAGAAAAGGCGGGCAGGGTCAAAGTTAGCATGTGCAGTTGAATGAGGCATCCTCCTCCTCCCTCCACTTCAACCCTCGTATGCGTTGGTTGGTTATAAACAGAAAACCCAAAAGGAATACATAACGTGTCGGTCTGCTTTCAACCAACCGCCTCGTTCTTTTGAGGCCCGTGAAACCCACGACCGCCCACGCGTCCTGGGGGCGGAGGCGGTGCTTGCAATTGGGTGCCAAACGTAGCGAAACACCTGTCCCTCCATGCCCCCAGTCACCTAACAAGACCTTTTTCGCCACTCGTTTGTCAACGAGACATGCAAGAGAAGTGAGAGAAACGTGCAGTGCAGCCATATATGGATACTTTTATTAGTCCCCAACATGTACACCCGGTTCGCTACGAGCATGGGCATCGCCAGTTTGCTCATCTAATAACTTGTCCTGAGTCCAGGTATGTACGAAACCGTAGCACCTACGACTCGGCCTACCGCCACCTCGCCTCCCCGTATTGAAAGTTGTAATGGAATCTATCAAAGCCGCGTCCACAAGGACAATAAAAGGAAAAGAAACATAAACGAGAGACCAAATAATAAACAATACTCGATAAGATCTAAGAGCAAGCCTCCCCTCCGATATGGTACAAGCCTTTACTCCTATTTGTGCGCCGCGCTATCCTGTGTCCCATTACCTGAGTTTTCCCCCTCCGTCTGACCTTCTTGCGTAGGTCGCGTCATGGGTTGCCATCCCGCTGCCACTCCGGCTGCCACGATGCCCGCCATCACCGTGGGCGCCACCAGCGCCGAGTTGGACCGCGACCGGTTGGAGCGCGGCCTCCTCCGAGAATCGGGCGTCGCCACGGGCGATACCACGCCGTCATCCTGCTGTACCGGCGTCTGGGGCACGTTCACCGAGTTGGATCGCGAGTGCGACCGAGAGTGCGATCGAGAGTGGGAGGGGCTCCGAGATCGCGACATGATGGTCTCCTTGGGATGCTGGATGGCGAACTTGAGGTTGTTCAGGCGCCCTCCCTTCATGCGCCTGAGGAAATTCAGCTCGTCTCGCAGATCGGCCAATGGTTCCGGGTACATCTCCATCTCCTCGTCAGAAACGGTCAACCCGGGAACCTTCTTGGCACGGCTCCTCAAGAACTCCGGAATCAAGGCAACCATGACCTTGTCCGGGATAAGTCGGATGATGATACCGAATGGAATAGAGATGAAACCGAGAACGATGGCGATGGCCCAGAGTGTGCCGCTCTGTCCATCCTCGGAAATAGAGAAGGCGTGGCCGCCGACAAAGATGATGAGAATCTGTCCACCACACATGAGAGCACTGATGCCAATGAAGAACCAGTTCTTCGTCAGACCCTCGAAGATGTTGAACTTGTTGTCAAGTCGACGGTTGCTAAGAATATGGTTAGTATTTACCATCATAAGGGAGAAGCAAACACATGATACTTACTTCCATTGGTTGAAGATCTGCATCCAGACAAACGTATTAAAGACCAATGTGGCAATCTCATCATCATCGGGGGTGTAGTTGAGAGGGAGAATGCCCTTGGGGGCGCCGTAGTAAAGAAGGAAGGTGATGACGAGTTGGTAAATGGACTGTCCGAAAATCATCTTCCACATGGTGACGGAGATGATGGACGATCCCTTGGGCTCCGGCTTGCGATCAAGAACGCTGTCGTGGGGAGGATCGGTTGCGAGCGCGAGCGCGGCCAAGGTATCCATGATGAGGTTGACCCAGAGCAGTTGGACAGCCGTCAAGACAGACTCCTCCTCGTCGCTCGATACAGCGGTCACAAATGTCAGGATCACAGCGGTGATGTTGACTGTGAGCTGGAACTGGAGGAATCGCTTCACGGCATCGTTAACGGCGCGTCCCCATTTGAGGGCCTTGACGATGCTCGTAAAATTGTCGTCCATCAGGATAATGGCAGACGCTTCCTTGGCAACTTCGGTACCAGAGATACCCATTGAGAAGCCAACGTCGGCCATCTTGAGAGCGGGGGCGTCGTTGGTGCCGTCACCAGTGACGGCAACCGTCTCCCCCTTGTCCTTGAGCCGCTTGACCAAGATGCGCTTGTCCTCGGGGCTGGATCTCGCCAGGACATGAAGCCTGGGGATGATCTGCTCTTGTTCAAACTTGGACAAGTTGCGGAACTCGGGTCCCTCCATGACAATGCTGTTGGGTTGGATAATCCCACACTCCTTGGCAATTGCCTCAGCGGTGATCTTGTTATCTCCAGTGACCATTCGGATAACAACGCCAGCCTTTTGGCAGAGTTCGACGGCCTCCGGCACACCCTCTCGGAGGGGGTCCTGAATTCCGACAACACCGATGAAGGACATGTTGCGGAAGAGATCCTGAAAGACGACCTCCGATGTGCTGCCTTCAGCGAATCGAACACCCTTGGGCGGCCAAGTATCAAAGTCCTTGTAGCAGATGCCAATGGTTCGCAGGCTTCGTTTGGCGTAGCTTTCAATGAGCCGGGTAACGGTGTCAATGTTGTCTTGGGACATGGGAGACAGGGTTCCATCCGAGGCAGCGTTGCCGAGAATCTGGCTGCATTTGGCCAGAATAATCTCAGAAGCGCCCTTGATGTAGAGTCGTGCACCGCCATTGGGGAGGGCAGCGACAATTCCCATACATTTGCGGCCAGAGTCGAAGGGGATGAGCTGGAGCGTCGTCGAATTCTCGCGCACTTCGCTGACGGGTCCCATTCCAAGATGAGCTCGAGCAAACATGAGTAGGGCAGTCTCGGTCTTGGATCCAATGAAGGTCTGTTGCCCATCGACCTCGCCTTCAAAGGCAGTCGAATTCAGGGCAATAGACTTGAGCAATAGTTCTTTGACAGGGGTGCTGAGCATAGAGCAAAACTCGGAGGCAGAAATGTCGCCACTGGCATCGATAGGGGACGATTCACCATCGCTTCCGTGAGAACCCGGACGAGCACCACCAAATCGGTGGCTCGTGCCAATGGTTCCGGAGACGACCTGCATCTTGTTCTGTGTCAAGGTGCCCGTCTTATCCGAACAAATGGTGGTAGCGTTGCCCATGACTTCACAGGCCTTGAGATGTCGTACCAGGTTGGCGTCGCGAAGCATTCGAGTGGTAGCAAAAGCAAGGGCCAGAGTAACCGCCAACGGAAGGCCTTCAGGCACTGCCACCACAATAATGGTAACAACAACGATGAAGATGTTGAGGAACATCTGTCCCTTCTCGGCAGGAGTAACGTTAGAGTCCAACTTCGGTAGACGAACCAAGAACTCGATGAACAGGACGATAAACAAGAGGAGACCGGCCGCACCACCGAGCTTGGCAATGTATGTGGCAATGACGTTCAGCTTCATCTGAAGAGGGGTCATCTCGACATCCTCGTTCAGGGCCATCATGGTCTTTCCGTAGGACGAGTAAACACCGGTCGACGTGCACATGAAAGTGCCAACGCCTTCCATGATACGAGAACCTGACTGGATGAAAGGATCCATCTTCTTGAGATCCTCGTGGTTTTCGATGGCGGCATACACTTCGTCGGCCGGTCGCTTGCGGATAATATCCGACTCACCAGTCGTCTGAGACTCGTCGCATTTGACATTAAAACCCTCAATGAGAATTCCATCAACGGGTACCAAGTCGCCGGGCTCCAGGTGAATCACGTCACCAGCCAAGATGTCGAAGACGGATAATTCGATGGTTTTTCCGGAGCGGACCGCTTTGACGTCGCGGTCTTGTTTCTTTTTGTTCAGCTGGGCGAATTGGCGTTCCTTTTGATAGTCGTTCAATGATCCAACAATGACCACGATGGCAATGGCAACGATAATGGCCACGCCCTCGATCCATTCGACCTTGGGTTCACCTGGTTTGTGTTCGCCGCCAAAGGTTTGGTAAAGTCCGACAGCCAAGCTGATGACAGCGGCAATCGACAGCAAGATCAAGACCTTGTCGTTGTATGTGATCCACATGAGTTGCAGCAGGGACTTGCCCTTCTTCTCTGGGAGCCTGTTGTCCTTGAAGACGCGTAGTCGATCCGAAAAACGGCCGTCGCCGTGGTTATGATGAGCTGTAGCAGGGGGGTAAGAGGCCGTTACGCCTTCGGTTTCGAGCTTGTAGTTCTTGGCAGTCGCTTCCTCAAAGGTGACGGTACCGTCCAGATGGGTCTCCTCGGTACTCAACCCAGCTTTTCGATCCGACCTCAGTCCCTTCTCGATGCCTGCCAGACCTCCCAGCTTATACAAGGCTGCGAGACTCTTGGGGTTGAACATTTTGTTCATTTGGCCTGGCGTAAAAGCAAAGGGATTATTCTCGACTTCGAAATCGGCTTCAGTTCCCGTGTCTGGTTTTAATGCCGTCTCATCGTTCATAACCTTGTGGCCGCTTAAACCGGGTGACTTGTACTTCTCCACCTGTGTCGTCAATGAGTTTGATCCCACCACCGTGGTCTCGCCATGTGATGAGAATGAACGACCCATGTCTTCCGAATCCACCGAGTTTTGGCGCGAACGATGCGTATCAGGCACAGATAGGAAAGCGGCGCTGAGATCCCCCGCCCGCGAAGTAACAGGGCTGGACACATTGTGAGGGCTTGTTGGTCGACTATTGTCACGATCGAAGGAAACGGACGTGTTCAGGTCGGGTCGAGGGCTTCCTGATTGGCGTTGCGATACCCAGCTAGTGGATGAAGGGTCGGCGGTCGTCGGGCTCACGGCGTCGTCTTGAAGAGAGGCGGGAGGGTTGGATGGCGAAGGGACTTGCTGAGTATCGTGTGCCATTTCGGGAGTGGTGGAGCTAGAGTTCACGTTGACGTCGGTGGTGTCAATGGTAATGGTAGGGCTAGGAACCAGAAGCCTGGGTCAGTAAACGAACGAAAGGCTGAAGGATATAGGTTTGTCGTGGGAGGCCGCAACTCACGCTCGTCGCCGCATAGGCGGGTCGCCTTCAGCCATGATGAATGTCTTGGGTTGATGACGAGGAATGCGCTAGCGAAAGGGCTATGCGAGGGACGGATGACAGATCAATGGAAGTATCCGTAGAAGATAGAGAGAGGCAAGGAGTGCGAGTTAGGAGACGGGCGTGGAGCCAAAGCGCAGCGGACGCGGGCGCGATAAGTCAAATAGCGATGAAGGGCGAAAGATGGGCGGAGGCTGAGCTCCGGGAACAGAGATTGTGACTCAGGATGAGCGTCTCTTCATTCTCGCTCGCAATGGGGACGGCGGCACGGAGGATGGCAAAGTCCAGTCGGTTGAGAGGCAGAAACGATACAGACGAGCAACCAGAGGCAGACAGAGGCAAAGACAGAGGCAGACTGGGTGTTTTTGGTCTGAGTGCCAAGGTGCACAGCCTCAAGAAGCGGGGCCGACCCATGGGTCTTCTCGGCAGCGCTTGGAGGGCCGGGGAGGTCACCGCATGGGCGAGTGCTAACGGAAAGGTACATGTTCGTATGTATTTTCTGCATTGTCTGGACGGGACCTCTTTGCCTCCCACCTTACGTCTCAAGGATCTCTTGTCCATTGGTTCCCCGCTGCTGCATGAGTAGGCATGCGCATGGCAAGAGCCAGTTGGTAAGGCGCCTTCCGCACACAGCTGAGTCAGGTACGAATAGTCCCCGTCGTACCTGCCGATTCGTAAGAACTCGCTCGAAAGAGCTTGAAAACGGGCACTTGAAGGCGAGGAGGCCCACCTCTGGCGCTAACCTTTGTGTGGCCGTCCAGGCTTGTATCGCCCGGGTACATCCTCCACGTAAGCCGGTGCCCTGGGTACCACCCGGCGACTTCGGCTTGCCGCGTTGGTCGTCTCATCCAACCTGCAATCTCGTGGAAATGACACCCCCGACTGTTCTGTAATTTTTCTGCCTCATCATCCATCAGCTTTAATTCAGCCCAGCTATCCGGTCCAGCTGAAGATTCCTCGCTTGCAACAGAATGCCATCTCAACTCTCGAATGGCCTGTCGGTGCTCAGGTGATCACGGATCTTGGGTCTCTGCAAACTGCTATTGCTCTGGCGGCCTCTCGCCGACGCCGAACGCCGACGCTCAACCTCAGAGGCTGTGTCGAAACCTTCACATGCGATCCCGAGCGCGGCAACTCCCAAGGCGATACGCCCGAGCTTGACATCGATGATGAACAACTCCAGCATGTCTTGTTCAGGCGGTCAATCACTTCCTCCAAGGGTCGCCAGCGAATATTAACTCGCTACACGGTGCTGGCTGCTCGGGCTCGCTAGCCCACTAATAAAGAAAGGATGGGCCTCCGCAAATGCTTGTTGTTGGAGGCCAGGCAACACGACTGGCTCCATCTCCCTGCACACCCCTTCTCAGCGACAGTCTAATGACACCTCATTCGCCGAAGGGCCTTGCCGCGGCCAAGCGTGGGTGGACTTGGTGTAGATCTGGAAAATGGTGTAGCACTTGCGAGAAACAGCCAAGCCTCTAGCAACTGTCTTGGCCAAGCGGCGTATCGCCCGCCTCTGTGGCATGACCGAGAAACCCGCCCGAATACGTACCTTTCTTCCGGCCTCGACAAAAAAAATGTTGAAAAACAGAATCTGCGAGAAGTCCATCTGCCACGGCTCCCTCTCGGGCACCCTTCGGGACGAAGAGGCTCAGGCGCACAACACTCCCGGCTGTGCAGGGAACAGAGGAGTGTCCTATGGAGTCACAAGCCCAAGGCATCACAAGGTCCACGGAGAGCTACTTCGTATCGCTACAGATTAATGTGTCAATGCAGGTATCTACGAATCCTTCCCCGAATTGCGCCTTAATGATAATTTCAATGGCTTGTTCCTGGCAGAATACGGAGTTTTCAATGACGTCTTATGCAGGACATGCATCAAGCTATTCGTACTCTTCGGTATTGGCTGCCTCGGTTCACGCGTCGACGCCCCAAACACGATTCCCGCCACAGGGTTTGGCTTGCCGTCGACATGACGACGACAACGACAATGGACCTGTGAATAGGCGACTTGAGACAAAGCGGCGACGGCCCCCAACCACGACCAACCCCTGATAGGAACCCGATGGATGGCGCGGACAAGGGTCACAACCAGTCTATCCGCTCGCGCTGTGCGTGCGTACTCCGTGTACGGATGGGGATGGTTGGATGGATAGCTCTGAGCTCTCGCAGGCAATTCATCCCTGGTCGCATGGGTTGAGCTTATTTTCGCTTGGCCGTGCATTCTGGGGCTCGGAAATGAGGATGCACCGATGCATACGTCGTCAAGACGGATGAAGAAGGCAACCAGAAGGGACCATTATCACAGTCGATTATTGGGGATGAGCAGAGCGCTACCTGGTCCCTGCGGCTCATGCGAACATTGACTGGCCGCCGTTGGCCGCTGTCGGCCAGTGTTGGCCACGTATGGTTTGTTGGTCCCTGGATTGGGCTCATGCAAGGTGATTGGCAGTATTGAAACAGTGCAGCATTCATCG
Source organism: Thelonectria discophora (assembly GCA_911649645.1). Lineage (NCBI taxonomy): Eukaryota > Fungi > Ascomycota > Sordariomycetes > Hypocreales > Nectriaceae > Thelonectria > Thelonectria discophora. The sequence goes on along the minus strand of CAJVRK010000008.1, from coordinate 1,307,484 downwards.
GATTCCAATAACAGGAAGAGGCGATTTACAAGTGTCTATAGACGGCGGTTCCACAAGATAAGGTATAGGCTAGATGCCTCAGGTACGGATACCTCCTTAGGTACGAAGTACTTGTCAATGTGTCGCCAGAGCAAGTTCGGTTCAACCTCTCCAGGCCTCGTCAGCATTGCCCCGCCCCCTGTCGCAACAACAAGGAAAGTCTCTCGCCAAGCTTTTCGTCCTCAGCAACTACTCCAGTGCTCCTCCATCCATGCAACACTTTATCTCAGTAGCCCCTTTTACTGAGAATAAAGTTTTGATGAGAATTTGCCTCGTCCGAAGCCGCGACAGACCAACCTGGACGCCCGAGTGACAGTTGGGGGTGGGATCCTCCACGAGGCGCAGCCTTAACCCAACGTCTCTCCACGTCTCCAAGAGGCCGCGACGCTTCCAAGGTCGGTCTCTTGCCACCGCCATGGAGATGGTGAGGCCTCTTCCTCCAGGTTGAAATGCTTCGCGTCCACGGGAAGCTTGTCGGTGGCAGCACTGCCCGATGTTGAGCAACGAGCACCGGAAGAGTTGGAGGCCGCAAAAGAACTGCTCGTCTCAGAACTGAGACATGTGCGGGCTCATGTGTCGTCGAAAAAGAGTTTTCTCTGCCCAATTCCCAAAGCGCACCAAATCAACAAAGAGCCAATCACCACGCCGCAGCTTCATACTGTGGACCTTGCCGACATGCATGCTGATGCATCTTGCCGTGGCCGTCGAAGAAGCCAGGACCGACGAGGAAGTTTTCAATCAAACAAGAACATGGATATCAGCCGTCATCTCGTCGCAAACACGGCTCCTCGAATCGTGCAACCCAATCTAACGGAACTTAACCCGTTTCGAGACTGCTCAGCCTCAATGCAATTCGCCGTGGCGAATAGCGACTCGCGAATGAGTGGGGGTTGCTTTCACAACCTAGGGGCACTCTTGTCATGTATCGACGACTAAGCACTTTGACGATAAATTATGACTTCAGGAACTTGCCAAAACCTTCCTGATCGAGCAGGTGCCGTGATCAACAGAGAATCGAATAGTCTCGAAACCCCTACACGAAGCCACGGCTCGGACCAAACCACTTGCCAGATTTGTTCATCCCACGATGCTGTCACGGAACCTTCCCCCGCATCCGAGTCGAGTCAAATGGATCCCAAGAGAGCTCAACTGACCGAGCGGGCGTAGTTTCGTCCTAGTTTCTTGGTGTCGTCCTTGTCCCCCACCTCAATAGCCACTCAACCTTGCAAAGTACCGAGATGCATGGCGTGCCCAGAACCCATCTCCAAGCTATATGTCTTTCACGGATCCGACTTTGATGGCTCCAGAGGGCAGTGCTGGTATTTCCCGGTGTACGTTTCCGGGTCCGTCCGCCCAATCGGCAAACAGCCTGATGCCCGAAGCCGCTTTCCCGTCGCCATGGCATTCCGAACTCGCATCACGTTGACGAGATGCCTTCTCCGAGCTTCGCCCTCAACGCCGTCGTGGACTCTTGGATGCCATGGATGCCGTGGCCTCGGCGTCAAAAGTGATGTAAGACGTCTCGGATCCTGGTCAGCTCACCGTATCTAAGCCACCATGTTGGTGCCTTTGCACAACACACGGTGACGAGGAGAGGCAATATACGGTGTGGTAGACTATTGTTGAGGGCCAACGTGGGCCAGTCGTCTCACAGAACAACGATACAAAGCTTCTCTAAGCCACGACGCCAGTCACGAGAGCAAGGTATAACCACCTTGGTTTCCATCCCGACGTGACTATCACGACACCCTTCAGACCTGGGCAAAAGCAGCCAACTCCAATCTCGCTAGCTGACGGAGGCTGCCGCTGGTGATGAAGCCTCTAAGCCACGAAACACAGATGAGGAACTTTTCTCGCTGAGCCATGGTCTTTGAAGAGCATGATCCGTCTTTGGGGCTGTGAAGACGGATCTGCAACAAGTTATGCGGCATGTCTCGAGCATGCGCTTGACAAGTTCCCGGAGTCGTTTGAGAAGCCCCTGCAGCTTGATCAGGTACAGACCGAGCATCTCGAGTAGATGTCTATCAGAAACGGACATCGACCTAGTAAAAAAGAGTACAGAAACAGTCTCACGGCAAACCTTTGGGCCGAAATTTTTTCTGATATTTGGAACTGGGCTCAGCGGTGTCTCGACAAGGCATATCGACGAGCCGGAACGGGATATACGGGTATGTCAGACCCCGTGTAAGAGATTAAGCAGCATCCCACTTGAAGCGCCTGTAGAGGAGCAGATTGGCCAATGAAACGGCTACGGCTTCTTCTCCCCCAATGAAGGCACTCAGCTGGGAAATGGTCCGGAAACCATTAGGGCGAAACGCTCATACATTGCCGAAGGACAAAGAGGCCAGACTATAGAGCTGCCCGGGAACCTGTTTCCTCTAGGTCACGGTCACTGGGACGAGGCAATTACATCCAGTCAACGACATCTGAGCCGTTTGCCTTTTGGCCTCGGACCGCCTCCTCACATCTGTGCAGGAGGTTATCCACCACATTTTCAGCACTGCCTCACTCTGCTGGCACAAGGCAGGGTAGAAACCCCTCTTTGTTCCGTCTCCTCTGCATTCGTGAGGGGGGAACGGAAGGCAAGAAAAAAAGGTGCCTTGCATTTTTCGTGCTTGTTCCGCTCTCACTTGACTCCTTTGGCTCCCCCCTCTCTCTCGCAACTCGCTCGCTTTTCCATAATATACCCACATCTCGGCGTGGCTGTGTCAACTCGCCAACTCGCCCTCTTTCAATCATATCCCCAGTTTTGCCTGGTTAACCCCCGCACTCATCAGAACGGGCGTAGCTCGTGGTCGTTGCATGTCCCCTCCTCGTGCAATCTCGGTGCCCGTGGTTCCCCGGTGATGCTCGATTAGCGTCGTTGAGGGCTGAGGGAAACTTTGCTCGACGTGTGTAAATCGCGCCCTTCATCTAACACGCAACAACAATCAGCTAACCGCTCCAAACCGCCAAGTGTGTCGGAACAAGAGACTTCCATGAGCATTTGAGCAGGTTTCTTATGGGTTTGCGAAATGAGGGTGGGCTATGCAAGCATGGATCCACGTCCGCTGACGTCGCCCCCTTTGGAAGGGGAGGGGGAATTGTGATCATTACCAGTACTTCGTGTCATACGACTTGGAGGCCATCTTTCTCGTGCTTTTCGCTTGCGGTGCCACCGGAGATGTTGTGTGCGTTCTTCGCGAAATCAAGAGACTGCTTTTGTTATGGGAGTGAAGTGCCTACCTACCCTGTGGTGTTTTGGTCATGTAAGTTGTTGATGCATACGGTATGCCCATGTAGAGATTGCCATGTACAATCTTGCTCGTAAATCATCCAAAGTCGTTTCCCATCTACCCCCTACCCAAATCAACCCTCTTCACACAAACCATATCCTCTTCCCCTTCTCCATCCCTCAAATCCCCCTCCCCAAGCCCAAAGAACGGCACCACCGCACACCTCACAACCCCCTCCCAAAACCCTCCCACCACATCCCTCAGATCCGCCCCCGTCTGCTTAAAGTCGGGGAAAGCATTCACCTCCAACAACCACGCCTTGCCCCCCGCATCGACCAAGAAATCCAGCCCGTACGCCTCGAACGCATTTGGCAGCGTCTGGAAGTGCACCGGCATGGCCCGCGCTGCCGCCTCGAAGACGTCGCCTGCCACGGCGCAGATTTGCGCGAAGACGTCGGCGAGGGTTTCTTTGGGTAAGGGGAGGTACCAGAAGAGGCGGACGGCGTTGGCGTGGGGGGAGTTTTGGAGGCAGGTGTTTGTTAGGAAAGACTCGATGTCGTCCAGGCCGGAGCCGGGGGGCGAGTAGGGTTTGCCGGCGAAGAGGGCGAGCATCGGGCGGTAGACGTAGACGGTGAGGCTGCCGACGCAGAGGACGTAGGTCCGGATGTGGAATTTGTGGTTGGAGGAGGAGGCGCCGGAGACGGGGAGGAGGAGGGGAGGGTGGATGTAGGGTTGGGCGACAAAGTGCCGGAGGTGCGAGGTGGTGATGTAGTCGCCATCGTGGTTGTCCTCGCCCTTTGCTTCAGCGCCGTCTTCCTCCTCGTCGTCAGTGTCGGGCTGGTCCTCCTCCCACCCGTCAAAGATGGCCTGCAGTTCATCCATGGTGCTAAACAGCCGAATGCCCTGTCCACGATCGCTCATGCCCGGCTTTAGAATCCACCACTCCTTCTTGTCACCATCGTCCTCTCCCAGCGCCTCGTTCCGCTCCATGCTCTCCCGGAGATCAAACGCCTCGACCAGCGCGTCGTCCAGAAACTCTGCATAGTCCACCTCGAAGGCCTCGGTCCGTTTGACGTGCCCGCGCAGCACCGACTCTGGCTTCTTGGCCACCCAGTGGTCGACCGTCGTGGAGAGGTAGTGCTTCCGGATGAGCGCCTTGCGGATCATGTAGCTGTTGACGAGCGCCGTCTTCTCGTGCGCGGCCGCGTACTCAAAGTCAATGGACTCGTAGTCGGTGATTTGCAGGACCCGAGCGTCCGGAGAGGAGACCAGCTTCGAAATGAGGCCCTCCTCTTCTTGAACCGCAGGCACGCCGGTAACGACCTTGACGGTCCCCTCGGGCAAGAGAGAGTCCAGGGCGGTGAGGATGAGGGGCTGCACGTAGGGATCCTCGTACGAAACGATGGCTTGGACGGGGGCTTCTTTGGGATTTTCGGCTTGGTCCCCCCTTGGGCGGAGGGGAATCTCGGCTTCAGTCTTGGAGTTTGCTGCTGCTTCCACTGGCTGGTTTGGACTGCGTGACAGGATGGGTAAGAATGAGATCTATTTTTCAAAAGAAACGTATCTCTCCCCCGTAGAATACAAAACATGTTCACGCCAAAAATGCTATCCAAATTCCGGCCATAACCACCATGCTCTAGATAACACCAAAAATGGCCAGCGACTTTGGGGGGAAAACAACACTCACAGTTCTAGCTCCTCGTCGTTCAAAGCGCCGGCGTTATGCATGAAGTTTGCTTTCAAGGGAGTGACGCTGGAGAAGTGAGTCAGTATACATCTTGAACGCTGCCTGGGAGGGAGACTCACCTTGTCTGGCCCTCCTTCACAGCCCATCCATCATTCCCGGGCCCGGCCTCGTCGACGCTCTTGTACACGTCGGTGAACTTTGGCGCCCACTTGAAGTGCTTGTGAACATGTCCGCTCCTCGCTCCCCCCTCCCCTCCTCCCTCGGCCTTGCCACCGTCCCCGACCTCGCCATCAATGCCCTCCCTTATCCTCTCCTCCTCCTCGTCCTCGTCGCCAGCCTCGCCCTCAACCTCCTGGAAACACCCGCCCTCCCGCCAGTAGTTCTGCAGGATGCGTGTGAAGACGGTCTTGTTCCCCTCGATGCCCTCCACCAGCGGCACGTTGACGCTGTACAGGTCGGCGCTCCCGTCGGTCGGCCAGTTCCTGTACAGCGCCTCAATGACCCGCACGCTGTGCCGGCACGCCGCCTCGATAATGACGGGATCGTGGTTCCGTGAGAAGAAAGCAAAGCTCAGCGCAATGGCCTTGCGCTGGCAAACCGCCGCCTCCAGTGCCGCGCCCATGGTCCCCGAGCTCAGCGCGAATACGGCCGTCGTGTTCCTCCCGTAGTTTGGCCCGCTGATGACAAGATCAACAGGCCCCCGGTCCTGGAAGAAGTGGTGCAGTCCAATCTGCACGCAGGAAGCCGGCGTCCCATCGACGAGAATCCATTCCTCGACGTCCCCCAAGGGCGAGGGACGGTGGTGGACGGTGCCCTCCGAGTCCTCACCGAACAAGGCCTTGCCCGGTCGGTAGTACGAGGGCTTCAGCGTCTGGCCGATCATGTGCGCCTTGCCGATCCAAGAGCGCTGCGTGTGCGGCACACAGACGGAGACGACGTGGCCGGCCGCCTGGAGCTTCTTGACCAGGCAGTGGATGTAGGGGGACGAGTGAGGCGACGGGGGGCCGTCGTCGTTGCTGACGAGGATGTGCATCTTGAGTGAGGAGTTGAGGTTCAAGGTAGGTATTCCGAGTGAGATGAAGAGTGAGTGGCAGACGAAAGTAATGGCCACGTCTACCGCATAAATATCAGGTTCGAAGGGTGAACAAGAATATCACGAGAACTAGCCAACGTTGGGCACATAGTAGACGCGGCAAAACTGAGCTGGTCCGGATTATCAAACCGGACGTCGCAGGTGAGGGGCAACGTGGGGCAGCACGAATCCAGTACGATACCAATAAAGCACGCAAGCACGTCACAGATTTGGCTCCCAGAGAGCATCACTAAATAAATGCCTTCACTTAGTCATAATCATGAACATGCTGATGGATTCGCGACTTCCTTGATTCTTGCGGGCTACCTAAAATAAAACTAATGCAGGACTCATGAAACCCCGATGCTTCTGTGAATACTCGTGCCGGCTCGGACCGGGCGACTTCCATGTCAACCATCCATACCATTCGCTCATTTCTTCAGGCCTCGTCTGTGTCATCCTTCATTTCGCAATCCGTCCCAAAGGCTGTTCTTTCAGACATTCCAGCTTCCATTCATTCCTTTCAAGGAAACAAAGAACAAAAAAAATCCCCGAAAGAAAGACCGCACTGTGTCAGTTCAGACCCTGATAATTTCCATTCCAACCCCAACGCCAAAAAAACCAACCCCGCTTTCAGTTTTGTTCCCAGGTTGACGGAGCAACGGTGACATCGAGAATGAATCAAAAGTCGGTTGGCCAGACTCGTCGTCAAGTCGAGAGTCCAGACGCCTCTAGTGAGACCCATGCGACGTCAGGGTGCAACCGAGATAATTAAGAAGGACCATGTAAAAACAGACCACGCATGTAAAACCATTCTGGCCAATGTGTAAGGCAGTAATCAAACAACCTAGGTTCGTGTGCGCTTGGCGCTCTCCGAAGTGAGGCTCTCGGCATGTCGTTTCTGCGCGCCTGATGCCTTGTGCTCTTTGGTTCGTCGCCATGAATCGAAAGGGCTGGACTTGCTTCGCCCCTTGATTGGCGTGTCCACAAGCTTGTTGGAAGACCTGGTGGTTCGTCTGGTGTCCGGAGGCGAAACAGGTGCAAACTTGGGCGCTTCCGGGGTCGCTGCGTGCTTGCTGACCCGGCGCTTAGCGGGAGTCTGCGGCACCGGCATCTCCGGAATCTCAGCCTCGTCCTCGGTTGGCTCCTCTTCAACATCTTCTTCGACATCAGTGGCAGCCTCTTCCTCTTCAATCATTTGTTGCGTCTTTGCAGTCTGGAAAAGGAGGCGGGGCTTGATGGAAGAACGAGTGAGAGGGCGGGCAAGTCTTGCCTCTTGGCTGTTCTCCTCATCCTCAAGCTCCTCCAGATCCTCATTGTCGAGATCCGAGAACTTGCGAAAAAACTTCTTGCCGCGGCTGTGATGACGTTAGCTTCGATCAGAGTGTGATGATTCATCATCAACTTACAATACGTAAACCATTCCATCTTCGCGACTGGAGGCCTCATCAATAGTCTTGACGCCCTCACCGGGAATGTTAACCTGGCGACGTTTGCTTCGGCGTCTGGGAGGCTCGGGAGCGGCAGCGACGTCTCCGTAGAATGGGTTAGAGCCTCTGGCATCCCTGGATGGGATTCGGTCCTGAGAATCGGTGAAGATTTCAATCGGCTCCTCGATATCCTCGGCCGTGAAGCTCTCCAGGGAAATTCCCGTGTACTTCTTAGCACGTCGCTTCTTGGGGCTGGAAGGCATCACAGCGGCTTCGGCCTGGGATGGGAAGAGATTTCGAGCGATGGACTTGATCTTCGTGGTCGTCTTCTCATTCGGTGGCTTCTGAGGGGTTTTGGATGGCGTTGGCAGCATGCCTCCCACGAGACTAGCGGATGATCTAGTATGGCGTAGGGATGAATGCTTGTCGAGTCCAAGTGCAGCACCGGCACGAGAGCTCTCGGCAGAGAGAGACACCGATGCGCGACGAACGGCATCCATGGCGGGCTGGCGCTTCTTCGTTGGCGAAGGCATCGGTGAAGCGGCGGCTTGTTTGCTCGGCTTCTTTACGGTGCGTGGCGACTGAGGCTTAAGGCGCGATCTGTTTGGTGATGGGGTGCGCGCGCGCTGTTGCGAAAGTCGGGCAGACTTGCGAGGGGTAAAGGGCTCCCAGTTGTCGTGGTAGCCGAGACGAGGAGTTGGTGGTGTGCGAATGCCAACCGGTGGTGGAGGCGTGATTGAGCCATCACAAGCAGTCGCCATTTTGAATGGTGGTGTAAGCGAGCACTGCTTCGAGCAATCGCTGTCCGTTTTGGTCAAGGCCCTTTGCGTCTTGTCGAGATGTTGGGATGTGGTTGCGCCGGACGGTGATTCACTGGTTTGCTAGAAGAAGCAAGGTCGGAAGAGTCAGGCGTAGTGGTGCCAATCAATCACACGGCGCAAAATGTCGTTTGCAAGAACTAAAAAGTGTCTGAATAGTCGGGATCGGTGTCGAGGACAATAGGAGTCGGCAACGGGAGATAAATTGCGATGCGCGGTCGTGGTTGACAATATTGTGATGATGGAGAAGACAGAGTTGTTTGTTTGTGTTGATAGACGTTAGGTTGACATCTAAACAAAGAGGATGGGGGACCCGGAGGGAGAGTTCAGTGGTGGCTGGGAGGCAGTACCTGTCGCTTTGTATCTTACCCTGGAGCCCTAAAATGTCCACCAGCCACCCACTTTAACGCCCCTTGGATGGCCAAATTTCGGGCCGGGACCCACCGAAACCCCTTCTGCACAACGCGTTAAAGACTCGGAGCGCGTTTGTTTCGCGACATGCCGCGTCCAATCATTTATGCGCCCTCTGTTGACTCGGAAGAGGTACGTACCGTGTTGGGTCGCCGCTCGCTCACTGGTTGGGTGTTAAGCCAAGCCTGTCGCCCTTGCCCCTCACTAACTGGTCAATTTAATCCACTTGCATGCAGAGTCGAACGCAGCGCAAAGGCAAACAGCTGAAAGCCACGAGCGCATCATAAACAAAACACGAAACACAACACTCCAGCGCATGTCCGAATTTGCGACCGCACTTGCCTGGCAACCTCCACCCACCAGCTCCCACCAGCTCCCTATCTTATCGGCCTCCGCTGTGCATGGAAGCTTGCATACCTTGCTTGCATAACGTCACTCCTCAGTCATTGTTCAACCCCTCGCAGACATTTCGACTCCGCACATGTGTTCACTCAGCATACGTCCCTTTTGTTGATGTGAATCATATTTGAACGTTACTTTCCTCCGGCCCTTTAGCCACGGAGCTTGCTTGCGAAGCCTGCCGACGAGGCCTCCATCACCCTTTCGTCCAGTCCACCACCTGTCTCGTCTGCAACCGACCCTCGCCATGGCCGAGGACACGACGCAATTTACAGAGTCGGACATTTGGGACTCACCCACCCGAGACAATGCCCCACCAACAACTTCGAGACCGCGAACGCCCAAGACTCCTAGAACACCAAAGACTCCCTCGGCTCAAGACCGTCCCACCGACCCCATCGATCATGAAGCTTCCCTGCGAAAGGAATTGGAGGGAGTTCGGAACATCAATGAGGCTATCGAAGGGGTAATAGCCACCCTGGAACGAGCCGGGGGCAACATGGATGTATGCGCCGACTGGTGGTCCTTGTGTACCCGCAATCCCTACTGACCGCTCTCCTAGACTGTATCCAAAACCGTAAACAATGCTTCAGTCTTGCTCAATAGCTGGACCCGGATACTCTCGCAGACCGAACACAATCAGCGATTAATTTTAGACCCCAGCTTCAAGGGCGCCACCGAGGACGTCGCTGAACAAGAGGCCGAGGCTCTCCAGAAGCAGCTGGCTGCTCAAAGGAGAGCCGCTGAGGAGGAGGAGAGGCGCGAAGAGCTTCGTCGACGTCGGGAAGAGGAGGAAGAGAAACGGAGGTTGGCGACGACAACGCCCGGTCGTGGTTCTCGTGGCACGAGGGGAGTTCGCGGAAGAGGACGAGCAACTGCCAGAGGCGGCACCAGCACAAGCTCAAGCTACTTTTCAGAAACGTCCAGCATACCGTCGGGTCGTGGTGCATCCAAAATCGGTAGAGGCTTTGGGATAGGTAGGGGGCGGCCTCGAGGTGCTTGATGAATTCAGTAATAGGCTATGGCCTCACGGCTGCGCAATATCTCCTTGGTCCCAGATACCCAAAATACACAAGCCCGGATGTGGCTATGCTTTCTTCTTGAAGAAGTCGCTCATTTTCTTCATGCCCTTTGTGTTGACCTTTTTCAGTTCCCGCACTCCTCGACTTTCCGAGGCCTTCTTCTTCTTCTCTTCTTCCATCTTCTTCTTCTTTTCAGCACGCGCCTCGTCCTCCTCCTCGTCGCGGCCGTGCTTTCGAGTATAGTCGCCCACTGACCGAGCTGCCAGAGCCTCTGCTCGTAGCTTGGAAAGTCTGGCTAGGTAATCATCCAGGGGCAAGAAATCGACCGTAGTGGCGCCTGCTTTGACGAGAAGCTCCTGCAGCCGGGCAGCTAGGGCCGACGCAACGTAATTGGAGCAAATGAAATTAAAGGCGACCCTTAATCGCTGAAGCTTGATAACCTCAGGAGATGCCTGTATCGCACTGACGACATCATCCGAGAAAGTGGGCTCTTTGGTCAATGAAGTGGCTGCCGTAGACGGCTGTGAAGCTGAGGACGCTGCAGTTTCTGTTGAGGCGGAAGTTGTCTGAGACTCGGCGGACTCAACTGAAAGTGTTGTGGTCTGGGAGTCGGTAAGTGAAGTTGTCACCACCTCGCCACGATTCATCTCGCGCTTCTGGATCAGAATCGGCGCCTCCAGCGCCTTCTTCACGAACTTGTCGTCCATGCTTGGGGGAAGCCCACCGTTGCTCATTTTCGTGGCTTTGTCGAGAATTGCAGAGAGAAGTTTCTTTTCGTCTAGTCGAAACATGATCTCGTCGCCTGCTTCTACGATCTCGCAGATGGCACCCATTCGTCGCTCTATCAGAGTACGCGTCTTGGGCCAGCGCATGATCTCAGAGAGATGAGATGCCTCGGGAAGCTTTTCAAAGTGATCGTCACTGGAAAGAAACATGCGCTTCTGATGGCTTGAGGCTTTGGATGATTTCGCATCAGTCAAGGCAGGAAGACATAGGAAGAGAGGGTCCATGGGGGTGGCTAGGTAAAGCTCCTGGGCGGTGGAAATTGAGGCCTGTTTTGGGCAAACATCTGAATCGGTGTCTGCGTTTGCTTCGGGAGAAGGTACTGGAGTTTCGATCAACCAGCTGCGTGGTGTTGTCTTGGGAGCCACGACTTTTGTAAACTCGTAGATGCCCGTCTCTGGACATGCTAGGTATCGAGAAGGCCGTAAGTGCCTTGGGTTGGGGAGGGTTACGATTCGGGCGTCGGAGGTGGCTTTGGAAGGGAGGATGAAGATCTTGGAGGGATTCTCTGACGGAGGCGGCAATGTGATTTTAGAGGAGGCATTGGTTGACTGGGACTTTGTCGACGTCTTCGAGTCTGCCGGAGCGGCTTTGGTTGACCGGGTCCTCGCCATGAATGGTAGGAGGTGTGTAGGTGTGAAGGAGTAAACGAACGTACGAATACGAAGTACTTGGTGCAAATAGCCGGTTGGCAAGCGAAGAGAGGGTATTTGGAAAGGAGTGACTGATGGCAAGTTGTACTGTGTTTGCGAGTGATGCGAACTGGCGTCTGGGAAATTATAGAGCCTTCACGTTGGACGCGTTAAGGGCGAAGGAGGCGCGTCGCTCTCAAAGTTCCGGCACCCGTCTGGCAGGTGCGAATTGTGCTTTGCAGTTCCCGCGCAATGCCTGCTTGCGCCACAAAACTCGGACCCTCCCCTAGTACCAGCCCCAGATATTTCCCAAACCGACGGTGAGAGGAGCCTCGATGCGAGTGCTGGGACTACAATCCTGGATGCTTTGCTACAATCAGGACGCTTCAAACATTCTCCGCATAAACACTCACGCAATCTCAGCATTTCTCTCCATCTCTTGTTTATTTTGGTCGTCTTTTTCAACCCATCACGCATTTCCTATCGTTGCCTGGATGGCTGTGTCGCTCTTCCATCTGGGCATCACTCTCCCTGGAGCTTTGCGCATGCGACAGCGACACCTACGCCGAGGCTGACCATTATAAACTTCGGCCACCCATCGCTGTGCTTTGATCCGTCCTAGGCCGAGCTGCTCGACCGCAGAATTGAATTACGCCCGCCGAAATGCCTCCAGGTAAGCTATCATCTTCACCTGACTCCTTCTCCCCGTCGCACAAGAAAAAGTCTGACATGTGGTGGTATCTTCTCTAGCTCACCCACCAAACGAGCCACAATGGCCTCCTAGATCTCCCCACGAAGCCCTGTGCAGCACTCCGAAAGGTCGCGAGCGATATAAGAAAATGTTGGACCAGACACCTCCCTCCCCATCGCCGTCTAGGAGAAGTCGCAACCTCCCTGCAGTGAATCTGCTACAGGCGATGGACGGGGATGGCGATGAAGACGAAGACGAAGAGACGCTTCAGTTGAAGCTCCAGGAGATCCAGGCTCGGCTAAAGCTGAAGAAGATGCAAAATGCCAAGTCGAAAAAGGCACCCGAGGATGGACTTGATAGCCTCGACGCTACTACCTCAGAGCTGGCCATCTCGGCTGACGGACGACAACGCGCGACTCAGTCAAAGCCACCGATAGGGACTGCCGCACATACAGGATCGATGCCAGCACCGCAGAAGCACATTGAAGTACCCGTTTCCCCAATCCGAAAGACGAATCCACAATTGGTTCAGACGTCTCCCAGCAGAGTGCTTCTTGGAATCGACAAGGGATTGACCGCCAAGGACATATCTCTCAGGCGAGCACCGAATTACAAAGACTCGCAGATCGGTCGTGAGGCGGCACCGACTGGAGGATATTTGAGGAGGTCCCGAACAACTACTAGTGTGTCATCGTTGGAGAACACGCGGCCACTCACCTTCAACGAGCGGCTCGCATCTGCAAGGACGGAAGAAACCTCAAGGCAGGAGAGGCAAGAGAAGATCCAAAAGATGAGGTCAACCGCATTTGGAATTGACCAACAAGAGATGGATATGTATAAGAGAAACGTGGTCGAAATACCCGACGAACCTCTCCAGCCCACGTCTTTCTCAAGGTACGAGATCATGCCGGACAGTCAGCCGACGACAGGAGGATTGAAACGAAGCAACACAGCTCCGAGTGTTCGTGCAGCATCAGACAAGAACATCGCGGCCCCGAGCGCGGCTACAGCACCCGCCAAGAAGCCCAGAACCAAAAAGCCCGCCCCAGGCGATGTCCCGGAAGCAGAGGCGACCGCATTCGATCCATATTCCACCTTCCATCTTTCGAAACGCATTTTGCCACATACTGTCCTTACTCGCCAAGTGACAGGAAAGAAGCACTTTACCATCAAAACTCTTCTCAAAGTCGTCAAGGCCCCGAACTTTGCTCTCCCAGACATTGAGCAAGACGTTGTCATTTTCGCAATCCTTGCCAAGAAATCAGATCCACGGTCTCATAAGCCCACGAAGAACGGAGGTGAAGACCGAGGGAAATACATGGTCATGACTCTGGTTGACCTCCAATGGGAGCTGGACCTGTTTCTATTCAACTCTGGGTTTAACCGGTTCTGGAAGCTGACCGAAGGGACTGTGATAGCAATCCTCAACCCAAACATCATGCCGCCCCCGCCAGGTAGACAGGACACAGGCAAGTTTAGCCTCGTCATCAGCTCAGATGCGGATTCCATCATGGAGATTGGGAAAGCCCGTGACCTAGGTTACTGCCAAACGATGAAGAAAGATGGGCAGTTGTGTGGCGCCTGGGTCAACTGGAAGAGGACGCATTATTGCGAATACCACTCAAACGAGGCCGTTCAGAAGAAACAGGCGAGTCGAGTGGAAATGAACAGCTCCGGTTTCGGCGCGAGGAAATACAACTCGAGAGAAGTCCGTCGCTACAAAACCAATGGGGAGCCAGAGAAAAAAGAAAAGGGGAATTACGATTGGGAGACCAAATCCAACTGGTTTATCAGCCGAAGCATGTCCACGGCTGAGCTCATGGATGACAATAACAGAACTCCGTCGGACCGCAGAGACAGGGTCGAGTTCCAGAAGAGAGACCTGGAGGCCAAGGAAAAGGAAAAGGAGATGATGAAGAAGCTCGGGAAAGTGGGCAGCGGAGCTGGCAGGGAATACATGGCACACACAGGAAGCCGGGCCAACGACTTGTCGAGCTCCATGGTGTCGTCAGAACAGGCATCGAGCTCCCAGGTGCTTGACGAAGGGCCGTCCAGGCTGGACGCAAAATCCCTGGGGCTCCTGACGAGAGGATCCAAGATTCACCTGAGCCCCATCAAGCGCAAACGCCCCGAGAGCTCCCAGGCGGGCTCCGTGGCTAGCAGCCGGACGTCTGCGTTCGGATGGGGCAGCAACTTGAAGGACAAGCTGTCCAAAATGAAGGAAGGGGAAAAGCTCCGCAAGGAGGATGTACCGCCGGTGCGGAAGAAGACGCGGTTTGTGACGGAGAAGGGAATCCGCGAGGCGGGACGGGAGAGCCTAGGCAACGATCTTGTGGAGCAGCAGGTCACGCTCGAGGATGACGACGATGAATTGGTTATTGTATGATAGTTGTTGGTTCATGGATTATTGGGCGCATTGGCTTACCATCGGCCGGCTTTGGAGTTGAGGAATGGGTTGGATCCTCGCTTGCGGCGGGGACATGAGTTTACGACGTCAACAGATGCTACTGTCAGCAGGCCTTTTTCTTCTTCGACATATGTTTCAATTAAGAGCTTCAACAAGAGTCATTTTCTGGAACCCTGCATGATTACCGGCATATTGCGTCATGCACGCTCGATGTTTGAGTCTTGCCATGGAGACAGACTTGGAGTTGCCGCGGACTTGTGCAATCGCCGTGATAACAGAGTCCCATCCCCGGGTCAAAGGCACGACAAGAAGACGAGCGAAGTCGTCATAGCTAACAAGTCAGCATAGCCTCATTCGCGTATCTTCAGCACAAGTCAATGACGAGGGGAAGTACTCGGTAGTCTCTGTGTCGGTAGAGTATACGGATAGTCGGCTGCGGAGTCGTAGGCTGCATGAAAGGATGGCAAGGCAGCACCACAGGATCACCAGACTCGCCCCTGCCTCTCGTGAGATGACAACGTTCAATGCATGCCATGGAATGGAGCCTCAAGCACCTCCCCATGTACCGGTACGTGCTGCAAGGCAGTTGTTTGCTCGGACATGTGAAGCAAGTCGTGAGAAAGACGTCCTCCGCTCCCCAGATTTGGAGGCCCACCCCCAACAATACCTACATTGCAGGCTGGGCCCGCCCTCGGACAGTGAGGGCATTCAGGCCTCAATTTCTTCTCACCGCTGCAACCATGGCGGTCAAGTCAGGATGAAGGGAACTTCTCATTGTGAATCAGATGCCAAAATGCCGCGCTCCAAGGCCGGAACACGCCGGGTTGTGGACTCGTCTGGACAGTCGAGGAGGAGTGGGGATGGGGGCATTTTCCTGGTTCGAAAATTGTTTGAACCGAGCTGCATTGGTGGAGAAGAGAGATTGATAATGGATGACGGGATCGGCAGGAAGGAGGAGTTCCGAGTGAGGAGAAGGAGAGGCATTTGGGAGAGAACGAGTCGAGGGACCTTGGGATTCGGCTATCTCGCCCAGCCGCAGCCGCGAAAGAGACGGGACGGACAGGATTTCGACCATGGTGGGGGAGCTAGAGAGAGAGAACCAGGATTGGGGGTTGATAAGAGTACGAGATGGCGTACGAGCTGGCAGGGGACGGAGGAACTTTCGAGGCAGAAGCGAGGAAGAGGCGAAGTAGACGCAAAACAAAAGGATCAATGGGCTTGTTGATTATCGAGGGCTTCTTGGCAGCTTTCGCAGAGATGATGATGGAGGAAGCTGGATGATTCTTTGCCCCGCGCGGAGGAGGTTGCCCCCAAACCTGGAGATTCGCTCCTACCCCACACCATTGTGAAGTGACAGCTCCTGCCAAATAGGAGTGTCGTAGTTCGCACTTGCCTATTTCCACCACAACACACCCAAGTGACGGGAGCAGAATTGGGGAGGAGGCTCTTCGTGACTCCTTCCACTTCACCCATACGTTGCCGTTTCACGTGATTATGACCATTCGTTGAAAAGGTGCCAGCTCAGCCATCTCAGTCTTGTCAAAACCTTGATTTACGCCTGCTTCACAACACAGAGACGGCCACGACAAGTCGGGCACCAACATGGTTCGTATCTCTCGCCCACACCGATCCAGACACAACTTGTCAACCCTGGATCCATACCGCTGAGGCAAGCTAGACAACCAGTCTATCCATGTACCAGATACAACATGACGGCCAACCTGAATGCGGGGTTATCCACGACCAAGAAACATCGGGATGATGGATCCATGGGAGCTGGGTCACGAGCCATCTTTTCTGACCACGACATGGCAAGAGCTAATGCGCATCAGCAAGCCATTTCTGGGCACAGTTGGAGAAGGAGCCTGGCCGTCAACCCATGGAGTTCTCCGCGAGGCCGGCGCGCTCTCGCGGGGCCCCGGATGCCGCTGGGAAGGCGGACAACTAGCCTTGAGGCCTTTCGCCGTGCAGCAACTCTAACACCGTATGCGACCTGATGCATATTGTATGCTCACGTGGGGTGGCCACATGGACTCGCATAGCCCCTTAACGGTACAGCTCAACTCGTAAGTGTTGGCCGTTTGAAGAAAGTCGACCGACGTGCAGAGTTGCCTACGCCGAGTCGGTTACACAGGCTTGGACCTCAGCTGTTGTCCGAGTGCTGTCGAACCAAGGCCCTACTATTGTCCTGGAAGGAGAACCGGACTCGGCCAAGCCTGATGGTCAACTGGATGCAATGATTCGCCCGTGGTTTCGGTTGGACCTGTGACAGAGGCAGCCTGCCCAGCGAAGCTATGCACTGTTGCATCCAACCCGGCGGGACCGGCCATGCAGGACACTGGATTGGCCACTCCAAGTCATGGTGTTTCCGAGCGTGGTCACCTGCTGGTCAGGAACAGCATCGAACAGGCGATGATCCTGACCCGGTCCTGCAACCAGCTCCAACTCCTGCAAGTTTTGGAGAAGCTCATGCTCAGCCAGCTCAATATTGACAAACTCTGACATACAGCCTGACACTAACCCCCACGGTCTAGTCTGCCAACTGAGGTACTCTGACAGTAATTCCCAGTCTGCTGTATGGACCTTCGACCCCAGATTTACATCAACTTGCAGCTCATGAGGCCCTAATTTGCGGGCTGGGTCGTATCATGGCCGCGGTACCTCGTCACTCCCATGAGGGGTAATAAGGACTCGGACGCACTAATGCGGAGCGAATCACATCTGAACCAATCTCAGGAGTGCTGTTCTTTCTGACGAGAGTGTTCTACTTGGCGCATCTGAGTTGGGTGAGTGATGTGCACTCCTTCGGCCCACCTTGTAGGCGGAGAGGTCGGCGTTGTGTCAACTTCTGGATACAACTCGGCATGAATGTGACTTCCCCAGACCATCCCACGCTCACGAAACGCTACTAGCCACGACGGGACCAGGTGAGGCTAAGATGACTTCAAGTCGTCAGCCATGGAGGTCTGAGTGACTATATAACGTGCGGTCCCTGCCTAGGTTGAGTAAGTATCACGTTCAAGCCAGCAACATTTCTTCACTGTCCTCAAGAACTCGTTTACCTCGGTTCTGGTTTTCTGTACGAAGTCTTTGGTCATCTCTCCAACAGTCCTTCAGACTTGACTTCTCCCTGCCTTCAGCTCTAAGGATGGCCCCTCACAACGACGCACCCTCCCCAGTCGGGTCCTTCTCCAACGGCTTCAGGGCCAACTACTGGCACTCTGGCTCTCACCATGACTTGGACGTCCCATCATCCCCTAGCAGTAGTTCTGTGGATGACCACCCAATGCACGTGGGGTCTCGGGACAGTCGACCCCTTGTGCCTGGCGTCTATGTTCCAACCATGTGCTTCTTCAAGCCGGGAACGGAAGACGTCGACACCTCTGCCATTGCCGCTCATGCTGTGCGACTGGCACGAGCTGGTGTGACGGGCCTCGCAACCCAAGGCTCCAACGGAGAGGCGGTCCATTTGACTCACGCAGAGCGGCAGCTGGTCACCGCCACTACGAGAGCGGCATTGAGCGAGGATGGCTTCGGCCACATGCCCATAATCGTGGGTTGCGGTAGCCAGAGCACGCGCGAGACCATCCAGCACTGCCGAGAAGCGTGGGAAGCCGGCGGCGACTATGCCTTAGTGCTACCGCCGTCCTACTATGCCACGCTGTTTGCCCCGGCCTCGGAAACGATAGTGGAATATTTCACGACAGTGGCGGACAAGTCTCCCATCCCCATCATCATCTACAACTTCCCCGGTGCCGTGGGCGGTCTGGATCTGTCGTCGGACATTGTCATCTCGCTGGCGGCGCACCCCAACATTGCCGGCGTCAAGTTGACGTGCGGGAACACGGGGAAGCTGAACCGAGTGGTGGTGGCGACGCGCAAGCTCTCGAGCGTATACGACTCTGGGCATCCCGAGTTCCTCGTGCTGGCCGGCTCGGCCGACTTTTTGATCCCGTCGCTGGCGGCCGGCGGACACGGCATCCTGGCTGGGCTGGCCAACATTGCGCCGAAGGCGTGCCTCCGAACCATGGAGCTCTACCAGGATGGTCAGGTGGCGGAAGCACAAAAGGTGCAGGAAGTGGTCTCACAGGGCGACTGGACGGCCATCCAAGGCGGTGTGGTGGGAGTCAAGGCCGGGCTGCAGGCGTGGATGGGCTACGGGGGAGACTGCCGCAGTCCCCTGCCGAAGCCGACGCCGGAGCAGACGAAGCGGTGGAAGGAGGGTTTCCGGGACCTGGTGACGCTCGAGGGTTCTCTATGAGGGACATGTGGCACGCGGTCGCTGTGGTGACATGGCAAGATAACGGTGGCATATTCCGAGTGACGGGAGGCTGCATGAACGAGGCCGATCCTCTCGGGAAGGTCCAGGCCGGCTCTCTGAAGAGGCGGTATGGAAGCGTCGGGATGGACAAAAGTTCTCTGCGGTTGGATGGGCTGACTTGTGTACGATGACGACGTGACGAGCGATGATATCTTTTGGCTATTTGTATACGAGTGATTTATCTGCTTCATGCAAAGAACGGGTTCACGGACTGATGCAGCATCTCGTGGTGACGGTCATGTAAAGGATAGGGAGAGGCCGATGCCGTGTAGCCGACGAGGAAATTGACGACAAGCAAGCAAGCCAATGGATGAAGAAGGAGGAAATGACGTGCATGAAGGGCATGTTTTGTTTCGACAGCTGTTGCTTGCGTGCATGTTTGTTTCTCGAATTAGACGTGGTGGAGGGTTTATGTCGGTCGGGAGAAGCAATAATGGGCTGCGGGCAACGTGGGCAGGTCTCGGCATGCAGTGCGACGAATACTGACTAGGTACCTAAGTTTCCACAATGGAAAAAGGACTCAAGATGGGCCATGTTACTTGTTGTTCTGTACTTTTTCCTATTGTTTGTTGAAAGTGACATGGACGAGGCCTCGAACTTTTGTCCAACTCTGACGTGCACAAGTCTGGGCGGGTTTTTTTTTCTTGTTTATAGTATTTTCCCTCGTACAGAGAGATATTAAAGAAGAAGAATAAGAATAGAGAGCCAATGGATTTGACATGAACGGGTCCCTAATAAGCAAAAAACGAAGAGATAGATGCGTTGGTCGTTGTTTTGAAACCTCGTGTCGTGTGGCCCCGAGAAGAGAAGGGGACAGTGCGGCTGTCTGGATCAAACACTGGCGCGTTTTACAGAGATGAGATCTGCCATTTGTTTAGATTAAAGTGCCGGTGCAGGGGCCTACACTGCCTATTTACATCAAAAGGAAGAAGGGAAGGAAAAAGGGTTTGCTTTGCTGTACGTGAGTTCGTATTGACGGGCAGGGAGGGTGATCCTGTGAGAGTCTATTGAGAAGGATCTGCAGACCAAAAATGTTTATTGAGGGAATTTGACCGCCATTGTTTCTTTGGTAGGCTTGTCTCAAGTGTGCAAGTTGGTGGCTGAGCTTGAGGCCGACGGAACTGGCCCATGACATCACGGGTTTTTCGGGAGACACGGAGGAAAGACAAGGGGCGGTCGATCAATTGAGATGGGAGGGGTGTCCTTGGTCGAGTCGAGTTTCTTTACGAAGTATGCACAGATATTGTACGCCTAGACGGGGGGGTGTCATTGCGGAAACGTGAAATCGCATCGAGGCTGGGGGAAACGTCTCACGGCAACACACGACAAGGCAGGATATCCATTGACATGAACAATTAAAGAAGAAGAAGAGGAAGATGAAGAAAAGAAAAGAAAAGAAAGCAAGACATCAACCGGTTCTGAACCACTGCATAAAGACGGCCCGCAGCACCGCAGATGGAACTTGCATGGGGGGAGCGAAGCACACGCACAACAAGGCCACAACACATACATACAGAACCACATTACCTACATATTCCGTACATGCTTGGGTTGTATGCATGTCAAATTTGTTCCCCATTCCTCCAAAAGGGAATAACACAAGATGCACGGTTTGAGCTGAAGAGAGTGTGTCAAGTTAAGCCCCCGTTCCCCAGTTTCCCTGCCAAGGCTTTTCCAAGCAGCTGCGGATAACTCCCAACGTACATATCCAGTTACAGTGGAGGTTTGTATTTATTTATTTAATAGACATTTTTTTTTATTACGGTTACGCCCCGGTGGTGATTCGAGCGAAATGCAGTTATATTAAAGTTATATCGTTCTTATATTCCTACCTCCTTCGTCCTCGTCAGCGTAACACGACCGGTTCTCAGTGACGATTGAGACATCGTGAGAGAGGCAACCTTTCTTGTCCCCTTCTTGTTTTTCCAAATAAGGGAATCCGCACACTCGTTTTTGTTGAACTTCTTCCCCTCGCTCTTCCCTTTCTTTTACTTCCTCCCCCCTCCTTCTCTTCTCTTCTCTTCGCCCTCGGGGCACCATTCCACACACATATCTACCTACAACCATGTTGCCAAGCTTCTCTTACCTGACGGTTCTGGCCCTGGCCGCCGCCTCCGTCGTCGACGCCCAGGCTCGATACCCCATCACGGGCGTGAGCGTGGCCAGCGGCAGTGCCGTGCCCCTGAGGAAGAACATCAACGCCCTGCAGTCCGCGGGAGGTGCCGCTTGGTGAGATGAAGTTCCTTGGTCATGTCTGTCCAACTTGGGTTTTGACGAGTTGCTTTAGGGACCTTTACATCCGAGCCATGCTCGAGATGCACAACGGGGATCCCAACGATCCTCTATCCTTCTTTCAGGTTGCTGGTACGTCGACTGGCACTGGCACTGGCACTGGCCCTCGTGACCAAGTAAAGACTGACATCCTGTCAAGGAATCCACGGCAAGCCGTACATCGAATGGAACAACACGGGCGGGAAGGACACGGACGGATGGCAGGGCTACTGTCCTCACGGCGTAAGCTTCTCTCCCCTTGCCTGTTGGCCCCATCGTGACACGATACCAACTCAACCCCCCAGGAACGCCTCTTCCTCACGTGGCACCGGCCATACGTGATGCTCTACGAGCAAGTCCTCGTCGCCACTGCCCAGCGCCTCGCCCAAGAGTACCCGGAGCGCTACCGATCGCAGTACGTCGCGGCGGCGGCGACGCTCCGCTCCCCCTTCTGGGACTGGGGGCTGGACAAGATCCCCGAGGCCACCGTCCCGACCAAAATGACGGTCAACGTGCCGTCGGGCAGCGGCATCGCCTCACGCGAGGTGGACAACCCGCTGTGGACGTTCCGGTTTCCCCCCGGGGCCCTCAACGGCACGTACGGCGACTTCGACAGCGAGCGCCGCGCCCGCATCTTCCGGTGCCCGTCGCCTGACAGCTACCCGGACTCGGCCAACGACCTGCTCGCCAAGAGGACCTACAAGTCGTGGGTGTACGATGCCTTCACCAAGCCGGCCACCTTTGACCAGTTTGCGTCGACGGGCGTCAGCGGCGGGACGAGCCTCGAGCAGATTCACAACGCCATCCACTGGGACGGCGCTTGCGGGGGGCAGTTCCTGACGGCGGACTTTTCCGGCTTCGATCCGTTGTTGTGAGTGAAAGACCAGGCTTCGGGAGAGGTGAATGACGTGACTGAACATAGACAGCATGCTGCACCACACAAACGTCGACCGCTTCTGGGCCTACTGGCAAGCCATCCAGCCCGATTCCCCCCTCTTCAACGTGTCCTACTCGGGCGGCGCGCGCTGGTCCTCGCCCAGCGGCACCATCATCACCCCCGAGTCGCCCCTGGCCCCCTTCTTCGCCGACCAGGACACCCTCCACACGTCCGACTCCGTGTCCAACATCACCGGCTTCGGCTACACCTACGAGGGCCTCGAGTACTGGGAGAAGACCGAGTCGGAGATGCAGCAGGATGCCACCCGCCTGATCAACCAGGCCTACTCGTCCAGCGACGACCTGACCACGCGGGGCATCAAGCTGGCGTCGCGGGCCACGTCCGGCGGCGGCGACAATAGCAGCTCGAGCAGCGACTGCTACACGCGCTTCTTCGTGCGCATCTCGCTCGACGTCGAGGAGGTTGAGAGGCCTTGTTCCGTCGACCTGTACCTCGGCGGCAAGAAGATCGACGGCCACGTCGTCATGCAGCAGCCGTCGTGTGGCACCGTGCATGGCGAGTACTCGCTCGACAGCGTCGTCAAGGAGACGCTGGACCTGGGGCTGGAGCTCGACGACCTGGTCTCGGACATTGTCTCCAAGTTCCAGGTGCAGATCACAAAGGTACGCAACCCAATCACCCGCTTCTTTCGTCCCCTACCCCAAACAGCAACTGACCCTCCTCCCAGCACGACGGAACAAATATCCCCATCGAACAAGTCCCCAGCCTGAAGCTCGACATCGAGGACGTCGAGTTCAGACCCACCAGCGACGAGTGCCAGCTGCCGACGTACGACAACTCTCGCACGCGCACCGCGCCTCCCGTGCAGAAGCCCGTCAAGTGCGGCTGCGAAGACGACGACGACTACGACAACGGCTCCGGCAGTTATGGGGACTCGGACTCGGACTCGGACTCGGGCTCCGGCGACGACGACAAGCCCTCGGGCTTCAACTTTGGGGGCTTCTGGGCGTGGTTCAAGAAGCATGGCGGCCACGGCGGCCACCAGTAGATGAACCAAGTGACGGTAGACGGCAGAAGCAGCCAGAGGCCACCGTGGGCACTCGATTGCTTTGTGGGTTTTAATAATCGGGCGAGTTTTTCCGGTATATCTTGAAGACGTCTGGGACGGTGAGCTTCCGCCTCTCGTGGACAATAGAGCCTGTAGAAAGGAGGACGAAGGGGACGAAATAAGCCGTGTCGATAATGGTAGTTTCTTATACTCTCGAAATATAATTACCTCTCATGTATGAACCACGGGGGCGCTCTTGGCGGGACTGGTGAGCGTCTGGTGTCTCGTCATCTTTGTAGGCGACATGTTGGCTGATGGTTGCGGCAGACGAGTCGCCGACCGGTCAAGTCGGGTCCCGAGTCCAGCCACTGCTCCCGCCAAGTGCAAAAGTTCATCTATCGACCATAAACATCGTCAAGTGGGCTTGGAAACGACTCCAAATCACATGACAGCCCCATGGCCGGCTTCTTTCGATTTCGCCGTCGTTCGAGTTAGTCAGTCTCGTCTTTCTTCATATGCTCGTTCCGACAACCCTTTGCACCACCAACATGCCCTTCAACATCGCTATACCCTCTAACAACGATGCCGTCGAGCTGGCCAACCTGCACTTGGCGGCCATGGATGCCAACTTGCTGATGGACGCCCAGTTCCCCAACGACGACGCTCGTCGCTTCCTCCACGCATGGCTCTGCAACGACACCAAGCACCACATTGCCAACGACAGCATGGGAGTCTTAGTCGCCCGGGACGTCGACACGGGCAAGATAGCCTCCTTCGTCAAGTGGAATGTCCAGCGGCCCAACGGTGCCGACCACGGCCAGCAGCCCGATGAGGATGACCACGTCCCGGAATGTTGCCGACGCGAGTACCTAGACTCGTACGCCGAGCTCACCAAGAAGGCAAGGCGCCAGCTTCTCGGCGACCGGCCGCATTACCGTAAGTCGCTCACCCAAATTCTCTGCATCTGCACTTTACCTCGCGAGAAGCGGGACCGGTCAGCCTAGTCTCCTAGACTTGCGTTGAGCTCATGCATGAGTTGTCCGTCCTCAACGAGCCGCGGTTGGCTGCATAAACTCCAATGAGCAAATTCTTCGGGTTGCAGTTTTCGGACACGCCTAGTTCGCCGCCACTAATCCTCGACTCGCTCTCTTTCTCTCTAGATGTGACGTATCTTTGCACCCATCCTAAATGGAGTGGCCGAGGAGCTGCGTCGGGGCTACTGCGGAAACTGCAGGACAAGGCTCGCGCGGAGAGAGTTCCAGCGGTGCTCGAGGCCACCATGACCGCCATCACCTTTTACCAGAGGCTCGGCTTCGAACTTCGCCAGGAACTCGAAATGACGCTGCCGCCACGTGGATCAAGCGAACCAACCGAGCGCTATCTCGAACAGTCAATGGTTTGGGAGCCCTAGTGGAAGCGAAGCGCGGCAACTTCTTCAGCTCAGGAGCGAGGACGGGTAGATATCCCAACGAGATGAATAACAGCAAAGACTCAAGCTCGAGATACGGGGAAACCCCCCGAGCCCCAATCCGGGAATGAATCTCGTGCCATGGCCATGAACCCATCGTGAAAGCCCCACACTCACGTGGTGGTGGTGGTGGTGGTGGTGGTGACGAGATGATCCATTGCTGGCCCTTGGGAAGATGGCCCATCGAGACTCTTGGGACAAGCAATCGGGTGCTGAGAAGCTGGGGCTCCACAAACCAGGGTCCTGAACGTTTGATCTAGGGATAGACACGAAGGAGCAGGTAATATTGTAATGCAAGTGCATTGGGTAATTGGTCATGGTGGTGGTGGGAGCCGTCTTCACCGCTTCCAGATGGACAACTCGGTGTGTCTCATCCGGGAAGAGACGTCGTACAGCCTCGCTGCCACTGCTAACCATCAACGACACCATGACGATCCGGCCTTGGCACGACGAGTCGGTCTGTGCGGAAGCCTTGGTCGCCGAACGCCATCCCTGAAGCCCCCACGACTTCACACTGCCATAAGATCACGGTGCGACAGAGAGCCTTAGGTGGATAGATTCTGCTTTTGGCGAGCCAGGGCCGTCTCGATAGGCGCGCCTGCGGGACGCACTTACACATTGAAAAAGCCAAGACTTGGCCAAGAGACTCGACGCCAGGGATATGGCATGTATTCAAATCGCAAACGGGATCCTATCATCTTCTCTCCGAATAGAAAGGGGGAGCCTGGCCAATGATGGCTGACGTATTTGGAGAAGGGGATTGTGGGGGTTCGAGGCGGTTGTTGAGGCGGTTGACAACGTTGGGGTGGTTGAGTGGGTTGGACCTGTCAAGATAGGTAGGTTGAGAGCGTGTTGCCGTCTTGACCTGTATATCCGGGCCGGCCTTGTTTGAGGGGGGGCTGGATAGAGTCGAGACAAGAGTAGGCGGAATATAGTCTCGTTACTCATCCAGTTGCATCATGCATTGGTG
This sequence comes from Thelonectria discophora, assembly GCA_911649645.1. Lineage (NCBI taxonomy): Eukaryota > Fungi > Ascomycota > Sordariomycetes > Hypocreales > Nectriaceae > Thelonectria > Thelonectria discophora. The sequence goes on along the minus strand of CAJVRK010000008.1, from coordinate 1,281,902 downwards.
TCTTATCGATTCAATGACACGACACAACAGAGCGAGCGAAGGATGAAGACCGGCCTCCTACCTGACCGGGAATAAGTTGGTGGTGATGGGCGAGTGAGGTGGCCAGCCAAGGGGTCACCTCCGCACTCGGCGCATCGGAGCATCTCGGGACTCGAGCTTGAGGACGAGGCGAGCTGGAACTGATGAGGATTAATTGCTCGGCGGTAGGAAAGGGGCCGGGACGACGCCGAGAGCGGTGGGCGGCTCCGGAAAGACGGGGATATCATTTGTGGTGCCAAAGCAGATAATTGTCAGCAGATGGGGGAGTTAGAGAGCTGGGGCTGGGTAAGGGGAAACATCTACTCCGTAGTCCGTAGTAACGCCGGGGAACGACAACTGCCTACCATCCATGGGGAAGAGGGAAAAGCGGACGAAGCAGGGAATGGCTCACTGGACGAGTTTCCAGACAGGTCACTCACTCTCTCAGCCGTGGGGTGGGCCGCCCGGAGACTGCACGGAGGTGTGCTGCGTGCAGACGGATACCCTCCCTACCTACTTTGCTGGTGGTTACACCAGATTGGTCTTTGGGGATATTCGGATAGGTAATCATTACCTACTCAATCATGACCAGTTCCCCAGCCGCGGCAAAGGTGTGGCCGCGCGGTGCCGTCAGATGCGGAGGGTGATGCGGTTCCCATTGTTGGCTCCAGTCTGTGTGTCTTTGTTGTCGTCAGGCTGAGTCGAATGAGACGCGCCGTTGCCCGTTGAAGCTGGCTTCGACTGGAGAAGAGTCGTTGTTGAAGCAGAGGATATTCTGTGCAACATCAAAGTTAAGAAGTGGCTCCCATTCCAATCGAACGGGTTGGGTTGGACTTGCCCAGTCGGGAACCAGCCTGTGACCATCGATGACATAATTCAGGCAAGTGCGTCAACTCAAAAGACAAAGGGTCTCTCTCTTTCCTAAACTGCCCCAAGTCTGCGCCCCGGCAGAAAGGTTAATTACCCACGAGTTTAACCGCCGTGTGCAAGGATCTGCCTGATGCATTCGTCTCAACACCTCGGTAATGGTCCCAATTGTCTGAGACATGGACCAAGAAAAAAAAATCATCTTCATCATGATGTCTCAGCAGCAGTCACAGTCACTGCATCGCCCTGCAGACTCGACAGTTCTCTTTGGCGGGCCCGAGTCCGGTCTGGGCCCATCAATCGTTGTCTCCCCTCCCCCCGGACGAGCCATTACGTTACAGCAACTGCCGGACCATGCAGAATGAGGCATGATGGCCTCAAATGCCTTTTCCATTTGGTAATTGGCGTATGGTTGCGCCCGAGGCCAAGCTGTTGTCCAACAAACCGCCCATGTACCGCATACACCCCTTCTGCCCTCGTCTCACTTATTCCTGCATGTATTCGCAACATGGTTCCTGCAGGCTCGCCCGGTTGCTGACGCTTCATTGGAGGCATGCAAGAGGGTTTTTGTTTCGTCGGGTCCTTTTCTATTATCTATCTGTATCTGTCTGCCCTTTTCCATGACTGATTATCTTTTGCCATTATGTATTTCTATCTCCTACACCCAGAGATAAGCTTGCTTCTTGCTCGCTCGCGACTCGCCGTGCTCGACCGACGACACCCTTTGGCTTGTCGAAGACATGCCCTGGCGTGACCAGACCCCGGATACAGTTACCACGCTCTTTTTTTGTTCTTTTCCGCTCACCAATGATTCGGTGATCGCCCTCCGCCGGGGGTGTCGCCGGGTCCGCAACTCGCCCAGCACCAGAGGAGGACGCCGAAGAAGAATCAGGAGCAGACGCTGAGGCAAGAAGAAGCGCGCGAACGATATGGAGACGTTGAGGCCCGTTTGGCGTAGCGACACGATGCTTCGCCGCTGACACGGCGGAGTTAATCGCCATCTCCATCCCTCCAGGCCGTCCCATTCCCCAGCATCCGCTTCGTGATCCCCATCTCTGTTGTGATGGAGGATCTATTGACGGCCAGTTGGACCTTTACCGAAAATGCCACACCCCTCCCCCTCCCCCTTCGCTGTCTTTCCCCGGATGCCACACCCAGAAGCTGTGACTTCTTTTTTTCGGAGATTGAGCGAGGAGGAGCTGGGGCCCCTCTCTTTGCGAGGCCGGGGAAAAGACAGGCAAAAGCATACGTTGACAGACAACAATCCCTGGCCGCGTTGGTATGCCTCTGGATCTCTTCTCACCCTGACTAACACGTACGAAATTCGGTTTCGTGCCTGACGCCATTCGCTCTCCTGCAACCCCTTGCGGGGGACTGCACTTCATGTCCTATTCCCTGTCCCGAGATGCCCAAGAGGCCACAGGGGAACTTTGCGCACCAACAGGACACAGCATACGGAGAAACCGCTTTATTGCTGCAGCAGGTATCCATTCCATCGGCAGGCTCTGCGCAGCCAAGGCTGGGCAACGGAAACACGATTCAAAGGAGAGGACCCCAGAAGACCCCATTCCCATCCCCCAGAATGCCCAAGCGAGAGTTGGAGGGACCTGGGGGAATTACGGACAGGACTTGTTTCGACAAGGACAGGTAACCTATGGTAAGCCACGACGCAACAATGGACTCTCCAACAATACAAGCCCGTCAGCCTCTCTGAAAAAATGACACAAAATCTCCAGACAAAGTGCCGCTCTATTTTGGGGGGTCCAAGGTAGTTCCTCAAGTTCCCGTTCCCGTTCCTTTCCACAACCACCCCTCGAAGCTTGGGGTTAGGCTAGCTCGGACGGGAAACCCGGAGGCGGATACCTGCCGCGCCGCCGTATCTTGTATGGGACCAGAAGTACCCCGACTCACATGTCACTGTCATTCGTGGCGTCCCTTGCAAGTTTGCTCTTCTTTTATTGTCCTCGCCTCCCTCCCCCTTCAACGCATGTATTCTCTTCTCTCGCCCCCTTTCCCGCTTCTCCCCTTTATCGTCTTGCGTCCCTCGTCTCCCTCTTGCAAAGACGTAAACGGTGTCAGTCAAAGCACTCTATTACTTCCGCACTCGTCGTGGCACGTTCGCGGCAACGACTCAGCAGTCAGGGACCCTTTTTAGCCGTTTTCCAATGACGCCGATAGGTTTAGCTTATCTCAGGTAGTGCTGGTCTCCATCGTTTCTCTGAAAGCAAGATCTCCGCATCAAATCAGCCATCACTTGCGCGATACCTAGTCATTCACCCTCCAAGCCCTCCACACCCCATTCATACCAGAAGAGGCAAAAGAGAGAAGCGAGACTTGTCTGCGGCAGCAGATTCGGCTTTCCCAACAGTCAACAGTCAACAGCCAAGTCAACCCACATCCGCATCCGCATCCAAACCCCGGCCAGTTCCCCAGGGTCAGGTACATAGGGCAAAGCACAAAACTCATCCATCTCTTTTTTTTCTCCCCTGTTTGCTTGCTTGAGCCCCTCTCTTTCTTCCAGGTTACACGCCGCACACGCCTCCAAAGACCGTGACACACGCCCCCTTGGCATTGAGAGAGAGACGCGGGCCGGAAGCAGGAAGGAAGGAGCCAAGCCGGCAGAAAAGAAAAAAAGGGAAAGAAGGAAGGAAAGGGTAGAAAAGAAAGAAGGAAGGACTCACCGAACCACCCTCACCACTACCACACTCTGTTCGCAACCTCGCCCACTCGGACACAATCGCTTTATCGCCCGATGTGCCGCTGCTGGATTTCTCACTCACCTCAACCCTCTGTCTTCGCGATCCCACTATCCCCGTCTGAGTGTCCTCCCCGCTTGCCCGCCTTATCAGCTAACCTCCCCGGTCTCCCGTCTGACGACCGTCTCCATCGGCGCCCTTCTGCGCCCGCCATCCAAGCTTCCTTACCTTAGCATCCCGGCCGCTCGGATCCCATCCTCTCATTCAACCACTTACATCGTACCGAGAGCCTACTTACACAACCTGAACTCTTCCATTCCCTTATCTTTTTTTTCCCTCGAGACTCTGTCGACTCCCCCCTCCCCGAGTCCCCCTCCCCCTCCCTTCCCCAGATTCTTATCTCGTCGCACCGCAAGCCTCTCGGCATCTAATAGCAAATCCCCCTTTTGCATAACGTTGCTCTATTAGCCATCGCTGATTGCTGTGCTCATCACTGGCCGTAACTGCCAGGCACATTGCGTCACTGTCGCCTGGAGTGCGTGGGGCCCTTATCCAGCCTCTGTCATCCTTATCGCCATCGACAAGTCCAAACAGTCTTGTGCGCCCCCAAAGCGACGTTTCGATCCGCCAGCGCACACCCGACCACTTTACAGCGCACCTCAGCAGCGCAGGCCCGTTGCGGCTCAAACACGTCTCTCTCCTGCGCCCGCTCTTCCTTGGGGCGACGGGCGTCCTGACCCTTCCCCGCGCCCACAACCCCAGACGCCCTGAGAAACGCACAACCTCGATACCCATCTCGCATCTCTACGCCATCGACCTAGGATTGGATTCCCTTCCCTCGGAGAAGCCTCGACTGTCTCTCCTCACACCCCCCTCCCACTCCCCGCCATCATGTCCTCATCTGTCCACAGGACGGCGCCTATCGCCATCGCTCCCAAGCCTCCCCGGCTGGAGCCCGCTCCTTATCGCCAGGACAGCTTCCATAGGCTCGAGATGGGCCAGGGAAGCCTGCCAGCAGCCAACTCGGCATCGACCGACCATGCCTCCTTCAATGGCTCCCCATTCCTACCGTGCATCTCGTGTCGATACTCGCGTGCCAGCTGCATCATGAGCGACGATGACGAAGTGTGCGTGCGCTGCCAGATCGCCGGCTCTGAATGCTCCCTGGCCTCAAGTCCGCAGTCCCGCAAGAGGAAGTTGAACGGTGATTCAGCCTCAGACGACGTTATCGGCAAGAGAAGGTCAGTTCTGGCCTGTTCCTGCATCCCGTCCCCATCAGTCATGCCCTCCCTCGTTCCCTATCGCACATCCCATGTCCGCCCACAGAAAGCTTCATTCCCCACGCGGCTGAGCCTTGATTGATTACCGTACTCTTTACCTATCTATCTCGCTCGCCCACAATTTGGTTCCCGCCTCTGGCCTTACGCCTCCGCTGCCCGTGCGTGCAGGCGCTTCCTCTTCCGCGCTTCTATCCCCTCTGACCCTTTGGACCTCTGATCGCGCTTCCCTCCTTCTCATGTCCTTGCCTTGCTCCTGAAAATCTCTTTTGTCTTACCCAGATTCCCAAACATGCATGACCCCTTGCGTCCATCCCTTGCTTCTGACATATGATTGGTCTCGTCTAGTTCCCCGGGCCTCGCATCTCGGCGTCGAAACCACAACTCTAGCCTGTCCAGTACCGCCGCTAGCAGCTCCTTCCTGGAGGAAATGGCCAATGTTGGCGGTCCGACCATGCTGAAGCGCACTCTCGGACTCCAAGACGACCGTTATAGCCAGTATATCGGTCCCACCACCGACTTCGAACCCTCCCTCATCAACCTCTCCCCCTTCGACCCGCACGACGAGAGCCTCTTGGCTCGAGGTACCCTCCGCAAGGTCAGCGAGCACGACACCTTCTTGATGCTGCCCGACCAAAACACCCCGGGGCACGCTCATGTGACTCAGGATGCCGACCACATCGAGTCCATTGTGGCTCCTTACGGCCGCCAACTCATAGACCTATACTTCCGCGTCGTCCACCCCGGCTTCCCCATTATCCAGAAGCACGTCTTCCTGGAAAAATACGAGCGCTCCTACCGAGAGTTCTCGCCTCCCCTCCTGGCTGCCGTCTACATCCTCGCCATCAATTGGTGGGATCAGAACGAAGAGCTCTGCCACCTGCCCCGCCCGAACGTGCGGGAACTCGAGGGCATCGTGCGCACCACCCTAGAAGAAGCTTGCTTCCGCCCGAAGCTGTCCACCATCCAGGCCGGCCTGCTGCTGTCGCAGCGTCCCGAGGGCGATCAGTGGGCCCCGACGGCACAGCTGGTGGCCCTGGGACACGAGCTGGGATTGCACCTTGACTGCTCACATTGGAAGATACCGCCTTGGGAGAAGGGTCTGAGAAAGCGGCTGGCATGGGCTTTATATATGCAGGACAAATGGGGCGCCCTCGTCCACGGTCGACCGTCGCACATCTTTGCGTCCAACTGGGGTGTCAAGACTCTCACCCCCAACGATTTTCCCGATGTCGAATGGAACGAAAACGATCGCGAAGAGAAGTTGGATATCGAAAGAGGACGGATGCTGTTCATGCGGGCCGTGCAGCTATCGGAGATCCTGTCAGAGATCCTGGACACATTCTACACTTTGCAGGCAATGCAGACAGTCACCAATGCCGGTGCCCAGGGGACACAGCTTGTTCTCTCGCTCGCGAAGCCGATTCAGCTAAAGCTCAAAGAATGGTATGCCAGCTTACCTCAGCTGCTCCGGTTGGACTCTTCATACACGACCACCAACCCCGCGCCCAGCAGATTGTCGAGCATTGGCTATCTACATTTGGCCTATTTTGCGGCCGAAATTACGTTGCATCGGCGCATCATTCGATCTCTGGCTTCGACCACCTCGTCGGTGGACTCTTATGTGCAACACATTTGCCGTAGTGCTGCCAAGGCCCGTCTCATTTCCGCCATGGATTTCGTCAACCGTCTCACGCCCAACCACCTCCGCGCTTTCTGGTACTTTGCGTCCAAGACAAACTTTGCCCTCATTGGCACGTTTGGGTCCCTGCTTTGGGCAACATCCCCAGGACGCGAAGAAGCGGATTGGTATCGACGTCGGCTCGGCGAATACCGCTGGACCCTGTCGGTGAGCTCAAAGCCTGGCGAGGGTAAGACTCTCACAGAATTTGCCATGACAATGCTGGACATTTCAACGGGCTTGCTGAAGCAGCTCCCCGAGAAGCCGTCCATGAGCCGGAACGGGAGCCTGGCTGAGCTTTCGGCCTCAGCGCCGCCGGTGTTCCACGGGGGAGGTATTCTCGACAGCCTGAGCAACTTAGGCAGTGCCGAGGTCAGCGAGATGCATACTCCGCACAGCGGAGAAGACGACTTCAGCGACGACGATATGGAAGACGACGAGGCTTTGCAGATGGGATAGATGAAGGGATGGGTCAGCAATGTGGAAGAATGACCCCGTCGACTTGGACCGCGAGGTGTTTTGTTGGGAATGGGAAAAAGACTTGGCTACGGCATGCATTATTCAAGGCGTTCTGTCGATGTTGCTGCACTATACATGGCACGGCAGAGGAGTTGTTTGGGTATGTTTGTTGCCGTCCTTTGGGACTCTCGGTGTCTTGATTTTGCACGCGTATTTCGAGGGGTTTTGGGGATGATTGATACCTTCTCGGCTGCGCCCCCGTGGTTGGAGGGCCCCGAGGCATTGTCGAGTTTTCAAGCCAAAGCGTGGGACGAATGGAAAGAACTGGGAAAACATGGATGGGCGTATGACTTGAATGAATGAGAAGGATTTTTGAATAGGGAGCATTTCACGATGAATAGATTGTTACGAGATCATGTTATTTCTCGAGATACCAAGGGTTCCTGCTAATTGCAATGTTAGTGGCTGATGTTGTCGTGATGGCCTCGATGTTCAACTCTGGTGGGCACATCATGGAAGCTCTGGCGTTGGGGTAAATCCACCCCCCTCATCCATCCCACGATCATCCACGATGAGTTTGGGGCCGAGGACCCACTCGACAATGTGCAGCGGGTGTTGGGGAAGTGAAGCTACGGACTGTCAACACAGAACAAGATGCCCTCCCAATGGGCATCCGACGGGCGGCTGACTTGTCAGTTACATGACCGCTTTGGAGCCGCACTTTCAACATGCGTGTCATGACAGATCCGGAGCACCGAGTCATGGCGGAACAGTCATGCTCGGGAGCGCCATCGACGACAAGCCGTCCATTCGAAGGCTCCCGGGTCTTTTACAGATGCGAATCTGCCACCCTTAACCAAGAACGGGAAGCCGATGTTCCGTCGTTGCCGTTTGATTCAGTTACACAAGGATTTCCATTGCAAGTCTAGGCGAGCATTCACACACACTCACTCACTTACAGAGGTATGTATGCCTGGCTGACGAAAACCCGAAACGATTCCCGGACCGGGTCATGGCGCCGGCCCGGCGGGAAGAGTGTTGATGGTCAGATCCGGATCACGTCCATATTAAAAAACCGACGGCCCCCAGAAAAAAACAGGAGAGAAGGGGCACGAGGGGGTTGAGAAATCATGCAACGGTTTTCCCGGAGTTGGTGTGGCGGAGGCGCCGTCGGCTTTTTTTTTTTGGGAAGGGGGGGGGGGGGGGGAAGAGTGGTGGGAAGTGTGGTTCGTGAAGGGTGAAAGCTTTGTGGGTGTGGAGGGGCGGGAGGGGGAATGAGGGGAGAGGGAGAGGGAAGGGGAGGGGGAGAGGGGACAGGGGGGTGTGTGGGAAGCCACGTGAGGGGATCGTGAGATTTTTGAGCCTCTCGAGGGGTGGCTTTGAGGGGAGGGGCTGTTCATTAGTGGGGAGGTTAACGAGTGTTTGTAGTCTTTGGGGGTGAGCTGGTTGGGGATTTGAAGAATTTCGATAGACTTTGTCCAGACTTCCGGGTACTTCAGTGAGAGATGGACCCGGATAGATGTCGTAGTTGGCATTCTCGTCGAGTTGTTGCAACGAAACGGAGAGCAGATGATGACCATGCAGTCCAATGTCGTCCCAATAAGCTATTCTCATACGCGGAGAAGACAGAGTCAAAGCTCGCCCGCCAACGAAGCCCTTCTCTCCCATAGTCTCCCTAACATGTCGGGTCCGGGGCCAAGGAAAGAGAAGCGGAATCCCTCGAACCGAACACCCAAGTTTGGAAAGTTGATTCAACGCTGTAGCTGGATGATTGGTGCGAAAACAAAGTCAACTTAAACGTCCTACTTCCAGCTTCGCGACGCAATGGCCACTCATAGGCCCCTGCCTGAGTCACCAGCCACAGTACCAGCCACAACTCCAGCCACGATTGCTGAAACTCCACGTGTTTGCGCTGAGAGACGGCGGCTCTTCCCATCCAGGAGTCTACGTTGCTGAAACACGGACGAAATCAACGGAGCTTCAGGTGCGGGCCATTTGAAGCCGAGTTTCTTCTTTTTGCCAATCTGGAAACCTTGTCCTTTTTCGTCTTACTTTTTTTTAAGAAGCTTAATTGTGTTGGTTTGTTGCCGTTGTCTTTGTACATATCTCCATCATACCTTAAACCTCTACTCGCCACCCTTCCCCCATCCCAGGAGAAGAGCAATGGCGTCCAGGAAGAAGACGACCTCCTCAGTGCCCGAGGGCCCTCCCTCCAAGATGAACTCCGGCACCGCGTCCGATCACGAGCGCTTCTCAAAGGAACTCCAGACCCTCGCCGTCAAGGCCAAGGACGACGGCTGGATCCAGAGCCCCCTAGGACAAGCGTCCCTCTACCTGAAGATCGTCACGGTGCTGTCCCTCCTCGGCCTCGCCTCGCACGCCTCGCAGCTCGTCCTCTCGCCCGTCTTCGGCTCCATCCCCGCCGGCCTGTCGCACCGGCCCGTCCTTGCCGCGGGGTGCTTCGTCGGCTGGGCGGGGAACCTGTTCCTGCGCGAGGCCCTGCCCTTCCGCCCAGAGCTGCTGCTGCCGCTGCTGGCGGCGCAGTTCCCACTCGTGCACTTTGTGGGAGGGAGGTTCAGCGAGCAGATGGGCGCTTGGTGGGGTCCCTTGGTGATCGAGGGCCTGACGCTCTTCCCGCTGTGCGTCGCGTCCGCCGCCTGCGTGGCCGATTACTTCGAGAGCGTTCAGCTGGGCGCCCTACCTGGGTTCGTCGCCGACGCGGCCCCCGGGATCGGGTCGTGGGGCTTATTCCGGCTAGCGGAGCGGACAGCCGCATCGCAGCTCCAAGGCTTCATCGGCCGCACTTTTCTCGCCACGCGCGTCGGCCTACAGCTTCTCGTGGCCACCGTGTACGCCACGCTGGCTCCTTCAAAGTACCTCGCGCTGATGGTGCCGGCGCTGCTGCACACGGCCGTGCTGAACACGCACGTCATGACGCCCATGGCCACGGATGCGCTCAATGTCACCTTGAAGGCGGAGAACTGGACGTTGCTGGATCGACGCGAGTCGGTGACGGGGTACGTATCCGTCATCGAAGATGACCAAAAGGGCGTCAGGGCTCTGCGGTGCGATCACAGCCTCCTGGGGGGCGAGTGGGTAAAGTACAAGGGGCCCATCATCTCCGAGCCCATCTACGGCGTGTTCGTCATGCTCGAGGCTGTCCGGCTCGTTGAGCGAGAGGTCCCTATCGTCGACGAGGAGGCCAACGCGCTTGTTGTGTAAGTCGACCCCCTCCCACAAGCGCCAGGCGAGATACGAATACAAGATGCTAATTGGAACACCGCAGCGGCCTCGGCATCGGAACCACGCCGTCCGCCTTTGTCACGCACGGCATCAACACCACCATCGTCGAGATCGACCCCGTCGTGCACGAGTTTGCCGCAAAGTACTTTGACCTCCGGGAGAACAACCCGCCCGTCATCGCCGACGCCATCGCCTACACGGCGCAGCTGGTCAACCAGTCGACCGCGAAGTTCGACTACATCGTCCACGACGTCTTCACCGGCGGCGCTGAGCCCGTCGAACTCTTTACGCTGGAGTTCTTCCAGGGCCTCGACGCGCTGCTCAAGGACGACGGCACCATTGCCATTGTAAGTCCTAAGTTCCTTATATCAAAAAAGACTCAACCTGACAAACAAGAACTACGCCGGCGACTTCAGCGCCCCCACGCCAAAGATGATCATCCGCACCATCAAGGGCGTCTTCCCCTCGTGCCGCGTCTTCCGCGAGAACCCGCGCCTCGACGCAAACGTCGAGGCCTGGGGCAGCGACTTTGTCAACATGGTCATCTTTTGCCAAAAGAGCCCCCGCGCCATCACCTTCCGCCGCCCCGTCGAAAAGGACTTTATGAAGAGCCGCCTGCGCCACGTGTTCCTGGAGCCGCGCCACGAAATCCCCGAAGCGACGTGGCTCGACGAGGGGGAGGATGGCGGCAAGGGGAGCAGCATCCTCGCCAAGAACAACACCGAGACGGTGACTAAGTTGCACAAGAAGAGCGCGCTTGGGCACTGGACGATTATGCGGACGGTGATTCCTGCCAAGATTTGGGAGTTGTGGTGAACGTGACGCTGTGTGATTGGAGTCTAGAAGAAGTCGTTATACTTGTATCATAGTACCTAGCCAATATATCCCGTTGACTACATCTTATTTCATGGTTCGAGTTCCGCTACCATATGCATATCAAAGCGAATCGTGGTTTCTTTCCCCATCCATGTGTCCTAACAGTCCTACAACCCCTATTAGTCTTTTGCAGCATCCAGAGCCTGCTGTTGATTATCCCCATTAAAGTCCCGCGCAAACTCAGAGATGTAAGCAGGCACATCAACCCGGTTATACGGGCTCGCCAACGGCTCCCCCATAGTCTGATGAATAGGCAGGACCCCAGTCCACACGGAATCCCGCAGCGCCTCGTCCTCCATGTCGTGCCGATCATCGTGAGCCTGGCCGGCGCGCACTTTGGCACTGCCGCTCGCGATGCGCACCTTGAGGATGCCCGTGCTCTGTAGCTCGGCCTTTGTGGGCGGCAGCCGCGTGTGCCGCCAGCGGTCCGGCACCACGCTGTCGGTGATGAGCTCCATGGCGTACAGCCGCTCGGCGTCGTCGGCCACGAGCGTGGCGTGCCCGAAGAGCACGGCCGAGCGGTAGTTGTAGCTGTGCGAAAATGACGACATGGCAAGCACCAGCCCGTCGACGTGCGAGGCGGCCACGCACACGGGCATGCCGGGGGTGGCTTCTTCGCCCTCGCCCTCGCCCGAGGCCGCGCGCCCGAGATTCATGATGCGCGAGGAGACGTAGCCGTGGAGGTAGAGGTCGAGGGGGTCGCCGAGGTCGGCGCTGGGCCGGTCGAAGGAGCCCATCTGCCCGATCATGGGCAGGATGACGGGAAAGGACTGCGAAGGCGTGTTAAAGGACACGTGCAGAATCTGGGCCGAGTTGACTATGCCGTGGATGGACTTGAGGGCATAGGTGCCACGCTCACCCAGGCGCTTGACCGTGTTTACAGCCTCTTTGGGATATTCCAAGTCGTAGCGGCCCATGGTTGCTGATGTTCTTGTAAGTGATGTGCTTTGCTCCTTTGTCTCGATAATCAGATTGCAACTTGGCTTCTGAACAGAGAAGACATCCTATTTATATAGATTGGAATCATGCTATCGCTCGGAACCGAGATATGGTCTCCCAACTAGCGCGACACGCACGACTTCAAAAGACCTCAAATAACCAGCCGCGATGGCATCACCGCGGCGGAGGGACTGTCCGAGACGAGGACGACGCAATACAAGACCGCTTCGGCGACTTGTTCCGGCAGTGCAAGTCCGCAGGAACGTCCAGGTACGGAAGGTGAACATCAAGCCGGTGCGTGTTCACGTTCTCTTTCATTTTAAAAATGGTGGTAATGTGGTGCGGCCTAGGCCGGCATCTGACCATCAGACGGATGACGATTGGCGAGTCATTTCGCGGGAGAGGTTGAACAACCACTCGGAAGAGCTCCTCTTGGTTTAGCTTGCAGATCCATCAGGAGGTCGAGTTCGCCATGATTGGACGAATAACGACTTGAGGTGCAACCAGGCATGCTCGCAGACGAGAAGCACGGCGGCGTCGAACAGTGACTCTTCGTGTAAGCACATGGACCACCGGAGTTTCCGCATCCATACCCCGCGCCGCCTCCGAACCATGCAGCCATGCAGCCGGACATGCGTTCGGCGCCCGGGCGGAAGAGACTCTGCTGGCTTTTGATCGTCACGTCGGTGACTGAGTGGCGGCGTTATGCTGGGTTGAGCAGGTCGTTGGAGACAACAAGGACCCCGGGCCGGTCGAGGAGTTGACGGACACCGGCAAGGGCCGGCTGTGAGTCACGGGACCAGAGACGAGATGAGCCGTGGGTGCAGAATAATATGTAGCAGGTATTGAATGAAGGTGGTGTTGAGGAAAGGGCGTGTTGTGACTAAGTGAAAACGCTTGATGTGTTGGATGTTGGGCGATTGGTTGCCCGATTTGGGAGGGTTCTAGCTGTTGGAATGGGTGTGAGACGGAAGGCTGCAGTCGGCAATAGACGGCACATCGGGGCTCATAGTTGCGACTCGACACCGAGCTGGACAATTGTCAGTTTGCTTCTCGGTTAGCCTTGCGTATCAGACATCATCCTTGTCCACAATAAAAGTTATTGGCAGCTCTTTAGGGTAGGGTTCATTGCAGTGATGCATCCGAGATGTCCTGGCGTCTAGACTGAGTTGCTTGTCAGTAGGTTTCTTAGGTATAATATGCATCACGGCTCTGCGGAAAAATACTCACCTCCGTGTACTTCGTGTGACCGTTGAGCCTTCTTCCAATGACACAATGCAATTGAATTCGACAACAGTAACGCTGCCCAACGCAGTTGATTCCATCATGATTTGACCTTGGATGGCATGCTGTGGAGAAGAGGCAACCAAGTGGGACAAGGTCAAGAGGAATCTGGATCGGATCAAAGACGCCCCGTGATGATCAATGGGGTTATTCAGAGTTGGAAGGAGCATCTGGCATTCCAGCCTCAGGCATTCCAGACCCGCGACGGCTTGAGACCTCAAGCCTTGAGTTATTGAGTTCTTGTCAACTTCTTCCGCAACGTGCTTCCCAATTCCTGCCCGACAATGATGCGCTAAACTGGCCAAAATCTGGGGAAAATATGGTTGGCCTCCATGATCCTCCGCAAAAGGCTTGCCCTAGCTCCGCCCAACCGTTCCTCGGAACTGAAAGCTCTCGTACTTTAGCCGCATTAGGGATGCGAAAGCCCAGAACCCTGCCTCCCGCCGCCTCGAGGTGACGCTACTGTGCAACAGTTGCCGGCTTCCCCCGTTGTCGTCTCGGTCACAGTCCGAAGCTCGTGTCTTTGGGCCTGGGCGTCTAATTCTTCTTCAATTGTGCCCGATGTCAGATGAATTCTCTTCTTTCTTTTATTCTTCTCCCAAGCTGACGATGCGAGCATTTTTGCCGTTGAGCCCTCGCTCCCGGCATTTATTGCAAACAGGGCGCCACCCATTTGGAACCGTCATCCGGTCAGCCATGGTTTTACATGGCACTGGAAGTGCGCAGCCGGGCCCAGCACTCTGCGACGCCCCCTGAGAGCCGCTGGAACCCAGTGCTATCGACGCCCACGACGAGACGAGATGACGACAACCGACGACGAGCTCGCGGGAAGGACAGAAAACGGCAAAGTCTGCAGAGGCGACGACGGAGGGAACGCCCCGATTAAGAGAGCCCTCCCTTCTATTTACAGTCGAAAGCATATCGTCTACCCCGTCTATACTTACTTGGCCATCTCGCCTGAGTGCCACCGTTCGATTCGCTCGTCTCAGGTTCTTCACCGTAACAGATCCATGCTCTTTTCTCAACATGCCGGGTTTCACTTGAAACAATGCTACCGAGCACGCGCTGCCGGCTGCTCCCTCGTTCGCTCGCTCGCCCAATCACGCCTCTCAACGCGCTTGATCGCCTTCGAGTTCATCAGCCCGTTCGAACACGGTCTTGTTTGATCTCAGGTCCTCCGTTTGAGACCCCCATTTCCAGCCAGGCTGGTGCAAGCGCACCCCGTTTTGCATATCAAACCCCCATGTTCAGTTCGTCTGCTCTCGCATGCAGAGACGTAACGCAATGCGAACGCTTCTCTTCTCCCTCTCAGCTTCTCTTCTTTCATTCTCCTTCTTACCTTTCTTTCCTAGCCAATGCCAGATCACCAATGGTAGTCTGACCATTGCTCGACCATACCACTATGTTTTCATTTGTCCTATAGCCTTCTGTTAATCCCCTTGCCTAATTGTTTCCGACCTTCGCTTCACTTCGTCTCATCGACTGGGATCATAGTTCAACCCTGGCATTTGACGTATGCTGAATGCCACGACTGCAATCATGGACAACTCGAGCAACATCCAGGCTTTGATTGCTGCCTTTGCATTGTAAGTCGACTCTCTGCCGGTATCCAATTCTCGCCATCGCTAACGGAAAATCAGCGGCATCGTGGTCAATGCCGCCACGGGTGCCGTCTTTCTCTATATCAAAGGTCACTCCTCTTCTCTCTGGCGAGATGGCCTGAGGCTGGTCCTCGTTACTTTCCTTGCTACTTCAGCCCTGTGGGCTCAAACAGATTTCATCTCTTTATTAATCAGTGTAAACTCGTCAGCAGCGTGTCAGGTCGCCATCGTCTTTGCTTCCATCTTCGATCAACTTGCTCGAGTATCTCTACAACAAGCAATCATCTGGGCACTCAACCACCGCGACCGAGTTTCGCCAAACGAATCCTTCTTCGCCCAAGGCGCCGTATTCACTCGTTTTATCCTTGGTGGCATATTCATTGGACTTCAACGACCCCAACTCGACAGCGTTTGCCTCACGAGCACATCGACACTTTCTTACAGTTTCGTCCTTCTTACTGCTGATTTCGTCTTCACGATTGCCATTCTGGCTCGAGCCATCTCGTTTGGCTTACTCAAGGACATTCAGAATGGTCAAACTGACCCCAGCCGGAGCCGGGCTGCAATGCTGCTTATTTTCGGTTTCGGTACTTGGACGGGAGTGAGTCATGGCCTGGATATGTGAAGTCGAGCTTCAACTAAAACGACCTAGACAAGTGTTCCCCTGGTGCTAGGCACCAGATCAATCAATATAATAGCCCGGACCGCGGTTCCTGCTGCCGGTCTTTCGATCCTAATTGGTATGTTATAGTATTCTTAGGACGGCTTTCAACTAACCATCCAGGCATCTTGACGATATTCAAGGGTAGCCTTACGCCTCCCCAGGCAAGGCCTATCAGCCCAGTCGAAGACGCAAGCCCGCAACGTGACCACACGACAAGAGACTTGCAGGATCGAGATATTTCAACTGCCGAATCCACGAGGATGCCCGCCCGATTTGACGAAGCCAAAGAAGAAGCCCTCGCATCCTTCCGAAGAGCATCCCAGTTCAAGACAACCGCTCTCAAGACGATCCCAGGAGCACCTAAATCAACCCTTCCCGTTATCGCAAGACCCGACATCGGACAGGCCGAGACGGGAATAGGGGGCTTGCCAGTTCAGGGACAGTTTTTCCCGCCGATCAGGGCTCAGACAATGCCGGTCAACCTGGAATCCAAGAGACAATTTTCGGAATTGGCCAAAAGGAAAGGCGCAAAACCGATCATCTCAAGCCCGGTGATGGCCCAAGATCACGAACGGAGGGTTCTGGCCAAGATTCCAACCGTCGACCTGGATACAGCGATTTACAACGAGAAACAGCGTGTGGCAGCCGGCAGAATTTTTGCTCCTTCCATACGACTCGCCTCGCGCATGGATCTTAAGCCACCACCGATTCCCCCCAAAGCCTCTAACAGGACATCACAAGCAACGAAAATGGCGGGACTAAATGGAACAATTTTGAAAGGCATACTGGTGAAGGAGTCGCCCATGGCGTCTACGTCCTCAGCCATGCTCTCCCCGGCCTCGGAAGAACTACGAAGAAGATCTCCCCGACAACTATCACCAATGGCCTCGGGAACAAAGACAGTGTCACCTCGAACACCCCGATATGGTGCCCAGTCTCGACAGCTTGCATCCCCTCAGCTATCGATGGCATTAGATTCGAAACCGCTGCCAAAGAATCCGCCTTACTCTGTTGTTAATTTCTCCATGCCTGTCGACGTACGCAAGTCGGCTCTCCCTCTCAACCGCGAAACACACCAGATCGATATCAGGCCCTCGAGGCAAGTCGTCAATTTCTCGAGTCCCAGGCTAAATGTGTTTCCGTCTACTGGAACAAGCTCACCAGTCTCAAAGCCGACCAAGATCGGGCTGCCGACGCATCCTCGGGCGAGTCGGGCCAAGACGCCGGAGAAACATAAACACCAAAGTTCCGTGGAGCGTGATGTGGATTCCCTTGAGAATGCCAAGTCAAACAAGCTCATGGCTCGCCCATTGCCAAGAGATGTCTCAGTTGTTCACCGACCGAGACCCATACCGCGCTGGCCTGAAATCGACCGAGCCATCTTCCCTGCTGAAGGGTCCCCGAACATGCACGAGCATAAGCGGTCGCTCTCGAACGGTACCTCGCGAAACAAGAAGTGCATGGTGTTCCCCGACGCTGCCAACAGGCTTCACCCACTCCCGCCTCCACCGAAAAGTGCAAGAACAATGGCAGCGGGCGATACGCGAAGCATGACATGGGACGAGAAGATGGACATGTTTTACCCGGGCACCGGAAGTCCAAGGTCGAGCACAGCAGGGAGTCTCCGGAGACGGTCCAGGTCTGTCCCGGATATCCCTCTCCTATCGATGTTGCTGGACGAGAAGGTGGGGTCAGTCTCACCACGCAGCTTTGCTCAGCAGACGGAGGGGTCTGTACGGACGTCGGTTGCGACCCAAAGCATATCCAACTTGCTTGAAGATTTCCCTCGGCCTCAAGAAAAGCAAACGATTGGGGGCTCCTGGAGAGCCAATTCGACTACATACCAAGGCACTAGGCGTGAAACGGAATTGGAACCCAAGACACTGAAGCGCACGTCGAGGAATGTGGCGGATCGGCGATCCTCACCAGTCCTTCCGGCTGAGGACTTGAGCCTTCTGACCCCGTGCAGCGAAGCAAAAAGCCAGGACGACGACTCTTCAGGCAATTGGGGCTCGATCCACTCACCAGTAGCATTTGTCAATGTCCAAAAGGCCCGAGCCGTCGAGGTGCCTCAGGTGTCAAACGAGCAACAGTCAGAGAAGGAGGCCGAAGTCGCAGCAGGTGCGGCTTCCCCACTAGTCAAGGATGGCATGGAAGCATCGGCTGCGGTGCACGAGGGCCCTGACCGTGGTATTGAGACTGGACTGGAGACGATGCCTGCTGTCGAGGGGAGGCAGGGGACGCCTGAGCAAGGATGGCACCGTCGCGTCGGAGAAGAATGCCCGACCTTTTCTGAGAGAAGGCAAGCAACAAGACCTCGAAAAGTTCCTCCGCCTGCGCCGCTATTGCTCAGGAGGACGAACCTGGTGCCAATGGCAATTCAAGCGCAACCCTCACCGCTCGAGTCTCCAGATCACGCGCTAGCCGTGATTCAAGAGCAACTGAAGAGACTCGACGAGCCCGACAGCGAGGCGGGGGACAGAATGACACTCCTCGCTAACCTCGAGACGGAGTTGGGCCAACAGGAAGATCAATGGAAGGGACTCCGGGGTACACTGATGGTCCGAGACTCTCAATCAACCATGAGCGTGAGGACTGTCACACCAAATCCGGATTCGGTGCAGCAGAATCGCAGACTCTCGCTTGCGACACCAAGGGACGAAGACGCTTTGCCAGCGAATCAGGAAGGTCCGTCACACCCCCTCCAGGGCAACCATGGCCCTGCACACTCCCCCTCATCTCAGGCGTCGTACCCCACTAAGGGCGGCATTGTGCAGCAAGGACTGGCCCAGGATGAGGCGGGATACGTGGGCACCCGGACAGTTGTGCCGACTGAGACTGAAGAGGGGGATAATTTGCACTCGAGCTCGCCTGAGTCTTCACATTTGTTGAAGGTGGAGGACGCCGATAGCCTCGAGCGCGAATACGACGACCACGCCAGGGTTCTGCACGCAAATCCTGCCAAGACGCTATGGTGCCCTACCTCGTCCCCCGCCGCAGCTGCCCCTGGGGCAGGTCAAACATTTCTCTGGACCCCAGCTGCTAAAGTTGCTAAGGTTGCGGCTCTAGGAGATGGTGACCAGATTTGCTCGGCGGTAGCGCAGCGCCGAATTAGAAAGCATTTGGAACCGCTCAGCATTGAGAGCTCCCGTCTTTGGGAAAAGCCCTTGGCGAAGGGCAGGTTTTCTTACATTGGCCTTTGGCGATCGTCATTGCATTCAGCGTCGAGCAAGGGGGAGAGCAAGACAGGGATGGCAAAGGAGCAGCTACCAAGCCGGCCATTGTCGACGCGGAAGCCCCCACGACGCAAGAGGCGTGTCACGCTGCTCCCAGACATTGTAGAGAGCCCGAAGCCAATTCCTGACAAGCGGGGGACTCTGGGGATCTTTCAATTTCCATGGGGAGAAATGTCAGACATGGCGTCACTGCCTGAGCGACGGTCAAGAATGATTGCGATGCCAGATTTGATGGCAAGCGTGCAGGACGGGGTCGAAGATAATTCGACGTCATTCTTCGACGACTACGAGGCGGAGGAGGATGGAGATAGCGACTATGGCAGCTTCTCGGACAGCGAGGAGGAAGGGGACGACGATGACGACGACGACGGATTCGACGAGACGGTGCTCTGGGAGATTGCCAGCTTGCTCACGCCCAGCCAAGAACGACGCAGGCAAGGCAATGGCGTCTTCCCCACTGAGAAGGCGACCCACCAACGCGGAGAAGACAGCGGCAGCTCTGGCGGGATTCCCTCCGGACAGACGATGGAACTTGTGAGGAGGGACAATTCTGAAGCGTTGCGGTTAATCACTACTAATTTCGCGTCGTCAGAGACAGGGCAAATAGCGGCACACGCAAACCAAGCCTCAGCGGTTACGGCGAGGCCAGAAGCAGCAAATGCAGGAAATGCACCAACAAGGGAGCTGGAGACGCCAGATGGTGACGGCCCCCACGCCACAGCGACCCCTACCACGACTCGCAGCACGGACGTGGACAATCTGTACTCGGCAACCGATGCCGCGAGGGGCCTGTCGCCGAAGGCCGAGCTTCCCAACGGCAGAAGCGATTCGGACGAATTCATAAGCAACCGCCACATGCCAGGCAAGTCTGTGCCACGAAGAATGCCTGGCGCACCAATGAGGACAGGGGCCTCCGCTCATGAGACAGGTGTTCCCCATGTCGCTGCTGATCCCACCATCCCCGTGCCAGGCGTGTCCTCAGCAGGTTTTGGTGCCAACGCCCCCCAGACCCCCCAGACCTGGTGGACATTGAACTCCGTCCGCACCGAGGCGCCGCTGCCCCTTCCAGCTGCCTCAAGGGCTTTACTGCCCTCCGCCGATACCTCCGTCGACGAGCCCGCCAGCGCTAACGAGGGGGACTTTGTTTTTATACAAACCCTTCACTCCATCCCGTATCTCGTTTCTGCTCCTCCAGACTTGTTCAATCCATCATCAGAGCACTCGACTACCCAATTGTCACCCCAGACCGCCGCTCTACAGCACACCCAACACAAGACATTGCCCAGGAGCGCCTACCAATCTTCATCATTTGTTGGTTCAATGGCCATGTTGTGGTCCCCCCAGCCCGCTCCCATCTTGCGCCCCTCCAAGGGGCTTTCTCAACCCGACACCGAAATCTGGAACTCCTATCTTCCCGTTGACACGGCTTCCCGAGCTGTCCCCCGAAAGACTGAACTTGTTGCGCTCGAGAGCACTTCTCTTTGGACATCGGCTCCCGCAAAGAAGGCCGAGAAGCCCTCGCGCACCGGGCTTTGGAGCACTGGAAAGTCCAGCAAGTCGGACCAGTCAAAGGCGGCAGCGCCACCTTCCATGTGGACAAAGCCAGCTGTGGTCAAGGCTGTTTCCTACGGACTTGCGCAACCCGACGTGGAGTTATGGGCGACTTATCTCCCCGGCATGGATGAAACCCCGCGCGTCAAGCAGCGAGAGGCGCAACCTGCCGTGATTGAAAGCCAGTCGCTCTGGACGAAGCCGGCGCCGGCGCCCGTTGTGAAGAACAACGGCCCTCTTTGGAATTCCCCCAAGGTTTCACCCCAATCGGTCAGTTTTGGCTTGTGGCAGCCGTGTCCCGTCGACGCCACGGAATTCGACGAGGAACCCGTGGGCCTGTTTAGCCTCGACCACCGGCGCTCCGATTTCCGGACTTCGTCGCTATCTCCGGCAGCGCTCAACATGGAGCGCAGGCGACGAGCTCCGCTTGAGCCGTACCCCGACTTCGTCTTTGCCCACCTTTGGAGCCAGGCTCCTCTGTGGGATGCAGCTGCCAACTTGGCCAAGGTCAAGGAACGAGAGGAGATTGATGCGCTGGTGCTGGAGGGCCTATTCAGCCTGAAGCACCGTCGCACCACCTACCGCACGACCACGGAGCCGCCCGCAGCACTGGGCACCAAGACTAAGCCACGCATCTCGCAGCACACTCTGCCGAAGCTCACTTCAGATAGCCTCTGGTCTGTGCAATCCCAGCCCCCTGCTCCTATTGAGCGGGACTGGCTCGCCCTCTCCACGGGCAGAATGTCTCGCGCTTCGTCGGTGACATCCACGGCGAACAGCGAAGCCGACTCGGTCAAGACTACTTCCACCGTTGCTTCGTCCACCACGGCCGATGCTGCGGACAAGAAGCGTGCCCGTCGGGTTGATGCTTCTCCGGCGAAGTGGCTTGAAGCGCTTCACGAGGCCATGGCTGCAGGCCAGGGTGATCTGAGCAAGGGCCAGGGCCAGGACCAGGTCCTCGACTCGCCCGAATCTCCGTCATCTGCCTACCAGCTCTGGTCCAAGCGTGACGACGCTGCGGACTCGGCCGACGAAGAGCCCTCCATGTGGAAGCCCTCGTCATCGCCGACTAACAACTTCCTGGTCCTTACAGCGACACCAGGACAGCTCGACGATGCACAGCTCCGCGCGTCGGATACTCTGCGACGCATCTCAAAGACGACCGCAGCGCGCCCTCCGCCGCCCGTGTTCCACGGAGCTTCCCACTCTGCCTTCCTGCCAGCTGCTGGCGAGACGCCCCGCGACTTCAGCGCGCAGGGCCTCTGGTCAGCCAACGCCGATGCTCTGTCTGCGCTGGAGGACGAGCGCGCGTGGCTTGACCAGTCGCTCCGAGGCGGCTTGGCCCTCGTTCAGCTTGGGTAGGTTACCAAGCAATGACGGAATCCCGCATTCCAGAAGGTTTCTGGGTTTCCGGAATTGACCTCGGCCACGGTGGGGGACCACATTCCGCCCAGACCGCGGCGGGGGAACTCCATTGGAATTCGGAGTTCCTGAATGACGACACTTTTTTTCTGCTTTCTTCAAAGCACGAGACACCAACAGGGGGTGTTTTGGGGGGGCGTTGGGGGCGTGCGAAGCGAAGATTGGAAATCAATCCTCCGCAGCCGACGGGGATTGAAAAAAACAACACAACAAAACATTTGTAATCCAGGTGCATGGGAGGATTTTACGGGCATGACACAGAAGCGACTTTTTCAACAACGGACAATGAGTTTCCTTCTTTTTTTTTTTTTTTTTTTTTTTTTTTTTTTTTTTCGTTTTTTATCACGGCGGGGGGGCGTCTCTGAAGAGTTTCACAGGGACGAAATCCTTGCCGATCTATTTTTTGTACGAGCCAAAAGGCTATTACGAATTGTCTATGTTATTAGCAAGCGAAACACAAACAAACCAATTGAATTGACTTTGACTCGAGCCTGCATGAATTATGTGCTTGATTTTTACTTTTCTCCTTGTGCCTGCGCTATTGCGTCAAGCTAGCCAAGCAATTGACACGAACCGTGGGCCTAGTTTTTCTTCATCTGTGACTCTCCCGCTTCCTTTCTCCGAGGAGTTCGTTTCCCTTGCGTTGGCTGTCGTGTGATGTTTCGGCCTATTTTTCCTTTTCTTGGTTCTTTTTCTGCCTCTCCTCGTGCTCCCATGAATCTCTGATGGCTCGGCATCCAATGTCCGCCTTTTTCGGCGTTGCATGTCCGTCCCGTTGATAGCCCGTCATATCGTTTTGTCAAAAAGACGTCTCGAGACCAGAAAAAAAAAGAAGTGCAGCCTGGTATGACGCAGAACGGAGACAGGGCTGTGAGCAGGGCTGTTTTGTTTGGGGCGATGACTTGGGGTTGCTTCTTCACGAATTGGGGGTGGACGGGAGCATCACACCACGTAAGGCGGGTTGAAGTTGGTAGCTGGATATCACGACCGGGGGAGGTCTTGATGATGTGATGGGGGAGAAGGCATTGCTCAACAATCGCTATGGTTAATGGGCGCTGTGACGTTTACTACGGATACACTAGTTGGATAATTTCTTTCTTCATTAGTACTGTAGTTATTTCATTCAACATGTCCTCTATAGCATTCACCCCCACAACATAGGAGGCATATCCCAAGGGTTGCGAGGAGGAAGACAAAGGGCAGCATACCTACGTGTCTTGCTCGACATACTCCTCCCGTGCAAGCACAACCCTTTCCCGTATGCATCCCCTATCGCCGCTCCCTGATTCGCCATGAGATTAGTGAGCTGTCCTGCAGTTTACAGTCGAAAACAAACTGTGCCGCCCTCTTGCAACCTCTCCCGGCCCGGTGACTCAGCCAGGACAAGAAAGACTGGAAGGAAGAAATATGCGCCGACATGCACAGGAAGTGCCCGAGACTCTAACCCTTCTCTCTTCCTTCAGAGTACCTCGTGCCACCATGTCCTACACTTCCCTTCCCATCTCATCTCATCTCCACGCACAGCCCCCTCGTCCTCCATACCACGAGATGGTATCGCATCGCCGGCCTGTCTGCCTGTTTGTCTGTTACACATCCATCATCGTCTCACAAGTCACACAATTACACGAGCAGACCTGAGCCGATATTGTTTCAAGGTGATATAATCGTCATGGCGTTAGAGCTCTATCCATGCATGCAGTCGTAATAATAAGATGAAAACAACAACAGCAACGACAACAAAACCTCTCTCTCTCTCTCTCATCCTCAACAGAAAAAAAAGCGTACAATTATACGCCTCAATGCGACGTGAGAGGTAAAAAAAAAGCAAGAACCCTTTTCACAGCCCTTTCTTCCACTACACCGCCGGTTTCCCCCCTGTGTCCATGTAACCCATCCTGACCCTTTATGTTATCCCCCCCCCCCCCCCCCCCCCCAAAAAAAAAAAGAAAAAAAAGCAGAAAAGAAAAACAGGCCTCTCCTTTTTCGAAGACAGGAAACGACGAGGTGTGGGAGGCGATCACTCTCCCTGACAATAATCCGTCGAAAACCCCTTCTCCATGCTTCTTTTTTTTCTTTTCCATCTCTCCCTCCCTTTATATCCATACTATTTTTTCTTCTTTAGCGTCTGGTCTTGTCTTGTCTTCCCCCTTTCCTTCCCCCCCCCCCTAGATCGCGGTGCGTGACATGAAGTTCGTGGCCAACAGGATGTTTGAGAGTTTCCCTCGCTCGAGAGAAAGGACATTATCTCCTCGAGCTCAGAGGAAAACCCAATCGTCTTTCCCAGATCCGATTCCCTCCATTTTTTGTTTCCATCCTTGAATAATCGTCAAAGCATTAAGTCGTGCCGACAAAAGAAAAAAGGCACTGTAATGTGTAGAAGTTAAAAAAGAGAAAAAAACAAAAGAAACCGTGACGTTTCCTCATACCACAAAAGGAACAACACAAAGAAAAAAAAGTAAAAGTAATAGAAAAGAGTAACCCTCACGAGTCGCACCCGTGTGAACAAGTACCGGCATCCATCGCCGCAGCGTTTGTTTGTCCTGTCTACCTATTACTTGTGAAAGGTTCATTAGAGAGACGCTCACGAGGGCATCGTACATAATGCGTGCTCCTCGCGTCGCCTCGTAGATTCGCCCATCCGGCGTGAGAGTTCATGGCGGTGTCGTACTGCCGTGAGCTGTCATGGACTCGTCAACAACCACTGCCATTGGCCTGGGCAGGGTTATCGTAATCGGTCGTCGTCGAAGGCAACAGTGCCAGAGCGAGCGTATCCGGACGGGTCGACAACATTCGACCAAGGGACGAGACCCTTCTCGTTGTGTGATCCCCCAAGGTCCGTCGTCGTCTATCAAGGCGAAAGCGCCTCGTTTTCAGCCATGTTGATGTAACGGAACAAAAGACCCAACCACCGAGACCGTCGCTATGCAAACATAATTCCACAAATATTTGTACACGCTCATGCAAGGAAATGCTGAGCACCTGGTTGAGGTTTGATGGGCCAGTCTACCTAGCTGACCGTCATCATCTGCAACCGTCGGGGCAGGCTCGAGGAGGGTGAGTTCTCCGCCGATGTGGCCTCCCTCATTGTAGTGCCGCGGCTTCGCGCCGCTCGTCGTGGTGGACTGGACCCAGGGTCGTCAAAGACGCGAGTAAAGGCAGGACTTGACTCGAGTCGACGTTCGTGTCGAGGCGTCTTGGCCGGGCTTTGTGTAATCTGGTCGGCTCGGCGGACCGTGTCGGAAAGGACGTCTCGCAAGTCCCCGGCTCTCTTGACCAAGGCCTTGAGACTGTTGGTGTCGAAGTGAACCTTTCCATCGTTAATAGGTGTGTTCTCGGGCTGAGGACGGTGTTGCATGGCTTCCATGACGGAACGGACCACCCCCGATACGTCCTTGGGTTTGTGATGTCGGTTCTCGGGCGTTCGAGGTCGACTTGACCGGCTCGGGGTGTGGTTAGAGTCGCTCAATGGCCAATTGCCAAAGATGTCGTCGTCGGGTGAGAAGACGGATCGCCGCCTGGGGGAATGACGTTCCCGTACCACCATGGTTTTCGACATGGTGGGCTCGCGGCCGTCAAATGCGGCGTCTAGTCGATCCATGGAATGGGCGTCGAAACCATCGTCGCCAAAGGTTTCGTCGATTTCAAAGGCATCAAAGTTAATCGACGACGTCGACTTGGAGTCGTCATCGTCGTCCATGGATGAGTCTTCGTCGGGTGAGGCCAGGGCGATGATGCCCTCTGCCTCTTTCCACAAGTTCCGCTGGGGTCCGTCGAGCATGTCCATCTCACGGCCGTGTCGACATAGGCGCTTAAGGTCGTTGACCAAGAGTGAGAATTCTCTGATGTGTCCCGAATGCGCCCTCACGCTAGGTTGCGTGGCTCGAATCGACTCGGGGACGGCAAAGGGCTTGGCTTCCCTGTCGCTACCACTCAGGCTACCTCCGCCAAACTCGAAGTCGTCGTCCCAGTCTTCGCTGACCGTCTTGTTCCCCAAGCCCCAAGTGCCATACTTGGTCGTGGTGGTCTTCGAGCCGTCGTCGGGAGAGTCGTGAACGACAGGCACGCTTTGGCTGCGCACGTGGGTGGGCGTCGGCCCCTTGCGAATGGCTGAGCGGCCGCCTCTAGTGTCCATCTCTTGCTTCGCAACAGCGGTCCGCGGGCGCGGCGATCGTCCACCAGTGGTGTGGTACTTGTCGTGAACCGGGGGCTCGCTCCAGTCGAACAAGTTGCTGAGCGGGCGTTCGCTGTGAGTGTCGCTGCTACCGCCGTTGATGTCGTGCGACGACGAGTTGGAGTTGCCGCTAATGTTGGCCAAGGCGAGGCGCACGTTGGGGTTTATCCTTCTCGTGTTCAGTGAATTTCCCTTGTTGTTTGAAGGCGGCGACAGAGGGTTGCACGGGAAGTCGTCGTCCTTGGCCCAGTCGTCGTCGAAGTCGTCGTCGAGGGAAATGCGATTCAAATCTTTGTTGGAAATTGAAACATCACGAGGCGAGGAGTCGAGCCTGAAACGCGGCCCAGACATATCTCTGCTGCGGGAGAGACTAGCCTCGTTCCGGTGGACTGTGCGGACGGGCGTGGGGACGCTTTCATCCTCTTCCATGATCTTGTCTTCTTCGTCCCACGTCCTGCCGAGTATTTCCTGGATGGATAGGCGTTTCGTCTTGCCATTGCCGGCGGTACTGGGAGGCGACTCGTCATACATGGACTCCAAGGGCGTTTCAACCGCTCGTGCGCGCCCGGATGCAACTGTGCGCAGTGAGTCAAACATTGTGTCACTCTTGAAATCCGTGTCATCGTCGTCGCCCGAAGTGCAGTCCCGAGTGTCCTCAGAGCTCTCCATGGTGGAAGTCCTGTCGTGGTGCGCGTTGGTGGCCGCCGCCCGAGTTTGTGACAATGCAGTGGAACTGGTGGTAGAACTTCCAGAGGGCTGGTGAGGTCTTTGGTGAGTGCTTTGGTGAGTGGGCACTCCGCTGCCAGAAGACCCTAGCCGCGAGGCATCCACATGGAAGCTCGAAGGCTTGGTGGAGAATGGGGAGAAGTGAGAGAATGGGGGGACTGGCGACGATGAGTTCCTGGGACGAGATCGCAGCGAAGACGACGTGGGAGCTGAGCCAAGCGCCAGCCCCGGCTTCCTGGGTGATGCTGGAGAGATGGTCAATTCCAGCGGCGGATTGGCTGATTGTTCTGCGCCGGCCTGCGCGCCAGTCAGCGGCTCTGAAACATGTCGCTTATTTCCGAGTCTTGGTTCAGCGCCTCGCTTGGGGCGGCGGAGACTGCCCGAAGTCTTGTTCACCCAGCTGTTGGCCGATGCGAAAGGCATGGAAACCGACTTTCGGGGCAGCTTGGACGGCGTCACCTCGGGCGAGGGCATGTACTCTTCTTCCACCGGCTCCGTGGGCGGACGTGGCGTCTCGAAAATGTCGGCCGCCGGTAGCAGCTGCGGCGGCGCCGAAGCACTGGACACCATCCTCGGCGTGACGAGGTGAGCTCGGCTTCCTGGATGAACGTTGTCGCCGGCGAAGATGCGCTTCTGGAACACCAGCCGTGCATGCGGACTGAATTCACCAAAACGGCCGGGGCTTGCCCGCGAACTGACACTGGCCGTTTTGGAGTGGAAGAAGGAGGTCCATCCACTGCTCCTCGTGGTTGATCGAACCGGGGTCGCGATCGGGGATGGTGCAAGGAACTCGTGGGGTCGCGGGTGATCGCCAAACGAAAACTTGCGAATTTCGGCCGGGCTCGGCAACCTCGAGTCGGCCTGAAACCTTTGCAGCGTGGCAGAACGCTGGTGGCTCGTAGCAGGTCGTCGCAGGGTAGGTAGATGCGATTTCGATCGTCGTCGCGTGAGCGAGTCTTGGTCGCCGTACTGGGTGGACGTCGATCGCTTGACGAGCTTGTTCGGGGCGAGTGAAGGGGTCACGGGGCCCTGGGGGAGCATCGGGGCAGCAGAGCCGTGGGAGAATATTGAGGGAGCGTCGTGTTCGTGGCCGATGCTGGATCTGGGAGTGTCGTGCTGCCGTGATGATGAAGGTCGCAAGGACAGGCGCCTTATCCACGAGCCATTGGAGGATATCGAGTCTCTTCCTTCGGCTGGGGCCGGAGACTCTGACTTTCTCACAAACGAAGGCTTGCGACTGGTGGATTTGGTTGGGGTGGCGTGTGGTTGAGGCAAGGGAGGCCGCTGGTAGCGAGAGAGAGGAGGTCTCGAGGCGGTCGCGGGTCGTGGGAGAGTGTGATATTGGGAGGCACCTTGGGAGGCGGTACTCGTGGCCGGC
Organism: Thelonectria discophora; assembly: GCA_911649645.1. Lineage (NCBI taxonomy): Eukaryota > Fungi > Ascomycota > Sordariomycetes > Hypocreales > Nectriaceae > Thelonectria > Thelonectria discophora. The sequence continues at coordinate 1,253,813 of CAJVRK010000008.1, read as the reverse complement.
CGTGAGAAGAAGTTGCTGGGTCGAGAACGGAAGGATGGCGTCTCGCGGTCTACAGAGGGTCGGCTGCTGCGGGTGGTGGCAGGTCGGATTGAAGGAGTAGAAGGGTTGGGTTCGGTGGGTTGGCCGAACACCAAACCACTGGCCGCTGCAGCAATGGCAGTGCCCGTTCCAACGAGCTGTAGCAAAAAGGCAAATCAGATCAATCACGTCCGCAACAGGCGAAAAAGGGAAGGGGAAAGAGGGAGTGAGTGTATGGAGAAAGTCTAATGCCAGCCCACGGGGCGCTTTAAAAGGTGGAGGAGGTGGTGGTGGTAGTGAGGATGGAAAATGGAAACGGGTGAGTGGGCGGGCTGAAAATGATGGTGGCTGAAGCCAAGGTCAACACACAACAATATTTAGACTTACACTTGGAACGGTCTGCATGATTGCGAGGGCCCTCTCAAGTCAGGCGAGAGAAGGCAGCGGCTAGCATTCTAGGGGAGGGTAACGGTAGTTCTGGAGGCGGACGGGATGCGCATCGTCAAGCCATGGACGGATTGACCAACTTTGAGTTTCGCGGGTGTAGCCCAAAGTCGTCTTTTGCAGAACACACAGAAACACACACGCCCAGAGAGAGGTCCGGGAGATGGCGACCGAGCGGGATCGAGAGGCGAGCTTCGGGGCGGACGAGGAAGGAGTTCGAGAAGTCGTCGAATTGGCGGCTGTCTGTTGGAAAATTGGTTGACAAACAAAAGCCAGGAGGACTCGGGAAACGGGGGTGGGTCGGATGCGGTTGCTAGTTGTTTCTTGGGGTGACGACCTGGGCACGCAAGGAAGGAAAAAAAAAGAAGAGCCCGTCGAAGCCAAAGGAAGCCCTCAGGAAGAAAACAACAAGAAAGCGACAACCGGGAGGAGAGGGAGGGGGAGGAGTTCGGGCGAAGGACGCGCGCCGGCTCAAGGTGAAGCAGCGGCGTGACGGAGGTGTGAAGAAGGTGCGCCGGTCGCGGGATGCGAGAAGAGAGAGTAGTAGTGGCAGCTGAGAGCGTGTGTTTACGGCGGTGGTGTGGTGGTTCTTCTGGCTCGCGGTGGTGTGGCCCGGGTTCGAAGGAGAAGGGGAGCGATGGACGACGGTTTGGGTGACGGTGACGGGAGTCGTTTGGGGCTAAATCGGGATTAGGAAGTGGGAAAGAGAAGAAAGGAAGAAGGAAAGAGGAGAAAAGGAAGCGAAGAAGGGAAAGATGTGATTTCTCTTTTCTCTTTTCCTTTTTTTTTTCCCCCTCGTGGTATTTTTTCTCTCCTTTGGTCTCTCTTCTCTCTCAAAAGTGCCCTGGCCCTTGTTGTTTGGTGTTCGAACGAGAGAAGTAGCCGACCAGTCGTGGAAAGAAAACCAGCAGCTGGGAACCAAGCAACCAGGGCAGGAGCAGCACCGAAGGGGAATAAGAATAATAATATTAGTATTAAAATAAAAATAAAAATAAAAATAAAATAAAATCAAACAAAAAAGCACAGGCGCCTCAACCTCACCCTCACAGGCTCACCCTCCCTCCTCAGGCACAGGTACAGGCGCAATCTGCAGATGCAGGCACAAGCACTGGAGCTGGAACCAGAGAATGCCCCCCATCACCCATCGCCGCACCCTCATTGCTCCGTCCGCCAGGTACTTTTCTCTACGCTCACCCGCAACACCCACCCAAAAAAGACAACCGGCGCCCTGCGACCTGGAGATTGCAAGTGAGATTTGGGCGAGGACGGATCGTCTCTACAGGGATAGGCATCAAGGCGGCGAGCCAGGGACCCCGGGAGCCGTCTTTATTACGCCCCCCCTCTCTCCTCTCCTCTCGTCTGTCGTCTCTCGGCGGCGCCCTCTCACAAAGTCGTCGCAGGTTATCAGGACGCCGTTGCAATGTACCATGACACGGCTCCACGCCCGGCGAGGTACCTCGAGTAATTAGCTGCCCACCTTGCTTGAAAGCAAGCAACGTCGGGTCTAGCGCCGCTGCGGGCCTCTGGTCGCTGCAAGAGAGCGCAAATGTCGGGTGGTGCACTGGTGCTTCGTCCTGCAAGGTGAGTTGGGCCCTTCTCATTCACTGGAAGCCGTCCCCACGGGCAATTGATAGGCCACTGAGGAGAGAGACGGTGGCGCCGCGTCTCAGCAGCACGAGAGATTGAAGCCTCCAGACGATGGGTTCAAATTTCGGATTGACATTGAACAGAGCGGACCATCTGCGCAGCCCGCAGTAGTTTGGATGGGTCTGCTTTTTTGGCGCGGAGGGATGCATGGTTTATTTTTGATTCTCTTGTTGCAAGATTGATTTGCTGCCAACGGCGCATCGAAGCATCGTCATGCAGATGGGCCATGCACAGGCGAGAGCATTGGGAGGCGACTTGCAATCATGAGACGAACACTCCAAAAACCAGACTGATCATGATGAGCACATTCTGCAACCTGCACTCTGCACGCTGCAACACTCAGCGCTTCCTCATACAACTCACTTCTCCATGTGTCTCTCCACTCCGTCATTTTGTCTCGCCGTCGGCCTCACTTCTTCCCTTTTTTTTCCTCACCTCGGACCGGGCAGACCCAGTCAATATCACCGGTAACAAGAACCACAGACCTTCCAGCTCGCTCAGAGGCTCTTTTAGCGCCTTTGCGGGCAGGACAAAGTCGGTCCAGTACCACGGCGCACAATTCGTGCATTACTCTGAGATTGGACGCGGAACGAAATGGAAGCATGCTACGGAGTACTGTGTACGTACGGACTGGTGATTCGTTGACCTATTTTGATTGCTGCTGCTCGTCTCTGCCGACTCTGCCTCCCCCTTACTCGTCCTCTTCCCGCGCGCGAAGGCAACAAGCAACAGCACACAACACACAATAAGTCTATCCATAAACTTTCTCTCCTTCTACATCCAGATTTCCCTCCAATTCATCATCCCTCTTCACACACTCTCCCCGGCCCCCCTGGGGCGCATCTCCGGAGCGGGACACACACCTCGCCGGGGGGGGGGGGGCTGCTTTCCCTTGAGCTGGGTCTCCGGGGGTCGCATCTCGGGCTATGCCTACAGCGGCATTTCTACCCTCCCAAAAAAGGTGGCGGTTGTTGGTTGTTGGTTGTGAAAAGGGCACCCGTGGAGATGGGATGGGATGGGACGGGACGAGACGGCCGTTTCTCCCTTTGTTGGAAGAGAGAAGAAAGAAAAGCCGGGATCTGACTAATAAACGTCAAAGCCAAGTCTGACGAGGCCCAAGGGACGTCTTTCAATGTCAGGCCAGCCGAATGCAGGATTCGGTTCCCTACAGCGCCCCGTCCGTATAGTACATGGCCGTCTGAATAACCTGCGAATTAGATACCGTACCGTACAGTCCTTTTTCCCTCTCTCTTCCCAAAACGATAACCCTTTGACTTCCCCAGGACCCCCGGAGGCGAGGGCGACCTCAACGGCCATAGGTTTCCCCTTCCGGGGGTTGCTCAGAGCACAAAGGACCCCTTCCGTAAGGAGAGCCACAAGCCCGTGCCTCCTCGGTTGCTTGCCCAACGCACACGAAGTAAAACCGCCGGCCGAGTTTCGCTATCTGTGATTCGAAGCAAGCAAAGGAAGAAAGTGAGGCGTTCGTGTACGAAGAAGTAGCAGAAGAGCACGTCGTTGTCGTGTCACCACCAACCCCGACCGTCCGTCGGCCGTCCCTTGCCAGGTAGCAAACAAAAAAGGACGGGAAGAGAAGAAATACGTAGTAAAAAAGTCGTCACCAACAACGAAACCCCGTTCTCGGTCCGTCGTCAGGTCTCCCTCCCCTTGCCCCTACTCGAGTAACGAGTACGTACTGTACGACGGCAATTACTCCTCCAGGCCAAGTAAGGTAACTACGTACAACTATTCCCGTAGGCTAGAGGCAGATCTCGTGCGCCCGAAATCTCGCCATTGACCCGGCGTTGGGGTGATGCCATCCCATTCATTCCTCGTCTGAAGTACACGCATCCAAAACCCGGCCCCATTTCGCGGTGGCACGGCAGAGAGAGGGACGCAGAGGGAGGGGTGTGTGCTCCGAACGGATATATGTGTGTTGTGGCTGTGGCCGTTGAAAGAGGGGGGAGAAAAAAACGTGATTGCCGTCATCGAGCCGTAAAGTGGTCTGAAAGGAGAGAAGTGGTGTTATAGGCTGCGCCGAGCATAACACGCACATTAGTTTCTCAACGGCCATTTCGGGCTTCATGATCCGCTGGCGAGGGGGAAAGGAGAAGGGGTGAGAAAAATAAATAAATAAAAACCCCCCGAAAAAAGAAACCGAAATTTCCCCCATCGATGAGTAATATCTCCTTGCAGGGCTTTGCTGCAAGTCAGACGGGAATTTTAGTCGTTTCTGTGTTGTTTGTTTTGTGCTGTGTTGCGTTGTGCCTTTCTGTTATATCTTGCATCTTGGATTGCACAACTTTTACTGTATGCGGGATTACCTGGCAACTTGGAGATTTGAGATCTGTCTGAATTGACACGGCAGAAATCCCACATATTGATACGGATACACAGTCTCTGTCGCCACGGCCTCATGACGGACAACTGCGTCGACATGGGACGTCAACAACGGCCGCTCAAACTGGCCGCTTGTCTGTTGATGCGACTTGCATACAGCACATCCGACGTGCCGGCCTCGGTACTCGACCACTTTTGATCAACAAGAGACACACACACGCACACACGCACACTCATCAGACCTTCAGCTTGCCTCGTTCAACTCCACACTTCCTCCTTGGTCGTTATTGTGATGCATCCGGGCGCCCCGCCTTCTTAGCGTCCGGGCCTGCAAGACGGTCGAGAAAAAAAACACGACATTGAGGCTTCTCTTGTTGTTGTTTTTCTTTTGGCTTCTCTTTTTTCCCGCTCTTAAAGTGGAGGACACCTCAGACGGAGGTAATTACCAAGAAACAAACAATGTGCTACCGTATCACAGACGCGACTAGTGTCGATATCAGGGCGGTGCCTTAGTTCCCGACCACCACCTTTCCCCGGCATGCGGACGATGGTGTAAACACCACACACACACACACAAACACCATGGCAGCTGGCATCACTCGTCGACGACTACGTTCATTCGTAAGCAGTGCCGACACATGTTCTTCGTGGTGAGAACAGTCCAGCGCCCCCCCCTACCACGAACCAGAAATACTCCAATTCTCCCAAAAGCCCGGAGTTTTCCATGTCTCACACTAATAGAAAGGCCCCTTTCAGGAACAAGAGACAATGCCGAGAGTTACCACGCTTTCTGCATCATTGTGCCTTCACCGGTTGCCTCGTAGCTTCGGCCGAACCCCTGCCCTCCTTCGCCTCAACACCATCTCTCTCTTGGCTATTGCCGGACACGAAGCGTGACAATGACCCAAAAAGTGCTAATATCGAAACGGCAGCATACAGAAAGCAGGATTGCAGCCCCTGCTCGCAAGAGCTCCGTCCAGGCGCAGGGCCGCTGGAATCGGGGAGAAGGGCTGGCTTCCCTCCGAAGGCCGACACATTTTTAGTCAACCACCATCGATCAAGATCCGACGAGACGCTTGCGCATCCCGGTGGGGACCGATATTCTTGGAGATGGATGGCCAAGCCTAGCCGCCATGGAGATGTCGCAGACGGGTTTTTTTTGTCGTTTTGATCTGCTGTCGGTCCCCAGCCAGCGGCGTATCCCCCTTGAGGATAGTTCACCCTCCAAGAACCCCCCCCCCCGGGCCTGTCCAAGGAAGCAATGCGTGATCGATTTGCCAGGGATGGAGGGGGAGGAGGCTATTCTTACACGAACCGGTTTCCAGGCGTTACGAACGGCGACGAACGCTCTGCAAGACTAGGAACGGCACTTGCAAAAAACAAACCCGGGCCTGGGCCTGAGCCTGGGTGGGCATCAACACCAAGAGGGATCGGTTCACAACTCAGACCTGAAACAGGTCAGCAGACTCTCCGCATTGCAACTAGATGTACCGGGTCATTCCTTGGTCCATGCGGCCCCGAGAGACGCAGAAGCCGCCGCTGTGAGAGGAGGTTATACGGATATCCCGCCGAGGAGGGAAGGGGAGATTTGAGAAGCAAAAAAAAAAAAAAAAAAAAAAAAAAAGATGCGAACCAGTCATTTGCCCTTGGAACCACTCAAGTGGAATCGGTGGGTATCGGAAAAGGAAATATTTTTCTCTTTCCCTCTCCCTCCTGAACTCCCGTGTCGTTGTGTCGTTCCAACCAGGCGAGAAAGCACAAATCAGCACCTGGCAGCGGATTGAAGCCAGCCTCTCACAATGCGAGGACGACAGCCGTCCAAGCTTCCCCAATTTCCACCCGAAACCGATTATTCCATTGAGCCCAGAGCCGACCCAGTCAAAAAGTTGCCGATGGGCGTATCTAGTGCTCACGGATCGCAGCTGACGCAATGGGTGAGCTGCTTGTCTGGTGATAGCCTTAAACTCAAATGCCATGGGATGCCTGTCCGACCTGGAACTATCTGCTTGGGCAAGCGAGAGGCAAGCGAGAGAGAGCTGCGAGTCTGCGAGACTTTGTCACCAACAGTCAGCCCGTCGGTCCATCGTGGTCCATCGTAGCCCATCGTGGTAGCTCGGCATTTTGAGGCTCCGAGTCACGGGCTAACTAGTTTCTCGTCGTGGCCTTCCCCGCATATCAGGCGTGCTGGAACAATTGCCAGCTTCGGTTGGCAGATGTCAGGGAAAGCCTATCGTCGCGAAAACGTCTCGAGCTGGAGCTTTCGGGTCGTGGGCGCAGAAGCAAGTACAATACCTCCAGTCAGGTACGTAACTGTCCCCAGACTCCGTCTCATGCAGGTCCGAACAATGCGAACGTTGCAGTGCATAATGGAGGGTACAGCCGCACACACACAGATGCTACAGGGCTGTCCGCGAGCCTGGAGGCTGGAATCTGCAAGTCTAGATCCGAGGCAGGCTCTCACGACGTATGTCGCTCAACAAGCTAAACCTCCCGGATCGGTCGGAGGCCATTCTCGAATCCTAGGACCAGGCGAGCTGAAGATTCGAATGCGTCTCACCGAGCGGAGGAGGTTGGAGATGTTGGTTCCTTGGAATCTGGACTCGAAGCCTCCCAGATAACCTGTGCGGTTATGCCCATTTTGGCATTACTCTGTCCCAACTTCGAGGCCAAACTACCGGTAGCGTCGAGGACACGCCGCCAAGTGGAGAGACTATTGTCAAGGCCAAAGATGACGTGTGGAAGGCCGTCGCGTACCCTTAGCGGCGCTGGCGAGAGCCCGTCCAAAGACGCTCGCCGTTTGGAGAGAGAGGAACGCAATTGCCATGTGAGACAGAGCTGACATGTCAGGTTTCAGGTCCCGGGAGGAGGGCAATCGTCGGGGGGCTGACTGATCAGGCTCTTCGGGGAAGCATTGCAGGACAGGCTCCGAATGTGCGGATACGGAGTACGGACATGTACTGTACATACATAAAGAGCGCGGTCCGGGGGGCAGGATTCTGTCTTGCAGAATAATCCCGGCCAGAGCTGCCTCGCACCGACCCTCGGGATGGATCCAATGCAGTGTTGTGCAGAGCCAATGCAGAGCTGTACCGGATGCACAGGATGGTTTGCATCTGTTATCGGGGACTGCAGATCCCAGCAAATGCGGATGCAAATGCACGCGCCAGTGGTCGGGTCCGTTCGAGGGGTGAAGCGAAGCGAATTGAGGCCGTCGACGAGAGAAAAACATGCCAAGCTGGATGCTTATGGCGCGATCTACCCCATCGCGCGTCATGTTCGCGTGTGCAATAGGGTTTGCCATCTCTGATTGGCCGGCGCAATTCCAGCTGAGAGGTCCAGTCCGTTATGTTGTTGATGTTGTGGTGTATTATTAGGACGCGCAGCCAACCCGCTTGTGTGGCATCGCATCTCATCATGACGGCTTTGTCTAGATCACCCAATCGAACGGTCCGCGTCCAACCAGAGGACGCAATAAGCATATGAGGGGACCGCGTGCATGCATTCCGGAGGTTGTTCAGGGACAGGGCCGGTACAACAGCGAAGCCGAGATATGTACCGTAACGTCGATAAAAGATCGAAAAAAAAATAAAACTCGTCAGCGCTGTTCGACGGTCCCTGAGCAATGGATTGGTCGTGGCATCCGGACGGATTCTCCACGGAAGCGGCTGCGAACAGGAGAACCCTATGCGTGTTTACGACGACTTGGTGATGGGGAGAATGTCACGGGGCAGAGGAAATCGGGCCATGGATGCATACCCGTTAATTTGGACTGGGGACTGCACGGAACGGAAAACTGGAGTTAGCGGAAGCATCATCCTGGGTTCTCGATTTCTCGGGTCTTCACCGCCAGTTGCCCTCGTATTGGCGTCGCCTTCTCTGGCCACAACGTCTGGCCATGATTACTCCCCGCAAGCCGGCAACGCCTGGTCATCAATCGATGAGGCTGTCGCGAAATCCTCGACTACTGCAGGAGGAGATTGAGGTCCCGCGGATGATGAAAGGGTCCTCGGACGGAACGACGCGTTGTTATTCCAGAAGCCACCAGGGTGAGACGTGATGTGCATGTCCGAGTACCGGTACCCGAGGCGGTGCCAATTGAGCGAGGGGATGGGTATTCTGTGACATGATGATCGAGGCAGCTGCTGTAACATTGTTCGAATTGGTCGGATCGTGCATGTTGAGGCTCTCTCGTCGTCAATTGAACCCTATGAATCCCCCTCCAAATTTAGATCGGAGCTCGGCGGCTGAAAGCGCCGATGGTCGTCGGTCCGATGTGGGCCCGCAAATCAACCACCACGGCTCAGAGCTTTTGGCGGGGCACGTCAACCGCCAGCAAAGCCACAGGAAAACCATCGAGAGATATTGTCAAGTCGCACTCGGATCCCGCCGCACCCCCTTCAAGCGCTGCGTGCCCCGAATAGACTTCTCAAGTCACGTTTGTTGCTCTTAGCACTTTTTTTGCCTCTTGACCTCATCTCACGTCTCGGGCTAGCCCGTCACTGAACCCAAAAATGGAGTCTGATATCAGAGCTGTCCTGCCCAACATCGACCCTGTTGTGTCGGAGTACTCGGTGGGCTACCTCACTCATGCCTCTACTGCTTGGTCAGATGAAGAGGATACGTCTGGTACCTCTCCTCTGGACGAGGCTGCCACTTTCATCACTGAGCTGCTCCTGTCTGCTTCCGGGACTCTGGACCCCAAGCTGGAAGAGAAGATCAAGCAACTCGTTGAGAAATGGGTCGGCAAGTACACCGAGGCCAATGGTGGCGAACGGATGATGGGACCTTCAATCGTGAAGCGTCTCGACCGCACCATCCAGGTCAGCTCCCAGCGTAACATGTCTTCGACCCTCGCGGTGGCGACTGGCGGTGTCGATCTGGAGTCTGCCAATATGCGAAAGGTCGAATCCAAGGTCGACCGCAAGAAGCTCGAAAAGGCTGAGAGGAAGATTGCTGCCAAGCAGCAGAAGAAAACATTCAAGACTGTCGAGTACGAGGCTTCGAGACTGCTCGAGCAGCCCGAGGACGCTCAGTCTTACGAAGAGTTCTACATGGCCGTCAACCCGCTTCAAATGGGCGCTAGCTCGGCGAACAAGACCAAGGACGTCAAGCTGGACAGCATCGATGTCTCTATCGGTGGGAACCGCATTCTCTCCGATACCACTCTCACTCTCGCCTATGGTCATCGCTATGGTCTCGTTGGTAACAACGGTGTTGGTAAATCTACGCTCCTCCGAGCACTCTCGAGGAGAGAGGTCGCCATTCCTACTCACATCTCGATTCTGCACGTCGAGCAGGAGGTAAATCACCATATATCCGTCCAGATATCGGCCCGCTGACGTTATTAGATTACTGGTGATGATACACCGGCGTTGCAAGCTGTGCTCGACGCCGACGTCTGGCGCAAGGTTCTTCTGAGAGAGCAAGAAGTAAGTCGCTCCGTTGAGGCTATCTATCTGCAGTTTCTGATCTCTCTGTAGGAAATCACAGCCCGCTTGGCCGATTTGGAGTCTCAACGAGCAGGCCTTGCCGACACTTCGGCAGATGCGGCCAGGATCGATCACGATAGGGAAACTCAGGACAACAAGCTTGGCGACATCCAGGCGAAACTGGCAGAGATGGAGTCCGACAAGGCCGAGTCCAGGGCCGCTACGATTCTTGCTGGTCTTGGATTCTCTCCCGAGAAGCAGCAGTTTGCCACCAAGACCTTCTCTGGTGGTTGGAGAATGCGTCTGGCGCTCGCCCGAGCCCTGTTCTGTGAACCTGATCTTCTACTTCTGGACGAACCGTCTAACATGTTGGACGTTCCTTCGATTACCTTCCTCTCCGATTATCTACAAGACTACCCCAGCACGGTCCTTGTTGTCTCTCACGATCGAGCGTTCCTCAACGAGGTGGCCACCGACATCATCCATCAGCACTCAGAGCGTCTCGACTACTACCGAGGTGCCAACTTCGACTCCTTCTACGCGACCCGCGAGGAACGAAAGAAGGTGGCCAAGCGAGAGTACGAGAACCAGATGGCACAGCGTGCCCATCTCCAGGCTTTCATCGACAAATTCCGTTACAACGCGGCCAAGTCCTCCGAAGCCCAGTCCCGTATCAAGAAGCTGGAGAAGATGCCCGTACTCACCCCGCCAGAGGCCGAGTACAACGTCAAATTCACCTTTCCCGAGGTGGAGAAGTTATCACCTCCCATCGTACAGATGTCCGAGGTTACCTTTGGGTACACGAAGGACAACATCCTGCTGCGCAACGTCGATCTCGATGTCCAACTGGACTCCCGTATCGGCATTGTAGGACCCAACGGTGCCGGTAAGACTACGATCCTGAAGCTTTTGATTGGAAAGCTAGAGGCGACTTCCGGTTTGATCTCGCAACACCCACGTCTCCGCATCGGCTTCTTCGCGCAGCACCACGTCGACGCTCTCGACTTGACCGTCAGCGCCGTCAGCTTCATGTCCAAGAACTATCCTGGGAGGACAGACGAAGAGTACCGACGTAGGCTGGGTGCGTTCGGTATTACTGGCACTACGGGCTTGCAGAAGATGGACGTGTTGTCCGGAGGTCAAAAGTCCCGTGTGGCATTTGCCTGCCTGGCCCTTACCAACCCACACATCCTGGTGCTGGACGAGCCTTCCAACCATCTCGATATCGAAGCCATGGATGCTTTGGCGGAGGCATTGAACGAGTTCCAGGGTGGTGTTCTCATGGTTTCCCACGACGTGACCATGCTGCAGACGGTTTGTACATCGTTGTGGGTGTGCGACGGAGGTACCGTGGAGAAGTTCCCTGGCGACGTGCAGGCGTACAAGAAGAGAATCACTGCCCAGGCCAACGCGGCCGGTGTGGTCAAGGCTCACTAGGCATCGCAACTATTGCGTTATATAGTCGCGGTCAAATAAAATCACGCCTGTAGTGACCTACTATACTAAGTCTTTGCAATGTGACCGTTACGAGTGCTCGATATCGTAGATTTGTCCATGTCCGGGTACGAATCGCGAATGCTCTTTTCGGCAGCTGGTATTGACAATAAAGAGAGAGAGAGAGAGCTAATCAAGTCGCACCGTCTCTCATTGTGTATTAATTCCTCATATATCATCTTCCATCAGATCTTTTCGGCCCAATTTTTGAGCTCCTGTGACGATGTAGGGTAAGCAGCTCGGAAGTTCTGAACGCGGCCTCACGAATATCACGGCTCATAATGGTGTGTTTGTAAATGAAGCTGTTGCGAGCGGAGACTGTTTTATAGATGAAATGAAATACTAATACAGTCCTGCTCACTGGCTCGAGAGGAGCTGCACGTTTGCCTGTGGGCGGTTGGTTTGGACTGGTCTCGAAAGGCGAAGCGTTCTGGACAACGGAGTTCGAGTGCGAGGAAAGTCTCGCCAGAATTCGACAAGGAAACCACCAGGAATACCTAGACTTGTCTCGTACCAATTTGCAGCTTCACTTTCTACATGCCTCATGTTGATCATCCTATTATTGCCAACTAGGCTGTCCGGGTACGTACCGATAACTGTCAAATTCGAAGTGGGGCATATCCGCCAGGGGAAATACGTGGCTCTGACCCGACGAAAAGCCACCTGAACGGTTCAACCGCCAATTCTGCACGATAAATGATGGTAAGGGAGGGCTTGCTTTGACGTTGGAAAGCCTCTATCTCAATGGCCATGGCTCTCCCAACATATTTCAGCAGAAGTCTTCAGCAAACACATTCTGTCCAATCATCCAAGACGCCTCGTAGTGCGTTCTTCAGATTTGGCTGGAGCTGGCGACGTGCCTGGCATTGGCGCGTTTCCGTTTTCGGGGGTGGCACAGACCACTTTGGGTAAACAAGCGAAAGTGCGCCCCTCTCTCCAGCGGCTGCCCCCCAATCCCCGTGGCGGTGAACAATTTCACGTCCCGCTTCTCACAAAAATCAACATTCTCCCCTTGACAGTCAACCCACTCCGTCTTGAAAGCTAGCTTCAGCTCAAGAGCTTCTTCTCCTGCACTCTTCCCTCCTTCATCTCCATCTACACCCACTCCAACTTCCATCAACACCTTCAACATGCGTGAGATTGTGAGTTACCTTCCCGGCCCGACCTCCAGAGCTTCCCCGAGACGCGTTCCGCTTGTTGTTGCCCCTGATTCTACCCCGCCGACATCACCTCGAATCGCCTCAACAGCCGCAACACTGCTCGCCGGCTCGAACACGACGTGATATATCGAACAAGATGGCTGACTGTGTTTTCTTCGAATATAGGTCCACCTCCAGACCGGTCAGTGCGTAAGTCTTCTCCAAGCACCCGAACAACTGTCGACCGGCATCACTGACTTCTTTCAAGGGTAACCAAATTGGTGCTGCTTTCTGGCAGACCATCTCCGGCGAGCACGGCCTCGACAGCAATGGTGTTTATAACGGTACCTCCGAGCTCCAGCTCGAGCGCATGAGCGTTTACTTCAACGAGGTACGTGAATCGGTGCATCTGCCCCTTGGATCGCGAGAAATTGCAGACAACTCACACCACACTCCAGGCCTCGGGCAACAAGTATGTTCCTCGCGCCGTCCTCGTCGATCTCGAGCCCGGTACCATGGACGCCGTCCGTGCCGGTCCCTTTGGCCAGCTTTTCCGTCCCGACAACTTCGTTTTCGGTCAGTCCGGTGCTGGCAACAACTGGGCCAAGGGTCACTACACTGAGGGTGCTGAGCTCGTTGACAACGTCCTCGACGTCGTCCGCCGCGAGGCTGAGGGCTGCGACTGCCTCCAGGGTTTCCAGATCACCCACTCCCTGGGTGGTGGTACCGGTGCCGGTATGGGTACGCTGCTGATCTCCAAGATCCGCGAGGAGTTCCCCGACCGAATGATGGCCACCTTCTCCGTCGTTCCCTCTCCCAAGGTGTCCGATACCGTTGTCGAGCCCTACAACGCCACCCTCTCGGTCCACCAGCTGGTCGAGAACTCCGACGAGACCTTCTGTATCGATAACGAGGCTCTCTACGACATCTGCATGCGTACGCTGAAGCTGTCTAACCCCTCCTACGGTGACCTGAACTACCTCGTTTCCGCCGTCATGTCGGGTGTCACCACCTGCCTCCGATTCCCTGGCCAGCTTAACTCCGATCTCCGAAAGTTGGCCGTCAACATGGTTCCCTTCCCCCGTCTGCACTTCTTCATGGTCGGATTCGCTCCCCTGACCAGCCGTGGCGCCCACTCCTTCCGCGCCGTCAGCGTTCCCGAGCTCACCCAGCAGATGTTCGACCCCAAGAACATGATGGCTGCCTCTGACTTCCGCAACGGTCGCTACCTGACCTGCTCTGCTATATTGTGAGTATCCTGTGCAGTATGTCTGATGAAGCTCAATTGCTAACTCGTTGCAGCCGTGGCCGCGTCGCCATGAAAGAGGTCGAGGACCAGATGCGAAACGTCCAGAACAAGAACTCGTCGTACTTTGTCGAGTGGATCCCCAACAACATCCAGACCGCCCTCTGCGCTATTCCTCCCCGTGGCCTCACCATGTCCTCGACCTTTATTGGTAACTCCACCTCGATCCAGGAGCTCTTCAAGCGTGTCGGCGAGCAGTTCACTGCCATGTTCCGTCGCAAGGCTTTCTTGCATTGGTACACTGGCGAGGGTATGGACGAGATGGAGTTCACTGAGGCTGAGTCCAACATGAACGATCTCGTCTCCGAGTACCAGCAATACCAGGAAGCTGGTGTTGACGAGGAGGAGGAAGAGTATGACGAGGAGGTGCCCCTCGAGGGTGAGGAGTAAGAAATGCTCAGGATATCGAGACACGCGCCTGGCTCCATTTGCTTTTGCGAAACGCTTAGCCGGCCTGACCAAGTTCTTTTCGGGTAGTTGTAATTCATGAAAGGGGTTTAGATATCCTCTACACTAGTGCAATTCGCATGGTAATTGTACAAGTCACAATTCAATTAAGCAAAGTACGAATTGTACCAATTAAATTTCCAGTTGTTTGTCTCGGTGATAACATGTTTTGTCTTTTCGTGGGATTCTCAAAGTCCTTTTGGCTGAACCTGTTGTGTGTTTTGATGAGACCCCTGCCAGGCCCCGGTAGAACCACACGTGACGCGGTGACTAAGCACCAAAAAGTCGAGAGCTCCAACCTTGGACCTCAACCAAACCACGACTGACAACACCCTTCCGACCGGCGCAACACCAGGTTTTGAATCAATGGCTGCCATGTTTGCTCCCAGCCGGGGCAAGGCATTGGGCCGTGCCATTGCGGCATCCTCGACCCCGTCAGCGACGACGACGACGCTCCCCGGATTCCTCGTGCCCGCGTGGCAACCCGCCGCTTCGCCGTCGACCCGCGCGGCGGCCGCCCTCTTCTCGACCTCGTCGAAGCGGCCCTCGAAGCTCGGCCGGACGCCTCTCTCGATTCCTCCGGGAGTGGAGTTGTTGGTTGGCGAGCCCAAGGCTGTTAAGGATATGACTTCGTATAAGAAGGTGTACAAGAAGACGATATCGGTCAAGGGACCTTTGGGTTGGTTTTTTTTTTCCCCCTGGCGTGATGAGAGGCATGTGTCGCCATTGAAAGGGTGGTTGCTGATGGTTGGAGATAGGATCGCTGGATCTCGATGTTCCCGAGTTTGTCGAGGTCAAGCAGGACCAGGAGAGCCGTCAGGCCATACTGAGTGTGCTGGACTCGGACGTCAAAGAGCAGAAGGAGATGTGGGGTGAGTTAAATCGCCTCTTTCAGCACCCAATCGACCCCCCCTGGGCTAATATATCACAGGCACATCATGGGCATATCTCAAAAACTACATCATGGGCGTCTCCGAGGGCCACACGGCCATCCTCCGCCTCGTCGGCGTCGGCTACCGCGCCAGCGTCGAGGAGCGCGGCGCCAAGGAAGAGTTCCCCGGCCAGCGCTTCCTGTGCCTCAAGCTGGGCTTCACGCACCCTGTCGAGGAGGGGATCCCGCGCGGCGTCAAGGTCACCACGCCGTCGCCCACGCGCATCCTCGTCGAGGGCATCGACCGCGAGGTCATCATGTCGTTTGCGGGTCGCGTGCGCAAGTGGAGGCCCCCCGAGCCGTACAAGGGGAAGGGCGTGTTTATCAATGACCAGACTATCAAGTTGAAGCAGAAGAAGATCAAATAGAGGAGGAGGGACCTTGGGGGGGAATTGCTACTCGGTTTGGTTGTTGGCCGACGCTTCTGGCGTGTGTATTCTAGTCTCGTGTACTCGGTACTCGTACAGACGTGTACTATCTGTCATGGCATATAACGTAAAAAATACTTCTTTTTGCATCTTCATGTCCTGGTTTGATGGCTGTCCAAAACAACCTCTTGCCCCAGTATCTAATGGCTACATTTTGTGCTGGTTTACATATCTCATCAAGGTATATACTATCATTTTCAAGTCTATTTTGTTCTACGCCTCCTTGGCACCGAGCACCTCCTGCACGACCTGCAGCACCTGGGCGTGCACGGCAGCCGGAGCAGCCACGACGCCCTTGTTGTTGGCCAGGGTGCGCCCAACGCCGAAATCGAGGCGCTTGCCGTGGATGTCGGTGACCTGGCCGCCAGCTTCCCGAACAATCAAGTCTCCGGCGGCGTGGTCCCAAATCTTCTCCTGGTACGTGGCCTTGACGGGCAGGCGCAGGTAGATGTCGCCGGCGCCACGGGCAATGGACCCGTACTTTGCCTGGCTGTCCATACGGACGCTGGGGGCGGTGATGCCCAGATTCTTTGAGATTTCGGCCTGGTCGCCGTGGGCCGAGTGACCGGCCTCGACGCTCTCGCAAAACGTGGCGACCGAGAGGTCGTCAAGGGCGCGCATCGAGATGGGCTTCGCGGGGGCGAGGGCTCCCGAGGTCAGAGGTCGGCTGGTGGCGCCTTGGCCCTGCACGGCCGAGAAGACGACGCCGCGGCCCTCGTCGGTAGCATCGACGCCAATGTCCGTCGTGAGGCGGGCCGAGTCGTCGGCAGGGAGGTTGGGACATCCGAGCACGCCGACCTTCACGTCGCCGTCGACCATTAGGCCCAGGCAGACGGCGTACTGCCCACCGCGCAGGAACCCTTTCGTCCCGTCGATGGGATCAATCGTCCAAATACGGCCCTCGCTGCCTCCGAGGCTCGCGCCCTTGTCGATGAGCTCCAGCATGGACTCCACGCCCTTGATGGGACCCCCTAGGAGCTCCTCGGCCTCGTCGTCGTCGAGGCGGGTCGACCCGACCAGGTCCCAGATGGTCTGCTTGAGCTCGGGGTTCTCCTTGAGCTGCGCGGCCTCCTCCTCGGCCACGATGGCGTCCTGCGGGAAGTGGTGCTGGAGGGCGGCAATGATGAGCGCCTGCGCGCCAAAGTCGCCAATCGTCACGGGGCTCTTGTCGTTCTTGTCCACGGTGCCCTTTGCCTTTTCGTGGAAGACGCGCTTGGTGAGGATGCTGGCGCGCTGGACGGCCAGCTGGGCGATTTGGAGTTCGTGGGCGTAGTCGGTCATGGTGGCGGTGGCGGTGGAGGAGGAGGAGGAGGAGGGGTTGGTGGTCGAAGAGGAGGAGAAGAAGGATCGGCCGAGAAAGAAGGAGGGATGGCTGTTGAAGACCAGGTGCGCGGACAGCTGGCGAAGGCGCGGGAGGAAAGATGGCGAGAGTAGGACAGCCAGGATGAGGAGCAGCAACGAGCAGAAGAGGAACAGACGAGGTTTAAGAAGGGGCATTCAGGAACCAAAATCGACTGCGGGTCGTAGTATGCTTTGCGGGTCGTCGGACGGGTCGTCGGAGCGTACGTGGTGTGGTTGGGGTGTGTGTTTTGACGAAGGGGAGGTCAAGCAGTTCTTTGCGTGCGTGTATGTGGGGAGATTTGGGCAGAGCATGAGGAGGGGGATGACGTGTAGGCCAGAGGAGAAAGGAACGCTTCCAGGCAAGGGGCGTGGGATGTAGATTGCAACGGACAGGCCTGCGGTGACGCAATTGCCGTTTCGTTTATACAGAACGTGATTTATGACTACAGAGATACGGCGCTAATTATGGACAACATCACGGCATGGAACTCATGGAGGATGGAACTCATGGAGGTGGAACTCATGGAGGGAGCTGGTCGATGCAGCATGAAGCCATCCAATTACCCCTCCATTTACCGCCTTACGCGGCGAGGAGGGGCAGCTGGGGCTACGAGATGCTGTGCTGCGCTAACAATTTTTTTGATGCCGCTTGGCCGTGATTGGTCCGGCATTCGAGGAACGTTTTATTCCATCTTAACCGTTCCGGGCCGCATCTCGGAGCCTCACTTCGTTTCTCTCTCCGTCTGACGCTCACTACAACCACCTCCAACCAATTCGCTCCTCCCCAAAATGTCTTCATCACCCGCAACCCTCCGCTCCCTCTACCGCTCCCTCCTGCGCGAGCTCCCCCCGCGACCCGTCCTCGCCTCGCCGCGCTCCGGCTTGCACGCCCGCCTGCGCGCCACCTTTGTCGCCGCCAAACAACAACAACAACAATCCTCTTCCTCTTCCTCAACAAACGCCCGAGCCCAGGCCGCCGCCCAGGCCATCGCCTACCTCCGCTCGCAGCGCCAGTACGCCACCCTCGTCGAGAGGTACAACCCGGGTTTGGGCATGGACGAGGAGGAGCGCATACGGCTGACGGCCAGACGGGTGGGCATGGACTTGCCTGTTGAGTTCAAGTGAAGAAGAGGGAGGAAAGGCGAAAAAAAAAAAAAAAAAAAAAAAAAAAAAAGACCGCCATTGAGGCTTGGATACCGCTCGGGGAACTTGAGGAGAACCCTTGACCGAAAGAGTGAGCAGGAACGCCGACTCAATGGCGATTGGACTTCATCGAATATCCACAAGGGAGGAATTGTACAAATATGGGCGCCATTGGCAATCGGCTATCAATCCGGGCATGAAGCAATGTTTTGTACCACCACACGTGCGAATAGCAGTTAAAAGTATACCAAGAAGCATCGATTCACATACCATACTCACGCACCAAATATCTTCTATTGCTAGAGGCGTTCCGTTCATCATATCTCATTTCCGGGTACCAAGGACCATGCACTGTACCTTTGCCAGCAGGCACTCCCATTTTCAAAAGTTATATACAAGAATTTCAAGCCCGATAAATACCAACAAAGCCCACCCGGGCGAAACAGGGGTATCAACTTCGTCTTCTCTATATCCTTCCTTCTATACACTGCCCACGCCTCCATCCTCGAGGCACTCATCCCATCCGCCAGTTTCCAGAAGCCACTCGCCGAGCCGCTCCTTGACGTGTGTCATGTTCTCTCCCAGTGAGCTGTTCCATTGCTCTCGCACCACCCGCACCTTCTCTTTGAGGTCTTCCGTCAAGCGGTGTTCCTCGCCATGTCGCATCTCCCCGGCCCGCGACTGCCGCTCCTCTACGGGAATCGGTCGCCCGTCTGCCTCCTCTGTCTGCGTCTCCAACACCTTGCACTTGGCATGTACCACCGCCTCTTTGACCTCGTGGAGGAGACACAAGAGGTTTGTGTGCGACTCGATGAACTGATACGTGCTCTTTTCCGCGTGCAGGAGGAGGCTGAACAGGTACTGCATAGGGTGCTGGCGGTACGACGGATTCTCCTCATACTCGACCGCCGGGATCCGGATATTGAAGCCCTCGAGGTCGTTCGGGATGCTGTCTAGCAGCTCGCACAGCGGTGGCGCAATGTCCCAAAAAGCAGACAGTTGGAGCGCCACGCCGCGTTCGACCGCCTCTTCCACCACAGTCCGGAAGTCTCGCGCCCGGTTACAGACTTCGTGTGCAAACGCATATGTGCGTTTTGCTGCGTCTTCTGCAAAGAAGGCTGCGGCGGATTGGAGCTTTTCTGTATTGTTTGCAAGTCGGTAAGGAGTCACCACCACCTCGGAGTAACGTGTGTTTCGATCAGACAAGAGTTCGAAGATTGCTCGATGTAGTGACTCGCGAGCCTCGAAGATCCATTTCAAAAGCGTCAGCTTCTCGAGCAATTCTGGTCTGTCATCGCCTTCCTCTTGCGGCATGTCGGCGTCGTTTTGCTCATTATCGAAGAGATGAGCCGCCAACTCGTCAAAGAGAGCCGTGGCCCGAGAAATGCGACCAGTGAGCAGCTCGTTCAGGGGCAACACCACCTGATTCTGGAATTCTTCGTATTCCATCTTCTCCATATCCTTGCTCTTGCCCATCTCCGTATTCTGTGCATCCGACTCGAGAACAGCTGCGTCGGCATAGCTGATGTTTCCCGCACCGACTTCTTGCGATAGATTTTGTCTTAGCGCCACTCTCCGCTCGCTCTGTGCCTTCTTGAACTGCTCGCGGCGGTTTTCGCTGTCGACCACGAATTTCTCCTTGGTCGTGGCCACCAAGGAAATCTCGCTCAATGCCCGGACTGCAGTTCGAGTCTCCGTCAGCTCGGGGTGGTTGTTGTTAACGGCTGGATGATGCCTTGGGTATGGCGGCGGCATCGTGACGAGACGGGAAACATCCATGAGATCCCGATTGATCGAAGAACCGGGGCTTGAGCCCAGCGAAAGGGCAGAGAAGCTCGTCGGTTGAGGAGTTAAGCTTGGTTCCGACTCATGCCAGCCCACCTTTTCTGGCGGATATTCTGACGAAGAGGAATAGTCACTTGGGCCAGTATTGCTCGGCGTTTGTTGGTCTTCCTCAATCCACTGCGTCTTGGAGACGCCCATGTACTTGGATTCTCTCTTCGATCTCTCGAGACCGGACGGCTCACCAACCGAGTCCACTTCCCACCACCGGCTCGGGGGTCTTCCACGGGAGCTATCGTTTCTGTCGCTCACGCTCATGCTTAGGATTGGAGATAGCTGCGGCACGTAGTTATTGCCGGATGGCCAGTTGACAGGCGCAGCACCAGGTGATGCTGGCATGCCTGCCGAGTTTGGAGCTGACTGAGATCCATCAGGGGGTTGAGCTGATCCGATAGAGCCACGGTGTGACTGCGTGGGCTCGGAAGAATTCGGCGTAAATTCATCCTGTGAGATGGTTGATGCGCGTCTGCCTTGGACCATAGGACGAAAGAGGTCTCGGGTCAGATCGAATATCTCCGATCCCATAGCTCCGATCGCGTTCGAATATCGCTCTCTCCTGACGCGCGATTCGCTGACAATGAAATCCGCAAACATGCGAACCCTGTCTGCATCGGTCGCAGCAGCCGTTTCTTTGGCGGCGAATGCCTGGAACCGTTCAATGGTGCTCGAGGCGAACTGCTCCGCCGTTTGGGTGATGACCATATGTTTCGATACAGGGGCGGATGTGGACGCGGAAGTGGGCGGCCGAGATGATTCCCGTGGAGGTCGTGACGTCGAAGACGATCGTGTATGAGGAGGTGGAGTTGGGAGAGACTTGGGTGCCACGGCTGACATACCACTGCTGCCGCCATACATGGGCTGTTTTCCATGAGGTGAGAATGGAGGAGTTTCTGCCTGCACGAGAGGTAGCTTGCCAGATAGAATTGCCCTGGGTGTAGAGTTTCGAGAGTCACCCCCAGTGAGAGAATGGAGAGAACTAGTGCCAGACTTGGGAGGAAGCTCGGCCGACGGTCTGCCTGCACTATGTGGCGTGGCTCTTCCCACAGACGAGTTCTGGTTTGATGAACTTCCAGGGACCACGATATCTGATACACTTGGACGTACTCTCTCGTCAATGGATTCTCGAACGGTTGAGCGGGTCCGACTTTCGGCTCGTCTTTGAATAATTGTTTTATCATGGCGAACAGCTCCCGTCCTATTCAAGTTGCCTGAGTTGGGAGATGCTGAGGAAGGGGGTTCATTTTGCTGGCGTGCGCTGCTGCTCGCCCTGGCGCCCGCGGTATCAATGGCTAATGCGGGAGACCGTCCTCGACGAGCAGGTGTATCACTATCAACCCAATCTGCCGGAGTCGGGGGCACTGGTCCGAGACTCGTTACTCCAGTGGGAGGTGGTCGTCGCGTAGGAGGCGATGTTATCGCAGGGCTGGTTCGCTCCATTCCCTGGACGCTGTGCGATCTCGAACCTGCCGGAGGGGGCCCAGGCGGAGGCGGGGGTAGAGGCATTCCTGGGTTCCATCTACTTTGCGAAGACGACCGTGAGTGGGCAGACGTCGGTGTCTCAATGGCACCAGCCGAGGCAGCTCGGCGGGCAGCTGGCGGGGTGTTGACAACGAACTGTTGTCGAGAAGGACCGGCATGCGCATGTTCGAATGCTGGTTGTGTCGTTGGCTGAATAAACATGCTTTGCCTATGGGACCGAATAGCTGGGCTCGGAACATGGTCTGGCGAATTCGACGTGTGATCGGCCTCTCTTCGACGAGTTAATGAAGGTAGTCTAAATCGCTGTTCCCTAGAGGCTCCTCTTGGATTGGTACCCGGGGGAGGAGGGAACGAGTGATTGAGGGCCTGAGGCTCCGGAGACGGTCGATGTTGAACATTGGGGTTTATTCGCGGCGGTGGTGTTGCTGTCGTAACGGGGCCATCAAAGGCAGTACTCAGAGGTCTCTGCTGTTGACTCCGCGGTGGGCTATATGGGGGAGGCGGTGGAGGAGATGCTGGAGATGTTAGTCAAAATGGACATGGCGCGATGCATGGCATTGGTTACCTTGAGGCTCCTGGAACTGCATTGTTGTGCGCTCTGGACCTCCGGCAGAGGGAGCAATCCATTCCTGAGGATTATAGGGCTGAATGGCGCTGGACGGGGTGTGAGAGGACTGCAGGTGGTGGGCGGAGCTCATGGACACGGTGGAGATGGGCGTGTTACGGTTGTTGCTGCTGTTGTATACGCCGAGGGAGTTGGTGGTGATGGGATTGAGGGTCTGACGGAGCAATCGATCGCGGGGAGAAATCATGGCGAAGAAAAAGTCGACTGCTCGAGTCGCAATCTTGTGGAAATAGAAATTCGACGCGGCAGCGGCAGGCTTGGGAGGTCCTGGCGCCACTCGAAAGTGTGATGAGCGACGATAGTGCTGTGATGGCGGCCGCGGCTTCCTTGTCTCTCTGAGGCTAGCCCCAGCCGTCGACGGAACTGGCACTGGGCGCTCGGTTGCCCACGCGCGTGTAGAGCAGCGATGCGATGGCTCGGCGGGAGGACGGGACGGAGATTTGGATTGACGATTCGTAGATGTCGGGGCGACGATGGCGCGCAGAGAAGTTGGCGATGAGACGATTGCTCAGGAGAGAAGCAGCTGAAGTCGGCAGGCTAGGCAGGGCAATGTCGACAGAACAAGGACGAAGCAGCTCTTGGGTCGTCGATTTCCTAATTGCCCCACGCTGCGGCGCGTGTGAGCCGTAGCCTGGAAACCCACCAGCTGCGAGGGGTGGCCGGGGTGTCGGAGGTAGCCAGAATGGGAGGTATCCTGGGATCTCGAATGGATGAGGAAGAGGAAGAGGGAAGGGAAGGCTGGGAATGGGAGAAGACGGCAGGTAGCTGATTTAGGTATTCGACGGAAGGCACGAAGCGGATGAATACTCCGAGGGAAGGTAGGCACCCAAGGCACTTACTGCGTAGCCGCAGAGATGCGTGAAAGCCGACTTATTCGTCGGGCAAAAACACCAAAGCCGGGGTCAGAACTCAGGAGCGAGAAGAGAAAAAGACTCGGGGTTCCATGCTCCCGAACGAAACCAGGATCAGTGTGGGACACCAGGTCGCAGAAAGAAGACGGACGGACAGAAGCTGCCTGGTGATAACGCCAGCGATGTCCTTGGTCGGTTGCCAGAGCCAGCCCACAACCCACCCACCTCACAATCCCACGCCTTTCTTCTTCTTTTGCAGGTGGTGGCAACTCCAAGACTTATCGGGAACTTGGATGATGCCGGGGTTCACAACCCCAGACGCCAGTCCCATGTAAGATAATTAATCTATGCTGGGCATGTCATGCCCAATCTCGGAGCCTTGCCCCTCGGTGAGATTCACTTGCATATGCCGGGCTCGAGCGCGGGCATGCCACAACGAGTCGTTTCTATCCAGCATGACGCTGCACACATGGCCACTGGTGAGTGATCAGTTGGCAATGCTAAATTGACCTTTCACACTGAGGTCGACCTCTCGCCCAAACAGGACCTTCCTCTAACCCACCCCGCCTGTGCTGGAGCGTTGTTGAGAAGGTTCCATCAACGAAAGGGGGGTCGATTCGTCAATTCCATTGGCCAGAGAAGTCGCACGGGCCACCACCAGTTGCTATTCTTAGACTCCCCCATCCCGAGCGGGGCCGGTGATTGGCCCCTTCCCGTTGGCCCAGTCGATGGAGGGAAGCCCGGCGCTTAATGCTCCTCCCCTCCATCCCACCACTTCCCCTTGTGAGACTCCCACTGAGACCGAGAGGTAAACGGCAATGCACATTGCCATGACTTGTGCTTGTTTGCCTTGCCCCGCCCCTTGCACAGACCCTTGCTTTGCGGCCTGGCGTATAACGCCGCCGAGAATATACTGCGCACACCTTAGTTGAGTGTGGTGAGGCGACATACAACTTTAATAGCTGCAACTCTGTCTTGCTCAAACAGCCAGGCCAAAAGGCGGTCACGGTAGACCAACACTAATTAGAGCTCTGACCTGCATACCTACGTAGTGTAAACTTCGAAGTCGATATTCGTACCTCGTACACGGCACCCTCTCGAGCAAATAGGATTTGGCAGCTGTAGTGTTACCTTGAGGTGCAAAGAACGGCAACAACATAATT
The DNA here is from genome assembly GCA_911649645.1 of Thelonectria discophora. Lineage (NCBI taxonomy): Eukaryota > Fungi > Ascomycota > Sordariomycetes > Hypocreales > Nectriaceae > Thelonectria > Thelonectria discophora. Next base: position 1,229,749 of record CAJVRK010000008.1, on the reverse strand, counting down.
ACGTACCGGCCATCCCTTATTAATGCATTTCTCCGTGAACATCTCACCATCATTTGCAATTTCTCGCAGGACTGATTCCCTCTGCATCAACTGCCTCATCCAACATGGGAATCCCTTGGGGTGGATCCATGCAACGGTCACCGATCTGGAGCCAACAGCCGCTCATCCAGCAAACGTTTTCATTTCGAGACGTTCCAGAAGGTCAAACTGACAAGTCCCCGGACTTTTTGCTTATTTTAGAACTACGCGATCCTGTATTACTGTATCGTGCTTAGATTCTATAAGCCAATTGAAGCGCGCTTTACCTATCGATGTGAGCCACTTGGTCCGGGAGCAACAACTTACCTATCACATCGTCAAAGCTCTATCTGCCTGTCCAGCTGATACGCTCCTGGTGTGCGAAGTATATATATAGGAATTATTTAATTTGAGCTAATCACTATAGGGTAGGCAGAGAGAAGGTGCGATTTTGGATAGTCGCTCGGTGGCATCGGCGTCCTCGCACCGGTCTTAATGAAGCCTTCACCTCTAAAGCATTCTTCACAATGGCATTCTAAGTATGCTCGGAGACTTCCCCAGACACGTGCGCTTGATACTGGTAACTTTTCCATCCATGGTTGAGACCTGCTGGTAATGCCATTCGGTTGCTTAAGAGTTTCGTGTCTACCAGCACATACAACTTGCGGAGCAGGCAGCAATTGTCATAGATGTCTCAAAGAATTTGCCCTTCAATGGCAAAGAAAATTCCCCAGACAAACAAGAACATGAGTACCGAAGCAGTGAGAATCTTGATCAGGGACGCTGTCCGCTCATGATACACATTGGCGCAACGAGGAGCAGAAGGGTTTCCAAAGCCAGGAATGAGCGCCCAATTCGCCATCAGCGCCCACACTTGGAAAATACGAAATATTCCACGCCAGGAAAGCTATGTCTCATAAACGTAGGTTTCCTCATATCCTTTGACTGAGGTTCATGCCCATGGTTGCTTGGGCGAGGCTGGGGCTCTGCTGCCTCAGGAAATAAGCCCCACATTCTGGCAGGTGGAGACACAAGGCTCAAACAAAATTCTAGATGGTTCTGATTCTTTCACCTTTTTTCCTCCTCCTCAATTTCTTGCCGTTCATCCCTTTCCCTTCTCTCCAATACCCATTTCTGCCTTTTCGTCTTCTTTCTCCCTTTCTTGCACCATTATCATTGCTCTATTGCCACCGCCACCTGCCCGAGCTTCACCCAACGTAAGTCACCGCAATCCTCCCTTTACCACCTTCTCCGCATTCGCATCTTTTCGTGATGAGATACCAGCTGGCACCAGTCATAGAGTGATTTGTACTCCCTTCATTGATGACCAACATGCTGTGGTCCAAGACCATTTCTGACATACAATTGCAAATTTGTTCTATTTTCCTTCGCTTCCGCTTCCGTTTTGCCTCGTTCCGAAGCTGACCAAGTCCAATTCAGTTCCCCCATCTCCCCCATCTCCGAAGAGCTCCTCGAGCCACCCGATTTCACAATGGTTCTTCACAACCCTAACAATTGGCACTGGGTCAACAAGGATGTGTCTGGTTGGGCCAAGGAATGGTTCAACGAGAACTTGACCACGGTCGAGGCGGAGAATGGCGACATCAAGGCCAAGATTAGCAAGATTCAGAGCATGGATGGTGATGTCGATGTCAGCCAGCGCAAGGGCAAAGTCATCACCATCTTCGACGTGAAGCTGGTGCTCGAGTATTCTGGTAAGGACTCATCGCTTGTCTAGGCCGTCGTCAGGAGCTGACCTCTGCCACAGGTTCTGCCCCTGATGAGGATGACGTTTCAGGCACCATCACTGTGCCTGAGATTGCTCATGACACCGAAGAGGATGAGTACGTGGTACGTGAAGCTCCATTTGCCCTTGTGCCACCGGCAGTGTCTCGTAGAATATAACTAAGTGCCTCGTAGTTTGATGTAGATGTCTTCGCCGAGTCCAAGGAGAAGCAGCCCGTGAAGGACCTGGTCAAGTCCAAGATCGTGCCCCAGCTTCGCCAACAATTCCAGAAGCTTGCCCCTGCCCTCATCGCCGAGCATGGCAAAGATATTCAGCATGCTCCTGGCTCCAACCCCTCAAGCGGCTTCACGACTCCCAAGACTATGGCTCAGAAGAGTACCGCTGACAAGACCGCCTCTGCCCCCGCGACCCATACCAGCGCCCCCGGTACCGTGAATACGACCACCGTCACCGACAACGAAGAATTCCGTACTACGGCCGAGGAGATGTACCAGACCTTCGTTGACCCCCAGCGTCTGGCCGCCTTCACACGTGCTCCCCCTAGGGTCTTTGAGGGTGCCAAGCCGGGCGGAAAGTACGAGCTGTTCGACGGAAACGTTTCGGGCGAATACCTCGAGCTTGAGCCCCATACCAAGATCGTCCAGAGCTGGCGCCTGGCCCAATGGCCCGCCGGTCACTACTCCAAGCTCAAAATCGAGTTCGACCAGAACGATGTTGACCACGTGACGGTCATGCGTGTCACTTGGGACGGTGTGCCTGTTGGCCAGGAGGATGTCACCAAGCGCAACTGGCTCGAGTACTACGTCAAGAGCATCAAGCGCACATTTGGGTAAGTCTTCGTGCTCTGTGATTGAAGCCCTGCATCGTTAACAACCATCTAGCTTTGGCACTATTTTGTAAAAGGTTCCAGTAAACGGTTCCAGGAACATAGAAGGAAACGGAGTTGGTGCTCGGGGGAGACGGGGCGGCGGAGTATATATTCAGAATCAATACGCTCTCTACTTGGGGGTGGCACCAAGCGATGGCGGTGCTACCAAGGCGGTGGATGGAAGACGCAAGCGTCTTCAGCGGCCTGCACAAGGTCTAGAAGCGTGCAGACATGAAAATCATGAATGAATTGAATTATGAATGACGGAGTGGCTTCTTTACAGGCCCAAACCAGCTCAAGTTGCATTTATATTGATCTACCTATGCTCTGGAATAAAATGGATGCATGCTCCAAGGCAATCGCTGTACGCTGGACTTTCTCATGGCGATGAACCTTACCGTGAGCGACGTGGGCGTTCCGCGATGGGCTGGTCGTCCTTAGAAGCGCCAAACGAGTAGTCCTTGACGAAAACATCGGCGAGGTTGTCCCAGAAACCCATGTCGTACAGATTCTCAACGTCCTTCAGATTCCACACCTTTTCCCACGGCCCTTCTCCCGGCGTGCGCCCCGTCTCCCTCGGCGGCTGGCCATCCATAGTGGTAACCAGGACCTGCTCGGGCTCGACCGGCCACCGCGTGCACTGCGGCTCGATCTGGGGGTTCTTGCGCCAGTTTGGCGGCAGCGAGCGGGCAAAGGCGTAACCGTCGCGCATGTCCTCCTTCCACTCGGACCACTTGAGCGTCTCATTAGTAGTGGTGCCGCTCCAGACGAGGTAGAGCGTGTAGGCGAGGAGGCCCAGGACGAGCGGGGCGGTCAGGATGGCGAGGAGGGTGATGGCGCCCATGTTGACGTTGTCCTGGATGGCCCAGGCCCACATGTTGATGTACCGCGTCATGCTTCTGTTCCTCGGCGGCCAGAGCGACCAGTCGGGGGCCCGCGTGGCGATGCGCGCCGTGAGGATGGTGGTGCCCAGCCAGCCGCCGTAGACGCACAGCAGCGCCGTGGACACGAGCAGGAGGATGAACCAGTGCTGGTTTCCGTAGCCGACGCACGAGTTGATGAAGATGCAGTGGTGGTCCGACTTTGCGACGCAGCGCTTGCAGACGCTGCAGTGCTTGGAGCGGGCCGGCTTGAGGATGCGGCACGTCCGGCACTCCCGGCCGGGGCGGAAGAGGGCGTGGTCGTAGGGGTAGAGCGCGAGGTAATAGCCGACGTTTTCCGGCGTGATGTAGCCTGGGTCGCTCGCGCACGCCAGGTAGAGGAATGTGTAGGGCATGGCCACGACTACTGACACGGTGATTTTGGTGAAGCCGCTGATTTGCGCCCACGCCTCGGGGAGGTACATGTACTCGGATCCGACCAGGATGAGAAGAAAGAAGCCCTACACCTGTCAGACGGCGAGTTCTATACACTCCACGTATGTGAGTGTGGTTTCCAGCCTCGAGGACTCACCACAACGGTCCAGTGTCTGTCGTGTAATATGAAGTTACCGAATGTTTGCAAATAGCTTGACATTCTTCCTCCTGTGAGAAAACCGTCCACCGCCAACACACAATTGGGTATTTTCACCCATATCAGCTTGTGCAGCTTCGCGATTGGAGTACGTCTTGATGCCCATGTTAGCCTCCCCGTCCCACGAAATTGTACTTTCACATGTACCTCAAGGCTGGGAGCCTGCCGAAAAAGGCCACAAAGACCATGAAGGAGAGGAATAGAATAAAAATAATAGCCGCCTTGAGAGACATGATGACTGCTGTCCGTCTTGAGGCTTGCACATCCGTCTCGTTATGTGAAGGAACAAGAGGGAAGCGACTTGCACGAGCAGAGAGGGCTACTTAACGAGCTGTAAGTGATGGGCTGGCTTGCTCCGGTCAAAGAGCCATGGCCCAAACACGATATAATACAAACTCCCAAGAAAACGCCAACAAAGACACAAAAAAAGAGATGCTCCGAACTGCAAGGCTCTGAACGGATAGGAAGACGTCGTGGTTTGGTGGCTTGGAGCCTCGTCAGCCGGCAACCAATTCCGGACGAATCGGAGATGCTTATACGCGGACGCCAATGCACCGATAAACCGATAATGGGTTTCGGGTTGTGACGTCGTTTGCGACCACGTGACCGCGCGAAACTTCCTCACGCGTCCACAACAGTGTCATCACACGTCCTCATTCGTTAATTTAGACCACCTACCCTACGAGCGATCAGCTGCAGCCTCCATCCAAAAGGCCCAGTGTATAGATATTTTCTATTCGGGCCATGGTTTTCTACATTTCCCTTGGGCGCATTAACTCCAAAGCCGGTTTCTGAGCGCTGCGCCGCCAGGCCCTCGTCTCAGCCCAAATACCAGCCACGACGCGATTCTTGATGAAGATCTCGGCGCATTCTGGAGCAGCAACTTGTCGCTCTCAGAGATGGCAGCGGTGACGTATGATGACGTTGTAAGCAGCCAGGGGGGCAACATCTTCAAGGATGTCAACTTTTGGCTATCGTCGAGGGTACCCATGCGGAAGTCCCTCGAGACCCAAATCACGGTACGAGACGTTTTCACAATGGTTTGCGCCTGGTATCTAACAAAATCTAGACGAACGGAGGCAAGGTTGTTGTGCTGGAAAAGCACGCAGACATCCTTATTGCGGATCACGCCAAACCAAAGTTTGCGCCTCCTGGTTCCTACTCGTGGAAGTTCATCGAAGACTCCATGAAGAACGGCTTCATCCAGGTTAAGGACCGCTATCTCATCGGGCTTGACCCGACTCTCCCTAGACCGGTTGGGGGAGGCGGCGGTACAAAAGGCACCCGTACCCCTTTCACCCCTTCGGAGGACGCTGTATTGGCTAAATGGGTGTTGTCTCGGTCAAACCGATCTGGCAACAAGATCTTCCAGGATCTCGAGAGTGTGGTAAGTCGTTTTCGTACAAAAGCCATTCCACATGCTCATAACTGTAGTATCCCCGGCACACTTGGCAGTCATGGAGGAATCGTTTCGTCAAGACTCTTCAACCCCTCCCGATAGAGAAATTGCTCCATCTGGCCGACTCGGCGCCTGAAGAGCCTGTCAGAAATGAGGTCCAGGCAAAAGCCACGCCGGCTAGGGCAACACCGAAGCCGGCAAGAGAGGAACCGGCCAGACCTGTAGAGAGGAACCCCGTACGACAGGTTAAACAGTGGTCATCAACAGTCCCTGAATCAGTGACCAAACCAGTCGCCCAGCCAGAAGCCCGATCGGCTGGTAATCCAGCCACTGAGCGCATCCCCTCGCCCACCCACGATGCCGATGCTCAGGGCCAGGTAGCCATTGAGAGCACCGACGAAGATCCTCTAGAATCACCCAGGGCAATGTTCTACGAGGACCTGGAACAATACATGGCCACAACCGGTACCGAGATCGAGTTACAGCATACAATTAACGACATCAAGGTCGAGTTATTCGATCTTTCCGTCGCGGTCGGCTCATTACAGAAGGAAGATGACTCCCAGGGTCTCGACGAAACAAATTGGGCAACGGTTGCCATGATCCTTGGGTTCGACACTCAGGACGAGCATGTCACATCCCGACTGAAGCAGTGTTACGACGAGTGTCTGGCTGAGTTCTTAGAGGCTATGGCAGAATTCGACGAGGACGAAGAGGAGGGAGCTGAGGGTGAGGTTCCACCCGCAACCGAGCCTGAACTCGACGAGCAGCAAGGTGACCTCCAAGAAAACCGAGGGGTGTCCCCATTGCGGGAGGGTGACTGGGAGGAAGAGTCCCCATCCCGTTGGGTGCTTGCGAAGCAACAGCCGACCTACGCGCGATCATCTCCACCAGTTGGAATCAAGCGCCCTCTCGGCCCTCAGCTCGTCAGTTCCCCGGGCCCAAAGACCAAGCGAAGACGCACGGATAAGAAGACCGAGATCGAGTCGACCCCGGACATGGAGGACCGCAATACTCGGGTGGTCTCTTCCACCCAGAATCTCTCTCCGAGCTTCCGCAAGAGCCTCATGCGCCAGGAATACGTCGATGCCAGTGAGGCTTCGCAGCAGCTGCCGCCTCTGCTTGACGACGAGATCCAGCAAGACGAGCCACAGGAAGAGGACGGCACAGTGACCGAGACTCAACCTTCGCCATCACGACAGACGCAGCAATTATCACCCGTCCTCGGTACTGAGACCCCGGCCGACATCTCGCCCTCTCAAAAAATTCATTTCGAGTCCCTCAATCCCAGTCCCGTTGCCTTTAATCTCGACAAGGCGCGCCAGCCCACCAAAGCCAGGAATATTGAGCGGTCCGTCTCCAATCCCCCACAGGCAACAATTGCAGGACCCTCGAATCTACGCACCGCCAGCGCCGGACTAAAGAAAGCCCCCAACATCACATCTGCCACCCAGAAGAAACCTCCCCGGCGCTCATTACCAACGTCATTTGGCGCCAGGTCAGAAACGCTCAAAAAGACATCAGCCGCGTCGAAGCGCATGTACACAGAGGCGTCGCGCAAACCCGCGGCGGGCAAATCCAACCACCTCGAGATCGACAAATGGATTAGGCACTACGAATCCCTCAGCTTCTCGGGCGCCGTCGTCATCGAGGGTCTCAAGCGCACAACGCTCACGCCGGGCGCCCTCGCCGGCCTCGTCATGCAGAAGCTCCAGGCCGGCGAAGACGTGCCCTCGCACCACGAAGGCATCTGGACCGACCGCGACGACGACGAGCTGGCCCTCCTCGCCACCGTCGACTTGGGTCGGAAGCCCAGGGGCCAGACCGAGCAGGAGCGCCATCGCAAGGCCCGCAAGGCCATGAGGCGGCTCACCAACAAGCACGGGTCCGAGAGGATGGCGCTCAGGAGGGCGTTTCTGGAGGCGCAGGACACGGATGAGCAGGGTGGCTTTGGGGGTTAGGGGTTCCTTCGCTGGCTATATTCGACTTCGTAATCTGGTATTCCTTTCTTTGTTATCTTTGTAGGGGTTCTGCCCGAATTCTGTCTGCACTAGCGTCAACGGCGTCATGACAAAAGTTGTTTGTTCACAATACCCACAACTAGGAGTCAACAGATGTGTTATCGTCATGGGTCTGGGCCGGGCGTCTTGGGTCACGTAAATAGCTAGAACGAAATGAGTTATGTTAACCATATATATTTCGCATTGACCGCAATAGCTTGCTGTCTTGTTCGATAACCATGACCATAACCCACGTTTTCCCATGGCATCCCGCATCCTGATCCCAAACGCGTCAAACCCCATTCCCAAGCCCAATGTGTTGAAAACCCAAAGTAAATGCAAATGACCATGAAACTCCTGTAAACCCTCCCAATTGATGTGCCGAGACTGCATGTCCACCCTAAATATGTTCCGAGAAAGAAGTGCGAATATTGTGTCGAAGATGCGTCGTGTCGTTGCGACTGCTCAAGTCCTTGACATCAGTGTCGACTATGGTGCTCCACGAAAACTTCGCGAATAGCTGGGAAGCGCCATTGGCGTATTGTCGTGCGCCCGAGATCATGAAGCCAACGACCTCCCCTATGACAAAGTTAGAATAGAATGGTATCGATGGGTTCTACACGCACCAATGCCAACAAGCCATATGTTGCGCCCAATAGATGGTTCAAGGCGGTACGAACCCATGACCAGAGACGCCGCTGGGCAAAGAATATATGGCCACATAGCAGAGATGCCAAGGCCTCCGAGAAAGGCATCTCCGAAACTTGTTGCGGAAGCTGCAACCGCGTCGAGAGTTACCAATATCTGCGCTGCCTGTTGCTGTGCCTGACCTAGTCGGTCTTCGTGATTACCAAACTTGTCGATCAAACCGTCGGCAATCCGTTCAAGCCTCTCCATTCCCTTTAAAAGGTTAACCAACTTGACATGAGAAACTCTGTAGAACCTACCACTTCAACATTCGCTTGGGTTTGCAATATTTCCTTCGATCGAGTATTGGTCGCATCCTACTTGTGAGTTAGAACCAACCTCCATCTTGGCGGGTTCACCTTACCATCTGATGTTGTAGCGAGGCAGAAGATGCAAGTGCCGCAAGCATGACGCTCGTCAAGATCTCAATTTCTTGGGTTGCGCTTTTTGACATGGCTTGTAGTGCAGTGTCGTGAGAGGCAGCAAACTCAGCCGTGGCATCCATCGTTGTGCGGAACAGCAACGCTAGCATATGCTGCAAGCTCGTTGCAATCTCCAGCCCTTCCTTATTAACGGTAGAGGTCTCCTATCCACTCGTCAATCACGGTCAAAAATATGAATCGTAGATAACTCACCGTTGCAGAGTGGCGCATTTGAGCCATGAGGTCGCCGAGCTCAAGCCCAAGCTGATCGATTTGAGTTGCAAAACGGTCAACTGAACCAGTCGTTTCCAGTACAGTGCGGCTGAAGGAGTGTAGCTTTTCCTCCAGCTCAAGCTCAATTCTCGATGTTAATTTCTCAAGGATTTTAGTCACTCGCTTATGCAAGTGTATGCTTTGATCTAACAGAAGTCGTCAGCAGCATCACAGCTAGGGAAAGAGGAGACCGACCTTTCTCATTCTCTGCGCGAGCAACTTCGCAGAACCTCAGTGCTTTGTGTCGATAGCTCACCCAAGTATTCCACGCAGAATCTGATTGCGCCAAACCCTCGAGGCAATTATCAATCTCCGACGTCGAAACATGCAGCTGCGGGTGCTTGGGCACGGGGAGTGAAGCGAGAGTAGACTCCCGAAACTTCAAGCAGCTGCTGGGGATCACAAAACTCCCTCGTTCGAGATCGCATATGGCCAGGCTTGCAGCGTACGAGTCGACAAAATCCCTTGCCGCTCTTCCACTGTCCAGGTGGATGGTTGCCTCGTCCTGGCCGTCGAGTAGGTGGCAGTTGTTGACCAATTGTTGGGCGGCGATTCGGTGGCAGAGGGGCTCCGACTCCAAGTCTTGCAATTCGGCCAATGCCATTGTGAACATGTTCGAGAGTCGTTTCTCTTGTGCGCTGCCTTGCGATACGTCATGGTGTGTTGCCAATGGTTGTCCCGAGTTCACTGCTCCTAATGCACCCATCAGCCTAGTATCCATAAGGGGGCCCTTGAAGCGTGGTTCCATTCGTACCGGGATTCTGTGGTCGAAACCCCCATGATAGGGCAGATACAAAGGTCGGGGATAAGAGCAGAAAGAGGCAGTACCAGGAGATGAATGCATTTATTCTCATCAAATGCATCGTGGCTGCAGCTCGGCGAGACCCGAGGAGCAGAAGAAGGAGAGACAGGGGAGACCAGCTCCAAGACGAGGGTTCGGTTCTTTGTTGGTTTCTAAGGTTTTTTGCGTTATATTAAAGGGAAACGTTTGAGGTAACGAATTTGTGGAAGAAATCCGATTTGTGCGAGTTCGTGGTTGAAAAGAGGTGAGAGTTTTGAAAGAGGAAGGAAGGGGCAGCAAATGCACACACAAACTATTTTTGCGCACTCAATTTGTTTCTCCTACCAAACACCTCTATTCCATTCTCGCTTTTGAGCCAATCAACCACGAGTTTAATCTATTGAATCTAGACGCAGCTTCGACGACCGTGACGAACTTCCACAAGGCGATTTCATTGGCTCTGCCGGCGAGTGCAAAAGCCTCCTGCGAGCAAAGCTACCTCCGTATCTACCAGTTTCACTACGTGCTATTTTTAATTACTTGAGCCGACATTCATCCCATTTTTCTGTCCAGAGCATCTACTAAGGCCTACTCGGCAGCTACATTGCTTCGGCAATCTCAGCTCGAGTCTAGGGGCCCTTCGCGATCGAGATACGGATTGAACAGTCTGTTTTATTTACGATGGCAAAGACCAACCATATTTACGCACTTCTACTGTTTCTATAAATCTAAGCAGTGATTCCAAGACTTGATACCAATCACATCATGCCCAACGGGTGGTCAAGCTGCAGTAGTTACACTGTCCCATTGGCCCCAATGCATGCGGCGCGGCCAACCAAGCCCTGGTTCGTTACTCAGATCAATCTGACGTGACAAGTATTAGCTTAGCACGCGCCTAGTATTTCAGGGCATCCAAACATCTTTGATGTCGATATGATCCCTGCTTCTCATCTGGCTATTTGTTTTCCATCTACAACTCGCACCACTTAAGATTTCAACTCTCTGAATCGGGGCAACAACCCGAATTACCATGCACCGGCGACTCCACGACAACATTACATATTTACTCCTTGGAAGCTACTACAAGGCAACGAGCTATCCACAAGTCCGCTTCGACCGCAAATCCAGCAAGAGCCGATGAAACGCCTATATTGATCCCATCGAAGCAACAACAGTTGGGACGGCTAAACAATCCAAATTCATTCCATCATTCCCTCTAGCTCATGGGTTGAGAAGCTTAATTGGCCAAGTTCTCAAGGATGGCAGTCAACCACGGCCTACACTCGACACAGGCCTATACGCCTGGATGTGAGAGCAATTACGTTACGGAAGCGCCGCTAACATAGGGAAACCAAATTTTACCTCAGGAAGCAGGGCGCAAGAGATGAGGGCTCGTCCTCTGGCATATGCGGGATATGCCAATACTACAATTGAGTTTCGGCATATGGCCTTGGTGCCCTGGCTCGGTGTCCCTCTGAGACTGAGGTAACAATGAACAACCGAGCGTCTCGACAACAACCCGGGCGATTACGATGACTGCTCATACGAAAATGGCGCCATATTTTCATCCTCAAACGAAAGTCCTCGGGTAACCGGTTCGAAGCTCTTCAACTGGTTAGGGCCAGCGATCCTACCGCACTGTCTGAGCGATGTCAAGGCAGAGTAGCACTTGTCACCTCTCCAATTCCATCAAACGACATTGCAAAACGTTCGGTCGTCAGTTTGAGGACCGAGATCACACTCAGTATCGTTACTAGTGACTCGCAAACCCATATCCAGCCACATCAATGTCAAGCTAGTCGATGGGTTTAGTTTCGAAGCAAGAACTAGTCTCCAGATCTTAGTCGAACGCGAGACAGGGTCTCCATCTCTATTTTTGTCTATTTCTCGGATACACCTATGCCTTCTCCGTCGCCGTCTATCAAAACAGGCCATCTTCCTCGCTGCCTGCAACCATGGCACATTCCGAAACAGGGTTTCAGATGTCAAGGTTTTGCAATTGCTCATCCAAGGACACAATGCCTACTCTATTTGAAAGTGGCATGAGAGATCCCAAACTTGACCGAGTCCAACGGCAGATGGAGTATAAACGTCAGTTGCTTCCACCGCATTCACTTAACGGGCTTCGCCCCCAAAGACGGTAAACCTGGGCGAGTCCAAGGCGTGGAATGGCTCGTGATGGGGTGCATCCCCGGCATAAGAGGTGTGGCAAATAGGCTAGAGACGTGATTGTCATGCCGGCATTGCAGTTTCTTCGACGCAGCTGCAACCTCCATCGAATTGGTGGTCATTGGCCACCCAATATTTGGAGGCAAAAGGTCCCAGCAAGAACAAGACGTTATTGCGTCAGTTATCAGCCTATATTTCTCTCACGGATAAGACTTTGTCAGCGGAGTTGTCACGTCGCAGGAAGCGCATGCAGACATGCTGCTCGCGCGACACGACAGGGCCGCTCGAGGCCCTTCCTCTCACCGACACGTTGGCCAAGTCAGCCAGTGTGCAGAATCTTTCTTCTATCGATCAAGCGAAAAAAGGGTCGTCCCCTCTCAAATTAATTAGGTATCCCCCCATCCCATGCCGCAGAAACAGGGAAGGGCCGAGATTCCGCGGGCCCTCGACTATGGCGCATACATATGCCGACCAACAGACAACAGGTCAGCCTGCAGTTGCCCACTGTAACCGGCAGTGCGATATGTCGGTGCTTTATGCATGGTTACGTCTCGTTCTTCTCCCGTTTCCTGCAGTTGCCTCGGAGTGAGGGATGGAGAGAGGTGTCGTGGACATTGGGTAGTAGGTACTGGGTAGTATAAGGAACGATACCATATATGGCGTTGACATATGATACAGGTTAGGAACTGCCGAGCGCGAAAGGAAAACATGAGTCGACAGGATGGTGATTCGCACACAAGCACTCAGGACGCCGAATCTGTCGTGCAGCAGCAAAAGTCGACTTGTTGCAAGCAGCTGCAACGTCGTGCTCTGGTGGCGTCAACTACCGTGGCATTGCAGAAGTTGGATGCGAATCAAAGCCAATGGCAGAGTGGTGAGAGGTCGCACAGTGCAGCGGGTTGTCATGGCTTTTTTTTGCCAATGGTCAGTCAGTCATGCTCGTCACCCCATCGGCGACTGCGAAGAAGAGGAACAACAGCAACATCAACACAGTCATACAGGCAGTCAGTCAGTCAGTCCGCCACGACAGGAATGGAACGGGGGGAACCAACAATGTTTACCTATTTCCGAGCCAAGAAAGAAAAAAAACTATGTATGTATGCTTCCACTTGGTCGAATACGGATGAGAATGTGGTACATAGGATTCCAGTGAGATGATGATGCGGGTCGTGGGATATCGAGATTGGCATCACGACCAAAAAAAGCCAGAAAAGACGACCCGAGATTAGCGACGGCCGGATTGTTTTGATTAATTAATGGAAAGATTCGAACAATCAGAAGGTGGAAGGGGTTGGGCGCTTCGTGAGGGGATGAGGGGGACGAGGGGGACAGAACCTGGCTGGAGCTCTGGGAAACCACGCGATTCAGAGCGGTGAGATTCGCGTGAGAGGAGAAGGGACAACGGTATTTATCCGCGCGAGAAGGGGAGGGAGAAGGGCATTTCTGGGATGTTTCTCGTACCGGTTACCGCGTTGGGCAGGTGTGGTTCACCATTTGGAAACCTGAGTCACGTCTCGGCTCGAGGGAGAGAGGGCGGGTTGTGGTATGTGTGTGGTCATTCGGCATAAAGAGCTTTTGTCAGGCGAAGGAGAGATCCCCCCCGTCCCCTCCCTCGCTACGCTTGAGTGCCGTCGGGGAGAAAGGAAGAGAGAGAGAGCCGACAAAAAACCTGGTGATTATGAAAAAGAGGAATTGAAGACTGGCGGCTCCCGCCATGTGTCTGGAGTTGATTCGGAGGAGACATTGAGACTTCCCTATACAATAATAGGACCAAGCCGGGGCTCATCTCGACGTCAATCGCGCGCCGCCGCCGCCGTTCACTCTCTCCTCTCTCTCTTCGACCCGGCGCGTCGTTGGAGAAGGGGGCCCAGACGCCATTTTTATTGTTCGCCCAAATGAACGGGACATGTCCCCTGTGCAGCCAATCAGCGGCGCTGCTGTGCTTACCCGTTAAGTCGGCTCCGTGTCCCGCCCTTGACGACCCGCCCGCGCGAAGGAGAAAGAATGGAAGGACCGGCCGGGGGCGTGGTCCATTTTGCGGATATGGGGTGTGTGCACCTTTTTCTTCTTCTTTTCCCTTGCCGAGGAGAGGGGGGAGGGGGGGTTATTGTTGCCCATCGTACGGTTTTGAGTCGACCTTTGACCCACCGTCCCAAGCAAGAAGGCCTGCCCGAGAGAGAATGTGTGTGTGAGAGAGACAATGGATGAGAATTGCGGCAGCAGAGCCCCTCCGGAGTTTGCGTTTTCCTTTTGCTGTCGCCGCCTTCTTGATAGAGTTCTCTCGTCCCGACCGTGGCTTTGCCATGAGAATGAGGGGGGCGTGGAAGTACACAAACGGCCCAACCTAACCTCCCAGCCAGAGCAGAACGAACGAACTGCAGCCGTGCGTGCGCCGTCGCTTGTTGAAATGGAACAAGCGCTGTCTACGGCCAGGGGAACGTCATACCCTCATGTGCGAGCGTCAGTGACTTACTTGTACTGTACCTTGTGTATGCCATTATTCCATGACCTTGGTACTTCACAAGGGTTGGCCCCCTCTCTGCACTCACTCACTCTCTCCCATCTTCTCTCTCCCCTCTCGCACTCCCCTTCACCTCAAACCATGAGCACGGAACGCCCGTCGGAGGCTTGCAGAAGTGTGCAGCCTACCTTGAACTAGGTACCATTCGTGCCATTGCAGACGGATGCTACAGTGAGCTTGTACGTTGCCTTCCTTGCCTCGCCTTTGCCATACCTGCCGTGTCCTTTATTAGTCGCTGCACCTTCCCAGATGCTACCTTACCCGTCACTTTTTGGAGTGAGCCGTATTATTAGTAACTCCCGAGTGTTGACGTGCCCTGCACTGCCTGTGCAGTGATTCGCTCCTTCCTTCAGATGGGGGTCGCGTATAATAAACAATCAACAAACGGCAGCCACGGCCGGGGGGATAGGGTGCCCAGGTGGTTTTGTTGATCCAAAGCCAGTTTTCGGTGCCCCGAATGCCTGTCTAGCACATAACCACACACAGACACCCGACACAAACAACTCCTGCGACCACTGGGACACGCACCTTTTTTTTCTCCCCACGCGCGACCCCCCCCGGTGTCCTCGGTGACACCAAATTCTGCTCTTCTTTCCCTCTGCCGGCCGCGTGTGCTGTTATTAGACAGCCAGCTCGAGAAGTGCCGTGCAAGAAAAAAGGGAAAAGGAAGAAGGAACGGGAAAAAAAAACCCATCAACGCCAGCGCCCCCTCTTGCCCCGGAAATCGTCAGGGACGGAACCAGTTCGGCCTTCCCATCGGACCGGGGCCGAACATTCTTTCCCACCGCGAGAACACATGGCGGACTGCAGAGCCGCACCAGAAACATCGCGGCTGTCAATGAACTACGCCGAAAAGGTAATGGGACTATGGCATGCCTTCTTCGTATCCAATACTTACCCCTCGTTTAGGCGCCTGACAGTTACCCCCTTTACAGGGCCAACGGGGTTGTCCGAGGACATCAGAAGAGAAGAGGAAGATTGCGTCTCAAAGACGAACAAGACATCGAGCATGTGTATCCAGGTGGATAGGCAATGGGTATGCGGCCATACTGGATACTTCCAGATCAAGTGGTGCGTGTTGGCATTGAACGGATGCAAGGGACCCGGGGCCAAGCACGAAGTCATGTACATTGCAGACAAGTGCGACGACTGCATACGAAGGGAGAGCCTTCCTCCTCCCCTAGACATGGGCAAGTGAAGAGAAAGCGTGGTGGCCGGGGCAAAGGAGGAGAAGGAGGTGGAGGAGAGTACCCGACACGACGTACCTAGTCTACATGCCATGTCGACTATTAGACTGGCCAACCACGGCAATGACCATTGCCCTCGATGCACCGGTGACCGGTTCAACAGTACTACAGCCAGTGAGTTGGCTTCGAGTTACCTCCCCAGATAGAGATCAAGACGACGTGGGCTTCGGCTGTATCGACGCTCCCCGGATGAAGAAGTGAAAATAAGAATTCAACCAGCATCATCCCCGGGCTGCTAGACCTAGCCTTCCCAGTTGATGGACTGCTAACGGAGGTCCACTCCCGAGCCCATGGTTCGTCGTACATACACGTACATGTAGCTAGGCCTTTCTCCAAGCCACCCTGAGGTTTACAAAGGCGACCTGCAAAGGAGGCGGCGGATGGGCCGAGCAGAGTGGTTGGGGACGAAAATTTCAGCCATGGTTTCTGCGGGCCAATGCCAGTCCTCAGCGTCCCATGACTTTCAGCACATTGCGTCTGTTGGTGCTGGTATGGGAATGCCCTGCAAGGAAGCATGGACAGGCCGAGCAGAGTTCCGTGCAGTCGCCACGCTCTGGGCCAGTATCGCTTTTCGATGTGTCCGAGCCAATCAAGTTCGTCTCTGATCCCTTAGTGAGCTCGATGGACGTACGCACAGGTACGTGCGTGCCAGATGTGGTCGCAGAGAACGCGTTTCCTCGATCCCTAGGCTCATCAAAGTGTAAGCCGGATGAGTACTAATAGGACGCAAGATGGTCGAGATTGTGACTGCAAGGGCAATGTTCAGCTCGATCGCTTCACTCATCGTCATGGCGTGCTTTTCTCTGCTCGATGGAGGTTCTTTCCACTGCGGCAGGCTTCAGCGGCGTATTGGGCGTTTGTTCCTGTTGCGTTGGTTGGGTTGCTCCCGAGACGGCGGTGGCGGCGGGCTGGATCGCGCCGGCCAGATGATGCAGTCCTTGAGTGCGGATCGGGAGCGTTGGCCTTGGAGCCCTCCTGTTGGTGTGTCATGACGGGGTTGATGCAGAAGAATCCACGGCGGCCGAGAGTTGGCCGGTGGGAATGGTGGCGTTGCCGTGTTTGCCAGACGATCTCGGGCAGGATATGTGGGTTGAAGCGTTGAACTTGGACCAGGGTGCCGATGACGATAGTACATGCTCACCTATGGCGATGGCGGACGGGCAATATTCATGAACGAATAGTGATAGGGAGTACTGCCATGACCCAAATCAGTAGGCTAGAGCGCATTCATGGACCTCAGGCTATAAACCGTTTTAGGTCGTTGAATACCTACAGCCATGTCTGATGGGCCGCATGAACGAGTACGGACAATTATTGTTAGAGATTGTGACAAGTTGCTACCCAAGTGTAAGAAGAGGCGAGTTTCCGAAGTATCGATCAGGGGATAGGATAAAGAGGTCGGGTAGCCTCGCGCGTCCTTTGCCCCTCCTTGAAGGCACCTAGCGGCTGGCACACGCAGCCGCAAAGTGGCCTTGCATAAAGCAATCGCTAAGCTAGGAGTCGCAAAGAGCATTGGCCGCTTTATGTGGAAATAGAAGCGAACCAAACGTCGATCACCCTCGAGGGCAAGCGACTGATGCGAAGGAAAAAAGCTCGGGTCAGGTGTGAGTAGAAGCGTATTCGGTCGAGCGCCTCGAGGACAATCAGGATAGTTGCAACGATGGGAAGGCAATGGGTCAAGAGCGCGGAGCTGGAGTTCGTCGGCAGGCCGAGTCAACGCGAGCAAAGGGAAATGAAGGAAAAGAAAGAAAGTGATGAAGCAATGGGAAATAGGCCAGTTGATGTAGGAAGTATCCTCATGCACAAGGCTCGTCCGGATGGAGCATAACACATGAAGCACAGACGCGGCAGGTTCTCATATCAGCTGGATTTGAGGAAGGCACGCTGAAGAAGGAGGTTGAGAAAGAGCGAGGCGCCAAGAAAAAGAAAGAGGAGCAGGAAAACGAGGGAAAAGTCCACTTCGCTCTCGGCCACATGGCAAACGAGCCACCCCCCTCCCGTCGGGACAAAAGAGTCGAGAACGTGAAGCGACCAACGGCACGCCGCAGCGGACCGAGACTGGCAGAGCTGCCAACGAAGTCGACGAATCAGGCCCATAATCGCCCATCATTCGGGGCGTCCTCCCGAGAGCGAGGGAGTGAGGGTAGCCAGCAAAAGTGCTCCAGCATTGGGGGGCTAGAACGAGGCTGAAAGCGTCCAGGCCCTTTCCTCTGTGGCCCATGTTAATGGAGGGGGGCCGCCGTTGCCAAGCGCCGAGCAAGGATGACACATTGGCGTGCTGGTGACAGCGGGCACTGGGCATCTTTAGAGGAAAATCTCCTCGGACCCAAAGCTCAAGTGTCCCGACTTTGTTTGGTGGCGACAACTGGGCTGTGGCAGCAACATGACAGCTCCTACTGGGGGTTTGGGGGGGCATTGAAAGGCGAAGCGGTGGGTGAAGGAAGGGCATTTATTAATACAATGCATCGAATGGCTTGTTCGGATCGATGGCTTTCCCATCCAACTTATGCGTATCCGTACTCTGGAAGCCGAGTCGCCAAAACCACCAGAGCCAAGTCGGCTACACGCACGCCCCCTCATACCTCCCCACTTCGCACCTTCCCCCAGGTTCGACACGCCCCCAGCCAAGCTAACCACCAATAGACGTCAGCCTTGGTCATCGTACAATTCCCCTCCTCAGCCTCGTCCATCATACGATCTCGACAGGCAGTGGACAATTTCTGCTACGCCAGGGTTCAGGGCCCCTGGGAGAGGGGAGAGAGGGCAACGGACGGCCAGAGCCATGTCCAATGTCACGCCATTGCGGCCGACAAGACATCGCAACTGCATTCTCTTCGCTCCCTCTTCCGCCGGCAGTGGGTGACGGACCAGACACCTGCCTGCCCTGAACCCTTTCGTTTCCTGCGCGTGCTGTGCATAACGGGATACCCAACATCCATCACCTCCAGTCCCAGTGCCGAGCAGCAATTCTCCAGACTCCAGCTCCTTTCTCACGCAACCCGTGGACCCCTCCCGAAAATCCCATATCGCCTCCCCGCCTCTCCGAAGAAAAAAAAACCCCCCAGCCTTGAGGAATCCTATCGTCACCAAAACAGAAAAAAAAAAAAAAAAAAACCTTCAACTCGGCAAACACGCGCCCTGCCCACACGCACAATACCCTTGCCTGGCTTTACCTTGCCTTGTCTTGCCTTGGGCAGTCCCTGGGCGATTCGTACAACAAACACACAGAACACGGAGCGGACAGGCCGGCCATATTCCTCACCTTTCAACTCGCCGCGAATAACATCCCTTACCACCACGACTTAGCCGTCGTCTTTCCTCTTTCCTCTCCCCGTTCCCTGTCCCCCGCGTCTCGCATCTTGCCTCCTGCGAATTGGGGAGCCGCAATCCCAAATCCTGTCCCTAAACCTTCTCGCCCACCACCCCCGGTCGCCCACCCCCCGTCGTCCTGTCGACTGATCTCAGTGATACTGCTGTAAAACCCTTCACCCTCTGAGAATCCCGTGGTTCTGGCCCAACCTTGCCGGCCTCATCAATTTTCGCCGCTCCGACGCTGCTGCTCTTCGCCGTTGCCAGAGCCCAAAATTTTTCGGCCACCTTTGCTCTCTCTCACCTGCCACCTCGCGTTCCCCAAACGTTAAACCTTCCTGTCCAGATCTACCTTCAATCTTAGCGACCAAGACACCCCACCTCGCTGTTCCGTCTTCTCGTCTCTCCCCATCTTCCTCCCCCGTCCGTCTGTTCTCCCGTCAGCAGCAAACACCCGCCGTACCACTACCTTCGCTCTTCCCCGACGCCAAATACCTCGCCGCGGCCGACTCTGCTAATCCCGCCGACTTTCTTGACGACAATCACCGACGGCTCGGCTCCCGAACCCTTCCCGTCAACTCCAATAACTCCCTCAACGCCCTCATCGCCGTCGCGACACCTCACCCGATCGCTTCGAGTCCCTCTCCCGAATGAGCTAGCAGCTCCGTCGAGGCAATCACCTCCCGTCGCCTTCCCGTCGCAAAGCCTTTGTCGACCTTTCGCGAATTGAGCCGGCGTGACCCGTGTCTGGGCCGCTAACGCGAGATCCCCCCGTCCTCGACATCTTGTTCGGGCCTCTATAGGCTTGGGGATACCGTGTTGGCGATGGATCCCAATCTCCTCAGTTTCTTTTCGGTGCCCAACAACCAGACGCTGAACCCCGTCGACCAGAATGCCGAAGCTTCTTCCGGCGCGGGACCGTCGCAGCAGCCGCAAGACCCTTCGTCATGGCGCCAAATGGGCATGGACGGCGAGATGGCCATGTCTTCCGAGCGGACATCTGCGCCATCGGGAAACACCATGAACTCCTTTGACAACTCCTCGACTGCTCCGACCGACATCTCCTTCACCCAGGCGCCCATGCCCTCACCTTACACACAACACAAGACCGTTCTACCCACCCGAGGTCACCCGCGATCCCACCAACGAAAAAAGGACGCGCACGATCGGAAGCGCACCAAGGTCGACACCGATTCCGCCCTGGAGTCGCTTGATTACTGGATTCAGTTCGACGATGAGGAGGCCGACAGGACAGGTAGCTTTGAGATTGATTTTTCGAAGCGTTATGACATGATGAATTCGAGCCGGTTCGTACCACTTTCACTTTACTCCGCGACCTTTTAGCGCTGATCAACTCTCGGGAAAAAGACCTAGTTACATGAACAACTCGACAACACCAGGTCTAGGAACCAATATTTATGCGTCGGCGCCTCCGTTCAAGGGCACCGACTTCTTTGATGACAATGCCCTCGACAATGCTCTGTCGGACGACGAGGAGGGACTCGACTCAATTAACCTGGAGGAGCATCTGGCTAAAATTGACTCGATGCCCCCACCAGAGGTTCCTCCTCGAGAGGGCCTCTATTCTACGCCCCTTAGTTGGGAGAAGCCCGAGCCCGGTCTGCGGATGGAACCAAATTTTGGCCTCGAAAGCCCTGGAGGCATGCCAGCAGGATATCACCCGGCTATGCCTGGAGTTGGCTCTCAAGTTAATCAGGTCCTAAGCAACGAGGAACAGCGAAGACTTCTCGCCATCGCCATGAACACTGGTCGCACCCCAGCCAGTTTCATGCCCCCAAGTGGTTTTGGTCTCGGATTCGGCGCTGGTCTGGGAACCGGCTTGCCACCAGAGTTTAACGCCAGCATAGATTCCATCCTCGGAGGCCAGGATCCAAGCCAAACCCCGACACCCGCCGACAGCTCCAAGACGGTGACTGGCGCGGACATCAAGCGCGAAAACTCATCCAACGATGGCGGCAGCAACTCTGGGTTGGGTTCGTCTCGGCCAGCGCTCCAGCGCACAAACACGGGCATGACAGACAAGGGCAAGGACAAGGCCAAGTCGGGCGATCGAACAGCTCATAACGACATTGAGCGGAAATACAGAACAAACCTCAAGGACAAGATTGCAGAGCTCCGCGACGCGGTGCCAGCTCTCAAATCCATACCCGAGGATGGTGAAGACGAAGAAGAAAGTTCAAATCCTCAAAGAGCCCCCAAAGTGAGCAAGGTCAGTATTTCCCCGTTACCCCGCCCGACTCGCGGTTCACGACGACTGACAGGCTTTTCCAGGGGACCGTCCTTACGAAGGCTACCGAATATATCCAATACCTAGAACGTCGGAATAAGGCGATTTTGAAGGAACATCAAGAGCTGGCAAGGCGACTGCAGGCGTTCGAGCAGTTGCTCAGTGCTTCAGCCAGACAGCCGTTCCTCATGCCGAACCACAGCAGAACACTCTTTGACCCTCGAGGATTCTGTTGAAGTAGACGACGTCTTGTTCCAGGGTTGCTTGGGATTTGTGTATAAATATACCCCGGAGATGACTCGTGCCATCCAAACACTGCTCATCCTGCTCGCTCCGTACATACTTGTTGGTTATCAGTCTTTTTTTCTTTTTCTTTGTCGCTTTTGGCTTTATATTCCGCAGCTTGTCTCGAGAAGTGCCATGCATTTCGCGCCTTCACTTTTCTGTTTCGGGTGGCATTGGGGCTTTTTTTTTTCTCAAACGGTAACCCCATCCTTGTGTGCATGAATAGAGCAAGAGGCGATGAGACGTTATATGGGCTGTTTTGTTTTATTAGAAGCGAGGGTTTGTGTTTCACGACGTATCTGAGGGGGAGGGAGGGTTTCAATACCGGATCGGCCTTCAGGTGAGGGCCAACCACCACGGCACCCTGGGGGGGAGGATGGACGGGACGACGACTTTGCGAATGATGAGCTATACAACAAGAGTCTATGATTGGGCGGCATCACCTGGAAAAGGTTTGGGCTTTGGTCATGGAAGCGGTTTTTGTCTCAACTCTCGTTTGCGTTGGGGAGTCATGAAGGGAAAGGAAGAGTACGTACGTCATGAATTCATGATGAGGCAACGAAACAGCGATGTTACCAAAAAAGAAGAATATACAATGGGTCGCGGTTTTGCTCCGTCATGATATCTTACCCCCCCTTATTCCTTAATTTGTTTTTTTGTTTTTGTTTTTTTTTTTTACAATGTTGTACATAAGGTTGTGTTCGTGTCTATTCGTCTATTCGTCTTCTTTTTTGTTTTTGATATCATTCTCGCAGGGCTTCAATGTCCACCACCTCCTTCACGGCTTCGGTGGACAGAATGTAGGGCGAGTCGTCGTCGACGCACACGCTGTCCTCGATGCGCACGCCCATGCCGCGAAAGGCGCTTGGCCAGCGGTCGTCGTCGGGGACGTAGACGCCCGGCTCGATGGTGACGCAGTGACCGCGGCGGAGGACCTCGCGGCGGCTGAAGCCGGGGCAGTCGTGCACGTCGAGGCCGATGTAGTGGCCGACGTGATGGGGGAACAGCTGGTCGATGGTGCTCGTAGACACATCAAACCCGATGGCGCGGAGCTGGTCGACGAGGCCGCGGGCCGTGACGTTGTGGATGTCCTCGAGGGAGAGGCGGGCGCTCTCGCGGCAGAGGGAGATACTGCTGCGCTGCACCTTGAGCACGGCTTCGTAGAGGTCGCGCTGGGCGGGTGTGAACTTGCCCGAGGCGGGCCACGTGCGCGAGATGTCGGTGATGTAGGTGCCGCGCTCGCCACCGGCGTCGATGAGGATGAACTCGTGCTCGGCGAAGGTGCTGTTGTTGACGGTGTAGTGGATGCAGTTTGCGCGGTCGCCCCCGGCCACCACGGGGATGTAGGCGGGGCCGTCGCAGCCGTTGACGACGAACTGGTAGTCGAGGAAGGCGTGCAGGTCCCTCTCGCGCTGCCACGGCCGGCGCATGGCGTCGGTGATGACGCGCCCGGAGATCTGGCCGGCCAGGCGCATGTTGGCCACCTCGGCGGGACTTTTAACGACGCGGAGCTTGTTCATGACGGGGTAGAGCGGGGTGCGGCTGGGCCTGGAGTCACGGCTGGAGAAGAAGCGCCACATCCAGCTGGACGGATTGCTGCTGCTGCTGCTGCTGCTGCTTCCGCGGGACGGCGGGAAGTCGGCGTAGATGAGCCTGGCGTCCTCGAGCAGCTTGGGGAGCATGGCCTCGGCCTGGTCAAGGGGGTGGGCCTCGTCGGCGTTGAAGACGTCGCGCGCGGCCTCGACGCCGTTGCGGTACCCGGACCACTGCTCCTCGCGCGGGTTCTTTGGCTTGGCGAAGAGGCGAAAGACGTAGTCGCCCAGGTGCGGGCCAGTCTTGTGGATGACGGCAATGGCGTCGCCCTCCTGCCAGCCGGTGAGGTAGAGGAAGTTGGACTCTTGGCGGTACGGGTGGAATACGGCGCCCGACTTGTACTGGAGGGACGCGGCGTTGAGCACGGCGACGCCACCGTCGCTCATGGCGTGCGCGAGGGCGGCCCGGCGGTCGGCGTACTCCTGGGCTGTGATGCCGGGGGTGACTTTATGGGAGGGCGCGAGGTCAGCATGTTGAGCCGTTGCGGCCTAGGCGGCGGAGGAGGAGAAGAATGACAAACGTTCGCCGGGCCTGAGCAGGTGAGGGTGCGTTTCGTAGACGGGTTGGCCGAAGCGGAGGTCTGCCGCCGAGACGCTGGCGTAGGAGCGGCGTTGGGCATACGGGGTCGTTTGGCGGAGGAGATGCAAGTTCCGTGGCGCGGGGGTCGCGGTGGTTCGTCGAGGGGCTACATGCCGGAGCAATTGAGGTTCGAGGGCCCGGAACGGCGCTCGGGGGACCTTCATGTTGGAGAGGACGCGGGATGACGTCTGCAGGAATCCAAGGTCAGAGAGAGAAAATCCATCGTGATGACAGGTTGGGAGAAGAGTGACATGTTTAGGATGAGGAACGAGGGTCGAGAGATCGAAATGGCACGTACACTACTCAATTCTGCAACAGATGTTGGATACGGTCCCTTACATGCGCAATTGGGCAAGATGGGCGGCACTGGTGAAGTTGCATGCACTTTCACTTTCGGAATGCGGCTATCCAAGGGAGGTGGGCGGTTTAGCCGTGTTTGCTAGGAATCGCTGCAATTGGTGGTGGGCGGCCGAGGCTACGAAAGCTCGGACCTATTCGCTTGCGAGTGGAGGAGAGAGGGGACAAAAAAAAGACATGGGGAGTCCAGGGTACGAATCCATAAAACAACAACATCAACAACAATAACAACCCGGGCCGCTAGGGTTGGCCTCTTGTGGCCGCTGGGGCTGGGCCCGAGTCAACAAGCAAAAAAGCAATTGACCAAACACGGGGGAGAAAGGGGACAAAGCGAGTCATAGCTGCGTGGAGCGGGCGAAGATGACGGGCATGGACGAGAAGGCAACAGATGCCAAGGTGGTCATACAAGATGCAGCCATCTCGGCGGGCCGTCACATTAGAGGCACCACGTCAACGTGCTTCCTTCTGTTTTGTCCCGATATACGGGGAAGCGTGATGCGGTGAGGACAGGCTTACGAAGATGAGGTGCAGTAGTGAGGAGATGATGGGCTGAGGGGCAGGTACTGGTAGGTATCAAAAAAATGTTGTTGATATTATGTCGGCACTGTAACAACGAGGCTGTGGATGGTCGGGAGAAACTGTCAGTGTGGTACAGTATAGTACGAAGTACAGCGTCATCAGCACAACACAACCCTCTCTCTCTTTGTTTCTTTTCCGGTTGCCCCCCCCGTCTCCCCCCTCCCTCCACTCTCTTTGACAATCCCCTCACGACTTTAATTAGCAGAGTCGCATGCTGACCAGTTTTCGGAGGCAAGACCCAGTTTCAGTTGTTTTCGTCCCCTCGTGCCTTTGTTTACGGCGCCAGGGACCCTACCAAGACCTTGGTAACCAAGTGGTTGCTGGTGGCAGCCGCGCGGGCCCGTGCATGTTTTTGGCAAAGGGCGGCCGAAGCGGGCATAGCGGTGTTGTGGGCAAGCAATTTAGTGGCCGCGAGTCGGTGGCCAAGCGCGCTGAGGGAGGCCTAGAGAGGGACCTGGAGAGGGACCCAGAGAGCCCTGAAGCGCTGGAGACGCGGACTCTGCGACCGCTAAAGTCCATCGAGTCCAACCAACCGGCAGCCTTGACCACCACACAAAAACATACGGTCCTGGCTTGTTTCCTCTTCATGTTCTCTGCATCCCATCCTCGAACTCTGAAAAGCCAACTTCTGCTTTCCGACTCTCGCTTCCATTGCCTTTCACTCTTTTCCCTCCTTCTCCCTCCCGCCCGTCCATTGTCTCTCATCTGCCGACACATGTCTTGGTAGCCTCCTCGCCGAGCTTTTATTTCCCTCGCTGCGACCGAAGCCCAGAAAAAATCCCGACGTGTCGGACCCTCCGCGTCGCGTGCTTGAACTGCACCTGCACCACCTGCTCCTCCTCTCTCTCACCCCAGCCCCTCCCCCCGTTAACCTCTGACTTGTCCGCACACAAAAACCGAACAACAACAACTCGCATTTCGTCGTCGTCCTCGGAGCATGTTGACGGCCTAAGTTTTATGGCAACCATATCTCTATCGCCCACGCCTGCTCCCATCTCGGCCATGTCCTCGAGACGGGGCCCGCTGACAAACAACCCCAATGTCGCCAATTCGCCCCTGCGAGGCGCTTCCACCCTGGCTGCCTACGCAAAGTCGAAACGCTCCTACGCCAACCTGCAGCGCGAGGAACCCTATGGCCAGCCTCCGCCGCTGAAGAAGCAGCTTCTCGACAATGGCGTCCAGCGTGCCGTGCGATCGCCCACTCGATCGACCCGCGGCGATCGAGTCCTGGTGCAGCGGGCGTCGACGCGTGCCCCGACGAAAGAGCGCTCGTCGAGGGCCGCCACGACCCCCAAGAACCCTCAGGATGTCGACGTTGAGAAGGAGATGTGGAAGAAGCATCACCGGGCCAAGTTCCCCAAGATGGTCTTCTACTTTGAGAGCATCCCTGACGATATCCGGGCGAGACTGACCAAGAGAGTCACCTATCTCGGTGCTGTAAGTCGCAACCTCTCCGCCAGCACGTGGCTACCTTGTTACTAACAGTTTCCGTAGCGACAGGAACCCTTTTTCTCCATCGCCGTCACCCACGTTGTCACTACTCGATCGATCCCTCCCGAGGCCTCCCAGTCCGATGCTGACCACACGCCTGGCCAGTCACAGCACCACGACGAGCCCGAGCCCGAAGAACAACCCCAGACCATCAACCCTTCGTTGTTGGACCGGACAGGGGAGGCTCGCCGAAGACTTCTGTTCGATTTCCGAAACGGACCATCGAGGTCACAGCAGCTCGATGACCCCACGAAGCGGAACAAACCGAGGAACAACGATGTTCTGCAAAAAGCTCGTGAGATGGGAAAGAAGATTTGGTCTTTGGACAAGTTTCAGAATATGTTGTCGGTTCTTCTTGAATCGGAAATGGGCCACAGCACGTACAACTCAAGGACAACGAGCACACGACACTATGGAACATCCAAGGGCTCCCACGAGCCCAACCTGCTTCAGCTGCTGCACAACGAGCGTCTGAACGGCCCTTCAGACCGCGACCCGACTGCCGTCAACCGCGAACTCTGCTATTTCAAGGGACCTTACATTTATATCTGGGACATGGACGAGAAGCAAAAGCCCATCATGGTCCGAGAGTACTCCAAGGTGGCTAACAAGGCCGATGGAGAATGGCCTCAGTTCCGAAGCGTCGGCAACGGCCGTTGCCCCTTTGTGGAAGATCACGATGCTGCAGAGAAGGAATACCGCCGACAGCGAGAGCAAGAAAAGGCTCGAGTTGCAAAGCGAGAAGAGGCCAAGCGGGCAGAGGCCAAGCGGGAAGAGACTGTTCCGGTCCTCAAGCCCCCGCAGATCCCAGTGCCAAAGCCTGTGACGGGAAAGCGATCCTTGACAGAAATGGAGGGCACGCATAATAGAGCCCGGGCCGTGACACCAACGGAGATTTTCAAGCCTGCCAAGGCGACGCTCTCGAAACAGACAGACGGTCGAGCACAGAATGCCTTTACCAGCCGTGCTGCTGGCACCGCCCGCCTACTCGCTGGCGAACCTGTGGCGTCGGGTGTGCAGCCATCCAACATTACCTCAGCTATTCGATCGCAGATGATCTCCTCCACGTCAGGGGTCAACGGAGCAAAGGCTGGGACTAGCAAAGAGATTCATGGCCTTCAGCGCAAGGTGTTGCAGAAGGCGACGCCCACATCGCACGACGTCAGCTCAAGGCGGCTTGCCGAGGTGTCGATGGAAGTTGCATCTAGCAGATCGACGACGATGGGTCGGCATACTTCGCGCCCCGCAGAGGTCCAGGAGGAGGAGAGCCAAAGGGCAACGGAGAGCAGGGAACGGAAAGCGCACTCGCAACCATTGAAGAGCAAAAAGGACCTCAAGCCTGGCTATTGCGAGAACTGCCAGGACAAGTTTAGGGATTTCGACGAGGTGAGCTTTCTCGATTGCCGTGATTTCAGCTTGCGCTAACATGTTTAGCACATCTTGACGAGAAAACATCGACGATTTGCCGATAGCGACGACAACTGGACGGAATTGGACGCTCTGCTGTCGCAGTTGAAGCGAATGCCCAAGTTTTCCAACTCGGATGACGACGATCAGGGATGGTACTGAGACGTCCATACCCATGAACATAACACCACCACGCGCTACGACGAGCCGTGATATCTACACGATCCCATAATGCAACACTGGTCCCGACTGCATCTGCTCGGGCTCTGGCATGAATTCCATCA
Organism: Thelonectria discophora; assembly: GCA_911649645.1. Taxonomy (NCBI): domain Eukaryota; kingdom Fungi; phylum Ascomycota; class Sordariomycetes; order Hypocreales; family Nectriaceae; genus Thelonectria; species Thelonectria discophora. The sequence goes on along the minus strand of CAJVRK010000008.1, from coordinate 1,201,973 downwards.
ACAGCCCCATGAACCCACGACATTAGGCCCCTTTCAAGGCGAGGCTCATCTTCAGCTCTGCTTTGCGCATTCAACAACAAACTCCCACTTGTGGCTTGGTTACACAGCGGTTTGATGGGCGCAATCTCCCGAGCGGTCTTTCGTTTCACGATGATTAATCCTTTCTTTTTCCTTCTTTTCGTTTCCAACTACATGAACTGCATGCGAGGGCGTCTAGCGGCATGGTTTGGCACCCCTTTTCCTTTTCTTCTTCTTTTGTGCTTTATTCTCGCTCTTTCAAGCTCTCAGGCTGCATACATTAGACGGGGCGTTTGTCGTGGTCCATTCAAACAAGCATAACAAGCAACGAGAGGTTCAGCATGGAATTGCATGGTTCAAGGTCTGAGGCGATTACTGGGACGGTGGGCGGTGAGGTACGGGATACGAAGGGAGTGAAAGGCAGGCGATAGAGACGAGAACTTCGCCCAAAGCGACGCGAGCGTCGATTAACGTAGATATGCGGTTAGGTCATGCATATGTACCATACATGTTACAATCATGAAGACTTTTTTCAAATAGGAAAGTTATTTGAGCAGGGTGAAGTGAGTGAGATCATGTGCTTTCGCGTAGAGTGGTGAACGTGACTGCGTTTTGCAATGTCTCACAATTCTCATCCACTACCGGATGTGCACTTTGCTCAGTCTTGGCTCGTGAGACATTGCTGACGAAAGACCGTGCATTAGGGGGGATTGGGTGGAATGCAGGACGCGGGACTGGCGCTTAATTATCATGTACTGGTTTTTGTCTGAAGGGAGGAAAGTTTGATCATGCAGCGTTGGGATTTGGTTCAAATGGGCCTTTGTCCGCGTGTTCGAGTTTGCTGGTCTTGCATCGTCCTGCATGAGGGTTACTCTAGGTCAATAAGGTAGGGAGCGTTGCATGTGGCGCAACCTGGCGCCCGTCGACTAGCTTCGGTCGAATTGGACTCGTTGGAGAAGGAGGAAAAAAGATTGGTCCATTGGATGCCCTTGATTTGGCCGTCTCATTGTAGATGAAGCGTCGTCATCTTCATGATTGAATGTGAAGTGCTTCTTTTTCACATGGTTGATGTTGGCGAAGATGCTCACCAGACATTCACTAGAGCGCTCTAGATACTTAAGTCTTTCCGCTGAACTCTAGAAACTGGTAATCGGACTCAATGACGAGTCCTCGTGCCTGGCCACGGGTGAGAACCGTACGGTTCCGTTGGTTCCCGGCACGAAGAAAGGGAGAAGGGCCGGTGACGGAGGAGAGACAACTTAGTCAATTTATTACACTCACGCCGGCGCGGCCGTGTGACTGGCGACCGCCCCGCGCCAACCGATGCCGTTCTTAGGTACAAACCTTGAGTATTTCATTGGGAGTACATAAATCCCTTCTCACCGCCCTGAGGCTCTTCTCTTCGTCCTAGTCGTGCATATTTTGACCTCTGAGTTGGGCATCTGTCGACTTCAGCAACTCAAAGAGGCCCGACTCTCATTCCCCTCGTTTCTCCCCTTCTTTACCCTGCTCTTCTCTTCCCCTTCTTCTCTTGAAAAACTCGAGTATTTCCGGGCATAAATATCCCAAGACATTTATCAACCAAGCTTCAGCCGCCACGCTCCCTCTTCAATTCCTTGCAGCAACCTGAGGTCAAGCAATTGACTGCCGGAAACTTGGGTGGTTGTTCAGAAAAGCTCAGTTCCCCGCTTTCTTCAACGGCTGTCACTCATCCTTCACTCCACATTCCTACGACCAAACATGCGGGTTCGCAATTCCTCCTTCACTGCTCCCAATGGAGCCGCAAACGGCTTCGAGACACACGCCCACGTGGCGTCGACGCTGGACCTGTGGCGTCGTCTCCGGGATATCAGACAGGGCAAGATTGCCATCATGCTGGATGGGAACAGCCTCGACATCTCGTCTCTCGTCGCCGTGGCTCGTCACAGCGCCAAGCCCAACATCAGCGACGACCAAGAACTGGCTCGTCGCATTGCCTTGAGCGTTGATGCCCTCCACAACTACTTGTCCAAGCAGTATGTCGTGTATGGAGTAAACACGGGTTTTGGGGGCAGCGCCGATGTCCGCACCGACGACTGGGCTGAGACGCAAATTGGTCTCTTGCAGCACACCCAGAGCGCCATCATCACCTCCCTCGACAAGGCGCCGGGGACCAACTCGGAACGTGTGCCATCTCATGTGATGCCCCCCGAGTGGATTCGGGGCGCCATCCTCGCCCGTGCAAACCAGAACTTGCGTGGCCAGAGTGCCGTGCGGCTCGAGGTGCTCCAGAGGCTGGTGAAGTTGCTGCACCACGACATCACCCCTATGGTCCCGCTCCGGGGAACCATCTCGGCGTCAGGAGACCTCATGCCCTTGTCTTACATTGCCGGCGCCGTGACTGGGAACCCGGACGTATTTGTTCAAGTTGGTCGCGGCGCGGCGGCAAAGGTGGTACCTTCCCCCGAGGCGCTCAAGAGTAGTGGCATCTCTGCCAGCGGTCTCGGGCCCAAGGAAGGGCTGGGTCTCATCAATGGCACGGCGCCGTCTGTTTCTCTTGCTAGCCTGGTGATGCATGATTCGCAACAGCTCGCTGTACTCGCTCAGATGTTGACAGCCTTTGCAGCCGAGGGTATGGCGGGCAATGTCGAATGGTCGACCTCCTTTATCCATGCCGTGCGGCCGCATCCAGGCCAGATCGAGGCTGCGGCCAACATCCGGAGTTTCCTGAGAGGATCTAAGTTTGTTGTTGGCGGACTGGACGATCGAAAGAGGACGGGAGAAGGGCTTTGGCAGGATCGATATTCCACGAGAACGAGCCCGCAATGGATTGGCCCCTATCTCGAGGATCTCCTTCTCGCCCAGCGCCAGATCTCGGTCGAGTTGAATTCCACGTCGGACAACCCTCTGGTCGATGCATCTGAAGAGAATGGAAGGGCGGTTGGAGAAGTGTACTCGGGGGGCAACTTCCAGGCCGTCGTCGTCACATCCGCCATGGACAAGACGCGGCTGGCACTTCAGATGATTGGGCGCATGCTCTTCTCCCAAGTGAGCGAGATGATCCATCCCTCGACGAACAACGGCCTCGAGGCCAACCTCAACGTCAGCGACAAGGAGAACTTCACCATGAAGGGCATCGATGTCAACGTGGCGGCTTACATGTCCGAGTTAGCTGCTCTCGCCCACCCCGTCTCTGCCCACGTCATGTCTGCAGAGATGCACAATCAGGGCATCAATTCCCTCGCCCTGCTTTCGGCTCGCCGTACAATGGAGGCGGTAGACTTGGTCGCCCACATGTGTGCCTGCCACATATATGTGTCGTGCCAGGCCGTTGATCTTCGGGCTTGCCACCTGTTGTTTCTGAATACGCTGCGAGATCGAGTGTTGAAGGATACGACAGAGAAGGGCCCATTCCACACTTTTGGATTGACTGAGGTACAAGCTGAAAAGCTGATTGAGGCCATTTTCCCCGTGTTCGAGCTGGCGTGGTATAATAACAATGCTGGCTGCTGGAAAAGCCGAATTGAGCCTGCCGTGGACGCTGCCATGGCGCCTGCCACGCAGTTCCTGTCCACACATGACGTCGAATGCTCTATTTCAAGCCTTGCAATCTTCAAGAAGACACTTCACAAGGCTGTCGCTGAACTTGCATCAGCCACCTTCTATCCCAACACAGCCATTCGTCCTGTGGATGTGGCTACAATGCTCGGCGACGGCTCGGCTCAGCTGTACACCTGGGTTCGGTCGAAGCTGGGAGTGCCAACGCAGTGTGGAATCGACGATGATCCTCTATACAACGCGCACAAAGGGCTATCGACAGAGAACAAGAAGACGATAGGAAGCTGGGTCAGTATCGTGTATGAGAGCTTGAAGAGCGATTTGATGGACATGGTCATGGAGGGGATCGACGTGTCGCGGGGCGCGCCTCGGACGCCGGCAGAGTTCGAAGGGCTATGTAAGCTGATGAAAAAGGAATAAAATAGTGATAGAGTAGATGCATTAGAGGGCGTAAGTGTACAGAGAGGACATCTCACCTCATGATTGATGAATGATCAGACAAGATTGTATCTCTAGAACGATTGCCATACTGGTGACTTGGTTGGGTATCTGGCTGCAAGATGATTACAACAAGTGTTTGATCTGGTAACTGGGAACCAGCAATCGGAAGAGGTCGAGAAGAAGATGAATGAAGTTGAAGTTGACATGGGTAGGTGAGATGAATATTGTCACCGGAAATACGTATCTACGCACTGTCCATTTCACACTGTGATGCACTTTGAACCCAGCCTCACTGCAGGCAAGGGACCACTGACCTCCACCAGGCAGCTGATTCAACCTCTACATGTCATCCCTCGTCACTCGTTTCCATCCGAAAAAAGCACTTTAGCCTTCACAAGCCTCTCTGATACCAGCTCCCGACTTTATTTCTCGATAAGAAGAAGAAAGACATGTCGAACCATCTTTCACCGCAACATGCATCGCCAACCTCACCATCACCACCAGACGCCGAAGCAGAGGCAGACGCAAGCAGCCGCATCGCGTCGCCCGACCTCCCGCTGACCATGTCGGCGTCGGTAGTACTTGCCGATCTCCCGCGGGACGCAAGCGCAGCGCTCGCCACGGCCGGCGGCTTCGCCGTGGAAAAGGTCGTGGTGCGCTTCAAGCCCGTTGGGTCGGCCCCGTCGCTCGCTCAGGACCTGTGCAAGATCACGGCGGTGCGCAAGTTTGAAGAGGTGGTGAGGTATCTGAGGCGGAAGCTGCGGTGCAAGGACACGGACAGCGTGTTCCTGTACGTGAATAGCTCGTTTGCGCCGTCATTGGACGAGGTGGTGGGCAATTTGCACCAGGTATGCTCCACGTTCTCATTGAAGAGAGCAGGCAGCTGACTTGATTCGCAGTGCTTCAAAAATGCCCATGGGCAGCTGATTGTTGCCTATTCTTTGACTCCAGCCTTCGGATGAGCACAATCATGCTTGATGGGTGTTTTTGTCATTGAAATGATGCTAAGATATAACGAAAGGAGGATATTTTGCTCCGCTTGACACCCAACTCCGACTGCTGCAAGTCGATCATGTGCACTTGTTCGCAGACCTAAAAGAAGAAAGAAACAGCCCGCTCGCATTCCAACTCCCTGCTCGCATATCAACCACTTCTGATCGCTAGACATGTTGATCATTACACACCCTTGATTGCCTTGGTGAAGCTTTCGAGCTCCTCCGCCGAGATGGGATAGGTATGCTCCGGGCCGGGATACGCTCGACTCTTGACCTCGTCTCGGTAGGCTTGGATGGCCTTCATGCTCTCACCCCACACATCGCCATACTTCTTGACAAACTTGGGGATGAACCTTCCTGGTGGGAAGTAGCCACTCATGTCAACCTGCACGAGAACCTGGCCCGAGCAGCCGTTTCCAGCACCGATGCCAATCGTTGGGATTGACAGCTTCTCTGTGATGAGGGCCGCGACCTCAGCAGGGACAGCCTCAACTACTGTGGCGAAGCAGCCAGCTTCCTGGACGGCGAGAGCGTCCTCAAGGATTCGCATTGCACTGTCGGAGGTTTTCCCCTGAACTCGAAACCCGCCGAGGGCGTTCTGGCGCTGGGGCGTCAAGCCGATATGTCCGAGGACGGGAATGCCAGCAGTGGTAATCTTTCGAATGGTGGGAGCCATCTCCTTGCCACCCTCGAGCTTGACACTTTGGACTCGACCTTCTTTGATAAAACGGATCGCAGTCGCAAGAGCTTGTTCGGGTGAGATCTCGTAACTTCCCATGGGCAAGTCACCAACCTGGATGCAATCAGAACAAGACTCGTCGGGCATGATGATCGGCACTTACAGTGAAAGCCGACTTGGTGGCTCGAGCAACAGACCGACAATGCAAGAGCATCTCCTCGACCAAGACTTCACTGGTATCCTCCATGCCAAGCGCAACCATGGCCAGGCTGTCACCGACGAGCACAATATCCATGCCGGCGTAGTCGGCAACGTGGGCGCTGGGGAAGTCATGGGCGGTGATGACGCCAATAGGCTCTCCCTTGCGGTGCATGGACCTCAAGGTTCCGACGGTGATCTTTCTGCGCTGGTTGGTGGGCGGAGAGCCCATCGGAGAATGAGAGCTGTGCCGGATGTGTGGCACGGCGAGGGGCCGGGAGGCGGTGCCGAGGGTCCATGTGGCCGGCCGGGAGGGTCGCGTGCTCAGAGCCAGGAGGGAGGTACACGACCTTGCGAAGGGAGTGAGGGCTGATGCCATTTTGGAATGAGGGAGGTTATGTGTGAGAGCCTGGGAGGTACGAAGGTTGAGCAACGAAAACGAATGTCACCTGAAGTTCTTTCAGGTCTTGGGTCTTTGGTTCACTGATGGAAGGCAGGCCCAGGGGCAGCGACTCAAGACCAGACAAGATACAAGGCTTGGAGAAAAGATGGGGGGAATAAAGCACGCAGTTCTCATTCAGGTCAATAATGATATAGTAAGGAGCTCAACTTGGGGTTTCCCGCGTGAACGGGGCAGGCTGGGCTTTTAAATGAGGTCGCCATGATGGTTCCTACATCGTAGAATTGAGTACCTGCCTTTGGCTGCCCCAATTTGCGGGACGCTGGTTTTTGTTGGTGTTTTTTTTTCATTGTGCCCCACGTCCCGCCCGAGGCACGTATTCGTACCGGACTTTACTAGCACCCAACGGCGTCCGAAGGGCCGAGGGGACTTTTGGGGTTACTGTACGAAGAGAGAGGATCGAGTGGCGGGTGTGTTGTGGACGGAAACGGTGGCCTTGGGACGGTTCGGCTTACATCAGACAACATGTTGGAGCTGCGGCCGGGGGAGGAGCCGAGGCAGTTTGGCGGTTGAAGACGGGCAAGGCGTGAGTGGAGAGCCGTTGTCATGCAAGAACTGGCTTTCATCGAGGTACCTAGGTAGGTGAGGTGAGATACTATCCGCCGATGCTGTCGCACTGTTCTCTGCAATCAATATCGACACTGCCTGCCTAGTTGTGGATTATTTAAGCGCAATGCAACTCTGTTCAAGACCGAACACGCCATCTCATGGACGTGAGACGTGGTTTGTAATTGTTTCGAGTTTCAAACCAATACATGACGGCTATGGATGATCCACGCTCTCAAAGGCATGACACAACGCTATGCGTCTGGGTCCGGATGACGATGGCTTCTCCAACGGCCAAAAGTCAATAAAGGAACGAAGGTTGGATATGGGAAAGAAAGAAGTCTGTGCAAACGGCTCTATTCTAGAGCAGCAGGTACCGGTAACTTACACGAGACTTGAACGATGGATGATGCAAACTGAAAGCTCCGATGCAGGCAAAGCAAGCAGCAAATCAAGGCGGGCTAAAGCAGCCGCTAATTCTTCGGACCCCAGAGCTGGCCCGGCGGCTTATCACGATTGTCCACGTCCGTCCACGTCCACTTTGGCTCTGGTCGGGCTGCTCCTTCCCATGACACCGGGCACCTCGTGACCTCTGTGACTGCGAGTTAGTACGAATGCACCCGGCAATCCTCATCGTCACCTGCTGTTTGTATTCTCCAACATAACCTGCAAACGCCCGCATCAGCCCTGCCTCAGCCTCCAAATCCCTCTAGACATCTTGGATCCTTTCCCATTTTCCATCAGCACTCTTCCCCGCTCCGCCATTCTTCCGCTTCTACCATTTATCTTCCCCTGCCGGTCCCGAACTCTTTGGATAACCGCCACTCTCCAACCCCACATCCCTTGCTCGAAAAGACGTCAACCGCCCGCAATCATGAGCAGCCCACGCCGCAGGATTGAGACTGATGTACGTCGAGGCAATCCGCAGAGACCTTCCGCCATGGCGCGCAATGCTGACAATCGTCTCGAATTTAGGTCATGAAGTATGCGCCCAGCTCGACGCCCTGCAGCCTCGTGGTCTGACTTGCTAACACATGATGCCGCAGGATGTACGATGCTGTGGCTCCGAACCCGCCGACGAATTGCTAACCGATGCAGGCTCATGAGCGACTATGAAGTCACTCTTGTCAACGACAACAGTAAAGCTCCTCTCGGCGCAAAGTCATGTCGATTATGCTAACCACTTGCCACAGTGTATTACAACCCCGTCACCGAGACCGATCCCTCGCTCGAGCTAATCTGACCTTTCTTGCAGGCAAGAGTTCTTCGTTCGATTCAAGGGCCCAGCAGAGAGTCAGTATCAATAGGCCAACAGGCCCCCTTCCCTGGCATCCGCTGACACCTAGCAGCTCCCTTCGAAGGCGGCATCTGGAAAGTCCACGTTGAGCTCCCCGACACCTACCCGTATAAGTCCCCGAGTATCGGATTCGTCAACCGGATTTTCCACCCGAATATCGATGAGCTGTGAGTCACGACGAGGCCACGACCGGAAGACATGCTGAGAAGAGTATCTTTCTAGGTCGGGATCGGTTTGCCTCGACGTGATTAACCAAACATGGTCGCCAATGTTCGATATGATCAATATTTTCGAGGTGTTTCTGCCGCAGCTTCTGCGATACCCCAATCCTACCGACCCTCTCAACGGTGAGGCAGCGGCCCTCTTGATTCGGGAACCTAAGAGCTACGACGTCAAAGTCAAGGGTATGGACAAGCCGGTGGTTGATTCGTGGCGGGTGCTGACATGGCCCAGAATACGTCCAGAAGTATGCCAATAAAGATGCGGCAGACGAGGCGGGCGCCGAGAGCGAGGACGACGACGATCTTTCTTCGGTTGCCAGCTTTGGGGACGACGACGAGGAGCCCGCGGGTCAAATGGACGACGTGTAGTACCCCTTGATTGATACAGCATGAAGGCCTTTTCGACTTCTCTCACGGCGTAATGGGGACAGGGCGCGGCACGGGACCATCTTTAAACGGAGTTGCAGCAACCTCACGAGGGCGATAGCCCTGGGATGCGTTGGATTGAATTTTGTTTTAGCTGAACGAGGTGTGACGAACATGACATTGCCTCGATGGCGAATGTTGCGAATAGCGAGATCAGTTGGTGGTTGAATGCGCATGCTTGTTCAAGGCCTCGCAGTTTGTGCTCTGCACCAACTGGAAGAAGACAGACGGAGCGGTAGAAGATTGAATTTCAGTTTGATTCCAAGTTATATGGCATTGCTGCCGGGTATCTTTTTTTTTTGGCTATCCAACGCCGTGTAAAGCATCATTATCCGCAGCTCGTTTCTCGTCAATCGGAATCGTAGTTTACCAATGCAGTCGAGCCACCGGGTTCCTCGGGAGGTTCCCCTGGCGCCGGCTCATTCCGCATCGTTCGCCTCCTCTTTACGTCGGGAAACCTGGATGGCCGTCCGGTGTCCTGGTGCCCGTTGCCGCCGTTGTTTTGCACATGCTGCAGGAACGGGTCCTTGGCCATCCGGGTGTTTCCTACTAGTTCCGACACGAGCGTTTCCTTTCTCCGCGCGGCCTCTCGTGCCGATTTTGGTGTCGTGGTGGTGGTGATGGTCGATTTGTGTATTGATCCGGCGCTCTTTTCGAACAGCGGCTTCTTCAGCGCAGCGTCCTTCCAATCATCCTCCGGCCCGAAATCCACCAACGCGGCCCGCCGCTCGTCCTCCTCCGTACCTGGCAGGACATCTATCCCCAAGCTCATGCGCTCCCGCAGGTCCTCGTCGGCGGCGGCCACGCCCTCGCGACGCTTCCGCTCGGCGCGAAAGGCCCGCCGCAGCCGCTGGTTCTGCCGGTAGGGGTCGTCCCAGTCGCGCGCCGACGCCTCGGCCAGATCGTCCAGCCTCGCGGTCGCGGCGCGCAGGCGCGCGCGGTCGTGGATGGTCTTTTCGAGCTTGGCGAAGGCGTTGGTGCGGAGGGCTTCTCTCTCCTGGTCGGTCAACACTCTATTCTCTGCATCTTCCCCCTCTTCGTCATCGCGGGGCTTATCCTCCCCGGTATCCTGCCTCACACCCCCCTCGATGACAACATACGCTGTGTTCCTCGGATCGGTGCGCACCTCAATCTCCCCCGCGCAGTCGGCGTGGCGAAACCGAAAAGCCCAGATCGGAGTAGAGTGGTAGGCGCCGACGCGGGACTTGCGGGCGTTGAAGCGGACGCCCTGGGCGATGAGGGTTGGGCGCGGGCAGGTGGCGCACCAGACGGGGAAGGGGAGCTCGAAGCGGACGACGAGGGAGCCGTGGGACGCGAGCTTGGAGGCGCGGGAGCCGAGGGGGTGCTTGCGGTGGAGGCGGTTGCCGGTGGTGGTGCCCTCGAGGTCCGGGGGGACGTAGCGGCCCATGTTGAAGCCCTGCATGGCGGAGGTGTTCGTCGGTGTTCGGTGTGGTGTGGTTGTGCGTGTGTAAAGGGGGAATGTTGGTGTTGGTGTGTGTGAAAGGAAGAGGTGATTTGGCAAAAGCCATCTTGGTGAGACGTCATGTCATGGTGGGGCAGGTGGGTCGCATCGACTTGCTTGCATCTTGAGCGTCTCGGCAGTCATGTACAGCTTATCATTTTGATACATCTACCTACAGCATGCACTTGGAGCCTAACATTGACTACAGCATCGTATATAGTCCACTTCACGTTTCCGCAGTCTCAACGCGCCTCATCTGCTCCTCGGGCAGCTTGCCAATGACGGGCTCCAGCAGCAGCGGCAAGTACTCGGCGGCGTCTTGACTAAAGGCAAAGTCGCCGGCCTGCATCTTGGCCAGCTCCTCGGGGGTCTCGGCGTCGGGGTTGACCACGACGACGCGGGCGCCAGCGGCCCTGGCCTTTTGGATGTACCCGGCGGCCGGGTAGACGAGGGCCGAGGTGCCGATGACGAACATGAGGTCGAGCCGGTCCTGGCGGATCCACTGGTTGACGCCCAGCATCATGTCCAGGTCGAGGTTCTCGCCGAACCAGACGACGCCCGGGCGCTGCAGGCCGGCGGCGCACGAGGGGCACTTGGGGAGCTGGTCCTCGGGGATGTGGGCGACGCGGTGGTAGGGGTCAAGCAGCGGGTTCTTTTGGTCTGGGGGGAAGTCGAGCGAAGCCGGGGCCAGGGCCGGGCAGAAGGGGTCGTCGAAGTTGCCGCGCTGGATCCAGTCGCAGGCGGGGTTGGAGCACTTGATGTCGAAGAGGGAGCCGTGGAGGGTGCGCATCTGGGCTGGGGGGTGGTTTGCGCGTTGGGAGAGGTCTGGACAACAATGTTTTCTTAGCCAGCAACAAAGCAAAGTGTTTCATGTCTGTCGCATATGTTAACTCACCATCTACATTCTGCGTCAGGCACAAAAAGTCATCATTCTTCCGCGCCAGAGCCGCCAGCGCATAATGCGCCGGGTTCGGGTCGACGCGCAGGCACATGTGGCGGCGGTAGGCGTAGAAGAGCCAGACGAGGCCCGGGTCGATGCGGAAGGCGGTGGGCGTGGCCAGCGAGGTGGCGTCGTAATTGCGCCAGAGACCGCCGGCGCCGCGAAAGGTCGGGAGGCCCGACGAGGCTGAGAGGCCGGCGCCGCAGAGGGCGAGGATTCGGGACGAGGACGACAGCACGGCGTGGAAGGCCTCGACGTCGTTGTGGGGGGAGGACATTTCGAGGGAGCGGTGGTTGTGGTGGTGGTGTTGGTGGTGTTGGTGGAGGCCTTGATATTGGCAGAGATGGTGGTGATGGTGGTGAAAGTAGCGGTGGTGGTGGTGCTGGTGATGGTAAAAACGAAGCGGAAGGAGCGACGCTGATGGTAAAGGCCGCACCTGCCTCACCAACGTCGTCGCGACCAGCGGGTATTTGTTCAGTCGTCCCACCGCTGAAGCCATCTCGGGGTTTCTGACGGACTACAGGTACCAATCAGGGCGGCTGCAGGAAGGCTCCAGAGGCGGGAGGGACGGGAATTAAATTCTTGTTTTGACGCAAAGGGGGGAAGATCATGTCCTGTTTGGTCGGCCATGGCAGGCCAAATGTCATGTCATGAAGTGGTGAGGTGAGGGGAGCCTGGAGGGCAAAAGGAAAAGGTCTGTTCTTTGAGATATAAGACGGATTTAACCAGGGTACGTACCGTGCTGGACGAACAGGCGAGAATTGCCATATTAGTTCAGTTTTGTGGCCTCGGCTGAAGAAGTATAAGGTTGGTGGTACAGTATCAACCTCAAGAGCGGACCACTTCTTCTCACTTACATCACTCGTCATCATGTCACTCGCCCATGTCAGATATCAAGTCTCGGCCAACGCGCTTCAATTTTTACAGACCGTCTTCGGCAAGCCCCTGCAGAGACTGTGTGGCCGGAAGAGGCGATGAAAGAATATAGACAGATAATGTACCAAAACAATCCGAACAATTACCACTCCTCAGTCAGTCACTCACTAGTCAGATACCAGACAGATACCACACCCCTCTTAAACTACCCACCCAAGCAACAACTCTCCCCTTAGAAAGAAAGAGTCTGGCCGGCAGTGCCGTAGACCTTGGACTTGACGTTGCTGGCGCCGTAGTTGGTGTAGCTGTAGGGGATGCTCGAGGCCGAGAAGGATCCCGAGGGGGCGTTGTTGGTGCCGCCGTTGAGGGTCACGTCGCTGACGGTGATGGTGCCCGTCTCGTCCGAGTCGACCGAGGTGAGCACGTCGACGCCGGAGCAGTCGTCAAAGTAGGTCGACTCGACGCGCACCTTGGCGCCCATGCGGCTGTTGACGCCCGTGTCGCCCAGAGTCAGGTAGTAGTTGTTGTAGATGTGGACGGTGCCGAAGCGGACCGAGGGGGCGCGCGAGTTGACGTTGTACCAGTAGTTGTTGGCGTAGGTGACGCGCAGGTGGCCGCTGTCCTCGTCCTCGTTGCTGTCCGAGTGGCCGACCAGCGACGCCTTGTAGTGGTCGTGCAGGAACGTGTTGGACACGGTGATGTAGTCGGACGCGTGCGTGATGTCGAGCAGGCCGTCGTAGTAGTCCTTGCCGTGCGTCTTGTCGGAAGAAAGATCGCAGTGGTCGACCCAGACGTTGGTCGAGGCCTGGATGCCAATGGCGTCGCCATTGTCGGCCAGCACCTTGGAGATGGCCAAGTTGCGAAGGATCACGTTCTCCTGGTCCTTGACGTACAGGCCGATGCCCTTGAGGGCCGAGCCGTAGGCGCCGATGATGGACTTGTTGGACTTGACCTTGACCTGCGTGGCGCCCGAGATGGTGCCCTTGACGTAGATGACGTACTTGCTGGACGAGGTGGCCGCCTTTGTGAACTGCGCCAGCGTCGACACGGTCGTCGTGGTGCCGCCCTTGCCGCCCGTGGTGCCGCCGTTCTGCGTGGCGTAGCCGAGCGTGCAGGTTTCCGTAATGGACGATCGCTTGTCGAGGGCGTGCGTGGCGTCCTCCTCCGTGGTGGGAGTGGGAGCGGCCGAGACCAGACCCATGAGGGCGAGGGGAAGGAGGTTGGTGAACTTCATGTTTGAAGATGTGTACAAGAAATGTCAAAGCAAAGGTGTAAAGGATTTGTTAAAAAGGCGGTGGTGATTGTGTCGGAACCAGTCCTTCACTCTCGAGAGAAGATGTAAAAGAAGGAAGATGGAGGAAAGGAGAGGGAGAAAGTGTTGAATGAGGGATGAGGAGAAGAAGCAGACTGAAGGGCGGCCGTCAACGGACTTATATAATGGATATCAAAGACTCTCTGTATGCCCGTGAAGCCCACGACGCGATGTTCCAGGGTTCCGTCTCCCGTTTCCCCCAGCACGGTACCTACAGCAATAGCACCACGGAATGACAGACGGAGGCCTTGTCCATGGGCCGACGCCACAGCGAGCACGTTTTCCACGTATAGCCCTGCCCCATGATTTGCACGAATGGGAGAATTCTCCGTCGCTAAGGGTCTCTCTCCCGGTGGTAAGGGCATGAAACGAACCGGGGGGAGGGGAGGGGAGACCGGATGACGGAGGCAGTGTCCCGATCGGGATCGTTAAGCAACGGAGAGTGGGAGGAGCAGAAGCCGACGAATACACGGATCGAAGAGTATGGAAATAATTAGTCGGCTTCAGGTGTACCGCGCCGCGTCACCCACAAAGCGACGAGAGTCCACAGCGGATGTCCCGAGCGGGAGACGAGGCTATTCACATGTTTGTTTCTTTAGGGAGGATCTGTTACTAAGCGGTATATACTTTGTTGCACAGCTACAAACGGACACCTGATTACCTAGTGTAGTTTCAAAACATCACGTCCCTGTCGCGCACCAGGCCAATGAGGCACAGGCAGCAAGCACATCCGACCTACCTGCAGCTACCCTTTAATCTTCTCAGAACCGGGGAACGAGCAAGTCATCTCTCGTCCATCTTTCGACCCAGCCAAGAGGAAAGACCACGGCACTTGGCACTTCAACGGCATTATTCATCACGGAAGATTTCACATGCCATCTTTATTTAACGAAAGCCCCGGAGACGCGTGGAGGCTGGTGGTGGAAATACGGACATTGCTTCTACGTACCTGTATGGCGACATGTGGGGGGTTGATCAGGCTGCTTCCGGGGAGATGACCCTGCAACTCGAATCTATGCATAGAAAGAGGGCCATGCTGGATGGATCATGGCCTCATCAAAGATGCTGTCTTTTCCCCTGCTGTCCCGAGAGCGAGGAGTCGAAAACTCTCGGCTCTCGCGTCTGCTTTTTACTTTGCATCCTACTAGTCCATCAGATCACCTGGGATATCTAAGTTATGCCCACCATCTGGAATATCACCACAATAAGACTAGTCCTCACCACACACAGCCTTTGTCCCCCTGAAATAGAAACGATAGCCCTCCCGGGACGCCATGGCCCATGCCCAACCCACTGACACAGAAAACAACAACCCCCGATCATCTGATACCACGTAACGGGACCTTACCTCCCTCCTCAGGGGTGCTCCTTCTATCCAGCAAATAAGGCATCCCTTCCACGACCTGTCAAACGGCTAATTCGGCATTCTTTTGACATAACCTTCGTACTAAGTTTCCTTCAGGATCCGAACCGTGGTTGCATTTTTGCTCCTACCCGTTATCCGGCGCTCCTCCCTCCGTCTCCCGGACGGGGGAAAAGAAAACGAAATCAATAAAGAGTCGGTTCGTAGTTTCAGGCGCCGGGTGACTAGTTGGTTCGCCTGCCTTTAGTCTGCAGCGTTAGCCTCTCCCTTAATTGTTAAAGTTCTTTTTAGCCTTATGAAATTCACCGGCATACGTACGTAAACAGGCCACCATTTTGTTCCCCTGATGCACAAACGACCCCGGATGCTTCTCCAGGGGTCTCTTACTCAACTCCTTCTCGGTTTATCTTGGGGGTCTCCTGGGGGGTTTCTAATTCTCCTCTTTGTCTCGATTAGTCCCCGGAGGGAAGCAGTTCGCAACGGAAGAATATAATCTCAAGCACACAACCACCCTCACCTTCTCTTCCTTACCCGCAGCATGGTCCCAGTCCCGCGAAGGGGGGGTGTCAGCCTGTACCCGTCTACAACATACGAGCCGCGTGTTTCCCATTCCCCCACAAGAAAAGACTCGGGCGCGGGAATATCTAGGAATCGCCGTCTTTGGTTTGCGAACTGAACTCTAACTCTACCGGCCGGCTTTTTGGTTTGCCGTCGTGCCACATCCGGATGACTACGAGATTCTATACGTTCGGCCCCGGGGAGGGGAAGAACGGAAAACCACCAATCGTGCGAGCCGGGTGACTAAAAGGATACGAATAGGAGGGACGCGGATGGGGGAGAGGGGTGTGATGGCGCAGATGCCGTGGCGATCCTGATTGGAGCAGAGTATACGAGTGTCCGAGTGCTGAGTATAGGGGAGGGGAGGGAGGGAGGGAGAAACAGGATGAGCATTCAGTCACTTCAAGATAAGTTAGACATCCATGGTTCAGAGGAAGCGGTCTCGAGTATCACCTCCTCGTGTACGACCTCAACAGTGAGTCTTTCTCCTTCTCTGACCAGCCGTTCATCCTCTCATCTATACCGCATAACTGGCCAAGAGTCTTCTCACACACTTCAACGCCCCATAAACAGCCAGCAACTCGCCTATCCCCCCTCTCACTCGACAGCTGACAAGTAGGGTAGCTCATGAAAATCCTCGCAAGAGGGGACTCTGCAAACTTACCATCCATCCTCCACCAACACAACGAAAACAACTGTCAATACGCTCACTAATACTCAAGCAGTCCTCACAAGTACAGACCATGTCCCATGCATCCATGAGCCTCTTTGTCATGACCACCTTGCAGCATCACGCCAGATGACAAAGCTCATGTGCGTTCCTCGGTCCTACGTCTCCGACGTGGCCGCTCACCCCGCTCCCATGACGGCCTCAATCCTCGTAAGTTGCACACATCACTCACATGAAACGTTCACTCAGGTATCAATAATAACCATTCCTCATCTAGATACATGGCAGTCTAGGTGGCACACGCACCCGACAAGTCCCTCCAGGAAACGCCCGTTTATTACTCCGTTGACATCCGAGGATCCTCCTCTCACAAAAAGTCATCCAATTCCAAATATGCGTACAAGTAAGAAAGAAGGGACACCTCTTTTTCCTAGGTCCCCATCATTTTCACTGCTCTTCCCCTTTCAGCATTCAATTGATCAGGTCCGGCAGGTCCGACGAGCAAAACTTGCTCATGGGGATGAATCTCTCCTGGGGGTCATCCGAGTCGGTGTAGACGCCTCCAAGGGGATCGTACAGCGCGGAGTCTTCGGGGAAGTAGGCCGGGGCGACCCAAGTGCGGCCGTCGATCTGGTGATCAGCCAGTGGCTGCTTCTTGCGAAAGGCCTCGGTGGTGGCGCGCATCAGGGCGCGTGAGTGGTGGTAGGTCCAGAGGGCCTTGTAGCGGTCCATGAAGTTGCTCTTGTTGCAAGTGCCATGGTACATGCCATAGATGTGGCCCGTCGCCACATTGGTGCCCAGCTTGATGTTCTTGAGCCACTGCTCAGCGGGTGTCTTGTGAGGGATCGACTCGTACAGGCGCGTCAAGGCTCCGCGGATGGTGCCGGGCATCTGAATGGGGAAGCTTTTGAAAGACTCGCGCTCCTGGCCGACGTCCTCGTCCATGACGCCGGTGCCGTCGGGTCGGTTGAACTTCAGGTTGTGCATCCAGCCCTCGTTGCCGCACTGAGTGACGGTGAAGGCCGACTCGAAGTCGACTGAGATGTGGTAGTCGGTGCGATCGGTACCAAACTCGGAGGGCTTGGGAACGTAGCGGCTGCCCTCGAGGCCAGGCACAAGACCGCCGGTGAGGGCCTTTGTGCGATTGACCTCCTGGTTAGCGTACATCTTGCCCTGGATGTACTGGTCGGATTTCTTGTACTTAAAATCCTCGCTGAAGGTGTTGTTGATAAGAAGCAGGTCGCCATGGGTGAGCTCACGGATGGAGCCGACGCGAGCCATGACAGTCCCGGCGTTGACATAGACGGGGTCGTTCATGGCGAGGCTGCCGTCGTGGGTGGAGCGGCCGTAGACGTTGTGCGGGAGGAACGAGGGAGGCAGTCCCCAACACTGAGGCTCGTCGAACATTGGGGGGTAGCAGCCCTTGTCGGCGCCCCAAAGCACGCCTGTGTAGAGGCCCCTCTCGCGGGCTTGCTCGACGGTCAGACCGAAGCGATCCGCGAGGTGCTTGTCGTGGCGGGCCATAGTCTCGAAGAAGATCTCGATCATGGCCTGGGCGGGCAGCTGAGCCAGCACGTCGTAGCCGTCGATGACAATGACGAGGTCGTCATCCTCGGCGTTGGGCGTGTCAATCAGATAGCGGCGCATGGCACGCAGCTTGCCGAGGTTGCTGGCCTTGACGTCGTAGTCGCCTTTGCCGTGGTATCCAATCATGGTCGGGAAGGGGTAGCGGTTGGCGAGCGCGGTGACAATGTTGGCGCAGAGGTTCTTCTTGACGTGCGAGCCGACCACGAGGTAGTGAAGCCGGGACGTCTTCGCAGCGGCGTTGCTGCTGCCAGAGAAGTCGGGGATGGACACGGCATCGTAGGCGCTCTTGATGGTGCCCTACAGAGGGTAAGCTTGGGGAAAAGACGCGGTCTGAGGCGTCAACTTACTCCGGGATTGGTAGTCCACACGAGGATCAGGATGATGCTGATGAGCGTCGCGGCGACGAGCCGGTTGGGGTTGAAGCACCAGATGGACCAAAGAGACGCCATCTTGTCTTTACCTGCGGACGGATGAAGCAAAGCAAAGTAAAGAAGCAAGAAGCGGGGGAGAAAAGGAAGGAGCGAGAGAGCCGAGAGAACCGGGTTACTCAGCACCAAAATACGAATATTTGGTGCAGGATATACTCCTTTTGCAGAACCGTCGCCAAAATGACACTCAGAAGGAGAGACCAAGGGTGGGAATGAAGGAAGAGGGAAGCATCATTGCGTGATTGCTCCGGACATGGAATGTAAAAGCCAAGAAAAGGCAAAGTAAGCAGCCCCTTGAGCAAGCCACGAAGGATAAAAGACGAGCCAGATTGGGAATGGAGGGAGGATTCAGGGGGTCATCAATCGGCCAGATGCCTTCCAGGTTTCTTTCAAATCGCTCCCGCTTATCATCTCAGCGCTGCTATTCCTTATGACTTTTTTTCAATGGTTTTTTCTTCAATAGCGTCGAGCCCACATTTCAAGCAAGAGCTGACAAGGCGCCTTTCCTTCCTCGCATCTGAACCCCACCAATGGCTCTTCCCCTGCAGGAGTAGCCAGAGATTAGCCTTATCCAAGGGCTTCAGGGGCTGATGAGGGATCGGCCTAGGGCAATTAGCTCGGGGGGACGAAAAGGAGGAGGGTGAGGGTGGGAAACGAAGATGACGAGAAAGGCACTTCGGTTCGTATCTTGCTGCAGAAACATTGTGTCTTGTCATCCTGTCCGGCATCTCGGAACAACAGTCGTATTCAACTTCCTTCCTCGGTTCTATCCGTAACATGCCCCCGCTTTTTCCTTTGATGGACGATGCGAAATTGAAACTTCGACAGGGATGCATTTCATCTCATCTCACATTGCCCACCTCACTATTGAAGATGACAGCCATGATGATTCGTCGCAGCAATGGAGAAGAAGCATTCTTAACAGCCAATCCCCTCGGCTCCTTGCCTCCATCCGTTTCTTCTTCTCAGCTGGAAGCACCAGCTCCTCCACCAGCTCCTCTTCCAACCCTCGCCACCGCCCACTGCAAAATTCCCACCCCGCGCAAACCCCTCGGAACCTCTTCAGCCACCAACAACCGTCGCATCTCCTCTGCCGACACGCGTGCCCTGCAGCAAACGACTGCAAGCCTCTCCAACCAACGCCCAACGTCATGCCCGTCCTCCTCGCTCACTGCGAGCCTCAGCCGCATTCCGGCCGCCGACGCCGCCAGCCACAGCACCAAGACCTTGACCCCAGCGTCTCCGCAGAAGGCACCGCACCCCCACAGCCCTGAACACACCTCTGTTCCGTCGCCCAAGGCCCTGAATCCTGCCAGCGCCTTGCCCACCTCGCGGTCGATGCGGCCCGCCTGCACATCGACCAGCACGTCCACCGCTGCTGTCAACTCGGTTGCTTCGGCAGGCCATGTCTCATCCATTTCGAGCGCGTCCATAAAGATCAATCGACCGCCGCGCCACTCAGACATGTCGGACACGGGCGACCGAACCGTCCATGACAGCTCCCGTCGTTGTCCCGTCACGTCGAGCATCGCCCTCGCTCCCGACACCATCACCACCGTTTCGTCGCTCAAGTGCGGCGCCACGAGGACCACCGGACAAGCCTCCGGGGCGATGCCCGTGAAGATTTCCTCTTGAGTTGCTGATTGCCCGAACCCGATAACCTTGTTTGCCGATACTACGACGCCGCCTTTCGGCCCCTGCACTTCTGGAAGGTGGGCACGAGTGTTGTGCTTAGAGAGGTAGTCCACCGAGACTGGTCCAAGGGAGACGCCCTCCAACGAAACCTTTCCAGGCCCTTGGTGCAGGAGATAAGTGACAGGCCGACTCACGTCGGGGCAAGATTGGTGCTCTCGCATCAGCATCTGCGCTGGCGAGAGACTCGAGAAGTAGACGAACAGCGCCGTCAGGTACATCTCGATGGCGACCGGGTGTCTCTGCTGCGAGGCATACCAAATCCCAAAGTCCTGGTAGCCCTCGTCATCCCGCTGGGGAACAGACGAACACAAGAACTGGTGCGCAACCAGGCAGGCCACCTGTCCACGGCTCAGACGCAGCGGTCGCCCCGGCTCGAGGAGGCCCAACCTGCCCTCGGGGAAGTAGTCCGCGACGTCCAGGGCGATGTCTCGCAGCTTAGACCACGTCTCGCCGATGCGCGACGCCTCCCCTTTCTCGAGGAAGTTCTGTAGAAACCGGTAGTCATTACCGGGCGTGCTTTCGGCGATGGCACCTATGGTCTGCAGCAGGTCGACCAGCTGCCCTGTGGTCGAGATGGGCTGTCCGAGGAGGTGGCGCAGCAGGGGCCAGAAAGGTATGCGGCCGAATTGGTCCTCTTCAACGGGGGGGTCATCAGGGAGGTCGCTGAAACGGTCGAGGACTCGGCACGAAGGTGAGTTTGCCAGGATAAAGTGTGACGGTCTCGCATCCATCTTGATGGTGATGGAGTGAAGTTGTTCGTGAAATGTGTATTCTGTGAGATGTACGGAGTAGTCGCGTTCCTACGCGGCGTATTCACTAGACTCGGCGTAAGAGTCAGACCCAATGTTGACAGCCATCGTAGCGAGGACGGCCTATTAACACAAGCCAATGCCCTTGCTTCATCGAAGCAGCCTGTTGTCTGCGGTGATCTAGGATTGAAATGTCCTGTTTCCTGTACTTGTTCGACTTTCCGTTGACTTTCGCTTTCGCACCTGAGACAAAACACAACTTGCTTCAGAGTACGAACACCTTACGATCAACACGACAATATGAGACCTCCCATCACCCCGTCGCATAACCGTTATCCCGTCCTATATCAAAACTCTATTCGATCCAAACCGCTCGCCTTTCACCCAAGGGCGTTGTAGGGCGTTGATACCTCGACCCAGATACAATACCCTACACCCACGACCGGATCCCCCAGGCAACACCTCACTTAGTCGCTATTCCGACCACTCTAGGCATCCAAACAAGCGTAATTGGTTTAGTGGTAAAATTCTCCGTTGCCATTCGAGTAACGTCGGGGAGCCCTGGGTTCGATTCCCAGATTACGCATTTTTGTTCCAGAACAGAACGGATAGGTTTTTTTTTTTTTTTTTTTTTTTTTGCTCCGTTGATCTATCGCGAACAAGGAACGACGGAGGGAGTTGTGGCGTTATCTGCGTGCACGATATACGTGTCGTGGTTGGGGCCACTTGGATACTCGATCTTCTCGAGGTAGAGCCATGAGCCACGATGCCAATGGATAAAAGAGCGCTAACTACACTGGGGAAATTTCACGCAGTGTCCTGAATCACCTAGGATGCTTTGCAGTTCCAGAATGTGGCAAACGGGGTGTCGAAGGGAAGTCGGAGTGGTCATCGAGCTCCCAAAGCATGTGGTGCAAACATACTATCAAGCCCTCCAACCTGACGATGTGACGAACCCTTTTTTAATGTACCTGCAGTTCATTAGGAAGCATGAGAATCCAGATCGCAAAGAATTGTTCTCCCTACGGCCAATAGCTGTTCCAAATGCCATATGAGCTCAGAGCAACCTGCCTACCCACCAGTTCACACTATGGACTTTGTCCTTGATTGTCTTCCTCGCGGCGTCAACCAGAAACCAACGCCCAATTAAATATGGGAACAGCACTCCGAGTATTGTGACTGTGATGAAGAAGAGTCTCTAAGTATGTGACAGGGGAAACGTGAGGTGGCCTTTGGGAACCTACCGAGCGTTCTGCGCAGAACAAGAGAGGCCTATCAAACTCGCGTGTCAAATGGTTCATACATGACGATACCGCAGGCCCATTCGACCTATATTAGACAATTACGTCGCTCGTATTGCCACACCCAACGACGCATGGTCTCTTCGTCGTTACGAGCTACAATATCTTGGCGTTGTCTCGTGATGGAAAGGAGCTGGAACCCGACGGATGCGCACCGAGGCGAGCGGCGTTAGATGTAAGGCGTAGTTACGGACGCCTGGGTTGTTCGACATTAAGAACATGTCGTCTCTTCGGAGAGGATCATGCACTTTGTGCGAAATATGTGTCTGATGGCCAAGTATATGAGAGTGAGCGAGCTATAAGCAAGAAGCATCCTACCCTAGAAAGCAATGGATCAAAATGGCGATATTAGGCTCCCATCACGCTTCGAATCCCAGTCTCCATTCTTCGTACTCGAGGATATAATCTTTTGTTTCTATCGATACCTCGTGTCTGTTGTCTACTGTCTCCAAGACTTTAAACTAAGGTACTCCATGCGTTCCCCTCGCACCTCTCAAACGACACTCCGAATTTTCCAAGTTCCCCCGACACATAAGATATTAACCTCACTACCAAGATGGTGTACCAGTAACTCTTGAGTGGCCCTGCACTTTGGTGATCTTTACGTCAACGCCTATCTGCTCTGGTGGTTTGGACCCGATGGTTTGTTGAGCCACACCAAGTTTCAGCATAAGTCGAGGCTGATCCAACTATCAAAGATATAACCTGACATGAGCACCGTGGTCCCTAGACAAAAATAAAAAAGACTGCCTAGGCTTAAGGCGTAGCAATCTCTATGTCGGCAAATCTGGTACGAATAATACCTGGCGGCCTTGTTGAAGTTGATACCGTAAAGAATGAAGGGGATACTTGGCTATGAGTATCTATGGCCACGATTTAGACAACCCTTGCGAAGTTCGATGTCTAGATATCGAAGATGAAGTGGCGGAGGGGATAGTCTGTGTACTTGGGCTCATGTCACTGTTCTACGAGAGGGTTCGGTTGTCTGACTCAAACAAAGTCACACTGAAGGCGACCCTATGCGACAACCTTGGCACTGAGCTGTCAGCAAAATAATCTCAGTCAAACCCGAGTATCCCATAGCAGTTGACACTATATTGACATCTCAAAGGTATTCCCATCCCGAGCTCGATAGCAAAGTATCATCCCCAACGGCTGCTTGCGTATCCTGTCTGCGCTCGTTACCGTTTCAATGGAATGCGGGGATTCGCCGTCATTTGTCATGTTTCCTGCACCCCCAGATCACATTGCTGGATGACAGCGATCAGCCATCTCATGCCGTGAAACCCGTTATCCGAAGCTGCGTGGGACCAAGTCCCTACGAAACCCATTCCTCTGCTGCACCAAAGGTCTTGGATAGATGGCACAACAAGATGAAAAGACGAGAAAACAAAACAAACCTCATTTCCCTTGGATAAAATGACCTGGGTTGTGCGCAGCTGTGGTCCCCGGAACGATCCGCATGAAGTCGGTTTCATCTAGATTTCAATGTTCAGAGGAATGAGGTGTTTGCGAGTTCCATCTCGAGCTGCGTGTTGGTGGGATAAAACCCTGCCATGAAAATCCTGCGTCTCATAATTATTCTGGCTCAAAATCAACCACGGCCCCTTTATTGTCGTTTAGGAGGCCTTGTCCGGGATTGACGCCGAGTGATAAGCACACATGAGGTTGCATTCATGTGGCATCACTGATCACAATTGGCCGCCGCAGCATCTGGTTCGTCTTACCGTATTCTTAGCGAATCCAATCGTGACCTCGTACCTCTGACGAACGCTGATCTGTGTCATGCTGTGGGAACCAACTGTTACAGCATCACAAACGCAGCCCGCGCGTCCCGCTGTACAACTGCCATGTCAACCCGTAGTGTCGGATCTGGATACGAGGCTTTGGGCAACGGCGTGCAGTACCTGAAATACCGTGCGCTACGAGCCGCAGTGACGGCCCGTCAGGTACCAGAGCCAGCCAGTTGGACCAAGTACAATAAGCGGAGGTTCATGGCATCATGATAGACATCAAACTTTTGAATAAACGCTGGGAAGAGGATCCATGTGCACGGCATGGTGGATCACCAACACCAGTTGTCGACAACCGGTTGGTTCGGTTGTTTGAGGGAAAGGAGAGCTTAGAACCTCACCGAGATCAACTCGTGTGAAGTGGGGTTGACAATCATCTCGTCTTTTGGTGGAGTTTGAACTCTGGTTCCTGACCATTTCCCTGTGCCTTTGCATCACTTCTGGATGAGGTTTGCCACTAGACAAAGAACCGTATCCATGTCAAACCGTCAATCAACGAACCGAGCCAATTGAACGAGTGAAAATCGCGCGACGTGATCTTCTCCCTGTTTGAAGTGAGGGATCCAAATGGTTCGACTGTTCCCTCAGACTTCTGAAACTCGGGAATCAGGGTTTCGGAGCAGGGGCCGGTCGGCGAGTCGGCGAGCATGGAGAACGAAGGGGTTTAAGCATGAGCTGACAGAGAACTTCTGTAGCAGTGACAGACCAAACGAGGCCTCAGGCTCTGATGGAGGGTGGCAGATCTGACCGAGAGAGGTATTATCTCGACACCTTGACAGCGGAACCATCATCTGTAAACTCCGAACCACTGTTTTAGACTGGAACAATCCAAGACGGGAAGGCATTCCAGATGCTCTTCCTCAGTCACTCGTCTTGGCTGTCTCAGAGTGTTTGCGCCAAATGCGTGATGGCCAATGTCGAGCGTTAATCTAGAGTCCACCAGGGAAAGCCGAAAAGTGACGCATGGAGCCTCGGCCATGGTGAAACGGGGAATCAATCAATGAGATTGGCGGATCCATCAGCGACTGGAAGCCGTCGGTCAAGCTAGGGGAGTTATTGAGACTCGAGCAAGACACCTGTCAGCATGGTGAAGTGAAGAAGGAAGCTACGAAGCAGGCCGTGGAGGATAAGTCAGGCTTCTCCCCAAGGTCCCGAAAGGTCAACCCCTCGCTCAGGGATGACCCGTCGCCCAACTCCATGAGGGGCCCCTTTCAGCATTTCGAGATCGAACGTTGCATGTGTGAGGGGCGGGAACGGATGCGATTCGCGAGCGAATGTTACTGTGGGCGGCCTTGTGGGAATTTGCAGCAGACTCGGGCGCCTGCCAGCGGGCATTCCCAACACCCCCAAAATTCGATGATGGGTGAACCACTGCCAAGCTAGCACCTCCGAGGCCTTTCCCAGCAGGGCCAAGATAGGGGCATAAAATCAGCAAAACCGCCAAGATATTGCCAGGCCCTTGGAGCTGGCTAGCGTAGAGTTTGGCGGCCTGGGCCGGAGAATGAGGCTCGTGATGCACAAAAGAATCTTCCTTTGCAATGCGTGTTTATTTCGGGCTCGAGTGGCGAGGGGTTCACGCCTCTGGTCCGAGCTGGCGGCCGAGGCCATGATGTCGATCCGGCAAAGAATGAAGGCAAATTGTGACGTCGGACGGCGAGGGTTTGCGTGAGAGCGACCGACAGGTCACCTGGCGGAAGACGGCATGGATCATGAGGTGGGGGCGCTGGAGATGGAGAATGAGCATGACGAAGGATACAAACGGTACGACGGTATTCGTATCGTATTCCACTGCTTGCAGTTGGTCAGTAGGAGGATTGCAGCTGAAGCAATACAACGTAACAGCAAAACACCAAGACCCTGGCGCTTGAGACTGGGGTTCGTACATGTGATGCAATCCCATGGAAGAATCGAGAGATAGGAGTAACAGAGTTGGGGTGGTGAGACTGACCTTTGGACGATCAAGTGCATCGGCACTGGCCGGGAACAAGCCCAAAGGCGGCCAAAGGTCTCGACAAAGACTCGCCTCCCAGTGACATGCAGCGACCCATGTCCATGTCTGCACGCTGCCAGACCCTTGGCTCATTCCGAGCGATGCATCATGCAAGAAGCTGGGTCTGAGGAGCGGACAGCTGGACTTCTCAAAGCTGCTCGTTGTTCGCCAGGCGTTCAGCTCAGTTCTTTGCCGTCCAATGCCCGAGTGACAAGAAATCAAGGCGCTAGTCTTAAACCTCGCCCGTCCGGCTTCATCTCTGAAAATGCCCAGTTTGCGTGCCCAGCGTCTAGGGACGGTGAGCCAAGGGAGCAATACGATGCTTTGAAATGAGCCGCCATGACCGGCGCGACGTGTAAATAGTGCATGGCTTCGTCTGTTTTGTCTCTGGGACGAAGGTTGCCAAGGGTCCTTAGCGAAATGCTCCCTCGTGTTCCCATTACCGCATCTGGTCTCTTGCTTCGGGGTTCCTTTGAACTCCGGCGACCGATCTGGCTCCCCGCTGAAGGGTGAATGACCTCTGTTGGGGCGATAGAGAAGGGAGGAAAAAGGCCCGTCACGGCACAGCACAGCCGGGAAATACGAGGTCTGGACGGCACCGAGCCGGCTAAGGCGATAAGAGGGCAACTTGCATCTCTGCCGTTATGCACAGATCTGAAGACTGGTCTGGCCTAGGGCTCCCTTGCTCTCGCTGGGATCCGGTCGGCGACGTCCAGCTCTTGAGAACTCCACCGGGCGTAGGGCGATGACGGGACCCGGCACCAACCAAATGCCAGGCAGAAAGTGCTGTGCTGGTTTCGGCCGGACGAAGGCCTGATCAATCAACGCAATGCATGAACGGGCGCCGAGGAATCCTGTCAGAAAGGAGCAGGGGTTTCTTTGGCTTGGCCTTCTTTGGTGGGGACCGTAATCGTCGGGCTTACAACCACGGAGGGAGCGAACAGGTGTGTGACTGATTTCATCAGAGTGCTGACATTGATTGATGAATGCCACAACTTTTCCATGTGCAGGGCTGGCACACGATCAGTAGTCGAATGGATGGATGCGAGGAAAGGGTGAGTTTGTTGGTTGTGGACAGAAACATTGGTACTGCAATTTTGGTGCCTTCCCTTCGGTGCTTCTTCCTCCGTGCTCCGTACCTTCCCCATGATTCAATGGTTCGGTGTCACAACAACACCTGAGGCATCACCACCAACAATTGGAAGGTCTCATATATCTCGCCTGATTCATCACATTGGCTGCGACAGACAAAGGATGGCATTCCATCCATCCAATCTGTCACTGCACCAACCGCGCCATTTCTCTCCTCGTCAAGCTTCCAATACGATAATCGTCATTCACGTCTCCTCTCGTATCCCTATGTCCGCCTGTCCCTCCAGCCCTCTTCTGTCATGTTCCGAGAGCAGCCCGCCGTGTGGATGCATGTGGACCGAGGAGGGGAAGCTGGTGGAGGAGCCTAGTCGATCGCCAGGGAGGGCTATGGTTGTTGTTGCCGGGCCTTCTCCTTCATTGTGAGTTTAAGAGTTTGTGGCAAGTCCCGGACTGGCACGCACCACGCAACCAGGTCCTCTCCGAGTTACGAGTTGGAACCTGGGATCAACACGAGAGCTGGAACCGTCCTCCAGTTCCTCCCTCTCCTCTGACTCCGTCTCTTAGAAGTTGATAGCTTGCGAAGCTCGTGTCCTAGACGAGGCGTGATCAAAGTCCACCGAGGCCAAAACGTCATTATCGAGTCCCAATCTCTCCACTTCGAAACCCTTCCTCCGGCTCGTGACTCTGGTCGTTGGCTGGCTTATGCAGAGAACATGCACATTTACAAAGCACATTGCCCAATGCGGCCGTCAGCTGCCGTGTACCCAAGCCAAGGGTGCATGTGGCTGATTAGTGCATGCATTGTCAGCATTCAGCAACGCTTTTGCAACGCATCTGGACGGTGGCGCCCTCAGAGGAGCCTGCAATGTCTCAAGCGGCCAACGCCCCCGTGGACTGATGGACTCGAGCAGTCTTCCCTCCCAGGCTCCCTCAGGAACAAGGGTCTGGTATTCCAGGGACTCGCCCCCCGGTCGCCCTTGACTCTTGGGAGTCTTGGCTCGACGGGGCATCAGGGGTTGCCCATCTCGGCCCACATGGCTCCGGGGCGCTTGCTGAGGGCGTCGGTACCTCGCTGCCCTGCCTCAATAAATCGCCGCCATCTTGTTTGGCTCTGTTATTAATATCCTAACTCATCCGCACTTCCTCGAAGCTTCAATTCTCGTACCCAACCTTCCAGTCTCTCGCTTTTGACCTAATACCCATCTGTTGTGCGTCGTTTACACATCAGCTCGACTCGACGGCGGTTTCATCATTCCCTTTGATACGCCTTACGCCATTCACCACCATCGCTACATCTTGACTCAGACGCCTAATTCACATCACACATCTTTTCGACAATTCCGCTATTTATACACTCACATCACACGCCAGCGCAATGTTGCCCAAGGCCCTTTCCGTCGCCGTGGCTCTTGCCGCCTCGACTCTGGTCTCGGCCCAGACTTTTTCTGACTGCAACCCTTTGAAGAAGAGTACGTCTTAGTGGATCTGTCAGCGTGGACGTGTTGTACCAAGGTGACATGATACCGTGAAGACTCGCATCACTAACACACCGTCTGTGTTTAGCCTGTCCCGACGACCCTGCTTTTGGTGCTAACGGTGTTGACTGTGACTTCACCAAGGGCGAATGCGATGCCTTCCACGGCTTGATTGGCACCTCTATCACCTATAACGGCAAGGGTGCCAACTTCGTCATCAACAAGGAGAGCGATGCCCCCACCATCCGAACCGACAACTACCTCTTTTTTGGACGCGTTGATGTCGTCGTTCAGGCTGCCGAGGGGCAGGGTATCGTCACCAGCTCCGTTCTCCAGTCCGATGACCTCGACGAGATTGACTGGGAGTGGGTTGGTGGTGATAACGCCCAGGTTCAGACCAACTACTTCAGCAAGGGCGATACGACCACCTACGATCGCGGTGCTTATCACCCCGTCACCGCTCCCCTGACCTCGTACCACAAGTACTCCGTCCTCTGGACCTCCACGGTCGTCAACTGGCTCATCGACGACGTCGTTGTCCGCACTCTCAACGCTGCCGATGCCAAGGGTGGTTCCGCTTTCCCCCAGACCCCCATGCAGGTCAAGCTTGGAACTTGGGTTGCTGGTGGCAAGGACACTGCTAAAGGCACTGTCGAGTGGGCTGGCGGCTACACCAGTGAGTTATCTGTTCCCAAGCGTCGTAGCAATCACTAACGGCAATGAAAGATTTCGACGATGCTCCTTTCACCGCCTACTACAAGAGCATCACCATCGAAGATTATGCTGGCCAGGACGCCCCTGGCAAGAACTCTAACGTGAAGAAGTATGTCTACGGTGACGAGTCTGGAACTTGGGAGAGCATCAAGGTCGAGACGGGCGATTCTTCCGACGACAAGACCACCACCACCACCCAGAAGTCTACCACCCAGAAGTCTACCACCAAGACCCAGGCTCCCACCAAGACCAAGACCTCGACCTCCGAGGCTACCAAGACCGCCGAGGAGACCTCTTCCGAGACCTCGACCAAGGATGAGACCAAGACGAAGGACGAGACCACCAAGACCGAAGAGTCGACCAAGACGCAGGAGACCTCGACCAAGGACGAGACCACCAAGACTTCCCACGAGACCACCATGCAAACCGTCACCTCCACCTCTGGCTCCAGCACGAAGGAAACTGACAGCTCCGAGTCTGGCTCCAGCGGCTCGTCTGGCAACTCGGCTGCCACCGTCTCGGCCACCAGCTCTGCTCCCAGCGAGACCATCAGCACTGTTCCCACTGGCGCTGCCTCCCGCATGGTCAGCAACGTGGGTGTGGCTGCCGCCGGCCTTCTGGCTCTCCAGTTCCTCATCTAAGCCTCGACTCGTGGCTTGACAAGACGTTAGACATTTCACCATGCCGAGAGCAGCCCATCTAATTTACATTTCCATACGCTCCTTTCGCTTGCCAAGAGCCGCATCCTTTGCTGACCACCGTCGATCCCGGGAAAGACAAGACAGCAACCTCCGTCCAGGACAAGGGGACTTGGCAAACCATGATACGTTTGAGATTCCAGCGTTGTAATGGCGGCTTGCTCACCGGCTCGCGCATCCTTCGATACGAAAAATGGTCACAAAAAAGAAACCCGGCGCCGCCCGGCAAAGGGGCATTCAGCACGTGGCACGAGTCTTGGGAGCGCTTTATTTTTGGTTCGAATTCTACATTTGATTGGTGTTTACGGGAGGACATGGTCACATTCACGGGAAATGCCTTGATACGGATTATGGCGACATTTTGTTTTTGAGAGATGGTGATATGAGGAGGAGGAGCATGTTTAGATTCTTTGATTTTACACATCTGCTTTTGAATCACGGGCTCGTGACGCACCATGATACCTAGAGGAACAGTACTTTTTTGCATACCAAATAGATTCGGCGACGGCAGGCGTTGAACAAGCCGCCCAAAGACTTTTTTTTTCTTTCTCGCGCCTTTCACTTCTCGTATCTTTCAAGGTGAAGCTAGCGGTTTTGTTTTATTTGGGGCGAATCCGAACAAGCTCGGTCCCTTTTGCCAACGAAAGGCAAGCTACCAGGAAGCTATCAGCTTGGCGGCGTTGGGCTCTTGTCCCGATTCGGGCGACGAACGAGAGGATCTGACGGCCGCGCTGTTTTCATCTCGTTCACCCTTTGGTTCGGCTTTACGACCCGAGAGTCGCTCGCTGTCTTGCACGCTAGTGGAATGATGTTTGCTTGTAACTAGTCCATCTCTTTCAACGAAGGAGAGTGGTTCCTGACTAGGCGATTAGCAGCCCTTGTTTTGGATGCCGGGATCCGAAGGCGGGTGGCGCCAATGCAAGGGACGGTGATGAGGAAAAGGGAAGGAGAAAAAGTGGTGTTTGGAATGGAGGGGGGGAAGGGACGGTTGTTTGGCTCGACGACCGGCGTGGGAGGCCGTGAAATTATTCCGATATTGTGCTGACATGGATGCAGATAAGGACGGGACAGGACAGTACAGGAACAGAGCAGAACAGAAGAATGCCGCAATCCTTTGGGAGAGACTCGGTCGTAAGAACATTCACTTCTTGTCATGCTTCCCCAGGACGTGAAAAGCCATGGACGCCTCCTCATCACCGGGCTCATCTATTCCACACAGTGAGATTTGCCTGCAAGACGGCCAAGCCATCTCCAAGCCCAAACTACTGAATCCGGGCTCCATTCAAGACTTCCCAACGTACGCTTTCGGTGCCAAATAACAACACATCTGGGAAATGATGGCGCTCTGGACTTGCCTTGGCCCTTCGTCCCTTCAGCGGGCGCAAGCCTCAGCGGGGTCTGCCCCTCGAATTTATGTCCCTTATTCGTATCTGGCCACCCTGAGCCATTCAGCCTCGCCAAAGGGCTATTGAGATGGCGCCTGGGAGGGCGAACCAATGGCGAGCGGGTGATCGTATTCCTGAAAAAGGGCAGTCAAGTCGCCCTTGTTGGACTTGACTGGCTGGCCTTGATACGTATTGATCAGCTTGCACGAATATGCACGACATCATACATGGGAGCGTATCAGGAGGTGGAAATGATTCAATTAAAGCATAAGCATAGCATACTCTGAAAGGACTGTTGTCTAGGACTGATCTCGCCGAGAATATCCACGTCACCAATAACCTCACAAAGGGCCTCATGTTACGTGGCCATCACAGGAATGGGCATCCCCAAGAGTCCGTCGTGTCCTACTTGCCCCCAAGAACTCCGACATCTGTCCAAGCCTTGCGAACAATGTCGGCAGCCTCCTTGTCAAACAGTTCCTCGGCCGTTTCGACGGTGATATCGGCAAAGTGCTTGAACTGCGATTTCGGCGCAATCTTCCCCGACTTCATCGTTTCCCACCAGATCTTTCCGGCCTTCTCCCACGAGTAGCCACCAAAGCCAACTGAGGCAAGCTGGAACGCCTTGTTCGGGATGCCGGAATAGATGTGCACTCCTCCGTTGTCCTCGAACGTGACCTTGTAGTCCTTCATGTGGGCTGGCTGCGGATCCTTGCCCTGCGCCATCTTGTCAGCAACATCTCCTTGTCGAATAGCCTTCCACTTACAAAGCGAGGATCGTCGTAAGCCGTGCCTGGGGCTTTCATGCTTCGCAACGCAACCCCCTTGACGCCAGGCAAGATGCAGTCTTCTCCAATAAGCCAATCAGCCACATCAGACTTTTCGTCCTGGACCTGCTGCTTGATCATGATGCCAAACACGTCGGAAACGTGCTCATTGAGAGCACCTGCTTGCCCGCTGTAGTGGAGAGGACTGGTGTGCTCCGTCACGGCATGCGTGAGTTCGTGTCCGATGACATCGATGCAGCCGGTGAAGTTGTTGAGAAACTCGCCGCCGTCTCCGTACACCATTTGCAACCTCTCGGGGTCCCAGACTTTTGAAAGTAAGCATTTGATGAAGGATCTAGGTTGACCAAGTATCACAATTACTTACAAGCGTTCTCGTACTCCTCGCCGAAATGGACACTGCTGACGACATTCATGTTCTTGTTGTCGATGGAATGCCAGTTGAATCGTTTCTTGTAGAAGTCGAGAACGATACCGACGTTGTCATAGGCCTCATTGACAGCTTTGTCCTTGACCTTGTCACCTCCTTCCTTGCGAACCAGCTTGCCAGGGAGCTCTGATTCGTCAGTGATATGGTTGGCATTGTAGACAGAGCGCTGGGGTGAGCCTTTCTTCTTGGCAGCAAGAGTCTCTCTGGTTTCAGTGGTAGAGCCTTCGGAAGTTAACTATGCTCTGATCGAGAGCAGGGGAACTTACCTTGCTTCTGCTGCATGAGACCCTCCACGTGGGTGAGGTCACGTTTGGCATGGTCACGCACGCTTTCCTCCGCCTCCTCTGACTGAGAAAGGTTTCGCAACACATGGGGAGGGATGATCTGCTGCTGGCCAGAGTGCGCTCGAGGAGTAGCCAAAGCAGTCAGGCGTTCAGCACGTGTCTTGGTATAGGCCTCTCTGGCCGAGAGAGATCGACGGGCAGAGTGTCGAATCTTGTCCGCGTTGGCCTCGCAGTCGGCAATGGCTCGAAGAAGATGAGGGGGGATGATGTAGTGACGGCACGCCATGATTGCTTGGTGAAGTGTTGATGCTGGGTGGTGAAGAGCTTGGTCGGCTGTTGCTAGGTTGTGCTAGATAATGCTGAGGAGAATGTGAGGAGGATGAAGATGCAGAGATGTGAAGAAGACGGGAAGCCGCATGCTTTATTCTTTTAGGCTCCCTCGGCAGAGAAGTTCAAATAGGAAGGTAGAATGACGTCGTAATCCAACTTCTCAACATGAGGCAAGAAGCAAACCTACCTCCAGCGAGCACCCCAGAGCCAAGGTGCCAAGTACAACCCTCCTCCTGGAGCTTCCAGGTTGTTGGGCTTCATCCAAGTTTGCTGATACAAGATGTAACATGGCTCGTCGGTGTGAGAGCTGCATGAAGCTGAGTAGTGACGCATGATGCCGATCATCTGGGTTCATAGCATGGATCGAGCATCATTGAATGGCAGCTGTGTGTAACCAAGGATGCCGTTTGGGGCTTGTAGGGGCCACGAGCTTGTTCGACTGCGTTGCCGATTAGGGAAGCTTGACCAGTGAAATGCCGAGGCGAGGCCAAGATAGTGGTGAGAGACGTGGAAAGGGTGGGTTGAGGTTCCATGGCTATCTATCAGAAAGTGGGGGAACAGAGAGCGCATCTGTTGAGATTATAAGACCAGACTTGACATTTTGCACTATCTACAGGCTCACTGCCGAGAAGAAAGAACAGGTATGTTCATGACGCATGCAAACTATGCATTGCCAAGCATTCTGAGGACCAGGGACGTGGAAACGCGAACGATACCTGGATATTGCGTCAAGTTATTTCGTATGTGCCTATATGAGACATGGTATGGGCAGTAGACACATGGGAGGCCCCAGTCACTATGGCCTGCTGATCCGGCATTCCGTAACCACACAACGTCCCTGCAGCCATGATTTCTCCTGGCCACTGAGACTGTCGGCATTGAAGCAGCAGACAAGGTTTCCAGGAAGCCAAGGCCACTTGCGGAAGTCAACACGTCACACAGATCGATCAGCTTGATTGATGTCAAGTTGAGCTGTGCATATAATACGTCGTAGTATCAAACACTGGCACTTCTCACCTTTCGTGATTTGCTGCTGTGCGTGTACGAATATTATCTGTTTCTGTGCCAGTCGTAAACTGGTGGAACATTGCAGCTGCCATCATCCTAGGTGTCACCAGATGCCTCACACCGAAACTTTGGAGTGACACTCATAATCCCGCTTATCAACAACACTATCAAGGTACTTCTGCGTCTTCACTTATTTGCGAGAGGGTGTGGATCGAACGCGCGTCCTTGAGTCCGTCGAGTGCTATAAAGTGAAACCCGT
This sequence comes from Thelonectria discophora, assembly GCA_911649645.1. Classification (NCBI taxonomy): domain Eukaryota; kingdom Fungi; phylum Ascomycota; class Sordariomycetes; order Hypocreales; family Nectriaceae; genus Thelonectria; species Thelonectria discophora. The sequence continues at coordinate 1,167,971 of CAJVRK010000008.1, read as the reverse complement.
AACTAGCACTTGCCTGGTTGCCTCTTTCCTCAAATGTGACCTTTTGCATGTCGAGGAAGGCGCAACTTCCACAACCTTCATCATGGTTGCACCTACTCTTGCTTCACCTGCTTGTTGTTGCCCCAGGCAGACACTCCCATAATCACACAAAACCTGAAGCCCAAAGAATGCTTCGTGATCGTAATCCTCCTCCATGCACATGTCACTCGATGTGACACAGAAGCCTGTTTGATGAGACATCATGGCTACCCAGCATCAGCATCCGCCAAACCAAACGCCACCTTCCAGCAACGAAGCACCTGCCGAAGCCTCTTCGCAGCAGCCTGCTGCCTCTCAGACTCCTCACGACATACAATTGCGCTACATGCTGGCCCCGACAACCTTCCGTACCCTATGCACTATCGGCAAGTCTCCGTCCCGTCAGGATGTCCTCAAGAAAGCATGCTTTGCTACCGAGTTTCGCTCCTTCCCCATCAAGCCGACCGAAAGGGCCTTCTTCCGCGAGATTAATGACCACACTGCCATCCCCTACTCCATTCCTGAGAGTCTGTCCCAGCCATGGCATAAGATCTTTCTCCTCGTCCAACTCAGCCTCCTACGAGCACCGTGGCCGAGAAAGCTTGCCGCGCCTGCACAGAAAGAACTACACCAAAACCTCCACCGCATGTACAAACTACTGGACCAAGCCCTGAGATGCCTAGTGGACATCCTCGGCGAGAGAAACGACGGAGAGGGGGTGGTTACCGCTCTTGAGGTTTTGAGAAGTGTCAAGGCTGGAGTATGGGAAGGCAGCGAGAAGCAGCTGCTGCAGGTGGACGGAATCGGCCTCGTCAAGATGAATCGTTTGTTTGAGGCAGGCATCAAAACAGTTCCACAACTTTCCCGCCTGGAGTTCTACACCATTGAGAGGTTGTTGAGTCGTAACCCACCGTTTGGTCAAAAGATGTGCCACGACCTAGCTGGATTCCCTGTGCTGAAACTCACAGTCGAGAATTTGGGGGAGTACAAACCACAAAGCATCGCATCTGCTGCCTCAAACGACGGACAAGTTGTCAACGACGCTGGCGTTGCTTCATCTGGCCCGACGCCTGATCCGAACCGGATTTTGCGAGTCGTCCTCGGGTTTGCGAACAAGCGGGTGCCCACCTGGAAGAAGATTACCCCATGGACAAACTTGGTCATTGTCGGCGATGATGGAAGGTTGGTTTGGTTCTGGAGGGGTAGCCTCAAGAGAATGGAAGGAGGAAAAGAGATGGTCATTGGCGTGCGCGCCTCGAAGGGCGAGGTTCTCAAGGTCATGTTTGCGTATGAGGAAACTGTCGGAACCATGATCCGGGAGAGGATTCAGTTGTAAGTGCTAGTAGCATGTCAGGTCCAATGGATGCCTGAATGGGAGTCCCTTGTTTTCCCCTCGCTACCCTTCTGCCTGAGGTCACTGAAGATTGACCAACAGCAGACGTGAACTTGGACCAATTCTGCATGCCCAAGGGGCAACATCGACGGAATTTGCACTAAGCTGATTCGGCATTGACTTCCTCGACGAGGCACACTTCATCTCAGCTCCCCCATGGACGAATCAAAGGCTAGACCGATGTTCCGAGCTGCGGGAGAAAAGCCTAGCTCTGCCTTATGAGGACACGAAATACGCGGCACGACGCACGTATTCGCATGATGAGACGGCTGGATGATTTGCTCTGGCGATATTCAATTCAGCAAGCCAGGCACGCTAACAATAAGTTTAATGGTTAAGGTTGGTTTTCAATCCCAGCTTCTCCATGAACGAGCTCGAGGCTCTCCTCGGCGAAGCCGTCACGCCTCTAATTTAGTGAGGGCCATTACCAATTTATCATGAGACGACTGCCGAGCCGAGTGCAGCAAACAAACGACTTTTTGTGAGTGCTTGTCACTCCACTATTCCCGAGATGGCTTAAGTGAAATACTTGCCGCCGCCACCTCGAGACGGCCTGCGGCTGACATTTGGATCATCAGTTTGAGACACGATAGTGCGAGGTGTGGTGGTTCCATTCAATGCACTGCAACCCTTGTTGGGTCTAGGCCCGTTTGCTTGACTTGCTGGAGAAGATTGCAAGGCGAACATGGTCCAGTCCAGACCAACCGGTAGGGCAGGCAGGCAAGGCACTCTCTGCGCATGGCCCTTTTGCTGATCAGCGAGAGCATCTCGGTCTAGGCCGACCACTTTGCTAGCTAGTCCCGGGACAATGGGCTATTCAGGGACAGCGGCTGTAAGCAGCTGCACACATTCCTCCGCGCCGAAGGTCTTCAGCCTAAGAACGCCACAGCTTTCACCAAGTTAGTACTCGGCTGCATGATTCACATCTAATTTGCTCGTTATAAGAGGGCGAGCCCTGTTTCACCCGTTTCTTGCTCTTCTGCTGATTCTCTCCAGTTCATCGTTGTTCTAGTTCTTCGCCGTTCTTAGGTCTTGGCCGTTCAGATTCTACACGATGCTATCCTCAACTCTACTGCTCAGCCTTGCCAGCTTGGCCATTGCTGCCGATTCTCAAGCAGTCAACTTTAACGGCCCCAAGGGAGCCTCGAGCGGCCTCTCCCGGAGGGACGTGTTCCTCCGTGGCGCTATCCCGCAGGGCCTCACGCTCCGGGCGGCCAACGACGGCATCTGCGACCAGGTGGAAGCCACGTGCGACAATCTGTGCATCCCCAACGACGGCATCTGCTGCAACAACGGCTACGGGGCCTACTGCGACGCGGGCTACGTCTGCAATGCCGACGGCTGCTGCCCAGAGGGCGAGGTCTGCGACGGTCCGCCCTCGGGCTGCACAGACGGCAAGACGCTCTGCAACGACTTTTGCATCCCCGACGGCTCCGTCTGCTGCGACACGGGGTACTGCGACGCCGGCGAGGAGTGCTCCGACAACGGCAAGTGCTCTGACTCGGGCGACGACGGGTCGACGACTGTCTGTGACGCGAGCGAGGAGGTCTGCGATACGGGTTGCATGCCCCTGGGCTCCGTGTGCTGCCACGACGGAACCTACTGCGACGCCGGCGCCAGCTGCAACGGGGACGGGACCTGCTCTGACGGGAGCTCTGAGAGCGGTAGCAGTGGAGACAACACTGACGTCGTCTTCACCACGGCTTCCGAGACATTTGCCGCCGAGACGACGGACATGATCGAGACGACGGACATGATCGAGACGACGGACATGCCCGAGAGCACCAGTGCAGATGTCTTCGGCGTGGATGCCACGGGTGCCACGGATGCCGTCGTCCAGACGTCGAGTGCCGACGCGGCGACCGTAACGGTTGGGTCTAGCCCGTCGGGTTCTTCCACTGACAACGGAAACGCGGGTGTTGTCAACGTGCCGAATACTTTCTTTGGGCTGCTGGGTCTCATCCCGCTTGTGTTGTGAGAAGGAGTGCTTGGGGATATAAGTTGGCAGGCGTCTGTTGGTGTATTCAGTCAACATGTAGTTTATGCTTGTCGGCGACTCAGACGACCCTCACGATTCTTATCAAAACCTAAACCTTAATTTAAGCATCTTAAATCAACGCTTGTACGAACACACGCGTATATGTTTCTCCCTGTCCTGCGCCTTGCTCGACGGAACCGACCTTGACGAGACTGGTTCAGCATTAAGTTGGCTTCCGCATGGAAGCTTCGCTCCTCCCTACGGCAAGGCTGGACACGTTTCCCAACGTGTGTTCGAGTTTCGGTCCGCGGAGAGCGCTGGAATGTTGTTCGGGCGGGGGATGGTTGGGCTTATCACTCCCCGTTAAGCGACTTGAATTTTTGCTCAACATGTGAAGTTTACCTTGGGAATAAGTCTAAATGTGGGTGTGAGGGGTTTTTCAGGTGGCCAAGCATTGCAATCGTCAGAGTACGCGAACTTGACCCTGGGACATGGTGATCTCTCGGTATTCAGACATCCATAGCTACAGCCCCTGATGAGGAACCGTAGAGAGACAGTATAGTTCAAACTTTCGAGACATGCCGAACCGCGGGGTCAAGTTGAAACAGTATCCGTTTGTAAAGCCATGACTCGCCCATCCCTCATCTGCCGCTCTGCCATGTCCTCAAACAGGTCTGGAAACAACTCAGCTGAACAAGCCCAGCCGCCGCCACACTCCAGGCAGCTGGACGCCTTGTTGTTCGATAACCTCAAAACATGATGAAGCTGATTAAATACTCTCTTTTAAATACCGAGGCCATCTTCTTCACGCCCTTTGATTCCCGGGTTGGGTCTAGGGTCGCTGGCCTGGTTGGAGGATTGCAACGCCTTGTCGCCCGCTATTGCGGTATGGCATATATTGCGGAATGCTAGAGCTCGTGGGAAGACGAGACATTGGTTCGATGTGTCTCCACGCATGATTCTTTGCGTAAAAGCGTTGCCAAGGTTGTCTTTACGGCCACTTTCTAGCCTCTTCCGGTTCCTCTTGGTTCAGCTTGTCTACCATCAAGACGGAATGCCGTTACAAAGCTCCTAGCCATGGGAGTGCCAGATGGCTCGTCTAACTAGAGCTTCTTGGCCCAACTCGCATATAAGAAGGGATCGAGTCCTCCCTCTAGGTTCGTTCTGCTCTTGTCAGCCCTCTTCAACCGCGAATACTTCATTGTTCCTCACCCTTACCGCACGATCTAATACGAATCACCAGCAATGTTCTCTCTGACCCTCATCCTGACTCTCGCCAGCCTAGCCATGGCCACCGACTCCCCCGGCTTCTACTACCACAACCACAAACACCCCGCCCTCCCCTCGTCCCGAAGGACTCTTGCCCTGCGCTCCGTCTCCGTCTCCTTCTCCTCCCCAGCCCTAGACCACCGCTCCTTCTACTACTGCGACGCCGGCAAGGTCACCTGCGACACCACGTGGTGCATGCCCTCCACCGGCTCCTGCTGCGGCATCGGCGACGGCTCCTACTGCGAGGCCGGCACCTACTGCAACGACTACGGCTGCTGCCCCGACGGCAAAGACTGCCCGTACCCGCCCGACGGCTGCGGCGCCGACGACGAAGAGTGCGGTGACAGGTGCGTGCCCGCAGGCGCCGTGTGCTGTGACGACGGCGGGTACTGCGATGCCGGAGAGACGTGCGCTGCCGGCGGGGGGTATTGCTCTGTTGGCGATGGTGGTGATGGGACGACGTGCGAGGATGATGAGGACGAGTGTAGCGGTAGCTGCATGCCTGCCGGGAGCGTGTGTTGCCACGACGGGTCGTACTGCTACGAGGGGGAGGTCTGTAGCGCGGATGGGCTGACGTGCGAGTCCGGGACGGAGACGGCGAGTCTTCCTGTGAGTACGGAGAGCTGGGTTGATACGTACTCGGCTACATACACCAAAAAAGCCGACCTCCCTACCAGCTTCGAACCCGCCGTCAGCACTACCAGCATCGACGACCACATCAACTCTGCCGCGGTAACCAGGGCGGCTCCCACGTCCGTCCAAGACGAATTTCACACCAAAGACGGCTCGTCGTCGGCTTCTGACGCGAGGGCCACGACGGCCACCGACAACGGAGCAGCGGGACCGACCGGCGTGCCCAACGCCCTCGTCGGGTTGCTGGCACTCGTGCCGTTCGTGCTGTGAACGGAATGTCGTCTATATGTCTCTGGCTTGGTGGCGAGGCATCAGCCAGTATCTGAAAATGCTCTTCCGCCAGCGATAAAGGATTGGTAGCGAGGAAGGGTGCGTGTTGTTTGGATAAAGCCGAGTGTTGATGAGCTGAATCTCCAACTCTTTTTTATGCGCAGACTGAGACGGCCTAAATAATTGTTAACGAATAGCTCATGTTTCCCATCTTTAATAAACTTCGTGCTCTAATCATGGCTTTTGATCTGTTAAGTTATGTGAGTTCATCTGAAATATCCGGTAAGCCTTGCCAAGAGTTCAGTTTACAATACAAGAGAAAGACCTAATTACTTCCACAGCAATAAAAGAGCCGGAGACTTGAACAGTAAACCTCCATGACAAAACTATTTAGACATGTCATCGAAAGTAATCGAAACATAAACCCTCATGCGGCGTCCTTAATTCAGACAGTTGTTTTCATGCCCCCCCTATGCCGGGCGCGACTCGAACCATAATAATACATGTTTCACTCCCGTTTCTGTGCTCGCCTCCCTTGCCGCGCCTCCCCTTCTGTGCTTCTCTGCGAGATCCCGAAGAAAGCCTAAAAGTACACCCCGCTAAACGCCGATTTTGTGTGATGGGTAGAGTAAATCCCGTGGTTGCAGGAAATATGTGTGCATAAGTGAGTGGGTAATAGATATCAGGGTGTCAGGGATACCTCGTCTTTCGAGAGGTGACCACCGCCTTCGATACGCCCCAAATATGTTCAAGTTAGTGTTTGGATGCAGCCTTGTCGAAGCCTTCCAAGACCGTCTCCTTCATGTCGGCGGCGGCCTCAGGCGCGCTCCCGTGTTGCGGCTTCTCGACGAGCCCTTGAGCCATGGTGCGGGCTTGCGCCTCGCCAACCTTTCCGTAGACGCTGAGGCCCGTGGCAATCATGCCGCCAATGTCACCGACGTTTCCGGGCACCACGACGGCGGTGCTCTCGCGGGCGAGCTTGCCAAAGGCGTCGACGTACTTCTCAGCCACGCTCAGGCTGACGGCGGCCTGGGCGCCGCTCTCGCCCTTGAGGATGCTCTGCGCGACGGCGTCGATGCCCCGCGCCGTGGCGTCGGCCTTGAGCCGGATCGCCTCCGCCTCACCGTCGGCCTCGTTGATACGCTCGGCACGCAGGGCTTCGGAGGCGAGGATGACACTCTGCTTCTTACCCTCGGCGATGTTGATGGCGCTCTGCCGTTGACCCTCCGACTCGAGGATCTCGGCGCGCTTGGAACGCTCGGCCGTGACCTGGCGGTGCATGGCCTCGACCACAGCCGCGGGGGCGTGGATATCTCGGATCTCGTAGCGGAGGCACGTGACGCCCCAGGCCTCGGCGGCGTCGTTGATGGCGGCGGTGATGTTGGTGTTGAGGGCGGCGCGCTCCTTGAGGACGTGGTCGAGGGTGAGCTGGCCAATCTCGGATCGCATCGTCGTCTGGGCGAGCTGGGAGATGGCATACTCGGCGTCTTCAACGCCATAGCTACGAGCGAGAGATTAGCGATTTGGGTCAAGGCGCCCATTGACCTCCGACACTCACCTCGCCTTGTACGCATCAAAGACGCGCGTGAACAAAACGCCGTCGAGGTCGAGCGTCACGTTGTCGGCGGTGATGGCGCTCTGGCTGGGGATCTCAATGGCGACTTCCTTGAGGCTCTTGACGTAGGCGATGCGGTCGATGAAGGGCGCGAGGATGGCCAGGCCGGGCTCGAGGATGCGGTTGAACTTGCCCATGCGCTCGACGATCCAGGCCGTCTGCTGGGGTACGAAGCGCACCACCGTGTTGGCGGGCAGCCGCGGCTTGGAAAAGTACGACGGCACGACGGGCGGTCCGAAGCCGGCGGGGAGGAGGGCGCGGGCCGAAGTGGCCAGGGACCGCCGGGCGACGGCCGACGAGCCCACGGCGGCGGCGGTTGCGAGGAGGAGGCGGGATTGGACGGGCCCGCGGAGGGCCGCCCTCATCAGGGACGTGGCCATGGTTGCGGGTTAGAGAGGGAGGGGACGAAGTTGTCGCGGAGAGCTGGGGTCTGGGAGAATCGACTGAGGGTGTGCCAGAAATGACGTCTCCGGGCTGGAGGAAAAGGGAAAAACTCTCGCCGAGCTTGGGGAAAGCTGGGGAGAGCTCGACATCCGACTTTTTCCCGCACCCAGGCAGCAAATGTGGGCGACGCCAGTGGTCAATTGGGATATTGTGGCTTGACGGGCCTGTGCAGCCTTGCGTGGCTGGAACATGCGTCAGTGTGGCTGTGCCTTGGACCTCTCTTTCAACCTTTCTGGTTGGTCTTTCCCGAGAACGCCCCCCTCCATCATGGCCATGTGCCCCGCGTTGCGTCTAAGACCATCCCTCACTTTCCTCTCTTATCGCCAAAAACGCAGTCACATTCCGCCATTCTGCCGGGCACCCCCAACCCTTGGTCACTAACAACCTTCGCAGCCCGATTTCCACCACTTTTGTTCTTCCCTTTTTTCTTCTTTTTTTTTTCTTGGCTTCCTCTCCCCTTCCCCCCCCGGTTGCTCCCCTCTTTACGCCTCACGCCAAAATCACGGGACGCAACGAACCATCATGTCTGCCAAAATCCCCCGCAACTTCCGCCTGCTGGAGGAACTCGAGAAGGGCGAGAAGGGTCTCGGAGCCGAGGCCTGTAGTTACGGCCTGGAAGACGGCGAGGATCTCTTGATGACGAACTGGAACGGCACCATTCTTGGTCCTCCTCATGTAAGCTGTCGCCTTTTGAAATGTCGCCAGTTAGTGTGACGGGCCATTTGCCTCGATTTGGGAGACCAATCGTCTCCCCACGACCACCTCGCAACGCACCTTCAGCCGACCGCCAATCCAAACATCCCCCCTCTCAAATCCCCCCAAACCCCCATGTCCCTGGCACACCTTGCTGTTCCTCATCCATGTGGAAATAATCACAATATTCTGTGCCTCTTCTCTCTCACCAATTCCCCAGACCGTCCGTCGACTAACCGCCGCCTCTGCAGTCCGTCTACGAGAACCGCATCTATAGCGTCCAGATCTACTGCGGCCCCAACTACCCCGACCTCCCCCCAACTATCAAGTTCGTCACAAAGGTCATCCTCCCCTGCGTCGACGACCGCGGCCACGTCCTTCCCGCCGTCCTGCCCTGCCTGCGCGATTGGAAGCGCGACAACACCATCGAGACCATCCTCATCGAGCTACGAAGGTATGCGTGCCTACTCCGAGATTAAACAAAGACCACATTGCTCACTCGCGCGGAATAGATTCATGGCCGCCCCGGCGCACAAGAAGATCCCTCAGCCTGCCGAGGGCGAGACTTACAACTAAAGGCCCCGACCCCCATGTCCATCGTCTTCTCCAACCCCCTTCGAACCTGGAACGTACACACGTATTGGTAGCGGCGCAAACGGAGCGAAATATACTTTGTCACGAGGGGGATATAAAGGCATATACGCAATCATCATCATCATGAATAGGACAAGACTCTGTTTAACGACTTAACCACCTTCTCCATTCTTTCACGCCTCTTCGAACCCGCCTTCTCAAGCTGCTTGAGAATGCAAGGCCTTCTACCGAAATTATTTCTCGTGAAAAGAAGAATTACAATATGATACAAATATCCAACCGCCATATGTCCGTTGAAGCTAAAGTCACGAGTATGCCTCCCCAATCCAGATCCGTTCTTTCTGCTTGCCGTGTTCATCACATTCGTCAAGTCTACCACCTCACCACCCATCAGCCTCCTCGTCTCTTCCGTCTTGCACCGCGAGTTGCTAATAAAAACGACGTCCGAGGATGTTTGGTAGTATGCGCAGAACTTTCGTCAATAAAATGAGAACGCCACGCCAATACCCAACCAGGTATTTCATGGCAAGGGGGGATGTCCATTGCGAACATCCAAGGTCCAAGATGATGTGATAATCATCAAACCAAATGCATATCCAGAAACCTTTCAAGGTATCCCAAAATATGATAAAAAAGAAAGAAATGATCATGATAAACAAAGGAAACGAGGTGTAGTGTAGCGTGTGTGACCATCGTCGTAATCGATGCATCGAGAAAAACACTGCTGTCTAGAAGCCGTATATCGCAGACATAGAAAAATGGTCGAAAGATATAAAAGCGTGTTGTTTCATGCGTTGGTCGGTCGTTTAATCCGCATAGCCCCAGCGAGCAGGGCCAACGGCGCTCAGTCGAGCCGTCTTCTTGTTCACCGTTCCCCGTCGTTGCATCGTCGTGACAGGATCCGGGGAGATGGGGCTGTCAGGACGGGGGACGCCGAGCTCGATAGATTGCTCAGGGGATCGGCTGAATCGAGCCTTGACGGGGTCTGGTCGACGCATGCTGGCGGATCGGTCGGCGAATGAGCGGCGGGTTTGCGACGGATAGAGAATGACCTCTGAGACAACGTCGCCAGAGTCCTCAGATTCCTCGGCCTCGAACTCCATGAAGTCGCTCAAGTCAGGGCTTGGTTCGGACTCCTCGATGGGGCCGTTCTCGCCATGCGGGTGGTCATCGAGGTAGAGAAGAATGCGCTCGTGGCCCTCGCTGCGAAACTCCTTCTGTGCCTTGAGGAGGGCCTTCTTAGAAGAAGGCAGGGCAGGAACCGGCTTCGTAGGAACCTGCAGGTGTCCGTGAGGACCGCCGTGGCGAAGATCGATGACAGTAGTACCATCTGCGGTGACAGTGGTCTTGTCCTTGCACATGGGCGGCGCGGGGAAGTCGAAGTCAAAGTTGGACTCGGCGGCCGTAGTCTTGGCCTTGCGCGTTGGTGGCGCGGGGAAATCGAGGTCAAAGTTAGACTCGGTGATGGTGGCCTCGGATGGCTTAGAAATGTGGCCCTTTGGTATGTTCAAGGGCTGTTTATCCACATCAGCAGTGTCGTCAGGCTCGTTGCGGTTGCCTTCTCGCATGATTTGTCGCTTGTGGCGTAGTGCGGCAAGCAGCATCTCCTCTTGGCGAGTGACAGCCATGAACCGGTTGTGGCTGGCTTGACCGTCAATCGACGAGTGCGCGGAGCGGATGTAAAAGTCGACAGAGCTCGGGCTCAAGGGAGGCGTTGGTTGATCCCCGGCATTGAGCGTCGAATCTCGAGGAATGTATTGGATGTGAGAGGTGCCTAACTCATCGTCTTCTTCGGCATCTTGCTGTCTCTGCCTCTCCATTTCAGGGTCTGACTCTAGCTCATTCTCCGAAGGTCCCTGGGCGGCTTGCATTGTAACAGCACGAGCCTGATGCAGGCCAAGGCCAGACTTGCTTTGCCAGGTCATGGTGGTGTTGACAGAAGAAGTGTTGGAAATGCAAGACATCTGTGAAGGGGAACGCGCAATGGTACCCTCTTGGATGGTGTTGGCAGAGCTTCCGGAAAGAGAACTTGATCGAGCGCTGATATTGGGGGGCTTCATGTTACCGCCGGGGATGGTGAGGAAGTTGCTCGACGTCGTGTGGTTTGTCCGTTGGCTCGACTTGCTTGCCTTGCTAAACCGCTTGTTGTCGGCACTCTGACTTGTCCGTGATGTCGCAGGGCGTTGATCATAGAGAGATGCCGAATCAGAAGCCGGGTAGTCGGGGACCGACGATGGGCCGCTGAAGGAAGAATCCATGTACATTTCATCTTCGGAATCCGAAGAGAGAGACAGGACGCTCTTCTCCTGAAGGTCGGATTCCTGGAAACTGCGATCAGTGCGCTTCGAGGCCTTGGAGGTTCGAGTGTGCCGGCTGGACACGCTGGCCGCGCAATCAGTGGGAGACGACGCCTCGGCCTTGATCAGAAGGGCAGCTTGTGGAGTCTGAGGAAGAGTGCGTTTTGCGTATTGGGAGATGACGTGCTCTTCGTGAGGTGGTAGGTGAAGATTTGAGGCAGACTTGCTGGTCGGGGCTTTGTGCGTTTTCTGGGGTCGAGGTTCTGTTTGTTGCCTCGGCTTCTCTTCGTCAACTTCCTCTGAGGCTCGCAGATCCTGATTCATGATTTGGTGGAAGGACATCTGCTCGTAGTGCTCATACAGATTAGGCAATCCATCGAGGTGGTTTTGCACGCGATCAGGACCAGCTGCTTTGGCGGGCTCTGATTGCATCGACCGCAGGCTCTCCTTGGTTGGGCGTTTCGTGAGTCTGCCCCGTATTGAAAGTGTCGACGATGAAGGTGAAACAAGGGACGGAGATTTCACAAGCTGATCGGCGCCCAGAATGGGGCCTTCCCACGGCGGCGTTTGTTTTTGCTGGCTTTTCTTGCTTCTTCGAGAGATGATCTGAGACAGATCCAGCTTGGCTGGTTTCTTCTTGGCCTTGCCAATGGATTGAGTGTGATCCATATCGAGCATCTTCTGAGCTTTTGTAGGCAAACCCTTGGCCATTGCTGAGCTCGACGTCTGCTGGGAGATGGATAATGGCTGCTTTGACTTGTCGTACCACGAGGACAAGGTAGATGACGACTGCCTCTTCCGCAACACACTGGTCAGATCCGACGCCAAGTCCCCGTACTCGTCGAAGCTGTCGTAGTCTTCTTCGTGGGCGTGGTCATGTGTGCGCTGGCGGGCTGCTGCAGTGGCTGGTCGCGCATTGGAGCGGAATTGTCGCGGGAGGATCTCGGAATCGTCTCCGAATTCACGCTGAGTTCTGTAGGCTCCATTTGCACGAATGGAAGCGTAGCTGGCTGTGATGGAGCGTTCGGTGGCAGCGAGGCTGACTTTGGAGGTGGAAAAATCGGCGTCGATATTGAGGGCGGTTGATCCGAGGATTTTTTGAGCTTTACTCATGGCAGGAGCGGTCACGGTGACCGCTGGTGGTTGCTTCTTGCGCCCGGGAAATGAGAACTTCCCCATGGTGACGCTTCCTTCCCTTGTCTTCACAAAAGGGAACCCAGAAAATTCTCTCCCTCAATTGCCTCTTTGCGTCCGACTTTTTGCCAAAAATGCTCCCCGATGGGAGAATTCCTACCAGTCAGCTCAAAGGAGACGGCGACGCGGAGGACGACATGTGCAGTGGCAGCTTTATTACCGGCCTAGGTAATGTAGCGATGCGCTGCCCCTCTCCAGAGAATTGACAGTGAAACAGGTGCGGGTACTCGTTGTTGAGCGAATAAATCAAATGTCTCGGGAGGCAGAGACAATGTCGTCGAATTTAGAATGTCGTTTGCGAAGAGAGAATGGCTTACACAGCGTCGGCGTCGTCGGATTCGTTCGTTCCCGAGGCCTAGAGATTTGGCACCATAATAATTCGACCGAGTTCGCGCCTCCGTTTTCCTCCTCGACGAAATACCAACTTTCGATTCGGATCACCTCTACAACGGGACGGAAGGGGGAAGGGTGAGAAGAATTCAAGGTGCGACAGAGGGGGGAAATATTAAAAGTCAAGCCCAGATCCAGGAGGCGGGCAACGGCAGATAATGAATGCTCCAGGGAAAACGGGCGCGACGGAGTAATTACAAGGCGAGAGCGACACTTTTCTTAGCAAAAAGCCAACGCACCGCGAACAGCTGCGAGCACGAGTCGTCGGTACACACCACCACCGCCAGGACCCCCCAGCGTCCCCCCCCCCCCCGGGACACCCCAGTTGCGTACGGAGCGCAGTGGAGAGGAATGGACTTTGCTGGGCTCAGCCTAGCTTGGTTGCACACAGTTCATTCTGTCTCCAGTGCAAGTCTTGTGCTTGGGAGTGTCTGCTGTGGTGCGCTTCCGGTGCTGCTTGGGCGTGGGTCAAGAGGCCGAGGTGCCATCCTCACCCTGGTCGCAATCTGCCAATCCTGCCGAGCGATCAGGCTAGAATTGGACCTAACCCACCCTTCACGCGAGAGGGAAAGGCGCCAGACGCAAATGAGATCTAGCCGAGCTTGTCATGAAGGATCGACTGAGAGGAGGGGACTGGATGGGAAGACGAGGGCGTCCAAAGACGGGCGTCATTTGAGTTTGACAGCTTCATGACCTACATTCGCCGCCAGAGCCTATGCATACCTCATGAGCGTCCATTTTCAGTCTTGAAGCTGTCCGTTCCCAGCAGCTAAGACGTTCCGATGGGGGGCGGGTTTCCCGTCGCAGGACATTTGAACCTCTCTCGGGTCCAGACCCGGATCCTTCCCGTGTGGCGGTCAAAAGAAGGTCTCACAAGATTGGTGACTCCGAGTTGATTACTTGGGCGAAAAGTGAAAGGACGAGCTGACAGGGAGACGGAACGCCAATTCTCGTATGGCGGGTGGCGGCAGATCAAGGCATTGTTGTACGTCCCATGCATGTCCTTTTAGGAATCGAGCTGACATCTACTACAGACGACAAGACGATAATCCGTGGGAACCCCATGGCTGGGGAACAAAAAAGAAAAAAGGCAGACCAGCCGTCGGCCGCTCAGGCTAGAGAATGCTGGAAACCAAAAAGTTCCCTTGACTGTTGACGAAAACGATGGCCACGAACTCACTATCGGTGTAATTTACCCATCTGGCTTCGCATTGCTGGGCACAGCGCAACTAATACGCCATAGTGCTCATTGGCGTTAGGCTGGGGGGAAAGTCGGGGTGAGAGGCAGTGAAGGGAGGGTGCTATCCGTACTTGCAGCAACAGAGAAGATTCCATGGCTATTCGATCTTCCCCCGCCGCAAAGGTCCGAGCCCTTGACGGGCAACCAACACAGCTGATTCGTGGATTAGGGCATGTGCACCAGAAGGCTAAAGGACAGTTCCCACGGAGTTCGCGGGTTTGGTGCATCAGGTGGACGGGACGGGAAGGAAATAATATCCCGGCATGTGAGACATGGCTGACTGCGTGCAGAAGTCGTTGCTGCCACTCCCATTTCACCGGGCCAAGACATTCCAACGCCTCTCCTCACTCCTCACCATCCGGTGGGTGAGGCTGTGAGGGATGCGAATTGACAGGGTTCAGCACACACATTCAGAATGGCATCAGGTTCAGCAAAGCTAGTCTCCTCTGCCGATGCTGGTCATGACCGACCGGTGGTGGTGGTGATGGGATCAGGGGGTGACCAGCTAGGGCCAGGTCTATGGCTCCCAAGCTCCCTCCAGTGACCTTCCAATGTCGACAGCGCAAGGGGAAGGGAGACGAACGGAGACGGCGAGAGGAGCAGGGGAGGGGGCAAATCCCAATGCGGGGCCTGGATCATTGAAGACTGAAGAGGGAAGAAGAGTGGAAGATCGGCCCCCTGACGGAGGCCCTTGCATGTCGCTGAAGAAGTGTCTTCTCCAAGAGAACGAGATGCTGATGCTGACAGGTCGAGATGGACAAGACTGGAGGGTCTGTGTTACTTGCATCTCGTAGACTTGAGACAATCGTGCATACAGTACCAAGGCCGACAGCAGCATGGACCCTCGCCGGAGAAATGGTGCCTCGATCCTCCTGTCATCAATCAGCAACGGCAAGATGGCAAGCAAACAAAGAAAAAGCAAATCCCCCAGAGGAGGCGTTCCCCCGACCAGTGACGGGCAAATTTGGCCCCCAGCCAGAGGGATCACGTTGGTGGTTGTCGAGATCCGGACGCCGGCGATCGTCCATGAATTTTAGGGAGCAAGCCACAGCTCCTTTCAGCTGCCAACCCCCCGGACTGAACCAGCCAGACCCAAGGTGCTGAATTATTTGCTTTTGGCAACGGGAAGGAGACTTGGCTTTCATGGGCATGGCAACAACGTGAATCTTTGCCGCCAGCCCCAAACCACCGGAGCTGGAAAATGGAGCTAGCAGAAACCTCAACTCATGACCTTCGTCCTCCTTCTCCATGGCAGCGTGCTGCTTGGCCAGGGGACAAGGCCATGTGGAGATGGGAAGCTCGACCGACAGCAGCCTCTTCCTTCTCATGATCTAATCTCGCCCGGCCAGGCCCATCAAGGCATTGGAGGAGTACGGCATGAGGAGGAGGAGGAGGAGGAGGAGGAGGGAAGATGGATCCCTGGGCACTAGGCGCGACCTGAGGCGGGCGGACCGGTGGCTGGCGGGGGCCTGCTGGTCGGACAAGCGTGCCCTGAAAAAGCGGTCATGAAAGGCCATGGAGGCCGTAGAAGCCGTGATGCCATGGCGTGCAGTTGGCAGGCTGGCCCCCTGCAGCCTCGTGATTCGGAGATGGCGGGTTCCTTCAAGGGCCGTCATGATCGGGCTGCGGAGCACAAGTGAGCAAGCGGTGGTATTCGTGCTCGGTACGAGGCTACCCTATTCTCTGACGGTCATCAGCAATCAAATCGAAGCAAATCGAATCAATCCGGTGCAACAAAGGCGTCCCCATGTGGCACAAACGGACGCACATGAGGGACGATTTGAGACACGAAAGGGGGACGCCACCAGGCCGCATCTGCTGTTGCACCTTTTTTCTCCCATGAGCTCACTCTCTATAGTTGACGCCTCTCACGACTTCTCGAACAGCTGCAGGCTGACATTGGCGGTTTCACTTAAGTGTCTCGTTCCATTCTGAAGCATCTGCACCAACAGGAATCGTCCATCAGGCGGCAAGGCGGCGGGGCGGTACGAGTTGAAGGCGTTTCGTCATGAAGCCGTCTGCAGACTGGACCGCCCGTGAGCCGTGCGCTTCACCATCAAACCGACCCGAAGGATGGCATCTCCAAGAAAGCGACGGACGCAGGCGGCAACGAAAGGGGAGGACGGACGAGGACGGACCGAGCCACGACGGGCAGGCAAAATAGGACAACATCGGAGCTGGCACGGATTTCTTCTTTGCTCGCCCGTCCAACTTCCCCGGATTCGAAGTCGGCATCGGAGAGCGATAATGCGCTGCAATACACTGCAGATGGATGCACACATGGTCCGATGTTGGCCGCTTTTCTCGGGACCTGCCTGTGGTGGCTTGCAGGGTGCCTCGGCTCTGGGCCTTTGTCATATCATCCATCACTCGCTTCAGAGTTTGGAGTATTGACTGTGGCATACCGCAACTGAAGCATATCGAGCAACTAACCATCCATCTCACAACACCAAGACGCCAAAACACCAATCTTCAATGCTACCCTCCCACCCACTTGGACCGCCATGGTTGCCAGCCTTGTTTACTTGCGGATACAAATAGTTCACGAATTCCTCCCCTCCTTTCCCCTCCCCCTCCTCGCAGCGCATGACTCGCTTGCCCCTGCGCTCGCACTTGCACTTACACTTGGGGCTCCTGGCCGGTTCCCCCCCCCCCCCCCCCCCGAAATTTCCCGGCGGTGACGGCGGTTTAGTTGGACTCACGAGCCTCATCTCTCAACGCAACGGGAATTGTCAGATGTGATTGTCAGGGTCAATTATTAGAGCCCTCATGGCCACGTTCCCGCCAGGGGTTCTACGCCGGGCCTGGCGGATACGGGCGTTGCAGGGCGATGGCGTCCTAGCTTACCGACATATGGTAAATGTCTATGATGCTTTTTGCCACCCTGGCTCGTCTTGGTGCTGACTCTGGACAGTTGGTGTTCATGCGTGGCCGGTGAGGCACGAGGCTAGATGCCGATAGTGTTGCTTGTGTGGTGCCTGGTTCCTGGTTCTCGTGCCCGTCTTTGCTTGTGCCTGTGCCTGTTCCTGGGCCCGTCCCCCTTTGCCCTGGATCTGTGTGTCTCTTTCTTGATGTCTCTGGCCTGCATCGAGCACCCGTCCGTCGTTCTCCCCGGGATGTGACGTACAATAATCACAATAAGCGAATGCCAATAAACGGCAGCCAAGTCCCGATCCCAAGCAATGGGAAATTGACAGAATGACTCAATCAGACGTCTCGTACGATGAGATGAAGAGAGCACAAGGCCGTGTTTACTCAGAGAGACTGAATTTGAGAAGGCGAGAAAAGGACCAACAGACGAATGCACGCCCCCCCCCTCCCCCAAATGTCATGTAATCATCAAATGGAATATTCGTCGCCGTTTTTCATTTTCTGTGACCCTCATCAGCACGTCATTTTCTCCAGGTCACGTCACGTCCGAGCGGCGAAGGGGGCAGCTTTTTTTCTTTTTCTCTTCTTGTTTGCTATCTACTGCAGAGAAGAGGAAAGGGCAAGTGAGGAATGCGAGAGGCGACAAAGAAAAGAAAAAAAAAAAAAAAAGGGTCAAGTAAATGCCGACAGGATTGAGACCCGCAGTTCAAGGTGTGTGTGTTCTTGTTGGGGGCCGTTGGATCAGCGAGATCAGTTGATGTTGACAGACAGTGTGTGTTGGTCCGCCAAGCAATTGCAGCTCCTTATTCGAAGACCAGACGAGGAAGAGTTGTCTCTTGTTGGTCAGAGAAGATGTTGCACCTCTCGAACGCAGCGCCAGGTAATTACCTCGCAATTTGCCTCCTGCATTACCGTCCAGAGAAAAAAGAAAGACGCTTCTGATACATCACAAACACGTAGGTGGTCAATAATCTCCAACCCGTTGTAACATTGGCACTTTTTAATACCCCTTTTTTTTTCTACCTCTCTTCCCTTTTACGAATAATAATTGTGATTTAAAAAGAGGGAATTAA
Organism: Thelonectria discophora; assembly: GCA_911649645.1. Lineage (NCBI taxonomy): Eukaryota > Fungi > Ascomycota > Sordariomycetes > Hypocreales > Nectriaceae > Thelonectria > Thelonectria discophora. Next base: position 1,149,999 of record CAJVRK010000008.1, on the reverse strand, counting down.
AAGACGAAGAAAAGAAAACTCTGCTCATCGTGGGTTTTTTGGGGGGGTTGTTGGCACTGATATCTAACGCGCCCAAGCTTTTCGTCGTCCGCTCACAATGGGTCTCTGGAAGTCATAACCCAAAATCATGCACACGAGTAGCTGCTGAGAACTAGTTCATAAGAGAGGTCGATATCACCTCTCTTTTACACCACGTAACATGGCTCCCATTGTCTCCCTTCGGCCCGTTCCAACTGGTTTCCCGCTCTTTCTCAGACTTCAACTGGCCCTGGTCCTTTGCCCCGAGCCCGAAAGAGTCGTACCGCACACTACAGGCGACGCCTTCTCTTGCGGAACCTATTCGGAGCCGCGTCAGCCCAGCCTCGTCGGCCGATCCTCATACAATAGTTTTTCTTCACCTTGTTCTGTAGCCAACTGCTCCGTGCTCTCTCTCTCTTGTTGTCCGTCCTCACCGGCGCGCCCGTTGGGTTACCTCCTTTCTTCTTTCTCACGCGCGCGCCCCAACCCCAAAGAAAAACACGGTCCCCAGGCCTGTCCGTGTTTCGAAACCGAATGCCCCGTACATGTTTGTTTCGAACGACAACCCCGTGTGGAGGTTGAAGCCTTTTATGTTCCCTTACTCCCGTAGCGGTGAACCCGAGGAGGGATGCGCAGGATGTAACCCCCCAGAGATCCCACTGAAGGAACCAGATACACGTCATGACGTTGCATTTGTTCGCTTCTTCGGACCCTTAAATAGAGACACAAAGGGCTGGTTGTCTTTGCCTCAGCTGAAACGAATTTGGGGCTGTGTTTGTCCTCCCGCCCCAGATTTTGCCTGTGCGAGCTGATCTCTCGGACTTTTTGCCCTCATATATGAAGGGACATGTATGGTTAGATCTGTGACTATGATGCTGCCACCTTTAGCAGGTTGACGTGTTGTAGATAGATTATGGGTGCATAAAAAACTTCCGCTTGAGATCCTGCAGGTGAAAAGTACGCTCGGTGTTCGTTGTTTTGGATAGAAACTTGGTCTTTTGTGGTTTGACGCCTTGACGTCGGGCCTCAAGCTGACTACCACTTCGAAACACTCTCCGTTATCCGGGAGATGATGCACCAGCCGGAGTACAAGTATCCCGGCTCCATTACATGTTGCTCACGTCACCCCGCTATACATGGCTCTCGTGGGCGGAGTGGCCATCGCCCTACGGCTCGAAGAGGATAGTCGGAGAGTCAAAGCTACTTGGAAGAAGGTGATGTTGCCAAAGCAGCTACTTTAGAACTCACTAATCTGGTCAGAGGAGCAAACAATGGCCCAATACGTATTAGACGTCCCTATTTACTGAAACAGCCTCAACTCCCTGCTGGCTCTATGGCTTTCATCTGTTAGCCATCGGCTCATCAATAAAACTCCTGGATCATAGCCACTATGAGGAGCTGGGCCTGCAAGATTCCCAACCCCTTCGAAAGCACATGTGAGGTCTCATCTTGACTTCGATCTGGGGGTTCACTCAACCGCCCCGTTCTCTGCTTTGGGGGCCTCAAAATCGGCTACCTTCCTTGAGGCCCCCCAAATACGGGGTCTAATGTTGTATATATATGGTCCTCATCGCCTACGAAGACGGCCTTCTTTCTCTCAGGTCATACATCAGCAATATCATCCCATTTCCCGCCTACTATCTTCACTTTACTCACTGTCCTACCGCGATACTCGTCCTGTCTAGTTTTGCAACCACTTCTTCACATCTCAACGTGAAGAAGTCTACGGCGGCGCAAAAGTTGTCCTTGAGGGTGTTCAGGACTACGAGCAAACATTCTCGTTCGTACAAAACAGGCCTTTCTCTAGGAAGCTCATGGGGCTGACCCAGACATTCCACGCGGAATGACTACAAAGTTCAATGGTCGGGTGAATTTGGTAATTATTTCTCGCCATATTTTTCATTAGTTAAGGCCTCGAGAGACACATTACTAAGGGGGGGGGGACGGCAAATATGACACATCTCTTATAATGAAAGTGTTTGAGTCTACTTGTCGCAAAAAAAAAAAAATTGAACGGCTCTCATAGAAACGAAAGACTCTTTGTGTCCTTGAGGATATTCGTCGGGGATATCTCATTGACTAGGGGCAGAAGTTGCGTATTTCTTCCATGGCCATCAGAAATATAAGAGTAAAGGGTTAAATGCAATCATGTTCCTCGTCCTCCGTATTGCATTACGAAAGTTAAGTAAGTTTATGGTACCCAAGCTCTAGAAATGTTGGTCCCGCGAATTGCTCCCGGGTAGGCACATCGGGAAGTGAGTAGATCGTTCGCTTACTCTGAACGTGGACTCGCGTGCTGGCCATATCTGTTATGTGCTTGAAAGGACATCGAATAACTGGCTGGGCGACTTATTTCGAGATTTGAGTAGAGAAATCACTAGAGTACTTCATACACAGTTCGTGAATGTGCTTAGGGTTCGATCATGATGCGAGCAGGGTGCTCGTGGATGGCTCTATGCCCTATAATTCAAGGCATGGAAAGGAAGGGAAAAGATCACAAATACCTAGTAGGCAATAAATATTGAATATGTTACTATGTACTAGCCTCGGCATATATAGCAGATCTGGCGATCTTTCGGGCCGTTATATCTTGTCAGAAAATTCTAATAAATACAATTACCACATCCTCTCCCAGCAGCGTCTCCAGAAGGTCATGCCAGCAAGCTCGCGCTGCCAGTTCTCCTCGATGCCGCCCTCCTCCCAGTGTCGGCACTCCTCATCCACCTCCTTCTTGCCGCTGACGAGATCGGCAGTGTTGGGGTCGGCCATATGCGTCTTCTTGATGAACTTCCAGACGAAGAACAGGATGACGGTGTAGGGGAGGCAGAAGTAGGCGGTCACGAAGCTCTGGACGCTAAAGGGCTTGAAGGCGTCGAAGCCGACAAAGATGAGGGCGCAGACTCCGAGGAAGAGACCGAGGTAGGCGGACCAGGGGGTGAGAGGGGCGGTATAGTAGAGAGAGGCAGGGTTGAGGCCCTGGGCAACGCGGGCGCGGTACCAGCCGACAAAGACGACCAGCATCATGGTGTAGGAGGCGATGAGGCCCGTGGTGGTCAGGTCGACGAACCAGTAGAAGACGGTGACGGAGTTCTCGGAAGCAACGAGGAAGGTGACGCAGGTGATGATGCTGACAACGCCAACAGAGTAGATGGGGACACCAGCCTCGGTACACTTCATAAGGAAAGAAGGAGCTTGGCCATCTATTTGTTTCATTAGTATAGATACTCAACAACGGACATTTCATGACATACCGCGGGCAAGACCGTAGAGAGTTCGCGAAGCAGAGTACAGGTAGGCGTTACCGCAAGACAGACCAGAGGTCAGGATAAGGAAGTTGATCAAATGAGGGAGACCGCTGATGCCAAGGTTGGAGATACCAATGACCCAGGGAGAGGCAGCAACGCCAGAGTCGCCGTTCTCGATGGCGCCGAGCAGACGAGTGTCCTCGGAGGAGCAGATGATGCCGACGGCCAACACTCCCAAAACGTAGAAACCGATAAGACGGTAGAAGATGAGCTTGGCAACGCGGGGAATGGTTCGGCGAGGGTTCTGGATCTCACCAGAGGCCAGGGAGATCATATCAGGACCAGCAATGGTGAAGCCGGCATAGAGGACCACCTTCCACCAGCCGCAGAAACGACCCAACGCGCCTGTGCCGTGGTATGCCTGCATGGCCATGCCGTCGCCCCAGTATCGGAAACCGTAGGCGTCCTTCTTGGGGTTGCCACCGCACATGCTGATTAGGGTGATGAAGAGAAGGCCAAACAGGAGCAGGACCTTGAGCGAGGCCATGATGAACTCGGACTCTCCGTACCACTTGACAGCCACCACGTTGAGCATGACGCAGATGAACATGGCCATGGCGACCCAAGCAGCTGGATTCACATCGGGAACCCAATACTGCATCAGAGTGGCAACGGCAGAATATTCGACACAGACAAGCATGACACCGGCGTAGAAGTAGGTCCAACCCATGGAGAAACCGAGGGCAGGGTCGACGAAACGGGAAGCGAGCTCAAAGATGGTACCGCGGACAGGAAGATAGGAGCACATTTCGGCGACGCACAAGTTGCAGGGCCAGACGAAGAAGATACCCCAGACGAGGTAACCGAGAACGACAGAGAGAGGGCCGGCCTTGGAGAGGACGCCACCGATACCGACGAAGAGACCAGTTCCAATGGAACCACCAATGGCCATGAGCTGGACGTGGCGAGGAGAGAGACCTCGCTGGGTCTGGCCATACTTGGCTTCGACGTTGCTGCTGTCGAGGAGGATGCCGGGGGCCGTGTCTGAGGCGGTATTGACATCGCCGCCCTTGTGTTCGGGGTCAGATGGGACACCCATGGTTGCGGTCCAGGAAAGGGTTGTTGTTGAAGTCGAGGGCGAGCCAATGTAGGAGGACTATTGGGTACGAGTCTCTTGAAAGAAACCAAGTCTTATAGACTTTAAAGGGCCGAAGGAGGGAGCAGGCTGAAGAGGAAACACCAGCTTGGATCTGAACATGGTATTGAGGGGGAGGGAGGCAGCCTTCTTAAACATGTTCGCAGGATGGGATGCAACAGGCAGGGCCCCTCTGTTCGAGGATCCATCGCCATGGGATGCTCATGACAACCGGGCCGGTCTTCTAGAAGGAGGAGAGGTCATGACACGCCCAAGGCGATGCCGCTCGCAGGTCACGAAGCTGGGGGAGCTGGAAGGAGTGGCAAGGTCCCCACCGCGGCAAGAGACTTGAGACGGCGTGGTGCCATGATAAGCCAGTACGTACATGCAGGAGACGTACGTCCCCCTGTGGATCGTTATTCTAGGGAACTGCGGACAGGGCCTGGGGAACTCGAGAGGCTCTGGAGTGGATGCGTCGACGGCATCAATTGGGAGAGCCAGCCCGTTGGGAACGGTGCCTGGGCGAGCCAGAGAGACTCCAACTCCCGGGCCGGTCCTCTTGGAAGGGAAGTCGACGTGAGCCTCAAGGAGGTACTGTCTGGACTTGCATGACTCGGCTGATGAGAGACTGCCAAGACGCCGTCGGTCGGTTGGTGATGTTGCGGTGCAGCGTCCGATGGGAGGAACACGGCGACGACTGGATCGAGAGCAGGCGGACCGCAGTTGGATATCCATATTGAACAAGGGGAAGGGAGCACGGATGCGTGGGACGGTCGAGCTGCATGGTGAGATGGATGGGTTGCGTTGCTGGGCTAAGATGTTTTGGAGATGGAGGCGAAAGATGGGAAGCTAAAAGCTGTTAACCTTAGGCATTAGTTCAGGACCAGGGGTGGTTGCCTCGTTTCCCCTTGGGCCTTGGGTCAGGGAAGGAGCCTGCACGGCATCTTCATTTATTTCCAGTACTGACCTAGCTCGACGCCAATGTCTGCAAGGAAGAAAAGAAGACGTGGAAGCAATTGTCAGCAAGCACAACTGCCATGGGAGAGGGAAGCACAATTCTGCCTGAAATTCTTCGTGTGGGATGTAAGTACTACGTAGAGTTACTCTCGGATAAGTGGCACACTCCAGGCAAGCACCCCAACACCAACATGGTTTTGCCCATCTGATGATCCCTGAACCTGCTACTCAAGTCCTTGTACGTATCCGTAGTACCGTCGTACTTCCCTTTCCGAAGGAGTCATGCGCAGAACTCGCCTTCTCCGCACCACAAGTCCAGACAGAGAGTCTTCGGCCTTGACCGTTAGCTGATGCTTTGCCAAGACTCCAATCGATCAAAGCAGCGTCACCAGTGTCATAATGTCATTTAGGTAGGGCGCAATAAAGTAAAATGGTCATGGTCTGTAGTCAAGCCCTCCCACCCGTCCACGATAAGTCGTCGTTATCAGCCACACTGCGATTCCACCCCGAGAGGCTGTTAGTGGAGACGGCCTCTTCTTCTCCACTGGGGGCCGCCGGCCGAGCACGGAAACAGCTGCTCGTGCCGACTATCAGCCTATCCAGACGACCTGACTGGACCTTGATAGCCCAGAGCCAATCTCAATATTTGGGGCCGCAGTTGCACCGTTATCGCTGACAGGTAAGGTTGGGTATATTTCCCCGAAGCGTCCAGAGATCAGATCACAACCCAAACGAACGCTTGGAGGGCCGAATCGGCATCAGCCTGTTTTCACACGAGAAGAAGCGGCACTCGTTGCAAGGGCTCGTCCTAACAGAGGGAAGCCAACAGCGAGCTCTCGACGAGGGCGCCCTTCGCATCCCGTATGCCTCCTGAGCCGCGCACGGCAAACCGCAACCGCACCACAAATAATCCAAATCATGCCAGGGCCCTGTTCCGCCTCACACTCTCCGTTGCCCTTTTACCATGTGCCCGAATTATTAGCGGACTGCGTCGCACACGGGGCAGGAGGCGAAACCTGCCGACCGGAGAGTGGCCTTCGCGGTTTGCCGTGCTCACGCGGTGAAGCGAACAGGGGAATCCAACCGCTGGGGACGGCCAGTACCCGTTCCATCTCAGCTCCTCTCTGACTCCTCCTCCCGACTCCTCTGCGGGGGAAGATTCTTTGTACGTAAGACCCCAGAGGGCGACTCCATACAGAATCTTGGGCATCTCGTTGGGCATCTTGGGAGGAGCATTGTTTGTACGTAAGACCCCAGAGAACGGGACTCCATGGCCATCTTGGAGATGACTCCACGACGCGCCCGAAGCCTTGGGAGGCCGTGACTCTCGTGAGGAGTCAGGACATTGGCCGGGCATGGTGTGGTTTTTGCTCCCCTCTGGCGACGACGAATTGGCATGGGGGGCTCGACCGGTCGCAAGTGTCTTGGCAAGTTCGCTTTCGCCGACGATTTTGGTGACGAGTGGTGAGGAGGGGATAGGATCCGCTGTGGAGGAAGATCGAGAGGGAGAAACATCACCTCAGCCGCAACTCGTCAGCCGGGTAGCCTCATCAGGGTCCATTGAGCATGCGGTGCGATGCGGTGCGATGCGTCCTCTCACTGGAGAGGACGCCTATGTTGAGCCGTGGCAATCGACGAGCAGATAAAGCAGCCTCGAAAAACAGAAGTAGACTCCGAGAGTGAGAGGAAAGGGAAAGAAAAAAAGAGGAGAAAGTGCGGGGGAGCATGGTCTTGGCACTTTCAAGTTCGCCTCCAATTCTAGCGGAAGCAGGCATGCTCCGTTTCCGGACTATTGGCCGAGCACCGCGTGGTTTTGGCTTCGTGGAGGATTTTGCCCGTTGACAGTCACGGCCATTACGAATGTTCAGGTTTCTTGTGATGGCGAATTCGAGGAGTGTTGATGGGAGCAGGGTTCATGTTACTATCTCGGACATGGATGCACAGGCCCTTTCGTTTTCATCATCCATATCCATGCCCTTGACCATGACCATGTCCACTTCAATCTTCCGTGCTCAGCAAACCTACGCAACCCTCCCCAAAGTGCTGAGGTGGCCGCCCACTCAGCGCCGCCACGCCTTATCGCGCCCTCTCTCTCTTGTCTTTTCTTGGCTTCTCTCTCCGATACCGCGAGTTGGAGAAAGGGCGCAAAAGCAAGCCGACCCTTTCATTTCCAGCTACTTACCCCTCACGCGGTGTTGGCAGCGAAAGCGCATGTATACCCCAACCATTAATGTCTTGGCTACCATTGGAAGTCCCTTCACCTCCATCTTCACCTAAGCCTTCACCCTGGGGACCACCTGTCAGAAAAAACCCACCGATCTTGGGAGAATCTAGACTTCATCAACTCAATCCAACCTTTCTTTCCCCAGAGATCTGGCCCGTCTCCTCCTCGCTCCCATTTTTTCTTCTCCAGTAAACAAGGTACTTTCCCCGTGCCCGAGGTAAAAAGGCAGAAGGGAAGGGAAAAGCACAGAAAAGGCTCGAGCCTTTCTCGCGGGGCCCCAGGACCGGACGTGGCGCCAAAACGTAATAGATACTACCGTCTGGCGACGCGATCACCAGAGGTCGACAGAGGCGAATATCGAATATGGGGCCGCGAGGACGGACGACGAGCGAGCTGAGGAGGAGAACGGGACAAATAATTGGAGCCTTGTGCACACGAGCCAGCGGAGGAAAAAGTAAAGTTGAGGGAGAGCATTCCGTTTGGTTCTTTGCCTGGTCTCTTCGTTTCTTCGTCACCGCCGGGCCTTGCCATGTGGTTGGGAATCTACGATGCGACTTACGTCAGGGCCATGCATGAGAAGTTCAAGCAACCGGAAGAAGAAAAAAGAAAGAAAAACCACTGCCGCCGGCCGGCACTTCCGCCACGAACCCAAGACGGGCAGAGCGCGCAAAGCCAAGCCAAGCGCGGTTCCTCGCATGTACGGAAGCCTGCAGCAAGGGCTTCTAGAAAGAATTGGAGGGTGCTCTTCTTGGCAAACTTGGTCGCTTCCGAGGTCGAGAGAAAAAAAAAGCAAGCACGCTCAACAAAGAACCAACCGATGGAGGGCCAATCCCTTCCCCCTGCGGGCTTTGTGACCGAAGCGAAGAACCCAGGCAAAATGTGTGGAGAAGGGGAGACGCTAACGGTAAATGCTCTGGAACCATCGTCTTCGGGCACGGCTGCCAAACCAACCGCCAAATCAGTCGCCCACGGCAGAGGACAGAGAGAGAGACAGGACCAGGAATGCGTAAATCCTAACCATTCCCTAGCTGCTTCACCTTGGTTCTCTATTCCCTCACCCCGTCGTTTTGGACCGGCCCGGTCCCATTTCTCACCCCAGATTGCCCGTCAAAGTACCGTCGGACCTGCCACATGTTCCTCATTGCTCGAAGGCCGGATCCGCACCCTTGGTCAAGTGCGTACGTAGTATTATGCTTGAAGATTAAAGTAGAGATTGCGGTATGCGTTGGTGTGTCGTAGTCGTTGGGGTTCGTTGTGCTGTCCGTCTTTCCGATAGGACGGAGTGGGAGGACACGGGACTGAGATGCATCATGGTCGCATGTTGGTCCGGCATAAACGCTGTTCTTGACGATTCATGACCTGTCTATGAACGCAAGCCCAAGTCGAATCACCTTTAGCTGAATCTGACACTACCCGGGACCAGAGCCATGACATAGGAACGGTGAGGGTTGCTCTCGGGTCTCGGGCATGCTCAACTTAGTCACCTCAACCTGGTCACCAAACACTGCCAGTTCTTGTTCAAACATTATCATTGACTCCAAACTAAATGCCCTTGTTGCTCCGTCAACTCATCATCCATAAGAAATCCGCATCAATCTTTGGCCTCAAGAATCCTGAATGCCATCTCTTTGGCAGTGCCAAGGATAAGCGAAAAACAAAAAACTCAACACCACGCGCCAAGTAACGACAAGGCACACCCGTGCCATCCACCCGCCCTTTCCCGTAACGCTTCTCCTTTTTCACATTCCGATTTCCGAGCATGCCGCGCTGCCACGCAAACACATCCCCTCTCTTTCCCAGATCCAAGGGTCGTCCAGGTACCATCAGCTTTCAGGGCCATCTCCCTAGGTCCCGGGATTCCGGTCCCCCCCAACCTAAATCGTGGCAGACGGGCGTACTAAAGGCACCGAGGCTTGAGCCATTCTTCAGTTCGTAATCCCAGATTCAGTCCATTCTCTGTCCACCAACGTCGAACGGGACTGGGGTCTCCAATAGCATCCTCGAGCGCCTCTTCGATGTTGCATGTCCGGAACTCCACCGTCTGCTTCCGGCCCTCCATGCCTTCGAGCTCTCCGTGCGCAAACATCTTCCACCAGTCCAAGACCCCTAGGTGCTGTGCAATGGTTGGTGACACCAGAGCCTCCTCGTCAAACACGAGCTTGTCGTTGCCTTTGAGTTGTCTCCACGTCTCCAGGACCTCGACCTGTCCCCAGCGGCTGGCCATCTTGGCGACACTATCGCCGTGGGCAATGGGGATGCCCGACGCGTCCCACCATCGAAGAACGTCAGCCTGCCCGTACTGCGTCGCCCATAGCAGTGACCGGCCCGGTCGCAGCACGACTTGGTCGTCTTGCGCAGCAGCATCGCGCCACCACTCTAATACCAAGAGATGACCGTTCCCGCTAGCTTGCTCCAAGGCTGTTTCGGTGTATCGCAGCGGAAGACCTGACCGCCGCCACCACCAATCCAACACCCGGACGTGGCCATTCTTTGAGGCGCCATCAACGGCTTCTGCGTCGTAAATGTGTCGGTCTTTGAACCACGGACTTTGCTTCCAGTAGTCGAGAACGTCGGTGCGAGGATAGTAGGCCGAGGCCTTGGTTGGAAGCGTCGTCCCGTCAAAGGCCTTGAAGAGGTCCGGTCGGTTGGCCTCCATGTACTTGAGCACATCAATCAGGCCAAACTTGATGACTAGCTTGATTGCAAGTGCTGATATGTCGCGAAAGTTGGGTGGGGATTGCGATAGCTTCTTACATATCGCTGCCGAGTTGCAGGTGAGTACAGTCCACTCCAGCTCGTGTTCGTACACCTTCAAGGGGTCGGACGGATCCTTGGGCTGAAAGGTCCAGGGAGACGGCATCTTCAAGTTGGTGTACATGCCCAATGCCTTGGCAATCTCCCAGTCTCCTGCGTAGCCTAGGATGATGGTCCATATCTCGGGTGGTAGCTTGGACTGCACTTTGATGTCGCCGTCGGTGACCATGGACATGCCAGTCGCGATTTCGACATCGCGACCGAGTCCCAAGAGGTCGGCCTGATTCTTAATGATTCCCAGGACCTCGTTGAATCCATTCCAGTTGGGCACCCGCTTTGGGTTCGTGGTGCCTTCGTAATGCCAGAGGATCGGCGGTACCACGCGGATCCAGTTCCATTTCCGGTGCAATTTGTTCATGTGCTTCTTCGTCATCGGATTTGACCACATATGGGTGCTCATGCCGGGAACCAGCACAATGTTCTTCTGAGTATCCCACCCCCTCAGCACTTCTCCGAGGAACGTGTCCGTCACGCCCATCAACATCTTGGCGATGCTGTCCGCATCGAGCGGCACGCAAACCATCAGGTCTGCCCATTCCACCAGCTCAAACGCTTGCTGTCGGTAAAATTCGGTGTCGTCTGCCCTATCGTTCATTCCCAACACGAGACTCCGATTCTGCATGACGATGATGGTCTGGGTCAACCGAGGCACGACATCGTCGACGATGGCTCGAGCTTCAATCTGCGGGTTCTTGGATAGACGGACGACGAGGGCCTGGGCCCAAGAGGTATCGCGCGGGCCGGTGGCGGTGACGAGGAGATGCAGCTTGCGGTTGTGCTGGTGGCGGGCCATGTCGTGGAGGGACGATGAGGACGGAAAAGACGATCTCAGCCGTGGAGAAAACGAAGTGCGGTGCGCCATGCTGGAAGATGAGCTGGATCCAACATGGTTTCCATGCAAGAGCTCAGGCGGACAAGCGGTGTGGTGACTCGAAGGCGGAGGACTGTGACGGGGCATGAAATCGGATCACGTGTGGAAACTGTGTGTGGACGGTCACAGCTTTTCGTAGATGAGGGCGAGGATGCGATGCGATGCGTCGGTGGCGGTGCGATGGATGGTCGGACGTTCAAAGGTGATGATGTTTTGCGGGCGGCGAATTGCCTTCCGACCCGATCCAGTTTTTCAACAAAATCCCGGTGCCAGCCGGAGTGGATTCGGGAGAGGGAGCTGAGATGAACTGAATACCTAAAGGTCGTTGGGCGAGGTGAATGACTTGCAACTTGGGTGATATGAAGATGAGAGGATGGATGATGCAAGCAGGAAGAATAGGAAGAATCATGTCATTGATTCACACTTTGAGTTCTATCCCGTCTTGAATTCCAGCCGACCGCACCCCGCGTTCCGGTGCGGGAACCCAATCACATGACGTCTCCATCATGATTGAATTGGGCACATGTTTTTTCTGCCCGTGTTGCATTATCAGTGCAGCTCAATGCCGACATGGCTGCGATAACACTTGGATAAAAACAAATAATGAGGAAGGAAATAGAAAATGAGGGACTATCAAAACAATAATACTAAAATAAAAAGAAAGTGCATACAGAAGAAGAATGTAATTCATTTATGATGGAAGTCAGACATAAAGTTTTTTTTGGCTATTGCTCCTCAGGCAAAGCCATCCATTACTACCTAACGTTCTTAGGTCACTAAGAATTCAACTCTACTGCGTCTTCAATGAGATGCCCAAGTCCCCAGCCCCCAAACTCCCTCCAACCACAGCCTCGTATCAGTTATCAGACTCTCTTCGGGGGATGCGCAGTAAAGGGCATTTCCTTTCCGAAGCATTGACGTCTCTGCCATTGCGCATTCTCCGAATTACATCTCCCAGTTCGTTCCAAGCCACTCGCCGCAAACACGCCCCTCGACTTTCTCGATATGCGCATCTCTTCTTGACACCGCCTTTGCTCTCTTCGTCTTCACACAACACAACAACAAGCCCCCGTTTTCGGCCGGGTTTGAGTGGACGCGTTCCCTTGTTCGTTTCGTGCCTGGTTCCAGCACCTTCTCCCCCTCACAGACCTAACCTAAGACACATCAGCCCTACAACTACTTCAGCTGAGGAGTCAACGCCAACTAATGTCCTTCGACTTCTAGTCATCCTCTTGAGAGCCAGCATAGGGCTATTTGGAAAGCTCCTCGTCTGTTGTGGCACGACGACAAGTCTCTCGAGTCCATCGTTACACTAGACGCAATGAGCAATCGACGCAAAAGACCAGACGCGATGGACGTGGATGATCCCAGTCCGGCCCAGGCATTATCTCCCTCGTTGCGCGACGCGTCTAGCAACCATCAGGGCTCGGGAAGCGATGATATTGCAGAACTCGGCGATGACGACATCACTTCACCCAATGAAGCCAAATGTTCTCGCTCTTCGTTCTTCGTCAACGCAGACTGGCGCATGGGTTCTACCCTCGCAAACGCCACCACCATCGTTGGCCAGATGTACACGGAGCGTTTGGATCCCCCGAAAAGACGACACCGCTACCCGATTGTGTTGGTCCATGGCGATTTCCATACTGGTCAAGTCCGTCTCGACTTATTTCGTTCCAAGGCACCCGAGGAGCTAACACGATGAATAGCTCTAGTTGACGAAACCAGATGGAAAGCCTGGTTGGGCATCCTACTTCATCCGCCGAGGTTTCCAAGTCTACCTCGTGGACTTGCCTCCATGTGGAAGATCAAACTTCCTCACTGGTGCACACTTCTTTCATCGAGATCTTCGGCTTTCTTCTCATACCATCTCGGCTGCAACCATCGAGCGCGACCTGACTGCCCAAGGGAAGGACCCGATTCCAGGCCAACCCCCGACTCCGTTGAAGCACTCACGAGCGTTGCTTCAGGATAAATGGCCAGGAGTAAGTTGTCGTCGCTGCTATGCCACAGCCTGTAGCTGACATGGATAGACTGGCCAACGAGGCGACCCGATATTCGCCAACTACTGCGCGTCTACCGTCACCCTGCACCTGAAGAAATGCGAACGCCAGTCGACCGGCCAAAACGCCCTGCAAGCCCTACTCAAGCATATCGGGAAGGCATTCCTGGTCGGAGAGGGCTCCGGGGGCAACATGTGCTGGCTTGCCATGGATGTTGAGCCAGACCTGGTTGCAGGCGTGGTAGCTCTCGAGCCAGCTGGACCACCTTTCGGAACTGCCATGTCCAAGAACAACAGGCCGCGGGTCTATAGCCAGTTCATTGAGCGGGAGGAAAGCATTCGTATTTACGGAGTGGCAGATATCCCGCTAACGTACGACCCTCCTACTCATCCTCACGAAGGTTTCGAACGCCCGGCCAGAGACCCCTTGGATATCGAGTCAAGAACGCGACCTGACCGTCTCGGGTCCTGCTTCTTGCAGAAGGACACCGACCCAGAGGTCATCGAGATTGAGCCCAGTGGCGAGCCCGTGCAACCATGTCCAGTGCGTCAGCTCATCCATCTCAAGAAGGCACCTCATGCAATCATCACGGCACATGCCAGCCCACACAGCGTTTACGACTGGGCTACGGTTGCTTTTTTACAGCAGGCCGGCGTTTCTGTTGATTGGTTGAGGCTGGAGAATTTTGGTATTCTTGGCAATGGCCATTTGATGTTTCTCGAGACGAACAGCAACAAGGTGGCTGGTGTGGTCGAGAAATGGATCATCGAGCACACTCCCGCGGAAGGCTCAGAGGTAAAGACAGACCCAAACCCAAACACTCCCAGGACCCTCAACATGGTGTCTTCAGCAATGGGCCACACAACCGAAAGTGAATGCAGCGGCGCCTCCAAGTCAAGCCCAAGACCTCTTGCAGAACCGTCATCTACTGGTATAAGGGGAAACCTGCCGAGTCCTCTTGGAAGGTCGTCTCTATCTCGAGTTGAGAACCATCTCCAGGCTGCAGCGCCGGCCTCTGGACCAGCGGAAAATAGCCAAGCACCTAAAGGACACGGGAAGAGACGGTTGGGCCTCCGATCCCCGAAGCACTCGACTGCATCTCCACCCTTGGACTATGAACCAAAAAGACAGCGTATGGGTGAGAGAGCTCACGAGTCCACTTTAAGCTCAATGCTGCCCAGCTCTGAACCAGTCTACGCCTCTCAGCTAGGTCAACGACCTCCTATGGGGACCTTCCCCAGCCCCCAAGGCCGACTCAATGCCACCAATAGTCCGCACCCCGCCTCTGGTCTGAACATGTTGAGGTCCTCCCATCCGGGTGGCCCAAGCGAGCTACGTCAGCAATGGGATATGATCACTCGGGACGACCTCGAGCATCAACGCCGCCGTTTGGTGCAGCATATGTCGCCACTTGCCTCGAACGCTCCGAGCCATGGGCTGTATTCCCACCTCGCAGTTGGGTCCCAGACGAGTGGACAGTCTCCAACGTATCCGATGCCTCATAACCCGAGACTCTTGATCCCCAGGAGCGCAGCGTACTCAGAGGCTCCAACTGGATCGTACTCAGATCTTCCCCCAGGTCGGTCGGCGGGAACCTTGGAGCAGCGTGCTGGGACTCTTGGCGGGGTCTTTATCAGTGCCATTCGGCGACGACAACGGCAGCAGCCAGACAGTTCCGTGATTGACCCCCAGCTCTCGACGCCTGCCAATCCTCATAGTGGTCCCAGGTACAACAGCACCCCCTTGACCCCCTCGGCTCAAACTCAGGCGAATGGTGGACATGAGAAGGAGGCTGGGTACGGACCGATGCCTGCGGTCACACCTCCAAGTCCCTCTCCAGCGCCGAGGGGGGCATAAGCACCTGGTAGAGTGCCATTTTGCCCAGTTATTCAGCAGGATGCTGGGTTTAACCGACCGATTGGAGACAAAGAGACAGCCGGTATGGGCTTCTATGCTAGCTCGTTCTGAAACTGAGGTTCCGATTTGGTTGGATTGGGAGACGGGACATGAGGCACTTATAGTAGTCCAGGGTGGGCGACCTGGAGTAGGCGACGATGATGAGTATGGCGCGGGGAACTATAGTTCATGAAATGGGAGTTTTATATTTGATTGCTATTTGAGGGAAAGCAAAGGTGATAACTTATTCCCAATCTCCTGGCGATAGATAGGGAAATGGAATTTCATGCTTAATACAAGGCCTTGAGCGAAGTTGATGGCGATGTCTGATTGGACATATTGAAGGCAACGCCCCGCATGAAATATGTCATCGCTCCTTCCTTCACATCTTCACCCTCTTTCAACGACATGCATCATCTCTCAGTTTTATCATCACACAATAAATAAGGCACAAGCAAACACGCAAAACAAAAGCACAAAGATGGCCTTCATCTCCCTCTTCGAAGACGACTCCTCCAGGTGGCAAGCCGTCGTCTCCCGCAACTCCAACGCCGATGGCTTCTTCGTGTACGGCGTCAAGACGACGCGCATCTTCTGCCGACCCATCTGCAAAGCGCGCCTCGCCCGCCGGGCCAACGTGAGCTTCTACGCGACGGGCCAAGATGCCCAGCGCGCCGGGTTCCGCGCCTGCAAGCGCTGCAAGCCTGACGTGGCCGGCTTCATGCCCGAAGAGGCGGCCGTGCGGAAGATTCGCGAGTTTGTAAAAGATACAGCGGTTACAGAAGGCGAGGGGGGTGAGATGAGGATGAGCCTGAGCCAGATGGCGAGGCGGACGGGATTATCCAAGTGGCATTTCTACAGGGTCTTCAAGAAGTGCGTGGGCGTGACGCCAACTGAGTACCTGCGAGAACAGCGCGCGCGGGAACGCTGCGGTAATCAGATGGCAGATGGCCAGATACCAGTTGATCAAGCGGCATGGATGGACGATTTGAATATCGAAGCAATCGACCCTGGGATGGAGGGTTTGAATATCGACCCCGGGCTGGACGATGGGTTCTGGGATGATGCCCTGTCGGCACTGCAACAAGCCAATGCAGAGGCTTCCTCGACGACGACGACGGAGAACAGTCCTTGGTCCATGGACGACTTTGTGGTGTGGCCCGAGACGTGAGGTTTGGCTAAAACTGGCGGGGTTTTGAAGGCGTCTCAACCACCACGACTCCGTACCCCTGTTTGACCGAGCCGCCACCATGATAAGCGAGCATCGACCAAGATCTAGCAGCTGCCAAGCGACTGATGCTGGGACCCCAATACGACTCCTTGAAGGATGAACTCCCCCACCATACTCGGGATCGACGCTTCCGAGACTCGCTCGACCCCAGAGTCTGAGCCCCGCCTACCGATGACAGCCTCAAAGACGAGGTGCGACTTGACTCCCTGCGAGACCCTGCGAGCTCAGACAAGGCCTCGCTGTTCGATTGATGGAATTTCATCGCGTGTCGGCGAGTGACGAGACGTGTCGGAAACAAAGCAAGCGCAAGCGAAATGTCAACGTCGCAGAGTTGCCATGAACCAGCCGAATGTCCTCCAGGTGACGAGCGAGGAGACGAAAGAAACGGAATATCGACCAATTGAGTCGGAAAGGGCCGAGATTGGAGGTGCCGCCTCCTTGGTAACTCGTCTTGTCCCTGCTCGGACGATGTGACAACTCCAAGCCACAGAGTTGTATATATACGATGCATCGTCTGGTGTTGATAAGGCTGTTTCTCTCGATTCAGTTCAAGCACACCATCACACCTTCTTTAGTCTTCTTGCCCTTGTTGCAGTTCTGTGAACGCATTCGTTTCAGTATTCCTTTAGATCAGGTATCTTTTGCTTACTTCTACTGTTATCTATACCTCATTCTTTGCTCGTTTCATCACGCATAATGTCTCTTTCGAAAGCAATCGCTCTGGCCGCTCTGCTGGCACTGGTCGACGGCCGCTTCGGGCAAGAGCAGATCCCCGTCGCCGCCGTGCAGGCTCTCGGCGATGCCGGGTTTGGCGGCCCGGGTGTGGCTGCGACTCTGGCGGGAAGCATCCCCGGGTCTCTGCTGGCGGCTGCCAGTCCTTGTGACAAGGTATGGGGGTGAGGCAGGATATGTGATAGTGACCTTGACTGACAAGACTGCAGCTCACCATTGCGGACCAAATAATCACGCAGCTGGGAAGCGACCAGCAGGTGATTGACGCGGCGATTGGCCTCGTGGCGGCCGAGACCAACTTCAACCCGTTCGCGGTGAACAAGCCGTTTGTGTGCGCCGACGCGACTCTGCCGGCCAGCTCGCAGCTGCGCGGCGTGGTGCCGCTGGTCGACCCGGCCGTGACGGGTTCGGACGTGGAGAATGCAAACTCGGCCACGTCCAAGAAGACGCCGTTTGCTGCGGATGGCTTGTCGCAGGCCGAGGTGATGATTGCGCAGGGCTTCAGCAACTTTACGGCCAAGGCGGCTAATGGAGATGTTGTGGCGCTGGATGGGGTGGATGATGCGAGCGGTACGAACAATACTTCTCCTGCTGATGGGACGGAGAGTGGCACGCAGAATAGCACTTTGGGGAACAATAGCACTTCTGGACAGAAGACAAAGTCTCCTTGCCGAGGGGGGAACAGCACGGCAGCAGCGCCGGCGGCCAGCACCAGCAGTGCCAGCAGCACTGATATCAGCAACGACACCACCACCAACACCACCACTACGGATGGCACTCAGTCCAACAACCTGGACTTTGGTCTCTGCCAACCCACCATGGCGCGCGTGGGCGGCCTCAACGGACGTCCAGCCACGGAATTCACCTTCATCCCGCAGGACCCCCTCGTGGCCAAGGGCCAGCAGGAGGCGCTCAACCCAAACATCATCACCAACCGCATCTGCGACCAGCTGATCAACGTGTGCGAGGCCAGCGACGACGCCCACACGGCGTGCCTGGACGCAAAGGCGGAGATTTTGTCGCTGGACACGCGGGACCAGAGCACGGCGGATACGTGGAATGCCTTGCTGGGGTTTGCGGGAGTTGATTCTAGTGTTGCTACTTTGTAAGGGGGACCTATTCTTGCACATAGGATGAGAGTCATACGTACCTAGGAAGTCATCGTACATTCAGAGTCACACACCCTGACAGTCAGCATCCCATCACATGGCTGAATTAAACCCCCGAGTCCCGTCCACAGTTCATCTCATTTTTCGCGACGCTAATGCAGGTACACAATTTCTGAGCGAGCTAATCAATTCTGCCTCTCAGCCCTTTTCCTCCTTTTTCACACTCTCTTCCCCCCTCTCCCCCTCTTTTTCCCCGTAAAATGGTGACTGCACTGCCTTGCTGGTTTTTCTTCGCGAAGAATGGACAGCCTTCTTTTTTGTCTTGTGCCAATTTAAAAAAAAAAAGCCCCCCCCTGTCGGTTGGACCGGTGCGGAACGAACAAGCCTTTTAGACCGCCTGTCCGCCTTGCCACTAGAGAACAACGGCCTTGTTTAGACGAGGTGGTTGAAGAAGAACAACAGCCACCAAGAACGCATCGTGGGCATTGCAGCCCAGGAGAACCAAGAAATAAACAACGCAGGCACCTCTCCGGATCTTCGAGAGACGAGACGAAGGCGAGACACGGCCACTCTCCACGGAACGACCAAGCCCCCTTTTTTCTTGAATGCCACAGCCGTGCCTTGCCTCTCTCTGGGCACTAATGCAGGACAAGGCTCGGCAAAAAGCAACGTACCCCAAGCATCACACGCCCACCCAGCATTAGGTGGCATGCAACGCTCCCGGTTGGCTGCAGAGAGTGACCAGAATAGGCCTCGTGTAGCACCACAGAGGCAAACTAACACCAAAGCACACCCAAGCACGCCCAAATTTTCCATCTCGTAACGAGACCATGTCATGGAGGGCATCACGGCAAAGACGGGAAAGTCTTCATTCGTTCAGAAAAAACTTCATCCTGTCCCTGTTCAATTCAAGCCTGTGCTTTTTGCCCGCCTTTTTCGCCATGAAGCTAACCACACCCCTTTGCGCTCATGCCGCCTTTCCCTCGAAGACACCACCACACACTAATTAGAATGAACAAGAATGGGCGACATTATTATACCACATTCCTCTCTCCCTCTTCTCTTCTTCTCTTTCTCTTTTCTCCTTGTGTGGTATTCACCCCCAGCCATTCCTTTTTACTTTCCCTGCCTCTTGGGACTAGGGCCTTCTTAAAAAGAAGAAGAAGAAACAACCAAAACCTAGCACAAGAGGCATGAACACTCAACAACAATGAAGAAAACCAAGCGGTCCACGGCGCAAGCCCTGCGTCAGGCCGTCGGAGTCGGCGAGTCCAGAGATTGGAGCTTCTGGTTCATGATTGCCATTATTCGTGAGTTACAAAAACACATCCCCCTCTTGGAATCACAACGCTGATATAATTCTGCCGAATAGTCGGCCTTGTCGCAAACGCCATGGTCCTCGTGTCCTGCCTAACCCCCAGCCTGCAACCGCTGTACCTCTTCCGCGTCGACTCGTCCGACCTCGTCGCCGCTACGGCGAAAACCAGCTCCGTCTCCGCCCAGGACCTGACCGTCGACGCCCTCCCGAGCCACTGGTACTGGGGCCTGACGGGCGTGTGCGTCGTGCACTCGTCCTCGTCCGAACCGTCGTGTAAATGGGCCTTCCCCCCCGTCATGGCCGTCGCCGACATGATGACCTTTGCTGTGGAAACCAAGCTCGGGGCCGGAGCAACGTCTGAAGCCGTGGCCGCCCAGACGAAACCCTGGACAGAGGCCCTCTCCCAAGTGCAAAGCCACCTCTCCCCCTCGTCCCGCCCAACAACCTTCTTCACCGTCTCCTTCGCCTCCGCCCTCGCATCCTCCGCCCTCTCGGTCCTCCTCTTCATCCTGGGCCTCCTCTCCCTCCGCCTCCTCCGCGGCCGCCTCCCCCGCTGGATCCTCTACCTCATCTCCGCCCTCGACGCCGCCTGTCTGCTGGCCGCCGGCGTCCTCCTCGTCTACGCCATGAACGAAGGTCCCCGAGGCCTCATCAACTACTCGGGCGTCTCCCAGGGCCCCTGGCACTCGTACGTCGGGTTCAGCCTCGTCGTGCTCTTCGTCGGCGTGCTGTTCAAGTTCCTCGCCATCCCCCTCTTCTTCTGCCTCGTCTTCTTCGCCGCCTTTGCCGGAATCATCATCGGCGTCTTGGCCATTGGCTGCTGTTGCGGTGACGACGACCATGAGGATGACGAATACCCCTTTTGTGAATACCCAAACGATGAACTTGGAAAGGCATGATGTAATGAATCAAGGGCCAACCATAAAAGAGAAAACAGTAGAAAAAACATTAGAAAATAGAAAGTCATCATTCAATTAAGACAACATTGCTCTGACGTGTCGCTTTAGAACATGGGCTGTAGCCATCCACCCGGTGGTGGCACCCACCCCTGCAACCAGTCCGGGAGTGGCCGGGGCTTGAGATGCACTCCGTACCAAGAAGGCACTCTGTCCTATGGAATGCAGAAATCAATCCAACTGCCGAGATACTCCAACCGGTTGCCTTGCTGTTCTTGGCTCTTGTAGATGGCCTCAAACTCCTCGAGGCTGAGCTTGCCCCAGCCGCCTCTCTTCAACGCCTTTGCCTCAGCGATGCTGAGCAGCTTCCATTGATGCAGCGTTGCTTCCGAAGGTTCGTCTTCGGGCTCGCTCTCATCGTCCGACTGCCCAAGGGTTGGGCGCGTGACGGGATACCACTGATACCACTGCGAATATTGCGTCTCGCCGCGGCCGTCTGGGCGGAACTGGGGAAGAGTAACGTCTCGGTATTCCGCGTCGAACTCCGACACGCTGGTGTCCTCGTCCTCATCATTGATGAATTCAACCTCCGTCTCAATCTCTACCGCGTTGCGACCTGCCGGGAGCTGATCGAGACTGTATCCTGACTCGGCTAGCAGCGCCTCGATGGACTTTTCTGATGCTGATTTCTTGATGCCGTTTTCGTCTTCCGATTTGGAGCCCGACTCGACTTCGTCCGGCCCAATCTCGATCGTGTCAAGGAGATCCTTGTACTTTTCGCGCTGTTGCTTGGTCTTGGCTGCGTCAATCGCGAGGTCCTCCGTCGGCTTGAATATTGTATCTAGGAGCTCGTTGAAGGCCTGCTGCGTGACTTGGTACAGAATTTCCTTTCCGGCATCTCTTTCAGCCTCGGGTAGCGTCAGGTTGCCTGACCGCTTAGAGGAGCCCTTGAATGAAGACGGGCCGGCAAAGGGTTCCCCATCGTCTATTCCATCCATGAACCGAGGCTTGGGGTTGGACGATGACCCTGGGAACTCGGCCTGCTCCTCGGCAGATTTGGAGCTCTCCCCTAGCTCGCGGAGGTCCACGAGAATGTCCTCGTCGGCTTTCCAGTCTTGCGGCGCAATGCCTCCTTCTTCCTCGTCGAGATAGAACTGTCTTCTTTTCCACCTGTCGTGTAGTCGGGCTCGAGCCATATCCCGTTTCCGCTTGTCTAACTTGGGTGCTCGTTGTCTGTTATTTGTGATGGTTCTGGCTCGAAGCTCGCTTTCGTTCACTGCTCCAGGCGAGCCGTCATTGTGAACGCCATTAACCGCCAGAGGCTCAACGGCTGGCTCGTCGTCGTCATCCTCATCGTCGTCATCAGAATGCTCGTCGATGGTGTGATTCCCCAACAAGAATTCTGGCACTTCCTCCAGATTCCCTGGAGGATCCAGCAACGTAACCCAAAAGGCATGTTCATCGTTGTTGCTGAGATTGCTTACTGTCCGCCAGTTTGTCGCATCATCGATTCGCGTGAGTAGTCGTCGTGAGCGAAACTCGGTCTCGCAAGCGAACAAGCCGGTCAAGATGTCTTGTCGACTTGACGTATCCCCGCGGTCTGGAATCACGACGCTCTCATGGCCATCAACGACGTCGACGGAGCCGTCCCGGTTATACATCTTGCCCTCATATCGCGGCCTTCCCTCGCCCTCGGGGACCCTGCCTTCCCTACCAAACAGACTGCTAAGAGGCTGTCGACTCGTGACCAATTGATGGGCTTCAGTGCTAGCAAGGAGCTGATCTTCTAGACCGTCCAAGATGTCCTTGTGCATTTGTTTGTAGAGAACGTAATAGGCACGAAACATGCGAAGAAAGTCTCTCCGATCGACGTAGCCGTCACCGTCGATATCATAGCCAGCAAAGATCTTGTGAAGCTTGTCCTTGCGTTTTCTGTAAGATAAGCCGTGAAGGAACTCGGTAAACCCAATCAAGTCGTCATTGTTGGAGTCGTAAAAGGAGAACATCCGATCATGGATGAGATTTGGCGCGGCGTGACGGGAACCTCCTGTTGGTACCAAGCATCGCTCAAACGTCTTACGATCCATGGCGATTCCTAGATCGTTGGGGTCGTCTCTCCACTCAGAATTGGCCATGAAGGTCCATTGCTCCCAAAAGGCCTCCAACTCGGGTCGTTCGAACCCCGTGTCGCGCGAAAGCGTGGGGATGAGCGCGCGAGGGAGGGTTCGACGACAAGCTTCTGGATCCCCGGTGTACCAGACGGGCTGCATCTGGCGGGGGCCAGAGGGGGGCGCAGGTACGCGGATCTTGTAGAAAATGTGCGTCTTGATGTGGACACCTTGAGCTTCGCACGTTTCGCACAGGTCGAAGTCGGCACAGTTGGCACAACGATAGCGGACGCCACGGATTGGTACCATGCCGCAGGCGTTACATTGGCAGCCGCGATGGACACATCCGTTCCTCCTCGCGTTATCTTCCGAGACTCTGAACAGCAAACTGACGATGTTGTGTCCGGCGCGTTGCGTTAGGGGGTAGCCACTGGGTTCGTTCCACCAGTCGGGGCCGCCCTCGACGATGGTCTCGCCATCGCCGGGAGGCCGCACAGTGTCCAGATCGACATTCTCGTCGCCAACGGCCTCGGAAGATGAGCTCGAGGTGGACTCGCGCCTGCGATGCCGACGAACGCGACGGACAGCGTTACTACGATGTAGGCCGGGTCCTTCGAGGGCTTCGTCGCGGGTCGCGCGGCTGGAGTAGGTGTAATATCCGATTGAGGCGGCGGCGAAAAGAGACACGACGGCGAGGGCCAGGCGCGGTCGCGGAATGCTCTCGACGGATGGTGTCGGCAACCACATATTGGCCTATGTATGCAGCATGGTGAGATTGAACGTCGTGGCGGGTTCGAAGGGAGGAGGGGTGAAGAGTGAAGAGTATAGATGCGGATGAGTCGTAAGCGAGGTAGAAAAGTTGTTCGACGATGACCAACGTTTCTTTTGCACGGTCGAAGAAAACGGGCGAATATGGATGACAAATGGGGAGCGTTATTGATGCATGTTGAAGCTTTCCAAATCTGGAGCTGGAGCTGCGTTGAGCTGGAGAAGTTGAAGATGTGGCCCGTGCGACGGTTAGCGGTTAGCAGTTGGCTCTGGCAGTTACGGTTAGCGACTCAAGGTACGTACCGGGCTTCCATGATGCATGGCCTGTCATGGATTCTCGTTCGCTGAAATTCCTCACCTCAGCCCATCTTCTTCTCCCAGCTCCAAACCTCGAGGCTCGCCCACCCAATTGCGATCCTTCCGCCAACCCAACTACAGATCGCCATGGCCGACGGTCCTCCTCAGATCCCGGGGCCTTTGCCCTCGTCCTTTGACGACAATCAGTATGCCCACCCCGTCGCATCGTCTGAGTCCCAGTCGTCGGCTGCGCAATCGGCTTCCGGATCCCCACTCACGCGATAGACAGGGAATTATACAACGAACGACCTCTGCACAAGGTGTTTCGCAAGATCAAGGAGGAGCCGCTGATTCCCCTGGGTAAATTGAACACCTCCCCGACGTCTCCCTGACTGCTTCCCGCACTCAATTCCCCCCGTCGTGTGTCCCTCATATCGCTCATACTTGCTTCTACAGGAATCGGCCTCACCACTCTGGCCTTCATCAACGCCTACCGAGCCCTCCGCCGCGGCGACTCGAAGCAGGCGAACCGGATGTTCCGAGCCCGAGTGGCGGCCCAAGGCTTCACTGTCATCGCCATGGTGGCCGGCAGCATGTACTACAACAAGGACCGCGAGAAGACCAAGGAGCTCCGCAAGCTCAAGGAGCAGCGCGACGCCGAGGAGAAGCGCCTCAAGTGGATCCGCGAGCTCGAGGTCCGCGACGAGGAGGAGAAGGCCCTCAAGGCGCACCTGGAGAGGAAGAGGCAGCAGGCGGCGACGACGGCGACGACGGCGACAGCTACGGATACGCCGTCCGGCTCCCCGACCGAGAACACCGAGGCGGCTGCGGCGGGCACGGGAGGAGTTCTCGGCCGAATGGGACTGTGGCCCAAGGAGGGGAAGACGGAGGGTGCGGAGGGAACTGCGGCGGAAAAGGACTCTGCAAGCGAAAGTCAGGAAAGAAAGAAGAACCCCAAGAGCTCGCTTGGTGATCTCGGCGAAATCATTTCCACCCAAAAGAAGGAGTAATCCCGCTCCCCATGCTATCATCTTGGATAGTGTCTTCTCGAGAGAAGATGGGACAGCGATCCTGCGGGGGGCTGGTGTAAAATCTTGTATGTTATCTTCGACATGGTGTCATACAGTGTACGATATTGGCTGCGCTTCTCAGCGCAGTGTGCCTCTACTCTTATAATGGTGGTAATGATGAAGGATTTCCTGCGGCACGAACGATCATCTGTTTCTCGCAGCAAATATATTTTGATCCTTCCAACGACCAACATAACTCCTCCAGAATCATAGACTGTTTTCCATATTCCCGGCCATGCCAAGTCGATGCTATGCCATGGACCCCCCACTCCGGTTCGCTCCGACCAAGCCCGCCATCTCCAATAATGCCCGGTCTGCTTCAATGTCCCCGGTTCCGAGGTTGACTCTGCGACGAGCTTCGGCTTCCCTCTCCTCCCACGCCCACCTCTCCGCCTGGGCAGTGGCCTCCTTGTCGCCGCCGCAGCCCCATACCTCGAGGCTTTCGATCTGGAAACGATCCTGGAAGTTGAACTTCCTGACCACGCTTGTGTGAAACGCTCCGCCGCGAGAGGTGTAGTCGTGGTTGAAGACGCCAAACTCGAACGAATCGTCCAAGAACAGAGACACCGGTCCCAAGTGGTGCAGCTCCGACTTCCTGTGAGCCTTTGTGGGCTTCGGATGAGGGCATCCGACAGCAAGCATGGGAGGATTCGAGGGTGCTTTGGTAAAGGTAATGTAATCCCTGTTGATTGTCGAGGCGGGGAAGAGGTCGTGATAGGGCTCAAGTTGGAACAGTACCGTATCCGAGTCTCCGAAACATTCCCTGTGGGTATGCTTCCAGTGCTCTCGGATATAAACGCCAAATACCAGACGATCTGATTTGCTACCATGCGGAAATCTTCGTGGTGGGAGCGTGGACGCGAATGCTGCCTCTTGGCCGCCATCGGGAACGTCGCTGAGGCGTGTCCCGCTTACCAGGAGCAACGTCGGTGCCTGCCAGTTGAATACCTTGGTCTGAAAGCTTCCCATGGAGAAGCCGGCATCATTCCCGGAATATAACAGTCTGACTCGTCTGAAAAGGTCAGATCCCGGGAGGAAGAGGGAGATTTGTGACAGCAAGTTGGCAGTCAGAATCTCTCCGGTCTCTGGAAGCAGGGGCTGTGCCATCTTCAGCGGCTCAGTCTTGTCTGAGGTTCCGTCTTTGTGTTTCGTAAAGTCGAGATTCTTGGAGAAGAGGAAGCGCTCAAACAGTCCGTTGAAGCCACGGAGAAGATTGGGGCATATCACGGGGATGACGGTTTTGAAGTGGGAATATTTGATGCCGGGAGCCATTTCGACGTCGACAAACGATGCAAGAATGGATTCGGCCGTTGAGCGAAGGCTCTCCAATTCATCGCCCATTACTCGAGTCGAGTAAAGCGAGAGGCTCTCTTGGGGGTCGAGCGGGGCCGCGAGCAGCAGCAACATCAAGAGCTTTCGGAAATTGTCAGACGGAATGGTTGCGCCGTGGAATTTCGGCGCATGTCCTTGCTGAATGGCGTCCTTGACGTCAAGAAGCTCAAAGGCAGTCAACACCAGATCGTCTTCTTCCTCTTCATCCTCATCGGCATCATCTTGGGCCGCATCGACCGCGAAGCCGACGGCATGGGATCTGCCATTTTGCTCTTTGGCCGCGGTTTCAGCTTTCAAACAATCTTGGACAGTTTCTGCTTCGGCCGGTTTGCGGTCATACACAGCAAGACTCTTGAATAACAGCTTGGTTCTATCGGCGGATCCCCGAGCGAGCACTTTTCGGTAGCGTTCAGTCATGATGACGACAACCATGACCATCTGCGGCAGGCCCAACACGACGGGCGCGTCCTGGAGAAACGGGAAGGAGCCGATATATGAGACCATCTGGAAGATGACAGGTGATACATGGAGAATGTCCGGAACCTCCAGGTAGCGAGCGATGGTGTCCTCCTTGAGGTACCTGATGTTGCTCTCATGGTCCGCAAGCGACTTGAAGACATCCTTGAGAGAGTAGAACTCGATGGACGAAAAGCACTTGTCCTTGAACTTCAAAGCCTATGACGGGATGGATATTAGCCAATTGCACAGGGTGGAATGTCAGATGTGAGGCTGGAGCTTACGAGGTCATGGCTCAGCTCCTCATGCGTCCGCCGACGCGGCGTCTCATCCGAAAGCGTCTGGCCCATGGTGAGATGGCAGGTCGAGTTTCATGCCTTTGTAGGTGAAAAGTCGGAGCACTTGAGCTTGAGCAATTGATCAAAGATGAGGTGACCAAAAGAGGCTGGAAGCCCGGCGTCTTGGGTTCATGACATTCCTCCCTCCGCAGTCCGACGGCACGTACCGCTTACAAGGGTCCTTGCACCTGCCAAGTGCGTCACTTCAAACGCAGTTTAGCACGTGGATTCGGCCATATCGTCGGGCCGGCACGGACCTGCTGCTGACGAAGTTCGTACTTCGTACCAGTATTCGTACTCTCCTCTCTTCATCACCACTTCATATTGGCGAATTCCGGTTGCTCCGACACATGATTTCGATAATCCTAATGCGACGTTCCTATGAACCGTGATTGTACAGTTGTCTGATTTGTTTTTTCTTCTGTTTGCCTTGTTTCTACCATGGCTGTCCCTTTGCATCCCACGCTGCGCTTGGGCCTGATTGCTGCAGCTGCTCCCTTTGGCGTGTACATTGTCTTTCTCGGCCTGGGCATCATTCCATTTTTCCAGAGGCAGTACGGAACTCACCATCTTATCCCTAGAGTCCTTGCTAATGACGTCTTCATAGCTTTCTGTATGCACACAAGGTTCACACTCTCTGGTGGAACGACGTCAATAAGCCTGAGCAATGGGGCTTCGCTCGTTAGTGAAGGTTTAGATAGTGCTGATACTCGTATTGATGGCTAATATGATTCCTATTAGAAAACCAAGTGACTCCATTCTCACTCACAACCCCAGATCAAGAGACCATCTATGCATGGCACATCCTCCCGCTGCCCCTGTATCTACAAAACGAAGTCGCCATCGCCGCTCAACCATCCGGCTTCTCAGAGGAATTCACGCAGACCGAGTCTTTCCGTCTGCTCAAAGAAGATCCGGAAGCCCGCTTAGTGTTATACTGTACGTGTTGCACCTACCCCTTTCATCCAGAGGCTAACCAGACATGCTTTTAGTCCACGGTGTAAGTTGAGAGGTGGACATGCGGATTGAGCCTAACATTTCGCAGAACGCAGGTCATGTTGCTCAAGGCTTTCGCCCCGACAGCTATCACACCCTCACAGACACTTCCTCCTACCACGTCATCGCCATAGACTATCGTGGATTCGGTCATTCCACTGGCTCTCCGACTGAATCGGGTATCATTCAGGACGCATCTGCGCTTGTAGATTGGGCCATTAATGTCGCCAACATCCCCCCGAGCCGCATCGTCCTCCTAGGACAAAGCCTGGGAACCGCCGTGGCCAGCGGCGTGGCCGAGGTTTACGCTCTCAAGGGGATCGAATTCGCCGGCATCACCTTGGTGGCTGGTTTTAGCGATCTCACTTCGCTTCTGACAGGGTATCGAATCGCCGGCATCTTTCCCGTACTGGCACCCTTTCGTACCTGGCCGTGGTTGTTGAAGCATTTTGACCGCTTCATCGTTGATAAATGGCACTCGGCCAACCGACTGGCCAACATAATCCGTCACACCAAGGGCCGGCTTAGAATCAACCTCGTGCACGCCAAGAATGACGCAGACATTCCGTGGACCGAGGACAATGTTTTGTTTCGCACTGCAGCCAACGAGACGGTGGGCATCTTGGATGACGGCGAGTTTGATGCTTGGAAAGAGCAGCGCACCGTTCACAAGGGTAAAGACGCCTTTGTCACCACATGGACAGCGGAGCCCGACATTATCATCCGACAGGAGCTATTACCTTATGGCGGTGAGTGTATCAATGGAGCGTTGACTGATACAATCTAACACGTTCAGGCCACAATGATTTAATGGGATACGCGCCTGTTGCCCTCGCAATCATGAGGGCATTTGACTTGCATGGAACTGCTTACACCAAAGATTAGAGGGTGCCTATTTAGACCTACAGCGTGTTCCCGAGTTCCCCGCCTGCACTTGAACTCCTAGTCCCGGACTCAACAAGATGCCTTTAGTGTGCCGACTGTGCAATTGTGAATGTCTGCCACTTTTCAACATCCCGATGGAATAGCACCTTGTATCTCAGCACAATTCCAAAGAAAAGACGTATTTAAATGAACGTAATTAATGCTTTGACGCTGTAAAACACCCGTCAACCCACTCCTCTCAACCTCATCAACCCCGCAGTCGTGCGTGTGCTGTTACCCCACCAAAAAAAGCTCCCCCAGGCGCATCATCCTCAACTCTCAACACCTCACATCTACAGATTTCCCCCGTCGCCCACGATGCCCGACGAGTCCAAGCCGACCGAGCCCGCAGCCGACAAAGGCAAGCAAGTAGCCGAAGACGACGCGCCCTCCGCCGATGCCTCCGCCGATGCCTCCGCCGATGCCTCCACCTCCTCCGCAAAGAAGCCCGCAAAGGGCACCCCCGAAGCCGACTTCAAAAAGGCCCTCTCCGGCTTGACGGCCCAGCAGCTGCAGGAATTCATCTCGCACAACCCGGCCCTCTCGCAGGAGCTCTCACAGTCGGTAGGCGGCGGCAGCAGCGCGACGCCTTCGGCCGAAGAGGCCGCAAACCTGCTGAGGAAGCTCAACCTCGAGGACATCATGACGGGGTTGGCCGCTAGCGGCAAGAATGCAAAGGACATGGGCTCCTACAAGTTTTGGCAGACGCAGCCCGTGCCGCGGTTCGGCGAGGCCGGGCAGCTCGAGGAGGGTCCCCTGCGTATTCAGAAGGTCGAGGACGTTCCCAAGGAGCCCGCGCCGCTCATTAGTGGTTTCGAATGGGTGACAATGGACTTGACAAACGACGATGAGATCAAGGAGGTGTACGAGTTGCTCAACGGGCACTACGTAGAGGATGACGAGGCCATGTTCCGATTCAACTACTCCCCTTCGATTCTGCGATGGTACGCACCACCCCCCTCCCTCTCCTTCACCCCCTGGAAACAGCTAACAACGGCCCAGGGCCATGATGCCTCCCGGCTGGAAAAAGGAGTACCACGTCGGCGTGCGCGCCTCGCAGTCCCGCAAGCTCGTCGCCTTCATCTCGGCCATCCCCGTCAACCTGCGCGTGCGCGACAACAACGTCATCTGCTCCGAGGTCAACTTCCTGTCCATCCACAAGAAGCTGCGCGGCAAGCGCCTCACCCCTGTGCTCATCAAGGAGATCACCCGCCGCAGCAACCTTGACGGCATCTGGCAGGGCCTCTACACGGCGGGCGTCGTGCTGCCCAAGCCCGTCAGCACTTGCCGGTACTACCACCGCGCCCTCAACTGGCAGAAGCTCTACGAGGTCGGCTTCAGCCCCCTGCCTGCGGGGAGCAAGCCCCAGTACCAGGTGCGCAAGTTTGCGCTGCCCGAGAGCACCGGCACCAGGGGCCTGCGGCCCATGAAGGAGAAAGATCTGGATGCCGTCATGGGCTTGTACAAGCGGTATATGGCGAGGTACGACATGTACCCCGAGTTCACCCGCGAGGAGGCATATCACTGGTTCGTGCCCAAGGTCGAGCCGAGCGGAGAGCAGGTGGTTTGGACGTACGTCGTCGAGGCAAGTAAACCCGACTGAGAAGTGTGGCAGACTGATCCTAATGTTGAACAGGACAACGAGAAGAAAATCACCGACTTCTTCTCCTTTTTCTGCATCGAGTCCTCGGCCATCGGCAACAGCCGCCACAGCGTCATCCGCGTGGCCTACATGTTCTACTACGGCAGCGAAGCCGGCCTGCGCGAACCCTTTGACAAGGGCGCCCTCAAGGCGCGGCTCAACGAGCTGGTGCACGACGCGCTCATCGTGGCCAAGAAGTACAAGTTTGACGTGTTCAACGCGCTGTCGCTCATGGACAACGCGCTCTTCCTCGAGCAGCAAAAGTTTGGCGGCGGCGACGGCCAGCTGCACTACTACTTGTTCAACTACCGTCTCAACCCTATTGCCGGCGGCGTCAACAGGAAGAATCAGCTCGACGAGGAGAACCTGAGCGGGATCGGGACGGTGATGCCTTAGGGGGGATGAGGGAATGAATGTCAGCGTGAATGAAGCCAGTTTGGGATTTAGAGCTATGAGGGAGCGGTTGCAGAACCCCCGATGAGATGTGAAACAAAAAACGAAGAATTTGAATATATGCTATATATGTACTGGTATCATGGTTGAATATGATTACCAAGCATCTCCGTCACTCACATGTCGCCCCTGACATATCTAAGACATACATACTAGCCCCCGTGAAACACCAACCAACCTATTCTCCTCTTTCTCTTCACGTCACAACTTGCTCCAAACCCCCAACCTCTCCTCCAAAACGCCATTAAACCACCCCGCCCTCTCCATCGGCGGTGCATGCCCCATCCCCTCCTCAATCAACCCAACACCCGGCTCCAGCACGTTAATCAACGCCTCGCCATTCTTCAGCGCAATCATGTTATCCCGCGTCCCGTGCATGACCAGCACCCTCTCGCGCCCGACCGCATCCGCCATGGCTCTCAGCTGCGCGTCCGTCTTGGCGTGGAAGCCCGCCGCGACCAGCTGGCACAGGAAGCCCGGCAGCGAGAAATCGGAGCCGCCGTTGTCGAGCCGCTTGGCGAGCTCTTGTGCTTGAAAACGCTGAAAGTTGCTGTCGAAGAGGGCGTACGAGTCGCTGCTGCCCGTCGGGGACGAACAGCGCGGGGTCGTCCCCGGGACGGGCAGGGTTTCGCAGTCCGGCGCTCGGAGCCACTCGCGTGTGAAGAGCTGGTCGGCCGTGTCGTCAATGGTCTGCTGGACCGACTTGGGAACCAGCATGCCGAAGCGCTCGCGCACCGTCTGGAGGAGCCCCTTGTCATTCATGACCCCCGCCGACGAGCAGCACAGCGATAGCGACATGAGCCTCGTGGGGGCGAGGCAGGCAATTTCCTGGGCAATCATGCCGCCCATAGAGATGCCGACGAGGTTGACGGAGCGGTTGGCGGTCCAGCCGACGTGGTCAAGCACCTCGAGCACGTCGCGGGCCATTTCGCTGGTCGAGTAGCGCCCAACAGGCTTGTCGCTGCGGCCGATGCCGCGGTTGTCGAGGACGAGGACCGAGTACTGGTCGCCGCGGTCGTGGCCAAAGTGCTTGGTCTGGCGCTGCCACGAGGTGCGGACGCCGGCGAGGCCCATGAGGAGCTATGACTATCAGCACATGGTTCTTCCGTTGGCCTACGATGAAGACTGACCACCAGCTTCAGCGGCCCCGAGCCGTGAATCTCCCACCAGATGCCCACGGGCCCGCCGCGGTCCTTGGCCACGGGGAGCTTTCCCTCCGAGTGAGGCTCCAGGACCCAGTTCGTCCCCGGATAGGCCAGGTGCTTCATCGTCTCCTCGACCGAGGGGAACTCCCTCTGGTTTCTGAATTGCATCGCGGGGCACAGTTGTCAGCAAATCGTACGAGAAACGAACGAGGGCATGAACAAGTGGCAAGTCTTAGAAGGAGAGCAACTCTTCGAAAGAAGAAGGCGTCCACAGGGCGAAACCATGGCGTGGGATCGAAACTTACAGCGTTTCCATTTTGTTCGTCTCTCTGATGCGTCGATTTAGCGGCCGGGAAGTAGAACGTTGACCTCCGGCGTTGGTAGTAGAAGAGGTGGACGGGATAAAGAGACAACTTGATACTCTACACTCGCCGAGATATAAGTTTTAAATGAGGCCTGAGGTAAGTAAACTGGTGTCAGTCCGACTTATAGGTTTGACTACAGCAGATAGCCAGTCGATAGTCGGCGTCATCATCCTCCAATCACGCGGTGGAGTATGCATGCTTCGGTGGGCCGAGGACGAAGCTCGTTGCTCCTCATCAGCACGTGCCGGTTCTCATACGCCCGGAGAAACGCTTCCAGATAAATCCCAAATTTTCATTCCTTTTGAACCAGCTTCAAGCTCTAGAGTTCGCGCTTATTGTACATGATATGCGTGGCCGCCTCAAGGAGGCCCTCTTTGTAGTTATTTGCACCTCTATAGGCGCCATCTGAGAAGGCACCGACTCAATCGTCCCTTTTCCCCAAGACATCTGCCCGCTTTCATCTATGTCTGTTCTTGGACTCGCCGTTTGACCTGGGCATTGTCCATTACCGCTCGCCAGCAAGACGTCTGCTCTGAACCTCGCTCAAGGCCTTGGTTCCGCTCAGCAGAGACACGATGCCCAGGACACCGATAAGGGGCAGAATCTGGAAGAGGTTCCATCGAGTGTAGTAGAGGAAGAAGGCGCCCTCGATGCCAACGATGGAACCGAAGAAGAGAGCGTGCGAGCCCGGCGCAGCAGAGAGGGCCTTGGGGAGGTGGTTGACGTTGGCACCAAAGAAAGCCCACTGTAACACCTATTAGCGTCCTGGTCCAAAAACCTGACGACCGAAAACATACCGCGCCGAAGAGAACGGGAAGCGAGGCCAAGACAGCCAGAACAAACACCAGCGACACAACCACGGGAGGGCTCTTGGGGTCGGGGCGGAAGATGTGGTCGATCAAGGCACGCTTGCCGTATCGCATGGGGGCCTGATATCGCGGAGCCGGCGAGTTGGGATCGAGCTGGATTTCGACATCGAAGACGGGGGAGATGGTGGCCGTGGACGAGCCGAAGGAGCCGATGACCAGAGTGGCCTTGAGGGGGGTGTCGGAGAGGAGCAGCTGGATGGGGAGGTCCTTTTGGGTCTTGGGAACGGTCAGCGCGCGTCATTGGGTTCGGGTGGCTAGAGTTCGTACAATGTCAACGGTGCCCTTGCCGGAAGCCTTGACCGTGAGAGGGTAGGGAGCCTCGAGGCCAGTCGACTCGGTCAGAATCAGGAAGGCCTGGTGAGGTCGCTTGCCCTGGGAGCCCTCCTTTGTGGTCAGAGACACGGTCAGGGTATCCTTGAAGCCCAAAACGACGGGTTCCTTGGCGTATTCGGTAGCGGTGATCCTGTATGCATCCTGCAATCAGCAATTGTGTTTCCCCTTTGCGACGCCTCCATTGCCCGGGAAGCTCACTTCTGGGCGACGGCATTGGCCTTCTTGGCACCGACGGACACGGTGGCGTCGGAGAAGCCCCACGACGAGGCGGCGCGGGCGGTGCCGGCGAGGAAGAGGAGAGACGATGCGACGGAGAAACGCATGGTGGGCGGGTTTTGAGTGATGCGAAAGGTTGAAGGCTGACGACGAAGTGAACAGCTTAGAGACCAGATCGACTGGATCCAGGGCAGCTTGGTGGTTACGTGGTTGGAGCGGGGCGTGTGTGATTGGTCAAAGCTGTCGCGGTCTTGGTGGGGCCGGCGACATAACGGAAGCTCAATTCCCTTTAAAACCTAGGACTTTTTGAGCACCTGCATCCAAGTTGCGTCCTTCATGTCTACGTATAACCACACAATTAATGGTCTAATACTTCTAATTCTCTCTATCCGTTCTAATCCACCGTCATCATGCCGACGCAATCTCCGTCTTGTGCCCCTTTACCGCCGCCACCTCCTCCTCCGTCAACTCAATGCCAAAGTACTCCTTCAGCGCCTGAACACGCTCCTCCTCCGACCCCAACTCCTTCAGCACCACCGTCTTCCCGCCCGGATTCTCCTTGACCACATCATTGAACAAAATCCTCTTCCCATACACCTCCTGCCCGCCCGGCAACCCCTTGTCCTCCCTCCTCAGAAACTTGACCACCAGCACCGTCCCCGTCTGGAAGCTCTTGGCGCTCGTGCTCGTGTAGTGGTTCGCCACCTCGAAATCGGCCGGCAGCCACTCGACGGCATGGCTGAAGGCGTAGTGGCTCGTCCACGGCTGGTCCGGCGAGTTGCGCACTTGGTAGATCCACAGGCGGCGGCCGGTTGTCAGCTCCGTCTGGCCCGGGATGAAGTCCCGGATCAGCCGCGCGTCCTGCGTGCCCATGTTGCGCCACTCGGCGTCCTCGACCATGGCCATGGGCTGCGTCGGGCCGTCGCCGCCGAAGCTGACGTCGAGAACCCACCGGGAGTTGTCGGGGAGGGTCACAATGTTGACGACGTGGACCCTACCAAGCAAAATCAAAACATGTTCAAACAAGTAAGTGTCCTGGAGAAACCTACCACCCTGGATATCCCCCCGTCGGCACGCCGTCCTTGCGCAACCTCACCCGCACTCCGACCGGATACGCCTGGAACCCCAGCGCTCGCAGCATGTACGTCAAGAAGAGGCTGTTCTCCATGCAGTACCCCCCGCGTCCCCGGCCGCTGGTGATGAACTTGTCAAACAGCTCCTCGGGGTCCAGAGTGATGCTGCGGTGAGTCGAGTAGTGCAGCAGCAGGTTCTCGTAGGGGATCTCGGTGATCATGTGCTTGTGGATGGCGGAGAGGAAGGCATGATCCAGGATGGGCTCGTTTCCGATGTAGTACTCTGAGGGGATCTTGAGGCAAGAGAGGAACTTGGCCACCTGGGCCTGCGAGTAGACCGGCGCCATGGTGGTTGAGGTGTGTGAGTGTGAGTGTGAGTGAGTGAGTGAGTGGGCTATGATGCTGTAAGCCCACGACGGCGGTGAGACCAGCAATCTTGACAGTTGGCTCAACGGGTCTTCCCAAAGAATAAAAGAAGAAGTCCGAAACAAGAAGGATAAGAACTAGATGACTCAAGAAGTCAAACGTCAGGTCATCCTAATCCAGTCACCTCGTCCCCCGTCCGCACAAGACCCGCCCCGGCCTTTCTTTGGCCGGAGCTACATGAACTGCGCCCTCCGGAAGAGGCCCCAGTCCAGGTCGTTGGAGGGGGCGGCACCGTCGGTAGCGAATCAGCGGAATTCTGGCGTTTGCGTCGGCGAGCAATTAATGGACATCCGGCCAACGAAACCCCCGAATAAAATACCGCTCTTCTCGACCGACATTTGGAACCACGCGGGGTACAGTAATATGAGGCGGCCTTCATGGTTGGCCCTTGTTCATGCAAGATGATCGTCGTGGGCGAAGGATATGTTACCAGGTGAGAGCGGCGCAACCATTGTATTCTCACAACACCTCGAGTCATGCTCAACCAAGCTCAACCATGAACTCGACTTCAAAGAGAAGATCAAATTCTCGTCTATCCGTACATTTGACCATACCTAGATACGCTAATAAATCTCAAGTCTTTGTAAATAACCGTCTTACATCTGAAACGCCAAATCGCCACCATAATACAAATCACCCCTCCACTTCCCGACCATGTAGTCATAACTCGGTCCGTTGACTCGTCCTCCCCTCGTCGGCCCTCTTGGCCTTTGTCCCCGACGAAACCTTGGGCATGTGGTCTTGGATGTCCATCCACTCCACCACAAACGCCGTCGTGATCCTCGCCCAGTCGCGCACCGTCGGCAGGTCCAGGTGCTCGCCGTCGTCCTCCATCTTGTGCCACACCTTGGGGAACGGCGTCGGGATGATGTGCAGCACATCGACCCCGCGCTCCATGAACGGCCGGTGGTCGTCATCGACGTAGGTGCGCCCGAAGCGCTTGGCGTCCTTGTCGGATTCCGGGAGGAACGGCCGGGCGGGGAGGGTTTCGAGGATCTTGAGGTCGCGCATCCGCGCTTCGATCGAGGCCATGGCCCGGTAGGCCCAGTGCGTTGTGAGAAAGTACGAGGGCACCCGCGGGTCGGCGGACCCGAGCAGATCCAGCAGCAGAAAGAGGCTTATCGAGTCGAGGGCGGTTCGAAACGTGGACATGGACTCGTGGAACTGGCCGTCCCAATGCTCCGCGAGCGCTCTACAAGCATGTTAGCCATCTGATTTCAAGGTGGGAGCGAATGCGCCTACCTCGCGCCATACAGGGAGTCGGTCTCGGTCCAGTGCGCAAAGGCCTCCTCGCCGTCGAGAAACACAATCTGCACTCCCTTTGGCTCGTCCAGTCCGTCGTCGTCCCTCCACTTGGCTGTCAACGCCTCGTCGATGCTCCTCGCGACGTGCAT
Source organism: Thelonectria discophora (assembly GCA_911649645.1). Taxonomy (NCBI): domain Eukaryota; kingdom Fungi; phylum Ascomycota; class Sordariomycetes; order Hypocreales; family Nectriaceae; genus Thelonectria; species Thelonectria discophora. The sequence goes on along the minus strand of CAJVRK010000008.1, from coordinate 1,113,345 downwards.
GAGCATGGCGCACGGCGCAGCGCTGTCGATGGCGCCGATGAAGCCATGCGGCTCGTATTTGCTGTCGTAATGGGCCACGAGGGTCAAGCGGCCAACCTGGCCCGGCTTCGCACCCGGGGGATCTCGGCGGAAGATAATGTTGGAAAAGGGAACGTCCTTATCGCCGGTGACGGGCGTCTTGGAGGTGATGTTCTGCCACTCGACTTCCCAATCGGGAAGAGACTCGCTAAAGAAGTCGACAAAGTGCTTCTGTGCGACCAGCTGGCCGTCGGTTCCCGGGACGCGGGGGATCAATATCGGCGCGAGCAGCTTTCCGCTAGTGATGTCGAAGTCGTCGCCCGGCGAGGGGATGTTGCGCAGGTCATCGTCGGTAAGTGTCATGGACCCGGTGGCCACGGCCAATTGGTTGACGCAGAGGCTGAGGATGGTGATGAGGGTTGTAGACAGAGGCATTCTCGAACGAGGGGCGGCCATCACTGGGGGAGGATGGACATTCTCGGGTGATTAACGATTAATTGATTGCGTGTGGTTTGAAAGAGAGAAAGGTCGAAGCGAACGAGGGTCGTATCTTGTAAGATGAAGTCGTCGAGTGGCCTTTCCTCCCTCCAGCCCGGACCCCATCGCCCTGTCGGAGCCAGCTGCGCCGTTGTTTTCTTTAGTGGCTGCGACCCCGCAGATCAATCCTTGAACGTGGCTTCAGGGGCCAAGAACACTAATTGCGACTGACATGAGGATGGCTCTAGGTCTCGGCCTTAAGGTACTTACGTAAGGGAGCCAACCAACAACCTTCAACCAACATCGAGAGGGACGTATCCCAATGCAAAAAAAGCAACATAAAGCAAAAAGGAAAACATACAACAGCGAGGATTCCCCGGTCGTCACCGACCCGAGTACTAATTTGCCGCTTCTCAGCTTAACGTGCGGGGAGCAGACGGGACCCAGTGCTTCCTGAGAGCTATGGTCGTATGTGCAAGCAGAGGCGGCCAAACAGTCTTATAATCCCCAGGGATTTGCACACGGAAGACTTTAGGACGTTAATTCGAGACATGTAGGATAACTAGATGCTGTTCGGATTGGCAGCTTTGCTGTCTGGATGGGGAATAGTTTGTTTTATAGCCAAACATTTGGCCAGATCAAAGTCGTTTCTTGAAGACAGACCTAACCAAAAGGTAGCACCTGGCTCACTGCCTAGTAAGACGCATACTTTTCCGGCATGGCCTTCAGCCAACGAGTAGTGACAATAAAATAAGACGATTTCAGTCTGCGGCGTCCATGCAAATAACCAAGAGAGATATGAGTTTACATTAGATAGAGGTAGAGACACTTAAAAAGCAAGAGGCGCCCAACATTATAGGACGAGGGCCCCGGCACCTACTTTCCGGCATACATCCAAAGTTCAAGCCATGCACGTGGTTTTTCGGAGCACAACTCGACACCCGTATGGAATGCTTGTCAGTGTGAAGAAGCGTAGATCATCAGATCCATCGACGGCCATAATGCCCAAAGTGTCGGTTGCAGACCGCTTGAACCGAGTCGACACGTCTGCGTCGTCCTCTGATCCGAGGGGTCAGATTCCATCTCCATCGCTGACCCAGGGCTCCCAATCGTGCTGGCGACCTCTCCAACGTCTTGCTCTCTGTTATTGATGGGTGCGGCTGTCTCGTCGCGTTGTGTGACTAGGAAAACCGGCCCAGTAAACTTAGAAAACCGATCTGGTTCGTCCAGCTTGGTGTCCTGCTCGTGGCGGCAGCCTTCAATAAGGTAGCAACTGGCAATACTATCAAACACTTGGCTAATGCCGTGTTTAACAACTGAGTAGTCGTGTTCAGCATGCCGAACGCCAAGGGACACCTGGAGACATCCATTGTTCACCGATACACTCCATTGGAGTTTCATACCCGAATAGAAATTGCACGGTGTGCCAACTAGCTCAGAGTGGTCTTGGCGTAGATTCTTCGGATCAAATTGGTCCCCCATGGGAGACTGCCATCTCATAGGTATCCTTCTTGTGTATCAAAAGGCACTCAAAAGAGCTGAAGATAGCCTCGGCTTCCATATGAGTATGACTCATACAGCGTTGGCTAGACAGTTTGTCCTTTGGAGCTCGACATGACTAGGAGAGATTCCTCCTCGACGGCCTTTCGGTGGCCGAGCCGCCTTAAAACCCGTTCCATGACGTCGAGATGTGTGCAAAAGCTAGAGGTCCCATGATTAGCAATTGACGCCACAGCTTTACAGAACCCGTTCTGTTTTATAGAGACCATTGATGGAGATACATCACCCGATATGAGAGTGGCCCAAGCAACTTGCAACAGCTCTAGACAGTCCAGTAACGACAGTGAGAGTATATCGAGAACCAGAATGTAGATGCGTGTCATGAAGGTCTCTTCGTCACAACCAGTGATGCCTGGGCATGTCCGTTCGCAATTTTCGCATATGCATCGCTCCCGAACTTCCTTCAAGTAAGTTGACATGACGGCAAGGACCTAAGTATGCAATCTTAAGAAAATCATTTCGTCTCATACAAAGACAATGTCCATCCTAACATTATCCAGAACGCCCTCCGCCCCATGCAATAGGTAGATATGCAGGTGGCTCTCTCCCACTCCTTATGTATACAAAATAGGCACAGTAGGTCGAAGTGCCTACCTATCTTTAATGACTCTATTATTTCCAGGACTCTGGCAATCAAGATTAAACTGCAAATCATCCACCTATACTACCTAAGTACTATGTACTAAGAAACAATCACAGGTAAGTAGGAATAGATGCAAAGCAGAATGAACTGCTTGCATGTTATTTAACACGTACCCCTATGGAAGTCTCAACTACTAATCACTGAGTAATAAACTGCCAGCTCATGCTCCCAACTGGATATATGGAATCCCCGGTTGACTGTGAATCAACACCATAGGCGAAACACCTGAGCAACCAAACATAAACAGACTGAAAATGTTTCCATCAAACAACTCAAGTTATGGCTACTGTACCTGATCGAAGGCAAGCAAAAGTCCAACCCTGTGCCGTTCTGATTGCCATCTCTTATCCATCACAACGGGTTTGGTCACATGCAGACACTTCCCAATTACATCACACCCTTATGTCCTCAACCAAATCTCTTCTCAATTCTTCCATCTAATACCTCCTCAGAAATATCTCATCCAGTCACTCCTCTTCATATCTTACCAGCCCGCCCATGGCTCCCCTCACAACCAACCCGCCTCCCCAGGGCACCTCCCCCCCGATCCGAACACGCTTCATCATCCTCTCCGACACCCATGGTCTCGACTTCCCCCCTTCCCTCCATCCCCAACATTCCGCTGACGTGGCCATCCACTGCGGCGACCTGACGGAGCACTCCCGCGTCATCGAGTTCCTCCAAGGCGTCGACCTCCTCTCCAGCCTCGACGCGCCGCTGAAGCTGGTCGTTGCTGGAAACCACGATTTCACCCTGGACATTCCCGTCTTCAAGAAAAAATTCGAGGCGTCATCGGATCAGTTCTCCATGACGAAACGCCTGGGCGACTGGAACAAGGCCACGCAGGTGCTCCAAAAGGCGAGGGAAAAGGGAGTTGTCTTCCTGCAGGAAGGATCTCACCGGTTCGTGCTCGGCAACGGAGCCGTTTTGAATGTCTACGCGAGTCCGTATACCCCCTCGTCCATGAGCGAAGGCGGGTTCCAGTACAGTCCCCAACGCGGCCACGACTTCGCCATCCAGGACACGACAGACGTGGTCATCACCCACGGGCCCCCCAAGGGCATCCTGGACGTGACCTATTCGCGGATTCGAGCCGGATGTCCCGACCTCTTCGCGGCTGTGGCTCGCGCCCGGCCCAAGATGCACTGCTTCGGACACATCCACGAGGCTTGGGGCGCGAGGCTCGTGGCCTGGCGGGATCGACCCAGCGAGCCGCCGTCGCACTTTACGCACATTGACGACAAAGGAAGTGTTCTAGTTGCTGACCTGGCTGCGTTGCATGCTTTGAGCCACGATGACAAGACGACGGCGTGCGAAAAGGCGAAGAGGTTGGAGTGTTGCCTCAAGGACAGGTGCTCGAGGACGAGCCACTGCGCTGACGATGAGCATCCCATACAGCAAGAGAGACACACGCTATTCGTAAATGCAGCCATCAAGAGTTTGGAAGAGGGTCAGTTTCAACTGCCTTGGCTCGTCGACATTGACCTCCATGCCGCGTCCGCGGATGGCGAGATGTCGTGGGAGATGGAGGGGATAACGGCCGGGAAGAGGAAGGTGAATGCCGAGGGCGATGAGACAAGTCACAAGTTTCAGAAGATGTTTTTGTGATGGAGGGAGACTCGATTTGGGAATATGTGGTTGACATGGAGTTCCGAATAGGGAGCTGAAGGGAGTCGCGGTATTGGGCCACTTTGCCACCACGGGTTTACAGCTACAGGATAGTATTCAGTGTTTGGCAGTTTTGCCTTGAGCGAGACTTTCTGAGATACGCGAAGGCAGTTGCTGTTTTTTGTTTCATCTTGTTCATCCCCGAAGAAAGGTATGCTTAACGCCGAAACCATGGAATACCCGTCATCGGCGATAGGCGAAAAGGCAGGTCGTGATAGTGTCATGAATGCAAGACGGCACATATCGGAGATTCCAAGAGACACCATGATTCTATGAGTTCATATGCGTCTCTTGGCGTCTCATGTACACCCATATCGGCCTTGCTCAACATCACATCCGACATGTTTAAATATCCCCCATCCTCCTCACCAAAAGCCACCACATACAAACCACCCACGCAACGCCCTCCCAATGACCTCCCCAACCCCCGTCTGGTTCATCACCGGCGCCGGCAGCGGCTTCGGTCACGGTATCGCCCTCGAGGCCCTCTCGCGGGGCCACCACGTCGTCGCCACCTCGCGTCGCTCCTCTTCCCTAAACTCGCTCGCGTCCGCCGGCGCAACGATCCTAGACCTCGACGTCACGGCACCCGAGGACGTCGTCGAGGCAAAAGTCCAGCAGGCCGTTGATGTATACGGACGGCTGACGTACGTCGTCAACGCGGCCGGGTATGTCCTCGAGGGAGCTAGTGAGGAAGCATCGTAAGCACACTACCCCATTCCCAACCACGTCGAGCTCCTGAACTCACAGTCACCCCCCAGCGCGCAAGAAACCCTCGACCAATTCAACACCAACGTCCTCGGCCTCATAAAAGTAACCCGCGCCGCCATCCCCCACCTGCGCTCCCTCCCCTCCCCATCCCCATCCCCCCTCCCAGCAATCGCCAACTTCGGCTCCCTAGCCAGCTGGACCGGCCTGCCCGCCACCGCCCTCTACAACTCCACCAAATGGGCGGTCAGCGGCTACACCGAAGCCCTAGCCGCCGAGCTCTCCCCCCTATCCATCGGCGTCACCTGCGTCGAGCCGGGCATGTTCCGCACGGGGTTCCTGGCCGCGGGCCGGCGCGTCGGCACGCGGCGCCGCCTCCCCGCCGTCTACGCCGAGACGGCCGAGGAGACCCGGCGGAGCCTGGACGCCGCCGACGGGAAGCAGCTCGGGGACGTGGCGAAGGGGGCAGCGGTGGTCGTCGATGTGCTCACGGGGACGGGCGTCGCCGAGGGGAGGCGTTTGCCTTTGAGGTTGGTGTTGGGGTCGGACTGCTATGGTGTCATCAAGGATAAGTGTGAGAGCACGCTGGAGCTGTTGAAGGAGTGGGAGGATGTTGCGGTGTCGACGGATCATGATGATATGAAGTGATGTGGCTGCTGCCTCTTCCAGTCGCTGGACGAGCTGGGAACTATCATCATATCAGTACCTAGGTAAAAGAGAATCCGGGCATCCCTATATACCACACCATGACACCTTTCTTGAGTCACCAAGCATCATGTAATCTGCAAAAAAAGTCTGTATTCAGTCGCATACGTGCCGCCTGCCAACGCTCCGCGTCCAATGCATCATGCCTCGTTCAAGTCTATTACAAACAATATATATGTCATCATAGCCATGAGCTCACCCATCATGGCGCCAAGTTGGGGGCCGCTGGGAAGAATGCGACGATAAAAAAGGTGAAAAATCCCAACGCCCATCGTACTCCTTTTTTCTTGGTTCTTCCGCCATCTCGGATGGGGGTAAGTCTGCGAGTCGTTACCTGCCCTGGTGTTTGACCTAGGATGCCTCGATTCTATAGCCCGGTTTTCCAAAGGGGCATACCCTCGTGCCGCTTCCATTCCTTCTCTTATTGCCAAGTCCGCCTGTCTATATCGTTTCGTAAATAGGGAGCCTGGTAGGCGAAGGGTGCCGTGCAATCTAAGAAAGCTTGGTGGCGTCGCGGGCCTGCTTGTTGGCCACCTGCTTCTCCTTGGGAATGGTGAGGGCGTTGATGCCGAGGTAGTCGCAGATGCTGCCGACCACTAGGAAGGCCCAGCGGAAGTAGACAATGGTCGCAAAGACGAAGTAGGCTCGCAGGTAGTTGAGCTCGAAACCGGCGGTGACCTGGGAAAGGCCAAATCGGGGCAGGTTCCCAATGATAGCGCCACCTACGAGAGGCCACAGCATGACGGTCCAGTAAGGGAAGGGCTGGTGCGTCAGGTGAGCGAGAATCATCTTGGTCGTCATGCGGCCAAAAACGAAGGCCAGGGTCAAGCAGAGCAGCAGCAAATGGTTCTCCGACATGAGGGTGCTGTAGGGAGAGTAGACCCAAAGCCCGATGGAGACGGTGTAAACGGCCATGGGGGTCCACTCGAGGAAGACGGGAGCGACAGGGAGGTTTCTCTTGCGGCGGGCCTGGACCACGTTGTAGACGCAAAAGGGAATTTGGGTAAAGACCAGAGAGCCGACGATGAGACTGATCCAGATGTCTCGGAAGGTCGTCTCGCCAAGAAGGTTGGCCAATGCAGGGAGGTGGTCACCCAGGACGTGGTTCAGAGGCTGCGTGAAGATGCCGGGCCCAGCAATGCCGGCCGTGATCATGACACCGCAAGCAATGAGAATACCTTCGGTCGGGCCGTTGATGAAGCCGAGGTACAACGTGTGTGTGTGGTACGTCTCCCAGGTCGAGAAAAACATGGGGAGGCACGGACAAAGCGCGGTGAAGACGCCGGCGGGAGTCGTTCCCAAGCCCATGGCGGCCGTCTCAAGCAAGCTGGCGAGGGTGCAGTTGAGGGAGTCGATGCCGTGATCGAAGAGTTCGCCGAGGCCGCTCGAGGTTCCGGTTCGGCGCGCCTGTTTTCCGTCGACATTGTCCATAGTCTGGTACATGAACAAACCACCGGCGAAGCTGAAGTAGAGCCATGATGGTCCCTGTCATGATTCCTCCCGTCAGTAATTGCCAGGAGGTCGGGCGGGGTGACATCAACGTACAGGGCCAACCAAATCTGGCATGTAAATTTCGAGCAGGATAATGTTACCCAGGATGAAGAAGAAACCCAGAAGGGTCACCATGTTTGGGGCGATCCATAGGGGGAGTACTTCGACAAAGGCATTCCACTAGCGCAACAGCAAAAGTCAGTCATGGAAAATTTTGGGCGGTGTCATGAAGATGTTGCTCCGGCATGGCAAGGGGGACGACGGGGTCGAGAGTAACAGGATCGAGAGGTCGGTCGACACGGGAGGACATACGTAAGGACCGAGAATATATTTTGACACGGGGGACAGGTCGACACTGGAATATTTGTACGTCTTGAGGTGGGAGAGGGCCTCATCCGAGACGCACTCGGCGGCGGCGCGCTCTAAAGAAGGAAGAAGTCAGTAAGAGAAGATGCAAGCAACATGCTTCAAATTACAAAAGACCTACTCGTGTTGGGAGCCATGTTCCTACCGCTCGGGTTCGAGGTTGTAGGATTGTATATCGGTAGTGTGTCGCTGTCGCCTCCGGACATTGTGGGAAGAGGGGCCGGAACACGGAGGGGTTCGGCGGCGAAGGGAAACCCTTTTTAAGGCAACGATGCTCTAGTCAGGCAAGCCCCAGACCAGGTGTCACAGTGGTCCAGTCGGCGGTCCCAGGGGAGGAATCGGCACAGCGGCGGAGAATGCACGCAAGGCAGCCTCCCGTCGCAGATTTGAGTGGGCGTTGTTAGCAGATGGGGGACCCGGCCGGGCTTGCTGCAACAAAAGCGGCGGATCGAAAAAAACGCACGCACGTTCTGCTTGGCTTGGTTGACGGGACTCTGCAAGCCTCCTTTCCTCATGCAGCACACGCTGTAACGGTTGGGGGTCGGTTGCGTTGGCGAGTGTTTTGCTCGGGGGCCGAGGGTGGATAGAAAGGGGTGGTTTCGAGGGACGGATGTTTCGGGGGGGTTGAGAGAGAGAAGAGAAAAGCTTCAGAGCAATTGGTGTTTTCCAGTTTTTTGCGGACATCCAATCGAGTCCCGTCGACAACAAAGGCGGTGCGCAAAGTAATGAGCAACCCCCTGCAGCCGCGCGTTGGCCTTCGATGACACCAGCGGGGGTACGTAATTTCGAGTCGTCTATCAGTTGGCGAGCCTCTCAGGTACGTTCTCTGAGGAACGAAATCTAAGCGAACAAGAACCTCAGATGCCTCATGAACCGCCGAGGCGCAGGAAGAGCTGCTCCCAGTTCACGGCAGGAAGGACCGACGATGGCCTCGTCCAAAGCTCCTTCCCCCAGCTGGACCCTGAGCAACCCTGAACCTGCCTCATCAGCTCACGAGGGGAGGGGCGGTCAAGATGCAGCTTCCCGAGCTACTGCAGCTAATTTGGAAGCTCCAACTTTCATCCGGACCCTAAAAAGATGAGGTGCTGACGAGATTTTCATCATGACGCGAAGAAGAGCTCTCGCAGACTGTGCATTGGAGATTTCCTCAACAGCTTCGCTGAGTGCACAGTAATTAACCCCTTAAGCTCTGATTATCAGTAGATGCCCCGCCATCGTCAAATGATCTCATCACACCTTCTATTATTATCATCCCCTTCATCCCTGACAGTCCCTTCAACGAACAAACCGGTGGCCCAGAATAGCCACACGTGAGACATGGCCGTCGATTTGTTGGGGACCGAGGGATCTATCTGGCTGGCCTTGCCCTGACCGTCTCTACAAGCAAGCAAAGCCCGCCCAAGCTCCTTTCTCTCATCTCGAGCCAACTTGACATGTGCTTTTCACCCATCCAACCCAGCTTCTCGTGGTCCACAAATCCTCACAGCACGCGCGTCGGATCACCCGCCCCGAGTGAGATGCTGAGAATCACGCTGATTGAACGATTAATTAAGAGAATACAAACTTAATCGTCATAGCTAATCCATAGTGCACGTCGCAGCCAACGTCAGCCTTCCCAGATTCCTTACAGGGCTGAGATGCTGACGATGTCGCATCTCCAAGCTCCCCACCCTCTTTCAACTTCACATCAACTAGGTACATACAACACCATGACAAAAGACTCGACTTAACGTGGGCACCAAATCGTAGGTGAATAGCATCTTCCATACCCATTATATTCCACCACAGACATCCTCACACACACCTCGTGTGGGCATGTGTGTTGACGTCGTGTAAGTGGGTTGACGGTCATCGTCAACCGTGACATTTTTGCTTTGCCCCTTCCGCCTTGTCCATCAATCCATCGAAATCATTCTCCCATCCAGATCCAGTATTACGTAGTATAAAGGGGCATTATGCGAGAAACCCCGGTGACAAATTATAAACAGAAAATAAAAGAACTCCACCAAGCTTCGGAAACAACCATGCCTTGCCCAACACTCTCATGTCCGAGGCTGTTGTCGATCGGTTCTAGTGCTCGCAAAAATGTACCGAAATGCGCGTTCCAACTTCGTCAAGCTCAAGCGTGGGCCGCCCCTTTACAGCAGAGCGAAGCCGGCAAACATGCTGCCCATGACGACCATGAGGCCCCATCGGGAGCCGGCCTCGAGGGCCACGGCGGCACCGCCCTTGTCGCTGCTGCTGGAGTCGGACGAGTCGGCCGAGTCGGTGCTGGACACGTCGGTGTAGATGGTGTCGGCCGAGTCGGTCTTGGAGGCGGTGGCCGAGGCGCCCGTGGCGGATGCAGTTCCAGTCGACTTGGTCTTGTTGCCCTTGGAGGGGTTCTGGGCACCGCAAGGGTGGTTCTGTCGGCAGTCGGACGCGCACGAGTTGGAGCCGTCGCACTTCTCAACGCACTGGTTGCCCCATTCCTGGCAGACGTAGTAGGGGAGGGTCAGGGAGTACTCGGAGACATTAGGCTGCTTTCCGTTGCCGCAGATGCAGCCGTAGGTCAGGGTGTCCTGCATTATCACGCAAAGTCAGGCCATGGTCGAGGTTAATAGATGAACGGGAGAGCAACGTACGGGATCACAATCGTTGACCTTGGTGGTGCCGTCACCGGTCTGCTGGCAAATGAGAGGGCAGGTGGTCGTCTCACTGGAGCACCAGTACTCTTTTCTTCCAGTCAGCTTCAACTTCTCGAGACTATACACGGGATGTCCGGAGAAACTCACCTCGGGTCGACTTGGAAACCGATTCAGGGTCGATCACGTAGTCGGAGCTGGCGGTTGCAATGAGGGTGGCAGCAATGGCCAGGACGGTGTTTCGGAAAGAAGGCATTGTGAATTAAAAGGTGCGGAGAGTAGTTGTGCGAGGGAAAAAGCAGGTGGTCTGAGGATGCGGTCGTGGAGAGAAGACCAGGCAAAAGCTGCAGATCTCGGTGTCAGTTGGTAAGCTTCTTTTAATGAGGCGACCAGTCGTTGGGTTGGGGTCCGGTCGAGGGCGTTCCAGTGCCAGTTGAGCAGGATACAAGACAGAGCTTGGTATGCAGCGGGCGATCTCCTCGACAACGAAGAGCTGGCTGGAACCAGTTCGGGGCGTACGGATACCGGACGACTGTGGATTCAGATTGCCAACTCACAAATTACGGGAGCGTTTATAAGCGACGGGCAGTAAAACGCACACGGGGAGGTAGCGAGAGGACGGGGGGGGGGACAAAGGCAAACGAGTTTGGGGGAAACGACTGTCGAAGAGCGAGAGGACGAAGGTATTAAACCGAAGTGCAGCAGACGACGGGACGGGAAGACGGCAGAGAAGAGGAGAAGAGGGAGGAGGAGTAGAAGAGAAGGAGGAGAGTTGACAGAGAGGGTGTATGCAAAGAAATGAGCAAGCCAGTGCCCAGACTCGCCAAAGGCAGAACGGCAGAGCACCGCAGCAGAGCAACCCCGGGCTCAGACCCGCGGCTGGCGATATCACGGCCACGGTCAAAAAGAAGCAACAATCAAACCGGCTAGCCCCGTGGCTCACTGGTCCCAGGCACAGACAGCGTAGTATCCTCTAGTTCCGTGGACCGTGGCCCCGTTCGACGGGGATGTTGGTGAGAGTGGACCGTGGACGCCCTGGGCGGATGGGAGGTGCCATCTGGGGAGCTTGTCTTGTCCAGTCAGAGCAGAGGCCGAGCTATCCTGGTGATGGAGGAGGAGACATGGCTTGCTGAGTTGCTCTCCCGACTCCCGTACCACCCGCCACTCGGCGCATTTAGCGGGACCCAGGGTGTGTGGGCTTGCTTTTATTTTTTTTTTTTCTTCTCATTATTTCTTTCTTCCGTTTCTCTATTTGTTCCCGTTTAAGGGTCATCAGGGATTATGTATGAGACATGAAGAGGGGACAGGCAATATGGGAGAGTTGGGTTCTCGACACCTCTGCACAGAAACAACAGGAGCTCAATGACAAATACACACAGCTCAACGGCCTCCGGTCAGCTAGCTGCACCTCCTGCAAATGCCAACACCAACCATGATGGAGCTTCACACAGCTTCCAGTCAGTGCGGGCCTTGAGAACGCCACTGGTGCGGTGGTGCCGTGTTGGCCTGCATCTCCAATCTCCAGGCGGGTCCGCCTTCTCCAGGGTCGTGCCGCCTTCCCCAATCCCAGCAGGTATTTGTTGCACTTCTTTTGCATGCTTCTGCTTATTCGCAGGAATTCATTGCTGTGTTGTTTTTTGTGTCTCGCTCCTAGGTCCAACGTCGACGATTCCCATGTCTCAGTCTCTCGTGTCGTGGCCGAGACAATCGATAATGCTATCCACCTTCCCAAGTTCCGTCGATCGTCAACTAAAACCGCCCGGGGAAGGAACGACCTGCGTGCCTACCTACCTAGGCACTCGCTAGGTCCCTAACTTTCTTCCATCCTCACGTGTCATCGTCACTCGGCCACACCCAAACATCCCCTTTTCTCCGTTCGCTTCCCGCGGCCTGCCTCACATAGACGTGAGATGCTCGTATACAGAGCACTACACTCCTAGCATCTGCCAGTGGTGGCCGTCTATCCGGATTCCGGAATGTTTTGGAACGAGGTGGTGCGCCGACCCCTCATCACGGATTCCGTCGACAGGACGTACAAAACGCCCGGCACAGTTTCACTCCACCACACAGGTAAGACGCTCATTTGCATCGACATTGTCAAATCCAGCCGGGCTGTGCATTGTGCGAGACACGCCTCGTGGCCGAGTGCAGAAGCCGCCTATGAAATGGCACGGCATTGAGTTCTCTACCGAATTGAGCCATGGCTGCATCAAACCCACCCCCGGCCGCCAACACGACACAAGACGCAGGACGACAGGACACGACACTCCGCATGCAAGCCGACATCAACATCCCGTGTCTTTTCACCAGTTGGCGCATCTTGGAAAGCAAGCCTGCCGCGCCACCCTCTCGTCTCGTCTGACCGCTTGCCTCGTAGGTTGCCTAGATGGCTGCGAGTCCACTCACACGCTCACCCTCGCCGCCATCATGATGAGTCCATGGTCGTTAAAAACCACCAAGACGGGCATCATGAGCCGTCTGGATTTGTCGAGTGGGTGGGTGGTGGTGGCAATCGCGGGGTCATGCCCTCGTATTCTTTGCACATACGAAGGTCAACAGTGTCGTGATGCGAGGAAACTCTGGGTGTTGTTAGTGCTTGATTGGGGTGGTATTTGTGCACATCGCAGGCGGTCCGGCAACGGCCTGACGGTTGGCCGAGTACGGGAGTGCCGGCAATCCGTGGCTTGCTAAAGTCCAACATTACACGACCATGACACTTGAGGTGGAGGATTTGCTGACGGCGCAGAAATTTGCTGGTATGTGCTCTGATACAACAGCAGCCCTCGGCTCTGTCCAGAGAACTGAACACTGAAGATTCAGTAAATAGGAGGCGCCTCGCCTCCCCTTCAAGGATCACCAGCCACGGAGCAAGACAGCCTGAGGGATCACCCAGGATCTGCCGACTAGTTGCCTGCACGCCTCTGGTCGGCTTCAGGTTGGTGGAAAAGGCCAAGCTTTCCAAGTCATGGAGCCGGTCTCGACTCGGAAGAGCACCACAAATCCACAATCCGAAAACAGGGGGCTCCTTTACCTTAATGTTGGCCTGTCGGGGGGTCCCGTCAACCGAGAGGCAAATACACCCGACGCCTCTGTTCTTTGTGGTTGTTGACGAATTCACATAGCTGACGAGGCGAACCAGAGAAACAAGCAACATGGCGTTTTGTTTTGATGCCCTCAGATGTGCTTATAAATTGGGTTCTTGCATTCCGCTAGTAGATGTGACATGCTGACTCGCAACTCTCAACCAAACAATCTGGGCAACGAAGGCTTACCCACATCATCTCAGCCTGATACTGGGATGCGTCCATGGCCAGAGCTTGCACCACCTGAAGATCCATCCGCGACGTGACGGTCTCGTTGACATGTCGGTTGATTTTCCGCGCCCGTTTATCCGTACGTAGTAATGCTGCGAATACGCGACTATTAATCATCTCCGGGCTCTTAACTTATAACACACGCCGTGTGGGAAACCACCTTTATAGATGAAAGGAGGGAAGAATAGGTAGTGGTCAAATTGATCACCAGTCATCATCACTATCTACCATCTTCCCGTTGGAGGCCGAAGATTCATGTCCAAGGCCTCCGCAATTTTGTCAGACTGGCGGGCCACGGATGGTCCATGGCGCTGAGGGCTTTCTTTCCTCGTATCCCGCCCGCCGCCCCAAGGGCTCCTCCGTTTCCTCCTCACAATGCCATCGGCCGTTGGTCCATGGTCGGGACGGCGCAGCCACTCCTTCGGGGCCGGAGGTGGGTAAGACATGCGAAGGACGACTCGGACACTGCTTCGAAGTCCGGGACAAAACCGGGCAACTTCACGATACGCGTTTGAGGTGACGAGTGCATCGTGGCGGGCGGTTACTAATTAATCTTCTGCAGCTCCCGCATGGCGGATATTGCACACTTGCTACCAAATGGGAAAACAGAGACGAAGGGGAATTGGAAGCAGGTGGAGAGGAGGCACTTTATTAGCAGCCCCTCGGCCAAAGGAGAAGCATGATGGCGACCAGAATTGTGTCATGTCCAAGCGGGCTTGCTATTCTTTTTCTCCCCAAAATCCAAAATCTACAATCTCTCTCTCTCTTTATCATCAATTCAAACCACGCGATTCTTCCGTTATCCGCGTATTCTTTTTGGCTGCACGGTCCCCAATCCCCCACGTCATTTCTATCGGCCGCTTCGTCGTCCACCTTGTCCGACATCAACAACGGCCGGGTCCGGGAATCGAATCCTCTCCAATCGCATCAACAATTTTTTTTGCCTTCATTTTTGTTCCATTGCCAACCGCGACTCGCACTCCTTTGTCTACGTCTCTGCAGCATCCATTTCTTATATAACCATCGATTCTTTCCAATCCATTCGTCCAATCGAATCTTCGAACGCACCACCCGGCCAACAACACTCCACCCCTCCGATCTCCGACTTTCTGGCCCCCGACGCCCCCGGGGCAAGTTCCGTTAACCCTCCGCCGAGCCTGTCCTATGGTTGAATGGCGTCGGCTATTGATGGCGTCAGTACCAGCTGGGCCGGCAGCGCATCGTCGCCCGCGCGTCCTCCGTCGGCCTTGACCGAGGAATTCCACACGCCGCGGTCGTCGCTCGATGACGAAGCGCCCCCAATCGTCGTCCACGAGGCCGACCACGACGTCTCATCGACCGTGTCCCCGAGCTCCGTAACGTCTCCCCCCTACTGGACCAACGCCCACGGCCACCAGCGCAACGTCTCCGACGCTTCGGTCGAGTCGATCCTCCCCGCCGGGGCCATCACCCTTCGCGATAACGAGACCAACGAGCACAACGAGCGCAACAATGCCTGCTGGGCCATGAGCGTCGAGATCGCCGACCACACGATTGTAAACGGGAGCGCGACCAATATCGGTGCCTTTGTCGTATGGAACATCCGTGTAGAAACTCTCAACGTAAGGTGCCCCGGGCGTGACAGCAGCAGTTGAGGGATAGAGGCGGCTAACACTGTTGCGCGAGCAGGGAAGTTTCATGAATATTCGAAAACGGTATTCCGAGTTTGACGACTTTCGAAATCGACTGGTTATGAGCTTCCCCGGCTTCGAGGCGGCCGTTCCGGAACTTCCGCCCAAGAGCGTCATATCCAAGTTCCGACCACGCTTCTTAGAGAAGCGACGGGCTGGCCTGCAATATTTCTTAAAGTACGTGCTCTCAACGGCTGGTGGAAACTTCGAAGCCTGTGCTGACCTTTTTTTTCTAGCTGCATCATGTTAAATCCCGAGTTTTCTGGTTCACCGGTGCTGAAAGAGTTCCTCTTTGCATAGCCTCTTGGCACGCCATCTATGCACCATTTATTTTTTTTTCACTTCTGCTTATAACTTTCACTGGATATAATATCACATATCGGTCCTCGGGGAGGATCCAAATTTGTACAAAACTACTATAACTCGGTATGCTAGATCTGCCTTGCGGGCAGAACACGATAATGATAATGCCCTGAATGACCCGCCACCAACAGCTCAGTTCGAACATCTATTGATTCTCGGCCCCAGCCTAACCTTCGAGCCTACCCCAAGAGTCACCAAGTCATGCAAGACTCGGGAGTCACCTCTTTTCTATTTGTCGGGCTTCGTATCCTGCGCCAAGCCGGCATTGGTCGACAGCCAGCTTATGGGCACATTGGACTGAGCAGAGCTCTCCATTTTCTTAACTGGAGCGAGCCTATCCAGTTCGCATCCAGACCACATACTGTGCCTGGTGTTAGTAAAGGCATAGCCAATAACAGCTATGGGCCTGCCAAGGCGCCGATTTCCCGTTGGAAAGAAATAGTTGTCGGCGGCCTCCTGGCGTCATACACGCTCTCAAAGATAAAAGGACAAGGGATCCGGACCATTTTGCAAGTCTAGATGGCTTTTGAGTAAAGAGGTCTTGCAATGAACCATGACGCAACTTGGTCTCCTTCTAGAACCAAGCTCTCGCCGCAGGTCTTTCCCAGTTCCAGTTGGTCCCGAGGTGGGATGCCCCGCCACCAGGAAACCCCCAACAGCGGTTGGGACGATATGATGTCAGTCCCAAGCCGTTCGTCGTCCGACGATTTTCTCCAACAGCCACCAAAGACGAAAGAATACATGGACTCGCTCGTTCCCCCCTCGGCCGTCGACTTTGAGCGCATCGCGAGCGTCCAGGTCGAGCGCGAAGACGAACACAGGCGCAAAGCCCAAGAACAACGACGACAACAGTCTCTCCATGCAACGAAATCCGAGCACGATGATGGCGTCGGGAGCGTGCTGCCACCCGAGCACACGCCAGATGAGCGGTTCGAGGCGGCGCGCATTATACAAAAAACGTTTCGGGGATATCGCACGAGGAGGGAGATGCAGGGGTTCGGCTTAGATGCGAGCACGCGGTGGGTGGCGGCGATTAAAGAGGCCCAGTTCCGCTCCGCTACGCAGCCGAGGCCGAGGTCTGATACCGATGGGGAGGGAGCCCCCTTGGGCTCAGCGCATGTGTCGCGGACGTCGACGGCAAAGTCAAAGTGGAAGATGGCCAGCGTGGTTGCGCGCCGGGCGAACCACGACGACACCGCGTCCTCCGAGTCCGAGTCGGACACGTCCTCAGACGAACAGGCCTCTCCGGAAGACAGGGCGGCTGCGAGGTCGCGACGCGAACAGAGGGCCGCGGCGCGCAGGAGCGAGGCGCGCATGATGGGGATCCGGTACTTTCTCGAGATGGTCGATGTCAAGCACCGCTACGGGAGCAGCCTGTGCCAGTACCACGAGGAGTGGAAGCGGTCGTCGACGCGGGAGAACTTCTTTTACTGGCTCGACTACGGCGAGGGGAAGGGCGTCGAGCTGGAGGGGTGCCCTCGCGACCGGCTCGATCGCGAGCGGGTTCGCTACCTCTCGCGGGAGGAGCGGCAGTACTACCTCGTGCAGGTCGACGCAGAGGGCCGGCTGTGCTGGGCCAAGAACGGCGAGCGAATCGACACCTCGGAGCGGTTCAAGGACAGCATCCACGGCGTGGTGCCCTCGAGCGACCCGACCCCCCCCTTCAATGCGGAGCTGCAGCCAACGAGGGCGCCGCGGGACTCGGACGTGTCGAGCATATCAGACGGCTCGCTCGAGGCGAAGCGCCAGGCTGACCGGGCTGCCAAATACGTCGAGCCGCCGCAGCAGCAGCAGGGAGAGAAAGAAACGGGCCTGGTGAAGAAACTGACGCACGTGTCGCCCACGACGGCCATCTTCAACAAGCTACTACGCAAGTCGGTCAAGAAGAACACGTGGATCTTTGTCGCCGACACGTCATTCCGCATGTACGTCGGCATCAAGAACTCGGGTGCCTTTCAGCACTCGTCCTTTTTGCAAGGGCGGCGCATCTCAGCCGCGGGGCTCATCAAGGCCAAGAACGGGCGGCTGAGGTCGCTCTCGCCGCTGAGCGGGCACTACCGCCCCCCGGCAGCGAATTTCCGCGCATTTGTGCGCAACCTCAAGGAGGAAGGGGTGGACCTGAGCCATGTGTCGATTAGCAAGTCGTACGCGGTGCTGGTCGGCTTGGAGGCGTACATGGCGACGACGCGCAAGGGGAAGGAGGCGGTCGAGAAGGTGCTGCACCGACGGGATCGGATACTGGACCCGGAGGAGTTTGCGAGGAGGGAGGAGGAGGCGAGGGATAAGAGCAAGAGCGCGGCCCTAGAGAGGAGGGCGTTGGAGAGGGAGGAGAGAGAGAGGGAGGCCGGGGGGGCGAGGATGAGGGTTATGCAGAAGTTGAGGATCGTGTCGTCGAGGGGGGGAGGTGAGGGAGGGATGGAGAAGCAGTCTTGAGGGGTGGCGAGGTGCCCTTTGGGATGGAGAGACGCCCTTTATATGAGGACAGAGAAGTGCCCAGAGGAATAGGAGACGGGAACATTTAAGTGGAAGGGTTTTAAGTTGAGCGAGCAGTTTGGTTATCGAAATACCTCCGCTAAGCACGTCCTGCCAATTGTACGGAGCTTTGATATCCCTTTGGCATACGTTTACTATTGGAAATGATCACCTTGAACATCCATGTACTTTCTTATGACTGATGGAAAAAACGTTCAGTTCTAATGTCTTACCTGAGACGGAACTTCATCCCGTGGTCGTCACTCACAGTCGATGCGACCGGCCGAGTAAGTTACCTACCCTAGACGCCCGACCGACTTGACCCTCGCGTTCCGTTTTACAGCGCGAGTTGTAGTTGAAATGAATATTAAATGCCCGGATATTGGACAATCATATAACTTTTTGCGTATTCTTCGAATGGTGTCGAGTGAGATACTTTCCATTTAGCCGTTTGGCCGTTGGTTCTGTCCTGCAGTGGCCGTGGAAATCGCAAGTTTCAGCCCATGTCTTTTCTCCATTCGACACGAAAGAATTGATACTGTGCCATAATGCCTTACATATTGATGATCATGTCATTCTTGCCCCCTCAACTTGATGTTATTCCTACGCCCTAATTTTAATGAATAATATTAAGAAAGAACTTATCAAGATATCTACACTTAATAACGGATGACCAGGCTTCCTCTCGGATGTACAAAAAGGTCCAGGTCGTGGAAATCACAAGTTACAGCGCACGCCTTTCCCTAATATCACCCGAAAGAATTAATATTGTGCCACAATGCTTCACATATTGATTATAATGCTGTTCTTACCCTCAAACTTCAGCAAATTAAGGAATTATCAAGATATCTACATCGAAAACAGATAGCTAGATTCCCTTTTAGATGGTACAAAGCAAGACGTCCAGGCTTGGCCTCCAGGTTTGGCTCGAGTCATTCATTCGAGACAAGTCCCGACGGGAACATCATTATTCACGAGAATAACACAACCGAGGCTTCAGTTCTCAGGCATATGCTTTCAGTGATTATAGCCAAAAAGTCTGGAATGAGATGTCGTGACGCGCCAAGCACGGGACACTCTCGAGGCAGGTGCCGTGCAGTCCATACGCCAGCCGCTCCTGCCAGTGGATATGAGCGCTACAGGCGGCTCAGCGTCATCGGCGCCCCAAAAACGAGCAGCCCGGACCCCCCCAATTACGCCAAATTCCCAAAACGCCACGGGGGGAAAGCACCACCACACATCGTTCCAGGCCTGGGTCGCACGAAACTGGGCTGGGGCGGGATATCCATCGAAAAAACATCACCGAAACGAGGGCGACTCCCATCGCGACCAGTCCAGGCCGGAAACACCACCAACACCCCCGGGCTTCGTTTCCCTCGACAAAAGCCCAGCACCGAGCCCGAGAACCATGCTAGGCCTTCTCACGAACGTCAATGGCCTCCGTCACCCGCTCCACACGGCGCGCTGAGGGTCTTCACCCGCACCGCCGCGCCAGCGCCGCCCACGGCCATCATCACCTGACGCCCTCGCCCGCCAGCGCAGGCCTCTTCCAGGCCGCCGCCGCGGGGAGGAACAAGCGGTCGCTGGACGCCTCGGATCGCGACTTCGATCCCATCAAGCACAAGAAGAGCCGCATAACCGTCGAGATCCTCGCAAAGGGCACCCATAGCCTGGGCGACGCCTTCAGGGTCTCGCCTGTCGAGCCGCCGCACCCGCGACCCGCCGTAGCAACCGTGAAGCCTCAGCCTCCCTCGCCGGCCACGACGCCCGCCCCTCAGCCTGATGCGACTCCAGCCCCCAAAATCGACCAGAGCCTGACCAAGCACCAAGCAAAAGTCATAAACGGCATAAAGCACGAGCTGGACAGGCTGCAGCCTCAGCCTGCCGCCGCCAAGGACCAGGGCCGCAAGCTGCGTTCCCAGGAAGCCTCGCGGTTCAAGAGCGAGCTGTCAGCATACTTTCCCGAGTATGACGAGGTGATCGGGAATGAGCCGAAAGAACAGCGTGCGTATAAAAAAATTCCCATCGCTCGCGCGAGCCTCACCTTGTCCCGTTTGCAGTTTTTAACCCATCACAGACCTGCTAAACGTCGATACGCCCATTGCCATCATCGACTCGGACGCCCGACGTGTTGTCGGCACATCGCAACGCGCGGCGCATCGACCCCGCCACACCCACCAATACCCCGTGCGAGGCTATGGCGATGCACTTTTCAGCGACTTGTGCGATGCGCAGCGCATCGATTTCAACTTCCTGGAGACGCAGTTTAAGAACAAACCTCCCGAAGATCCCTTGCCAGACACCTTCTTCCAGCCCATACACAGACGTGCCGAGCGGGTTGAACGAACGATACGGAATACCGAGAAGGGGAGGGCTCAGCATGAAAAAGACCAAATCATTCGGCTTCTGGAGGGGCTTCAGGGCCATGACTGGTTGAGAGTGATGGGTGTCAGCGGAATTACAGAGACCAAGAAGAAAACGTTTGAACCTGCCAGGGACCATTTCATCAAGGGATGCCAGGCAATCCTGAACAAGTTTCGCAACTGGATCTTGGAGGAGAAGAGGCGGAAACTGGAAAAGGAAAAGGCTCTTGCCGAACGGGCCGGGGAAGAGTCTGGCGACGAGTCGCATGATCGCAGGACTGGCCGCGAGGATAGCATCGATTCGGCGACGCCAGCGAGGCAACTCCGCGAGGAGGCCATGTCGAGATCCAGGGGAGCTGCAAAGGGCTCCAAGAGGCAGCGCTTGACGCCCCAGCCCGCGGCATCGAAGCCACCAGCATCAAAAACGCCGGCGACGAGGGCATTAGAACCAAAGGCGCCGCCGTCAAAGGCAGGAACTCCCAAACCGGCTCCCAAGGCTCCCAAACAAAGGGCGCCAGAGCCCCCCAAAGAGTTCAAGTCCTTCTTTGCGAAGAAGTACGAAAGAGACGGGGCCTTGAACCGTCACAGACGGGCAGGCAGGAAGGTGATGGCGTGGGGACACATGATACCCGATATACCCCAGCTTGATTTCACGTTACCAGAGGAATACCGAGACTCAGAGACCATGAGGGCTCGAGAGAGAAGGAAGCGCCGGGACAGGCGGGGTAGCAAGCACTGATACTGATATTAGTCTGGGGTCTGCCGCCTGTAATAACAATGGGATGGGAGCGGGCATGAAACGAACTGGTTTCCGGATGGCGTTATATGGGACATCAAGTACGGTGTCAGATGAGCTTTTGCATGTAAGGATCTCTGTATAGGTTGTCCAAGTTTATGAATCAGACTCACATGTGTGATTGCATCCTGCAACGACGGGGTTCTTCCTCAGCATTCCATGAGGTGACGGTGTTTGTGAAGCTGAGATGGAAGATGTCTGGACTCTGGGGCACTTGCCGTGGTCATAGATGTAGCCGCAAAGCTTGTGGACAGACCAACCGTAGCACAGCTGATGAAAAAAGGCGCTTTCCCCCATTGTTTGCGTGGTACCCAGCTGTGTGTTACGTATGCTGGTATGGGCGGCTATTGAGGCCATGGCGACTCGAAATACATGGAGTCTTAAAGCACACATGCATGAAAGGTGGATGATAAATTGGGCAAGGCTGCAACTTCGAACAAGCGCCAAAGTGGCCCGTGCGCGGCAGCTCTCGCAACGCGCCTCTCGATGGACCCGCGATCTTTCCCTGCACGCAGCTGCGCAGGTGCCGGAACTTCCCCTAGCAAAGAGGCACGAATAGATCTTTGAGCGTCATTAACCCCCAGTCAATCGACCGACGATACTGGCTCTCACGACACTTTATCCTGCTCTCAGCGAAGATCTGGATGCCTTGACAGCTCCGAACGCCCAGTTGGCCTTTCACGACCGTCTTTCTGCACAACCTTCCAGCTTCCCAATATTTATCAGCATCTCCGACAAGCCGACGAGTTGAGCTGAGAAAAGGCCACATCATCGATCTCGACCCGAGTCAATACCCAAACCCCGATACGACTGTCAGTTCGACCGCTCGCGATCAAGATAACTCTATGCGACAGAGATAGCTGCGCTCGCGGGGGTCCAACGGACTTCTTCACCTCTCGGCCTGTCGCCCCCGACCGCTGACATGGCGACCGACGCTCCAACGCAAGCCTCCGACGAGCTATCGCACTCGCTCTTGGCCTTCGAAGACGACCTTCCTCCCATCGATGACTCGCCCATTCTCGAATACTTCATTATCAAGCAGGAGGTGAACCTCGAAGTCAACTTCCGTGACAAGCGTATCGAAGGGACCACGGACGTGATTCTCGCTACCTTTAGCGATAAGATCGAGGAAATTGCCCTGGATGCTGCGAACTGCAAAATCGACACCGACAACATCTTCGTTACCGAGCTCCGCGAGGTGGGCGGCGAAATCGTCCCTGGCCAGAGGCGCAAAACCACAGCAGTCTATAATGACCCTTACGAGAAGCTTTCGCACCCTAGCGGCTGGAACTGGAGAGCCGAACACCACGATCTGCGTCGAATCAGAGCCCGCTCCGTCTTTCACAGCCGAAGGACTGACGTCCCCGCCGAGAATAGAGAATTCGAGGGCTGCACGCCAATCTATGGATCGCTGAAGATAAACCTGCGCGGAAAAGCAGAGGCCGACCGTCCGAGACTCATCATTAGGAAATCGACGGGTCTCGATGCGGTCGATCGGACGAACAAACAGTACAAGGTGACGATTCCATTCGTCAACACCAACCCGCGCGATGGCCTCCATTTCGTCGGCGTCGATCCTCTGGACAATCGGTACACCCACATGTACACGCGAAGCTCTATCAACCCCGGGACCGCATCTTGCATTTTCCCTTGTGTTGATGACCATGGCTCGCGTTGCGACTGGAGGATATCCGTCAAATACCCTCGAACGTTGGGAGACGCCCTCCAGCAGGCATTGGCTACACAGAGCAATGGTGAAGGCGCAGACGAGATGCAGGTCGATTGGCAAGAAGGGCCTCGCAGACTTGCAGAAGAGGACAAGCTTCGAGAAATGTCGGTAGTGTGCTCCGGTTTCCTTATGGAGGAGACTGTCGACCCGAAAGACGACCACAAGAAAATCATGACTTTTGAGCCGGAAAAAAAGGTCTCAGTTCAGAAGCTCGGATTCGCGGTTGGGCCGTTTGAGCACATCGACCTCTCGTCCACTTTCCGTTCGGAGGAAGACGAAGTGAAGCTGGGCATGAATGCCCTGAAAGTCCATGCCTACTGTCTCCCCCATCGCCAAGAATGGGTTAAGAGCACCTCTGCCGCTCTGACGATGGCGGCTGACTTCTTCACCTACACATTTGCCAGGTATCCATTTGGTAATTTCAAGGTGGTCTTCCTGGACGACTTGGTGGAGGATACAATAGCTCTCTACTCCATGGCCTTCCTCAGCAACCGACTGCTGTTCCCGGAAGACGTTATGGATACCGAGGTTCAAGTGACGAGAAGCCTCGTCCACACGCTAGCCAGCCAGTGGATCGGCATCAACATGATACCGAATACGCGCAACGACCTGTGGCTTACCATCGGCATCGCTTATTACATGACCGATCTCTTCATGAAGCGTCTGTGCGGTAATAATGATTACAGATTCCGGATGAAGACGCTGTCTGACAAGCTCGTCGAGATCGATATTGACCGGCCCAGTCTCTACGATCTTGGCCGATACCTCCACCTCGGCCAGTTTGAGATGGACTTCATGACGCTCAAGGCGCCGCTTGTCTTCTTCATTCTCGACAAGAGACTAATCAAAGCCTCTGGCGGCCATGGGTTGACACGAATCTTGCAGAAGCTTTTGACTAAGGTCCAGATAGAGAGCTCAGACCGGTCAACAATTCTGGAAACAGAAAAGTTCCGGACTACGTGCGAGAAGGGGGCACGATACCGGCTCGAGAGCTTCTGGGCTCAATGGGTCTTTCATTCTGGCTGCCCTCGCTTCGACATCAAAGCCAAGTTCAACAAGAAGAGGCTCTGCGTTGAGCTGACTCTGAACCAAGTCCAATACCAGACCGTCAAGAAGCAGGAGTTGGAAAAGTCCGACTTCCTCCGCGTCATCAAAGAACGACGTGCCGGGGTCCCTCTTGGCGAAGTGCAGCCACTCTACACTGGGCCCATGACTGTGCGCATCCACGAAGCGGATGGTACACCTTACGAACACATCCTCGAGATTCGTGAGGATGCTGCTCGCTCAACCAAGTTCGAGATTCCTTACAACACCAAGTATAAACGACTCAAGCGCACGCGACGCATGAAGGAGAAGCAAAACGTGGGCGCGAGCATGGACGCCGAGAACCTTGACGACACCCTCCTGTACTGCTTGGGCGACGTGCTTCAGACCCCAGATGACCAACGCGACTGGGAACTGATCGAATGGGATCCCGACACAGAGAGAAAGATGGACCAAGAGTCGTACGAATGGATCCGCGTGGATGCTGACTTTGAGTGGGCTTGCGATATGAAGCGAACTCTCGAGCCTTACATGTACGTCTCTCAGCTGCAACAAGACAGGGACGTGGTCGCCCAGCAGGACGCCATGTTGTACTTGGCCAACGGGCCACTGCACCCAATTGCCTCTGGCTTTCTCGTGCGGACGCTCATAGACAGACGCTACTTCCACGGGATCCGAACGATGGCGGCAGCGGCGCTGCCCAGACAGGCCAACATCAAGGACATCTCGATGCTTGGCTTGCGACAACTGATGAAGGCCTTCTCTGAGATGTTCTGCCACAAGGACTCAAACCAGCCAAAACCCAACGACTTTTCTGATAAGAGGCAATATCATGTTCGACGCGCCATCATCAATGCCATTGCGCAGGTCAGAGACGCGAATACCTACAAGTGTCCGATGGAAGCCCGACAATTCATTCTCGACCAGCTCCTTTTCAACAACAACGAGGACAACCGCTATTCAGACCATTTCTACATTGCGCTTCTTGTCGAAGCATTGGCCACGTCTCTCATTCCTTCGAAGCGGGACGAGTGGTATGCTCGTCAGAACAAGATACCAAGTGAAGAGGAGACGACCTTCCTCGAGAGAGCCCTGGAACAGATCGAAAGAGTTCTTCGGCGAGATGAATGGTCGCATTCCTACCAGAACATTTGGACGATAGCTGGTTTGGAAGCAAAACGACGGTTGATGAAGGCCGACGTCATTCCGAAGAGTTATGTCGATTTTGGCCAATATCTCCTTGACGGGACCAGGGATGTCATTCGTATCAAAGCCTTTGAGTCCCTGATCGATATTGGATTTATGATGGATCCCAATGTTTTCACCTTTTTCATCTACTGCCTCACCACCGATCCATCACCTTATGTCCGAAACAAACTCATCGAGGCTGCGGCTTCTGGGCTTGCTGCGATCGCGTTTGGTGAACATGCAAAGGCGGCGAGAAGCGAGCCCGTACAAGACGAGGGCGATCCTCTGTTGCTTGTCCAGGATAGCGCCCAGGAGATTGAGGCCAGGAAGGAGAGGTTCGCCAGAAAGGAGAACCTGGATGCTGCTCTCAAGGCTCTGAGGCGAGAGATGGAAGAGACGTATGGTTCCGATGAACGACACTACAGCACGGCGATGCGCCGGGCTCTGGATCACCCGGGTCTAGGCAGGGCCGAGCTGGAGAGCATGCTTGACGTGGCGGCTATGATGTTTGAGGAAGCAAACGACTGGGTTGTTACTGTCAGCCTGCCCAAGGCGTGGAAGGTTGAACGACCAACCCAGCAGCTCGCCAACCGGGTGAGCAATGGAATTGCAATGGATCGGATGTGGAAAGCTAACCAGGTACAGTTGACCATGGTTTTCAAGTCGTTCTACAGGACGAAACCGAAGATTCCGCTTCAACCTCCTCCTCCAGTGGTCGCGCCGCCACTACCGGAGCTGGCACCCCTTCCCATGCCGGCTGTTGTCGAACAGAAACGGCCTGTGCCCGTCGCGAGGACTTCGTCTATCAAGATTCACACTCACAAGGCGTCGACTCCCAAGCCGGCCGTGCCCCCACCCTCTTCTGAAATGGATACAATAGTTGCGTCGCCATCACTCTCGCGCCAGCCGAGCTCGTCCTCAACACCAATACTGAAGCCTTCTCGCCCGTTGGAGGCATCCTCCATTCCCTCTGCCAAGCGTCCGCGTCCAGACAAGGAGGAGCGTCATCCTTCTCCTGCGCCCAAGAGGCCCAAGGTGGAGAAGCCTTCGGGTGTGGACGGTACCATTGAGCGGAAGAAGCGTCGCATGGTTACCCTTCGGGTGAGGAACACGAAGCGCCTTGCTCAGATCCTGAGCCAATACCATCCCATCCCCAAGCCAAGCGTCAGTGGCAGGACTTCCTTGCCATCGGGGCCTTCGAAAGAATCGTTCTCTGTCAAAGACTCCATTACTGCCAAGCCTGTCCGGAAGCCTTTGCCGTCGGGAGAGCAGCCTATCAGGAAGCCCTTGCCCGGTGGACCGTTGGCAACTCCCCTTCAGAAGCCAGGCGGGGGTCATAGGATCTCGTTGAGTTCACACCCGACTCCCACACCCAAACCGAAGACATCCAGCCCTGCAACAACCCTCGGGCCCTCAACGCCGTCCAGTGTCGCATCTTCGCGCCCGAAGATTAAGATCATTCGCAAGCCTCAGAAGCCTCCTGGCCCATAAAATGTGTCGAGATTACCTGAGTCCAATGGTCTCGTGAACTCTTGAGCCCTGCGAGCTCTGGTGGACTGGGTCCATTGGGCCAATGAAGTTCGGATGATAGGACCGTCCGTCTTTAGCCTAAGATCCGAACGATTCTGGCCATGAGAAGGACGATAGCGAAGGCCATATCTACATCTACACGCCCGAAAGGATTCCATCTATGGAATCACTACTTCGCTTCCGATCCTTATCCTAATTTTCGGGATGAAAGAACCCCGAGGAACCCGCCACATGCTGTCGTCGATGGCATTTTCGGATGCGGCGAAGACAACTCAACCGACTTGTAGAAGTCTTTTTTGATTATTTGTATTTGATTCGAATGAGTTTCGTTTGGCGTTTGGGGGTATTTCGGAAAAGTAGGTCGCTCACGAAACTGGGCACCAGTAGTATAGTGTATATCCCAGCGCATTCGACGCATTGTTGTTGATATCCCTCAAAATGTAACTACATACAACATTTTTTTTTCCATTGTGGTCGATATCATGACGTCTTCAATATGGGTCTTACTGTCTTATTCGCAACTTTCTCGATGGGGATCGTGCTGTGATGTCACTGGCATACGGAGCCTCGCCATTCGCCTAACTTGGAGAATGATTGGCTCCTCAAGTGAATATGTTCGCTTCGTATTCACTCTAGTCCGTATTCTCAACAGGAATTGCAATTCTTATCCATGAAACGAGCTGCGAATTCTCACTTGCTCTTCGCCCTATGGGACCTGACAGATTTCCAAGACATCTCCACCTTGGTTTCTCCAAGAGATGGGAAATCAATCAACCAGCTCGCAGTATTGAAGGGACGGAGAAGAGAGCGGATGAAATACAACGACACCTAGGGTATGAGATGGCCAGGTTTGAAATAGGATGACAATGACAGCTCGAGATAATAGCAATTGACACCTTGGTGAAGATCTTTCGGTTGAATGCAGCCGTTTTGAGCCGACGTCGGCCAACGACAGGGGGAAATTTAGTGCCGCCAGTTTCCGCTCTCAGGAGCTAATCGATAAGCCCAAAAACCGATGACCGCACCCGCCACACCCCGAGATAAGCCCGCAGAGGGACCATCTTATCAGCACGTGACGCGGTCTGTTCCGCGAAGCGCCCCCAGCCAGTTGCCAGTGCGATCTTCGTTCAGATCTCTCGTCACCCGAGCCGGAGCTCTTTCGCAAGTTTGCACGAAAGACAAGAATCCTGCCCACCACTTCATCGCCGCTTCTTTTCACAAGATACCACCCCTAGGTCCTTCTATCGGTATTTAGGACAAAGCCGCGTCTCCATGTAGAGACGAGCTGGCTCTGGCCTTATCCATCCGGTGTAAGTCCTTTTTTTTTTTACGGTTGTTTGCGTCGCGAACGAATGCCGCCCTCTCCTGAGCTTCAGCTCTTTCCTCCTCGCAGCCTCATTTATTTCGCCTCGCTTGCCTACGATGCTCTTGCCATGGGTGACTATGCTACGTCATGTATCTGCAAGTAGCTTCCAAGGTCTCGAGGGTTGTTGTTCTGCTCTTGCTGGACAGTGCGGCTGACGTCTCCCTCCTTTGCGAAGATACAGTATGAACAGCCAGAATCTTCATGGTGGCAGCGCCCCTGCAGGATACGACCGAGATCGCGAAATGGACGAACGTCATCGAGCAATCCAACAACACGAGGAGATGGCTCGACGAGACCAAGAACGAGACCGAGACCGTGAGCGCGACCGCGAACGAGACCGAGACTCGGGCGACCGGTACCAGACTCCTCACCACAGCAGCGCCGGCTCCATTCCCATCCACCAGCCCGTTGCCTCTCGCATCACGGGCGCGATCCATAGCCCAGGTGGCCTCCTTGCGAATCACAACGGGAACGCACCCCCAATTCCGCTCGGTGCGCCCTCCGGTGGCCCGCTGGGCAACTTCCCACCGGGGCCACAGAACGAACAACACCGTCCGATCCAACACGGCGGGCACAACGCCGCCAACGCGCCGCACCAGATGTTCGCGCCGATGCCTCATACGAGTGCGCCACCGGCCACGTCGCAACCCGTGACGAGCGCTGCGGCGGCGGTCTTTGGCGGCCCCCTGCAGCCGCAAGAAGGGCCGCGAGGGGCTCCCGCGCAGGGTGCGCCTTTCTCGGCCGTGGTCTCAGCTGCACACCAGATGCCTGGCGTCATTAGTCAGGGTCAGCAACCGATATTGAACGTGAGTACAGACGCCGTTTGGATTTCCGATTAGCAAACACCGCTATTGGCGTCATTGACTGCGGGCGGAGTCGTGACCTGCAACCACTTTGGACAAACCAGATGAGTTCGCTCGTGGCTAGCGAACAATGATTCACACGCGTTTGCTTTATCCCGTCTTCAGCCTTGTCGTTCCTTCCCCAACCTCCACTTCTTGAGCATACAACGGCTGTCGGAGCAAAAGCTTGCTTCAACGCACAGGACACCACATCTCCCCGCCAAACTTCGCAAAGTCGCTGCTGCCTCGTCAGCTCTGCCTCGCCCATCATGGACATGAACATTCCTCTTGATATTCCACTGATTGCCGGGCATCTCGTGGGAGTTTTCGGCTCTGGTGGAGAGGGGGTGATTCTCTCATGCGGCGGGAACGCTGCCATGTGGTGCAACTACCACGCCTACCTCGTACCGCAACCCAGCATCCTTCTTTATCAACAGAAGTTTGGAAGTTAGACACTAACCGCTTGTTGTCTAGGATGCTCTCACCTATCTTGACCAGGTTAAGGTCCAATTTCACGATCAACCCGACGTGTATAACCGATTCCTCGACATAATGAAGGATTTCAAGAGCCAGGCGTAAGTTTGACTTGACTTGTGCGGATGTGCATAGTCTAGGAACTGACAAAGCTTAGTATTGACACGCCCGGGGTTATTAACCGGGTATCTGAACTGTTTGCTGGCCACCCGAACCTGATCCAGGGTTTCAACACTTTCTTGCCGCCAGGTTATCGAATCGAATGCGGCGCTGGGAACGATCCCAACACGATCCGAGTCACAACGCCCATGGGAACCACTGTCCAGTCCATCACAGGCCGTGGCAACCAGCCCGATGGGCATGGACCAGCCGCTGGAACACAGCCCATCTTCCCAGAGCGCGGCGGACAGTGGCAGCAACAGCGCCCCCAACACAGCATCGAGAGCCCCGAGGCCTCTTACAGTACCCCTGTCCAGAATGGAGCTAGTCTTTTCGTCCAGGCTGCTGCCCAGAACTCCGGCTTTGACGCCTCTGGCTCGCAGCCACGCGGGCGAGGGGCTGGCTTCCCGAATGGCGCCCCTGGTGATGGACCAAACGCCCGCCACGCCCTCACGCCGACGCCGCAAGGACAAGCGGCAGTCAATGGCAATGCTGCCAACCAGGCAAACATGGAGCGCCGTGGGCCTGTTGAGTTCAACCACGCCATCAGCTATGTGAACAAAATCAAGGTACGTTGTGCAATACGCACTCAAACTCCCGCAAGTCGGCCTAACGGTGTCTCACAGAATCGATTTCAGGACAAACCTGAGATATACAAGCAGTTTCTTGAGATACTTCAGACCTACCAGCGAGAGCAGAAGCCGATACAAGACGTTTATGCTCAGGTGACGACACTCTTCAACTCAGCCCCCGACCTGCTTGAGGATTTCAAGCAGTTCCTGCCAGAATCAGCTGGCCAAGCGAAGGCGACTCCCGGTCGCATGGAAGAGGGAACACCGACAGGTCCCAACCACACTCCTCAGCCTGGCGGGAGAGATGGGCAAAAGATGCCTCCGCTCGGAAGCTTTGCTCCCCCGGCCAGTGCGACCAAGGACAACAAGAAGCGGCCACGTGCCGACAAGCAGTCAACTCCCACGGGACCTGCTCTCACCGAAACACCGACAGCTGCTCGCATTCCCGCTCCCAGTGTGAATGGAAATAAGCGACCGAAGCTGAATCATGCTGTTCGAGCTGGAGGCGACGGTTCTGTGGTTGAACCTACGCTGACTCCTGTCATGCCTGAGCCATGCCCCCCTCGATCGTCATCCACATCGAACCAAGATGAAATTGCCTTCTTCGAGCGTGTGAAGAAATTCCTTGGTAACCGATCAGCGATGACAGAGTTCTTGAAACTGTGCAACCTCTTCAGCCAAAACATCATTGACAAAAACACCCTATTCCACAAGGGCGCGCAGTTCATCAGTGCGAACCCCGATTTGATGAACTTCTGGAAGACTTTTGTTGGCGTCGAGACTCAAGACGTTATCATTGAGAACCGCCCGGCACCTCCCATAGACAAGGTTTCTCTAAGCAATTGTAGAGGGTACGGACCTAGCTACCGTCTTCTTCCTAAGCGAGTAAGTATTGCCATGACAATGCGAGGCTACCATTTCTAACACAATTACAGGAACGTCTCAAGCCATGCAGTGGCCGTGACGAACTCTGCAATTCGGTCTTGAACGATGAATGGGCGTCTCATCCTACGTGGGCATCTGAGGACTCTGGATTCGTTGCTCACCGCAAGAACCAGTTTGAGGAGGGTCTGCATCGCATCGAAGAGGAGCGCCATGATTATGATTTCAATATTGAGATCAACATCAAATGCATCCAGCTCTTGGAACCCATTGCCCAGCAGATGCTGGCCATGTCCTCGGCCGAACGAGAGGCTTTTCGGATGCCTGCTGCCTTGGCTGAACAGAGCACCTCCATCTTCAAGCGCGTCTGTAAGAAGATTTACGGCGACCGAGGCATCGATGTCGTCAACGACATGTACGAACACCCCTTTGATGTCGTGCCTGTGCTCCTCGCCCGCATGAAGCAGAAGGACGAGGAGTGGCGATTCTCTCAGCGTGAGTGGGAGAAGGTCTGGCATTCTCAGACCGACAACATGCACCTAAAGAGTCTCGACCACATGGGCATTCTTGTCAAGCAGAACGACAAGAGAAACCTGACAGCCAAGCACCTCGTCGATGTCATCAAGACCAAGCACGAGGAACAGCGACGAGAGCGTGCCCTGAAAGGCAAGGCGCCTCGCCACCAGTTCGTTTGGGACTTTAGTGACAAGGAGACCATTCTTGCTCTCCTCCGATTGATGATGCTTTATGCGTTGCACAGCGGCCATCACAGCATGCAGGAGAAGGAGCGCATGCTTGATTTCTTCTCCAACTTCATCACGTCATTCTTTGACATCCCCCTCGAGAGCATCCAGGACAAGCTCCCCACGCTTCCTCCAGACTCGGGAGAAGAGGAAGTCGAAGATCACACCCCCGCTGAGTTGACCAACGGTCGAAGCCGCCGTAACGGCAGGAAGGGAGATCTGCTTAGGGGAGTTCTGGACCCTGGTCGCAACGGCAGCAAGTCTCGAGGTCAAAAGGAGGGCAGCGCCGCTTCTGGAAGCAAAGAGACGACGCCCGACGCTACCTCTGCCAACGAGGAGGAGATGCCCGATGCCTCGGAAGAGGCCGCTCACGACGGTTCGAACGAGCGGTGGATGCCCACGATTCCCAAGCCGATGCTCGTGGGTCAGAGCAACGCCCTGCTGAACGCTGATGGCGAGTTGAAGGCCGATGGCTTCTTTGCTCGGCCATGGTATAACTTCTTCTGCAACCAGACTCTGTTCGTCTTCTTCAGCATCTTCGAAAACCTCTATCGCCGACTGCAAGCTCTCAAAGAGAGCAAGGAGAACGTCGCCAAGGAGGTGGATCGTCTTAACAAGTCCAAGCCTGCTAGAGACATCGGCTTCACGGAGAACCACATGAAGTTTTTCCACGTTAACGACTCCCCCGAAACGTACTGGCCCAAGACCCTCGAGCTCATTGAGGATTACATCTCTGGGGAAGTGGACGAGAACCGATACCAAGATGTCATGCGTCATTATTACCTCAAGACTGGCTGGAGGGTCTACACCATTCAGGATTTGCTAAAGACTACCTGTCGGCTCGCCCTTACATGCAGCAGCACCGATGCCAAGGAGAAGACGCCAGATTTGATTGCGCAGTATCTCTCTAGCCGGGAGAAGGAGGAAACGAGTTACCAGACCGAGATCAGCGCTCGAAAGTTCGCCGAGAAATGTGTCAAGGACGGTGATATCTTTGTGGTTTGTTGGGTAAGTCATTTGCAAATCCGCAACGTGTTTACTAGCTCACAATTGTTTTAGTTCCCCGCCAAAGCAGAGGCCACGGTGCGTTGGCTTCAGCGAGAAGAGACGACGTTCTACATGGACGAGATGCAGCTCCGCGAGCGCTGGCAGTACTACATCTCATCCTACATCCGCGTTGAGCCCACGGAGGGCGTTCCTCGGGCCAAGCTCCAGAAGACGGTGCTCACCCGCAACTTGCCGACGGGCGATGCCGATTCGGACGAGGACAGCATTCCCAAGCCCGTCTCGTATCAGGAGGAGCTCACCATCAGCATCTGCCTTAAGAGCTCCAAGATGGTCTGGGGGGCAGGCACGTCGGAGTACTTTGTGTATGACCAAGCCAAGACGCGCGAGCAACGGGAGCGCCGCGACAAGTTCAACCGCGCCCTCAGCATCTACCGCGACAACAAGCTCGACGAGAAATGGGTGCACAACCCCGCCTGGACAAAGGACGTCAGCCCCGAGGAGGTCCAGGAGCGCAACAAGAACTTCCGGCTCTGGATGGACGAGGGCATCGTGCCTCCGAGCGCAAACGAGGACGACGTCGAGATGGACTAGGTTCGTCACACATCCTAGGAGCTCTGGCCTCTCTACCTATACGAGGCCGGCGGACGGACACATGTGCAGAGGAGTGAGTTGGATGAAACATTGCAAATGGGAAATTTATACCGCGGAAACGGAATCGCATGGTCCAGATTCGGCTCGCGAAGGGTCGGACTTGAGGGATTTGGTTTTTTTTTTATGGCTATGGCCGGAGGGGGTTTTGATGAGCGTTTTTTTTTTCTTTTACCGACCTTTTCTTTTCTTGCTGGTCGTGGTTTTTTTCTCACTCTCGATCTCTCCTGTTTTTTGTTTTTCTTATTTCCACGTTCACTGCCACCGTCTCTTCCTTTTGTTGTCCCGCCGTCCAGACATAGGGGATAGGGAGAGTCGTCCTTTCACCTTTGTATCCAAAAGAGGGGATAATGGACATATTGCGAGCGTGGGGAGGGCATGTGATGGATGTGACGAGGGGGGAATGTTTTCCCTTCCACTTGTACTCTAGAATCAATACAATCAATGGTTACAAAACCTGTCCGTCTCATCATGCGCAAGGCGCTGTTTGCGTTGCAACTTATTAAAAAGGTTTGATTGAAATTATCCAAATCTATCAGGTATAACGACGCGCTTTTGTATATCCTCGTGTCGTATCCCATTCATGCCTGTGTTTGCAGCTCTCGGCCACTATATTATTTCATTGAAGTCGTAATGTCTTGAAGCTAACCCACTTACTGCAGGCTCTCGATGACGAGAGCTGAGGCACCGCCACCACCGTTGCAGATGCCAACAGCACCGATCTTGGCCTTCTTCTCCTTGAGGACCGACGTGAGCGTGGTCACGATGCGGGCACCCGAGCATCCCAGAGGGTGGCCAATGGCAACGGAACCACCGTAGACGTTGACCTTGGACTCGTCCAGACCGAGGATCTTCACATTGGCTAGGGCAACGGCGGAGAAGGCCTCGTTGATCTCGTAGAAGTCGATCTGCTCGGGGGTGAGACCGGCATGCTTGATAGCCTTGGGGATGGCCAGAGCGGGAGCAACGGTGAAGCGTTCGGGCTCGCGCTCGGCGTCACCCCAGCCGAGGATCTTGGCAACGGGCTTGAGACCGAGCTCCTTGACCTTGGCCTCGGAAGCGAGGACCACGGCAGCAGCACCGTCGTTAATGGGGGCAGCGTTGGGAGCAGTAATGGTGCCGTCGGCCTTGAAGGCAGGACGGATGGCCTTGAGCTTTCCTTCATTCAGGTTCTTGACCTCATCGTCGCGCTCAACCTTGACGGGAGGCTTGCCTCGGCCGCCAGGAACCTCAACGGGGACAATCTCAGTGAAGAGACCGGCCTCGGTGGCAGCCTGGGCCTTCTTGTATGACTTGATGGCGTACTCGTCCTGAGCCTCACGGGTGAGCTCGTACTCGTTGGCGCAGAGCTCGCCGGAAAGACCCATGTGCTCCTTGTTATAAGAATCCGTCAGACCGTCCTTGAGGACTCCGTCGACGAGGCTCTGGTCGCCGTACTTGGCGCCGGTTCGGAGGTTGGGGAGGTAGTGGGGGGCGTTGGACATGGACTCAGTACCGCCAGCGACAACGATATCGGAGGTGCCGAGCATAATGTTCTGGGCACCGAGGATGATGGCCTTGAGCGAAGAGGCGCACACCTTGTTCACCGTGGTGGCAATCGTCTTCTGGGGGAGACCAGCGCCGATGGCGCATTGGCGAGCAGGGCCCTGACCGAGACTGGAGAATAGTTAGACGCGTGGATTCGTCGTCGTATTGAGCGAAGGCAAAGTGCGCGACAGTCAGGGCAAGCCCTTGGGGCGAGGAAAGCAGAGTCTTGAAGAGGGGTTAAATGCAACTTACCCGGCAGAAAGAACGTTACCAAAGAAGACCTCGTCGACATCCTCAGGCTTGATACCAGCTCGCTCGACGGCGCCTGAAGACAATTAGCACCGATTCGGGATGGCAAGACGAGTCTCTTACCCTTGATGGCAGTAGAACCCAGCTGAGTCGCGTTCTGGCTCGACAAAGAGCTGCGATAGTTAGCATCATGATCGTGGGGTTGTCGCTTTGCCATCATGGCGGGGCAAGGACAAGGCCGAAGGAAGGCGTTAACGTACCCGAGAAACGACCCAATGGGGGTACGAGCCACAGAGACAATGTAGACGGGAGGAAGACCGGACATTTTGAGAGTTGCGGAGAGAGAATGTCTGTGAAGAAACGGGGACGGATGCGAGTTGGAGAAGGAAGATGAAGGAGGGAAATTTGTTGAGAGAAGGCTGGATGCTGGCTTGGCTTTGTCAATATTTTAAGCTAACATCGGTCCCTTGTTCGTTCCTCCCCCTACTGAGATGAGACAAGCTGGAGCAGAAGCACCCGAACTGGAACCTGCGTATTCGGAATCGTACACGCGCATTTCGGTACATGCAGCCGCTAATCCATTGACGACAGCCGGGAACTAACTAGGACGATTGGGTACTTTCTTACCTTAGTGAGGACTGGACATTTGGGGGTTTCTCGATGGCATCCCACCCGGAGCGTTACGTATTCTCGCCGAATGCCCACCTTTGTTTCCCTAATTCGCGCTGAGGATTGCCAAGCTGATTATTTCACTCAAAACTTCGGGGGGGGGGGGGCAACGGAGCACATCCCACGGAGGAGCCACCATGGGCGCTGCACGATATAAAAGTCGAATCTGCCACTAAGAAGAAGATGGAGTTGTACATGAGCAGGGCCGGAGCCGATGGCGGCAATTGTCAGCGCCGCTGTCGGCAGGCGCAATCATGGAACCCGTTCTTGCCCCACAAAGGGGTGCAAAAAATGCGTTCGCGCATTGGCCAATCAGAAACGCGCCGACAAAACAATTCCATAGCCTTGCATATGATCACGTGATGGTTTTCAGCCTCGTCCAGGTATCCATCGAAAAGTTTAGCGGCGCCAGACAGCAGAGCACAGACGCGCGCGCGAGGCAGAGGGTTGTCAAGCTGAGGGCGAATCTTGACCATAGAAGTTAGTTTCTTCGTCTTGTCGTCGTCTGCGCAATCTATCCGATTTTCGGCGCGACTCATTGCGGCAACGATGGATGACCTATACGACGAGTGAGCCTGCTTCCCTTCTCCGTTCGCGACAACGCGCTAACTCGAGCTCTCTACAGGTTCGGTAACTTCATTGGCGAGGAGGCAGAGTCCGAGGAGGCATCAGAGGCGGGTGCCGAGGCTGGCGACTACATCTACGATGACGAACCTGAGGAGGCGACTGGCGTCACAGGCCAGGAGCTGATGGAGATTGATGGTACGTGTTGCGCAATGCCTGGGCAGTCTGGAAGCTAACGTTTCGCGACGCAACAGATGGACCGTCAAACGCAATTATCCTCCACGAAGACAAGCAATACTACCCCACGGCCGAGCAAGTATACGGTGCCGATGTCGAGACCAGAGTCGAAGAGGTGGATGCACAACCCCTCACCCAGCCCATCATTGCCCCCGTCGAGCAGAAGAAGTTCACTATCGAGGAGGCCGATCTACCACCCGTTTTCTTCGACCGAGAGTTCATGGCGGATTTGATGAACTTTCCTGAGCAGATACGGAATATCGCCTTGGCGGGCCATTTGCACCATGGAAAGACTGCCTTCATGGACATGCTGGTCCTGGAAACCCATGATATCACCGATCGTTTGGAGAAGCGGGTTGGCAAGAACAGAGACGAGCAGT
Organism: Thelonectria discophora; assembly: GCA_911649645.1. Taxonomy (NCBI): domain Eukaryota; kingdom Fungi; phylum Ascomycota; class Sordariomycetes; order Hypocreales; family Nectriaceae; genus Thelonectria; species Thelonectria discophora. The sequence continues at coordinate 1,076,296 of CAJVRK010000008.1, read as the reverse complement.
TGAGATATACTGACATTCACATCTTGGAGCGGGAGCGTGGCATATCTATCAAGTCGGCACCAATGAGCTTGGTGTTGCCCAATACCAATGGCAAGTCGCACCTCATCAACCTGATCGACACGCCCGGGCACGTCAACTTTGTCGACGAGGTTGCAACTGCGTTTCGCTTGGTCGACGGTGTATGTCTAGTTGTCGACGTGGTTGAGGGAGTACAGGTCAATACAGAGCAGATCATCAAGCATGCTGTGTTAGAAGACATTCCCCTCACCCTCATCATCAACAAGATGGACCGTCTGATTCTTGAGCTGAAGCTGCCCCCCAAGGATGCCTACTTCAAGCTCAAGCATGTGGTTGAGGAGGTCAACACCATCATCACAAACACAGCACCAGCCACCGCAGCCTCGAAGCGGATAAGCCCTGAAAAGGGCAACGTACTCTTCACATGCACCGACATGGGATGGTGCTTCACCCTGTCCTCATTCGCCAAGATGTACACCGACACCTTTGCTGATATCAACACGGACGAGTTCGCAAAGCGCCTGTGGGGAGACGTCTATTACAACCCCAAAAAGCGCACCTTTTCACGGAAACCCATCGAGGAGCGGGCTGCGAGGTCGTTTGTCCATTTCATCTTGGAGCCCATCTACAAGATTTTCACACATTCCATCAGCGACAGCCCAGCGCAATTACGACCAGTGTTGGCATCGCTGGGCATTGAGCTCAAGCCGTCTCAGTACAAGGCCGACGCCAAGGTGATACTGAAGTTAGTGTGTGAACAGTTCTTTGGCCCTTCTACGGGCTTCGTCGACATGGTTGTTCAGCACATTCCTACTCCTTTGGAAACGGCCGATCGACTCCTAGAAAGGTACTACACTGGCCCTACGGACAGCAAGCTCGCGGGTTCTGTCAAGGCCTGTGATTCAGACGGCCCTCTTCTGGTTCATGTCACCAAGCTCTTCAACACACCCGACGCAAAAGCCTTCCATTCTTTCGGCCGAGTACTCAGTGGAACCGTTCGACCAGGCATGCCAGTCCGTGTGCTTGGCGAGGGCTACTCTCTTGATGACCAAGAAGACATGGCCATGGCCTCCGTGTCCGAAGTCTTCATTGGCGAATCAAGATACAACATCCCGACCGATGGTGTTCCGGCCGGAAACTTGGTGTTACTGAGCGGCGTGGATAATTCTATTGTCAAGTCGGCCACCATTGTTGCGCCCAAGCTCGAAGACGACGAGGACGCCTACATTTTCCGTCCCGTTACTCACTTCACCGAGTCTGTCCTAAAGGTTGCCGTTGAACCCATCAATCCCTCTGAGCTCCCCAAGATGCTCAACGGTCTGCGCCGGATTCAAAAGTCGTACCCCCTCATTGACACCAAAGTCGAGGAGTCTGGCGAGCACATCATCCTCGGGACTGGTGAATTATACATGGACTGTGTGCTGCACGACTTGCGCCGCCTCTACGCCGAGATGGATATCAAGGTCTCGGATCCCGTCACTCGATTCTGCGAGACGGTTGTCGAGACGTCAGCGACCAAGTGCTACGCCATTACTCCAAACAAGAAGAACAAGATCACCATGGTCGCCGAGCAGCTCGAGAAGGGCATCTCGACCGACATCGAGACGGGGGCTGTTCGCATCCGCGATCCCATTCGGAAAACGGCCAAATTCTTTGAGGAGAAGCACGGCTGGGACAAGCTGGCGGCACGCAGCATCTGGGCGTTTGGCCCTGACGAGGCTGGGCCGAACATTCTCCAAGACGACACTCTTCCTACCGAGGTGCGTTTTCGCGCTCTTTGCTTGTGATGGACAAAATGTATACTGACAGCAAGGCATCTCAGGTCGACAAAAAGCTCCTCAACACAGTGAAGGAGTCCCTTCGGCAGGGTTTCAGCTGGGCGACGCGAGAAGGCCCCTTGTGCGAAGAACGTGAGTTTCAAACCCCTTCCGGTTTCTCTTGTTGATTTCCTATTTCTATCCCCCCGTCGTCGTCATCATGGCGACCCTGGCGTCATATCTCGTCCGTCCCAAAGGGAAAAATGGTCAAGGCTCGAGTGAGCCCTTGTCCTACTCTTGTCTCGCGAGCGGTGGGCCTCGGTCGTTCTGTCAGGGGATGTGCTGGTGGAGATGGCCAACCCCCTGATTGCACCATGAGCAACGACCGCCCTAATGCAGCCTGCAATCCTGCTCTGGCCGCCGAGCAAGGTCTCTCAGAGGGGTCGCGTTTCGCTGATGTCAGTGGGACCACCACTGCTCAACTCGCGACGGGCCGGGGGGAGGCTTTTTTTTGCCTTGGGCGATCGTTCACTTGATCGCGGCAGATGCCATAAGCAACTCGCTAACTTGGAAGCATAGCCATCCGGAACACGAAATTCAAGGTCACAGACGTGCTCCTGGCCAACGAGGCCATCTTCCGCGGCGGTGGCCAAATCATCCCCACTTCCAGGCGAGCATGCTACTCCTCCTTCCTGATGGCATCCCCGCGGCTGATGGAACCCGTCTACTCCGTGTCGGTCACGGGTCCCGAGGACTCGTACATGGAGGTGTACAACGTGCTTTCGCGGCGTCGCGGCCACGTCCTCTCGGACGGGCCCGTGGCCGGCACGCCGCTGTACCGTGTCAACGGCCTGCTGCCCGTCATCGACAGCTTCGGCTTCGAGACGGACCTGCGCATCAAGACGCAGGGCAGCTCCATGGTGAGCCTCGTCTTCGACAGCTGGAGCATTGTGCCGGGCGACCCGCTCGACAGGGAGCAAGTCATCCGCCCGCTGCAGCCCGCGTCGGCCCAGGCCACGGCCCGCGACTTTGTCCTCAAGACGCGTCGCCGCAAGGGCCTGAGCGAGGACGTGAGCGTCAAGACGTTCCTTGAGCCAGAGTTTTACCAGAGCCTCATGGAGAGCGGGCTGCTGGGAGACTTGTGAAGGGGAACAAAGGCCAAAAAGAGGAGGAGCGAGCAACATTGGGTAGGCAGATGGAGGGGGAGGGGCGTCGAAACGTAATGATGGCTATGGGATCGCCTGGGGGGAAAACTCTCGGCGACACTGCGGCGAGGAAGGGCTGAAGAGGAGGGCGGGCTTTTGTTTTGCCCCAAGATCCTCACATGGATGGACGACGACGAGGATGTATGGCCAGTGCGAGCGGCCAGGGCGAGGGTCGTCAATGGAACATGGATCGATAGATGTTGTTACAATGTTTCCAAAAAAAAAAGACAAAGAAGGTTTCTAGGTATAGTGCCATGTTCAGCGTAGGTACTGGGTACCCATAGAGATACGATAGAATGCAGCCTCAGAGCAGGCCATCAATCATGAGGGAGCCATCACCAAGAAAACCAGTCATCTCTTATTAAGCAAAGCTACAACACGCCCCAAGCGTCCACCACCTAATCCTTCATCTCCTGCTTTCCGTGATGCTTCCACATGGCCATCAACAAGCGAAGAGGCTCGGCTAGAACCCCCGTCAACTCTGGCGATCCTCTCTGGTCCCCAGTTTAGGAGGGGGGCGCAGGACGACAAACATCAGAGAAACAGGGTCTTTTAAGTTTTTGTATCCTTCACAGACGGGGTCCCACTGCTGCAGAGATGGAGTGTTGAGAGAAGAGTGTCCCACCCGACGCAAGGAGTAAGGGGGCAGACCAAGAGAGAGAGGGACAGAGAGTCCCAGCAGCCCGCCTGTTCTCAAGGGGGAGCAAAGCGCCATTATGACCAAGATGTGAAACTGCTCACGGTGATTTCCCGCTAACTCCGTGACGCGCATGACGAGGTTAAAAAAAAAAAAAAAAACGAAAAACAAGGCTTGACCAAGCTCGTGGCTGCCCTCCATCTCTAGAAATGGGCCGAAAGGGAGAATCTGGGGAAGAAGGCATCACGGCAAAGCCGAAAAAGCTGCCTGGTAAAGCATAAAATCCTTCGGCCAACGTCCGACCGCGCGATGTGGCTTGGGGGGGAAAGGTTCAAGTTTGAACAAACACAGCCAAAGATTACAGGAAAGCCACAGGAGAAATACTCCCTCGAAACCAACTTTCTTGCCGCCCACCACCCCTCGTGGTCAAGTCCCGGAGGAGCGGTAGGGCAGCAATGAGAGGGGGGGAGGGTTACGGAAAAGCCGGGGAGCAGTGGAGAGCATTCCGCGCAGGGGATAGAAGACCTGTCGTCCCTTCTCTCGAGACTCGAGGCGACGACGTGTGTGGCTGGCGGCCAGGGAGAAAGGGACGGGTCGGAAAGCGGGGGAGACGGTGGTTTGGAAGAAGGACGTCCAGGGGAGGGGGGCTTCGTCGAGGAATTATCGACGTGGACAGGCAAGCCCAGGACGCAGACCTGGACGCTTCTCGGCGGCCACGAGAGGAGACCATTCCACAAGGCGTAACATCATGAGCGGGAGCCAGGTCGGTAGAAAGCTTGGCCTTGAGAAGTGTGCCGCCGTCGAAACTATAACTGCTCCCAAGATGTGACCATCCGACGACATCAAGGCTGGTACTCGTGAGACCGTCGGTATAATTCACCGCAAGCTAGAGGTGACCGACCACCAAGCACCGACCAGTCGGGAGAATAATAGGGCCCGAGACGCCGTATCGAGGCCAGTCATCGTTGTTTGGGAGCGAGACCTTCGAAGCATTCCGCGATAGTGTCGATGTCGCGTGGGAGGATGCACAACAACACGCAATTCCAACGGGGCCAAGCCACACGAAAACGGTTGATGCGGGCTGCTGTACCCCCAGACTGCCAAAGACCATTCTAGCGGCATATGCACGCGTGATCCCCGGTGATCCAAACTACAGCGCTCCCGAGAATCATCGGGGCTGCGGAGTTCAGTTCCGCACTTCGAACTTTGGCCTCTCAGAAGACTCGGAAGGCGTCATGCGGAGGGAAGGCATATTAGCTAGATAGAGCGGATGACAAGGAATGCCCGTTGTTGAAGGCTGCAGTGGACAAATACCCGTCGACATGACATGACAATCACAAGTGTGTCCCCCCTTTACCGAGCTCCTTAGCCTCCTCGCTGGCACCACTGCCTTGTGCAGCTTGTCGACCCAAGTGGACGGGAAGCGCACAAGCCCATGGCCATGCTCTTCTAGCGCCGGCTGGGATTACCCCAGGCCGGCCCTCTCAGTGCTCCTCTGCCAGCTCGAACGCGAGGACGGTAAATTCCGTCTGCCCTTGGCCGACGAGCCTCGAGTCTCGAGTCTCGAGATGGGGCCAGATAAAGCTGGCCGGTTTGGAATTGCGGCGACGAGAGTGGGGGATGTTGGGAGAGCATGGCAGGGGGGACGAAAACGGAAAGCAGATCGCAGGGGGTTCGACCTTCGGTCAAGAATTCGACGATAGATTGAAGTGTATTCGTAAGTGAGTGACTGACTGGCTGATAGATCTCGACCATTGCTGAACTAAATCCAGGGAGATTTGACGCTGCAACCTGGGTCGCGAAATGTGACAACCAAGCCCTTGGCATATCCTTGACATGGCGCCTGTCAAACGCCGCAAGTTGAGAGATTGGATAGCCCAACCACAGCATGTGACGATCGCTGCAACAAGGATATTGACCCTCGGCAGTGTAGCGCGGTAAAATAAGTTGGATTTTGCCGGATGATGTTGCAAGTCCCGGGTACCTAGTGTGGCTGGCTGGGTTGTCGTTGAACTTTAACCAGATGAAGCTGCTTCTGGCGTATACGAAGTAATTACCCCTTGTTTGATTACCAATCGCTCCAATCAGAAGCTCGTCCACCCGCGGGTAACAGCTAGTCGACCACGAATGGTTTGCCGAAGCTCAGATTTGACGTCTCCGTCCAGACCGCTCAACAACGACGTCGATGAGGGAGAGCAAACAGGTGCCGTGAGCCTAGCCCTAGCTCCGTGTAATTCCGGCATGCTTGTCCACTGTCAAATGCTGTCATGCGGGGGACAGATGCTTGGCGGACTGAACAGGACAAAGTCCTACTGTGCGTGCCTACGCACACGTTTCCAGCATCTTGTCCAAGACCCCCTTGAGAGTATCGTTTTCTAATGCGGCGGCGACTCGTTCCTTGTCTCCAAGTTGCTTGTTGACTTGGTCGTCCTGGTTGTGGCTGTTTTCCTTGCAAGTGACATCCACTCGATAATTGGGGGGTAGTGCTTGCTCGAGACGAACTCGGACACCCAAACCAATCACCGTCGCTAAAGAGCAATGCGTGATGGTCGGTGTGATCTCAACGGCAACCTGGACGACTGTGTTGGGGCTGGGAACCCCCAAAGCAGGTGATGGTGAAATGTGAATGTCACATAGGTTGATGACAGAGAGTTGACCCAGAGACACGGGATGTTCAGGGTCAGAAATGGTCGATATCAAATCTGTGTACTATGGTTAACAGAAGGCTGTGACAAGAAGACCGAATATTAGGCTGGGTGACGGAGCAAAACATGGAGGAAGGGGGGCTATCGACTTAGTCCCATGTCGAGAACGAATATCTCAAGTTATGCACTTCCTTAAGAAGGGAAATATCAAGGCAAGCATGGGATGGATGGCTCTATCTCTCGTTTCAAGACTTGGGTCTTTGCTGAGATCAATTGCACTAGATGAGATTGATGAACATACCATAAATTTCCTGTTCGTCAATGGCCTCGGCGGGGAATTCATCGCCACCATGGTTGCCATTCGACCATGCAACCGGGCTCGAAGCACAGAATGGAACGGACAGGTATGACGGTTTCGCAAAGACAACACTGTCGAACTTAGATTCGGGACCCTTGCGAGGAAGAGCCTTTGTTTGGCGCGTAGGTAACTGAGAGGCGCTCAGGATAGTAGGGTTGGCATTATCGAGGGTGGCCATGGCGGATAGAGGGGTTGCCGACACAGGCGTTGAGACAAGCGTTTGGGTACAGGGCCGAGTCCAGAAAGGCTGGCTCAGGGTGAAGGCAGCTGAGGTTTCGGTGGAGATGACGAGTTCGCAGCGGGTTGCTAGCAGATCTGGTGATGACCTGGATCGACGCTCGGATTCGGGTTGCACAAGGATGAGAATGATGGATGTGGAATTGGGGGTGTGGGAGAGCTTGCGGAGGGGAAGATTTAATCTCGCCAACGCCACATTTGATAAGCGTCTTTGAGTTCGGCCGAGGCAGGTGGTTCTGGGGGGTGAGGCGCAGCAGCCGACCCTGCAAACGACGAAAATCACATCAGTTCGTCGTGATTAACAGCGGGTAGCATGGTACCGGCTCTGAAATGGATGCAAAAAATAGCAGTCGAGCCAACTGCTAATCAGCCATATACGTAGTATAGTACACCTCAGCTAGGGAACGTTGTGTTATGCATCGTCGCGTCGGCGCCGCACCGCCACAGGGGCCCCTGGCCAGCATTGCACACAATTGATAGTGCTTCGACTCGGACGCACGTCTTCATGCGACGGCGAATCGGTGAGATCCTTTCTACCTACAGTAGTTAATCAAGAGGAGGCGGCGCGCCCCGAAAACCCTCGGAGGCAGCGATGATTCGACTCAATTGCCAGCGCTCAGCTGCCAGGTGCAAGAGACGTGGGGGGTGGCCAAGCTGAATTATGGATGGTCTTATCCCGGCCGAGTAAGCTTCTAGAATCTCTGTCGAAAGGCTTTCTACACCTTAAAGGGCCAATGGTTGCGCCGTATTGGCCTCAACCCCTGCTCCGAAGCCTCTTGGAAGCCGCCTAGAAGCTAGCCGTGGTCGAGATGCGCCATGGGTCTACAAAGCGGCAACGGAGCCAGATCGTGGCGGCGGTGGTCGCCTTGAGGTCGGCGGAGACTGCTGGAACAGGACAAACCAACACCATCCTCAACCACTTGATCTCTAAGGGAAACCAGCCCGAGATGTCTGCCGCCATGCGCGCCAAGTGCCGGCGCGACGGTTCAGGGCCCAACCGTGTATACCGGACGATCCGCGGGACATTGCATCATTCCATGGAGGGATAGTTGTGGTGTTGGACGTTGCACCGAAGTCGGTCGGAGTATTCGTACCTTGAACATTAGTCAGTCATGAATGCGATTAGAAGATTGGTATCTATGAATAAACCACAATCAGCAACACATGCCGGCCGACGGCTCCAGCGGAACCCGGATGTCGTGAGTTCTGGGATCTTCGGATGGGTTGAAATTGCTCCTGTATTGTAGCTCGACGAAAAGGCAAGCATGGGTATGCCCATCCTCGCACCCTGGGATGGTCCATAGCCATCACCAACCACGTAACGCAGTCGGTTGTCCGTAGGATAAGGAGAAGAGGGAGACAGGGAACAGCCTCCCGCTTGCCTCCTGCGGTTGTTACTCGTCAGCACTTGACCCCAGCCTGTTCGCTCTCATGCCTCTCGACACATGCCCTAGTCCAAGTCAGGAGTTGATTCGAGACGCCAGCCGCCATGAGAGTGTCACCGACATGACTATCTGGCGCAAGAGGTGGATTTCTTCCAAGCGAGGACTGACCTTGAATGAAGGAATTGGACGCTTGGCCCTGGACGAGACACTGAAACCGCCATTGCGTTTGATTGAGCTGTCACGTTCGGAAAGTGGGCTGCAGGAGCGTGGAGAAAAACATTCTCCCCCTCACCTCTCAGCCTCTCTCCCCTCCTCTCCACCAGGCTCGATTATTTGTGCCTCGGCAACTTCCAGGCCTCCTGGTCTCCCAGGTCTGGCCTTCAAACAAGCCGCATGTGACAACCACAACGAGACGTATAGGGAAGGGGTGCTGTATTCGCGCATTTTCTCCAGAATTACTGCCCTTCCCTGCCATATTTCGGTTCGTAACGAGGGAGAGCAGCGCAATTATTGTCGAATTCAACTTAACCGGCTGGTCTGCACTTCTCTCCTATAATGTCATCTGGGTTGGAAAATGGGGACTGCAAGAGCCACAATCCGGCCCTATTTTGTGTCTTTGACTACTTTAGTCCAGTGGCAAGCGGCGCCATGGAGCCAAGCTCGCCTTCTCTCTGGTCACGAAAGTTCTAGCTCGATGGGAGGCCCCGGGGCTAGCTAGGGACCTCGAGTCTGGTCGCCGGCTCGGATCCCAGGGCACTTGACGTCGATACGACGAGTACCGTGGCCCGCTGGAAACATCGATATCCCTGATGCTGGCCATGGTCAGCATATGGATCTGCCCTTGAACGCCCTGGATCGGCGAACTTCGGAACCAACCCACCGCCAGTTCGAAATCGCCATGTCTAGATCAGCGGCGATTTACTGATCACCGAGAGTTGAAGCTTTGAAGTCTGGAAGGGTTCCTGGATGCCAATCAGAGTACGAATCTCCACGGTGACATTCAATTTACTCCGTCATTTACCGATAAGGGATGAGCCTTGGGTCGTAGATTTAGGCTCCGTGTTATCGTGGTCGTCCAACCTGGTCTTGGCAGGCATTCTTCCCGGACGAAGACACGACTTCGGGGTCGGCCACGTTGCTTTGTGGAGGGCATTATGGCGGTTACTTACACTAAAGCTCGATTTGGATGACGGGTCTAAGCAATATCAACTCGATGAACGACTAGAAGTCCCGGAAAGATAGCTTACTTACTCACTTCGGAAGAGTAACTTGGCCAGCCTGACCGCTATGTTTAGGGTTCTGGTAAAGAGAAGATTCCAAGGCATGGGCCATTTGTGGCGGCAATCAAATTCCGCCCGGAATTTCCATGCGGCAGGCTGTTTAGTGAACGTCGAAGGACTCCCTAGCTGTTACTCTAATTCAGGGAGACGACCCCTGTCGATGGTAGGTACGTCGGTCTGTACAGTGCTGCACTCCGTGGTCGAGGTCCGGGGAGGAGGCTCAATTGGCAGCTGGGGAGACTTTGTGAAGCATTGGACGTTAGCGATTGACGCGCGTTGGGCTGAGCTACTGCAGGTCAAGATGAGAACCGTTAGCACCGTCTCGGGGTCTTGGGTCAGCAAAGGCATGCCAGTGGCTCGACCTTCCAACATCGTCTGACCGCGGTGGCGTCTTTTGGGCCGTGGTGTCGGTAACCCTACTGGGACGACCTGGCTTTCACGACGACTCAACCCGACAGGCTACCAGCCTGCTTCCCGCCTAGCTATTTTCTATCCACGTACAGCGAGGGCGGGGATAATGGCACCTGGACGGCAAATTTACGTCCATACCTTGTCTCAAGAGCGAAGGTGGAGAAGATTGGGTTGGGAGAAGGCCAACAGCCGGCTGAGCGCGAGACGATAGGTAGGCCGTAGTCACAGCCATGGAACGTCCGGATTTGCGGATGTCTGACTTGAGGTCCGTGTCGACACATGTGACGATTTCTGCTTCGTACGAGAATGGTTTGACGAATACGAATATCCGAGCGGGTTGATGCTGTGTGAGTGTTGAACCAGAATTGTCATGATTATTGTAATAGAGAAGTTGTGCATGTCGGTCCGAGATGTATGGAGGAGACTCCGATTCTGCGGGGAGTGTTGCTAAAAGATCAAAGGGCGGACACGCTTGAAAAGCATCGCCTTGATTCAGTGAATGAAGGAGGCGCGGATGACCATCCGAAGCCAAGCGTACTCGTTGGCAGCCTTCTTAGCACGAAGGTAGCAGGAGGGTCCTACCCATCGTGAACCAACTCCAGCAATCTAGGAAGGATGGACGGCAAGGGCGGTGGGGGTTTCCTTCCATCGTCCTGGAGTTCCACTAGCTCACCCTTAACACCCGATGAATAACCTACGGAACCTTGTTCTTGACTACGAAGTAACGAATGTGCAGGCGCGTTGGGGTGCTGTTTCCTCGAGCATCCACCAAGTGACCGTGGACTGAGCTGGATGACCTAAACAGGTACATGTCGATTTAGCCTCTGGACGACTTCTGGGCCAGGGAGGCGATAATAGCAACCATCCCTGAACTTATTATCTGAGATTACTGGACGAACCGATCGCCTATGAATTCAACTGCAGGTCGTTTTGGTGACGGCGGTAAGGACGTCATTGTTACGATCGAGCTCTCAGCTTGGCATGTGCCTTGCTCTTCAGACCCAACAGCGTGTTGTCGCACTCGCAACTGCAGTTGGACGTCTTGGTCTTTTTCTCGGCTGATTAAGGCAACGGCACAGCGGCACATCACTGCAAGGGTTGAGGCACAGTGCATAGAGGGGGTGTTTAGTTCCACGACATCCATTTCCGTAGGTCTCTTCCTGATTGAGGCTCGAGGTAGTGGATCTTGGCCTCGCTGCCATGTCTAGGTGCGGAAGGCTGGATTTCCCATCACGCTGGTGTCACTAGAGATGCCTCTCGGGATACCACCTTATGGTAACCATCCCCTCTGAAGCCTGTCGCTCATTTCTTGATTGAAGACATAAGTACACCATGGACTACGTAATTGGGATTGGCAGACCCGACCCTAACCCACAACCTCGGCCCATCATAAGAGATTGACAGAGTATTGGGTCTTTCTCCCCGCTCGGTGCTGGACGATGGATAACCTAGCTCGCTGCCAGGAGCCTCATGAGCGTACGGGATGGGCGTTGGGAACACTGCAAGGTGACCGCTGCGAGGGGAAGTACGACAGAAAGCGAGATAGCGCGCGGCCTGGTCTGCTTGTTGGTGGGAGTAATTCACAAGTGCTTCGTACAATCTACTTGTGCCACTGCGGGAAGAGGGTAGGTACACGGGTCAGATGCACAGGACAAGCCAGCCAGCGGCGCAACTTCCTTGCATCAACCGAGACCTGCAACACAGAAGACTGAGTTATGTTGCACAAAAAGTAGGTGTGGAGGTGTGGAGGGAGGCGTCTATCCGAGCATAAAGAGCAATCCGGCAGAGAGTGTGGGGCAGCTTACAGCTCCGAACACGACTACCGTCGTGGAAGAAGGGCTGCTCGACCTCTTCCCGCTCAAGATTGATTACAATAACGGAACTCCAGTCACGAATGTGAGTATGCAACCCGCCAAAAAGGCTTACTGCATTTCGCGTTCTCAGCCGAGATCCAGGAAGGCTGCCTGCTTGCTCTGCGCTGGAGCGGGATGGGAGGAACTTTCAAGTGCCGCGAGCCTGTCAGCAATATGGAAGTTGGCAAGGGAGGTCGTCCGCTCCTTCCATTCCGGGTTGTTTGTTCAGCTATCCTCCCCCTCGAAGACACCTCATGCGCGCACGATGATACTGCACCTAAGCACTTTAATATTTTCTCCGTCGCACATCCGTCACCGCTCCATTGGTTTGTTGCCGATCGTTGGATACTATCGCCAAAGGGAAATTTCAATCAAACACTGGATCATCTTGCTAACTGGAGAGGGCAGCAAGACCTCCATCCGCTCAACTGCCAAACCCGATATCAAGCGTATCCCAGAGAATGGCACATGGGACAAGATGGGGACGCGACCCTCGTCAATATCCAGGCCGATATCTGCGTCTTCTTGCGCCCTATCCAGATATCCTACGTTCCAGGGCCTAGGTTATTAATACGTCCCACTGCGCATTGGGATAGTATTTAATTGCTAAAGTACTCTACATACTGGAAAGATCCCAAGCAAACGAGTTGAGGCCATATCCACCGTCTCCCCCATTCCCATACCCACACTGGCATCCACGCCCCCTCCGTCACTAAAAAAGATCCCTCGTTGTCATTGATTTCGTCGTCGAGGGATAAAATCGTCATCACCGCACCACAAACAGCCCCCGACCTACCCGTTTCATACAAGGTTCACCGTCTTCCGCCTCATACAACACAAAGTCCTCGCTTCCTGCGCCCACAAGCACCGGCCCTACGGCCACCGGGCAGATGCAGCGTGCCGCGCGCTGGAAGTGGCCAACTTGACGTATCTCTTGTCACCAGCGGCTCTGGAAATATCCGTGACCAAGTGAGATATCCAAGAAAGCGTTCGAACCATCACAACGTTTCCTTCCCCAGGCCCCGCCTCCACTGGTTCAGGTTCGGACCTCTGACGGCAGCAGCGGTACGGCAGTGGCAGGCGCAGGTCAGCGCCTGTGCTCCTTCCTCATTGATTCTCGCCCTGCATTGCACTTACTGCCCCAGGCTGTGATTATCACGAGAGGGTGACTGCCTCTTCCAGTGCCCTATTCTTTACGCGGCTTCATTCTGTGTCACTCCACCATGTGATCAAAACCGCCGACTCTTGTGGACGCCAACCACTATCATCTCACTCTGCCCGTTTCAGTGGCGTAGGGCGATTACCTTAACTTTTGAAGCCACCTCTTGCTTCCATCAGACGTCCATATCCGCCGCCCGCACCCGCGTCCGATGCTCGTCGCCGCTGCAACCTGCCTCGCTGAATCGTTGATGGTTGCAACGCAAACCTCTGGCGAGCGAGGTTGGTGGAGCGGCACGGCTGCTGAACGAATCAACTCACCTGGCCGCCCCATCTTCCACGTTCTGAGTGAGCCTTCTGCCTTCTCTGGCACCCAAGCACCCACAGTCCACGGCCCACATCCGCGACGCCGCCGTTTTCTCTCTCTTGCATCAAACCCTCCTCCCCTTCCCCTGTCGACGCCCCCTGGCCCAGTCGGCCCTGTCTTCGGCCCTGTCGTGATCCCCAAGAATTCCAAGCCCAAAAAACCTCCCGCCAACAGGCGCCAAGACCAGGTTCAGGGTCAAGGCTCCAGGCTACAAAAGCTCGAGGCATCTCAAGGCTCAAGGCAAAAGTGTATTCGCACACGCCAATATCCAGGTTCAGGGACGCCCACACCCACTCCCTCGTCCAACTCCCACACCCACACACCACAAAAGCCCAAGACTCAAGCCCCAAGCCAAGGGCCTTCTTCTGGCGTTGTGCCTCCCGGTGTCTGGCTCATAGGGATGTCCTCGAACAGGCTGCCGCGGCCCTGGTAGCTTCATCTTTAATACGATCGCTCCGGCACCCTGCCTCCAAGTCGCTTTTACTTTCCCGTCCCAGTCGCTACCCCCCCCCAATAGCCAAGTCCATAACAAAGCTACCTCGCTCGACGCCTCCCTGGGTTGTTCATCCATAAGAAGAACCTGGGCCGCCTCCTGCGCGCACAGCTCCGTATCCGCCTGGCTCGTTCCGCCTTCCGCTTTCCGTCTGTCGTCTGCCGCGTCGCCAATTCGCCGTCGTCGTTTGCCACAAATCGTCACGCCGACTCAGAATTGGCAGCTCCCACGAATATCGTGCCCTCCCGCCGCCGGCCAATTTCGCGGTGCTTTTCGCAAATTGTGCGCACCATCCGACTCCCCGACCAGATTCTACTTCTCAACCTTTCAACCTTGAGCCCATCCCCGCCCGATCCCGTTGCGTCGCGCGCCGACTTCATGTTGGCTGACAGCGACCCCGACGCTCGACCTTCTTGGAGGCTGTGACCTCAACACCGCATTGCCCACCATGTCCGAAAACGACCCTTCCGTCCGTCGCATCCTTCCTCAGAACTCTCAGATGAACAATTTCTCGTTTGCGCCTCAGCCGTACGCTCAGCGCGAGACACAGAAGAGTGCGCCTCCCACTGCGATCCGGACCCCGCCCCAAACCCAAATTATCGTGACTGACCCCTCATTGTAGACTATGTCTTCGTCGACGAGCATAATCGCCACAAACGGTTGAAGGGTACGAATGCGAATTCCTGTCTGCGCTGGTTGCGCATGCCGCGATCTCGGCTAATGACATTTGTTGTGCAGTGATGAGAGCCTGCGAAGGTTGTAGAAGGAGGAAGATCAAATGCGACGCTGCCACCACCAACACTTGGCCATGCTCGGCTTGTATCAGACTCAAACTGCACTGCGTGCGCCCGAATGGCTACGACGGTTCCACCGACTCAACGACATATGAACCGCCTCAGATGAACCCCGCGGACCATTTCCAGCACATGCCTATGCAACAGCAGGTCCTACATGCTGCGACCAAACCTCCCGCACCTTCCATGTACGCAGCTCAACCGTACCCCGACCCAGGTCCTGCTGGATACCACCACGTGCCCTACGAGGCGACTCAACCACAAAGTAGCATGCCATACGGCGCTGTCCAGCCTCCTGCGTCCATGATCGACCACTCGTACGCAGCTCACAATGTGTTTCCAACCCCGCCAATGCAACCGCAGCAGCCATCGCGACCCGAGTCTTCCCCCGAGGCCTACTCTCCCGGTGAATACCAGCACCAAGATCTCGCTGATTTGCTCGGAACTCTCAAAGTCAACGAAGCAGGGACAGGTAAGAAGTCACGCTGGTCCTTATCGGTTAAAGTTGGTTCTGACGCCGCACGAATAGCCCCATACCTAAGAAACAAGGCGTCATTTCGACGCGAGGAAGAGCCCGCCATCGAGGACTCGGATGATTACAAGAGCTCTCTTCCAGTAATGATGCCTGCACCGGGCTTGAAGATTCGCATACCCCCAGAGCTGATGCCGGATGACGACACCGCAATGCATTATTTCGAACTTTACTTCGCCCAAGTGCATAGCTATGTACCGGTTCTATGCAAGACACTCTTTTATCAACAATGGAACACGGACAGAGAATCAATATCTCCCCTCATTCTCGAAGCCCTGTTTGCCATCGGTGGCCGCTTGGCCGAGGACCCGACGGAAGGCCAGCAGTGGCTCGCTCTCGCCACCAGTAAGCCCTAAGGAATTGCTTATGCATTTCGGAAATACTGATTCGAGAAGGACACGCGGATTCATTTATGGACGTTCCGAGACTTAGTACTCTCCAGGGCTTGTTGATGATTCTCAAGGCTCGCGAGGCAGCCCCAAAACGCGGATATTACTATCGGTCTTGGATGACGGTCGTGCAGTGCGTCCAGATCGGTAAGGACCTTGGCTTGGACGAACACTACGAAGACCATCAGGCAGGCAGACCTTGTGATTACACCGCCCAAGAGTGCCAGCTCCGGAACAGGATTTGGCAACTCGTGTTTGTTTGCGAGGTCATGATCGGAACTCCACAAGGTGAGCATCAGAGCCCGTGAGCTAAAAGATGAGCAGTCTGACAAATTTCCAGGTCGACACGATCTCTCAATATCTCTAGAATCGGTCGATTTCAGCGTACCCAAGCCCATTCCTGGCTGTGACGATGCCGAGTACCATGTTTCTCGCAATTTCACCTACTTTTCTCGAATGGTTAGGAGCGTCAGCAGGATGAGCAAGGTCTACGCTCGCCTCAAGAGGCGGAAAGAATGGGGAATCGACCCCGAATTCCAGCAACTCGACCAGTTTCTTACTATGTGGTTGAACGAGCTACCTCCTGACTTGGCCATATCCTTCCCACCGGATAACGCGCCCCCTTGGATCCCGTCGCATTTCCTAGGAAACATGCACGCCTACTACTATCTGACGTTGATACTGTTTCACCGGCCTCAATTGTCGTTCTTAGATCCCAACTCTCCCGACGGACAATGGAAGCGTCAGATGATGATTTGTTACACTTCGGCAAAGAATCTCTGCCGTTTGCAAGAGGCCACCTACAATACTTTCGGTCTCACCGGTCTTCAGTCTATGCAGCGAGGCTACAGCTTCGTTGTCTACGCTGGCCTATCCTGCATCGTCATTCACTTGGTAGGAGCCGCTGCGTTTCCAAGTCTTTAATACACGGAGTTTCCATCTAACTTACGTTCAACTAGGTTGCCATTGTCTCACCAGATCCCGACTTGAACAGTGACGCCCGCGAATTCTTTACTAGGCATATGAGGATTCTAGAGAAGGTCATGGAGGCTTGGTCGATGCCCGAGCTTGAGAAGCAAATCAACGCCCTCCGGGAAGCCTTCTCGGCGGATATCCGGAAGCCGTTCGTCATGAAGCCCAGTTTCCCCTATGGAAGTCCTCACCCATCCACCCACTCGAGTCCTCCGCAGGGCTCCCACGGTTACCGCCCGCCGGTACATCGGACAGGATCTATGGATCAGGCCTTGGATTCTCAGAGTGCTCAACAAGTCAGTTATACCACTCACCCCATCACACCTCCCATTTCCGCCGGACCTTTGGACAGCAAGAGTGACTCTCCAGCTGTACAGTCGCTCGTCATGATGTCTCAAGGAAGCCAGGCTCCTGGCATGGCACAAAGCCTGCCTATCTCGGACCAGCCTGGGTGGAATCCTTCTCGGATCTTTGAGTAAGTGGCATGGCTGTCTGCTGAAGAAGTGTCGATGCTAACGAGGGCTCCCTAGTCAATGGAACGCCACATTTGGTACGCCCGCCCATCCACAGCCCACCTCCACCCCTCCTCAAACCAGCCCTCTAAACGTTACATCGTCGGCAGGTGCCCCCGAAGTGTCGACGCTCCAGGATATCCAGGCCGTCCATGCTTCTCTGCCGGCTGGCTCACAGCAGCTCTCACCATCGCAGTATTCTGCAGCTCCCGCGGCAACCTTCATGTCTGCGGCTATGTGGCAGGACTCGGTTGCCAGTGTCTACGAGGGAGGTCTCAAGCGGGCTTGGGATTACGATGGTGGATCGGTTGTGAAACGTCACTGAGGCCACGGTGACACATTCCGGAATAACACAGGGCGTACCAGGAGAACGGCCGAAGTTGACCCCACCTAGCAATCTGTGTGCGACGTGGGAGGTAGTATCCCGCTGGCGAGGCATGTCGGCTGGCGTCTTGCTGAGCCGAGAAGGTGACGAAGCCAGGCCGGCAACCTGCATTACACCTATTTCGAGGACCCGAGGTGGATGTATTTTATTATGGCGGTCATGGCCCTGAATGCGTGGAGATTTCACGAGGAGATGGTTGAAAGAGACGGGCGATTGGACGGATGTTGGATAAAAAACCATTTACGAGGCACGATGGAAGGCGTTTTGGTCACTTCAAACGGGTGTTGGACATTTGTTTTATTTCATGGGCAACATGACGTATCATTACAATTTACGCACACGAACCGACCGTGGCCTGCGGATGACAGGCTATGGTGCACACGGCCTTCTTTGGGTATTGCAAGCATTGTGCTTTGCTTGAAGGCGTTGAATTTGGGATGGGGTTTTTCGTTTGGATAATTTATTTTTATAATGCTAAAACTGCATGAACCGCGCTGACTGTTTACTTGAACTTTTGTTAGGCAGGCAGTATGTTCATCGTGGCGATGAGGTATGGGACTTCTTTTCAACCTTTTCTTTGATAGCATCCCAAATCCAGGCGTCGACCTTGTCCTTCTTGACCTTTTCGTAGCGCGCCCTCCTCACAGGACCCCGCTCCTGGACGTAGAAGCGGCCGACGGCGCGGAACATGTACCAGCTGCGGCGGGCGTTCTCGGCGGCAGTGTCGCGGACGTAGTTGACGAGGCCGAAGCGGCGGCGGACGGCCGACAGGTCGCCGGCCTGCAGCTCGCTGTAGCGCGGTTTGGAGATGGAGCTCATGGTGGTGAAGGTGAGCCGGGTGGCGGGCGGGAGGGATTTCACGTAGCGCTCCAGGATGGGCCGCGAGGCGCGTGCGTAGTCCGGGAGGTGGATGTGGATGTGGGTGACAAAGGGGGATGTGACGAAGGTTACGAAGAGGATGGGGATGATGCCGCAGAGGGCGACTGAGTGGATGGTGTTAGTGGTGGTGTTGAGGTTGGGCTGTGGGTGAAGATGAGATGAGGGACAGGGGAAAAACTCACCACTAGCCGTTTCCCACGCGGGCTTCTCGGCCTTGATGTAGCCGGGTGCGACGACGAAGCAAAAGAATGCGCCCATGAAGAGCGTTGTGATCTTGACCATGGCTAAAAAGGTGGTCCTGCCGGTGCCGGCATGGTAGATGATTAACCGCCCGGGAAGCTCTGAGCGGCCTGGTCAGCATATAACCCTCCTGGAGAGAGGTTGAAGAACGACATACCGTGAGCTTTTCCGTCCTTTGCAGCGGCTCTGGCCTGCCTCTTGAGCTCCTCCTCAACACGCGAGGGCTTCTTGGGGGCAGGCAGCGCGTAGCATCGCCGGGGTTGCGTCTGGAGAGATTTCTGGAGGGAACGGCGGAGGGCGCGGGGGAGGGACGCTGAGGAGGGGGGGATGGAGGGAAAGGACGTCAATTGGATTGACCATAGCCGTGGGATTGCGGTTCTTAATCGAAACATTTGTGAGAGGGCTGATGTGGACGGGGGGCGAGGGGGAGAGGGTGAGCCGTGGTGCTGGAAAAGTTGTCTTGATGGATGGTGATGGAGACGCGGCTGATGATTGGGGTGTGGGAATGTGGGGGGGAGCGGTACGGATGTTGGAGATTGGCACGACCCTCTCGACCTCGATGCTGGGCACTCATCACTTCATGGGCCATTATTTTTACAATCTTGATTTATTGTCAACAGCTTGAACTAACTTGCTTCATGTCCTGCCATTCTCATATACTCGTAACACAGCAGTCCCCTGCTTAGACAACATTCTTGGTAAGCCACTCGGTCCACTGCTCCACGGTCCAACCAGAGCTGATGTCCTGCACGACGCCGTCATACACGGCCGTGGGCGTAAAGTGAACGCCAATCAGACGCGCCGTCTTGGTGATGTACTTGATATCGTTGGTGACCTGGTTCCCCGCATTCAAGAACCCGTCCTCGCCGACCTTGTCCGCGATGGCCAGCAGCCCGTACACGGCGTCCTCGTCGACGCCCACCTTGGCCGCCACCTTTGCGAGCCGACGGTACGTGTCGTTGCGCGTCTCGTTGACGACATTGACGTCGAAGAAGCCCTGCTGCTCGTCGAACAGCACGCCGCTGAAGTCCCAAAACTTGTCCGGGTTTAGGCGCAGGACGGCCAGGGCGGCCTCGTGCATGAGCGTCGACGACGGGTGCCACGGCTGGATCAGCGGGCGGAAGATGAGGCTCAGGCCGCTCGCCCAGGCCGGGTTGGCTTCGATGGCGGGGATGACGGAGGTGGTGAGGGTGCGGAAGATCTTGGCCGAGAAGGGGCAGCAGTAGTCGAGGTAGAGCTCCAGCGTGTGCGTCGTGGGGGGCACGGATGAAGGTGTCGCGGGGGGGGCGGCGAAGATGCGCTTTTGGCCGGCGTACTTGGGAGGGAGGGCCATTGTGATGGTGTTTTGTGGTAGTAGTGGTGGTGGTGGTAGTAGTGCTCCTTTGCGGCGGTTACTTTGCAGAGATGTGAAGAGAAAAGTGTGTGAAGCTGCAGGAAGGCCTCAGTATTATGGTGTTCAAACACGAAGAGGGGCCGGCGGCTTCGGCGGGGTTGGCGAGCTGGAAGGTTGGAAGCTGCAGATGACGACAGAGCCGGGCAACATGACAAAATCCTACTTAAGAAGCTTCTTCTTCGTTTTCTTCTGCTTCTTCTGGGTAGCGGCCAATCAAAGTCTGCGATAAGGAGAAATGAGGCTCTTTCCTGCCACGAGGCAACTGCGAGCTTGACAGATTCCTGCCAAGAGGTCTCGCACTTGCATTGAGTCTGCATTTCTGGCTTCATTCGGTACTTGTTTGCTGTGCCCGAGGCCCCTCCCCCACCGGGTTGACGACTGTAAGACTGGAGATACAGTGGCTGGGTTTGTACGACTGAGAGGAACACGCCATTGATAGACCCCTCTTGCATCTGACCAAGTCGTGCAGCTATAGTAGCGCTCACTATGGCCAAGTCGAGCTATTGAGCTCGTCGCAACACAACCACAGGTGAGACGCACACCGCCCGGCGTATTCACAACGTCGGGTTGGTGGGGGAGTCGAAGTAACCAGTATCGGATGCATCAGCGAGAACGGAAGAATACGCTGCCCGTACATTGGCCAAAAATAGGACGCACTCGGGCTGCTACGTCTTGGAAAAGCAGCAATGTCGAAATGCATCCGTCAATACGAGGCCAACCGGCCACCAAGTTTCAAACGACCAGCGAGTTTAGATGCACCACACCGATTGATGTCATGCAAAAGCCATTGGCCCTCTGCTCACCGGTGTCCTGCGAATTGCGGCGATGGACCGACATGCTGGAAGGTGGCATGCCATCAAGATCTCACAAACCACCGCTGTTGACTTGACCGAGCTACCTTTGCAGCGCAAGCTCCTTGGCGAGACGACGAGAATGCTCGGATCCTGCGCATTCAATAGGCAAGGGCCTGGGAATTATGCATTGCATGGTGATGCTACTTGGGCAATGAAGCTCACCGGCATGAGCTGTATGGTCCATTAGCACACCTTCATACACGGTACCGTCTTGTACCGAGCGAAGGTTGCCCTCAGAGTCAGCACGACTCATCAAGGTCCAATTTGCCTCCGTCGGCATTATGGCTGTGAAGGCCGTGTGTACTTAGTCAGCCCGGAAGTTGGCACCCGAAGCTCAGGTACCTGGACGGAAAATCCAGTCAGCAATCACCTCGGTCCGCCTCCGTGTTTTCATCTTTACTTTTCGTCTTTTTCGTCGCCTTCATCACCTGTCGGGCAGAGATGAAAAGATACGGACACAAACCCCATGTGGGAACGGACAACGTCCGGAGTCTCGACTATCGGATGCATTCTCCTTGCATTCACCGGCAAGAATCGATTGGCGGCGCGGTGAGACTGCGAGGTCGAGGTGGGTTCGTGTCGGGTCCCGAAGGCAATTTGACAGAGACCCGCCGGTCCGGTACTTCCCCGGAGATTGGCGGGCTGCAATGGCGAAAAGATACTTTTCCGACAGGTACCGCTCAGTCACGCGGGCGAAACCGGGGTCAGACCGACCTTAGTGGCCCGAACTTTACTCTTGTCTTTTTTCGGTGGGGAAGGCGCAGCGTGCAGGTCCACCTTCCTGCTTAAGTTCTCTTGGAAGACGACCACGGACGCCCTCGAGTCCGTAAGAGTCGGTCATCATCACGCTTTTACAACGTTCTTATAGACTCGACGGTACCTCTCTTTTTGTCAAAGTCAAAATATCTGTCTCGTTGCATTAGACGTTTATGCCTGAGAATTTCTCTTATAAAGACTCCTTCAATTGACTGTCGTGTCCATTCCAACCTCCTTTTCACTTACGCCATCATTGACTCCCTTACTCCTCGATTCTCCTCCTCCTCGCCATCACTACAAGGAACCTCCCGTCTTTCCACAAATACGAAATGATTTGCCTCTCCAAAGCGGACGAGTCCTTTTTCAGACACCTCACCTGGAACCAGAGCCCATCTCCTCTCGCTGCCACCCACACCACTCGCCAGGACCTCAACGGCATCTCCAACCTCCGCGAACACGTCGACGCCGAACAGGACGACGGCAGCGGCGAAAGTAGCAGCCTCTGGCAAGGAAATAGTGACGAAAAGAGCCACCCCAGCGTCCAGCCCCCCCAGTCCAGCCAGGCTTCTTTTGCCGGCGCGGGACGACTCTCCCCTGCCATGGGTATGTCGTCTATGCTAGCTCTTACTGTGATGTGTGCTTACAATTCCAGGACCGTCCTCGCGTCTGCAGACGGTCAGTGGCGATGACCACGACCGTTCTCCCCGAGGCACCACGACTTCGTGCCTCTCACACATCTGGAGTTGGGCCGTATGGCTTCTCTCTGTTCTCATTGTCTCGTCCATCCTCTCGTCTTGGAACGACCCCAGCACTGGACTCTTCGCCTCGAGTCACGTTCAGCAGCCTGCCCCCGTTCACGTCTCTTCTCTTCGCAAGCGGTCGTCCACCTGCGCTGACAACAACATCGGCAAAGATGAATACAACTTGCCGCTCCATGTCGGGGCCGTCTTCATCATTTTCTTCGTCTCGTCTCTCGCATGCTCGTTCCCTATCATGGCTTCTAAGTTCCCCGGCCTGAGGATCCCGAACCGCTTCTTTTTCGCCGTTCGCCACTTTGGCACCGGCGTCCTCATCGCCACGGCCTTTGTCCACTTGCTGCCCACGGCTTTCGTTTCCTTAGGGGACCCTTGCCTGGGCGACTTTTGGACCAACGACTACCCGGCCATGCCTGGGGCCATTTCGTTGGCGGCAATCTTCTTCGTCATCGTCATCGAGATGGTCTTTCACCCGTCCCGGCGCATTCAGCCCGCTGAGCCGGCCGAAGCCACGGAGAGCCAGCCCGCGAGCCACGGGGGCTGCATGGGCAGCGTTGGCATGCTCGCGGTTGGCGACAGGGGTCCTCTCCACGGCAGGGCTTCGAGCATCGGCCACGGCCTCACCACGCTGAACAGCCGGGCCGAGGACGAGGACAGGGAGGTCGTCGTCCAAGAGGAGACGGTGCAGCCGGAAAGGAAGCAAAGTTTAGGAGAGACGAGCGTCGAGAGCTCCATGGTCCCGGCGCTGACTCCAGAACAGAAGAAGAAGAAGGAGCTTCTTCAGTGTGTTCTTTTGGAGCTTGGAATTTTGTTCCACAGCATCTTCATTGGCATGTCTTTAAGTGTCTCGATTGGAAACGAGTTCATCATTCTCCTCATTGCCATTTGTTTTCACCGTAAGTGGTTCAAGATGACGAATCGAAGAGGTACTAATGATTGCACAGAAACGTTTGAGGGTCTTGCCCTTGGTGCTCGAATCTCGGCTGTCAAGTGGCCTCAAGGAAAGCTCCAGCCTTGGTTCATGGCCCTCGCATACGGATGCACGTAAGTTTTACTACTTGTTGTTTTGTATGAATAAGATATTAACAGCTCGCTAGAACACCTCTTGGTCAAGCTATTGGCCTGGCCACTCACACGCTCTACAGCCCCGGCTCTGAAGTTGGTCTCATTGTGGTTGGCGTCATGAATGCCATTTCGGCTGGGTTGCTTACCTTTGCATCGCTGGTTGAGCTCTTGTCGGAGGATTTCCTGAGCGACGAGAGCTGGAGGGTCCTCCGAGGCAAGAAGCGAGTGGTTGCTTGTCTTCTTGTCTTTTCGGGTGCCTTTTTCATGAGTCTCGTTGGCGCTTGGGCTTAAACTGTCCCCTGGATCGACCCGTCAGCAAGCAATACTATACTCGGGTCTTGCACTCTAGCAAACTGTTGCATTCTTATCACTCGAGATTGAGTTGCTACTTGGATTGCATCATTATATCCGATAGGCTTATTAGGAAAATGAATCACAGGTCTTATCACATTTCTGCTCTGCATCACGAAACAGTATTCTTGGAAACAATACCCCTCGCAAACTCCCCAAACGTGAGATGCTGCTCAATATCCACCTCCTCGGCCAGGTTCGGCTGCGTGAAAACCGCCAGCGTATTCCGCGCAACCCGTCCGTCGCTCACGCTCGCCCGCACCCCGCGCACAAAGTGCGGCACCGCCCGGAACCGACCTGCCGTGATGCGCTGCAGCGCCTCCCCCGTCTGGAAGGCGATGCAGTCCCGCGGGATCTTGACCTGCACCGTCTCCCCGGTCCGGGACTTGATGTACAGCCCGGCGTCCGGGTCCGGCGACGCGGCGAGTTCGGGAAGGGGCGGGAGGGGGGAGTCGGGTGTGGCGGTGGCGGGGACAAGCGGGGAGACGGCGTGCTCGTCGATGAACATTGCTGAGGTCAGGCCGGTGAGGCAGCCGTGGTCCAGATGCGTGGCGCACCAGTCGTCTTCGTCTCCATCTTCGCTCGAGGCTGGGTCGGCGGTCTGCGGGTAGTAGTGCAGCAACCTCGCCTTTGTCGTGGTCGACGTACTCACTACATGCTCCAAATACCCCCTGGGATACCCGGGAACATCAACCTCTGCGAAGCGGTCGCACGCGCGGGCGACCAGCACGGCCACGTCGATGACGAGGCGGCACAGGTCCGTGACGGCGGGCTTGAAGCCGGGCAGGACGAAGGCGGGAGGCCAGACGTTGGGCGAGAGGTACTCGGGGAAGGTCTCGGGGGAGAAGGCGGGCGTGGGGACGGCGCAGTCGAGGGTGGGGGAGAGGTAGAAGGCGCAGTTGGCGTAGTAGGAGCCCTTGAAGGTGTCGACTTGGCCGTTTTTGAGGGTTTCCTTGCCGAGGGACCAGCCGGTTAGGTATTTGGCTGTTGGGTTTTCGAGTTTGTCTTTTGGGTAGGTTAGCTTTTGAGTGTTTTGAGATGGGAGAGGGACAGGGAGTACCTAGTTCGTCCTTGGGTAGGTTGCCGAGATAGGACGAGTAGGATAGGGCTTGGTGTCGGAGTTTGGGGAACTCTGGGGCCACATCTTTGACGATGAGGATTCCGAGGGAATCCGGGCCGAATGCTTTTTGCAGAGTCTCAAAGGGAATATTGCCTGTGGTGTCGAGTTAGATGTCATGGGAGAGTGAGGTATCATGACAAGGGTTGATACCGTCTCTGAGGTCCTGGAGGGAGACAGTGACGGCCTGCGCCTGGGAAGTCATTTTTTAGAGGAGAATATGGGATCAATTAATTCAATCTCTTCATTAAAATGAGTGTGTTTCTGGGACATTGATTTCTTTCCATCTTTCCTAATATCTCATCCTCATGGTAGCTGGCGGTTCAATGTGGTCAATTGCGGGGAGCCGTCCCCACCAACCAATCACCTTCCCGAACGGCGCAGCTTCCCCGTGGAGCTCGCCGGCTCCCGAATCGACGCGAGAGCATGACGCGAGAGCATCCAGATCCATCACCAAACCGCCATCGTCAATACCTTCACCATATCATCATGGTCAAACCCCTTAGCTTCAAAGGCGACAAGAAGCAAAAGAAGCGCAAGCGCACCGATCCCGATAACCCCCCTCGCGACAAAGCAACCGACGAGCCCTCCACCTCCACCCAAGAAGTCGCCGACAATGACGACAGCTGGGTATCGGCCGATGCCGCGTCCGACATCTCGGGCCCAATCATGATGGTGCTGCCCACCGAGCCGCCGGCCGCGCTAGCCTGCGACCCCAACGGAAACGTCTTCGTCGTGCCGATCGAGAACATTGTCGACGGGAACAGGGCCACGGCCGAGCCGCACGACGTGCGCCAGGTCTGGGTCGCGAACCGCGTGGCGGGGACGGAGGCGTTTCGGTTGAAGGGGCATCACGGGAAGTGAGTGCAACCTCGCAGTGCCGTTGACTGGAGTTGTACGCTGACGGTGATAGATATCTCTCCTGCGACAAAATCGGCGCCCTGTCCGCTAGCTCTGAAGCCGTGTCCCCCCTCGAGTCCTTCAACATGGAACCCACCGACACACCCAACACATTTTCCATCAAGACCTCGCACGACACCTTTCTGACAACCAAACCCACCAAGCCGAAAGCCGGCGCGGCCGCGGGGATCGAGGTGCGCGGCGACGGGGAAGAAGCATCTATCGAAACCACAGCGTTCCACGTGCGCATGCAGGCGCGGTTCAAGCCCAAGCTGCGGGCGTCCAAGGAGGAAAAGGCCCACGCCAAGATCAGCCGGCGGGACCTGGAGGAGGCGGTGGGGAGGCGGTTGGACGAGGACGAGGTGCGGAGGTTGAAGAGGGCGCGGAGGGAGGGGGATTATCATGAAAGGTTGTTGGAGTTGAAGGTAAAGGGGAAGCATGACAAGTATGGTTGATATTATGGGGGATATTACAAAGGGGAAGGAAGCATGACAAGTTATGATTGGCGGTTGAGTGTGTGTCATGTGTGAGTCTCGCCGTCTGAAGATGCCGACTCGGCTGACGATTGTGCAGCTGTAGGTGGTCTCCCCGAACGAGGCCGGTCGACAACCTACGCCGCCAACACGATCTAACCCTCGATCCATCCGCGTTCCTTTGCTTCGGTGGCCGGTTTCATGCCCATCTTTTCGAAGATTTGGGCTCGTGAGTATCCCTCGTCCTTGAATGCGAAGGCGGAAATGCGGATTCCGAGATCGTAGTTGGAAGACGCTCTGGGCATTTTATTGGGTGATGCGGGTGTGAGGTAGGTGCGAGGTTGTAGGAGAGAAACCGGGGGGGATGGGAGGAAGCGCATGAGGTCTATTATCTGCATTTAGAATTGCGATTCAAAAGACACAGGAATAAGGGATGTAGATGAAGGTATCACAACCTCACGGAAATCAATTGGATAGGGGCATTTCAGGGGTTTTCAGCTTCGAAAAAAAGCAATATGCGTTGATGGCCGGCATCACAACCACTGGCTACAGTGTCTGGCGCACGCAAACCAATGAGCTCACACGGTGCGTGGGGGAAGATACCTCTGCGGGTAATGGAAACTTGTTGCATGGAACTAATGCTCTCTCTTGTATTCGTGAGGTAGGAGAAGTCCCTATCTGTCGACAGACGTTTTGGCGCCAGCCTTTGTAGAGCCGGGGGAAATGGATAGCCTTTTAACAATCCGACCATGTATTCTTTAGGTATCCTTCATCGTAAACTCGGTCGACTTTTAGATAGGTATGTTTGTGTATGGCCTCCTAACTGCCCGGCCTCCAAGCCTTGACATTTCCATCCTCTCCCGCCGTAAACACAGCATGCGCCTCGTCAAAGAAGCAAAACGCTCTCACAATCTCGTCGCCGTGCGCCCCCGGCAGACCGACGCTGTTGTCCCGGTCCAGAGTCCACCCGGGCCCGTTGGGGTTCTTGGCCAGGAAGACGAGTTCGAAAGATTGGCGGCTACAGCAACGTCAGCTCCATGAGATGGAAGGGGGAATAGTTGAAGGGGGAAACTCACTCTTGCGACCCAGCACCGAGGATAGCACCGCTCCCATCCACCTTTGGCGTCAAATCCGCCACATACCGACACCCCAACACGGGTCTCAAATCCCCAAAATCCACCGCCGCATCCCCGTTGGCATAGTCCTCGGCCACGTCGTACAGCGCGCACCGCTCATCATGCGACAAGGCGGCCACGCCCGTGGGACTCAGCCAAGCGGCGCGGTGCACGCTCGCGCCGTGGTTGCACGTCTGCAGGGTGAGGTCGTCCTCGTCGGGGACACGTGTGTCGTGCACGCTGACGAGGCCGTCGGTCGAGCCCGAGAGGAGGTAGCAGGGGGAGGAGGGGTTGAAGGATAGGTCGGTGACGTCGTCGCTGTGGACTTCTTGGTAGTGCGCTTTGGGGGAGGGGGAGGAGCGGACGTCCCTGGGTAGTTGGTGATGTGAGTTGTCTATATGATGAATCGCGATGGGGGTGGTGGTGTTGTTGTGTGTTGAGTGAAGACTTACCAGAGCAGGATCGAGGCAGTGTGGTTCTGCAGCTCGGTGCCGACGGCAATCGTCTTCGTCTCGTTGCTACACGCCATAGAAAGAATTGGCGCTTCGCTCGCTGCGTAGAAACAAGGGCATATCAGTTTCGGCCATCTCATACCTCCTCACTTACACCCACCACCCTCTCAGCCTCAAACAACCCAACTCGACTCGACTCAAAAACTCACCTTGAAACCTCACCACCCTCCCCCCCGTCCTCAAATCCGACACCTCAACGCTCCCGTCCTCCCCCGCAGTGCACACCACCGAAGCGTCGCCATCAAACACGCGCAACGTCGTCAAGTTGCCGTGCTGCGTGGGTAGCCGCCTGACCGGACCTTGGGAGAGCCGCGCAGGATCAAGCAGCGAGAGGGACTGGTCCGAGGATATGGCCGTGAGCCCGGCCGAGGTGCGCTGCACGTCGAGGACGTAGACGTCTTGGCCGAAGTGGAAGCCGTCGGAGCAGGCGAGGGAGAACATCCCGTTTTGTGTGTTTTGGCTGTGAGGATGAAGGTGGGTGCTTGAAGAGTTTTAGTCGAGGTGCTTGATTAGGTTGTTTTGACCACTCTTGAGACGTAAACACTTGGAATACTATCAAAGAGTTGGTCATGGGGCGATTACTTACTTACGATAAGTCTACCGTCCTAGTTCACGCTGACTCGTCGCTACCAATTCGAGCCCGAAATCTCTGTTCAGCGCTACAACTCCACCCGAGTTAATAGAAACTGCAGCATGTGAAGTGACCTCGTTAAGTGAATATTCACCCACACAAGCACCAATCTCACAAGATATCGTCCCTTGGTCAATGAAAGGGGAGTGTACCCCCGTCTTCTTCTCTTATTCTTACACAATTATCGTCTCTATCCGAGGTATTGATACCGTATATCCGTACACGCCTGTCTAACGCTCATTAAACAAAGGAGGGGAGAGCTCAGAAACAGAAACGCCCTCACCCGTCCTTGAAAGACCACCTATCAAACGCCCGATGCATTCCTTTTTCCGTTCCCTCGTGTTCCTTTTCATGCTTTCCTCTTCAGTCATCTGCCCTCATGCCTGCTCCTCTCGAAGCATCTTCCGCTCGTTGATCCCCCGAAACGCTCGCTTGCCAACCTCGTAGCTACTGATCATGATGGCACACGCGGGAGCCACCTTGAGGGTCCGCGGGATCCACCCCTTCCAGAGACCCGCGACGCCCTCGGTCTGGAAGATGTGCCACAGGAGACGCACCATATTGCGCTGCTCCGGGGCCTGAGCCGCTCCCTTGGTGGCTGAACCTGCCTGGTGCTGGTAGGTCTGCGTGCGCGTCTTCCCCACGTCAAAGGGCGTCGTCACGATAGACGCAAAGGCTCCCGACGTGGCTCCGGCGGCGAAGCTGTCCAGAAACGTGTCGGTGTGGTTCTCGTGGCTCTGCGATCGGAGTCTCGCCTCGGAAAGGTTCTCGTCGATTGAAAAATCGTGCCCTTGGCGCTTCTCGCGCAGATCCGTCAACCTCGACCGCACCGTTTCGTATCCCAACCAGTAGAGTCCCGAAAAGGGCACGTCTCGCCACAACGTCAAGGTCAAGCCCCTCCACAGCGCCGTGTAGCCCTGGCTGCCCACCATCTGCTTGATGTCCTTGAAAGCCTCGACCAGGTGGTTTCCCGTGCCGGATCCCGACGTGGCTTGCATCCGCGTGCGAACGAGCTCAATGGGACTGACCGTCGTCGCAGCCAAAATTCGGGCAACGGAGCCAGCCGTTAGAGGAGCCGTCGAATCGGAAAATCGCTGAAAAGGACTCTTGGGGTTGAACCGCAACCAATCGTAGCCGGTAAAGTAGATGATGTTGGAAGGAACGGCCATGACCAGGGTGGGAGAGAGACCCCTCCAAAGAGTCGTCACGCCCTCATTACGGGCAATCTTTTTAAAACCGTCCATTGTCGAACTAATGGTGCGGCGCTGCACCTCTTCCACATGGCACTCGGCTGGAGGCGGCGTCACGGTGATGCCTTCGATCCGGGGCGCGGCGAGGCAAAAGTCTGCGTTCCCACCGGCGAAGAAAACCTCGCGACAGCAAGAAGTGATGCCGAGCTCGGCCGTCTGGGCGGGGGTGAGCGAGGTGGTGGTCAAGGCGAGCTTGGTGAAGTCGACGTTTGGTCGGGGAATCGTTTGCGATTGGAGCCGGACGCGGACGACATCGAGGGGAGTAACTGCGAATCAAGGTCAGTCGAATCTCTTTG
Organism: Thelonectria discophora; assembly: GCA_911649645.1. Lineage (NCBI taxonomy): Eukaryota > Fungi > Ascomycota > Sordariomycetes > Hypocreales > Nectriaceae > Thelonectria > Thelonectria discophora. Next base: position 1,046,321 of record CAJVRK010000008.1, on the reverse strand, counting down.
AAGCTGTTTTGGCCGAACGCACCGAGAATTGACGTCAACAAGCTACCCGACATGGCCGAGACCATCTTCTGAGACGCCGTGATTTCGATAATGCTATCTTTTGCCGGCGCGGGAACGCCTAGGTTCGCGGCGCGGCCAGATTCGGCCATGTTTGCGAGCGTGTACTCGTCGTCGGCGTTCGGGATGCTGTGGTCGTGGTTTTGTAGTCGGCTGTGGCGATTGCTATCGTGGCCACGGGAACGATTCACGTCGTCGAGAGGCATCGAGGGTACTGTACAGGCGGACGGGAAGTGGAGGTGCGGGAGAGATTGTAGAGGACTAGAGCATGACGAGGTGGGAGAACGATGTGGGAGATGAAGAGTCGATGACGACGTTGAGAAATGGGGTGGATGAATTCTTAGGTGGTTACTCAGACTTTTTTTGCGCGAGAAGACCGAAGCCGGCCGCATCGGACTGTCGCTCCGTCGGTTATTGTCGCCTCCGACGATCCACCGTTTGCCACTAGAATTTAGCGTCCAGACAAATCAACCTGCATCTTAATGTGATTGATAATGAAAATATTGCAAGCCATGAGTGCTTTTAATACGCCCGAGTTCTCCTTCTACCTGTTTCCACATGTCCCCATCCAATTCATTGTTCCATAACATCATTAGTCCATATCCGCTCACGAAATCACGACCCCGCCGCTCAACACCACGTCCCGATCCTTACTTCTCCAAGTAAGCCTTCCATCCAATCTCGCCCAGCCTCACGGCCTTGGCCTCGACCTCTTCCCTCATGCCCTGCATGTAGTCGGCCATAGCCTGCTGGTACTTGGCATCGCCTGAACCGATGATGCGAACGGCCAGCAGTCCAGCGTTGGTCGAGTTGTTAATTCCCACTGTCGCCACTGGGCAGCCTCGGGGCATCTGAACAATGCTCAGGAGACTGTCCTTGCCATCAAGGTGAGTCGCCTTGACTGGCACGCCGATGACCGGGATGGGGGTTTCCGAGGCAAGCATTCCAGGAAGCGCTGCTGCACCACCAGCAGCCGCGATCAGAACCCGGATGCCGCGCGCAGCTGCCGACGTGGCCAGCTCGCTCATGGCGACGGGGGTGCGATGGGCCGAAGTTATGGTGAAATCATATGGCACACGGAAGCGCTCGAGGACCTCAAAGGCACCCTTGAGCACGCCAAGGTCCGAGTCAGATCCCATAGTCACAACCACAAGAGGGTTCTTGATGTCTCGGGAAGAGGTTGACACTGGCGGCGCGGGTTGCGTCGTGGGGGCTTCGGGACGCAGCTGGGCTGAGGAAGCGGCGAGACGGTCCTCTCGGATGCGGTCCACCTCCAGGATCAAAGGCGCAGCGAGTTCCTCCAGGTTGGTTTCGGGAGAATATGACGTGACGGTGATATGTCCAATCTTGCGGCCGGGCTTGGACGACTTGCCGTAGAGATGCAAGAAAGCATCCATATCGTCGCTATAATGGGAGTGGGTGAGGTCAACCAGCGCCTCGTGGGACTCCTCCTTGGCACCTCCGAGGATATTAAGCATGATGGCGCCTGACACCCTGGGCTGGAGCTTGATGGTCGGGGGAACAATGTCTAGAATCGAGCAGAGCTGTGCCCTAAACTGAGACATGGACGGTACGGCCTCGATTGTGTAGTGACCCGAGTTATGACTGTATCCACATTAGTACTTCGAGACATGATTAATGGCGAGCGGTGCTTACGGTCTGGGGGCACACTCATTAATCACCAGCGAGTCTATGGGAATGTTAGCAAGCTTCTGGTGGATTTCGTTCGAACATACTATCTGGTAGAAGGAACATTTCCACAGCAAAGACACCTCGGCCCTTTAGCGTTCGAATGACGTCCGAGGCCACCTTCTGCGCTTTCTTGCAGACTTCGGGGGAGACATTTCGGGGAGGGTAAAAGACCTTGGTGCAGATGCTCTCCTCGTGGACGGTCTCAACGGAAGGGTAGGCGTGCACATCGCGCAAGTTGCCGTCGTCGTCCTCGGTCCTCATCACCATGACAGCAAGCTCGTACTTGAACGGCTGGAACTTCTCGGCATACAGCGAAAGCTTTCCCATGTCCCGCACGGCCTCGTCGAAATCCTCGGGTCCGTTCACCTTGAAGTTTCCACGTCCATCATAGGAGCCCTTCCGCGCCTTGAGCATGAAAGGGAAGCCAAACTGCTCGGCCGCCTTGTTGAGCGAATTTACCATGGCGGGTCCAGACTCAACGGTGATTTGGGGCGCAATGGGTATCCCGGCCTTTCCAAAGTGCTCCTTCTGGAGAAACTTGTCTTGGATGAGGCGCAGAGTTTCCCACGAAGGATGAACAGGCACTTTCTTCAATCGGCCATCCACCTCGACACCCTTAGTGGCGATCTCTTCGAGGACATGGGTGTCAATGTGCTCAATCTCGACAGTAAGGACGTCGCACTGCTTGGCGAGCTCGCGAATCTTGACGGGGTCCTTGAACGAGCCCGTGACATGCTTCTCGTTTTGGTTGATTTGTTTTGTCGGGCAATTGGCCTCGTCGAGCACGGCGATTTCGACATCGAGCAGGGCGGCCTGCTCTTGAAGCATGCGGCCAAGCTGCCCGCCGCCGAGGATTCCAACAACCTTTCCTGGGGCCATTGTGTCGAGGATGTGAAACAAGGGAGGAGAAAGGAATGAGGAAGAAGAAATGTTCCAAAAATTCAAGCCTTAGTACCGATCGAATATTCGGATTTAGAGGCGGCTGAAGATGGCAATGGCGGGGGAGAAAAGATTTCTTGGGTGAATCAAAGATGGAAGTGTGTGGAGGAGGATGAGTAAGCTGGGGAGCCACCACCGGCAAGTTTTATATCTCTCGCGAGTGGGACGGTACGTATCCCAAAATTGCTTCGTACATGATGAAGCTCAACATCTTGATGACCTTTTTACTTGATTTTAACTGTTGTTGTCAACCGCTACTGAACAAAGTCATGTTGCTACGTGTATGAAAAATCTGCTCGATTGATCATGATTTTGGAGAACACGCTGCGATTCACTTGGCACCTGCGCGGTGGTAGCCGAATGTTACGGTCACCAAAGCGATTAACCAATAGAATACGAATACCTAGCCAAAATCGAATTCTTGCAACGGCGTGCCGCATCTCTCGCAGCCACTCTTGCAATGGTCGTGTGGCAACTTGTGCAAAAACTCTTGTGACAGCCCTACTGTTACGCAATGACCCTTCTTACAGTGACTTTTGCACATTACCTATCGAGTAACGCATGGAACGCTGCATGGAAATATCATCGAATCGGGAGGCATTTTTCCCATGCCCCCCATTGAACGTGCGGGGCACTGTGTCTTATCTCCTTATCGGGGTGACTCTTCCCGGCGAGCGAACCAATCCCGCTTCCATCACCAAACACGGCGATAGCGTCATTCATCTACATCCCGACTCCCTTTCTGACTCTCACGGCAACCATCCCTGGAAGCAAAAGAAGAAACGAAAAGACAAAGAATCACATATTATTCCCCTAAGCACGTAAAACATTATGAATTTGTTGTAGAAATACCTCTACCTTTTCCTTTTCTCCTGTCAGACATAGCGGATACTGCACCCTCTTACAAATCACGATGCCCTCGTCGCCGTCATCATCCTCGGCCGGACTCGGCTCTGAGCTCGAGTCTTTCCGCCGCCAATGGCTCTCAGACATTCAACACCAGCACGAACCTCACCCGTCTCAAGGTCACCAGCAGCAGCAGCCTGCTCCAGCCGCTTCAACGACGGCAGCTGCCGGGCCTCGACGCCGGCGCCCCTCCGTCTTGACTCGGTCGGCGAGGCCTGTGGATGGAGCCGAGGACGAGGTCGCTCCGACGCATTCCTTTGATTATGCCGTGCCTTCGGCGCAGGCGCATGCGAGGCATGAGGTTCGCGGGGGGGTCTTGACCAAGACGAAGCTGGTGTCTGCCCTCGATCACTATGAGGAGGCCATGGCCAAAGAGGCTCAGGGGAATATGGGCGATAGCTTGAAGCTATATCGCATCGCGTACCGGGTATGAGGCCTCGACTCGTCTGATAGAAGGAAGAATAGTGCTGACACTTCAGTTCAGATGGACAATGGCGTGGACCGAAGATATCGTGAGAAGCATTTCCCCAAGATGATGCAACCTCACCCAGCCAGCTCATCCGCCATCACCACCACCACCACCCCCAACTCCTCATCCTCGGCCCCAACGCCATCCACCCCGGCCAATGCCAACGCCGAGTCCCAGCCCCTCCCCATCAAGGATCTCATCGTGAGCTTCGCCTCCCTCAAGATCGAGCCCGTCCCGCCAGAAGTCGAGGGCATGCCGGCGCCACCCTGCCCGCTGGCCAACCTCCCTGACGAGCTCCTCGTCCACATCCTCCGCGACGTGGCAGTAGCCGACGTAGCCGACTTTGCCCGCCTCTCGCGCGTCTGCAAACGCCTCGCCTACCTCGTCGCCACCGAGCAGCGCATCTGGCGCCGCGTCGCCCTGGGCCCCGAGTTTGGCCTCGCCGCCATGCTGTACCGCTTCGAGCTCGGCGTCTCCTGGGAGGACCTCGACGACGAGGAGCGAGACGACCCCGTGCAGGTCGTCGACGGCTTCGTCCTGGGCCCCGAGGAACTAGCCCGCCGTCGCAAGGCCGCCGCCCTCGCCCTCTCCGAGTCCCTTACCCCCTCCGTGTACCCGACGTGGAAGAGCCACTTCCGGAGCCGGCCCCGCGTGCGCTTCAACGGGTGCTACATCAGCACCGTCAACTACGTGCGTTCGGGCGTGGCCTCGACAAACTCCAACACGTGGGGGGGTTCCCCCATCCATATCGTCACCTACTACCGCTACTTGCGCTTCTTCCGCGACGGCTCCCTCATCAGCCTGCTGACCACCCAGGAGCCCGCAGAGGTGGTTCACCACCTTGCCCGCCACGAGCTCTACCTCCACCGCGACGCCGCCCACAAGCACCTCCCCTCGGCCGTCATGGCCCTCGCCCTCAAGGGCCGCTGGCGCCTCTCCTCAGCCGAAGGCCCCCCGGACCCGGACTTTCCCGCCGCCGCCGACGCTGACCGCGCTGGTGCTGGCGGTGGCGGTGGCCCACGTGACAACGACCCAGAGGGCGACATCTTCATCGAGACCGAGGGCGTCGGCTCAAAGTACATGTACCGCATGGACCTATCGCTGCGCAGCGCCGGCAAGGCCGCGTCGCGCAACAACAAGCTCACCTGGAGGGGCTTCTACAGCTACAACAAGCTAACTGACGACTGGGCCGAGTTTGGCCTCAAGAACTACAAGCCCTTCTTCTTCAGCCGCGTCAAGAGTTATGGCTTCGGAGAGTAGTTGGTTGATCGGATGTCAACGTCATTGGGCCAGTTCGGAACAACCCCATATGACGAGGTCAAGCACATAAACTCAAGTAAGAGCATCAGACTACAAGTCTAGTCAGGCATACGTCACTATAGTTACGTACTGAGATACGCGTACAAATTATACGTAAAAACATGTACAATCACAAGCACACAGTCTCGCCCGATCCCATGAAGACCGAAAGCTGATGTTTAATCGTATTACTGCATTTCTTCGTAACATTACTAGGTGCCTAATCTTAAGTCTTGTATTGGTGCCGTCCCAAACATATTCCCTCTCCATGCCCAACCCGAAGACGACTGACCAACGCCCCATCCCCGACCTGCAATATCACATCAACATTCTCCGTGACGATTTCCCCCAAATGTACAAAATGCCCGTCATCTTGCCAGCCAAAAGATTGAGGGCAAATGGCAAAATTCCGGTATCTGGCGTTATAAATAAGTGTATCCCGTCCGCAGTCTCCAACATCTGCGGAGAAATTATGTGCGTATGGTAGATTGTATAAAAATGACAGTAGATTGGCATCCTCGCCACTCTAAATCCGAACGGAATTCGATGGGTATCAATCGCATAAACGACTCGTTTGGTAAAAGAGTGTGAGCGGCTTGACTTCAGCCTGGCGCCTCAATAGAAAATCCAAATGAGTAATCATGTCCAAAAGCATTTCGAGGTTTGTGCCTTGGCCTTCATCTGAGGCGTTTCCCATCCAGAAACTTGGGACTTGTCCCTTCGTAGTACTGATCCTGGTACTGCATGGCTCGCCGGGCTTGATACTCTGCCCTCTCGTCCTCGTCCATGCTGAAAGCCTTCTTCAACCAGCCAAATGCACTCTTTTTCTTCTTCACCCGCTTTCCGCCAGCGTGAGTTGTAGCCCGGGACGTTACAGTTGCTGTGTCGTCATATGTCGCGGTAGTGACACTGCTAAGCGTACTCATACCTCCAAGTCGAGAGGGTTGTTGGCGGACATGGCCTGGGAAAAAGCCTGACGGTCCAAAATTGGGATTTTGAGCGTCGGCTGTATGAGGTCGCTGTTGAAGAGGAGAATGGGGGGACGCGTGAACCGGATGGTAAAACTGCTGCTGCTCGGAGTGGGGTGAAGACAGTAGAGGAGGGTGGACGGGAACTGTAAAGTCGGCATGGGAGGTGGCGCGAGGTAAGCGATGCTGATGGTACACATCCAAATCATGAGAACCGTGAGGTGCGGGCTCCGTGGCCTGAGACCGGATTGTGCTAGGAGTAGTAACTATAGGCGCATTGACCATGGGCGTACGGTTGGCCGTCGTCGGGCGGCTTGGTCGTGCCTCGGCTGGATTTCGTGGTGGAATCTGGATGGAATCCGGCGGGTTTCTTTTCTGGGACACGCGTTGCCGTAGAGAAGTCTTCTTTTGCGGAAATCCTTGCTCTTGTTTTGGTTGCGGTGACTGGTTCGCTTGACTTGGGGATCTCGACGGAGGTCTAGGTAAAGGGAACCCTTGACTGGTCTGGGGCGATTGGTGAGCCTGGCTTTGAGATCTGGACTGAGGCCTCGATGTGGGAAAGCCTTGGGGAACCTGGGGGGATGGGTGGTTCTGGCTTTGAGACCTGGACTGGGGCCTTGACGTGGGAAATCCTTGGGGGACTTGGGGTGATGGATGATTCTGGCTGTGAGCCCTCGATTGGGGCCTCGATGTCGGAAAGCCGTGGGGGACCTGGGGTGACGGATGAGTCTGGCTATGGGCTCTCGATTGAGGTCGTGATGTGGCCTTTGCTTGAGATTTCGACGACTGAGGTCTGGACTGAGGCCTTGACTCAGGTCTAGATGGAGGCCTCAGTTGAGTGTTGGAGTGTGGTTTAGGATGCGGTGAAGCTTCCTTGACCATGGGTGACGGGAGCGGCTCGGGCATCCTCGGTGTGTACGTCATTGGTTGGAGGATAAATAATGGCCCATCGTCCAGTCCTGCAGAAGAAGCTGCAGACTCCTTCTCCTCCCTCGGTGGCTCCTTTTTCGCCTCCTTCTTGGGCTCGTTCGGTGATAGTTTCGGAGTGCCATCGTATACCGTTGGAGACAGCGTCGGGAGCTCCTCAGCGGCCGGTACAGGGATGACGGAAAGCGAAGGAGTGGATGATTGTCGGAGGCTCATGCGAGGAGGGAGTAGAGGAGTTGACCCGGGAAGGGGAAAGTCACTGAGCGTGTCAACCTCTGGGTCTCGTATACTGGGTGGTTGAAGAGTGGCTGCGGATTCGCCGCTACGAATACTTGCAACGGGAGTGGCCGGTCGGTCGTGGGAGGATGAGGGAGATGAAGTCCCTTCGTTTCGTTGCGCAGGGAGAGAAAAGGGAGGAATGTTGGCCTGTGAACGATTAGCCACGTGCTCCAGAACCAGATCGACCTTGATGTCTTACCCAAGTCTTGCGACTAATTTCTCCAGCCGTCTTCTCCATCTCGGCTACGATAGTCGTCAACTTGATGATTAAGCCGTTGAGTTCCTGGGCTTGGTTGTTCAACTCGTCAAAGGCGTTGAGCCAACCGTCCGAGTTGCCCTTCATGGCCTGGTAAATTTTGCTGAGATCGAGTGTTGACATTGGGAATTCCTGGATCTTCTGGTCATTCAACCAGTCCATGAAAGCCTCGCTAGATCGGAGACCAGCGTCAATGTCGTCGTCCCATTGCCTCATGGCAGCATTGGTTCGTGCCAGGATGTGGTCGATCTTCTCATTGCCCGCCAAAATCTGCGCGCGAAACTGGCGGTCCTCCAGCATGCCCTCAAATGCCTGTCTATTACCCATGGGTAGCTGCAAGTGAGAGATGCGTTCGGTGAGATCCTGGTGGGCTTGGGCGAAGTCTTCGAGCATGACCTCAAGGAATTCGTCCACCTCGTCAATGTGGCCTTGGAGAATGCTAACGACCAGTGTGTTGTCCGCGGCAAGGCCATTTAAGAGAAGATAGACGCCAAAGGTGATTTGAGAAATCAGCTTGTACACTTCGTGCTGCTCCTGTCCAGGACGGTACCGCCATGTGGTATCAAACGGATCATCTTCAGCCCCTTGCTCAATGAGCCTTTCCCGACGACCCTTCGCATCAAGCTCTCTAAGTTTGGGTTTCCCAGGACCGTCCTGGCCATGTGTCACCTCAAGCAGGGATTCGGCAAAGGCTTCTTGCATCGACGGAACGGGGTGGCGAGGGATGCCTTGGTCGGTCGAGACATGCCTCTCAGAAAGTTCGATCTCATGTTTGTCGAGCGCCGAATGCGGATGGCTCGACTCGGAGTTGGTTCCATCTTCCGAGGTGGGCACAAGAACGATACGAAGGTCGCTAGGCTTGTCGAACGTCAAAGGGGCGAGGGTGCTGAGCGGCAGAGTGGCGGTGCTGGTACGTGTACCCGTGAGGGTAAGTTTGGAAACGGGTCGGATTATTGGCAACATGGCGGGTGAGAGTGGCACTCAAGCGGTGCAAAGGATCGAGGGGCTGCAAGGAGCCGCGCCGTGGTTGGACGAACAGGTAAAAACGCGTGGCGGAGGCGTGGGAGGGAGCGTCGCCGGATATGATTGAGTAACGGTAACCAAGATGGCAACGCACGTCGGCGTCAGTCAGCACGGCAAGTCGCAGCTAGATAAGCGAATGAGTGAGTTGCTGGATGCCGTTCCGGATGGCTGCTATCGCATCGTGAGAGCCGCCGAGAGCTATGATTCAGAAGACGCCGGGTGCCATGATATTCCCAAAGTCGACTCGAGGCGTTGTCTATAGGAGCGAAGTGCTGGCGTAGGCGCGTGGGGCAACGAAGGTTTGCGCGTCTCGAATATCAATACAGGCGGCGAGGTGAGGCTGAAGGAGAGATCGACGACGGCGAGAAGCTGCGAGCTGTGTAGTTTATCTGGCGTGCCGGACTGCAAAGGGGAGGATCATCAGCTGATCAGGGACCGGTAGGCCCTGAGCAATAAAGCGGTTGGTTCTCGCAATCCGGGGTAGCCGCTGGCGGCGAGGAAGGATTCGCTGCAAGGGGAAGGAGATCCCAAGCAGAGGGCGCACAAGAAGGGAAAGGAGAGACAGTCTCGGGAGATGGAAAGAGGATGAGGATTCACGGATAAAAAGGAGGACAAAGATGCGATCAGACGAAGGACAAGGCCAAGACAATAGCAACGGACTGCAGACTGCTAATTAGAGCCAGGTCGAGATGAAAGAGGGGGAGCCGAGCCTGGGAGGCGCCTGCTCAGACCTTCACTGGTTACTGGTCTAGCGGGCGTCGGGCAAGGGTCACGGAGGCGTTCCTTCCTTGGGTTGCGTCGTCCTTCCTTCGCTCCTACCTTGCCCAACTTATCCGTCGACCCTCGTCGTCGGTCCTCGCTCCTTCCGCCGCTGTCTTTTTAGTCTGCGGGTTCTCCGGGGTGGGCTTGTGCTTGTGGTGACTGGTTATCCCCGACATACGAATGCAGCGTTGCGTAACTTGTCACCAACCTGATATGCGATGAAGCCAAGGTACGGATACCTACTTACAACTTGAGCTGTCGTTTTCGCAATGACTTGTACCTTGCAGCACTTCCTCTCTCAGCGGTAGCCTCCCCTCTAACGCCCATCTGTCTCTCCTGGTGTCTCTCCCCTGAGCCTGAACCGCGCCAACAGTTGGACCCCCCGCCAACGGCGCTCTTGGCGGTCTCAACCTGCTAACTTGACTGGGAGGGCATCTAATTGAGGTGCTCTCTTGGACGGATCCCGTGGCGGCCTCCTATCCCTGTACGTGCTGGCTCGCCCCGGTTCCTGGTTCCATCGACAGAAGCCCACTTCATTCACAAAGCCACCAAAAGGCGACGACCCAGCCGGGTTGAGAGCAATTCAGCCAAGTTGGACGTCGACTCCATTTCGCGAAAAGCCACTGCAGACCAACGGGTAGCCACCAGGGGCCCAGGGGACCACTTGGGCCGCCCCGAGAGCCAAACCGCCAAAGCAGGCTGGTCCCGACGACGAGGCTAAAGGGCTCATGCCAGAGAAGGCGACGCTAGCATCACAATCTGTGCAGACAGGAGGATCACGGATGCCAATTGCCCAAATAGTGGGGGGTCTAACGATGTGCCCGAGCATGATCCATCAGCCATGCACCAGCCTCAAGCGTGCGGATTGCTAAATTGGGCACTCCCAAGCCTTTCCGATCCCCTCTGAAGACGCCCATCACAAACTCTGGGGCCATTCGAGCCCTTTAGAGGGGGCCTCGAGTAGTTGGCAGCTAATCACGTCGCGTAGCCTGGGTGTGCCTGGGAGGATGGACTGTTCAAAGTTTGATTGACTTCATTATACCTGAACGCACTCCTCAGGGGCAGACGTGATTGGAGATGGGGAATGGTGCTTCCAGATGAGATTCTGGAAATGACGGGAGAGAGGCAGACGAGATTGGCTGGGCAGTGATGAGGTCAGTCGGCCACGATTGCCAGAAACAAAGAAAGGAGAAACGGGAAGGGAAACATGGATCTCGCCATCTGCCGATGCCGAGGTGTCTTGGGTTGGGTCTTTGGGGGTCTTTGGGTCCTGGGTCTCTGGGCCTCCCGCCTGGAGTTTGGAGTCTGCCACTTCATTGGGTTCATGTACGTTGCATGGCTCCAGGTGCAAAGAGGAGCAATAAGCAATGGTCTTCCTGCTAACGAAGAGTCTGGACTCGGTGATCGGCAGCCATGGCGGGATCGGTTCCCTGCGCAGGAAAGAATCGAAGGCTAGAATTTGGAAGTTGACGCGCTTGGCTCGTAAGGCGCCCGTGGGATCGCCGTCGATTGACGCCCTGCTTTGTCCCCTTGCCCCCCTTGTCCATTTTTCTCCATGGAGCCGAGAGAGGAGGCCCGGTAATTGGGGAATTGTGTGAATGATTGATATTACGGAGTACGGATACGTTGAAGAGACGAATCAATAAAAAACAACAATTGCCAAATGGAGGCGGTCTCGTTACTTAGCTCAGGGGCCTGCAGATGCAACAACCTGATCTCGCAGGCAAACCCCCCCCATGGATGTCACCTTGGGCCCTTGGACGACGGGTCATCAAGAAATAGTCTGGGGTGGCTTGCTCGACCCGGGGGGGGGGGGGGGGGGGGGGGGGGGGGGGGGGGGGGGGGGTGTACACGCGGATCGGGCAACGAGATGGCAGACTTGGCGCTGTCAAAAAGGCGGACGAGAGAGAATGCCCGGGAACTTTGCTCGGACAGGGGGAGCGGACGGACGATGATGGCTCTGGGTTGAGAAGGGATGAGGGAGAGAGAGAGTTATGACAACTCCATCATCTGAGCATGGATATCATGGCGGGGGTCAATTCTTGCTGTCAAGTCGTGTCTAGGGTTGAAAAAGCACGGTTCAAGCCCGTCGGGAGTTGGGAAGCGTTTGATACTCCGTGTCATGGCGAAGGCGAAGCTTTCCAGGTTTCCCGAGTTCGATCTTTGGTTGTCTGTATTTTTTGCCAGCTGTGGCAGTTGAAATGAGTTCTCCGTTCGACCCTGCTCATGCCATCTACAACTCAAAGTCCCAGCGAGAGGAAAACCCGACTTTTCTCAATCGTCCACAAACCTGATCCATGTCCACTATAATTTACTTTTTTGTTTTTCTTGTCCCTCTCTGGCCCTCTCTATCCGGGACGCGCAAGCCCATGGCGAACGGGGTGGCCGAATCGACCCAGCCAGCAGCCAAGTTTTTTCCCCCTCCTGGATGCCGTGGCCGAGGGCGCAGGACCCTTATTAATCACCATAACCCAGCACGGGGGACGAGCCTTCGAGGAACGACTTGAGTGATGGAGAAAAAGATGAATCGAGGCCAAAGAGCTGTGCGCTGGCTGGCTGTGCCAAATAGCTCCCGTCGGCGACGGCGTGGATAATTATAGCTTCTGGGGCCGCAACAGCGAATAATACGACGAGGTACGAATATCCCGTTGTTGCTCACTCCAGATGGAAGGGGAATCAGGAAACTCCCGAGTCGGCGTGTTTGTTGGGAGCTGAAGTATTCAAGACCTGATATGGTAGTTGCTGTCATCGGGCGCCTCAGAAATCAAGCTTTGCCATCTGATTTCCTACCTAATCGAAGCATCTTCCTCTTCCACGTCAACAAAAGACACATCATCGACCATCCATCGCTTGCGCCTCAACGAGACGATCAATAGCCCCAAAAGCAAGCCATTTCGCAAGCCACGTCGCCCAAGCGCCTCCCCAGAAAACCCGTCCACGGCACCAAAAAGCCGGGCAAGCCCAACAAGCCCATTCCCTTTTCCGGTCACCTTTAATTACTCCAAGCCTGGGCTACCCCAACCTGCGAACACTCGTCCGTCCCGACACTCTGTTTCCTTTTTCGCATTCGCAAAAATAACTGCACTTTCGCTGAACAACGACCGCACTTCGCTGACGACCAGGCTCCTCGGAGCGCTTTTCTTTTCGCCTGATTAATCTCTAATATTTCTCTTTCTTGTTTTTTTTTTCTTTTGTCGTCGCAATGGCCAAGAACCCCTTCAAGTTCGGGACCGGCCTCTGGGACCCTTCGAATCGCTTCGAGACGTCGTGGTTGCTGAGTCCCTGGGCGCTGTTTGGAGTGCGCGCCTTCATCGTGAGTTTCCTCTTGGCTACCTATCCAATTGACCCCCCCAATTGACAATATCCAGTGCCTCTACACCTGGGTCGTCCGCCTCTTCATCATCGGCTGGACCTGCTCGCACTCGTCCCTCGGCGGCTGCAAGACGGTCCGCCAGTCCTTCTCCTACTTCACCTACCTCACCTTCTGGGGCCTCCAGTTCTACTTCCTCGTCGCCTCGGTCCACACCTTTTGCTACGCCCGCTCCGGCTCCCCCCTCCTCGACCGCTTCCCCCGCCCCCTGCAGGCCCTGCACTCGCTCTTCTACTCCAGCGTGGTCACGTACCCGTTCCTCGTCACCATCGTCTTCTGGGTCGTCCTCTACGACGGCACCTGGTGGCCTGTCGAGTTCACCGCCTGGTCAAACGTCAGCCAGCACGGCCTCAACAGCCTCTTCGCCTTGTTCGAGCTCGTCGTCCCGCGCACCAGCCCCCCGCCCTGGGTGCACATCCCCTTCCTCGTGCTGATCCTCGCCCTGTACCTCGCCCTCGCCTACATCACCTACGCCGCCCAGGGTTTCTACGTCTACAACTTCCTCGACTACAGGCACGTCCACGGCCGCGGCATAGTGGCCGCCTACATCATCGGCATCGCCGTCGGCATCGTCGTCATCTTCTGCGTCGTGTGGTGCCTCATCCGCCTCCGCGTCTGGGTCACCGAGACCAAGCTGGGCTTGGACGGCAAGTTTGCGGACCAGCCTGCAAACGACGACGTGGAGATGAATGCCCTCCAAAACAAGTATGCCACCGGCCCGAGTTGCGAGACACCTGATCGAGTCTACTGAGGCTTCTGCTTTTAACCTGCATTGATACCCCCTTTTCTTTAAATTCGGCAAGTTGATAATTGGCATATGACGGTGGCGTTTGTCGCAGATGCCGACTAGAATATTAATGTATAAACGTAGTTGACGGGTTGTACGCGTCCAAGTTGGCTGGAATACTTGATATCATTATAGTCGCTCCATAAACCCAATTCTGTTCACCCATGATCCCGTGAGAGTGCGCGCCGTACAAGTCGTTCAATGCTGTGTATTCGTATAAAAAAGCGCTGTTTCTAGTTGCCGTTCCTCGTCATATAATTATGATTACACCATCCGCTCTGTCGGAACCGAGCAACGACCTTTGTGGCAGGGTGCGACGCACTCTAGCACCGAAGTAGAATTCCCCGGCGACGCTCCGACTCGCGAATCTCAAACATGATCTGGACGCCGACAAAGAGGCACGCACATGCAGAGAGCAGGAAAGTCACGCCTGTTTGTAGTTAGCTGCAGTTCATAGAGATGCCGAGCCAACCTACCAGCCCAATCATGTAGAATGCTATGTACAATAGTCTGCAAACCGTCCAAGCCGACAGCAAAACCGACCAAGTTGGCAGAAATCATCATCAGGACGTTGGCCACGCTCCCGGCGCAACATATCATGCGATACGTGGTCGGGTGATTTTCCCACTTTCGCTGGGGGAACAAGGCCCCTGCCGTCCACTCGGGCAGCATGAACAGAACAATCAACCAGCCCCAGATCAAGAGGCGCAGCTTGATGTCGTGCCACAGCGCGACAAAGGTGAAGACGAGGAGATACGTCACTATCGATTTCAGCGTGGCGCGCCAGTTGCGATACGACGAACCACCCAGGGGAACGTAGATGTATCGAACGAGCCATCGGTTGTAGGAGCGATGCCAAGCGCGCCAGAACAACTGGGTGCTGAAGTTGTTGCTCACACACCGAACCATGTTCTCCGGAGGATCAATGCCGTCAATCAGCGACCAGAGGCGGAAGAGCCTCCAGGGGAGGAGAAGCTTCAACCAGATGATGTGGAGGTTGAAAAATGACAGCAGGCTGAGCTGAGCGGCCGTGTACGAGGACCAATCGGGGTTGGCCCTGCCAATGGCGCCGACGTAGTTGAAGTGAAGAATTACTTCCATGGAGAGGAGCACCCCCAGGAAGCGAATGCCGTATCGGATGGTTCGCGGCGTCTCAATGCTGGCCGCCTGATGCTTCCCCTGTGAAATGTAGTCATTAAAGGTCAGAATTGGCCCTGCCAAGTACAGCGGTGCATAAATGGCGTAGCCAACGTAGTTGCGAAAGGAAAAGTCTTTCACATCCGCCGGGATGGAAACACGATCCCTCTCAGAAAGATTCGCGGGGTCTAGCTGTTTCTTCTTTATGCCATCAGCCGGGTTCGATGCAGAAGCGGGTTCAGGACACAAACCTCCAGAGCATTGGATTTACTACGATCAAGACTCCAGTAATAGTCCAAGTTGAAGCTGATGAGGCGCAGAATGGTAAAGTTGAAGAGGACCTCCCATCGTACCAAGAGCCCTCTAAACCCGTCGAGCCAGTCGCCCAGCTGCATCAGCTCCGAGTCGACCGTCTGGATCTGGTTTCCGACAACAGCCATGACCGGGGGCGAGACGAGGCTGAACATGGTCTTGAAATGGTATCCATTGCAGAGTTCGTTTGCGAACAAGGTGGAGAGGTTGAAAATCCAGGTGGCCGCGGGGACGTACTTCCTCGGCAGCTTCGTCGCAAGCTGGTAGTTGAGAAGCAGAATAGTAAATACTTTAAAGGCCGAAACTCCGTGCAGGATGACCAAGAAGAGAAGTGCAAACGCGCGGTCGAAGGAGGCTCTCTGGTCCAACCGGGCCTGGCCGCTGTCAGCTCTTCCCTTTGTGGGATAAAATCGGTTCCAAAGATTTCTCAATAACGGGTGGAAGAGGAGAAGCGTGGCAATGTAGGGCATGTTCGATCGGAAAACGTAGTATTGGTGATCGGAGATGTCGATTCGGCGACCGGGGATCCAACCAGCAGCCAAGTATCTTCTAATCTTGGGCCATCGTGGATCGGATTCTAAAACCGCATGAGATTTCAGCCTAGACAATGGTTACCGGAGGCGACGTACCTCTTGAGACATCGTAGGGAACCCAAAACATATAAGGGAGAACGACGACGAGGACGCAGTAGTAGAGATAGAATTCGGGGGTTTTCCATTTCGACGGCAGTCCGCGCGGCCGGGCCTTGACGGCGGCATCTTTCTTGGAGTGAGGATCGTTTCGCGCATCGATGACGGTCTGGTAGGGGGTGGACGACGAGGTGGTGAAGCGAGTGTCGAGGGTGTCGTGTTCGTAGACACTGCCAAAAAAGGACAAAAGACCCATGGTTGCGATGAGGGTCAAGGACGAAGAGCTCAGCTCATGGTTTGGCGAGAGAAGAGAATTGATGGACGGGTCGCAGAAGGATGTGCAACTGCGGCAGCAGACTATGGAAAGAGTCGAATGAGCGGTGTTGTCGAGAAGAGAAATTGATGATGTCGTGGCCTGTCGTGGGGTGGTGTTGAAAGACGCGACAATGAAGCCGCTCGTCTGGGGTTGGCTGGACCCTGGTTCGATGTGTCCAGGGGTAATTAGGGGACAGCACAGCCCCGGGAGGTGGAGAGGAGGGGTGAGAATTAGGGGGTTCTGACTCGCCCAATTGATGCTGCCGATTCGCGTTTTCACTGTGCGAGGCATAAATACGCCCGTTGATTGGCACTGTGCCATCACCAATACGACTACCCTGGAGATGATGCACTGTCAAAGAGATTGAAATCATCAACTCTACTCACTTCCAATTGAATAGTTAATAATTCGGTGGGTCTCTTCTTTTCATCTCATATTGCATCGACTAACCTTTTGAAACAGTACTCACCCTACAAATCCAATACTCAATTGAACAGACTCGAGACAGCCATCTCGGCGATTTTTAACCGTGCGACCACTGCATTCCATCGGCAGCTGAGGCTCGATTGAGTGTCTAATCGACGCCATCTTATCGGCTGCACCGAAGTCGAATCTCTGCATTCAAGCTCTGCATCGCCCTGACCATAGGCACAATGTCTCTCTGCCCTTTGCACAACTGCTCCGCCTCATCGCCAAGCCGCCTCAGCGACTCAACATCTTCCTGATGCTGCGCCGGATCTGAGGCCCTCAGAATCGCGTTTGCAATGTAAGA
Organism: Thelonectria discophora; assembly: GCA_911649645.1. Taxonomy (NCBI): domain Eukaryota; kingdom Fungi; phylum Ascomycota; class Sordariomycetes; order Hypocreales; family Nectriaceae; genus Thelonectria; species Thelonectria discophora. The sequence goes on along the minus strand of CAJVRK010000008.1, from coordinate 1,029,421 downwards.
AAAAGCAATGTAGCACCTGTACGCCCCAAACAGGGTGATCATGGTGTCTACGTACGGGATCAGGACCAGCAGCCGACCCATCAGGTCGATGATGCGCCGGCACGCGTCCATAACCACGGGCGACTCGGGAATATCCTGCTTGTTCGTCACGGGCTCGGGCGACGTCGAGTCCAGCACGGCCATCTTGCGGAACATGTAGACGACGGCCGTGTAGCCCGTGAGGAGCACGTCGGCTACTTCCCAGATCTCCGAGTCGCGGTTCGACCCGTTGGCCATCCACTCGCCCTGGAGACTGTCAACGGATGAAGCACGGGAGAGAGGACGGGGAGCACTTACCAGCTGCCATTGCTCGAAAATCTCGAGGACCTCGCGGCATAAGCTCTCCGTCTTGGCCGTAATCTCCGCCTTGGTGTCGTTCTCGGGATCCTCGAGCAGCGCAAAGAAGCGGATAATGACCAGCGTCACCCGCGAGCTCGCCAAGAAGGCGGCCGCCTGGATGCCGTCGGGAGGCGGCTGTGAGTTGCTGTCCAGCCAGGGAAGGTTCACCTTCCACGACTTGACCGAGATGATGGGCGGCTTGTTCATGATGAGCCGGAAGTACAGGTCGATCTGGAGAACCTCCCAGAAGCCCTTGCGATCGCCGTCGCAGTCGCATATGTCGTCCTCGTCGTCCCAGGAGACGTCGGCGCTGTCGAGCCTGTGCAGATTGAGGATCTCGCAGTATTCGCAAGCGTGCCGAAACATCTTCCAGGAAAGCTCCTCGTCGAAGAATTGGTATGCCACGCGGGTCTGCACGTCAGCTTGAGCCAGGCCAAGGCCAAGGGGGGAAGTACCAAAAATAGTGCTGCGATGAGATCCGTCATGGTCCCCGCGGCCTGTCGTTGCCACGCGGGGATCGATCGCAGACAGGCCAAGTAGCATGACCGAGCGTACGCCAAACTGGCATTGGACGATTCGTTGCTGGCTCTGAGAGTGCAACCGTGGAAGAGGATGCAATAGTATATCACTAGGATAACCGGGTCGACGGTAATGTGCGGTACACCGATGATATCAGGGATGAGCTCTATGGCTCCCTTGTCAACGAAGCTGTTGCGACTGTGGAACATCCACGTGGGCATATGAGCAAGGTAATCTGCAGTCCATGTTAGCATTGCGAACAAGACGACCCGCGGAACATTTGTACTTCGAATCCAGTACTTGGCCAAGTGGGCTGGAATATCAATGGCCTCTGTAATGGCTGACGTCGAAAGACCGCGCAGCCTTAGATCCTGGACTTGATTGACGGCGTCCTTGAGGATGGTCGTTGCATCGATGTCACCTCGACAAGACGCATCGAACGAGCCGATACAACTCAGGCCTGCCGCCGTGGATGGAGACGAGCAAATGGACGGTGAGGCCGCACAAGAGACGGTCCCTGGTGTTAGAGGGGGGGCTGTTGCGTGAGAGCGTGCCTCGAGCTGTTCGAGACGGTTCAGGATGGTGGCCAAAGCTGCATCTGAGGATCCTGACCTAAGGGTATGTTAGCATGACCAGTTACCATGGAGAGGTTTTACACGCACTGCTCTGCTAATGCGCGAGCGCTTCTCCGTTTCACGCGCTGAGGATAGATGCAGTCGGCATCGTGGGTTTTGCACCGGGCACACTGGGGCATAACCCGACTACAGCGGACCTATTCTCGTCAACAACCTGAGCATCTCATCGGCCACGGGAATACCAACCTTTCGGTCTTTGCATCTTGTACACTGCACTTATTAGCGAGCTGACCAAGGGCAGCACTTGTGCCAGAGAGGACAAGGGACAGGGAGCGGTCCGGCAGACTTACCGAGAGGCGGTTGAGATGCTCGGGACCTGTCATCAGGGGAGGGTAGATCCGGCACTTGGAGCTCGAAAGGGCACTAATCAGCAGCGGACACGATAAGATGGGAATTGAGTTGAGTGAATGATGTGGGATCTAGATCCGAATCGAGGACGGACTTTCGGCCATGATAAGTCCGCTGGGTTGGGGTGGGATCAATTAGTCAACGGCCGCAGGCTGAAGAGCTTGGCATGGACGCGCCCTTCTTTACGCAATGGGTTTGAGTATTCATTACTAACGAGTGGCACTCGAGAAGGGCAACCGATCTCACCAGCCGAATGTGCCCTGCGCTAACGGACGTCCAGAAGGCCGAATCTTGGCGCTTAGAAGGGCTTCCTGACCTCGAGGGTTAGGGTTGTTCGAGCAGAGTTTGCTCGGGGTTTCAGGGACCGAAAGTCCGTGTCTGATGGAGCCATGCACATCCACTTCTCTCAACCCGTCACTATTACTGTGCTTCGCTACTTTGTTTCCATCTTTCTGGTATGGGTAATTCAAGAGGAAAATGTTCTCGGCTCGGTTGGTTCTTCCTTATTACGAAGCTGAGGTGGGACTCATTAATAATGACTGAAGGTGATAAACTGCTGTGTGAGGTTTCTGCTGCTGTATAAGAGGAGGGAGTAGCCGGCTATGAATACCTTGGCCACAGGACTCAATTGACTCCTATGCACCCTTGCCTTGGTAGAGACTCGTTTCTGAACTTGAATTGGACCCAAGCATTAACATGGCAGCTGCCGAAGCCGGCAGCAACCTGCCAAACCACTTCCCTCCTCACCCGAGAACTTCAAGCGCAACCTCCATAACCGCAGCCTGCGAGGAAAAGTCTCTATGCGACAGCGAGAAAGAAGACAAAGCAGAAGACACAAACCAACAACTACACGAGCTCGCCCGTCGCCTCACAACCCAATCCGTCGCCGCCCCCGGCACCCTCTTCCCAGCCTCCCACGGGCCCCTGGATCCCAACGGCGAAGCCTTCGACGCTCGACAATGGGCAAAGGCCTTTTACGAGCTGCGCACCGCCGCAGCGGATGGGAATGTACCCCGGACTACGGGCGTGGCGTTTAGGAACCTCAATGTGTATGGGTTCGGGTCCGATACGGACTTTCAGAAGAGCGTGGGGAACGTGTTTCTCGAGGCCGGCAAGTCGCTAAAGAAGTTTCTGCACCAAGAGAAGACAAGAGTCGATATCCTGCGCGACGTCGAGGGCGTTCTGCACAGTGGCGAGACGCTCGCCGTGCTGGCGCCGCCGGGCTCCGGGTGCAGTACGTTTCTCAAGGCGGTTGCCGGCGACACGCACGGCTTCGAGATTGATGCGGCGTCGGAGCTGAACTACTCGGGCATCCCGCCGGAGGAGATGCGCACAGCGTTTCGGGGTGAAGCCATCTACACGGCCGAGGTCGACCAGCACTTTGCGCACCTCTCTGTTGGCGATACGCTCTACTTTGCCGCGCGGGCGCGATGTCCTAAAACGATCCCCGGGGGGGTATCGCGATGCGAGTACGCGGAGCACCTGCGGGACGTCACCATGGCCATATTTGGGATCTCGCATACGAAAAACACCCGCGTGGGAGATGACTTTGTTCGCGGTGTGAGCGGCGGGGAGAGGAAGAGGGTGACGATTGCGGAGGCGGCGCTGAGCTACTCGCCGTTGCAGTGCTGGGATAACAGCACGAGGGGGCTGGATAGTGCGAACGCGCTCGAGTTTGTGAGGACGCTGAGGACGCAGGCAGATGTTTTGGGGTGTACTTCTGCGGTGGCTATTTATCAGGCGAGCGAGGATGCCTACAAGGTTAGTCACTCTCTTCTCTACACTTTTCTGTTGTTTAGAAGAAAACGTCTAACATGTGGTGATGCTCTAGACATTTGATAAAGTACTTGTCCTCTATCAAGGCAGACAAATCTTCTTTGGAAAGACATCCGAGGCCAAGACGTACTTTGAAGACCTAGGCTTCATCTGCCTCAAACAAAAGACCACGCCCGACTTCCTCACCTCAATGACATGCCCGACCGAACGTATCGCCAAACCCGGCTGGGAAAACAAGACGCCGCGCTCGCCCGACGACTTTGCCCAGGCCTGGAAGCGTAGCGCTCACCGAAGACGACTGTTGGCCGAAGTAGACGACTACCTCGCGCGCCACCCCCTCAGGGGCGACAACTACAAACACTTCGCCGAGAGTCGTCGGCGGGATCAGTCCGAGGCCCAGCGGCCTAAGTCTCCCTTCACGCTCTCCTACGTGGAGCAGATCGGACTGACCCTGTCGCGGTCGTGGCTGATGCTCAAGGCGGACCCGAGCGTGCTGGTGACGATGCTGCTCTGCAACCTCGCTGAGTCGCTGATCGTTTCCAGCCTGTTCTACGATATGCCCGAGGAGACGGGCGCGTTTTTCAAGCGCGGGTTCCTCATCTACTTTGTCATGATGATGAACACGTTCAACAACGTGCTCGAGATCCTGACCCTGTACGCAAAGCGGCCCATTGTCGAGAAACACGCCCGCTACGCGCTCTACCACCCCAGCGCCGAAGCCCTCTCGTCCATCGTCGTCGATGTTCCCTATAAAATCTTCAACGCCGTCATGATCAACGCCATCTTCTACATCATGGGGAACCTCAAACGAGACGCAGGCGCCTTCTTCTTCTTCCTCCTCGTCTCCTTCTCCGTCTCCATGAGCATCTCCATGGCCTTTCGCGTCATTGCCTCGCTCACCCGCACCATGGCGCAGGCTCTCGCACGCGCATCCATCTTGTTGCTCGCTATTGCGTTGTACACGGGCTTCGCCGTCACGCCGCAGTACATGCCCGTGTGGATCGGCTGGATCCGGTGGCTGAACCCGACTTTTTACGCCCAGGAGAGCCTCATGATCAACGAGTTCGGGGGCCGCACTTTTCCCTGCTCTGGGTTCGTGCCGCAGGGCGAGGGGTACGAAGACGTTGCGGGCGGTTTGAGGGCGTGCGCTGTTCAGGGCTCGGTGCCGGGGCGGGACTATGTTGAGGGATCGGCGTACCTCGAGTCTACGTATGGCTATAAGAATTCTCACAAGTGGCCCTATTTCCTCGTAGTGGTTGCTTTTGGGCTCTTGTTCATGGGTTTGCACCTCGTGGCGACCGAGTACGTCACTTCGGAGCGGTCTAAGGGCGAGGTCTTGGTCTTTACCCGAAAGGCCCTCAAGAGACTGTCGCAGAGGGCGCGCCGAGACGAAGAGACAGGGAATGTGGGAAGGTCTGGGATCGGGAGCCAAGTTCAAGATTCGGACCAGGTGGCCAATGTCGAGAAGCAGAGTTCCGTGTTTCACTGGAGAAACGTGTGCTATGATGTGGCCATCAAGGGAGAAGACTGTCGGATCCTTGACCACGTCGATGGTTGGGTCAAGCCTGGAACCCTCACGGCGCTCATGGTACGTGCTGGCTAAAGAAGTGTAGGCAGAGCTGACACTTAAATCAGGGCGCCTCGGGAGCTGGAAAGACGACGCTTCTCGATGTTCTGGCCAGCAGAGTGACGATGGGCGTTGTGACCGGCGACATGTTGGTCGACGGAAAGCTGCGAGACGAGTCATTCCAGCGAAAGACTGGTTATGTCCAGCAGCAAGACCTCCACGTCCACACGTCAACAGTCCGCGAAGCCCTGGCCTTCAGCGCCCTCCTCCGCCAACCCTCCAAGTACTCGCGGGAGGAAAAGCTGGCCTACGTCGAGACCGTCATCGACCTGCTCGACATGCAAGACTATTCCGATGCCATCATCGGCGTCCCCGGCGAGGGATTGAACGTGGAGCAGAGGAAGAGGCTGACCATTGGCGTCGAGCTGGCCGCGAGGCCGCAGCTGCTGCTCTTCCTCGACGAGCCGACCTCGGGACTCGACAGCCAGACGTCCTGGTCCATCTGCAACCTGATGGAGAAGCTGACCCGGAACGGCCAAGCTGTCCTGTGCACCATTCACCAACCCTCGGCGATTCTGTTCCAGCGATTCGATCGATTGTTGCTCTTGTCCAAAGGGAAGACCATATACTTTGGAGACGTCGGCAAGAAGGCCAGCGTCTTGATCGACTACTTTACGCGTAACGGCGCTCAAGAATGTCCGCCTGAGGCCAACCCAGCGGAATACATGCTGGATGTGATTGGCGCGGCGCCCGGCTCTCGGACTGACATTGACTGGCCCGGTGTGTGGAAGGCCTCTCCGGAGTACGGGCACGTCCAAGAAGAGCTGGCGAGGCTGGTCGATTATGGCTCTGGAGGTCATGTAGTCGATCATGTCTCCGACTACAGCGAGTTTGCTGCGCCGCCCAGGGAACAGTTCGTCGAGGTGACCAAGAGGCTCTTTCAACAGTACTGGCGTAGCCCGGGATACATCTACTCTAAGGTGACGTTGTCAGCCGGCGCGGTAAGCGAAGAAATGTTGTACTCATATCACTTGCATCGAAACTAATTCTCTGTTTAGTCATTGTTCATCGGACTCACCTTCTTTAACGGCAAAAATACGGAGCGCGGGCTGCAAAACCAGATGTTTGGCGTCATGATGATTTTGACAATCTTCACTCAAGTTGTCAATCAAATGATGCCTGCATTTGTTGCCCAACGAACCATGTACGAAGCAAGGGAGCGCCCGTCAAAGACGTACTGCTGGAAGGCCTTTATGGGTTCTGTCATCATCGTGGAAGCTCTGTGGAACTCGGTAGGACGATTGCACCCTGAAACTCGAGATGCTTGCTGATGCGGTTGAAAGGTCATTGCTGTGCTGAGCTTTGTTTGCTGGTACTTCCCGACGGGACTTTATCGCAACGGCTACGAGACCGACTCTGCCGACTCCAGGAACGTGACCGTGTTTCTCTTCATCTGGCTCTTCTTCATGTTTACAAGCACTTTCGCAAACATGATCATTGCTGGGTTTGATAGTGACGAGGTTGCGGGAGGAGTTGTTACTCTGGTCATGATTATGATCTTCTCCTTTGCAGGGTAAGCGGCGCTCGAGCATATCTGGAGGACTCACCATCTGACGTGACATAGTATTCTTGCGCCGCCATCAGAGCTTCCCCGTTTCTGGATGTTCATGTACCGAGTCAATCCCTTCACGTACATCGTGGAGGGTCTTCTTGGGGTGTCCATGGCGAATGCGGCAGCCTCTTGCGAGCCAAACGAACTGATCAAGTTTGCGTCACCCAACGGGACAACCTGCGGCGACTATATGAAACGATATCTCGAGACGGCAGGAGGCTACGTCGTCAACCTGGAGGCCTCGAACGGGACTCAGTGTCAGTACTGTACTATTTCCGACACAAATGCCTTCCTGGCAACGAGGGGCGTGAGCTTTGAGAGGTGGTGGAGGGACTTTGGGTTCATGTGGGCGTATATTCTCTTCAACATTGTCGCGGCGTTGGGCATCTACTGGGTGGTTCGCGTTCCCAAGACGAAAAAATCTAAGAAGGAATAGATGGGCATCGGGTCGATCGATTCACGCGAGAAAGAAAAAGTCGGAGGCATCGGGGATCTTTGGAGGCGCATGAGGAACTGAATGCCAGATGGCTGGCGTTGGCACCGAGGAGCGCGGCGGCTAATGCAGTAATGCTGGACTTAGGAGTTAAGATGAAGAAGAAAACAAGCAGCAATGAATGGATTCCGGATGGCTGATGATGCTGATGCTGATGATGCTGGCGTCAGCCAAATCCGAGCGGACAAAATACAGGCGAAAACACCGTGTGCGGCCCCACCTTTCTCCGTACCTGCCTCATCCCGCGCTGTGGTAGCGCCGTGGTTTTCGGCATCAATTGAGCCGTTCGTCGTCGACGGGAAAATAAGGAGACCGATTCTTGAGGTAGATGCATTATCGGTGAAGAATAAGGTCAAATGGCATCATGTTGGGACTTGTTTGACTTGCTATATATGGCTTCCATTATCACCACCACCAACGCACTCAAACAGCCATCTAAACAACTAAAACCATCTTTCAAATATCTCATCTGCTTCAGCCAAGTCTTCCGTCACCTTCGCCATGTCCGACCAACTCAAGCCTTACGCCCAGCACTACCTCACTCTCAAGGGCCCCGGCGACTCACGCCCAACCGCCCTCCAAGTCCTTCAAGACAATGACCTTGTCGGTCAGTTGAAAGGAAAGACGGCTCTCATCACCGGAGGCACTTCTGGTCTCGGCATCGAGGTAGCCCGCGCTCTTCTTGCTACCGGTGCCGACGTCTTCATCACGGCCCGCGACCTCGAAAAGACCAAAACCGTTGTCCATGCCCTCGCAAAGTCCCAGGGCGGTGGAAAGCTCGAGGTGGTTGAGATGGATATGGACTCAATTGGCTCGGTCAAGAAGGCTGCCAAGGACTTCCTGTCCAGGTCGAGCCGGTTGAACATTCTCATCAACAATGCTGGTATGCACTGACTTGTAATTCGTATCGAATCTCACTAATGATGTTTAAGGTGTTATGGCTACCCCAGAGGGGACCAAGACAAATGATGGATTCGAGGAGCAGTTTGGCGTGAACCACCTCGCTCACTTCACCCTGACGGCTCTCCTCATACCCACCCTCCTTTCGAGCACCACGCCGTCCTTCAACTCGCGCGTCATCTCCGTCACCTCCAACGGTCACAGGTACATGGCCCCGAACTGGGATGACATCAACCTGGAAAAGAACTACGACCCCTGGATGGCCTACGGCCAGTCCAAGACGGCCAACATCTGGCTGACCAACTACATCGACCGCGTCTACGGCCGCGGCGGCCTCCACGCCAACGCCACCCACCCGGGAGGCTCCCTGACGGCCCTCCAGCGAAACGTGCCGGCCGAGATGCTCGAGCAATGGGGCAGCGATCCCGCCATGGGCGCTCTCATGCAGCTGCCGGAGCAGGCGGCGGCCACCATCGTCTGGGGCGCCGTGGCCAAGGCCCTGGAGGGCAAGGGGGGCAGGTACCTCTGCAACTGCGGCGTGGGAGACGCTGCGGAGGATGTCGCGTCCATCTTGGACCCGGGGTATGCGCCGCACGCGTTCGATATGGAAGGGGAGGATAGGCTGTGGGAACTAAGCTACAAGCTGGCGGACATCGCGGTTGAGGAGTAGTTGTGGCGATGGGGTCACCTGAAGATGAGAACGGGATTCTATAATTATGTATCGAGAATTGTGAGATTACATACTCTGAAAGTCATAATTGAGTCTTGTATTGGCCGCTGTCACACGATTACACGACGAGTTACGAGAGTGCATCATAGGGTAAGATTGCAACCTAGGCTCCGGCCGAGTGATCAACCATGGCACTATCCGAAGAGCGATATTCTCCGCTTGCCCTGGGACAACTTTCTCAGCTCAATGGAACTTCATGCAATGCCCATCGGCCGAGTCACCGACCTGCAACGTGGGGACTCAACCTACACAGTAGTATGAGATCTCCGCGGTGGCTATCGATCAGCGTCCACGTCCCTAGCGATATTGCGAAAAAAGCACATTTTCATCAATTATTAATATCCGCGCACGCCATCTCTTAACACGACTGCAGAACAAAACTTGCCACAATAGGAGACGTTGCCCTGCCCATGGATGGGGCCCAGAGGGACGCAGAGTCCCATTCACCCGGCGGAACTCGCGAGAGTCGCAACGGAGAACGTGCGATGCATGGTCCCAGGTCCTCTGAAGAAGGTACGCGAGGAGCCCCCATGTGTTCGCGTAGGTGGCAATGAAACACGCACCTTGTTGGGTATGTAGAGACATGGGCTGGTCTCATCAACGCAGGGCTGGTAGTGCTGAGCCTGACGGCGGAAGGATTCGGGGTTTCAGGGAGTATCTTGATAGGAAATGGCATGTGCTTGGTTGATTGGGAGGGGAACGTGTTAATCTTTTACATTGACATCTGTTAGTGAGGTGTCTTGGTGTTCATCTGACCTGGTGGTTGTAGCTCAGCCAGCTCTCACCGTTCGTCCACTCAAAGCTCGCCCGGGCATCGTTGCCCTATTTCCTTAATGCTTTGGTAATTTCTTATTAAACCCCCCATCACGACATCACCTTCTGCGACTGCAAGGGTCCAGGAAGAGCGACACCATGGCTGCGGCGGCAACAGAAAGCCAGTAAGCCCACAACTCCCCCCCGGGGTCAGAAACTTGGAGGTTCCCCGAAGAATGGCGTAGTAGCATTAGGGGAATTTCTCGTGGTGTTCCGATCAATATAGGATCTCTGCGCAAATTGACCCAAAGCGGCAACGGGCTTGTCCTCGTTTGGAAATGGCATCTCTTCAAGCCTTGATCCCGGGAACTCGGGGGCCTTGGCGACTCTAGCTCCCTTAGAGTGTCTCTGGGAATGACATTTCTAAAATTGGCACTACTTCATTTCCTGTCTGGTCGAAGAGAATGCAAGTCCCAGCGAACAAGCTTTTCACCGGCCGTCCAAGTGGGTGTGTCACGGAGAGACGGACCTGATTGATGCTAGAGCGGCTTCGGCGACTATCCACCCGTGACATGAGTCGTTCAACGGCGACCGGCAATTGAATCAGCTAACAACGGCAATGCCGTGGCCATTGATCGTCGCTTTATCCAGAGATCGACTCTAATACTTGCTTCAAATGCTCTGGCTTCAACGGTCGCCTCGACAAGCTCGAGATGAATGGCCGTTTTATTTAGTCTGTGTATTAATTAAGGGGTTTTACCAGCTCATGCTCTGTGCCACGGCCTTGACAGCGAGAAAGTGACGGGCATGCAATGCCACGGTCGCATCGCAACTGGGGTGCGAGTTCAAGCAACCCCTGGCGGCGATGAAGGTGAAGGCCTGGGGGCTTGTCGAAATTTTCCATCCGGAAGTGGAAGATTGAGCTGTGGTGTTGTGTTGTCCCGAGAAGAACCCCAGCTACCATTGGCGCCTTTCGCAGAGCGGGACATCAATTGCATTGATAAGAAAAGAATTACTTTCCTCATGACAATGTGACACCTCCTAGATTGCCGAAACACCCTCTCTGTCAAAGAGCACAGACAACCAGCCAAGTCTGTGACGGCCTGGTTGCGAAACAGACTCTTCCAAGTCGAGCCATTCACTCCTACGTCGGCTCCGGCAGTTCTGCGTGGCGTGACACATGTCGCACGGATTCCGGTAATGGCCAAGCCCTTGGGCCAAGATAGAATGCTGACGGCCCAGGCCCCAAGGTGCTCGGTTCAACAGAACCCTGCTTAACTTGCAAATTGTGGTGTGATGGGCTTCACTCTTGTCACTCCTTCCCGCCCGGTCGAGCAGAAGAGCGAGGTTTCTCGTCCGAAATAGTTCCTACGGGCTGCAACGTCCTGCATCAAATCACATAGCCCAGGTTGCCGTTCTCCCGAGGTTTCACACTTGAATCGACACTCTGAGAGACCCTATGAGATGCCCTTGTGAGATGGCCTTGAGATGACCTCCTTTTTTTTGCGCTACCCATTGGATTGTACCTGGCTGCCCACCCATTTCTAACAAATTGAAAAGGCTAACTATGTTACATGTTTTTTTTTTTCTTTGCCATTTTTGCCGAGGCCCCCCATTGCTCCCCTTCGCTTCGGTGACCTTTTGCAACTGTACCGTTGTACGCCGCGTAGGTCTTCAGGGGTATCACTCTGATCCTTTCCCTTTGGTCCCACGAACATTCCCGCCTTATCCGCGGTGTTCCCTCTTCTCACCTCCCCTTCTTCTGTCCCTGCCTTGACCCCGCCCGCTAGATCTGCCTGTTGTGGTCACGTCCGGAAGCATCTCGCCTCCCCTGCGACGTCACCGACACCTGCGTTTTGACGGTGATGTGCCGCTCGTACTCGGAGCTCCCCTGGCTGTCCGGGCTCCGTTGCGACGATGCGTCCCCTCCTTGCACCTTGTAGGTCAGCTCGACCTCGTCGTCCTCGATGCGCGAGTGCTGCCCCGCGTTGAACCGGCCGGCCACGTTGCGCGAGCGCGAGTGAGACCGCAGGTGGTTGCCCGTGCCTGACTGTCCCGTCCGGTCGCTCACGTAGTAGGGGCTGCTGCTGGTGCCCTTCTTGCGGCCCATCCGGAAGAGGGGGGCCAGCGTCGGGAGGCAGGCTGAGATGATGGCTACCGAGGGCTCGATGGAGGACCAGGCGAAGGAAGGGCCCATCCACCATGTTGCGTCGGTGTTTTTGAAGAGGCCGTTGAGGTAGTAGATTCGGACGATGCTGGCCACGCAGACGCTGCTTCTTGTTAGCGAGGAGTGTATGTCATGTGGGGGGAGGCTCACAAGCTGCCCAGCAACATAATACCAACAATCGACGCCTTGGACCTCTTGTTCAGATGCAGCTTCAGGATCCTAGGAATGGGCACCACCAGGACCACAATATCATTAAACATGTTGACGATGCCGAGCAAGAGGAAGAACAGGTGCGTGTCGATGCAGGTGCCCTTGGCTCCCAGGTACTGGTTCCAGTAGTAGCTGACGGGCCTGCATGCGCAAGCCATGGTGATCCAGAGGATGAAGGGGTACACCGACGTGAGGAACGTGGCGGCCCAGAACATGGTGTTGAAGAGGCGGTTCGAGTCGGCCTTGGAGCGGAAGAGGCGGTGGTAGAGCAGCAGGATGCTGAGCTTTGTCGAGGTCACGGCCAGGGCGTACACGAACGGCTCCGAGTAGACGAGCTATCGCTGTCAATGATCTTGTCCCTGAGATTTGTTTCTAGCAGATCGTACCTTGATGAGCTTGATGAACCTCGTAATGTTGTTAGACCACACGTGCTCGCCAGCTCCGTGTGCTCCGGCTATTAAAGAAAGACGTGTGAGTATTCGGCGTGGCAAACGACTCGGGGGCCTCGAACCCATCTCACCTACCCAATATTGTGGTTGCTACCGTCACGCCAGTGCAGGCCTGTTCAAGTTAGCTGCCTTTCCTCTCCCTCCATCCCATTGACAAGACGACGTACAACGCTGAAGACAATGGTCCAATCATCCCACCATAGATTCGAGCCCTTCATATTCCGCACGTAGAACCGTAGGCCCACGAAGATGGCCGCCACGACGAGGGCCACGATGACGACAATGTTGTAGGCCGTGACAATCTGTTCATCCAAGTCGATGCCGTCCGGTGGCTCTCCAAAGATGGCCAATATGGTCGCGTCGAGTGCCATGTCCAATGCTCTCTCTCGTACTCTTGACTCGTGAGGTCTCTGTCGGGGCCCAAAGCTTAACAAAAAGGACGAACCAACAACATGAGCAAAATATCTGGGGGGGGGGAGGAGTAAGTCCACGGATCACAGGCCGGGCTCTTGGGGTTTTTCGTAAATTAGTTATCCGGACTGTTGGTAACAGGCACTTCGCTTCTCTTAATATCCAAGGTGCCAGCTGGGTACGACCTTTGTTGCCAACCCAAGACAAACATGCAAGGAACCGCGGCCGACTTTTCGTAGGCTCCATGCGCGTGACGACCTCTCGATGATCGTTCCTGGTTCCGTAGGCCAACCTCCGGGTTCCTCTCTGGTACCTAGTCGACTTCTCTAACACCCAGTTGGAACGAGTGAGTAGTTGCCCGAAGGCAAGGGGGAAAAGGGCCACCATGTGGCATGACATCTCCGCAACTGATGCTGCGCGGCACGGGAGGACAGTGGGGGAGGAAAGGGCAAGATAGACAGACATATTCAATGTAATGGTAAGGGGGGGGGGGTTCTTCCTCGAGGAAGAGGGACCCCTGAAACACGGAGGAACCTCTCCCCTCCCCTCCCCCCTCCCCCCCGGGAGTGGGCGCCGGTGGACCCGGGTCCGCCCGTGGAGGGCCTCTCACGGGGGGTCCTGGGGGCCGTCTTCCCGGCGGTTTCATCGGAGGAGGTCGGATATTTCGATCGACAGGGAACACGGGCAAGGCGGCGGCTTGTGCGGCTGGCTTGTGAAATAGGACATGCAACATGGTTGAGTCGGTGTTATATGCTCTCTTCAACTCTGGAACCATGATTCTCCTCTGATCGGTTCTCGACTCAGAACTGGTGGGCCGGCCCTTGCCGTTTCCTGATAGCCGCGTTTGATGCCGGTGAGCATTAAGTCTTACCAACCCGTTTGAAATCCTCGCCTTATCCTGCGTGGCAGCACTCTCACCCAAGCTTAGGTTCGCCCCTCTCGGGGTTCCCAGATCTGGCAGTGTCCATTGATGATTGTCTTGTCCAACATCCCTGCGAGACCCTTGAAATACCAGGGCAAAGGGGTCTTCTCGACCAACACCTTTTTCTCTTCCTCCCATGCACCGGAGACGTCGTATCATGGGCGGGCTCAATGGCGTGTCACGAGCAAGCAACAGAGGGCGCTCCTTTGCCTCCCAAACGGCTCGGAAGGCCAGGCTTCTTTCCAATTGGGCCTGACTTGTTTACTTCGAAGGCTCTCTCCGAGACACCCTGGGACTCTGCCGGTATGGCACTTAGACGCGTAAGGCAAGTCGGCCGGCCGAAGAGATGGCGCTCGCTCGGAGGGCTCGAGTATATGATCAGCACCAGGTCGTCTTTCCACGTAGCCGAGTAGCATTGGCACTTGAATTTGTTTCATTCATATCGGTTTTGTCTACTCAATCTCTCTTCTAAACTTTGTTGTCTCTTTCCTCCCCTGTCCTTTTTCCACTCCCCTCCTAGACCACTCATCCTCCAGTCCAGGAGGCCCTTGATATCGCCATGAGCAAATTCATCCGCTGGCTCCTCAAGAAGATGGACAGCCATGGCCCAGTATCCATCGAGGCCGTGTCCGTCGACCGCCCCTACGTCGTGGGAGGCAAAAACGAAGACACTACGGTGACCGTCACCGAATTCCCCGACCTGGCGCCCCCCCTCGTGCCCACGGAGCAGATCGGCCCCAAGGGCTGGGTGCGCAACATTTTTTTCTTCGAGCTCCCCGAGGACTACGACATGGACGCCCTGGCCTCCATCCTCAAGACCAGCTACTCCAACTTCAAGGCCCGCACCCCGGTGGCTGGCTGCGAGGTGATGCCCCTGGAGAGGGGCTCCCAGGCTGGCCTCTTGCAGTTCCGCCACTACGGCGACGAGCTCGACGACTTTGCCGTCAAGGATCTCCGCGCCGAGGGTGCGTTTCCTACCTTTGCTGAGCTCAAGGCCCGCGGGTTCCCGGCCTCGGTGCTCGACCCGGAGGTTGTCTGCAAGCGCGGGTTGGGCGGCGAGTGGCCGCAGCTGGGCGATCACATGACGGTTACGCTCATGCAGGCAAACTTCATCCGCGGGGGGTTGCTGCTCAACATGTTCTTCTTGCACGCCTACTGCGACCACACGTGCGCCTACAAGTTCACCGAGATTCTTGCTGAAGATGTGCGGGCGGCGCAGGGCATCCCCATTACCAAGCCCGTCGACATCCCCTGGCAGGACCGCAGCAAGATCATGAAGGTCTCGGGCAAGCACGCGGAGCTCGACCTGGACCACCCCGAGTACATCGAGCTCCCCTTCACGCCCACGGAGGTGCCCCCCAAGCTGGCCAGCCCCATCCACCACGGCCACGTCTGGTACCTGTCGCCCGAGAAGCTGGCCGCCCTCAAGAAGGAGGCCTCGCCCAACAACGCCAAGCTGCTCAAGGGCGAGCAGCTGCCCGACTTCATCTCCACCAACGACGCCCTCACGGCGCTCATCTGGCGGGCGACCATGAAGGCCCAGCACCCGGCCCTCTCCGACCCGTCCCTCGTCGACCCGGAGACTCCGGCCCCCGGCGGCCCGTCCCAGGTGGCCATCGCGCTCGACGCCCGTCGTCGCGCCGGCGTGCCTCTGCACAAGCACACCATCGGCAACATCCTCGGCTTCGCCCCGGCCATCCTGGACCTCAACCAGGTCGTCAACGAGGCCTCCCTCGCCGACCTGGCCATCATCGCCCGCCGAGCCGTCGCCAAGACCGAGGGCACCTACCTGGACGAGCTGACAACCATCATCGAGCGCCTGCAGGACGTCAACCGCCTGGCGCCCACGTGCTTCCTCGACATGCCCGGCAACCACATGATCCAGTCGTCGTGGCGCGAGTTCCCCTTTTACGACCTGCAATGGGGGCCCGCGTTCGGCGGCAGCATGAAGGCCTTGAGACCTCCGGCGTGCGGCGTCACGCACACCATGCAGGTTGTGCTGCCGGATCCCAAGAAGGGCGGCGTTGAGGTGTGGGTGGGTGTCGAGAGCACGTCGATGGATCGGTTGTTGAATGACAAAGTGTGGAGGCGTTACGTCGATGCTCCTGATGGGCTATAGATGTGTGACTGAGATATGTACATGTAGGAAGATAATCGAGCTTGGTGGTGGTACGATAGGGACGGGATATTTGGGATAGCGATTGGATTTGAGTTAATGTTGCTTGTACATGAAGTATTATTGGTCGACTTAAATATACATACGTACACGATTCCAAGTTGTATGCAGCTTTGCTGGCTTTGTGAAGGCACTCACTCGTTGGCCGAAAACAGACAGAGGCCGGAGGTGTGGGTTGTCAGCTCATCTAACAGAGATATTTTCAACTCCTGCATAGCCTTCTAGGATCAAGCCACCATTATTACGCGTCAGTCATTAACGCCACCACTTGTTGGTACCAGATTATGCATCATCTGCCGCCACCTGGAGCCGACCGCACAGCCCTGTCCTTGACTCGCCTTGAATAGGTAGGGGCCGAATACAACCTTGAACCAACGAATTGTATATGTTAATTCAAACCCGTTGGGTCACAGCCAGTCCAAAAGCAGAAATTTCTTAATATCTCTCCAGAGACGACCAAGTCACAGTTGTACGCGCAGCTCCAAGTACCCATGGCTTGCTCGGTCCTCCATGCATGAACAGCCTTGAGGCAGTGAGGAGTATGAAACCAGGGACGGATTCATGGCCTTACACATGCTGGAATGGATGCAGAAATATGAAATTGCATTGGATAACTTCTCAACCTCCCTCCTCAACCAAAATCGTCAATTTTGGTGCCTCGTTTATCGTATTATACTTAATTCCAGACACGCCCCCCCAAAGATGAGTTATCGAGGCTGGTCGCTTTCTACCCTTACATGTAATTGATAGGATGGGCCGGCATCAACTCAGTTGGCTCGAGAGATAGATTTACAATTTGTGTTTTCTTGCATCTACTCGAACCTGGTTGCGCTATGTGTGTGCCGGAACGTTTAACTCGAGGTTTTGCTATGGATTCTAGAAGACATCTTTTTTTTTTTTTAACTTTATCCCAACTGCTGGGGACCTAAGCATCTCAATAGGTATCTCCAGTGAAAATCAACAATAACTGGAAGACATCATAACGATCACGAGAAAGCTTGGAAGCGCTGCCTCTGGATAGGTTACTAACGGCAAATTGGTTGACCGTACCATTTGCATTAGGATTAAACCCTTGCTACCGTAAACTCGGCTTATTTCGGAAACGGGATCGTGATGCCCCTATATTAACCCCATTCGAAGTTGATAGACTCCACGAACCGCTCCATGCACGATTCCCTCGTTACCTCCCTCACCATTATTTCCACCCTCCCTTGGTAGCTCTTTCCCAAGTATTCATCTACAGCCTGCTGCTTACCAGTTATCCACTCTCTGTTAGGCTATGAGCTCATAAATTCACGACAAACAGGCGAGGCCTGAAGCAACAGCCACAGTTGTTGAGTTGATAGCCACATTCAATGGTAGTTCTGTGTTAGGCAATACCAGGTTTCCGGATAGGCTCCTCTAGCTCTATGCGGAAAGGCTTGCCGACATGACTTCCAAGTGACCGATATCGATGGAGAAAACTGACTGTTCAAAGGCTTGGTTGCACTCTCTATAACGCATCTGAGCCGTTCGACGATGCCATCTGCTTAGGGGGCAAATAATTCAGCGGCACTATCAGAAAGCGTAACTTGTCTCGTGACGATATAGCCAAGGAGTACAGTTGTGTGATCGCTCAGAGACGTACTCGCAAGCGAGACAGGGACGGTATGAAGAGCCTGGCAATATTTTTGGTTGTTCTGAATTGGCTCACAGGTGCAGCGCAACTGCAATTGAGGTCAATGGTCAACCTGGATGTGCTTGGGGCCATGATATCACGGAGTTCACGTCGGAACTGGAACAGGAGGGTCGAGAGCATCACAGCAGTTCGTTTAATGAAGGAAATATAATTCACGTTAAGCTCTCTTTCTACGTGTTTTCTATTCTGATGTCTACTAGGGAGCATGGCAAAAAAAAAAGAAGAGGTATTATTTGTTGAAGAACAAAAAAGAAATTACCTAGCAATTGCACGTTTCGATCGTGCGACCTCCGGGTTATGAGCCCGGCGCGCTTCCACTGCGCCAAATTGCTTTAATTGGTTGAAAGAGGGTACGCATATTTTGAACTACACATGTAACTTGTCAAGTGCCTCACTGTGCAACGGTTTCTATAGCCAGTGACTAAATTCCGTAAAGCAGGGCCCTTTCTCTTGCGAAAAGCTTCACAATAAAAGAAATTTGTCAAAAAAAAGAAGGATTCACTTTTATCACGAAACTAAAGCGCCGAGTTACTCTTGGCAGTTTGGACCTTGCCAAGAAACAGCGCCATACCAGGCAGATATCTTCGTCCAGTGAGATCTATGAAAAGAAAAGCCCTTGTATCTGTAGCAAACATTAGTGGTTTTCGTAAATATCCAAAAGTTGAAACGATAGCGAGCTGGGCATAAGCTTCGTATTGGCCCGTTGGAATCTCAACACGCCGCTTACTGAATCTGACGCCCCGTAAGGCTTGCGTAAGCACTATCCTATCCATTTTAGGGAGCCATGTTTGCCATCCTTGCGACTGGTACTGTCAGTGATTAAGACACATGGGTAGTTAAGAAGAGCAGAATCGACCCAAGAGTTGAAGGATCAAATGGGTAAGTCGCGTCATGCGGTCAAAGTAGGGTTGAGAGGATAGTTGCAGAGATAAGGGAATTCTATGCCGAAATTATGCGATGCCGGTCTTGCAGTTTCTTCTGGTTAAGCGTTCGCAGGCAATCCAGATCAAGGCCGATCGCTCAGGGTATTCGGGACATCGAACTAGAAGTGAATGCTTCATCCGCAACCATCTAGAATGCCAAGCAGGGCGAATCGCTGATTGATACCCAGCCCCGTGAACTATAGTCCATGTTGCTGCTGCTCAAGTAGCGGTATGGTATCTCGTGACTCCTCAACTCAGAACTGGACGGAGCATGCCTTCAAGAAGACAATATTCGATGCCAAGAGCGGGGCTTCGCACCATGTCTAGAAAGTGAAGTTACATTGTATGGGGTCTGAAGATCATTCTGAATATGTCTGGTTGCCAGGTATCTATTGCGTGATCCAGGTTATCGATGTCTCATGAGATACGTCGGGTTGACCAGTGGACATTCAATGATTGATTGTTACTGATATATTGGCCGCCACAACTTGCATCTCCTGCGCCTTGATTATGTGTTCGAACTCGTTCTTAGAAACTCATCTCGCTGAATTTACATATATTCTCGATCCCAGGTCATCTGGACGAGACAGACATGACGGATCAAAAGACAGCACACGAGACTGTGACTGGCGAAACTTACAATCACCCAGGTAATCATCTTCCTACAGAGCACACAGGCCTAACCCATGTCATGCTGACACAATCCAGTCAAGTGGAATCGCTCCCCGATATACAATGCCATCAACTTGGGTCTGAACGCGGATAATGGCGAGGCTGGCAAGGTGTTGTACAAGGTTTATCTCATCTTCATCGCTTTGCAGTGCTGTGGGCCATTTGTGGCCTTGTTGCTGAACAGCCCTTCCCAGGTGCAGCGGTCTAACGGCAAGCAAGTCGAGCTGTCCATCTTGGAGAACCCCTGGAACGAGTTTAAGGAGACCACGAAGCGGTTTCTAACCAAGGAGTTCCTGCTACTTGACTTATGGATTGGCCAGGCAGTCTACTCGGAGTCCGTCTACTACTCCTACATTGCGCTTTGGTTCAGCGTCCGGGCCAGAGCTCTCGGCTCCTTCTTATCCGGCATCGTCGCCGTTGTGGCCGGGATCCTCCTCGGCGTCTGGCTCGACCAAAACCAAATCTCCCTGCACAAGCGAGCGCGCCGGGCCTACGCCGTCATCATGACGCTCCACGGAGCGTGGTGGATATGGCTCACAATCAACGCGACCGAGTTCCGCCGCAAGCAGCCAACCCACGACTGGGGCGACCCAGGTTTCGGGAGGGCCTTTGGCGTCTTTGTGTTCCTGATGGCCGCGTTCCAGTTCAACTACAACTTTGCCTTCTTCGTCATCGGCCAGCTGTCGACGAGCCCGCAGGAGACGATCCGGCTGGCGGCGCTGCTGCGAGGGACCGAATCAGCGTGGCAGGCCCTGAGCAACGGCCTAAACGCGATTCCCGTCTTTGCGTCGGTTGGGGGCGCCTACTTCAACTTTGGGCTCTGGGGCTTGTCGTTGGTGCCGGCTTGGTTGGTGATCCGGGGGGTTTGGGACGGACAAGGGGGAGGCGTCGGACGGCGGTTGCGAGGAGGAGAAGCAGAGCAATTCCTCAACATCAAAGGATCAAGCCACAATCCTGTGAAACATACGGAAGAGGTTAGGAGTGACGCGTCAGTGGTGGAAATTGACAACGAGGCTGTGAGGCGCCAGGCACCGAGATTGTTTCATTGGTGCCTGAAGGTTGCTTTTGCGGGGGAACGAGAAAACAGCCACGAGGCTGTGCAAATCGACCGTCAGTTGCTTAAGTCGGTGAGGCTTTTTACAATTGAATACGGATAGTCGTAACATGTGATGCAAGTAATGAGGGTGCCTAAATGGGATTGCGTTGCCCTACCCGTGTCTGTGCCGCAGCTCGACATGACAGTCGAGAACCAAGCAAAAGAGAGATGTAGCATGTGATGTATGGCATAAATGCATGTTTCGCTTTCATTACTAATCGGCAAGTTAACCGAAGAAGAACGCAACCATGGAAGGCTGCCCGCATCGTCTCCATATCCATTTCAACCAGGCTTACCCTGAACCACCACGACATGAATCCGCGGATGCGGGCATTTCCAGAGGGGTGGCGCTCTGCCGGTCATCTACCAACTGTTTCATTAGACCACTCATCTCAAAACATCATCGTCGGTTCCACAGCATCAATGTCAGACGTTATCTCGGCAGAAACGCTCCCAGCCACCCACTGCCGCTCCAAAAGTGCCCACGCTGATGGCCGACGACAATCAGTCGCTAGGTAACTCCTGATGGGTCATTTGCGAGCGCAGCAATGAAAGCATCATGCAATTGACCAGAATGGGTAATTGACAAATCACTCCCAGAACTATACACGGATTCGAGGAAAGCGGGCTTCGACGTGCACTTGGCATTAGCACGGCAACGCGCCTGCATGCATGATGTGCTCCTCCAAGAGCTTGACCAAAAGCTGCTAGCGAGCGATTGCTTCCACGGTTGACGGGCTGCCAATGCGGCTAATACGGCCGCCGTATTGTAAGGGCGCCAAGACGTCGGTCGTACGAGACTCAACACCAAGGCAGCATTGCAGCTGCGGCGACCTGTTGGCTCCCAGCCGGACACCTTTTGCTTCCCTAGAGTGTTGAGCTGCAGCAAGTTATCGACTCAACCGTGCTCTGGGATACTGCCCTCGCACGCCCTTCCCTCTCCCGACAGGGGCCCGACGAGGATAGGGCCAGCGAGGAACAAGGACGGCAGAGATCAAGGATGATGTCGGCGGGAAGACCTTCTCCACCAAGACCTGGCCCGCCCGCTTCCAGCTGATGGCTTTCTGGGGAAGACGCGGCTGTGCCTGGACGGCTACTGGGCAGAAGACGTCGGGAGCTGGAGGCGACTCTGTCAAACAGTCGGTGAGGCTAACGCTTGTTTTGCCCCTCCAAGCTGACTGACGGGAAAGCTCATGCAGACAGACCCAGGCCATAGATTGCGAGACGCAGATGGAATTCCAAATGCATCATCGGCCGGTCTCCGTAAGTGCAGATCCTCTCACGCACATTGGCCCCAAACTCCCCGCCGACGACCAGGTTTCCTGGCTGCTGTGGTGGAGGATGACATTTAGCGCAAGGTTCCATGGAATTGAAGTCGAGGAGGCCGGTGGGGATGGCGAAGGGGGGTTTTCGTGATGCTTTTTCGCTTCACGACACGGACATGTTTCTCACATCGTGGGTTTGAGTTATTCTTGGACGATATTAAAGCTTATAATGCATGGATTCGGACGAGCACGAGGCCGATGAGGAGGCCTCATGCGATACGCTCGTACCTCTGTACGGCATCTGCTCATGTAAAAAGGTAAAACGCATGTTGACTTTCCGTATCTGCCAGAGCCATGTATGCTTGTAAGTCGCGTGGTAGTGGAGCATCCAAGCCTCTTCTCATGAGGCGTCGAGATCGAGACGGAGATGTGAAACGACGGCCAGGGCAAGAATAGGTAGCTTCCCACGGGGGATGCTTTGGCGGTTCATCGCTAATCGTCCGCTCAGCCCAGCGCCCGCGAGCACGAATCAGAGCTGCTCAAGAAGGGAGGGGGGGGGGTTTAGCCCAGCCGGGCTGGTGGACGCTGCCGACGGAGGCAAGGAATGGTCAAAAATGCTCTCCTGCCCGACGAGCGTTGTCCTTCGCCGGGGTTCCTTTGACTCCTTTCCCGCCCTTTTCCTGCAGACATTGCAGGACGCAAAAGTTCCCCGGGCTCAGAAAGGAGGGCACTACTGCGGCGAGATTGGAGACGAGACGAGACGGAAAACGGGGCCTTGGGCTGGTACGGTAACTGACGGCATGGCTGGGGCAGCACAGCCTCGCTGTGTCTGGTTAGTTTTGTCACTCTGAGCGTTTCTCCTCTCTCCCCCCCCCCCTTTATGCATCTAACTGAGCGGATACCCCAATGGCTCATGACGATTGTTTCCCGCGACTCTTTTTTTCCCCGTTATAAGGAATCTGGACGAAACAAAAAACTTTGCAAAGACTGGGCACAGCATTGTGGGAGGAAGGGAGCGAGAAGGAAAAAAACACACCAAAACGATGAGACCATGCCGACGGCAAACGAGAAGCCAAAGAAGTGGACAAGGGCAAAGGCCCCCAGAGTCAGAACTGGCTGTAAAACATGGTACGCTTCCGCTTTTATGATAGGCGTTCTTTCCTTGGTGTTTCACAAAAGTAGTCGCTAACTTGACTCCCAGCAAGTCGGTCCATCCCAATTCACCTCTGGCTTCGCGTTGCTTACCGTTGTGCCCAACAGAATCCGCCATCTCAAGTGCGACGAGGGAAAGCCGCACTGCCGGCGCTGCGAAAAGGACGGCCATGTGTGCGACGGCTACGAGGCCATCGTGGGACGCAAGGCGAAGAGCAAGAAGGCCGAGTCGCCTCCGAGCGAGGGGAGGACGAATACTGCCATCAAGACCACGGCAGCTCTCGCCATACGCAATAAAATGGTGCCCCTCAGCCCGCTGGCTCTGGCTCCCGGACCGACGCTCGACGCCTCCCGGCTGCCCTCGGAGATGGACCTCTTCCACCACTTCCGCACCTGCACCATCCACGACTTGGGCACCGCCTTGACGCCCAACGACTTTTGGTACATGCATGCTCTGCCGCTGGGCCACGCCGTCGAGCCCATCAAGTACGCCATTTGCGCTCTCGGCGGCGCCCACAAGCGCTTCAAGTCGCACGGCTCCGTCCACGGGCTCGAGGAGATGTCCATCCAGCAGTACAACCTGGCCATCCACCACATCAAGGACTTTACCCTGACGCCGTCCAACTCCAACATGGAGGTGATCCTAACGTGCTGCGTCATCTTCATTTGCATCGAGACGCTGCTGGGGCGGTACTCGGAGGCGCTGCGACACTTGCAGTCCGGGTGCGCCCTTTTGACGTCTCTCCGGCAGCTCTCGGGCGGGCACGCTTCGACGGGCGGTGACGGCGCGGCGCGTGACGATGGCCGCGAGCGGAGCGGCTTCTTCTACGACATTGCCGCCATGCTCTCCAAGCTCGGGCAGGACGTGGCCACGTACGTGGGCGCCGACGTGATCCCGCAGCTGTACTTTTACCTGACGCCCAAGCTGGAGGTGCAGGACCCGGCCACGCCGTTTGAGTCGGTCACGGCGGCGGCCCGGTCGCTGTTCCACATTGAGACGGAATGGAGCACGCGGATATACCTCTCGGAAGAGCAGCAGCAGCAGACGGACAGCAGCCCGGCTAGCTCGGACGAGATGCCCATCGACCCGAGCCTGTACGCCGACGGGCAAGACGACGACGGGACCTACAGAGACTCGGTGGCGCCCTTCTACCGCAACTGGTGCGACCGCTTCGATCTGTTCCGCTCGCGCGTCGACATGCGCGCCCTCCCGAAACAAGACCAGCACCGCATCATGACCCTGTCCATGGAACAGGCCGTGTGGGCGGCCCTGCTGGAGCTCAAGTCCTTCTCCGACGACCTCCGCCCGTCTTCGGCCGACGAGATCCTCCTGCGCGCCGAGGCCCTCGTCCGCCGCGACTTTTTCGAGTCGGAGCCCGTCTTCGCCTTCGACGCCAACTTGGTCCCCGCGGTGACGCTCGTGTGCACCAGCTGCGACGACTTGGTCATCCAGCGGCGGTGCATCGACGTGCTGCGGGCGGTGCGCCGGCGGGAGGGCATCTGGGACAGCCAGGAGATGGCAGACCTGCTGGAGAGCATGGTGCTGGCCCGGGAGAGGGACCTGGTGGCGTGGGACGTGATGCCCTGGAAGGTGCCGCAGCTGGCCGCGCTGGTGAGCTCGCTGCGGGTGTCGCCGTTTACGGCCCCGAGGGGCATCGTCTCGCTGGCCGAGGAGGGCATGGAGTGTTACTGGCACGGGGTCAGGGGGATAGCGTATTAGGGAGGTCGAGAGTGGCGGGCGATCGCGAAGGAATCGAATCGACTGGAGCATCTCCATTGGCCAGGTGTGTATATCGTGTACCGTCAGATCAGGCCGCGTGGGATCATGATCCAAGGACCGAGAGGCATGCAACCCAGCCCGGAGGAGCAAAGTGCCTGTCAAGCGCCTCTTGGCGTGGCAAAGGCGTATGCCGGTGTGCATACAAGTTTCAGCTTGGACAGAAGCGTCCAAGTTGAAGTACCTAATAGAAGAAATTTAACGATACGAACCTGCCAACCAGGCATCCGCATACACTCGAATGGTAGGATCCGACCCAAAAGGACATGAAGTGCAACTTTCAATTACCGGCCCGAACCTGACGTCGAGATGTAGACGTATATATTCTAATAATAACCCCTCCCCACGCCCGCCTTGAGCCGCTCTCTCACATCCGGCCGTCTCAGCATGAACACGCGAGCGTCCAACCCGTCTCCCGCCTGTGTCACCGGTGAGAATCCCTCCTCCCGAAAGCCGAACCCGCGGTAGATCGGGGCCGAGCTCGGGCTCAGCTCGACGGAGACGCCCGCGTCGGCCTCGTCGGCCAGGACTAATATGCGTTCGAGCAGCTGGGCCTCGACGACGCCCCGGGGCTGGTGGTCCGGGGAGATGGCGAGGACATGGAGATCTGCAAGGATTACGTTAGCTTTGGGCTGTGTCTTTTTCCTTGATTTATGCATAAGAAGCAACAGCGGTGGACGCACGCCAGTGGATGGGGCCGGGAGTGTCGTGTTGGCCGCGAGGGGGCCACGACCGGGCGGGTTCGCCCCGTTGGACTTCTTGGACTCGTGGTCTGAGGCATCTCTCGCGTGGTTGGCCGGGAGGAGGGGTCTTGAGGCCGCGGACCGCCGTGTAGACGTCTTCGCTGTCCTCGCTCCCCTCGTCCCCTCCCCAGCCCATCTCCGAGTCTGATCCCGGAGCGGACGACAAGACCGACTCCGACCCCGACGAGCCTGGCCCCGACTCCGAGTCGTCTTCGGCCGGGGGGAGCGGGTTGATACTCCATAGCGCCCAGCCAAGAATAGAATCACCACCACCAGCACCACCGCCGGACTGGCGGGTGGCCGTCAGTTTCAGCAGACGAACGCTAGCATCGGCCATGTGCTCGCTCAGGGCCCTCGCCCAGCCCTCGCGCTCCCCGGCGTCGACGTCGACAGTTTCCGAATTTCCAGACGCGGCGGAGGCCAGGAAGACGTGCACCAGGGCCGGAACGTCACGGTGACAGGCGGGCGATACCTCGTAGGGCAAGGGCGGCAGGGATGATGGGAGGGGAGGAGGAGGTGCCTTCTTGGCAATAGCAGGCGGCATACTTTTGTAAGTGGGTTTTAGGTGGTTGGCTTGGGTTTATTTTTGCAATTATCAAGGATAGGCTGTGTGGTCTGGGTATGTGGGCATGGGTTGCTGGGGGCTCCAGGAGTTATCCCGATGGCCCGTTTGGACCTGGTCCCCTTTTTGAAGCTTGCCTCACTCAGGTAAATCAAGGGGGCGAGCAACTCGGGCTCTCTCTCACGTAGCAGCACTGTCTGTGGCTGTGTTGCCTCGAGAAAAATCGCGTGTTACGTGCTTCCGGGCGAGCCAACACTGTGCTCTACATGATTGCGTCTCACTTGGGGCTGCCGTGAGACGGTCGCACCGTGAACGAGCTGAGGCGAACTGCCGGGAAAGGCTAAGAAAGCCAAGAGTGCCGTTGGGAAAGCTTCATTCTGTATCCTTACCATAGGGCTCTTTCTGAAGAACCCCGGGCGACGATCAATCAAAAAAGGGAGAGAGAGCCACAGTCGCCACCGAACAAAGGTGAACGGTCAATACCGGATATTACGATAGATTCCCATCTTGTTGCAAGCCCACCTCGGCACCATCCGTGGTCCCTAGCGTCGTCGAGTGACGGTTTCTGAGGATTGGGCCCGTCGTATTCCCCTGTCTCTGTCACCGCTTGAGGGCTTCTCACTTCGGCACGTAGCCACGTCCGCCCGTTCCAGAACACGGAAGCGGAACCCCCCTGGTCCCTGAGGACGATGCTACAAGATGCCCCATTGGGCCTCTCGTAAAAACCTTGTCTGCCGGGTTTCCGCTTGTCATCTGTTGGTCGGCAGCCTCATCCGATGAGATGGAGTCGGCCCTCGGGTTTCCCACTCTGTCTCGCCTGGCTGTGTGCGTCTTGGGGACAACGTTAACCTTCCGTATTCACGACCAAGTGACATTACCTCAGTTGACGATTTGCCTTTTAGGCCAAAGGAGGGGACCCTTTGTAGAATACGAGACGCTGCGAAATTGTCCGGGCACTGCACCAATGCTCTGGCTTCCTCCTCTCTCCGTCCCCGTATTCCTGAACGCAATGGCTCCATCTTCAGGAGCGCTTCACTTGGCCCATTGGGAAACGGCCGAAGGTGGTGGTGGTGGCTGTGATGCGTGCCCGGCCACATCATACATATACCACAGAATTTCACGGCCGATAATCAATGCTTGTAGGACCAACACATTGGCAAAAAAAAACTGAGGTATCCCTGCAGCCTAATCGGCTGCCACCTGTCTGTCACTCTTTGCATTTGTTGCCTTTTTGCATTTATTCTGTCCATGATCGTCCCTTGCATCGATACATTGGCAGCCTTTGTGTTCCTCTACTCTCGTTTATTGACCATTACACGACTTGCCACGACCAGACGCAACACTCTTTGAGTGCTTCATACAGCCACACAACCAACCACCAGAACTCCTTCATACAACCACACAACCACATCCACGCAACCGTCATCACATCCTATCAATGGGTGCTTCGGTCCGGCTGGAGGAGGGCAGTCTCCCTGCCGAGACGCCATCGGTGGCGTCGCCGATGAGAGCCAAACTCCAAGCGTCCCTGTATATTGCGTAAGTGATGGCGCGCACTAACTTGTCCGCTTGTGACGCAGTGGCTGGCTTGCTAATCGAGATTGCTCGCAGGAACTGGATGTTCTTCTCCACCGCCACCATCATCTTCAATAAGTGGCTGCTGGACAATGCCGGATTCCGTATGTTGTTTCTGTGTATTGCGATTGAGTGATGCCAAATTGCTAACGTTGCCTAGATTACCGTATGTGCCAAGAGTCAAGACATAGGTTGATCGAATAGACTGCTAACGCCTCTCAGCAATCATCCTCACGACATGGCACCTCCTCTTCGCAACCGTTGCGACTCAAATCCTCGCCCGCACCACCTCCCTCCTCGACTCCCGCCACGACGTCCCCCTAACCCGCCGCCTCTTCTTCCGAACCATCGTCCCCCTCGGCTTCCTCCTCTCCGCCTCCCTCATCCTCGCCAACATTGTGTACATGCACCTCTCCGTCGCCTTCATCCAGATGCTCAAGGCCGGGGGGCCCGTGGCCGTGCTGCTCATCTCGTGGGCCTGGGGCGTGCTGAAACCAAACGCCGAGACCTTTGTCAACGTGCTCGTCATCGTCGCGGGCATCGTGCTGGCCAGCCTGGGCGAGATTGACTTTTCGTGGTTGGGGTTGATGATTCAGCTGGCGGGGACGGTCTGCGAGGGCGCGAGGTTGGTCATGATCCAGATCATGCTGAGTGCCGAGGGCGTGCAGATGGATCCGCTGGTGAGCTTGTACTACTTTGCGCCGGTCGGGACGGTCATCAACTTGTTCTTTGCCGTCTTCTTTGAGGGAGCGCAGTTTGAATGGACGGCTGTGGCGAATGCCGGGTATGGCATGTTGGTGCTCAACGCGTCGGTGGCATTCTTCCTCAACGTGGCCAGCGTCTTCTTGGTGAGTCTGTCTCAACATGGTATATGTTCAATACTAACCCCAGCAGATCGGCAAGACATCCGGCCTCGTCATGTCCCTCAGCGGCATCCTCAAGAGCATCATCCTCGTCGCTGCCTCGGTCGTCATCTGGGGGACGCAAATCACGCTCCTCCAACTCCTGGGCTACGCCCTCGCCCTGGGCGGTCTGGTAGTCTACTCGGTCGGCCGTGACGAGCTGGGCAAGCAATTCGCCGCGGCGCGCGACTGGGCGACGGAAACGTGGGAGGAAGCGCAGACGTCCAGCCGGGGCAAGCTGGTGGCCTTGCCTTCGGGGAAGAGCGTCGCGGTTGGGCTGCTGGGCTTGGTGACGGTGGTCATGTGCGGGTCGGTGTGGTACTTTCACACGAGTTCGGGGGATAGGGTCAAGGGGCAGCTGGAGGCGAGTCGGGATGATATTTTGAGGTTGTTGGACTTGTCGTGATGACGAATCTTCTTTGTAGGGACTTAATAGCTGGCGGGTTACTTGGGAAGCGAGGCGATGGATGGCGCAATTTCAACATTATAGAATAGACATGACTTGTGTAGATGATAATAATTACTTGTATAGACCATGCAGAATTACTGACGAATTACTGTTGACGAACCCTCACCTATTACGGTTCTCACTTGTCACAGCGACACTGAGAGATTGCGTTAGGCGTGGGTGACATGCAAGAGTGTAATGCTACAAGCTGGAGGCCAAGATTTGCAATCAATCGCAATTCCAGAAGATGTAACGTGCCAGGCACAGTCAGACACTTGCAATTACTCATCCCCCGTCCGGAGCAATCACATAATACCGCCCTCGCCGAAAACGAGCTGTGACATGGCACCGAATGACACCACCAACAGCGCCTCGAGGCCGAAACTATGCATAATCGCGACATGGGGCCATCCGAACCATCCAATCTCTCAATTCTCGTATCTCGCCTCAGAGTTTGAAGCTACCGTATCATGTTTGCGGCCCTGGCTTGGACTGTTCGAGATTTCTTGATCGGGGTTTTGCCCCTCCATTTCGAACTTTGTTTAGATGCCATATTTAGAAGTAGGCATTGTCTATGTGGGGAGACGTCCCGGCCGAGTAGTCACCTGTTTTCCGGCCGAGAGGGGTTGATGAAGGGAGTGAAGCCGGCTTGGACGGATTGGGCAGCCAAGAAACAAGGATGATGACACACCTCCAGGCTGTTCGGGGTCTTGGGGGCCAGTGGCTTCCTCACAGTCCCTTCAAGCCGTGAACCAGCATGGCGCCCTTTAATCCCCCATGGCTGCCGAGACACGAACCCTACTCGTACCCGGAGCAGTCCCCCCTAAGCGACCGACCCGGCGCCTTTCGGCTCGTGAAACTGCTCCCGCCGGTCCCGACGCTCCGGGGCAGCACCCTCCGGATCCAGCTCGTCGTCGCCGAGGGCGTCGACGACTTGAAGTATGATGCGCTCTCGTATACTTGGGATGTCTCGGGCAAGGATCCGCCGGATCGTCGCGTTCTGGTTGAGACGCCGACGGGGACGCGCGACTTGTTCATCTATCGTCCGCTCGAGGTCGCGCTGGCGGGGGTTGTTACAGGGCGGCCGTTGTTCGTTGATCAAATCTGCATCAACCAGGCTGACGAGGAGGAAAAGGCCGAACAGGTGCGTTTGATGCGTGATATTTACGCCCGCTGTGTTCGGCTGCTCGTCTGGCTGGGGCCTGGAACGCCGGATTCGGACAGGTATCTGGACTACCTCCATGCCGTCAACGCCGAGGGCGTCCTGCAAGACATAACAAAGGATAGCCAACACTTTGTCCATGTATACGACGCGGTAATGGACTCGTCCGTCCCCGTCACCGGCCAACTCCAGCGAGATCGCGACGCCGTACTATCCCTTCTCTCCTCCCACACCGCTGCTTTCCCCCTCCACGGCGCAAAGGACGTATTATCCCGTTCGTGGTTCCAGCGCCTCTGGATCATCCAAGAAATCTGCCTCGCTCCCTCGGCCGTCCTCGTCTGCGGCTCCCGCACCATCTGCTTCGACTGCTTCCAACTCGGCCTGCTCTTCTTCACAATCTCCAACACCCACTGGAGCCGCACCACCACGCGTGCCACCCCTCCAACCGAAATCGCTCTTCGCAAAGACATCCTCGAGCTGGGTGACAGCCCCCGCCGCATGGTCCGCGAGCGAAAAGCCATCCACCAGCAGGGCTCCCCGCACCCGCTCTACGACGTGGTCGTCCGGTACAACGTCAACGCCGACCGGCCCAAGATTGGCGCCTCCCTCGTAGAGGACCGCATCTTTGGCGTGGCGGGCATGGCCGAGGTTGGGTCGCTGCAGGGGCTGAGGGTGAGGTACGGAGACGCGCGGGGTGTGTTTGTCGAGGTGGCGGGGTTGCTGGCGAGGGCGAGTCTGGATGTGTTGCTGTTTTCGCAAGGGCCCAAGGACGTGGCCGGGTTACCGAGCTGGGCGCCGGACTGGTCTGTGGACTTGGTGGTGCCGAGGGGTTATGCGAATGTGCATGAGGCTTTCAATGCGGCTGGGGGCAAGGCGAGGCGAGTGCCGGTGGTGGACTTGGTGACGGGGTGTTTGAGTGTGTGGGGCGTGGTTGTTGATGTCGTTTCGAGGATGGGACAGATGCAAGTTGCAAAGGATCCCGAGTCGAAGCCATTCGACAATGTATACTTCCCGTCGGTGCCGGTATTGATGGCCGAGACGGAAGCCTTTGTGGCCCAGTCCCGCGTGCCCGAGGAGCAGAGAAAGATGGCGAGTTTGTACGTGACAGACTTTGGCATATCTGCCAATTGGTTCTCAAGCAGATACGACGAGGGTCTCGAGAAGCTGAGGCATGCCATGGAGTCGGCGCGTGTATGGGGGCAGTGGCTGGTTGACCAGGAGGAGGGGCGACGGTGTCCCGCTGCGCGCATCATCGGTGTAAACGGGAGACTCCCGTGGTACTGGCTCCCCGTGAGCGAGACGGACACTCTATTTCACTGGGCCGTCAACCCGATATCAGCCATCAAGACGTGGACGCAGGCGGCTGCCTTGTTTCTATATGATGCCGTCCAGCTAATCTCCGTCTCGACCTTCCACGCCCTCCTCGACATACGCCACCGACTCAGGCAGCGCTTCACCGGGGTCCGTTTCCACGCGGTGGACAGACCAGACTTGATTGAGAGAATCGGCATGGCGCCCGACTTGGCCGGGTTGCGGATGATGAACGAGTACGCCGACAGCTTGACCCGCATGGTCGGGCAGAAGCTGTACCTGACAGAGACGGGCTACGTGGGGACCGGGCCTTGCGATATGGAATTGGGGGATGTGGTCGTGGTGCTGTTTGGGATGACTTGTCCTGTTGTTCTCAGAAAGAACGAGCATGGGACGTGGGTTTACGTAGGAGAGGCGTATTGCTACGGCGTCATGAACGGGGAGATGCTGGATGCAGACGAGGTGGTATTTGACATTATGTGAGCCGCTGTTCACTAGCTCTACACCACCATCCTCACCTTGAGCTTATCATACCTCACAATCTCCCCCTCCCTCCCCTCCAATTCCTCCACATCCCACGTCGCAGAAACATACCTCCCCGCCAACCACTCCCTCCTCTTCTCAGTCCAGTACACAATCACATCCGCCGGCAACTTTGCCGTCTCGGTCAAGGCCACGTGCCTCTCCTTCGGCAACCGCAGCCCCATGTCCGTCAAGACTCCCCCCGGATGCACCGCAAACGCCAGCACCCCATCGGCCCCGTGGTCGGCGTTGATGAACTCGGTGAAGCGCTGCAGAGCCAGCTTGCTGGTCTGGTAGGCCGAGCCTCCCGGAGATTGCAAGTGTGCGGCTATGCTGGAAAGGTTGACGACTGTGCGGAGGCTGTCGGGCCCTGAAGAGAGGAGCTGCGGGAGGAACGCGCGGGTCACGAGATACGGCCCTTTGACGTTGATGGTCCACGTCTTCCACCACTCGCCCGGGTCGCTGTCGAGGATCCTGGCTCGGTGTTCCAGGTACCCCGCATTATTGACGAGGACGTCCAGCCGGGGGAACTCTGTCTTGATCGCCCTCGCGGCAGCTTCGACGCTGGCTTCGTCAGTGACATCGAGATGCACGGCGACGACCTTGGGTGCTTCTTTGCCTGCTTCTCTCGCAGCGTTGATGAGTTTCGAGGTTAGAGAGGTTAGGTCAGACCGCGCGCCGATGCCGATGCCCGCGCATCCGGCTTGGGCATATGAGAGGGCCGTCTGCTCGCCGATTCCCTTTGAGGCGCCCGTGATGAAGACGAATTTGCCTGAAAAGTCGCGGTCGCGCGGGTTGATGGCGGGGTATGTGTCGTGGTGGGTTTGGGATGTAAAGTAGAATCCTGTGGGTGTTATCATATGAATCAATCGGGTGTTGAGTGGAAGAGATACCTGTATGAATTGCCTCTGCCATTGCGAGTTGCGGATTTGTGAATTGGTGGTGTCTATACGTCCTATCGTTGTGTGGGCAGCTATCCTCTGAGGCGGGATTTATAAGACGCCCGATAATCGGGATTGCATCATTTGACTTGAGCACGCAAGCGCTTATTATTAATCAGAGCGGGTATCAGAGAGATAATCGGTTGCAGATGGGATAGATAGATGACAGGCAGATAGCTGTGGGTTGGCAATGCACTCACTAGTCATCTCGTCTCATCGGTCATGCACCCCCCTACAGCCTCGACCGATCCTCCTTCAAGCCTTCCTCCCTCGCCCCATCAACCGCCTCCCTAAACGCCCTCTCGACATCATGCTCACTAATCCACCAGGGATCCATCCTCCCATTCACCCTCCTCCTCAACTCCCCATCCGTCTCCGTCTTCCCCCTCTCCAGCACCACCTTTTGCCCGGCCAGCGAGTTGTGCACCACGCCCAGCAACCTATTCACCACCGGCTGCCGCGTCGCCTCGTACAGCTTGAACACGGCCGCGACCTGCTCCCTCGAAGGCTTGGACGTCTGGCCCGGCGCGGCGGGCCACACGTGCTGCAGCGAGAGGTATAGTGCGTGCGCGTCGTTGATGGCTAGTGATCCCCCCGCGGCAAAGGCGCCGCCGTGCGTGTGAGCAGCGTCGCCGACGAGGGTGACGCGGGAGTCGAAGGACCAGGTTTCGAGTGCTGAGCCGGCGTAGTTGGGGAAGAGCCGGATGTAGGGTGCTGCGTCGATTAAGGCCTTGACGGTAGGGTTCCAGTCCTGAGAGGTCAGTGACTGTGCGAGTGAGCTTGGGGAGAAGCAATAGGTACCTTGTAGAGCTCCTTGAACTGCTCCAGAGTCCCCAGATCGTCCCATTTGGCGTCGGCCCCCGGGGCGTTGGGGTCGGTTGGGTCTGCGTGGAAGCCTCCGACGACGGTGAAGAGGCCTTTGCCTGGGGGGTGTTAGTCATTGAATGTCTGTGTCAGCACTCAACATACCCAGTCGCGAGTGAAAGAAGTTCCTCTCATGTCCAATCTGCGCACGTATTAGCTTTGAGCATTGCTTCCTCAACAGACAACCACTCACCCAGTGAACCGCATCTTCGGGATACTCGACCCCCTCTAGCCTCGACGCCTCAAACGTCGCCCGTAGCGCCACCCAGCCCGTCCACCTTAGCGTATGCCCCGGCACAAACGTCTTCCTGACCGCCGAGTGAATCCCATCCGCCCCAATAACAACGTCCGCACTCGCGCTCGTCCCGTCCTCGAAGAACAGCGTCGCGCCCTCGTCGCTCGTCTTCACATCCACCGTCTTCTTCCCCAGCCTCACCACGTCCCCCGGCACCTTCTCCAACAAGGCCCTGTGCAAGTGCGCGCGATGGAACCTGGCCGTAAAGTGCTTCTTGTTCTTGACGAGGTGGTGCTCGTCGTGGCCAATCACCTCCTCCGTCTTCCAGTGGCGATACACCATGGGCCACCCGGACTTTTGGCGCTGCGAGATGTCCTCGGCAAAGGCCGTGTCGACGCCGAGGGCCTCGAGGGACCGCAGGCCGTTGGGGCCGAGGCCGATGCTGGCGCCGATTTCCTTGAACTCGCCGGCGCGCTCGTAGACTCGGACCTCGACGCCCGGGTGCTGGAGGAGGGCGATGGCCGTGATGAGGCCGGCGATGCCGCCGCCGGCAATGGCGACTTGGAACTTCTGTGTCATGGTTGGAGGAGGTTGAGTGGGAAAGTTACGGCTACGATGAGGGTAATCAGGACTACCTAGTTATATACGGCCACAAAAGGCCGCATTTCGGACTTTGCTGCCCAAGCCATACCGTGCAACACTTCACAATCTGCGATATCCCACTTGCAAATACGTCAAATCCCATCGCAATGGTGTGCCACTGATGTCGGGGACTCTCCGACAACTCCGTGGCATCCCCGACAAAACCGGGTCTACCTAGGCGGCATCCCACCCGATCGGATTGCCCTCTTTAGAGGTCCTTCAACAATAGCACACCGAAGCCTCAGATGTCCTTCGAATCGCTTCTTCCGTGGCACTTTGCTCAGCGTCAGCCTGCCACTCACGGGCATGAGGATATCCCCAATAGACAGAGTTCCCCCGAGGAAGCCACGGCTTCCAGTCTCCTCGTAGCCCCTCTTCATCAGACAGACCTTGGCCAAACACTGGGCCATCTGGGGCCTCATTCTCTTCTTCCCCGTCGGTCGCAACGAACCGCGGCACAGCCTCCATCAAGAACTCCCTGATGCGCCCAGTCCAGGGCCAGATGGCCCTCCCCTCGTGGACCAACATTGTGCTGACGGGCCCAAAAGCCAAGGACTCGAGATGGGGGCATACGGGTAGAACAATTCTGGCCGCTCGCTCTGTCGCCCACATGACTTGTCTGATGTGTCTTCTGAGGTTGTGCGCTCCAGATAATCCAGACACGGAGTTTTTGCATCCGCGCGGCGGGTGGTAGTGCAGACAAATCTCGAAGATGGTTGGCAGGCGGAGGGAGGAGAGATTGGGGAACTTGGCACAAACGCCGACGAAATCATGGAATGCCTAGATATCATGAGCGAGGCTACTTGGAAATATATCTGGGACTTACCTCAAGCTTTTCTCCCGGGGATTGTATTTTGCGATTGAACGCGCCGTTATAGTAAATGGGGTCCCTCATCGTCCCCTTGACGACCAACGACTCGACTTGCGGAACACGCTGCAACACGACCTGAAGCAATTCCACGTTCCAACGAGCCTCCATGGAAAATTCTCGCAGCTTTGGTACATTTTTTGTCGACTGCACAATATGGCTCCTCGCAGAACGCGACTCCCTCGAACCGTCCCACATCGAAACACGTCCCAGATTGAGCTCGAGAGATTCGATATGCGGACATAGGTTGACGAGAGAGCAGAGGTTTGGCCCGACAGAGAGACGTTTAATACCAGAGAGGCATACACCGCTTTCGATTAGGTGCGATCCGAACTCTTTTGCTGCCGCCGGATCGAACGATGGTCGTACCCATTCCACGCTTTGCAAGTTTGGCATCGAGCTCAGGACGCCAATGAAACGACGTGTGACTTCTCTGGGTGGTATCTTGGACTCGCGCAAGAAACTCAATGGTCGGTTGTTGTAACTCATGTCAATACACAACGCCTCGCAAGCTTCAAGCGCCACAGGGCAGTCCAGAAGTTCGCGTAGTCTGAGGCCTGCCGCGTACCATCCTCGTGGCCACGACTCGCTGTCGATGCGCAGCCTGGTGAACAGATCATCCGGTATAGAGGGAATAATTGACCTGATTGACGGGTCGCCATTTCCAACGACATCTTGGATGTTGATTTTGTAAAGCAAGCTCCTGTTTGATGTTATCCACGGGTGGTGAATGTCCAGGATGAACCGGGGAGTTCGGGGGGTTCCAAGGCCGAGTTTTCTGAGTGCGTCGGTCTCAAAAATGGATAAGATGCATGAAAACGAAAGCTTGTAAAGATATTGAAGCCAAGAAAGGAGAGCTGCGGCCATGGTTGACGATTTTAAGCTCGGGCAGGACTGGAATGAAGGTCGTCGGGAATAGCCAGAATGGATCTCGAATGTGGTCAATGGCCTCGATCCGTCAAGGGCAATATGCAATATTCGCGACTGGTAACTAATCTTTAATCATGAATGAGATTATTTGCGTCGCTTTGATCTGTTAAAGTTGATCCGAATGCCTAACAAACCGCCCAGCGCATCAATTCCAGGCAGCCATTTAATTGCTTGGCATGCCGGGACACCGATTCTATGCAAGAAACGCAAGCTGATACGAGAATGGCTCTGCGAAAAGAAGCTTGTCTTTTAGTTGGACCATTGGACTGACTCACAAGCGGTGTCATGTCGCCGAGAGCCGAGCTCAAGATGCAGACCAGCGGCCCAGCCGGCAAGTTCACAAGCGCCAAGGTCTTGGCTCGAGATCAAAAAGACGTCTTAGAAACTCCTGATAATTATGAACAAGAATATTATACATATCCAATCATCAGCCCGACCTCTTCTCAACCTCCCCTACCCCGGCCCCTCTACCTCACATCCACCACCTCGACTCTCAAATCGTCAGCGTCCCCGCCAGCGGCAAATCCCTGCTACTCGTGCCAACATAGACCTTGTATTCGCCCTTCTGCAGCTTCCACTTCTGCGCCGCCGTGTCCCACACGCTCAGGTCCCTCCTGTTCAGGGCGAACGACACCTGCGTCGCCTTACCCGCCTTGAGCTCCGACTTTTCGAACCCGCGCAGCTGCTTGGCCGGCGCCCCCGGAATCCCCAGGTACAGCTGCACGACCTCTGATCCAGCCACGGAGCCCGTGTTCTTGATCGTGGCTTTTACGCTCGCCACTGTGTCCCAGAGGTCGCTCTGCCCGCCATCGACGACCGCGCCCGTGGGGTAGACGGATACGCTGGAGCTCGCAGTCTTCTTCACTTTGAGGTTGGAGACAGCAAAGGTGGTGTAGCTCAGCCCGAAGCCGAACTCGTAGCGCGGGGTGATGTTCTTGCTGTCAAAGTGGCGGTAGTCGACGTACACACCCTCGGTGTAGTCGGACTGCGGGAAGTACTCGTAGACGCCCTGTGCCGTGGACGGGTCCAGAACACTACCATAATCGGACTCGTTCTTGGCCACGGTGTAGGGCAGCTTGCCCGAGAAGTTGTCATCACCATAAAGCAAGCTCACCAAGGCGTTTCCCGTCTCCTCGCCCGGTAGGTGGGCAAAGATGACGGCCGTGACGTTGTCGTGGGCGATCCACTGGTCGACGAGGCGGGTTCCCGCGTTGTGCAGCACGACAATGGTCTTGCTACACTGGTCGGCGACGGCCTTGATGAGCCCGTCGGTGTAGTCGTCGTGCAGCACGCCGCGGTCGTAGCCCTCGGACGCGAAGGCGTTGCCAAATACGATGCACGCGTCCGTGGCCGGGTCGACGGCGGGTGTCGAGCCCTCCAGGTTGTGGAACACGGCCGTCCTGTCGGCGTAGGCCCGCGCTACGAGCGCGTCAAAGGGGGAGAGGAAGACGGACGGCGTGGTCGACCCGGAGCCGCCGCCGCTGAAGATTGTGCCGTTGATGGCAATGTCGGGCAGCACCTCGTCGGTGCTGGTGCTCATAAAGGCCAGCATGATGCCCGTCGCGTTGGTGGCCTGGAGGCCCAGCGTCCAGCCGTACTTTTCGTTGGAGGTGGCGGTGCTGGGGGCCGGGCCGTACCGGTCGGTGGCTTTGGCCGAGTATCCAAAGATGGCCAGCATCTTGGGGGCCTTGAGTGGGAGGGTTTCCTTGGTGTTCTTGACGAGCACGTGGCCCTCAACGGCGCCCTGCTTGAGCACCGTCTTGGCGCTGGCGTCTCGCGCGTCGACGACCTCGTGCGGGAGGGTGACGTCCGAGGGCATGCCGAAGCCGGGCTCCTGGAAGTTCTTGTCCTGGTCCAGCTTGTACCACGACGTCAGGATCCTAGTGGCCATGTCGTCCACACGAGACTCGGGCACGGAGCCGTTGTTGACGGCCTCGGTGAGGTTGTCGCCCCAGAGGGTGCTGCTGGGCATGACCATGTCGAGTCCAGAGAGAGCAGTGGCGACGCCGGCGTGCTGCGCGCCCCAATCCGTCACGACGAATCCCTACACGGTCAGTCCACCTCCAGCAATAACAGTCTTCGTGGAACCTACCTGGAAGCCGAGTTCCGTCTTGAGGAGACCGTTCAGGGTCTTGCTGTTGGCACAGCCGTAGGAGTTGTTGATGCGGTTGTACGAGCACATGATGTTGGCGGTACCGGCCTTGACAGCATCTTGGAATGGCCTTGCATATCTGATTAGCTGTGCGAGCCTTGCTTGACGACTGAGGCTTACCAAAGGTAGAGCTCGTGCATGGTCTTGTCGTCAATGTTGGACGAGAGAGCAGCCACGTCGCCCGAAGGGTTACGGTTTCCTTCTTGCTCGTTGCCAATGAAGTGCTACAAGACGTCAACTAGTGCCGCAATACCATCCGCATGAAGGTATCTCACCTTGGTGCTGGTCATCACACCGCGTTCCTGAATGCCCGTCACCGTCTCTTGCACGAGAGCACCCGAAAGGTACGGATCAATCGAGAAGCCTACAAGTAATTAGTCGCCTGTCACTCAAGGAAGGTCTGGAAACTCACCCTCCCAGTTCCTTCCGCCCTTTGTAACACGACCAACGGGTCCGACAACAGGGCCGAGAGCAATATTGACGCCCTTTGCCTTGAACTCATTTCCCATGGCGGTGGCGCGCTTATACGCCAAGTCCTTGTTCCAACTATTCGAGTTGAGGTCAACATCTTACTTCCTAACCAAAAAGACGCACTCACCTTGCACCAACGTGCAGGCCGCTTGGGAACGAGCTGACAAAGTCGGTTCCTCTCAGGCCATTTCCGGCATCGCTGAGACAGAGTCCCGGGAATCCAACCCGCTCGATCGGCGGAATGGCGCCGCCACAACCATTGTCGGGGCTGTATCCTGCCGTGATATTCACCTGATAGTGTCAGACGCATGAAGCCCAAGGTCCAAGCCACGTCGAGGGCCTACCTTTTCCGCAAGAGTGAGCTGGGATACCAGCGTCTTGGCCTTGCTATAAGCAGCAGCCCAGTCGCCACGCTTCACGATCTTGGCTGCAATATCAAAGTCAGCGTTGCAACCTATCTCCCATCATAGAGACTCACGCGCAGGATAAACCGGAGGCGACTGGCCGTAGAAGTAGGTGTCCTCGGTGATGACATCTTCAGCTGCCACACCACCCACAAAGGGGCTGATGCCACAGAGGATCGGTAACAAAAGGTTCTTGAGAGGAGCCATCTTGTCTATCCAATATAACTCGGACGAACTCTTCCTATGCTCGGATGACCAAGATGATGTTTTGGTCGACTTGGCTGGGCTCACTGGTCCTTAAATATCAAACCCTCGAGATGCCAGCATCCCGCCGTCCCCGATATGATCACCAAACCCCCATCCCCTCGTCTTCCCGCCTCTTTGCAAATTCATCATCTTGACCCTCTGCCTTGGTCACCGGATTGCCCTCATCGTCGTTCTTTCGGCCCTTCTACCCTCTTCTCCACCACGACATGAACCTCGTCCGCGAGGTCAGGAAGAGGTGGACCACGATGAGGCCATCTACAAGCCCTCTCGCCAATGAGGTGAAGGCCTGTACCGGCCCAAGTCGCAGTCATGGGCCCAAGAGACAAGCCACCAACAGAAAGACAGCCGTCAGTCCACCGGGAACCACTGGACTGAAAACCCCCCATATGCCGTGCAGCCAAGCCGGCCCTCCCCTTGGATCAATAGCAAAACCCCCTTCGGGCAAGGAGCGATTCCTGGCCATGTCCCGAGCAGCACATGGTGCGGAGCCGAGTGCGGGGGACCCAAGCACGAAGCAAGTGCGGAGTGGCGTGGCAGGCCGGGGTAAATAGCCGTCGACTTCGAACACCTACCATTGCAACTGGAGAACGCGCCGGGGCTCTCTTCGAGCGTTTCGGCCCGATAGTATGGTAATACCATGGTTAAACCGGGGTTTTGCATGGCGCTTCTCTCCATCTGTCGTCTCGTGACTTGCCTCACTCGAAGTCATATCCACCAGACATGGTGATGTTGGGTGCTCTTAGGTTCAACTTCGGGATTGGATTCTGTATTCGGTCTGGAGCTCGTTCCATATTCTTGGGGGGTTTGTAATGGTCAGTTCATGGGAGAGCTGGGCAATAATCATGATGCTCGAGACTTCAAGAGCAGGTGGTCCACAATGGAGTCCTTTCTCATATGGCATTTTATCCGCCGACAGCAGAGGATCCTGGATAGCCATTTCCGATGATGAGGGGGTATTAAGTCGCAAACGAGTGGTAGGCATGGTGCTTGGATGTCTGCCCAGTTCACATATCCGGATACGCGGATAGCAGCACATATTACCAGGTTCTTATATGTTAGGTAGGTGCTATAAGTTCATGCTCATAAAGACAAATCACGTAAATCCCGCCAGTATGGTCATTTGATCGGGCAACTGCTGGGATGGATGTACCGAGGTAAACAATAAGCATATGCGTGTGGGACGCTGGAAATGACTTTGCCGATTGGAATAATTAAGCGAGGTATGGGGTTG
The DNA here is from genome assembly GCA_911649645.1 of Thelonectria discophora. NCBI lineage: Eukaryota > Fungi > Ascomycota > Sordariomycetes > Hypocreales > Nectriaceae > Thelonectria > Thelonectria discophora. The sequence continues at coordinate 988,582 of CAJVRK010000008.1, read as the reverse complement.
TTGGATCACATCGAAGAAGAGTTTGCGTAGTGTCAAGTCGTAGGAACGAATCTAATAGATGCTCGGAGAGATGGTCATGGTAAAGGATGTGAATGGCCATTCTACTGCCTAAATATCCCTCGTTCTTGATGGTTCCAGTTTGCGACTCAAGCTCAACGACGGAGGAGTAAAGCGGGCTCGGTTGAAGATGTCCCGAAATGCTTCATCAAGAGTACGCCTAAACACCGGCGCGAATGGCGGTGGAGTTCGACGGTAACGAGATTGGTTAGGGATAGACATGAGACGTCGTGAGGAGCAACCTGTTCCCTTATGGACTGGTATAAATGGCTTCCAGACGATACTTTACTCCCATTCGTGAAGAGTTCCCAACCAAGATCTCCGGGTCCGGATAGCTTCAATATATAACTTTAGAAAAGTCTCTAGAAGATCGAATTAGGTGACATTCAAGCCTAATGGGATATTCTCTGTGAGTAGTGGCGAGAACATCAAAATGCTAGAAGCCTATATACCCGGCTCCCGGAAAATTATTGTTGGGGGGGGATTTATACATCAAGCATGACCTTACATTCGCTTCTCGTTTTCTAGATATCCTCAAAGATCCCCCATCTACCGAAAGGATCAATAGAATTTATGGGGTCCGGCGATGGTACAGCATTAAGAGGACTATGTGATACCAATGCGCGTATGGACGTAAGGAAGCTGGAGGTGTTTAAGATGGAGTTAGGAGCCTCAAATGAGCCGTGATTTGAGTCAATCGTTAAGATCTAGGGTGGCGGAAGGGCGAAGGGCTTCATTCCGCTACACCTCATGATAGAGCGTCCTTCAAACCCTGACTTGGAGTAATCACGGAGGTCGCCCAGATAAATTCACCAGCTAATCCACTGGCCACTATACGCGGTCTTCGTCCATCCAAATTCTCCGGAGGTAGGATACCCTCTCTTCCGAGATTTAAAGAACTAAGAATCTGAAACCACGTCTCTCTATTTATCTACATGTACAGGGACGCAGTCCCGACTCTCCGACCCTTGAGAGAAGCGCGAAAGCATACGATGAGCTCTTCGTGCGGCTTCGACTTAGATGCAGATTCGTCCACCATCTCGCACATCTGCCATTCTTCAGAAAGAGGAGCTCAAAAGCACCTTTTCCAAAATCTAGCTGGTCAACGACTGTCATGCCACCGGGTTGCAATATGTACTTTGCTTCATCCCCATCATGTTCACCCCGACGACCCCAGCCTCAAAAAATCTCACCCAAGTCTCGCGCAGCGAGCCGCCATATTATTGACCATTGTCTATCTGCCGGTCACTAGTCAATGCGCAAGTTCGGGACTTACTGACAGAGATGAAAGGACCAAGTGCACAAAGATGGATCTCGAAATCTTCTGTGGTTTAAAAGGGTCCAAAAAGTGGTAAAATTTGCTCGTTTGTGCGTTCCACGCACTGGCTAGTCGACATGACTGATGACATGAAACAGACAATGTCTTGCAAGACTATTGGACCTGTGAGAGAGGGCCAGGTGGTTCTCGTGGATATCTTGACCAAGAGGGACTACTGACTTGGATAGCAAACTGTGCCACTTGAGTGTTTCCTGTAATTCCCTTCCAGAATCACTAAGCATGCAGCCTTGCGCCGTAGTGATTAACTGATGAGGGATATACTAAGGTGCCACCAGGTAAACTTCATTGTTTGTCCTTTATGACTCGGTAGATGAGGGAAGGGTATTAATAATTGTGAGACCCGGGCGAGTTATCGATGAGGATCTATGTGGCAATCATTATGAGATGATAGGCTAGTGTCTCGGCGAGTGACAAAGAGAGTGAGATATTCTCAGGTCAAGTACCTGGTGAGGTAGACATGATCTATGGCAAAGGATTGCTAGTGAGTGAGTAGTAACCGAACGACGGATTGATAGTTCACAACGTCTCTCTCCAGAACGCGACATTTTCAGCTTAGGGAGAGACCGAACATTGGCCCATATCAGATATTGCATAAAAGAAAGTACGCGCAGCTTAATTGTTCGCCGTTCCTATGATATATATACATGTTGATTTCAAGTCATCATTCTGTTAAACGACACTGGGGAATTGGCATGGAAAGTCAATAAGATTGCATTGTCTGCGCAAGCCAAGGCTATCAGTGAGCTACAACATAATACTATGGGACACAAAGCTTGAATCCCTGTCCAGTCAACCAACTGCCAGTCGATTAAACATTCGTATGTATTAACCACATCACTAACCCTACGTCTCCTTCCATTCTTTAATCCTGAAAGTGCATGATTCGTATCCAAGTGTCTGCCAGCGAAGTCGACTACTTAACCGTACTTACTTGGCCAAAGCTGCTGGCACTATGATATATACTGCTGTCACGGCTCAGAGTTACGTTGGTGTCAAAAACGGGCTTTTAATGAAAACAGAACTGGGTTGCTCGAAAGGCCCTAACACCGCCAGCACTGATATGTACTGGATAGACATAACATAGAAACGGTGAAATGATGGTACAGTTGAGACCTTGATCTTTAACGAAGCTATAGGTAAGCCAAGTCCTCTCTTTTCGTTCATTTTTGAATAGGTACCACAATATAGTCCGCTATCGCCAAGGCTTGGATCATTTATCCAGTCAATTTAGGATATTGCTCGAAGATCAGATCGAGGTAATCATAAAATCCAATTAGTCTAAAGTTCAAGTAGTTAGAGCTCATTCGATTTTAGGTAACCTCGACTTGTGGGAATAGCTGTAGATTCTGGGTTAAGTGGGAATGATGACTATTGTAATAATGGAACACAACTTTCAACATTCATAGCTCTTTATTCTTCTTTGTAAATAGGTCAATCTTTATTCCCGACTCAAATCAGATATTGACGCATCTAATTGACGCCCCAAGAACAGCGGCACCTAAGCGAATGGAGCCAAGGCGTTCCAAACTTCCCAAATCCGCTCCGAGCATGTATAAGCGGGAGTTCCGGGGCCAACAACCATCGGTTGCGGGGAGGAATAGACCAAGCGGGGATGGGAGTTCTTCGGATGCCATCACGTTGGGAACCATCAATCAGGTCACTCGTGTGCACTTGCAGACAATTGGATTATAATGTCGGGGAATGTCGCCATACCTCTCATCCCACCAGGAACACGCCATATCGCAGAGTTGACTTATAGCGCCGCCCCTCGCAAGGAGAGAACCCCCATCGTGAACAACACCACAGCTCGAACCAAAGCCATGGCTCTCCCGTACAAAGATGCATCCCTCCCAGTTGACGCCCGTGTGGACGACCTGCTCAAGCGAATGACGCTCGAGGAAAAAGCCGGGCAAATGTTCCACCACATGGTGGTGCAAGGCCCCAACGGCTCCCTCGCCGACGCAAATCCCACCTTCGGGCTAGAAGCCACCGAGCACTCGGTGTGCGCCCGGAAGATGACGCATTTTAACCTTGTCGGCCCTGTCCTCGACGTAGAGACCACGGCGAAGTGGTACAACAGCCTGCAGGCTCTCGCGCTATCGACGAGGCTCGGCATCCCCGTGACGCTGTCGTCGGACCCCCGGAACCACTTCAGCCAGAACATCGGGACCAGTTCCCGCGCGGGGGTGCTCTCACAGTGGCCCGAGACGCTTGGGTTCGCGGCGCTCAGGTCGGTCGAGCTGGTCCGTCGGTTCGCCGACGTGGCGCGCAGGGAGTACGTTGCGCTGGGGTTGCGGTGCGCGCTGCACCCCCAGATCGACCTCGCCACAGAGTATCGATGGGCCAGGATCAATGGCACCTTTGGCGAGGATGCGAACCTCACGTCGGAGCTGGTCAAGGCGTATATCCAGGGGTTCCAGGGAGACGCCTTGGGTCCGATGTCAGTGTCGACAATGGTCAAGCACTTTCCGGGCGGGGGACCGCTCCTCGACGGCGAGGACTCCCACTTCACCTACGGCCGGAAGCAGGTGTATCCGGGCGACCACTTCGACTACCACCTGCGCCCCTTCATCGCTGCCATCGAAACGGGCGCGTCCCAGATCATGCCTGCGTACGGCATGCCGACGGGCTTGGAATGCGAGGAAGTCGCCTTTGCCTTTAACCGCGCCATCATCACCGACCTGCTGCGCAAGAAGCTCAAGTTCGAGGGAACCGTCTGCACCGACTGGGGCCTCATCACCGACGCCGTCATTCTGGGCCAGGACATGCCGGCGCGCGCCTGGGGGTGCGAGGGCCTGTCGGAGCTGGAGCGCGTGCAGAAGCTCCTCGATGCCGGGTGCGATCAGTTTGGGGGCGAGTCTCGCACCGAACTAGTGATACGCCTCGTCGAGGAGGGGAGCGTTCCCGAAAGCCGTTTGGACGAATCGGTGCGTCGGATTCTCCGAGAGAAGTTCCTTCTTGGCCTGTTCGAGAAGCCCTTTGTCGATGTGAAGGAGGCCCTCGATGTTGTCGGGAATGCAAAGTTTCTTGAGGAGGCGTTTGACGCCCAGATGAAGTCCATTACCCTTCTCACCAACAACCGCGATATCCTACCAATCGATGCCTCCAAACGCCAAAAGGTCTACTTGGAGAAGCTCGATTCCAGCATCGTCGAGAAATACGGCTTCTATATCGTCCAGAGTCCTGAAGAAGCCGACATTGCCATCATCCGGCTCCAAGCTCCGTTCGAGCCGCGCCAAGGAGGTTTCGAAGCCATGTTCCACGCGGGATCTCTCGAATTCCCGGAAGAGGCGAAGCTGAAGATTGCCAGCCTATGCGCAAAAGTGCCAACCATAATTGACGTCTACCTCGACCGGCCGGTGGTGCTCGCTCCAGTCTTGGAGGCGGCGGCGGCGGCCGTGGTCAACTATGGAAGCAGCGACGATGCGTTGATGCAGGTCCTTACAGGTCATGTGAAGCCGCAGGGGAAGCTGCCGTTTGATCTTCCTTCGTCTTTGGAAGCGGTTGCGAGGTCGAGGTCTGATGTTCCCTATGACACGGAGGAGCCGCTCTTGAGGTTCGGCCACGCGTTGGAGTATAGTCGATAGAATACATACATAGAATTGCGTAAATATGGGTCTTCGAAGCACTGGAAATTTAAATACAAACTTCCTAACTACCTTCCTTTTAATGTAGATTAAAAGGGGCCTCATACCTAGGAGATCAGCGGCAATGCTCACGATTGTCGGCCGATGCTGCACAATCGTGGGAGGCGTTTCCACAGCACATACAACCATGGACATGATTTTTTTCAGAATAACCGAGCAGTTAGTAGCATGTTGAAGCGACAGGGTCGGTGGATGTTCATGTCTTCTTTTATCATGTCGATCAGGACGTGGTCAACAGAATGGAACCTCAACCTAGGGGGACTAGTGGAGGAGGGCATTAGGATACCGACCTACCATGAAGTCGATTCCAAGAAGCAATCGTTTTTGTGATTTGATACAAGCCTTCTTCTTAAATGATTGATGTCCATAGGTTCCGCGCTTTCTGCTCCAGGGTTCAATAGTAGAATTCTAGTCAAGGGCGTTAGTCCTTACCCAAGGCGATATGATACGCTATAAAGAAAGGAAGAATTGAGGTGTACGGCAGCATATGAGCCAGTCGCAAATTATGTTCTCCAAATGTTCCTCCCCAATGCATCTACAAGTTAGGGTCGCTTCTTGACTCCGTAGAACGGCTTCCAAGTTGGCCTCCTTGAAGACCGAGAAATCAAGTTCAGGCATCTCCAATGGGGATCCTGAGTATAATCTTCCCTGGACCGAGGCTCGTCCTCAGCTCAACCCTCAGACTCGAAGCCAACAATTGTGTTGTTGCCTGAAGCGGCCGTGTGGCACTGTAGAAGGCAAGCGACTGGGCGCGGCCAGCTGTTGGGCGACTCGAGTTGACCAGGCGGTCGCAGGAAACCGAATGCATCTCCGCCATCCACTGCCTCACCTGTTGTTCCACGGGTTCTCTTCACTGGCCGTCTGACTCAATTTCTCCGACGGCGTCGGCGCGGAGGCAGCCAAACAGGTCACACACATCAGAATATACTTCCCATGCTTCAAGGCTGAAAAGGTTGGTCTCGTGGGCATTGCCGACGCAACTGTGAGATGTTGGTACAGTGGGCACGAGACCTGGCGTCCAATTCGACGATGGCTGAGAGACTCGGGGAGGCAGCTCAGTCACGGTCGCGGTGTGGAGGTGATGGGCTGACGTGAGTCCAGGACTTTGGCTCACGATGCAAATCGAGCAACATGGTGGAGCACATCCGGCCTGTGGCTGAGCACCAAACATTCAGATGTGTATAAATTAGGCGGTCCCGTCGTCTTGGACCTGTTGGTGCGCGAACTTGGGGGCGCAGAGAGAGACATTGGATCGAGGCAACCAGATGGCCCCCAAAATCGTAGCGCGAGGCGGCCGAAACGCCCACCCGTTGTGGACATGCATGTCAACAAGATCACGTGGAAGGCAAGGCCGAATATCAAAATGTACAAAATACAAGAATACTCAAAGCAGTTTGAAATTGATCGGGGCTGAAAGTGTCTTTTCGACCCATGGTTGGGGGTGCATCAAGTGAGGCGTCTCCGGTGTCGCCTGAAGGACAAGATGCGGTCCGAGAGGCCGCCAGGGAAAAATACGTGTACTTTGAACATGCACCTTCTGATGAAAATGCGGGCCTGTAATGGACAAAAGGTCTCTTCTTGTTGCTACATCCGGATTCATTCGTCGAGCCTAATAGCAAAACGTACTGTGTACGAAGCTCTCCGTGTAGCGAGCCACTGAGAGCATCTTAGGTACGGTACCTGCCTTGGCAGTCACAGCCGCCATGTAGATCCCGTTTCGGCAAACCGCGGAGGCATGCACGGAAATGGTGGAAGTCGGACGGCTAAATTCCTCGCCGCACAAGGCTGATCGCTTGGCAGAATCTCCACGAGCACGATTCGGTGACAATGCGTGATTCCGCCAGCCCATGATCCATCGACTTGTCCAGGTAGACCGTGGATCGAATGCACCTGACATGGATCGATCTCTCGGCCAAGACGCGGGTATGGACATGCTGCTAGTGATGGCACTTCTCTGAGCATCGACGATGGAGGAAGCAAGAGGCTGGGTATCGAGGCTTACAGTTCTTTCAACCCTGTCGTTCCAGAGGATGACAGACCTGGGAGTCCTTTGATGATGTGAACTGCGGTCACCATGACACTGACGAGCCAACGACCAACAAAGCCGGTGAGAAAACAACAGCACAATTCAGCCACACCAAGTGACTGGAAACAGCAGTGCATAACAAACACGTGGGTGGTGTGGCAGCCAGCAATGCACGACCTAAAACCCAGTGACCAGATCCAGGCTCCGACTCTCCAGGCTTTGACCTACAGCAGCTAACCACAGGGCTGAGCAGAGAAAGAACAAATGAAATGAAGCATGATTTGGTGCTGCGCTACGGATACGCCAGGACAAGCTTCTTCAACCAAGAAAGTCCCGTCGCTGTTCGCCCAAGCCTCAAGCGATGCCCAATTTGGACAATGACTCGTCCATGGCGCCAAAGCTTTGATCTTGGGGGCAAGTGAGATAGGATCCCATTTTCTTTGAGGGAGGAATTGATGGTGGAATGGGATGAGTTTGAAGCACCCTGATAGGTTTCCCGACAATACGGGTGGCAAGGACCTGACAGACAACATCACACATGTGCAAAAGACGGTGAACTCAACACGAAGACAAAAATTGATCGAGCTCGGGCTGACGGACAGGGGATTAGTATTAAGGAACACCCCTGACCTTGTAGCATGGACTAAAACTCCGACAATGCCATTCTCTGCATCATGCTGCGAAGGTGAGAGGCCCTGGTAAAATTTGCTTTTATTTGCTTATTTTTTAAGTCTATATATTGCTACCCGAGGCCCCCGATGCTTCTTCCATCAACACACCTGATCCCCATCGTGACTTCATCGACCATTTTGGCTGTTGATCGCCTCGCCACATCTGGAACGCAAACAAGCAGCAACAGGTCCCGCCACCCGTCACTGCCAAGCAGTTACATCATCACTCGTGCGGAACGGCATCGACTCACATCGTTTCGCCTGAAAGAAGTCGTGAGAACACCCTCGCTTGTTCACACGAAGGCATCCACGACTGTTGAACGTCTCTTGCACAGCCAGCCCTGTTGGAACCATCAAAGAAGCTCTTTCATCCGAAGAAGGCTCTGTGCAGGAGCGGCCTCCACACTTCTAGAGATACCCCTGCCAAAATACGCTGCGACTTGTACGCTGCTGCAGCCTCTGCCCTCAGGCTTTCTCGCGGCTTTGATTGTCGCTCTCTCCCAATTGGGCGCCTTCATTTATTCCATTCACACCCGCCCCGTGCCTACAACTTAAAACACGGCTGGGCTTCTTTCCAACGCAAACCCCCTTCAACCTACTTTCCCGACCTGGATACAACCCTACAAAACCAAACAGATTTCGCCTTTTCGCTTTTGCTTCTTCCATCCCATTTCATCTCGGCATTTCGTATCGTCACTCAGCATTCTTTCACTCCGCGCCGGCATTCCATCATTCTCCGCATCGCATCGGAGCACAGCATAATCAACACATCATCACTACAACTCTCCGACGCAAACATGAGAGTCGATTTTGCCGTCACAGCCTTGACGCTGTTGACTTCGGTCGCCGCCTCAGCCATCCAACCTCCTCAGCACATCGAGCGCATGGATCTCGCCACGACAGACAATGAGCTCTTCAAGCGCCGCGGTGGTGGTGGTGGTGGTGGTAAAGGTGGAGGAGGTGGGAAAAGCGGAAGCAAAAGTTCCGGCAAGAAGTCCTCAAGCTCATCAAAAACAGGTAAATCGAGTGGCTCCAAGAGCTCTAGCAAGTCTTCGGGCAGCAAGTCCGGCTCGTCCAGTTCCAACACCAAATCGTAAGCAAAGCAACCCCATCTGTCCGCCTTGCCGCATGCGCTAACCAGTCTCGTTCAGGAACTCCAATGCCGGCGGTACCTCGTCCAAGGGCTCTGGTCCCCCTCGTACGTTCGGCGGCGGCTCGTACTATCCCGGAGGTGCCGCAGTGCCGTATAAGAGCGGCAATAAGACGCCCAGCGGCATCGCCGCCGTTGTCCTAGTCGGTACCGCCCTCGCATTTTGGCCCGGTGTCTGGCTCGCGAGCGCCTACCTGTACCACTACGACAATCCATACAGGTATTACAACGTGTCCAGCCAGGCAAATGAGACGCGCAACATCATTTGCGGATGCGCTGCATACGCCGTCTGTGGCTGCGATGAAAACAATTCGACGGCCTACTACCAAGAACTCATTGGCAACGGGTCCTACGCCAGCCTGAATAAGACTATTGTCAACGTTGCCGAGTACCAAGGCAACATGACGATCCTCATCAACGGTACCCTTCCCAACGGCACCACGGCTGCCGCTGCGGATTCTGCGGCGGGCGACAGCTTGCGATCCATGGCCGAGGCAGCTGGTTTCTGGCCCGTCATATCTCTGGTCTTGGCCACGGTCTTTCTAGGTTGAACACATCAACCCCTTTTTCTTTGTACACTTTTCCCAAGTATATAGGTTCACGATTAGCGATGACTTGTTTAGTTTAGAACGGGCCGGAACCCACGCAAGTGGAATGGACGGCGTTGGTTTGGTGTTTACGAATCGGGGCGGATATATCCAGCTACATCAGGCACGAGAGTTTTTAGAAGGCGTGCGCGCAGCCATGAATTGACAACTGACTTTTCCGTTTCACCATGTACTTTGCTTCTCGTGCACAGCTAATTCACCATCCGTTCCACCGAGGCCAGACGTCGACAACCTCATCCTCCTTGCCAAGCCTCCTACTATCTATCACAAAGTACTTGTCGAACCCAGCGCCGGCTATGCAGGAGTGGTTGGGCCAGATTCGGAGACGTTGTCCGACTTTGACGGGAACCTCTTGCTGTGGTTCGCTCTGCCACCGGAGTATTCCATGCTCTTGGCTCACTTTGCCAACCTGCCAGCCTCCATGCTCTGCAGGAAACCCTACGCCCGGGGCGGGGTTGTCGAGTCCCCAAGGCGCGACGATGCCCCAGCCCGCGTAATGCTTACCCCTTTCGGCGCCCATGTCGGCGCAAGGCTCCCTCCCCAGCGCGAGGCATCCCGCGTTAATGAGCGCCTCGGTGGTGCCGCTGGGTCCGCGGCCCGGGTACAGCGACGCGATCTCCGCGAGGACAGTGATGGCTATGGACGAGGCAGAGAGGAGCGAGGCGTCGCGCGCGTGCGTGGCGAGCTGTTGCAGGTCCAGCGTCGGGTACACGCCCGCGTGGACTTCGAGTCGGTGACCCTTGGCTTTGAGATCTGCGAGGAAGTGGTTAATGGTGGACACGGCGCCGCTGTCGGGCGCCGAGGGGCGTTGCCCGTCTACGGCCGGGTGCTGGAGGCTCGTGGCGGTCGGCGAGGCGCCCACGGAGAGCGTCAGCGGGGGGTGGTCCGGCGGCATGCCGGCGGCGACGACGGTCCGGGCGACGTTGTCCAGGGCCCGGAACTCGGCGGCCAGGTGGTCGAGGGCCTGCCAATCCTCCCGCGTCTCGTACGAGTTGCCCGCGTGCGCGTAGAGTCCGTGGAAGAGGCACTTGTCGGCGGCGTCGCGGGCGAGCAGCTGCCGCACCAGGTGGGCGCAGTCGGGGGTGTGCGGCGGGACGCCAGCGCGGCGGTAGCCCATGTCGACTTTCATGAAGACGAGCGGGGGGGAGCCGGACTGGAGGAGGATCTCGTCGGCGTAGGGGAGCTGGTCGGGGTGATCGATCATGAGGGATAGGCCGTTGGGGCCGAGACGGGTGGAAATGTGGCTGAGGCGGGTGATGGCGGAGGGGAAGAGGGGGAATGAGTATAGGAGCTAGGGGGGGTTAGTTTGGTTGAAGGTATACGGGGTTTTCGCTGCGTACGTTGACCTCGCGGCCTCTACGTTGGTACTCTTCCAAGAGCGGCAGCACCTTTTCCGCCTCGAGCAGCGTCGAGACGATGAGGTTGACGGGCGAGGTGTCTGCATCTCCGACTTGCAGCCTCGTGAGCTCGATGGTCTAATGTTTCCCATTAGTGAATGAAAGCAAGGAAATGCGACCAGGTGTTATTGGATTTTGTGAATCTAACTTTGTGCGTCTTGATGTGCGGTCGCCATCTAAGGTCGAGCCGCTTGACGGCCTGGAGCATTAGGTCGCAGTTGAGCTCGAGCTTGGCGAGGTCGAGGATCGCGGATGGCGTGGGGAGTTGGTGGAGCGTCTTGCCGACATTTTCGGCTTGGAGGTCGGTCTTGGACGGTGAGGATGTCATGGCTCGACTGCGAGTTTGAGGTTTTTGTAGTGTTGTGTAGGTGGTTTGTGGTTGGGGTTGGGGGGTGGAAATGCCGAGAGGACGGACATTTAAATGTCCATGCAGGATGAGTATCGGAGAAATGAAGCAGAGAACGGAGACAACACCATTCCCATTAATTAACTGCATAGAATAGGGATTCTTATTTTCTTTTTTCTCTTTTTTCCTTTTTATCTGTAAGGTACCCGTAGACGGGTATCCGTACGAATACTTGGAGGTTATTTGGGGTCCTGCTGTCTCGCGCCTTCGGCTGCGCGTTACCCTGCATCATGTGCTCGCAGCAATGCACACTCTCTGCAAGTCTGCGTGATGGGTATCCATACATCATTGTACTTGAAAAGATTGTAGAGCTTCATTACCGTAATCAAAGTTGCTCGAGGTGAGCTTGACCCCAATTACTAACATGGCTAGGAAATACGTCAAGATGAAGGCTCCAACCTCGCTGAGGAGTAAAAGAAGGCTCATAGGAACACCTTAACTCCTGGAACACAAATTCCAGCGTCTCCTCAACCGTTCATTCATCCTTGTATTTGTTCGACCGCTTTGCCTATAATTGACCCCATAAGCCTGCGCATCACCATCCATCCTAGCGTATCCTTATGTGTACTTTGTCATTTCGACTGACTCCCGTCAGTCGCGACGTTTTGAGAGACGTTGACCATTTCCCCTCTGAGGTAAAGTCCTGTCCGCCACAATTTAGCGCCAAAACGTTTAGTCCGCCAATCTCGCACGGACCGCAATTTTAGCTCCCTTTCGTTGCACATGAGCTGACTCAGCACTCATTGCAGCTCGATCAAAGCCGCGACCGTGAAGTTCTCCTCAATTCGCCATCACGACCTTCACGCCTTCGCTGCTCTTACGAACCCTCACACGCCGCGCCTCGACCGAACGGTATCCGAAAATCAAAGCATGAAATAAACACCCTTTTTTTCCCGGCTCCGAAGCTGTGACGAGTCACCACACGACGCTACCGCAATGGCTGATGGAGTCGAGTTCTCGTCATTTGACGAGACTGCCTGGAAGGCCCAAGACGAGGCCGACCAGCGCGAAATCGCCCGCCTTCTCGAGCAGAGCCAGGACGGCGCCAACGGCGGCGGCCTCAAACTCGACGACACGCCCTTTGATCAGTCGGGCAAGGCTGAAGATGCCGAGGATTTCGAAGACATCAGCGACGATGACCTCCCAGACGAGGAGGAGCCGAGCGCCGGCGTCTCCATGGAGCTGCCTGGGCTAACCGACGACGGAGGAACCAGCAACGATGCCGATGATTTATTTGGCGAAGGACCATCGTCGCCCGACCCTATCCTCGGCCCTTCCTCGCCCGCGCCTCACGTTCGCGACGCCGATGCTGGGGAAGACACCCAGCCGATGGATGCGAGCCTGAGCTTCCCTGGAATAAACTTCGACCCAGAACCTCACCTTAACGGCGCAAACCAAGATCCCGACATCCCCGCCCCCGCCGAAACGGTCGAAGATCTGCTGAAAGCCACCTGGCCAGCGTATAGGAAGGGTCACATTCTGACGTGGAGCGAGCTTCTTCCCCCGAAGAAGGCAACCTGGAAGGAAAAGAAGCCCCTGAAGAAACCGAAGCAGCTTGTCACCAGCAAACTCACACTCGAACTCGCCCCCGATCAAGAGAAGCTTTTTCGAATTCCCGGCCCGGCCACCTCGACTCGGAAAAAGCAAGAGGCTAGCGGCCTCGTTTACTGCAGCGAAGCTCAATCTGACCGAGCCGAGGATGTCGTCCAGTTTGATCTCGACCAAGACTCTGATTCTGAGACGGTCGGCGGTTTCACGCTTCGACATATTGAACTGGCTTGCGAGGACTGGGATGCCCAAATCAACGAGGTCGAGGCCAAGTTCCAGGCGCGCCAGGCAGCCGAACAGGAGCTGCTTCAGTCACGGAAGCGTGTAGCCGAGGAGCAGGATGATGAGTGGGACGCCGAGTTTTTGATGGAAATCGACGATGCCCAACCTCGGCCTAAGAAGCGCAAGACGATTCAGCTTGGCCTGCCCGAGATCCCACGATATTTTGCTCCAAACTTTGACAATTTCTTGGAGTCAACAGCTCGCGGCGCAAAGCGCGTGCATCTGAACATGAACGACCCCTACCTTCTCCTGGAGACCCAAGACTCGCAGCGCGCCGCAAAGAGGCCGCGTCTTGAAAACGGCCAGAAGCGCCCGACACACAGCAATCTGGGCCGGGAAATGGCTCAGCGATTCAACATCTCAAACGACGAAGCGTACGAAGCCCTGAAGGAGAACCACCAGAGCAAGGTTCGCGCGACGCTTGGGAACATTTCGGTCGAACACAGCATGCCTGCCATCAAACTCTCGTGGCCTTACTACAAAGTTAAGCTCAGTGGTACCACTGATGAGTATCATCGTCCGCGATTTAGGTACAGGAAGTTTGCTGGTCACATCATCAAGTTCGATAAGCCTGGTCATCACAAGCGCAAGCTGATGAAGGGTAAGGCGCACGAAGTTTTCCTCAAGTCTAAAGATCTCAGCATCAGCGACAACTGCACCGCCGTTCTGTTCGAGTACTGCGAACAGCGACCGCGCGTTCTCAGCAACTTTGGAATGGGCAACCGTCTGATTAACTACTATCGGAGGAAGGACAACAACGATGAAGAACAGCTCCCTAAACAGGATCTTGGCGAGTATCGTTTCCTGCTCCCCGAAGATCGATCACCGTTTTCTCTTTTCGGAACTGTTGACGCGGGCGAGACTGTCCCGACTTTGCACAACGAGATGTATCGAGCACCAGTCTTCAAACACAACGTGCGCAACACGGACTTTCTGGTTGTCCGTAGCACCACAGGCGAAAACGGCTCGAAATGGCACCTCCACAAAATTGATCACCTCCATGTCGTTGGGCAGCAGTTCCCTTCAGTCGAGGTTCCCGGTCCACATAGCCGGAAGGTCACGAATGCCTCAAAGAACAGAATGAAAATGCTCGCCTTCCGCATGATCCGTCACAGCACGACAGACAATTGCCAACTCTCAGACATCACAAAGCATATCGCCGAATCAACGGACACCCAGAACCGCCAAAAGCTCAAGGAATTCCTACAGTACGATAGGGAAAGTGGCGAAAAGGGCATGTGGCGTCTTAAGCCGGGCGAGATCCTGCCCGACGAGAGCACCATACGTTCAATGATCAAGCCTGAGGAGGTATCTTTGCTCGATGCCATGCAGTTGGGCATCAAGGAGCTGGAGGATGCTGGATACGACCCGAGGAACGCCAACATCGATGACGATGCAGGACCAGCCGAGATGGAACCTGACGACGACGACGCCGAAGAAGATGGCAGTAGAATTGCCAAGGGCGCCAAGAAGCAGGCGGACAAGCAGGAGGAGACGCTCGCAGACAAGATGGCGCCTTGGAAAACCACCAAAGCCTTCATTGACGCATGTGCTCAGAAAGCTATGCTTCAGCTCCACGGAGAGGGTGACCCTACGGGCCACGGACTTGGTTTCAGCTTCATTCGAACCTCCATGAAGGGAGGGTACATCGAAGCAGTGCAAGGACCATTCGCATCATCTGCCGACGCCATGGAGCGAGAGAAGAGGGCCAACGGCGGTCATGCCTACAACGTCAAGAAGCAACAGGCCATGTATGAAGACGGCATCCGCGAGATTTGGGAAAAGCAGCGGGCCACGCTCAGCGATCCCGAAGTCCATGACGATAAAGATGTTGCTGTGACGGAGGACGAAGACGACCGATTCAACGTCCAAATGGCCTCGACGCCTGCCCACTTCGATGAGGGGACTAGCCAAATTAGTGGTTTGACTTCGGCCAGTCGACACTCGAAGCGCGCGATTCGCATCACTCGAGAGGTCCAGATGGCCGACGGCACTCTGCAGACTCGAGCCGAGCTTGTTTATGATCCGGTGGTGATTTCGCAGTATATGAAGCGACGGACTGAAGCCGATCTTGAATTGAGAGAGTACGTTAACCAACCACCATCTAAGAAGCCGGCGGCTTCTGGCGTTGGCATCCTCGGCTCCTAGAGACTTGTTGCGGATGGAGTTGAAAACCGGCTAACATCTATCTTTCTACAGCATCTACAGCTCCCGGCCTACTGGCAATGCCGATCACGACCGGCTCACGGGCATTAAGTAAGAGTAGCGATCTCGATCCCTAGTACTTCAAATTAACGTAAGACAGAATTAAGAAGGAGCTCGAGCGACTGGAGAAGAACCGGGCTAGAAGACAGGCCAGAGAGCAGCAGAAGGAGCTGCACCAAAAAGCTAATGCTGGAGACGCCGCATCACCGAGTGTCACTGGCCCCGATAAGGTCGCAACCGGAACCACCCGAAAGTGTGCCAATTGTGGACAGGTTGGGCATATCAAAACGAACAAGAAGTATGAACTCCCTCCTTTCATCCCCCTGATTGTTGTTTGATTGGTGGGTCTCTCAAATGAGGACCGAAGCCAAGGGTAAAAGCCGCAAAGAGTCTTTCACAAGTGGGAAAAGAGTTTTGGGAAATGGTCACCCAGACAGGCTCGAGAACAGGCCAGAAGAGAGGGTCGCTGCTCGAGAACAAACCCAGGCCCTCAAGGCAGCCGAGAACAAGGGCACGGGATCGCTAGCCTGCGAGGTGCCAAAAAGACGACAGGGCCGCTCATAAGACTCAAAGGAAGAACTGAGCGTGCGCGAGAGTGGCCGAAGGGTTGAAGCAAGCGAAGATGGCATAGCCTGAAACGAATGGGTCGACCAACCTAACACTCGTTCCAAACATGGACACACATCGTTGGCAAGTGCCAACTTCGCTCCCACATTCCCTCGCGCCGTCTATTTCGAGATGACTTGAGCGCTTGCTGACTTGACGATCCAAGGTTATGTCCTTTGCTCAATGGCACGATGAAGGCAGACAACGGAGCCGCAGAACACGGAGGCTTTGGCAACTACAGTGCCCCTGCCGCGAATGCCGGATCACCGATGTGAACAGCACGAATGAAGCAGCTGGCGAGCGCATGCAGTGTTCATCGAGCAAGGAAGCGGGAATGGATAGCTATTCAGCCCAACCCTAGTTTACGGGTCCCGAGCCAGCTGAGCTAGCAGCTGGCATCGGTTACAGAAGCGGAGCGCGAACGCTCCTTAACAAACAAAGCAGGGGTGGAAAGGACTTTGGCTTCCAGAGACAGGGGAAAAGGCATGGCTACGGAGTTTGGGGGATGATTTGCTTTTGGTTTCAGAATCTGCACGAGGAAAAGCAAATGGGCAAGCACATCAAAACGGAAGGGGGAGGCGAATCTGGCTTTTTTTACCAAGTGTTTGTTTGGCATAATGCCCAGCGACAATACAGCGATGAAGAGCGATTATTACTGGGCCGAAGAACACGAAAGGAAGTAATGATACAGAATGTGTAGCAAGCGACCATGTCTTTGTGGGATGAGTGGATGACAAGCAGACACGACAAAGTTCAGGGCGCTCGACGACGAGGCGGTGCTGAACTACCGGAGCAAAGTATTGGGTACTATAGTCAAGTGATGGCGGGGGTAGGGGGGAAAGGGCTTTGAGGCGATGCTTCTGGGAATGCGGTGAGGAGGGTCAGAGGCGGCACGTGTCCTGTGTTCCCGAGTCCTTGTGTGCGAGGTGTGCTGCGAGATGTGATGTGATGTGACTGATGTGGTGATGGCCTCGGGGGGAGACAGACGGAAAGCGGGCTAAAGTGACAAATTAGCCCCATTTTGGTGCGCTTGTCGCTTGTTGCTTGCTTGGAAAACGAGGTGTGGTGGGTGAAAAGCGGGCTAATATGCTCGGGCTGCATGAAACGGGCGACTGAGGGGAGGTCCTTGGAGGGGGAGGAGGAGGGAGGAGGGATAGTCGGGGAAGAGGTTGGGACCCGTGATTATTTTTAGCAACGGGACGGACGGGCAGTGGGGGCGCCGAGGGATGGAGTGCGTCTGAGCCAGCCCCGGCCGGGTCAGTCATCCATGGGATGGAAGGGGGAGAGAATGCTGACGGGAACGGGCTTGGGAGAGAGAGAGAAAACTGTAAGTTGCGTCTGCGGGCGCTTAGCTTGTTCTACCAGACGTTCGTCTTGCCATTGATGACGGAGGAAGAGGCTGTGAAAGGGTTCTGAGGAGCCAGACTTTGCTCATGTATGAGGCTGCTTGCTGCTTGCTGCCAGCACCATGCCATCCATCTGCATCATGGCCGCCCCCCAATTGCCCAAGAGACCGGACGACTGGGAAAGCGACAATCCCCAATCCCCAATCCCCAGGGAGGCAGCCCGTCTCGGCCTTGCCGCATTCAGAAACCTGCCATGGTTCGACCACGACGTCAAATACGAACATGGCAGCAGCAGCGCGATGCAGGATGAGTGCTTGCATCTTTGGGCCCCCGGTTACGACCTCGACGGATATAGCTTTTTCGTCCAAGAAAAGACCTCATCGTCATCATCGAGGGGAAGGTGAAAAAGGGGAGCCATGGAAGAAACTAGGTAGGGGTAGGCAAACTACCGACTCATCCCTCCCCTCGTCGTCCCCAAGGACAAACTACTTCCCCATCCGTGAGCTGGCACCACACGAGGCGTGAGGCTCGGCGATGTGCGGGCTGGGGTCTCTGCTGAAACAGCAGATCTGGGGACAGGTCTCGTTTCTCGTTGGCCGTGTGTTTGCATTCTGTTTGTTTCCAGTCCTGTACGGTGATATCAGAAGTGGACGGACCCCCCCCCCCCCCCCCCCTTCGAGAGTTGTCGTGTTGGCTGAAGGGATCATGATGGTTGGTGGGGCACAGGGCCAACGGTCGACAAGAAATCTGGCACAAACCTTCTCGAAGGGAACAAGCAAGGCGAAAAAAAAAAGGGCGCGTTTCGGACACGAGGCTGGGGCCCTGTCTTGTGTCTTAATTAGTTCCCTGGTTCCCTTGTTTCACCGGTCAAAGAGCTGTTGGGCTTTCCTCTTGGTCTTTTGTTGGCGAGGGGTGTTGCTCAGGCTCGAGCCAGGACCTGGTCAAGGCTTTCGGAATGTTTGCACGTAGCATTCGTCGATCTTGAGGCGGTTTTCGAGGGGACCGTGTTAGATGTTGAGTGAAGAGGGCTGCGGTAACGAGAGGGAGGGGCCGATGAAACAGACGAGAAGGGTGGGCTTCCAACATCTTCATGATGCATGATCGACGGAGCCAGGCACGCGCAGAAACTGAAGCATGATGTCCCAGGGACATTCCTTGTTTGGGGAGGAGACATGAGAGAGGAGGTTGGAGACGGTGAAGAGGAGATGGCGGTGCCTGGACAGGTGGTCAGTAGACTTGGCGGATGGCCAATTGGCGGTTTGGTTATGCATATTGCTCGACTTGCCATGTCTGGTTACTCCGTGGACTTCCCAGGTAGCTTGAGAGTGCCATACCATGATGAGCCGCCAGCCTACCCAGTTAGTCGGTGGGCTGTGCTGGCTGTGGCAGCTGCGCTGCGCTGTGCCGTGCCGGGCTGGTTCTGGGTCCTGACTTGTGAGTGGACAAAGGCTGGCGCAGGGTTCTTGGTTCTTGGGGAGGAGAAATACGCGGGAGAAGTGAAATGTGAGTGACTCTTTGGTCGCATCGAGGACTCCATTCGTAACTCTTTCACTTGGCAGCCGCAGGCAACCAGACCATGTCATTGGCCTCCTTTGCTCCTTCCTTTCAGAAGACCCAGGACCCATCTTCCATCTTGCTCTGCATCTCCACCGTGTCGAAGAAAAACAACGTGAACACGATCCGTCTAATTTTAGAAGTCCAAACCATATTTTTTCTCCTTCGGCCAGATTCAGCCCCATTTCGCGTCTGGATCGCAGGCGCATCGCATCACACATCACTGGCACTGCTTTTTGCACCGCACCGCATATCATCACACATCGCTGCCTTGCTACTTGCTGCCAGGGCACCCAAGGGGCTGGGGGCAGCGACGAGGCCAAACCGAGTTGCGCGCTTTTTTGGTCGCTTGTGTTGGACGTACAAAGTACGCAGATGTATCTGCATATCTGGCCGCGCCTATCTGCACCGTCGTTCGCATAACTCTTCGTCATCTCATCCTGTTCCTGTTCCTGCCTCGTCTCTGCTTCCGTCCGGTGTTTTTTGCGCCCCCGTCCTAGCTCCTTTCTTTCGTCTGCAGCCATCCGAGCCAAGGTAATTACCGTCCCGTGCCTCCAGAGGAGAGCTGATCACCGTGAGTGGAAACCGAGTCTTCGAGGTTGAACGGGGAGAAGGGAAGCTAACAGTGACATAGGAAGAAAAAAAAGCATACATACACCGACAATCCCGCTCACTTTTGTTCGACTTACACCCGAACCCGCTCGTTAGTGGTGGCATCCATCCCCTCTTTCTTTAGCACCCAGCTTGTGTGTGTCTGCTTGGACTGGAAGCCTCAACGTCGACAATCGTTTGTTCCGTTTGGACAAAGAAGCGATATAATTTCCACCGCAATCGTAAGACGTGAGTATTTCCCCCGCTCCCTCTTCTTCTTCTTCTTCTTCTTCCTCTTCCTCCTCTCAATGCACCAAACCAACGACGCGCCTGCTGATTGAAGACGTTGGGAGCTCTGACAGGTACCGGATACTCGCGCGCAGCTAGCTCGGCCATTCAGAGATACACCGCATCCGCTACGCTCAAAGTACCGCCACCGCCTCATTCAGCTGCTGTGCTACTCGCCCTTGCAACGGCTGTTGGGTCCCAATTTCCCGGCTCCTGCCTTGCTCCGTTGTCCCAGGGTCCTCCTAGCCGGGGCTCCTCCACTTCTTTTTCCCTCGTCGTTTCTTGCTCCTCTTGTCTCTCTCTCTTTGGTTTTCTCTTGTCTCAAGTCGTCTCTTCTTTCATCTCGCATCTCGCCTCGTCCTCTTTCTCCTCCACATTCGGGAACCGCAGAATCCGGCTCGACCAACGATCAACCGTCGCGCCCCTTTCGCCTCTCGAGCTGCATGAATAGCGAATTTTCACCCTGAGCATCTCGAATCCTGTTGATTATCCTCTTTGTCTCCATCGACGACGTTTCTTGCTTGTGTCACCCTCATCTGCCCTCTTTTTTTTTTTCTTTGCCCAGCGGTCCCCCGGTCCTACGAAACGATACCCGCGCATCACACCAAACCCACCGACCTTCGTCTTTGTCTCGTCTCGCTTACGCCGCCAACCCTGGATTCGCGAAAGAACACCACCGTCGAGTCGACCCGTCTGTCGCGCCCAGCTGAAAAAAATACCTGTCCCATTCTCGCACCGCCGCCGTCGCTGCCTCTCTTCCGCGCGCTGCCTCGAGAACCGCACTCCCAGCTCCAACCCTGCCGTCCGCCATCCCGCCGCGTCACTCGCTTGCTTCGTCCACGACGCCTGCCCGCCGCGACACCAACTCCTCGTCGCCTTTGCGCGCAAACTCCCGCCAAACCGAGTCCCTTGCTTGCGGTAGAACATACAGCCCGTCACCATGGGACGAAGAAAGATTGAGATCAAGGCCATCAAGGATGACAGAAATCGTTCTGTGTAAGCCTCCCGTTCCCCCTCCACGCGTCACATGTGCTCTGTCGCGACTGAGAGCTAACCCGCGGGCTCTAGCACCTTCTTGAAACGAAAAGGCGGCTTGTTCAAAAAGGCCCACGAGCTCTCCGTCCTCTGTTCCGTCGATGTCGCCGTCTTCATATTCGGAAACAACAAGAAGCTGTACGAATACTCATCTTCTGACATGCGAGACCTCATCACTCGGTACCAATACGTGAGTCGCCCAAGCTGGCGCATTGCTGAAACTACGGGTTGCTAATGAGTTGTTAGCATGGCGGCCCCAACGAACACAAAGGTCCCTCCGACTTCAACGGTGGAAATGACGAGGATGAGGAGGAGGAAAACGATGGCACCCCTCCCCATGGACCTGAGGCCATGGAGGGCCAGATGATGCCTCCTCAGATGCACAGCCAGCATCAACCACCTTACCCCCAGATCCGACACCACACGCCTTCAGCCTCACCACCAATTGGCACCAACGGCGGTCACTTCCAAGGGCACCCAGGATATCCTATTCAACGCGGTCACACTCCACAGCCTCCGATCGGTTCTCGCCCAACCTCCCGTAACGACATGCACCGAATGGGCCCCGGGATGGTCCCTCAGACAGGCCCGCCTCCCGGCCCGGCGCCTGGACCCCCTCATCCGGGCATCAGCTACATGCCTACGCCTCCCATCTACAATCCCAATGCCATGATGCCCCCTCAGGGCCAGTACCCGTATGCTCAACAACCGCAGCCTGGACAAGCGCCTCCGCCTCCTCCGCCTCCGCCCACACAGCAGCACCAACCGCCGTACCTCGAGGAGCGACGGACGCCCCAGCCTCCTGCCTTTACCTCTCAACCGCCTGCTCCAGGGCTTCAAGCGCCTGTGCGCCACGAGCCGTCGCCCCAACCGAACCATCAGCAATTGCCGTCGAATCCTATGCCGCCTCACATTTCACCTCCGCCACAGCCCCCACATCAGCCTGAGCGCCGCCTGCAGGATCCTCCGCCCCCTCCTCCCGTGGAACCCAAGACGGAGCCTCAGGAACGGCCCCAGCCGTCACTGCCGCTGCTCAATACCGATACCGCCATCAAGAAGCTTCCCCAGCGTAAGTCGCACAGCATCTTTACGCCTATCGAAGAGAACCGCTCTATTCTGTCACAACACCTTGCTTCGTTTGCTTCGGAACCTATCAAGTCGGAACTCGGGACAAATGTGACTACAGCGAGCCATCGCTCACAGTCGGTCGATGTTGCAGCGATAAATCGTGCAGGGAGTAACACGTCGTCGCCTCCTTTGCCTCAGCCGCCGCAGCGACCTGGCCATGTTGGGACGGACAAGTCACGCACGGTATCCTTGTCGTCAATACCCGAGACCACACTCACCCCCCCCTCCCGTTCGAATAGTCTCAAGGTGGGAGGCGCGCGGCCTAGAGGTCCTCGCCTAACTGTACAGATTCCGGCTGGCGCTTCGGAGAACGGGGACAGCCCAGCGGCTGATTCCAACTCGCCACAAGTTGCTGAACCTACGACGCAACCTCCGCAGAGACACAATTCGCAATCGTCGTTGGTGTTGCCTCCTCCCTCTCCGTCAGCATCTGCTCTGCTCTCTGCCGGAGCAACGGGCCCACCCAATCCGTTTGCCCGACCCCCTCCTCAAACGACGGTGAATGGAGAGAGCACTCCAGTTTCGGCGCTCCCGTCCCGGTTCCTCAACAATGAGCTACTCCCAAGCCCCAGCAGCTTCTATCCTGAGTGGAACTTTAGAGGAGAGGGAAATACCCTCCCAAGCCCGTTGAACTTTGCCACCCCTGTAGTCGGATCGGGGCCTAGTTTCTTGCGAGAAGAAAACCAGAGTTCAAATCTGAACGTGGTATCGAATCACACAGCAACGAAGCGTAAAACTCCAGAGTATGGCGCCACTGCGCAGAGCGAAGCGGCAGAGGCCGAATCAGAGTCGAAACGAGTCAAGGTTGAATGAATAGCCGATCTCAGTCGACGATCGACAATTGCTTGACCATCAGGATAACATTTAGTCCACCACTTACTGCATTCAAGGGGCTGGTCTCTCTTAGATGCAGCATCAGTGCTTGCAGCCCCTCTTCTTCCATCTATACCGATAGTATCGGTGCCTTTTAGGCCTTTTCTTTTTGTTTCAATTCTCTCGCTCCTATTCCAGGAGTGCGATGCTTCGCTTGAACAGGTGGCATTGTTTGTACCCTCGAAGGGCGTTCATGACTGGTAGTGGACTGCTCTTCTCTTCTTTCTGATACCTGGCATTTCTGGAGAGCCTTGGCGGGATAGTTTTTAGAAGACTTTTGATGGCGGCTCGCGGACATTTGTGATGGGAAAGAGGATGGGAAATAGTTTGTGCGGGATATGAGTGATGCTGGGTTTTCTCACATGGGTTTCTTTGTAGCTTCCACACTGGTGTTTGGTGGGAATTGGTTAGATGATACCGGCGACGTCAATATTTTAGTTGCAATCATGTCAAAACGAATAAAGTGTTTCTTTGGTAAATGTTTTCGATTGATGCAGCATGGAACCAGTGAATAGATGGCGAGCTGAGGTTTGAGAGCTGAGATGTAAGAGCTGAGATTTGAGGGTTGAGGTTTGAGGATACTGTCCTGCTGAGATGGAATGGAGAGGGGCGAAGAAAGACTGCAGGTTGATAGCATCGGAGAAAGCACCTATTTTGTGTGTTGGAAAGAATGTTCGCTGACTCAGAGTCGCCGATAAGGCTAAACGGAAGTCTACATGATCTTATTGGCAACGTGAGGGCATCCAACAAATCCGGGACAAATAACACGGTTGATGGAGGCACATTACTCTAGAATCATTGCCCTGCCAGGTCTATACTTCTGGGCCCAGATATATATTAATCTCATCATTACTCATATCCTTTCTACCTTAGAAATCCAACACGACTTCACTCATAGTTCAAAACGCCTTTCAAGATCCACTGCACACACCGTTAGCGCTCAACGTTTCCCGAGACGGGGATCAAACGACGAAACTTACCACCTCGCCGTTGGACACCTGGCTAGCCACGCGCTCGACCTCGATTCCATCCGGCATCACCACCCTCTTCTCATCCCTCTCCTCCCACCAAACCTT
The DNA here is from genome assembly GCA_911649645.1 of Thelonectria discophora. Lineage (NCBI taxonomy): Eukaryota > Fungi > Ascomycota > Sordariomycetes > Hypocreales > Nectriaceae > Thelonectria > Thelonectria discophora. Next base: position 964,749 of record CAJVRK010000008.1, on the reverse strand, counting down.
CCTCCCTAGCACCGTCTCGCTCTCATCGCCCTCTGCCCACGGACTGCCCGCAACCAGGTGCGCCTCGACGAAGCGCAAGAGGTTCTTGCGCGCGCGCTCCTGCCCGTCGCCGCCGGCGTAAGCGCCCGGGCCAAGGTTCTCGTAGTCGCGCGGGTCCTCCCAGGGTTTCCGCGGGAGGGCGTCGACGGCCGAGTTGAGGGGCGCGAGGACGGTGGTGTTGGCGGCCAGGTCTGCGAGCAGGCGGTCGGTCGAGGGCTGCAGGCGCGAGAAGGAGGAGAAAGTGGTGATGGAGCGCTGGGAGCCGAGAACGTCGGCGATGGCCACGGCAGGGCGGGCGACGGGCTGTTTATCGGAGGAGGAGTCGGTCATGGTCGGGAGGTGGCCGTGAAGCGGGGGGCGGTTTGGTATCGTGTGATCGCGGAGAGGGACTTGTTGGGCGCTGGTGAGGGCGAGAAGGGCGCTGAGGAGCAGAATTGGTTTCATCGTGAAGCGGTCGGGAGCACGCGCAGCCGACTGAGACACAGGAAGAAGCAAATGCAGGTTGTTCGAGCCCGCGGTTGGTCAAGAAATGGTTGACAATACGTCATGAGTGGAGGATTGCGTCAATAGCGTTATCTTGGACGGGAGAGGTCACGTGCGCAGTCACGGTACTGATCACTATCAGCCCCATGAATTATCCCGTGAACAGTCCCGTGAAAAGTCACGTTACCAATAGTAGACACTTGTCGGGTTATGAGATCATCCAGGCCTTCAGGTCCGCGGCATGTGAAAGCCACCACAAAGCCTGGGGAAGGCCGAAAGAAGAAGCAGCGCCTTGGCAGCAGATCAGATGATGCACGTGCAGAATCCGGGGAAGGTTTGTCTCCCTTGCCAGGAGAAGGCGAATGCCACCGCGGACGGCCGGAAACCATTGTTCGGTCTGGATCCTTCACGTGCTTGAACTTGAGAAGAGGCTGACAATGGACCCTTGAGTCCTTCAGATGACCTTGAAGAATTGGGGAATCGGACTCGCCCACTGGATGGTTGCGGTCTTAGTGATGTCGAACTATCCCCAAGAGTGCCTGGTGGCAAGGGGTCTTGCCCTTTGAGTGGAATCTGGGGAACCGAAGCTGGAGAGCGTGATGGGAAACTTGGGGTTGAAGGATGGTCATCAGCGTCATGCTGAGTGGGCGATGATCTGACTGGGCGGTTTGGCAACGATTCATGCGCCCACCAATGGACGGACGGGACCTTGGTTTCACATGTGAAAGTCCCTGTCAAGACGGAGCTCGACCCGTGGACATGAGGTGTGTGATGGGCGTCCACAATGCTAGGGGTACGGGACTCGCCAACGCCTGTCAAGGTAAGGACAATTCGGTGTAAATTGATTCATCGTCGAGTGGACGGAGGAAGAAGCGAGACGGTAATATCGATTTGATTCTGGTCATCTGACCGAGAGCCTGCAAAGAAACAAAAGGCAACGAAGGAAATGTCTGAATCGGGCACTTGTCCGACTCCCGGCGACATGTCCGCCGAGGTAAAAATGTGTGGAGGAGGCGAGAAGACGAATTGTGGGGAAGTTGGGGAAGCCTCGAGGAAGTTGAGCGGATGAGATTTGATGCAGGGCCAGGCAGAGGAGAAGATGGGATATCACAAAAAATGAAGTTAATATGAGGCTCACAGAAGCAGGCGCGGTAATTCCTCTCTTCTCCATGATTTCCCCTCACCTTCCCCCATACGCCGGAACTGGAAAGACCTCGTCTCTCCAGCATCTGAGCCTCGGAAAGCAACTCGATTGCCCCATCACGAACCTCTCTCACCTGTGAGGCAGGGGAATCGAGGCGCTAGACAGGCTTGCCCCCGTAATTCTTCCCCATTTCCTGGCGTGTTGGTCAGGCCTGTTGCGTCTCAAGCGGGGACCTCGGCACACGCTGCGAAGAGAAGCGGGTGGAGGAGGCTGGCAGTTGAGACGGACGTGTCGAGCATGAGTCGGCTGGATGACCGGTGCCAGAAGGTGTGCGGCGAGTGGACACGGCCTTTCGGCGTAGCTGATGGCGAGGAGGATATGAAGCACCAGTGAGTTGTGGGGGGATGGAGGAGGGGATGGAAGAGTGGCGGAGTTGGAGAAATCGGAGTCGACGAGCAATCATTGAAATGCTTGAACTATCAGGGGGTCTTTCTCGAAAGTATATGCCGTTGAGTTTGTCATAGAGCGGCTGCGTTGCTTCATCATGGCCACTTGATGGCCCCCAAAACTTGGGGTGACTGTTGATGATTCCAGCTTCTCAGCGGGGATGGACGCTAAAGACAGAGACTGTCCCCGGGGCCGGGCCCACGAGGGACGAAAGAAGGAGCAGTGCTGAGAAAACGCCAGCAGCTGATTTGTGCCTTCCAAGTCCCGAGCGATGGGCTCAACGTTGATGATCCATCCATGGAAGGGACGACCTGAAGTCCCCCGCCCTCGAGTTCGGTCCCCTGTAAACCCGAAATTCACTGGCCACTCGGCCACTCACTGCAGGCGCGGCAGGTGCAGAAGTACGTACCGTTTTGGGTCCAGTCCAACCTTGGAAACCTCGGCTCGCCTCCGTCATTCAAAGCTCCCTCGGCCTTGTGGGCGTCTCATTCGGTCGCAATCGCATTCATTCCTTCCTTTCAGTCGTCACACGCCCGCTCAGACCAAAACTTAAGACTCCGTCCTCCTCCGCTTCCTTTAATTCTTTTTTCCCGCCTCGTCCATTATTGCTTCTTCTTCCTCCAAACCATCCCGTTTCCTCCTTCCTGTTCCTCTCCTGTCTGTTTCGCGTCATCACTCCCGGACGACTCTCGACTCCCCTCCGACCTCCTTTCCCAGACAACCAGCCCTGCAATGGCTCCCAGAGTAATTGTCGTAGGCGGCGGCCGTAAGTTGCTCTCTATACGCTTGCATGTGATTTCTCTGTCTTCTGCGCTCCCTGAAAGAGTGGCCAGGAACTGAGAATGGCTGCATCGTCCTCTGGTGAGATCTCGTGTTAACCTTCGGACTTGTAGTTTCCGGCCTGTCAGCTGCGCACACCATCTACTTGGCAGGTGGCAACGTGGTCGTTCTGGACAAGCAGAGTAAGTCACTATGAATTTCTTTGCCTTGATTTTCACGTGAAAATGCGATTGCGGTAGTCGCTCGAGTCAGCCTCGCTGGTTTGCCATTGGCGCCCTCCGCTCAACCATGACAGGACGTGCTGACCACCTCTCACCACAGGCTTCTTCGGCGGCAACTCCACAAAGGCGACGTCCGGTATCAACGGTGCCCTCACCCGCACCCAAGTCGAGTCTGGCATCCCCGACAGCGTCAAGCAGTTTTACGACGATACCCTCAAGTCTGCCCGTGACAAGGCTCGCCCCGATCTTATCAAGGTCCTCACCTACAAGTCTGCTGCCGCCGTTGAGTGGCTTCAGGATGAGTTCAACCTCGATCTCACCCTTGTCTCTCGTCTGGGGTAAGAGAAAGATTCCCCTCAAATAAATGAGCATTGCTAAACGTCTCTTAGTGGCCACTCTCAGCCCCGAACACACCGAGGTCATGATGCCAAGTTCCCGGGCATGGCCATCACCTACGCCCTGATGCAGCGCCTCGAGGAGCTCGCCGAGAACGAGCCTGAGCGTGTTGAGATTATCAAGAAGGCCCGCGTGACGAGCCTTAACAAGCAGGGCAACACTATCCACGGTGTCACCTATGAACTGAACGGCGAGACCCTTACGCTCGACGGCCCTGTTGTCCTCGCTACCGGAGGTTATGCCGCCGATTTCACCGACACCTCTCTCCTCAAGCAGCACCGACCCGATACATACGGTCTTGCCACCACCAACGGCACTCATGCGACTGGTGATGGCCAGAAGATGATCATGGCCATTGGCGGTAACGGCATCGACATGGACAAGGTCCAGGTTCATCCCACTGGTCTGGTCGACCCTAAGGACCCCGGCTCCAAGTGGAAGTTCTTGGCCGCCGAGGCCCTCCGAGGTGAAGGTGGCCTTCTTCTCAATGCTGACGGCGACCGATTTTGCGATGAGCTCGGTCACCGTGATTACGTCTCTGGTATGATGTGGGAGGAGAAGAAGAAGGACAAGTTCCCCATTCGCTTGGTACTCAACTCCAAGGCCTCCAAGGTTCTCGACTTCCACACCCGTCACTACTCTGGCCGAGGGCTCATGAAGAAGATGACCGGTGTCGAGCTCGCCAAGGAGATTGGCTGTACTCCAGACCACCTCCAAAAGACCTTTAAGACGTACAACGCCATTGCCGACGGCAAGGAGAAGGATCCTTGGGGCAAGAAGTATTTCCACAACACCCCCCTCGACGTTGATGATGACTTCCACGTCGCCGTGATGGAGCCCGTCCTTCACTTTACCATGGGTGGTGTTGAGATCAACGACAAGTCCGAAGTCATCAACAAGGACAAGCAGCCCTTCGAGGGTCTCTATGCCTGTGGTGAGTTGGCTGGTGGTGTCCACGGTGCCAACCGCCTCGGTGGCTCCTCCCTGCTCGGCTGTGTGGTCTACGGCCGCGTTGCTGGTGACACCGCCAGCAACTACCTCTTCCGAAAGGCCCTCAAGGGTGCTGGCGCTGGCGGTGTTAGTTCTGCTGCCCAACGTGTCGGCCAGATCTCCCTTCACCTTGACCCCAATGCCCCCAACCGCGTCACCGTTGAGTGGAATGCTACCGGTGCGGCTCCTTCAGGAGGCTCAGGACCCTCTGCCTTTGCAGAGCAAGCTCCCGCCTCGACCGCCACTCCCGCCGCCGCCCCTGTCGAGGCCGCGAAAGCTTCCAAGCCCGACCCCAAGAACTTCAAGGTCCCCGAGACTGAGTATAGCATGGAGGAGGTTGCCAAGCACAACACTAAGGGCGATCTCTGGGTCGTCGTCAAGGGTGTCGTCATGGACCTGAGCAACTGGCTCGAGGAGCACCCCGGTGGCGTTCAGGCCATCCTCAACTTCATGGGCCGTGATGCCACTGAGGAGTTCGAGATGCTCCACGACGACGAGGTTATCCCTAAGTACGCTCCAGAGCAGGTGATTGGCCGTGTCAAGGGCCAAGAGGTCACTCTGGAGTTGTAAGGTCTCATTCTGTGAGCTAGGGGTTGTGCCCACTCGTTTGGCTAGACTGCCGAATGATACAGCGCGAACGATGTAATGAAGATGCATTTCGCGTTTGCCGCTAGTGCCCAAAAAGGGACATGGACGATAGGCGTAAAAGGGTTTCTTGTATTGATAGGGTTGGAATCGCGTGCCGATTGTTTGCAAATACTACTGTCTTGATAGCTGTTGAATAAATCACAACTACAAAAGTGTAGAATGGAACGTTTCATGGGGCATTGTGTGACAGGTCATTAACAGTGGGCGAAAAGTCATGGGGGGGGGGGGGGGGGGCAAGCAACGTGTCCGTGAGATGAAACAGGTGACTCCTTTGTGCGATTGACGGGGTAGAAAAGTTCTTGAGCATCACCGACACAATGTATAACAGTGATGCCGATTCTTCAAGTATTCCTCTTTTCCTTGCTTCTCCCTTCTTGTGAGACAATTGTTCAGGGGTAAAGCAGGTGACGAGACCTTGATGGCTGTAGTTTCGCCGGTATTTCAGGGACAGACACCCGCCCAAGAGCACTTTCTTAGACATGGCGGCGTACGTCTTGTCATTTAGATACTCGGCAAAGGATGTAAATTCTTGCTCACTTCGTACTGCCATGTCACCCATCCCGTGCTCTTTGCCTTTTGCCGAGTCTGGTTCCATGTCTCTGCCCTGGAGTTGAGACGTCTCAAGGAATCGTTCTAGATTGGCCTTTCTCGTGTCTAGTTCCAGTGGGATCGTTTCGACAGGCGTGACTGGGATGGGGGGGGGGGGGGGGCAGTCGAGCAAATGACTAGAGGAACGCGGAGTCGCTTCGTCCCGGGCAAACCACTCAATCTGCGTTCTGGATGGCCGTTATGTCTTGAGGAGAAAGTGGCCGAGTATACAAAGGAGGGCGAAACGACGCTCACTGGAGCTGCATTGGGGAGCAGATCCTCTGGTTTTCTCTACTTTGATTGTACAAAGACAGGAGAAACCCGACATAGGACTGGGAAACGAAGGCGTTTTGAAGAATTGAGGTCTCGTCTGATCTCGACACGGACCGGGGAGGTCAACGTCGAAGAAAAGAAGTTATTTTTATTATCCTGCAGGCCCGTAGACCGGTGGTGATGTCAAACAAAAATATCTCCATGTCGACTGGGTTTTCGGATATGCAAGGTTCACGAATGCAAGGAGGGAATGCCACAACATTACCAATGATCTGACATGGGCAACCTCTCGCATCGAGTGGCAGGCATGCAAGCAGGGCTGAGATGGCCTGAAGGAACGTGGTCCACTGCGGCCGGCAAGGACAAGGAGTAGTCAGACCACTCAACTTCTCAAAAGCCGACATGACTTGCAGGCTGACTCATCGAGGCCTGACGTAAAGAATCACGCAGGAGACTGCATGTCCGCGGTGGAGAAGAGGGGGCGTGATCTGACAACTACCGAGTAAGCGGTGAATGGCCTCGTGCCAAGCAAAGCCCGGCAGCAGTATTGCGAACGGAGCTAGGATTCGGCATCGAAACAAACACATGCTCGACCGTCCGTCTACGTCTCCTGGTTATCGTTGCTCCGGACCCCGAGAGTCCGAGTTGGCAGCGAGATGCTTCGATAGGTTGGTATGATTTGAGCTCAAGTCTTGAGGTAGTGCGGGAATTAACCGGAGCTTTGTGCTGTTGGACCAACATTCGGCGTAATTGTGAAATCTCAAACTGAGAAAGGATAGTTGGCGATGATGTTGCGACGTGGCCGCAACTTTGATGGAACAGCCAGGGATACCCAAGAAGGGGGTTTCGCATGTAGCTAGAGCCATTTGGGCAATAACAGACGAAAGGAGAACTGGCCAAGGGAAGTTTGGATGACAGATGTGAAAGGGAGAGAGGAAAAGGGAGAGTTGAAGAGTGGTTTGAACACCCCTTCGGCCTGGGAAGCCAATCACGATTGAACGGCCCTATTCATCCCTGGCAACGGTTTGGCCTGTCAGGGCGTAGCGCTCTTCGCTTTGGTGTCGCGACTTCAGCCCCTCCAACTTGAGACATGGTGAAGAGAATACCAAGGTTGTTCGCCGAGTATGAATTCTGCTGGCGACAGCTGCGGAAGCAGTGCGGAAGATATGGAGAGGTCGATGGGGAAAGGAACGTGGTCTCCCACCGCGGTATCATGGTCTAAGCCTTAGTGCTCTACCTCCTGCTCGAGGCTCGATTATACGACCTCTTGCGAATCGCATTCGTTTAGGCGGAGGGTTCGTATTTCTCCCTGCTTATAACACCATCATGTCTTATCGTTAGTAGCTGAGGGCATCTTGCGCCTCCTCATCAGCCAAGCGCCAGAAGAGGAAAATGTTAGGTCAAGGTGAGGGACGTTTGCTTTCTCGTTCGCTTGAACAGAGGCGAAGGCGACAATGCTTGATAGATTAAATTCCTATTACTCGATAGAAAGGCAGCCTTAATATCATGTTTATCTGTAGAAATAGTCAGCATAAAGCAGAGGATGGAGAGGATGGAGATGCACAAAGTACCGGTACTCATTTAACGTTACCCACTCACACCTGCTCCTTCCCTTGTCTGGCCTAGTTGGTCTGTCTGGGGCAGGAGTCCGGAGACTATGTCAGCTCGCCACCAAAGACACGCGGCCCCAGAGTACTCAGTACTTTTCAGCTTGGTGGACGGCATCCGAAGAGGAAGTTGCCGATACAGTTGCACACAGTGCATGTAGTCAGCCCATCGTTAGTCCTTCCCGGGGTAGCCGCGGCACCATGGTGGCACCGTTGGTTCTTGACAGTGCGAATAATTTTCTCAAGCTCCGTCTCCCCGATGTCTCCACGGTCAGCCTTCAAGCCAGGCAGCCGCAGCAGATCATTTGAACCAAAAGGTCCATTCCTATCTAATACGAGGATATATACCAGAGAAAGCATCGTCACGGATAATCCGTCATCTACATACAAGATCAGACCGGGCGGACGTTGAAAGGCTTCGGCTGGTGATTGACATGTTCGACCTCTCCCTTGGGTCAACGTCAGCCTGTCGCCGATCATGATCTGTGCTTTTGTCTTCTTCTTCCCAAGCGCAGGACCAGGAACCCTTGGCACGAGCCAGACTCTCTCAAATTTGCTCGTGGTGAACCAGGTTTCAGATTCAGCGGCGCTCAGATGATGGTCTTTTGTGGTGATGGCTAGCAGCAAGAGGAACGAACAGACAGAAAATGGGATGAGTGAAGCTCGGTGCGATGCAGGACTCAGCCATTTCGTCGTCAGCTGTTACAGCAATGCCACGATACAGAGTCGCACAGCAGCACGCACAAGTCCTTCGCCCAGAGAGGGAGAGAGCACGGCATTGGAGCTTGGGAGCGCGCACTGTGCCAACCAACAGCTCCCAACGGCGGACTGGGGTTGAGAACTGGGGGAAATTCTCGACAGAATTGCTGGGGACCGGACGCCATGCGTGTGGTCTAGGCTGGACCAGAAGACTCGAACAAGCTAAATAAGGGCCACGGAGGGGATATTGAACAAAGAACGTCTCCTCCGGAAAAGCCGATCCTTGCCAGCTCGAGCCTTGAGAGCTGGCGGGCTCAACTGGCATTTGCCTTTGTTGCTTGGTGCCGCCTGTCAGCGCAAAAGCATTCCCTCATTCTTCTGTCGATTGTGAAGCTCGTAAAGCACAACATGACTATGCTCGATACGAATATTCGCATCTTCCTTGATAAACATTATCGCCCGTCTTCTGCCGCATTTGTCAAGTTATGGCATCATCCTCTCGTCTCCTCAAGAGCGCTCGCTTTGACGATTGACTTTGGCCCAAGTGGGGGAAACGACTGACTGGCGACTGTCACATTGCCGTGCACCCGGTATTTCTAGGTAGTCGCAAGTACGAGAATTCCAATGTTGTTGGAACGGAGGTGTAAAGAAGCGTAAGTGGAATAAAGTAATGTGCTAGCATCCATCACCAACGCCATACGGGTACGGATACATGCGCTTGAACTTTTCATGCAGCCGTCTTTGGGATGTGCGTGTTTGTCCCCCGACATGACAGCATGAAATAGAAAATGAAAATTACGTTACCTGGGCGTATTTTTGTCTTCGTGAAGATGTATCCGATTTGATGCCATCCGCCTCTTGCCCGCTGTGGCGTTTTCAGGCCCATTTCGCTTGGCTCGAATTTTCCTCAGTCGACTCCACACTAGTCACTGGGCTGCGGGCGGCATTGCAGTGCAGGAGTGCGGGCAGGTGCGGGCAGGAGTGCAGGAGGCAGGTGCGCAGTCAGGTGCGAGGCAGGCGTGGTGGAGGAAAGGTGCCCGCAGGTGCAGCGAGTGCTGGAGCAGTCTGGAGCAGCAATTTAGCGCCTCCCATGCCATCCGTTCCACGTCGGTTCCCATAATCCATATTATCCACCCGCAATCCCGCAAATCGCCCAATCGCTCCATGGTCCCCCGTTCTTCAACCCTTCCACCTCCACCAAAATTGGTCGCCTTTCGGAGCCATCTTCTCGAGGCCCTCAGAACGTCGCTGACCCTGGATTGACGTCGCAAATACAGACACCATGGCCATTGCCATGGGCTGGCAGAAACCCGACAATGTCGCTGGGTCGTCCGCCCCGGCTATCATGGTCGGGCTTTTCGTGGCGTCGGGCGGCATAATGTTCGGTTACGACACAGGGTAAGACCACACCAGCACTGACTCCCTCGCCGTTGCCTTGATGCTCGACATGCACGCCGCTCTCCTCGCCGACCACCGAATCGAATATTGCCGCCGATACGATCAATGAATACCGACGACTGAGAAGATATTGTTCTGCCTTGGGCTGTTGCTTTGACCCCGATGGAATCGGCGAAGCGCTCGCCGTTGGGATGCTTCACCCTCGCTTCGCCCACCATCGCGACACTTTCCCTCGCACCAGAACAAAACACGTCAGCGGCAAATCCATGTCGCCGGACTGCCAGAAACCTGTCGAAATGTACGAGAGGAGGGTTGCGTCGCCATTCAACCATCGAAACCGAGCCCGCCCACTCAGTCCGAACCCGCGGAGCGCTTCATTTCCCTCAAAACCATCACCAACCCGCGTCACGTTATCCGCGATGTACGAGGCTAACTGCTTTATCTTTCCACTTTTAGGGCCATTAACGGAATCCTTGCCATGACCGCGTTTAAGCAGCAGTTCGGTTCAAAATGTTACGACGATGATGGAAAGCTGGACATTTGCACCAAGGACTCCTCAATCATCGTCGCCATCCTCAGCGCCGGCACCGCCCTCGGTGCCTTGCTGGCAGCTCCTGCTGGTGATTCCCTTGGCCGCCGCAAGACGCTCCTCCTTTCCGTCGCCATCTTCTGCTTCGGTGCCGTCTTTCAAGTCTGCGCCCAGGCCATCGGCATGTTGCTCGCTGGACGGTACGTCACGCTCCTCGGCCCACGGGTCTCTACTCATGCGCCTCTAGGTTCATCTCTGGAGTTGGAGTCGGGGCGATATCTGTCCTGGTACCCCTCTATCAATCCGAGATGGCTCCCAAATGGATACGAGGCTCCCTCGTTTGTGCATACCAACTGTCCATCACCATCGGTCTCTTCGCCTCCTCCGTCGTGAACGTCATGACTTCACGTCTCAAAACCTCATCCGCATACCGCATACCTCTCGGACTTCAAATCGTTCCCGGCCTCATCTTAACCGCCGGTCTATTACTGCTCCCCGAAACACCGCGTTTCTTGGTTAAGAAGGGTCGAAATGCTGAAGCAGGCGTATCACTCAGCCGGCTACGACGACTAGACATCACCCATCCCGCCTTGGTCGATGAACTGCAAGAAATCATCGCCAATTATCAGTGGGAAATGACTCAAGGCCCGGACAGTTACAAGAGCATATTCTTTGGAATACCCGGAAAGCGAACCCTCACCGGCTGTGGCCTGCAGATGCTTCAGCAGCTCACCGGCATCAATTTCATCATGTACTACAGCACTTCTTTCTTTGACGGTGCTGGAGTCGAGAGCCCTTATACGAAATCGCTCATTCTCAACGCAATCAACGTCGTCTCGACCCTTCCTGGATTGCTCGTAATCGAACACTGGGGTCGACGAAAACTCTTGATGGCTGGCGCGCTCGGCATGGCAGCCTGTCAGCTTCTCATGGCCTCTTTTAACGCTGCCACCGGAGACGACTTGAAGAAGGTGTCTCAGACAATACTCGTCACCTTTTGCTCGGTCAACATTTTCTTTTTCGCGGCATCGTGGGGTCCGGTGGTCTGGGTCGTGACCTCGGAAATTTATCCCCTCAAAGTCCGAGCCAAGGCCATGTCCGTCTCTACCGCGTCGAACTGGATCCTGAACTTCGCCATTGCTTATTGCTCCCCGTTCATGTTGGGCGAGGGCCCTGGAAATGCCGGTTTCGGACCTAAGATCTTCTTCATCTGGGGCGCGTGTTGCATATTCGCAGTTGCCTTTGTGTGGTACTCTGTGTATGAGACCAGCAAGCTCAGTCTCGAACAGATTGACGAGATGTACGAGCGCGTGTCACAAGCGTGGAACAGCAAGGAATTCGTGCCGAATTGGAGCTTCCAACAGGTCCTCGAGCACGGTTGGGCACCGAGTGCGCCACCGCCGGCGAATCACGAGCTGCAAACGACAAGCACAACTTCGAGCGCCGACACGTCCCTCGGCGACGGAGACTCATCGTCCATCACGGCAAATAATTCAAGTAATAACAACGACGCGTCTGAAGATCAGAACAAAGCTTCGCCGCCAATGGCCAATGTCGACTTCAGCTACTAGGCATGCTGACGTCTCTTGTCCATATTACCTGTCTGATCATTATGCTATGTATGGAATAACAGCGACGGAGTTTTGACGCGGTGGGAGTTATGAAGGTCATGTTTTTTTCTGGATTTGGTTTCTCATTTTGTCTTTTATATCCTATACTCATTGCGTTGGATTTTGGGACCAGTTCAAAACCTCAGTATCGGGACGGGGTCACTGCAAGGGACATGTAACTTGGGACGTGGGTACGATACCATTCATCTTGCAGGTTTGGGTTATCATAGTTTCAGGGTTTGTTATGTTGATGATTAGGAGCCTGGGTCCTCGTAGCAGCGACTAATTGTCGAGGAACAGAAGGAGGCTTCGTATATGGCGACGGATCTAGGACAGGCATTCAGAGACAATGCGTGTGTGATACCTGTCTACAAAAGTTATACGCATTAAGCGCCACTGTTTGGTGTGATTATACGTGCTATGCTTTTCCTGACCATGACAGTTCATATTGGTTTGTGCATCTCGTATTCTACCTCGCAGTTTGAGTTGGTATTCACTCTCTTCGATGGTTTGAATCCACCACCGGTTTGATTCACGCCTTGAGCTGGTTCGACTGTATAACTGGTTTCGATTTCCCTTTCATACCGTTTGATATTACGCCTTTTTGATGGCCTTGTTACGTTGAGGGGCTCCCTCTCCCTCTTCGCAATTTCTCTACCTTCACATCACTTCTGTATCTTCACATTCTTCTCAATCTTCACATTTCTTCTCAATCTTCATTTACCAAAGTCATCTACCAAGATTTCCCGCTCGCACAGATTCGAGCCGAACCAACAAATACGCAACATCCTACCTGCTCAGGTCTATCGACAAGCCCCCAGAACCATGGCTGACCAAGGGGGCACCCCTCTGGACAGCGTCCACCCCGAGCTGCTCGAACACATGATGCAGAGAAACGTCTTCCCCGCCCGAGACGACGAGGAACCGTCCGAGGACGTGCTCGCTGAAGCCATCGGCGTGTCCATCTCGCTGCTCGACGACGAGGACCAGCTCGACATGCTCTCCCGGTTCATGACGGACCGCGAGATCGCCCTGCAAGGCCTGCAGCACCCAGACGTGCAGAACATGGACCTCAGGATCGCGCTGACGTCGGACGAGAGAGCGCTCGTGCGCAAGGGGCTGGAGCCGCCCGAGGGAGATCCCCCGGTGCCGGACGACGTGGGTGAGTGCATCATCTGTGGTGAGAACGCGCACTTGGCTCTCGAGAGATGCGGCTGTCCGTACTGCCTCTCCTGCCTACGCGAGCTCGTCCGCAACGGCACGCTAGAAGAGCAGTCCTTCCCCCCGCGGTGCTGCCACCAAGCCGTGGACGAGGCCACGGTCCGGCTCACGCGGCAACCAGGGCTGATGCACCTGCTGCGCATGATGGACGTGGAGTTTTCGAGCCCAGCCCTGGACCGCGTCTACTGCTACGACGGGCGGTGCGCGACGCACATCCCGGTGCCCGTCGAGGACGGGTGTCCGGCTTGCGGGCGGCAGACGTGTGTCGATTGCGGGAAGAAGGAACATCCAGGGGAGAGGTGTGGTGCCGGGGAGGGGGGCGAGGAGGAGAGGGTGGAGGATGTGTGGGCGATGATGGATACGAATAACGTGGTTAACTGTCCTGGGTGCGGGAGGATGGTCAACCTGCTGATCGGATGCAACCAAATGACGTGAGTAAAGCCATTTTTGAAGAAAGAGATGTGTGTGTGTGTTCTTGCTAATGAGTTAAATAGGTGTTTCTGCGGCGAACTCTTCTGTTACATCTGCGGAGGCCCTCGTGGCGAGGACATCCCCGACTGCATGTGTCCCCTGTACGGGCGCCACGAGCGGCGGACGAGGATGGCGCACCGGCCGGGCCTGAAGCCGCCGCAGTTCAGACGGCATCGGGTTCAGGTACCGGGCCGTCCGGCCGATTTCGACGCTCCACGGAAGATCCCGCAGCTGAGGCCGTGGCCGGGGGAGTGGCCGCTGGCGTGGGGGATCCCGAGGCGGAGGATGCGTGGGCGGGGGAGGTTTGTTCCAGTTGGGGATGTGAATCGACGAGGACGGCAGGGGGGAGGAGGACAGCTGGAGCATCAGCGGCAGCGAGACCGACCTGCTCGAGAGCCTCTAGCGAACGGAGACCGACCTGTGCGAGAGCCTCTAGTCAACGCAGACCAGAACCACGCAGCGCAGCAACAGGAACTGGAAGAACTCCGCGCATGGCGCCCGCGACGCATCGAAGCCGACGAACGAGACCGACAAGCATCAGAGGCGGCGACGGCACAAGCTCGGCGAGAACAAGATGCCCGCCAACGGGAAGCCGAAGCCCTCGCAGCAGAGCGGCAGGAACGGGACCGGCAAGTACAAGAGGCTGCAGCGGCAGAAGCGCAGCGGGAACGAGACGTGCAGCAGCTCTTGGAGCGTCAACGCCAAGCCGAAGCGCTCGCGATCGAAGAACAGCGGGAGCGAGAGGTGCAGGAGGCCCTCGCGGCAGAAGAGCAGCGGCGACAGGACATCCGACGAGAGTTGGATCAGTACGAAGCTGATGTACGCGCGGCAGAAGCGCAGCGGGAGTTGGAGGTGCCGCAGCTGTTCTTGGACCATCAGGGTCAAGCCGAGGAGATGGCGGCGCGACAGCGACGACAAATGCTGGGCCAGGGACGGCTTATGGCGGCGGCGCAAGGGGAACGCATCGTGGACAACCTTGCGGGGGACGTCCCTGGCAGACACGTCCGCTTCGATCCCGTCGTGACATCTTCCAGCTCGAGTTCCGAGGACGGAGGCGGCGTCGAGCGAGATCGGAGCGCGAGGCGAGAACGGGACAGAAAGGGAGAGGATGACAGACGTCGAAGAGATGATCGAGAGGACCGCCGGAGACGACGACATCTCCACGGGAGTGAGTTTCGCTGGAACCGGAGACGGACGGCGATGATGGCCCTGCCTGGCGTTGTTCGGTGCATGCTCGCGATGGTGGGGGTTACTCACTTAATTGAACTTCAGGCGTGGAGGGAAAGGAGGGAGAATAGAAGATGGGAGAGGAGAAGGCGCAGGAGGGAGCGTCGAAGGGAGAATGGGGAGTGATGGGTGGGGAGGTTCACACTATGGTTGGCTTGGGAGGGGGTTGATTTGACGGCGTGGTTCATTCTACAGTCTCACTGTTCTCGCCATTTTACTTCTTCTTTGAGCCCATAGCAATTAGTCTAGTTCCGGTTGTTCCAACTCGGTTTCACCTTTAACGGCCTTTTCCACATCGCCATCCTTGACTGTTGCTCGCGGGTCGTAGAAGCCATCCTTGTGAACGTTATCCAAGAAGTTAACCACCTTTTTCAAGATCGGCACAGCGGGGTTGCTCTTGTCGTCCTTCTCAACATCGATATTACCCGACCGCACGTCGAACCCGTGTTCAGCATCATCCGGAAACTCGGTGTGAACCTCGACCCCAACCGCCTCGAGTTTCTCGGCCGCGTCGACGCTCAACTCAACCGGCACGCCCGAGTCGTTCCTCCCGTGGAGAAGAAACGTCGGCGGGAACTTTTTGATGCGCGGCGTGTGGAGGGGGAAGAATAGGTCCGTCTCCCTTTCGCCAATGGCCGCGATACCCTTGCTCGCAATTTTCGCGCCGAGTCCCTTGACGCCCGTGATGTAGTCGACGAAGACTCCCTCCTGGTGCAGCGCAGAGATGAGTTGGCCCCTAGGACTCGCCATGGGGTCACCCTCGACCGGCTGCTGTGAATACACGGTCCCCTTGTCCTCCGGATTCGCAACGGGGTACTTTTCCAGCAGGGGCCCAGCCTCGACGTCAGGAATGCCAAAGACGTTGGGCCCCGGCGTGGTGTACCGCGCGTGAGCCGGGTCGAGCATGCCGTAGACGAGCAGCAGCGCGCTCGGCTGGCGATGCATTGAGGCCTGGTTCGCAGTAGTGAGGGCGAGATAGCCTCCGGCGCTGGAACCCGCGACGAGGACGGACCCGACTTGGCGGCCGATGCGTTGATGCAAACCCGTGAGAACCCACGTGTAGGCAGCAAAGGCGTCTTCCGTCGAGGACCGGGCCGTGGTTTCCGGGAGGAGCCGGTAGTCGGGGGTGACGAAGATCCATTTGCGGGCGACGCAGAGGTTGACGAGCCACCACGGGAGGAACGAGTAGCGGTCGCCGAGGATCTAAGTAGGGAATCAACGGGTTTGAACATTTAGGAGGGGTGAATGAGTGAATCCTACCAGGAAGCCGCCGTGGAAGTGTATCAAGACGGTGGCGTCCGACTTGTCCGTCGTGTCTGGATAGGCAATGTCGACGAGGAGGTCGCCGTGCTCGGAGCGCTTGTAGGGCAGCGTTTCGTGCTTGTAGCCGGGAAGGTTGGCGAGGAGTGGTGAGGGTGAGGGTGAGGGCTGTGATGAGGTCATTTTGGGAGAGGTGGCATCTGGTCTCTAGACTCTAGATGTGATGAAGGTAGGCTGTTTCAGTGATGAGAGAGGACTCGAATGCTATGGATGATGATGATATCCGAAGAGACGTGATGGAGGGTCTCGAAGTAAGCAGGATGAGTCTGCATGGTGGGAGCTTCATCCTTGTTCCTTCGGAGTTTCTTCGGTCACGGGGTTTGCGCTGCGGCATCGTAACATTGCGATTGATAACATTTGCTTCAAGAGTATAGAGAAGTTAGATGTATCAATGTGATATGAAATAAAACAAGGGTATTAATCGCCTGTCTATGCCGTATTTTAGTCTAATCCCTCGGCCCAAACCAATCCATCACGCTATGCCGCCCAATATGCCCGATCCGATTAATTATTTACAAACAGGGAAATCTAAGTGAATGATGTTCGAGTGTTGACCCGATCGATATCGTACGGGTTCCCGTCGTAGGATGGCCGCCGTTGTGAACCGCCAGCATACGACGAGGCTCGACTCCTCGTAATAGGCCCGTACACCGGCTCGTCCACCACCGTCGAACCATCATCCTCGCTCGACGAGTCGTCTCCCGGCTCGACAACGCCCTCCTCCTTGTCCTTGGCCTCCTTAGTCTCCGCCGGTCCAGCCTGGCTCTGCTGCAAGTTTCGCATAAACGCCGCCGACTGCGCGGCAAACTTGCACTTTCCGCGGATCGCGGGACCGTACTTGTAGAACAAGAAGGGGAAGGGCACGCACGCCAGGGCCAAAAAGGCCGGCACCGACGAGGCCCAGTGGATTCCCAGGTCCTCGTACATGTAAGTCGTGAAGAGGGGGAAGGCGGCGCCGAAGCACGAGCGGAGGACCGAGTTGGCGGCCAGCACCGATGCGGCAAAGATGGTGTAGGCGTCGATGAGGTAGTTCATGATGCTCAGGAACACGAGCACCATGCCGAACCCAAAGGGCACGCCCGCCGCGATGCTGACCATCCAGTGCACCGAGGGGGAGTTTGTCCACGCGAACCAGAAGAGCCCGACGGGGAGCGCCACGGAGCCGACCAGCGCTCCCGTCAGTCGGGCTTCGGGGGGAGCGAAGCCGCCGTGCTTCTGCTCCGTCTTGACGTACCGTTTGTTGGCTGGGATGGTGTAAGCGATGGCGAAGAGCATGCCCACCATGATGCCCAGGAACGAGAGCCCGCCTACGCCCTGGTTCCAGCCGCGGCCCTCCTGGTAGACGATGGGAAACGCGGCGAAGAGCATGTACAGGGTGCCGTAGATGATGGCCATGTAAATCGACAGCAGCAGCACGATGGGTTCCTTGAAGAGCAGCACCCACGGCCGCGACAGCGCCGTCCGGATGGCCACGCTAAAGGACGTCTTGCCCTGCTTGTGCTCGATGACGCTGATGTAGTGCTTGCCCGTCATCTGCGAGAGCTTGGCCGCGCGCTTCCGCAGCAGCACGGGCGCGTACGTCTCGGGCACGAGCAGCGTTCCGACGATCCAGACGGTGCCCGCAAAGATGGCTAGGAAGCCCATGACCCAGCGCCAGCCGGCCTTCATGCCCAGGAACCCGCCGGCCACGGGACCCAGCACAGGGCCGAGGAACGGCGCGGCGGCGAAGATGGCCATGGCGAGCCCGCGCTGCGACGCCGGGAACATGTCGGCGATGGCGCCGCCCGCGTTGGTCAGCGGCGAGGAACCGAACGCGCCCGCGAAGAAGCGCAGGATGGTCAGGGTGGCGACGTTTTGCGAGCCCGCGCACCCGGCGTTGAAGGCGGCCAGCGCGGCGTACGTCCCTGTGAAGAGGACCTGCCGACCAAACATTTCCGAGAGGGGAGCCCAGAGCAAGGGCCCGATGGCGAAGCCGAGCACGAAGAGGGAGACGCCGAGCGTGGCCACCTCCTGGGAGATGTCGAACTCGCGGATTATTTCGGCGATGCCGCCCGTGTAGGCCGACGAGACGAGGGAGACGGCGAGGGTGGCGACGGCGAGGACGAGGGTGATGAACCACTTGGTGGCGGTGGTGAAGAGCATGGGGTTGCGGGGGTCGTCGGGGATCCATTGCACGAGGTAGGGTTCCTTTTCGGTGCCCGAGCCGGAGTAGGGGTGGTGCAGGACTTCGTCTGTGATGCCGGCTTGGTCGTAGACTTTGCGCCAGTAGGGGATCTTGGAGGGCGCGGGCGATTCGCCCGCGGGTTGGGGTTTGTCGGCCATGGTGGTCGTCGAGTTGACGCCTGGGTGGATTAGGGGTAGTTGACTGTTCGTGTAGGTATTCGTAGATTATTCGAGATATAGGGGTTGATCTATTGAGAAGTCACTGGCTTCTGTGGTGAGAGTGATGGTTGTTGACATGGACTTGAGACGGAACAAGACTATCAAGGGGACACTACTCATTATAAACCAACCCGAAAAGAAATGAAAGGAAAAAAATTAGATACGGCACAATGACGTCTCCAACCCCGGTCTCTGCAATGCCAGACGACCAACACGAGTCGGCCGTGGTGGTTGACGGAGTTTGCATGGCCCCGGGCCCGCCTGCATCTTAGCACCGGGATTCGAGGCCACATGCGCCGGGAGGCGTCGCTGTCAGATTCTTAAATCTCGGCCGACGGAGCGGGCATGAGAGCCGCGGACTTTATTGCAGGCACCTACATTATTGGTCTGGTTGTTGTTGTCTTTGCTAGTGAGTGCTGCGTCTCTTCAATGCTGAGTTCTCCCTCGCGTCTCATTGCATACGCATCCGAATCTGCATGAACTCGCCAGATCTCACAAAGGATCCCCTGCCTCTCTCCCCCCCTCCCCCGGGGGGGCAAATCTGCCGAGAAAATCTTTCATTAATCCCAAGCTGCATCTCCGTTCTTCTTGGGGCCAATCCCATGGAGGAAACTGAGTCCGTCCACCCCATCGGCACCGACTCGGCTAACCGTAGAAGGATTCTAGAAGGATCGCGATCCGCCCAGCCAATCAGATAATCAACATCCCGTGGACAAGCCGTGGATTCGGCTCCGCAGTCGGCGTGTCGGGGGCTTTTGGGTGCGATGGTCCGGCAACAAGACGGAGCCTCCGTGACTGCGTATTTGTAAGACACGGGTTCGATGAGGTAATCCTGCCAAAGAAGAGCCTGGTCTGGCAGCCTGGCGAACTGGCGAACTGGGTTGTCTTTGACTGCCGGAGTTAGGGCACGGGGTTCGGGTCCACGGGGGGAAGAGAGGTGTTGTAGATCTTGGTTAATTACAAAGCATGGCGCCATGAATAGAATCATTTGATGCAAGATTTGCATGGGAAGGGCGTCCGTCTCAAGGGTATAGATAGGAGTCTGGTTGTTTGGGTGACGGAATCGTATCATAGTTGTATATCTATAGGGTAAGTCGCAGGCAAACGGAAGTCAGTGGGCACAGAATTAAACACTTCCTTGACAGAACGGACACCAAAAAAGAAGAGATAATCGAAGGTAGACTAGTATTCTATCTATATTTAATCTCCTCTCCGTTACCTAGTCTTACTTCTCGCATATGTGCTTGATGACAGGGGGCATAAACTTGACTCGTTGGCAGCCAGGTATCGGGTTAAACAACCACTTCTTGTTAGCCTCGCCAAATCTGCGTTCCTCGAAAAGTTCGCGAGGGATGTTATTGTAAGGATACATCTTGACCGCACGGCAATATGTGATGATGATTAATTCCTTCTTGCCGCACTCGTCTCGTGGGCAGTTGAAATGTTCCACCTTGCACATGATTCCTGTAGGGATTGGGTGTGATAATTGTTGAGCTTGGTTCTGTTTGCAGTCGGCTTGACGCGAAAGGGGAGGGTTTAATTCTTTTCAACTTTTGAAGAAGATACTGTTATATAGTAGATGGAAAAATTTGTACAAAGTACATGTTCATTGGACACGGGTGCACAGCTTTGTTCCCTCAGTTTGGGATCCTACTCGTGGATCGCAATCTATTGTTCAAAGTTCAAACCAAGACCCCCTCGGACAAAGGATCACTTTGAGCTGACGGCGCCCAAGGTTATTGAACTTTGTCGAGAGAGAGACTTGGCGAGCCTCGAGATGAGTGATTCCGACGTTCGTACCTAGACATTATCATGGGAATTCGTCGCTTGTCACTCGAGTTGACCACCTATGACCGCCTCATGCTTACTGCCCAGGCTTATTGAGATAGATCGACTGAAGGTGGTGCGTAATTGATGTTTATAACATATGTTTATTTATACACCAACGGTTGGATATGTACCCAGGCCTACTGAGAACGTAAACACTACGACAGCGCCGGACCGTCTCGCGGGCCTAGCGTATCGCTGACTCGGGCATCCGGGTGGTGACTGGGCATCACAACCAAGCTAAGGGCTCATCGCGAGAGCACGCTACGCGATATGTAGTCTTAGTATCTAAGCAAGTGCTGTGGTTACCTACTTTAGACCTAGAGGGCCAGGGGAGGAGGAGGAGGGAAAACAAGGATCACATTTAATGGAAAATATATGCAGCAATATTTGGAAAGATGTCTAGCTTTAGACTTTTGCTGCTGGGAGTCTTGTTGCAATTCACCGGACACGACTTGATGGAACAAGGTAGCTGCTCAATCGGGCGGGATGCCCTGTACCAACGACATTCCTGTATGCCGTCGACTATCTTCCGGGAGACTATCGCGAGATGGGCCGGAGAAAACGTGACGAAAAAATCAACCTGGGATCTATTCGAACAGACCCTCTGCGGCATCTGGCTGGAAACTTGAAAGACGCGCCCGCCTGGATCCGGATGTCAGTCATTCACTTTCATAAAACCGTCCGCGACCGGAAGATGATGGATCAAGTAAATCATGAGGGAAGTTGGAAAGCTCGCGCCAATTGAGATATGCAATGGGAACTCGACAGCTAATACTATGCCCGGCACTGGCCGCGAATGGGATGCTATTATGAGAGTCAGGCGGTGCGTTTGAGAACGCAGACGTTATCTTGGCGTCACTCACTTGGGCCGCCTTTAAAACGCTAGACTTACGGCTTAAGAACGCGAGGCTATCATTATTTCCCAAAATCCAATAATTTATTCTTCGCGTGTCTAGTTGGGAGCATGTGCCAACCTATTGGAGATGTCTTCATTAATGGGTTGATGATGTATGGTATCATTGGCATGGAGAATTCAGAAGTGCGCAGGAATGAGCACCCGGATATTTTTGACTACCTACTTATGACATTGAATTAGTCCAGAATACAACGGTTAGAAACATGCCTCAATGAGCCATTTCGCAAAGAAAGACGTTCACCGGGTCAGGCACTACCGTATCCAAGGCAACTTCGACGCCGACCATCCTGTCTCATCGCACATGGTTTGTATCCCGCATAATATGAGGTTGCAAAAGACAATTGTCTAAAAAAGGCAACAGGACTTCCCCTTCTCGTTCGCGAGGGAGTTCAGCTCAGCTATTTTTATCCGTTGGGGGCCAGGCTGTGAAAGAGTCCTCCACCACACGTGGCGTGTCCCGCCTGGTTCCGTAGTGGCTGACGGGCGGCGTGAGGGGTAGGTATGCAAGATCCTTATCTTTAGAGACACTCGTTAATATTCGCTGCAAAATGACGTCCTATTACTATAGACCCCAAGGATGTCAATTGGCTCCGGAACGGGCGGCAAGTACGAAAACCGCATGTTTATATTGCGTGCCGTTGAGCCTGGATATAGGTATCAAAATTGAAGTCATTGAACTGATGCCCTCGGATGTAGTTTTGATCTGGTGCGCGAGAAAGAAGTGTGCAGTTTACCTAGTATCACCATGAGCCCGATCAGATCTCTCATCCCAGGTCAAGGAAGCTGCTGAAACATCTTCGGACTAGCTCACTAGAGCTTCCCTGCAGACATGCTCATCCTCCAAACAACGAAAAGCCTGACGGTCTGCCTTGGTGGTTTGCCTCTCCCGGCTTAGTCCTGGCGCCTGCATATGTTCCCTGCTTCTTCACCCTCTCAGGTCCTTGGTCTAGCACCGTTGATCAACCGCTTGATCATAAAATCTCGATCTGACCCTTTATCCTCCTGTCATCTGATTATCTGATTTGCCTTTATCAATTGGCACTCTCACAGAAGAGGAACCACCACCTTCAACAACATGCTCCCGAACAACTTCAGCCAGATTCACAAGTCCGATTTCAAGTGCTCCGCAGGCGGCGACTTCTACATCTGCTATGGCGCATGGTTTCAGTTCATCGGATGCTGCACGAGCGACCCCTGCGCCGATGGACTCGGCATCTGTCCAGATGGCCACTTGCGCCCAGCCCATCGAGTCTGGACCGCAGACTCGCATTTTCCTTATTCCCTGGACTGCATGTCGCAATCAGCGGGCGTCGCCATGTTGACTTGCAAGTCGAACTATTCCTTTTTCGGATGTTGCGAGGATTTTAATACCCTCTACAAGCTAAAGTGCGACGTCGACGACTTATATGCTTGGCGCTGTGCCGAGAACAAGACGGCCTTGACAATGTTGTCTTCGAACCTGTCATCTGGCAACGACGTCTTGAATTATTCACGGATACCGGAACCGACCCCCCTTGTCTTTGCGACCTCAGCTGCACATCACCGCAGTGGTAGCAGTCTTGCTCGAGTGACAGGCATCTGTGTCGGCGGCATTCTTCTTGCCCTCTTGGTGCTCGGTATGCTATGGAGATTCTGGTACGCCCTATTAGATGAGAAAGTCATTTTCTCCTTTTATTTATCTGGCTAATGCATGGCCAGCTTCCCCTCGACAGCACGAGCTCGAAGTCGCAAAATCGCCTACAAGCCTGTTCCCTCCCCGGCGCCCATCGAGACTACTGATGATATTTCCGAGTCTGCCAGTCAAATGACTGGCAAGACGCTTACCGATCATGTACCAATAGAGTGGAAGCCTGAAGTAGGGCGGCTGATGCCTCTTGGTGTCGGCTGGTTTCTGGAATGGGTATGGAACATTACCCTAACCCTGGCCCCTGTGGCTTTCCTGTGTGAGTTCATCGCATCCTTCGTGCCTCTTTTCTTCCCAATCGACCATGGGCTCATCTTAACATAGCCCTGATCATTGTGGTACTCCGCCTAGATGGCCAACCCCCTTCCGACCACGGTAACCGGGTAATGGAACTGGTGCGTCTATGCCCAACAGTCTTTCCAATCATCTTTGCAACCATCGCCAGCCGCTTTTACAAGAACGTTGCCCGCTGGCGTCTGGAGAGCCAAGACGGGATCAAGCTCGCAGCCCTGGAACAGACTTTTGGCAGCCAGAGCTTTGCTGCAGTTGCCAAGCAGCTCTTTTCGATTCGGACCCAGAAAACTCTTGGCGTCATCATCTTGTGCACTTGGATCATGTCGCCGCTGGGGGGACAGAGCTCTTCCCGGATGCTTTCGGTCGAAAGTAGAACAGCCACGGCAAACACCCCGATCTATTACTTGAACCCGCCCTATCAGCGTCCACATGTCTTATTTTGGCCGGATTCAGAGTCTGATGTCAATCAAGTCAAAACACTTTACACCTTCAATCTGCTCTGTTCCACGGCGCAACAGCAGGCCCAGAGGGATCCCTGGCATCTCCCAAAGATCCCTCAATGGCCTAGGGACGCCCCGGTCGAGGGGACATATAATGTTAATGCGACTGCTCTTACTCGTGGCGAAGAACTACACTCGTCCTTCCTTGGTATCGGGATCCAAGGCTTGGACTACCAGGAGCCGAATACATATTATGAATTTTCCATCGAGACTTCATACGTGGATTTGGATTGTACACAGGTTGCTGTTGTCCACCTCCAGGAAATCGCTTGGGGCCTCACAGACGTACGTTTTCAGAACGAAGCCACAAAAGCTGCCGTGCTCCGACTCAAGACCAAAATCTTTGCCGTTTTCGACGGGCGAGGTTATGGGGCCTCGGAGACCTTTGTTATCCAAGTCTTGATGCCAGTGCCTTGGGACCAGTGGAAGAACCTCCGGGACCCGCCACTCCTACACATGCTCTACATCTCCCAAGTGGCTGACACCCAAGCGTCGATAGTTGACTGTACTATGAAGTCGATGACTCTCGAAACAACCATCCGTTGTCCGTCGACAACCAGCTGCGCAGCTGTGAAGCAACGCCGTATTCATAGCCAATCTGCCAACCAGCCCTTCCAATCCATGCAGAAAAATCCTGCAGCGTTGCAGAGAGCCTTGGAACGATGGTCTCAAGCCACTGCAAGCACTACTCCAACGCAGCAATACCTGACACCGGTATTCGTCATGGGGATCCCCGTGCTGGAAAACCAAGACAACGCATTCTGGGATAACTTTGGGAAACAGTGGCCGACCAACTTCTCAAGACGCTTGACCACGGCCTTCAACACGTTTTGGGAGCTGACCTTAGAGCCCGAGCACAACTATCTCGAGGTTACGACCCAACCGCGCCCCAACGATCTCCGTCTGGACCCGGAAAATTTCTGGAATAATACAGTTGGGACCGTGACGAAAACTTTGCCAGGCTACCAGGCAGATCGGCTCTGGTTGGATATTTTCCTTGCCATCGCGATATTCCTCGAGGTGCTCGCCATCTTGGGGCTCGTTTTAGAGGCCATGATCCTTGGGCCAGACGTGCTAGGATTCGCAAGTACAGCGACCCGGGATAGTGCGTATGTGCCCCTGCCGCCTGGTGGATCGAGGTTCAGTGGCCCTGAGAGAGCAAGGCAGCTCCGGGATCTGCGGTTGCAGCTGGCAGACGTTCGTCCGGAGGATGAAACGGGGTATCTTACCATCAGAGCATTGCCTGAGAGGACAAACCGATATGGGACTGAGGAAGGAGGACGGGACGAAGAGAGTGAGCAAACGAGTGATTCTTTGAGGTGGAGGCCGCTCGATCGGAAACGGCTGTACACCTAGTGCGATATCATCTGGCGGCTCTTACGCATTGCGCTTGTTCTCCATCAGACACCGCTAACCTTCCTATGAAGCGTTTCTCGCTCGAATGCGTAGGGTCAAACACTTGGAACGGTCGAGTGAAGTTGATAAAAGACTTGCAGCCCACAAAGGTTTCAAAATAGGAATGACAAAGGGACCCGAAAACAAAGCATTCTTATACAATCAGTCTAATCTAATCACATGCAACCACCTCCATCCACTAACCCCCCTTACACAGACTTGACCAGCGTCTTCTTAATCTCCGCTACTACAGCCGCCGTCACCTCCTTGGTGGTCGCGTTCCCGCCCAAGTCGGCCGACAAGACGCCTGAGTCGCACACGTTCTCGACGCACCGCATCAGCTTCAGCGAGGCGTCCTCCTCGCCCAGCCAGGCCAGCATCTCGGCGGCGGTCCAGAAGGTGGCCACGGGGTTGGCGATGCCCTTGCCGGTAATGTCGAAAGCCGAGCCGTGGATGGGCTCGAACATGGACGGGTTCTCGCGCGTGGGGTCCAGGTTGCTGGTGGGCGCGATGCCGATGGAACCGGCCAGGGCGGCGGCGAGGTCCGAGAGGATGTCGGCGTGCTGTTGAGTCAGATAGTGTTCGTTCAGAGTCGGCCAAGGACTTACAAGGTTGGTCGCTACAATGGTGTCCAGGCTCTCGGGCTTGAGAACCATCCTCGTGGTCATGGCATCAACCAGCATCTTATCAACCGTAACATCCGGAAACTCCTTGGCAACCTCGCTCGCCACCTCATCCCACAGCACCATGCCGTTCCGCTGAGCATTGCTCTTGGTCACCACGGTCAGCAGCTTGCGGGGCCTCTTCTGGGCCGTCTCGAAGGCGAAGCGCATCAGGCGGGTGATGCCGTGGCGGGTAAAGATGGACACCTCGGTGGCCGTCTCCCAGGGCCTCCCCCGGTGTGAGCGGC
The DNA here is from genome assembly GCA_911649645.1 of Thelonectria discophora. NCBI lineage: Eukaryota > Fungi > Ascomycota > Sordariomycetes > Hypocreales > Nectriaceae > Thelonectria > Thelonectria discophora. Next base: position 938,747 of record CAJVRK010000008.1, on the reverse strand, counting down.
CGCCCTGGCCGGCGTACTCGCCCTCGCTGTTCTCGCGGATGATGACCCAGTCCAGGTCGCCCGTCTTGCAGTTGCGCAGCGGGGACTGCGTGCCGCGGAGGACTTTGGTAGGGCGCACGTTGGCGTACTGCTGGAAGGGCTGGCAGATGGCTAGGCGGAGACCCCAGAGGGAGATGTGGTCGGGGACGTCTAGGTAGCGGTGAGCTTGTTGAATCGCTAGGAGGGTGTAGAAACTAGTCTCTTTGAACCTACCAGGGGCTCCTACGGCGCCAAACAGGATAGCGTCGTGCTTCTTCAGCTGCTCCAGGCCGTCGTCGGGGATGTACTTGCCCGTCTTCTTGTACGTGTCGGAGCTCCAGTCGTAGTGCGTAAAGTCGAGATCAAACGTGTGCAGCGTCTCGGCCAGTGCGTTGAGCACCTCGATGCCGGCCTCGACCACCTCTGGGCCAATGCCGTCGGCGGGAATCGAGGCAATGCTGTAGGCCTTTTTGGCGGCGACTGCGCTGGGAGACATGATGAGGAATGATTGGAACTTTTGGAAGAGATATTGAGCCTATGGAGATGGTGTGATGGGCTTGATTCGCCGAGGATGCAACTGCAGGTGAAGAGACTATGCAAATCATCAATTCATTGAGCCTCTTTTGTAATCGCCACCGCAAAGTCGTGCGGACATAGGTCAATCGGTTGTGGGCTCACCAGTTGGGGAGTGAGGTGGTTTGGCGGGCAAAGAAGTGTCCGCCTCGCCTCCAACGCACATTCTTTGTCCGAAACTGGCAGAGAGTCAGTTCATGGCTCAAAACTCGGTCCATCACGTGTGGCCCGTGGCTTCACATGACGGACTAGTATTCGTAAGGGTGGGATCGATGCAAGGATTTCGGGGGAGGAGAGTTTCTCCAAAAGTCGGACTGAGAGCCGTAGTATCCTGATTCCTGGACGAAGTGCAACAGCCGTGGCCCAAGGACTGGGAAGAGCCGATGCGGGGAAGTTGGATGCCGAGAACAACTGCGATATTTTCGTTTCTCGCAGACTCAAGTTGAATCGGTAGACTCGCATATCTTCACTCACACTCACTCAAACATTCTCCCTCGCCATGATAGACCCAACCGCCATCGAGGCCGTCCTGGCCATCTTCCTCCCCCTCATCCACGCCCACCGCCAAACCTCCCCCGCGCCTCCTCCTTTTATGCTGGGCCTCTCCGGCCTACAGGGCAGCGGCAAATCCACGTGGGCCTCTGCTCTCTCCGCGGCGCTGACGGACCAACACGGCCTCCGGACGCGCATTGTCTCATTGGACGACCTGTACTCGGACCACGCCGATCTGGTCGTCCTTCGTCAGGCGAACCCCGAGAACGGCTTGCTGCAGTCGCGAGGCCAGCCGGGGACTCACGATGAGGTCCTGGCGAGGGAGTTCTTCAGCCAGGTTAGGGGTATCAACGAGCCAAAGGACGAGGACGCGTTTGTGAGCTGGCCGGCTTATGACAAGAGTCTGAATAGCGGCCAGGGCGGACGGGTACCTGTTGAGGAGTGGGAAAAGGTGCCCGTCAGCGAAGGCCTAGACGTTCTCATTTTCGAGGGCTGGTGTCTCGGCTTCCAGCCACTGACCGACAAGCAAGTCGAGCAGAAGTGGGAAGCCGACAAGGCCGCCACCGAAACCGGCTCGCTTCCCTCTGACGAAGCCAAGCGCACTCAAACCCTAGCCAGCCACGCCCTGGACCATCTCCTCCTCATCAACCGCAACCTCGCGCGGTACTGCTCAACCTTTACGGGGCCGGCCTGCTTCGACGGCTTCCTGCACCTCAGCACCGAAGACCTGGCCAATGTGTACGAGTGGCGGCTGGGCCAGGAGCACGCGCTGCGGAGGAGCAAGCCGGGCATGACGGACGAGCAGGTGGTCAGGTTCGTGCGGGGGTACATGGCCGCGTATGAGCTGTTCTTGGACCGGCTGCAGAGGGAGAATTTCTTTGGGGACGGAGATGAGCCGAGGGGGACGCATGTGCAGGTTGTTTTGGACCGGGGGAGGGAGGTGATAAGGGTGAAGGTTGTGGAGTAGTAGTCTTAAAGTCAGTAGAATAGACTCACTTGACTGTTACTATAGAAACTGCCAACATAGAAGACTTTGTTTGAATAGTGCGAAGAAATACAATAGATGCGAGTAAACGGCCCTCTGGCTTGAAATTGACATGTCCATAAGACAGTGAATGCGACCAGCTTGCCTTGGGGCTAGCCCCTTTCGGCCTTTCTACTGAATAGTCTTCGGTTTCCAGCCTTCCTGTAGACCGAATCCTCGGGACTTGTCATGGAACCCTTGAAAACTGACAAACTCGTCCATTGGAATCCTTGAAATATTTTCAAACCCCGTACCCATCATCCCGCAAGGATACATTCCCACAAACTCGCAGTCTACCCAACTCGAGTAATGTTCCCCGCCTCGCTTCCGCATTCACGTCCCCCTCCTCACCGGCGGACCTTTGTTGGTCCGTCGCTAGATCTCAAAGTTGCGCTAAGTCCAGGTCTGGATCTGGCTGGATGGCGGTTTGAGCTTGGGGAAAATCCGGGGCCCCGGGGGGACTTGGGAGAGATTTGGGAGATTGCCTCACGGACGAAAGAACAAGGTCAGGTCATGACACGGGCGTCTCCTAGATGCAGCCATTGTGTCCGCGTGGAGATATAAGATGGTGTAGCGGCCGCATTTGAAAGTTGAACAGTTCGACACTCAGACGCTCAAGCACTCTCAGCCTCTGACTCTTAGTCTCTTTGCCTCCTTCCACTTGCTTGCCACAACCCCCCTTGCACGATTTACTACTCACTTCGACTCGACAACGCTCCATCATGGCCTCGGACACCAAGGGAGCAAGTATCGAGCGCAAGCCCGAAGAAAATTTTGTCGAAATGTCGACCGACCCCATGGAAAAGGGCGGCGTCCTCGGCGAAGAGGCCGACTACTCTGGCGCCGTCAAGAAGTCGAGTCCCGAGGAGATTGCCCTTGTGCGCAAGCTCGACTTTCGCATCATGCCGACGCTGTGGGCCATGTACTTTCTCAACTATGTGAGTATTGAATATGGCGAGTTGGGGGAGTTAACGACGAGTACGGTACTGACTTTTGGATCTTTAGCTGGACAGAAACGCCATTGCCCAAGCAAGACTGAATGGCCTCGAGGATCACCTCGGTCTCAAGGGGACCGAGTACAACACTTGCATCTCGATTCTCTTTGTCGGGTGAGTCCACACTGTCCATCGCCAAACCCAAGACCAAGGCTGACAGCAACAGCTACCTCCTCATGCAAATCCCGTCCAACATGCTCATCTCGTCCAAACGCGTCCGCCCCTCCGTCTACATGGCCGTCTGCATGATGCTCTGGGCCATCGTCTCGGCCTGTACGGCCCTCGCCAAGAACTACACCAACCTCGTCATCCTCCGCTTTTTCCTCGGCCTCACCGAAGCCCCTTTCTACCCAGGCGCCCTCTACATGCTGTCCATCTTCTACACCCGCAAGGAAATTGCCACCCGCCTGGCCATTCTCTACTCGGGCAATATCTTTGCCACGTCCTTCTCGGGTCTCATTGCGGCTGCTACGTTTAATACTATCGATGGCGCGCAGGGCCTGCGCGGTTGGCAGTGGCTGTTCATCATCGAGGGCGTGTTGACCTTTGCCACGGGCATTGTGGGCATCTTCACGCTCGCCGACGGTCCCCTGACGACATGGTGGCTGACGCAAGACGAACGCCAGCTCGCCCACGACCGCATGATTCGCGATACCGTCGGCCTCCAGGAGAGCAAGGGAGCCCGGGCCGGCTTCGCCCAGGCGGTCCGCGACCCCCGGCTGTGGCTCCTCTGCTTCATCCAGAACATGCACCTCTCGGCCTGCTCCTTCAACAACTTCTTCCCCACCGTTGTGGGCTCCCTTGGCTTCAACAGCACCATCACCCTCGTCCTGACCTGCCCGCCGTACCTCGTCTCCGGCTTCTTCGGCTTCCTGGCGGGAATGTCCTCGGGCAAGCACAACGAGCGCACCTGGCACATCACCGTGTGCATGGGAATCGCGCTGGTCGGCTACGTCATCTCGTGTGCGACGCTCAACACGCCCGCTCGGTACATCTCGTGCTTCCTGTTCGCCAGCGGTGCCTACGCCGTCAACTCGATGATCCTGGGCTGGGTGTCGGCCACGCTGGGCTCGACGCCCGAGAAGAAGTCGGTCAGCTTGTCTATCGTCAACGTCATCGCCAACGCCTCCTACATCTACACGGCCTATCTGTACCCCAAGAGCGACGGGCCGCGATACCTGACGGGCATGGCGAGCAACGCTGGCTTTGCCGTCATGTGCATTGCCGGTACTTGGGTTCTTCGCTTCTGGCTTGTCAGGACTAACAAGAAGCTTGATCGCGAGGGGAACACTGAGGCTACTAGATATGCTTATTAGTCCGCACGTCCAAGGGCCTTACTAGTCAAACTGACAAAGTGCGCATCAGTTGAGCCCAACCGCTCGATCAAGTCGTTTTTATTCTTCTTGGTGCATCTAGTCTATTAAAATGTCAATACGAATACAAGGAGCACCATCCTATCCAAATCGTATAGACCCGTTTCTCGTGACCAACCATTAACATCAACTAGGCTATATGAGCCGGTTCCAAGCCCATCGGCCTCCCCGATCCCGACGGGAACTGGCTCGCCTCATCGTGAGAGCACGTCTCGCTCGAGATCCGAATCTCCTCCGTCTTGAGCACCTTACCGCCCTTGATCTCGTTGAGCTGCACCTCGCTGCCGTTGTCGTCGTGGTTGCGGCTCTTGTGCTGCGTGCCCGTGACGCTCCGCCAGTAGGCCCCCGAGCCCTGCGTGTTGTTGTTGGCCCTCGAGCGGCCGGTTCGGGTCCGCGCGTCGGTCGATCGGTAACCGGGAGTTCCGGTTTTGTAGCCACTGCTGCCGGTGATGCTCGTGTTGATCATGTGTGCGAGTTTGCGGAGGAGGGGGCGGAGGGCCGTGAGGGCTACGACGATGATGGATACGCAGAGTTCTGATGTTGCCCAGAGGTCTGAGCAGAGGGTTTTAGTGAACCAGGCCGGGGAGAGGACGACAATAGAGGATTCTCACAGTTGGAAAAGCCGTTGCCTATCATGGCCATGTTGGCAAAACGTCCGATGCTGACGGCTATGGTAATCACGCCGAGACCGAGGATCACGCCGAGTCCGATCTTCTCTCTTCGTCTCGGGAGCTTGACGTCTCGAATGATTGGGAAAGGAAACACGACGTCTGAGGTGTGTGTCAATGGAGTGTCGAGGGACTCATGAATGGAAGGCGTACTTAATACTTCCGTTGAGAAGTTGAGCGACCAATGAAGCCGCATCATGATCATCGAGTCGTAGGCCCTGCAGGCACCGTCTTTTGTCGACCTAGGGAGCAATCAGTTAAGAGAACGATGTTAGTGTCTGAAGAGACTACCAATTCGACGAGATGTCCAGACCGCACCAAAAGGTAGCATCAAAAAAGGTAACCAGAAAACTCGACACGGTAATGCCAGTTAGGATGTACAGCGCAATCCTCATCTTGGGCTGCGTGGCCGGGACGAGCGTGTAGTAAAAGGCAATGATGCTGAACTTTGGAAAGTACATGCCCGAGTCGAAGAAGTAATTGACGGCGAATCGAATCTAGAGGCGTACTGCCGTCAGCGCCAAGTCGACCGAGATGTGTCCGCTCTCCAAGGCCCTTCCAATTACCTTGCCGACGTACCTGCCAGATCTCGGAGCTCGTCTCGGTAAACTGGTGCATGGCGTTCTTCTTGTAGGCGATGGTGTCGCATATCACCAAAGCAATGCCACAGCACATGGCTATGAGAAGCCACACGTCGGCCAGGTACAGCTTGTCCCTATTCATGACGAGTCGAACCAAGAGGCGGGCAATGACCAACACGACGGCCAATCCCAGTAAGGCCCATTCACCTGCCTCGAAATGTGTTAGATCATGCAGGAAAGGGACCAACAAAAGTCAAAGGGTCGACTTACAATCACCGAGGTGCTGGAAACCATGTTGGTGGCTGAAGCACAATCGGAATCTTCTCGCCCCAGAGCACCTCAAAACGCAGGAAAAAGAAAGGAAAAAAAGTCAAAAACATGCACGAGCAGCTGCGGGTGAGAACCGTTTTGAATCAACGACAACATCGATCCAGGTTCCGCGGTCCGCAGTTAATTTGCGAGTCATGGCGAGTCACCGATAAAGCCATTCGACTCAAGTGTGCATGTTGGTTGACGCTCCTCCAAGGGGTATCTGCCAGGGGTGTCCGTGGTCTTTGCATGCATTCTACAAGCCCATTGACCTGAAAGAAGAGCCCAAGGAGTAACCGGCTCATGCCACGGCGGTTTTGCGCAAGCTCCTTAGCTCCGGATGTCTGATGATTCTCAGGGTCAAAAGAAGAAATCCCTAATGGGATTTAAGCCTCTGAGCCAGGGCATTCGCGTATCGTCGAGCTTGACAAAGACTTTCGTCGCCCTGGTCCGCAAAAGTCTGGGGGTGGAGATCAGATGTCAGGGTCTCCCATCCTGATGATCCTGATAGTCTTACCGGGCTGTGCTATACTAGCGAGCATGCACGCGGAAGACCATCCTAGTGGCCAGATTTTGTTCCTGCAGACTCTTATGCGGCGAAGGGCAGATGTCTGGTGAATGAGAGCATAACGAGTGCCACCGGAATAACTTGTTATTCGTACCACTCAGCTGCTTTAATGTAATAAAATGGGGCTCTTCTACTACAACGCGTCTGGAGCGGTCTCCCGCTGAGGGCAGTCGAGGTTCGCGAAATCTGGCTTATTTACTCAGGGCCGACAAATCACATCCATGTCGCCTCCGGCATTAATCCCTTTGAGCGCCATAATGCCCCAAACTTGTACAAAGAGCTAGCATAGGCCCTTTTAGGCAGTGTCAGGCATTCGTACCTTACGCAGAAATGCACCCTTTTATTATGAGGTGACTTGCCTTACCTGCACTGGAACTGAATCATCCTACCTTCTCTAGACCGATGCATTCAACTCTTTTCCCTGAAACCTATCCGACATAACATCCAAGACACGTATTTTCTCCAAGGGAGCCGGTGCACCCACCGTGTAGCAAGGGTTTACCTTGCTTGACGGAACTTTCATATTTCCTCTCGGATATCGGTCGAAACTGGTCCCGTCCTTTATCGAGAGGCTCACTCAGGCAGAGCGTACCGACTACCCCCCGTACCAGTACGATTCCCTCAAAACGGCAACATCAATCCGCGTCTTCCAACTCATGGGTTGTGATTGCAAGAGTACCTACGACATTTGTGGGTTCGTTTTGCCTCATTGGGCCTTCCGACGAAGAGAAGCCCGGATATGACGCCTTGTCCTACACATGGGAATCAGTTGTCGAGGGGTGGAAGAGCAGACTTAGCCTGGATCCGCGTGGTGATCTGCAAACCCGCCTACGAGACGGCATGACGTTGGAACTAGACCTTTTCTCTATCGACAACCTCACCAGCTTTCTCAAGGCAGCCTTTTCGGCCAACGAGAAACGAGCTGCCCCTGTGGACTTTTCGGTTTGGATCGACGCGCTCTGCATCAACCAGCGGGATGCCCAAGAGAAGAAGACCCAAATGGCACTGATGGGTGACATTTATTTCAAAGCACGAGGGGTCCTGGCTTGGATGGGCGAGAACCTGCAAAACTGGCACGAGTTCCATTGGGTCTGCCAGGTCTTGGGCCGGAGGCTTGCCGCTTTTTGCGGGAGGGACGGCTCAGCAATTCTTGCACCGCACATGCTAACATCGCCAATTTTTTTTGGACAGGGTATTTTCCGACACTTTTCCAACTCAAGAGAAATTTGGAAAGCGTCTGGGAGGGCGTCTGGCGCTTCTTGGGGAAGAGACGCTGGTTTCAACGGGTTTGGACGTACCAGGAGTCGGTGCTGGCAGACCGGCTCACTCTGTTTTGCGGAAACGACTATGACTCAGTTCCATTAGATGATCTTTAAGCCACGGTCGCAATTCTGACCTTGTCGGGTTGGCGTCGAAGGCTTGTTGCCGCATTCTCCGAATTTTCGAGCAGTTACCATGCTTGCCTGACCCTCGAAGCCATCATGACTGGCAGAGCTCAAATTAAGAAGGAACCAAAGCCTGTTTAGAAGTTGCTCCGAGAAAGAGCGGCTCCAGTACTGTTGTGTATCCTTGCAACGCGATGCGCTTCCGACTGTGGTTACGCGCAGGACAAGATCAACGCCACCATTGGCATCGCAAAGATGACACGACACTGGTTCGGTGCCCGAGTCCCTCCTGTTGGACGCCATTCACGCGGATCCGGAAGAAAGCTATCGATGGATGTCTGCCTTATTCCTCTGGAAATTCGACAATCTCAGACTCTTGTCCAACATTGGCCCTATGATACTCAAGAAAGACGCTGCGGAGTTGGTGTGTGACTACACGACAAAGGTTGCTTTCGCCACATCGGGCGACCGTTTCGCAACGCTAAATCCATTTAATACGAGCGTACAAGAGCCACGATAACATGGCCAGGTTACTGGTGACAGTGTCACCATTGACAGGAACAAGCTCATGCTCGGCGCAACAAAGTTCTGCAACTTTGACATTCTAGCAATCTCCGGCCCCAAAAGCCTCTATAAGTGGTGCCTGGCACTGATCTCCGTTCGGGATCCGAACCGGGATACACTTGAACCTTTTGCGGATGCTATTTGGAGGACCCTGGTCTTGGACAGCGACGATAAACACATGAAAGCTGGTCCCGGGCTTGCTCTGGAGTTTACGAGATGGCTGGAGGCAATGTGCACCCTTGGCTATCTCCTTTGACCCTACGTTTACCAAAATCATGGCGGCCGAGTCGGGTTGATTCAGGGACGTGGACCCCTCCCGATGCTCTCATCTATAAAGTCCATCGTGTCAGGAGTCATCTGGAGTGGGACAACTGGAGGGCAGCTGGTGCCAGCCCATGGAAACGGAACTCGGTCATCCGGGAAAACCTCATGCCCATGGCCGAAGCGATACCACCCTTTCGAGAAGTCTTCGACAACGGCAATTTTGGTCGATTCCCTTAACTAATACGGTAGATGACCTACAATGGGTGCTTCTTCTTGACAAAAAGTGGTTATCTCGGCGTGGCACCTCTCGACCGATTGGTTCTAAGCCAGCCAGCCGAGATTTTGATCTTAGACCAGGGCCAGGTGCCATTCATCTTTCGGCCACACTAGACGGAAAAGGGCACATTCGCCACCATCGGCGACTGCTACGCTCATGGCATCATGTACGGGGAATAATGGCCTCCCTTTGTGAGGCTCGGGAGGCGAAAGCGACTGCGGTCAAGTCGAGGACATCGTCACGTTCGGCCGACCTATAAAGGGTTCGTGGTTCTCCAAGCTAGACGAACGATTTCAGAAGGGGATATTGGAAGGTTTGGAGTACGATGATGGTAGACCGATGGCTGGTGAGGCTACAAGAGAGATTGTCATTTTGCAAGGAGTTAAGAGCTTAAAGTAGGTAATAAAGATTAAGTATACTTAGGTAGCGGAAGAGTGGTCTGATACACTGCAAACCCAGATAGAAAGGTCAATGGTTGTGATTTTATCCACGCAGTCCACATCTGGTCCAACTGCCAATGTATGGTTCCTGACGCACTGCGTCCCTTCTTTCCATCAACCACAAGCCCCTAAATTGGCAGAATTGTGTCTTCAACGACAGGAGATTGTGGGAAACAAAGGTCCCAGAAGCAAATGGCGTCCCATTATTGAGTTCGCGGCGGTACTGGGTAGTCAACTGGCGCCACACTACCTATGTCAAAGTAGTTTGAAACAGTTGTCTTAAGATAACTTGTACCAGGGCTGTTATAGATGTTATAGAGCAAATTGGGAACAGTTGTATTGGCTCCGTACCCCGAAAAGCAATTTTTGAGGCAATCTATCATCCAGTCCGCGACAACCTCGATGTCAGCCATATAACTATGGACATAGAGCGCAACGAGTTTACGTATATGTGCAAATCTGAGTGAACGGTAAGCAAGGTCTATGCGAAGTCCCTTAGTAGAAGGCGCTCGAGTCTGCTGAACACTAAAATGCCCGAGATAGGGTGCTCGTCAACTTTAACTACCTATCTCATACAGGTCCAGTGGCGTGACAAGACCAGAAATAGCGATCGGGATCAAAATTGAGGGAATACGCAAGGTAGTCTAGAATACACAGTTGCAAATCTTACGTGATATGGCCGAATTAGCTTGAAGAATGGCCGGCCAGAAAGGGCTTGACAAAATCGTCAAGCAACAGCCCTACACCAAGTTGAAGGAGAATGATTTAGAACCGACTGTACGACACCGCTAATCTTCAAAGAACCCTGTATTTCCTCACTTCAACAGGGAAGGGCTCGAACTGGTAACCAATGACAGTACCAAGAGTAATCATACCGGCGAACAGCCAGCTATCTAATCAACAGGGATGCCTTGGAATACGACGCGTCGTCGGCTCTTCCGATACGGAGATCACAGTGCTATCTGGGTCGCCGCTCATCGGCTGAATGGGGCGGCTAATTGCTTTCAGAAGGTGCTAATAAGAAGGTCCGGGCTCCCTGGGGTTTTGGCTGCGAACTGTTGATTTAATGGCCTCGGAAGAGGGGCATCACGGACTAGATCCTTGAGTTGTGTTGCCAAAAGGGTTAAAAACCACACTGCAGCCGCGTCTGATGTCCTATTGGGGTATATCTATTCGTTTCGACTGCCAAACCCCGTCCCAGCAATGAGTTTGACTGGTTGTTGTGCGGTTTCGCGTTCATTGTGAAGCACACCACAGATAGCATGAACCCCATGTCATCATTGACGTGACCCCTGTGCTACGTTGCATTTAAGCAAGAGGATGAATCGTCAATACCGCTCAATGGATTGGGTAGACAGGTACACTGTGGGTTTTGCGCCCACTACATTACTAAATTGAGGGAGTCATCATCCTGCCTCAAAACTCTTACGATTCTGATCGCCAACGTCCTTCATTGCGCGGGCCTGTTCTAGCTGGTCTTTTCCAGCTTGCACACCAACAGCGACATCAAAGACTCACCTTTCACGAATTCATTCGCAGCCTCCAGCTGAGCAACATTTGCCTCGCTGACGACCAGCTCCCAGTCTGACGAGGAGTAATAAGGAAATCGCACCCAGCCCTCATATACGCACGACTCCTGAACCCCACAAACGAAAATGTCTCAAAATGTGGTGGGCGAGAAGGACTCGTCGAACGAGGAAAAGAATCCGTCCATCGGCTATGGCGTTGGGTCTGTCGAGGTGGCCGCCAATGTCGACCATCTCCAGCGCCATTTAGGCAACCGCCAGATCCAGATGATTGCCGTTGGTGGCTCTATCGGCACGGCTCTGTTCGTGAGCATCGGCAGCGGCCTTATGCAAGGCGGACCAGGCAGCTTGTTCCTTGGGTATACCCTCTACTCGGGCCTTCTGGCTCTTGTTAACAACGGTATGGCCGAGATGGCCGTATATATGCCCATATCGGGATCCTTTATCCGATTTGCAGGAAAATGGGTGGATGAAGCGTTCGGGTTTATGGCAGGTTGGAACTTTTTCTTCTATGAAGCCTGCATGATTCCGTTTGAGATTTCTGCAATCAACCTGGTCTTGACATTCTGGCGCGACGACATTCCCGTGTGGGCCGTTTGTCTGGCCTGCATGGTCTTATACGGCGTGCTCAACATCTTTGCTGTCAAGTATTATGGAGAGGCCGAGTTTTGGCTGTCCACTGGCAAGTTCTTTTTGATCCTGCTGGTGTTTGCCTTTACCTTTGTCACCATGGTTGGCGGCAACCCGCAACACGATGCGTATGGATTCCGCTACTGGAGAAATCCGTAAGTTTCTGAACCTCGGTTGAGTTATTTGGCTTCGAGAGTACAAGTCACTAACTTATGCAGTGGCTCGTTTGCAGAGTACATCACGACTGGTAGCCTCGGCCGCTTCCAAGGATTTCTTGGAGCCCTTTGGTCTGCCGCTTTCACCGTCGTTGGGCCAGAATATCTCGCTATGGTGGCTGGTGAGGCTGAGCGGCCGCGAATCCTGCTTAAGCAGGCGTTTAAGACCATGTACTGGAGGTTCGGCTTCTTCTTCATCGGCGGGGCTTTATGCGTGGGAATCATCCTCCCCTACAACGACCCAACCCTCAACGTCAACGAAGGTGCCGGCACAGCCAACGCATCGCCCTATGTCATCGCCATGCGGAACATGGGCGTCAGCTTTCTCCCGCACTTGACCAACGCCTTGTTGGTGTCGAGCATCTTCTCAGCCGGTAACGCGTATACCTACTGCTCCATGCGGTCGCTCTTTGGGCTTGCGCTTGAAGGACAGGCTCCCGCCATTTTTACACGGTGCACAAAGAGCGGTATTCCATACAACTGCTTCCTCGTTACTATGATTTTCCCCCTTATTTCGTTCACCATCATTGGAAAAGGAAGTGCTCAGGTGGTCCAGTGGCTGGGTTACCTGACTCAGGCTGCGCAAATGCTCGACTACATCATCATGTCTATCACCTACATATTCTTCTACCGCGCACTCCAGGCTCAAAAAATTGACCGCAATACCCTTCCATACAAGGGTTGGGGGCAACCATACTGCGCCTACATTAGCGCGGCCTTGATGATTATGATCCTGGGCTGTTACGGCTACACGACGTTCCTCCCTGGATGGTGGGACCTCACCACGTTTTTCTCTTACTACACGATGGTCTTCGTGGGTATTCTCACCTTTACCTTCTGGAAGGTCTTCAAGAAGACGAAGTTTGTGAAGCCAACAGAGGCGAACCTGATCTGGGATAAGCCCGTCATCGACGCGTATGAGGATTCTTTTGCGCACCCTCCGGAGACCTTTTGGAATGAGGTGTTTTATCTCTTCAAGCTGAAGAAGCAGAAGCACCCTCATATTGAAGCTTGACCGATTTTTAGAAGTAGCTAGGTTCACTGGCGAGCGAACATATATTTTATTCTGTGGCCCGATTTATTTAGATAACTAGTTACCTAGATATTGCTAGTATAACTGGACGTCGGCATTGGGCGCCATTGCACTCTAACCCGTGATATAGCCTATCCTACTATCGGAGTGTCCGACACTTCAGCCAATCATCGCCATATCCGATGCAAGACAGTGGCTAACATCTTATCGGCACCCACCCGTTTCTGCGACCGGTCGCTTGATACGCCACGTCTCTCCAAGAAAGAGCATTCTATGACCGTAGGCCATTGACATGCGGTCTAACTTGACCACGACAACGGCCAAAACAATGGATTGGGTATGTTGAAAGAAATGCCCGGCTCCAACGAGCTGGCTTCATAGACTAAGCCTTCATTGGCTGACCTAAGCATGATCCCAGGGTATTATCAGTAACTATAAGATGCGTTAACACACATTTGACTGAAACATCCTTGCGTCGCTCTGTCACCAGATCGCATGGTAAATAGCGCCAAAGTTGGTGAATGCGGCTGATCCCAGACCATAAGTCCGCACTCGAGACACATAAAAGTTGTATGAGTCATTCTTTGTTCGATTTGGATGGAGCGGCGCCCGGTACTCAACTAAACTGAACTACATCCTATCCTTTCCCACCCCTATAGCAACGAAACCCGGCTACATTTAGCCCCCGCCCTCTAATCATCTCACTCTTCATCCACAGGGCGCATCTCGTACATGGTCTGCTGGAGATACTTTATCTGCTCCTCCACCCAACCTCTCATCTCGTCAAAATTAACCGTCTCGACACGGCACATTCCGGGCTGCGCCTCCTCGTCTGATCTCTTCACATTCTCAGCGTACCTTTTTCTCAACGCCGTTGCCATTATGTTCGTCCGCGTGGCTAGCATGTCCAAGCGGTACGTGGCCCATTGGTAAAAGAGCTCCGTGAGATGAGACTCGCATCGGACGTTTGCATTTGTGGTTTCGTCCGCCAGCGTCGGGTCCCGGGGCCGGAATGAAGTCACAATGGTGATCCGCTCGGGCATGTTAGTAGCGGGAAGAGCAACGTGGGAGATGTGACGTCCCTGAAGAACGACTGCACTGCCCTGTGATGGCTATCAGCACTGGATGGACAAAATGCACACTAGTTAAAGGAACAGGCTCTGCTTACCATTTGCGGTGCCCGAACGCTGTGAGTCTTGCCATCTCCTCCCATCAGGACGGTCTCACCTCCTTCCATGTACCGGGCGTCAGACAACATGACGACAATGACAAAAGGATGAGAGTCTTTGTGCCATTTAACAATGGCGTTATCAAAGCCGCTCCTCTTGTCGGCTGAATCCTTCTCAGACTTGGACATAGCATCCATAGTGGCCATTGGAGGTACTACGGGTGTTGCTCTGACGCCATCGAGTTCGTCGCTCCCTAGTTGAATGTTTGTGTGACAAATCTCATAGTTCATTGCCGGCACAAGATCCACGCCCGCAATGTCGCTCACAATCTTCAAGACCTCGGGAGAGTTCCAGAAGGACTGGATGAAGGGCGTGTACCTTTGGGCCATGCCACGAAGCATGGCAGAGCCAGGGAGAGTGCGGTGCAGGCAGTTGTCAATCACCTTGGGGCTGAACAGCTCACGGCGATGCTCGAGGACGGCTTCGTGAGAGAGCAGAGGGAAGGGGTCGGAGGCGGCGATGGGAGAGATGGGAGAATCATCCAAGTGTAGGTCCTTCATGGTAAGAATCCGAGACGGCGGAGAGTATGCGAGATGCTTGGACGCGTCGAAGATGGCGTTGGTGGTTGGGGCCGTGTGTGGGGTAGGCATGAGGGTATGAGGTAGGCCCTGGAGGGGTGTCTGAACTGTCACAGCCGGCATTTTCGACAGCTCAAAGCAGAAGGGGGATCGAATTGTTGGGAGATGGTGATAGGAATCGTAAGTCGAGGTTAGACTGGTTAAAGGTGATAAATCTGAGTGGGAGAATTCGATGGCGATAAAGGTCTAAAGTCTGCTACTTAAGGAGATAAAGTTCCATATGTGGTGAACGTGACCTCTGTGGGAAGGATGAAGAGTGTGTAGCAAATTTGGCAATGTTATCCGTTGTGTTGTGATGATGGATTGATGTCGGCCAACAACACCAATCAACAAGACGCCGGCAACTGTATCTCGGTTGGTGGAGGCTTATCCGATCCGTATAGTCCAACCACCAGTCAGGAATCAGCACTGTATCGCGTGACCAAAGAAATAGCAAATCAGGAGATAGAGCCAGCTTCGAAAGAGGATCGTCTCAATCTCGGCACTGTCGATATCGGCATCACTGAGCACGGCGCGGGGTCGGCTATCTGGCCTCGTGAACGAGATGGCATATCAGACTTCAGGCTATCCATGCTCAAAATGGGATAGTAGTAGGAAAGCTGCATAATGCAGCAACGAGGTGTGGAGCGGATTCAGTAATTTTATGCGCAGTCGAGTGAACAATCCGGTCTTCGGCCTACGGTCCTCCAGCACCGCTCTTCGGCAGTTGCTTTTTTCTTCAGCAGCTTGCTTATCTCTTTTGCAACTTCGGAGTCCGGATAACATCGATCGACCGCTAGAGGTACCTAGATCCCGTAATGCAATGGAGTCAACATAAAAAGTAGGTCGCTGCCCTCGGTAGAAATGTTAGCAATTGTCCTGTCGAACGGCGCAAAGACTGTCAAAAAGCAACCAAGCACCCAAGACAGCCAAGGCTTTCGAACAAGCCACTCAGATTATCCCTGACAATAATAAAAGGAGTCCCTGATTCCTGACCTGAGTCCCTTTGTTGACGCCAAACCGTACGAGTCACCGCAAACAAGTACGTCAACTCACGTAGGTCAGTTCGACGCAATTCGACACCGGGTTCATCTTAATGCCTTCAATTACGCCGTTCGCCCCGGACAATACAAATGCCAGCCCATACCCAAGCCGATACCTCACCTCAAATAATTCCAAGTCGGATCGATCGAGGCATCAAACTCGGCAGCGACAAGAAACGGATTGTCAATTGCGCTGAATGAGCTCGCAAACAGCTGATCGTACCACATCATCGACTCCTGTCCTTCAACAAGTCCAGCATCAATCGACGCGTCAATCGCTTCAGGTACAACGGCCAGCCCAGTGGAAGAATTGTTCACTCCAAAAGGGATCCCTGTTCCGGCGCGGGTTGGTGTTTGCTGAAACATTGTCGACTGAGGGCCGTCATTCGAAGCTGCGCGAACTTGCACGCTAGTTCCTTGTTGAACATCTCCAACCGACGAGATACTTGCATGGTTGGGCGGGAGGCCTGACGATGATTCTGGTTCGATGCCCCCAGCATTTGCATTCCAGCCCGAAAAGGTCCCTCGGCGCTTGTTGGGCGTTGACGTTATATTCACATCATGCAATGGCCCTTGAGGCTGGCCATGACCCTGGAGCAGTTGAGACCCTGTCAACCCTGATGGCGAGTCTCGGGTGGCTGGAGGAGTGCGAGATAATTCCTGCACCGCCGAAATCATTTCATCGACAGCTTCCAGGCAATACTCGGGCCATGAAGTCTCCCTGGTAGCAAGGTGACCAAGCATGTCTTTGCCAGACATGACATGTCTTGACGCTTTAGTAAACACAGTAGTCAGGTTGAGCGTGGTGACTTACCTCAGAGAACTATTAAATGGGACCTGGTTCTCAATTGCGGCATGTATGAGAACAAAGGCGCTGATCCAGACTGCCCACGTAAAGGATGGCCAGAGTAGAGGCACAACCAATCGCTTATCGGACACATCCATTTTCAGCTTGTGATGCTTTCGGTGTCGCTTCATAAGAATACATATCGACTTTGCTGCAGATATGCATGCTTGAAAAGCAGACGAGTAGGAAGGTGAGGATGGATCGGATGCCAGGCCGGGGCGGTTGAGGCAGATGGTGGACTCGTGCTTCAGAACAAGAAGCATCAGGCGGTGGCTGTGAGAAAGCTTCGGCGGGTTTTGCCCTTCACCATCACTCGAAGGATCTCCTTCCTCCTCCTCTTCCACAATGTCTTGGATCTCGTTGGACCATTTTGCCAGCTCGGTCTGCACAAAAGCTGTGCGGTCGGCAGTGTCTTGTCGTTGCTGGATCGACTTGTTTCGAAGTTCAAGAATTAGCCCGCGTATTCTGGCGTGTTTCGCGAGATAGGTCAGCAGTTGAAGTCTCTCAGCTCCCTCTGTCGCCTCATTGGGAGTGCCATGACGTTCTTCGCCCGGGTAGCAAACGTCCAGATCGTCATCGCGTATATCTAGTGGAAGTCCCAGAGACTGACACAAAAGCCTCTCTAACGTATAGATGCACCATAAAACTCTTCGACGAAGGGACGCTTCTTCGGATGTAAAGAACGGGAATCGTGTCGGGCAACGGTGGAGTCCTAAATGGAAGGCCATGCGAACGATGAGGCCGCCGAGGCGCGATGCTGCGTTTAAGCATAGCATGGAGGTGAGGAATAGCTGTATGGCAAGGGCCGCTTGGGTCGCCCGGATAGACGCTGGCTGGCTGAGGGCGAATTGAGAGCTTCTCACAGCCTCTTCGACACTCTGAAAGACCAGATTTCCCGGGATGGGTTTGGCCAGCGGCGCTCCTTGACGACTGTCGGCCAACGCAATGGAGAGTATCGACCTTAGGATGACGTAGTCTAGTTGAGAAATCGAAAAGACTCCTCGAGCTGAAGCATCTTCAAAGATGCGCAAAGCATCGGGGCCATGAAGGAAAGGGAGTGCTGGATGCCACGATGTGAAGAAGCTCTTTGACCATTCAACCAAGTCGTCGAAAGTTGGATTGGCATCAGCCGCACCTTGACTTGGAAGAACCTCACGGGAGTTCCATAGTGGCTTCACCCGATTAGCCATGTCGGAGGCGGATTGTCGGAGTTGGTCATCTTCCCCGGGGACTAGGGTGTTGATAGTCGTTGCTTGGGTGCTTCTTGTAGCGGACCTCCGAGCCAGCCTCAGGTAGACAGCGCGAATATAGTGAATGCCGCTCCCGCTGCCGACAAATCGAGCCACATCGTGCTCGCCAGTATCTCGCATGAGTCCATATTCGCGGGCGGGTTGAGATTGAGAGCCGGATCGCTTTCGCTTTCGAAGTTCGGCGGGATATCCAGGGGTCGAACAGGAAGCAGTTTCGGAGGCGCTCAGAGGGGATTGCTGAGAAGCCATCGCGCCGCGGCTCGTCGGGGAGCCATGTGCGCATTCACCGAGGAGTTAAGATGCGCGTCGGTGAACGTGAAGGGTTCGCGTTGTAGTTGGTGACTTGAAGTTGCCTACACCGAAAATGGAATGCGGGGTGTCGGGCAATTGAATGTCCGCGCCCATTAACCTGTGAAACGTCTCGGTCGGTAGGTAGACACGTACTGAATTTACAACGCGACATAACTACCTTAAGAGCATATTTGAGAAAGAAGCGGTAAGAACGGAATTTTTCATTACAGTTTAGTATTACTATTTATCGGGCAATATTATTCTCATTAACATGCAATAGAATAGAAAGGACATGTTCCGTTGCACGGCGATGTAGGCCAAGTGGAGCACATCACGTGCGCCTGTCAACGGACAAATGTTTGTGTAATTCTCGCGTTACACTCCTCAGAACCGTTCGACGCCAGGTTTCTCGATCCCAAGGCGAGACGAGCACAATCTTTGCAGCGCCTTTGGATGCGCTCGCCCGCGACCCACTCCATCCTGTGGGCTTTGTGGAGATTCGGAACAATTGCCTTTTGACTGTTGCTTGGCATCTCATGGCCGATGATGAGACGGCAAAGGGAGAGACTGCCAGGAGTCTACTGCACCCTATAGCATGCAGTCACTGCCGGCAGAGGAAGCGCAAGGTAAGTTACAGTCTCTCCAAAAAGCGAAAGTACGAGGGAACAGGGGGTGTGCTGAGCCTTGCATCCAGCACACTTCAGTGTCTTACCCTGTCTGAGTCTTAAGATACACAACCACTAACATTCCTTGCTATTAGTGCGATCGGCAACTGTACGTGTCTTCCTCTTGTTTTCTCTGCCAAGCCGAATCTTACAGCTCTTCTCGTATTAGTCCCCATTGTCTCCAATGCAGCCACGATCCATCGGGCTGCCACTATCCTGAGCAAAACAAGAGGTACCCATTCAGACCTATTTTCATTGTCGTCTCGATCTAAGCTCCTTTAATAGGGGAATCCCGATTGGATTCATCAATCGATTAGAAGCACGCCTTGCTGAGACTGAAGATGCTCTATACCGCGTCCTTCAGTTCCTTGACCACGGCGCCTCCGACGAGCCCAACACAACGCATACACCCGGTCAAAGTAAATCAGACCGCATCAAGGAGTGGGACCAACACCCGTTAAAATCCATGGAAGACATCAGATTATGGTATCATCAGCGTGTTGGGCATAGCCCTTCGAGCTTGGGCATCCCCTCTGCAGAGAACCAGCCCTCCAGCGTGCCATGGCCTGCTCCTCTAAATCAGATAACAGTACCAACTCCAGATCTCCAAAACCAAGACCACAGTCCCGAAATACAACTTCAAGCCGAGATGGCCGGGATGGGTTCAAGCTTGATCGCTAGTGAGGGAACGATGGTGGAAGGGACGTGGGAGACGCAAGTCGAATCAAGGGAAGGGAGGGCCAAGGACTTGGAAAAGAAAAAACCCCATCTGTATTTTTGATACTATACTCCATTTTAAGCGCGATATGCAGTGGCACCTTCCTGAGTATGATGAGGTGCTTTTATAAGTGCCAGGGTTGCTGCTGCTGCTGCCACTATAACATGATCAGCACGGGATATCGATGCAAGGCGAATTCGATCATCGGGACTGTAAGATCCAGGAACATATATGGACGCTAATGAACCGCTAGAAGACATTTTATCGTCCTTTGGAGGGCGATGCCTCGGAGTATTTTGTCTCTCGGGGCCTGGACGGTTATCCTCCGAGCATATGGTTACCAAACGAGTCAATGGCGTGCGCTGAGTGCTTAGCGCTCTGTCTTTATTGCAACCAGCTTGTTGACATGGGGTCAGTCCCAAGGTCTTATGAAAGGAGATAACTTCAAAAGTATCCCAAATCATTGTGATACATGCCCTCGCTTTAGGTGTCTTCTTTCAGTCCTTAACCATTGCTGAGGCCAAAGATATCCGCGATCTGTCAGATTGTCCACCAAGGTAGAAGAGATACGCCTCCGCCATTGCAGATCCTAGATATCTCTTGCAATGCGCTTTTCAAGCGCTTTTCATAGTATGTTGATAAAAACAATGTCTCTCGCGCAGCGAAAGACCCCCATGTATGCCCGACTATATAGTTTTATTTTTTTACGCACAATTCCAACAGGGGCATATAAGAACAGGATCCATCGGACGCGGGAAGCTGGGAAATATACCTTTGAGAAGTGTGACTTTTTCGGGGCATAGTTGACTTATCGTGGGTGAGTGACGAATGTTATGTAGATTTACGCTGGGGAAATCTGAGAAGACATTCGCGTCTCGACGTAGGAGTAAATGTTGCAGCCGCCCCTGAGCTCATTTGGTCCTAGGTAGTGAGCGATCTCGTTGGGTGATTATATTCTTGGGGCAAGTTGTGTTATTTGGAACGGATCTAGGGTAGGGTGATGATATTGGACGTGGCTCAGGCATGCGTATGTGAATCGACATCTATTTCTGGACCGGAGACATATAGAACGTATTTATCTTTGTGTTGCCCGAGACATGAGTCAACTGATATCACTACAACTGACCGGTAGTTCTCTCTTGGCTAGGTAGTACCTATTATATCGTAAGGTACTTAACTATCTAGATTTAACTAAACTGCACGATTAGTGCTGCACTGTTAGGTAACTTAGTCCGTAAGGTAGTTTCAAAAGTTATGCCGCAATGGGTCCAGACTGCATTCCTCTAAGCAACCCCATATAACGAGAATATGTTTATATCAGTACCCCGTAACTCGCCGTCACATCCTCGCTAACAGAATTATTACAAGCTCTTACAAATTCCCCTCTGGGAATGGTTCGCTATTTCCCCAGATTCTGCAATCAGCTCTTGTAAATTCCCTTTGCAGTAAGCTCCAGGGCTCTTATCTTCTGTCATGCGAGCTCTTGGAAATTCCCCTTTGGGCATAGCCGAGCTTCCGTTATCTATATCTCCGACCGTCATGATGTCACGGAGTCGCACGGGCGAGGAACTTGGGATTTAAAAGTTGGCAGAAGTGTTTATTATTTGAAGTAATGAAACTACCGGTAGGGCATGGTTCGATTTCTCGGACAGGTAGAACTTCCCGCGGCCGGAACTCTGCTGCTTTGAAAATTACTGTTGTCAGCAAACCTCAGACGGCTTGCACGGAGCGACATTTGATGTGGTAAAGTGAAGGGCCAATGTCGACGCTCAATTCGCTGCCGGAAGCCGAAACTTCAGGTAACACCGCATCGAATAAACCCATCACGCCCGTCAAGAGCCGTACGATGTCATATTTGGTCCTTTGACGCTGACCAGCCACAATGTTGAGCAACTGTGGCTGGTGATAGAGCTTCAATGAGCGGGGCCACGTGGCTGCGTCTCGTTATCTTGTCCGAACAACGTCTTATCTTTCCTGCGTTATAAATTCAGCTCCACCTTGAACATCAGATACGACGACCGAACGGAGCACGCTGACACGCCCACGAGCCCGCGAAAGATGGTGATATGCCGGTAGACCAGGGCCCGGAACTGCTGGATCTGCATGTCAATTCCCACTTGTCCTTCCGAAGGCGCAGGAAGCCCTGTGTCTCGACCCCTCAGGGTCCAGCTGCGTGAGTGTCTGTCCACCACTTCCGAGTCTTCCCTCTATGCCTGGGAAACGCTCGCGGCAGGGGTGCGAGGAGTGTCGAAAGAGGCGAAGGAAGTGCGACGAGAATAAACCGAGCTGCGGCCCGTGTATCCTGTATAAGCGGTCCTGTCAGTACCAGCTCAAGCTCGTCTGGGGCGGTCGCAAGTTCAAGAAGTCGCGTTTCGGCGAGTGTCTCACCTCGGAGGAGCCGAAGAAGCTGTCCGCTGCGCGGATAGGTATGATATGTCTGATCGATCGTAGTATGCAGTTGTTGCTGACACTATTAGACGATGAGGATGGAGGCTTTGTGTATGGCACGAAACAACTTACAGTCATACCTGACAGGTTAATGACTTTGAGTACGATACCCCAACGTCTACCCAATGGAACACCCATGCCGGAACGATATCGAATTCTCCTCGACTATTTCGCGAAGGATGTTTTGGCATCTCTCTCATGCCATCCATCAATACACGATGACCTTTGCAGAGGACTGGTTCCCGCCATGCTCAATTCTCCTCATCTGCTTTCGGCGAGCCTGGCCCTCTCTGCTGCCGGTTTCTTGTCCAGGGGCCAGACCGAGATCGATGGCATCGACGTCTCTCGAGTTATAGAACACTTGCAGTCGTCCGGTCTCCCCCTACTCAGATCGGCCCTCACGCGTGGACAGACAGACGACGTGTTGCTGGCAACCTGCATCATCTGGTGCCTCGCAGACGTCTTCGCCGCTCGACAAGGCGTGTCTTCCTGGCGGATTCATCTGCAAGGGGTCAAGGCCATCCTGTCGGGCAACGAGGCCTATCGCCAGTTGGTGGCGAATCCTGGACCCAACCAGTCAGCCATGCGACATCTTTATATGCTATACCTCTCCCTTCAAACACTACCTCACGTTTCTTCCTTGGGTGACCAACAGGGCGCCACAGTGCCTGCGCCGCCGCTCGCAGAAAACACACCAATGCCCTTTGGCTCCACCATCGACGGGTTCCTCGGTTATAGCGAAGAGCTGCTCGACATCCTACAACAAATCAACCACCTCGCCAGCCTGGATCAAGGCCAGGAAAGCATGAGCTTCGAGGCTGACATACTCCTCGGCAAGATCAACGCCATGATCAGCCGAGACAGCCAAGCACCGCCAAACATTGCCATCTCGTCCGTCTTGACGCCCGAGTCGGGACGCGACTTTGCTCTCTGCCACCGGACCTTTCAACAGGCTACGCTAGTCCACCTGTACCGAAAGCTATACAAGATGGCGTCTCGATCACCACCGATCCAGGCCGCGGTGGCGGAGATTACCTCCATGGTCAGCAACATGACCCAAGGGCAGCCTTGCAGCAACTGGGTTGCCATGGCGATGCCTCTCTTCACGATTGGTTGCGAAGCTTATCGTGACGATCAGAAGAAGTTCGTTTTGGATAAAGTCCACAAGTTTGAGGTCTGTCTCGGCTCGCTGCACGTGGGCATCATTCGACAAGCTTTAGAAGATGTGTGGAGGATCAGGGCGGAATGGGGAGACTTGGATGGCAGGCTGTGCGCCGGTCAACTACTGAGTAAGTGACATATCGGCTTGGTAATGCAAACAACTAATGAATATTTCAGAACAAGTTCAGTACAACATTATCATGTTTTAGATTTGCCAACCTCGAACGGCGTTCGGATGCTCAAGCGCTGAGTAAAAGATGGTCATGGTGTTGGAAGGCGGATTAAAACATTCAAATCGGAAGGCGAGGAAGACGCGTACCGCAAGAGTGAACTTATGGATCATGTTAACTAGCCTTGACGTATAGACTAACGGCCTATTTCTTTTTGTGTGCATTGGACTCTCCGTGCACTGGCTGGATGAGGACAGGTAATTCCTCCCTGGGTAGTCGAAACTATTTTTTGGCTCGTTAAATGAACTCCCTTTCTTGGACCATATGATGTGGCCTAACATCAACATGGTGTTACTGCTTGGAGACGGACCGAACCTAACCTAAATGTCTTGCTTGCTTCACAGCTCCTGGGCATCCTCCCCAGCAGAAATCATTCTGCTGAGGGGTCCCTTCTTGACCATGATGCTCATGACCTCATACAGAACATCTGCAGCAGCCATAGTAGTGTGCTCAGCGTTGGTGTCGTATGCGGGCTGAGAGACAGCATTAGTAACCATATTAACAGCTCTCGGAACTATACTTACCGCAACTTCCACAATATCAGCAGCAATCAAGTTTAGATCCTCCAGTCCCCGAAGAATAGTCCTCAGCTCTCTGGTCGACCACCCTCCCGTCTCAGGGGTCCCCGTAGCAGGTGCAAAAGCCGGATCCAGCGTATCAATGTCGATGGACAGGTAAACGGGCCGCTTGGTGCCGACGCGCTCCACGATGCGCTTGATGATGCCCTCGGTGCCAATGGTGTCGATCTCGCGCGCCTCGACAATCTCGAAGCCGCAGTAGCCGTCGTTGTCGTAGTCGCTAGGCCCGCTGAGCGTAGTGCGGATGCCAGCGTGGATATTAGTGTCGTTGGCGAGGAGGCCTTCCATGGAGGCGTGGTAGAAGTAGGTGCCGTGGTTGATGCTGGCGACTTCGGAGGGGGAGCCGCCAAAGACTTTTGGTCTCCCTGGATTTGGGGTTAGTGTAGGGAGCTAGAGGGGGGGATGATGAGCTTACAGGTATCCAAGTGGCTGTCGAAATGGATGACTGACACGGGTCCGTAGGCCCGGTTGATGGATCGCAGCAGGGGGAGGGTGATGGTATGGTCACCACCGAGAGTGATGATTCGAGGGAGGGTTCTGGCCTTGTTTGCAGGTCCCTTCTTGTCTGCGTCGGTGGCAGGAGGCCGTGTCAAGAGGTTGAAGTGGCCTTCTTCAATCTGCTTGAGGGCAAAGGTGTTGTCATATCTATATGGGTGTCAGTTTATGAAACAACCACGCGAGGTGGGGTCCGTACGAGGTGACGGGAATATCACCACAATCAAGGACAGTAGCCCAGCTGTTGAAGGGGTTGGTCTTAAGGGGGACATTGTAGCCTCCACTGGGCCTTGTTAATAGTGATGCTTGGGACGGAAACAGGAGAGACACACTAAAGGTTCAATCGACGAGATCCCTGACGGATGCCAGAGGGCCCGAACCGAGCACCAGGTCGATACGAAGTGCCGGTATCAAAGGGGGCTCCAATAAAGGCAATGTCATACTTGATGGAGCTATGGCTGAGGCATGGCTGGTAGGGCAAGCGTCCAAAGGTGGTGATTCCGGAAAAGACGGAATCGGCCTGCATGTGTGAGCTAGAACCAAGCAGTACATGAAAATACGTACCTGAGTACCGCCATCTCCGGGCAGCGTGTTGAACCACAGAGCTTGGTGAGGGCCCGACATGGTTTCTTGGTCGTGGTCTCCGTGGCCAGCAGCCAAAGCCGCCCAGCCGAGAGCGAGAAGAGCAGTAGGATACATGGTAAGAGATGTCTCTGATATGAGATGAGATAGTGGCAGCGTGCAATTGGAACGGGAGAGAAGCCATATTTATGTCCTCGAGGTGGCATCACAAGTTCCGTCATGATCCCGACGAAACGCGGTGAATAAGGGGCATGACCACACGACAACAACAACAACAGCATCATTCTCCCGTCGCCGGCATCGACATCAACAGGCCTCTTCCCAAACTCCCACGAGCATGTCCTCTCTAACAAAAACTCTCGAGGCGCGTAAATGACTTGATGAGGTTAGAATCCTCCATCTGGTCGGTCGAGGGGGTCCCGCCTTTGTGCAGGGTGGCTAAGTTGCCCGAAGGAGTTAGCTAAGAGCCAAAGAATGGTTATCACGACGACGACTATGGCGGGATGGTTTTTTCGAGATAAACGAATTCAATAAAAATGGATTGTATACGTGGTACCTGTGAAGTCACTCTTTCTCGTGATAAGGAATGCAATTCATGTACGACTTGTGCTGAAAAGATTATGTCGGTGGATTTGTCATTGCGCCCGCTGGGGAACGGTGGCAAAGGGAGTTCGGGGATGGATGCAATGCGGGATTCAATATTGATGAGTTGTGGGATGGAGACTCGTTTGTTGCAATTTTTGGAAGAAGAAACTTGATGGACTTGTTGTTCAAATGGTGGTTGTTAGCTCGTTGCCATATGTGCTGAGTTCTGTGTAGATGCCTCCTCCATGTTGAGTCCTTCGAATCCTCACCGACACACACTCGCCCACGAATCCGACCATGACCTCCCGAAACTCCTCGACTTCCCTCGCGGAAGAGACGACACCCCTCCTCCGTGCGACCCACCCCTCGTCTCATCCCTCGAAGAGCACCGAGTGGCTGGCCGAGATATGGTTCCTCACCAAGGCGTCCGTCCCCGTGATCCTCGCCTACGCGCTGCAAAACAGCCTCCAGACCGTGTCTATCCTCGTCGTCGGCCGGCTCTCCCCCGAGGCCCTCGCCACGGCCGCCTTCTCCTACATGTTCGCCATGGCCACGGCTTGGCTCATCGCCCTAGGCGGCACCACGGCCCTTGACACGCTCGCCTCGAGCAGCTTCACGGGAGCAAAAGACAAGCACAGCCTGGGCGTCCTCCTCCAGCGGGGGTTGTTCGTCCTCACGGGCTTCTACGCTGTCGCCGCCGCCATCTGGGCCTTTTCCGAGTACATCTTCCGCGCACTCGGGCAGGAGGACTTCATCTGCGTCCAGAGCTCCCGTTTCCTCCAGGTGCTCGCCCCGGGGGGGCTGGGGTACGTCTGGTTCGAGTGCATGAAGAAGTTCCTCCAGGCCCAGGGTATCTACCAGGCGGGAACGTACGCGCTGCTCGTCACGTCGCCGCTCAACGCGCTGCTCAACTACCTCTTCGTGTACCCGCTCGGCTTGGGCCTATACGGCGCGCCCCTGGCCACGGGCATCTCGTACTGGCTCTCATTCTTCATCTTGGTCGCCTACGCGGCGTTTGTCAAGGGGAGCGAGTGCTGGGGCGGCTTCGAGCCGAGACGGGCGCTGATGCACGTTGGGCCGTTTGCTCGTCTGGCCTTTCTGGGCGTCATCCACGTGGGGACCGAGTGGTGGGCGTTTGAGATTGTCGCCCTCGCCGCGGGTCGTCTGGGGACGATCCCGCTGGCGGCACAGTCGGTCGTCATGACGGCCGACCAAATCATCAACACGATTCCCTTTGGCGTGGGCGTGGCCGCTTCCGCAAGACTGGGCAACCTGCTGGGAGCCCGGGACGCCGAGGGAGCTCGACGGTCCGCCCACAGCGCCGCGATCCTCTCCGTCGTGTTCGGCACGGTGATTCTCAGCGTGCTGATGGCGACCAGAAACGTCATTGGGCGTCTCTTCAACGACGACCAGCGCGTCATCCAGCTCGTCGCCGACATCATGCCGTACGTGGCACTGTTCCAGATCGCGGACGGCCTCAACGGCAGCTGCGGCGGCGCTCTCAGAGGAATGGGGAGGCAATGGATCGGGGCTCTGGTCAACTGTGTTAGTTACTACGGAGGCGCCCTGCCGGCGGGCGTCTATCTCGCTTTTCACGGCTGGGGGCTTTCCGGGCTGTGGATGGGCCAATGTGTAGCCCTCTTCCTGGTCGGTCTGCTGGAGTGGACGATTGTAGGCATGAGCAACTGGCCCGTTCAGGTGCAGAAAGCGTCAGATAGACTTGTCGAGGGCGGCATGGTAACCGAGTCGGATGAAGACGGGGAGGTCTAGACTTGAATTTCGCCATAATGCAAATACACGGTTGGCACCATCTCCATGTCCTCGCCCGTACATCCGTTCAATGATCAATTACGCCTATGCAACTACCGAGTCATTTCCCCTCAAAGTTCCTTATCTCGCAGCTCTGCGGACGCCATGTTTCGGAGAAAGGGCGCTTGCTGCCCCCAGTTCCGTTGCCTCCCCCACCTCCAGCTTGTTCGCCGATAAGAAGGCAAAGACCGGATACTTGGATACAAGCCAGGGCAAGGGTAGCAAAAACCCTTTCCTGTGATAAGACGGTCGCAAGGGGGCCGTACTTGCAGATATGCCGTTCAAACCACCACGGACCTTTGGAAATGTACTGTCACAGACCAGACGCATCTTTTTCCACACCGGATTTGCCCCTATCTTTTGTCGGATGTCCTTGCCAAAGCTTCACCACTGTCGGGAAATTTACTTATATATACTTGGATATTCCGCCCTGCCTCTCAAATGGAAATGCGTGGTCATGCCTCTGATGCTACCTCGTCTCCTTGACTGATTGGATCACGCTGTTACACGTCTTCACCACGCGTCACATGCTGTACCTCTGAAGTCCTGTTATTGTTACCTGACGCAAAGCTAGGGTAGGATATCCTCATCGCATGGCCTTCCAGTCCATCGGTATGGATACTCATACAGGAGAGAAAGATGTCGTGGACGGGGGCATGAAGGAACGCAGCGAAAATGACGACACGGTTGTGGTTGGCGAGACGCCTCTCGAGTTCAACGGCTCCGCAGATGGGGAGCAACTCACTCGTCAGTATGGTCTGGTAGGCCTGACTGGTGTTGCCGTTACGGTCAACAATGCCTGGGTGGTATTGGGCTCGTCGATTTCAGTCTCTATTTGTAAGTCCCAACATCAACTACATGTACATGTAGCACTGAGGAGGACGACCACTAACACATGTTAGTAAACGGAGGTCCGCCGGGTGTCATCTACGGCCTCATAGTTGCCGTCTTCTACTACTCCTTCATCGGCTTGAGCTTGGCCGAGGTGAGTCAGAGTAACTGATCGATACTTGGCCTCCGCTAACCAAGACAGCTCGCATCAGCCTTTCCCACCTCGGGCGGCGTCTACCACTGGGCCAACGTCGCCGCCGGCCCAAAATGGGGCCGGGCAACCGGCTTCTTCGCTGGCTGGATCAACTTTTATGGCTGGATGTTCGGCCTCGCATCCCTTGTCCAAGTCTCGGCCAACGCAGCCGTGCAGCTCTACGCAACCTACACGCCCGGCTACACCTCACAAGCCGTGCACGTATATATTGCGTACCTCATCGTCCTCTGGATCAGCTCCCTGGCCGTGATCTTCGCCAACCGCCTCATTCCCTGGACGCAAAAGTTTGGGCTCGTCCTGGTCGTCGTCGGCGGCCTGGTGACCATTGTCGTGGTGGCGGCCATGCCCTCAAAGCACGCCTCCAACCACTTCGTCTGGGGCTCCTTCAACGAGAACAACCTCACCGGCTGGGATGGCGGCGTGGCCTTTATGTTGGGCGTGCTCAACGGCGCCTTCACCATCGGGACGCCAGACTCCATCACGCACATGGCTGAGGAGTGCAAGAGGCCGGAGCGAGACCTGCCCAAGGCCATCTTTCTCCAGATCGGGCTCGGCGGGCTGTACGGCCTGGCCCTCGCGGTGGTGCTGGGCTACGCCATCTCGGACATTTCGGTCCTCCAGGGGGGGGTCAACGCCTTCCCGCTAGCGGGCATCTATCGTCAGGCCACGGGGAGCGCGGGCGCGACATTTGGCTTGCTCTTCATCATCTTCCTGTCGTCTCTATGCTGCGTCACCGGCACCGTCTTGACCAACTCCCGCGCCTATTGGGCCTTGGCTCGGGACAGCGCCGTGCCGCTGTCCAAGGTGTTTGGTCGAGTCAACGAGAAACTCAGCTGTCCCGTCGAGTCGACGCTCTTCGTGGCCGTCATCGCGAGCGGCATCGGAGCCATCCCCATTGGCAGCTCCGTCGGCTTCAGCAACCTCACGGGATCCTTCATTATCATCACCACCGTCTCGTACGCCATCCCATTCACGTGCAACATGGCCACGGGACGCCGGCGTTTTGCCCCGGGACCCTTCAACCTGAAGAAGGCCGGCTGGGCCGTCAACGGTCTGGCGGTGCTGCTCATCGTGCTGTTTGACGTCTTCTTCTGCTTCCGTAAGTGCACTTGGAGGGGCGTCCTCTTGAGGCTACATGGGCTTACATGTTCGCAGCTCTTGCGGTTCCGTTTGACGCGACGTCAATGAACTACAACTGCGTGATTCTCGCGGGGGTTGTCTTCATTACTGCGGTTTGGTGGCTGGTACATGCGGGAAAGCATTATCCTGGGCCCATGTTTAAGGATACCTTTATTCATGACGAGAGGGAGCAGAAGGGGGAAGGCCAAAAGTAGCGAAATCTATTTGGATGCGGATCGGGTCGAATTTTGATTTCGTGAATACAAGTTTGCGTTGCTTATGTACCGCCAGAGGTTCCTTGTCTCAGAATTAATTGTCACTGACGCCATTGATGCGCACCTGAGACTTGATGGGGGCTATTGGGCTGTTGTCCGACAAGTGACATCAGATAAAGCTGGATGAAAGAACAGCGGGAGGGTCTGGTGAGCGGTGAGGGGGGCTATTTATCTCGGACAGGAAAGGTAAGAATCGTCACGACTCCATCAGCCATTCACCTCACATCACCAAGACGATGCCTTTTCCCGTCCTTAGTGCCTTCCTGTCCTCAACTCAACCCGCAATGTGTTCATGGGCCAATCATTGCAACTTGCTCGCCACAAGCATCACTCTACCAAACACCACCATCTGGTCCTCCCAGGCAGTCCCATCAGGCACCATCCTGACCCTCCCCGACAACGACCCAACATGCAACCGGTCAGGGCAAGCCATCAAGGCGGACATGTGCCGCATTTACATGCTGGTAACCACCAGCCCGACGAGCAACATATCCCTCGAAGCATGGCTGCCCTTTGACTGGACGGGACGCTTCCTCAGCACCGGCAACGGAGGGCTCGGCGGGTGCATCCAGTACGAAGACATGGCCTACGGCGTGAACCAGGGCTTCGCGACTGTCGGTGCGAACGGCGGCCACAATGGGACGAGCGGCGCGGCCTTTTACGGGAATCCTGGTGCGGTTGAGGACTTTGCCTACCGCTCTGTTCATGCGGGAACCGTCGTCGGCAAGGAGGTTGTCAAGGCGTTTTACGAAAAGGAGCACGACAAGTCGTACTTTTTGGGCTGCTCGGCCGGCGGGAGACAGGGCTTCAAGGCTGCGCAGGACTTCCCTGGCGACTTTGACGGTATTGTCGCTGGTGCGCCGGCTTTCGCCTTTGACAATCTTACATCATGGCGAGGAACCTTTTTCCGAAATGGCGGTGCACCGGGTGACCCTGGATACGTCTCACCGGAGTTGTGGTCGATGGTTCATGAGGATGTGATGACCAAGTGCGACTTTCTCGATGGCTTCGTGGATGGCATCATCGAGGATCCGAACTTGTGCAATTACCGACCCGACGACCTCCTCTGCTCTGGCAACTATACCCAGGACTGCCTCACAACAGCGCAAGCCAGCGCCGTCCGCTCGGCCTTTTCTCCCTTCTACATCGACGAGACGTCATTGGTGTATCCCCGACTGCAGCCGGGCGCGCCCTACAAGCCTCTCTTCGCCGGCGAGCCCATGCAATACACGGTGGATTGGTTCAGGTACGTCGTGCGCAACGACCCGACGTGGGATCCCGCCACCCTTGGACGCGACGACGTGGTGGCGGCTTCGCGCGCGAACCCCTTCAACGTCGATACCTGGGAGGGAGACTTGTCGCGGGCCATGAATCGGGGGACCAAGGTGATGCATTACCACGGCCTCCAAGACAGCAAGATTAGCAGCGACAACTCGATGCGGTACTACCATCACGTCATGGAGACCATGGGGCTGGAGTCTGACGACTTGGACGGCTTCTATAGGTATTTTCGCATATCTGGAATGGACCACTGCTCTGGAGGACCCGGAGCATCCTTTATCGGCAATCAAGAAGCGAGTGTTCACAGCAACGAATCAGATGGGAACGTCCTCGCCGCGATTGTCAAATGGGTCGAGGAGGGTGTCGCGCCAGAGTCGATTCTCGGGACTGCCTATGTTGGAGGGACAAAAGCATCGGGAGAGGTTGCGTTTCAGAGGAGACACTGCAGATATCCTCTGAGAAATCGCTATGACGGGGTTGGTGATTCTTCAGTTGCTGAGAGTTGGGAGTGTGTTTAGGCGTGCTGGAAGGGAGTGAATTCGCCAGAGAAGGGATGTAGAGGAATCCAGCGATTTGATCAATGAAAGTATTCACTGATTTAATAAGAGGGTTGTCGCATATATGCACATGTTAACGGATGAAAAGACTCGCAACTGGTAAACAACGATGAACCTAACTCATTGCAGAAAGACAAGAGCCTCGACCAACAGCCAAGTAACCGAGCAGCTTGTTGGTTCCTATACGAAGCACATTCAGCGAAATTTTCTCGGTGTGACCTGGATTGAGATTAATTATAGGGGTCTCTTCACACCCCTAATCCCTGCCTGCTGCCTAGTCATTGACCTTCAGCCCATCAGGAACAGGCCATGTCGCTCGTCTGCCTAAAGTTGATGCATGGCGTGAAATTGCACTGGACTGTTTTTCACGATTTATAGAGTCCGTATGAGTCTTCAAGTCATTGCCGGCTTGTGTTCTCTATGCTTCTCTCAAGCTGACTCTCACCCGCCTTCACCCTCCCCTCCACCCTCGCGTTGATCATTCGTAAATTGATTGAGCTCAGGATGGAGTCAGAACCCAAGAATGTGGCTCACGCCTATCCATTCAAGGGCATCGTCAGGAGGTTCCTCACAGCAACCTTCATGGCCTTGACGGCAGTCCTGCGATTGTAACCACTCTTACGTCCCTGACCCTCCAGTCACAACTCACACTAATAATTCACGCAGAGGCCTGATCGCCCTGAGCGTCGCTTCCTTCATGCCTCAATATGAGCTCATGAGAGACACAGACTGCCGAGGCCTCGCGACGGGCTACGTCTTCGCCAACGTGGTCGGCGCGACGGAGCAGGCGGCGCTGATGATGCTCGTCACCATGGCGCCTGAGTACAAGCAGGGAAACGTCATCCGCACGCCGTCGAGGCCTCACGCGTGGCTGAACCTAGTGCAGAGCGCGGCGACATGGCTCAGCCAGCTGGTTCTGTAAGTTATCACCTCGCAAGTTCCCCCACGGGATGAGTCAGTTTGCTCATGCGACGCAGGTTCGGACTATTCATGGTCTACTCCGACGTGCACATCACCCACAAA
The DNA here is from genome assembly GCA_911649645.1 of Thelonectria discophora. Taxonomy (NCBI): domain Eukaryota; kingdom Fungi; phylum Ascomycota; class Sordariomycetes; order Hypocreales; family Nectriaceae; genus Thelonectria; species Thelonectria discophora. The sequence continues at coordinate 906,024 of CAJVRK010000008.1, read as the reverse complement.
CTCCTCATGCTCCTCGCCTACACCGTCTTCCTCTCCATCTCCATCATCCCCGTAGCATACACCGTCTACCCGCCCTCCTTCACGGGCCGCACCGTTCGGTCCCAAGCCCAAGCCCTCCTCGCGCGCCTCGACCGCCTGCACCTGAGCATTCTCGGCCCGGGCGCCACGGCGCTCCGCGCGCTGACCTACTCAACCCAAGCGGACCAAACCCGCATGTTCGGCGCGTACACGGCTCTAGGCGGAGAAGCCGAGATTGGCACGCAGGCCACCGTCTTCGCGGCGGTGGCGGCAGTCGGAGCGGGGTGTCTGTACATGGCGCCGCGAGCGTGGAAGGCGTATCGGCCGGTCGGGTGGAACGTGGCCAACTGGTACAGGTGCGTCGGGTGGGCGGCCGTGGACGGCTTCGTGGTGGCGGCGGTGCAGGGGAAGCTGTGGGCGGCACTGCCGGCGAGGGTGGTCGCCCAGCGTTTGGGGCTGCCGGGGAGCGAGGGAGGGGGAGAGCAGTGGGAGGAGTGGGAGGATTGGCTGTAGGGCTTGTCTCTGTGTGCGTCTATAGTGGATGGAATATATTGGATGTATGTCTCTACTGTATTGGTGGGCATTCATCTGTATGTATCACCCCATGCATCGCTGGCACGCAACAATTACCCAAACAGGCAATACACCTGGCGGCGGCAAGGCGGGCAATATATGCAAGCCATGTGTATGGGCGGAAAGTATTGCAATAGATTGGATTGCTCCGTCGACTATGGCACAACCAATGCACAAGGCCACTTTGGTAGACTTCATGTGGGCTCTTCTTAGTCTTCCGTCTTGCTTAATCGAGACCATTCCAGACTTGGCCCGAGATGCGAAACCTATTCGTGAATCATGGTCCCCTCCTTGGTCGTCCGCCGTCCGTCTACTCGCTCGACCCTCTCTCGGTGCAGCTTCTTGACTTTCGGTGAGTGAGAAGCAGGGACAGCCATTCCCGTCTTCATCACCGCCTATTTGGCTCTTCTCCTCTCTCAAACCTAATCAACAACCCAAGGACACTCATCTCTGATATTTAACATCGCTTGATTCCACATCGCTTAATTCCCGTCTTCGTTTATCTTTGCCCATTATTCACTTTCCTTCTTTGTCGTGATCTGTTCATATAGACGGTTTTCTCTTAGGACCATCACCTCACCGGCTAGACTTTACCTCGACCGCATCACCACCCCACGCACGGCTCGAGCTTCATAGGCGTCATCGACAAGTGCTCTACTTATACTGCAGCTCTCCCATTGAACCTTGTGCTCTTGCCCTTTCTCTGACTACATTTGCCCAACAACATGAAAATGTCGACTGAGCTTCTCAAGTCCGTTTGGGCTTACCTACCGCTTTTACCAGTCGTGTGCCGGGTTTCTCTCGCACACGTACTGCGGCTCTCCGACTCGGCCGAGCACCTGGACCTCAAGAACTCCATCCTCGTGGCCGCGGTGCGCGCCATCCTCCTGCAATCCAAGCCCAAGAGCGTCGCCAAGTTGCAGGAGTTTTCCACGCGCGACACTCCCGTCAAGGGCAAGATCTGGATCAGCAAGTACACGACGCCGCGGCCGCCCGAGTTGGAGATCCGCGACGCCATGGTAGACGCGCTCGAGGAGCTCGCCGGCGACGGGTCGACGGAACCGTCGGAGCACAAGTTCAGGGCCCGACTCGACGTGCCCAGTATGGAGGACGTCCAGGCCGAGTGGACGGGTCACCGCGCGGGAGCGGCAGACGACGAGGGGCTGCCCGACACGTGCGAACGCCGGCGGTACCACGACATGATGCTGGAATGCACCTCGCCGACAACGCTGCTGTACTTTCACGGCGGCGCCTACTACCTCTGCGACCCGGCCACACACAGGCCGACAGCGAGGCGGCTGGCCGGGCTGACGGGCGGCCGCTGCTTCTCCGTCCGCTACCGCCTAGCTCCCCAGCATCCGTTCCCGGCGGCGCTGCTAGACGCCCTAGTGTCTTACTTTAGTCTCCTGTACCCGCCTCCGGACGCTTACCACTGCGCGGTGCTACCGGAGCACATTGTCCTCGCCGGGGATAGGTAAGTTTCCCTAAAGACGTTCTTGATCCTGTCGCTGATTCGACACAGCGCCGGCGGCAACCTTGCCCTCGCGTTACTGCAGCTCCTCATGCAGCTCCGGAGGCACCATGCCCCCATCCTGTGGCATGGCGAGACGCGCGAGGTGCCCCTGCCGGCGGGCGTGGCGGTGCTCTCGCCGTGGCTGGACCTGACGCTGAGCTCGCCAACGTGGAGGCTAGACACGCCGACGCCGTACGACTGGCTGCCCAAGCCCGAGGCCCTCGCCAAGGTGCGCGTCCCGCCGTGCGACATTTGGCCCGCGAGCCCCCGGCGGAAGCGAATGTACGTGGTCGACGCGCTGGCCTCGCACCCGCTGGTGTCGCCCGTCACGGCGCCGAGCTGGGAGGGCGCGCCTCCGGTTTACGTGTGCGCGGGCTGGGAGATTCTCGCCGACGAGGCAAAGTTCCTCGCGCGCAAGCTCGAGTCGGACGGGGTGCGCGTCGTGTTCGAGGAGTACGAGGCCATGCCTCACAGCTTCGCGCTGGTGCTGTGCGACGCCCCGTCGACGAAGCGGTGTTTTGATGCCTGGGCCGGTTTCGCGAGGACCGTCGTCAAGGATCCCGGATGCATCGTGACGAGCGCTACGGCCATCAAGGCGCGTACGCTGGAGGAGGTGCCGCTCAAGTTTGACGAGTTGTCCGACATTACCGAGGGTGAGATGCGAAGGCGCGTGTCGCTGGCGGCGACGGCGCGGGTGCCTGTTTGGATGTCGAAGTTGTAAAGGTTTGAATTTAGCCAGTGAGATGTTTGGATGGCGGTTTCATGAGGTAATTGGAGAGATGGTCATGGTTTGGGCGTTGGGGGGAGGCGGCGTTTGATCTTGGTCATGTTTGTAGGTTGAGCTAGAGTTGAATTGATCGCAGAGCTGAGGTAGTCCGTGTGAAGGTGGTGTAATGTTGGGTCCACACCTAAAGAAGAGTCAATTAGCATGGTGAAGCTGCAGACAGACATTTTCAAGGCAATTGAGCCCTCTAGGTAGAATTAACCAGAATAAATCCCCTAGGCTCAATCATGATGCACGAAGCAAGATCCTCATGACAGCAATCAGCTCTGTTGTGGGGGTGGAGCCGGAGCTTCCATCCTCCCGCCTCCGATAACTCCCCGATTTTCCATCCATCATCACAACTTCTCCAGTCACCACCCACCAAACCACCCCCCGCCATGGAGCGCCACGCAAAGGCCGTCGAGACCATCGCCACGGCTGTCCGTGGCTTCTTCGAGCGCCGGGAACCGTACCGCATCTTCCACGGCTCGACCAACAGCACGCGCCCGCAGCGAAGCACCCGCGCCGTCGACATCTCGGCCCTGCGAAACGTCATCAGCGTCGACGCCGCCTCGCGCACCGCCCTCGTCGAACCAAACGTCCCCATGGACCGCCTCGTCGAGTCGACCCTCCGCCACGGCCTGGTGCCCCCCGTCGTCATGGAGTTTCCGGGCATCACCGCGGGAGGGGGCTTCGCGGGCACCGCGGGGGAGAGCTCCTCGTTCAAGCACGGCTTCTTCAACGACACGGTCAACTACGTCGAGATGGTGCTCGGCAACGGCGACGTGGTGCGCGCGTCGCGGGAAGAGCGCGCAGACTTGTTCCAGGGAGCCGCGGGGGCCGTCGGGTCCATCGGCACCACGACGCTCATGGAGCTGCAGCTGATGCAGGCCAAGCGCTTTGTCAAGACGACGTACCACCGTACCGCCAGCGTGGCCGACGCCGTGGCCCGCGTGCGCGCCGAGGCCGAGAACCCGGCAAACGACTACGTCGACGGCATCCTCTTCTCAAAGGATCACGGCGTCATCGTCACCGGCGAGCTGACCGACGAGAAACCCGACGACAAGCCCGTCCAGACGTTTAGCGGCGCCTGGGATCCGTGGTACTACCTCCACGTCAAGGACCGCACGCTCGACGCCCCTCCCGCCGGCCCCTCTCCTCCGAACCCTTCTTCGACTTCCTCCCCCGTCGACTACATCCCGCTCCCCGAATACCTCTTCCGCTACGACCGCGGCGGCTTCTGGGTCGGCGCCGCCGCCTTCACCTACTTCCGCGGCGTGCCCTTCAACCGCTTCTTCCGCTGGTTCCTCGACGACTTCTTGCACACGCGCATGTTGTACCGCGCGCTGCACGGCTCGGGCGAGTCGGCCCGCTTCATCGTCCAGGACTTGGGCCTGCCGTACCGCACCGCCGAGGCGTTCGTCGACTACACGGCCGACGAGTTTGGCATCTGGCCGCTGTGGCTCTGCCCGCTGAAGCAGACGGCGCCCCCGACCTTTCACCCGCACACGGGCGAGACGACCACCGCCGCCGACGGCACCGCGTCCGTCCCCCCCTCGCTGAACATCGGCCTCTGGGGCTGGGGCCCCTCGGACCATGACGCCTTCGTGGCCAAGAACCGCGCCCTCGAGGCCAAGCTGGCCGATCTGGGCGGCATGAAGTGGCTGTACGCGCACACCTACTACGACCAGGACGACTTTTGGAAGCTCTATGGCGGCCGCGGCTGGTACGACGCCCTGCGCGAAAAGTACCACGCCGCCACCCTGCCGACCGTCTACGACAAGGTCAAGGTCGACGTGGAGAAGCGCAAGGCGGAGGACCGCAAGCTGAAGCAGAGCATCAAGGGGAGGAAGCCGTTTGGGGGTTTTTATGGGATCTGGAAGAGTATACAGAGCAAGGATTATATGCTCCATCGACGGGCGGAGTGGAAGTACAAGGGGGAGAAGTAATTGGATGTGCTGATGATGTACGAGGCATGAATAGCTTGGAGAGGAACATGTTGCTTGTGTAGACTATAGATGGTGGGCGTCTAGACGATGACTAGAAAGTGTCAGTGGCGTGTATGATAGAGAATAAAAGTACATATTAGATGGCCAGCAAATACTCGAGACATCGGACCAAATGGCTTTCTGACTGATATCCATCCAAGTTCGCGACGAGAAGATCCACCTTCGACGTCTTTCACTCCTCCATCGGCACACCAAAGTCAGAAGCAAATCAACATCACCAGCATTCATAATCACATGCATAAAGTCTTGAATTCTCGACGTCTCAATTCTTATCAGCGCCAAGTATAAAAATCTATGGGGCCGTCAAAGCTGGGATGGCGCGGGTCCCCTGCGCATATACACGCCGGCCTTGGGTCGTTGATCGTGACCGGGCGGGCTCAATTAAAGGGACTGCGACACGATCCCCGTGGCGCGCGCAAAAGTCTATCATCATCATCAAATGGTTTCGCCTTCGTTCTCGCCTCCCCAGATGCATCTATTTCCTCCCGTGAGTCTTTGTGACTGAAATATTCCCCGAGGGTTGGCATTTGGCTTGCAAAAGCCTGATAAAGCAAAAAGGTCGTGCTTGAAAAGGAGCGTAGCGGTGGGTTATGGGCGATCGGGCAATTATTGCTGGACAGCGTACTCGCGCTTGAACATGTCGTCGACCTTGGTCAGGTAGTAGGTGCCGGGGGTAATGGTCGACACGTCACCCTTGGGGGTGTAGTCCTTCTGGAGGTGAGCCTGCTTTCGGAGGTCGCACATCTAATTTTTGTCAGTATACGGACTATATTCAAGAGGTTCATCAACCAAGGTAGGCATACCTTGTCGTAGCTGGTGGGAGGCACGGCGCGACGGGCATCCAGACGAGCGGGAATGTCGAGAACGTCGGAAATCAGCTCGACGTTTCCGTTGATGCGGAACGACATGAAGCTAGCAGCCAGGCCGGAGCCGTAGCTGAAGAGACCGATGCGCTTGCCCTCAAGCTCCTTAGCGTCGACGATACTGATCAAGCTGGCCAGGCCGCCCCAGACGCTACCGCAGTACATGTTTCCGCACAGGGTGGCGACCTGGATGGCCGGGTTGACGCGCTCCTGGAAGCGCTTCTTGGTGAGGCCCATAAAGGTCTTCTCGAGGGCCTTGTCGGTCAGGGACTTTTCATAGTCCATGTCGCGCAGCTCGGGGGCCACCTCGGCAAAGGCGGGCGAGTCCGGGTTGGCCAGGTAGTCGTGGTAGAGCAGGCGAGCGTACGACTTTTGCACGAGCTTGCAGGTGGGCGCGTGGAAGGCCATGTAGTCGAAGCGGTCCAGGCTGGTCTTGGACGAGGAGTGGTTGCCGTTGGCCGACACGCCGTTGGTCGACTGCTTGGCCTCGCGCTTGCAGTAGTCGCGGTAGGCGGCGTCGAGCGCCTTGGTGTAGCAGTTGAGCGAGTAGTGGCCGTCGACGTAGGGGTACTCGCTGGTCAGGTCGGGCTTGTAAAAGTCGTAGGCGTGCTGCATGTAGGTTCCTCGCAGACCGGGCTCTACGACGATGGGGGCGTTGGGGCCGATCAGGAGGGCGACGGCTCCCGCACCGCCCGTGGGACGAGCGTTGCCCTTGGCGTAGAGAGCGATATCTCCAGCGACGACAATGGCGTCGCGGCCGTCCCAGGCAGAGCTCTCGACCCAGTTGACCGTGTTGAAGATGGCATTTGTGCCGCCGTAGCAGGCGTTGATGGTGTCGACGCCCTCAATGTTGGTGTTGTCGCCAAACAGCTGCATCAGCACCGTCTTGACCGACTTGGACTTGTCCAGGATGGTCTCGGTGCCGACCTCGAGGCGGCCGATAGAGTTGGGGTCGATCTTGTACTTCTTGAGGAGGTTGGACGTGGCGGTGAGGGCGAAGGAGTAGATGTCCTCGCGGTCGTCGCAGAAGCTCATCTTGGTCTGGCCGAGGCCAATGGTGTACTTGCCGGTGCTGACACCGTCAAATTTTTCGAGTTCGGTCTGCTCGACATACTAGAGAGGTTGCAAAAGCCCTGGTTAGCAATGGGCGTCGTGGTCTGAGGCTGCGCGTGCGACCAAAATGCAAAATGAGGGGCAACGAAAAAAAGTTGCGACGGAAGGAGGGGCAGGCAGGGCTTTCTGCACACAGCGCACACGGCCCTTTGGTCACGGCACCTGAAGGACCCTGAATTCTCACCGCCCTCGTTCGCATGCCCTCGAGAGAGTTGCAAATGCCGAGAGCCATTGGGGAAGCACGGGGCACGCGAGGACCTCAACACTCACCTGGCTGGGAAAGTAGATCTCAATGGCCTTGATGCCAATGTTCTGGGGTCGGGAGGCCATCTTGGGAGGGAGGGTATAGACGAGTCGAGAAATCAATTGCTTGCTGAGGAGGACGAGGAGGGGAGAGAGAGAGAAACGGGGGGGGATGCGCGGGTTGAAGAAGAAGAAGAAATGGAGCAAGGTATCGGCGGATTTCGCAACAGGAGATTGGGCCCTTTGTTTTGTTTGATACGGGAGGGGACGACTTGTCTCGGCCGGAACGAAGTAGTCGCCTTTTTAGGGGACGGGCCAGGGGGGACTAGAGAACTGGGACTTGTTGAGTTAGCAATTGGGCTTTCACAACATCATGACGACTTGGGTCATTGGGGTGTGCCTTTTTCACCGCCCTTTTTCCGGCAGCCACCGAGCTCTTTTGGGCACAAGTGCTTGTATCATGGGCATGTGCCGTGTGCGTGTGGCATGGGCATGGGAGGGGAGGGCAGAGAGGAGAGGGTTTCGGAGGGTTCATCAGAAAGGCGGCACCGCCCGAGAAACTTGACCAGATGGCGATGGCCGGCTGCCAGGTACATGACACAATGTGTTTTCGTAGACAACCTGAAGCGTGGTGGGGATGTCATGGGTTGGTTGGTTGGTTGGTTGGTGTTGGGTTGGTTGGGAGGGACTTGGTGGCGGGGAACGGCAACTTGCACAACGGGGGAAGAATGATGATGACTTACACAAACGAAGGCGAGCGAAACGATGAACGGGGGGGCTTTTCGGGTGAATGCGTGTTGGTGCAACTGACGAGGCAAAGACGACGAGCGAGGAAGAGGTCTAGATATAAGAACCCAAGACGACCAGCTCAAGAGGCCGCCGTCAACTAAACATGGGCCATCTCCATCTCTCTTGTTTCGGATCCCATCTTCATCTCATCCATCTCGCATCTCATCTTCGACCAGCTTCCCCACGGCACACGTTTCCCTGCCGCTCGCTCAGCCATCTCGTTCTCGCCTCCTCCAGCACCGTCCCTTTGCCGAAACCGAAGACGTACCTCGCAAGAGTAAACCCACTCGGTACACCTCATGTACCCTCGCTTGCTCCCCCATGCTGCTAAAATCGCGTCGACGGTGTTGCCAGGAGGATCCCCGTTCGAGCCCGTTGCGAGTTATCAGATCCGGATCCAGGGCTTCTCTCTCGGTCTGACAACTTTACACTCCACCGTGCGAATGCATCGCTCGATTCATTGTCCCTTACTCTTCCAACTCCATTGCAATTGAGACTTGTCCCGACCTCTCGTGATATGCCCCGAGAGCACCCCGTCGGCGGATTAGGTGGAACTCTCCGAAAGCAAAAGAAAGAGCCGGAGGGGCAAGAACCTCTGACCCCTCCATGATTCACATTCCCAGATTCCCAATTGCCAATCCTCATTGGATGGACAACGGATGCAGGAGAATTGGAACCCTTTTTTTCTCTCTGGTAACCATCATATCAAGGCCCCTCCAATTTCTCCTTCGGTGCGCCTTCGCAATCGCCACGCTACGAATACAGGTTCCCGAATACTGACGCATTTCCCCCTTGTTTCCGTATTCGTTCTGCCCGTTATCGTATTCGGCATCGCTTTCATATCTGCTCTTTTTCGCGAAAAAGACATCAACAGCGCAGAATCCCCAACAGCCTCAAAAAAAGCCAATTTCCACAAATAGGCGCGGCCTCAACAACAATCATGTCGTCTCTCTTTGTCGTGCTTCACGTGCCACCTCTCCCCTCCCCCTTCGTCCCCTGGAGCAAACCTCCTCTCGAAGCCGGCCATGTTCCGCTCTGTACAGTACGACACTACTGTATTTACTAGGACCTTTCGTCCTTCCACGGATTCAAACCCAGCCAGGAACCGTCCCACACGGTGCCCTCCTCACCACCCCACTACTGTCGGCACCTTCCACCCGTTTTTTTTTTTCGAGTCGGTGTCGTCGAGTCGGGGAGGCATTAACGACCTTTTTTTTTTTATCAGATGCCCCTCCATCCCACATTCACTGTCCGCGATTCCAGATTTCACCTAGACGCACCTTCCAAGCCCACCCACGTCTTGAGCCGAACGACACACGTCAAAGCTTAGAACCACGCAATTGGTGCCGAAATATTGTGCACTTCTGGAGGGATTGTCTCACAAGTTGTGAGACTCGATCTGGGATCTGAACGTCTCTCCACGTACATGAATAGTCCAGGTCTCACTCCCTTCCTTCAAGTCCTACAACAATCCTGGCTGTGACGGCATGGAAGATGGGTTCTTGCACCCATCCATCAACCACATCTCCTCGCTACCATCCCGCTCGTCCAGGTTCTCCACGTCCCTCAAGACCCGACTTGAGCTGAAGAGAATTTATTCCCTCCCCTCCCCTTACTAAAATCCTTCTCTCCTGCACCAATATCCCGGTTTGTCCCTTCGCTCGAAACATCCGCTCTCCATCACAGTCAACTCATCCCGCGTCCATTCCTCGGCGTGGGCCGTCTAACGCCTCATCCAGCTAGCCCGGGTCCATCCCACCAAAGATAATCAAGGTGCAGCAGGGCTTGCATCTCAGGCACGACCAAAACGGCTTCACGCTTCCCGTTTCGTTTGCTCCTCGCCGCGTGTTGCCATACAGTACGTAAGGCCCTCAAAACCGCCGCCGGCCTGGCGGGTACGATGAGGAGGTCTCGTCGTCGTGGCGTCATGGCATCGACTTCTTTGCCGGTTTTTCTCTCGTCATCCCACGAGGGTCCTCCTTCAGCCATTCATAGACGAGTCGACCCTCCATCTCCCGTCTGATGCTCCGGTTGACTGCCGAATATCCCTCTCCGGTACCTGGATGTACACCACTCGTACCCGGGCAAGCACGCCACGCAACTCGGGCACGCCACCACGGTCTAGTTTTTTTTTCTTACGGGACGTCGACCTTATTTTCAATCTGATAAGTTAATCTCGCACGCGCTAGAGCCTCGGAGCCATGTCGATGCGGCAATGCACCTCCACGCCAGCAGGCATCTTGTTGGTTCGTGCAGTCTTTTTCGCTTCAGAGCAAGCGCTGTTGCAGAGGTTTCTGGAACCTGGTGTCAGTAGTACCGAGAACGATGTCGGACCTGGAGGTGTTGATGTCGGTCCGAACCGGACTCTTGGACATGTCGAATGCCTCGGTAGACCCCGTTGTCCTGCAGCTGCGTGAGAGATATAAGTTTCTGCGATGGACCTTCTCGGTCCCTTCCTGCATGATGATTCTCCTCTTGGAATCCCAATTCGTGTGCGGAACGGCGTTTCAACCCCCACGTCAGCGCCGTCATGGGTGCGGAGTAGTCATGACAGGTATTAACGTTTTCAGCAGAAAACTTTTCAGCTCCATTCACGACCGAGGCAAGAAATATTGGACAAAAGATCTTAATTGATGTTGACTTTAAATTCTAGTATGAAAGACAGAACTAATAGATCTCTCTAATCTTCAAACGCCAACCGTTCCGCAAATGTCATGTTCCACCTATGTCGAGGCGCAAACCGATCGCGTGGTGTAAATGGTGAAATGAGATGCTGTCAAACGAAACTTTTCTTGTATTTGGTCGTAATAAATTTGCGCTGTCATTAAACTTGGTCGGGGGTATCGTATCCTGAGTCGGAGGAGCCCTTTTGAGGCTTCTCGTCGTTGGTCTTGGTGGTCTCCTTGGTCTCCTCGGTCTTCTCAGCCTCGGCCTCGTCAGTCTTCTCGACCTTGGTAACCTCGGGCTTCTTCTCGTCCTCTTTCTTGTTCTCCTTCTTGTCCTTGGCGTCGTCCTTCTCAGCCTCAGACTCGGACGAGTCAGAATCCGAATCCGACTCGGACCCAGAGTCGGACCCGGAGCCAGCCTCGCCGTTCTTGCGCTTGGCCGCCTTCTTGGCCTTCTTGGCCTTCTTGCGCGCCTTGGCCCGCTCCTCCTTGCGCTTCTTCTTGGCCTCCGTCTTGCGCGCCTTCTCCTCGTCCTTTCGCGCCTTCTCGGCGTCCTCGACCTCCTTGCGCTTCTTCTCCTTGCGCGTCTCCACGATCCACTCGTCCACCACCTCGAGTACCTTTTCGGGGTTGCGCTTGTGCTTGAGCAGCAGGCCTTGAAGTTCGGCCGGGCTGAACTCGTGCTCAGGGATCTTGGCCGCGAACTCGACGGCCAGCCGGTTGACGCGCTCCAGCGTCTCGGCGCGCGCCTTGGCCACCAGCTGGGCTTCCTTCTCGGCCTCGGCCTCGTCCACGCCCAGGCCGGTTGGCTTGCGCGTGAGGGTCGCGCCGGGGACCTTGATGTGCTCGCCCTCATAGGGCGCGTAGATGGCCCGGTAGATGGAGGCGGTCATGTCGGCGTCGGCGAGGCCGAACTTGACAATCATGTCGACGCGGCCCGGGCGGATGAGCGCCTTGTCCAGCTTCTCCAGGTGGTTGGTCGTCATGATGAGCACGCGGCCCTCTTGAGAAGCCACGCCGTCGAGGATGTTGAGGAGACCGGAGAGGGAGAGGCGGCCGGGGAGCTGCGCGGGGGCTCCGGGCTTACCGGCGGCCGGAGCGGCGGGCGCGGGAGCCACGGCGGACTGGTCGCCCGAGGTATCGCCCTTTCCATCCTCGCGCGTGTGCGTGAGGCCGGCGCTGTCAATGTCCTCGAGGAGAACGACGCAGCGGCGCGGCAGCTCGGCAAACAGCGACGAGAGATTCTCCTCGTTGGCCATGATGGAGCTCAGGCTGACCATGTAGATGCGCATGCGGAAGAAGCCCGCCAGGGCGAGACTGAGCGAGCTCTTTCCCGTGCCGGGAGGCCCGTAGAGGAGGTACCCGCGGCGGTAGGGGATGCCGCGGTTGGAGTACCAGCGGCGCGTGGCCGGGTTGAGGTAGTCGGTGACATCCTCAATCAGATCCGTCTTGACCTTTTCGTTGAGGATGACGGTCGAGAGGGGCCGGCTGGCGCGAGACATGCAGCGCTGCCACGAGGGCTCGCCGCCGGTTGCGCTGGAGGCGCCGCGGTAGATGAGCGTCTTGGTCTCGTCCTTCTTCATGTACTGCGCGCGGGCGTCGACCAGCAGCTCCTTGAGCACGCGCGGGTTGCGGCCAAAGCACGAGATGGAAATCTCCTCGCGCTCGCTGACGCCCAGAAAGGCCGACTGCTCGCGGTTCTCGTGGCGGTCGAAGAGGAGCAGGTGGCCGTTGTGCCAGAAGAAGTGCGTGCCAAACGAGGGCGTGTACTGGAGGGGCTTCTTGCGCGGGGTGAGGCCGTTGCCCTCGCCCTCCTCTTCATCGTCATCGTCGTCGTTGTACCGCCAGAGGAACCAGCAGCGCGAGTTGATGTTTGTGTTGACGATGAAGCGGCGGGAGCCCTGAGCGAAGCGCTGGCTGGCCACCCACGTCATAATGATGTTGTAGATCTCGTCGTCGGTGCGGATGCGCACCACGGACATCATGTGCTTCTCGATGAGGCCCCAGACGTAGTCACTCATGTAAGTCCAGGCAAAGGTGAGGCCGGAGATGACGAGGAGCAGCGGGATGTAGAGGTTGAGGTCGATGCCCAGGTAGGCGTGGATGGCGGTGGAAAAGACGGAGAAGCCGGGTATTAGGAAGTCGAGGATGGCGAACTGGGAGGGCGGCATCTGAGGCACACCAGCGGGCTGCTGGGGGAGGGAGGAGGCGGAGGAGGAGTTGAGAGACTCCATGTCTGCGGTGGCTGGCTGGGGGAAGAAGAGGTTCACGAGGGATATCATGGGGCAGGAGTGGTGGTGATGAGTGTGGGTGAGATGAAGCTATTCAGACCGAGGAACTGACAGTCAGTCCCGACAGAAGAAAGGGCAGAGATTCAGAACTGCAGGAGCAGGCGTGATGAAGGAGAGAGAGATTTGGAAAACGCGAGGGAAAGCGGTATATATATATACCTCTCCCTCCATCACCGGTAACGTGAGACCACAAGGCCGTCAAGTCTCGATGGTGGACCCGGCGGAGAAGAGGCATCCAGCCCTACGAGGCGCGGTTTGGGTCGCGGACTGACTCACAGGGATATCCGGGATATTATGGACATCTCGTTGGTTCGCTTGGGCCCATGTCGGCGTCCTCTTTGGGAATCGTCGCGATTTGCCTCGATTGTCCCAGGCATCAGCCGATCTGGGACAGGAAATCTAGGCAGAAAGTGAGGGGCTTGGGAACTTGTGTGTGACAAGTTGCATCCACACTCAATCCCCCGGTTGCCATCTGCACTCTTGCGGTCGGTGACGCTGCTGGCAATGCAGTGGCCCAACCGGTCAATCGTGCAGATGCTCACGTGTGTTGTGCGCGGTCGTTTCAGTGGCTACAAACACGAGTCGGTTGTTATCCATTGGTGGACAGCGTTTTGTTTGAGGCCATCCGGATGCTTGCTAGGCATGCTGTCAAGCTGTGCCACAAACACCGACCGACCTTTTCTCTAACAATCAACCTCAATGACGAGATTCACCAAAACTGCCCTGCTTATCCCCTGTATCTCTGCCTCAAATGCAATGCACATTTCCCCCACAGGCGGCATCGCCGATTATTCCGCTGCACTGCGACACTCGCTTCTTGGCACCTATCCAATCCCCATATCTCACAGCGGCCCGCGGCTTAGCGACTCAGCCACCATCCACGGCGAAGCGTTTCCAGTTTAAATTCCCCGGGGAAAAGAGTCATACTGGTTTGGTTCGCCGGTGCGCCAATGACGGGCCGCAATTCGTAAGGCGTTTCGCCAGGAGAAAAAGAAAAGGAAAACCGTTTGATGGTGACGACATTGTTCTGGACCCCTCCCCCTCTTCGTTTTTGCCGTTGCGACTCCATTCAATTGGGCAATTCTCACAAGTTAGCAATCGTGAATAACGGGTGCCAAGTCCTAATCGGAAAAGTTTAGCCGTCCTTTGGGCCTTTGGTGCATGCCAAGGCAACCCCGAAACGAACCGAGCCGCATAAATACGAACCGGCATAAGCTCGCCTGCCTTTCCCCTCGTTGCCTCTTCGCAGCAACGCGTCAATTCCACTGGGCTGCAATGATGAGAATACGGTTTGGGAGGGTCTCGTGTGCTGACGCGTTTGCGCGATGCGACGGCGCCAGTGAATAGTGAGGATGCCTTTCAGGCTTCAGCCAAGATACGATTCGTATCCAGGCTGGTTCGCGCACGATACCAAGGCGACGGAATTATCTGGTTTGTCACCGTCGACAATACCCGCCGCATGGCAAGAAACACCAACTGTCCTCAACGCGCTGGGCTTTCCCCCGCGATTCTCGAGCAACTTGGACAGGTAGTATAGGTTCTAACTTCTCCTAGAACATTTTATTGACAGAATGACAGGATTAGCTTTTAAGACGCCATGTCTAATTAAGTACCAGATGGTTCAAGTATCTTAAATTTGAAGGGATGCGCAATGCACTAGCACGTATAATTGCGTAGACGTAGGAATCTCTCATGGCTTGGCGCAGAGGTTATTTATGTTGTCATAATGCTCAAGAACCCATGGGGCATACCATATACTCTAATTATGTCAACTCTGTACCTCTCTTGCTTGAGATTTATCTGGTGTCTGTTTGCTCTAAGGATAAGCTGCCCGGTAGTTAATTAGTCATTAGCTGAATAGATCCCCGTCGGTGTTCACCATGCAAAAGCAAACGATCCTCTTCGTAGCTTTTACTCTCATTTATTTGTAGCAGAAGAAGAGAGCCATGTGCATGAACCTACACGCTTCCTTGAACTCCGTGGCGACGAAAAGGAGTGGCCAGCAACGAGCAAGCAGTGTCAACAAATAACATGGGCAAGAAAGGGGTGGAAGGGGTTAGCAACTAACTGGGCGTGTCTGGTTTGTTATTCTTTTAACGTGTCCAATAGATGCCTGAGAAATCCAGAGAAGCTATGGAGTCTACGTCGCCCTCGCAGTGGGAGACCAGCTCCTTCCTTAACAACGCGTCCGGTGACTTCCGCCAAATCCTCCCTGCTTCCTTCCCAACTAGATCTGCCCTCCTCGCACTCCTCCTAGTCCTCTCTTCCCCATCACCACAACCACTTTCGGACTTCTCTGTCAACTGTTTTCAGTTTATATTGGTGTCATGTCTACACATCTCATCACCTGTACCTTGTGCGGAGTAGAGTGTACCACGTGCTTCGAGCGGCGAACTCCCCAGTCACACCTACCTTGGCAGTTCGAAGTCCGCGCCGGTAAGTTATTTCAAGTGCATCGTACGACTTTCTAAAAGTCTTCACAGTTGTGTCACAGCCTGGTCCAAGACGTTGTGCTCTCACCGGTCTCGGGTATGTGACTATCGTGTCTTCGTGCGAGCAACCACCCAGATGAATCATATCTCAACGCTCCGCACAACCTAGCCAGCCATAAACTTCTCAACATCAGCGACAAGCACTGGAACTTTATATTCCATGACGACTGTTGGCAGTTGCTCTTGACCAACATACGATGTCACCCAGGCCAAGAAAACCAGACCTCCGCAATCATCGCAGCGAAGCTGTTCGACGTGCTTTACTGTTTCCCATGGGAGCGACGCAACCCTCAACTGCACGAATTCATAGATATCAAATCTCCCATCTCCGGACTCAATATCCCGATAGAAAAACCCTCAAGCGACTTTGCCTTCCTCGCCGATCGAAGCTTTGATTTCTCTTGGGCATAGCGTTCTCCTGCGCTGTTCCCCCCCGACTTTACCCGCCAGTCGAGATTGTTTCTCGATTCTCCCCGACGAAATCAAGGCTATGTTACTAGAGCTCATAAGCTCTGTTGATGTCTACAACCTTCGACTTGCCTCTAGAAGCATGGTGGCCATAGCACATCGAAATAATCTCACCGAGTCCTTCTGGGCGTCTCGTTTCCAACCCGATAGGGATATGGGATTCTTTTCATCCGGTAGATACTTCCGTCGTGAGACTAACTGGGAATCTTTGTACGTCAATATTCGACAAGCTTTGATGCACGCGACATTCTCTGGCCAGCTCCTAAACCGAAGACGTATCTGGCGCGCCCTTGACTCCGTTGCCGACTGCATGATTCCTCTGCTCAAGAAGCGGCACGAAATGTTTGTCTTGTCTTGGTTTTTCAGAGGGTCGGATTTGAACTGCCATGGAATCTACAGGGGCGGCAAGCGGATGCAAACCTATCTCCGGCCAAGGGTAACTGACATGACAGAAGGTTATCCAGCCGAGGCTAATCCCTTACTCTTTCATCGAGCAGGGAGAAACTTGAAAGCATTCCAGCTTTTGGTCTCCTTTCAGACTTTCAACCTCACTACCCACATCTGCGGGCTGAGACTGCTGGACGCAAGACAGTCCGAGATGTCCCGTGCTGGCATCATCTTGCCCACGACGGAGAGAGTGATGTGCATGAATCAACCCGGGACTCTTGAAGGAGTGCAGGTCGTCAGCTCCACGGATGGAGTTGTTGGGATCCGTCTCTTTCTCAAGGTCATGTCGGGCGAGATTACGTCGTTGGGAGCTGGGCTCCTGAACTCGCTCCCATTAAACACTGGAATTGCCACACTGACTCCAACGGAGGGTTCACAAATCGCAGGGCTCAAGATTGGAAAATATGAATGTATTTGTATTAAATAACCGATCACTGGAGCTAATAGTTGATAGGCCTGCAAAGTCGTGTCTGTTCAACTCATGGAAATTCGAGAGTCCCAAGACGGCTCGAAAGACTACTCAGTCCACGACGACACGGCATTGACAGTCCTGCTCTGGCATCCCTCCGAACCCAACCCACGAAACACGATGCTTCTTCCACGACAGCAAAAAAAGCCCGGTAAAAGGCATTCCAGCATGATCCTGAACATGAATTTTGGAGGGCGGGACGGGTCTCGGCTCGCTCTGTTGACCCAGGTCATCGCGACCTGGTCTACCTTGACGCACCCGTCGTCTATTCAAGGCATTGTTTTTGTCTATGTCGATAAACGGCGTCAGACTTACGGCCTAGGGTATCGAGAAACTTCTTGCGATAAGCGCACCGTTGGGGTGCAAATTGACGGACCAGGAGGAGAACGGATTGTCAAGATCCGAGTCAGCCCGGCCTGGGATACCTTGAGATACTTACTGGTAAGTTGGATTCCCATGAGAAACATCAGTCATTGACATTTTACCCCAGTTTTGGACGAACAGAAATAGGTCCTTGGTCGTCAAGACGGTCCCCTTCAATGTTAGTCCCAGGAGCCCTTTCTCCTTTGCAAATCTGGAGATAATTGAGGCACCATGGGATTGCCAGATAACCGGTTTTATCGCCGAAGCCCAGGTACGAATGAATACCCACGAGATAATGTGCCAGGGTCGTTGATTGACATTGAATCCAGCATGCTACGGGACACCTCCGGGCTTTGGGGGCCGTCTTCATGTAAGACGGTACCCCTTAGATGCCGCTCCGTCTCGGCTTGAGACGGAGGAGCAGCCTCTCCCTAGCAAAGGGAGGTCACTCTCTCGATGAAGAGCTGGACGGAGGCCAACGGGTCAGGACCCGTTTAGTGGGCGGCCCCCCAAGCCCATCGATACTGGGGCCGTCGAACCTGAGATACCTGAAGCATGGACGGGAGTGGTCCCTTCTCGATTACATGGGATTCCTGAATGTCGGTTTCTCCGATGGATTTTCTAGATTTTTTGGGGGAGCTTTTTGGAGTTTTGATTTTTTGGTGAGTAGGGGTGGGCGCGGTTGGTGAGACAGTGCTGGCGGGTTTGGTCTGTATCGTCAAGATATGGGTAGCCGTTTGGGGGATCAGGTGAGGATGATTCCATTGATAATGGGACCAGGAGTCCCTTGGGGTTGCTCAGGATTGTGATGGACAGATTGCTGAGAAGGTGTGGTAAATGGATATTTTACGAATCGGAATGGAGTTGGGAATCGGCAATGAAGCTGATGCAAGAGACGATTTGGTTGAGTTGCCAGGCAAGATAAAGGCCTCAGATATCATAATAATGGGAATAAAAATGCCAAGGAGTAGTTAAGTAAAATACGGCCGTTCTCTCTCCATGAACTAGGTTCTTTCGTTGACAGAGGCAACCAACCGCCCGTCTCAATAAGCTTCTTGATGGCCAGGCCAAGAATGAGCTTATTTCACAGGATACCAACGTGAAGCCCACACGGAGAGCCATTCGGATATCGCGGAGAGCGACAGACAAGGATGGTGCTCCATTGGGGTCCAAGAGTGCAGCGACAGCAAGTCAACTCTTCGCGAATGGAGGCGCATGGAGAGCGAAGCGCTTGGAGCGTCGTCATCCAAGCTCGAATGAATGCCCTAGAGCGGGTGAATAACCTCGACACAGCCCCAAAGCGATCGGCAAGTCGGCGGTTTGCGGGCGCCGTTTTCGCCGACAGTCCGACGTTTTGGGGGGGGAGGGGGGTTTGTGAGTTTTGGGGCTGTTTCCGCAGGGACCAGCTCAAGAGCTGTCCCAGTTCGATTGCGCGTCCCAGGGGAACATGGCGCGCGGGGGGCTGTGCCTGAGCCTCTGGGCGCAAAAGAAGATCCTCCTCGATGCGAGTTCTGCCCTATCGAAGGGTGTTGTGTACGAGGAGCCAGGGTGGGTAGGGCTGAGCTGGGTTAGTTGTGGATGGCTTTGCGAGTGCGGCCGCTGTCTATTGGTTCTAAACCAGTTGACTCTTCAGGGCCAGACGGGAACGAGACGGATGATGAGACGGGGGGACGGTAGTTGAACTCTCCTTTTCCCGATTGTCTCAGCTTGACACGGGTGCTGGCTGTTGAGGGATCGACGGCACTGCCGCTTTCATGTTGCAAAGGAGTTTCCGACTGGTGTTGTCGTTTCTCGTTTTCGTTCGTGTTGATGGTTTAAATACCTTTGATGTCCTTTCTTGCCGGTGGCGTCACGCTTGTCAGTCTCTTTTTGTTCTCCGAGGTATCGTCAAGGTGCAATCTCCGGATACCCTCCTTTTCCTCCTTCAATCCCGTTCCCGTCCCGACAATCAAGCAAACAAGGCGAGAGCCGGATAGCAGCATTTTATTGGTGTCGCGTCTGGATAAATGGCTCCGCAATGCAATCACACATTGGAGGACATGTCACGTCAGTCTTGGCCCTGGTCCCTTTTACCACCTCCCCTTGGGCTAACCATTCTCAGTTCCTGACAACCAGGAGAGTCTTGTCGGGAGCTTGACCTTTAACGAGCTGGCCCTCGTCCTGGGTGGCATCGGCACTGCCGTCTCGGTGACGGTCAGTCTGTACCTCATCTTCCGCCATGCCCTGAGCTACACCAAGCCGGGGGAGCAGCGACAGTAAGTAGACTACAACCTCCTCACAGATAAGAAGCTGTTGTAGCTAATACCCCCAGAATCATCCGCATCATCGCCATGGTCCCCATCTACGCCCTCTCGTCGTACCTCCAGATCTGCTTCTACACCCACGCCATCTACATCGAGGCCCTCTCGTCCCTCTACGAGGCCGTCGCCCTCGCCGCCTTCTTCTCCCTCATCTGCCACTACGTCGCCCCGGACTTGCACTCCCAAAAGAACTTCTTCCGTGGCCTCAACCCCATCAAGCCCTGGCTGCCCCCCGTGAGATGGCTCGGCCGATGCACCGGCGGTCCCCAGCGCGGGCCCTTTCGCACGCCGCGCTCGGGACTGACGTGGTTCAACGTTATTTGGGTGTGCGTGTACCAGTACTGCTTCGTGCGGACCATCATGACCTTTGTGTCCATGGTTTCCGAGGCCGGCGGGCGGTACTGCGAGAGCTCCAACAGCCCGGCGTTTGCGCACATCTGGGTCACTGTCATCGAGCTCATCTCGCTGACGGTCGCCATGACGAACCTGATCCAGTTCTACTTCCAGCTCAAGCACCCCATCGCCGAGCACAAGCCGCTGACCAAGTTCGCCGCCATCAAGCTGGTCGTGTTCCTCTCGCTCGTCCAAACCTCCATCATCTCCCTGGCCACGTCCAACGTCGACACGTCCGACGAGAAGAGCGCCCTGTCCAACGGGGACATCAAGGTCGGCATCCCCAACCTCCTGCTGTGCGTCGAGATGGGCCTCTTCTCCTTCTTCCACCTGTACGCCTTCCCGCACGCGCCGTACCACCCGGGCGCGAAACCGACCTTTTATCCGCCGCCCGATGCCTCGACGAGCGGGCCTTACCTGGAAAACAAGGCGCAGAGTCCCGCGGGTGGGTTCATGGGCCTCGCGGCGCTTTATGATGCGGTCAACGTGTGGGATTTCTTCAAGGCCATTGGCCGCAGCGGGCGGTGGGTGTTTGTCGGTCGGAAACACCGCCAAAAGGACGTGAGCTACCAGTCCAACCACAGCCAGCAGGCCGCCGACCTGGCCATCCACCAGCGACACGGGAGCGAGCCGGCCGAGGGCCCGGAGAGCGATGATGTGCGGACCCCGATGCAGCCCGAGACTCGGTACAGCCCGCCGTCGTCGCCGCCGCCGCAGTATCTTCACCATATGCCCGTGTCGCCGCGGTACGAGGGGTATAGGGGCGAGGAGGGGTCGGCGCTAGTGTCGAACGCCCAGCCGAGGCCGTACGATGCCGAGCCTCGCCAATTGACGGGGCCGGGACAGCAGCCTTTTGTTCCCGTGGATCAGGGGAGGGGTTATAGATCGGGATAGGTTTTGGTTTCTTAGCATAGGGGGTTGGATGGACACGAGAACAATGACGGACAGGCTTTGGATACATGCTGGTTAGATATCAGGTACTACGACGGCATAGGAAACTACATCTTTTCAATTTTCAGCAATATCTCAACTATCTTGTGTTTTTGTTTACTGGCCCTTTCTCCATGTGCTCCCCTTGAGCAGACGGGAAATATCGCTCCATTCCCGTCCGGAGGCCATGTCAAGCAAGACCCCCGGCATATTTTGACACGCCCTAAGAACCGGCCTAGCACGAGGGACCATTCGGATGCTTCCAGAGATGGAGTCGTACTCAGAAAGAAGCCAGAAACTACTGCACAGGCCAGATTCCTGGGATTTTTGACATCCAAGTCCAAGAACCAAGCCTCCACGGTGCCATCGTTTGGGGGTGCCTGGGACTCTTCGAGTTTTCGGGTCTCTCTCTCACGGTTCCATGGCCCGGGTCGATGGTTGGCGAACGAGAACGGGACAGGCGCCTTTACACTACCACCAGCCGACAGCCGAAGTATTCCAGGGGCTGTCAATTCGGTAAGACGGCTGTCAGCCCGTCACGGCTCCTGTTATGCTTATTTCGAAGTTGACAATATACATACCTGGTACCTCTTTCCTCGGCTTCGTCTCAGAATGACGAGGTTGCTCCGCATTCAGTCAATATGAAACTCCTCGCTCTCGTCCCTCCAACCGCTGTCGCCCATGCTCAAGTCAAGGGAAACCATTTGGCTTCGCATTCGGCACCACGGCAGCGCAACGCCCGTCTATCCCAGGACTAATGCAGAGTAAGCAGACTGCATAACTATGCATATAATACTTGCAGGATAAGCTGACCCATGCATCCTTTCCATCAGGCTCACCTCATTGCTAAGCGACAATACCCGGCGCGTCATCATGCTGGACCACCTTTTACTTCCTCCAAACTGGAGGGAGCCGTTCAAGGTCGGCAGAAACATGTCTATTGTTGGCGTGGGGTCCAAGGGCGTGGTTCAAGGCTGAGGGTGGGAGGCGGGTGAGCAATGTGATTATTCGGAGTACATGGTTCACATGACGGTGCGTCAAAATAGTGTCTCCTTGGGCACAGCTAACACAGGACAGGAGCTCAGTCCCCAGGTCACATATGGCGGCGATGCAATCACCCTCGATGGATGCGGAAAGGTCTAGGTTGACCACCACGAGTTCTCCCTCATCGGAAGGCGAATGGTCAGCCTGCTGCAACGGGAAGTACTCTTGGACTATGCTACTCTGAGAAAAGAACTTTATACTATCGCCGGAAACTATCTGCATGATGTGTCGGGTCAGAGCCCTCACATCGGAACTGACTACACAGCGTACAAGATTTATGTGGCTGCTGTTGACCACTTCTTAGCAAGTCTCCCTGGGCCTTCTCCTTTGGCGAAGTCTAACAACAGCAGAGAGTCGGTAACCACTGCCTCGACGTCGAGACGAACGCGTGGATGCTCGTCGAAAACAACTACTTGAACTCGGTCACCACACCCGCCCCCCGGCCACTTACATCGAGGACAGCCAAGTCTAGGTACTTTATACAAACAGTCGAAGAGGCTTTGAAGGGCTCAGGACTTGCTCGGGAGCATCCTGGAATAGAACCGCGTTGCCAACTTCAAGACGCTCGTCCCGTTAAGTGCGCATGTGCACTCTCGGGGCTCAGCCAATATCAGAGCAGTATCAAGTGAGATCATTGGAAGTTGGTTGATGCTCCAGCTAAGGTCAAGGGCTCAAGGCGAATTCTGGGGTAGGCAAGGTCTGGCCTCGCGGATTGCAATATGGTGTGAGAGCATTTGGCAGATATACTGCCGTTGAGCCCGGCCCGACCCGGTGGATGGGGGATTCCTCAAGTCCTTGTATGAAAATCGAACCTATCTGCAGCAGCAGTCACACCAGCAGGCAGAGGAGCCCGCCGCAGGCGTCTTCCCGAAAGGACCGCCGGAGGCTGGGAGGGGGCTGTGTGTATGTGTGTTCGATGGAGGGAGGGAGTTGAGGGAGGGAGAGGCCAGAGGGTTAAGCTTTGCTTAGTAGCACTGGGTGGCAGACCTGAACCGCCCTGTCAGCGTACCTACTTTATTTACCGTCGTATTATCTCACTACATCTATGTCTAGCACCACTGACTGGAACATTTCATACAATCAACTTCGTAAGAAGCTTCCCCTGATTCCCACCGCTAAACAACCGCATCCAAACTTCGGGCTGCTCCTCAATAGGCGCCTCCACCACCGTCTCCGAGTCCTGCAGCTTGATCCTCCCGTCCGCCGCCGCCCCAATCAACTCGCCCAGGATGGCCGGGATCTTGTCCACGTAGTCCAGCATGATGAAACCCCGGATGGTGATCCTCATGGAAATCAGCTCGAACCAGTTCCGCAGCGCCATGGGCTCGTCCGTGTTGTACCCGCTGACGGCGCCGCACACGGCAACGTGCCCTCCCTTCTTGACCCGCGTGAGCATCGCGTCGAGGACGTGGCCGCCCACATTGTCAAAGTAGACGTCGACCTCTTCGGGTGTGGCCCGCTTGAGGTCCTCGAGGAAGGTCGGGCTCTTGTAGTTTATGCACTCGTGGGCGCCCAGCTGGTCCCTCACCCACTCACACTTCTCGTCGGAGCCGGCGATGCCAATGACGCGCTTGGCCTTGAGCAGCTGCACCGCGATCTGCACTGCCATGGACCCCGTGGCTCCGGCCGCTGCAGACACAACAATGGTGTGCTCCGGCTTGGCCTCCCCGGCGTAGTACAGCCCCGTGTAAGCCGCGATGCCCGACGCCCCAAACGCGCCGAGGTAGTGCGTGACAGCGAGGTCTCCCGGCAGCGGAGCCAGGGGCTGGCTGGTGGCCGCCTCGAGCACGACGTACTCGCTCCACGTGCCCAGGTGAAAGTCCATGACCAAGTCGCCGGGCTTGTACGTCGACGACGCCGACTCGACGACCTCGGCAATGACGCCGGACCGCATGGGCGACCCGACGGGCACGGTCGGCACGTAGAAGCGCTCCGGGGCGACGGTGCTCTGGATGAAATTGCGGAGGCCCGTGTCGTTGGAAAAGTACTTTACGCGGCAGAGGATCCGGCCTTGCTTGAGAGGAGGCAGGTCGACCGTCTGGAGCTCAAAGGTTGCGTCGGGGCCTGAGAGGATGGGAGCCCCAGCCGGCTTGTTGACGAGGACCCATTGCTTGGTGGAAGTGGGAGTGGCCATTGTTTGCAGCTCCGTCTTGGGTGCGACTTTAGAGAGTGGAAGATGATGCAGTGACCAAGGTACGTTTTAGTTCCTACGACATTGTACTTATAGATTATGTTAGATGCCGCGGTTGTCTAGTGGATGAGAACAAGGGGAACGAGTTCAGCTGAGGACTAACCACTATCGTCGTGTCCGAGTCGGGGTGAAGTCACGACGGCGTTTCATTTCCTACGGGGACCTGGATTCAAGCAGGTTGTGCGGCTGTAGACTAGAGATGGACTAGCATGGAATCCCCCGTCGTGATGTTTCATGCAAGGCCCGCCAAGTGCTGCCGATCTTGCAACGTTGGGATTTACGTTAAGATTTGACTATTGACTGTCAGATCATGACCATTGATGGGAGTCGTACAGCAAAGCCTGAAGAACAAGTAAAGAGATTGGTGTCGTGAGTGGTCTCGGTCAGATGCCATCTTTATTTTGACATGTACCTGTTAGTTTCCTGTCCAAATGTTTCACCTCTTCACATGACTAGGTAACCTTAAACTTCTCAACCATATGCTCTCCCCCGAGAGACGGGGAGCCGTTTCCCAGCCAAGGCTGACGGGTGAACTGTCCCCAGTGCCCATGGCCAAAATGGGACATCGGCGAAGACGTCAAAGAGAAGGAGACGTTCCGGCGTAGTGTATACTCCTTTGAGATTAGGAACGGACGTGTCGCCTATTTCGTCCTGTAGACCCCGACTCCCGAGGCAAATATGGAGTTTGCCCCTCGGGCCCTTGCATCCTCAGAAACACCAAAGCAGTCGCCGACAAACCGGTTTCCAACACGTTCCAATCGGAAACTAAGCAATCTCTCTAGCCGGCGGGCCGAATCTCTCGGAGGTTCCCTTCCCATCGACGCCACCTCAAACTCTTCCCCGATGTGTGTGGAGATAAACGTTGAAGATCTCCGGCCGCATCGAGCTGTGAGAGGCTGACAGCGAACGCATTGGACTCTGTAGAAGAACTGGGAACCCCTGTTGAGAGACAAATGGGCCGTGGAGAGAAAAATGCTCTGCTCAATGCAACGCTTCACGAACCGAAGTGAGATGTGCAGTTTCACTGTGCTTTTCGTCATGGTCCCGCTGGACTCCTAGAGACTCCACGGTAAAACGATTCTGCAGTGCGAGTGCCGAGAATATGATTAAAGCAGTAGGCCCCTTCGCTATGCCCGACTGCCGACTAGAAGCTGGTCTAGCGAGCAGGTCTCTATTTTCGGATTTCCTTCAACATGGCAAAGCCGTCGGTGTTTTACCCCGTGTTGGGCTACGTCAAGGCCGAGCTGGTCATCAACAGCGTCTTTGTCTTGATTGTGTTACTGGTGGTGTCACTCAGAGTTACGGGGCGTGTTATGGGACCTGGGTTGGGGTGGGATGATGGTTTGGTCTTGGTTGCTACGGTTTGTGCTTCTTGGGGTGGGTTGAATGTTTGCTCACGCTTTGCAGCCTTTGGCCGTGGCCATGCTGGTCTGTCAGGGCTTCTGTAAGTAGTTTGTTCGAGATACTACTGGTGAAGTTGACTGACTCTTCTAGTTGCTCCAATTGGCAATGGGTATAATCTGACCAAGTACCCAGACCGTGAGTCTCTCCTTTCTCACGATACCAAATCCGACTAGTTGAGGGTGTCGTCGACCTGTATTGTTCCTCGAACCAACTAAAACGCATCTAACATCTACTTCACAGTCGCGGTCAACATCCCCTTCATTCTCGAGGTACGTGGGATCACTCGTAGCCATACACTCACTTACGTCTACTCACCACTTAGCAGTTGACCTTTGGGATGCAAGTCATCTACGTCACGCTCCTCGCCTGCGTCAAGGGAAGCATGCTCTGCTTCTTCCTGCGCGTCTTCCCCACGACCTTTATGCAGCGCGCCTCCAAGCTGGCCCTCGTCTTGGTGGCCATGTGGATAGTCTCGTATCTCTGTGCCTGCATCTTCCTCTGCAACCCCGTCTCGGCGCAGTGGACGGGTCTAGGAACCTGCGGTCATTATATTCCCATGATCCAGTCTCTTATTGCTACCAATGCCGTTGGCGATCTGGTCATCATGGCGTTGCCCATGCATAGCATCTGGAGCTTGCAGACCAGGAGGGCCGACAAGATTGGTATCACGTCGTGCTTTGCCTTGGGATTCGCGTAACACTTCCTTTGTACTCATTACATGTACCTTCCCTACTAACATGTGTAGATGCATCATCTGCGCCATCTTCCGACTAATTTACATCTCCACCGTCGACCTCAACAGCAACGTAACCGGCACCATGCCCACCACCATCTTCCTCTTCATCCTCGAGCCCAACCTGGCCATCCTCTGCGTGAGCATCCCCATGCTCCGCCCCTTTTACGCAAAATACAAGCGCCGCATCGGCGGCTCGCGCCTGCACGAGTACTCGGACGAGCGCAGCACCGGCTTCAAGGACCGGAGCCGGTCGGGCCAGGTGAGCAAGGCTGGGGGAAGAGGGTCGGCTTCGCAGCCCGAGGCGGTCACGGCGTGGGAGATGGAGAGTTATTATCCTCAGTGCAAGGCCGGAGTGCACAATGCCATGGTTAGCCGGCCGGGCGACGATTCGGGGTCGGAACAGAACTTGACGAAGCCGGGGTCGCAGGATGAGATTCGCGTCGAGACGGCTTGGGCCGTGACTCGCCGTTAGCTGCAAGTAGTTTACCTTGGCTAGATTCCGAGGTTGGATTCAAGACTCAAGTTTCTCTTCTAATTCCATGCCTGTCATAATCCAGTACACTCCATGCCACGGGCCGGGACTCGGAAGCGACGTGCCGTCGGACCATCTACTCCCCGTTCTCTCCAGGTTCTCCAGCAGAATGGTGAGAGGAAACACTGCAGGAGAAACGGAACCTGAAACGCCGTCACATGCTTCTAAATTAAGCTGCGCAAGCTTTATCAAGCATAAATTCCGGTGGTCATCCAGCCGCGTCAACCAGTAAAAAGACCCCCTGTCAAGGCAACCGACGCTGCTCATGCCATGTGCTTCGCTCCGGGGTTTTAAGCATCTCATTTTCGCTAAAAGAGAAACAGGCTTCTGAGGACCTATCTTCGATCGATGTTACATGCAGCGAACATGAACGGTGATGCAGGTGAGGCCGTTCAAGGCTGGAGGTTTTGTACTCCCCTGTCTTGACTTCTAGTGTCAGTTAACGGTTGAAGATGACGCGTTCAGTTCACTGGCCAACCCATGGCGATTACTTGTTAAATTTGTTTCATCATTAAATGCAAGTGTATGTAGAAGAGAAGCGTTTATGCTGCATTAAATCCCATTCATCTCACCCACGTCAAGCCCAGACGTTTCCAAAGCTAGGCCCCTTCCCTCCCAGTATTATGTAGTTTGTGTTGGCTTAGTGGTGCCCGTGGCCTCCAAAGTGGCCGTGGAAGAACTTGCTCAGCTTGAACTTTCCACCACCCGAGCCGCCGTGCGAGTGTCCGCCGTGGCTCGACGACTTTCCCCAGCCCCAGCTTCCCCAGCTGCTCGAGCCGTGGTGGCCCGACTGCCAGCTCGAGCCGGAGCTGGAGCTGTCGCAGTCGCAGTCGGAGTCGTCGGAGGAATAGTCGCCCGAGCTGGAGTTGTCGGAGCCGCTGGAGCTGCCAGATCCGTCATTGGAACTGTCCTCGGATCCGTCGTTGGAGCTGTTGTCCGAGTCAGAAGCAGACGACTCGGTAGCTACGGCAGATGCGACGGTCGAAGTCGTGGCAGTCGCCAAGGTAGTAGGGGTGATGCTCTTGGTTGAAGTGACGCCGCTCGCCGCCGACGTCGTCGTCGTCGTCGTGTCACTATCGCCGTCCGAGTCAGACGCCGCATCAAAGACAATGCTCGTGTAGTCGCCCGTCTGGTCGCTGTACGTGTAGTTGCTGGCCGGGTTGAAGTTTGTAATGTCGACGCTCTCGACCACCATAGTAAAAGGACTCTCGTCGTAGTCGGTCTCGCCGCCGGCCCACGAAATGGTCCCCGCGGCGTTGTCGCTGTCGCCGCCGGCCCAGATGCCAATCTTCACGCGGGAAGGCGTCTGCGGGAACAAGTCGCCATTGGACGCGTCATCGTAGGTGACGGTCCGGAGGAGGCTCCCGTCGAGGTACCAGCTGAGCTCCGACGAGGTCCAGTAGAGGGTGTAGTTGTGGCTGGTGTCTTGGGCGTCGTCGACGGACTCGGTCGTGGAGCTCCCCTCGGTGCCCTTGCCAAAGTAGTTGGTTTGGACTTCGTCGGGGTAGCCTCCGAGCCACTCCCAGTCACTAACTTGTTGTTAGACCAATGTCAAACTCGGGGCGTGGGAGTGAACATACATTTCATCGAGGTCGTCGGAGAGGAGGACAATACAAGAAACGATGCCAGTTCCTGAGGCAGCCTTCATGTGAACCTCGACGCGGCCAAAGAAGATGTACCACGCCGTCTGGAGGGTGGGCGAGTCTCCGTCCTCGTTAATGGTGAACTCGGCACCAGAAGTAGTGTAGCTGACGTTGTTTCCGCCCCCGACGGACTCCCAGTTGTCGGTATCAGCGCCGGCGGTGAAATCAACAGAGTAGGTCGAACTGGTGAGTCCGACGTCGGCATCGCAATCAGCTATACTAGGGTTAGTTCAGCAGTAGACAAGACTCATGCAGAGCAACTTACTCTCCTCGACTGGATTGCAAGTGGCGGTGGCCTTGTTGGCCAATGCCGCCAGGGCCGTCAAAGCGAGTGTGTAGTATTTATACATTGTGAGTATGTAAGTGAGTGTGATTATAGACGTAGAAAAGAGGTTATCTTGCTGATAATCGTGGTGCAAGTAAAAAAACGTTTGAAAAAGAGTTGGACGAAACGAAGCAGACAAAAGAGTGTCAAACCAGTGTATGAGAAGAAAGATCACAACAGAAAGAAGGAAGGAAGGATACCGTCCAAGAGACGCTCCCTCGCAGCAGCTGAAGCCTCGATATTTAACACAAGGCTCCATTATACGCGGACCTTGGTCCATTGTTAAAAGGGGGCTACGTTGACGCCTGGGTGCGGATGAAGCCACGAGTGGAACCATCAGGAGCCAACCCCATGCTTCCAAGTGGGAGGTTTGCCAGGAGGCCCAGGACCCCTTCAGGTGGGAGGACGAGTTCAAGCACTCCAAGGGCCCCGGAAAACGAAACACTAGCCTCCATTCGCTCGTCGAGCGAATGAAGGCCGGCACATTTCGATTTCTCCGGGAACGACGGTCCAGGTGAGAGTTGGACGTTCATTGCGCGGCCTTTCGGACGACGAATACTCGGCTCACAACGGTCCGTCGGTAAGCTTGTGACTGGATGATTTTGAGTTCTCATCGTCCCGATGCGTTTCTTGACTTGACTTGCGAGTGTTTCGTTCCGTCGATCCCAGTGGCTTGGGCCTGAAGGAGCGGTATCAACATGAAACGCTGAGGCACCCCGATTTGAGCGTTCGCTTGCTATGGGCAGGGTTCCTGTATAATTTGTTTTGCTCCTTCGAAATGGATGTCTCTCAGCGGCATTGCCAGCAGAGCGGTCATGGCGTGGCCTTGCGGGTTGCGGATAAATCGATTCTCTCGTAAAGGCAGCCGTGGGACGCTGGTTTTGGCAATGGGATTCATGGGACTGAGCTATTTCGGTTGCATTTAGCTTATTTGTTCCCGGCGCAGTGTTTCACCCTCGGACAAGTGTCCATTCGCTTTAATCTTTTCGATGCTGCGCGAGATATCGTTATTACATCATGACATATTTGATGTCGAGTCGATTTCAAGTCAGAGCGTAGCATCTCACTTCAACGAGCATAGGTTGTCATGTGCGAGATCCTTTTCCGCCAAAATCAACGTGAGTGAGTCAAGCAAAGCCGAGAAGCTCAAATAGCCAGCATGAACGTGCATGGACGAGCATCGTCACGTTACCCGTCGGGTCATGCGAGGAACTGGATGCGAACGTGGTTGGACCAGACGTCTCCCAACTCCGACTCGGGAGGTTCCCGCCAGGAACACCCAGCAAAAATTCGATATGCGCTCAATAGGGCGTTTCAATTCTATTCGTACAAGTTTGTGAGCCGCAGCATTCCATAACGCCAACGTCACAACCGCATGAACTGATTGCCTAAGCTCGTCCAGCAGCTGGCAATAATTGAACTACACGTCTTTATCCCACCATGAGATCCCCTTTGGCCAATGAGAAGCAACATATTCCTTCACGTCACAAATTTCAAACGATGCATCGACGGCAGATGTCGCCAGGCCGAGCGGAAGACAGGCTTGCCTCCGACGGGATCCCGTGGGAGACTCGAGCTTGGGGGACCAACTTTGCTTCAAGTCCTCCTTATGTTGTAGAGCATGGTGCAGAGCAGTTTAAACATAGTACCTAATGAATATCCGCAGCTAACTCCTCGAAAGAGAGCCAGGATATCATTGAAATTCGTTGTCTTGCCTCTGGTATGCTGAGTGGCTACTACTGCCATCCTCTTCCAACAAGCAGCTAAATGCAGTATATATCCCAACGGGACCTTTACTTCTTTAACTCCTTGGAGAGCATTTCAATCCCAATGAACTCATAAAGTCTGTGACTTTGAGATTTCAAGCTCTACCATGGAACCAGGCGTCTCAACTCTTGGATCGATTGAGACCATGTGGCTCCGAGAGTCCTGACATCAATAAAGACCAGGCATACTCATGAAAAAGCATCGCCAGCAACCTATGTCAGAATTGATAATGAGGTAGTGAGTTTTGCCCGCTCTTTGAAATCTGGAGGCCTAGGTAGGTGACGAGAGAGAAAGCCATTGTTGCTGCCGACTGGCATGATTGCAAGCAGGCCACCTACTCACGGAACTGAAACCAACGTTTCGCACGTATCGTAATCACTTAGTTACATGAGCTTGAGAGGAGCACCAAGCAGAACGAAGCCGCAGGTGCAACACCGAGGACACTCTTGAGCTTCACTTGACCAATGTCGTGAACGAGCAAAGACTTGACGTCAGCCAATCTGATTGAGAACGAAATGCTAGAAAAACTACCTAACATCAACAATCTGGCCGTGAAAAGGCTTTGACCAAGAATCCCCATGCAGCCGTCGTCAAACAGCCCCGCCTGATCCGTTTCGTAAAACTGTAGAAGTAAAAGGGGTGTCCCCTTTCAATATTGAAGGTTGTGGTTGTGGCAAATTCCATCCATACACACGTATCCGATTCCCATCTGGATACTAATCCCATGTCCCCATAGCCCAAACCCGAAAAAATAGATGAAAGTAAACGCCAGAAACTCCTCCGTCACTTCATTCATCATGTCATATCTGTACAGGCCGTGATAAAAGAAAAGAACACAAGGCACAATGATTCATCATCAGAGCAGAGTGCCGACCGTGCAGTCACTCAGCTGCTCGCATCTCTTTCATGAAGTCATGGACGACGTATCGCTGCCCGACTCACTCCAGTAGTCGTCATTTGCCTCGGGGTTGTGGTACCCGTGAGGAGGACCGCCACGGTTGAAGCCCTGATGGCCGGAAAGGTCGAAGAAGGCCGGTTGATCACCGGCCGGCGGGCCGGGGTTCACGGGATGCATGGGCGGCGGGTGGGGGAAGCCTCCGCCTCCGTAGTGGCCGCCGTCCATGTCGCCACCGGGAGGAGGCGGCGGGGGATAGTGGCCGCCCATGGGGTGATCAAACTCGTGACCCGGCGGGGGCGGCATCATGGGCTGCGGCGGCGGCACGCCGTCAAAGTGCTTGCCGCGGCGGGAGCCCTTGCGGCCGCTGCCGTGGCCCTTGCGGCTGCTGCGACTGCTCCGGCTACTACTGCTGCTACTTCCCGAGTAGTAGCGGTCGGGCGAGGCGACCCAGTACAGCTGGGTGTCCGGCTCGGACCAGTAGGAGCCCGAGGACCAGGCCGACATGTCGGACTGGTCGTCGGGGATGTCACGGGTCCTCTTCTTCACGACGGTGGCGCCGCGAGGGGCGCCGGCGGCCCAGGACATGAAGCGGATGGCCGCGGGCTGCTTCTTGGGGAGGTTCCTGTAGGTGGTGGTCCAATTGGACCCGGAGCTGCTGTTGTCTCCAAAGGAGGAGCCGCTTCGAGAAGGCATGATTGTGATTTGTGGGAGTTGGTTGTGGGTTGGTGATGGTGCAAGGCAGACACGGTTTGGTGGTGGGAGGAATTGTTGGACAAGAACAAGTCTAGAAATCGCAAATGGTTTCTTAGGCGGTGAATGTCGATCGATGAGCACTAAGTGGCAATGCTCATAGTGTATTATTGTTTCGTGCGGCGTTACAATTGCTAAAGTTGGAGGAACAATTGATGGTATCAGGGTCGTCAAGGCGGGTGGCTGGCTTCACCCGACAGCCAGGAACAAGAGGAACTAAGACGAAGAGTGAGAAGGATGTTGCTAAAGACAGAGACAAGACGAGAAAAGAAAAGAGAAGAAGGGGGGAAAGGGGGCGAGTCAGGGCGGACGAAGAGGGGGATGATATACCAGTGACTGGGCAAAATCTGACATGACGAAGACAAGTCGAAGACGCCTAGCTACGGCGGGAGCCAAAGCGGGAGCGGGAGCGGGCGTCAAGGCAGTGCCCCCTCGTCCTAATTCCTTTTTCCATGGTCCACAATCAATGGCCTGGCTGCCTTGTCTCTCGTCACCTTATGCGGGCGATGGGTGGTTAGTGGCAGGCGACCAGGTCTAAAGAAGCCGTTGTACCTCTTAATGCAGGAGGCATTGCGAGGGGTAGCGAGGGAGAGGGAGAGGGAGAGAGACCGGAGGAGTGAGAGTGAAGTTTCCACCCCTCAGCTCAGGGAGGGGAGTGCACAGAGCTGAGTGCTAGGAAAGAAGATGACTGGACGAGAGAAGAATGACTGGAAGAGAGAAGCAAAACGGCAAGACGGCTGCATCAAGTACCTCGAAGGCAGGACGACAGCAAAAAGGGACTTTGTCTGTCTTGTCGCGCGCACAATTGAATGTGACACGGGTGGGGGAGGGGGCAGACGCAGACGCAGAAGCAAGGGATGGGTTGAAAAGAACGAGGCTCTGCTGCAGCTAAAAAAACCCCCTCCTCCTATCCCGTCTCTGCTGGGGGCTAACT
This sequence comes from Thelonectria discophora, assembly GCA_911649645.1. NCBI lineage: Eukaryota > Fungi > Ascomycota > Sordariomycetes > Hypocreales > Nectriaceae > Thelonectria > Thelonectria discophora. Next base: position 873,097 of record CAJVRK010000008.1, on the reverse strand, counting down.
ACGGGCGCCACCGTTCGCCTCGCTTTTCTTCCCTTCTGTGAGGGTTGCGTGATTGCATGAGACGCAGAGCTCCAGGGCGAATTGATTTGCGTGAAGCGGACGAGGAATGTATTCGGGGTAAAGGAGAGCGTCTTTTTCGCAGGAGCCTTGGTGGTCGTGTTCGAATTGATTCGTCGGCGGCACCACGCGGGGGACAGAGGAAGCTGACAGGACGGGTTACTAACGAGGAGGAGGATCGGCGGGTCGATGATCAGGGGGGGGACCGGGACGCGGAGAACGAATGGGTCTTGGTGAGAGGGAATGAACCATGACGGAGCGAGCTTTCTTGTGTGTGTGCCTTGAGTAACCGGGCTGTGCAGAGGGTTAACGACTCCCTGTGCGAAGTACCTACGCAGGCACAGAGCATAGGGTTTTCTGCGGGGGATCGAGTCTGAACGAGTGGTTGGCAGGCATCCCACCGAGAAACATTCACGGCTGCACGCATTTTCTCATCCCCCAAACAGTCATAGTGGGAGTCAGCAAGAGTCGCAAGGAGCAAGCAATCAACCAACATCTGACGAGTCAGCTCGCAAAGATCCTTTCCACCAACGAAGCATCCGTCGACTCCTCCAGGACGGCCCCCGGTCCCCCTTCACCCCGCGTCCGTCACGCACAGAAGCCCGTAAGCTTGAATGCTCATCCCACCTCAAAATGAGGCGGGACGGCCGAAGATGGCGTCGCACACGGGACGCCTCGCGCCTGTGGGTGAGAGGCACATTTGGCACACCTGGACCAAAGATCAAGAGACTTTGTTAGCCGCAGGCTCTTTGTTGGTTTCGGCCAAGTTGGAAGGTTGCTTGGTCGAGACGTGTTGATTGGACGATATGCGGGAGGGGTGTGTGTGTGTGACTGAGTTGTTCTTGTGCAAGCCAAAAGGAGACGGAGGGGCCAGGAATGCTGACTGTGGTCAAGGAACAAATGTGCAAATCGTATGGTTGGTTGCTTCACTTTTCTCTCGAGGAAACCTGCATGCATGCCGTGTGTGTCTCGGGGAAGGGGAAATGGGAGACGAGAGACGATTGTAGGGCGGACAAGTCAAGGCACTTCAATGGGACGTGAGATATGCTTCTCACCACCATTCCAACGACAGATGACGAGCATTATCACACCGCATCATGCAGAACGTGTGGTTAAACGTCGTTCTGCAGGAGCCGTCTCTCGAGTTTTAGTATTTGTCCAAAAGTAGCCGCCAGTAGTTACGCACGCCATTTCCCCCCAATTTCTCGCAGATGGATGTTACGCATTGCGCGACGATAATGTGCGACGCTGGATAATGGATTCAGGACTCCACGAGACGGGGCAAAAGTGCTGATTAAATTCATGCGCGACCCGAGATGGGGATGATTTGCATTCAGAGTCGAAATGGCAACGGACCGAAAATGAAAAAGCCATTGCTCGCTGTAGGGTAGGCCCATTGGCAAGGAGTGACCCCAACATGGCCAGCGAAACGCGACGAGAAATGCCTACAGCCATCAATCAGATGATTCAGATCCCCTGATGCATGCAGCGGGCAATTGCCGAGACCGGTCAATAGACCACACACGCCTTCCAGCCAACTCATCATGCTCCTCATCAGCTCAACACCAAGCAAAAGAAGTACCCCGGATCGAAGCTCTTCCACGGGATGACAAGCGTTAGCGAGGTCATTGCCATCCCATCCCATCCCACGCTACATGCGCCAGCTCGTTATGCATATGTAGGTATTCGCTCTTCGCAGATAAGACGAGGCTGTCCAACGGAATTGGGGCTGTCGACAGCCTGTCGTTGGCCGACTCGACGTCCAATCAGCCGCTCCCCAACCCGCGTGGCCGACAAGGACAACCAGCAGCTGCAGCATGGCCAACGGCAGTTCGTATCCTCATGGTGGTGTGTCGTGTCGGCTCGATGCCGGCTTTTTTCGATGTAACTGAGCTGTTCCATGGTCTTCACCGACCAGCTCTTCTCTCCGCTGTCGATCGTTTCTACTTCCAGACTCGCGACAATGTTCGACAATGTCCCGCGAAAACGAAAAACTCAACTTTACTCAACACGACGGCCTTTTCCTTTCCATCAAAAGGACTCGGGGTTTCCCTCCACATCCCGTGCAGCGACTGTAGCGAAGAAGGCCTCCAAGTTTGGGGGCCTTATTACGTGGTAACCGCCCTGAAACCGGCCCCTGCTCGTGGTCTCTGTGTCTGCTTTTTTTTTTTTTTTTTTTAGCAGCTTGTGTCCGTCCTCCGTGTCCTGTGCTGGAGGTGAGCGCCGGATCATGTTACACTGAAGGACGCATAAAGGTTGGTATGGATGGGACCTGTCTCGGCATCGCCATGTCACCGACTTTTGCAGGGAGAGAGTCTTGAGAAGAAGAAACGGTCCTTTCGTCGACCAGCAGCGAGCGCGCTAGGCAAACTGGGTTCTTGGAAGCGCCGATGCAACGTGAGGTTTGCCGTTGCTTGTTGGGTTCATGGTTTGAACTTCGGCGAGGGGATAAAAGAAAGAAAGAAGAAAGCCTGGAAGCATCCGAGCAAATCGACGCTTGTTGACGGGTGGGACTCACTCTTTGGATAGATTGAAATCTTGTTCCACCTTGCACCTTGGCATCAGAATGCTTCTATTTCTTCTGCCATCGGGTAACGAATCCTTCCAAACCTTAAGAGAAGGGCCGTCGTGGGTTCGCTTTGACTGCGCTGTTGTTGCGACCGTGGGCCCTTCATTTGGCGGCCAAGGGGACAACAGGCAAAAGACGGACCCAACTGGCGACTTCCCCTTCTCTCGCGGGTAACTGAATTGGGGAGGCCGGAACCGAAGCGAGAGAGAAAGACGATGAGGTGACTGGTTTCAGCCGTCGGGACGTGGGGTAAAGAAGACACTTCCGAGTCCCGAGTCCCGACTCTTGGCGGGCGAGTTTCTCTGTCATCACACCACGGGCACGGGATCACTCATGTTTGGAGCCGTTTCGTCCCTGGGGGAGGGGATGTTTTATCCAAGGCCCAGGTCCCGAGCCCGTCGGCCATATTATCGGAGGACCAGATGTATTGGGATCCGCGGACGAGGGGTCGACTGGGAGCCGTCATGACTGCGGTGAGATCTGTGATTGCCGTGATAACAAACGATGCTATGTCCGAGCAACTTCGGTGCCCCGAGAATGGCCAGAAAAACGGCTGTTGGTCCAATCAACCTGAGGTTGTGTCTCTTACTCACAGGCGGTGGCATATCCAGCTCACATCACGCTTAGTCAGTTGGAGCTCGCAAGCCGGGATCAGAAAAGGCGAAATACATTTGAGTTTGGGGCTGCATCATATGACGGGTTTTGCAAAAAGAGCTCACAAATTTTGCAATCCGTGACGTGACAACCCGGGGACATTCACTTATTCCCGCTGGGTTCCTGGGACGCCCGGTGCTAGGAATGACTCTGGCTAGGTCCGCCCGAATTGGACGAGGCAGTTAGGTCCAAGGAGACCAGCCGACTGGTGAAAGGTTGTTGACGATGGGAGGAGTTCTGTTCCGCTCGAGATGCCAAGAGAAGCACAACCTGCATGGGCCTTGTGGCTGCCGACATCCGGCCCATGGTCGTTGTTGGCGATGGAGATCTCGTTTGAGATGGGGGGAGGAGAAGACGCGCTACAAGGGGCGGTCTCGGACGACGGTCGCTAGACAGGTCCCAGCCGTCCAAGGGGTCCTGAATCGGCCCTGAAAGGAGACATGGCTGAGGAGGAGGCCTGATTATCCGATACGTACGGTTCCTTATGTAAGAGGTTGAATGGGGGCCAAAAAGACCACACAGGGCGGGACACGGCGCCGTAGGGCTCGAGAAGATGTGGTGGGAACAGGGAGATGCTGGCCTGGGCGAAATCTCAAGAATGAAGAGGCCTTCTTTCGTTGGTTTGCTGGCAGCAATAAACGGGGAAGACGCGGCGTTCCCGGTTCACTGCTGAAAGGCGTACAGCAAACGTGCATGTCTTGGCCTGTATCTGTCCGACGGGAGACGGGCGACACGGGTTCTTTTGTTGGACTTATCTCTGCTGCTTGTCCGCTGTGCTCGGTGCAACCTGGCCGTGAAGCACTGGGAGGCAAGTCTGGTCAGCTAGACAATTCGGCGTCTCAGACTTTGACGTGGGGAGCAAGAGCCGTCACCGTACCGAAGTTGCCCGTCCTTGGGACAACCTAACAAGCTTTTCGAGGCCCCAGCAGAGAGGTCGGACAATGGAGATTGATAACCACAGTCTCCATCTCCATGCCTCGTGGAAGTCTGCGATTCCATCACGCATCGAGCCACCCAATCATCAATCACACGACGCGAGAGCCGTCACCATGGCCGTATTAACCCGCGCCACCTACCACATGGTGGCCCAACCTGGCCGGACCCAAACCCTGCCTGACTCATGGAGTCAACTGGTCCGCATTTGGTTTTTGGCAGAATCGAGGACGAAGTTGCACGGGAGTTGTCTGAGGAAACAGGAAGCAGCTCCGTGGTTCTTTGGATTCCCACGAATCGTTGGAATCAATGCCTCCCTGTCGATCCTATCCCAGTGTCACCCAGGTTTTTTCTTTTCCTGCTTCTTCAAAATAATGCAAAAGAACGCCAATCCAGATTGTTGCCCTACAGCTGGCCGGCCGTCTAAACGAAGACTAGTGCTCCCTTCTTTTGGTGGCTTTCCCCTTCCTTGACCCTGGCTTGTGCCCCTGACCTGACTGGGCGAAACCTTGGAAGAGTGGAAAAGTGAGAGACGTCTCGACCTGCGAGCATTCTGCGGCATCCGCAGCATCCATCGAGCCGTCGGGCCCCTGCAAAATTCAAGTTGGTGACGGTCCAAGGGTGAGAGCCTTTTCATTCTTATTTTATTCTTATAACGCAGAGCGGGAGTCGCGTTTCGGCCAGGCAAGTGCCCACTGCAGTCTCAGTCTTGTGAAAGCGGAAGGAGACACCCAGCCAAATACCCAAAGCCGGCCGTTCCTTCCTTGTGCAAAACTCTCCCTCCAACCCGACCCTCCAAAGTCTCAGCTCAGCGAGGGAAGGAGACCCCCCCGGCCTAGCCCCAGTGAATTGCCCCAGCGCCCCAGCGCGCCTTCTTCCACAGTCTCCTGTTTCTCGTCTCCTGTTGGCCTGGTCACTTCCCAATCCCCACCCACTCAGAACTGAGCATTCAGGGCCACCCACACCTTTTTGCTGGCCCACACTCTCACACATTCTCACTCTGCTCTCTGCTCTCTCCCTCTCCCGTCTCGACACACGCTGTCCTGTCGGGTGTTGCTCCCCGTCCCCTTCTCTCTTTCCGCTGGTCAGTCCGCGCGCTGTCAATCAAACCCACCCGTCCAATCCATCTCTTTCCAACTGTCAATCCTCCATCGACTCATCCAACTTCCATCTCCATTCGAACCGGTTTTCCTTCATTCTTTGGCTTGTTGTTGTTATCTGTAATACATTCTCTCCCCGTCGCTCGCCCTTCATTCGTCCGCCCTTGCGCTCTAAACGTGTCGCCCGTACCGCCATTGACGCCCTCGATACCTGTTAATCCTCCCTCCGAACGAACCCCTGGGAACTTCCGTCACGACGACCTCATCAGCTCTCAACCGTCTGGGCACGTCCTCGTAGGCGCTTTCGGCCTTTCGAGGAGCCCCCCATTCTCTTACCGTCATGGATCCCTCCAACGGCAAGACCTCCAACTTTGAGCGTCGTTCGTCCACCCGACGCTCCTTGAGATTGTCCACCGCCAATGCCGGAAACGACGACGATGACTACGACTTGAGTGCCATGATGGTTGCCGATGGCTTCCGACCCTCCGAGCACGTATCCCATCCGTCGCAATCCCATGCCGATGATGTCTCTCCTTCCACACCCACAGCCGAGTCGCCGGTGCTGCGTCCCGCCGACACTCCCCAGCAAACCTCGACGCCCAAAGCCGACCCGACTCCTGCCATGAGGGATCGTCCCTCCAGCATCTCGAAGCCTCCTCGCAACCACGATTCTTTAGCTCTTCGAAACGATGGAACTGGCACATCAGTCATGGCCGGTGCCCATTTCGCACGTTCATCCAGCATCTCCTCCGATGTTCCCGTCATGCGTGCCGAAAGTCCCTACCGAGGCCCGTCAGGCCCTTCTCACCCGTATCAAATGTATCCCCAGCGTACCATGAGCGTTACCACTACGTCGACAACAGCCGCCGCAGCCGCAGCCGTCATTCCCGAAGATCGGTCTTACGACGGCCCTCGTGGCCCGGCACATCCATACGCCATGTACCCCCAAAACACTGTGGCCGCAAGTGAGCCGTTGGGTCAGGTTATCCCCGTCGGGTTCAACAACATGGGCGGGACGTATCAAAGACAACTTGGGCCTGATGGCGAGGAGGCTGGCGACATGATTGGTCCGCTTGGTCACATGGAGGAACTGCCGCCTTACACTAGGTACCCCGAAAACACCATCGTCCCAAAGACGACCCCAGTGGCAGCGACGCCGGCGACACCAGCGTCAACCACACCGACGACGGGGGCAACGGTCATGACATCTGCTACAGCAACAACGACCGTGGCAACAGGCGTGAGCTCTGTCATCCCCGAACCTACTCCCCCTGAACAAGACCGGACGATCCCAGGCGCCGGCGGAATCGGTATGGCTACTCGTGATCCCGAATTTTCCTCCACTGAGGATGATCTAGCCATGCCACGAACTCGTCCCTCAATGAGAAGCAATCACTCCGACCAAAGCCACCACGACGTCAACACGGCAGCCCGAGACATGGCCGAGAAACCGCACATGACCAAATGGCAACGGCGGGCAAAGAAGAAGCTGTGGGGGATCGTCCCCTACTGGGCCATTTGTCTGATGACTGTCGGTCTCATCCTCATGGGCATCATCATGGGGGCCGTCATTGGAACACTGCTCTCGCGTCACAAGAAGGGAGGAGGCCCTCCTCCTGCTGAGGCGTATGTGTTTTTTCCTATTATTACCCAAGTATGAAATTGACCCTCACTGACCGTAGCTGTAGTTCTGCGACCTCAACGACAAAGGCCGATGTGTCATATATCAACACAGTTCCGACTAACTTGGCCACAATCGCCACAGGTCACTATGGCCTACCGCCTCTGAGCATCGGCAACAGCCCCAATGCTTGTTTCAACAACACGTCCCAAGCCGCCGCTTGGAGTTGTAACATGCCCTTTTCATACTATTCCATGGACGTCACCCCGAACAACAACAAGAGTGCACCTGCGGTCTCGGGCTACCAAATTGTCATGGCCGCTATCAACCAGACGAACGCCGAGTTCATTTGGGGAACTCAGCCTCCTCAAATCAATGACCCTACCACTCTGCAGCTGGTTTGGGACACCTACGCACCCGAACGCGGGCCCGCGTGGTGGACTTCATTCCAGTATAACAAGACAGTCATTGTGTCTGAGAGCGACTTCAGCGCTTTGAGCACACGTGGCTGGGATGACGACGACGACGACCACCCCTTCCCTCCTCCCTCCCAATTCAAGAAAAAGAGCAAGGGTGCAAAGGAGGGTGATAGACCGTGGATTTGCACATGGCCCGACGTGACGCTCGAATTGTTTATCTACCCCAAGCAGAACACGAGTTCCAGCTGGACCACAACCACAACGTCAACCGCTGCCAGTGCCACGGCCACCGAGTCAATCGACACCGACGACGTCGTTCCACCTTCTTACCCCAAGGTCTTGAAGATGCTGGAACTGCGATACCTCTACAATAAGAATCAAATCGCCTCCTGCCGTCATGTGGAGATTGTGGATGGAGGGAAGCAGTCCAAGGACATCATAGGTGGTGACGGCAGTCCCGAAGAGGTCACCATCGTGGAGAATTATCCCTGGTCCCAGAAACTTCAAAATAACCAACGCTACCGTCAAGTACCGAAGCGATGGGTAGTTCGCGACATTCTTGCTCGATCGCAAGTCGAGCTCACCGACTGCGCTTGCCTGTGGTGGTCGACATAACCCTTGCGTACTAATCACGGTTCGCGTCAACTAATTGTACTGATTTTACACCAGCACGGATATTTTGGGACTGCGATACGACGGCGCACCATGGCTTTTACTTTGGATTGCTTCACCCTGAATTTGACTGTCGGCGTTGCACACAAGAGTTCGACTACCCCCCGCGAGCTTCTCTCCCCTCTTCACTCGTCGTGTTGGGGTGCCACGTCAATCATGCTACTTTGGTTTTGGGAAATGGATGGAATGATTTTCGGAGTTTGGGATACGTGCCCCCTTGCCTCGTACGGTGCGGGATTGTTTTTCTTTGGGATGTTTTGGGTTCGGGCCTTTTCCCTCGTTTACATGAATACCACGGAACTGGACCTATCTACTGAACAATAGGAGGAGGGAATGGGAAAATCTACGCTGCATTGTAGCACGCGTTATTGTTATATACGTATCTAGATTCGGTGGAAAGGGGATCAATTAGCTCATTCGAGTGACGGATGGCCACCATCTGGATCAATTGTTTTTGTGTGCGTCGGAGCATGCTATTTGGTTGATGGTTTGGACTGTACTGATGCCCATGCCTGGGCACATGGAGGGAAATATAAAAAAATTACGCTTATTGAACATGTTCACCCGTTGCATTTGAAAAATTGGAAGTGATCCTTGTATAAAATCTAGCTTGCAGCTATTCTCGTGCCTCGCTGGGTCACGCTTGGTGGTTCCCCTCCTAGTGGTTCCCCTTCCTGGTCGTTCCAAATCAAATCAGTACTGTTCTAGCTTATACACTGTGCCGCTTATTCCTCCAAAAAGCATCAAAACTAATGGGCCAACTATCGTATTCAGGAGGTGAGATCCCAAACGAGGGTTCCTATCCAGCAGGTGAGGTCCCAAATGATGCGTGATATAATTTAGTCGTTTATCCGACCGAGTGAGCCGACGTTCTTTTCAATACGTCGTTTGACCGAGGTGATGGGCACAAGAAAGATTTGACCGGTAAGGGGCTGTTGCTGACAAATGTCTCGTCGACGTGACAAGGGGCAGAGACCTCGATAGATCGGAGTTCTGCCCGGTGAAAGCAGGCTGAGCGGCGGCCGGACCCAGAGGAGAGCCGGTTGTATGGCCGATCCGGCGAGTGCCACAGCGGTGTATGCCCTCAACCCGCGTGTTGAGAGGACGTCAGTTGTTGGCGGGAGCCGTAGAGCTCTCGCCGAGGTCCGACTTGATAGCGGGGGAGTCGGACGACGAGTTAGAAGGCCCGGTGCTGGCGTCGTTGACGTCGCGGATCTCGTTGTCGACAATGTCCTTCTTGCCGTCGGCAAAGTCGGACATGAGCTCGAGGAAGCGTGACTTCTTCCACTTCTCGCCCTGTTCGTGCTTGACTGACTTGAGGAGATCGCTGGCGGCTTCGGCCACGTCGGACCGCTTCTTGGCCAGGAGCGCGTCGTCGGGGTCGGCCGTATGGAGGCTCCACTTCTGCTTGTTCTCGTCGCCGTCGATGCGGAGGTTGGAGATGTTGGCGAGCTCGGGAGGGATGAAGGGGGTGCGCTCGGCAGTGACGGTATCAGTGACAGCGTCAGTGACGGTGTCAGTGACATCGGCGGCCTCCTTGGTAGAGAGGCTCTCCTCGATCTCCTTGGCCCCTTGGCTCTTCTCGGCCTCAATCTCATCAGCAATGCTCTCCATGACTGCAGTGGCGCGAGCCTCGGCCGTAGGACCGTGGACGCCCATCCAGGCGGCCATCTCGCGGTCAAACTCGGCCTCGGCCTCCTCGCGCTGGGTGATGGCAGCCGCGGGAGTCACGTAGGATCCGTTAGTAGGGCCGTAGAGAGGAGCACGCTGCTGAGCCTCGGGGAAGGCAATCTGCTGGTTGACGGCAAAGGGGGCGTTCATCTGAGGGGCACCGCCGAAGGGGACATGGAGAGCGGGCTGGGTCCGGGCCGGGACAAAGGCCGCGGCCTCGCCCCGGAGGGGAGAGGCGGCGTTCTGAGTAGACTTGGCACTCCACTCCCGGTACTGGCCAGCCCACGCGTTCAGCTCGGGGTCTCCGAAGCTGCGAGCCTGATGCTGGCCCTGCGCAAGCCGAGCCTCATAATTCATGTGGCCAGGGGCCTGAGGGAAAGGAACCTGGGGAGCTCCGGGAATTTGCTGGCCGGGACCCATGGGGCCGTGAGGCTGAGGAACCTGAGCGCCGGCCAAGGCGGAGGCGTGGGAAGCAACGCGGCCGGCGGCGAAGCTGGCAGGGCCCAGGCCGGGGCCGGTGAGTGCGCCGTTCATGAACTGGCTGAAGCTGTTGGGGGCCTGACCGGGCGGCTGGGTCATGGAGCGGAAGGACTTTGATGGACGGGTTAGTCGTGGGTTTGAATATATTGATTGTTGGACGTACCTCGGGGCCCTTTGGGCCAAGGCTTTGGAGAAGGCGGTCCTGGTGGAGGGAAGCATCGCGACCCTGGTGGTCGACGAGCTGCTTGAAGGGCGTGGTGCCGCTGCAAGACGGATCGGACATGTTGAGTAGCGTTTTGATCGAAACGATGATCAAGAGGGGAAGAGAATAAAAAAACGCAAATGGTGAAGTGAAAAGGGCAAGGGTATCAGAGATAAAAAAGTAAACAACAACAACCAAAGGCGGTGGTAGTGTGGTGGGTGGTGAAGAAGGCTGGATGCCGAGAGAAGAAACCGAGGGAGTTGGTGCCTCGGAAAGGGAAAAGAACCTCGTTTGGAATTAGAGAAACGTAGGTTGAAAGACGAGGAGTGTGCCTTGAGCACAAGAAAGAAACGTGCTGCTAATGTACAAGAGGAAAAAAGGTATGTCAAGGGAGTGAGGCTGGGGATGCGGAGGGCCGGTAAACGGGAGAGTGGAAGGGAGGGTGAAGGGCAAGTTGATCAACAACAACCAAGGTCGAGAAGTGAGTGGCTCGTGATTGCCCCTCGATTCACTGCCAAAAAGCCAGTGCCACTCCCGCTAAAACTTATTAAGCTGGGCAGCGCAGTGGGGTACGTCCGCTTCTAAATGACGGCTTCTTCTCCCCCGCGGGACTTGACGTGACTTGACGCTAAATTGATTCAGAGGGAGGAGGGGGACTCCAAATCATGTGCTGAGTCACGTGCGAACCGTGGAGCGGGCCATCTGGCCAAGACGCCACGAGGCTCCAGTTCCCTCCGGAGCTCTCGATTCGGTTCAGGGCGCTATCGTGTCCTCAGTTGGTCAAGACCACGCAAATTCACCTCTCCCACCTGCTCGGACCGTTTGACGAATTCGCAAAGATGGTAAACCGTTTCTTCTCTTTCGGGAGCTTGTTTGAGACTTGAACAATGCGCCTCCTTCTCTGGCCGCAAACTAGAAAAGAGAAAGCTAGCTAACCTCCTGAACTCCCCTAAAGGCTGCGCCGCAAGTCATCAACAACTCTGGTCATGATGATATGATTGTACGTCCTCCCTTACACCGATCGACCGCCGCTCGCAGCTGCGCACGACTTCGAAAGCTCCCCCGATCGAATCTACAAGCCCACCCGAACCAAGACCGCGCTGACACCAGCTCCCTAGCATGACGCCGTCCTCGACTACTACGGCCGCAAGCTCGCCACCTGTTCGAGCGACAAGACGATCAAGATCTTTGAGATTGAGGGAGACAAGCAGCAGTTGATAGAGACTCTGAAGGGGTTAGTTTGTCCTGGCCAGCTTATAACGGAATACAACTGACTAGGCCCGTCTGCAGACACGAAGGCGCTGTCTGGTGCGTCGCCTGGGCGCATCCCAAGTACGGCAACATCCTGGCGTCGGCGGGCTACGACGGCAAGGTCTTCATCTGGAAGGAGCAGAGCGGGCAGAACGCCTCGTCGTGGCAGCGCATCTACGACTTCCCGCTGCACAAGGCGTCGGTCAACATCGTCTCCTGGTCGCCCCACGAGGCCGGCTGCCTCCTCGCGTGCGCCTCGTCGGACGGCAACGTCAGCGTGCTCGAGTTCAAGGAGGGCAACTTCGACCACGTCACTTTCCCCGCCCACGGACTGGGCGTTAACTCCGTCTCCTGGGCGCCCGCCACCAACCCGGGCAGCATCGTCAGCTCCGGCGCCGGACCCGGCGCCACGGGGAACCGCCGCTTCGTCACGGGCGGCTGCGACAACGTCCTCAAGATTTGGTCCTTCGACCCCGCCGCCCTCACGTACAAGCAAGAACGGGAACCCCTGACGGGCCACACCGACTGGGTCCGCGACGTGGCCTGGTCGCCCACGGTGCTCCAAAAGTCCTACATCGCGTCGGCCTCGCAGGACAAGACGGTGCGCATCTGGACCTCGGACCCGACCAGCCCGGGGCAGTGGGACTCCAAAGTGCTCAACTTCGAGGCCGCCGTCTGGCGCGTCAGCTGGTCGCTCAGCGGGAACGTCTTGGCCGTTAGTGGCGCCGACAACAAGGTTTCGCTGTGGAAGGAGAACCTCCGAGGCGAGTGGGAGTGCGTCAAGTCGATCGAGGAATAGACGGGGGACCGAGGGAAAGCCATGGACTATACGAGGGGCGAGCGAGGAGAGCAAGGCGTTCAAAGGCAAAAACGGAGTGGACATCTATCACGACCTCTGTATCCCGGGTTCGGTACGACTTTTGGCTTCGAGGCTGGATCGGCCAGACCCGTCGTCTCTGGCCACATACCTCCTACAAGGCGACACTGACGCCGAATTGGGGGGCATCTCACATTTGGGAGGACGGTCTGCGTCGGGTGGGATGGTATATGAAGAATAATACATCTGCCTACTCATGACTGAGAACCGACGTTCATCAGACTTTGATCAACACATTTCTGCTTTTATTCATGTATATTTGACTAGGTTATCAAGACAGCCGTTGGTATCTTATGCAATGCCTAATGTAAATGCCGTGCCGAAACGCCAAGATATGCTCCCTTTCAAAAACATCGATATGTCGTAACTTCGTAGCCCAGGGTGCAAAAAACGCATATTCCCCGGGAAAAAAAAAAAGAAGAAAATAGAAACATAAGTCATCATGCAAGGAAGAATCCCATAATCAGCGCCGCAATGGTGACTAGCACGGCGCCTGGCCGCGGCGGGAAGAACTGGGAGGCAGCGCTGTCGTCATCCCCGCCGCTCTCCGAGGGAGCGTCGGCGCTGGTCGCATTGTCTTGTCTCAGCACGAAGAGCTCTCCTGTGCTGTCGGAACTGAACCAGAGACGACCCTCAGAGTCCCAGGCGAGCCCGACGGGACGGAAGCAGCCGTCAGGGCATTTGGAGAGGTCCTGGTTGCTGAGGATGGGCGTGGCGGCGTCCATGCTGTTTGAAGCGTCGACGGGTCGGCCGTCTTTGAAGGCGACGCTGGAGACGACGTATCCTATGGGGTCGTCCCGGTTCCCTATAGCAGCGTTAGAAGACTGAAAAGGGGAAAGTCGTGGCTATAAACTCACAGCTGCCGTGGAACGAAACAAAGGCCCTCGTGCCGTTGGCGTCAAACTTGATGTCAAGGGGCGCCGTGTGAGCCTGGAATGCGAGCTCCGGCGGGACGTACTCGATATTGCACTGGTCGTCGTTCTGGATGGTAACTAGATCGTCGTCTTCCGACTGATCGGCGGGAAACTGGTCTCCCGTCTCTAGGTCGCCGAGGTCGGGGAAGTTCTTTGTCGACCAAATGGCGTAGCACACAGGATAGCCGTAGTTTCCGCCCTGGTGCTCGGTGGAGCCGTTCAGATAACCATGAAAGTTGAGCTCTTCGGCGGGGTTGTTCTCGTGAATGTCCTCGCCGTGTCGTCGGAGGTTGTCGACCGAGTTCTCAACGGACCAGATACCCCCGTCGGTGGGATGCTCTGCCACGCCGACCGAGTTGCGCAGACCCCAACCCAACAGCTTCCCGTCGAGAAAGTCATAAGTCGTCTTGCCGTCATCTTGGTTGTCGTGCAGGGCCGAAATATTGAAGGCGCGCAGCTGGGAGTGGCCTGAGGAGCGGTCAACGGCGGTGGTATCCTCGTTGCTGTCGCTGCCGCGGGAGACGAGCAAGTAATCCGGCACCTTTCTGGAGAGGAGCAATGTACGAGTGACGTGACCACTGTTGGTCATGTTGGTGACGAGTGTGCGGACCGAGGAAGAGCTGACCGAGACGGCGGAGGCATCGTAGGACCAGGAGTATACGTCGTCGACGGTGGAGGCGTAGAGGGTGCGGCCATCTTCGGAGAGGGCAATACCGTGATTGAGCTGGAAAAACCATAGTCAGCTACTGTTTTTGAGGACAAAGGGTATTGAGTCAACCCGGGAAAATGGGCACACGACATTTGCATCTCGATCTCGAGGTTGCAGGGCAGCTTCCCCGCATGCGCATGTGACGGATCTCGTTCGGGCGACTGCAGGGAACTCACGTCTTCATTCTTGACCAAAGTCTTCTTTTCCTTCACCTGCAAACACGTGCCGCCATTGTCCTCCAGCTCGAGGTGGACGATGCCCACGCCCGACTCGACAGCCAAGAGGGCGCCCTCAGTGTCGAACAAGATGCCGCGGGGTCGTTCCAGGTCCTTGGCGACGAGGCGATACGACCAGCCGTCGGCGGCTACAGGGTCGCCGTAGGAGACGGAAAGGTCGTAGGAGCAGCTAGAGTTGTCGTCGTCGGCAGCAAAGGCAGGGAAGACGGATGCGAGAATGGCGATTGAAGCGGTGGCGAGGAAGCGGAGGGAGTTGAGGAAGTGGAGTTGGTAAGAGAGGGCCATGACGATGGTGGTGAAGATGCTTGGGACGGTAGCCAAGAAATCAACGAGAATGGATTGCGATCATGTTTGTTGGGGGGATGAGTGATTGTGTGAGAGAGAAGAGTAGATTGTCTGGATGTTTGGTGGAATAACTGGAAAGAGGCAAGAGCAGAGGAGTGCACCTGCATCCAGAACAATGCCGCCAAGGTCGACTACCAGAGACCGAGAAATGCACTCCCGCGATGCGATGCAACCCATGACCTGCCCAATGTACGGATACGGTTTGGACCGCCAAGAGAAACCCAACATAGCCAACACATGGCGGCAATGCATTACTCCAGACTCTGCTGATCCCAGCACATCACATGTGGTTTTGCCGGCCGGACCGGAACGTAGCGAAGACGAAGTGCGTGCGTTAAGTTCAATGTGTAGGGTCCTTTTCCGCGAGAGCGCTAATTAATTAAGGTACGGAGCAGGTAATCCGTACAAGCCGTATTCTTTGCTCTTGCAGTGGTCAGTGTCGCACACCTCGTGAATCGTGGCTGAGTCTTCGGATTTGGCTTCCATCGAGTCGAATACGAAGGGAACACAGCCTGCTGATACAACACCGCGTATTATTATTCTTTTCTTTGCATTGTCGAGACCGAATCCGAGACCAGCCAAGAATGTGTTTTTGGTGGTTGGCACGTCATTTGACTCAATCGCTCCCGCTCGCCGACGGACCCTCGCCCTACCCCGCGATACAGAGCGGCCGCTAGCACACGTTTACACCCTTCCGAGGTCCTTCAGAATCATGGGCTTTCAAACAGCGCTTCAAACCATTTCTATCCCGGATGCAATTGTCTGACTCTCAGAGATGAAGCATATAGGTCGCACACTACCTCGGCCCAACGCGAGATATCCTATCTTCGTTCACTTTTTGACTGGGTATGACAATTCGCTAACATTTTCCCGCCGAAGCAGTTCGTCATTGCCTTCGACGCCTCATTGAGTCGGACATGTTTGTGTCAAACACGGTGACGGAACCATTCTTGCGAGGTTGCGAGGGCCGATTAATCATAGGTAGTCTCGACTGTTGAACTATCCTTAGCTTGTCTTCTTCAACCTACCTAGGCTGATTCGAATATGTTTTTTCTGAGATCCTGTCCACTGGACGAAGAAGCCTCTGTTTGATTCCAGCAAAGAGCAAGTCAACTTGAGTGTCATCGTTGTGTTGGGCGTCGATACTCTGCACTTTCTCCTCGTTACAGTTGAGCTCATATTCATCTTCTTTCAGATAGTTGCTGACTATTACCCAATAAGCAGGCCTCACTCGAAAAAGACGCGAACGGCTGCTGCTCTGACTCTCACGAAGGAACTATAGTCTCACAGTATCTGTTCTATACGACCCTCGACACCCACGCCCACTCGAATTAAGGTACCATAACCCTCATGGCTTGGGAAAAATATCCTTATACTTCAACAAAGCCTCCTGGAATGGAGCCGGTGGCCGTCCCGTCAACTTCTCAACCGCATCGCTGGTCTCCTTCATGTGCCCATCCGCAACCATCTCGCCACAGCACAACAAATCCCCAATGCACAGCTTCATTGGCAGCTGCGAAAAGTCTCCGAAAAAATCCGTCGGCAGCCCACGGCCTAACCAATACTCCTTGAGCTCCTCGTCGGGCGTGTCGACAATCTCCCCCGCGTACCCGGACTGCTCGCAGATCCAGCGGAACACCTGCTCGTCCGTCACGGCCTCGGGCCCCGTCACATCGTACACCGTGTTGGGCTCGCCCTTGCCCAGCAGCAGGCTGGCCAGCACGCGGCCGCAGTCCTCGCGCGAGACGTAGGCGCCCGCGTTGCCGTGGCTGTTGCTGAGCCACCTGTCGCCGCAGAACCCCCACGACGGGCCGAACAGCGTCGGGATGTTGTCGACGTAGAGGTAGTTGCGCTGGATGTTGTACTCGAGGCCCGACGCATACACGTAGCTTTCGATGACGTGGTGGTCCCGCGGCAGGAAGGGGATGTCTTCCTCGTTCTCGGCCTGGATGCCCGCGCCCACGAAGGACGTGTAGCAGATGCGCTTGACGCCGCACTCCTTGGCCGCCTGGATGACGGTGCGCGCCTGGCGGCGACGGCCCTCGCCGAACAGCCACGTCGAGATGAGCGTGACGGCCTCGGCGCCCTCGAAGGCGGCCTTGAGGCTGTCAATGTCGTCGTACGTGGCCACGACGACCTTGCCGCCCTTGCTCTGCCATTCTTCGAGGAGCGACGCGGGGATGGATTCGATCTTGTACGTGGTCAGCACGATCTCGTCTTCGGGCTGGGCGATTTCGAGTGCGTAGGAGGCGGCGACTCTGCCCAGGTTGCCGTCGGCACCGGTGAGGACGTATTTGGGCATTTTGGACTGATGAGTGCTGATTAAGAGTAGACTTGAGGAGATATTCAATAACTGAAATGCGAGAGATGTCGGAAATGGCTATGCAGCTCGACAAGTTCCCGGAAGCACTCATTTATACTTGAGACGAGCAGCGGATATCCCTCGGCACGTCGGGGCCCAGATATTAACTTATGACGAGTTCTCCGATAGTTACATCACGAAAACGTCTGGGCCCGCCCCTCCAGTCAACTGATGTCTCGTCTATGCGTCACCGTCACCTTGGACTCTCCCCGGACCGTCACACCACCCAGGGCCACACCGCCGCCCGCCGCTTTCTTCGCGTGGCAGATCTCACTCCGGGGCCCGGATATATCACCTGTCGATGGGTGGGAACCCGACAGAGTGGGATTGCCGGAGGCCCCCTGGAGGACCTTGAGGTGGGCCTCGAGTTTCGCTTGGCGGAGACGTCGCTGGCACGATGCGGCTCGGCCGCGGTGGGATAAACGGTTCATCGTGGGCGGTGATCCGGCTCCGTGGTGCTGGATGGCGGTGGGTTATGACGCGTGGTGAGGGTGATGGCGGAGCGGTCAGGAGGAGGTTGGAATTTGACATCTCTTGATGGGTGTGATAGGGAGAGGAGTATGGGATCGGCTGCGCAAAGAGGTGATATCAATGGGACTATTCAATTGTCAGTACCGCTCTTCCTTCCTAAGATGGAAGGGATACGGCGAAATATAACTGCACTTGCATTCTTCTGGCAGGAGAAATAAGAATAGGTGGCGTATGGTGAACGCGCAACCTCACCTTGGCTTGTTGGGTATCGAGAAGCGGTCGAAGAAGAGCACTGAAGAAAACTCATCATGTCTTTTTCAGTCCTGTTCAGCGGCTACCCTAACCCTAGCCTTATGGTGCTCCCTGCTTTAAGCATGATTGACTGTGGACAGCGAGGACTGAACTTCTTGACTGTCAGATAGTTCTCTCGGCTAGGTACACCTAAGTCCACCATCCCGAGGCTTGAGCCTGAGACTTTGCATATTATCTCAAATTCTCATCCAAGGTCATGAGACGCTCGCCCTTCTCTTCCGCAAAGTCTGGCTCATAAGTCACGTCTTTGAAGGTTATATATTTACGGGATTCTAATTTGCGGACGTGGAGCTGAAGAACCTAGCTCAACATGTAAAACACGCTGAAGACCATCCCAACAAGAACACCAATCGGCACTCGCACCACCCCAGCCGCACCATCATCATCCGACGAGCTGTCACTGCCACCATCACCACCATCACCACCATCACCACTCTCACCACTAGTTGCCTTCACCTCCTTCAACCTCGCACACACCAACTCGACGCTCACATCGTCCCGCGTCGCATTCCTCAAGTGTCCGTTTGTCTCCGTGTCAGCAGCCGGATACCGCATCAGAATCGCCACGGCGGCCTTGCGCGTCTGGAAATCAAACGGCCGCTTGTCCCAGACGGTGCGCGAGTAGGTGAAGGACTTGTTGCCCGGGGGCAGCACCGCGTCTTCGTTGTGGTAGCTGAAGGAGGAGACGTTGGATGGGGCCTCGGAGGCGAGGACTGGATGTTGCTTTAGTTGTACTGCTCTGAGAAGGGGGGGGGTTGATGCGTAGCTTACGCATGGTGTTGAAGTCGGTGTTTTGGTTTAGGGTGTTCATTCTCGGGTCGAGGTCATCCCAGTCTATGAGAAGATCCGAGGGACAAGATTTGAAGAGGGCTGACCCGGCTTTGCTGCCGAGTTTTTTCACGAAAGGCCCGCCATACAAGGCAGGATCGTTCCATAGCCCTCGCAGAGTGCTGTTGATGTTCTCGATGCACTTGGCCGACAACAAGCCCTCGCAACCATTACTCCCCCCACCAATCTCGTTACTCGTATTCGTGTAAAACACATCCATCTCAGTCAACATGAGAAAGTCGGTATTGTTCAACTCGACCTCGTCGTACTCGAGCCACCAGCCCACCATGGTCCCGTTCCAATCTTTAACGGCCTCGGCGTCGACGAGCGTCTCCAGGTCGGCAATGTCCTCGCCGTCGAGGTCGTCGGCCGCGTAGACAAACGTGGCGCCCTTGGGAAACAGGGGGGGCCAGGTGAAGTCGGTGCTGGCTGTTTCGTTGGGGTTGATGCAGTAGCTTTCGCCTTGGTACCAGTTGTTGGCGCTGTAGTCGCATGTTCCCGTTTGGAGGGCTGCGACGCCGAGGGGGAGGAGGGGGAGGATGGAGCGCATGGTGAGAGACGGGAGAGAGATGTGGCTTGCGTGGGAGAGACGGGTTGTGGGCGTGACAAGAAAATGCAGATGTTCTACATGTTATATAATATCCCGCAAGCTGAATCCTTCGAGATCAAACCAAGTTCAACATGGGTCCTCGTCCCTGCAATGAAACAAATACTCAAATGCATCGACGGGGTTTAGCTTTTGCTATGGTCAGACGGATAGATATTAGGCCGCTATTACATCCACTGGGGCGAGTGGTGAAGTTATTGATAGTGAAGTTCTCATCGGTATTGTGGTTTGAGACTGTGATGCTGCTATCCTGGTCTCGAGATTCTGAGACTACACAAGTTGAGGCACGTAGACAATCCAAGACCTGAGCCTCAGCTTTCAAGATATTGCTCTTCACGAACACGATGACTTCACATCATCACCCTCCTTCGGCGATCCTCCCGCCACCCCGATCGTGTTTCATCTCTCCCCTCGCCAAGGTGCCTTGGAGGGTCGCGAGGAAGCTTGACCCATGCGCTGGCAAATTGTCCCCGCAACCGAGGCAACATTAACCTAAACATATGCTTAACCCATCCGAGATGGGATCCTTGTCGGCGGTGGTTGGCTGGATCCGAAAACTGGATGGTGTTTTGTGTGGCTTGGAACCGTCGCCTGTCAATCTCACGTCAACTGAAGTTGACTTGGCCCGATCTTGGCCATGTGGCGTTGCCTATGCAGTCATGTCGCCCAATGCATTCTTGCATTCAGACAAGTCATGGTTAGGCTTCATCTTGACTCTGCAAGTGTGACACAAAAGCTGTGGCACAGTTCTAGTCTAGGTATTTAAATAAGCGCAAGTCAAGATCACCAGTGCTACTGCAGCACCTGCGAATCCTCATCAAACAGCCCAATCAGCCCCCGGACCTCATTCCCCAACAGGGTTAACTCCTCGGCAACCTGTCCTGTCACAAGAGCGTAGGCGTACAGAAGCGCGTAGTCTCTCTCCGCCACCCCGACAGTTCCTACCTCGCTGCTGCTGCCTCCCGCCTCTTCCGAATTCGACGAGTACTCCTTGCGAAGCTGGAAGATCTTGCTCAAGAGATTCTCCCGAGCCACCATGACGCTCGGCGTCGCATCCGTCAGCGGGTACTCGAGCATCATGGAACTGGCCAGGACCTCAAACACGTGGCAGATGGCATCGCACAGCGCCGCACGCTCCCGGGTCGTGTACTGCAGCAACACCTTCTCCGCGTCCGTCAGGTGGCCCCTCCGGTACGCCACCAGGCTCATGGCGTAGAAGCCGTCGAGGATCCGGTTCGTCGCCCGTAGCATGCGTCCGTAGGCCTCCATGGGGAACGGCCCGGCGAGGTCGAACTCGGACGCGGCCGACTGCCGCAACGCCTCGAGGTACGCCGCGTGCCTCTGCATGGCCGCCTGTTCGCCTGACTTGAGATAGCTCTTGGACCCTTGGCTGCTGAACAGCACCGCCAGGGGTCCGCGCTTCCAGATCAGCCCCATCTGCAGGTGAAGCACCGAGAGGCCCTGCTTGAGCTTGCGGCGGCCCGAGATGGGCCAGATGATGCGGCAGACCACCAGGCCCCAGAGGATGCCCGCCGTGACGGCCATGGCGCGGTGCTTTGTGATTTCGAAAATGTCGGGGTCCTGGCCGACTTCCTCGCTATTGTCCGTGTCGGAATTCACCTTTTGGCTCAGGCTGTAGGCGTACAGCGTCGATACGTTGTATGCCAGCAGAGTGATGCGGCCTAGGGGAGCTTTGCCTCGCACGACGATGAAGTAGAAGATGAGGAAGCTGACCATCCAGCCGAGGACGATCAGCGCAAAGGCGTTACCGCGGCTCAGCGTCCAGTTGATTACGGAAAACACGCATCCCACGATAGTGCCGAGGAAGCGTGCCCAGCCGGTGGTGTTTGAAGCGCCTACTGTCATGGAGCAGACGATCATGAAGGACAGTAAGCCCCATTCACCCCTCCATCGAGTATAAGTGTCGCGAGTCGCCTCGATGAAGGCGAACATGGCCCAGACGGCTGCACCGATCCCAACCTTGAGTCCGAATTTCCCTACTTCGAGTTAGTGATGAAATGAGAAGATATTGGAAAGACGTACGGTCATCTCGGGCCAACTTTCGAAATAGCCCAAGCACCTTCCGCAGCAACCAGGCCGGGACTTCGCTGGCACCGGCCGGCCTATCTAGCAATCGAGAGCTCCGATGCTCGGCAAGCACATTGGGCATATCCGGCGCGGTTGCGAGTTGCGTCACGGGCTGTACCAAGTTCTCGGCTTCCCGGAACTCGGACGGCCAGAGCGGTTTCCGATCATCTAGGTCCGGAACCCTCCACCACAGAAGCCACTGCCAACTTCTCCGTCTGTGGTGGTTGGTGTAGTTGAGATTGTCCAAGACGTCCAAGTACTTCAAAACTTCTTCTCCAACTGACTGCAAGCTGAAACTGAAATGTCCGCAGGCCGCAGCCACCTCCTCCAAGTTGGCTAGTGTTAGGTCTGCAGAGTCGTCCACTTCGATGCGGTCGTAAAGTTCTTGTAGAGCCTCCGTTCGAGCCGTGACGAATAGGCCTAGCGCTTCTGTCAAATTCCGCCTGAGGGTGTCGTCAATGTTTACTTGGCGACCCGGAGAGTCGTGGAATGGCGTGTTCCGCAACACACCGCAGAGATGATTGCCCAGGGACGTCATCGAGGGCCCTATAGAAGTCATGAAGAGGTCGAAGATATCGGGCTGTGGCTCTTGAGAAGAATCCGAGATGGGGGAATGGAGACCAGATTTGCCTCGAGTAACGAGGGTCAGTTGAGTGTGTGCTGCATTCCTCAAGCCACCAAGAGACTGGGCGAGCATTTCCATAGAGCCAGCGATAGACCTCTCGTTATAATATGTCGTTTCGCATCCTAGGAAGTAATGCTCAAACTTGGCCTCTCGTTGGTCCTTCATCATTTGTGCATAGGCGCCCAAGTATCCGGAAGAGCTGGCGAGGACCTTGTCTGAAGCAAGGTCACTGTCTGAGCCGCTCATGACGCTCTCTACAATGAGAGAAAGGATATCCGCGAGGGATGCAGAGACGCCATTCATCGACTTGCGAAGAGAATCACGCGCCGACTGGGGCCAGATGAGGAGATTGACCGTGGCCGTTGTGGTGATGCCCATGATCAACATCTTGAAGACTTGAGCGACCTTTTCATTTGAAAAGATGTTTGAAACGACATGGTTTTCTCTTGTGACAACCCCGATGATGGCCAAAGACGCTAGCGTGCTCCCCACGTTGACGAGGGGATTCGACATCTTCTGCTTGACCCAGCCCATGAAGCCGAAGCCTCCGCCGATGAAGATGACGATAACCAGGATATGCGCCACCGCCACCATCTTCATGACGGATCCGACAAAGACGGAAGTGGCCATGGACAGCACCGACACAAGCTCGGCATAGGCGACGGCCACGATGGCGATGATGATGGCTTCAATCATGGAGCCCGCCGACCGGGCCGGATGGAAGTAGACGGTGATGGTGGCCACGACGTGTTTCCCGTCGGGCTTCCCCAGGAAGTCGGCCAGCGGCGAGACAAACGTGGCCAGGCTGGCGAGTGTGTAGGCAAAAGTGCATTTGAGGACTTGGCGGCCGTTGGGAGAGTCCAGCCAGGCGCGGAACTGGGAGGCCGCGTTCCTCGCCCGGCGCTGGGCTCCGACGGCTAGGTCATGGCGCCTGCTGCTCCAGCGGTTGCTTGTTGGTCCTGACGGGATATCGTCCTCTGGATTTGTTGGCGTTGTCATGTAGGACAACTGTGGCGGGCTGTTGGTGGATGAGAGGGTTCGGAAGAGCCGGTTCATGCACAAATGACGTACTTGGTAAGTTCGTACCTTTCTAGGAGGGGCTGAGACGTTGACCAAGACTTGAAGAGGGCTCGGAGAGGAATATGCGTGTAAATGATCGATGCAGTCGCCGCCAAGATGTTGTGGACGCTGAGAGTTGCCAAAAATTATGTCTGTTGTGGGAATTAACATAATGGCCCTTGATCATTCGCATGTTGCAACTTTTCGGAATCTTTAGTCATCAGCGAGCCACAATCACGCGCCACGATTAGCTGGGGCACAGTGCAAAAGAACCTAGAGCTGCTAATGCCTACCTTAGGTACAGAGCCGAATAAAGGAGAGATCGACAAAAGAACCGAATGATAGACATTATGACACCAAGAAATGAGAAGATAGTTTGCTAATAATGACATCAAGAACTAGGAGGACAGCGATTGGAACAATCGACAAAAATGATGAGAGTGGGATTCGAACCCACGCCTATTACTAGACTGCGAATCGTTGCTAGTTCTTGTGGAACCTGAACACAGCGCCTTAGACCGCTCGGCCATCTCACCTTAATCACATTGTTCAGTATTGGATACTATGAAGTCCGGAAGAATTGGAGAGAATGCACGGAAGAGCAATATTCGTTCTTGTTGCAAGTAAGACGCTGAATATCGAGATGGAGAAAAGTAGACATTAATATGAGTACCTTAGTGACATATGTGCCAGTAGTAAAATGAGGAAGATATTTTGTTTGAATGAGTTATCTACCTCCGTCTATGTCTTCTGCCTCTTCAGGTTCTTGCCGTCGGATTCGACTACACTCCTCACGACAGGGAGGGTTGTCCGTGTTGACTACCTATGAAGAGCACATCGTTTCGAAAACCCTTTAGTGGGTAGTTAGATAGCGATATATGCCTCTCTGTGGAAAATATCTAACAAGTCACCACTACCCACGCTTTATAAGTCACTGAAAAGCAACAACTTTCCACCACACCCTCACTTAAGCCTGGCCTCAACACAACCGCCGGGCACTCCTGGAACTCTCCACGTCTGCACGAGAACGAGTCCGGCGGCCTCAAACATTTTCTGGAACCCCGCCTCGGTGCGTTCCTTGCCGCCCATGGTCATGACCGCTTGGTCCAGGACGGCCGACGCGAAATCGGCTTCGCCCACACGTGGAGCCAAGACCATTTCGCATATGAGCACGCGAGAATCCGGGGACATGGCTTCGGCGAGGTGAGTGAGGATTTGTACGCCGACGGCATCGCTGTAGTCATGGAGGATCATGCGCATAAAGTAGGCCTTGGCCCCTACGTGACAGTTAGTTGAACCGCCTTTGGTAGGATTTGAAAGGGGAGTGTCATGCCTTTGATTGGCTGCTTTGTCATAAAGTCATGCTTGAGGAGCTGCACTTTGGAAGGAAGAGTAGAGTTCTTCTTGGCAAGCTGGATCATTTCTGGTCGTTCCTGGAGCACGCATCTCTCCGGCGAAAGCCCTGGATGTGCCTCCAAGATCTTGTTCAAGACCACGCCTTCACCCCCTCCGACGTCGACCAGCTCGACAACACCACTAGCCTCCTCTTCGGGCGTATTCTTGAGCTTGTCAAAGTCAAAGTGTCCCGTGACCGGAATCGCAACGTCGAGGCCGGCCATGCCCGTCTGGAATGCCTGGAGTCGCTCCGGGTGCTGCATCATGATGCTCCAGACGGGAGTGCCCTCTTGCTTGTAGTAGGCCGTGTAAGGATTCTTAGTCGAGTCGTACGGCTCTGTGTACTCGCCGCGCGAGACGAGGTAGTCGTCAAAGTTGTGCATGTGCTTGAACCACTCATCGTACCTGGAATGATTAACATGGTTGATCTGTTAACCAAGAAGAGAGCATACATGGCTAAATACAAGTGCCCTGGAGCCGGCTTGTCCAAGATGTAAGCAAGTGAGAACTTGGTGTGCTTGTACTTGCCGCCATCCGGTTCGGTCTGGTCAAGAAAGCCGGAAGCAACTATGAGTCGTGATCAGAAGGGAAAGCGCTCCAAGCAAAGACTCATTTGCTTACCCAAGATGCGACCCATGCGCTCTATTGAGTTAACTGATTGAGTTTCTAGGACTTAGACAATGTCGAGAGTTCGGCTTACCGAGGAGAGAATCTTGAACGCTAGTTGCTTTAGATAAGCCTTCTAGTGATATCGACCCAGTAGCTGGAATAGCGTCAAGGACTTTAAGTCTCATAAAGGTTCGGATAGCAACGAGCTCGGCCATCTACACCGGAGAAGAAATAAGTCACTGTCCTATACAAGGATACTTAATTTGATGCCCAAAGCTTACGTTAAGACCGTGATAGTTGGGCTTCTGATCTGGCGTGATGAGCGCCTGCGTGAGCTTCCTTGCCTTGTCGAGAATCTGGACGCGCGACATGTATCCATCCAGGCTGGGAGCATCGGAGTACACCTGGGCGGCCTCATTGAGGCTTTTGACGAGGTCGTTGACTTCGGTCTTGGTGGGAAGGGACATGATGTTTCAACTTCTTAGATAGTTAGTGTTTCTCCGTGAGAAATCAAAGATGCATTCGAGTATGTGGACGTGAGCTGCTTCTCGAAAACCCGACCAGCGGCAGGGGCCTGGAGCTTTCATCCGATATACCCGTCTTGCCGACCACCAAGGAAACAAGTGGAAACCACGCCACGAATGCATCGGGCTAACCTGGACGGGGTCTAGCAACCGAAACTGCGAGGGGTTTTCTTGGATATTTGTGGTGAGCCGAGATTCAAGAAGTTAATGCCGGGGAATTCACACGTGGGTTAGGGTCCCTTGCGCACCGCATAGACCACGACCATAGCCCTTGGAAATGGCCTTACGATATATAATGCGCTATGGAATAATCCGAGCACTGCACCGAGGAACACGAAAGTCTAAAGAAGAAAATACTAACTATATGGAATTGAACCATGGAATCAGTCACTGACTCCCTTAAGCATCTCTAATCCCTCCCGGAGAAGTCCCTAACTAACTGGGTGTCGTCCCTCCACGAATAATTCTGCACAGCCAAGGCCGAATACATAAAGCTCGCTCACAAGGTGTTCCGCAAAGTTATTGCTACTCTAAAGACCTACCAAATCACGAACTATAAGGCTACAAGCGGGTTGTCACGGCCTGGGCCGCGACCTGCAAGCGCCCATGCGCCCCCACCTTTTTCGGAACGGAATAACCCCATGGACGTGATCACCCTTTCCTGCCCCACTACAAATCGTGATCACGAAAACACCACCATGATCACTCCGTGATCACTCTTGATCAACCGTGATCATGATCACTGCTACCCACACCACGGGGTATATAAGACTTTCACTTCTAGATAGGAGGAAGCCTCTGCGCTACCTCAGCTTTCAATAACACTGCTTTACCTCAATCACCTCCGCCCTCAAACCTCCTGTGATTGATACATCAAGCGACGTAACACTCTCATTGCTCAGAACAACCGTAACGCCCTATTCTATCTGCCAACATAAACCAGGCCCTCCTGATTTATCCCTTGGGAATTGATCCGGACCGTTACACGGGTGGCTTCTCAATTGGGAGCACGCCCTCTATAAAACCAGGGCAGTCGATTTGCAAGAGGCCAAAACGGCCGCTTAGTGGTTCATTGACCTAGTCGTGGCCCTATAATGCACGCCGGTGGAGTCTTAGGCCAGCGCCTGGAACACAATAAAGGCCGACCAGGCGCTGGACAATAGTCTTAAGATTGATATTGTCCTGTGGGCTCTTAGTGAATCCTTGTTGTCGATTTAGGCCTCCCGAAGCGACCTGGGTTAACCAAGCGGGAAGGGGCCTTCTACAATAACGTCCCGGGACAACAGGGGAATAAGGCAAACTGCGCTGCAAGAAAGGCAGGAGACAATATAACCTGAGCAGGGAGATGCATCTAGAATCTAAGTGTCAGATATAAACCACTGTTGCATTGTACTGAGTGGGGATCCTCATTTTTGGGCATTTGGCGTAAGTTAGGGCACCCTTTTGGGACGCTTTTAAGGTGATTAGGGTATGAGACGCGTCAGGAAAGAGGCAACAAAGGTGGACAGTCACAGCGAAACGAGTGATAAGAAGCGATGTTCTCGATGCAGACAGAGAGCGATGAAGCACCTTGGTCAATAAAAGGGCGACGCTTGGTTGATCTCGCACTTAGAGTGATCCATTGGATGATGGGTACAGGTGCGGCTTGTAGTTGCTGACGGTATTTTGTTGACTCTCAAGACGTCTCGAGCGCCTTAGTCAGCAACTTCCATCGTCCTGCAGGGCAACGCTCAGTCCGTCGCTTTCATATCAACCTTTCTACCCTCCCATTCGAATATCTGATTTAAACACTTTATCCAGAAGAGCAATGTAACAGAAATAGTGAAACGTTTGACGCCTTCAATGCAAGAGTAATTGCGATTCTGGATTGATAGGGCAGAGTCTTAAATGACAGAGAATGTTGGATTTTAGATGTCACGGCCTGTGACGCGCCTTGCCCAAAGAGGTCCCACTAGGCGGTAGTACCTGGCAGAAACCACGACCCCACTCGGAGAGATAAAAACCAATCACGGAAGGATCACTGGATCGACGAGGTGATCAACGATCCGGATCACCTCGGATCTAGCATGCACTACTCCAGTCGATTAGTAGGGAAGTTCTACTAATACCGCTTGTGGAAGAAATAACTAGCCCAATAGGGATGAAGGCAATTAATTACCTTATTATCCATAAATGCCATTTCTGTAACTCCTCGAGCCTTCAAAATGCCTCGCTTGACAGACTCCGGTAGACATCCGCGCCATTTTAAAACGCTGATATCGGCAGGGTTTGGTCGGATTGTGGAACAATCTGAATGATGATTGTCGATGGAAGGATCAAGGTGCAAATTGGGGTCAAAAATAAAAAGATAGTAAAATATGACCATCAGAATAGACAGTCAGGCCGTGAGGGTGAAACCGAGAACAACCTAGAGATGGGGTTAGGTCATTAAAACACCACGAGTGGTCACTGGTAACCGTTACTTACACCGAGCCCGGTAACGTCTGTATTTGACTCCAGCTCACCAGCTTCCTTTGAGCAATTGTATGAACAGTCCATATTATATATGTAACCGATCAGAAGAAGGATGTGCCGCACTTCTAGTCACAAAGGGAAAAAGAATGATCGTTTCGCTGTTGCGGGGGAGGACCTGTCTAAAGGTGAAGCTCCAGAACATGAGTGTACGTAGTGGTATTTATTAGACATTTCAATCAACAATGGCAAAGCGTGTTCGTGTGACTACATCGAATATCTAATTCGCAGTCTGGTGGCGGGCCAAGCCTACAGCTGACGCAACCAGCATCAATGTGCAGAGTAAAAGCCGGTTGATTATCAATCACTCGGGAGGCTTAGCAAGGAGCGGGATTGCCGTTTCTCTGGCAACCCCGGCGCGAGGTTGCCAGAGAGTACTAGGAGTTGTGTCGCCACATATTTTTCCCTCCATCTCCGTTAAGGACTTGGGATGGAGCTATTTCGTGGAACGGGACACCCGAGGCCTCATCTAACGACAGCCTACATGTACTCTTCATTTTTGATGAGATGGGCTCCACGGCGAGAAGATGACAGTCATAAACTATGCAAGGCTGCAAGATGTTGCTTTTATAGGTAGCTTCATGTGGATGTCTGTTTGAGGGTAATTATAACGTACATGATAAGCAGAACTTATCATGTAGTTACGTTAGCGAACTAAAGAAAGGACAGAACAGATATGTATGCGGCAGCCCCAATGACTGATCTAACATTGGCTTGAGAATGGCGGCTTTGTTATAGTTAGCGGAATGAGCCCTCCAAATTTGATGTAAACTCCGTCTCCTTATCTTATTTTTAACAGGACTTCTTTCGAGAATGATGGGCGGGCATTTGGTACGACGATAACGGCCTGCTCCGGAAGTATCGTCGATTCCTGTTGGGTAGAACTACGGATAGGCGAATTGAAATCCATTGATCGGCTGTCATCAGAGGGGGCGCAGCTGTGCAACCGCACTCAAACGAAAAAGGAAGCCCACAGTCTATCACTTGCATCGGCCGGGGCTTAAAACGATACGGTGACAGGGTATTTTAGGTTTACCACCCAGTGCTACTTAAAGCTGGAGCCTCTATATTTCTCTCTCTCTTCCTTATACACGCACACGCACAGCCACCCCCTCTCCCCTCTCCTCCCTGAAAAAGAAAAGTAAAAAAAGCCTCCGGCTCGCCTTTAGCTCGCTCCTCGGGCCCCTCGCCCTCAGCTCGCTTCTCGGGCTCCTCGATTTTGGCTCGCTCCTCGAGCTCTCCGCCTTCGACTTACTCCTTGGGTTCGAGACGGGTTCCTCCTCTATCTTTCTCTTCTGTCTTCCTCCTGTCTTCCTCCTCCTTCTATCAGCTTTGTTTCATAACTTGAGCCTCCTTGGCAAGCTGTCGGCCGAATATAGGAAGAGCTCGGCTTCACTGTATTCGTCAGTTGAAGTTGGCTCCGTGTCGCCTAAATCAAGTCGCTTATTGGGTCGGCTTGGAGGTCGTACATGCGCTGCATATCCCTGAAGATGTGTATGCACGCTCTTCAATCCAGAAACCCGCATTTCTGGAGTGAATAGGGCTCGGCGAGTGCTCGGCCTGCCGTTATCGTAAATACTGAGATGTATTAGGCTCCTATTCGAGTGTGTGAGAAGAATCTTCAGTCTTTATTCGCTTAACCCAGTCTACAATTCCATTTGCGTTGCTCTTAATTTCTATTAGTCATGCTTATGGAATATTCTCAAGGTTAAAATCACTTAGGGCTCCTTAAAGGCATAATAGCACTTTGGAAGGGGATGTGCGAATTACAGGGAGGGTATTTGGCGTCAAATAACCAACTAACTTATTCCACAACCCGTAACTTATGTTCATCGTTTTCTTCGACGAGGCGGATGAGGGACGCCGGGTTCGAATCTTGCCTTACCAATCTAGTGTCTTGGTGGCGTTGTTCGCTGGATGGGGCAGCCCCGCTTGGGCGGCTAGGCCCGAAGGCTTATTGGCAGTTTGTGCTGGCCCCGTTGTTGGTTAGTCTCGGGTTCTTGGGTCGATGTCCTGATTAACTAGGATGGCGCCCAAGTTTTTCGGGGGGTCTGGCCGTCCCCCAAGAGAAGTTTGATCTCCGAGAGTGCGAGCAAGTCACGGTATCTGGTATTCTCTAAGAGCTGTGGTCGTATGTATCGGCTGAGCTGTTTGAGAGGGCGTATAAAAGGCACTAGGTAGTACTAAGGAAAAGCAGAAATGGAAAGAAAAAAAAGAAATAGCCTAAAAAAGATAGACAATAGCGAGGATTCCTTCTGCATTATTCTCTCCTTTTAGCACTCTGGCACTTGACTTAGCAAGTTCCTCTGATAAAAGGATTTGTGGTGTTTCTGCCTTAGGCAAACAAGCAGCAATGATGCCACGCTGTCAGCTTCAGCCGCATAACGCAAGCTCACAACAGGCTTCAAGCTTCGGCATAGACTTTAACTATACCACAACCCGATAGAAATACCAACCAGGTGGATTCTAATATCATTATTATGCTTTCGCCTCCACCAAAAAGAAGGAAAATAGAGAGGGAAGCTCGCTCTAACGTGAGTGGGGCATCATTTGGTCCGATCGATGGACAAAATATCTGCGCCGGGAACAACGTCTCCGGCGGAACCGTCAACATCAATATTTCCAGTCACCTGGTCTGTCCTAATAGCCCTTCCCGCTATAATCTAGCCTAGCTAACTTGTCTTTTCTTATACATTAAGACGACACGAACAGGCAATGCCTCAGAGACCTGCGCGTGACTGACCCTCGCGACGACAAGAAGCGCATCCAAGAGACAAAGGGCGGTCTGCTCAGGGACTCCTACTACTGGATCCTCAGCAACGACGACTTCCAGCGATGGCGTGACGATCCGCAGAACCAACTGCTCTGGATTAAAGGCGATCCTGGCAAGGGCAAGACGATGCTGCTATGCGGCATCATCGACGAGCTGGAGAAGGAACCTGACAATCGCCTATCCTATTTCTTCTGCCAGGCCACCGAGGCGCGACTAAGTAATGCAACGGCCGTGCTGCGCGGTCTGATCTACCTTCTCGTCGACCAACAGCCGTCGCTCATCTCGCATGTTCGGAAGAAGCACGACCATGCCGGCAGCTCTCTCTTCGAAGACGCGAATGCGCAGGTTGCACTATTGGATATCTTCACTGCCATTCTGCAGGACCCCGCCCTGGAGAGTACCTTTATCATCATCGACGCACTCGACGAATGTGTGACTGACAGGCCGCAACTCCTCAACTTCATCATCCAGAAGTCGTCTTTGACTTCCCGTGTCAAGTGGCTCATTTCAAGCCGCAACCAGCTGGATATTGAGGAGAAACTAGACACGATAAGGCAGAAGATCAGGCTGCACCTTGAGTTGAACAAAGACCTGGTCTCCAAGGCTGTCAACACGTACATTGGACATAAGGTCGATCAGCTGGCCCATGATAAGAAATACAATGAGGAAATAAGGCGCGCTGTTAAGCATTACTTGACTTCTAATGCTGATGGCACCTTTCTCTGGGTAGCCTTGGTCTGTCAAAAGCTTGCCAATCCGATGGCCCGAGCAAGGAACGCTTCAACTACGGTGCGAGAGTTTCCAGCAGGGCTGGATCCGCTCTACAAGCGAATGATGGGTTATATTCATGGCTTAGATGGACATGACTCTATCCGCTGCAAGAACATCTTGGCTACTGCCTCCCTTGTCTACCGCCCTATTGACTTGAAGGAATTGAGGGTTCTTAATGAGTCGGCCCAGGACTTAAGCGAGAACGACTTAGAGGAAATTATCGCGCTCTGCGGATCTTTTTTAACTCTTCGGCAAGGAGTTATATATTTTGTGCATCAATCGGCCAAGGATTTCCTGCTCAAAAATGCCTTACAGCAAATCTTACCTTTTGGCATTACGCACCAGCACCAAGCCCTCTTCTTAAGGTCGCTAAAGGCTCTCTCAACGACTGTCAAACGCGACATTTGCGGACTGGACGACCCGGGATTCCCAATTGACGGGGTCTTGCCGCCACCCTACCTTGAACCAGTGTCTCCCATTCGATACTCTTGCATCTATTGGGTCGACCATCTCGACAAGTCAGATTCCGCAGAGATTGAGGATGCTCTACAGGATAATAGCGATATCCATCAATTTATTAAGGAGAGGTACCTATATTGGTTAGAATCCCTTAGTCTCTTGCGCAGTATGTCAGATGGAGTCAAGGCGGTACAAAAGCTTGAGATCTTAGTGGTAAGTTAGTCTAGGGATATACTAGAAGCGGTCTAATACTTCTATAGCAAGATGTAAGAGCGCCACAACTAATGAAACTGCTTCGAGATGCGCGCCGCTTCATTCTTTCTCACGTTCGGGCTATTGAGACTGCTCCATTGCAGGTCTATACGTCAGCACTCGTGTTCAGTCCTGAGCATAGCCTTGTCAGGGAGCTCTTTAGGAGCGATGAGCCAGATTGGATAATACTAAAACCTAGAATGGAACCGGAGTGGAACTTATGCTTGCAGACGCTCGAGGGCCACGGCGGCCCGGTGAGGTCAGTTGTCTTCTCAGAGGACGGCCAGCGGCTCGCATCCGCCTCCTACGACGGGACGGTCAAGATCTGGGATGCAGCCACGGGCGCATGCGAGCAGACGCTCAAGGGCCACGGCGGCCCGGTGAGGTCAGTTGTCTTCTCAGCGGACGGCCAGCGGCTCGTATCTGCTTCTGAGGACGGGACGGTCAAGATCTGGGATGCAGCTACGGGCACATGCGAGCAGACGCTCGAGGGCCACGGCGGCCCGGTGTCGTCAGTTGTCTTCTCAGCGGACGGCCAGCGGCTCGCATCCGCCTCCTGGGACCGGACGGTCAAGATCTGGGATGCAGCCACGGGCACATGCGAGCAGACGCTCGAGGGCCACGGCGACGCGGTGTTGTCAGTTGTCTTCTCAGCGGACGGCCAGCGGCTCGCATCCGCCTCCTGGGACCGGACGGTCAAGATCTGGGATGCAGCCATGGGCGCATGCGAGCAGACGCTCGAGGTTGGTCGGCAGTTGGCTAACCTTTCATTCCGCACCAACTCTTTGCTCTCCACCGATATTGGACTTCTAAGCCTGGATGCTCTACACCTCCTGCCTGCGCCTAAGGATCAGTTAGCTGATGCAACTATGCGGCCTATAAACTACTGTGGTTGGGCATAAGCACTACTGGTAAATGGATTATGAAAGACGGAAAGAATTGGCTTTGGCTCCCTGTAGAGTATCGAGGGTCGGTATCGGCTGTGGTGGAATCAGCGGTTGCCATTGGCTGTACTTCTGGTCGTGTGTTAGCGATGAGGTTTTCTTAGCTTAATGTGTCCAATAGTAAGACACTCATATTGAATCTTTTGTCTCTTCTTTTTAATTTTTCTTCTGCGCTTAAGGAGGGTTATAGGGGGCAAAATAAATATATATTAATATAAAGATCAATTCGGATGATGCGTAGTTGATATGTCGGTAAGCGTGCTCTTGGAGTCTCTCCGAGCCTGCCGGCCCCGCTCACGGGGCCATCCCCGGAGGAACTCTCTTGTGCGTGTCATCTGTCCTGGCCTACAGAAGGCGGCGGAAGGCTTTCGAGGATCTAGTCTCGAGGCATGGGAGAAGTCAACCCAAGGCACAGCCTAGGCCCTTTCGATCCTCACCCGTAACACTCTCAGAGAGTGAGCACATGCGACATAATGCAATCGAATTGCGGCCTAGTTCGAATGAGATTATAAAGGGCGTGAATGACTCAAGCTTAGGTACATTGGATCAGTTTGCCATCGAGAGCCGGTCCCTGGAGCGGTCCAGTTCCGGCTACGTCTGTACTTGGAGGCAACTTGTCTCGCCAGTGAACACATACGACCATAGCTCTTAGAAAACACTGGGTCCCGTCTGCTCTCCGTTCGTCAAGCTAAGAAGAGGCAAACTGTACTCAAGTCGGTGACGATTGGGGAATCTTTGCTGTTGTATGACTTTTTGCTACTATTTTTGCCGTGCAAGTCTATGTAACTTAGTGCTTATGCGGTGCAGTAGCTCTCCATATGTTGCCTCATCAAGTTTGAACTCAACCCCTTGATGTTGTTGCTACTTACATATAGTATTAAACTGCAACCCGGGATAAACCGGTGGCGTCCCAGCTAAAGATCAAGTGGCGCTGTCGCTTGTATTCGGAAGTCGTCGCTAACCTCCAGTGGTCGCAGAATCGCGCCGTCCGGACTCCTTTCGGACGCCCCCCGGAACTAGAGACCGGACGAGGCCGGAGCCGAGACGTGCCGTCGGGACAAGTTTGAAGAGATAATTGAGCGCTATATTTAACCCAAAGCTGACCACGACTCGGGTCCGAGCAACGAACCCATGGAACTTTGGGAGAAACGGGTGTTCGGCACACGACGATCAATGAGGTATCCGACCAGTTGTGTGCCAACCAATAATTCTTACTCAGCGCGTCAGCATCGCATAAATGCAACCCTAACATCAGGCCCCCTGCATAAATTGTGCAGAATGCTGACAGCATCCTCGGCTCTGCTGGAAACAAAAACTTCTCTTTCGCATTCATGCTGAAAAGAGGTACCTAATTCGAGGACAGACGATTCCGTGTCGCCAAGGTAGCTAGTCATATGCGAGTTGGACTTCCTTCAGCCGGCTTTGCAGTCAACATGTCCCTTGTTCAGATCCTGGCATTGGGCCTGCCCTGCATTCTTCTCTGCGTACTCGCCCAAAAAATCATCAACATCTCGCTGCGTCCATATTTCTCCAAATTGAAGCATCTCCCCGGCCCAAAGGTACGTTCATGCCTCCTCATGCCTATATTCTATTAGGCGCTGTTTTGCTGATCATTTTCAAGGACAACCAATTCCTAGTCGGCCAAGCCGTCCGTCTCCTCCAGACCCCAGGCCCAAATGACCTATTCCTGGAATGGTCTCGCCGCTGGCCAGACGCGCCCTTTATTCGGTGCTTGACCTGGCTGAATTCCGAGATTCTCCTGGTCAACAATCTCGAAGCTTGTCGAGACGTGCTGCAAACGAATGCCTACTCGTTTGTGAAACCCTCATTCTTCGAGATCCTGGTGGGGGAGATTATAGGCATCGGGATCCTCTTCAGTCATGGCGACCAGCACAGGCGTTTAAGGCGCATCATAGCAGGTAATAGGACCTTTCAGCTCACTCGGGTTACTTCTGATATTGATTGCATTAGCTCCTCTCTCTCGGCCAAGTGTTCAAAGACTCCTGCCCGTCTTCCTGGTTCAGTCTAAAAAGCTTCACCAGGAACTGGATCACGCCATCAAAGATGCAGGGGGCATAATGGAAGGTTGGCTTTCAAGGTTTCCCGTACTTTTGCCGCATGACATAGTCTGACTAACTATCCCTCACAGTCCAAGAAGCCTTCCACAGAACCTCACTCAACATCATTGGGACTTCCACCTTTGGCAAAGAGCTGCACAGTCTTCGCGCTCCAGGCTCAACCTTGACATTTGAGCAGTGCTACGTCAACCTTCTCGCACAACCATTGGCCGGTAGCATCATTAGCTTCCTGAACCCCTTCATACCGCTGAGGTGGCTTCCCGTCAAGGCAAACCTCGATTTTGTGCACAGCTTGGCGGCTCTCAAAGCCATGATGACTGAACTGATCGAAGAGCGTACAGCCGAGGTCATAGCTGCTCGAAAAGACCACTCTGACCTGGAGTTGTCGGACAATTTGTTGACTCGAATCATCGCGGCTGG
Organism: Thelonectria discophora; assembly: GCA_911649645.1. NCBI lineage: Eukaryota > Fungi > Ascomycota > Sordariomycetes > Hypocreales > Nectriaceae > Thelonectria > Thelonectria discophora. Next base: position 837,299 of record CAJVRK010000008.1, on the reverse strand, counting down.
CCTTGATGAAGACCAAAGGCTCTCGAAAAAGGAGTTGATTGACGTAGTAAGTCTGCCCTTTTCATTCAATGGCTTCACATTGATGCCCAGAATTGCGCAGTCTTCACATTTTTGTCATAATACTAAAGCTTCCAGATGATGCAAGTGATTGCCGCAGGTCACGAAACCACTGCGGGTGCTATCACCTGGGCAATCTACGCCCTCGTCAGGAACCCTCAAATTCAAGACCGTCTCCGACAAAAAATATTGGAAATGGAAGTGACGGGATCGCTCGCAAAGACCATCGACACCCTGCCATACTTGAACAGCGTCATCCGAGAAACCCTCCGCGTGTACTCGCCGACTCTTATGGCTCCCTGGGAGGCCGGAGAGGACATGGTCATTGCTGGAGTCAACATCCCGAAAGGCACGACTATTCAGACGGTTCCAGCAATGATCCAACTCCACCCAAAAATCTGGGGAGACGACGCCAATGTCTTTAGACCAGACAGGTGGGACAAGCTCGAGGGCAATGCATCTAGCCCATTTGCCTTTGAGGCCTTTCTGAATGGGCCGCGCATCTGTCCTGGGAAGGCTTTGGCAATGCTTGAGGTGAAGGTTTTGCTGGTAGAACTGATCAAAGCATTCCACTTCGAGGATGTGGATGGGGAATTGGAGGTGAGGAACCCAAGTTTGACCTTGAGACCCAAGGATGGCCTCCGCGTGAGAGTCCGCCGGCTGTGAGAGCCAAAGCTTGGGGCAGTGGTTGAAGACAAAGCCTTCCACACCAGGCCGCTCTGCTGAGGGTTTTGAGGGACAGGGGTAGTTGGCGCAAACAAGGGTTTGGGTTCTTGACACGGCAGGGAGGACATCATGGTAATAGAGGCGGGGACGAGGGTCGATACATAAGCTTTGCAGGGTTGGCGGAAGACTTCGGGCTTTTCCTGGTGAATATCAAGGCCCCTAATTATTCGCCAAATCATTTAGGAAGCTGCCGAAGGAGGATTCTGCATGTCAGACCAATCGGCGTGTGACGAGAGCTGTTGGCTGGTTACACAATCGTATCATGGATAGCTACGAATATTTATTTCCTGGCGCGCAGTTGTAGTCGCTTTCAGGGGTATAAAAGTATGTTGGCTGCTCTCCTTCCATTTCCAGTTGCACGCAGCGCTGAGGCACAGTTTGGACTCCCAGGGAAGAGCGAGTTCTGCATCTATATACATACCATTCGTCGACCCAGACGCCCGCTCAAGGCTCTTCCCTTGACATAACTTCTCGACATAGTTTATTGTACTTCACTCGATATTACTCGTCCCGTCACCAGAAATCATGGCCACACCAATTCGAGTCGCGGTAACCCAAGCCGAGCCAGTATATCTTGACCTAGAAGGTTCCATCAAGAAAGCCTGCGACCTCATTGCCGAAGCCGCCACAAACGGAGCGAAGCTTATTGCCTTCTCTGAATGTTGGCTACCGGGATATCCTGCATGGGTCTGGTTAGTCTTCAGGTTGCTCAGAGAATTTTCGGGATACCATCGATGCTAATACTCTTTTCAGGGCGCGACCAGTCGACTTTGAACTACAGACTCGGTTCATCTACAATTCGTTACCGGTGCAATCAGAGGCAATGGAGCTGATCAAAGCCCGCGCCAAAGAGTCCTCAATCGCCGTTGTGCTAGGGTTTTCGGAACGGAGCCTGTCCGACAGCATCTACATCTCGCAGGCCATCATCTCCCCAGAAGGCGAACTGCTCATGAGTCGACGCAAGATCAAGCCCACGCACATGGAGCGCACACTCTTCGGTGACGGCTCAGGACCCGATCTGAACAATGTCGTCGAGGTCGACTTTGGCCACGAGCACGGCCGCATCAAGGTCGGCTGCTTCGCCTGCTGGGAGCACACCCAGCCGCTGCTTAAGTACCACAGCATCTCGCAGGGAGAGCAGATTCACATCTCCATGTGGCCGCCCCTCGACCCTACGACCGGCGTGGACCATCCTGGGCTGTGGAGCATGACTGCCGAGGGGGGGCAGAACTTGTCGCAAACGTACGCTGTCGAGAGCACAACGTACGTCCTTCATAGCACTTCCGTATGTACTCAGAAGGGGATCGCAGTGCTAAAGACTCAAAACGGGCTTTCTTGCCGCCAACCCGGGGGAGGCCACAGTTGCGTGATTGGGCCGGACGGTCGGCGCTTGACGGAACCGCTTGGGGATGGGAGCCCTGATACGGAAGGTATCGTTTATGCAGACCTCGATCTGACCAAGATCGTGGCAACTAAGGGTTTCTTGGACACAATTGGCCATTACAGCAGATCAGATTTGCTGTGGTTGGGTGTCGACAGGCAGCAAAAGGATAATGTTATTGAACGGAAGGGGAACTCGGGTAAATCGGAAAGAGAAGATGTGAGGGAATCTCCCTGAGTCCCTAGAGTGTTACCTGGGAAGAACGTTCTTTAATTAGCCCTTTTCAGTCAGATTTGCACCGTTGTCAAATGCGTCTTGGCTGGCGCACATATGACCAGATTTCATCGCCACCTCTTGCCATAGTTTCTAACTTTCGTTCTTTCGCCCTGCAAACCGGTATGACTGCCAATTCTGCTTCGACTTCCTGCAGCCTCTAAGGAAATCCCTACAAGAGACTGTTTTGTAATTAACAACTAGTACCTGGAATCTAACTACTAAGAGCAGCTGACCTATAGACTAGACACTTTCAGCATATATACAAGACTTCCAGCTTGAAGGAAACACCTATGTCTTAGGCTGCGGGCCAGTTGCGATTCAGCACAATGCAACTGCCGTTGGTATTGCGGCCCATCTCCCCCTGGCTTAGGAACAATACATATTTTGCGACATCATCTGTCGGCACTCCAGTCTCGCCACGCACGAAACCCGGTTCCGTCATCCTCCATCTGGCCAAGCCCTCCTGGTTGATCCCCTCGGCAAACGCTTCGCTAATGTTCGTCGTCTCCATGGCGCCCAGCAAAAGTGCCACGCTCGATACGCCGCGAGGACCATAGAAGGCCGCCGTGTTCTTTGTCAGCGCCACCACGCCGTGCTTGCTGGCCGTGTACGCCACACCCGCCGAGAAGCCTCGATGCGATGCGTTGGAGCCAATATTGACAACCAGGCCGCTGCCCTGCTTCTCCATGACCTGTACTGCTTGCTTCGTGACGAGAAATGGACCGGTGAGGTTGATGGCGACCACGCGGTCCCAGAGCTCCTTGTCACAGGAGCCGGCGGGATCGAAGTGGTCCATGATGCCGGCATTGTTGACGACTACGTCGAGTCGCTGGAAGGTTTCGAGAGTGGATTTGATGAGGTTTTGGACCGATTCCTCGTTGCTGACATCTACCTCTGTCGCCAGCACTCTGTCTTGATATTCGGCTTTCAACTCATCCGCAGTGGCAGACAGACGCGTAGGGTTGACATCGCAGATGACAACGTTGGATCCCTCGTCGAGGTATGCTTTCGCAATGTCCCTGCCGAGTCCCCCAGCTGACCCGGTGACGATGATTGTTTTTTCTTGGAGACTCATGGTTGTCGACTGTGTCTGGTGTTCGCATGCTTGTAAGTGGGCAAGGTAGGAACATGAAAGGAGAGGAGTTTGGACCATATCACAATTGAGTGTCGGTCAACACATCGACTCACAAAGGAGGGTTCTCGCCTGATACCCCGCACTTTGCCGCGCATTAAGCTTATAAGACGCGTATCCGGAGCGAGAGACTCGGTTTCAGTGCCGTTGAGGCTCTTCATGACTTGAATGCTCGTCGCAACAGTTGAGTCCAGTGAACGAGACTTTGGAAGCCATTAAGCGTTTAAAAAACTGGATGCCTAACATATGAGAAAACGCATGATCCAAGCAATATCAGTTTTACCAATTTAATTCAACAGGTGACCAACTATTCATCAGACTTAATTGATAGCCTCAGAGTTATCTATAACCTAGCACCCCCTAATAGGCCCTTTGTAGCAATTTAAATCATCGGAAGCTACTCACGTTTGCTCCCAGAAGACTCTTCTATAAGAGCCCTTAAGCGTTCATCGCCCTCATACTGCTTCAGTGCCACCTCCTTCCATTCATCCCCGCTCTGTTCAACCCCAAAGCTCCGAAGTATGGCGTTTGCCATTGGCAACGCATAGTCCCACTTTGGCTCAAGCCCCAAGCCTCAAGCTCCAGACGAATCTTCTCACCTTCTCATCTCTAATATGGCTAGCTAGTCGCGCTTCCTTCTCGCAAAAAGCATTTCTCAATGCAAGGTCACTTGTACTAAGCGAGATGCCACCACCGCAAAGAGCCCTCATGTCGGCGGATACGACGGAGAGGGCGAATGCCTCTCGTCGCGGAACGATATGCGCCATCTGCCAGTCGATGATGCCGGTAATGTTGAGATCTTCGTCGACAATCAGGTGATCGCCCTTATCGTCGACATGCTTCAGAAAGAATTCGTCCTCAGCATCGGCCAACTGGAACACATTGTCTTGGAGAAAGCGATATACTAAGTAGGCTTCGATAGGAAACTGGGGATAGAGCTGACCGTCCGCAATTAGCTCCAGGAATTGCTCCGCCCAGGTCGCATGGTATGCCGCCGAAGTCTCAAATGGTCCGTAGGGATCAATGCAGACGAACCTGTCGCTCGCCGTAGCAGAGGCCGAGGGCACGTCGTCAGGGGACTCGACATATAGAGAGCCCACTTTAGGAAATGGGTGCTTTTCCAACTCCATGAAGATCTCCGTGAGACCCTTCTAGATAGTTCTCTGGAGGTTATTTTCTGCGGCGCTGGAGGCGTCAATGGCTTTGTTAAAGAAGAAATCGTGGAAGAAGTCAGAAGTCAACGACCAGGGTCTATGTGTTGATACTTAGGTACCTATGATGTTATCCGCACTGATCAATCACACACCTTCAATTTCTGCAGTCCTATCGAAATGTCGGCGAGGACCCGGTGCCAATAATGTTGAGGCGGCGATTTAGGACGCACGCTGCTTGTTTGGACTAGGTAAACCTGGTCCTCTTCATGCTTTGTGTTTATTTATTATAAGACGTTTTCGCGTGTAATTACACCTTGCACATCACGTTCCGGACAATCAAGTTTCACTCTGCTGATTCACCTGTATTATCGGATATACGGAGATCTCAGTCCATGGCGGAGCCATAAAAAGAGTCTTGAGAGTTGCAATCGAACGATCGATGTCCGGTGGGTGTGAACACCTCCGACACCCATGGAAGCACACGAAGTTGGAACTCGAGCCATCACCTTCATGGAAGCTGTGGCACAAGAGAACGTACCCCGGAAAGACCGGACCATCGGTCAGCCCAAATATAACGCAACTCGCAGTCCATTGAAGGGAGCACAACTGTGGAGGCCTAAGGTTGCACTGGACGCGCCCTTCCCAAGGAACCATGTCTTGAGTTACAATCTGAATGCAACGGTGGTCCGAGTAAGATAGGCGAAGCTGTTGATAAGGAGGCTATCGGAGGGGTTGCCATCGATTATTCGGTCCTGATGTCCGGTCAAGTCGATTTCCATTAATGGTAACTTGGCTAATGACTTTGAAGGGAACACAATCGAACGGTACATGAATGATACCTTCCTGCATCCTCGAATTGATCCCATTGAAGAGTTGCGGGAAAGCTAACTCTAGATTTACTGGTCAAGACGAATTGCGAAACATACGTTATCAACTGCCGAATCTAAACGAGGAAAATCGCCGAAGAACTTTCGCTAGGGTTAGCGGTGGATCATGGACTTTTGTCTTGATTTATAAACTTGAGGTAATCTCGTCTCCATGTCTTCAGATAAGCTCCATTGTGCCTTGGCAGAAGAGAGATAAGACGATGCATTTGGGGAAACTCCACGCGTATGCCATGCTAGAAAGAGCATCTATGTCTCGTGTTTCCCCGGCAAAGATCGGGACTCATGGCGGGTTGTGGGAATACCATGGCAAACCCGCCTCCTTCGAAGAATCCGAGACTACCCAAAGCCGAGGACATTCCCGTCGGTTTGTGGGGAGAGACAGGCTTCCCCTCATTCTTATCATGATTTTACCGTTTGGGCTAATCTTTCAGAGTATTTGGCTACACAGTAAGCATATTATTACCTCCAATGGGCAACTAAACTAAGCATGACTCCGTCACTTGGTTGGCATATTAGAAGTTCTTGGTGAACGAGCCCTGCCATCCTCTAGGCTTGGCGGATCCCGAAGTAGGGAGCGAGAAAGCACTACCTAGCACAAACTGCACACTACCCCAGCCTGCATATACAGTTCAAGGTTGCTTATCTGTCTATCGGAGGTGTTTCTGGTCGCCTATCAGCTCCACGCTGAGCATTCTGGTGCTTGGATTCCTCAAGTCCAGCCAGAGTCCTGAGATTTACGTAAAAGTTAAAATGTCCCTGGTCAATTATACAGACGATAGATTGCAAGGGCTTGGTCTTACCATTGAGGACGAGAGGTGGAAATCGCTATCGTAGAACCCAAGCTGGCGAGCGTCGTCACCGAGCTGGATAGAACCATGGGAAATATCGGGATGAGGGGAAGAAAAGTCTGATGATATTTCTTCATCTCTGAGTGCTTCAATATTTCGTGGAATATAAATATGAAGGTAGTGCATGCAGATCCTGAAGACTTGAAGGGAAGTGCGTTAGTCTTGGCCAATTGCATAGATCCAAGATTGAAACATGGATTCCCTCAATCCGAAGTCACTGCTTCTGGCAATCCTCGCCTTTGCTCAGACGGGTATTTCTCAACCCATCACCGGCCAAGCCATATCCTTTCTCGGCCCTTTCGATGTTGAGCAGGGTGGCATTCACAACATCCATGTGGAATATCACGACGACCTCAGCGGAGAGCTCACCATCGTCTACGGCTCCTGTGACGTTGACTCGCTGACACAATCTCACCACCAAGTTGGCCGCACGCACATTGGCAGCCACCCAGCTGCCAAGCGTCACCTGGACTGGGATGAGCAGCGTCCAACCAAGTTTGTCTGGATCACGCCTTCTGACGTGACCTCTGGGTGTCTCCATGCCTTTGTCGACGGGCGTCTCATGGGACGGTCCGAAGAGCTCGCGACTAAGCCCAAGAAGCTCTCTCGAAGAGCAACCTTTGCCGATGTGGCTGAGCCGTTGGGGGCTTGGTTCGACGGAGTTGCTTACATGAAGCAAAAGGAACCGGATGATGTATTTGTGGCGGCTACCAAGAAGAAGACGTTTGGTATTCTCGGAGGGGGCATTTCTGGCCTCATGACATCTGTGAGTTTTCTCGTCCGTTGAAATTCTCAGACTAACTTGCGATATAGTTGATGTTGGAATCTGTCGGAATCCACAACTGGAAGATTATTGAATCTTCCAACCGCGTCGGAGGTCGAATCAGAACAACCTACTTGAACGGCACTGGCCCAGCCGCCCATCAATACCACGAACTCGGCCCAATGCGCTTCCCCGTTTCGGTCAAAGACTCGGATACCAACGAAACTTACCAGATCATGGACCACCGGATGGTGTTCCAACTCGCCGACGTCTTGAACGAGATGAATGCGGGAAACGACACCCTTCAAGTCAAGTTCATCCCCTGGATCCAATCCAGCGCCAACACTCCCGTGACCACCTCCAAGCGCCGACCCGATGGCACTTGGCCTGGCAAAACTGAAGTGGCCAAGGACCCAGAGTACGCCGAGGTGACGGTCTACTCCAACGCCACGGCTGTGGCCGAGGCAGAGGACGCCCTTGAAGAAGTTGAGGGGATGACGTCGGAGAGAATTAAGATGTACGCTGCAAACGTGTTCAAGGCTCACAAGCAGGCTGTTGAAGAAGGTCTCTTTGATTTCTCAGAGGTGGAATATCTGCGCTATGTCATGAAGACGGATCTCAACGTCACCGACGAGGTCACTTCAACCGCGTCCGTTTCCCCAATGTGGGAGTACGATACCGTCTACTTTATGGCCACAGAGTGGCGTACTATTGATGGAGGTCTCAGTCGTTTACCCGCTGCATTCGAGAACCACATTCAAGGCCGGGTTCTGTTCAACTCCAAGGTCCACAGTGTCAAGTACAATGACGACAGCGGTACCCTCTCAGTTTCTTACCGACCCGCTGGCAAGAACCCTCGTGAGGTTTCTTCCAGTACTGAGGAGTTCGACTACATCTTCAACACGGTTCCCCTGAACCTTCTCCGCTTCTGGGAGCTTCCCGCCTATTCGAGTCTCATGCAGCGGGCCATTGACAGATACAACTTTGCCAACGCCGCCAAGGTGGTCATCCAATACGAGACTCGCTTCTGGGAACATCTTGAATACCCCATCTACGGAGGCTGCGGCAGCGTCACCTATCCCCTCATCGGCCAAATCTGCTACCCGCCCTTCAACATCAACTCCACGGGTCCGGGAGTCCTCTTGGCCTCGTACATTTCGGGTTCCGACGCGGACACTGCGTGCGCCATGTCCGACGAGGAGCACCTCGCCTATGTCCAAGCAGCCGTCACGGAAATCCACGGCAGTGTGGCAGAAGACAACTGGACGGGCAACTGGGACCGCCAGTGCTGGAAGTGGGACGAGAACCACGCCGGGTCGTGGGCGTCGCCTCTCGTTCCGCAGCAGCAGCTTTATATCCCGGCATTTTGGCGGACCGAGTTCAACACGGTCTTTATTGGCGAGCACACGAGCTATACTCATGCGTGGATCTTTAGTGCTTTGGAGAGTGCTGCGAGGGGCACCGTTCAGATGATGTTGGATCTGGGCTTGGTCGATGAGGCGAAGCAGATTACTAACTTTTGGATGGCTCGTTGGATCTCGCTTTAGGCCCTCCCAGGAGAAACATCGGGACGGCAGCAATTGTAAAGCATTAGGACTGGCGAAATTGCTTTCGTTATCATTGAAACCCGACCTCAATTTCGACGTGACTTAGGGTGGATAGGAGGCATATCATCGGCCTCTCGAGTGAGTAGGATGACGCCGACAAATGAAAGACACTATATGTAGATACTACACAGCCTTGAATTGTCCATAACATCTTGTGCTTTTACTTCTCAAACTGAGTAAATTGTAGTACTCGTGGCTTCAATGCATACGGTGGTTGGTTGAGTTCAATGGGTTGGGTTAGGAACCTAGGGTGTGGACGGCAACACTGCATTTCAAAATCGTGCCATTAAATTGATCGCGACTAAAAAAAAATGATCTTTTGAACATGATAGAATTATCCAAAGAGCCATGAGGACCAAGACTGAATTGCTAGCTCTGAGGTTGTACGTTAAGACGTTGACTCATATCGTCATTCTCCGACAAGCCATAAGTTCACAACAGCCCCCTTTCTTGCCCTATGAATGTAATAAGGGAGTGGCTGCTTTCTCTGCTTGACGACTACTCAAGTATGGACCTGGTACGGTACGAGTCACAGATTGGATCGGCGTAGCAATAGCTAGAGCTCACAAATGTACGACAACTTGAAACGTGCAACGTACGGGGTAGAGGTTCTTACATGTATTGTGCGTGTTATTGACTCTAACGACTGAGCTCTTGGTGTCAGGGCCACTGGTTCTAGAGGTCTTAACCGACTCAAGCTCTTACTCATAATCTTCCAAATTCAACTTTCTTTCTCGCTTGCTCACCAAAGGGCTGTTTGCATGAATACGCGGCCAGTCATGCGCATCCAAGGAAGCTCTTCGTGAAGCCAGGACTCCAGGACGCACCCTTTCAACCACAACCGATTCGTACGTATCAAGTGCTTTTCGGAGGTCCGCAAAGTCCGTCTCAGGGGAGAGAAGTGACCCAACATTTTCAATAAAGTCCAACACGTCGATGATGCAGTGGTTGGCTCCCTCGCCTCGGTCTGTTGACGTTAGCTCGTTTCCTTGCGCGATTAGAATGAGACGACGTACACATAACCATGGCGTGCAATGCGTCGCCCATCAACACGGCCCGACCCTTTGTGTGCAGGCCAACAGGAGGGGGAAAGTCTTGCGGTGCGAGACCCTTGATTTCTTCGTCTCCTGGAATGTTCATGGCCAACGAACGGAACGGTTCAGCCCAAGAATCGGCAAAGGCTCGAACCAGCTGGTGCTTTGCTTCATTCGTCTCAGGCAGCTCCAAGGGCGTCCTGTTACCCAAGAACCCCTTGCGATACGGCCAAGACACGCACATCTGGCACTCATACTTGTCCGTGCTGTCTTCATTGTTTCCGGGGGCATCGAGAACTGGTATCACTTAGCGGGCGCTCCACACGGGATGCGACGGTGCGTACAGCTGAGATAGACAAACGTGTGGTTCTGGGAGGATGTCCCTTGGGTGAAGAAGGGATCCAGCTTCTTCACCGGGGCAATTTGGTCAGGGGAGAGTCGTAGCCTCAACCCCAGCACGCGGATGGGGATCTTGAACATGGAGCTCTCGGGGAACAGTGCATGGCGGACTCGAGAGGCACCGCCGTCACATGCAATCAGCAGACGCCCGCTGGCCGTGGATTCGTCATCGAACGTTGCCATGACTGAGTCGTCGTGCTCCTCCGGACTGCGGAATGCCTTCCCCCACTGGAAAACCGAGGAGTTGCCTCGATTAGCATCTGCATGTCACCTTGACGAGTCACGACCACCGGGCAGCGTTCAAGGGGAGGGGGAGAGAGACGACTGTACCTCGATGTTAATCCCGGTAGCGAGCAGTTTCCTGAGCCTGACCCGAGTGACCCGGATCCGCTGCGACTCCGGGGCCCGGGGGCTCTCAAACTTGCGCTCTCCCGTGCTGAGGTCGTAGAACGGGAACGCGGACGACTCGCCCCTCTTGACGGCCAGACGATCGACGTAGGCATCGGGGATCTTGGCCACCAAATCGTCTGGGAGGATGCTTCGGAGAGCCTCGAGCGACCAGTGCAGCGTCAAACCCCAGCCGACCGAGCGGGTTTCCAGGTCGCCGTCTCGCTCAAACACTCGGAACGCGACGCCTTCTTTGCGGAAATGCTGGGCAAGCAGGAGCCCACTAATACCCGCCCCAATAATCAGCACAGGGTCGTTTCCGTTGCGTTGCGCCATTTTTTCCCGCTGAGTCTGGTGATTCCGGGCCTTGTTCTTGAAACGGAGGGAGGGAGAATCGAGGGGAAAAGGGGGGGAGGCATGGGGAAAAGTGATCTTCGGATCCCCAATCTCGCCCGGGGTAACTGAATCTTAAGTCTCAAGGGGATCTTCTCAGAAGAAGAGGTTCTCTGCTTCTTTAGCGAGCTCCATTGTCAGGAGACTGGTGAGGGAAAAGAAGAGCGGGAGGACGGGAGTAAGCCGGCTGGCATGGTTATCCTCGGCAGGGATGCGATCCTTTGTGTAAGGGAACCTTGCCCGTGGCATGACTGGAAGCCGAAAAGTGCCTTTGGTATCCTTGGCTGTGATTTTCATGTCTCACGAATCCTTGCGAATATGCAATGGCACCTTGGACCCTTGATGGGAAGATGACATGATGAGGAAGCAATCTGGTTGGCCAAGTCCTAATATTGTACGGGGAGAAAACGCTCGGCAAAGTTTTGTCGCCTTTTATTCGTATTACCGGGATCCGCTAACTACGCCATCAATGCTCGATCCGAAAATGTAGGACGGCCAACTAAACAACCAACAACAAGCAACTAACAAGCTCCAAAACCAGCTACCAACGAGGTGATTTATCCTTTCCAGGAAGACCGCCCCCTCTGGATTCTAATACGTATACCGGAATCGCTTGTTCTCCTTGTCGGTCATGGTGGACCACACCTCAGGAGACAAGTAGGCATCCTCGGTCTGGTTTGCAGCATTGCCACGTCTCTTGTTGGCCCAGACGTAGTAGAGAAACAGGACAAAGGTTGTGAAAGCACAGCCTGCCTGCGTGCCCATGACGGCGAGCTTGGCCGGGCGGAAGTCGGGCGCATCCTTGGCTTGGAAAGTCTGCGGCCCAATGATGTTGCCGATGGAAAAGGAGCCGCTGACGACGGCGGCAGCAAAGGCTCGCTTGGTGGCACCACCAAAGTTGGCCGCAGTCCACTGATTGCGTTGGTAAGTGGTGTCTCCCATGATGGTCTGTGACTTACGTTGTAAAAGATGGTTAAAGGAGCCACGACAGCGTTGACGAGATAGATGCCAGCCAAAACTCCTTTCCTGTGCTTGACATCCAGGAAAGACATGAGAGCACCGCCAATAACCCTGTTCCTCGTTAGATACGGGCGCAACGGACCGGGATGTGGGACGTGGACCTACGCCGGGATGATGCATGCAATGATCCAGGCCCATCGATGAGACTGTTTGCGGATGCCGTAGCCGACAAACAGCGTGAAGAAGATGCTGACAACACCAGAGGGCATGTTCATGAGAGCGGCCTTCTTAGGCGTATATCCCAGGCTCGTGATGAGCGTTGCCGAGTATGTCGTCACCACGCCGCTGGAGACGGAAAGCTTTGAGAGGTCAGAGCGGTACCACCCATGGGAACAGGGATTTAAGTTACCAGAATAACGGAAAGAACCATCAGGTACAGCTGAGGATCACACAGTGCTTCCAGGATCTCCTTGGGTCGGAACTTGCGGCTCTCGATGCCAGTCTGGTTCACGCTGACATGCTTCAGGAGAGCGACCTTCTCGGCGTCAGACAGCCACTTGGCCTTCATGGGCGTGTCCGGCACGAAAAAGAACGTGCTAGACCCAATAGTGACTGTGATGACACCGAGAACGATGAACATAATGCGCCAACCCTCAAGGCCAGCATGAGGACTAACGTGTTGAAACCCGTGCGACACAGCACCGCCGATGATTTGGCCAATACCGAGTCCGACGTACCAAAAGGAGAAGCGGGGGGCCTGCTCGGACTTGGTGTACCACTGGCTGCTGATGAGTAGCAGCGACGGGCCGATGGTGGCCTCGAAGATTCCCAAGAAGATGCGCGACACCAAGATGGTCTGGTAGTTGTGAGCGGCGGCACCACAAGCGGTGGCGATGCCCCAGAGAATGACGTTTGCTCCGAGCCATTTGGCCGCCGGGACCATTTGGAGGAAGTAGACTGCAAAGGTGAGAGGATGGTAGGCATGGCAGGGCCAGGACACCTACTATTGGGCACCTCGAAGCACAAAAGTCCGACAAAGAGAAAGGTGGCAATGTTGGAGAACTCGTTGCCCTTGAGGTTGAGGTCCGTCTTCAGGCCCATGACGGCCGCATACTGCGAAAGGCCCAGTCAGACCCGAGGAAGCTCTCGGAAGGGGAATGCCGGGACACGTACGTTGAGGATGACCTTGTCCAGGAACTGCATGGTGTAGCACGCAAACATGAGAGGCACAATGCGGAAGTCAATCTTGCGTCGCAATGCGTCAATGTCGACCGAGTCGTTTTGGACGACAGCATCACGGTGCTTGTCGAGGAACTCCCACGCCTGGTCAACGCCGGCCTCGGATGAGTTGGACGAAGAGGGCTTCTCCCTGAAGGAGCTCTGGCCGACTTCGACGAAGGATTTGACTTGGGTTTCTTCCATGGCGTCAGGTGTGCCACTGGCGGTGTGACAGATGGATGAGAGAGTGACGAGAAGGAAATTGGAGAGAGTGAGGACCGGAAAAGAAAAGGAACTGCAGAAAGGAGGGGCAGATAAGTTTGGAGAAGTGATTTAGTTAGACGGGAGATGCAGAGGGGCTGTGCTACTCGACAACGACTGGAATAGCAGCATTACATACGTAGCACGGGGAAGCCACGCAGGAAGAAGGGGGAGGCCCAAAAAGATCAGGAACTCAAGGGGCTTTGATGAAAAGCCCCGGTTGCCACGGGCATGGGTTTGCAGGAGCTACTGTACGAAATCCATGATATCCCGTAACCGACCGTCAACGGCCCGCCGCTAGGCAACGGTGCGTAGTTGCATTCTGGGCCGCCGCGTACATGACGGAACATACGAGTGCCCTGACAGAGCGAGTTGCACTCCGGATTCCTCTTCTCGTTGACCTTTCGAAGCCCAATCCCTGCCCCCTCCATCGTGGAGTGGACTCAACCTGTCGACCAGGGGGACCTCCGCATATCTGTTGGTTGAACGATTTAGATACATACCCTGGATCTCTGGTCGACAACGCTGTAGATGTATCCTTGCACAACTGCCGATCTTTGCCCGACTCTCACGCCGTTGGTCGAGGTTGCTGCATATTTCCCTTGCTCTCCAGCTCACCTGCTTCACGCTCCGGGAGTTTGCATGCTGCTATCCCGGAGCGACCAGTTGGACGCAAGCAAAAAGGGTTCTGGAAGGAAATCGTGCCACGAGCTGCAGCGGCATGTACATGCAGGCATACTCTTGTCGACCGACGGGGTGATTACGACCCCCGATGCAACACAGCAAACCACTCAAGATTAAAATCAGGTCTTCTGTGTGTCTCGCTTAGTTCTGGTTGAACGATGCAGAGTTTTATCGCACCACGAGGGCCCTCGATCCGCGAGTCGGTCTCGGCAGCAAAGGGAGGGGGGGGGGCGACGGGAGATTTGGAGACGGACAATGGAGTACGGGAGGTGTCCCGAGAAGCCTTTTTACCTACGTGAGGGTGTCCATCTTCGCATGTTTTCGAATCCTTTCTCTCTCGTATACCGAATCCTTTGGTTCCCCCTCCTGCACCGGCCCTCTGAACCACACACCAACCCGCCAAGATGGGATGGGTCAAGAACGCCACAGACGCGGTCAATTCTGAGTCCCAATATCCCGTCATCATCGCAGTCTGCGTCGTGCTGTCTGTGCTGTCGGTTTCCGTCGTTTCGACCAGGCTCTGGGTTCGATACAATGCGCGTGGCCTCCGCGCCGACGACTGGTGGTCAGCCATGTCCATGGCCTTTGCCCTCATCTACTCGGCGCTCTGCATTGCTCGTAAGCCGGGAAACAAACCAACACAAACACCAACACTTGCATGTTAAACTGAGTTGGTTCGCGGTGGCTGACACAATGTTTCATCTTTAGAGACTAGATACGGCCTAGGCCTCCCTCTCCTCTCGCGGCCCGACGAAAACCTCGTTGTTTACACCAGAGTCAACTTTGCCGGTCGGCCGTGGTACCAGCTGGGCATCAGTTTCTTCAAGCTGGCCTTGTGCATCAGCTATCTGCAGTTGCTGCAAGGGACAGACCACAGAACGTATCGCATCGTCGTTTGGGTTAGCATGGTTCTCATTTTTCTTGGCCATCTTGGGTGCACTCTGTCACTCATCTTCGCCTGCAAGCCGGTAAGGACCAAGGTCTCCGAAATTGTTTCCAATGACGTTGCATTGCTAACTGCTATGCTCGCAGCTTCGCAAGTCATGGAACCCCGACATGGACGGAACGTGCCTGGCTGCCGGTCCGTCGTTCACGGGATACGCCATTATCACCATCGTTTCGGACATTGTCGTTGCTCTCCTTCCCATACCGGTCCTCCTCGGGCTCGAGATACGCCTAAAGAAGAAGATTGGACTGATTGGTATTTTCGCCTTGGGCCTTTTCACAACCTTGTGTTCCATCCTGCGTTACCTCCAGATTGACAGAATCTCCACCGGGGACGGCAACTCGACCATGCTCGTTCTTTGGGGCACCATCGAGTTCAACGTCGGCGTACGACTTCTCCCCTCGACCACTTTCAACCCTAGCTGACGTTTAGTAGAACATGGTCTCTTCTCTACCATACTTGGCCCCCATCTTTATCCGAAAAGCCAAAAACTATCGATCGAAACACTCAGACGAGTACAACACACCGAGTCGAAGGGGGCGAAGCGGTGGTATCAAAGGTTCCCACTACAGACTGAACGACCTGAGCCACGAACAAGAAGGAGGCGTGATAACAGCAGCGCCCAAGCGCAACGACAGCGAGGAAAACATTCTCTCCAGCAGCGGCGGCATCGTCAAGTCACTGACGTATGATGTCAACGTTCGCGAGGCGCCGGTTCGTAGCCAATCTTCGACGGGGATTAGCTCTGATGACTCGATTGGGAACCATGAGGCTGTGGTACGGTAAGAATGCAATGATATGGTGTACGGTAATCTTCTTGGCTGGGATCCTCGTATAGTTCAAGTTTCGAAGAGGCTGAGGAACGAAGCGAGGGCGTATGGGGTTTGGTCATAATATATCGGTGCCGTGAGAGTTCTTTAAAATTGAAGTAATGGATGCAAGGAGTCGAACGCACCTGCAGATAGTTCTCAGAGTTTGCTTACGGTGCCTTAGTATCTACATGTGAATAGGCTCGTTCTCAACTAAACGCAAGACACACACATAGGGGAGGTAAGTACAAATAGAAAGGTATTGGTCTTTTAGTTGAGAGCATTGTATTAGGCCCTCATCCTCGCATTTCTTTGCCCCGGTCGTTGAGGTACTATCGTATAATTACTCCATGGTGTTATTCTTCATGTTCCTTTGGAATTGGATGGAGGCATATGTTCCCGATGATAGACACGAATCAGGTCACCAGAAAGCTATATATGTTCGCGCAGATTGATATCAAACCAAGATACTCTGTCCTGACACCGAGGAAGAATCGACCCAACTCAAGGGAAAAGTACAAGTCGTGTTGCGGCGAAAAGAGCGAACTAAGCGGCCCCAAACAACACATACATACCACAACGTGGGACAGAGATCTAGGAGCCAGCTACTCCGTACACCCATAGCATCTCAGTTGATCATCCAAGCTCCTACACCCAACCAATGTGCAACAAACATCCATCAGTGTGTATTATTCTCGCCAATAAAAGTCGACATAGCACTAAATATAGGTGCGTACATACATGTAGTTACCTTAAGACCAATATATCACATCAATGGCTCATTATTCGCCAACTAATGGTGATAAGCGGATGCCCTCTCCCTCAACAATCAAACTAAACTTCGGCAACTGGATCTCGTGGTAGTCAACCACACAGGCCAATGAATCAGACAGTTGCGAAGGCGTGCAAACAAGGCTATCAAATCCATACAGCCCATTGTTTACCGTCGCGCCTCGGCAATACATGCCTCATGTGAGGATCCCCGTTTGAATACAAGATTCCACGATATATGTGTGCGTCCGTAAATGTGAGCTATTTACTAACCTCGTAAACCAAGTGCTGCACTGCCACCTGCCATTAAGTGTGCCCCCTCACACTAAGTTAACCAAACATTACAGTGTTCATATTTCGTATTCGTACACACGCATAATTAATACCCTTGCCCCCATAATCCGTATACTCCGGTCTCCTCCTCCGGTGCATACTTCCACATCGCTCCTTGTACTACCCCACCATACCTTGGGTACCTATGCAGCATCGTCACCGCTACGACAAGAGGCACTGCCTATAACTTTCAATCCCTCTCTCCTTCTGGGACAATAATACAGCGACGCTAGCATCCTGATTTTTGCGCTTCAGAGACGGCAAGATGACGACCGACATTACCAATTGGCGTGAGCCTGGCCACAATATCTGGGGCTTCCAAAACGTCAGCAAAATTGTGTCGACCGACGTCATCGAGAAACCCCCTCAGCCAGGCTCGCTGGTCTCCCGACTGCAAACCTTTGACGCATTTCGAATCAATGGCCCCGATAAATCCCCCATGGACCTTCCGTCCTTCCTCTCTCACTCTGAAACCGACGGGCTTGTGGTGCTCAAGGACGGCGTGGTTGTGTATGAGCACTACGGCCGCACGAACACCAACGAGTCCGTCCACGCAACATTCTCCATCTCGAAATCGATTACCGGTCTTCTCTGCGGCATCCTCGTAGGCCAGGGCAGACTGAACCTCGATCTTCCCGCCTCGTCATACGTCCCAGAGGTCAAGGGGTCTGCGTATGAGAACGTAACGGTCCGACAATTGCTCGATATGAGATCGGGCATCGTGCACGACGACGCTTCGCCCGGGTATCGCAACGCCACGGGCCTTTATGCGGTGACGCCTGGCGATAAACTGACGGATCTTCACACGTACATCCCAAAAATCCCGCGTTCATCGCCTGTGCACGTGGACGGGCTGGACGGCCCGCCCTTTGAGTACATCTCGGCCAACGCCGACCTCGCTGGCTGGGTGGTTGAGCGAGCCTCCGGTAAACGCTTCGCACAAGTGCTCAGCGAGTCACTCTGGCAGCCGATGGGAGCTGAGAGCGATGCCTACATCACCGTCGACCACGCTTGTAACGCCAGAGCAGCGGCCGGCATCTGCGCTACAGTTCGCGATTTGGCTCGTCTGGGCCAGCTCCTCGTCCAAGGCGGGCGGGATGTCGTGCCTGAGAGCTGGATCGACGACATGCTGAACAATGGAGATCAAGCTGCGTTTGTGGCTGGCTCGGAAAAGAGCAAATACGGCCCTTTGTTTGATTCGGTTGCATATCGTTCCTATTGGGTTGCTAGCTCGAGTCAGCGCGTTCTGATGGCGTCTGGTACGAATGGACAGCTCTTGTTTGTCGACTGCAAGAATGGTGTCGTCGTAGCCAAGTTGAGCTCGCAGCCAAGGAGGACGGATGTGGATAAGGTGCGCCTGACTGTGCGGGCTTGCAAGGAGTTTGTGAGGCTGCTGAGTGCAGATGTTTAGTGACTCAAGTTGGCGTGAGGGTGGGATAAGAGTTGGTTCGGGAAGGGTTTCTTGAGACCACGCGCGCTGTCTCTAAAATTAAAGCTTTCAAGCTGCAGGGTATGTCATGAGTTGAGATTGAATGTATTTTCTCAGTTTTCGTTGAAGACTGGGTTGAGATACTCGTGATAACCATGCTCCGCGACGAAAGGCTTCGAGGCCCATTCAAAGTCCGTCATGTTTTGGATGTTCATTTCACAAGCCGCATCGACATCGGGTCGATCCCACTCCCACTTCAATGTTTCTTCAGGCGTCAATTAGGGTTCCGAATCTGCGAGGCACACTAGGGGCAGAAACATGTACGACAGCGTCCCTGCAGCGGCACTTTGGGTCAGTTGACACGTTCTTGCCATCAATCAAGTCATCGATTTATCCTAAACGCTAATATTGTGATGCGGAACACCTTTGCGCTCATCCATGTATTCGGTATGAAGATTAATTTGACCGTCCTCTGCCCGAATGAAGAAGCCTGCCAACCTTCCACAGACATCATGCCCTCGGACCGTCGTTCTGGTAGATACACTAGACTCCGTCCAAGTATCCCGCACTCTCACGTCGTCTGACGGAAGACGATTCTCGGATGGCAAGTCCATCGGCGCATAGAGATCGGGAATCAAAATGCCATGCTCCATCTCCACCACCCGTCTACCGAGCGCTTGCATCGTGCCTACTTCCCAGAGATTCTCGCGGGGAATCCCCAGTATGGCCATGAACCGCAGGGCCTCGAGCCGCGTCTCCAGACAGCGGCACTTCATGGCGATGAAGAAGAGCATGGGCGTGAAGCCCGTCTCGAAGATGAACTTGGGCGATCTCGGAGTCACCTGCGAGCCCTCGGGCAGGGTCGTCACCAGCGGCCTGCACTTGTCCATGAGCCGCCGGAAGCTGTCAATGTACACGTCGTAGGCGGTTTCGTCGTTTGAGAAGGCCATCTCGGACCAGATGCGGCAGACTTCGTGGCGGACCGAGAGGAACACGCGCGACATCTCCTTCATGTAGGCTTCGCCGAGCTGGAAGTGCTCCGTGACGGGTGTGGCAGCCAGCATGGACCTTTCCTCGAAGCTGTCAAAGAGAACCTGCCATTGCTCCAACAGGACTTTGATGTCTTTCTGCCTCACCAGCAGCTGTTGCGGAACAGTGTCGTGCCTGGAGCTCCCCAGGCGATATGGGTCGCACTGCCGCACCAGTTGCAGTGTGCGACTGAAGATGGCGTCCATCATGGAATGCGCATCGGAAAATGATGAAAACGAATTCGGACAAGGGCTCTCCAGAGCAGTCAAGTTTGGGAAATTGGCCGCGTCGTTGCCAAAGAAGAAGGGAAACACGCTCAAGCGCCGAAAAACCGGTACGAGGTACTCCCTCACCCAGGGCACGTCGGGCCCAATCTTCTCCAGAATGGCCACGCCGTGCTTGCAGTGCTCAATGGCGGCTTCTCGGTTCGACTGCAGGAACTCGATGCAGATAAAGAGCACACAAACCAGTAGCACGAGCGGCTGGTTATCCATGGACCTAAGCTCGCCAATGGCCGCGTTGTAGTGGCTCAGGGCGAGCCTGCTGTCCCGCAGGCGGGCTCTGGGCTCGGGGTCGGCTTGGACCTGCTCGTACAGGGTGCTGATGGCGACGACGGACTGGCGAACGGCGGGCTCGAAGTTGCTGAACTGCATGACCAGCCGGGTCCAGAAGTAAGGGTCCGTCGCGCCGGACAGGAAGGGCCCGGCTATCTCGCAGAAGAACTGCAGGGCCCGTCCCTCGTCGACCGTTTCGGCGCCCGGGAAGGACTGGCGAGGGCGGACAGAGAGCAGTCCGTCTTCTTTGGTCGGGGTGTAGCCATCGCACTTGCGGCCGGTGCGGAGACAGCGATTGCAGTGTGGCTTGCCCTCGTCACATTTGACCTTGCGGACTCTGGTTCCATTAGAATGCCCTTCACTGTGGCCCGATCCGTCACTTACTTGCAGGTATGGCACCCAGTCCTCACTTTACGACTTCCTTTTCGGGCCATTGAGTCGACGATGATTGCTCACTTCGCTTCGAGTCCGATGTATCCGTTATTGACAGGTCCACCTCGTTCGAAGCTGCGAGATTCGGTAGTTTGGCTGGTATGCAAGTGGAATCATGTTGTCGGATGCGAGGAGGGCAATGGCTTTGTAGTCCGAGCTATCGAATGAAGCTTCCTTCGTCACAACGCTTTCCAGGACTTGGAAGGATCTCGAGCGGGGGCCTCAGGGATGAGTCCGACCTAGCCAATTGAAAGGCAAGATTGAAGTGGCGCAGTTCATGGATCGTCGCGGATGAAGTCTAGTGTAAGTCGACACCCCTGTTTCTCGTCTCAACCATTTCAGCTACCAGTGGGCGAACCAAGGAACGCATCAAAGTGGCATCCTTCAGTGCCTAAGGTAGTAATAAGTTGCATGGAAAGGTTTAAACTCAAGGCAGAATACAAATATAGAACAATTATGTGACGTCTTACTAAAGTTTGAAACGAAGGCGTCTTTGTCATCATAACACTAGGTTGTGACCTCACTCAGGGAGACATTTCAACCTATCTTATCCTGCTCTCAAATCATTCCAACATGAACCAAGCATAATCCAACTATTCACATGAAGGATATTTCACTAGGGGGTTACTTTTGCTTCTCTACGCACACGCTTATATAACGATATCCATTATCCAATTTAACCCCTCCAGTCAATCTGTTAGTGTATACCTTACCCCAGATGGCATGAGGCTTCACCCACTCGCTTATCACGAGGTGATATTGTCAGATAATTGATGGGAGGAAAGTAGTTGTGAACTGAGGTGTTGTATTTATGAGTGAGTTTTTGGTCTCTGTCTTCTGTTGTTTCTGCTCTGTTCCCTGTTCTCTCTGTCTGATCAAATGGTCTTTTCTAGACCGAAATGATTCTTCGACTTCCTCCTTCTTCTGAGCGCTTCGGGTATCCGGCTTCTCTCGTCGGGTCCTTCGGGTAGTCGGCATGCTTGGTAACAAAGGAAGCTGGTCATGCTTCTTGATCATACGTCTTCCTGTTGGTCAGGGCTCTAGTCATCTGACCTTAGAGACAAAGGGATCTTTGTCTCCTATGTTATTTATGTGGGCGACTTCTTAGTACGGCTTGCGCCTCGGTTCGTGACTTCGTATTCGTCCGCATGTGACTTTATGTTCATGCCTATGTCTTTGACATATCTGACAGATATACTCGAGAAGTCAGGTCCCTTTCAAGGTCTCCTTCCTGGACTTCCACGACACTTCATGCTCCTGCTAACACCTTCCAAAGTAATTCAGACTCTATCACGATTCACTTGGGTCTCGGTCTGACATTGCACCTGGGTAAGACAATTGGACGGTTGAGACTTTCGGTTGAGAGTCAAATTTCCTTGAAATGATATATGCCATCCTGGTGTATACATGTCAAGTCTTCTTAGATACTTGGAGTAGAGACACATTCAGCCAGGCAAGATATCCGGCGACACATATGTTGGGATTCTTCCTCTTCTCTGTCGTAGGTCAGGGGGTATACGAAGTACCTCACGTGTTTTAATCCTTTTCTATCATTATGTAACTAAAATGAACTCAAATAACCAGCACGCTGCCCACTCCCTTAATATTTACTGGATGCCTTTGCACTTTTCATATCCATTTTATAATTCCACAGACCCGTTGACCCAAGAACATTGTTGTTGACGTCGAGACCCTTGACCTCGATCCAATTGTGATACGGCACGTGCATCTTCGTTTCGAATCCCTCCTTGGCGAACGTTTCCCAGTGTCTCACGGTGACGTTGTCGACGTTGTCTCGATCGTCAACGTACTATATAATCCGGTTAGCATGCATCACGCTTCATTATCAACGAAAGAACTCACCACAGCCCATGATCGAACCTCAGTCGCTCCATTCCAACTGACGTAAACCTCCTCGGCGGTCCGGTTCGTGCTGATATCCGGGTCGGTGGCGGGAAGGCCGAGCCAGTTGCCCTTGAAGGCTCGGTAGCTCGAGACGGTGCTGCCAAACTTGTACCCGGGGTAGAAGGCCCCAAACTGAATGTCCATGACGCAATTTCCATCCTGCGTAAACTCGGACACGCCCGGGTTGGAACCCCATCCGGCCACTAAGTTCCCGTCGGCCACTCCCTCGGACTCGAGAGCCTGGAAACTGCCCATCGAGCCGCTCTGCACGCGCAGCGGGTGGATGTACTCGGCGACCAGGCTGACCGTCATGTCCTCGGTGCTGAGGCGTATCACCATGCCTTTGCTGAAGGAGTGCTTGTACCCCGTCTTGCCGGGGCTGTTGCTCGTGTGGTGGTTGTCAAAGAGGGTGATCTCGGTGCCTTCGCTGTTGAGGAAGCGCGCGTGGTGCTGCCACGAGAAGTCGAGAGCGCGGGAAGGTCCTTCTGAGACGTCGAGGAATTGGTTGCGTTTCCCGTTCATGATCCAGAGTGGCTCTCCAGGCGTTTCGGTGCCGTTACCGGCAATCAGGGCGACGATGTTTGTGTGTCGGCTGGAGATCAAGTAATTTCCGTTGCGGTCCTATTAAATGTTAATGACATTCAAGATGTGAGAAGCAGAGGGAGTTACATGACGAACCTTTTCGATTGAGTTGAGGTGGAAAAAGTCGTACTCGGGTCGATAACCTTCAAAGGAATCCATCGGCGAGAACCAATCACTTGCCGCCCAAGAAAACAAGAGGTCCCCTGTTTCAACGTCAACCTCCTGGAAGTAGCATTCCAACAGTCGGTCGCTTTCCTTCCCCCCGACCAAGCTGAGGTTGAACGGAATCAAGTTGTAGGCGGTAAGAAGAGCCGTCCCGTCATTCGTCAGCTTGCACTCGTGCAGATCTGCCCCGACGCCTATGTCTTTGGTGGTAACACGGTATTTTTCCTGGTACGAGTGGTCGTAAAGGACGCAGTCGCCGTTGCCTCGACCGCTCCTCTTGCTACCCTCCCACCACGTCAAGTACTGCTCCCCCAAATAGTTTTGCGGACGAAAGTTCATGACGGTGCCCCGGTCAGTCTTGGGATCGCCCCAGATCATGCTCAAGTCGGTTGCGTTGAGAATAAACGGCGTTTCGGATCCATCCTCGGAAGCCGTGAGGAAAAGAAAGGGTAGAGACTGGTCCCTGAGACTGGATGCATCCCAGATGTTGACGCCAAACTCGGGCGCGACGATGCTGGAGCTGCGAAAGGTGCGGTTGGGGTTATTACCGAGCCTGCCAGAGTTGTACGTGGTCATGTCGAAGACCGCGTCCGGCCTCGGCGCTGAGAGTCCCGGTGCATCAGTAACGACGAGGGGAACGGTCCGGCCGTCCCTCACGATCAGGAGCAAGGTGAGAAAGGCTGCGACGGTGGCGGCGATCACGAGAATGATGGACTTCCTCATGGTTCATGATTTTGTTGGATGGTCGAAGAATCGAGATTCAAGAAATGGGTTCCCGGCCGATGGCCCGGAGAACTTGAAGGTGAATCTCGGGGCGTCGCTCGGGGCGTCGTCATTGCTACATGTGAGAGGAAACGAACCCCAGGTCGTTGGTTGAGTGTTGTGGAGAGGCCGCGTCGCCCAATGTGCCATGGTTAAATCGAGGCGAGAGGGGGGGTTAGGGAATAGGGAATTGAGACTCAGGGGCAACTGGAGCCAGAGAGGAGGAGACTGCAGATTCAAGAGGAGAAGAAGCAAGCCCACGCTCTAATTACTCGTCCTCGTCTCCCATTTCCCATCCCCACGTCTTCGTTGGCATTCTCTTCGCAAAACGCACGCGATCATGACCAAACACTTCGAGGCAAGCTTCTTCTCGAAGTCAAGGGTTCGTCCGTCCCGCGTACAGCCCCATGCCCGAGACGAATCAGGGGATGGGCCAGACTGGGGACGCATCAGGGGGGGACCTGGAAATCCCACTTTGGCACCACGTTGTGCTTGCGCGTTCCGCGTATCCTCTTCGTTGACGCATGGAGCCGCCGGAGAAATGTTGCGACGAATTGCGACTCGCCGTGCTAAAAAGACGCGCTGTCTCTCACCCGTTTGTCGTCATTGGCGGCGTGGCTCATTTTCGCTTTGTTTTCGGGTGATGATGACCCATTCACTTAGTCGCTAGTGGAACTGGGAGTTTCGACAAGATGACAACTTCGAGAAACATTATTTATAGCCGCAACACTGAGGTTCCATCACCAGTTTCGAGTTTCAATTGCATCAGTGATGAATTCTTCCCGTCCTCAGATGTCAACTCAAAGCCAGACATTGATCCGTCCTCGGCAACTTGGCCCTCATCTCGGCACAGGCTAAGCCGACCGCGTCCACTGATCACCCGATGCAGTACGAATATGCTGCTGCTCTGGTTCAAGCCCGGAAGACAATCATATTTGGCCTGCATCCAACAAGCACAAGTATGTGTTGGTAACTTGGTAGCCAGCCATCCCATCTTCTCTAATTTCGAAAAAGTACAGGCTTTTGATAACTTGAGCACGGCTTTTACAAGTCTCCGTTTCCTTCCCAAACCTCCTGTCGTAACCTCCATCCCCCATACGATATTATGATTTTCTCAGCTCGGTGGCCATGTCTAGGCGTATGATCTGCTACTGAAGGGGTGCCAAGTGCGTACCGTACTTGATGTTGTCATTGTAGCAGTCTACAACTGGCTAAAGGTTGCAATGGCCGCTAGATCACGCGCGAATATGGGAACAGGTAATAGAAAGGAGAGTGCCATGTTGGTAAGATCTCCGGGATTTTTTTCCATTGGGAGAAATCTGCTCTACCTTCCAAACCCGATCCTATCTTTTTGTGCTAACCAACCCTTCAGCCGTGTTTGGAGTCTTTCCAACTCACTTCACCCCACGAGAATCTTGAGTGTTACCAGACTCGGGGACCTCAGATTTCACCGCAATCGCTTAGAAAATGAAGTTGAGTAGGTCACAACCGTATTGATGGGTGTCTTTGCAGTGTGGATGGGAGTAGATCAAATTCCCTAGTCGCTGGTAACCAAAATCAACACACCAACTCGCCCTTCATCCATATTAACCCCATTCAGCTCTTATCGGGCCCTAATGGTAGCATAGAAAGCACAGACTGAGTCGCCTATAGACGTGCGGCAACCTAGAGAAGGTGGTCCGATAACTTGCTACCGCCTTTGAACCATTGATCACGAGGGTCCAAGCTAGTGAGCCTTAACGTGAGTCCCAGTGCCGCTGCTTGTTCAAGGCGTACGCAGCTAGACCACTCGTCGGGAGCATGATAACGCTCTATTGTGCCTGTCTACCAGGGCATACCTCTCAGCGGGTTATTCTTTCTTCGCTACAAGCAGTGGTAATCCTTTCCTTCGTCTTATTAGTATCAATATATCAATACATATGATCCTTCTTCTATCGATATTTTGAGACTTTTGTAGTTTTACTTTCTGGCATCCCGGGGGTTTCGAGTCTTGGAGTTATTTAGCACAATGCGCGGACATAAAATTAAGTACATAAAGGTTCAGTCTTGGAGGTTTAGTTGGTTGATTCCGGCACCTTCTCGCACATACATAATAAAGCTGTTGCCTCTCAGGCTTAATGGCCTAGGCTCTGTGTATGACTTAGGTGTGTTCAAGCTGAGATTATTGATCTTGAATGAAGAATGGAATTAATTACTAGTAAACTCTGCATAGAAAAAAGGAGGAAAAACCGTACCAGGACACTGGTTGGTTAAAAAAACCTCCGAATCTCCGTCTCCTTCCCTTTCACTCAACTACCAGCAGGTGCTCAACGATCCTCCTCCTCTGAAAATGAGAAAAAAGTTGAAGCTCATCCAAAATACGTTATAATCGGAAATTCCGCGTTGGAGCTGCAAGCTCAGCCCTCTCTACGAGTGTGAAGGCGCTCAGCAGCGGCCATAGGCGGGGTCGGCGCTGTCAACAGATCAGTCATCCTACTTGGGTTGTCCATTGGTTGTTCTGGGAACCACTTACGAGTACTCCCACTGCCCGTCAGTGTGCTGACCTCCGTGGTTGCAGCCGTCGATGAACTGCGTGAGATGCTTGACGCAGTCGTTGGTGTTCATTTCGCGCCTCCCGCTTCCGTGGTGCCACATGCTGAAGGTGACCTTCTTGTTCTTGCCAAGGTTGTAGCAGGCGGTACGCTTGTCGCCCTTTTGAAAGGTGTGGCCGCCCAGGTTGCTCTCGCAGCACTTCTTGATCGAGTGCTTTGCCTGGTTGAGGGCCGTTGCGTCCCCCCAGGAAGGGCCGCTGTCGAAGCACTTGCCAGAGGCCAGGCTGACGGAGGCGAGGATGGCAATGAGGGTCGAAGACAGCTGCATGTTTGCGAGAGGTTGGTGGGAGTGACTTGAAATTTGAGTGAAGGTGGTGATAAAGAGCGAGGATTGTGTGGAAGTGTTGTTGACCTGTTGTGTTGCTTTTCTTCTCTTGTCTAGCTCTCTTCTCCTTTATATAGTCATACACATCCAAGAATCCGGTGTCGTCAACATGAGCATCGTCAGTCGTGAAGCCGTCGCTGACCTGCTCGCAAATACCTGTGCAGTACTTTGGTTTCCTGTTGGTAAGATGGTCATCCTCATTTCATCTCTGCATGCGTGCCGGGCTTCTCTCTATGCCACATACACGAGCATGAGCTGACAGTTGAACGTTAAGTCCAGTACTGGATATGGCCGGTCGTCTCTGCGCTGTTCACGTTCACCGTGCCTACCTACATCGTGCATATTGTACCGTCAGTTGCTAACCAGTATCACGAGACTACAATGATGCCCGATTTGTATTAGAGTTAACTGTGTAATTCTACATCATCCGTGAGCTGTGACCCCTCGTTGAAATAAGTCGTTGTTATCGGCTGCGACTGAGACTTGGACATGTCCAACTTCCAATGTTGTCGGTCAATTTGATCAGCCCTAGGAAAAAAATATGTATATACTACGAAGTAGGCTTTGTTCCATTGTCGAAAGTCGAATCAGTTTACCAATAAGTTACTATTTCAATGCCGTTAGTTCCGTGTTCGTACGTTGGTTACTGCATTGGGATCTGACTCAGCTAGGCACGCACTAATAGCCTTATTTTCCTGTCCAAACCGGCCCATACGTGTAACGAAACGTGATGCGGACCGCCGGCGAGTGAAACCCGTTGGTTTGGGTCTACGAGATTACGCGTACTTTCTTACCTGCAGGCGACTATTAAGCGCGTGGCATGGCTCCTTCACTCAATGGCACAACGACGTCGTGTCTTCGGCCAAGCCGCACCAATTATGTGAAGTGATGACATAAATGAGGTCCAATCAAAGTCCCAATTAGGGTGACAGGTCGGGTCGTCGGGTAAAAGGAGCGAGATACGGTGGCCGAGATTGAAACGATGAGACCGAGACCGAAGGCCAAGTACATGTGTAAAAAGCGGAAGCTTGATCGAGAACGGTTACA
Source organism: Thelonectria discophora (assembly GCA_911649645.1). NCBI lineage: Eukaryota > Fungi > Ascomycota > Sordariomycetes > Hypocreales > Nectriaceae > Thelonectria > Thelonectria discophora. The sequence continues at coordinate 809,452 of CAJVRK010000008.1, read as the reverse complement.
CGCTTCGACCGCACAGCCCTACTAACAAAGTCTCCGAGAGGACCCAAAAACTGTGGGCGCGTTTAAGTCGGATCCGGGGGCCTCGGGCGAGAAGTAACTCAAGTTGGGTGATCTGAGTCCATGGCCAGAATGTTTGATGCAGGATACCTCTTTAAGAATGACGATATGTAGATATATGTAATGCTTAAGGATATCGTGTTACTACTTACACACGACTTGGTCCCCGTTCTTGGCCATATTACCATGTCTCGGACATCCAAGTAAGGACAGGAGCCATAGATTACTACCTACCTACCAAAGGAACCATGCGGCTGAACTCTTGGGCAAAGCTGAAAATTCCGAATCTATTTACATTTTTGTGACCTTTCACTGACAATAGTATTGACCTTCAAGGGGCTTTACTTCATATGCGATAGTTATGTGCTTGGGGAATTGGCGCCGTCACAATCGTACAATCCAACGCGTAAATCTGACACCTACGTCAGACCTCGGAGCTATACGCGCAAGGGCGTTCACCTTTGGACATCAGGATACTCATCAGGTAATGGCAGGATATAAATAGACGCTCCAAAGTCCAAAAGCACGAGATAGTCTATGTTGGAAGTAGAATGATATGCGTGAGTGCCTTAAGATTCAGGGAGCATAGTCTAACATCTGTCATCTGCCAGATTGCCAGTCATTTATATTTGGCCGAGGACCTCGTAAATGCCGTGTCAAAATACACCATTTTCCATACTTCAATGGATCTTTTACATGAAGTTTGAGCTTTCAAACCCGTTGATTGCCCCCCTGCCTTCTTTTATCGACGGTTTATCAATACACCATCTTTTGCTTGTTGCTCTTCATGTTGCCTCCGACATTGGTCTCTTTAATACCATTCTCTGCATAATTTCACCAAATTACTTCCTTAGACACTCGATTTATTTCTAGCATTTAATAAATGTCCAGGAGTTATTCATAATTAATGTGCCATTCCCTCTTCAAATAAGATGAAACCTAAGGTAACGACAAATATACTGAAGAATTTCGCTTAGTAACCACTTTCCCTCCCTGCTCACTTAGCACCTATATTGAGCCTTTTTCGGGAAGTCAACAGGACTTCTATCTGCGAAGTTTGCCAAATAATTTAGTTATTCATACTCTTCAGTAGGTATCGAAACTAATTGATGTCACTATGCGCAATCCATGCCCTGTCCGAATGCCGCTCTTCAAGCAGGTAGTCTTTACCCAACAGAAATAAATGTTCGGCATTCTTATTCACTAACGTACTTGATAAGCGTGCGTCGCATTCAAGCGTGCGTCGAACTTTTCACAACCTTCAACGCCCAGCCCTCCGCATTGATCGCTCGAATGGCTGTAACCCATTCCCGGTTTCCGGGCTGCACTGGTTTCGCCTTTCCACGTCTTTCTGCGCCTGTGATAACTATTCTGCTTGCAATAATGCCTATGATAAAGCCAGTCTCATCAAAGTTGTAGATATCAGCTAGGTTGATACCGTATTTCGCGATTGTGTTCTCTATAAGCCTGAACCAATCGCGAATAATAACCGAATCTTCGCATTTAGCCCTCTAGTAGTCGTATTTACGATTAAAATACGTCTTGAGGTCTGGTTGTCGCTTGACGAAGTTAGAAGCCCAGCGCTTGCCTACGGGTGATGCGTTGCGGTGGGCGAGCAGTCGATTAGCCATTTCTTCAGCACCACGCAGTCGTGGGGGAAATCCTCGCTAATCCAGGTCTAGAATGAACTGAACAATGATCTATTCCTCTAGATCAGATAGTTGACGCGATAGCGTGATATAATCGCATCGAGATTGAATCCCATTCTGCTGGCAACTTAGCCTATGCTCATTGACCTCATAGATGCTTGCAGCGCGTCGGACACTGAGTTTTGGGTTATTTTGAAGGGCTTGAAGGGCAAGAAGGGTTTTTGCCTCGGTATTTGATTGTGACATGCTTGGTGGTTGAAATTTGATTGGTGAAGTAAAAATTTAGATGTAAGAGGGAAAACACAACGCTCTGCGCTTAGGTTCGCTCACCCCGTCTATAATCCATACTGCGATCGGAATGCCAGGGTGAATCGAGGAGGTAATAAGAATTGGATACAACGCAAGAGGCAGCTCGGAATCACGGCGCGATCGCTGACTCGATCAATGCACGCCACGCACCCGAGATAACAATTGACCTGGGAAAAGGAGGACCAACAGCTCAAACCCAAGGGCTGCCTCGGCCTATCACTTTACGCGCCCGCAGGCTAAGACCGCCCGAGGTCTCTATGCATAGCCGAACCACGAATATTTAGTCTTCACATGGCGTCCAGCGGCCCGATGCGCGCGTGGGTTTGGTTTAGTCCCTCACCGACTCCGCAGACTCTTCAAGACTCACGAGACGCCTTCGACACGCACCCGGTCCGATGAAGCAACAGTTGCAACACGACGCGGAATAAAGCCCGTTTGCGGCTTCACGGACCTCTCTGAGGAATAGCGGGCTGCACCTCCAGATCCCCGGACCACCGGGTGCTGATCCTAATGGACCAACAGAACCAACACTCTCGTAACCGAGTTCGACCAGCCCCCGGCTTGCGTCTCTCATGTCGTTGGGTCGGTTGGCCACGCCATGTGGAATGCCAGCGCACGAAAACGGGAATGCAAAGCGGGGGAACGGTTTGTTGAGTTTGGGTTAAAAACTCACTCAACCTTCTTCTTTCTCTTTGGGTCGTCAAGTGGTTCTGTAGATATTTACCACCCGTGACCATGACCGAAGACGAACGAGCGACGCAGCTGCAGGAGGCGTTGGCTGAGAACCCTTTGCAGGCAGATGTGGGTGTCGTTTCTAGATGCCGTTGTATCGCTCAATTGTTGACGTGCGCATTCTAGGATGAACCTCACGATGCGGATTCGGCCTTTGACTCCTCGTAGGTTTCGAGGCATACATGTTGGCAAGCCTAGATTTACAATTTATACAGGGAGGGCTCAGTGAGTTACAAGACATCTCTGGCTTCGAGCGTCATCAACTATAAGTACGGCCTACCCCATTCGATAATAATTCGAACAACTGTCTAACATGTGTTTGCGAGCTTAATCCAGATACGAGGTTCGTCTCGAGATAGAGAATGGACTGTCTTCAAACTCTAACATGACAACAGAACGGCCGTCGATACCATGCCTTCCGCGAAGGTTCATACCTGGTGGTATCTCCCCAAGAATTCCTGCTGCAGATAGGAAGAAGGCTAAGCGATGCGGCAGCCAAACGATGAAGAAGAGCAGGATCGAATGGATCTCGTTCACCACATCTTCGGCCTAGCGCTCAAGGGCGAACTATTCCTCGCTCCTATCCCAGAGAAGCCTCAACGGGTGCTCGACTTGGGAACCGGCACAGGAATTTGGGCAATGGACTTTGCAGAGTGAGGCCCAGCCAGGACGCAAGCTTCTTCTCCAGTATCTAACTGCTCTCCAGTGAATACCCATCTGCCGAGGTAATTGGGACTGATCTGAGTCCCATTCAACCTAACTGGTAGGGCTTTTCAAAACGTCTGCTACGCTTTCTAATCGTCCTCGCAGGATCCCTCCAAACTGCATTTTCGAAGTCGACGACTTCGAATCCGAATGGTCCTACCGAAAGCCATTCGACTTCATCCACGGCCGCGAGCTGGAAGGCTGCATTAAAGACTCAGACAAGCTCTTCGCCCAGGCCTTTGAACACTTAAACCCCGGCGGCTACATCGAGTTCCAGGCGGCCTACACGCGCTTCGTCGCCGACGACGGCACCGCCGAAAAGGCCGAGAGCGCCCAGATGTGGCTCAAGACGCTGATTGAGGGCACTGCGCAGTTTGGCAAGCCCCTGGATTGCGCTATCGAGTGGAAGGAGAAGGTCGAGGCTGCCGGGTTTGTGGATGTCCACCAGGAGATCCGCAAGGTTGGTGATCTTTTTTATGTGTGCTCTGTTGGATGCAGTTGTTGATGGTGCTGTAGGTACCGATCGGTCCGTGGCCCAAGGACCCGAAGCTGAAGGAGCTTGGTAAGTTTCAGATGATTCAGCAGTTGCAAGCCGTCGAGTCGTACACGCCTGGTGTTTTCGGGCGTGTTCTCGGATGGACCGATGAGGAGGTGCAGGTTCTGATGGCAAAGGTGCGAAAGGATCTCACGGATCCATCCATCCATATGTACATTCCGGGATACGTCATTTGGGGGAGAAAACCTTGAGTTTTGGTCGGAATTTCAGGATAGTTATGCTTGCCTGCAACCTGGGCCATGACTCAAAGCTCCCTCGCCAAAAGAGGAAAATATGACATGATGGATTTGATCTCGGCAGCTCCCACTGTTAAAAAGAACTTATCATGCTGATAGGGTTCGAATCAAATAGGAATCCGTGGGGGCATAGTCACTCAGCCATCGATCAACTCGAACGTCTCTCTATTCTAACCACACCTTCCTTGCTTACCTCACACAATGCCAAGCCGAAGCGTCAACGTGGCCACCACCCTGGCCGCCACCCTGGCCGCCACCCAGGCTGACACACGTGACTGTCGGCACCTCGCAAGATCGTCGACTTGGCACGCGGGATAGAAAATTTTGCTCAGAAACGAGACGCACACAATAGCGCTACCGGACAACCAACAAGGCCGTCTAAATAAGCGGCAAGCCTAGTGAAGGTGTCTATTTATCGACATATACTAAGCAGCGCTTCTCTCTGATATCTATACCAAAGATGACTCCTCCCTTCAGTCTTCTGATCTCTAGCGACATGGCGGACTCTGCTCGCCGCCTCCAGGCAGGACTTGAGCGTATCCGTCAAACTTCCGTTTTCAACAATGCTCCGTTCTACATTCTCGAGGACCTCCGTGACATTGTCACGAAGAATATTGTTATAGACATGACAGCTCGGTACATCCACGATCACCTCCACGAAGACGCCGTTCAGAACGTACTCCAAGACGGCGTGCGACTTTTCGCCATCCTAGCTATCATGGATCGTGTTGATCTACTCTCAGACTTTCTTGTCCACAACACACTTGACAACAGCCTACCATTGCGTGACCTGGCCGCGATGCAACGGATTGCCCCAGATTTGGATACTAGGTTCTACTCTAAGTTCCAGTGGCAATTCTTTCCCTGGAGTTTCAAGCACGAGAGCAACTCTCAGCACCGGATCCTCCCTGACGACACTATAATTCCCTTCGTCTCTGAAAAAATTATAGGCGGAGGAGCTAGTAGCAAGATCAGCGTGGTGGAAATTCCCTTCCAGCTACAGAGCTTCGAAGGAGATCCGGTGACTACTCGCCTCCCATTGCATCCATGCCGCACGTCACTAATCTCCGACCAGGACGATTCTACGGTGACAATTGCTCAGAAGCGCATTAAATTGCCTTCTGGTGGATCTGACAATACATCTGACGGAGAAAGAGAGTGTCTTAGATTGTATCGCGGCCTTCAACACCCAAGTATCATTCCACTCCTTGGCAGTTTCACTACCGATGGCCACTCCAGTCTTCTGTTCCCTCGCTATGATATGGATTTGGATGCGTTCCTGGATCAGAACAGAAAGGGTGCATTCCTTGATGACACCACATTTCTCGCCGCCATTATGGACTTGGCATCCGCAATCCAAACCGTCCATGAGGTCAAAATCCGCAGCCAAGTAAGACCCATGTACCTCACAAGATTTGGATACCACCACGATATCCGGCCCGCAAACATCCTCATCTCGGAAGACAAGTTCATCCTAGCTGATTTTGGACTTGCCTATCCAAAGCCTCATACAACTGACGCGCCGCCCATTACCACCTGGGATGAAAACATTGGGCACTACATTGCACCCGAGTGCATGGACGAGGGGATGGTGCCGCAGAAAGTTGGTCGTTCGTACGACATCTGGGCTTTCGGTTGCCTGCTTGCTGATCTCGCTACATTCATGGAATGGGGCCGAGATGGTGTGGAAAGATTTCGCCGTGCAAGGGAAACAGAGACGTACCACGACCTGCCATGGGGAAATGGCTACTTTTTTGAGCGTGTCGTATCCTCTGGCCAGGTCAGGTTGAAAGTCCAGGTGTCGGACTGGTTTCAGTCGCTCATCGATACTTGCAAAAACAGCACTACCCGTTCGCTCGCCGAGGTGAGCAGACAGATGCTCGACCCAGATCCAAGCAGTCGCCCAACCATGTCCGAGTCCCAGGCTCAGCTGCGGTTCATATACGCGAAACATCTTTTCCAGGTGGCAGTTTCCGATATTGACAAAGTTTTTTCATCTACCAACTCCACACGGACTCCAGTCTCCGAAATCACCAAAAGAGAACTCCGTTTGGAACTGTGCAAGCTGAAGGCGGTTGGAGACATACTGCATCTGAGCGACGCGTCTCAGCTCTCCCACCCGTATTTTGCAAAGGCAGGTTACCCAGAATTCGTGGCCGAACGACTCCAAGAAATGTCTACCAAGATCAAAGAGTCTTGCGCAATCTTGTCAGACTTCGCGCCTGTGTGGACAACTTCCAACTCTTCAAATGAAATGGTAAAAGAGCGCAGGCCAATGAACCACATTGATGAATGCGTCCGCAAAAGCATTCGAGAATTACTTGAGTCTCTTCCGAATCAAGACAGCTTCGACCACTTTTTCTTGAGCCACATGCAGCTGCTCTCCAACGAACCGGCGCACATCAACATTTCCTCAACTGAGCCATCTGGCATCTCGATGCATCAGAAGTTCCAGCAACTCAACGAAGGACTGGGCCAAAAATTACACGCATCATCAATCAACCACCTCTGGTTAGAATTGGGTCACTTTGACTCCTGGACACCCTACAGCCGATACCACCACCTGGCAAGGTTTCATGGGGGTAAGGCCCCTTCTGACGACCACCCTAGGGTTCTGATTGAATGGATCTTCTTTTCACAGTTCCCAGAGGCGGAGGTACGAGAATCGAGAAGCCAAAGACTTTTCGACTTGGCCCAACTCTTGCATCTCCCCAAACCCAAAGAGTTTCTCGCATTGGATTGCATTGGCTTCCTTCCACCGACGAAAGAGTCGATGGATGCCTACGGCTTTGTTTACTCGTTTCCCCGAGTTGGCACCAATGGGTTGATACAACCAATCACTTTGAGGCAACTCCTGAACAAGAAACTCCGCGATTCTTTGTTCACCCTTGATGATAAATTCAGCATCGCGAAAGCATTGTCCAGCAGCCTTTGCGAGCTCCACCGCCATGACTGGCTGCATCAGAACATACGCTCGGAGAACATCCTTTTTTTCACAGACGATGTGGAAAGTGGAAAGGGAGGTGCGAAGCAATTACGCATCGTTGCTGGGCCATATCTTATCGGGTTTCATCATGGCCGGAAGGACCAGCAGCATTTGCTCTCTGACTTGCCAAGCGCTTCTAGGGACCCGGAAGCAGTCTTGTATGAACATCCAGAGTACGAACGCGGGAAGACCCGGTTTGAGAAAGATTACGATCGGTACAGTCTGGGTGTTGTTCTACTTGAGATAGCTTATTGGCTGCCTGTGCAAGAGATGAGAAATCGCGAGAAGGGCATGGTTGGGAGTCAGTTCCGACTTCAATTGCTGAAGAAGTATGTCTCAAAAGTGGCTGAGACGATGGGAAGCTCATACATGAAGGCAACGGATGCTTGCATGCGCGGGGAGTTTGAGTCTCGGGGGGTACAAAAGGGTCTTGGGGATGTCTCGCAGTTTTCGGCCGAGGTAGTGCAACTGTTGGAGGCCTGTTTCGTAGGATGATGTATGTGGTGTAAAACCGAAGCTAGCAGGTAAAATGCACCAAGAGATACGCTCACAGGATGGTTCAAGGCTGCCACCACGTGCGAGACGCAAGCTGCAGCGCCTCAGTTCCTGTGCCTTCCCCCCTCTATCTCTCTTACACACATATCTAAACGCTTTCATCTCCCGCCTAACTACATCGCCTCCAATCTCCCTTTCGTGTGGTTACTAACAGGCCAACGGCAAATTACTCGGCTTCGGCTCAATCGTGGGCCAGGTTCAACCTTTGCTCTCGCTGATTTGCCTACTACATCGACTCTAAGTTATACTCTTACCACTACCTACCTAATTCACTAGAGATCATCGCACTACTTACCTCTCGTCCTGCTGATAACAGCGGGCATGAAGCTTCCAGCCAAAATTAATTATTCCTGTGGTCTGAGACTATGTGCTCTAATTGATAGTTACTCGGGATTATAATAACCCGAAGTTCTTTTCTTACCCCTCACTCCTCAGGTAAGCTGGGTTTAGTGGATGCTCCATACCCTGCATCTCACGCGCTGGTGGATGGTGCCTCGCTATTTGTGTCCCTCTTCGAATTGAAATCAAGTATTGAAGTCTGTTCCAGGCTCTCGGTTCTATTCGATGGCGAGCGATAGCCTCAGCAGCCGCTGGGGCCAACCCAGCCTTCCTTCCCTGTCGAACTCCATTTCGAGAGTCATAGAGGATAAGCTCCAGGCAGTCGACCAGACGATGATTCAACCAACGCTCGTCCTTGCGACTCAGCTTGTTCGAATTTTGCAAGCTCGAAACCTTCCAGAATACACCTTTCTGGAGCAATCAGGGACACCAATCGGAGAAGGGGCAACGTACAGCGTGACCGAGATCTTGGCCTTTCGGACGGACAACCCCGATCCGGAAACGGGGTTCAATGGTTCTCTGGTGGCGAGGAAAATAGCCAAATTCTCGATTCCAAAGGCCTTCAGAAACGTCGAGATAGATTCAGAGGAGTACAACCGGCTCAGGGTTGTCTTATTTGAAAGCGACTTTCTTTCACACCCCGCGATCAAAGAGCAACCCCATATTGCGTCCCTGATGGGATTTTCATGGGACGAGACTGATGGAGGCTATGCACCATGCCTCATAATGGAGGTTGCTTCTTACGGGAACGCTCGGTCATTCACGACGAACTCAACTCTCAAGGAAGCAGATATGTTTGCACTTTGTGGGCACGTTTCATCTGGCCTGGCTTTCCTTCATACTTGCAACATCGTCCACGGGGACGTAAAGCAGGAGAACGTCCTTATATTCTCAAACCCACAGTCCACCCCGCCGTTCACAGCTAAAATCACCGATTTTGAGAGATCACCTCAAAGTGGTGACAAGGTCCGATATACGGGGACTACTACATACAATGCGCCTGAGGTTCTTTATGGGCGCGCGCAAATCGAACACACAGACCTGTGGCGCTGTGATGTTTTCGCCTTTGGATTACTCGTGTTGGAAGTATTCTCAAGTTGCAGGAACTACAAACAAATTGATCCCAGCATCCAGCTCAGGGGGAGCGTGGGCATCGGGTCAAGGCCAGGCAAGTCCAAGTGCCTTACACTCACCAAGTCAAACGCATACATCAGACACTGCCTGCTAATACTGACTCTAGTCACCAATCAAACGATGCGCCTTGCAATCATACTTGCAGAGAAGTTTCAACACTTGTCTCCAACAGCAGTGACTCGGTGTAGTGAGGTTTTAAGGTTGACTCTTCCTGATTCACCAACGAGACGGCTGCCCAATGGATGGGAAGAGGTACTTGAACTTTTGGGCACTGAAATGTAATGTTTTTTTTTCAAGTGATTGGCAGTCACCGTATTTGGATCTTACCGCTAATTGTCATCCAGGCACGGCGGCAGCTTGTTGGAGGCCAACTCTTTGTTGACAATGAAGAACCCCCAATCTTACTCGGTTAGTTTCACAGAGTTATATATTATCTCAGCCCCCCCTTGCATTCTTATGGATGGTGCAATACTAACGCTTGGGAAACCTTCAGGTCACGGAGCTATTAGATGGTATCTTTGGCCACCACGAGGGCCTGGTGATTGGTGCCCTTTCATCAGATCTTGAACACGCCGCTACTACCTTGCCGCCAAGCATCGACAAGGGAAAAGCTGCGTTTTCTTTGTTTGTGTGTTATGCTCTTGGTGGATATACATCCTGCAAAGACGTCCGGCAAGCCCTCGACTATGTTGTCACCGCAGCCGAGGCAGGGTACCCTCCCGCCTTCCTTTGTGGCAGGAGGGCGTTTGAGGCGAACAGCATACCCAACCCCGAGATCTTTCGACAAGAGCCGCCCGATCGTCCTATTCGAGAGTTCACTCACGCCCTGCAACAAGTCCCCAGTTCTATGTTCTATCCCGAATTGATCCGACTTGTCTTGCCTCAAGCCGTGAGAACTCGGAAAATGAACTCACTTGGGTCGATCCATGGCTATGAGTCCAACATGGACTTTGTTCACTGGCTTGGCTTAAAACACAACGAAATCGGTACTAGTGATTTCCGCCAATTCGCTCAAGACACATTTCTCTTCCAACATGCCATCATCAAGTCGGATCACGGGGCCTGCCAGACTCTTTTGCAGCTAGGTTGTAGTCTCAACGTCCCAGACGCGGATGGCACCACCCCGCTGCACCTTGCGCTTCAGTGTGCGGAGATTGGGATATTGCAGCTTTTTCTAAATCATGGAGCCGCAGACTGTCTCAACATCACCTACGACGTGCCTATTCTTCATTGGCTGGTGGTGCTACCAGAGGAGGCCCTTTCGGCCATCTCCAACAGATTCCTTGGGGACTTGGACGAAGAGAAGCGCACCAAACTCTGCAGTTCGGATCTCACTTTTGTGCTCGACGAGTTTGGCCTCTCGTTGAAAGCAACTCCTTTGGAATGGGCGATCCAATGTGGAAACTTGGCGGCAGTCAAGGCTCTGACTGGTCCTGGCGCGTTCGTACCAATGAACCCAAGACAGATTAGTTATCTAGCTGCCGGGATGGGATGTATCGATATCCTTCAGTATTTTCTGAAGATGGACGGTTTCCTCCAGAGGCTCTCTCGAGTCGATAAGTATGACCTATTCACATCCCTCGGCAACCAAGGCAATTACTTGACGCATTGGTTGATGCATGGGAGCTCCAACGACAGCTCCATCGGTCGGGTCATCGATACTCTAGAGGAGTTCGGTATCCATCTCCCCCTAATCACTTTGGATGGCAAGGAGGGGAAAGATGCGCTCATGCCTCCATTGAGCAGGGCTGCCACAGGAAGCCACGTCCACGTCATGAGAGAGCTTCTGTCAAGGGGTGTTGATGTGAACGAGTCCTCTGTCGGTGCCAAAATGACGCCGCTTGAGTTCGCATTCATGGGCAGTGCGCGTTTCGGACCAAGTCACCGAGCTGTGGAAACTGTGCAGCTTCTATTGAGTCACGGTGCTCAGGCCGGGCGATGGTCGAACCTTCATGCAGCATGTGACGAGGAGGTTCAATTCGACGTGTTCAAAGTCGTTCTACAAGCTGACTTGCCAAGCATTAATACCACGTATGCGAAGAGAACGCCTCTTCTCCGACTTCTGAGCATGCGGGCCTCGCTCGACCTGCACTCCAAGGTTCAAGCTTTGCTTGAAGCTGGCAGCGACATTGACAGTGAAGTCTGCGACGGCATGGAGGAAGAAGATAGCCTGGAGTGTGGTTGGACGGCCTTGGTGTATTCTTTGGACTACCTCCAATGGATCATCGCTGCACATTTGTTGAACAAAGGGGCAAGTCTTCAGTACAACACCAACTCGGGTCACCACCACACAGTTCTGCAGTTTCTCGTTTTCAAAGCCTTCAATCTCGGTTCAACAATCCGCCAAGAAGAGTACCGTGAAGTTTTGCGGGTGATCAGGAAGCTCCTCATCCACCCAGAAGCGAAGAAGGCGAACCTCATCAGCGCGATTGATTACCGGGGCATCGATGCTCTCAGCCTGAGTGTCATGTTCGGCATGGCTGATATCGTTGCCATCTTTCTTGAGAAGGAGCATGGTGTTAGCTTCAAGACAAGGGAGGCGGCACTCCATCTGATCCCCCCGCTCATGATGCCAATCATGGCTCCAAGGTTTGTTGCTATGGATGATGCGGAATGCGAGAAGATCATGAGTCAGCGTCGACCCTGCTACACGGCTTTTGGATACAAAGAGCGTCTCAAGAAGATAGAGAGGCTACTATTTGCTTCTGTGGGCGGCCTCTAGCAGTTGTTGAACAGATACATACACTAGTTCATTTTCTACCTCCTACATTCCCTATTCCTTCAAGTCCTTTCACACTTTTCATGTTACTTATGTCGTTTATAGACCATGGCTCATAATCTCTATCCTCTAACACCTCATGCTGCCGAGTATACCCGCGCCCGATATGAACGCATCCAGAATTTCTGCGAAAATTGCACAAAGGCAAATGTTATTGCGGTCATTGGTATCAGGATAACGATGAACTTCCAGAAATCTGGGGCAATGACGAAATGCTTGTCCTCAACAAACACTAGGTTAGAGGAGAATACAGCCTAGATATCGATTAGTCTCTTACGAGTTGTACTGCTTTCACCATACACACTGAGAGCAATGTTGCCGGCAGATACATTGTTGCGACAAACGTGAGCGACCTCGTGTTTATCGATGTCTTCCTAGAGACCTGCTCATCAACTTCTCCTTGCTCAGCAATTTTGATGAGGTTAGACAAGGACTTCACATTGGTCTCGGCGTTGCTCAGTGCCGCTATTGCAGTCCTGTGTTGCAGAATGTCGGTTATCTGCTTGCTTTAGTTATCAAGTTCCGACCATTCTAGCTTGCAAGGATTGACTTACTAAGTCGCAGGTACTGACGGCTCGGTGAAGCAAGTTTTGCATCAACCTCTGATGGTAGGCCCCCTCGGAGAGATAATCTTGCATCTCCTGAGCCAAGGCACGCCTTAGACCTTCGTCCCTAAGGAAGCCTTTGTTATTGCACAGCTTTCGTATCATCCTTCCAACATTTATCGAGGACTCTAGTAGCGCCACAGCTCTCGATAAGCGCCGCCGTAGGACGTGGAGGCTCTGTTGATCAGGGAATCCAAGTACGTAGTCATGGGGGTCGTGAAAGTCAACCTTTGATAAGGTTGCCTTGTCTTCCTGACAACGACAGATGTTAGTCAGTCATGAGTAACAGGCCGATAGGTTCGCCGTATCACTTTCTCAGTCAAGGAACTACAAGGACTCACCAAACCTTCCAACAATGCACCCAAATATTCCGCGTAACCCCTCCAGTTGACAAGAGAAGCTGAGAGGACCGTGACATGTAAAATGGCATGTCTTCCTTCCCACAAAACCCTGTTTTCCGATGCACTCTGCAACTTGTACTTGATCCTGTTCTGGATATAAGCAGAAGGCTGCGTGATTAGATAAATCGAGTTCCAGGTTTGAGAATCTGTACGCTGATAAATCCCGGTTTGCCTGAGAGACCAGGGATCACCGTGTCCTCTGTTGTTTTCTTCGTAAAAGCGAACAACATATGAGACTTGGACTTGATTATCAAAATGTCAGCTCCTTAAAGTGTCTAAAGATTAGTTATATACAATTGGTCTCGTACGTACAAGTGCGGGGATTTCGAGCTTGAAGTGATTCTCGAAGGTGGAAATGGTCAGAAGTGTCTACATCTTCCTTCGTCCGTAATCCAAAGGCATGAATGCTTTCGAGGAAGAACGGGAATACGTTGTGCTTGTCAAGAATCGCCTGAAAGGTTTCCTGGGTTAACCGCAGCTGACCCCAGCTGTAGCTTTGACGCAAAATACTAACAGGGTATGACCATTAGAGTGTTGTACGAATATGCTTAGCTTGATGTTCTGGGAGACTTACTAGAAGGTGTCTTGGTTGAGTGATCTCTGGCTTACTGGTTAGTTTGACTTGAGCTGCAGAGGCCAAACCTAGATATTGAGTATTAAATGCCTACCTTCCAATATTCGTGGAGATCCTCTCGGACGCTGCCCGAGAACGTTTCTACAACCAAGGGGCTGCCATATTCTCTCTGCCCATCTGATTTAGCGTCGTGTGCCGCCCAGATCTCCAACTCATCCACATTGGGTGTGAACAGTCTGGTAGCATCCGCATTGAGTCTGTCGTTGACGATTTGTGCGTCACAAGTCCAGGTTCGTTCCGTAAGATCGTCTCGAAGAAGTGTAGTGCTCTCGTTGTTGTATTCTTTCCACATGGTGGCCGTTCAGGTTTGTTGCGTGCCGCGCTCTAAGAATTGATAGATAATAAAGCATTGGTGCGCGGGAATCTCGCCATATTAATGCTGATTCTCTGCCCATGTCCCCATTAGTAGGTGACGGGGGTCAACCAACCAACCCACTAAGAGCCTTCGCCTCTTAATCATGCGTCGAAGCTGAGCAAAATTCAAGCGGTGGAACCGAGCAGCGAGTCCTTGTCTTTCAATCTAAACAGCTCATTTCGAGATCCGATAGGTCACTTTTGGACGGTTAGTTTAGGCAGCGATGGTTTTCCATCCCAAAATCTGCATATTCCGGTGGCTTAGCATTACTCGGGTTGGTAGCAGCTGGGTTGGGCAGCAGGATTCCACGTTCATGTGGGCTCAGGCAATATTTCTTTTTACAGTTGGTAAGTTGCTGCACAATGACGACGACAGGATAAAATAGCGCAATGTCTTATCCCTTAGCCTCGGTCCCAAGTTGTTGATGATGGGAGGGCATAGCCACCAAGGCAGACTTTATTGGTTCATCACCAGACCTGCATGCTTATCCCATCCGGTCCAAGGCATTAAGCAGGGCGTTCTTGCCCAATTCCCAAGTCTTCTCCTTTGACCAACACTTGTTAGGTCCCTGACTTGCATCCTTCTTCAAAGACCAACAACCGTTCAAACCCAGTCCCAACAGCCTCCAGGCTCCCACGCTGCAACGATGGCCGCGCCCCTTCCAAGGTTCAAAATAGACAAAAGATATGTCAAGCGTGCAGATTTACTTCAGCTATTGCGCCAATTGTTTGCTGCAAACTTTAGCATACAGGTATGTTGTTTACTTGTAAACAGTACGGGTGCAATCCAAGCATGTGCCTATTTGAGATCAAATGAAGGTGCGCTAACTTGAACATTAGGAGGGAATGAACGAATATTTGTATAACGCACCGCGAGAATTGACAACGGTATAGTATCTAGTTCACCTCGTTTCGCCAACACGAACTAATCATTGATCTTATTTAAGTAGGCCGAGATCGGATCTATTTCAACTGCTGCTCCCTCCAGCTAGAGTCATGTACGATTTATGTTAGCACACGTACTCAGCATTAGGTACCTAGTGGAATATCACGACTATTGCTTTCCTGTCTAGGGGACATTCATATGCTTCCATCCTAACGAGAGTGCCAAATTAATGAAAAAAACGACCCTCTCGACGTGCAAAATTCCTCAAGCTGGCAGTTGAGTGCCGGAATCGATCGGAATGAACCACATCCGATCATCAGACACATCTCCGAACCAGCCACACTTCCCCCGACCCCCGCACTTGATCTCTCTCCCTCACCCTGTTCCAACCACCTGTTCACCTCGAGCGCTGCTCACCGACTTCACTCACCTTACACGATGTCAGGCCGAATCGTTCGAGTCGCCGTCACCCAAGCCGAGCCGGCCTGGGCGGACCTCCCCGCGGCCGTGACGAAAACATGCAAGCTCATCGAAGAGGCAGCGTCCAACGGAGCCCAGCTCATCGCCTTCCCCGAGGTCTGGATCCCTGGGTATCCATGCTGGATATGGTGAGTCCAACCTAGGATTTCTTCACCCATCAAGAAATAGTCCACGGGTGTCTAATACCCGTCAGGTCGCGCATCGTCGACTTCGACCTCAACGTCAAGTACATCCACAACTCCATGACCGTCGACGGCCCCGAACTCTCCAAAATCAGCGAATGCGCGCGCGAAAAGAACATTGCCGTCTCGCTAGGCTTCTCCGAAAGGGACAACAACTCGCTCTACATTGCGCAGGCTCTCATCGGCCCCGACGGGGAGGTCAAGGTGCACCGGCGCAAGATGAAGCCGACACACATGGAGCGCACCGTCTTCGGCGACGCCTCGGGCCACTGCCTGCAGAGCGTGGCCGACGTCGGTTTCGCCCGCGTCGGGTCGCTGGCCTGCTGGGAGCACATACAGCCGCTGCTTAAGTATAACACCATTGCCCAGGGGGAGGAGATCCATGTTGCGGCTTGGCCGAGCGTTACGCCGCATATGGGGGGACCGGACTTGTGGTCGATGAGTGCTGAAGGTTTGTGCTCGATTTTTTGATTTACTAGGCAACTGTTGAGATGCTGACACGTCAAAGGCTGCCAAACCCTCTCCCGCACCTATGCCATCGAGTCAGGCACGTTTGTTCTACACAGCACTGCTCTGATAACTGAAAAAGGCGTTCAAGCACTCGGAACAGGCGGAGGCGTGTTAATGTCGTCCCCCGGAGGCGGCAGCTCGGCCATCTTTGGACCAGACGGACGGCGACTCACCGAACCTGTAGATGACAAGACGGAGACGATCCTGTACGACGACCTCAACATGGACGAAATCACAAAGGTGCGCATGTTTGCGGACTGCACGGGACATTACAGCCGACCGGACCTGCTGTGGCTGGGCGTTGATGATGAAATCAAGCCCTGTGTTGAAGGGAGGGATGAAGAAGACTACAGCTCGCCCAGTTCCTGACCATAATACTCATGTCAATACCGCTTCTAGTCTAAAAAACGTAGATGAACTCATCGTTCATCAAATCCGTCAAATCATCAAACGCGTGCTCTCCAACTCGACCTCCTGCCTTATCCCTTGCATCGTCATGTTGCTCATCCACAGCCTTCATCCTGCGAAGTCGCTCCACCTCTTCCGGGGCAAGCAAGCTGTAGTCGACGATGACGGCGTCTTTTCCTGCCAGGACGCGACGACGACTGTGATGGCGGTTCAGATAGACGAGGTACACGCTCGTGACTCCGACAATGACAAGAATAGAGCTATAGCCAAAGAGATTCCATGTCAGGCCTCCGGTATATTCGGGCGCTTCCGAGGGCTTGTACAACAGGGGGCCGATGATGTTGCCGAGAGATTGCCCGATGAAGAGAACAGACGAGGTGCATTTGCCTTTTGTATCGCCAGCGGTATTCGAGGCAGACCACGAGTAAATCAGGGGGACTGGTTCCTGTTAGCACGATCATCTCTCATCTCCAGGGAACACATACCCATGCCCGGGAAGACTGAAATCAGGTAGTATCCAAACAGCAAGGACGCCTTGCGGTCAGGCGTGTGTGGCGTAGCCAACATAATGAGACAGCCCATGATTGGGAACAAGGTGATGAAGGCGATGACGGGGCCTTTTCTCTGGTATTTCGTAGCCACGAAAGAACCGCCTACGGTAGAAATCAACTGGATGAGACCATATGGGGCGTTAAAGAGGATGGCATGGAAAGAATCAAAGCCAAACGACTTGACCAGGAGAGGGCCGAAGGAGGCGACACCGCCTGAAGGAACTCTGCAAGAGGTCAGATGAGACAGCTCAAAGGGGGGTTGGTTGAGAAAAGACTTACGAGATGCTGAAGATGAGCGAGAACCAAAGCCAGGTCTTGTAGTCTCGAAGCGTCTCCCAAAAGTGATCCCATCGCCACTCGCGCGACATGACGCCGGTTTGGTTCATCCTCAGTCGCTCGATGGCGATGAGCTTGTCGTGCTTGGACAGAAACTTGGCCTCGGCGGGAGAGTCGGGCATGTATTTGAACAGGATGACAGAAAAAACAACGGTGATGGTTCCAAAGAAGACGAATATTGTCTGCAAGTCATCAGTAGCCTGTTCTCTGGGTATGAGAGGTCATGTCGGAGCTCACCTGGTAAGGCTTGAGTCCCAGTGACAATTGCGCAAGCCCCCAAGTAATCAAACTCCCAAACTATTTTAATCAGTCGCAGGTCACACTTGAACGTCAAAGGAACGCACCAAGTTGGTGAAGCCATTCATGGCATACCAATAAGACATGCGAAGAGGCTGCTCCCGCCGCCGCCAAAACATCTGCGTAATGGCCACGAAGCTCGGCGCGATGCTCGCCTCGAAAGCGCCCAGCCAGAAACGCGCGACGAGCAAGCTCGGAAAGGTATGCGCCGTCGCCATGAGCGTCAGGGTGATGCCCCAAAAGGTCACCATGCAGCTGGTGAAGCGGCCGATGGGCAGCTTGACGAGAAGCCACGCCAGAGGGAGCTGCGCTATGAGCTGCGCGACGTAGACGATGGAGCCGAGCCACGAGAATTGGTCGCCTTTGAGACCAGTGTCTTCAATAAGGCCAAATATAGACGCATAGGCGATCGTAGCCTTGTCAAGGCCTATATTTCAAAGTCAGCCATAAGCAGTGGTGGAGGTAAGGAAATGGATATCACCTTGAAGGAAATACACGGCCAGCATCAGAGGCAGCACAACGAGATCAATCCGACGCAGCACGCGAGCATCATCTTCGGGCGAGACCTTGATGCGTCGCTCAGGAGATACTCCGAGCCTTCGCATCAGATCAGCCGTGGCATTTCCGTCGCGTCTCCCTTCGCCATCGGAATCTCTGGTCGAATGCCCGTCTCCATCTTCAGCTTCCAGCAGGGGATGCTGGTCATATGACGTCGACGACAGTTCCCTGTCTGGGGAAGCGGAGTCCCTACGATGTATCCGTTCGAGTGCAGACATGACAGTCGGCAGCAATTGATTCAATCGCTAGCCTTGATGCAGTCGGTGATGGCAGGGAGTTGCAGAGTTGAGAATCTCACTTGTGGAATCCCAAGGGATGAGGGAGGAATCTTAGGTAATCAGGAGCTCAGGAGGTGCTAACTCGATTGGGGTCCGCTTGTTACATGGTACCAAGATACAACACATCTTGTTTCATACAGCGAGAAATGGGATGTGTGACAAAGCCACAAAAGATGCAGTAATGGAATCCAAGGAGGACTAGTTCGGGTGCAAGATCACTCGCTGTTCGCATCGCCCAGGTTGAGGTGGCAGAGCAAGAGGAGCATATCCTGGAAGGGACGGCATCCGTGGATCAGGCTCGCAACACGCCCGCCACAAATCACAAACAATCCCAATTCGAGCAAGTAGCTGCAGCTGATCAGATTCAGCTGCATGCTAGAGTGCTCCAGAGTGGACTCCTCGACCTCAGCTCCCCGTTTTCTCGTCATGTGGTCCCATCCCATTCCTCCCTTGAAAAGGAAGAGGCGAAGGGAGAGGCGGACGAAGCAGCTCCCAGGCCGGTCTGATTTCTCCCATTGTCAGCTCTAAAATATTGTCGTACTGACACCGATTGACCGAAATACCTGCCAAGAGTGCTCCGGTGTCTGCTACCCATCCCATCTACATGACGTGCCGCGTCTATCTTGCCAATGAGACGCGGCATGCTGCTTATCGTCTCGTCTTTGAGCTTTATACTTCACTTTCCAATCGCGATTCCAGCACCCGCTTGGACCAATATCAAAACCACATTCTCCGAGTATGGCGTCCACTGCAGTTGAAGCTTCTGGTTTGTACCTGATCCCAACTCCCTTGAACACTGTCTAAGCCTCTAATCCTGCTCAGCAGCCCCCTTCGACAGCGAACAGGCGTCCAAGAAACCCTGGCTGGAATGGCTCCCCCGAGAAATCATCCTCAAGATCTTCGAATACATAGGCGCATGTGACGCCTTCTACCTGGCGGTGACGTGCCGCACTCGCGGGCTCAACATGAGCAACGAGATCCTTGCCAATAACATCAAGACTCGCACCTACAACGCCCTAAGTTGGGCCTGCCTCTTCGGAGATGCCCAGCTCGCCCTGCGCTGCATCAACCTCGGCGCCGACCCCGATGCCCTCTTCCTCCACGAAGACCCGCAGCGCCCAGGCGGCATGGCCTGGGGGCAACAGGTAGGCGAACTTGACACAATGTTCTGCGTCCCCGTCTTTCCCACTATCACCAGATACAAGAGCGTCCTGCCCAAGGAGCATAAGATGATGGACATGACTTCTTGCGCCCTCCACGTTGCCACCCGGCGGAACCACATCGACGTCATCAAGGTCCTCCTCGGCTTCCCAGACGGCAAGCTGGACGAGTTGGCCCCCAAGGCCAAGCTCGTCGAGAGACGCACCGGCAGGAACCCGGGCGACGACTTGTTGAAGTTTTTCAATTACATGACCGGACATGCCGCGGCCGTGACCCATGTCCGCAGCGCCGAAGCCGCGAAGCTCTTGCTAGAGCTAGGGGAGGCCCAGGGAGACTCGCACGTCAACGACTGCCGTGGGGGTGGCCCTCGTCCCCAAGAGGCGAACCCTCTCAGCGTCGTCTTGTACGGCTACAACCACCGAATGGGCTCGGCTCCGACGCTTCTCGACCCCATCCCGACCGGGGAGGTCAGAGACATTACGCTGGCCTTCATCGACCACGGCGCCGTCACGGGGTCCGATTTCTAGTCCCGCAACAACCACGGCGAGCCCATCAGAGGACCCCTGGTCGACGCCGTCTGGGCCAAGCCGCCGGCCGCCATCACGCCCATCGTCCGGGGCGGGCCGTGGATGACCTCTGAGGTTGCACACGAGTGCGAGGGCGCCTACCTCACGTGCCTGCAGCACTCGAGGAGGCACCAGGACTACTTCAATGCCACCACGAGGATGAGCTGCTCGACGAGGGCGCCTCTTGAGGAGATGCTGAGGGCCTTTCTCGAGGCGGGCGCGTCACCCAACGACGCCCTCACGGGCGGCCGGCGACCCATGAGGTACGCCATGGTATCGCACAACGTCGAGCTCGTCAAGGTTCTCTTCGAGTACAAGGCCGATCCGGACCTGACCGATGCCAGGAACCTGTGCCCCTGGTCCTTTCCATATTCCCCACGGACCACGTGAGTCGGATGGGCCATGCGGATGCCTTGATCACGGAGCTGTTCCGGCACGGGGCCAAAGTCGACCAGCGTTCTCTCCATCCGGATGGCTTCACGCCGTTGATGTTTGCCACGGCCGACAGAGTGCCCCCCACCATCTTCCTGACGTTCCTCAAAAAGAGGTCCAACCAGGAACAGCATGCCCGACTCTCGCCGGGAGGCACCAGCATGTCCTTTATGCAGTGCCTCTTCCTCGGCTTCCCGCTTCCCAACCCGGAAACCCACGCAAGTGACATGGCCGTCCATGACGAACACAATCTCAAGGACCTCGTAAGCCCTCCCGAAATGTACGCGCCCAACCAGTGCTCCTATTACATACCCGAGCGCCTCAAGATCCGAGAACTCAAGTAGCGAGTCGTGTACAACTTAAATATGCCCCCCGATATGTTCTACACGCCCAAAGGTCGACACCTTCTCAACTGGTTCATCGACAAGACCTTCGGCATCGACCTGGCTTGGTGCGTTAAGTGCATGGCATGCAAGTACTTCTGGACCGTCCGGGACGAAGACAAGGAAACGCCGCTCTCCCTCTTCTTCAGTCCGGCTCGCATCAACGGCTACCTGAAATTCGGGACGCTCGATAAACAGGTCGAGGTCCTAGGGTATTTGTTCAAGTTCGACCTCGAAGAGCTCGAGGAGGGCAGAATGCAAGACCTGCTCACCCGCGTCTGCAAGATCTCGCCGGCCTTTTCTCGCGTTCGCGACACAGAGGACTGGGAGCGGGTGCGCAATATGTCGAGGTCCAATCTCGACTTTAGCATTGAGTTCTGCAAAGCCATGCTCACCAAGTGGCCGCGGCCCGACATGGACGTGTACTAAGTAGCCTCGGATCTAGAGCACGATTACCACACGAGAATCCAGCGGCATGCTCCTATTCTCACTAATGTTACCATCAGAGAGGCGGCATATTTCAAAGAGGAGTACGTCGAGCGTCGGGGCGAAGCGATTGGGAAGATGATCTCGGCGTTCCTCGAGAAGAAGGGCACCGACTTTTACGAAGAAGGACCAGACGGGGAGAGTCCCTTCAGCTACGCCGTGTACCATGGAACTCTGAAGTATGTCGCAGAAGAGCGTCGCGATCTCGAGCGGGAGAAACAAATCAGAGCTGACCGAGACCTCCCCATCTTCGTTGAAGACGATCCGACAGAACTTTCCGAGCCGATCCCCGATTACAGCAAGTAGTGAGTGCCCCCAAACAAGATGCCTGGCTTGAAGGTTAGCTAACAAGATAGCTCGCTCTGGGACAAGACTTGGATCCTATACATCGGAAGTCAGTCTTACGAACGTGGTTCTTTGGTTCCCCCACCCAGAGACGACGAGGATGAAGAGGCTCAGGATGAAGATGCTCAGGCTGGAGAGGCCGAGGCTGAAGAGGCCCAGGCTGAAGAGCCCCAGACTGAAGAGCCCGAGGCTGAGCCCAAGACTGAGTCGGCCGCATAGTTTGCCATGAGATGTCCTCCCAAAGCAAGACAAACCGGGTATTTTTGTGTGACGTGGGTAATGGAGCTGTCGTTGGCTTAAGATTGGCCTGACGGCGAATATGCGTAACGGACAGCTGATATGTTGACACGGCGGTTACTCAACACGAGACAATATGGTGAGACCTGGGTGTATAGAGTGCCTTTGTCCTCTGCTTGTACGCATCTGCAGATAAGAAAGGTGAGGCAAGGTCAATGGAGCTTCAAGTTCGCGTAGGCTTTAGCCAAGACAGTGCGTTGGGTCCTCGGGGCCTCTTACCCCGTAGCGAGGTTCGGGTATAACGAGACTACTTTTGTCGATCCATTGCGAGAATCATTGTGTGCTTGTCCCATAGTGCCGCGACGCCATTCTGATGAATAAGGAGACGGGAGAGAATCATCGAATGAAGTTGGTGGTGGGTTGGAAAATGAAGTCCAATCCCTCGACGTCAACGGTATGGTCCGTGCGTGGCCTCCAGTTCCAACTCACGACCCAACCATGGCGACCACCAAGATCAGCTCACATCAATAACCCGACCTCAAGACACTTCACCACCAAAATCCCCCTTGCCGATACCCTCTGTCTCCCTTGTTTCTAGCCAATTGTACCCAGTCGACCGAGCAGCTCGCGCACCGATAGTCCCACGAATGCGAAATCGATCACCCGCTTCGCACTTCGTGTTCCCCGCCCCGCGTCTCCCCACGACAAAGTAAACAATCAGACAGTCCCAAGCCGACGACAGAAGCCATGGCCACGAGCACCGCTTCAAACAACCTCTCCACCTACTCCGACTGTGTCACCTCTCTCCGCTCATCCCTCAAATATCTCGAGTCCTCAGTCGAGACACTAGACAATGGCGTCTCCGACCTCCCCCGCCTCAACACCGTCCTCAAATCCGTCCGCGTACGCATCCTCTCCCTCTTCCCCCCCTCTCTGCCGTACCGCCTCCCCCCGCTAACTCGTTATCCTCCAGCACTACGAACTCATCCCCCAACCAACCCTAGCCGCAGCCGAGGCCTCCCTCCGCGACGACATCGGCCCCTACATCGCCCTGCTCCTGGCCCGCGCCGACTCCCAGATCGAGCGTCAAGAGCGCCGCATCGAAACCCTCAAGGCCCGCGCCGAGCTGCAGCAGGGCCGTCTCGCCCGCTCCGACGACGCCTCCGCCTCCGCGGCCGAGTACCCCAACAAGAAGGCCCGCCACCACAACCGTCGCCGCCTCACTGCCGAGGAGAAACTCCGCGCCCGCGCCGTGCGTCAGCGGAAAGAGGCGCTCCGCTACGGGGTGGAGAGGTTGGAGCTCGAGGTCTTGCAAAAGGAGAGGGAGCTTAGGAAGAGGCTGGAGGGGTGAACCGAATGTGCTCTCCCCAGAGACACACAAACACGTTTTTCTCCATAGATTACTTAAGGCAAGTGATCTACGACGAGCCAAGAAAAAGACACATGGCTCCGATCCGCGGATGGGATGTTCGACAGTGCGGGCACAAGACGGATCGACCCGGGCGAGCGATCGGCGCGCAGAGTTGCGCAAAAGACGGGTCGGGAAGAGAGCAGCACGCCGATCCATTCTTCAGGAGGCTCCTGTTGAACCCACCGGCAGCGTACAAACGTGACCCATACGTGGCCGGGAGGGGAGGCGGTGATAGAAACTTGAAGAGTTTCTCGGCAAGGAGTGAAGGACCTGGAGCGTTCATGGCTAATTGGTTCTCGCTGTTAAACGAGAGGAGAACGGAAGGCACTTTTGGACGAGGTTCCAGCAATGCCTTCACGCTTTTGGTTCCTAATATGATACCCCA
Organism: Thelonectria discophora; assembly: GCA_911649645.1. Classification (NCBI taxonomy): domain Eukaryota; kingdom Fungi; phylum Ascomycota; class Sordariomycetes; order Hypocreales; family Nectriaceae; genus Thelonectria; species Thelonectria discophora. The sequence continues at coordinate 785,529 of CAJVRK010000008.1, read as the reverse complement.
TACATGTCTGCCATACCACGAACCTAAACATGTACGTGCCTAATATTGCATGTGTAACGAATGCTTCGCCACAGGTGTAGGCTATCGCGATCACTACACGTCCAGTCACAAGCACATCTCATCACCATGCCAAGAGGCTTTCAGACGTAACTTGGCTTTTCATTCCAATAGTCGTCGCATTTACACCAAAGCGAAGAGAACATCCAAGTCCCCCCTCGCCAACGACCCATCTTCTATCCGAGGCAACCCCCGCTCAGTCAACTCTAACATGACGGCATAACCCAAAGATTTGTCCCATGTTTGGGTTCCAGCTTACATGTCGTCTCCTCTTCTCTCCTCTCCTTAATGAAGATCATTCGGGTCATCGGATGTTGCATCTTTCGGTCGTCTCGTCTGCATTTTTGGCACACAAAATCGGGATTCATGAGTCCCGCTGGAGTTTTTCAAAGGGTAATAAAGTTTCGAAGTGAAAAAAGGTCGAACAGAAAAGAATGACTCTCAAGACAAAAAGAAGAGACATTGAAGATAGAATGAATGCAGCGACTTGACCAAGACGCCGTGGGGGGGAGCCGTTTGTAAAACAAGGATCGGCCCTTTCGTCCAAATATACACCATCCAACACATTTCCCATCCCAGTAATGAACCAACTTGAAGGAGTCGTGACTCTAAAAACGTAAACGAAAACAGATGAACAAGCAGCCCCTTAATTCCGAACACCTTTGGAACTGAGCCATTGGTTTGCAACGAAGTGCGGGTATCCCAGATAAACTTTGCTTTTTTCGAGTCGTTGCTCATAATAGAATAAGGTAGTTGCTGGGCGCGATACCCGTGTCTCCGCTCTCCTTGCGAGCCTGCCACCATCGTCCGCTAACGTCTGACACCTCGAGGATTTCGTGTTTCGAAAAGGAGATCTCGTTGGCGTCATCGGGGTTGGCCTCGTAGCTGTAGATGGCCTTTGCCCGGTAGGGATACTCTGTGGGTGGTACCACCTCGGTGTCGGCGCCGGGGGAGTTGGAGGGCTTGGATTGCTGCGGCGGCTGCTGCGGTTGTGGGAGTGGCATCATCGAGTTGGTGAAGCTCTGGGGAACGGCTGAGCCCCGAGCGCCGTTGACCTGGGACACTCCGCCGACGGGTGAGGGGTTCTCGAAGCCGTTGAGCTGGGCTGACGTGTACATCTGGGGAGGCTGGACAGAGTTGGACGTCTCGGGACGACCAGTGCCTCCGTAGGCGTTGAGGGTCGATCGGTGGATGGTGGTGGACTCCTTGGCCAGGGCGAACGAGTCGAGGAAAGCGCGGGGCGTCGACGAAGGGTTTGATCCGAAGTAAAACGTCCAAAGAACCTATCCATCCATCGTCAGCGTGTTTGTCGGTGGAGACAAAGGGCCTGAGCCAATGCTCGGAACGGGGGAGGACCTACCACCACCATGGCTAATAGAATGAAGCCAGCGGCCGCAGCCTGTCGCGCACCGCTGTTTGAGTAGAGCAGCAGGTTGATGCTCGAGGTGACTGTGATGATTCCAGCGGCGAGGAAACCCGTCACGGCGACGTGGTACGTGTGGATCGAGTCGCTGCCGACAACTACGAAGACGCCAACAATAAGCAGCAGGTTGTAGACGCAAGCCCACCAGGCGTAAGTCGGGTACGTGTCGCTTCCGGTGCTCTGAATCTGACCGATGATGGAACCGATAAAGGTGATGCACCAAGCGAGCTAGGGCTGAACGTTAGCGATGTAACATTTGGACAAACGGCGGTCCTCGCGAGTCTTACAGTAGCGATGGAGAGCGTGGCTAGGGCGAAGGGATCGCCGAGGATGTTGCCCATCTGGATACCCTTGCGGGTTTGGCCGTACATCATTCTCGAGTTATCCATTTTTCGGAGAGATGGCGAGGCCACCGAGCCGTACGATGGCATAAGGTACAAAGGGAGAGAAGGAAGGTCGAGGAGGTTGTTTGGTGCCGAAAAGGTCGGGATCGAGGAGAGGCCTCGCGGAGATGGATCGTGACTTTTGGAAAACGGTCGCTCGAAAAGGTCGACTGGGCGATTGCTACCTGAGCATTCGGCGGAGGCTGTGCTCGGGGATGATGATATCGAAGGCGGTTTTCGTCGTGGCGGTGGTGGAGGGCGGTGATGGAGAGCGGCGGGATGGCGACGCAAGCCAATAAAAGAAACAAGAGAAGTCGTGGAAGAGAAGAAAAAAAGTTGAAGCAAAATAGAATCAAAGGAGTGACTGGGCTGGGACGATCAAGTCCAAGACTTGGAGTGTTTGTCGGGAAATGGGGATGAAGGAAGGATTACGGTGGGTGAATGGGGAAGAGATGTGGGAGAGGTTGGGAGTTGAAGAGGACGGGACACTGCGGTGCACTGGCGGGACGGGCGGCGATGCTGACTGGAGTCGGTAGCGCAAAGCTGCAGTGCGGGTACTTCTCTGAAGAGGGACGCAGAAGTTAAAAAGGCGCGGGAGAACAGGGGGATATCCTGGGCCAACAAGGCCGTGTGTTGTTGTCCACTGCACGCGGCTGCACGCTGCAGTTGTGGTGGTGGTTTGTTGTGAACTGTTGCGTAACTTGCACGCGAAATAATTGTAGAAACGGAACGAAAATATGCGGGTTTCGTAGGCGGTTGAGTGAATGGCCAAAACACGCGACCGAGGGGAAGCCCGTCGAAAGAGTGAGTTGCTATTCGTAGGCTGTCCGAGGCCCCGTTGGGACGTCAGATCGGCTGACCAAGAACAAAAGGGGTAAAGACAAGGCAAGCAGCGACCTTTGGCTGGGCCAGCAGCGGGCGAGAGAGAGACGCTTGGATTGTTAAGATGAACGGCCAGCCAACAATATAAACGTTGGGTCGGTGAACGAAGGGTGTGTTGTAAATAATGAGCTGCGCGAAAAGAGAAAGAAGACGTCGAATGGTGTGGGAAGAAGGAGAAACGCGCGTGAGACGGGGGCGAGGCAGGCAGTAGAAATGGGAATTGCGATTGGGAATGGTGCAGTTCCAAATTAGGCTCCGGGCTGAGGATGGATGGAGGCCATTCGACTGGGGTTTGGCTGCGAAAAGAGCAAAATGAGGCGCAGCGCCAGACTCTGACTCTGGGCAATTGATGACGGGAGACCTACGAAGGACGCCCAAAGAGGGAGTTGGACTGCTTCGTATAGCTTGGTTAGCGGACAAAGCATTGGCGTGGAGAGTCGCCAAGAGTTGTGAGGCTTGCGAGGAGTTGTGCAAAGTTATGAACCGTTGGCGCACCTTTTTTAATGAACAATCTCCTCCAAGGGATCGAAGATGGAGCCAATATCCGTTGAAGCACCAATACTTTCGTACACGGATCAAGGGCGACTTGTTCAACATCCAATCCCAATAATCCAGCGACCTATGGAGCCTTGTTGTGTTGTTGGGAGCACGAAGCCGTGGGCAACGGCACGCCACGCCAAGCTCAAGCCTATCGTAGTAACAAGGTGAATCCTTTTTTGATTCTCTCTTGAATATCCGGAACCTTCAACTCGGGGCGCTTTTCGTCGCCGTCCTCGGGTCCCGCGAAATGAGGAAAGGGCACACTTCACACTTCTCTCCTCCTCCTTCAAAGATGGGGCCGAGACGCAACGGCTATTCGCTGCCGCGGTGGAGAGCAAAGTGCCCGAGAGAGCGTGCTTGTGGTGTGGACCAGGGGTCGAGAAGGATGGATGGTTGCGACCTTTTTTTGCCCCTGGAGCCGTGATCAGTGTGAGGCTTCTTTCATAGGACCCGGGAGTCCTTTTTAGTTCAGTCGGTGGCACCAGGCGCAAGGCACGAGCTAGAAATGTGCTGTAGGGCGCACACACACACCAGAATGAACGTGTTCCTCCTGCGGCTGCGCCCGTGGATGCAAGGTTTTTCCCCCTTTGACAGAAACGATGCCGTTGCCGTCGGTACCGGAGGACGCTTTTGGGCGTTTGATGTAAGTGAAGGCCTGGAAACGACTTTGATGCGATTGCTCGGTTGAGCTGGTGACGCTTGGTGATTGGGTCGAGAAGCGGCGGTGGATACTTGTGGTGATGTGGGACTTGGGGACCTCTCAAAAAGAGCAAGGGAAAAAAGTTCGTTTCGTTTCGTCGTCGTCGTCGTTGTCGTCGTGGTCCTCTTGTGGAAAGTCACTTGTCGTCGTAACCAGAACGCGCGGGTTGTGTGGGGATTATTTGGAGAGAAGAGGAAGAGATGGCCATTTTATTCTTCCCGGACAACCACTGTGACTACCTTACCAGACTCGCTCAGGAATGAATTGATGGGTTGGTTCCTGGACGTTGAGGCCGTGATATGCAATAGCCCTACACTCATTCACCTGCCGTGCCAAGGGATGGGCTTGCAATGTATCGACCACGGTACACTCGAATAGACTCGAATAAACTCGAATTGTGCAGGAATGCACAAACCAGTCCATTGTCCTTCCTTCCAGAGGGCCTTCTCCTGCTCTTCCTGGGATCCGGGGTCGCCGCCGTGTCCAAATCTCTGTTTGAGATTCGACCGGGGTGCTGCCACTCGAAGAAGAGCACAACACAGAGAGAACGAAGCCGCCAGGGCCAAAACGGGGTCGGGTTTCATCGACGAGCTCCCGGCCGCACGTTCACTGGCCCATGATCCATCGGGTCGCAGCCCGGGCTTTGCCAATGCATCCTGGATGGGCCATAGGGATGGCTCGCTGCAGGAGGGAACCTCTCGTCTGCAAATCCCCGATGAAGAAAGGGCCCGTACGGATACAAGACACGACAGAGTCATCCAAATTACCGCTTGCTCGCGTGGCCTCTTACAAGGCAAGGGAATGCGCTCCTCCGACCGCCAGCGAGTGGCTGGGCCCTCCACGTCTTTGATGAGGCCAAAGACGTCAGACATTTTACCCGCCTTCATTGCCAATCTGTTTCTCCAGACGCCTCCATGTGCTCCCGTCGTGGCGGCGCCCTCTTCGAACCTCTCGCTGTCCAGCGTCTCCCTGGCTCTTGAGGCACTCGGTCCGATGCGACACACGGAGCAAGAGTCGACATCACTCGTCCAATCCAGCCTACGCCTTCTCCTAGTCGCTGCACGTCAACAGGCGCTGCTGGATCCGTTGCGTATCAGAGATGCGTCAGACTTTCGCGCCGGCCGTAGCAGATCACAGCCCCATGGAACCCGATCTGATCAGCGGCATGCCATGCCACAACGTAGTCCGTAGACCCGTAGCTTATCGCGACCAAGCATTTTTTGTGCAACTGCCGCCACTGGGGTTCTCTTCACGTGTTGTATTGTAGCAATCCCCCTTCGATAGGGCTCCGTTTCCTCACCCCCTTCGGACATTCCATATACGGTAAAATTTGACAGGACTCGCCCATAGGTTTCGCCGTGACATTCCGGCTGGGGCAGCCTATATCCCACCACGTTATAGCCCTTCGACTTGCTGGCAGCGCAGGAATTGACAATATCGGAATTGCCTTATTCCATAAGGCGGTCAGGGAAACAAAAAGGGGATTTTGTTTGAGGGGGTGAAGTACCACGTATTAAGCCAGGGATTCAAGCCATCATTGAAGGGACGTGATACCGTGCTACACGCACAGCCGCGACACGGGACCGCCTCCCAGTTCGTGCAGCTCCCCCGCTCGTAATAGGGCTTGACCGGTTGCCTCTCAGGACTCCTTTTGAACCCTCATTTCTTTGTCGTCCCTCTCCCTGATCCGGTTCATCCGATGTTGCACTGTCCAAAGCGTGACAGCAAAACTCCCCGAAGTCAATTCGGCAATCCCCTGTCAAATATCTCCAACCCAAGTCGTATCGTATCCGCACTGTGCTTCAACTTCTTGAATCGTTAATTACCCCTGATTGACCCCCCCGCCACAAAGAAGGGCCTCGTTCTCTAGCTTCCTAGGCACAGGCACACACATGATTGAAATCCACCTGAAGCTGCATCCACATGCACGTTTTCTAGTGCAAGCCACAACGGCACAAAAGTGGCACCGGGTGACAGGTCTGTAACAAAGAGAGGCAGCTCGACGAGACCTTTTGCATGCGTTCCGCAAGCCCTACCTGAATCAGTTGAGGCACTTCTCAATAGAAGCAGTAATAAGTCGATAGATACATAAACGAATTCCCGTCTCCCGCAAACCCGGTGGACCTCTTCAACCAGCAGAGCCCATTTCTTGGGTCAACCAACAGCGTGGCCCCTGGCTCCGACATCTCAAACGCCATCTCAACTCAATAGCTCGACGATCATGCGGAGCCATCGTCGACTAAGGTACCCGTTGTGCTAGCGCCACATCTGGGCCAGAGAAGCGTTGATCGATGCGTGTGTCCGGCACCTGGGGTTTCCGGGCCATCACCTGCGACGGGTGCTCGAGGCGCCTCACATTCAGGATGGCGTGCGCGTACCGTGAGAGGTGAAGTTCTGTGAGCTGATCTTGAGTTCCGCGCCGGCAAACCCAAGCCGATAGATTAGCTGGAGATTGGGCATGGTATGACTCGGCTGGTGGACATGACAGCCGCCTTCAAATGACGGCCTCGATCCTATCCGTGGTTCACGTTAGAAGTCTGTTACAAGTAAGGCATTTGGAAACTCTGGTCGAAAGTGAAATTTCATTATCAGCCCGCTCCGTTGCAGTCGTGATTTGAACGTGGCTTTCACTATGTTCTCACTTCAAACTTGATTCTTCCCAGGCGGCAGGCCTTATCACGAGCTCTTGTTACGGAGGTAGCATCAGGACCAAGGTACGAGGAATCATCATTCTACTAATGACAGTGAGGGACAGAGCTGTCTCACTGAAGTAGGGGTTCTTGAAAATTGTAAGTCTGTCTTTCTAGATCCTAAGATTGGGATGGATTGAGTTGGCTTTACTATGAACAGATTCTAACACGAGGGCAACTCCCCACTCTCGTATTACCCTCTCCTCGACTGCGCATGATCACAACTCCCTTGCTGATAATGGACTTGACGTCTGGACAAACGACCAATCGAGGCATGACGTACCATCCATGCCCATTTACCGATGGCAAGTCTCGCCGACTAACATGGCCACCATCTCCAACTATTAAGTCCGTTCAGCTACCTTATAAGCAAGGCCATCCAACTACTATTAGATACAGTCATACAAGAAGAAGGAGCCAAAATAAGTGCTTCAGGGGCTCACACCTTATACATGGAAGGAATCCTATAAAAGTTCCATCCTCTCTCTCTTTCATGTCTGAGAGACTAGACTGTAATACGTACACATGCGTGTATGTCCGCAGGCTGCAAGGTTCGGGCGGCTGGCACCTTACTCTAGCTAGCCGACGCTCACTGAATATTCTCGTCGCCTGTGAACGCTAATTTGAAGCCTCAAAGTGCCAGCAGAATCTTCTCAACTCGGCCGTCAAATACTAAGAAGGGGGAGTGAATCGGAAGTCCCTCAGTTATCAACGGTTTTGCTGTCTCAAAAGTTTGAAGAGTGTGATTATGCGATAAACAATACCGGAGTAGCAGGGATCTTAATATGTCTAAATGGGATTTCAGCTGGTTAATATCACAAGATATATTGAGATGTATATGGCGAAATCTGCCCAGGTGACTATGGCTGGTCCCTCGACCTAGTATCTATCTTCTACGAACCTCTCCGTCCTACTAGGACTCATGGTTAGCTAAGATGAAAGACATTGAGATCATTGGTTGAAACGCTTAAGGAACTATTTGGACAATAACCTAGCTTCGCCTTGATCGCTCGAGGATGTGGCGACTGAGACGAGCCTGACATTTCAACTTCAGATCCATAGCTACACCATTAACAATAACACTATGCGCTCACAACACATTCTCTCCGATGCAAACATATGACCTATTCTTATATTCACCATTGTAAATTGAGGCCTCATCGGGCGCCTATGGAATTCTTACAATTGTCTCATGTTTAGTCGGAACAGTTGCTGAGCCCAGGTATTTCCAACAGGTCTACCCTACAACTGGATAAAAGCAGCTCTTCGGATTCATACCACCTAGATCGAGAGAAGCGCTTCGATGGAGTATCAAACTTCCCTCCCCAAAAATATTTATTAGGTAGCATTGGTGATCATTGGTGATTGGCAAAAATAAATCTTCCTCGAAGAGAGGCAAAAAACAGGTGCGATCCCCGAAACCTGGCTCGAACAGGTGACCTTTCGATTACGAGTAACCTTTACAGTCGAACGCTCTTCCAGCTGAGCTATTCGGGGGCTAAATTGGTGGGATTCGGGAATGGTAGTTGTGTACTTACGCCCAGGACGGGATGACGGAAGATTCTTTTTGTGTGTTGTCCTCTAACAAGTTCTCAAGGAGTCACGATCTGGGGGCAGGTATCGGCTGGAAATGCGGTTTACTGGAAAGTTGAGGGCGAGCTGTTGAGTATTTCGCAAGGGTATCATTTTATTCATGTCAATGGCTGGAAATCAGACGACCTGTCGACGCCGGGTGTCGGTTCGTCGCATGGGCAGGTTGGTGCTGTCCTGGGTGCCTCGTTGGAGAGAACAGGTCCTGGTTGTGTTGGATTCTTGTCGGAGGCCGAGGGTCACAGTTCGTCCTCAAGCTCAACTTCTCTCTCTGCTCTTCTCACTTGCCGTTCAGCGAGTTCGACTCGGGATTCCAGCTCGGCCATGAGTGCCGAATTGTTCAACACTCCGCTCTGGTACCATGCGCGGACAATCTTCTCGCTTCGCCTCCGTAGATCGCCCATCTCGGCAGCTTGCGCTAATTGTGTCGCTTCGATCGCCTTCATTCTATCCCCTAACGCAATCAGGGCGGTGCTTTCGGCGGTATCGGGTATGGGGCTGTCCTTGATTGCGGTCAAGGAAGAAAGTGTCGAAGGAAAGGAGGAGGCGGCGGCGAGGACGATGGACTGGATAGCATCGATGGGAAGTTGTGATGGAGGTTCAGACGGGTCGGATGTGTGAAAGAAGTCGGGATGTGCTTTATCTAAGTCCAATTGAGCATGTGCTGAATATGTCAAGATGCAGGGGAGACCAACAGATCTTCAGGAGCTCGCCATAGACGCGGATTCTCGAGACGAGGAGAGAAAAGCGTTTCTCGAGCTCATCAATCTTCTCAAGCGTTGAGTAGTCCTGAACCAGAGCAGGCGAAATGTTCTGGCCGTAAAGCAAATGTTCGACGCGCAGGAGTCGCGATTCGAGCAAGTCGAGCGTGGATAGGGTCGTTTCGTCCATGGCGGCGCCGGCCTCGTACGAAGCGGATGATAGGTAGAATTATGAGCGAGATGATAGGACCACGGTAACGGTAGGCGGAACAACTGGAATGTGGGGGCTCAGCAACTTTCGCGTTCTTGTTGTCAAGATCATGAATTACTCGAATACGGGAGGGAGATGGGCGGAGTCGAGTGTCAGAGTCAGAGTGGTTGGTGGTGTCGTAGATGCAGACGGATGGATTGATCCCTGGTCGGATTTGGCAGCCGATGAGGCTTGACCCTGGAAAGCTTCGACTTGCGAACGGCACACGAGCACTCGGTAATTGCGATCCGAGGTGTGCCTGGCTGTTGATGTGATGTGATGTCTGACGATTGGGATTCTTTGGAGAGCTTCGGATGCGGATTGCCTGATGCCGACCCCGGATGGCACCCGCTAAAGTTAGAGTGTGTTGATTGAAGCCAGATTGTGGCTCAGCCAGCCCCGCCTCTTGACCACTGACCGCTGACCGCTGACGCTGCGAGTTCACTGTGCGGCACTGCCTGGGCAGGCGCCCATCCCTGAGTCCTGCCTGATTTGGGGCTGGTCGTGACCCGCTGGGCGAGGCTTGGCGCCTTCCTCCCCGTTGCAGGTCGACAAAGGAACATCGTGGCCAACCTCAGGCATTTCTTTCGTCACAACGTCGACGGCTTTGTCGCTTCTTCGTCCTCTCCATCACCACCACGACTGTTTCCGTCTTTGTCCTGCGACTCCAGACCCGGGCTTTGTCGCGACTCAGACGCCATTTGCCGGGGCGTGTGTGCCTGCGAGAACGGTGCGCCGGTACTTGTCAAGTGGCAATCACCACCACACTAACCATCATCAGGCCGGCCTCGCCCCTCGATTTACTCTCGCCTGCAACCTCTCCCTTTTCTCCTCCATCAACTCCCACCACTCCCGATACAGATCCGCCCATTGATCCCGCTGCGCCGCTCCGAACTATATAACGCCCATCTGCGATAACCTCCCTCGAGTACATTGCCTAGGCGCCTATGACGAACTACTCGACGATATCTGATGGAAACGCTTCACACGGAACAAATACCGGCGTCATGTCTAGGTGCGGCCCGACAAATCAATCGCAAGATGCTTGCGCTTTCGTAATAGATTGTACTGACTGGATGCCGTGAAGAAATCGACACCGCGGGCACAAGGATGGCGGCCAAGGCGGCCAAGCCACCACGATCAGCAGCGTCGTAAACCTGCTCAACACGAGTACGTCCGAACACGACACCAGTCCCGCCCTTTCTGACACTTCTTCGCAGTTGTTGGAGCTGGCACTCTCGCCATGCCCTCGGTCATGTCCCATATGGGCATTATGCTCGGCGTCCTGATGATTTTCTGGTCCGGCATGTGCTCCGCCTTCGGTCTTTACCTCCAGTCCCGATGCGCTCGATACCTCGATCGAGGGACCGCTTCCTTCTTCGCTCTTTCGCAAATCACCTACCCGAACGCCGCCGTGATATTCGATGCCGCGATTGCGATTAAATGCTTTGGCGTTGGAGTCTCGTACATGATCATTGTTGGTGACCTGATGCCTGGCGTTGTTTTGGGCTTTTCTAGCGCAGCTGGAGAGATTCCCTTTCTCGTGGATCGCAACTTTTGGATTACCGCGTTCATGCTTATTATTATACCCTTGAGCTTCCTGCGACGGCTAGACTCATTAAAGTATACTAGTCTCGTCGCTCTCGTGTCCATCGGATACCTGATCGTTTTGGTTGTCTATCATTTTGCTTCCGATAAGCATGCCGACCCCCGCAGCATCCGAGTTATTCAATGGGGAGGACCCGTCGAGATGTTGAGCGCACTGCCTGTGGTAGTGTTTGCATATACTTGCCACCAAAATGTTCGTCGTCCGTCTCTCTCGCTGATGTCTTGCTGACCCATTCAGATGTTTTCTATTTTGAACGAACTCAAGGACAACTCCCCCTCGAGTGTTATTGGTGTTATTGGACTCAGCATTGGCTCTGCCGCTTCCATCTATACGTTGGTCGCCATTACTGGATACATCACCTTTGGCAATGCTGTCGTTGGAAACATTGTGTCCATGTGTAAGCTCCATCGGTCTGAGCCTAGGCTACTCTCTAACATGTGACAGATCCTACCGGAGCCGCATCAACTATTGGAAAAGCGGCTATTGTGATTTTGGTGACCTTTTCGGTCCCTTTACAGGTCCATCCATGCCGCGCTTCTCTTGACGCGGTGTTGAAATGGAGACCAAATCGTACGCCGCCTCCGGCGCCTGGGCGATCTGCGTCACCGCTTCTATCTGCAGGCCCGGCACCCCGGGGTGACCACGGAGGAGGTACCATGTCCGACTTGCGATTCGCCATTTTGACGACGTTCATCTTGATCTTGGCTTATATCACGGCTTTGTCGGTGACCAGCCTTGCCCGAGTCTTGGCTTTCGTTGGCAGCACCGGCTCCACCTCGATCAGCTTCATCCTCCCTGGTCTCTTCTATTACAAGATTAGCGATCCTGATAGTAGCTACCACCAGCGCTTGGTTAAAGAAGATGACGACATTGACGAGGACTCCTCTTCCGACGCGGAGGAGTGTACCGCTCTGGCCCAGAGCACGGCCAGCATTCACAGCGCCACGAGCCTGACGAGCGTCACGAGCAACATGAGCATTCACAGCAACTCGGACCAATGGCGATGGCGGAGGAAGTTCCGATGGGACCTCGAACACATTCAACATGCTCACTTACGACGTATGTCCCTCGCTTTGGCTATATATGGCATGGTGGTCATGGCCGTTTGCCTGGTCCTCAACATTGTCTTTACCAGCACCCACTAGACATCTTTGGTCATTTTCTTGTTCGGATTCTTCTCATTAACGGCCGATCGGAGACGAGTAGATACTTATTGGCTACGAGGCAAGTTCATGGTGGCATACAAGGCGTTTTGACAGCGAAATTTCCAGTCGCTTTACACCAGATATGTCCGGCGTTTGATTTAGACAGACTCGATACTAAGACACAGCAGAATGTGTCTAACCGTAAATTTGATATATCTCATTTGGATAGCTCGTTCTGTGCCTTAACGCCCATGTTTTGCGGGGTTTCACGTCGAACATTGTACACTTCCCTCCCCGGTTTTGTGTGAAGTGACTAAGACCGCCTTGATCTCGTTTGCTGAGTGTTGTATTGGGCTTCTTCTTGCGTCCCAAAAATAAGACTCCTTTCCATGGTTTCGTACATATCATACAACTTCGCATGCGTGCAAAGCTGGCCTCTTTGGCCTCTCTTCTCAAGGGACGGCCAACGCTCAAATCCCATGCACTCGCACATTCTTCGTCTCCACCGTCTTCGTCTTCTCGTTCTTCTTGGGGCCGAACTGCTTCTTGGGCAGGATGTTGACCATGGAGAGCAACCGCCAAGCGGTGTCGGTCGGCTGTGCACCGACGCCGACCCAGTAGCGGGCGCGTTCTATGTCGAGCTTGATGTCCTTGTGAAGCTTGCCGGAGTCGTCGTAGGGGTCGGGCTTGGGGATGGGGTCGTACGTTCCGAGGACTTCGAGGGGGCGGGAGTTGCGTGCCGTGCTGCGAGAGAAACGTTAGAGGGTCGTCGGAGGGCGGCTTTGCCGAGCGGGGAGGATGTACCGGGCATGTGCGACGACGATGTTGTAAAAGGGGGCGTTTCGGCGGCCGAAGCGGGCGAGGCGGATTTTGAGGACCATGGCGGCAATTGGGTGCAATTGATGATGACTGGACAATTATCCCGTCGCCGTTAAGCTGGTTGCGCTCGCGTGAGGGTCATGGGGATAATTTCGACTTTCGGGAGCGGAGCAGAATTTAACCGAGCCGGCCAATGAACGCCAAGACAGCCGCCCCGATGGGCCATGCAGGTGCTGGTGGGATGGACTGACAGCGGCAATTGAAGTGATGTCAGTTCTCCGACGACGAACCACCAGGTGACGGGTTCTTTACTCCTACATCATTCTCAAGTCATTACGAACTCATCGCATTCTTGTTCTTCTCTTGATAGTATTCATCGTTGCGCCAAGGATTCTCAGTTATGGCGATCAAGGTGATCTCAGGCTAACACCTTCATGTCTCGGTACACTAGCTGACCTTGTATCGCCAGACTCTCGGAGCGAGGGCCGCTGCTGCTCTGGACCAAGAGCTCATGAGCACGGGAGCCTTTTCCATCGATCAGCTCATGGAGCTCGCCGGCCTCAGCGTCTCTCAGGCAGGTGAGCCGTCTTGTGTTCCCACGCGTACTCCGTCGACATCGCCGGTCTCGCCTAGAGACTCGATAATCTGATGTGTCAAAGTGTACCGGCTTCAGCCTCCAGCCATGGGCATCAGGATCCTTGTCGCGTGCGGCCCTGGGAATAACGGTCGGTACCCGAGTCCATGATCTGACGACCCAATTGACTTATCCCGTCAATCTAGGAGGAGACGGCTTGGTGGCAGCTCGCCACCTCAGCCACTATGGCTACCAGCCGTCCGTGTTCTATCCAAAGCGCAGCAACAACGAGCTGTACCAGGTGAGTCGAGATTCATCATGTTTCCGCACAAGGATCATACCCGTCTTGCTTGGATTGCTCGGAATCTCCGGGTATCCCTTTGGATGTATTCTTGCTATGGGTGGTGGCCTTATTCGTGTATCAATCCGTTTCCCAGGGCGCCCTGATGAGTCGGCATTTCGGGGCCATCCTCATTATAGCCCCTCTATTTCCAAATCCCATCCGCCCAGTCCATCGATAGCTCGAGTGTTGCTGAATGCTGAGAAAAATATCGCTGATCGTGTGCGTAGCGACTCACAAAACAATTGGAGGACCTCAACGTCCCATTCGTGGATGACTTTCCTGAAGCCATCAAGTCGACTGACCACGTTGTGGATGCCATCTTCGGTTCGTGATTCGGTCCCGTCTCTATGTCGAGTGCTGCCGCTGACTCCCCCTGTTAGGATTCAGCTTTTCGGGCGAAGTGCGTGAGCCGTTCCCTGCCGTGATCCAGGCCCTCCAAGAAACCAAGTTGCCGGTGACATCGGTCGACGCCCCTTCGTCCTGGGACATTGAAAACGGTCCCCCCCAATCCGGTATCGGTAGTTCCTTCATGCCTACCGCCCTCGTCAGTCTCACGGCACCCAAGCCCCTGGTGAAGCACTTCAACGGCCGGCATTTCGTTGGCGGGCGGTACGTACCACCCTTTCGTTTGCGAGATTTGACGGAGACCTGACCTTGGGCCATAGCTTTGTTTCACCTTCGATTGCCAAAAAGTACGGCTTCGAGGTCCCCGAGTATGAAGGTGTCGATCAGGTTGTCGAGGTTGGGCCGACGGGGCATAGACTTTGAAGGGGACTGACGGTGTTGAGTTTGGCGACTCTCGGAGAATTCCCTCTTGGCGTGGCTTCTCCCAGATGATGTTACATGATGTGACATCCGCCTCTCAAACTGTTTGGGCATACTGGACTCGGGCACTGTCCTTCACGCATTTCATCCCGGGCGAAGCGCATTCCCCGCGGACAGAGCAGCCAGGGAGGATGGTAATCCTGACAGAACTGGACATAGACGAGATATTCTTTCCCGCAGACCTGGCATTCGGCGGTGTGCTGCTTGCACATTTATCGTGAGCTCGGTTGTGCCTCAATAAGTATTGAAGATTGAGATTGAGGAGGGTTAGGGGAGGGGGATCCTCCATCAACGACATGGAAGATGGCGCTCGAGGTTGGGAAGGATGGAAAAGCTCGAGGCCAGAGAAGGGGGGGGAGAGAAGGAGGTGAAGGGGAATAGGAATGAAGCAGGGTCGAAATTCGTCGATGACTTTCTTGACAGCAAGGTATTTGATTCTTGGACGGTCGGGATAATAGGGCTGATATAAAAGATGTGGCGCTGCAAGTCTTCTCTTGTTTCCCCAAATGGAGCAACGGGTACAGGTTGCCACCGCAGCAAGCAAGGGTCCCGTCTTTTGGGGTCTCCAAAGTCAAGGAGTACCTGTTCGTTGTACCGGTACAGAGGCAATACTTTTTCCACCCCTCCCAGAAGGAAGAAAGGTCAGACTAGGCAGCCTCGTGGCGAAAGGGGCATGGCGAACTTGGGGGGGGGGAGACACTTCGGGGAGAGGAGAGGAGGAGGGTAAGGTATGAATGGGGCGGACGAGAAGAACCGCGTTTGACGGAGGCAGATTGGCAGAGAATGCCCATTCCCTGAGACATTGCGACGGCGAGCCATTTTGAAGTGGACAAGGGAAAAAAAAAACTCGACCTTTTCGCGTGTGTGTGTGCGTTCCGTTCCTCGTCTTTGCTGGTCAAAACAACGTCTGATCCAAATCGAGACCCGAAAAGGAGTCCTGGTGCCGGAGCAAAAGCTCCTTGACCCGCCTGATAGGCGGGGGCGGCAATGCGGCGCTTACAAAGGGAGGAGCGAAAAGGCCTTGTTCGCATTCAAATGTTACGAAGGGGCGTTGGTTCCGCTTTTTGCTTTGCATTGGAATTGGAGGCCTTTGGAAGGGTTGTGTTTCTTGTCCGTACGTATGGTAGTCTTGCTAGGGAAGCAATCAAGAGTGAGGCCGTCGATCGGGGTTGCATTTCGAGGGTTCCCCGAATCGCCTCGAACCTTGCCGATACGGCTCGAGAGAGCCCGCTGCCCGCTCTTCCGGGGTGTCCGCGAAGAGGGGGGAACTGGATGAGGGGCGTGCGGTGTGTTGCGTGCGCGTGTGTGTGTCTTGTGTCTCCGCCGCCCGCCGTGTCTAGCCCAAGCAAAGAGTGCCTCAATGGAACTTGCCAGTTGCCCTGTTTGGTATCTTTACTTGTGCAAGGACTCTGGCGCACCTGGCGGGACAAAAAAAAGAAAGGAAAAAAAAAGCCACCATTTTGGTTCACTTCTTCTCCCCATTGTAACGCCGGGCCGTTGCGCCTCCTCGCAAATGAGAAGGCTTTCCCTTCGAGAGACCCCCCCTTCCAACGAGCGATGAGAAGGGCTCGGGCGCTACTGGGCCTTAAAGCCTTTAATTAACCACAGGGCACCGTCAGGGTCCCCCTCTTGTCTTGGTGGCCCGCGATCCGGGGGGGGGGACACCCGTGTCTACGATCATATCTGATTGTCCTGATGGGGCCCTTTTCGGGTCTTCATAGATCCGCGAGAAGAGCCGCGGGACTCTGATGAGAGAGCACCGAAGTGCATGTTGCGGGCTTGTGTCCTTTACCTGGTGATCATCTACGGGAAGTGACAGGCAGACGCGAGACCCAATGACATGCAGAGAGGGAGCTTAATCGGTAGCTTCTTGTTAACCGAGCTGAGAGATGTTTACTGTTGGCCACTGTCGGTATACGACGTGCATATCCGTGCGCTTACATGCGCAGTGAGTGCAGTTTGGAGGTGAATTGCATCTCGATCGTCTTCACAAAGGTCGTCTCCATCAATCAAATGGGGATTGGGACGGTGAAACAAGCCACTTGCTGCGAAAAAAGAGCCCAATCCATCCATCCAACAGAAGACCGAACAAAGAAGGAAAAGGAAAAAAAGACCACGAGCAGCGGAGCCTCAGCGATGCAAAATCGACCAGGGCGCGACCGCTGCCTAACGTTCGAGACCTGGGCCTTGGAGCCAACACACGCTTCGATGGCGAGAGTGAATCGGCCGTGTGGAAATGCTGCTGGTGATCGGAGCTTTGTTTCGTGCCGGACAAAACGGGGAGGGTACGTTTGGTACGGTACTTTGGTGGGAAAATATCGGGAGTTTCCTCTCCAAGTTTCCCCATGCTGGCACGCTGGTCTCGTTATTTGTGCTCTCCTTTTTCTTGAGAGTGGCGATTCCAACCAGTGCTTGTGCCTCGATAGGAAGCTGAGAAAGCTGAGAGGACCTTGAAATGTGGCTGTGGCGTTTGACATTTCGGCTCAGAAGAACAACAGCCAACGCAAAAAACTTGGCAAATACAAGGACATGATGCATCAATTAGCCAACGTGAAAGCTGTTCGTCGTGTAACCGCGCACGAAATCTCCACCCGGTGACTGTCAGAGGAATGAGACGGCTTTCAACATGTCTTGACCCGTGAAATAAATCGAATGTGCCCATCAGATAGCGGAGTTTGGCTTCTCGGCTGTTTCCACTGGGGCATGGCGAGCCCAAAAGAGGCCCGACCAGATAATGCATCACATGCTTTCTGTCACTGTGCCTCTCCTTCACAGCTCGACAAGGTACACAGACGGAGGCAAGAAAGGGCAGGAAGAGGAGGCACACTGATCGACAAGCAACTGTCAACTGTGGCTTGACTTGTTTCCCCCCTAAAAACGAGCAAATCCTTGCCCTGTTGGGGCGTAGACCCCTGTCAGGCTTCGAGACCCTTCGATTTGCTGCAGCACGCACGCACGCTCAGCACTCGTCTCCTTGGCACCCTGCAGGCAGGCCCAACAACTGTGTCTCCCCCTTGTTCGTGGACCCGCGGAGAACCGAGAGCGAAACGCAGCAGACACCAGTGGGAGGAGGCGGAGAGGCTTGTCCGGACGGGCCACCTTTTTCTTCGCAGGACCAAACCGAGGAGCTGCCCTAAACAAGCCGGCCTACTACGAAAGTAGTCTCGGTACTTTTGTCCCTTCTACTTGCTCTCCCTCTCCTCTCCTTCCCTTCCCTTCCCCCTTCCATCCCTCTCATCTCTCCCCGGAGCCCTGAGCCGCCCGCCGGCATTAGAAGACCCGACAACCTGGGTCCCCGCCCGGACCGAGTGGACTGGTGGGTTGAGGGAGTGGGGGGAAGGGGGGCTGAACTTGGACTGGGGGGAGTGAGACTGCAAAGATTTGAGAGGCTGAACAGTTGCAAAAACACCGACACCATCCCGTCCCCGATCGACATGTCAGTTCCCAGAAGCCTCACTGACGTCATTGGACCCCTCGGAACCTTGAAAACTCTAAGAAATTCCTGAGATGCTCCTGGAGGGGACGACGCGAAGAGGGCTTCTGTAATTGTGACGTCACTGGCTTCGGTTTTTCTGTTCCTGTTTTCTTCTTCTTGTTTCTATTCTTGTTTTTTTCTCTCCGCGACCGACAACGGTCAACCCACTGCCCAACTTGGCCAAGATGTTCGACGCCTCATGTGACGGGTCATCCATGCCATCAGAGACGGGCCTACTGTAGCTGTTTGTGGCGGGACCTTCAAAATGACCCTGGACTGTTTCCCTTAGTTGTGGCTGGGTCTTGGGCTGGTTGTCGGCGCACCGAGGTAATGCCTTGACCTGCCTTGGTTCCTCGGAGAGCTGACGTTTGAGCATCGCCACTATGCCATTGACGCCGCGTCTTCAGAGGCATCCGACGGGAGACCCGAGGGGAGGGACCTGGCCTGGTCGTCGCTTTTACCGTTTCCCGGGGGTCCTCCTTTCGCCATCGACAGCCTCGCCCTGACTAGGCTCTTCCCACAAAGGGCCCTCCCGATATCCTTTTGTGTGTGATTGGACCCTTCGGATAAACCCTCTGTTTACTCCCTGGGTTCCCCCTCGGTCCAACCCCGTCGTCGGTCCATGGGGTTTGGAGAAAACCTTCCGGCGCCCGTCGCACGTTTGGTGGAACTTTGCCACGTCGTGACGGTTTTTCCATCATGCCCATAAGTAACCAGCATGTTGTGGCAAAGGTCCAGTTGAAGTGTGCCTGCCGAGGATTGCAAGAATACCTTGGTGTGGCGCGTAAGTACCGGGTACGGCATCGTACAAGCCACTCGTTCTTATAAGTGCAGGCTGGGCTTCGGCGGAAACGCTCCGGGAGTTGGCGATGGCATCGTTTTGGGGCATTGTGTAAGGCTTCTCATAGGATGGATGATAGGCCTGGCTGGTCGTGTAGATTCGTATTGAGCCGGGAGTTGAACCGGGAGTTTCAGATTCGGTGGTGGCTTGTGGAAGAGATGCTCCAAGAGGGCAAGGGACACTCCCTGAGAATCCCTTGAACAAGAAGGGTCTTCCATTTGCAGAGTTATCAAGTCAACTTGGGCTAGGACAAAGCGGAATGGCGGTGTGTTTACCGCAGTTCCCCCTGAAGCCGAGGCGAAAGGGCTTAGGTCTGAAGACAAGCTCTCACTCTGGCGCCCGATGAGTCGCAACGACGGAAGCCTAGAGGGATCTCGTGTTCCCCTGGTGACCGCCTCCTGCATGAGAGATATTTAAGGCGGCCATGCGGCTTCGTTGACGTGTTCTTGCTCCGGGGAAACCAGGCAAGGGAAGAAGCCCGAGGTCTCTTGATATAACCAAGACGTCCTGAAGAAAGATGATCAATGGCCTTGCATTCATCTGTTTCTATTTTCTTGCATGGCCGTTCAATCGCTTGGAATGACGGTTGGATCGCTCTTATTAATTGTATTGGGCTCATTTGATCTCGATGCACGTCTTCCCGCCGCCTGACGATTGCCGCAACATGCGATGTCTTGAGGAAAGCGCCGCTCAAGGTGGACTCATCGAAAGGACAACGCATTAGATTTGGAATCAAATGCACGGGATCATGTGTCCCGGTTCCTCGTGAACAATGAGTGGTATAGCATGCATCATGGTTGGTAATCCGACCAGCTTGCGCATGCAGGTTGCTTTAGGAAATGGCATCCACCCAGAGTCACCGTGACTAGTCAGTACATACAAAAAGCGTTGCCTAAAGATGAAGCATTCTCTGAAGCATACATGTTCTCCCGTTAGAATGTGATTGGTGTCACGAATGAGCTTTGCTGTTGCGCTGGCTCTCTGGCCTGAGTCGCCTGACGAGGCGAGGCAACACTTGACAGAGGAGGCCGAACCGCGCATAATCGCGAGTAAATAATGCTATAATCGACTCGTCTTGGTGGAATTACGGACATGTTGAATATTGTTAGAACCAGTGCTGAAGAATTCTCGCAATTTGGTGAAAATAGTCGTCGCAGCATGGAGGGGTCAAATGAGCCAGGTATATATGGTAGAATAGAGCGCATATTTGCAACAACCAGCCCCAGGCGTGGTGGCAGAGTGGTCTAATGCGTATGACTAGAAATCATATCTCTTCGGAGGCGTCTGTTCGAATCAGGCCCACGTCGGCAGTCGATTGCCTCTCATCTCAGATGGGAATTTTTTTTGGCAGTTTATGCAGTTCCTTGCTATTCAGCTTTGAGATAACTACCTTAACTTTGGCAAGTTAAAATGATAATTTGAAGCATCAGGACGAATCCAATCATCTTTTTACTGCAAATTGCCTGGGTCGTCGGCAAATTGCTGACTGCGGTTGATCTCTCCTTATTTCCGGGCGCCGACTTCGAATCGCGCTGGCACGGGACTCAGCTGCCAAGACAGGATTGCAACACACACTGATTGGTCTCGTTGCCGTTGTTGGCTACAACCTCCAGACCGACCTGCATCAACTCGGAGACCAAGTCATTTACGCCCGCAGGACTCTCAAGTCGATACACGGCATGTCGAGTTACCACCACTCTCCGTACATACAGCCTTCATCAGCTCGGGAGTTTGCGGGTCGGTTTGTCACCGAAACGTTTGATTGGATTCCCGCGATGGATCCTGGGCCGGTGCCGAGAAGCCGCAGAATCATCTTCCCGAGGGAGACAGACACGGTGAAGGGCCGGTGCATCTCCCGCTTCACCGAGCATATTTCGCCTTTTATTTCGGACGCGCTTTGAGACCTGGCACTGTAGACTTTTATGCTCCAAAACGTCATCCTGACTCGTCGTGGACTCGTGGGCCTAGAGCTAAAAGGTACTCTTCGGAGGGTAACCGCAACCGGAGGCTGGGCACGCGACACCACGAGCCTTCACGTTTGCATCTTACCTGGTACCTTTCGTATCTCTATCCCTTGGCCCGTCAGCAGCAGCAATCATGAACCGCACTTCCAGGACCGAAGAGCCCTACAAGGGCGACGGCCTCAACCAGAGCCCCAATCCTCTCTCGGGCGACTTGACCACCAACGAGGATCTCAACGGCCGCGTCAATTCTCGGCAGTGCAAGCGAGATGACAAGAACCTGGCCACGGCCGACACCCAGCCGCTCGCTCCAGATAGACGGCTTCCTGAACCTGAACCGACCGCCCGAGGACTATCCTCCATGGCCAATGATGCATCCATTGGCCAGTCCTTGGGAGGGGAGTCGCCTCTTAACACGGCTGCTCCTCTCCCGCCCTCTCCGCCATCGTCTGCGCCTCGAACTTCGTCGACTTTCGAGCGCGACAATGGCCCCCCGACTCGTCTTGGACGCGTCAAAGCTGTCGTGGTCAAGTACGGGTCCTTTATCGGTCCCGGCTTCATGATTGCCGTTGCCTATAGTGAGTTTCTACTTGACGTGTTTGGGTGCTTAACTGACACCTCCAAGTCGACCCTGGAAACTATTCCACCGACGTTGCAGCCGGAGCCACCTACCAATTCCGGCTGCTCTTCGTCGTCCTCTTGTCCAATTTGTTTGCTATTCTCCTGCAGTCGTTATGCATCAAGCTTGGCACCGTCACCGGGCTCAATCTCGCCGAAGCGTGCCGGGCCTTTCTCCCGCGATGGCTCAACGTCATCTTGTATCTCTTTGCAGAGGCCGCCATCATTGCTACCGACATTGCAGAGGTGAGCTCAAGCCGTATAAGTGCACAGTACGAAAACTCACGCGACTAGGTCATTGGCTTCGCCATCGGATTGAACTTGCTGGCGCCCAAAGTCCCGTTGGTGGTCGGATGTGCCATTTCCATCCTCGATGTCATGATCATCCTCATCTTCTATCGGCCACACGGCTCAATGAGGGGTCTGCGCGTGTTTGAGTACTTCATCGTTTGCCTGGTTCTCGCCGTGGTTATTTGCTTCTGCGTTCAGCTCTCGTTGATTGAGGACACACCCGTCGGCCACGTCTTCAGAGGGTACTTGCCTTCGAGCGCTCTGGTCGAGCAAATGGGGTAGGATCTCGATAGCCTATGGAAGCCATCCGCTAACATTACCAGTCTCTACCAAGCCTGTGGCATTCTCGGTGCGACCGTGATGCCTCACAGCTTGTATCTCGGCTCAGGCATCGTCCAACCTCGCCTTCGCGCCTACGACGAGAAGCATGGCCTCCTGCCTCCGGATCTCCCGACGCCGTCCATCAACGAGAACGGAATCGACAAGGGATTCTACGTGCCGTCTCTGGCCGCGATCCGGTACTCGATCCGCTTCTCCATCATCGAGCTGGCCATTTCCCTCTTCACCTTTGCCCTCTTCGTCAACTCCGCCATCCTCATCGTGGCCGGCGTCTCGCTGTACGGAAACGACGGAGCCGCGGACGCCGACATCTTCAGCATCCACAAGCTGCTCTCGGACTCGGTGTCGCCCGTGGCCGGAACCATCTTCGCCCTGGCCCTGCTCCTCTCGGGCGTGTCGGCGGGCATCGTGTGCACCATTGCCGGCCAGATGGTGAGCGAGGGCGCGCTGAAGTGGCGGGTGCGGCCCTGGCTGCGGCGTCTCATGACGCGCAGCATCAGCATCACCCCGAGTATTATTATTGCTGGCGCCGTCGGGCGGTCGGGCCTGACCGAGGCCCTGAACGCGTCGCAGGTGGTACTGAGCATCGTCTTGCCGTTTATCACGGCGCCCTTGATCTACTTTACCTGCTGCAACAAGTACATGACGGTGCAGTCGAGCAGGGCTAGCTTCCCCGTCACGGTAATCACAAACGGGAGGCGAGTTAGCGGTGCCGAGGCAGAGGGCTCCGGTGGTAGTGGTCTGTCTATGGCGAATTCTTGGTGGATTGCTGGCATCGCCATCTTGGTCTGGGTCATCATCGCGGCTATGAACGTCGCCAACTTGGTCCTACTAGGGAAGGGCGATGCGTAAACATAATTTGGAGGATCAATTCAGTTGCAAGACATTGAATCAGCTCGTCAGTCTCATACAACCGAATTTGATGGTGAAGAGCCTGATCGCTCTCACCCTGACCCTTCCACCGCATTCTCCACTCGTCCTGAGTCGCACGCCGTCCAGGTGAGACCAATGGGAATAAAGAGCGATAGCAAGCTTCTATATGAAGCATTTATAGTACCCGAGTCCGTGTCTGGACTAGAAGTAGAAGTGGAGGAGGATGGATGAGCTGAGAAAAACTCAAGATGGCTCGTTATTCGTCGACACGGTGGAGTAGAAGCATACTACGTTGTAGTTGTCTCGGTGCTTGTAAGTCATTGGGGTCATTCATTGTGTTTTTATAATAAGTACCTAGTCTATAACTCTTTGTCTTCTTGCTTTCTAGTTTTGCGACTGAACGGCTGCAGAGCGCATGACCTGATGTTGATCTCAGAGTGACGCAACACCATGGTCGAGTCAGGGCCCAATCACGATGCGAAATGCAAGGCTGACTGACGCTCAGTGACTGACCGAGATGCGAGTCGAGCACAGCATTTCGACTTCGCATTGAGCAAGCAAAAGCGATTGTATCGAAAACCGCAGAACATGGTAGTTCTACATGCGCGACTTTCCACACCCTGCGAAATGCTCGCGTTCTGTGGGGAAGCATGGGATAGAAAACCCAAGGAGATTGATCTCCGAGTCATGCTTGCTTACTTCTTACGTTACCTTTCGGCTTCTCGACGTAAATATCTCGGCATTGGGCCGGGAGTGTTTTGCTGCGGGCGCTCCAGTCTGTTGGTGGGTGAAGGCGTTTGAATCCTGACTTCTTGGTGTGATCGCGTGTACTTATAGCGTCAACCACTCGAACCCTCTTCAGTCTCGAGCAGGTTGCAGATGACAGTCTCCCGTGGCATTGGATCGAGTCTTATCAGATCATGGCTGCCACGAGGGAACTGCACGATGAACTTTTCATCAAAGCCCAACAGGGATACTCCCCCCTCCAGAATGTAACATGGACAAGGGCGACTTCAGCTCAAAAAAGCCATTGTCCACAATCCTCTGCCAATTGGCCATCTATCCCACCTCCGTTGTCCCCTAAAATCACGCCACTTTGAACGTTCTGGCCTCGGACCGACCGGCATGTGACCAAGCGGCCGTTCCCGACACCGGAGAACATCACCGAGGGAGAAAGATTATTTGCCTTGTGAGCGTTTTCTCAATTTTTTTCTGTCAATTTCCCTTCTCCGTGTAACCCTCGCTTTTTTTGCGCTTAATTGTCGTGTGTTCTCTGCAGAAACGTCGACCGATCCGACCATCTCCAGCCTTGTTTCGCACCGTTTTTGGCACCGCTTCATTGTCACTTCCCATCTACTGCCGCTTACATCCAATTTCCTATTCCGCTCACCTCGGCGAGTTTGTTGCAACTTGCTGCTTCACTCCCCGAGCCAATTCAACACCAAACCCCCTAAAAACATTCCCAATCCGTCACCCACGGGTGAGCCCCCCAGACATTCTTCAACCATGATTGTCACGCGGGCCATCTCGGTGACCAACTTTGTCGTCGCCAGCTCGGCCCTGTGCTTCCAGGTCTTCGTGCTGTATCCCTGGCACAAGGAGCTCGACGCCGGCTTCGAGGACCTCAAGAAGGAGCACCTCAAGGTGCTCGACGCCGTGGGGAACAGCGTGACGGAGCAGCAGAAGACGACGCTCGCGGCCAAGTTGAACGACCTCAAGACCAAGAGCTCGAGCAGGTGGTGGTGGTCCTAGACGGTCGGAGAGAATTGCCCCCGTCTTGCTTGGGAAGCCGAATGGACGTGAGATATCGTCCCTCTCAACTCTCGAGCAACGCCTTGGAGAAGTCTACGGAAGATGGGCCATCGCAATTCTGGAATGAAGAAACGGCGGCCTGGGGAGACACTCCATCAGGATTTGACGCAAACGGGCATTCGACGCCACGATATCAGCAGAACATGTTCCAATTTCGGATAAAGGAGGATTAGAAGCATTCTCGTCATCGACCACTCGAAATAGAGGTCTGTGTTTCTGGAACGGTGTACTGGGTTACGTTACAACAGATGTTACAACGGATGCGGCGGGCTTTTTTTTCATTAGTCTGGGTCGATGTATTGTTAAGAATGTTGTATAGACGAGTTATTTCTTAGTTCTTGAATGAGCGGTTTGACATTTGTACGTTCTCTGTGCCTGAGTGACGCCGTGATGGGTGGCTGTATCATCAAATATTCTCACTATGCCTAGTTACCTAAAGACTAAACACCAAAATGAACAAAGGGAACCCAGTACATCGGCATATCGTCACACAGCACGACATCCCTGGGTTGTCGCTTCTCTTGACCGAAACGCAGCTGATTTCGTGACCTTTTTTCGTCTCCTCCACGAACAACTCCTCTCGAAGTATCCTCGGAGATCCATCTGTCCCTCAGACTCCTGCTCGCATGATGAAGTCCGAAACTCACAGACTCATCTTCCATGCCATACTCTCCCATCCATTCGTACGTCATGACGGCCACGTCGACGCAAACATCATCGTTGACCTCCCACAGCGTCCCGACCACGTGCTTGAAGCCAGCGAGCTGGTATGCCGAAATCAAATGAAGGCCTTCGTCTATCAGCCCGTCGTGTTTGACCTGTCCGGTTCCGCAGGCTGAGAGATAGGCCAGGAATGGGACGCGGTTGCGGAACTTCATGTCGAATAGACTTGACACTATCAGAGGTCCGTCCTCGAGAAGCAAAGCGCTCTCTAGCGGATCTGAGGAGTTGACTCTGCCGTGGCCCGCAAAGTGGAATATGTCGCAGTCTCTGATTTCGGCGAGAAAATGCTCTCGGCGGGGTTGGGGCCGGACAACTCGCAGGTTCATGGAATCGCAGATATCCTTGAGCTTTTCGATTTCTTCGGGTGCATGACGTAGCTCCTGCATTCCGACCAAAACTGCTTTTTGTGGTCTCGATGCTGGTTCTTCGGGTTGGGCCTGGTGGCTTCGGATGAGAGTTCTGACAAAGGAGCTGTATGACGAAACAACTCGATCGAGGACCGTCTTGCAAGATCCATGTGAGTGAAAGCCGGCAGCATGGATCGGAAGACTGGCAAGAGGCCCCGAGGTAACCCACCAGATCCGCGGCCAAGTGTTTTCAGGAACGCCAGTAAACCCTAAAGTATCGAGGACAGGCTCGGCGATGCTCTCCCACAGCCATTCTAGCAGTTCCTCATCCGCTCCATCTGAGCCCGTCAAGCTCGCGGCATAGGCTTGAACCTGGCTCTTGTGCAGGCGAGGAAGCGTCAAGGCCTGAATACCGCTCGTTTCGACAATCAAGGCGTCGCTGCGAGTCTCGCTCGCGCTGAGAATGACAATCGGTCCGTTTGCCGCCGCGGCCTTGACTTCATCCTCGGAAGGGGCGAGGAGAAACCGAGAGAATCCAAGTTGGTTTCGAATAAGCTCCAAAGTCGAGTCGAGCTTCTGGCTGGCGTTGTGGTATTTGTCGGCTCGGCCCCCGTTGAATTGAGTCGCGGCATCGAGCTCGTCCCGAAGTCTTACGTATTCCGCCGCTAGGTCTGGATGTTTCTGTTCGAGATGGGAGACTTCTGCGCGCAACTCGTCCAAAGATCCCATGATGACGCCTCGGCTAAGTTCGTGAAGACTCATTGCTTCGTAGGGCGTCTTTTCCGCCATGAGAGCGATACCCGCCCCTTCTTGAGCAATGCCGGCAATATCGATGAGTATCCTCTGCTTTTCCGGATCGTTCGAAGAGTTGTGCTTGAGAAGCGGGATGAGTGACAGAGCCTTGGAAATAGCCTGGTAGGCTTGAGGCCAGTTCTGTAACTTGGTGTAAGTTCGCGCGAGAATGCCGCCGGCACTCAGGCGAAGATCGACTGAAGAGGGAGCGTTGTTGAGAAGTGTTTGGAAGTAATGGAGAGACTGGGCTTGATCTGCAGGATCGTCTGTTTTCTCAAATCTGCTTCGATATAGCATACCAAGCCTCTGGAGTCGTTTAGTTCCTTCTGGGTCCTCTGTCGGTCTGGTATCGAGGGCTTGCTTGTAGAACTCAATGGATTCATCTAGGCTTGATATAGAATCCGTCGTCATGAACCGTATGTTGCATGTAGAGGCGAGTCTTTCCAGCCGCTTGATGTGGTCGGGATCATCTGCTGGCGTTGCCTTGAGAGCCTCATGGTGACGATGAATAGACTCATCCAGATCCGCGATGACCTCTGTCCTGATATACCTGTCCCAGTAGAGGAAGCCAAGTTGTTCAAGTCGGAGCGCGCGCTCTGGCTGGTGCTCTGGTGTTGCCACGAGTGCCTCCTCGAAGAAACGTACAGATTGATCCGAATCTGCGACGGATTTGGTCCATTCGAATCGCTTCCCGTACGCAGTGCCAAGTGTTTGCAGCCGAGATGTCCTCACTGGGTCGCTCTGTGGTGTGTTTGCTAGAGCCTCTCGATATCGTTGAATGGCCACGTCTAGATCTGCAAGTATTCACGCTCCTCGGTCATGATTGAACTCGATGCCGCGGTACCAGGTTTGGTCCGTCACTACTCTGTCTGCTGCTGCTCGGTACCGGCTGTAGTATACCAGCCCCAGATACCAAACCCTCGCTGTCCGGTGGGGATGATTGGCTGGCGTTAAGGCAAGCCCGTCCTCGAAGCTGCGCAGGGCTTTCTTCAAGTCCTTTTTGGACTTGGTTTTCCGGAAGACGTTACAGTATTCCAGTCCGGCGTTCCAGAAGAGGTCTGCTTGGTGCGGACGATTCGCAGGTGTCGTGGCGAAAAGCTTCCGTGCGGAGGTCGCACTAGACTCCATGGCTATATGGCTTCGATGTCGTTTGGCTGCATACCAACTGGAGAATAGGAATATCGAGGGGGTTTATTTCAGTCAGCGTGCCAATATGGACTTGTTGGATGTTCTTAGCGGCTTCAGTTCGCATGGGCCGTTAATGCCTCATTTCATGAACCATGCGAGGGGCAGCTGACAGACTTGCAAAACGGGGAGTCACCTGTGTGCTCACTGCGGGATATTGCAACTAAACATTACCCATGTTGGATATGCTGAACTCCTTCGTCAATTCAGCGGCTATTTTGGAGCATTCGTGCATAGGTTGGTAATCTGAGAGAAACTTCGACGCACAATTTGTATTCTTATATTTATTAGGCACGCACCAGGCTTGGTCCTCATAACAATAAACCACTTCGAGATCTCATAACAGCCACTCTGCCGCTATGGAACTGATATAAGGTCTGTTAATAATATAATTTATATACATAACCCGATTCAGCTTTCCTAAACTAGGTGGCCAAGGGGTGAGTAGCGAAAGAGCTTTGCGTTGACTCCTTCAGCTAGATCTGACTCTCGGCGGTATAGAAATGCCCTTACTTGTAATTAACCAGTGAATTAAGCGATGATTTTATCCGAGTTATCTCCGACCAAGCGAGCGCTCATGGCGATAATAGTTGTTAGCACAGATGTGGTAGGAATCCGTTGACAGCTCAGAGCCTTGGGCAGTACACATGTATCCTCAACCGGGCCAACTCCCCCGAAGTTGAAACATTGAGCGGAAATGCTTTTAATGTAGTAGGATAACTTTCGTTCATTTATTTTCAGTGATTTTTCGCTGCTCGTGGGGTTCGACTTTGCGAGCCTTGAGTGCTATAGAGATAGAAATGACTGTCCGCCCCGTAGATAGGAACTGGGAAACAGTTTGGGCAAGGAAAGAAGCACTAAATGGAAGTTGAAATGTAGATTCGAATAAAATAGAGGGGTATATCCCCTGACATAACTGGAAACACGGCGACAATTCGATGTCTTTGTCTCGCCTGTTGGGGGACGGGGATTCTACCTTGACCATACATACCTGGAGATACCTAGCCCCAACCGCTGACAATGGGCATCCGCAGACTCTTAGTCATTTCTCTACCTCGGCTCTTTCACATACGACCACAGCCCCTAGAGAATACTGGATCCCGTCCGCTCTCCGTACGTCAACCTGGGGAGCGCCTGAGTAGTAGTTGGGTCGGTGACGACCAGCGAATGCCAGGTGTTGTATGTCTCTCTTTTTTGTTTATTTTCTTCTTTTTTGCCCCTTAGTTATGTTGTCACTGGATCCTGCCTCTATGATGGGAGTTGGAGTTGAAGGTTCGACTGCCGGATACCTTCCATCGCCTATCGCGATTAGGCGGGGGTAGAGAGCTACGGACAGTGCGTGAATTAATAGGTTCTGCCGTACCACGAATAATGACTGTATTTCCTTTAACGGGTTGTTCGAATACATGCACATACGTAATAACTGGTTAATAGATGCTGTATACATAATTCGAGGTGGCGTATGTCCTGCGCAAGTTGGAAGACACACAAGCAAAATGGGTGACAAGAGGTTTGAGATAAATTGCTTCGTACTATTATTGTGAAAGCCGAAAGATAGTTGTTTCATCCAAGCCTGTGTGCTATAAACCGAAAAATATTGTTAATACTAACTGACCGTAACTATAAGTTACAGTTAGTTAAACGACTTAGCATTAACCTTAACTACATGTAGCTAGCAGGCCTACTTCTGCTTGCGCCCATGCAGCTCAGAATCTTTGACTCGTTTACTATGTATGTCTTGAGAATGTTTCCCTTGCTTCGGGCAAGCGGAATTCTCGTATCTCCAGGGTGTTAGAAATATGCCCCTGGTGCAGAATGTGGCTTGCACAATTGTAGCCTCATTAATTGCTTTGGATGTCTCAATCTCGACACCCTTGCGATTGTCGCTCTGCCGCAAGTTCTCACAGGGTGTTGTGATTGGACCCCTAGTTAAATACGTGGACTATTCCTGGTTGTCTTGGTCCCATTTCCTGAGTCTCCCCGTCAATGCATGCTTACTTCTCCACTATGGCGGGAGAGGGGGAGGAGGGTCTTCCAGCTGAAGAATTATCATTTTCTCTTTGGTCGTTCGCAAATTGTGGCGTTTCTGGTGCTGACATGTGTGCTTCGTTGGCTCGTACTATTTGCCTTGGGACTGTCTTCATCTGCAGGACGAGAATGCCCTTCTCCGCACTGCCCGACAGAAAAAGGACACGCTATCGAAATGTTGCAGCAACCATTGAAGCCAGGGGTGAGGCACCATGAGGAAAGCGGATAGCTGTGCGGCATAATAGATGTGGTCGTCGCTGATGGTAATTGCCGCTTGTCTTGACTTCCAAGCACCAAGAAATAATCCAGAAAACAGCCTATCTTACCTCACACACCAGTCTTTCAATCTCAAAATGCTGGCTGCGGAGCAGCTACGGCTCCTCATAGGAGCCTCTCTCGTCACATGCGTCGCCGCCGACTCTGGGGATGATTTCTCCAACAATCTTTTCTCCGACCTCGCCCCGTAAGTACGGCACTTCTGCTGACCATTCTCGTACACTGACATATTACACATAGTTAGGCTGCTGGCTCTTTTCGGAGAAAGAGTCACGATGCAGTACATGAGTCAATCTACGGGTTGGGCCGACAACATCATTCTGGCCATGGCCCCATTGGGCATCCTCACTGCCACAATTGCTGCCTTCAGAGTGGGCGGTCCCTCGTGGCTCAGGGCCATTATGGGAAGAGCGAGGGAAACCCGTGCTGCAGCCGAGTCTGAACTGATGTCGTCCACTTCGAACGAGGTATGCGAGCTCTGGAATGGCCAAGAAATCGTGAGAGTCATGGGGGTGCTGGGCCTATTCGGGAATTCATCATCCTTTCGCCTGTTGCTAAACCAGAGGGCGAAACAAGCGAAGGAATCGCTCTCCGAACTCCTACCGACTCAATGGTCCAAACAAACCATGCAGCTATGAGATTGGAGGACCCTAACAAGTATTTCCTGCTATACGGTTAGTGAGTCCAGATCCATTTATAGCACAGTTTCACAATTTCCCAGAGCCTACCGTTCGAGACCGCATTTTTGGAAAGAGCGCCCAGGAAGATGTTGAGGACGCTCGCAGCACTGGAACACAGGACCCCAACTGCCCTTCAGTCATCTTCATTCGAAATACCGCCTCGCCAGCTCCGAATCTCACGCTCAACGTCTACAGCCAAATTGGGAGGGGAGAGCTATATGTGGTCGCGATGTTCGGCATCGTCCTCCAACTTGCCGTGCTCGTTTTCTTTGCACCCCCTACTTACTACCCGAAGTTCATGTTCCTTAAGGATGGCAAGCCCGTAGCCAACTACATCTTTCCTTGTACTGCAACTGGCACGATTCTCGTCGTCGCCGGCATGATGACGTGTGCCTACATTGTCGAGCACAGCACGAAGGCACGGGTGTACCGACCACAGCCTGGCTTTCAAGCTCACATCGTCTGGTTGCAGGCATCAGGAACCGTCGACGACTAGAACTTCGAATCCTGTGCCGTCTTCCCCGAGGGGCCACAGGCTCTGCTCACAACGTCTCAGCGCGAAGATCAAAAGCGCAAGCTCAAGGACCTGCCGCTACTGCCTTACCTGTTTAGCCGACTTGGCATCTCGCGAGACCAATGCCGAACCGATGGGGGCATCTTGATGCGCATTGCAGAGACCGATCTCACCGAAGTCTTGACCATTGTGAGCACGTTTGTCACCACCTCGGGCTTCGTCGTGCAGTTCGTTGGTCTTCGCGCGATGCATTGGTCAGCATCAATCTCTCTGCTTGGTGCAGTCTCCGCCATGACTATTCTCAGAGTCTACGTCCATCGAAACCTGGCCAAACTTCCAAAGTCTCATAACCTCCTGTCTGGCTATGAAATGGATTGGTTAGCTACGACTCTAGGTAGTTTCAGAAAAGCACCGTGGCAGCCTGGCCCCGAGTCTGAGGGGAAACAACATGGCAGGCCTTTGAATTGGAGCATTGTTGCGATCGAGGATCCATCCCATTACAAACAGCTCCAGGGAGTTCCTGATGCTGAAGATTCAAGTGACGATTATTTAACTGAAGATTCTCGTGCCGAAGACTCCAGTACCGCACATTACGACTCAGAAGCCTCGCGGACGAGCTCGCAGCATGACCAGGCCCTCGGCATGGCGCAGAGAGTAATGGAAATCAGGAGGAATCTTGGTGAACTCACCGACTGGCATGAGCCCGCATCCCGCGAGGCAATCGCACTGGCTCGCGCTATTGAGGTGATAATGAGTACGCTATTCAGTGAGAAGAAGACGGACTTCATCTTTCCTCTTACGGTCATGCAATACCCTATCGGCTCTGAATCTGAACGCGAGCCGATTCCCTTCCGCGTGGAACGAGACGAAAACCAGAATTGGAAAGCCCAGTCCGACCAATCCGATGCTGCTCTTTCATTGTGGTTGCACACGGTGCACGAAGAAGAGAGCCCCAGTAACAAAGACGACACTCAGACTGCTGATGACCCGGGCCCGTCTCTGGGATCCAAAGGGGGCACGTGGTTGCGATCGAAGGGGACACCAGAAAAGCGTGCTCTGCGACTTCTGGGTCGCAATACGACATCTCTAGAACTCGAACTCCGCTGGTGGATGCCAGACAATGCTGTCAGAGTCATTCAAGTCATGGAGTGTGAGCCTACTATCAAAGGTGTGAACCCAATCGAAGTTGAGAGCCATCGGATTGTCGGACAGGTATCCGGCTACACACCCAGCCTCGGCCCACATCGATACATAGTCTGGGAGTCCGCCAGTGAAGATTTTAATAACTTTTTGGACTGGACGCTCTTGAAGAACTCGGAGGACTCAGAGAGTGACGAGAACTCGAAGAATGAAGAGTACTCGGAGCTCGAAGAGGACTCGGAGTATGAAGAGAACTCGGAGTATGAAGAGAACCTGGAGTATGAAGAGGACTCGGAGTATGAACAGGATGAAGAGATGATCTTGGCAGTCGCATCGTACAATGACTTGAAGACATTGTTCAGCCAGCACATTTTCTCTGCCTTCATGTGGGCTGCAGCAAAGACTCTAGACAGCCCAATTGCCGGCGCAGTGGATGTACGGTTCACGAAGACACACAGGATCGGTATAGAGTCGGCATTCCGATCGCTCACTCTTCACAATGTCCAGCTTGCCAAAATGGTTGAAGAGGTCCAAAACACGGGGCTTGGGAGTCTCGAGGAAATTTATTGCAGCATCATTCCGCCGCTGAGCAGCGAGAATAAACTCCCATCACGCGCGGTCATTGCCGAATGGGCACGAAACCAAGCAAAGCTGCATGAACAACGTGGGCAATGGCAGCTGTCTGGAGGGGTGTACTATTGGCTCTCGAAATTGCAAATTACTTTCCAAGTGAAGATGCCT
Source organism: Thelonectria discophora (assembly GCA_911649645.1). Taxonomy (NCBI): domain Eukaryota; kingdom Fungi; phylum Ascomycota; class Sordariomycetes; order Hypocreales; family Nectriaceae; genus Thelonectria; species Thelonectria discophora. The sequence goes on along the minus strand of CAJVRK010000008.1, from coordinate 752,362 downwards.
TTAGCGTGCGGGCTACGGCTCTCCTGATGGAGTTCCTCAGGGCAATCACAATGACCCTGGATTCGAGAGGGGCCCAGCATCTTCAGAAGGGAAGTTCCAAACTAATCAAGAAATTGAAAGAAAACACCCAGATCGAGTTGAAAAAGCGCCGTGGCTCGGATCTCTTGGCAAGCCTCATGGGATTACTCAAGTTACAGCAACGGTCCTGGGAATGGGAACTTGTTCCACAAGCTAAATCTTTCAACAAGACATCTCCTACCTTCAACAACCCCGATCCGCTCAGGGTCACAGAGTGGCATGGTTATGCTTTGGGCGCAAAGGTCCGATGTATGTCGAGGATCAGCGATGTGAGCCAAAAAGACATCTTCGACTGGACACCACTCCACTATGCGATCGTATCGCCTGGCGACACACCCGGAATAGATATCATTGCAGCCCTACTTGATTTCCGAGCTGAAGTCAACGCACAAGACCTCCGTGGACGGGCCCCCTTGCATTACGCTTGCCAGAGCCCATATCCCCGGCGCGTACAAAATCTCTTACGATCCGGTGCAGAAATCAGCCTGAAGGACCTCGACGGCAAAGCACCGATCCATTATGCAGCGATGCACGGCCAGGGGAAGGCAGTGAGTTTCTTGCTGGACGCCGGCGTTGATATCGATGTTAGGGATGAATCAAGGAAAACTCCTCTGCTCTGGGCTGCATTCAAAGGACACAAAGAGCTGGCCAAGCAGCTGTGGAAAGATGCCAACACATGGCTGCGCGACGACGATGGAAGGACCCCATTGCATCTGGCCGCAGTTGCAGATGTGGACAGCAACCAGAAGAGGGAAGAGGTTGTGAGGATGCTTCTCGAGAAGCCGGAAGTCAAAAAGGTGCGAAAGATAGGCGGGGACGAACGCCGCTTCACCTAGCCGCTATAGGAGGACACAGAGCGATTGTTGAATACCTGCTGCATGCTGGCGCAGATGTTGAGGCGAAGGACGAGAAAGGGATGAGGCCGGTTCGCTTCGCCGCCAGGGAGGGACACGAAAAGATTTTTGAGCATCTTGTTACCGTCGCAGGCGCCAACAAGAACCCGCTCCAAAACAGCGGCTTAACGTCGCTATACCTGGCCGTCAAAAACGTACACGAGGTTGTTGTGCGGATCCTTGCTGAGGCATACCTGGGTACAGACAGAAGTGGGGTTTCTGATGCGAGGCTACTAAAAACCGCTGCTGAAGTTGGGAATTTGGACGTTATGCAGCTTCTAATTGATGGGGTGGGGGTTGATAAGGAGGCTCGGGATCGTCGGGAGAGGACACCACTGCACTTGGCTGCTGGCCAGGGCAATGAAGCCACTGTGCAGTATCTGGTTTCCGAGGCAGGAGCCAATATGGAGGCTCGGGATACTCTGGGGAGGACACCGCTGCACCACGCTGTAGAATGGGCGACTCCGGCAATTGTGCGGTATCTGATATCTGAAGGGGCTGATATGGAGGCTCAGGATAACCAGAAATGGACACCGCTGCACTTGGCTATGAGAGAGAGTGAGGAGGGCATTGTGCAGTGTCTGGTTTCTGAGGGGGCTAATATAGCGGCTCGGGACGGTCAGAAGAGGACACCGCTGCAGTTGGCTATAAAATGGGAGGATGTGAAATTACGTAAGATGCTAGAAGAGGCATGTTGATATGGAGTTTGAGTTTGTGCCTATCACAGGTAGCTATGCAGCAATGGATGTTACCGTACATATTCCCTCTGACGACTCTTTGGGGACTGAGCTCCTACGGCTCCCAATCTGCAGCCTTGATTACTATAGGTACTTGAAGACTTCTGGGCTTGCTAAGATGAGTGTCCACCTATTTCTGGTGTATCTCTATAACAGATTATACTAATTATTCATACTATCACTAGCTTTTTGAAACTCTTTTCAAAAGAGGTAGTTATTCTCACTTGTTGAAAACTGTAAGTAATGCCTAACTAAGTGTTCCTTAAACCACATATTTACTAACTAGCTTATTAAAGAAGGGAAAGTGATTAAGTATAGTAACTATAGTAAGAAGGTAGTTATAGATATTAATTTATTTTCGGAATATCGAGTAACACCAGCTTCCTATAACTAATCGTATGCGACAACCTGACGCCACTGCAAATTAAATAGTACCCTCAACTCAGGATAGGTGAATCGTAACTTCCCTAGCCAGTGACTAGCAAGTCGGGTACATCGGATTTCAAATCGAGAGCCAAAAAATCTGTGATGCGACAATGGAACAAGTTCAATTCCAGTCGGAAGTCGCCTTGGGAAACGCCTGTCTCACCATGTTCCGCATAAAGAGCGGAGTCTCGGCGATTTCCCGACAAGCTTCTAGTGGGCGTTGCCGGGCCGAGTCGTGATGTCCAGTGACGTGATCTGTCTTGAGCTGGCAGCACAGGATGCCTATCACTAAGCCCGTGTCTGGCTCTGACCAGCAATTGACCAACGAGTGACACCCACGGAACCCCGTGTGCCCTGAATCAGCCTGTCGCCCGACTCGCCCGACTCGCCCGACGGAACACAGCCGCATTGGGTGGCGCAGCGCCGTCCCGACATGATAAAAGACGGATGCTATTTCCACCCCAACTTCTCCCCCGCATTGCCAAGAAACTCTCCAAGTTCCAAATTCGGAGTTATTCTTGCCATGGATGTACCGCCACCATACGACCCTCGCGCTGCCCAGGCCGGCCCGTCCGGATCGGGTGGTCCCCCGGGATTTGACCCCTCGGCCGCCTTTGCGAACCTCACGCTTAAGCCTGGACCCGGTGACCCGGAGCCGAACAGCTGCATGGCCCATCTCAAGCTACTCTTCGCCTTTCAGAACCTCAAAGAAGATGTTGGTTATGAGGATGGCCTGTGGGGGCTGTGGGACACGCGCGCTGAGCGGAACATGACGGTCACGGAGGAGGGTGAGGTCATTGAGAGCGCCGAAGTGAATGCGAGCCTCAAGGACGACAAGCAGAGGCTGTTGGTTCTCAGCAAGCTCCGAGAGAAGCGCTGGGCCCTCTACGTTGCTCGCGCTGTTGACAGATACGAGGCGTGGTGGGCTAGCCTCACCGAGGGGCCTCGATTGACCGAGGCGGACATGGGGGCGCCCAATTCGCCTGCATATGCCGAATTCCCCAACGGCAATGATTCTGGATACTGGGAAACTCAAAATCTTCCCCCTCTGGGTAAGTCTTGTGTCACTGCGTGAGAGCCGCAAGCTGACTCGTTAGATGTCCTTCTGGTCTATCACTCCCACATGCTGAACCCCTACAACTTCCTCGAAGATTCTCTCCGCGCCGGCCACGGCCGCCTCTGGAGGAGCGGGATGCCCTGGAATCGCATCAGCTCGGCCATCGATGCCAGCTTCAACTACACCGTGTCCGACGATGAAAAAGCTCGCTGGATGGCGCAGACGGGCCGCTCCTGGGAAAACACCGACGACCCCATCGTCAAGTCCATCAGCTGTCCGGTGTGCTCAACCAAGGTGGACATTCCATGGACCACTTGCGGGCTCGACGAGCACCCCAAGACGGCCGACTTCCCCGGGCTCATTGGGTCCGGCTACGGCGACGGGAAGCTGTACTCTAGCTGTCCTAGCTGCTCGACGCGCATCACAAAGGAGTTCCTCAGCGTGGCAAAGTTCTGCAAGGACGCTCGCGAGCTCTTGGTCAACCACTGGCCTATGCCCGGCACTATCATCGACCCCACGACTGGCGAGCCTACCGTCTTTACGCCCACGCGCATCCTGGAACGAAACCCTCAGACCTTCCCGAACCGCATGGTCCAGATGGTCCTCCGCATCCAGGTGCAAGAGTTTGTCAGCTCTCCGCGTCTTAGCGCTCCGCCTACAATGGACCACGTGCGCGGGCTGGTCGAGGACGCCATCTCCCAGCAGAAGACGCTTCGGGTCATTGACCAGCCGTCCAGGACCCGCATGATACGACTCCCACCCATTTCGCGCCTCTGCGTGCGCAAGATGATGAGTCGGTACTGGGAGAACTTCAGCCCCTTTGCCCTCGACCTCTGCGGCGCCGTCATGCGCCAGGGCATCTTCACCGAGAAGATGTGCAAGATTGACTGGCTGCACTCTCCCACGGCGACCAAGACCATGGAAAGGCTTTGCGAGAAGTACAAGCGCTTCTTGGAGATCATGGCCAAGTATCACAACAAGATTGCCGTGCCCACGCTCGACATCGACCTGGCTTGGCACACTCATCAGCTGTCCCCCTCGGCCTACTACGCCTATACTAAGAGGGTCGTGGGGAGGTTCACTCGTCATGATGACAAGGTTGACGAGGAGAAGCTGCAGGACGCGTTTGAGTGGACGAGCAAGACGTATCAGGAGACGTACGACGAGGTGTATTCGGAGTGCACCTGCTGGTACTGCGAATCGGTTCGAACCTCGCACATTTCGTCCATTGGCCGAGTCTTGGGTCTTTCCGGCAACGAAAAGAGTATGAACCGTCTTTATCTCTGATGAAGTTATGATTTAACGCGTTGTTAGTTTCCGAAGGCTTCCACACGTCTGGCACCGCCAACCTCTGCCCGCCCGACAACTCGGCACACATGTCGGCGCACAACGCCGTCAAGACCAACGACTTCCTCTCAGCAACGAAGAAGTCCGTCTACGACCACCACGCAGAAGTGCACCGTCGTCGCCTCGAGGACAACTACCAAAAGGCGTGCAAGCGCGCCGAGAAGAAGGGCCGCAAGCTGCCGCCGCGAGACCAATACTACGAGCACTGGGGATACAGTTACTACAGTAAGTTTCTGATCAAGCCCTGTCTGTCTATGGGATTCTAATGGGAGCCAGTGTACGGTCCGTGGATGTATCCGCTCTACTTCACGCCCGGCATGTACTATGCCTGGGATCCGGGGTATACGGCCTCTGGAGCTGGGAGCGGTGGCTGGGCTGCCTGTGCTACGGGGAGTTGCGGAGGTGGCGTGGCTGCTGGTTCTTGCGGGAGTGATGGCGGTGGATGTGCTGCTGGGGGTTGCAGTGGTGGTGGAGGAGGATGCGGTGGAGGGGGTGGCGGATGTGGTGGTGGAGGAGGAGGTTGTGGAGGTGGTGGCGGCGGATGCGGTGGAGGAGGCTCTTGATTCTGAATGGGTCTTGGGATATTAGACGCGGGGGCTTAGAAGAGTGTTGCAATTTCTAGAGGATGGAGAATATCCAGTGTCGAGGGTTGGTAACACGGCCTGGTCACGCTGGTGCGAGTTTCGGGCCTAAGTCGTTAAAGGGTCTTTCGTTTCCTTTATCATCAGTCTATCCAAGTTTTCAATCGCTTTTTGAATAGCCCAGCTAAACTACACTATTCCGCAAAAGAACTTGCACATGACCGCTGCAATCAACGCTCCGTCATGCTTGCGCCCGATCCTAGTCATACCCTCCTCGTACACCGACATCTCAAGGATGCCCTCCTCCACCCTCCGCCTCAAAAACGATTCGGTGGTTGTTCTATCGACCTCGGGGTGGCCCTGGAATCCTAAGACTCGTCTGGGTTGGTACATGACCTGCACATCGCAGCCAGGGCTGGACGCAATGACTTGCACGTTGGGAGGTGGTGAGATGACGGCGTCTCGGTGCATTTGGTACATGGCCTGTTCGCTGTTAGAACTATTCTCGCCTTGCCTGAGGGACGTTTCTACTTACTAGGCATTCAGAACCAAAAATGTCGGACCCCGCAGGAGTGAAGTTGACAGGACACACAGACAACTCCCATCCGCCGGGGTTTCGCGAGGTTCGTCCCCCCAGAGCTCTCGTAATTATTTGGTGTCCGTAGCAGATGCCGGCAAGGGGCTTTTCGGCCGCGTATGCTCGTCGGATGAAGCCGATCAACGATGGGACCCAGGCATTATCATCCGCGACTGTGTATTCTGACAAGGTCGACCGTTAGCACTCTACCAAATAGGAGAAAACTGATGGATCTTACTGCTTCCAGTCACCAGAGCAGCATCGAACTCGTCGTTCTCTGGGAAAATGTCCCTTTCCAGTGCGCAGACCTTGGTGGTCTTGAGCAGGGGAGCCTCTTCGGCCGAGGATGCGAGGATGCGCCGGAGGAGCTTGACGGCCATGTCTCCGTACGAGCCGTGCTTCTCAAAGACATCTTTTGACGGAGTTTCGAATTCGATGACGGCGAGGCGAAGGGTCGAGGGGGCGGCGGGCTGGATCTAAGCGAGAGAAAGGGACTGAGTCTAAGCCAACCGTTTTTTTTATGAGTTGGAGACCGATGAGGACCAACCTGTACTGCGGTAGGCATTCTGAATCGATGTTGGTTGCGAGAGTTATGAGTGTCGCTTAGCGAGTTGTGATGGTGTTCTCCGAGTTGCTGTGATGCTCTCCAATTCCTTTCCCATTTTCCTGTCTCCCCAAGAACCTCTTATAAATAAAGACTGAAGCCATTCCGATCTCCGGAGCTGACCTTTTGTCGCAATTTCGAATGCATCGTGAAAGCCAAATCAGCATTTACGTTATTTTTACCTAAGGGCGAAAAAATATCTTCCCTTCACGTGGCCTCCCTCGTCCAACAAGGGTTTCTGCAGACCTTGGTGTATTCGATTGGATTCCGTTGCGACGCTTGGAGTTTTGTGAGGGTAATATGGGGGTAATTAGTTCCTCCCTGCCCCCTCGTTTGGCGCTGTGCGACGGGTGCCGAGTCCCGTGACTCTGATCTCTTATCGGATTTCTTCGTTTCCCGAGGATTGTTAGGGTGATGCAGGATGAAAATTTTCTCGTCATTTCCCGTCATTGCTGGGTTGTATGGCGAAGGAGGATGGCTGTTTTGTTGAGTTGGCGAGAGACTGGCTGAGTAGGTTTCTCCACGCCCCGCGTGATCAAGGAGAGGTCTAATTTCGCCTCGGAAAGAGGAAATGCAATAGGAATGCATGACACATAATATGTATATGAAAATTACCATGCTCGACTGTCGTTCCGAGTCCAGGCTCGAGCGGCTAGACTTTGAAGAGCAATTGCGACTTCATCACGGCCCGAGTCCAGCCAGCCCACTTCCCCGGATTTCTCCATAAACTGACGGTGCGGGGATTGTGATTCGCTTAACAAGAGCCCTAGTAAGGGGCCTCGGGGCTCGGCGAGACTACTTCAGGGGCGAGAGTCATGAGACCTCGAGTATCCGGGGATACTGTTTCGACTTCTGGTTACGATTGTGTTCAGGCATGTTTAAGCGGTAAGGGGCGATGCATATCCACGAGTACTATGGCCGAAGGAACGGCGCCTGACCATTCTCACCCGTTCTCGGATAAACGGTTTGAAGGAGCAGGGTGCGGTCCGTGGATTGTCGTAGGCACGAGATTGGAAACGATGAGACCATTTGTCGTCTCTGAGTTGTTATGTCAGCTTGATCCGTTTTGATGATTTCTCATTGGGCGAATAAGCTAATATGGAAGCCCCATGTGGACGTGGTGGAAGCAACTGAGGGCACTTGGCATGATCTTAACACAGCTCAGTTTTCAGACTGAAGATGGTCTAACAATAGGACTAAGAGTAACTAGTTAACTGAAATGGGTTATAGATGTTTCTATTCATAGACATTCTAGGTCAAGTATCGCAGGCACAAAAATAGGACTGGGAAAACATGAATGTGGCAGCACTAATGGCCCATTTTATGCACATTGGCACTCAACTCAGCGACAGGCAGGGCTGAGCTGCTGGCCAACGATAGGACAAAATCTTACCGCATTTAGATAGCCGTGGGCAAAGCCACCGTTTAGTTGAAATTAGCCTTCGTTATGGCGTTGATAGGTAGTCCCATGCATATCTCGTCACCTTTATCCCAAGTTCATCAAGGGGTTAAAGTGAGCGGCTGGAAGAGGGTTTAAGAAAGGAAACACTTAGGCTGCGATGAACGCGTCAGCATGGCGATCTCGCTTCTCATTGCCCAGAATTAAGTAGCACAGCTCAAATTAATCGGGAGCCCTTTTTATCACTCCAGCAAATAAGGAAGTTCATGGTCAGTAACGTGCATTGCCAAGAGACGGCTGGCTCGTGGATGGTCAGCTTAGTGTTGCATAGGCCAGGCTCAAACTAACATATTACCCTGAAAGTAAGTAGCCAGTCAGCACAAGATGAACAATTCCGTAATAGAACCGGCAAGGCCGAAGGCTTGGAACTCATCAGTGATATGCAGCATTCGGCCGATAAGATACCATCGCCCAACCAGAGAGGCAGCAGTTCTGTCGGGGGAGGGTTGTCCCGGCCTGGGGCTATGCAATCTAAGCATTTCAGCCTTCTCTTGTCGATTTCTCGTTGAAGATCTATTCCTGTCTGGAAGCAAGAGTCCAGCCGCAGCTCGCAAAGATGCAGGATATGTCTCCGACTGATGTTTCATGTTTGCCTTCAGTGCCCGGCGGACCGTTCTTTCCCGCGTTCTCTTGGGATTTTTGCCTAATTGCCTCTCCTTCCAGCTTTCCATTTTATGTCTAGCTTTGACTGCCTGCAAGTATAGATTAACTGCTTTTTCCTTCTTGTAGGAATCTCCTCCCCAACCAACAACACACCAATCAGTTTAAAGCCTGCGACTAGCAACCGAGACACGACATCGAATCCAGATCGCGACCAACCAGCTATACTATCTACTCACAGAGGCTCCACCAATTCCTGCGACGACAATGAGCCGATCGAACCCACATACCAACGAAAGTCCCCAAGCCCTCGACGGGAGCGGCATCTGCCCCTTGTCTCTTGACAGCGGAGGCGTTCGTGGGTTATCATCTCTCTACATCCTACAGGCCATCATGCGGCGCCTCAACGACGAACGCGAAAGATTGGGCCTCCCCGCCGCGAAGCCTTGCGAGATTTTTGTCCTGATCGAAGTACAAGTACTGGCGGGTGAGTGAGGATTGCTAGAACTCCTTCGGCGTCGCAACACATCTTGGCTGGCCTAGTAGGCTCATCGCCATCATGCTCGGTCGCTTCGAGATGACGGCGGACCAGTGCATAGAAGCCTACAAGAATCTCTCATAGTCCGTCTTTAGCATCCGATTCATCGATTCCCGCTCAACTTGAACCGCGAGGCCCAACCGCGATTCGACTCGAGCAAGCTGCGAGAAGTAATCCAGGCAACAATGGCAGAATACACAAAACTCCCTCCCGATGCCAAATTCAAAGCTGGACGCACCGGTTGTCGCGTATATGTAGAGTTCTTCACATCTTGGCGTTCATTGACTCATGGCTAACCCAATCCAGTTTTGTTTGCACCAAATCGGCCGAGATGAATGACATCGAACTCCTCCGAACCTATAACACCAGAAGATCGCCCGACGACATGATGAACTTTTCCATCTGTGACGCCGCCATGGTAACGACTGCCGCCCCCAAACCTTTCCAGATCAACGGGTGCGGTTACATGGACGGCGCTCGGGCGCCGATAATCCTGTCGACTACGTCGAGAGCGAGGCGTCAAATATATGGTGCCAAGACACGGCGGACCTCAAGCCGCTAGTCAAGTGCTTCATCTCCATCGGCACGGAGCGGCAGAACCCTCACGCCATCAAAGAGGACGCGCTCAAGTTCCTGACCAAGACGGTGCTGGGAATCGCACTCGAGACGGAGGAGACGACTCGCAGGTTCATCGACAGGTGGCGGTCTCACTACGACTTGAATCGCTACTTTCGCTTCAACGTCGATCACTGGTTGCAGGGGTCGGACTTGCCGAGTACACCAACGCTCCGAAAATTGAGACGGTCACGCAGGCGTATTTGGGGAGCCAGGAGATGGACTTTCGGATGCGAAACTTGGTGGCGAACCATTGAAGGCACCTGCCAGTGGTTTTTAACTCACCACTTGTTCCAAGGCTGGGATAAGAAGTCGGGCCCTGCATTTCTCTGGGTAACGGCAGACCCGGGTTGCGGGAAATCCGTCTTGGCGAGGAGCTTGGTTGACGACCTTCTCAGGTTGCCTTTGAACAATAGGATAAACTGCTATTTCTTCTTTAAAGATGAGTTTGAGAGCCAAAGAAAGCTTAGTTACGCCATATCTTGCCTCTTGCACCAGCTTTTCAGCCAACGACGAGAGTTGCTTACCGACGCCATCCTAGAGAAACTCGGAAAAAAGGGTGATACGATTTGCGAATCGTTTTCGGACCTCTGGAGCATGCTTATTGAAGCATCTAAGGGTCTAATCTCTGAATAAATCGTCTGCGTCGGTGCGTTTGACGAGTGCGAGGAAACCGGACGCCAAGACCTCATGCCAGCCCTGACCAAGCTCTACAATCCCCCGTCCCACTCCCAAGTTTCTCGTCACCAGTCGATATAACGGAAATTGTCGATGGGGCTTCCAGACCCTGCGATCCGACATTCCTCAGATTCATCTCGGAGGGGATGACCGGCAGATTGTCGAGCAGATCTCGACTGACATCAACATTGTCATTCAAGCCCGAGTGAAGGAACTTGGTGTGCAGCGCAGTTTGAGCAGCCAGCAACAGACAGATATTCAGAAGCAAATCATGTCCCGGGAAAACCGGACATATTTGTGGGTTCATCTCTTTTTTCAGGCTCTCCAGAAAGCGGGAGAACTGCAGCATGCGCTCACGGAACTGCCTAAATCCGTCAACGATGCTTATGAGAGAATCCTGCGCAAGACATTCAACACGGGCAAGACTAGGAGACTGTTGCAAATCATCATTGCGGTCGAGAGCGTCAAGACCGAGAGGGAGATGAAAGTAGCATTGACTTTGGACTCGAACCCTTTCCCAGACAACGGATGGGGTAGACAAAGGGCTGCCTTTGACTTCCTCAAGGAACTTTGTGGGCTTATTGTCATGCGCGACTCCAAAATCTACCTTCTTCATCAAACGGTCCGAGAATTTCTGATACAAAAGAGCCATCGTGATGCCCTTAAATTTGGGGCCGACCGGCCGGTCTAGGAGGACTCCTTTTCGCTCAAGGAAGCTCACGGTGTTCTCTGTGAGATTTGTGTGAGCTATCTTAACTCGCTACCCTCCGTTGGCGCTTCCTCCGAGACCACACCAGAAGGATCCGGTGATGGAGAATCACAGGAGACCTTTTCGGTCCATGCCGCCACATACAGGACAAGGCACTTCAAGAAGACGGGACTGATGGAGAGGAACAAATTGGCCGAGCCCGTGGGACGGCTCCTGAACAACTCGGGGTCCAACAGGCGGTGACTCGGCATCCGCTGGGAAAACCAGCCGAAGAAGGCGCCACAAAACCCGCTAGCCAAGAGGATGGCGTTGACGCTGAACTTGCCGGTTCCAGAACCGCCTAGGAGCGAGGTGTCTGCCGACGGGCCCGCCACAAAGGAGTGGATGCTTCGAAAGCAACTGGCCATTGTCACGGGACACCTTCACAGCCTGGGTGGTTTGACCGACGACGAGCTGAAGAAGGTTGCGGCCGGGTTGATGAGGCTGCAGAGGCAGCTAGTCGAGGGGATCTAGGAGCTGGCGAAGAACTCTCCGAGCCTGACGATCCCGAAGCTGCCCGAGATTGAATTCGGGAGAGCCGGTGAGATGTGTAAATCGCTCGATGTGGTTTTCGCGGGCAGGGAGTCTAGAGAGACCCCGGAGAAATGAGTTGGGTTGTTGGAAGAGTTGGCTGTGTTTTTGGCGTTGGAGTTTAGATTTGGGTGAAACAGTCCTGGTAGACTATCTAAGGTACATGGGGAGCAGTGGATTTTGGGATTGATTTCTTACGAGTTGGCGAGTTAATAATAGTTGTTCTAGTTTGTGGCGATCAAGTTACACTGAAGATGGCACAGTTGCACTATTGTCAAGTCTTATCGACAAGCTTAATGCTATCTAAAAAAGAGCCAGTTCTATGAAATGAACAATCCCAGATGTCTAATTTCAGTTTTTTCTTTCAATGCACGAATTGAACCCTTCGCTTAATCCTAACAAGTTTGATAATGACATTTCCTTCCCATCCCAATGATCCCGAGGTATCTTGATCTCACAGCATGAAGAAAAACATGGCCAGCGCACTACCAACGACAAATGCACTGGCGGTCGAAACAGACGCAGCATTGTCAGTAGCCCTCTGGCCGGTCGTCGTGCTGGCGTTGATGGAGATGCATGTCAGGCGCGAGACGGTCTCGTCCACAAGGCTGTTGCTGCTGTTGCTGCTGACGAAGAGGGTAAGCAGCGGGGAGATGCGGTACAGCTCGGGGTTGGCCGTTGAGGCGTTGAGGCCGCCCTGTGAGGTGTTAGTCTTAGTCTATCTCGTTGGGCACTGAACAGAACTCACGTCGAGAGCAACAAACTCGGTAAACATCTGGGCCAGGTTGGCCGACTTGGGCAGAATGGGCCAGCAGTCGCTGGACGAGTTGCGCGAGCTGCCAATGTTTTCCAGGCTGGAGATGGCCGTCACGGAAATGTTGCCAATGTACTTGCCTCCGCCCGTCATGTCCTTGCAAGCGCTGATGCGGTTATCCCGCAGGTCATCTCTCAGTGCCGTGCAGAGGTCGTCGTTATCATCCCCCGCGACATCCGACGCGCGATCTTGGATGGCGTCGATGCAGCTCTGGCTGATAACCTCGGAGCACGTGTGCGAGCCGCCCTCCTCAAATGACTCCTGCGGCGCGTCGTGGAAGATGACGGCGCAGCCGGAAACGTCATCAAGGGAGACGTTGCTCGGCGTGCCCAGGTAGTACACGGACGTGAAGTCGTCGGCGCCCGCGCCGGAAATGTTGACGCCCTTGACGATGGAAAAGTCCTCGAGGGAAGAGGGCACGTCGGGGATGCGCGTGAGGCCAATGTTCTCAAAGGTGATGTTTGTGAGGGTGCAGTGCGGCTCCGAGTCGACCGTCGGGCAGTCGACGGCTTCGCAGCCGACAATGGTTTGGTTTAGGGCCTCGGCGTTGGCTTGTAAAGCGAGGGAGAGGAAGAGGGAAGCGGCAAGGGCTTTTGGTTGAGCCATGATGGGGTTCCTGATCTGGAGTCTGGAGTCTGGAGTCTGACGGTGAGAGCGAAAAGTAGTGTGAGACTGAAAATGTGTGGGGTGAGGGCTAAGGCGCGAGAAGACGAAGAGAAGTGAGTAATTAAATAACAAAGAATCCTTTTGAAGGGCAGTGCCAGAAAAGCCGGTTTTCTGTGCAACGGGCATCCCGGGAGGATGAGACGGACATGATCACAATATAAAGGTCCCCTGACTTCTTTGAGCTACAATGCCACAAGCAAGCGCCTAACAAACAGTACGGGTTACCTCTCTGCGAATGAAGACAAGGCGGCTCGTCGCATGTCGGTGGATTCAAAACAAGCCACGAGAGCCCTGCGAGGATCAAACAAACAAGGGGGAGGGCCCTGTCCATGAGGAGGCCAATCAGGCGGCGAAGGAGCGCATAAATGTCACGGACGCGGGGGCTCCGCCGAGTTAGGTCCGATGTTTCCGCAGTGTTTATTCTGGAGCTTAACCCAGTCTTAAATCTTCCTGCAGGATTCAAAGGACCTGGCAAGGACCTGGCATAGCCCGTATAGAAAAGCCAATGGGAGGAGCAGCGTTTAGGGGGAGTCGCGTGCTCTGTTGAGGTTTCTCCCGACTCCCGAGCCTCCGAGCCGTCGATCATCTGCCAAAAGGGAGTAAAAACTCAATCTCTCAACCGGAGTGTTACGAGGATTGAGTTCTGTTGTGTCAGGGAATAACTTGGGGATACCCCACGCTGACCATGGCACAGACAAAAGCTGAGCAACCTTGAGGTCCAAGTCGGCTCGACATTAAGTCATTAACCAGGAGATGAAGGAACCCGCTACGACTGCTACTGTTTGACTATTGTCTGAAAGCATTGAAAACACACTACTACGCATATGTCTCCAGACTATAGCCTCATGACGTACGAGCTGAGCCCTATCCCGGCACTCGGGGCCAATCTCGTGACAATGCTGGCATTGCCGCGTCCAAATCGTTGCAGGGACTTTCGGATGGCCCGTTTTTTTTTTTTAATTCTCGATTGGAGGCGATGCTGGCAATTAATATACTGGCAACATCTCGAACGCCACTCCGGCGCCGCCATCAGGAGGCTGACTGGCCAAAGTCCCATAGACTCCCATCCTCCGTCAACCAGAGTTCCATCCCGTAGCTGAGCCCTTGAGGGCCCCAATCTTTTGTTGTGGTTGCTCGTAAACCATCCAATTCCAGTCAAGTTGGTTCTCGACGGCTCGTCCGATGGCCCGTCGATCCCGCCCGTCGCTTGGTCTCAGAACCCCCTGCTTCCGCCTTGAAACAAGATAACCTCTTAGCAGGATTGCACCTTTAACGCAAATATACCTCCCAACTCGGCAAGTCGCCTAAAGCCCTACCGTTGCGTCTCGTCTAGTGTCTGCTCCGCAACGGTTCGTGACTTTGATGAACCGGAAACAAGAAAGGACCACGGGTTTGCGTGCAGCTTCTAGGATAGTGTCGTATTCACAAAGAACATGCAACGTCTGCGTAGCCTGAAACCGATCCTAAAGGAACGACTCTGGGAAATGTTCCCCGGGGATAATTTCGGCGTCTGACTTGCTGACTGCAGCCATCCACATTCATCCTGTCTTGCTGACGGGGGAGATGGAACTGACGCGGCCGTGGAGGCTCTGCCACCGCTCTGGAGTCTGCTGAGCCTCCGAGGTCTCTCCTTGATGTGACGTCTGATACAAATCATGTTCATCTGTGAGAAACATAAATGACACCTCCCGTCGTCAGTCTGTTTCGATTTACTCACCACCCTCACCACTCAGGACAGCAACTCCATCACACTCTCTTGGCACACTTACATTCAGTCTTTACTACTTTCTTTACCACCTTTTTTTTCCAACTTCACTCTTTACCTCATTCATCATGGCTGCTGTCATCGAAGTCATTGGAGTCATCTCCGGCCTTCTCGGCATCATTCAGTTTGGCATCGACAACTTTGCCGAGGACCCCGGTGAGGGCTCTACTTTCAAGATTGCTGTTGGCCTTGACGGCACCAACGATCTTTCCAACGCCGGAGGAGACCTCCCTGATGTGTGAGTAGCACCAGCCCCCCTATCCATGAAACCATCAACTAACAGACCCAGCCGCGTCTGGAACCAGAACGGAGAGTTTGTCGGCATGGAAGCCGACCCCGGCACCGTCAACGACGGCAACCTCGGCGAAGTCCACGTTGACCACGAGAACCAGGGCGTCTACACGCTCTTCTCGGCCAACAACGACGCCATCTGCATCGCCTGGGTCACCACCAGCTGGAGCGACGACCGCGGCGGCAACCAGTACGCCGTGCAGGGCGACATGGGCTACTACTGCGGCGCCAGCTGGTACTACTCGGGAATGTACTACAACTCGGACGAGGACCAGTGGAACAAGCCCGCCGAGGAACAGCCCAAGTGCTTCTGGATCGACGCCAACGGCGACCAGCCCAACACGGGCTTCCAGGTCCGCTGGCCGGCCTTTTCCACGAGCGAGGTCGACCCGGACGCCCCTGCCGAGGACCGCGATCCCACGCAAAAGTGCGACGACATCTCGTTTGGCTTGCGCACCGAGGAGGACCCCAGCGCCATCAACTACTGGACCCGCAAGCGCAGCAACATGAACCCCTCGGGCGCGGCGGCTCAGCACTCCAAGAAGAGCTTCCGCCCCGTCCGCCGGTCCGCCGCCATGGCCTCGCAGCTCGTCGTGGGCGACTACGAAGGCCTCTCGGCGCGCTTCGTGTGCGAGTCGGACACGTCGGTCGGCCCGGACATTGCCAACCTCCACGAGGGCCTATTCTGCGACATGGACAAGAAGAAGCTGTACGACCTGTGCGACGATACGACGCGCTCGGGTTGCTTCGACGTCGACTCGCAGACGCTCAAGCCATACTCCAACGCCACCGTATCGAGCTTCAAGATGGCCGCCGTTGAGAACTCCAAGACGTACTCCAAGACTCTGGACTGGCGCAAGAACAAGGACGCCCGTCTGTGAGGGGTGTTCCAGGATTTTTAGATTTCTTTTTTTGGGTCAGGGGTTGTTGCTGGACTTCCTGGCGAGGGACTGATGGTTGAAAACTTTGGACTGGCAGGAACAGGAACGGCCTGGCATTGTAAGAGTGACGGGATATGTACACACGGGCATTGTATATGGTTTTCGGTTTTCTTACCTTCTTCTTTCTGACCTTGTTGTCTGAGATGACTTGGGGTTGGGCATTACTCGGGTCTCGGCTTGGGTTTATACACAAATACATTTCATGAGCAATCTAACCGTCTAAGGTATATTTCATTTTGTCCCATTGTTTTCGTTGACCGTCTTAGGTACAAAGTAACATTCTGTCCCAATAATCGAGTGAATGTGCTTACAACCTATATATATATAGCCTGTACTCTATCAACCCAACCTATTCTTCACTTCCCTGAGAAGGTCCCTCATCTCAATCAACGAAGTATAAACATCTGCCGAGACACCTCCCAAGAGCCAACCGTCCAAAAGTACATCGACTTGCGCGAGATATCTTTCATTCTCCGACTGCGTCTGGTTGGGACCCCCAACGAGGCCTTCCAGTAGAAACGACCCATGAGTTGTCGAAAAGCCCATGGCTAGCAAGGGTTCGCTGGTACTGAACGATACGAAGGGGTTCGCCTGGTAGGACAAGGGTTCAGTGAACAAGGTCCTCGGGACCAGACCTGGCATGGGGAGTTCAGCAGTGGTCTGCAGATTCAATGGTCCTAGGACAGGCCATGCAGGAGACGGTGCCGTAAAGGCGAAGGGATCGGGCTGGATTCCCATATCCTGCGTGAATTCCATTTGATTTGCGATGTTATTTCTAGGTAAGGGTTAGTTCGAAGTCATGCTCAAGGTGTAGGGTAGCCAGCTTCAGAGGTAGACTCACGTGGGTGAAGACGGTGCTTCGGAACCTGGGGTATTGGCGGCTGAGACGGGTGCCTGATCGTTGTGGTGGGCGTAATCTACCTATCATAAGTTTATAACGGTTAGCCATTCACTAAATCATTCTGAAGAAAGCATCGACAAAACCGAGTAACAAATACGGAGACACACGAGGCGAATACTCAAGCTACAGTTCTTCGAGACTTCGCCGCGCCATACCGGGGACCAATTGCTGAAACATGGCCCACCAAATGAGATCCTCTGGCATTCGTCTGCGGGGCGGTTGGATGTGGACCTCGTCGGCAGGATTCACGAAGCGCTCAAATCTAGGCTCGATCTTGTGAGCACAAAGGGCTAACGCTTCATGCTCACGGGCAGTGTCGTCATCCTTAAAGGAGCACCAGCAGCGAACACGACGGCGAGATTTTTTGTGGGAACGGTAAATGCGTTGCCTACCACACGATTGTCAGCACCACCTAATTAGTACGTATGTGGTAGCCAAGTAGCGCTGATTTGGGATCGCCAGGTTCGGATTAATAGGCCCGAAATGTAACTCTGCATAACACATAGTTACCTTAAATGGTTAAGATTTCGGCACCCCCCTTCTGGATTGCGGCGTTTTCTGCTGAAGCAGCCCAGTTGTGGTTCCTTTGCCTGGAAAGGACATGCAAATCGTCGTCCTTGCCCACTGAGCTCACCTACTGTTGCCGCATCGCCTTGCGCTTCACCGAGCGACATGTCGACAGTCGCGGTCGTTTTGGGTGAAATCTGAGCTCTCCACGCCCAGCACCTCGAATCTTTTTGTCGGGAATTTCCGGTCGCTCTAGCATCAGTACTGTAATGAGCACAGTGATGGAATGTGTTATAAAGCCGAAATGTTTGTAGCAATGTATAGTATGGATGATTTCCCGGCGACTAGGTAGCAGTCACCCGACGTCGTCTGGACTCGTCTGGTCTTGTGTTAAGAGGACAAGGTTGGCCTAAGACCTAAAGGAAAATCTTCGCAGAGCCTCAATGGTGACCATGCGAACCAGTTTTACGCTCGATGAGGTAATAGGTGTGGGGCGATGTGGGTGTGTGCAGGAGGTCCCCCGGTCCATGGCATTTCCATATGGCCCGTTCAGCCACGACGAACACCGATTCGATCAACACCTCGCCCCCAACTGAACGAACAAACTAGTCCCTCAAATATGTTCCCTTTGTCTGCAATCGCAGTGAGGCTCTGCTCATTGGGACTCCGGGGGTGCGCGTATATATAGCAGGGCATGGGCCTATTGGAACCGAGACACTTCAATCATTTCTCTACCTCCTATCCCTTTTTATTCGTCGATGGAACACACGAGGCAAAAGCTCTGGCAGGCTGGCATGGATGGTGGAGCAAGCAGTATGCACAGTGAACTGGCGATTCAAAGTACCCTGCCGGGAAGGGTGGAAGCTGCACCATTTGGCTCCTTTGGTTCAAATTTAATCAGCTAAATAGGATGAACCGCCCATCAGCGCATCCACTAACGCTCGTCTTTCCTCATAGCAAGTAGCAAGTCGTAAGGTAACATTGATCATCCTTATGCTCTAGGTCTCTTCTCGACCGGGCCTTAACAGTGAGTGTTCCTGGACTCAACGAGATGGAAAGACCGAAGGACTGTCCCTCTTCCCCTGTATATATATTGTTGCAGCGGGGGTTCAACGAGCGGTTACATGGACTACATAAATGCCAGTGGATACCAATTCATAATAGGCTGCTTTTTTTTTTTTTTTTTGGCAGTCGTCTTGGCCCTGTGTCACTTCAGTCCGTATATGGCTGCTGTCTACCTTGGCAAGAGCTTTTAAGGGATTTAATTCGTGGAGGAAGATGGTGGTGTGGAACTTGAGCACACTTGAGTGCCAGGTCATAAATGAGCGTGACGGGAGGGCTGACAGTGCGCCTCTTTGGCGTTAATAAAGCTCCAGCTCGCTCGTCGGTACTTTGCGCCCCGGTTGGAATGTCTCGAGGATGACTGGAGTTTGGTGATTGTCTTGAGTGTGGGGGGGTACGATTCAGCGACCATATCTACGAATATGAATAGGCACAATTGTCTCGAGGCATTTCCTAGGCAGGCTGGTGAAGCGCAACGTTGCGATGCGATGTTATGGCTCGGTATAAAAATGGAAGCGGTCGGGACTCGGGTGCGTTAAACCAAGCGGTACTTGTTGTTGGGGGGCCTTAAATCGGCCATTTCCCGTCGGTGTTTCGCCGCGTGAAGGCCTCCTAAGTACGAAAAGTGTGGACAAAATTGTTGTACTTTCATATTAACAAACTCAGAGAAGCGGGTTTGATGTCTGCTTTTCCATTAGAACTACAGGGGGTGCTGGCGCGATTGGCGGAAACACGGCTCTCCTTTGTCACATCGATGTTGTGTGCAAGACCTAGCTGTAGCCTGCCACCTCTATTCTGAAAAGGTGCTTGAACAACACACCACGATTCTCAACATGTTGGTAACTACGACCGTTGGGTTAATGGTCGCAAGTTTCACCCTGCATCGACCTTAACATGGCCAGTTCCCCAGACAAGCCAACAGCAGCAACTTCCACGTTGGTTGCAGATTTATTGCACCGATCCATTCATTTAATAACTCGACCTCCTAATAAATACCGCCATTCCTGCCTTGTAGCCGTCAAGTTAGTCGAACCAAGGCTCACACATTTACACCTTTGTGACGCGCATTTGAGCTACAACCATGGCCTTTTCTAATAATCACGCATCCCTTTTTCTTCTTATTTTCCTCGTCCTTCTCACTCCCCCCTCCTCAGCCCGCGTCCTTGCCGACGGAGACCAGGTCAACTGTCAGTCCATTACATGGGAGAAAGCGAAGGACAAAGTACAGCCTACTTCCATTTCCGGGCGTCCTCGGCCCTCTTTCACTCCCAGCGTTCCTGAAAAACGCTTCGTCGAGCCTGGAGATATCAACTGTCGCAACTGGGGCAGAACCTATGACAAGGTCGATTACGCCGCTTGTGTCAAAGTGGCCCAAGGCTATGGAATCACCATGGAGAAGTTCTTCATGCTGAATCCCATTTTGGAGGGAAGCTGTAAAGATCTGAAGCCCTATACTAAGTATTGTGTCGCTGGATGCAAGTTTAACCGGATTATTTGCTCTGGGACTGAAAGCCCTCGGGAGCTGACGCGAGCGACAGTTATTGAACCAAAAAGAGCCTTCGATGGCCGTTGCGGCCCGAAATACGGCAACGCGACCTGTATTGGAACAGACTATGGAGGTTGCTGCAACTCGGAGACATGGAACTGCGGCGACTCCGAGTACGAACCTCCCTTTCAGACACGAGACCTTGCTGACCCTTCAAGCGAGGATCGTTCCCCCGGCATCTGCTACGAAGGCCTCTGCGCCGGCCACGACGTGTACACAACCGACGGCACATGCGGCCACTTCAACAACGGCCGCAACCTCCGCGCCTGCGCTCCCAAATGGGGAGCCTGCTGCAGCTTCGAGGGCCGGTGCGGCGACGGCCCGAGCTACTGCGGTCTGGGGAACTGCTCTTTCGGCGCGTGCGAGGCCCGGCAGGCCCCCAAGATGCCTGAGGTGCCGAATCTCTGGACCAAGGACTGGACCACGGACGGGACGTGTGGTGGCGAGAAGGGGCTTGTTTGTGGGGTGTTTTCGGGGCCGTGTTGCAATAAGCATGGGAGGTGCGGGTATGAGGAAGAGGACTGCGGGGAGGGATGGTGAGTTGGCTGTTGTGCCTCAAAGTTGACGAGAAGAATGACTGCTAATTAGTCATAATTTAGTCAGCGCAAGTTTGGGCAATGGTGCAACAAGACGAAACCATCTTACCCCTCCGCGACGCCTCCGGTCGAGACGGAGTCCTAGTGGATGTTATCCAAGTAGTGGGGTGTTGATGGATGATGTTCAGTCTTCAAGGTAAGTTAGCGAGCAGTCCTGGAATGCCGAGCTTCTTGTCACTCCAAACGTTGATAGGGACGTTTGAGATATTCTCCGCATCCAAACTGATTTGATGCGTGTTTGGTTGAAATTTATCACAATTGGTGTGTTTCTCATTGTTATTTCTTATTACTTGCTGAGTTGACAGGAATGCCCTTACATCTGGTTTTTCTGCTGGATGCAACAGCCAACGTCGTCAGTAAATCCTTTCACTTATGCTAGTCAAAGCGATTATAAATCTCACTTATTCGTGCCAGAAACCTCTTCAAGCGACGTTGTCTCATCTCAGCTGAACTAAGTCCACGATACAGACATTGAACGCTGAGGACAAGTAAGCCACTACCGGGCGTAAGCCAGATTCAGTCAGCCAATAAGCCACCAAACAGATATATCATGGAAGGATTTCAAGACTATTTTTCAGCATCTTACCTATTACCAATTTCAGCGCTCTCATTCATCAATCTCAGCCATGCCGACCGTACTTATCACCGGCGGCTCAGGCTTCGTCGCCTCTCATCTCATTCTTCAACTCCTCACAGTCAAGGCCAACTACACCGTCCGCACAACCCTGCGATCTCTAGCTGGGCCCAAAAAGGCCTCCCTCCTCGAAATGTTGAAATCTGCCGGCATTCGTCAAGAAACCCTCAACAAGCTCTCCTTCTACCAAGCAGATCTCACAACAGACGACGGCTGGGCAGACGCCATTGCCGGCTGCGACTATGTCCACCACGTCGCGTCTCCGTTCCCCGGCCACGAGCCCAAGAACGAAGATGAAATTATCGTCCCAGCTAGAGAAGGCACTCTGCGCGTGCTACGTGAAGCCCAGAAGCAAGGCGTCAAGAGGGTCGTCTTCACGTCGTCCTTTGCCGCCGTGGGATACGGCTACAAACCCGAAGAGAAGGACACCTTTGACGAGGACGACTGGTCCAAGGAGGACGGCCTCTCCGCCTATCTCAAGAGCAAGCTGGCCGCCGAGCGCGCCGCGTGGGACTATGTACAACAACAAGACGTCACGCTCGAGCTGAGCGTCGTGAACCCCGTCGGCATCTTTGGTCCCGTGCTTGGCAAAGACGGCGTCGGCAGTTCCATTGGTCTGGTCAAGAGCCTCCTCGACGGCAGTGTGCCGGCGTGTCCGCGCATGTTCTTCAACATGGTCGACGTGCGGGACGTGGCCTTAATGCACATGCTCTGTATGACAGAGGCCTCCGCGGCTGGTCAGCGCTTCCTCGCGTCGTCGACTCCAGAACCGATATCGATGCTGCAGCTGGCCCAGCACATCGGTAGACTGCGGCCCGAGTTGGGCGGCAAGCTACCAAAGAAGGAGATGCCGAACTGGACGGTTCGGGTGTTGAGCTGCTTTAGCGCCAAGGCGAGGTCGATTTTGCCGCAGATTGGAGTTGTGAGGAGGATTAAGGGACGGAAGGCGGAGGAGATGCTCGGGTGGAAGAGTAGGGGGATGGACGAGACGGTTGGTGACATGGTTGATGCCCTAAAGAGGTTTGACGTTGTGTAGGTAGACCAGGTGCTGACTCAAGCCAGGCTGTGATTGGATGTTAATCTTCGAGGGATAGACTCCGAAAATTTATACATGGTTGAGTAGATTTGAGTTCACTAGCCGGTATGCATCAGATCGAAACCTTGGACACCCATGGAGATCTCCGCGTATACGGATTTGGATTTCGACCATCTGCCATCGCCCTTAATGGATGTGGCATGGAGGCCGAGTTTCGTTGTCAGGTATTTCTACGGCAAGCTGGGAGCTAAGCCCTCCGCCAGGAAACAAACCATCAGGTCCCGCATGGTGGATCTTGGATCTGAGCTTTGAGGACCCGGAAACAGGGAGCGCGGCCTGTACTTTGGCTAGCTACCTTAGCCTGACCGAATTCCCGGCAGAGCTACCATCTCGAGGTAACCCAGGGCGTGGAAATGGGTCGCAGGAGCGTGATTTCAGTTCAGACTGTGGGAAGCAAGGATGGTAACGGGGACAGAAAGGTTGATGAGTTGTGGCTGGGTGGTACGGCTGTGGTTATATCCAAGGGGACCTTGTTTGTTTGAATGCATCGGCATTGAAGGCAAGCCCTGCATACCTAGGTAGTGGTAGAACAGTGCGTTCACAATCCCTGAGGAAGCATACTATCCGTTGGGTTCAATGCTGGCTATGTCTTCACATCTAAAGTACACTTTAGCCCATTACCACGTCCCCTGGCGTCCAACTCAAACTTTCGGTTCTGGGTTTCCTGTATTCAACCCATCTTCTTGGACAAGGATGCGCAAATCTTAAGATGCATGCCGAAATTGCATAGCGGCAACATATTCGAGATCCTTGAGCCAGGTATGGATGTGCTCTTTGCCGGGGAACTTGAAGAAAACCATGCGCTCCAAATATGGCTCCCCCTCGACGGTAGAAACCTCATCACCGCGTGTAAGAAACCGACCGCAATATCACTTCACGACTGGCGGCGTCAAAGCTGTGTATTTGTGGTAGGTTTTCGGATCGTGGATCTTCATCATGGACACCACGATGATTTGCGAAGCTGGGTGACGCTATTTTGCTGGTCGAAAGAGGGTCCGCGTCATGTCTGGGGGTCGTCATGAAATCGTTCGAATGCCTTCAGGGCGTAGAGAAGCGGCGGTGAGGATGAAAATGGAAAGATGGTACACCACTACCTCTGGGTAGGAGGAGTTACAGATTCTTATGGATGGACCATTCTGTGAGATAGTCTTCTCCTCGGAAAATAAGTATATGCGCTCGACGGATGTTCGATACTCTGCACTTACATCGGGTTGTAACATCAACTATGCAGAAAGGCATCTCATAGCGGGAAATAAACAGGTCAATATGTGTTGACAACACTTCCAGATGTGGAGTGCTTAACGCCTACGATGATCAAATACTGGCACAACGAAACAGACATTGGCATCTTAATAATCGTGGAAGGCGGTAAGATGTCAAGATTCAACTTGAAGACATATCTATCCTTAGTAGTAGTACATATGTAGTCGAGAACTGGATGGTCACGGGGGAGGAAGAGAGAGTAGCCGGTCTATTCAACAGTAACAGTTGTAGTCAACTGGGGCAGTCAACAGCAATAGGCACAGTCAGAGGAGTCCGCCGGAGGCGTTGGGGGGTTTGTGTGTTGGGGGGGGGGGGAGATGGAGAGGTCTAGAGTTCAATTAGATTATTAAATGTCTCGTGATCTTCGGTCGGGGTGCCAATTCCCTTTCCAAATCGTCTATTTCGACACAAAGTGAGCAACATAGGCAACCTCCATCATGCTACCCGCTCCCCCCCAAGTCTGAGAGTTGGGGTCACCAGGCTATCAAGTCAGCTTTCGATCTCTTCGAGGCATCAGGACTCGCAAAACTTACCCAGTATCCGCCGACGGCAACGTTGAGAATAATGTAGAGATCGCTCTGGCAAACCGTCTTCCACACCGACGCGCTCCCAATCTGGGCACCTGTGATCTTGTTGAACTGCTTGCCGTCCATGCTCCAGGTGATGTACTGCTCCTTGTAGTTGCTGCTCACGCGGTTGAACTCGACCCTCCACGTGTGGTATAGGTTATCCGCGAGGGCCGTCTTGGCCACGATGCCCGAGGGCTCGTTGCAAATTCCACCAGGCGAAACATCGCAGTGCATCCCACCGTAGGCAACCGTCTGCCCGTTAATGTTCTCCATGACGTCCAGCTCGCCGCTGGCCGGCCACTTTGTCCCGTGGCGCTGCGAGTTGCCCAGGATCCAAAACGCCGGCCAGAGCCCCTGCTTGTGCACCTTTGCGTTGCCCGCCAGCCGCAGCCGCGACTGCACACGCGTGATCTTTCCGGCCTTGGGGGTGAACTTGTAGTTGCTCTCGACGCGGCCCGATGTCCAGCCCTTGGGCGCCGACTTGTCCGCCCGAGGGATCAGCTGCAGGGTGCCCTTTCCGCTGAGGCGCAGGTTGTTCTTGGTCTTGGTGTAGCGCTGGAACTCGTTGTTGTAGTTCTTGTCGCCCGTGATGAGGTTCCACTGGCTGGTCGGCGGGAGGGCGTCGGCTTTGCCCTCAAAGGTCGAGGCCCAGACGCGCGTGTAGCCGCTGTAGACGGGGGGTTCCCAGGCCAGGGCAAGGGCCAGGAGGGAGAGGAAGAGGGTGACGACGTGTCGGTGAGACATGGTTCGGGTGTTAATGAGAGTGAAGAATAAAGTACATGTAGCGAGTGACGAGGAGCGACGAGGCTGACCTGGCCAACAACCGGGAGGGCACCCTCCATTCTTGTATGAGTGCAAGGTCTTTCAGAAACCCTTATCGGGAGTCGGGTCCGTCGGCACAGTCCCATTTCAACCTCCATGGGGTTCCTCAAAGAGGATGCGTACGTACACCTCCAGGGGGGTTTTCGATAGTCTTCCCGTTTGGCCAGTCAGAGGCGGTTCGGCCCACAGGTTGTCTCGATACGGGCACGATTCCGCGCTTACCAAGAAGCTCCAAGACTCCCTTGACCAGTTCGAGAAGGCTTGGTGTGCCTGGTGTGGGAGAACCAACATGTCGCCGCCGCCACCGCATACCAAGCACACCAACACGCCTCGAGCCAAGCTCTTTCAGGGCAGCCGAGCATTCCTCCCTTGGACACGGCGGACGGAGGATCGGGGGTTTAATTATTAGTGGTGCGATGTCGTTCCACCCTTTGCGCCCGAGGAGCCCACAATGGGCTCTATCAATAGCGACGCTACAAGACAACTCGGCTAGGATGAGGGAGTTAGCCTAAGGTCACGGTCGTCGGCCGGTGGCAACGCGGATTTGGCAATGCCATGCTTTACGATCTCTGCAGTTCGTCCGGGGTAGGTTAAATGCCAAGCGTGTAGGGATTTAGTCATGCTGACGGGAGGGATGCCTGTCGATGGAACGATGGAGTTATGCTGCAACGGCCGCAATGGAACAGCCCAACTGAATACGTCGTGACAAATCCTCACTCAGGTCAGTCTTGGCTACCGCCAGCACACAATCCAGCGAACCCAAGACCAAACATGCGTCGGCCGAACATGTGTCAGTCCCCGAGCCTTGAGTCGCATGCAAGTGGAGAAGCACGAATTTCCTATTGCTGCGCCGTTTGAATAAGCTGTCCGAGATCCGACAGGTCGGTCACATTGCATAAACGAAATAGGGCTCAATTTCATGGGCCCCATTTGCTCCCTGCCAAGCCGGCATGCATCCCTCGTACGGGTACGTGTATCCGTATTGGCAAATCAGTAAATACGGAGCTTTAGAAATGTCAATATTGACGTTGCATGCCACCACTTCGGCCAGTCTGGGTAGCCACGCGGATTAGATCAAGTGCCCGGCGAGGATCCTTGTAGGCGGCCGCCAGATACGAGCTCGGGGGTTACCGATCTAGGTCCAAGCGAGTCATGAAAGGGATGCGGCCATTGTTCGTGTAGGTGATTAGATGTGAAGATGCACTTGCGATGAGAAGTGACAGGTCAGGGTTTTGTAGATGATGTGTAGGGTGGCAGCGCGTGACTTGAGACCTAACAATGTTGGAGTAAATGTCAAGTCCTTTTCTCAACTTGACTCGGAAACATGAACTGTTTGGGAACAGGCGATCGCATAACTACATGTACTCTGACGCTCAGGGGCAGCCTGCAGGGCTGACATTACAGTGTCTAGATGTCAATGAAGCCCGGACAACGCATGGATCCTTCGGCCTTTTAGTATCGGAAGTCATCCGAACGAGCCGACATGTAAGCTTATTGACTGCTCCATTTATCCTTCGTCTTTGATGGTCCTTGCAGTGTGATGGCTCAGGCCGAAAGGCAGTTTGTTAAGGCTGAACTTTAAAGGCAAGATAATCTTTAACCCACAGATCGACGACTTAGCGTAGGGGTTGACCTATATTTGATGATTGGTGGCATAGTTGACTCAGATTTATAGTAACTATCTATAACTTGCCTCTGGATAATACAACTTACTTGTACGAGTAATAACGACAGGCTGTGAGCCTGTTACGTGGTGCAGTGGGTAGTCGTAACTGTTCGTGACTTGAATTTCGCACACAAGCAAGACCAACTCCCACAACTCTCCCGATAAAACCAACCATCGCATATCATAGTGTAAAATTCCAGGTCAGTCTGCGTGCTGAATCCCATACTTCGCCCAGTTGCACAGCCTGCCTACACACGCCAGGATCCTGTCACCCGTAGGCAGCAGGTCAGCAGAAAGTAGAAAAATCAACCGAATGCCGCACACACAAACAACTCCATCAAACGTGGGTGGCGCAATCAAAACCGAAATGTAAATACCATCATGCGCAGCCATCTGCAAACCCCTGTCGGCCCAAAAAGCGACCTCCTGCACGTAACACCCCGCGAGGCATCCTCAAGGCAAAAGTCACGAGGACGCACTCTCTAACGAATCAGCTTCGAGCGGCCGCGCGGTTGGCTTTGCGGGCAAAACAGGTCATGTCGCAGCTCTGGTCGTCTCACTGGGCAGAATATCAAACACAAACAACAACAAATTGCTGAGCATCTTTTTCCTGTTAATTTCTTCTCCACTTAATCATCCTGTCGGAGGCCTTCTGCCAACCAATTCTCTCTGCTGCCTGCTGGTGCAACATGGAAAAAACAGGCCGCTAAGCAAAGGGAGTCGCCAATATCAAATCTCGGCTGTTGCACGCTTCATTCAATCTTCCTTTCTCCTTGCCAGATCTCGGAGACTTGCCCTCGCATCGCATATCTGAGATGCAACATGGCTTCGGAACCGGATCCCCTGCTCAACTCCGTGTTTAATCACATAGTCCTTCCGCCGAAACTCCCCACCACGCAGGACGGAAACCAGCTGCTGCTCGTCAAGGATCTGCAGACGCGGCTGCTCGCCGCGTGTGACACGCTGCGAAAGCTGTGTCAGTTTGAGGACGGGAGAGCGTGGGATATTCTAGAGAGGTCCGTCAGGTCGTCAAGGGCCGTCCACGGGGAGTTTCTAGACAAGGAAGATGTGAGGTGGGCGTTTGACCATCTAGAGAATGAATGGCTGCTGCTTCACATCGAAAAGCAGAATGCGGCTCTCCTCGTTCATCGAGATCCGGGGTAAGTCGCCTTCACCTCCTCTGACCTTATACTTGGCTAACTCCTCAGCGACATGGTCGTCTTTGAAGCCTTCGAACTGGCCGCCCCAGCAGCCACAGTCCTCGAGGCCAAACACGCCATATCGTGGTCCTTTCCCGGCCGCGCCGCCTCCATCCCGCTCAGCGAGTTTCGTGATGAGGGCTTCCGAGACACCCTCTCCGAGTTCCTCGAGCAGGCCAGCTCCGAGGCGTTTGACAAGTTCGCCGCCCGCGGAAAGAAGGGCGGCAAGCTCATCGTCGAGACGCGCGACTCGCCCAGTCCGGCGCTGATCAGCGACATGCTCATGTCCCTGCTCGAAGCCGTGGGAAACCCCGTGGAAGTTCAGCACACCGAGAAGCGCGTGAGGGACGACGTGGTGCTGGATCCGTCGGAGCTGCCATGGAGGAGATGTTCGTACTGGCTGGCGATTCGCGTGGCCGTCAGGAGGCTCTTTGCTGACACGTTCAACGATGCCGACAATGGCCTCGGCCGCGTGCACTACAAGTTCCTCATGTGCGTGCTACTGGCTCAGCTTCTTCGCGATAGCACCGGGCGGTTGGCCGCGGAGAAGACGCTCATGCTGCAGGCCAAGCTTTGTCGGCGGCTGGCCAAGCTCGAGTCGGAGAAGCTGGCTACCAGGGGCTCGCTGCAGTCGACGTACGACAGCTTCTTTGTTTCCACGGCGGCGCTTTTCCAGACCGCCGTTAGGGATGCCAAGCGGAGAGTTGCTACGGCGTGGGACGACTACAAGAGGAAAACGAGGCGACACATCCCGCTGCTCCCGCGCCGCGCACCTGACCAAGCTCTTATCTTACAACTCCCCAACAGCGGCAAGATCCTCCCGCAGCTGCTAGCCCAGAGAACGGCAGTTCCGTCGCAGAGCAGGAGCTTCAAACTGGCGTCGCTCGGCGAGGGGACCGTCTCGCAGGTCAACGACATGGCGGCGCAGTACATGGCCATGGTCGACTACGAGGCCGAGATCAGGCTCAAGCTCAAGGCGGTGTGGCTAGAGGCCGACAGGAGGTGCACAGAAATGTCAAGGATGCTGCTACGATACATGGACCTGGTGGGCGATTCCTACCGGACGGATGCCAGTCTGATGAGCAAGTACCTGCTCCTCCTGTTCGAGCTCTGGGTGGCCATGGACCAAGCCGCCACGGCCGCGTGCCCGCTGCTGAAGCTGTACCATCCGGTGTTCGTCCCTGAAGCCCTCGATGTTCTCTGTCTGGTCACCATGGACGACATGGTCCGGCTGAGAGACGTGCAGCAGTACATGGCCGGCCGGGTAGCAGACCACCAAATGGCCGACCACGCCTCGGAACGCGGCTCCATCTTCCACGACCCCAAGTCCATCCACAACTTCCCCACGCGGTTCGTCTACTCGACCGACGACGGCAAGCCCATGGCCGCGCTGGCGGAGCGGATCGACCTGCAGTCCGACCGAGCCTCGGGCGCCAAGGAAAAGGAGCTGGAGATGCTCACGGCCGAGTACGTGGCCCTCACCGGGGCCATCGCCAGCGGCGTCTGCCGGTGCACCCGCCAGCTCGACGGGTCCAAGAGCGTCAAAGGGTGCACGAGGTGCTGGAAGTGGCGGTGCCGGAAGCGGCTGGCCGTCGGCATCCATGAGGACTACCTCCCGACGAGCGTCCCCCAGCGCGCCGCCATGGTCTTGGAGTTTGCCGCGCCAGAGTACCTCGCCGCGTACCGCTTGGCTGCTTGGAAGCTGCGTCTGCTGGGGACGCCGCGCGTGCCGGCCACGACTTCCAAGCCGGCCTTGCTGCTGGGCCAGTACGACAACCTCAGCCAGTTCTGGGCACGCCCGGGGCGAGGCGTCGGCTCTTTCACCCTCGCCTCGATGAAGAAGGCCTTTCTGCAGACGCACTACAAGGCCCTCAAGCTGCCCAAGACGGCCGATGAGGTGATATTCCCGTTCGGCCCGCACTTTTCCTATTACGACGAGGCCGCCAGTGTCTGGGCCCGCGACCTGACAAACGCCCCCTGGTTCCAACACCTCCTCGGCTCGTGGCTCCCGAGAGGTGTGACGGATCCGTACGCAGACGACACCGCGCGTGTGCAAGACGAGGCCTTCCCGCCGACGTCGTACGAAATCGCCGCCAATGCATCTAGTTGCCCCCCTGAAACATCGGTGCACGAGTTCTCGGCGTTCCAGCGCGCCGTGTCGGGCCGCAGCCGGAGGTGGCCGGTTCTGCTCGTCGAGCTGGCGTCGACCAACCTCAATTTTAGCAGCGAGACCACCATGGCGCTGATCAACCATCTCGCGTTGCAAGCCGGACCGGCCGATGCTAATGCCACGCCCCGGAGAGAAGCCCACGCGTGGTTCGGCGAGCCGTCGTTTCGCGCGCGGCTGCACGAGCAGCTCGGCAACAGGCTGACGCCGCTCGTGGCCAACTGGCGGGAAGTCTTTTGCATGAGCGTCGTCCTCACGCTGACGCTCCGCCTGCACCACCTCGGCAACAGGGAGTCCAGGGACATGGCGCGCGAGCTGCTGCTCAAGGTGCGCGAGATCACATCCGACTGGATCGTCCAGCTGCGGCACGAGGTCCGGTCGACGCACGACGCCGAGGCGGCCCGCAAGGCGGCAAACTACTCCTTCTGGGCGGCGCTGCTGTGTCGACAGACCTTTTCGGTATACCTTGAGGAGGGTGAGGGCATCCCGCCGCCTTCCCGCAGCGACATGCGGCGCTTCTTCCGCGCGAGCATCGCCCTCCAGGAGAGTCTGCTGGTCAACCTCGACGCGCTGACCCCCCGGCTCAGGGGCCTGTTCGTCCGCGACATGTGCATGTCCTACTCGATGCGCGGCACCATACGCACCTGGGCCGAGCAGTTCCACGCCTCCCTCGAGGACGCCATCAACGAGTCCTGGACCGACTCGGGCCTCCCCGGCAAGCGGGCCTACTACCCCTGGAACTTCCTCCCAGGCAAGCAGCACGCGTGGTGGCTGGTCACGCAGTCTGCCGGCACGCAGTGGCAGCGCCCGCAAAACGTGCACTACCACGTCCTCCAGGGCCACCTGCTCGTCGACGGGAAGCCCCTGGGTAGGCTGCCCCTGGAGATGCGCGAGGACGCGAGCATCCGCGAGCTGTTTGGCGAGCAGCACCTGCTCACGCGGCCGTCGAGCATCCCGGGGATGCAGTACCAGCTGGCCAGCGCCGTCAACGGGCACGATCTGCACATGGGGTTCCGCGACGGCAGAGTAGTGGTGCGGGCGCTGTTCCGCAACGCGCTGCTGGAACACGTGCCGCGGACCGTCTTCCAGGGCAGGGGAGGCGGCGAGGCCGGCACGGATCTGCCGAGCGGGCTCGTCGACGACTGCGTGCACTGGCTGAACCTCGACTCGGGCCTGCTGGAGATGCGCCGCAAGCCGCACATCTGGAAGGCCCGCATGGGCAACTGGACGCTCGACGTGCGCAAGCGGACCTGCATCCGGAACCAGCAGCCCGGGACAGCGATCAAACCGGCCAAGCCGGGCAGTAGGCTGGTCGAGCCGCGGAGCGAGGTTGGGAGGCAGATTGCGGGCGTGTTTGCCGACTTTGAGGACGTGGAGAAGCTGACCATTTTCCAGCCCGTCCTCCGCGGCTCGCTGACGGTCGAGATGAAAAGGCTGGAGATTCGCTTCTCCGTCAACGAGCGGCACCTGCTGCAGTGCGACCAGCTCGCCGCCGAGGTCGACCCGGATCAGGACGCGGGCACACTGTACGGCCTCGCGAGCCAGGTCGTGGTCCGCAGCGTCGTCAACCCGGACCGGCGGAGCATCCTGGTGCCCTTTAGCAGCGGCTTCACGTGGAAGAAGCGCGGCATGCACGTCGAGGTCAAGATTGCCAACCAGGGCATCTACGCGCGGTTTGCCATCGACACGCTCCTGGGCCGGCTCGACTGCACGCAGGAGATTTCCCTACTGCACCACAAGGCGGCCCTCCACGCCCTCACGTCGTTCCCCCTCCCGGACACCCTCACGGGACGCACCGGCACCGAAGAGGCCATGCACTGCCTGACCATGGCGTGCAGCCAGCCGTGGGAGCCGCTGCCAGATAAAGCCAAGGACTTGCTAATAGGGCTCAGGGGCATCGCGCCAAAGCGTCACTACTATCCCAAGGGGTCGAAGCTGTACCAAAACGTGGAATGGGACTCGGACCTGACCATGACGATCCAGCACGAGGCCCTGGCGACGCTGGCCGACGGCATCCTGCAGCAGTCGCGCAAGCTCGAGACGTTTGCGGCCCCCGCCGAGAACCAATTCGTGCCCGACTTTGAAGACGTCGAGATGGGCCACCTGAGCCGCCGGGCCCTGATCCGCCGCCAGCTCTACGAGCGCATCTCCTCCGCCTCCGACTCCGCGACCCTCGCCGACGCAGCTGAGACCATCGTCTACGCGCCCCGCGACCGCGGCCAGGCAGCCAAGTGTCCCGTCTACCGCCTCCTCATGTCCCTCCTCACCCGGCCCGAGGAACTAAGCCCCCTCGCCGAGCTGCCCCCCCTATTCCGCGGCGAGGACCTCGTCGGCGGCTACCAGTACTCCCCCGGGGGGCTCAACGTGCAGGAGCTGCTCGACGCCGACGTCATCCCCATCTGGGGCCGGGTCGTGCAGGTCTGCCGCGCCGAGACCCCAGGCGCGCTATACGTGCAGCTGTTCACTCTGGGGTTGCTGGTCATGCGACGGGACGCAAACGCGACGCACACGAAGCTGGTCGCGTGGCTGGCGGCCATTGCGAAAAACGCCGCGCTTCGAGCCGTCCCGCAGCCGCGGTACTCGACCTTCAGCCAGTTCCGCGTCTTCGAGTCCCCCCGGGCCGAGGACCTCGCGCAGCGCATCCTGCAGCACCAGCCGGACTACGAAGAGTACCTGACCACGCTGACCACCAAGCGGCAGCGCAAGGGGGCGACTCACCGCCCCGCCTTCGAGGACCAGCAGATAGTCGAAGCCGCGCGGCTCGCTGACCTCCTCGTCGAGAAGTGGCCCGAGGCGCCGCTCACGCTCGGCGAGCTGCAGACGCTCACGGGCGTCCACGATACGCCGCGCATCAACCTCGACCGCGCGTGGACGGGGCTCGGTCTGGAGATGGGCCGCCTGGAACGCAACCACAAGCTGTCGTGCTATCTCGAGCACCTGCAGGCCGCCGCCGACTTTATCCCGCAGCGCGCCGTGCAGCCCAGCCGCGACGTGCTCCCCGGACGACACGCCCGACAGCCGTTTGGTGCGGCCTCGCTACTGAGCCCGGGCAGGTTCCGCGTGCCGCAGCTGGAGACGAAGCTGTCGTGGAAGACGTACGGCGCTTCGTACCGAGAACTGAACCCGAAGGCCGGAGGCGGAGGGCTGGGCGTGCCCCTGGTGTCGTCGCTGCTGCAGTACGTCAAGAGCTCGCTCAACTTTGCCATGCTGCCGCAAGAACTGTCGGTGCTGAGCGGCATCATCGACACGTTTGTGAACTCGAGAAACCCCACGCGGAAGCAGTACGGCGAGGACCTCAAGGAGTCGTTCAAGGCGCTGGTGCAGCACCGCCAGATCACCTCGCCGCCCAGCCAGCCCCCGTCCGCGGAAGCCATCGAAGCGGAAATGCGAGAAGCCACGGCCGCCATCGCGTCCCACACGGACACCATCATCGCCGTCATGACCCAGGGCGAAGAAGCTGCCGAGTGGCTCGCGGCGGGCAACCTCTGGCCGTGCTTCTCGCGCGTGTGCCTGCTGGAGCTGCTGCGCGACGAGAAGGCCGAGCACCTGACGCCCAGCATGAAGGGCGCGCTGGTGTGGCTGGGTGTGCTCTTGACCAAACTGCAGCGGCTGCGACGCATGAGAGAGGCTTGGCGCGGAGGCGACTTGAGACGGCTGGGCGAGGAGGATCAGCACGCGGGACACTCCAACTGGAACCCGCTCGAGAGGCCCGAGTGGCTGCTGCTGGAGATTGACAACGACTTGCTGATCCGGGCGCCGCAGGTGGACGTGGCCAAGACTATTGTGTCGCCGGCGTCCAAGAGCAACTCGGTGCTGCAGATGAACATGGGAGAGGGTGAGTCCTTACCCCTAAGCCGTTACCCCTTACCCCTGAGCCCCCTATACTGACCATCAGGCAAAACCTCCTGCATCATGCCCATGGCCGTGACCGTCCTCGCCGACAAGAAGCAGCTCTGCCGCCTCATCGTCCCGCGGGCCCTCCTCCTGCAAACCGCCCTGGTCATCCAGCGCCGCGTCGGCCGCCTCGTCGGCCGCCGCGTCTCCCACATCCCCTTCCAGCGCCGCTCCCCCAAGGGCCGCCTCACCCTCGACCTATACCAGCGCATCCACCGGGACACACTCGACTCGGGCGGCGTCATGCTCTGCCTGCCCGAGCACGTGCTGTCCTTTCAGCTCAGTGGGCTGCAACAGCTCGCTGACAACGACGCAAAGACGGCGCACCGCATGATGGCGATTCAGCGCTGGATCCACGAGAAGAGCCGCGACATCTTGGATGAATCCGACTTGACGCTGTCGGCCAAGACGCAGCTGATTTACCCGAGCGGTGCGCCGAGCATCGTGGACGGGCATCCGCATCGCTGGGAGGTAGTGCAGGAGCTGCTCTCCCTCATCGAGGGCCACTGCTCCGTCTTGGAGACGCGGTTCGGCGGGAGCATCCAGATCCTGCGGCGGCACCAGTGCTACCCCATCGTGCACTTCCTCGACGCCAAGGTGGAAAACGCCCTCCACGAGCTGCTCGTCAAGGACGTGTGCGAGGGCCGCCTCGCCCACGTGCAACTCAAGAACCCAAACAACCGGGCCGCCAAGAACGCGATCTGGGACGTGGTCTCGGGGGAGAAAGTGTCGCCCGCAGACGTCAACATGGCGGCCAGGGCGCTCAAGGACGACACGTTTGGCCTCAAGTGCTTGTACCTCCTGCGCGGGCTCATCTCCGAGCGCATCATGCTGCTCTGTCTGAAGAAGCGGTGGAACGTGCAGTTCGGCCTGAACCCGGAGCGGGCGCCCATCGCGGTGCCCTTTGAAGCCAAGGGGGTCCCCTCCCTGACCGCCGAGTACGGTCATCCCGACACGGCCCTCGTGCTCACCTGCCTGTCTTTTTACCAGACGGGCCTGTCCAAAGACCAGATCACGCAGAGCCTGCAGCAGATTGTTCGGTCCGACGACCCCACGACGCAGTACGGCCACTGGGTGCACGGGTGCGCGTCCCTACCCAACTCGCTGCTGCACGTCAACCTGCTGAGCGCCGACGACGAGGGCCAGATGCGGCAGCTGTGGGAGCACTTGCGGTTCGACCGGCACGTGCTCAACTACTACATGAATAACTTCGTCTTTCCGCGGCACGCCAAGCAGTTTGGCGTGAAGCTGCAGGCGTCGGGGTGGGACATCCCCCTGATCTCGCTCGACCTGCAGCCGCCTACCATGCGCAGCCTGACGACGGGCTTCAGCGGCACAAATGACAACAAGCGCCTCCTCCCGCAAACCATCCGCCAAGGCGACCTCCCCGGCCTGTTGCACACCAACGCCGAAGTCCTCAGCTACCTCCTCGAACCGCGCAACAGCACCTGCTACCAGGCCGTCGACACGGCCACGGGGCGGCACCTGAGCGAGACGGGGCTGCTGGAGCTCCTCAAGGAGAAGCACATCCAGGTACTCATCGACGCGGGGGCCAGCATCTTGGAAATGGAGAACCGGGACCTGGCGGCGGCGTGGCTCGACATTGACGTGCAGGCGCAGGGGGCGGTGTACTTTGACAAGAACGGGCGTATCATGGTGCGGGCGCGGTTCCAGAAGGAGCCCATGCCGTTGCTGGCGAGTTCTTTCGCGGATAACATGGACCAGTGTGTTGTGTATATCGACGAGGCGCACACGCGGGGGACGGACCTGAAGTTGCCCATCAGAGCAAAAGGGGCTGTCACGTTGGGCATGGGACAGACAAAGGACCAGACGGTGCAAGGTAAGACTTCAACCGGACTACATCAGATAGGTACTAACCTCCCAGCCGCCATGAGACTCCGCCAACTCGCATCAACCCAATCCGTCGCCTTCGTCGCCCCTCCCGAAGTCTACCAGAGCATCCTCGACCTACGCCCTTCGCACCTCAAGCCCCTAACCAGCTACCGCGCCACCTCGCGTGACGTGGTCGCCTGGCTCCTCGAGCAGAGCTGCAGGGCCAATGAGGACGTCATGTCGCTGCACGTCGCGCAAGGCTTCGACTTTTGCCGCCGCGTCAACGCCCAGTGGAGGTACCAGAACTGGCTGCACGACGCGCGGTGCGTGCGGGAGCTGCTGGCCGTGCTGCGGCAGCGGGAAGATCAATCTATTGAAGAGCTGTACGGGATTAAGACGGCGGCAGTCGCAGACGGGAAGAGGGAAAAGATGCAGTTCGACCACCCGCGTCTCCTCGGCATGGGCTCCAACCTGCTCAAACAACGCCTCGGCCTGCACCACCACCCAGGCGGGCGCTTCGCCCCGACCGCGTTCGCAGAAGTCGAGCAGGAGCGCGAGGTCGAGTTCGAGGTCGAGCAGGTGCGCGAGCGGCAGCGACAAGAGACCTTCGCGGCGCTGGCCTATCCCGGGCTGAGCCCGTACATGCTGCGCTTCGTCGAGACGGGCGACCTGGACGAGGACGGGCCGTGGGTGCAGGCGTTTGCCTTTGTGGGAACCACGGCGATTGGTCGCAAGTTTGGGGTTCACGGGACGGGGTCGCGGTTGTTTGTCTCGCACGAGTTTTCGCGGACGGTGGTGAATAGGTACCTCCGGGGAGCCGGGCCTATAGTCGAGGTGAGTCTCCCAACTATCCTCGAACCCCTCAGATACCAGTTACTGACCTATTAGCGCCCCGTCGAATGGGTCCTCTGGTCCGCCGCCGCGCAAACCGCCCTCGTCGTCATCCCCGAAGAAGCCGAGGGCCTCATCCCCAAACTCCGCACCCTCCACGAGCCCCGCGTCTGGCTCCTCAGCTACGCCGCCCCCGTGACGAAATCCATGCATGTCTTCAACGGCCTCGACTTCTTCACCGTGCCCTCCCTCAAGAAGAAGAAACACCACACCTACCCGGCCTGGCTGGCCCTCGAACTCGGCGTCCTCGCGGGAAGACTCTACTTTGAGCACGCCGAGTACCGCCCCTTGCTGACCTGGCTAGGCGTGGATGCCGTAGGAACCGAAACTCTCGAAGAGTCGTTCACGGGCCTCGCCGTCTCGGACGAGGTCGAGTGCGGGCTGAGCGTCAAGGAGCCCCTCAAGTTCCTGTTCGAGTGGTTGACGTATCGGCGCGAGACGCAGGACATCACCCACACCCCCATGGGATACGTGTGTCAGAGGCGCGCGCTGAAGCCGGACCACCCGTTTTTCGTGTCTGTCGAAAAGGACCAGGTGACGAACCAGGAGGCGGTGCGCGTGAATGGATTAGTTGGACACGACGAGGAGAGCGATAATGAGAGCGAGTGGAGTGTGGATGATGAACTTGGTTTGAACGGTGTTGAGATTCACAAGGAGACTGAGAGCAAGGAGATACCCACGGCTTGAATAGTCATGTCGAATGTAGTAAGAAATGCAATCACTTGAACACAACCCACGCTCATCTCCAGACAGCCACTAGGAATACCATTCTCAAAAGCAATCAATACCGTCTAAACCTCCCTTCCAACTCGACTCCTCAATGCATCCCCGCCAAAACCGCCCTTGCCAAAATCCTCCTTTCTCTCCTCATGTTCCGCCAGAGATGCGGAATGCACCTGTCGATCCCGTTATCTACGGCATACTCGAACGCCGACAACCCCCGACCGTCCTCCGCGTACAGGTCGAGCCCGCACGCGCAGAACAAGGTGATGAGCCCCTGCAGGTTCCGGAACCGATACCCCGCGTACGCCTCCCACCCCGCGTCCGTGATGTCCTCGTACGAGACTTGGCACGTGGTGACCTTTTCCTTCCCGTACTTGCGCGGGTTATCGTCCTTGATCTGCTTCAGAAAGTCCGGTCCCTCCAAGTCGATCTTGTGATGGCTCATGGTCTCGGCCGCCTCCCACTCCTCTCGGGTAGGCCGCCTGTTGCTCAGCTTGCAGACCCGATGAAGCACTGTTTCGCCATTCTAGTGCAAGTCGGCCGGCACCCCCTCCAAGACCATGGTCCTCGCAGACCGCAGCGTGTCGTAGAGAGTGCCGACATGGTTGTACGGGTAGCGATGGTCCCCGAAGAGGCTGAAAAACGGCGACCTCCCCGGCACGACTGGTCTCGTCAACGTGTAATATGGCGAGAGAAACTCCACGGCCCATTTGAGGTGATGGCCGTAGAGATCTTCCGCGGCCCATTCCAGCATGTGCCTGTTGTCGGGCGTGACGAAGAGGTCAAAATCCTCCCGCTTCAGCGCCTCAATAGGTCCCACCAAAGCCAAGAACTTGCCCGCCCGAAACCTTCGAACATCATTCGACACACGCGGGTATCTATTGATATCCTTCTTGGGAACTCTCAGACGCCTTCCCCAGGCCACCTGTCCAACCAAGAGGCCCTCGTCGGGATGCGGCGTCCGGAGACCAAACAGCAAGCATTGCATCACCGAAGTCAGGGGGGCTCCAGGATGCCACCTCCCGACAGCGCGTCGATCAGCGCCAGCCATGATCATGTCTTCAAAGTCGGTGTCTCGGACCCGATCGCTCGTGGCAAACATGAGCGGCGTGTATCCCTCCTCGCCAAAAGACCGCTCCTCGAGAGCCGCGCCTGTGCTAGCCGCCCAAGCCACCGCACATATCAGCCCTTGCCAGGGGCAGCGGCGGCGTTTTCGGGATTCCATGTCTTGCATTCGACTGTCGTGGATGAACTCCATGAGGAATGGCACTTCGTCTGACGCTGGGTATGCGCCGAGCTCAATCAATTTTCGCAATGCCGAAAAGTTGCGCATCCTCATCGCCCACTGCAGGGCCGTTATGTCGGGTAGAGTGCGCGCAGAGGGGTTTTCAAGAAACATGTTGGGGGAAACGCCGCCTTGTATCAAGGCCTCGAGACAAGGCGGCTCGCATTCATCCATCGCCGTCCGCATCGCCCTGCGCAAGTCGATGTTGGGGCCGGCATTCTGTCCACTGAAGTATATGAGTTGTGCCGTTATGGCCGTGATGACTTCGAGGTGGCCGATTTTCAAAGCTAAAGTAAGAGCACCAACAGTGCGCAAACCCGTCTGTCGGATCCTCTGCATTCGAGGATTTGCTCCATGTGCCAGGAATAGCATCACAACTGGATATAGTTTGACTTGATCTATTTCCATTGTCATTCCGTAGCTTTTTTCAATTATATGAGCGATATTATACTTGAGAAGCATCTCCAGCGGCGTGTGTGTTGTGGTAAGATATGGCATGCGGTTGATCGACGGTATGAACTCCCTCGGGTCTCCCGACTCTCTTCGTCGGCGCTGACATTCCAGCAAAACCTCCGCTGCATGAGCAGAAATGACATGGCTAAAGCAGACCGGGGCCGCAGGCCACTTAGCCCCTCGTGTCCCAAGACCCAAATCTGGCTCTACAAGGTCAGCATCTCGCGCCAACAGCTCCTTGATCACATCAACATGATCTCGCATCGTGGCCATGTTGAGTGCACTGCAGGGACCACGAGGATAGCAGGTACTTGCCAACTTGGGATAGACGAGGGAATCGTATCCAGTTGTTCTTATTGTCACAATCCGATTTGGGGGCCAAAAAACCACGTTCACGCTTGCTTTTCCGAGGTCGAATGCGGCTTTGGCGAGGCTTGCATTTCCATGGAAGCAAGCCCAGGCCAGGCTTGTGTAACGCTTATCATCAATGTCTTTCGCCAGCAGGGGCCGCTTCGAATAATACGCAAGCTGTTTGCAAGTTTTCGAAAGGTGCCTAATGTCGCGAAAGTCCAGGTGATGTACGACCACGTCCAGGATCTCGTTTGGGAGCGAGAGGAGCGGGAAGAACGGGGAAGAACTCGGGGGCATGAATATTAACCCTGCCTAACATGAGCATATCCTCGACGGCATCTTGTCTGAACGCACTCTGCGCGCCGTTGCCGGCCATTTCATCTCCAGCGTTGCGTATTGGTGGATATATAAGTGGCTGAGGTGGCTAGGGCGTAAGTGGGCCGTGGCGCTCCATGCAAGAAGTTGAAATGAAGAATCGTTGACCAGTATTCGTATTCTTGAAGAATAACTCGATGCTGTGAGATGCAGGTTGCAAGTCTGCGGTGCGGCTAGAATCTGGTCTCAGTCCGGTTGTTCTCATGTTTCCCCGTAGTTCGTTCCTTCCATCACGGTGGAGGATCACGTGCTATCTAATCGGAGGTCGGCTGAACCTTTCCCCAGCTTCCCGTTGGTCTGTGGGCTGCAGGCAGTCGCTCTTGCGTGCACCTCGTCACTATCAAGCTCCGTCCAACGCCCCGCGACACTCCCAACCATTCAACCACCTTTCCACGGCAATCCACCCGTACTTCCAGACCACTCGCAAACATCGCAGACTCGACTCTCTTCTATCAATTCGATCCGAATCTCGGTCCTCCATCATGTCTGAGGCAGCTTTGAAGCCCGAGAAGGACTTCTCGAAGGAGGTCGACAAACAGCTTCCCGAAGCTGAGAAGCTAGCTGCAGTGCGTCGCGAAGTCTTACCGCCCATCTACTCAATCTAAACCGTCTCCAGTCCAATAACCTCCAGGGCGCCATTGAGAAGCTCGTAGCTCTCGAGAAGCAGACTCGACAAGTAAGCGCCGTCCAGCCCTCCCGATCCTCATCTAACCTAATAGGCGTCCGATCTTGCGTCGACATCCCGAGTACTCGTCGCCATCGTTACATTATGCAAAAAAGCCGGCGACTGGAGCTTGATGAACGACCAGACCTTGGTCTTGTCCAAGAAGCACAGTCAGCTGAAGCAAGCCATCACCAAGATGGTCCAGACCGTCATGGGCTTCCTCGACGACACACCCGACCTGAAGACGAAGCTTACCGTGATCGAGACCCTACGCACCGTGACGGAGGGCAAAATCTTTGTCGAAGTCGAGCGCGCCCGCGTCACCAAGATCCTCTCAGACATCAAGAAGGATCAGGGAGATGTCAAGGCCGCCACGGAGATTCTCTGCGAGCTCCAGGTCGAGACCTTTGGATCCATGGAGAGGAGAGAAAAGACGGAGTTCATCTTGGCTCAGGTCGCCCTTTGCATCGAGAGCGGGGACTGGACACAGGCCGGTATTCTCGGTCGCAAAATCAGCACAAAGTACCTGGCACGCAAGCAGAAGAAGACGCCTGAGCAGCTGGAGAAGGAACAGAAAGAGCGCGAAAAGAAGAAGGCCCGTGGTGAAGAGGTGCCTGAGGTGAAGGAGGACGACACAACCGATCTGAAGCTGCGGTACTACGAGCAACAGATCATCCTGGCCAAGCACGAGAACAAGTACTTGGATGTGTGTAAGCACTACCGCCAGGTTTTGGACACGGAGGCCGTTGAGGAGGATAACGCAAAGCTCCATCCCGTAAGTGAGCAACATCTTGGCGCAACAACTACTAACAATCCAAGGTCCTGCAACGCATCATCTACTTTGTTATTCTGGCCCCCCACGATAACGAACAACACGACCTCCTCCACCGCATCCACCGAGACACACGCAACACTGGAGTGGCGCCCGATGCCGAACTTCTCCGCCTCTTTACGGTCCACGAGTTGATGCGATGGCCAGAGATTTCTAAGAAGTTTGGCCCACACCTCTGCACGACGGACGTATTCGATGTCCAGCCCGGCCAGTCATCGGATGAGAAGGCGCACGAGCGATGGCAAGATCTGCGAAAGCGGGTGATTGAGCACAACGTTCGAGTTATTGCCAAGTACTACACCCGAATCCAGATGGGCCGGCTCACACAGTTGCTCGACCTCAACGAGGACGAGACGGAAAAGTACATCAGCGAGCTTGTCACCTCAAAGACGATTTACGCCAAGATTGATCGACCTGCTCAGGTTGTGAGCTTTGCC
The DNA here is from genome assembly GCA_911649645.1 of Thelonectria discophora. NCBI lineage: Eukaryota > Fungi > Ascomycota > Sordariomycetes > Hypocreales > Nectriaceae > Thelonectria > Thelonectria discophora. The sequence continues at coordinate 710,650 of CAJVRK010000008.1, read as the reverse complement.
AAACCTCGAGACGCTGATGATGTCCTGAACGAGTGGAGTTCCAACATGAAGAGCCTGTTGGGCTTATTGGAGAGGATCGATCACCTTATTACAAAGGAGGAAATGATGGCTCGCATTCAGCCTGCTGGCGGAAAATAGGCGGTAATGGCGGTTCAGGGTGACATTCATGACGGTTTTGGGTGTCTGTAATCATACAGGTTAGACGTCTGGCGGATATGTAACATGGCGCTTAAGTGCATTCATCTCTTCTTATCTATGTGAGCCGTAGCATGATCATCGTAGCTTCTCATAACTCCTCATGACTCCTCGGCTCTTTGGGCTCTTCCGCGTGTTGCTTGATGAATCCGGCCAGGGGCATGGCCCATTCTTTTGACACGGGAACGTGGTGTCCCCCAGGGTGCGTCAAGACAAGCGGTTCCTCGCAACGATCCACGAGCCCCTGACTCCTGCTCTCCTCAACCACCGTGTCCAAGCTCCCGAGGTAGTGCAGCGTCGGCGTCTTGATCTTGGGCTCGTAGCAGAACCGAAGCTGGTCCACGGGCGCGTAGAAGCCCGAATACGAAACGGCAAATTTAACGGGCCGTCCGCCGTTGGCCTCGCGCAGTCCCCTCGCCCAATCCCCTTCAGCTCCCTCCGGCAGCGTCCTCTCCTCCAGCGCGGAAGCAACGAGCGCGGCCAAGGCGCCGCCCTGGCTGAACCCCACGACGGCGTCGATGCCGCCCGCTTCGGCGATGGACGCGGCCACGGCGGCCATGCCCTCGTCGAGGAGGCGGTACTCGCCCGTCGCGTCGTCGCGGCGCCACCAAGCCCACGTGTCGGGCTCGAAGCCCTCGGGCTGGGGGTCCGGGGGGGGTTGGTACCCGGGGATGTCGTCAGCGCGGAGGCGGTTGGGCGCCGTGGGGTAGATGCACGCGGGGAGCAGGGAGATGGGCGCCAGGAGCTTGGTCAGGAGTTTCTCGAGGGCGCGGGTCTTGGCTCTGAAGAGGGGGCCGGATTGTGTGTAGCCTGGGGGGGTTAGTGACGAGTTTGAAGGACAGGGGATAGTCGTCAGATGAGCTTTGGTACTCATATCGGCCATGTGGACGACTTACCGTGCAGCATTAGGATCTTGACTTCCTTCTTATTCCCATTACTCTTCGCCTTCTGCGGCCTCGGCGGTTTCGTTCCGTTGGGCGCGGTGGACATGTTGAAGACGAATTCTCTAGTCGTAAACACGAAAACAGGTCTATTCGCGAGCGGTCTAGCAACGAAAAAGAGAGAAGAAATGAGACACATCTATCTTACGTGAGATGTTTGAGAGAAAGGAAAAGGTATCCTCGTCTCGCTTCGCCGTGAGTCGTCGGTGTGTCGTGGAGCAGAGCGATAACGGATTTGTCAGGATGGAGATATCGCACGGTGCCTTGCTGTCCCAGTTATTCTTCACCTCAAGCCTCCACCATCACGACATGATTTGATCAATTGACCAGTATTTCGAATAATTATAACCACGGACCTCGATACTACGTTTCCATCTATAAACAGTATCTTATCCCTCTGTCGACATGAAGAATTGGTCACCGCTGCCGAAATGAGCTCCAAGAAGCTGAGAGGTTCACTACCTACTGAGGTCGTGCCTGATTCGTTAAGGCAGACGTTGCGACAGAGGTGACCAGTAGACGATACCCTGAGACTCTGGCTCCATCCGTACCGTATAACAAGCGGCAATGGATATCAGCGAGGGGAGCTTGTGGCCTGGATAACAGCGTGTGCCGGTTCCCTTTTGTCGTTGCATAAGCGCGGTTCCTCGAGGACCGTCGAAACTGTCGCTGTCATCTCCTACCCAGGGACTACGCCAGACCACAAGGCTCGATGGCAACAAGAAGACGCCCGCAATTGAACAAAAGCTTTTGTTTCTATATCCCAGACCAAGCTCTTCGGTCAATCACGTCGGCGGCATTGGTCACCCGCACGCGACTCAATCGGTTGGCAGCAGGTCAATTAAGCCCGTATGCGGCTCTATGATACAATTCCATCTCACAAACTCCCGGGCCCGCGTCGGAGCCGATTGATCATGCGTGCATCGACGATAATCTCCGTGTCCTCCATCTCAGTGACCACCAGTCTTGGCGTTAGGGTTGCGGGGATCGTTCTTGAACTCGGCGGCTACAGATTGGCACAATGATTAGTCGAATGCGTTCGTAATGGGGTCGAGGGGGTCGTACAGTTCATCATGGCGTTCTGGGCCGAGTTGACGCCGTAGGCGATGACGATGCCTGCGTTTCGTGTCAATTGCCGTCCAAACCACCAATCCAAAGCCGGCGCATCAATATATTCTCTTCAAAGTAGATTCGTCAGCGGCGCGGCTCAGTTTCACATACCGGCAGCGAAAAAGGGCCAGTAAGGCTTCACTGTTGCGGGAGCTCGGTTAGCGGGACGGTTCGATTCGGCACAGTCGCAAGAGTCGCAATTGGCGTCCGGGGATACGCACAGAAGGGAGCGTTGAACTTCTTGAGGGGTTGGACGCCGAGCCACGACATTTTGACGGTGTTAGAGAGTATCGTGAGGGAAGGGGATTGATTCGGCCTGATGGAGGTGCTGTGAGAATGGAAGTGTACAAATTGAGTGTTTTTCCGACTGGCCAGGCTCGACCAGCTCCGAGCGGGTTTTGCCGAGCCGAAGACCGGAAGTCACTTTGTGTGCCTGAGGCAGAGACATAAGTCACTCTTTCACGTGCCTAAGGCAGAAAGTGATCACCAAGGCAGCAACTGTCAGCAAGGTCCAGAACGGCCAAGCTCCAGGGGTGTCGCTGGTGGGGTAAAGCAGGTGACCACGGCGGGGCCTCGCCGGGCGCAAGCGAACCGTTCGCGGAGCAGCGCTGAAACCATTCCGCCGAACCCCGCGTTTTCATGCACGCGCTAAGCACTTACACGTGATGGTTGGCCTGGCAGGTGACATCATGGGGGGCGATTCGACCAGGGAAAGCTCCAGCTAAGCAACCGAGGAGGAGCTCAGCTTACAAGAAGGGAGGAATACTTGAATACGTACTGATCGCACTCACGTCCTCTGCCTCATTGACTTTTTTCCCCAAATCAAATCAGCCTATTTGTCTCGTCCATCCAAAGCTTGCAGCCATTCCCATCTCTCAAGAGTGCGGGGTGACCAATTCTCGAGCGTAACAGGAGCCGTTCCGTCCCTCCACGACGTTGCAGATACTACACCACCCACCACCTTTACGAATACAGTTTACACCCTCTTCTTGCTTTCCGCATTGTATCTCAACCGCTTGTCTCCGGCTCATCGAGAAACGACCAAGCTCTAAAAGGACGGTCCCGACAAGTCGCTTCGCTTCCTTTCCCTCTACTGTGCCTTGTCTTTTTTGACTGCCAGCTGCCAAGCTCCAACTGCTCCAGCCTCCAAAAAACGCCCTTGCTGCCTTCTGCCAACCACGTCCCCTGCCCATTTCCCGCCCTTGTTCATCTCTCCTCCATCTCAGATCTGTCCATCTCCCTACCTCGGCATCTCCAACCGAGTTAACACACATTCGTCATCTCTTTCCACCCCGTGTCGCTAGCTCTTTCTCAAAGAGCCGACCCATTCCCAACCTTTTTCCTCCCTTCATCATTTGTCTCTCTCGCCCACGCAACCGCATCATGCTGAGCCGTACCTTTGTTCGCGCCGCCGCGAGTGCCCCGCGCTCCGGCGTGCGAGCCCTCAGCACGACTGCGCTGCGGCAGCAGAGTAAGACCCCCTCCATGGGCGACGTGAACCCCTCCCGCGCAGCCGTCGACACGTTCAACAAGAGGCAGAAGGAGTTCCGCGAGCAGCTGGTGGCGGCACAGAGAGAACGGGAAGCAAGTGAGTCCTCCACCCCCCGAGCTCCGGTTGACGCTGCTGCCACTCGCCCCCAACAGCCGGTACAGGGCTCACAGGATAGCAACGCAGGGCGCGCCGCAGAGGTCAAGGAGCCCGAGCCTGGTCGCAAGGCTGGCCCGTTGACCAACCTCATCTACGGGACCAAGGAGGGGAGAGAGCTCGAGGCCCAGCTCGAGGCAAGCTTCAGCCAGGTCCTCGCCCGCGGCAAGTACGTCCACTCCATCGTGTTCCACCAGGTCAAGCCCGACAAGGTCGACGAGTACGTCAAGCTCGTCGGCCATTGGTATCCCAAGATGGCCAACCTCCCGGACAACAAGGTGCACCTGGTTGGGAGCTGGCGAACCGAGGTCGGCGACTGCGACACGTTTGGTATGTTATCCCTGGTTTGTTGCATCACAACACGCTGACACCGGAACAGTTCACATCTGGGAATACCAAAAGTACGAAGGATACCACGCGTCCCGTCACAGCATCTCCAACCACCCCGAGTTCGCCGAGTTCGACGCAAAGCTCAAGACCATGGTCAATTCCAAGAACGTCTCCCTCATGCAGGAGTTCTCCTTCTGGCCCACCACCCCACCCCGAAAGCTGGGTGGCGTCTTCGAACTCCGCTCCTACACTCTGCATCCCGGCAACCTCCTCGAGTGGGAGACTCACTGGCGCCGCGGCCTCAAGGCCCGTCGCGAGGTCATGGAGGGCGTCGGCGCCTGGTTCGTCCAGATTGGCGACCTCAACACCGTCCACCACCTCTGGCAGTTTGCCAACCTCGAGGAGCGCCGCACCCGCCGCGAGCAGAGCTGGCAGGTCGAGGGCTGGAGCGACACGGTCCACAAGACGGTGCCTCTGATCCAGAGCATGAAATCTCGGGTCTTGATTCCCATGCCTTGGTCTCCGGTTCAATAATTGGTGGTACGGATTGGACCATGTCTCATATGACGTTGTCATGACAAACCAAGCTTCATTCCTCTCCTTTGTCATGCTTGAGCGTCACATGGACGCGTGTAAGGACGGCAGATATAGCGACGCAGAATTGTTGAGAAATGATTACATGTACACTTGTAATATTGCATTCCAAGAGATCATTCATCTTCTATTAACAAGCTGCTTGTAACCCTGTTCCCATATGTGCAAGTCCCCATAACGCCGGTATGCAAATGACTAGTACGCCCCTCAATCGTCCGAGTCGACGCCCATGACGGCGCTTAAATTTCTCCGCGTCTGGCCGAGCATGTGACTGAGGAAGCCGAGCTTGGAGTGGAGAGAAATGAGGCTCGGATCGGCGCTCTCGACGCGCACCTTTTCCCTCACGTACACGTGCTGCACATCCTTATTCTCGCCGAGGAACGGAGGCGGCGCTGCCCTCGGCTCGGGGGTGTGCCTGGCGCTGCGGGGCCTCGCGCCCGCGGCCTCGGAGCCGCGCGTGTCGTACCGAAAGACGGTGTCCATCTCGTCGTGCTCGAGCCGGCGAAAGGTGCCCATGGCGAGGCCGAGCTTGGTGCCAAAGTGCACGGGGGCGTCGGCGGACTCGAGGGCGCGCAGCCAGAGCACCACGGAGCTCTCCTGGATGTTGATGTAGACGCTCAGGTTCGTCCCCGCGACGGGATGGAACTGCCGCGGGGGGCAGGACGAGCCCTGCCAGCCCGGGTCGGGGCGGTCGATGGGGGGGCCCTTGAGGACGGCGAGGGAGTCGGCGAGAGAGTCGGCGAGGATGGAGAGGGTGGAAGCGAGGGAGCGGGGGTCTTGGGGGCGCGAGAGGGTGATGGAGAGGAGGTCGGTGGCTTGCGTGAGGTGCGTGTGGAGGGATTCGAGGGCGTCGATGTGGATGGAGTCGTTTGGCGAGAGGGAGAGGTGTTGGGCGGGGATGGTTCGAAGCTGGAGGTTGAGTGTCTGGTGGCGTGAGTGTGTATAGGGACGAGGGGTTTGTCAAGTTGTGCTTACGCCCTTGACGATGCGGGTGCCCACGCGAGTAAGCGTTCCCTTGACCTTTTCGTTGCGCGGCGTGCTCATGACGAGTGTGCTCCCGGGGTCAATAGGCGCGAGGAGGGCGTAGCAGTCGTCGAGGCCGTGTTTGAGGTCGCGACATCTCTCGAGCGTCTCCTGGACGATCCAGTCAAGCTCGCGTTCCTTTGTAAGGTAGATTAGCATAATGGCTCTCTCGGCGACTGTCTATCGAGTGTATTCTTCGGCGCGGGCTTCAAGTCGTCGTACCTGGGTCTCGGCAGCTTTATGCCCGAGGTCGGCCGGCGACACGGCGGGCCAGACTGCAATGGACATGGTGGCCTATCGGGAGACTGACGATAGTAGAGGGGAGTAGGCAGCCATGCGACTGGTGCGCGAGGTCTAAGTGACTCCAGCAAGGAGAGGGAGGTTTGATGGCGACGGCGACGGGCGAGTTGAAGATTGAAGAATGGCCAGACAAGTGGAAGACGGGGAACTTCCAAGCTGACGGAGCTTGCGGGGGCTGCAGTAGCGTCCACTCGACGGAAGGGCCCCGGACAGTGTGGAGACGCGGTGGGTCGAGTTTAGGTAGAAGAAAAGCTCGAATGACTTCACTCAATTGAACAGCTCTCTCAACTCTTGAAGACATCGCATCGTCGTCTCAGAGCCTGTGTCTATGGAGTTAGCAACGTAGCGCCTCCAGGCACTTGTCGATTCCGTCTCAAGAATCCATCTGCCTGGTCTGCAGCAAAGACTCGTACCCGCCAACATGGCCCCCAAGAAAGCCACCCAGTCCCCTTCGTCCCGGCTGCCTGGCACCATGAAGAAGCTGCCCCAAATCCCTAAAGGTAGGCAGCCCTAATCCCATCCCTTCAGCCTAGAAAGCTATCCTCTCCGGAAACTAACTTCCTCAAGGCGCCCACATCGAGAAGAGACCCCTCACCAGGCGGCAACCCCCCGCGTCCTCCAAGTCGCGCATCATCTACGTATCAGCACGCACGCCCTTCATGGCCGTGGTCAAGCGCGCCCGCAAGCAGCTCAACACCTCGGCGCAGGCCGCCGTGGCCGCGCCCAAGAACGCCTCGGTGCACTCGCGCGTCGAGCACCTGAAACGGCAAGTCAACAACGCCGGCGAGGCAGACGCGGACAAGGCCGTGGTTAAGCTGATGGGCACCGGAAAGGCCGTCGAGAGGACGCTGGCTGTCGCCGGCTGGTTCGAGCAGGAGGGGGATTGTTGTGTGGAAGTGCGCACGAGGACGGTGGCGACGGTGGACGATGTGGTGGTGGAGGATGGGGACGTGGAGGACCAGAGCCGGTTGAGGAAGTTGAGTTGTCTGGAGGTGTCGATTACTCTCAAGTGAGGTTCGAGGCTGACGAGGTCGCCATAAAGTGTCACGGGCTAGACGGACGTTACAAGTGAGTGCGTCCGATTCCGCAATCCTCACCACTGGGCTTTACTAATGTTTTCAGAAACGCGCCGACCTCCACAATAAGGAATTCACATCGGGATCGGGCACGAGTATGGATAAGCACTACCCATCGGATGTCTCGGGCGCCCAGGATGCATATCCCTCCAGGACGTGACCCATGGAACCAACTCCGTTCGAATGCCAAACTCCGCCAGTCTCAGGCCCACGGACGAAAGAGGTGCTCGATTCGAGATGGGTTCGTCCAACGGAGGAGTCGATGTTGCCTGCTGGCGAGGGGACTTTGGTGGCGATGGGATCGAGGTCGACACCACCCACTGTGACTATTTTGTCAAACCCATCAGGTGTCAACGAGATGACAGGTTCGCACTCAACGCGAGATCCATCCTTGCCACCCATCCCATGACAAGATCTGTCAGCACTCTCTGCCATCTCCACACGCCTCCGTGGAGGACCGCTCTCCTCGTATCCGGACTTTGTGAAGGTCGGTCGCAATTCGGAGGTCTATTATTGTTTAGTAAACCCTATCTCATGGTTTATTAATTATAAAGTAGCGGTGGCATATCCGCTGCCTTCGGTCTTTCACGGACGAAAAGCTGTTGCTGGAGTTGGGGAGTAAGCAGAAGATAACAATGAGACGTAGCAACAAAGAAAAAAACACAACGAAAAAAGAGGTCGTAAAAAATAGAACAAAAAATCAGGCACCTTGGAGAAACAGTTGAGAGTTGCAAAAAGGCCAGCAAAAATTGCTTGCTGCCCGTTTAGACCGGAGCTGATTTCGTGATTCTCGTAGAAAGCCATTGGATCCCATTTCCACACCTCAACACCACTACCCGCCGCCACCCCTTAGAGTAACAAAGGAAAATGATAATAAGAAGTCGTTTGAATGCAAAGCTCCGTCCTGCGCCAGTCCCAATGCATCATTTCACTCCGTTTGCCTCCCAGAAATAAAACAAAAAAAAGATGATGGAAATAAGACATAATTCCAATTGACAACCCGCTCGCCCCTCCCCTCCGGTTCGTATGAAAAGTGCGCCGGGCGCCGAGGATTCAAGAAAAGACGCTTCGAGGTTCGGAGCATTATGCACGCTGAGGATATGGCTCCATTTCGGCCAAGAATCGATCGTTTGTCGTCGGTACAATCGCCTAAGTAACGCGGTAGGCACTGCATCTCATTAGTCCCCTCATCTCAAACAAGTCCAGCCAAACTCACTCAATAACCAGATGCTCGCCTCGCCAGGCCCCGCTGGCCACCCACAGGCCGCAATTCACAATCTCGGCGTATCGCTTGTCGGCCGTCTTGATGGTGGCGAACATGCGGAAGCCGTAGCGTCGGGGGTCGATGTCCTTGGGGTTGCGCGGGTTGAGGAGCGCGTCGAGCACGTCGGACGGGCCTGAGAGGGAGCCGCGGGTTCGCATTTCGAGGCTGACGAGTTAGCTATGAGAAACGAGATGAGGGCAGGCTCGGGGTATATACACTGCAGGTACTTCGTCGCTGGTTTGCACGACGAATGCGCCTTCGACGAGTCTCATGGGACGGAACCCGCGAGCTTGTCCGAGATCATAGCCGCCGGCCTAGATGCAAATACAAATTAGTCAAGCCAGTCGTACATGTTTATGAAGACACCCACCATGACTCGACCGTGACCGAAAGAACCAGACCACACCCCGGCAGCCACCGTGGTAATCTCCTTTGTCGACCCGGCATCGACGCGGGCCGGGTCCGGGTTCAGCCGCACGGCGATGCGAAAGTCGAAGTCGAGGGCGGGCATGGGAAAGGCCAAGCCGGGACAGGGGAAGTGGTTGAGGGAGCGCTGGCAGGCTTCTTCGACGGTTCTGTAGGTAGCCAGTGTAAGATCAGCGACGATGCCATGGTAGGTGTGCGTGTAAGTGTAGTGTGTAAGGGGTATGTGCCAGGGGAACATACTTGCCCGGCCCTTCCCTCATCTCCATCTCGGCCTGGGCGCGATACAACAACCCCCCGTCCTTGAAACACGCCGTCCCCGGGTTATAGCTGCTCGTTCCGCCAGCACTAGGACTCGAGCTGCTCCCGCTGTCGAAAGGCGAAGGCATCATCGTGTACTGTTGTTGTTGATGTTGTTGCTGATAGACCGAAGGGTGCCGCAGATCGGGCATAGTGAGCTTGGTGTCCCACTCTGCCGCCGCGGCGACGGACGAAGCGGCGCCGGGTGCTGCATCGTAGGCCGGAGGAGAAGAAGCCGGAGGGGGAGCCGGCGGGTGTTGTTGCTGGAGCCAGGACGGGTGCGATATCGGGAGGCACGTCGACTCGGAGACGTCGGTGGGAGCCGTGCTGGTCGGTAACGATAGCGTGTCCGTCTCGGTGGCCATGTTGAGGGTGTGTGTATTCGTGTGTGTAAGTAGAAGTGGTGGGAGCCGCGGATGTATAAGTAGTGGTGCGATTTGTGTGTGTAATTCCGGGCGGGTATTTTCAAAGCGACATGAGAGAGGATGTTCTGCCGGTGGCGCCGCGATTAATAAAGGGAATGGAAGAAATAAAAAGGGCGACGCGGAATTAGAGTCGAAGTGCGTCGAAAGGTGAGATGAGGTTTTGCCTCTCGAATGTCTCGAGTTGAAAGACCGACTCTGTCTTTTTGCCTGTTGGCCCGACCCTCGAAACACTTTCCCAGCCCGGATGTAAATGTAATCAGCAGTTCAGTCGGGAGGGAAGGGAGAAAAGAGAACCAGGGGGGAGGGCGGCAGAAGAAGGAGGGGATAAACCCCGAAAGTGACGAGGCGAATATCTGCAGCGCTGCGTAAATTCCGATGGCTTAGCACGAATGGATATTTTTTTGTAAGACCAGGAACCGTCTGAAAGTAAACACACAGACGCACACGAATTGAGAAATCGAGGGGGAAGAACAAGAAGACGGACTGGGAAAAGGGACGTTCGGGAAGGGGGGGCGTGTGATATTAAAGAAGCGGGAAGACAAGACCCAAGCCAAGTCACACCTCACGGATTTTACGCACTTCTTTTTGAAGAAAGCTTGCCTTGCCTTGCTTGCTAATAAATTGAGGCGCCCCAACATGACATTGCTCTAGGCCGCCGCCCAGGCCGGAGAAGGACTTTGGGCATTTCCCTTTTTGTCATTGCTTGCAAATCTCCGGCCAAGGGCCAAGAATTTCTGTGTCTACAGCAGCCTGCCAGGCATACGGAGTACCAAGTAACGGAAGACCTTCTTAGCGAAAGGCAAGGTCCCCAGGCCAGCTCATCAGCTGGGAACAACCATCATGCATCGGTAATCCGATCTACGAAAGTGTACATGCAACTTGCAACAGACAAGCAAACCCGGCAGGCTAAAGGAGCCCATGCCGAGGCAAACTCCACTTACTGTCGTGTCTCGTTTGCCATCATCAGTGCGTAAGGCGGGCTTGCATCTTGGCTTTCTCTCCCTCAAAGTACTCGCAGCGGCAAAACCCTCCGCGACAAGAAATGTCCATGTGTGCTACGGTTAATCGCCGACTGCCTGCGCCGGTGGAGGAGGGTGGGAGCCACAATACTGGCGGCGGAGGAACATGGCGCTCGGAAACGCGGTATACGGAGCGTGGTTGTGTGTAAAACTCGGATTTCTGGAATGCACGGAGGAAGAGTGATGTTCTGGGTCGTCACTGGAGGCCGGAAGGTATGGATATCCTCATCCGCCATGGAGATGATCAACAGTGGAAATGCACCGAACCGCCTTGATCGAGATTGCGGATGCATCCATGAGGGAGTGGTTGATCCATCAGTGCGAATTACAGTACAGCTCTCTTCTTCTTCCTCCTCCTCCTCCTCCTCCTCCTCCTCCTCCTGCTCCTGCTCCTCCTCTCAAACTCCTCCCACCACCACCAAAAGTGGGATAATGCACCTCATCACCTCGCCCTGGGGGTTAACTGGGCTTAAGTCCGCGTGGGGAGCGGGGCCCTTCGAATCCGGACGCCCCCTTCGGACGACGCAGACGTCCCGAGGCCGACCTAACCTTTACTGCACTCGAACCGAGGCAGCAAGAGAGAGGCCGTCTATTTGAATTGTGAAGCAGGCATTGGTCTGCCCAGGTAGTCAGTTGCGGCTGTGACGATGGCGTCTACTGGCGAGATGATGAATAACCATACCCCGAACTCGCTCTCGCTTCCTCTCTTCTTGCCTCTCTCTCCCTCGGATCCAGAATCAACTTCCGCCATGCTATCTCTCCTTCGTACCCACTCCGCCGCCGCCGGAAGACCACCAAGTCCCGGATTCCGACCCTTTTCTCACTCTTCTTAGCCCCGGGGGTCGTGCTGCACAAACGCAAGCTGCGGCTCTATCGGCCTCCGTTGCGTGGGAATGCTTTGTTAGCGCATCTACCGGCAGTTTCTCCTGCAGCCTCCTGCAAGTTTGCGACTGCACCCTGGGGATACGCTCCGGATGCTGACGGAGATGTCAAAGTCCGGCCATAGAAGCAGCACTCAGCAGACGCAAAGGTGACAAGAAGGGTTGGATGCTTCTGCAAGCCACGTCAAACTAAAATTCACCTCTTCCTCTTCAGCATAAAGTCAAGTAATCACGCACCCGATGGCTGCCCTTGCGTTGTTGTTGGCGCTCCTCCTCGGAGGGTTGAACTTGTCCAGAAAGTGCGCTGACAAATTGGCTGACCATTTCTTCCCCCACGACCACCACCACCAGAAACGCCGCCACGCGAAATAACGAAATACAGCACCATCCCCCGCCAAAAATGAGAGCGCGAGCCTTTCTCTCACCGTTTCACCTTTATCCCATTGTGACCCCGTCGGTCTTGTTCCACCGTCTCGCTCTCGGTTAACGTGTTGCACGTTGTCTATTCTTCTCTTAAGGCTTGCATATCTAGGTACAGAATCAAATGATGTCTTAAGGGCGTACAATCGTCCACCAAAAGGCTCACAATGACATGTTCAGTCCGTTCACCCTCCCAACGGAGGGCGTCGTTATCCCCGTTTTCTTCGCCTTTGCCAAGCGCGCTTGTTTTGATTCCATCCCCATGACCCCTCCAACCCCTCGAGGCAACTTCCCAATCGAGGAGCCTCTTCGCACAAGAGACTATCCGCCGTGTACGCCGTAGACGGACCAACTATGTCATGTACCCCGATTCCGCCCTTTTTACACCCGACATGTCTTCTTCGATGGACATGGATCGCACTGTTCCCACCTAGACGAGGTCCATCCCATCGGTGATAGGGCGTGAAAGACGTGGCAAACCCATAAATGATCCCAGGTCAAAAAGACGCCCAGTCGCCCAAGGCCGCCGGACAAGGCCATTTGACAAATTGTCCACTTCCGAGGCATCTCCAGCTTTCTCGTCCCCGTTCTTGCAAGGGAGCTAGGGAGCTTAGACGTTCGGGGTTGTATGAGGCTTGCTGGGAGGGCGTTTGCTTCTTAGCGCCGCGGACTTTGCTGATCAAGCATTTCGGGTCCCGTCAGCTTGAGCGCCGAACGGCTTGATTACGCGCGCGGTGCATGTGTAAGCTTTGGATGCCCTCTTTGTGGCTTCAATTGAGGCAGGAGAGGGCTTCCATGTACAACACCATCTTGAGTAATCAATTGAGCCGCCAGTTCTCTCCCAACAATATAGTTTTAAAAGATTTAAGCCAAGACTTTGCATACGTCTCGTCTCAACGTCATTAGACGTCGTAAAGAGGCGACGCCGACGGCCGAGAGAAACGGGGACTCGGACTCCGGCCCTGGTCCCGTTCGGGGAGAATTCGGCATCAACAACCAGGTTTGCGTTCGCCCACTTGGTTTCAGTCTGTGTAGTCATTGCACCATGTTCGTGCAACTCTAAAGACATTGAGACATTCCTGTTTCCAATTAGATATCCAGTCCTGGAGATTTCTGCTCGAGATTTGGGGCAGCAAGGTGACCATTTCCAGAGCGTCTTCAAAACATCAAAGCCACCGACCAAGTCTGGAGCTGCGAGAACCATCAAGGAGATAGACCGCCATATAAAAGGTAAGTTCCCCTCCAACTCCCAAGGTAGTCTTTGTCTCCATCGCATTCGGAACAAACAAAAAGTTGGAAACAACTGCAAAAGACATACAACAGCAGGGATTCGCTGGTCGTCACCGACCCAACTACTAATCTGCCGCTTCTCAGTTTAACGTAAGGGGAGCAGACGGGACCCAGTGTTTTCTAAGAGCTATGGTCGTATGTGTTCACTGGCGAGACAAGTTGCCTCCAAGTACAGACGTAGCCGGAACTGGACCGCTCCAGGGACCGGCTCTCGATGGCAAACTGATCCAATGTCCTAAGCTTGAGTCATTCACGCCCTTTATAATCTCATTCGAACTAGGCCGCAATTCGATTGCATTATGTCGCATGTGCTCACTCTCTGAGAGTGTTACGGGTGAGGATCGAAAGGGCCTAGGCTGTGCCTTGGGTTGACTTCTCCCATGCCTCGAGACTAGATCCTCGAAAGCCTTCCGCCGCCTTCTGTAGGCCAGGACAGATGACACGCACAAGAGAGTTCCTCCGGGGATGGCCCCGTGAGCGGGGCCGGCAGGCTCGGAGAGACTCCAAGAGCACGCTTACCGACATATCAACTACGCATCATCCGAATTGATCTTTATATTAATATATATTTATTTTGCCCCCTATAACCCTCCTTAAGCGCAGAAGAAAAATTAAAAAGAAGAGACAAAAGATTCAATATGAGTGTCTTACTATTGGACACATTAAGCTAAGAAAACCTCATCGCTAACACACGACCAGAAGTACAGCCAATGGCAACCGCTGATTCCACCACAGCCGATACCGACCCTCGATACTCTACAGGGAGCCAAAGCCAATTCTTTCCGTCTTTCATAATCCATTTACCAGTAGTGCTTATGCCCCAACCACAGTAGTTTATAGGCCGCATAGTTGCATCAGCTAACTGATCCTTAGGCACAGGTAGGAGGTGTAGAGCATCTAGGCTTAGAAATCCAATATCTGTGGAGAGCAAAGAGTTGGTGTGGAAGGAAAGGTTAGCCAACTGCCGCCGACCAACCTCGAGCGTCTGCTCGCATGCGCCCGTGGCTGCATCCCAGATCTTGACCGTCCGGTCGTAGGAGGCGGATGCGAGCCGCTGGCCGTCCGCTGAGAAGACGCGCTGAGAAGACAACTGACGACACCGAGTCGCCGTGGCCCTCGAGTGTCTGCTCGCATGCGCCCGTGGCTGCATCCCAGATCTTGACTGTCCGGTCGTCGGACGCGGATGCGAGCCGCTGGCCGTCCGCTGAGAAGACAACTGACGACACCCAGTCGCCGTGGCCCTCGAGTGTCTGCTCGCATACGGTCCACTCCGGTTCCATTCTAGGTTTTAGTATTATCCAATCTGGCTCATCGCTCCTAAAGAGCTCCCTGACAAAGCTATGCTCAGGACTGAACACGAGTGCTGACTTATAGACCTGCAATGGAGCAGTCTCAATAGCCCGAACGTGAGAAAGAATGAAATGGCGCGCATCTTGAAGCAGTTTATCAGTTGTAGCGCTCCCACTTTTTGCTATAGGAGTATTAGCTTGCTTCCAGTAAATTCCTAGACTGACTTACCGCTAAAGCTTCAAGCTTTTGTATTGCTTTAACTCCATCTGACATACTGCGCAAGAGACTAAGAGATTCCAACCAATATAGGTACTTCTTCTGGATGAACCTTTGGATATCGCTATTATCCTGTAGGATATCCTTGATCTCTGCTGAATCCGAGTCGTGGAGCTGGTCGATCCAGTAGATGCAAGAGTATCGAATGGGAGATAGTAGTTTAAGGTCGGGCGGCGGCAAGACCTTGTCAATTGGGAATCCCGGGGCGCCGAGTTCATAAACGTCGCGTTTGACGGTCTTCGAGAGGGCCTCTAGTGACCTTGAGAAGAGGGCTCGGTGCTGGTGCGCAATGCCAGAAGGTAAGATTCGCTGTAACTCATTTTTAAACAGGAAATCCTTAGCCGATTGATGCACAAAGTATATGACTCCTTGCCGGAGAGTCAAAAACGATCCGCAGAGCGCAATAATTTCCTCCAAGTCGTTCTCGCTTAAGTCCTGGGCCGACTCAATAAGAACCCTCAATTCCTTCAAGTCAACAGGGCGGTAGACAAGGGAGGCAGTAGCCAAGATGTTCTTGCAGCGGATAGAGTCATGTCCATCTAAGCCATGAATATAGCCCATCATTCGCTTGTAGAGCGGATCCAGCCCTGCTGGAAACTCTCGCACCGTAGTTGAAGCGTTCCTTGCTCGGGCCATCGGATTAGCAAGCTTTTGGCAGAGTAAGGCTACCCAGAGAAAGGTGCCGTCAGCATTGGAAGTCAAGTGATGTTCGACAGCGCGCCTTGTTTCCTCATCGTATTTCTTATTATGGGCGAGGTGATCGACCTTGCGGCCAATGTATGTGTGAACAGCCTTAGAGACCGAGTCTTTGTTCAACTCGAGGTGCAGTGTGACCTTCTGCCTTGTCTTGTCCAGTTTCTCCTCAATTTCCAGCTGGTTGCGGCTTGAAAGGAGCCACTTGACACGGGAAGTCAGAGACGATTTCTGGGCAATAAAGTCAAGAAGTTCTGACAAGCCAGTCAAGCATTCGTCAAGTGCATCAATGATGATGAACGTAGTCCTCAGGGCTGTGTCCTGCAGGATGTTGATAAAAATCTCCGATAGGGCAACCCAGGCATTCGCGTCTTCGAAGAGAGACCTGCCTGCGTGGTTGTGCTTCTTTTGAACATGCGAGATGAGCCACGGCTGTTGGTCAACGAGAAGGTAGATCAAACCGCGCAGCACAGCCGTCGCATTACTCAGTCGTGCCTCAGTGGCCTGGCAGAAGAAATAGGACAGGCGATTGTCGGGTTCCTTCTCCAGCTCGTCGATGATGCCGCATAGCAGCATCGTCTTGCCCTTGCCAGGGTCGCCTTTGATCCACAGCAAATGGCTCTGCGGATCGTCACGCCATTGCCGGAAGTCCTTATTGTCGAGAATCCAGCTGTATGAGTCTCTAAGCAGGCCGCCCTTTGTAGCTTCGATGCGCGTCTTGTCGTGGCGAGGATTGGTCTCGCGAAGGTCTCTGAGGCATTGCTCGTTCGTGTCGGCTTAATGTATAAGAAAAGACAAATTATCCAGGCTAGATAATTATAGCAGGAAGGGACATCAGGACAGACCAGGTGGCTGGTGATATTGAATGTTGACGGTTCCGCCGCCGGAGACGTTGTTCCCGGCGAAGATATTTCGTCCATCGATCGGACCAAATGATGCCCCACTCATGTTAGAGCGAGCTTCCCTCTCCGTTTTCCTTCTTTTTGGTGGAGGCGAAAGTATAATAATAGTATTATTATCTACCTAGTTAGTGTTTCTAACGGGTTGTGGTAGAGTCGAAGTCTATGCCGAAGCTTGAAGCCTGTTGTGAGCTCGCGCTATGCGGCTGAAGCTAAGAGCGTGGCATCATTGCTACTTGCTTGCCTAAGGCAGAAACACCACAAATCCTTTTGTCAGAGGAACTAGCTTTTTAAAATTTAAGATTTTATTTTTATTAAGCCATTACAGCGGCTCGAGATAGTATATCACCCAGTTGTTAGATAGTAATATTGTGGTAGTGGGGATATTCCTGACCTTTCCGATCTTTCAGACAGTCTGATCAAATGGTCTAAGTTAGTCTCGCAGCCTGTCATATGACTAGTCATATGACTAGTCATATGACCGTCTGAGAAGGCAACGCCTATAAAAGCCTAACGTTTCTGCAACCTATGTAACGGTCCGACTGAGTATATTGACAACTGGCTGGGCGACTGCAACGAGTATTCTAAGCTGAAGAGAAAGGGAAAGGAAAGAAAAGGGGGGAAGCGAGAAGAGCTTCTTAGTCCTCGAGCTTGTGGGTCTTTCGGTTCGTCAAGGGTGTAGCCGAGAGTCCCCCGCGAGCTCTGGGTCTGCCGAGAGTGTAAGCCGAGATTCCCACGGGCTCAGCCCGTTACAGTTGGTGTCTCTCCTAGTTATTCCCATTATACATCCTAGTTCTTTAAGCCACGGTTGAGTTGCAGTATGCATGCCCCAACCACCCCCAGCTCCGTGGAGGGAATGCAAGACACGTAACTAGGTACCCTCTAGAGATTTCAATCGTAGAAGCCCCAGAAGCAACTGCAAAGAGGATGTATGAGCAATCACCCCATACTCCAAGTCGTATCCTACGGGGTCGAGCGCTTTAATGGCGACGAGTATCAATACCCCCTCAACGAAGAGGACCAACATAACCATGACAGGGACCACGCCGCCGGACCTCTTTAACACACCGCGCGAAGCAGTGAGCGTACCGTAGCATATGGCGAAAGACGAGAATATCTCTCTATAGTGTCTCTATCAAGCAATCGGCAACGGCATCGAACACATTACAACGAAGCCTGCTCTAGAGATGGAGAGTCGAGGCATTCGACGCCCGACAAGCCAGACTGCCAGAAGACGAATACCGAAATAGAAGTGACGACAAACAAAAAAGCTTCCTCGCCGCACCGTATGTAACAAGTCCTAAAGTATCGCAATTCCCCAATGCAAAGCCTGTCTGTCTGTGCAGTGAAATCGCCCGATAAACGTGGACTTCAAGTAACTACCAGAAAGCCGGATGCGAAACCGGAGTCGAAAGGCTGAAACTCGGGCAACACATCTCCAGATCGACCAGTAGAATTCTAGACACTGGAAAAAAGGCCTGAAACAAGTGGGCGGCTTACATTCTTCCCGAGGAGACGAGGTAAAACAAGGGTCCCTGCTTGGAGGGAGGTTTCGTGGCTGCTTGACCAGCCAATCCGGCGTGGCTTGATTCATTCCTTGGGAATTAGTTAGTCGTCCACCCAATAACCAATAACCGCAGAAGTTGAGACCACGACAAGAGAGATGAGGGCTGTTCAATCCATATCAAGGTGTCACATTCCCGTCGTCCGTCTTTTACGTAGTAGACACTGTGGCTTGTGACGGTTCTTATTAGTCCGCCCACGGATGTGACCATTAGCCCTGAGAAGGCGTCGAATTAGGGGGCTTATCGACTATGCCTTTGTCTATTCGAAGTCTGTAGAATCACAATTCCAGTTGTTCAGGAGGTTCATCCCATGTACGCATCATCCTGAGAACCGTCCTGATCATCCTGATCCCCTTTCTCCGTCTCCACCAAAGACGAAGGGTATACGTAAGTCTCCCGGGAAAAGAAGGCAAAAAGGGCCATCGCTCAGGGGGTATCTTCAGATTCAGGGTACATGGGATGAAGGTGTCAGATTGCCCCAGAAGCCGAGTCGTTTTCGATCCAACGTGACTTTCCATTGCGATTTAAGTTGTGGACGGAAGGTGGGCGGTGCTTGCTCGGCCACGTATCACTTGGGAGTTTCTTCGCACGTTGTTCCTTCCTCGGACGGGCGAGGTATGTACACGGTCCATCAGGTCCAAGTCGAACATCACCCACGATTAAAGCTTCATTTTTGATAAACCATATTCATCCCTATTCATTCCACCAAACCGCACCCATCAGTTCCATCCCTCCACAGATCTAGACGGTTCCTGTGCCGACCTTGGCCTCAACTGGACGGTCCAAGTCCCCTGGCAACTTGGCGGGGCACTTGCGAACGTCTGCGCTACGCGGCGTCAATCTGTAGCGCACAATCTGCGGCGCACAATGATCAACTAGAGAGATTGCTCCCACGTCGGACTCATCTTGCGCACACGGGAAACAGGGCCGACAAACTCTGAAAGGACCGACTAGATTCGCCAGCTCGTAACGCCGAATTCTTCGTACGCAAACCTGCCCATCCAAATGCGAAAATTCGCTAGCCGTCATCCCTGCGCTAACCCGCCACTGAGCCTCAGGTCGTATTCAACTTGCGGATCCCCTAAACGCTTCTCCCTCTCCATCGCTACACGGGTTCGTTTCGTCGCAACCAGCACCACGACTTTTTCCCCGTGGCAGCCTCATTTCCTTTGCGCTTCGCCTCTTCTTTCCCTCTTTTCTACCCCTGACACTCTCTTGAATGCATTTTTAGTTCTTCCCCCTTCTATTCTACCTCTTCGCTTCATCCTTCGATCTCGACTTGCCTCGTCCCACTGTTGAACTTGTCAAAACCGAACGATACGAACGAATCACGACGAATCACCGCTGGCCTCGTCGCCCGTTGCCAGCCATGCTCAATTCACGTCGCGCCGTCGTGGCCGCCATCTTTATCCTCACCTTCTTCTTCCTCCTCTCGAGATCGCACGATAGCCAGACCACGTACACGCAGCCTCCAGCCGCCCCTGCTGATGCCCCCGAATCCAAGAATGCCGACTCCCCTACAAACGCCGACACGCAACCTCCTTCCCCGCCTCCTCCCGAGGAGCCCAAGGAGATGGAGGTCAAGGACCGTCGCGTGAGACCCAGCATCGACATGTCCAGAATGTCCACCTACGACAAGCTCGCCTATGCGTATCCCTATGACGTCGACACCAAGTTCCCGGCCTACATTTGGCAGACTTGGAGGCAAAACGCCGACGACTTCAACTTTCAGTTCAAGGAGCAGATGGAGTCGTGGAGAGACGAGCACCCAGGCTTCGTTCACGAGGTCATCACCGACGACATGGCCGTATACCTCCTCCGCCTGCTGTACGCCTCGATCCCCGAAGTCCTCGAAGCCTACAAGGCCCTACCGATGCCCGTTCTCAAGGCCGACTTCTTCCGTTACCTCATTCTCTATGCCCGTGGCGGCATCTACTCCGACATTGACACGTGGGCCATCCAGAGTGCCATCAAATGGATTCCCGAGCAAATCCCCCGCGAAACCGTCGGCCTCGTCATCGGCATCGAGGCTGACCCAGACCGTCCTGACTGGGCTGATTGGTACAGCCGCCGTATTCAATTCTGCCAGTGGACGATTCAGAGCAAACCTGGCCACCCGGTTCTGCGCGACGTCATTGCCCGCGTCACCAAGACGGCGCTGGCCATGAAGCGTGCAGGAAAGTTTGTCAACTTCAAGGACAAGGATGTAGTCGAGCTTAGCGGGCCGGCAATCTGGACGGATACCATCATGGACTACTTCAACGACGACCGGTACTTCAACCTGAAGACGAGCAGGGGACACATTGACTTCCACAACTTTACGGGTATGGAAGCGGGCAAGCGTGTGGGAGACGTTGTGGTGTTGCCCATTACCAGCTTCTCCCCTGGCGTGGGACAGATGGGTGCCAAGGAGCCCGACGATCCCATGGCGTTTGTGAAACACGATTTCGAAGGTACGAAGAGGCGTCCTGCAGTTGAGACAGGAGCTAACCACGATGCAGGAACCTGGAAACCCGAAGCGCTGCGACACATTGGCGAGCAGTCGGCCGATGTCCCAGCCCAGAACGTGGTTGTACATTAAGGGAGCCTGCCTTGGAGATTACGCTCGGCCACGACACCCAAGATACGCTTCTCGACCTTGTATATTACGCCGCTACTTTATTCTAATGGCATCGCAGCCGGTTTCGGCTGGCGTCGACCTCCCGCGTCAAAGGAGGCAGAAAATAAGGGCAAGGGGATAGACTTGATTTCATGTTGATTTCTGTTGGAGTGTTTCTTTCCGGGATAGATTTGGGTTGGTTTTCTGTCTCGACCGGCAGCATGTGGTTTCGAACTGGCGAGGCATTCACGGAGTACAGTAGGAGTTGGACGGACCATATATTTCACATCATGATGACCAAGGCTCGGGTAGAGAAAGCAAACAGATTTGGGCGATGGGCCAACAAAGCCACGTCTTTTTTGGTGAAGGTGACCCCGCATCTTCCCCAGGTTTCCTCATTTGGCGTCGGGCGGTGAGGGGAAGCTTCCCTCCCAAGGCCGTCTTCCTTGCTTCTTGTGTGGAGGAGAAAGCGGAGGTTGGCATGATCCCATTGGCGATGGTAGCCGAGGGAGGAATGCGGTGCATTGGCCGTCGCATTGGCCGTCCCATTTGGGGGCGACCAAGGTGAGACGGGTGAGCATCGTCATATCACGCCAGCTTTGCTCTGCACCTTTACAGGCTTGAAGAGACGAACAATGGTCTTGGTGCGAGCTCTGGCGCGCCAATCGGGCCAATGCCTCGCGAGGAGGTTCGTTGGGAGGAGGTGTGTTGCTACCAAGGCTGGGTTGAGCATCCGATGGGGTCCCGGCGAGGTGAGAGCTGATACATGACGTCTTGTTGCACCAATTCGCTTGCTAACATGGCTTCAGCCCGCCCTCTACCAAGGAACTATCCCGCAGCATTTTGCGTCGGTCGTCTCCAGCCACGGCGACCGACCTGCCGTCATTACCCGCTCACCGTGTCCGTCCGTATCCGTCTTGGCTACCGAGACGTGCCTCACCTACCACGCCTTGGACCTGTACTCGAACCGGCTCGCCGATGCGCTTTCGTCGCTCGGCGTGCGGAAGGGAGATCGCGTCGCCGTCTCGCTCGGGAACACGCCCGAGTTTGCCGGCCTGACGTACGCATTGTTCAAGCTGGGCGCCGTCCTCGTGCCGCTCAACCCGGGCTTCAATCATGCCCAGGTGGCCGCCGCGCTGAGCCATCTGGCCGTCGAGGTGTTGATCATTGGCGCCGTGACGGATCTGGCGTATCGGCCGGCCAAGGGGAGGTGTAACCAGCCGCTGCTGGAGACGCTTGTTGGGGATTTGCATACCAAAGCTATACAGAGCGAGGCGGTGCCGTCGCTGAAAAAGGTGGTGGTCATGGATAATAGGGCGAGCCACCCAGACGTCAATTTCAAGCTCGAGTCGTTCCCGGCCCTCACCAGCTTCGCCACGCTCCTGCAGGGCTCCTCCCGTCCCGTCACGCCCGACTCGCCGCTCGAGGCCGAAGAGACGGTCAACATCCAGTTCACGTCGGGCACCACGTCGATGCCCAAGGCGGCCATGCTTTCGCACCGGTCCATCCTCAACAACGGCGCCCTCATCGCCCACCGCATGGGCCTCGACCCCCGAGACCGCATCGTCGTGCCCCCGCCGCTGTTCCACTGCTTCGGCAGCGTCCTCGGGTACATGGCCACGGCCACCACGGGCGCTTCCATCCTGTTCCCCAGCCCGGCCTTCGACCCCGTGGCCACGCTGCGCATGTGCTTCGACCACGACGCCACGGGCCTGTACGGCGTGGGCACAATGCTCGTCGCCGTGCTCGAAGCCCTCGACGCCGAGGTCGTGCCGCACGCTCCCAGGAACTTGACAAAGGGCATCGTCGCCGGCTCAAGCGTGCCCGAGTCGCTCATGCGCACGCTCTACGCCCGTCTGGGCCTCGGAGACGTGGTCATCTGCTACGGCATGACCGAGACCAGCCCCGTCAGCTGCATGACCGCCCCCTCGGACCCCCTCTCCAAACGCGTCGGCACCGTCGGCACCCCCATGCCGCACACGGCGGTCAAGATTGTCGACCCGGCCGACCGTTCGCGCACCCTACCCCTCGGCGAGAAGGGCGAGCTGGCCGCCGCCGGATACCTCGTCATGAAGGGCTACTACGACGACGAGGCGCGCACCGCCGAGGTCAGCGTGGTCGACGACGAGGGCACCACCTGGCTGTACTCGGGCGACGAGGCTGACATGGACAACCGGGGCTACGTGCGCATCACAGGTCGCATCAAGGACCTGATTATCCGCGGCGGCGAAAACATTCATCCACTCGACGTGGAGGACTGTCTGATGACGCACTCGGGCGTGCGCGAGGCGAGCGTCGTGGGCGTGCCGGACGAGAGGTTGGGCGAGGCCGTGGTGGCGTTTGTCGTTGTCGCGCGGGGATGGAAGATTTCTTCCGCCGAGGGGAAACAAGCCGCAAAGGACACGGGGGAGAAGAAGCATCAGGAACTGTCGGCCGACGTGCTGCGCAAGTGGGTGGCCGAGCAACTGTCGAAGCACCTGGTGCCCAAGCACGTCTTCTGGGTCGACGAGTATCCCAAGACGGCGAGCGGCAAGATTCAAAAGTACAAGCTGCGAGACATGGCGAGGGAGGAGCTGGGGATTAAGAAGTGAGGGGTACTGAAGATGCGAGAAGGGGTTTACAACCAGGTACAGGCCAGGGGCATGGTGGGATTCGGTCAAGAAAGAAGATTTGGTCTTTTTGCATCTCCATAGTCAATGGATGGCGGTTCAACCAGATGCTACATGATGATCCAAGGCATTGACGTCAGCCATTTCTCATCAGATCTCAAATGAACACATACTACAGTGCCACCCCAACGCTCACAAGCACAAACACAAGCCTATCACGGAGAAATAATGGTAGAATTATTACTCCATCTCCCTTCTCCATTCCCCGCGTCCCTCTTGGTGCCATCTGAACCGTCTGTCTAATCATATCCAGCCGTCCAAGTAAAGAAACGAGAAGCAAACATCGCAAACAAACACTTTTGTATCTTCTCTTTCTCTCTATAGTCTGGGGAATCAATCATCTATCAGAGAGTTCCAATCCTCCGCGCCCCTCCAATGTTCATCATGGAATCGGCCAAAGGGTTCCCTAAACCCAAATACATCCCGCTGAAGCGGACCACAAGACAAGAAAAAAAAAGACCAAGGAAAAATGATGCGAGAAAATCGACCCCGTCAAATGCATCGGGTAGCCTTTTCATGCCCGAATGGTGGTGTGTGAGCAACAAAGTCTGAGAGCTGAAACAAAAAAACGAGACATTTGGTCAAAACTCCCCAAATCCTCTCCTTAGTCGACCTGCTTCTCGCAGCCGATGCGTCCCAACAGCTCCTTACGGTCGCTGTGTCCAGGCAGGCTCACTCCCGAGCTGCTGGCCTGTTTTCGGAGCCCGGATCGGCGCTCCCAGTTTCGCAGGTCAAGGTCCTCGACGCCCACTTCCTCTTCCAGGGGCTGAGCTTCCTCGTAGACAAACTCGTCCTCTTCCTCTTCCTCCTCACCTCCCTCGTCGTCGCTGCGAACGTCGTCGGCGGCATCTCCCTTGAGAACCTTGATCACAACGCGTACAATCATGGTGAACCAGATAATGGTGAGGCCCTGGAGGAAGAGAAGGGGGGTGAGGAACGCCCACTTAACCGTGTTGTTGTAGCAGACCAGGCCCTTGGGGTCGAAGAACGGCTCAAGCAGGTATGCCCAACCCTCGGGGGTCTCGAGTGGCCCCTCAATATTGTCGCGTCCGCCCTTGAAGCATCCCGTCATCATAATAGAAGAATGCGCATAGACGGACCAACAAACGGTCAGGTACAGGGCATGTCGGCACACGGCCCACGAGACGACAAAGAGACCAAACATGGCGTCACAGAGGGTTTGGAAGCCGCAGTACTTGAGACACTTGGCCAACTGAAGCTATTAGTGGGGGTTCTGATCTGATGGGGTTGATACTTACAGGCAAGATCAAGTCGCCGATATCCATCAGAATCAGGATGAGGTTGCCGACACGGGTGTGGCCATAGCCGTAGCAGGCCCAGATCAAGCTGGTGGTGACGAAATGATGCGTGAGCATCTGCCAGTGATCCTTGCGACGCTCCTCAATGTGGATGACGATGATCTGCTGGAGCCAGAAAGCCCACTGGACCAGGAGATACGTCTTCATCATGGGAGCGAGGTCGCGGCTGGGCCAGGCGGTCCAGAGCGCGTGCAAGTCCATCCAGTGGGGGCCAGTATAGTAGATGTACTATTCACACGTCAACATTCAGTCTCAATTTCTTTGGCGGCAACTTACCACTCCCCAAGGCCAAAAGACGGCATAGAGGACGGTCAACCAAGCTTGCTCGCTAAAGCGAGTCAGGGCCTTTCTCTTAGTGATGCCCTGAAGTTTTCCGAGGGGCGCAAGCAGGTATTCCATGGTGGCGGCACGAAGGCCAGTGAAGACGACAATGCCGAAAGCAATGAAAAAGGCATCGTCGAGTCCAACTCCGTACTGGTTCAATTCGGGCGCGGGGTAGCTCAGGCGGAAGAACTTGGCCGTGTGTATGCGGGCTTTGGGAATGAAGTTGTGGGCGAGGAAGAGCAGGGCGAGGAGGTTGAAGGAGAGGCCTAGTTGACAGTCAGCAGCGGTTCAACATATCAGTCCACCGGGGTCACATAAACGGCGGTGTCCGGCAGGTTTCCGGGCAGATGCGGCGAGATGAGCGAGAGAGGGGTGCTGTGGTGCAACGCGGGGTGCTTCTGTGGGATCTCAGGCCATACACGCAGCTCAAGGACACGCCCCCACGAATATGGAGATATGGAGGGGTTGCTGCAGGTGCATGAGGGGGCCGAAAGAAACTTACCAACTTGGTTCTCAACAAACCAACGGGAGAGGTGCTTCCATGTGCCCTCGTCCTTGCGTCTGAGGCGGCGGACAAGCACGACGCTGTTTCCCGAAGTCTGCATGTAGAGGGGACCGTTCATATTTGGGGTGCTGTGACCGGTTTTGAGGCGAGGCCGAGCAGCCAGAGAGGTGGTCGATTTGGTCTTGTTCTGCAAGAGGCCGTTGGCCATGGTCTTTGCTGTGGTGTTGGCCGTAGCATTCGGGGTCTTGGCGATTCCATTGGGTGCCGTAGCCGCCGGTGCGACAGTCGACGCCTGTGGTGTCGTGTCCATTGAGGTGCTCTTGTTGTCGGGAGAGACCTTGTCGTCGACCCGCGACGGCGCAGGGGAGCCCGAAGTGCTCATGACGGAGCCAGTTCGGTGAAGTCGCGAGAGGGGGGGACTCGCAAGAGGGTGAGACGAGGTTTGCTTCTTTTGGCTTCTAGGATATCGGAGGAGCGGTTGGCTTGTGTGGCTTGAGGTGGGCGGTAGGTGGTAGGCGGTAGAGCGGAGAAGGGAGAAACTCGAGGGGTCGTGAGGTCGAGCAAAAAGATGTCGCCCAGAGAATGATGAATTTGCTTCGGAGAAGGCAGGTTGTAGGAGATTGGACAATTTCTGGATTCGAGGAGGTGGGAGTTGGAAAGGATGCTCTCAGGGACGGAGATTTGAACAGGAAAAGACCACGAGCTGCCCTCGCAAACAAGACGGAAAAGCAAATCAAACGCTGGCACACACTCACTCGCACACTTGTCAATGGCAGTGAAAAGGGAAACAGAAAGGTGAGGAGGGGAGGAAGGAGCGAGTAAATAGAAGCCGCTAAAACGGATCCATTTCCATTGACCAGATGGCACAGGCAGAAGAGGAAGAAGGAGATTGCCCCACAACGGGCAAATCCCCAAAGTTGATCAGTCAAGGCGGTGAAGCGAGACATGGCCTCCGCGGGTCCCCGGGACGGGATTGCTAATTACGGACTACCAGTGAGATGTGTTGAGATGCAGTCAATGGGATGGATATTACGTCCGGACTGCGAGGTGAAGTTCTCACCACGCCTGGTTGGTTGGTTTGGTTGGAGTGTGTGCGGTGGTGGCACTGGGAGTCCAATGCGTTTTTCACAAAGTCAAAGGGTCGAATGGATACAAAAATCACTGTAGTCCGTATGCCGTTGAGACGTGTGATGGAGGCACACGGTCTTTAGACGTGCTCAAAATGCTTCAGCAGTCATCCTGACCACCAATTCATCCAATTGACTCCTCCAGCCATCTCCAGAACACACTCCCACCCGGCGACACCCTCATCCCCTGGTGGAACTCGGGTGGATCTTGGGATCTCAAAAAAGGGAGCCTTGAAATGTTGCCAACTTGCCCTCTCCACAAACAAAGACGCTCTTCCATCTGGCCCCCCTTTTCGCCGTCACTTGAGGCTCCTTTCCTGGTACGCTAGAGGCTCTCTTTGAACCTGAGGTTGTCTTTAGAATCCTCACAATGGCAGCGTCTCAATTGCAGCGATTCAGTGTCACCCAGCGTCTCTTCCGGTCCCAAAAATGTTGAGAAGGTGTCCGATTCAACCCCCCTTGTTCCTCTCGGTGCCGTCCCTCTCAGCCCTTGTTCCCTGTCAAACTTCCCCTCTTCCACCCTCCTCTCTCGTGCTCGGGTCGGGTTGTTTCCAACGGCACTGACTGCCACTGACTGCGCCCGCCAACAACAAGAACAAGCATCAAGCACGGTCCTCACTGCAGCGGCACGCATTCGCCCTCTTCCGATGAATCTCGCCCATCTCACCTGGCCGCGTGCCTAATCTGCGCTACTTTTCTTGTCTCTATCAACGAGGAGTGGTCTTCTGGAACAAAACTTTTAGTCTTTTGCGTGCCTAGACCCCTGAGTAGGGAAGGAACGGATGAGCGGGTGGCGGCAAACTCAATCCATGATTGAGTCGGCGCCGAGAAGAGTGACAATGAAGAAGACGACGGAAAATGATTGCAGTACTTATGAATCGCAACCGAGATGGACTCCCGTCGGTACCTAAAACCACATCTCAACACCTCCAGGGCTCCAGGCTTTCAGGTTGCTGCATCTCACAATCTGCGCCTCCCACTTGCTCAACCGCCATTGGACAGTGGACCCCAGACCTGACGCCTCAGGCTGTCGACCCCTAAATGCCCTAGACCCTTCCCTGGACTGCCTGGGCTGTCCTGTCACCACAAAGCCAGCGGCGAGCCGATCATTTTGTCGATTCCAATTGGCCCGACATGGCGACCTGACCTTGGCTGCACCCTGGGCTTGTCTCGCTTCCAAGAAACTCAATTCCCGCTTCAACGCCGTTCAGCTGCGTCTCGCCTCCGTTCTCTTTTCTCCGTCCTCCCCGCCAATTCTTCATCCACGGTTTCCGCAACGTCTCCGAATACCTCCTACGGTACATATACAACTGGGTGGTCAAAGCTCGGGCTCTCTCAGATATGCTTCCTCCTCACTAGACACTATCCGTATACTAGATTCCTTGTTCATTCTTCTGCTCTCCCGTCCCAAACAACCTGACATCTGTCTACGCAAGTACCACCACCCAACTCAACTCCTCAACCCCAATATCAATCAACCAGCCGCAGCTTTACCCAGTTACCCCTCATCTCCCACATCCCGCCTTCTCACAACCTCGTCCTCACCCGGTCGTTATCGCATCGCGCATATGGCGCTCCGCGTGAAAGAAACGCCACGGTGCTTCGACCTATCCCGTCTCGTCTCCCATTCTCGTCCATTCTCTATCGAAAACTAGACCCAACCCCCTCCCCGCACCGCGACCAACAATGCCCCTCGCATGGCTCGACGTCGGCCTATCAAGCCTCATCGGCCATCCCCGTGGAATGCTGCTGAAGCGTTTCCGCCATCCTATGCCTCCGGCGTCCCAGGATTGGTTCTGATGTCATGTCATCAGGTTGCATTGCATCGCCTGCAATGCACTCAACCATGATGTACGCAGTCAGAACCCCAATTACTTCCAGAAGCCCGTATTCGCAACGGACGTGGGGATACGAGACCAGACGAAGCCCGGTGGACCTTGGGACGACAATTGCGTACGCCGTCTTCGTTCTGACGCACGTCAACTGCGCTACTGCGTCTGGTCCAGCTAATCTCCACCTGGGTTGACCGTGATGTGCTTTGGGAAAACTAGCCGCCGCAATGCTTTCCCAGTCCACAGTTGCCAGCCAAAGGTCATTTGGGAGTTGACTGCGAGACTAGATATCGATACTCGACGCAAACTCACATGTGGACAGAAGCTTCATGTTTAGAGCCGAGATGGCCCAAGTTGGCAAAGTCTCTGGCGAACGAGTTACCCTATAGAACCACAGCTTGGCGTCATGAGCGCCACAGACTAAATTTCAGCCTTATGATAGAACAAGTAGACTGGACAGCCTTCTTCCCATGCTAGTAGTTCCATCATCAGTAATGTCATAATTCAGTTAAGCGCCGGTGAAGCTCGGACGAAATAGATAATGATGAACCACGACCTATCCAAAGCTTCCGCCACAACCCGCACCGCCATGGGAACTTTCACCTTGGCCATCTGCCTAGCGCCACACCTGTGCCACATGACTGACTGTTCTCGGGAACTCTCATTCGACGAGGCGCAGCCATCCTGCCCATTCCATTCATCTCTAAACCCCCTACAACCTCACGTCGACATCTCTCCTTTGCATCGCCGACCGCAACAAACACAACGACAGCAACCACCCCCCCTACGCTAAAGCATCGAACACGCATCACTTGCCGCGAATCAAACCATGGCTTCGACCGCAAAGTATCAACCTGCTCCCCAGCAGGACCCCGACGACTACACGACTGCGCCCCCCGCCTACGGCGCTTCTTCCTCGCGCGACGAGACCCAGGGCCTGTTTGGCGCCCCGCGCAACAGCGACGATGAGATTCCCGATGACTTCAAGGTGAGTATCTAAATGTTGCAAGAAGGGTGTTGAAGTTACCGTCGCCTCCTTGCTGCCGTCGGCATCCAACTAACACCCTTCAGTTTGGCGGCTCCGTCGCCGAGGCCACCGTCGACATCCGCAACCAGTTCATCCGCAAGGTCTACTCCATCCTCACCGTCCAGCTCATCGTCACCGCCGGCGTCAGCTCCCTCACCTTCCTCAGCGAGGGCTACAAGAACTGGATCCAGAGCCACCCCGGCGTCGTCTGGATCTCAGTACGTCATCGTCCCCCTCCTCTCAACAAGTCACGATGCTAACGCGATGCCCCCCCTAGCTAATCGGTGCCATGGTCTTCATGGGCCTCACCTACTGGAAGCGCAAGTCGTACCCCACCAACCTCCTCTTCCTCTCGCTCTTCACCTTCGCCGAGGCCTACACCATCTCCGTCATCGTGTCCTTCTACGACACGTCCATCGTCCTCAACGCCGTCATCCTCACCTCGGGCATCTTCCTCTTCCTCACGGCCTTTGCCTGTCAGACAAAGTACGACTTCACCTCGTGGATGCCCTATCTCTTCGGCTCCCTCTGGGCCGTCGTCCTCTTCGGCTTCATGTACATGTTCTTCCCCTACAGCTCCACCGTTGAGCTCGTCTACGGCGGCGTCTGCGCTCTGATTTTCAGTGGCTACATCCTCGTCGACACCCAGCTCATCCTGCGCCACCACCACGTCGAGGAGGAGATTGCCGCCGCCATCAGCCTCTACCTCGACATCATCAACCTCTTCCTCGCTATCCTGCGTATCCTCAACAGCCAGTCCAACAACTAAGGATCTAACGCGACAGCGAAAAGTGTGAATGTGTCCCCGTGATTGCGATCGGATAACGGTTCACCCAACGTTTCTTGGTATTGACTTGTGGTGGACCAAACAATTGTCGGTTGGTCCCTCGAATTCCGACCGACAGAACGAGATGGAGGGCGTAATGGGTTGATGGCTTGGCGTTATCCGGTTCTTGCTATTTCCTTGACTTTCCTTTCGTTTTCTAGGTTGGGTATACTTTCATTCAATGATCCAGGCTCACCTAACGCTGGGTTTTAGTCCAGCGAGGGTGCCGCGAACAGATTTGTAGTAATCGAATGTTCCTTGAGAAGGAAATAACGTCGTTTCTTCAGTCTCAAAACTGGTCATTGTCAGGTCACGATTAAAAGTCTCAAATTTATTTGATATCAGCATTAGAAGGCGACTAGAGAAAGCAGAAACAAAAGCCAAAGGGGGGGTGCTCAAAGAAGAAATGGAATACCAATACAGCTGACAAAAGATTGGCTGGCTTGGCAGGCTGGCTGAACCGAAATACATCAATAAGAGACAAGGAACCGCGGCTCCAGAATGCACCAACTGCATTGCATTGCTTGGTTGTCCCAACTCCTCTTAGATTCTCCCCTCCTTGCTCAGCCGCGTCCTCCGACACATCCACATACATAAAAACCTCCCTTGATGACGGTAGTTCTCCGTCAAGAGTCCGCGGGAAGCATCCCAAGGGGTATCGTCAAAGTGGCGGGCGGCTTTCTCGTTTTGGATCGAGTCCAGCAGGGCGGACGAAGAAAAAAGGATAAAAAAAAGACAACTCTCAGTTTCGCAGCAGCAGGGGGAATATTCTCATCTTCTTTCTCTTTAGTCGTGGGAGAGGAAAACCAACGCCAGAAATAGACAAATGTCCAACGTCGCACTTTTTTGGAGCATCGCGGAAAGAACCAGTATATGATGTAAGATGGTCGGTCTTAGTTGGTCTCTTCGCCGTTGGCCTCGCCCTGGGGGTTGGCTTGGGCGGCAGCCTCTCGTGCCATGCGAGCCTCGATTTCGCGGAGCTGGGACTCGCGCGCCAGAAGTTCCTGTCGCTTCTCGTTAATCTCGCGCTGGACCTTGAGTTCGATCTCGCGCAGCTTCTCCTCCTCTCGTCGGAGCTGCTCCTCCTTGAGACGGACGGACTGGGAGGCAAGATCCTCGGGGTTCATTGAGCTGTCAATGCTGCAAACATTAGCGACCTAATAACGGATCAGGGAAGATTTCAACGCACTTTCCAGAAGCACCCTCGACGCTCTTAGACAGCTTCTCGGTACGGTAGTTTTCGTACAAGAAGTCGTGGGTGATTTCCTTCAGATCAGCAAGATGGCTGTGGAGCAGAGCGGATCGAATGGCGAGGAAGTCGGAGTGGCGGGGGTTGTCGACCTCGACAACACCCCAGGGGTACTGGCGAGCGCGGACCTTGCGACCACCAATTTCGACAACATCCTCGGACCCAACAATGGCAAAGGGCATGAGGCCGCGAAGCTCAGCGTTCTCCTCAACGGTATCCTCGTCATCCTCCTCGATATCGTAGGGGAAGTTGTAGACGGGGATTCGGTAGTGCTCGATATCCTCCATGACCAACTTCTTGGACTCGGCCAGCTCGGCGGGAGTGAGAGAATCGGCGCGACCGATGACGGGGATGACGTTGACACGGGGGGCGAGGCGCTTCATGAGCTCGATGTCGAGTTCTCGGAGACTAAAATCATGAGATTGCGTTCGAGATTAGGCCCAGAAGACTTACCCGTGGCCAGTGGGGGTGATGAAGTAGAGCATGGCATGAACTCGGTTATCCCTGAATCGAGGGTTACGCTTGATACGTGACTCCTCGGCAAGAATATCGTCGTATTGTCTCTCGAGGTAGCCAACAATCTCTGAGAAGCTGCATCACGCGTGAGTTATAGGGGTATGCGGCGGGTGCGAGCAGCTCACCTGGCCTCGTTGTCGATCTGGTCTCCGAATCCGGGGGTATCAACGATGGTCAAGGAAATGCGAGTGCCCTCCTCGTCGAGTTCGAGCTCTAAGCATGTGTTAGTCGAACTGCTTGCGACAGACCGGTCAGGAGGCACGCACCGACGGTAATGGGCTTGATCTTGACACCATCTTCGAGGTGGGCGCTGCCGGCGTCGTCCGAGTCCTTATGCAGGAGGACGCTCTTGCCGCAGAGAGTGTTCACAAAAGTGGTTCGGCCTGGATGATTTTATGAGCTTTTCGAGTCGCGATGGGGACGACGGGTCGGATTGACGAGACGGTTCTCGTACGGGGCCACGTACCGGTACCAGAAGCACCACAAACCATCAGGCAAAACTGAATGCCCTTCTTAACATTCTTCTTCCGGCGGATCATCTTCTATATGGAGATGGACGAGTCAGCAAGCTGGACGAACGATACGGCGAGTCGCGCGCTGGAGCTTTGCGAGAGGTCCCGTGTAGGAGCTTGATCAATGGTGACGATGCGCAGCTCCAGAAGCAGCTAGCGAGCGAGAGAAACGTTCAGCAGAGTTACGTACGGTAGCGGACGACATGATTGCGGACGAAGAACAAGACTGGCTCGGATGGGGAGAGAGGAAACAGCTGGAAAACGACGAAGCAAGAAGGGGTGAGGTCGTCGAGAAGCAGATGCGTTGGCGGTGGGTGCGTGTGGGAAGCAAGGGGAAAATGTAAAGGAGAGGGAGCGATGTTGTCCTGAAAGGGTCTGGGCAATTTCACGGCTTTGGCCAATCGAGCCTGCCCTGCGTTGGGAACTGGGACCTGCGACGGGGATTCAGGGGTGGGTAACTGGCTGGAGGAAGGTGTGCCCAAGGCCGCGCTGGCTGGGAAGGAACTGACCACCCCTGAATTTTTGGTGCCCGTTTCCAGACCGCCAGCCGCCCCCTAGCTCAACCGGCCAGGTCTATTACATGGAAATTGAAGAGAGCAAGAGGTTGGTTCCGTGGAAGTCGTCAACAAGTCCTGATGATATCAATGGGAATGCAATATTCAATGATGACTTGATATCTGAATTCTGGAATCTCATGTGCGCCGCCTTCATTTGGTTCGTTTTGGCCTCTAGCTTCCATTTTGATGGCGTGGCACGGCAAACATGGATCAAATGCAAGGCCTGGGAAATGGTGATGGGCACGAACAGGAGAGTCGTGTGGCTTGCGTGGCGCGAGGAGCTCTGACCATGAGTGTGGCTGAACCACTTCCGATGTGGCATTTTCGTGTTGTCCAGTGGATGAGACAGTCTCATCAATGCTGTCTGTTTCGACAAATGAAGATGTTGATTGCGAATTGAAGGCGAGTCCGTTCGTCTACAACATCTGCAGAAACACAACATTGTTCCATCGATTTCTCAACAACGGTTCCTTTGCATCTCCAAATATTGTCCTGTTCACTCTCTCCGCCCACTAACCCACGACCTCCCCGCTGACCATCCCGCCTGGTCTATTCCGCGTCCCGAGCCTCAGCAGTAACTTCCCGAGTCCTAGTGGAACCTATAGCGATGCCATCTGCTGCGATTACGACCTGGACCTTCAGCCTTTCATCGTTTGCCTCGCTGAACCTTCAAATGGCCACCTAGCTTCAAGTTGATATGCCCTCAAGATCTTTCACCAAAATTGAGAATACTCCTTCCGCCTCACAAAACCCCATCGGCTAGGCGTCCAGAAGCTGTGGTTCCCTAACTCAACCCCAGATTTTCCCGCCTGGCCTCTCGCTATCACTTACGTACCCCTCTCCCCGAGGCTGATTCTCGGGTGCCCTCATCAATCTGATCCAACCTCCCCAAGATGAATGTTCGGCCGCCGATAGAGGCCGCTCCTCCGGATCCGGTCCTCTCAGTCTCCTTCAACAATGATGCGAGCTGCTTTGCCGTCGGGCTGGACTCTGGCATCTGCAGTAAGCCAATCCACCGCCAACTGCATGCCTATCTGGACCCTCTCAACTGACAGGCACCTCCTAGTCTTCCACACCAAATCATGTCTTCTCAAGGCCTCCCGCGGTATGTTTTCGTGCCTCTTTTTCCACTAGTCGTCTAACATGGCTAGATTTCAATGCCGGAATCGGCCTGGTCCAGATGATGGGCATGACCAATTACCTCGCGCTCGTCGGAGGCGGCAAGTCACCCAAATATGCCATGAATAAGGTACGCCAGTATCTTCATGTCCCGACCCTCTGCTTACACTCACTAGGCCTTAATATGGGATGACTTGAAGGGAAAAGTAGCACTTGAAATCACCGCCCTCACCGCCGTGCGTGGGGTGCAACTCGACCGCGAGCGCATCGTCGTCGTTCTCCAGAATAGCGTCCGAGTCTACTCGTTTGCGAAGCCCCCAGATTTGCTGCACGTATACGAGACATCCGACAACCTTCTCGGCCTGTGCTGCCTCTCGGAGAAGAAGCTCACTTTCCCAGGCCGAACCGCTGGCCAAATCCAAGTCGTGGAGCTGGCCACGGGCAACGTGACCATCATCCCAGCGCACTCATCCGCCCTCAAGGCCATCGCCCTCAGCCCGGACGGCGACCTCCTCGCCAGCGCCAGCGAAATGGGCACCCTGATTCGCGTCTACGCGACCAGCAACTGCGCACGCATCTGCGAGCTTCGTCGGGGCATCGACCCAGCCACCATCTTTTCTCTCGCCTTTTCCCCCTCGGGCACCATGCTCGCATGCACTTCAGACAAGACCACCCTTCACATCTTTGACGTCCCTCATCCACGCAAGCCCTCTGCGAACCGCAGCCAACAACCCGGCCCACCAGGAGACAACGGCGACGGCGCTGGGAAATGGGGCATCCTCAGCAAGATCCCCCTGATGCCTCGAGTCTTCTCAGATGCCTACTCGTTCGCTTCCGTACCGTTCGAGGCTGGCGATGAAGCCATGATCGGTGGCATCTCATTCTCAGATGGCCTCTCGCTGGGCACGGCACGTGCACCAAAGGGCATCATTGGGTGGATCAGCGAGGATAGTCTCGTGGTCATCGGGGCCGGTCGTGATGCGAGGTGGGAGAAGTTTGTCATTGGGAACGGAGAGGATGGCAAGCGGGTTTGCTGGAGAGAAGGATGGAAACGGTATCTCGGCAATGCGTGACGTGGAACCAACATTCGACACGGGGGGCTGATTTTTTATTGTGACGGCGAATACGGACAGGCGTTATGGATGGACGAGATGTACCTCGGTTTGATTTCCGGTTTTGCGCTCTCTTGTATATTTGCGCCACATGGCTTTTAGTCCCTATGTCGCGGCGATCGACTTCTATCGGATCGTCTTGGTCTCCTCTCATCAGGCTCCGCGTTGCGCCTCTTGTGAGACTCTTTGTCATCATCTTGATTTTTCCTGCGGTCTCGCTCGCGATGTGTGCGCCGTTCATCATCCTTATCCCGATCGTCTCGGTGTCTCTGTCTGTCGCGTTCACGATCCTCGCCATCTCTTCGCTCCCTGCGTCCCTCGCCCTCTCGCCGATGATCACGGTCTCTCTCCCTTCGCGACCCTCCGTCTCCGTCTTCTCGGTCCCTTTCATCCCTCCGAGAGGGTCGATGACGGTCGACTTCGCCCCTGTCTCTTCTTGGTCGATGCGGTCGATCGTGTCTGCGTTTCCGCTTGCGATCTTTCCTCTCCGTTCTCTGTCGTGCCTCTTCCACCTCCTTTTTCTTCTCGTCGATGAGGAAACCCTTCATGGGATCGTCGTCATCGTGGTCGCGTATGAGCAATGCAAGCTCTCGTTCCTCGGGTAGCGCCGGCCGTTGTTCTTCCTCCTCGCTGCTCTCGTCTTCCTCAACCGGCTTGCCTTCCCTCTTCAGCATGTCCTCCCAACCGACCTTGAACTCTTCCGGGTCCTCGTCGTCCCTCCTCTTGTATCGCGCATGGTCGACGCGCAGCTTTCGGCCGCTGACTTCTGCGCCGCCCAGATTGTCGACGGCCAGGTCGGTGCTGCGCTGGTCCTCGTACTTGAGCCAACCAAAGCCCTTGGATTTACCGGTTTCCTTGTCGCGGACGAGTTTGAGGAAGACGGGCTCGCCGAATTGAGAGAATATGGTAACGACGTCGCCCTCGGAGAGTTCGTATGGCAGGCCGCCAAAATAGACAAAAGCCGTATCGCGGTAATCTGTGTGCCAGGAAGCTTCTGGTGAGCTGGTATGGGTCAGTGTCTGCCATGTTGTCGAGCCGAGAAACTTACATTCCGTTTTCGATCTCCTTCTTGTTTAGCGCCTGAATGGCGCGTATTTGATTCATCTCGACAACGGTCGTTGAATTGCTTGAAGATGTGTTGTGATGCAAGGCTGGCAGAGTCAAGTTGAGGCTCCAGTAAAAATATGGGCTGGCCCACTGAAGCTCCTGCTCCCCCGACTCAAGATCCAACACGTCTGTGCGTCAGGCGCGGTGCAGTGAGGGAAGGGGCTTCCGTGGACGGGTGATTGCAGCACAACGTGGCACCCGATAGGCCACCACGAGGAGCTGCGGTACTTCGTTCCTTCCTCTGTCAAGCTGGACGGCGGGGCACAATTTCCGAGACCGACCAACCAATGATCAGCGCCGATACAACGAAGAGACATCCTCCACTGCGACTGTAAACTAAACCCCCGTCATTTTGGATGCCATCAAGGGATGTTTTCTAGTTTTACTATCGAGGTGACCATAGACGAGCAACAGACAAGATCCCGAAAGAACCGCCCGCCTGGCTCGTCCCGGACCCAGACGAGACGCGCGCCCTGACGACTACCTTTCAGCGACAATGCCCCTACGACATCCTTAGACACGCCGCACCGCTTCTACTCTCCTTGACGGAAACCTACCGTGTTCCCTTCTCCACCACCCAAACTCCGGCCACTCGGACCGGACCATCGACATTCAGTTCTATTGTACATACACCTATGAACTGACTACCTGCGCTCTCAATCTTGAACCGTACCGAGTCGCTGTCCGCACGCGCCATCCGCCGCCATGACGGCAAATACCAAGAGAGTGTCGACCTACACCACTGGCTCAGGGGATGCCGATACTCGCAATGGTGAAAGGAAGGACCTATGGACTTCCATGCTTGAGTCCGTCGCGAGCGGAAAGCGTCTACCGGAGAAGAACCTCATCGTTCTAGGTGCGTCCTGCGCGCCCTTGTTGTGCTATCGGTACGGATGGGTGCTGATTTTATAGGCGGTACTCCCGAATCGCAACGAGACTTTATCGAATCCCTCTCCAGCCCCGAGTTGAGACGCAATGCGGACAGGTCTAAGACACCGCCCCTTGCCAACAACTTTGCTTTGGGCTATACTTATTACGATGTCCTCGACGCCGACCAAGATGGTTCGTAACCTTCCAACGGCATTCAACTCCGGCTAACAACCTAGATACACTTGCTCGCGTGTCACTTTATCTCCTCTCACAGCCTTCCGCCGAGTTCGCCTCCCTCGTCGCTCCCCTCCTCACGCCGAACACTATACCTAATACCGCTTTGATACTACTTCTCGACTGGTCGCAGCCGCACCAGTGGTTACGCCAAATGTGGACCTGGATCCAACTGCTTCAGGAGGTTCTTAAGAAGGTCGACTCGGAACAACATGATGTTATGGAGGAAGTCATGTCGACTTGGAAAGAGCGAGGCCGTGGCGGCGCAGCCATTAATCTCGACGGCACCCCATCGGCAACCACAACTGGAGACGGAGATAGCTCGTTGCCTCTGGGACCGGGAGAGTGGGAAGAACCTCTAGGCTTACCGCTATGTGTGGTTTGTCAAAACGTGCGAACCCATACTGGAACCACTCGAGCTTGACTAACGATGTGCAGGCTCAAAAGATTGAGTTTTTGGAAAAGAGCCAGGGCTGGAAAGAGCCAGACTTTGATACAGTATTGCAATATCTGCGAACCGTGTTATTGAGACGTGAGTAGCTGCGCCCAGCCGTTGATCAGTCGCTGATATCTGCAGATGGCGCTTCTCTCATCTACACGTCGCAAAACACACCTTCACAGCTCCCTTCTCTCATCCACTCAACACTCGGAATCACCTCATTGCTCAAACGTAACCCGCTCAAGCACAACGTTATCGACCGCGACAAGATTGTTGTCCCTCCGAACTGGGACTCGTGGGGCAAGATCCGCGTCCTTAGTGGCAACTTTGATGCCGAACTCATATCGAATGCCTGGGCTGAGGATATCAACTCGTCCCCGGCCGACCTCGAACCCCCAAAGCACGATGACGACGACGACGAGGACCAGGCCGAACAGCGCGGATCGTCGAGAAATTCTGCCATTGGGCGGTACGAGGAGTGGTGTCGAGACCCCAACAGCGGCGGTCTGGCAGTGGTGGAGAAGGCCATGCACGGCGACACATGGGTCACCATCGATAGCGATGATACCCAAGCCTTCCTCGAGCGTCAGCTCAAGATCCTCGAAGCCTTCAAGGCCAAGGCCCCCGACAAGGCGACCGAGAGCGCCATCCGGCCCATCAAGCACCTGGAGTTTGGCGACGAGAAGACTGTTAGCGAGCACATCGGCCCTGTGCAGTTCAACATGGGTGGCATCCAAGTCGATGCCGACGACATGCTAAAACGACTCAAGGTGGGTGTCCTGTCAATGGGAAACGGCAACGCTAACCAGACTAGGACCGCAATGCGTACTCTGCCCCGTCGGAGGAAGACGTGGAAGAAACCGATAATTCCACCGGGACTATGGGCCAGGAGCTCGACAACGACCAGCTGCAGAGCTTCTTTAGTGGTCTTTTGGTGAGAAAGGGCGGCGCGGACTCATCGCGGTCCTAACGTCGCCAGTGAGAAAATTGTAAGGACGCCAAGATTTATCCTGCCCTTCAAGGAGCTGCTGAGGAAGCGAATGCTCCGGGCCTGTTGTATCAAAGAATGAAGTTGATGAGGAAGTAGACCGGGGAGTCGGTTGTAGAATAGATACCCTGACACATTTGAGTAAAGACACGAGAAATTTGTTGCAACGTACCCTGTGGATGTGGGATACAGCAGATTAACCAAGAGTATTCATATTCCAATGGATCCTCCGAGACCGTCCACCATCAGTACTCCAATTAGCGCCCAGGGGACTCCCGGGCAGCAGCTTCAAAGACGCCAAGTATATCCAAAAGTATATCGAAAGCATGAACCGCCCTATCCTCAATACCTAAATATTCTCTATGCCCTTCTCGCAGGCTTGTAGGTTACCTGATGCCGGCTCTTCTGGACGCCCAGCCGCGCCGCGACGAGACCGGTCAGCAGGCCGGGGAACAGCCAGGGATGCTGGAGCATCTCGACCTCGAAGGCGTTGATGGATTTGCGAGCGAGGGCGGCGAGCGCGTCGTCGGAGAAGAGGGAGGCGAGGCGGAACAGGTTACGGACGGCGACGGCATTGGTGGCGGGGATGGACGTATCCATGCCGTCTTTGAGGCGGATGATGGTGTGATGAGACGACGCCGTGGTAGAGAAGAAGGCGCCTGCAGGGTCGGCGAAGAGTGAGGTTTGTGTTTCTGACGGTGTTAGTTGCAGTCACATCTTAGAGAACGACACGCACCTTGTAGGACGTCGGCAAATTCGAGGTAAGACTCATCGCCTGTAGCCTCGAAAATATCCAATAGCCCCTGGATGAGATAGGCGTAGTCGTCGGCAAAGGCCTTGACGTCTCGTCCGCCATACCACACTCGGTACAGCACTTTCTCTTCCGCATCCCACAGCTTCTCGAGAATGAAGCTCACAGCCTTCTTGGCCTGGCTCAAGTACTTGTCGGCCCTACTCTTGTCCAAAATCTCCAGAGCTGTGCTGGTTTGCGCAAGGGCCGAGATGACGAGGCCGTTCCAGCCCGTAACCAGCTTTGCGTCCAACGCTGGTCGGAAACGTTCTCTATCCCGACGCTGCTTGAGCACCGACTTGGCCGTCTGTATGTATTGCTTGACCCTCTCGGTGGGAATATTGAACTGGTGGCTGAGTTGATCCACGGTTCGGTTGATTCTCAGGATGTTCTGGTTAATGAAGTCCTCGTTGGGGTCGTTGGCCTCGTCAACGTTGCCGTCTTCTTGCACCGCCCAATGAGTTGCAATAATCTGACCAATGTTTCGCTCCACGCCGTTGAGCACCGAGTCAAGCTCTCGTCTGGTCCAAGTATAGTAAGCACCCTCGCGCATCTCTCCATCCTTCTTGACACACGAGTCGGCAGCCTCGCTGGAGGCGAATCCTCCATCCGGTAAAGCGATTGGCGCAGAGGAGAGATATTCGGCAAGCTCGAGGACGATGTCGTAGAACTCGTCGTCTTCCTTCCCACCACTCGTTTTCCAGGCCTCGAGATACAACGACAGAAGTTGAGCATTATCCACAACCAATTTTTCAAAATTAGGAATGTTCCAGTCAGGAGTCACCGAGCAGCGCGAAAAACCAGCGCCACCGACATGGTCGCGAAGAGCGCCGTCACGAATCTTGCGCAACGTATCCAATGAAATGTCCGTCGCATGCTTGCACTCTTTCTCGCCGACGACATCTTGGACCGAGCGGGGCGATTTGGCAAGCCCAAGCAGGAAGGCTAGTTTGGGAGGGGTCAAGAACTTAGGCGCCAGTCCGAATCCTCCAAAGACGGGGTCGAATGTG
Organism: Thelonectria discophora; assembly: GCA_911649645.1. NCBI lineage: Eukaryota > Fungi > Ascomycota > Sordariomycetes > Hypocreales > Nectriaceae > Thelonectria > Thelonectria discophora. The sequence goes on along the minus strand of CAJVRK010000008.1, from coordinate 669,960 downwards.
CCAGCGATGTGAGTGTAGGCCTCCTCGAGCTGGTCCAAATCCAACTCGCTTGATACCGCAGTGTCCTTTTCCTTGCCGCCATCATTGTGAGTTGGTGCTGGCGCTCCCCATCCGGAAGAGGTCAAAGTCGAACTGGCAGCAATTCGACCGGTGCCAAAGGTGCCTTCGGCGGCGAACTCCCTCAGCTGGCCCAGGACCTCGGTAGCCTCTTTTCGGCACCGCGCCTCCTGGTTGCTCCAAATGTCCCGCACCTTGCGAATAATTGTAAGAAAGTCGACAACCTCTTCGACGCTGTCGTCTGTCGCGCGGCGTCGGTTTCCAGGGCCGGGCCAGTAGGTCCCCCCAAAGACGGGCTCAAGGTTGGGCGTCAGAAACAGGTTCAGGGGCCAGCCTCCCACGTTGCTGACAGCTTGGACGTAGTTCATGTAGATGGTATCGATATCAGGGCGCTCTTCTCGGTCAATGATGATGGGTACGAAGGACTCGTTGAGGACGGCGGAGCAATCCATGTTGGAGAAGGATTCCATAAACATCAAATGGCAATCTGCGAGCGTTAGCAACAGCCACGAGTTGGGCGGCAGACTTACGGTGGCACGCCTTGTAGCCGATGTGTAGGAAAATGAGCTTATTCTCCTTCCTTGCTCGCTCCACGGCATCGTCATCCAGCAGCTGCCAGGCAACCAAGCCATCTGCCTGGTCTTTGACGTAGGGGCTTCTGCTGTTCGCGGCGCGGTTTCGCATTGGTTCGGAGACGGAGAGCGAGGCGGAAACGGCCGTGTCTTCCGATGTCGACAGCGCAGCGCCAGAGCGCATGGCCATGGCCGAGGCCGTGAGTTCTGAAGCGACCATGATGGTGGGGAGCACAGGGCGCTCAAGGAAGGTGCAGACTGGTGGTGGATGGAAAGGCCAGACGTAGGTTATCTACGGCGCTCGTGTCGTGCGAGGTCGAAAGATAGAAAGAGAGAATAAACGACAGGAAAGAGAGAAGAAGTGAAGCGAGGGGAAGTCAAGGTGGGGTTGGCTTGTTGATGACCCAGGCCTCGATGTGGAGGTTGTATCGACGGACGGGACGACGGGGGTGGAGCTGCAGGATGACACAATTATGTAAATATCTTGGGGTTTGCTTGAGCTAATAGAGAGGCATACCTAGTAGTTGGAAATGATCAAGGATAGGATGAATACCATTCAATCTTGGGACGATGGCTCGGAGACGGAAGGTGGCAGAAAAAAGTTGGGAGATAACGGCGGGGGGTTCAGACGATAACAAACGGCAATGATGAGGATAGGGCAGTACAGTTAGCAGTGGTTAGCCAACGCTAGATCATATAGACGTTTACTAGCAACGTTTGATACCTGACTGCATTCTCGCCCGCAAGTCGACACCTCGTGAAGATATCATTTCAAGAACCCTGGCGAGAAACAAAGAGCGGGTCGCGGGGCTTCATCAGAACGTGCTTTTCCCACTTTAAACGGCTCAGGTCCCAACTCTCCGAATTCCGACTTGTCCAGTTCCATCCACTTGTCCATTCTCGCTGTCGAAACAGTGGCATTTCTAGAACAATTCCGACAGGTGAAATCCGCCCCAGCCGCCATCTAGGTCTAGCTCCAACGAGTGATGGATCCGCAGGGTTGATGCATTGACTTTCCATCTGCTTTGCCCAATTGACACACGAGTCAAACAATAGCTTGACCAATGAGTGCTTGTATTATCTCCTCAAGCGTGATATATCTCCCGACTGTTGGAATCTCTCGTGATTAATAGACAAAGGATATTCTCCACTCGACGAAAACAAGGCGCCACAACCTTTGTTCTCACCGCTCTAACGGACGCTGTTGACGTACTGTTTATCGTTCAAGGAGAGATCCCTGGTTGCTAATTTCGAGAAGACTGCCAATACTAAGGCAGCGACACAGAACCAGCCCGGCTAGTATGTGAGGCAACAATGTTGGCTTCAGAACCGGGGACATGACGAGTGATAGTTTTGTTTATCCACAAGCCCGTAGACGCCAGGGCAAGACCGAGTGGACTTTGCGAAACGAATACATCCGAGGACAGGTGTGCCCTGGTGATTCGCCATCGATTGCTCCATGAATCGCTCCTATGGTGTCAAGACTCATGAGTCAAAAAGAACCAAAGAATTTTCAGCAAAAAGAAGGCCGCTTGGCTATCTCCGGAACAGGGATTCGAACCCTGATCAAGGCATCACTCGGTCGTGAGAGTGCCCTATGCTAACCCTTACACCATTCCGGACTGTTTGGTACCTCATTTGTTGAAAGGGGTGGTAGTTGTTTCTGACCAAGAAGTAACAGCAGCTGGTGCTACGGTTGGCAGTTTGTTGATTGGCAGTCGCAGCTTCCGTCTTGTCTGTTTGCTTGGGATGCTCCTGCTCTTATATCGCGAACTGGATGGGGCTGGAGCCTTGAAGCATGGCCCGTGCACTCCCTTCAGGGTGGAGACGGATGCGTATCGATAAAGCACACCCCGGTCCAGCTCGTCACAGGTACCCTTCCGGACCTTCGTCACCTCTTCTTTTCTCTCCTCCATCTTTCCTTTCCATTTCACGCATCGCGCGAGCGCAATCCTTCGCATCATGGCCGAACCCGGATACACCGTGTTTATCAGGGTCCCTATGCCCCGCGGCAACTTTGTTGACCCGGCGCAAGTGAGTTGATCTCAGGCGTCTTGCGCAGCTTGAATGACGGCCATTGTGCTGACTCTATCGACCAGGTCGACTGGGACTCCAACAAGGACGAATCGCTATGGAAAATTCTTTCGGGCGCCGCCAAAACCGAAATCGATTGTGCGTACAATGCATCGGAAATGACATATTGCTGACTTCTTTCAGGGACCGAAGTGTAATCTACCAGGCCTTCCACCCGTCGCAAATGCTAATCCCAATAGTGCCGTTCGCTTCGATGTACCGGTCGATTTCCTACTCCAACAAGTTGCCTATCTGACCGATCGACATGCCTCGCAGGTTCAGGCCCAAATCCGCAAGGCCACAGCCGCCGTGAGAAGCTCTGCCGCCCCCTCACCAATTCCGAGCGAATCTGTTGGGGGCCATCAGCGAGCTCCCTCATCCTTGTCTATTCGAAGAGACTCGCCTATGCCACGAAACGAGATTGGGAGCGGCACGGGAACGCCTCTACATTCGTCACGACCGGTCATTTCGAGAAATCCTTCAACAAATACAACAGTCTTGCGAGATATGGGTGGTGGCTCAGCATCGCCCCGCCCAGGCGGAGTGTTCGCAGGGCGCACAGGAGACCACCGCCGTCGAATTTCGTCTTTGGTGATGAAACAGAATGCCAAGCCCTCCGAGAGCGAACTTCAAGCGATGCAATCACCAGCCCAAGAACAGAGTCCTTCACCTGATGCCACAGACAGCTCCACGGCGACCTCGGACGACGAATCCAGTCCGGCGCAATCCCGCATTATCCGCCGCCCACCTCGATTCCAGCAGCACGATGCCGGACAGGGCTACGAAGATGAAGACGACGACGAATCCGAACCTGCGTTTCAACCATACAAGTCGGACAAGAACCAGGCCTCGGACCTGGGGTCGACTCTCCGAGAAGATGGGCGTTCCTCCAAACGGTTCCCGCGAAGCCTGGGCAAGGCAGCCATTCATAAATCCCAGACGTCGGATTCGTCGGCAAGCTCTGCAGCAATGGTTCATCGACCGGGGAAATCTCGCGAGCAGCGCCCAGGGCCTTTGTCCCCGCGCCAGGCCGAAGTCGTAGCCCAGAGTCCAGGCAGCAAGAGCAGGGGCTACTCTCGCGAGGGAAGTGAGGGAACGCCCAGCATGGGGAGCAGCTACAGCGATCTCGACGGTACGTACTTCTCCGCATCTAATGGGCTTGTTTTCTAACAGCCCAGACGCATCCGTCACGCAATCGGCCCTAGAGGAGGCACTTGCAAGTCAACTGAACCGCGGGGCTGGGAGTCGCTTCAGCAGCATCGGGCAAGCATTCCGGAGCCGGTATACGCCAAGCTCGAACCAGTGAGGTATTCTTTGACAGCACGGTGTTTGGTCGTCTGGTCTGGGTATACAGGGCTGGAGTTATATGGCTTCTGGGCTACAGGAATGTTCGATCTCTGCTCCGTTACGAATACAATGATTCTATGTTGGGTATTTAAATGGAAAATCAACTCTGGTCTCGGTGAACTCTTGGTGACTTGATTGGATGTTTGTCTGCGTACCTAATAGGTAAACTGAATTACCAACGTAGTGCGTGATTGGCAGGGGGTAACCTGTGGCTCCTGCCGATTCTTATACCTTATGCACCTTCCCGTTGACTCCCGCCTAAGCCGTCTCTCGTGCCCTGGTTTCTTCTCTTTTCACTTTTTCTTTCCCTGTTTCTCTTCCCCAACATTTCACCCTGCCACCATGTTTCGACGACGTTGGTCTGGTCTCCCCAAGGACGTCTCGTTCCCAACAACACTCGATGGACTCGGGTGCGTTCCCTAAACCGTGACATGGTCGATAACTAACTGTGTAGATACTTCGTCAACGATGACGACGAGGTTCGCTCCCTCGAGAATCCCGACTACTATTTCAAGTTCTTCGCCAACAAAAACACACGCGTCAACGAGCGGCAACGTTTTGCATTCAATGGTACCTCACCCAATGTCTCTGCAGTTCGATTCTGATACAATCTTAGCGGCCTTGGAAAAAATCGTTTTCGATCGCCTGGAGGAAGAAGGTTTGACGAAAATGCCTCTTCCTCTCCAGGCACGGCCTGACGAAAAGCACACCCCCATCTTCACCACACCCAACCTCGAATCGAGCTCACGCATCGTCGTCGTCTTTGGCGAACCAATTCAGAACATGGGAATACTCGCCTATCGGATCGCAAACGGTCCCGGGGGACTGAACCGGGGCAGCATGGTGGGCGTCGTTAGAGCCCTTCGCAAGCACGCCGCCTCGCCTGACGATTCGAACCCACCTGGCATCGTTTTGGCAAACATGGGCCAGAGATACTGGTGGCCCGAGGGAAAACGTGCCTTGACAATCTCATCCAGCAACGAGACGCCGCTGCCGAGCCTGGTGCACTCGGGCATCCGACATGTTCCTGAGCTCAACACCATTCCTGGCAGCGAGACGCCGTTCCGTCACATGGAGACCATCTTTGCAGATGTTCTCGGCAAGTTCGATGAAAAAGTCAAGATTGACCTTGTTGCCATTGGGGAATCGTGTGAGCATCTCCTCAACTTCTTGGACGAGCCAACCAACTGGGACTCTTGGCGTGGCCGTCTGAACGGGGCAGCCCTCTTTGGAACCGTTTTTGAAACCAGCAAGCTCTCCAATGATGGGTTCAGAGAATTTCTCGCAGAGGTACGTGACACTGTGCATCGCAAACAAATGCCAATTCTGATTTGTCCATAGCGCACGCGTGGCTACCTCCTTTCCGGGGAACCTCTCGAAACCCCCCTCGCCCCCCCTGAAGGCAACCCGTCGCTTGCCATTGAGTCGCTTGGATGTCCCTGCTATTCGTCATCCGAGCCGCAAAACATGGAGGTGATTGCTGTTCGTGCCATTGACTCGGCTGCACATTTTCTGCACGATGTTGCCATGGCATCCGGCTTTGTCAACCCGCCCATCACTGTCATGGCGCGTCCCAAGAATGAGCATGTGGAGGACAATTGGGACCAGCTGAGGGACGAACAGAAGCCCCCAGTGCACATGGTCGACAAAAAGGCCATAATGGAAGAGGTCAAGCAGCTCAGACGGTGGAGGAAGTTTGAACAGACCGGACAGGCACCCGATTCGGACTCGGATGACGACGAGACTCAGGATACACCACTCGGAAAGGATGCGTGGGTATGAGGTTAATTCTGTGAACTACACAGCCTAGGCAAACAATATGGTACAGCTACAATCTCGGTAGCGCATAAACCACCTGACATGAAAACATTGAGCGTTTATGCCCTGAAAATGTTGACCCAGCCCGATGGCCCCCGAACATCGTCGATGAGTAGTTCGTGAGTTCTTCGCACGCGCTCTTCGACGACGGCGGTTTCGGCCTCCCAGCGACCCTCGGCAGGCTGGCTGCCCGACCAGAAGGAGAACACGCTGGATCGGTTGGCGGCCTCCTCGCGACGTCGCTCGTCCTCCTTGGCCAGCTTTGCCACCATTTTGCCCCAGTTTTCGAGACCGGCGGCGAGGCATTCCCGGCATGTCGTTTGGGTTTCCTTGTCCTCTGGGAAGGGACCTATGGCGCGCAGGTGCTCCTCCGCCACGTCGACGCTATCGCGCGTCCACGAGAGGCCATCGTGGCGCGACGATGAGGTGAAAAGGATCTCGCCGATCCACAGGCTCAGCGACGCCTCGCGGCAGCGCTCCTCGGGGCTGCGCCAGGGCGGGCTGGTGCCGTCCGGTGGCGGCAGGGGGTAGTCGGACTGGCCGACGTAGGTCATGAGTTGGTCCAGGGGGTTCTTCGCGGCTGGGGGCTTGACGGCGCCGCCGGGGGGCTCGGCGGGGAGGAAGCGCCGGGCCTTGAGGAGGGAGAGGTAGATGGGGAGGGCAGCCGCGGTGTCGCCAGAGCGGGCCTTGCGGGTGGCGACGGCGGTGATGGCGTCGAGGAGGTTGAGCGAGGGGGGACCGGCGTCTTCGTTGAGGACGTACGTCTTGGGGTTGTACGGCGGGCGGGACGGGTTGGAGCCTTGAGTCGCCTCGGCGAGGGCGAGCTTGTGCACGTCGTCGGCCTCTTCGGATCGCTTCATGAAAATCAGGAAGCTGGCGTATTCGAGGAGGGCCTCGAGGCGCTGTCTTGTGTTGAAACCCTTGGTGGCCAGGATCTTAAGATAGAACTTGTCGGCGTCCGGGAAGGCAATGACGCAATCCTCCTCGCGGGGAGCGCGCTGGTTCCTCTTGTTGGCGGGCATGGGCTTGGGACTCGGGTTCGACGATCCAATGACGTACTCAGGCGCAACAACGACCTTGGTGGCTGGATCGAGAACCCAGTCGTGCAGGTTCTCGGCGGCCTTTGCGATGATCATGCTGGCCTCAAAGTATCCTCGTCGCCATGCCTCGCTCTTACCGGTGATGTCGCACGGGTTGAACTCGCCGGGGAACAAGTCGTCGGGGTCGGTGGCGTCGCCGAGCTTGACCACGTTGGAGCCGTCAGTCTTTGGGTTTTCGAGTCGCGATACGCACTCGCGGGCCTGAGCCATGGCGGCGACCCATTGCGAGATTCCGTCCTTGGGGCTGCTTCCCTTGTGGGCGTCCCTCAGGGCCTTTCTCGTGAAAAAGGTCCACTCGTGCGGCGTCGGGTAGTCCCTCTCTGACTTGTCCTCGACCAAGAGCGCCGACAGCAGGCCGAAGCAGGCCATGAGGCCCCAGAGGGCGGCGCCCCATCGCAAGCCCAAGCCGAGGCCGCTGCGGACCCAGTGCTGTTCCGTGGCATAGGACCGGGTGCGGAGGGGGATGGCGAGGGACGGGAGCTTCGGGCGAGACTGGGAAGCAAAGCGGGCGTCAAGGCGGGCGTGCAGATGTGGTACACTGCATGGTAATAATGAGTGTCGCAGCGACGCAAGCCGGACACGACGGACGGCGGCCATGGCGAGCGGTGCCATCAATTGATGTTGGAAGCAGGTTCCTGATGGTTGATGATGCGATAGCTCGAGTCGCAAATCATCATGGAGGGGTCATAGTGGGGACGCTGACTAAGTCACGTTCGACCTGCCACTTCCCGCAACTTGTGGGGCGGTTGGTGTGAAATTCTCGACGCCGTTGAACCATCACCGGAGGAAAAATTGGGAGGTCGGTGTAGTTACGTCCTGGTGGCGATAATAAATCTTTAATACTACCGTTTTTTACTATTATGAATTGATACCATGGCTTCCTTCTTCTCCGATACCATTAACAGTCATCGCTTTCAGCTGTTTGCCACGGCTGTGCTCTCGGGCGCAACCGTCGCATCGCTGTTGCTTGGATATCAGGCGCTGGAGCGAGAGGAGAGGGTTTCCGAGTTGAAGAACTCGATCCCCAGAGAGGACCGCGGGCAGCAAAGGGTACGTCTCATGTTTGAGGCTCTCATGTTTAAAGATCTCATGCTTGAAGGGCGACTAACTCCCCTCAGTTGAACAGCTTTGGGGGCATGCTACGGCCCCTCACAGATAAGGAGGACATACGCAACCAGGCGCTGGCTCGAAGAGCGCAGGCGGGAGACTTTGACGAGGAGCTCATCGAGGAGCAGCTGGCGCGCAACCGCGTCTTCCTTACGCCGGACGGCCTCGACAAGCTGCGCGATGCCTTCGTCATCGTCGTGGGCTGCGGCGGCGTCGGCTCGCACTGCACCGCTTCGCTGGCCCGGTCCGGCGTGTCCAAGATCCGCCTCATCGACTTTGACCAGGTGACGCTGAGCTCGCTGAACCGACACGCCGTGGCGACCCTGTCCGACGTGGGCATCCCGAAGGTGCTGTGCCTGCAGCGCCGCCTGCTGGGCATCTCGCCCTGGGTCAACTTTGACCTGCAAAACGAAAAGTTCGACGACGACGTGGCCGATCGCCTGCTCGGCCCCTGGGCAGAGGACGGCCGTCGGCCAGACTTCATCATCGACGCCATTGACAACATCGAGACAAAGGTGGCCCTGCTCAAGTACTGCTACGACAGGAACATGCCCGTCATCAGCGCCATGGGGGCCGGGTGCAAGAGCGACCCGACGCGCATCATCGTCGGCGACATTGGCACTAGCAACAACGACGGCCTCTCGAGGGCGACGCGGCGGCGGCTCAAGCTGCTCGGCATCACCAGCGGCATCCCCGTCGTCTACTCGACCGAGACGCGGGGCGAGGGCAAGGCCGAGCTACAGCCGCTGCCGGACGTCGAGTTCCAGAGGGGCGACGTAGGCGACCTGGCCGCCATGCCCAACTTCCGCGTGCGCATCCTGCCCGTGCTGGGGACCATGCCGGCCATCTTCGGCCTCACCGTGGCCAACCACGTCATCCTCACCATTGCCGGCTACCCCGTCGACTATGTGCCCGCCAAGGGCCGCGACCGCATGTACGAGGGCATCCTGACGACGCTGCAGGCCTACGAGGACCGGCTGGCGCGCCTGACGGACGGCGGCGACACCATCGGCCTCAAGCTACCCACGCACGTCGGCGACGTGGCCTTTCTCGTCGAGGAGCTGTACCAGAGCCGCAGCGCCGTCACTGGCATCCCGACCAAGCTGGTTCTGATCCGGTGGCGCCGCCCGACCGGCAGCAACATGGCCGTCCTGGGCGAGGGCAAGGACGTCCAGAAGTGCTCAACGGTGCGCATGCGCGACCTCGTGTGCATGACCAAGGAGGAGGCAGCCCGCCACGACAAGGAAGTGTTCAAGGAGGCTCGGCCCCTGGAGGACGTCTACGACGCCGAGACGATTGCGCGGATCGAGGGGAAGCTGCGTGAAGCCGAGCAGTATGAGGCATTTCGATGATTTGCTTTTATAGGGTACGTCATGGGTACCATCTTACGAATAGACGTCGGCTTTGGCAAAGGTCGTGGGGCTAGGGGGGGTATATAAACCAGCGTTGTTCCCCCTTTTCGCCACGGCTCTCTCTGCTTTGCAACTCTCAACTTACTCTGCAGCTACGACTTGTGAGCACTTTAGCTTATGTTTTATGAACCTTTTTCCATTCATTACCTTGTTTCTTTGACTTGACCATTTCCATTCTCACGTCGTCTGCTCTCCTTGGGAATCCCCTCGCCTCCCCCCTCGCACACCTGCAGTCGACCGTAACCAACACCTCACCTCACCTCAGCACAATGTCTTGACCGACATCCATCTCGTCTCCTTTTCCCCCATTGGGACGCTCCGCTCCGGCTCCTGCTGCCCACTTTGGCGCGCACGCATGCATTGCGTCTTTCCGTCGTCAGTGTTGAGTGACCCAGCAAAGTCGATGTGAATCTCAAGTGCTAAAAAGCAGTGCACGCAAGTTGACGTTGCCTACCCCTCATCGAGCTTTAAATATCAGCAACTTTCTGGCTGACGCATGTGTTGCACACGGGCACCCTTACTTTTACAGACGACCGGTGAGCCGTGGTCATCCGCACACTCATTGTTACCCTAACAACGACTTGGCCCCCCCCTTTTGCTTTGCATATTGGTCACCATGAATCACTTACAAACGCCCGCAAAGCATTCCTCCACATGGGAGCACTCTGCATCTCAACGGCATGGTGATCCATCAGCTCTCGGATAGCGACACCACCCAAGCGCCTCTAGCCTCAGGCGTAACCCCATCGGGGCGCATTCCATTGGATTTCGTTGGGGGCCTTTCCACCGTAGCTTGCCTCAGAAGCTGCGAATGTCCATCCTGTCGTCAGGGCGAAATTCCCTTGCACTCAGGTCCAGAACCTCAACAAGATGCACGTCGGCTCTAATGAGTCACGGGTCAACCAATTGGTTTTGAACTATTCTGGGCAGCTGACTAAGGCGGTGAGTCCTTCTGCAGTTGTTTGTCTAGCAGCCCGCTCGATAAGTCAGTTTTATACAGCAATCAACGTGTATGCGCGGGGTCATGAGTTGTTGGTCAGTACGCCTCGTCCCCTCTCGTTCGAGCTTGTCAACTAGCCCGGCACTAGTGTCGTCTCTTCTCTTTGAGCGGCACAAAACAAACTCCCACAGCTTGTCCACGCCCTCCCTTCGCGCGCACAAAATGGATCAACGCATAAAGAAAATTCTGCTCATTTTTTCAACCCTTCCCGTCTCTACCCCAGTTGCCTTACACTAAAAATACATCACATGTTGTGGTACTGTCCTGTTTGTTGTAGCGGTGGACCTAGGACAAATGTAGGGAGAGTCGCTACCCTTGTGATGGAACTAACAAAAGCAGGGAGAGGAAGGCATGTATCCGCGTGATTTCAGATCGAATACCAACCAATCAATGATGGGGTAGGACACAAGGCAGAAGTGAAGTTGAACCATCACTGTTACGTGGTGGTCGTCTTTGCTGTGCCTCGCGCATCCTGTGTAACGGCTTGTGTAGCACCGACGGCCAGCCTCAAGAGCCCTATTGAGACGGGTGGGTGATACGAATAGGTATGGCTACATTGGCTATAGATCGGGACCGCCTCGTAGGCCTGGGTATCAACGAGGTCACACCGGGCTCCCACCGGTCGTCACATCCATCGCCTAAAGTGAGATAGTTTCAACTAGGTTGAAATGAATCGAGACAACATTGTAAAATTAGCCATTATCCAGGGTATGTGACGGGCGCAACTCGCGAGGCTGGCGCTTGCGAAGACTACGTATCAAGTCAGCAAAGCTGCCGTAACGAATCGGATTCCAAAGTGAACGATGCTGCTACCTCGCCTGATTACTATTCATGGTTGACGCTAATATTTGGCGTACGTTTGCTTTTGGAGGCTTGGAGCATGACGTCTAATTTACCTGGGGAACGCGAGCGACCGTGAGCTGGAGTTCGGTTTCCAAGCCGTTGCTTTTCTTGGGCGGTTGCCTGCTGTAGCCTGGGAAATTGCCGGGGCAAAGCACTTACAGGGAGGTCATTTGTGTTTGTACTTTCGTAATATTGTTCCGCATGCGCCCTGGATGTCTTATTAGTGCGAATACAGTGAGGGCTAATTTGGGGATTGACTCTGCACTCAGCGCTGCGGCTGTGGTATCATGCATGCGTCCTTGGGATTCGAGTCGCACCGGGAAATGATTCGTATAGAACAAGGAGAAGAGTGCCGCCATTAGATTGGATAAGTTCCCGAGTATTGGATCTGTCTCAGCATGCAGCTCATCGGTAGGTCCCGCTGGGCTTCGGGACGGGACCCTGGTGGGCGACTGGCGTCGGGCTGTGAACAAATTCAACATCGGGTGCCGAGGCGCATACTGGTGATGCGAACTCTTCATTGAGCGATACTCACCGTCCGTTCACTTCACAACACGTCTCTTTTCTATGCCGCGTTCTTAGGCAACGGGCCTCAATGCAGGCATGGACCTATCGCAGAGGGCCAGACGTCACCAGCAGGCCTCAAAGCCATTCCCTTCCTGTCCCGTCTCGGTCATCAACCCGCCAGCCACCAGCCTTGTCATTGTTTGGTCGTTGTGACGAGACGAGATTGGGATCCGAATTTTTGTTATTCAAGGACTCGCCTCGCGCCTTGCTGCCCAAGGACTTCGTACACGTCGGCTCTGATTTCGACCCAATGCAGCATTATTCGTGTCGACTCAAGATCGACTCTCAATGCGTTGCCGCGAGCGGCGTTGATTCAGCTCTGACTGTGTCGACGGGCGCAGTTGTAAGCCAACCACCGCCTCGTCCAGACGAGGAGGCAGCCAAGGGGACGCGCAATGTTTCGTATACCTGCTGAGGCGGCTTCATGTCTAGTATTTATTGGCGATGAAGTTTGCGATCTTCACGACTAATGGCCTCGCGGCTAATCGGTCCAGTGATCATCGGGAAGTGGGATGGAATTCCTTGGTAGAAACTCGCCCCTTTTCAACGAGCCAATGGTTGTCGAATTGTAATCGATTTGGAAGGAAACGAGTCGCTCGGTTTAACCCTGACTAGGGATGAATGGATTGTCTGGGCTGGACATGAATAGTCAGTATTGTTTGGATCAGAGCGAGGAGGTTTGAAGCAACCGAAAAATGCGAACCGGCTTGGGCGAAAACATCGGATGAATATCAGTGAGGCTCTTCTGCAAGTGGTTCGCGACCCTCTCAACCTCCCACAAGTAACCATGAGTTGAGAGCGAAGGGGAAGGGATGGGCGGACAGCCAGAATTAAATGAGTATTTGAACGAAGATTTCATGTGTGGGCCCTAAGAAAGACGTAAGGGTGCGACTGACAGCGAAATTTCTCGGTGTACGCACGAGTAAATGTTTCTCGGGATGTCTTCATTTCCATAGGTAAGGAGTCAAAAGATGAACAAGACTTATGGGGGCAGACTGGCTGTCAAACTCGGGTCTGCTCCTGCCCAACTTCAATACAAATGCAAAACGGCAGGTAGGACCTCCACCAAGGAAGACTGAGCCAGCCATTCTTGCCTCCAAGCTGCCTAAACGGTGCGCGCTCCCATGGTAAATGTCATAAAAGCCAGCACACGTCTCATTCTTTCTTCTTCCCTGAACAGACTCTTTTCATCACTCTGCTCTGTCGTTACCTCCTTGTTGCCTTATCTGATGCACTCTGGCCGCCCCGCGCACCATCGACATTGACGGAACGTACCTCAGTGCTCCATTTCTTTTATTACGACACGCCCATCGCGGTACGGACCCCCATTCACCTTCCCTGCCCAAGTGGGCCTCCTGCATACGCCCAGACACGCCGCCCCACACTTGTTTGTTGCCTTACGCAAAAGTGGTTCGCATGGTCACCATTGAGGCTCTGCGAAGATTTTCCTTTGGGTCTCAGGCTCCCCGCGCAAGTGCGTAGCTGGGCGGCAAATTTCCATTTTGTGACCGAGGCTCTGATTCGATCTTTCCAGCCAGTACACGAAATCACCAGAACGACCTCTCTGTTCTTTAATAACAAGAGGTAAGCATGTCACACAACACGTCGTCCGTCTCAGCTGGTCACCCGACTCTTCGATTTGGCCCCCACCCCTAGGCTGGATGACCAAGCAGGACTCAGACCCTAGCCTTCCGCTTCACAGCCAGACTATCGTTGTGTACAGCATCGCCGTCAAAGCGTGAATGACTGTTGCCTTTGGGCTCGAAAGACTGTCCCCTAGGCTCCCACGAAACTTTGCTAATATGTTTGCCACTGTTTCTAGTTTCTTCTTCCCGACACTCCGATCGCGACCTCGATTGAAATACGATGCCAACTACTTAGCTTCACAAAGCCATAACAACAAATCAATATGGATATCCAAGAGCTCTGGGTTAATCACCTACGGAATCATCACAAGGCAGGAGTGTCGGGAACTTCATGCTTGATTTGTTCACTTTGCAAGAAAGAAGTGCCCGGCATCCTGGAAACCTTCAAGGAACACGTCGCAGCGGACCCCGATATACATACGACATTGGATACGCCCGAAAAAATTGAAGCATTTTTTAAGGATTTGATTGAATCTGCAAAAGCGTAAGTTGGTGTCGAGACGGATGAAACCACGACTAACCTTCCCAGCGCTTCGCAGCCCTCAAGAAAAAGACCGGTAGACGACTCTGACCGGCCCCGGCCCGATGTTCCTACCGAAGCGGTCGATAACGAAGGCCGCTCCTATAAAAAACGAAGTCCCTCCGTTGAACTCCCCGACACTCCTGCCAACGCTCCTAATGGAAGGAGTCGTGCGCGTAATATCTCCAACCGTGCCCTCTGGACAGAAGGAGACGGGCTTCGCCCCAAAGAGCCACCACCAGGCCGACTTGTATCCTCTCCCAGCCCTGCCTCGCGCCATGCCCAACCCAATAAACCCCATTCACAGTCCCAAGCCGCTGTCGCGCCGCCTCCGGAAGGCTCCAAAATGATGCTTCAACCGGAGACTAGGCCCATTTCGCAAGACCAGCTGGTGGCAGAGGTTAAGGGAATATATGCCGGCTTGGTCATGGTCGAGACGAAGTGCATTGAAGTTGACAACGCCCAGTCATCCAACACCGATGTCAACACGAAGCTTAACAACGAACAGTGGCAGGCATTAATTGCGCTCCACAGGACGCTACTGCACGAGCATCACGACTTCTTCTTGGCAAGCCAGCATCCGTCCGCGAGCCCTCCCTTGAGGCGGCTGGCCTCTAAGTACGCCATGCCGGCTCGCATGTGGCGCCATGGAATCCACTCCTTCCTGGAACTGCTTAGGCACCGGTTACCGGAGTCGCTTGAACAAATGCTTACGTTTCTGTACCTAGCCTATAGCATGGTGGCCCTGCTTTACGAAACGGTCCCTGCCTTCGAGGACACCTGGATAGAATGCTTGGGCGACCTCGGCCGCTATAGGATGGCCATCGAAGACGACGATATCCGCGATCGCGAAGTATGGACCGGCGTTAGCCAGCATTGGTACAGCAAAGCTTCGGACAAGTCTCCCACAACCGGTCGTCTCTACCATCATCTCGCCATCCTGGCTAGACCAAATGCGCTTCAGCAGCTCTACTACTACGCCAAATCACTCTGCGTTCCCATTCCGTTTCTCAGTGCCAAAGAGAGCATCATGACACTATTTGATCCAGTGCTGGGACCTAACACCTCTAGACTGTCGCAAATCGACGCTGCCTTTGTGCGGGTTCATGGCATTCTTTTCTCGGGCAAGTCACAGGAGCGACTGTCTGACTCGATGGAGGAGTTTCTCGGGCTCCTCGACGGGCACATTTCTCGAACCACTAAGCGTTGGCTTGAGGCTGGGTGTGTCTCGCTCCTCTCTCACAAATTCGCGCGCTCACACTTCCAGGTACTTCATTGGCATTTCTTTGTCTTGTTCTCTGCTTGGCTACGGAAACGAGGCCTCGCCACTCATGCTTGCTGTCTCCCAGAAGCCAGGCCAGGCTGATGTAGCCATGGAAGGGAGCAACATTCCTGAGACCGGACCGAGTGATACGTTTGACCAGGCTCTGTCGTTTGCTGTGCGAATCTACAACATTGTCATTATGCGCTGGGGAGACACCAATATTCTGCCCTTTGCACACACAACACTGGTTTTCATGCACTTCATGACGGGCAATGCGGCGGCCATGTCCCACCTCCAGGACCGCTATCCCTGGAAGCTGACGGCGATGCTGCTCAATTCCCTCTTGGATTCTCGGACCGAGCCACGCATGGACGGGAACTTTCCCCTCCCTGAAAAGGACGAAGCCCCGAGGCCTCTCCCAGAGGACTACGCCATGCGAGGCCTCGCTTACGCCGAAGACTACTTTCCTGATGGATGGTTTGTCAATGAGAAGATTGACGAGAGTGAAAAATACTTCGAGCTCAGCTCAATGGTGGAAGAGAGAAAAGAGCGCATCCTCTATCTGGGATATCAAATCGCGGCTTATCAAAAGTGGCTTACCTTGGACCAAACCACTCGCCGGTTTTCAGTTCCAGAAGAGTACGACGTGGAGGTCCAGGTCCCGGGCGCTTCAGCAGCGTAGCAATCAATTCATACGTTCTCAACTCCTAGAATGGGTTCAATTATCCAATGAATCCGCACCAGACGTCAAGGCCATGCACCACGACGCTGGATGACAGGCGGCCAAGATTGTCCGGCAGTGCCTTACAGTTCTTTATTCATATGTGGCGTACAGGTGTCATTTCCTGTGACCTATACGGTCGGGTAATGTAATGGAAGATTGGAAGATTGCCTGGTCTTTGACAAGGGCGTTCAGGGGCTTTTTGCGTTTTGGTTGAGCATGGATAGCCATTCACTATACAATTTAGAGGCGAGTGCGAATATGGCAACTTGGACTATTCGTACTCTTTCGTGATAGAATGAAGTGTTTGTTCTCACCTGTTCTCTTACCTGTCAGTGTGATCAATGTGATGAATTAGTGATCAATAGCGCAGATCATGAAGGCAATCCAGGAATGTGATTGGACCGGATCATTACACGCGGGCCGCCGCCCTGCCCTGCAATCATGCCGCCTTGGATGGACCCTTTCCAGCCCCCAAACAAGCCGAGGGCATCTTCCCCCGTGCCTCGATTTCCCAAGAAGGCTCAGTTCCGTTCTAAGAACCCGCAATCTTGCATCTGCCCTGGGCATTGCAGAGTTTACCTTGGGATGGCGTTTTGCCTCGACGAAGAACGCGTTTGATTTTTTTGAGACCAAGAGGGCATCTGTGGTCGAGCGGTCGTCGGAGCCGCAGTCAGCGGGGACGTCCAAGCCGCCGAGGGACCGCGAATTTGGGCGGCTCGGAGTCGCCGATGAGGTCGAGACGGGGGCGAATCAAGCGTGGAGATTAGCAAGCGCAGTGGCAAGTGGCTGCCTGAGATGGGGATTGCTTCTCTCCGCTACTCTGGACTTGAATGGACTCGCAGTTGCCGCTGAGAGGTTTGAGGCGGTTTGCCTCGTTTGGACGACGCGGCCAATCGGTGAACGAGGACGAGGGCATAATTAAGAGCTGACGCAGAATAGGGGGAGGCAAGGTTTCTCAGCTAGGAGTCCGGCATGACCAAGACGTTGCCTTTTCGTTTCGAGGACTTTTGCGTTCTCGTGTTGCCTCGCATACGAGTGGCCTCGAACACACACCCCTCCCTCGGAACAGAATCTCGACTTCCGACTCGGGAACTCGGAGCGGGAGCTTCGGTCAGAGAAGAAGGAAAAGTTGGTCTTTGCGCGGGCGAGGCAAAACCTGCGTGGGGTGGGTTTCTCGCGAGATGGGGGAGATTTTGGTGTATCATGTCTTATCGAACAGGGAAGTTGAAAAGAGAAAGTTTTGAGTTGAAGAAAGGATTGCAGTTAACAGAAGGAGAAGTGCAAATGAAACTAGGTAGTGGGGTTGCGCTGCGTGATAGGTTCGTTGGGGCTCGTTTGGACTTGAACGTGTGGGGGAATACCGCTAAGAAACCGGGCGAGTTCTGAGAGAGACATGGCTAAAAGAAGAAGATGGAGGGAATTAAATTGGTGGGGGGACTGACGAAGATTGTTAATCATGGGCGTGAAGGCTGGAGGATTGATTCGTGACGTTATCTTGGTGGTTGCTTTGTCGCGCTGGTGAGCGAAGGTGGTGTTGAGAGTTGGTTGGGTGGGAGAGGAGGGCGATTGTGGCTTGGAGATTGGGAGATATTTCCGTGGATGTCCTATCTGACGACGGGCGCAAGGCTTTCACTGTAGTTGGATATATTTGTCACGCCAGCGGGAAACTGATTATCGCGACGAGGAGGGGCGAGTGAACATGTGGCCGGGGGGCTTCAACTGCTCAGCCCCGCGGTGGGATTTTTGTGGCAAAGAGAAGGTACTGCTGTTTCGTTCAGGATTGAGTTAATTAATTGATGAGATCGAGGATATTTTTATCCGCGACACCGGACTGCGAAGTGTCTGCTGGGTGATGGGCTGGGGCTATTTGCAACGCCTTGTCGGCTCCGATAGACTGGGCAATTCGACCACGTAACTCGATCTCCTACGACGGGCGCAAGGTCTATACCAAGCAGTTAGTTCTAATTGTCAGAATGGTTTGAAGTTGGTTATCGCGACTAGGAGTTGGTGTGAACAAGGGGCTTGGGCTTCAACTACGCACCGCCCCGATGAGATTCTTGGGGTAAAGGGAATGTGATATTGTCTCATTGAAAACATAGTTAATTAATTGATATGATCGAGGGTACTTCTATTCGCGACGGGGAACTGCGACGAGTACTGCTAGGTGACGGGTTGGGGCCATTACAAGACCCCGTCGATCCCAGCGGACCACACACCTTGACTACGCAACTTGACCTCTAACTATGAGCGTGAGGCCTTTCCCGAGTAATTGTTTTTATTTGTCATGATGGCGGGAAGCTGGTTATCTTGACGAGGAGGCGGCATGGGGGCTTCGAGTGTGTAGCTGCCCCAATGCGATTCTTATGGCACAGGGAAAGGTGCCATTGTTTCGTTAAAATGAAGTCGATTAATCCTATCTGCAATATGTGACTGTAATGAGTACTGCGAAGTGATAAGTTGGGGCTATCTGCAAGGCCTCGTTGGATCCAACGGACCGCCGTGCTTTAACTACACAACTCGACCTCTAACAATGGGCGCAAGGGCTTTGCCGAGTGGCCGGTTGTCTATTTCATAGTGGTGGGAAGCTGATTGTTGCGGCGAAGAGATATAAAGATGTGGCCTGGGGCTTCAACTTGCGACAGCTGGTCCGGTGCGATTCTGGGTAAAGGAAGTTTGATGTACTTTATTCAGTCGACATGATTTATATTTGCGACATGGGCCGCGAAGAATATTCCTTAGTGATGAATTGGTTCCGGGAGCTCGTCGATCCGACATATTACGCACTCGACCGCGATACAACAACGCGCTATCAGATAGAGGTGAAAATTAGACTATCGGAGACTTTAAGCCTGTGTTCAAAATTTACACCATAGTTTCTTGCTATTTAACTGAAGCTTCTCCTGTTTCCTGACGACTAAGTTGTCGGACACGCTCGCTTAGCTCGACGTTTCGAAACAGCGATAATACAGCGAATAAAAGAACAGTAAGCAGATCCTTCGCAAGATTATGAGTTTTCTTGACAAAACTGTGCACACAACTGCCTGCCTACTATCTTTGCGCCAAATCTCACGATACCATTTGCCTCTATCTAACCGCCAACCGCGCTGGAGCTCTCACTTGGACCAACACCAATGACAACCTCACCTCGCCACGCAAAGCCACCGCGGTCCCTCGACCGCTTGTTCGTCGCCACGTTTTTTCGGCCGAGTCCCCCGGGCGGCTCGGCACTGTCAAAATCGTCGTGGAAATCCTTCACGAGCCAGGGCTGCCTAATCTTCGAAAGCTCGCTCCAGCGAAGTGCGCTTCTACTACTCCCCTAAGAGCCTAGCTCAAGGCAACAATCGGTGCTTTCCAAGCACGTGAGGAGTCGGGGATGCCCCCTGAGGCATCGGCTCTTGTTTCGGTCGATTATGCAGTTGTTTCCGAAGGGCTACGGTTCCAAGGTTTGAAGAGTCTCCCCATGCCACACCGCTCTGTCAGCGGAGGGTGCATCAGGATGCCCAAGGATGGCAAGCCCGGTAAGGCAACCGAGGCTATCGTCAGCTGGTAGGTGTTGGCGGTTTTCAGTTGGGCGAGCAGTTGCTATTCCTGAAGGGGCTGTGAGAGCCTGTGATGTGCTCAGCCAGCTGGGGTTGCGGGGAGCACCAACTTACATCCTCATCCAATTAATGGCGCTTATTACAGATTACCCCGGATGCGCCTAGGCCATAGTCATCATTCAGAAGTCGTCAGTAATGTGTCCGAGTTTGGAGAACAGTAAACACGGCTTGGAGGATTGCTAATGAATCGGGGCCGTTTGGAGTACAGTAGAGATAACAATGTGCGCATCGTCGTCATGACATCTGGTGTTGCTCGCCTTACTTTCGGGCTCGGGACCACGAGATCATGCTACGTAGACGATGCATCTCAGCCGCACTATCTGTCTGCCTAGGCAATGCACACATTCGGTAGAGGGGCACTCGAGTCGAGGCACACTAGAGACACTAGATTCGAGGCTTTGGCCTCCCCCACAGAGGCTCTTTGTTTCTCCATACGATCCCTTCCTCAGTTTAATTGCCAGGGGATGTGCCTGTTTCACCATCCCGATCCATGAGCTTATGAGCAGGCGTGAAACATGGATAAATATTGCCCAGTGTTTCGTATCGTACAGGTATCTAATCGCCTTGTTCCACGAAGCCTCGCAATCCGAACTCTCTTGGTTGACGGACCCGTATGCCCGGCTTGAGTGGGCTGAACCGGACAAGTGAGGAGATGCCGAGACCGCGAGGCAACAACGCTTACCCGTTCATTCGAAGCCCGGAAGCTCCCCCGTTCGTCCGCTTGTGGTGGGTTGTCTGGTGACGTAGGAAGCGGTATGTAAGTACGTGTACGAATAGCCTTGACACACCTCGTTCAACCCGATTTTCACTCATGACGCTGCAGCCGCTGCACATCAATAGCCGGAGCGGCTGCTCCCCCTGTCCTGATTTGTCAAATTGACAAGGCAACCGCTATTCATCCAAGTTTGCATCGCTTTCCATGCACGAAATTGCCCGGATCATTCACCCGACTAGGCACGCGGGGAGGGGGTTGCCTCGACTTCTCACGCAACTTGTTGCTGATATCACCACACTACTCAGCCTCAGTAGGCAGTTTTTTTGTACACTTAGAAGGGGCGTCGAGGCAAATGTGCAAGGCAATCGTGAGGCGAGCAAGGTGGGCTGACGTGGTGATGCGTCACGAAGATGTTCCGGAGATGCAGGAGACGAGGCCGGCGAGGCTGCGAATGTGCTCGATATAAGCTATGTTTGCAGTGAAGCTGCAGTTTCCAGCATCCGAACGAGGGCGTCGTCATCAATCATCGTGACTTTTCAGAATCTCCTCGGCATCATTCCGCTCGGCTGAAGAGATCCCTTGCCCCGGCCGATGCACCTCTCTGGCATCTCTCCAGCATCTGCCGAAAGACCCCATTGGTGTTTACACAACTGGCTCCGTGCCCGACACGATTTGTGAAAGACGGATTTACAAGAGATAGCTTCAAGACGAGTATCCAAGAGACAGCTTCAGGGCGAAAAAGCGATACCTCAGCTCGTCTACCATAGAACTCACCTGAATGTTGCATGTGGCTGAGACATGACCGGGTTGTCATTGGTGTTGAGCGGGACCCTATAAATACCTCTGTCGAGAGGCTGAAGCCGAGAATCCTATCTTGTTGTTACATCTCACGGAATCTTTGACGCTCTTTGCTTGTCGAGGAATTTCCAGTTGCCCAACTGAGACACGCAGATGCATCCCAGGTGCAGTCCTACCCGTCTATCCGAGACTCTTTGCTGTGATGAGTGCCTAATCATTCAGTCCAGCTATTGAGTGAGGCTGCTGGTTAAGTGCGTCAGAGTCACCCTCTCCTTTCCATTGGCGCGGTTCATGCTCTCCTCGAATAGGTTGAGAATAGAATGTCCTTGAGATATACACACGCTCTATTATGAACCAATGCGACGGATACTCTTCCAAGAACTTGCAACATTTCCGCAATGGGGAAAGCGTCCGCTGAAGACGAGGAGAAATACGAGATGCTCAACAGAGTCATACCATGAGCTCATCATGGCTGCCGACGAAGCATTCTTTTCAACACGAAGAAGTAAGCCGAGATTCAGCTTCAAATTACGGCATCTTGGATACCTCCATCCAAGGGGTGTGCTGTCGTTTGTAAGAGAAGTCTACTACATGCGATGGCAGCCTCTGCTCTCTCGGACACCATCAGACGCCAGCTCACAAGGAGAACGTGTCTGGACAGGGTTTTCGACCCAAGGAAACAACACAACGCCGCAAGGATATGTTGAATCGAAGCCTTGGGACTCAGATCTGCGGCAGCCGCTACTTTTTCCTCAAGACGCCGTCTGGGGGAATCAGGGAGGACCAGCCATAAAAAGATCAGTACTTCAGATGCAACGACGACGACGTGGGCACTAGCACTAACTTGATGTATGTTGCATCGCAGTCACGCTTTCGTTTCATCTCCCACCGATCTGGATCGCTCTCTAGTGCAACACTCCCTGAACGCGCATTCACTGACCCTCCTCCAGCACTTTCGATCCGAGAATGGCCTCTGCTTGGCGATTCAATCCCAACTCGACGCCGCCGCTTTCAAGGAACGTCACGCAGAGCCCAAACACCCCAATGGAGAGGATAAAGACTCAGGCAAGGCCCTGCAGATCAGATTCCGCCGGGTCAAGCGGGCTGACTTTGTCTTTGTCGACTTCTCAAACCGAAAGATAGGCTATAGGTCGCTGCCTTCCGTCCTAATCTTGCCGGTGAGTAGGTTTCTTCATCGAGCGGGAGACTTGGTTTCGGGATTCTGCATGAGCCGGCATTTCGTTCGTCCGGGGACCAGCTAAGAAGGCCCAACTTTGCCATCTTTGTCGTCAATGATCCAGCTATGAGCTGAATTCGAAGCCAGAAGTCAATGTCATCAATCGTCTGAGCTACTTGTTCCGACGCTGGTCGACTTTCGGCCACGTCGTTCAAGGGGTTCGTGCTGAGCGAATACCTCGGCCACTTACACCCACGAGCACTTCAACTTCGTCGGCTTGCCGGGAAGCAAAGGTACCACGATCCTCAACAGAGACTTCTTGGCCCCCCCCCCAAAAAAAAGCTATATTAGCACTTCGCTTGAGGATTCCGTACGGGGTGCTCAGGATGTTGTAGCCAGCGGCCGCCTTGGGCACCAAGTCGTGGATATAGGTGATTTCATCCTAGATGGATTGCAGACAGCCGTGAAAAATTCTAAGACGAGCAAAGTGCGATATAAATTGTGTATGCACCAGCCTTAGCGCACAGGATGCTGCACATGCCGCAACGCCTCGCAAAGGGACAGGGCCCAACTGGATAATCACATCAACGGATATCTAGACATTACGCGGGCCTCGACGGAACAATACGCCCCAGAGCCATGTCTAGAAGACAAGAGCGGTCTCTAATTGCGGAAGACATCAGTTGAACAAAGACCTGGTCTCCAAAGCTGTCAACACGTACATTGGACACAAGGTCGATCAGCTGGCCCATAACAAGAAGTACAATAAGGAAACAAGGCGCGCTGTTGAACATCACTTGACTTCCAATGCTGATGGCACCTTTCTCTGGAGTCTTGGTCTGTCAAAAGCTTGCTAATCCAACGGCCCGAGCAAGGAACGCTTCAGTCAGAACACAGGAAAAAGCAAAAATAGAGTCAATACACCAAAATTGCTAGGTACCTTACGGCGTACTTTTCTTCATTTTTTCCTGTTTCTGACCGCTCAATAGGCCAAAATGCCTCCAAGTACCGACATTACGACCCGAGCTCTCGTCGTCACCCTCAAGAGCCCGTCGGGAGGGAAAACCACTACTGAAATCGCAGAAATAACCGGTATTTCGACCCGTCAAGTTAACGGCATCTATGCCCGGGCTATTGAACGCGGTTTCGATCCGAATCATCGACCCCTGACCCTTCGAGACGAATATCTTCGCGATGCCCCTCGCAGTGGGCGTCCCACGAAGCAGACAGAAGAGCGGAAGAATGAGGTTATTGTTAAGGTGCGGAGGGATCTGTTACGACAGCGTCGTGATGGTTCCAGAGGGGAATTATGCGGCTGGCATCCAAGCTTTGGCGCGTTAGGTCTTCTCGATAGCCATAGCTGCACGCTTCATAGAAGACCCGAAAGGGATTCGAGACTCGGATGCTCGCCGGAGATCCAATTCAGCACTAGGGACCGGCACCAGAACCCTGACGAGCATTGACTTCGAGTGATCAAGACGAAGGATCAGAGATGGACCAGAGAGTCAAGGACTCACTGACCTACGAGCAGGAATAAGACTTTCACAGACAGGATGGTTGCGAGTAACCCAGGTCTGCATATGACTTACCGGGGAGCCTTCTGGAGTACTAGACGGTACCTAGGGGGGCTTTCCAGGGGAACCCATTCAGAGGACCTGATCGCGAGGAATCTCGACCTCATCGCGAGGCAACCTTTGGCCCTCTGACAGCACGGCCTCATAGAGACTCTATTTCCCTACCAAGTCGATGGTCCCCTGAAATTCAAGGCAACCGTGGTCAAAACGACTTCCCTCGTCTTGGCAGTGGAAGTTGGCACCCGTCATCCACTCCCGTCGAGCATGTGACCCTGCGTGTTCTATCCTTCCCAGAGGCTGGAGTGTTCCGCAAATTCACTTGGAGTTGAATCTGCATCTTCATGACGAGGATATCGTGCCGGCTTCAAAGCTACGCATCATCGGTTGCGTAATTCCATCAAGTTTGGTGGCTGCTGGGCACGGATGGAAGATTCACGAAGCTGAACTTGCTCTGCACTCATCGGACTTGCAGCCCAGGGCTGAAGTATCTGATAGGCAGTTTGACATGTGGCTCTTCGTTCCTGAATACCTTTACGGGAGTACTTCTCAACATTGCTCAGGGCTGGCGGCAGGAGTGGCGGGTAGGAGTGGCATGGAAAGCACACGGAGAATAAACCATACACAACAGCCCTTGGCTATTGAAGACACTTGGCTTTATCTTATCCAGCCGTTTCGAGTCTTTTCATCACCACTCACCAGGCCTCGTTGCATATGGAAGCTCATGGTGAGGCTTGTGACTGCTTCCACAAGCTTCGGAAACCGGAGCTTCCCAAGGCTAGTCTTTCCCCCGGTCGCACCATCTTGACTTTCAACGGTTGTGCCTCCCGGATCACCTTCTGGCAGAGTTAGCGTCATGAATTCGACTGAACGACGGGGCGAGGCCTTCCTGCGGACACTGCAGACGAAGCTAGCTACTGATGACAACAAGACAATTCATCCGGGTACGTCCTTGAAGGCTGGCACACCGTCGTCCTCGACCTTGCTAGCTGCGGCTATATAAAGCCCCATGGCCACCGAATGGCCTGCCCATATCCTCCGTCCCTAGCATCTCTCTTCTTCATCTGTTATCACTCAGCATCTCCAACGAATTTCTCTTCATCTTCTACATCTGTCGTTCTTCGGCTATTTGCCAGTCACTCTCTCTTTGCCACTGAACTCCAGTCATCAATAATCTCTAATTCATAATGCACTTCAAGTACGTCCAACCACAACCCCAACCCCCCGAACCCAAACTCACACTGTCCAGCTCCCTGCGCAAGCTCTTCCGGCCGTCTGCCAAACCCCCCTCCATCAGCCAACTTGACCTCGGCGGCAAGCTGGTGCAGACGACCCCCCCCCTCACGAAGCAGCAGTGCCACGCCCACTTGTCCCTTCTGGAAATGTTCGTCGCGGCGAGGACCAAGGTGACGCGCCGAGCTCAGCACGAAGGCGCGGATCCCGCGGCCGCCTGGGACTTGTACGTCGAGATGGCGGCGGACCGCACGGCGAAGTGGTTCGAGAGGGCCAGCCGCGTCGACTTGAGGACCGCGGTGCCGCCGCTGGACGTGTTGATGGTCTGGCATGCCTTGATTCTGAGCTTGGGGGATTTGGCGGCTTGGAGGGAGGCTGCATCGGGCAGAGATGATGGTTGGGACTGGAAGGCCCTGGTAAGTGGGCGTTGGTTGTCTGAGACTTAGTTGCCCCTAGCTAACAGCTGTGAAGCTGGGTACTCTGTTGGCCTCTAGCGAGAACGATTTCAAGCTCACTGGACTGGGAAAACAAACAGCCAAGGAGCTATACCCCTTCCCAGACCTCCTCGCCTTTCTCGACGCCTCTCCGACGCTCCTCGCGGGCCAGGGACAGTCGACGGGCTTCCCCAACGTCGCACCGGCGACCCCCTCGCCGTACCTGCACGTCCGTGCTGCCGTGGAAGCCCAATTCACGTTCGCAAAACGCGTCCTGAACTACTCCTGGCACCGCATGTATCCGGCGTGGGGAGCCGACGGGCCGCAGTTTGACGCGGCCATGGTGCGCTACCGCCGCTTCATGACGCTCAACCGGTTCGTAAAGGAGATTCGGGGTCTCGAGAGCGGTGCAACAGAGGCGGGCGGCGGCTTCTTTTGGCCCGCGCTCGACGTCGAGTTTGTCTGGAGGACGCACATGCTGTCTGTGACCGAGTACCGCCGGTTCAGCCAGACGACGTACGGCGCGCCCACGCCCGCCATTGCCACGGGAGAGTCTGTCGACCTTGCACACGAAACTTCGAGGGTGTACCGACGAGTGTTTGGCGACGCGTACGACCTCTGTCTGTGCTGGTCCTGCGTCGACAGCCGAAGCAGGCGGGCGCACTCGCACTCAGACAAGAAGGCCTTTGCTTCCGAGCTGCGCCTGGCCGAGTCCCGCCACGTCCGAGCCGGCAAGGCGTGCACGCGCTGCGGCACCCACGCCTACAGGGGCTGCCGGGAGCGCCACTCGCGCGGGAGGAGGCGGCAGTCTGGGTCTGCCGAGCGAAGACAGCTGGTGCGGCGTGCTGAGAGGGTGAGCGTCTCGTCGGACGACATGTTCCACGGCCAGTCGAGGACGAACGAGAGGCCCGCGGAGGCACGGAATGTGTGGTCGTGGGGGAAGCGGCGGGTGAGGACGGGTGAAGAGGCGTCGATGCTGGAACCGCTGAAGGCTGGGCCCGAGTATGCGTCGGAGGATGAGCTTCTGTGGGGACCGAGAGCGTCTGGTTTAGGGGTTGTAGGGGTTGGATAAGGGGTTAAATGAGGAGGAGGGGGCGTTGGGGCGTTGGTGTTTTGGTGTTGGTGAGTTTGGGTCTTGGGGAGTTGGTGTTTTGGTGTGTTTGGGTCTTGGGGAGTTGGTAGTCGAGGAGTTGAGGAGTTGGGGAGTCAGGAGTTGAGGATTTGGCGTTTGAGGAGTTGGGGAGTTGGGGAGTTTTGAGAGTTGAGGCTTTCAGGAGTCGGGGAGTCGAGGGCTTGAGGAATTTAGGAGTTGAGGAGTCGAGGAGTCATGGAGTTGTTGGCTTGTCTCTTTCGCCATGAACACTACGAGTTGTATCAAGAAACTATTTTTACAAAGACGTGAGTCCTAGTTGTGAAGAGCTTCAATTCTCATTCCTGACCATCAGAACAGTAACTGTGGTGTAGATGTTCATCCTCCTGTCAGAATAGTACCTGACTACAGCATAAACTCTCATGCAACCATGAGTCCATCCTTCTACGCCCGCTTCCCACCCCGTGACTCGCACTCGTGACTATGCAGTATCAAATCAGTCATATCTGATAGCTCTCCGTCTCTGCAAACACCCCCCTCTCCAGAACCCCCAAAACCCAAGACCCAAACCACCCACCCACCCACTCACGCCTACATGCAATGGTTCCTCCAACCGGGGAATCGGAACCTCCCCGGATTCTGCGGAGCAATTTTTTTTTTTTTTTTTTTTTTTTTTTTTCTTCGCTTCATTGTTCTCTCTTCCATCTGTTTGGCCCACGTCTTCCTCAACCCATGGATGAGAAAAGCCGGGTCGTGGAGAGACTAGTTTGGGGGGCCTCAAAAGGGTGGTTTTGGGCCGGGTGTGTGTGGGATTGGATGCATGTAAGCCTCACTCACTCACGACGACGACATCAAACACCATAGGAAACCCACGTCCGACAGCAAAACTACCCAAACAGACGGACCAATTCTCGATACCCCCACGACATGCTCCTGTTATACCTCCGGCGCCGTCCCAATGGTTCGACACGCTCTTTTCCCACACCTCTCGCCGTTTCCGCCCGTTGGGCATCACTGCAGCAGGCAAAGTCCAGTTCCGCGCAGCAAAGCAAGCGCATCCTTCCTCCCATTTGATGATGCGACACGGCCAGCGCAGTGTCCGTCAAGGAACGGCCAGAGTCTTCTCAGCCAGTCGTTCAGCGAGGCAAGACGGTTCCGCTTCGCCATTACCTGCAGCCCCGAGACATGCATGCATGACGCATCGCGACGCTCATGGGAAAACTCCCAAGTCAGATCATCACCTCACCCATTGCTTCTGCCCCGACGCCGTGTGCAAAAATATTCTTGTATTTCTTTTGACTCCTACCAATAGATCCTATACAAAGTAGCTACCTTTCGCAAAACATGACAAGGGGTATTCTTCCTGAAAACATACGAACCGCTTAGAAGCGTGAGAAAAAACCACGCCAGGAAGCAGGAAGCCACAAGGTGCATCAACGCCGCATACCGTAGCCGCCCATCCAAGAAACCCATGACGGACCTTTGTCATGGAGAAAAAAAATCAAAATCAACCAGCCGTGAGGCCAATTCCATTCTTGTGTAGCCGCGAGGCTCGTCAATCTTCAATTCCCACCATGCGCCTCGTTAGATCCATGTCGTACCGTCTCAACCGTCGGCCGAGACGTGAGAGCCCCGAGTTTTCTTGAGCCCGAGTTTTTTTTTTTTTTATGGTGTGTGCGTGAGTTAGCGGTCCTGTGTAAACCCGCGCAGGATTCGCCCTTCTCCGATATTTTGTACCATTTTCTTGTTTATTGTAAAAAAGGAAAGTCGCAAATGGCACCGACGCTTCGTTGTCATTAATTCCACGGATGGAGTCCTCCTTCATGCGGCGCTACGATTGGGCGTCGGTTGAGCTCAGCGCCGTGATCGGTGGGAACTGCTGTGGTGACGATGGGAGGAGTGTCGGGAGGAAGAGTGGTGCGACGACGAGTGCCTGTGACTTCGGCTGGAACCGCTGTTGTCGAGGTCGCGTTCGAGAGTCTCGACCCTCGACCTGTACCCCTTGACAATCTCCTTTATATGCGCAATGCGGTCGAAGTCGACTTCGAGCTCGTCTAGCTGCTGGAGGATCTCGGTGTAACGGGCAATCTCGGCATCGGCACCGGCAATGATGTGGTCGGCCTCGTCGTACTGCACCTGCGTGAACCTTGAAGCTTCGTAGCTCAGATGTTGGATTCTCTGCTCAATGTTCGCCATGAGGTGATCAAAGTATCGTCCCAGCGCGCTCAGCGAGGAGGGGTCGAGGAGCAGGAGACCTTGGCTGCTGGCCCGGCTTGCGGCGCGCGAGCTGCTAGACCCCCCACCTCCCAACGCCGCCTGGCCCTGGCGAAGTAGCTGGACCTCTTCGGCACTGAGCCCTAGCTGGGTGTCTGGGACAGCTTGCGTCGACATGTCGAGCAGCGCAAGGGGCGCTATGGCGCGGGGATGGAGGGGTCGGTGCCGAGGTCGGGAGGCTCACAAGGTGGCTCGGGACGACGGCGATGGTGGTTATTCTTGGCGACAATGGTCGAGTAAGAGTGGTTCGGGAGGTATTCGATGCGTGTATAGGGAGACGGCGGTGGGGGACATGAGCCGTTGAACGGGTGCGACGGGGGATGGTCTTCTGGCGAAGCGAATGCGAGCTCGATGGGAGATATTGAGTACGGAGGATATAACGACAGCAACGACGACGACGGCAAGGGCCTTGAAATTGGCGAGTGCTGTGCTGCGCAGAGCATCATGATATCGGGATGGTGGCGACCATGAGCATCGTCAATGTGGGGAGCGCTGACAACTGCAGTGTTGGTTGATGGACGAAGATGAATGTACAGAGTAAAGGAGGGGGAAGTGATGATTTTGTTTTCTAGCTACCCAACTACCTCGTGCTGGCGCAATAGTAGAGGGGAGCTAGAGAAACAGACGAGTTGAGGGTGGAAGAGAGTGGAGGGAGGAGAGGGAGAGGAAAGAGGGACGAGCGACGCAGAGTTGCTTTGCTTCTGGAGACGCACGCCGTTGATTGGAGAATGGAAAAGGGCGACAAAAGCAGCTCAAGGGCGAAGCCAAAACCGAAAGAAGGGGTGTATGGTCTAACAAGACTCGAATAAGGTCGAGGCAAGGGAGCACAGAATTGGGCTTGTGTCGTAGTATATACCGGCCGAGGGGCGGTCGCAGGACGCTGATTTCGGTGAGAGTCGCAGGGATGATTGATGGGCTGCTTTTTGCTGCAAGGATTGGGAAATGTTTTTCTTTGGCGCTGGAAGCTCGATGTAGAGACTGGGGGAATTGTGTGCAAATATGAGCGTGTGTGACTTTGAACTGGGTACCGACTGGGGAAGAGAGCCGGGACTTGGGCAGCTTATTGCAAGGGTGGAGGAGAGTGGATGTGAGTGTGTGTGGGATTGTCCAGTGATGAGCTTCCTGGACTGGCCTGGGGGTGGAGGTTGGTTTTGGTGGTTTGGTGTTTTGGCGCGAGTCTGCGAGAAGGGCGCGTGGGACAAAACGTGGGATAGCTGTACCTTGGACGATAGTCTCTCGGTGTGCAATGGAGAGAAACTGATTGTCAATGGACAGAGTAAAGTGTCTTGATCAGAGGAAGCTTGTCTCGATGCAGCCCAGTCGAGCACGGGCTGCGAAGTTGGGCGGCTTTGATCGTGAGCGCGTGGGTGTCTCTTTTTTCTTGCGTGGGGAGGATGATGAATGGAAAGATGGCGCACTGCACGAGCAGGGATGTTGTAGGTTGTTTTTTCCGTCGATAGACGATGCGAGGACAATGATTGTAAAGGCCACACGAGTAAAGGGAGCGAGAGAAGCGAGAGAAGAAGAAAGTCGTCAAGTGGACACGGATGAGCGGCGGTTTTGTTTGATTTGAATCATGATGGATGGGCTGATGAGGTCGGATGTTGGAATTGGTGGAGAGCAGAGGAGACAGCAGTCGTCGTCTTATTGATGAACGGGACAAGGAACAGCCAGACCAAGGACAGGGTCTCAGGCCGCGGGAGGTGATGCTGGAGGCGTGAGGGCGGAGGACGAAGGACGGAGGGAGTTGCAGCAATGTCGCACAAGCCAAAGCAAGGTCTGGATCCGTACTCGTACATGGATATGGGAGGTGAGGTGGTGAGGATGTGAGGTGAGTTGAGGTGGAGGGCACGTGCAAGAATTTGTCAATCCAGCCAGGCGGAAGGAGCAATGGAGTTTTTCATTTTCTTCTTCTTTTCTTTTACGCGATGATGCAATTGTTCCTTACTTTGGATTTACCAGCTCAAGACACAGGAAGGTGCACCCCAATTCTCCTTCTCCCACCCGCGTGACCCCAACCCTTGCCTAGCCTTCAGCCCTCAGCCCTCAATCGATCAAAAACGACGGCGACGATCTCAAGGGTTTGACCGCTGGAACGGTAGACAGGAAAAAGCAATTCTCCCAGGGGCGTCTTGGAAAATTGCGCAGGGGCACGTCCCAAATTGAGTCTCGACGAGTTGCTTTTTGTTGTTTCTGTGGTAATAAACTCCGTCGGTGAGGAAGGTTATGACAAACCGAGACAAGCAAATCAAAGTTGACGGATTAGAGCGAAAAACACGCAGATACTGAGGATACGTAATTCGAGGCCCAGTAAAAACGGCGAGGGTCGCAAACGAAATGAAGATTGCATCAGGTGGAAGCAGTGATGCCTCGGTGTGGCTGGCGAGAATCATGGATGAGACGATACATCTGGGAACCTCGGATCGAAGGAAAAGGACAGTTGCGGATTAAGAACAAAAGCACACCAGAAAACACGGCTCCGGGAGAGGTCAGGAGACGGTCATGATACAAGAAGCCGCCTCACCATGGGAGCCACGTCCCCCTTCAGGCGGTCAAGGATGAGGCAGAAGAAGCAGAGAAGCTCAGGATCCCCGCCCTTCCGGCGAGGTCCCGTCTCGTATGTTTGCCCGCCGGAACCCCGGATCATGGACCGAGAGACCTAAGGTGAGTCCAATTTATGCTCGCTTCTGAGACTCTTGGGTCATGGCATTTGGTCGGCGGCATCTGCAACTGAATCAATAAGAGTACGGATAACACCTGATGGTTGCAGAATGAGCATTCGGCTTCGCTATGCATTCATGAAACCACCGTGGTCAACCAGTTGTGCTGCATTGTCGGTGACGGGCGGAACCGTACCACCAGACGGCGAACGAGCCCACCTCGGAGCCTTCAGCTCGTCCAGCCGGATCGCGTTGCGAGAAACAGGTTCCAGGGAGTCCACTCTTTCCTTCAAGGCCACGGGGAACCGCTATGAGGAGCCCCGAGACGGAGATGCGACCCGACAGGGCGGGCGAGTTCTGCCACTATTTTGGAGAAGAATGATACAGAAGAGTCGGAGAAGAGTCTGAGAAGTAAGGTCACGTCAGGTCACGTCACCAGAGACGAGAGGTCAAAGAGTGATTTCCACATTGAATCCCACGTCGTCTCCCCGAGTGCTTACGTAGGTTGGCTGCCGATGGCAGGTGCCGTCATTGCAGCCCTATTGTACCTTCCTGATCGAATCAATCACCACCACCACCACCACTGCCACCACCACTTTATCACCACCTCTTCCATCACCACCATCTCCACCACCATCCACCATCATCTACCATGCCGCATTCCATTCCGCCCACAATTGCCGCTGTCTCAAAGCTTCGACTGGCAAACGCACCGAGCGCATCACATTAAACCCTCGAGCTCTTATCGCCCGGGCTATGGCGCGCGCCAGATGAAACGCGATCAAGCCGTATTCCTCCACGCATCGCCAAACGAGGCAGCCAATCCTCTGCTAGGTTCGTCCCGTTGCCCGTCCGCGTTCGTGCTGCGTGATGTGCATGATGCATGCTGCAGACCCTTGAGCCTCATGACGACAAGGCTCGTCCTCATTTCCTTGACTCGTCTCTTGCGTCGCCATCACATCTCGTCACATCCAAGGCCTGAAGCACGCGCGCACAAAACTCCAAGTCCTTACCCCGAACCCCGCGAAGTCCCCTGCCAAATGCCCCGGATTGCCCATCCTTGCACCCGCTCAACTGATTTCGTGCCGTGTCACGCATTGCTTCCATGACATTGGGCTAACTCATTCCACTCTTGCCATGACTCCTCCCGCCGGAATGAGCTGAAGAAGCAGCCAAACCGCCAAAAACAGCATCGACCAGCATGTGCCAGCCTCGCCATCACTTCCTTGCTGACTTATTTAGCCGTCTTGTCTCACCCCTGCCATCCCGATGTGCGGCTGATCATTCCTGCACGACTGGCATCTGCATCGTCACTGTCCTGCATTAGCAATAGGTCTCCACTTGTCATCTCCAAGGAAACTCCCGTATTAGCCAGTTCGGCACGTCTCCCTTGGTTCTCAACATCGTTCGCCTTCAGGCAGGAAAGGTTATGGGTATTCACCATTCAGGCTCATACGGATCCTCTCGACCTCTGGATAAACACGATCACTCCAGCACCCAGGGGATGAATGTCTCTGCCTGGCTCCATTTGGTGAGATTCAGGTTGAGACAACAATCGCCGAGGGCGTCCTGAGGCTTCCGGTCAACGGAAAGGGCAATTCGAAGTGTTGATGCAGCCGCCGTTGTGGACTCTGCTCAGCCACTCCCGCGTTCTAGACCTCGATTCGGTGCCTTTCAGCCACTCATCTTCACATGTCTCACCTTGATCCGACCGAGATCCGAACAGATGAGATATGTCCGAGGTGTGCGTCTCAAGATAATGCCAAGGTCGCACAGGTAAGGAGAGTATCACCAAAGGCTTTTTGATAGCACACCCATTAAATCAGGCGTCGCTGGGAGGATAGAAAATGTCTAGACTCAACTCGTGGCAGTGTTGCATCGCATGTAAGAGCTTCTCGCACGCGCATAAAGACGCTCGATCAGATGGTTCTTGTATATCGTCTCATGTTGGCCCGAAGTGCCCACTATGACTGGCGCAACGATGACCTTCAGATCTGTCAGGAAACTGCTTCGATGGCCAGGAGGCCATGTCATCACAAGACTCTATCGCGTGGACGAGACGTCGGCATGCAAGGCGCCCTCTGCCGTAGCCGCCATCGACAAGATGAGCTTGAATCCAAGTGCCACCTTCGATTAGTGCTCTAGCTGCTACCGAAGGTCGCATCAACACTAGCGAATCTCGTGCTACTTACGCTGATAGGAATAGATTACGAAGGACGCCGTGATCCGGTCTAGGAGGCCTTCTACACGATTCTGTCGTGAACATCAAGATGCGATGGCTTCTCAAACTAGGACCTTGATCATGGACTGACATGCTTCCGTACAGCCCGGTCTGGTGGTTACACACGGTGGCACTGGGCCTGGCCTCGATCATGTTCGCCTTGCCTCTCTAGCAGCGTCGAGCTCGAATTGTCTGTCAACTAATCGCGCTCATGTTTCCTCATATGTCTCAGCCCAAAAGTCATGAACTTCTCCCCTTTGCCGTTGTTGAGTGTTTGTCGCCACTATACTGGCTTACCCTATAGCCCCTGGGGACCAGCTGAATCAATCACTTACATCTACTGACATCCACATAAGAACCATTTAACAGAATATGCTCGGTATGTAGTTGAATAGGTCGTCAATTACAAATAAATAAAGCACACGAAGGGCTTGAGTCCTTCAATAACTGTCTGCACCCCTGGGACAAAGCCGCGGGAAACCCTGCTATGATGGCGATGTCTACGAAAATGGCGAGGGTTGAAACGACGAACAGTGCAGAGTGAACGAAACAAGCAGGATTACTAAATAGATGCTAAATGACAACAAGACCCGACTCTGCCTCGTCTGCCGTCGAAACACTCTGACCTGACAGGAACTGCGGGATAAGGAGAGGAGTTGTCAAAGGACACCCTTCGACGACGTCAGCAGCAACCCGGACAGACAAACGGCCAAGCCCTATATCCTAGGCTTCTTGGTGGCCCAGTTAAGCCCGCTTGTCTTTCGGCTTCCCCCTAATTGTGCCGAAACCTCGATTACTAACTGCCGTCTCATCCTCGGGACAGGGACGTTGACACGAGCACTGCCCATCGTTGGTTGAGAAGGGGTATCTCCTCAAAGAATAGCCAAACGTGCAGAACAACGTATCTTGAGAGGAACTGGTCAACTCAATTCATAGCCCTCGTGGCCCAAAACAACGACAAAGGGCCTATCCTTCACGGCAGCCTCAGCCACCCAGATAGTCGAGCCTAACAATATTCGCTCAACTGGATACCCTCAAACACTCCTACGTCACGTAGCCGCAACCAATCACCGACCTGGACCACAACACCATACATACCGCCTGCCTATTGCCCTCACTCCTCTCCCCCAGGCACATACCCTCCAAACCACACCGCCCGTCCTCACCCGCAAACCACCATACCCTCATCGGCCCAACCACTGCCGATCCTCAACCAAAGATGCTCCAAACCTGCCATGGCCCGGACATTTCCTGCCGCGCCAAACGTCGCAGAAGGCCAAAAGCCCTTGTCCTAGAGGACCATCATGCCGTCCGTCCCTCCCGCACCAAAACACACCATCCTGTTGTTTCCGGAGAGTGGGCGCTCCGAGTACAACCTCGTCTGGGGGGGGGGGGGGTGGCCAGGCAGTCAAGTCTCCATTCTCGCCACTGCCTGCTGCGGCGGCACGCGTACGTAGTACGTGCATGCTTCTGCTTCTCTGCTCGGAGGTAGCGCTGACGGTGGAGTTGAGAAACTGCCCGACGCAGTTGCAGAGAGTCGAGGACTTGCTCTCAGCTCGGCGATAACGGTATGCGCGTACTGAAATGAGATACGGACATCAAGACACCATAAGTCTAGTGTTGACGAGATGCTATCCGCAACCACACTAGACTCAAATCTTTGTCCCCAGATCGAAGAGCACCCAGCCAGGGCAGCTCATGAGTCTTTCCAGGTTGACCTGAAAGCTTCCTTCAGCTCCCCAAAAGACCCCAACAATCCTACCGCCCACGGCCCCTATCAGCAGAGCCCTGCCGTCCCAGGGATGAGGGCGCTTGCACCTACCCGGCGACGATCACTCGCAAGGTCGTTTTCGTTGTCGGTACCGCGTCGCATCGTGTGGTTTGAATTCCCTTCTCCCTTTTTTCTTTTTTTTTATCCCTCCGTTGGGAACGGAGCTAGACAAGCACCCCTGATAGAAACCGGCACCTGAAACGTCCTTTCAGGGCCCGTCGTCTACGCGACGATATGTTTAGCGGGAAATATCGTTTGAGCCAAGGGGATCAAGAAACATTTTCTGTAATCGGGCGTTAAGGGCAAGGGGAGTGGTTAGTAAGCCGAGGCATCCCGTGAGCTATTCACATCGTGTTGGTCTGCTCTCGAGATAGGCGATGCGACTGTGGTGTTGAGCGTCAGGCTAGCCAACCAACGAAACGAGGCCAACAAGGTCGAAACCAACTGCAAGATGAAACGGGCGCGGAACCGTTGGAAACTAAAGACCAGATTTGGCTCAGTTGAGAAACCACCCGTATCCGGAGATGGCGGAGGTTCTTCTAGTCGGGCGTAAGATCGAGTCAAGGAGGAAGAGCCCGCAGGTTGCACCATGTCTCCCAAGCCGCGAAGTGTCATTGTTTGAGACTGATTGCCCTCCACGTGTGTCCAATTACCATCTTTTGGCCGATGATGATACCTCTCCCTTAAAGAGGCAAATTGTCCATTACGAATAGAGTCCACCGAGACGGGGCGCGAAGAATGGGAGCGGCCTGCTCTCTCGGCCCACCGAAGGCGCCGGGCGGGGAGCGGGTCAGTGAGACGGCAACCGGAGCCGGACAGCCACAGTTAGCGACGAGTGGATTGGGTCCGGATACTTCTCCGAAGAAGGGCGGCAGAAGAAAAAAGCAAAGAGTTACAACGGTGGACTTGGCAGGAGGGGGCCAAGGAGTCCAAGGGCGAGTCGAGTTGCCCTGCTCTGTCCACGACTGGGAGCACAACTTCGTATTCTTCTCTGCGGGACTTTCGACGTGTCGATCAACCAGGTCTAGGTGAGTGTCATTCCCGTACGAAGAATGGGATGACGGATCACATCTTTGAAAGAATCATCTCCGCCGATGCGATGAAGCATGTCGATGTGCGGCACAGCATGGAGCAACTTTCGACTCTCAGCGCAACCAGAGCTGCGGCCACATAGGTAATGCGCCGAGGCAAATTGCCTTTTGAGGATATGCCGCCGTTCCTGAAGGATGGATGTCCAGGGATAAACCTCAGGGAAGGCGACGACTTCTGGGACCCGGAGAGCAAAGGAGAAAGAAGCGGTGGATGAGTGATGCTCCCACGAGGATGGATCTGCCATGTGCTGCCAGGGGAGGAGCCTTGTCTCACATCCCCCATCAACCAGCCTTGCAGACGATCCAAGCGTCGGCACGAGGGAGTGAGGTGAGGCGCGAGGATGGTGGCATGTGTAACTGTTCTGCGGTCGCTTGTCTCACGAAAGGTTGGACGCTTAGGCGTGGTCACTGCGTGCGTCGTCGCGTGGCAGGTCGCATGGGCATTGATCCTCCTAAACTGAAGCGGGCATTGGATGCGCTGAATGGCGGAGGGTGTAAAGCTGAAAGAGACTGTTGAAGGCTGTTAGAGGCTGCCAGAGGTTACATATCGAGGCGCTGCACATACAGTGCTCATCTCTGAGCGTATCATGCTTCGACTGTCCAGTCCCCTTTCCACTCCGGCCGTCGCGGTGGCATTGCGTGTGGAAACGGGAGACGACAACATGGGCCCCGGGACAATGACGATTTGGCAGCCGTTTTCCACTGCCGCCGGCCGTGGCACTCGGGGAACAAGGTTTGGCGCAGCTGCTGCCGTGTGTTGTTGGGTGAGGCTCTCCCCACCGGGGGCTGCAGGCAAGGGGGGTTCCCAAGTCGCGGGGGTGGATTTTTGCCTTGTGTCAACAGGGATGCTGGCAGGCAAGGAAAGGATATCGTGAATGAAGGCGACTCGGGAGAAGTGAAGAGAAAAATTGTGAGATGACACGGAGGGGGCAAATGGACTGAGGTTGGCGGTGAGTGGCAAGGAAGGAACAAGAAGATGCTGAGGCGGAAGGAGCGTACGACAGCAAGAACATGCACCTGCACAGGGCCACGCAGCCGCCGACGCATACCTAGGCATACACACGCACACGCACACGCACACGCACATGCGCATGGAATAGAGATGAAGTCCTGCAAAGAAGAGCAACTGGACGAGAACTAACAAGAACCTTTGCGCAAGGGTGTTCTCCAGGGATGAGGCCCGACACCACGAACAGCAACAGACGACAACCGCCAGCTGAGAAATGGAAGCTGCCGACCGGACACCACGGACAAGACGGGACGAAAGAAGCTGCATGGAAAGGAAAAAGAAAACACGTCGATCTTGACCTCGGAAGCCAAAGTTCCGTTTCCGCATCGACACGACAACACCCAACGCAGATGCATGGAAGCAGACGAAGCAGCAACACAAAACCAAAAGACCTATATCACCTCTGCTATTGATTACAAAGGGACTCCGCCTCAGGGCGCAAGCAAGAGTCAGGCCAGAAGCACAGAGATGCGAAGCAGCGCACGTTCCTGGCCATCACCACGAAGAGCTTGCCACAAAGGAGAAGGAAAAAGCAAAAAAGAAAACTCAGAAAAACAGCAGCAAGGGGGAGGGAACAATGGAGAAAAAAAAACGCTTCTGCATGCATGTCTGTACGCTTCCATCCGTGGAATCCAGAAGCATCCCTGCGGCAGGGAGGAGTTTAACAGCATGTCCTTGAATGGCCTAAAATATTTCCCGCATCCACCAAACCCGCATTGCGGCCAAGGGAATGGAATGGACAAACGGACCGCTTCTTTGAAAAGAAAGTCGGACAAAGGCATCGCGACTGCCAGGTTGATCCTCGTCGGATTCCCACGTTTGGGGCTGTCTGGGCTGGGCTGGGAAAATGGTAATTCGACCATGCCAAAGCCAATGCACCTGCCTCGGTTTCGGTAACATCGGGAGGTACGTACCGTGGGACCCTCCTGGAACCGTCCTTCTCCGTCAGGGCTCCGAGGGAAATCCGCCGGTGGATCATTGGCTGGCCGGCAGTGAGATTTTGGAGTGGACCGCCACCGGTTCGGGTCTTTCACCCATCTGGACTTCTGGGGTTTAGTGGCCCATCCTTGAGTGGAGATCCTTCCAGACCACAAGCCTTTCCCCCACTTCACGGATGGATACTATTAGGTTCACTCCTTTTCGTACGCCCCTCCAATTGGAAGGCAAGGGCAGAAAAGACGGGCTGCGACTGCCCTGCTCGGGTCGGTCTGGGGGAGCCTTCCATTTCATCCCATTTTGAAGACGGTGGCTTTTCTAGCACAACTTGAAGGCTAGGGAAGTAATACGGTCCAAAGGAGCGTTTCTGCTCACGACCTCGAAGCTTTTACGTCCTCGATTCTCCCGGTTCCTTTGACCCTCCCTGATACTGCCTCATTCTCGGCATGCTGCTTCGTCCCGTTATCCCATGGCTCTGGGCTGCGCTACAGCCATACAGGCATCACCCCGGCATGCCGCACATCAAGCTCCTGAGGGAACGCACGAACGATGCAGGAGGACTGCAGGTGAGCAAAAAAGGGAAAAGAAGCAGAAGCAACATCAATCATATCATCATCTAATAATAAGCAGCGCCCTCTGACTAATCGAGTCCTCTCCGTCCATCACCCTGAGCGCCAAGACGTTGATGCGTACCTAGTCGGGCATGCGCTGCATCTCTCAATCAATTAACTGTCTCTTTGTCCAGAGCCCTCTCCTTCGTTTGCCCGCACCCCCCTTCCAACAACAGAAAAGGATCTCCGCCCACAACGTGGCCTAGACGGGATCCTACCTCCAGAACCAGCCCCTTAACTCTTCCTGGCTGCTGCTGCCGTCATTGACGCCCCGAAATTAAGCTCCCTGACCGTTCCCAGTGGCGTCGCCCCTCATCGAGAGGAGGGGGCTATCCGTGTATTCTCTTCTTGACGCAATCCCGTCGGCGCTTCGAAGAAGGGAATGGCCTCAAGGAGCGGCACACCCACCGAGTAACTTGGTGCTAGACACCGTTCGTTACGAACTTCTTCCTTTCTTCAGCCCGGCGACGCGACTCATTGCCCCGTCTATCCCCGCTTACACGTTCTAGTGACAACGGTTCCAGAGAAGCCGCGATGAATGGGATCCTCATGTCGAATAGAAGCCAAGATGACCTGTCAAGACGCCGAGCAATTTGACGATTCAGAAATCATTACAAGAGTACGAATACAACCCCATGAAGCAAGCCCTTGTCTCTTCCGCCCCGCGGCTCGTCATCCCGAACCACACGCCTTGTCCCAGTCAAAAACTATCGCATCGCCCTTCACCACAGCCTTGGGCCCTCACCCTCACTCGGTTGCCCATCGTCGCACACACGTCATGACTCGCCCACACTCCTGTCCACAACAGCAGGGAACAGCCTTGCCCCCAGAGCCTCGGTTCCCCCATGATCCATCATTCGAGTCCTGTGTCAAGGCGTCAGTCAGAGCCCGGCCAAGTTCGACATCCCGCTCGGCGAACGAGCGCAGAAAATAGTAACCGTCAGAAATAACGAGAGAAAAAAAAAACATCCGAATATGCGCGCACGGCGCAGATCCCCCGAAGCAGGGTCTTCCCTTTGGGAACAGACCCGCGTTCCTTGTCTGATTACGTCGTCGTTCCGTCTCGTCTGGCCGTTATTTTCGGATCCCGGGGCTTGTGCCTCTGCATTGAACGAAGAAGCCTAGGCATGGATGTAGTGCGTACAAGAGGACAGGTTCAACGTGCACTTGTGTCCACTGATCCCTGTGCATCTCACGACTCGGGGCCGAGAAACCCGTTGCATCACCAACATCAACTCAAGTCACGCCGCCCAATTCGACGCCGCCTGTCCAAGGCCTAAGTCGCCTAACCTGTCAATCTTAATCATCTATACCATCTCAATCACCTGCTTGCTCAGTCACGGACCGCTCACATCTCGGAGATGACCGCCCACCAGTCGCTATATCACCGCACGGACGATGTTGATCATCAAACGCATGAAACTTGAATGTCTTGGTATAATTGTTTGCCCCACGACCAAGGCTGTCGTGATGCTGCTCGCCCTTCATGCAGCTTGCTCAAGAGAACGCCTTGTAAATGCCGCTCAAAGCGAGTTTTCCTCCCAAGCGCCGAGTGTCCCAGCCCACCGACTGCCTCAAGGAAAAAACATGCGTAAAATAAAACCAGACCAACGTTAACGTAATCTCCTCCCTTGCCGCCATCTTCCACCCCGTTTCCGTCCATCCGTATGTCCCAACGCCGTGCCAGTAAAGCAAAGGGGACCGTGATTAAGAGGGTTTCCCGTGTAATAATGTAAAAGTCGTGTCAAGGTTCCGGTCGTTTCAAGGGGTATAAGTTTGTTCTAGCGTCGTTTCCCCATCTGAAAATCCAGATGTTCCGGGCCCGCTCGCCATCTGCTCGCTGTTGACCGCTCTTAGGATCGGAGAACGGACCCGGTGGCATTGAAGTCGAAGCTGTGACAACCCCTCTCATGTCTCTTCATATTGCTCCGCACGCTGAAGGCCTTGCCGCAGCCCGTGTGCGGACACTTGAACGGCTTCTCTCCCGTGTGCGAGTGGCTGTGGATCCGCAAGCTGCTGGGCCGGCTGAAGGCCTTGTTGCACGTCGGGCAAATGTATCGGTCCTGGCTCTGCGGAAACGCCGGTCCGCTGTTGGAGGGCGAGGGAGTGAGGTAGTGATGGTGTTGCCAAGGGTTTGATCCGTTGTTAGGCGCCGCCATTGGGGGAGGGAAGGCCTGGGGAAGAGTGCGTTGATAGTATCCGCCGGCCATCTGTTGAGGGTAGTAGGTGCCAGCGGTGTGCTGAGGGTGAACAGGGTAGGGGACCGACAGAGCCTGCTGAGGATAGGCCGCCGGAGTAGACCGAGGAGCGGAAATGGAAGCCATTGATCGGCCATCGGCCTCTAGCGGAGGCGTCGTCTCGTAGTAGTAGCCGCGAGGAGCCGGGCTTGGGTACTGGCTGCTGGGTTTCGTCGAGGGTGAATTGTAGCCGTCGAATGAGGCATCTGTGCTCATCGGAGGCGTAGGCGGTAGGCTTTGGCTTGCAGATCGAGCGTATCCAGAGCTAGGTCGGCTTTCTTCTGGTCGAAGGCCGGCTGCGCGAGTTAGTCTCCTGAATTTCTGACGGACCGAGATCCTTACTGTCGGGCGAGTGTTGTCTTGACACTGGCGAAGCATCACCGGGAGAGCCGGCATCGGCCAGACCCAAGAGGTTGGAGATGGAAGGCAGGGAACACCGATAATCGTCCATGGGGGGCGAAGGCGGGGGTTGCGTGTGTTGTGAGGTTTGGTATTCTTCTTGGGTATGTTGAGAGGTTTGGTATTCTTGCGTGTGTTGAGTGAGGTGTCCTTGCGCGTATTGACTGTTCATAAACGAAGTCGCTGCGGTATGCATTTGTTGTGGAATTATTAGGAAGGTGCGAATGGGGTGCGAGGTGATGGCAGTCGACCGAGGGAAGGAACCAAGGACGAGAGAATTAAGTGCAGAGAGGGGTAACGGCGGAGATGATTACGAAACTCAAGGCCAAGCAAGCGGTCTTTGATATATCCAGGAGTGCCGAAATGGAGCAGCAGAGACGTTGAAGGGGGGCGTCGGGAAACTTAAGTAGGTTTCTCGGGAGAGGTTTGTCAAGGGCACGGAGTAGAAAGGGCCGTATATCAAGATCTGAAATCGACCAAGGCCCGTTGAGCGTGCCCCCTCCAGCCCCAAAGCTGTCACAAAATATTTGGAGTGGGCCTTGCTACCGGGACACCGAACCTGGGACGAAAGGGCAGGGTTGAGGGTTAAGGAAGGGGGGCTGGCAACGGTGAGGGAAACCTCACAACGGGTCTGGGTGTGAATGTGTCCCGGCAGTGGAGGCTCCACCACGACGAGTTGGACGTGGTGCGCCGTTGATCCCAGAGCATGGGGGGCGTCTGCTCAGAAAAGGGGGTGCGGAGGCAGGGCGTGGGAAAGATCTGGGAGTGCGTGGCCCGCCAGGATGCCCAAGGATCGCTGTGGTCAACGGTCAAACAGGCAAATCATCGAGATCCCTGTTCCCTGGAAGAATGCCTTTGCTGTGCGAGGCAACGTTATTGATCTGATGGCTGCCCCCTTCTCGACTCTTCTAGGTCTGCCACTGAGTCGACTCTGCGGTCATGACTAGTAATTATCCGAGATCTGCCTTCGCCGTCAGCCTGAGAGTTGCGCACCGAAGAGAACTATTGGGGACACCTCGGGCTCACTCTGCGGCCCTTCCACCTCTGGACCAGCAGAAGCTGCACGTCTTCGTCCCATGGCAAAGCCCTGACGGCGGCGGCGCTGCGGTTTTCGACTCCCGGACCACCGCTTCCCGATTAGGACGTCAGTGCCGTTCCGAGGACATCAGTCCCCGCCTTCACTCCACCCAGTCTCGTCACGCTGTCGCCGTGCTGCTGAATCTTGAATCGTAGAGCATCGAGCTCGAGACCATTTTGACTCGAAACCGCCGTACTTCAGTTTCGCCGGCACTCCGCGTGTCATGCCGTGTGCTTGCCGTCGTCGGCAATCGTCCAACGCCCTGCGTCAGAGATGCCATCTTCTCCCTGCTTCCTCGAAACACCAAGCTTTCCCAGACATTCCCATGATACCGCGCCGCCCCGTACGTGCCGCAAAGGGGTAAACTTTAAACGCAACATTTGCATTGACGTCTCGTATCCCCTGAGCCACTTCCTCAACGTCATCGGCGAACTCGACACCATCGTGAGCGGCAGAACCCCGGGCAGCAACTTTGCCTGTCGAAATTGCCTTGGGGTGACTTTGGGGGCGACATTCCCTGACCATTTCGACTGCCATGAAACATTCCGTCATATCCTTTGCGACCCTGGACCAGGACTTGACTTCTTCTTCCAGACTACCTCTTGTTCCCTCGGACTGGCGCGCATCGCTTGCAGATTAGCTGTTGGTCTCGTGAAGTGTAAGCGAGTTTAAACCGGCGCGAAGATGGCGTATCGGCACCGCGTAATCCCGCGGCCCCAGCTGTGGTTGGGCGCTAGCTGCTGCTGCATCTGCCATTGTGCCTGGGCCTCAGTTGTCGTCTCCTCGCAGTTCTCCTGCTTCTGAGCAAGCCGGGCTAATTTGGGTGATCGTCGCTTTAGCGGGCGCACTCCCCCTTCCTCGCTTACACTGGTGGCATCCCTTGGCACGGTCTTGATCGACAAAGCGTTTGAAGAGCCTGGGGGGTGGGCTAGCGTCCGGCCCCTTCTCCCACACCAAATGCCCAAGGAATCTCTGACACCTTGAAACTTGCGAATTGAGCAGGCCGCGATGCTCGCTGATGCTGGCACCTGCGGGAAGTTTCAAGGCAGCTATGCTGAGTCGACGCTGAGTCTCGACGCTCAGATGGTTGGAAAACTCTGAAGCTATAACGCGCCGTCGACAATCCGTGTGGTTAAACCTTAAGCGACGACACGTGCGAAGTCCCTGACTTGCCTTCCCCATTTCGTCTCCGCCGCGCCATCGCCAGCCACGGCCGTTGGCCATGTGCCAAGAGTGCCGCTGCACAACTGGCCTTTGTACGGATAGTGGGCGGCTACGGACCAGTGGTCCTGCAGTTCCGTAGTTCTTCGTCCAAAGAGTATGAGCATTGACCTGACAGAGTACGTACTGTACTGTCGTAAAGCCTTGCCAGAGTTGACCTGGATCATAAGTAGCTGCCGTATCTGGGGAATCGTTTGTTGGCCGTCATCGAGGTGGTGAGCGCTAATCCGAGGGTGCATAGTTGCCCTCAGCATGGGTCTTATTAGGCTGCAAAGCTTCGTCTGACTTTCTGGCCATGGCAATCCAGACCGGCCCGTCTCTGAGTTGTGAAATGCATCAGGATGCAGCTTGCGTGTGGCGCTGCTCCAGACGGCAGAAATGTGGGTTGAAACAGCGAGGTGATCGTGATCGTTG
Organism: Thelonectria discophora; assembly: GCA_911649645.1. Taxonomy (NCBI): domain Eukaryota; kingdom Fungi; phylum Ascomycota; class Sordariomycetes; order Hypocreales; family Nectriaceae; genus Thelonectria; species Thelonectria discophora. The sequence continues at coordinate 625,371 of CAJVRK010000008.1, read as the reverse complement.
AGAGGACGAGGCGTTGCTCATCTCGGAGCTCCTATGTACTCTAAGGTGACATCTTGGGGCGGTGGTACTTCGGTGCCTTGACCATTGCCTGCCGCTTGGATTCCAACAATGTGGTTGTGATAGATGCTCCCTCGGGGATTTGTCAATATCTGGATCCCGCTGGTGACGTCCTTGGGCAGTTAGTATTGAGGCACAGCCGGTCAGGCCGTCGGTGTTATGGGGTTTGCGATGCTGATCGGTGGGGACAACTGCGGGTGGATCATCTGGGAGTTGTGCAAGTTGACTTGTGTCGTTGTGCATAGGAGACGCAGCGGCGGTTTGTGGCATACTGTTGGTTGAAAGGAGAACTGCAACTCGAACCGAAACCGAAGTTTAGCGTAGACAAACGTTGGGCAAACCGGCTCTCGAGTCGGCAAAAGAAAGCTCCCCAGACTTGTTCGGGGGATAGCCCTCCACGGCAGAGAGATGGAGGGTCCTCCCGAGAATGCAGGGAGGAGCTACCAGATGTTGAAACAAGTTCCCGATGCTAACAGGAGCGTCGCAACGGCGAATTTCAAGCGAAAGAAAAAGGGCCTGCTCCGGACGACGGCGGTGGCAGGTGGTCGGTGGCTGGCGGAATGGTCGACTAGCGCCAGCCTTGTCTGGGCTCAAAACACGTCCACAGCCGACGAGTGGGGGCGGTGCCGAAAAACATTACAGCCGTGCTGCCAAGAAAATGCCCACGACCCGGGAGAGTCTCGTTTGGTCGACCGGATCCGTATTCGCAGACGATGCTGTCAAAATCCTCATTGCTAAGGTTTAGCTTGCGGCCAGCAATGCCGCGGACGAGGAGGCCGGTCGCTTCAATTGGTTGAGGTAGTGCCGGGGGGACTTCCAGAACTGGGTTATGCGACACAGGGTCGAGGGAGTGACGAAAATCTGTCGATCAGTACAGAAGGGTTGGCAGGGGTGGAAGTCTCCCGCAGAGTTCGGTGGGTGCCAAGGTTTTGGGAGAAGAGAAAGGGGGGGAGCAGCCTGTCCTCGTTGAGCGGATTGTTGGTGTTGGTGGCGGCCAAAATCTGTGGTGTGGGCGGACGGTGAGAGGAGCAGAGTCGGCTCGGATTGAGGCTTGGGATGGACGCGTGGCTTGGCAGCTCTGCGGAAGGAGAGGCATCGTGTCGTACCTGCCCGTTTGGTGAAGGTGGAAGAGCAAAAACGGGCAGCTACATCCAACACACCAGCACCTTCCCGTCCAGCACCGACGGCACAGCACCACCACCACCAACAACACACATCACTCTGTCCCCGACGTGAATGCTTCAAGCTCGACCACGCACGCCGCAAAGAGACGCATGCAGCAGCCGATCCACTCCGGTGGGCGTCTGCATGCACACAGCACAAAGGACAGCATCGCCAAAACACGGGAATCCCAAGGTACGTCGCTCTAGGCACCGTGAGTCGTACGGTATGAAATGATTCTCATTGATCCGCAGGGACGGAAGTTTGGAACGACCCGTTACCGGCAATCAAAATGACATTTCGACCACAGGTTCCATAATTAGGAGGCCGGTTCACGCATTCAGCACTAACAGCTCGCCCACGCCGAAGCGTGACGCTGCGTGTCCTCGGCCAAGTCGCTAGACGGCACCAAACCAATTCGCGCTGCACCAGCAGAACTGGCTTTCTTGGTAATCGAGATGCTTTCTGACCAATCTTCAGGTGCCCTGAACGAGCCAGCCCGACGGCATCCAGCCGACTTGATCACCATGGATCCTCTTGGCAAACCCAGGGCTACCAGTGCAAAGGTAACGAGATAGGGCTGGTACCACAAGAACCTGATTCTCATCATCTCGACTTCTTCACTGTCGACCTGAACCATGCCGCATGCGAGAAGCTCACTCCGAGAAAACACAATCTCTTCCGTCATCCCTTCAGACGGGTGATTGACTGGGGCCGCGCATGGGGCTTCCAATGGCCCTCCCGGGAATGTCCCCGTCGAGTGGCCCCAGCAGAGAATGGTTTGGGACGAGCTGTGACAGGAACCATCTATTTTTGCTCTCCTTGACGAATACTCACCATGATATAGTCATCCGTGTCCGACGAAGCCATCGCGAATTCTTAGTCGAACCTTGAACGTCGGCACCCGCGGGACCCTTCTCAACAGCCCTTCTCCCGAGAAGGTAAAAAGGAAACGCGACGAAGCATCACCAAGCAGTTCCCGTTTAAGCCATTAGCGGCCCATCCCCACGAGGATTTCTGCCTGTGATCTCCAGAGCGCCGCGACGATCAGCAAGGATAACCTAGTTAGCCTACGATATCGGCCACGCGAGATGTGTGGATTAGCTCGATTCGGGGAGCACCAAGACATGGCCGCTCCACCCGCAACAGGTGGCCTGATGTTAATCTCTTGCGTCGAGACTGCTTGTGGCTGCCTGAGTGCTCTGTCAGCGGAGTGGCCAAGGTTGTCGCTGACTTTTGCAGTCAACGACAGCTGGAAGTGCCGGAAATCCATACACGGCGTCTATTCGCACAGATACGGATCGAGTCCAGCACCCAAAGCCCGCCACGAGCGCCTTGCCCAGTCCAGCCCTTGCCCAAGACCTTGCTCGGTTCGCCTCAACACCTTGCCCTGATCTTGACATGAACCATCATCCTCGTTCGAAGGCCTCAAACTCTCCGCCCACAACCCAATATCTGCCCTGTTAGAGTTCTTGGAATCCGTATTCTCTGGTCGGCTCTCTCACTGGCAGGGCACCCCATCGCCCACAGACCTCTCAGGCTCCACCGCCACGACAAGATTACTCTTTCTGGAAACTATAGTCCGGGACGGAGACTTCTTGATCGTCCTCTGTTCAGCTCGACCGTCCTGACTGGGAACCTCCATGTACGGATTTTCCCGTCTTTCCTCTTCACTTGAATCAGTTCATTACCTGACCGATCGCCGGCATGTAAGATCCTCAACCCAGTCCACCAACTCCGGATCCAAAGAACTGAAATCCCTTGCCCTGGCTCTAGGATCCTTGTTGCGGCAAAGCATGTCCGTCTGCCAGAAGGGGATGCACCCACAAACTGCTCAACATCACCAAGGCGAAGCTTACACGACCTTTCCTATTGTGACCGATTGAGCATGGCTTTGTGGACATTTCGACTGCATCACGACCTCGCAGCAGGATTCGTCTAGTCGTCTCGGTGCTTCGGCCTGTTTCGATGCCTACGCCACAGGGGAAGCTGCCGTTTGCATAGGGGCGATCAGGGGCCAATCACATACTCATCCTTGGGTTGCAGTATCATCAGCTGCTCCCTCAGGGTTACAGGATAATGGTCGGCAGAATTGATCGCCGTGGCTTGAGATGCTTTGTCGCAAGGTGCCTAAGCGAACGTATAATGGCTGCCTTATTAAGGTCCCCTGTTCTCAGAGCCGGCCTCTTGCTGTCTCCACGAATCAACGACCGCATCCTGCCAGGGCGTCTTCTCGTTGGCATTCGGGGAACCAGTCGGTTGTGCAGCTGGGACCACGACGCAGTGACAGGTCAGTATGGGGTCGGACTCTCAGACATGGGTGTTTATACCTCAGTTACGAGATGTGCTCAGTCGCTGATGAAGCCGCAGGAACCTCCTACGATGACCATCCAAATCACGAATCCCATGTCGAGCGTTTGCCAACCGGGCGAGGAACACACCAACTCAGCCCCCGGATTTATAAGCGCCTCCTCAATAGCCTCCCGCAGCTCCGTCAATGTAACCACATTGCAGGATTCTCGCCGCACCCCTCAGAAAGTGTTTTTCGCTCGATGGTTACCGCCAAGAGGGGACAACGGCAGCCAGGGCAGTATGCGCCTCGATGTCATTGATGTCTATACGTACTCGGCGTTAACATGACTCCGCTCGACAGTACGAGACTTGCGCGTGCCACGTTGGAATGACAATCGTTCCCTTGCATAACCGCCCGGTCTCGACACCTGCAGCAGACAAGTCATGTCTCAAGGCGCAAGGCGTCTTGTAAGACGCAAGTGACACATCCGACGCCTTGCCTGAATTCTTAGGGCATCGAGTCTTGTCGAGTGACACTTGTGTCACGGTGGCTTGTCTCGACTATGCTTAACAACCGTGTTATCACCATACTCGACCGTAGTCGCTCGAATAGGGGCCGAGGTGTGGCCGCCATGGCGTTTCGGTGAGAATTGAGCCAAAGTTGGGCATCCTTTACGATACCGCACCCAACTGCCGGATTGGTTTGGTTAATTTCCCTTCTCGACGTCTCTCGTACGAGTCGGGCCTCACTTTGCTTTTGCACCTCTGTTCAGGGAGCTTCCAAAGGGAGACCAAAACCGGGAGATCAAAACAAAATATCGCTTGACGAATTTGCCGCGTTCCCACTCGACGTTGCTTTTAACAGAGGAAGAAGCATAGCGTCGACACCTTGTGCGCATTGGCCTCGACTTGGCCGCCCTTTGTCCAGTGCCGCCGCCCGGCAGGAGGATTAGACATGTCTCATCCCGCTGTCAGATGGATGGTTGACTGGGGCAAACGGCGTTTCCATCTCTTCAGCAGTGCTGAGGGACATTCTACTTTAGTATGAGTACTGCTACCTAATTCCCTAATTTTCTTCTAACTAATAGCCTTAGTATTAGGTAGTAGTACTGACACCTAAAGTAGAATGTGCCTTAGCACTGCAAAGAGATATGTCTCGCCCTCGGAGGCATTCAAATTGCGGCAACAAGGGGGCTGCATGATCAGCAGTAAGCATCACCGCTCTGGGACGAGGCTACGCGAAACGACTGGCAGCATCCCGGCGTCATCATGTTCAATTTCTCGTTCCAAACGTCTATGTATGCCTCCCAGGTAACCGCCCAAAGTAACCACCCAAAAGCATGCAACAAAAAGTATCGCCATCCATCCATGCATCAAAGCAACGCTGAACCACGCGGCTTCTTCCCCGTAATTGACAAGAACGTCCCCCCTGGTGGCATGGGTGTCTGACAGGCCGGGACTCGATCAGACTGACTCGGCCAAGGTAGGTTTCATCTGAAGGATTGACTAGCCCTCGAGTAAGTTTGATCATGACCCTTGCGCGAAGCCTACCTCGTGCTATGAGGCCGTCGTGTGACTTGCAACGTCACTCTCAAACATGGGCAAAGAGTCGGTAGAAAAAGGTAATTAGGTCATAACATTGGGTATACAAAATTCATCACTAAACTCCAGCCTTAGCATGAATCCTAAACATAGAGGTGGACTACACCCTAGCGATCCGGCGCGCCCGCGCAAGGAAAGGACTGGGCATTTCGTCTCGCTCGGGATCCCACACGGCCACGGGCTCGTCGCCGCTGGACTTGCGCTCCAAGCCTAGGCGTTCGCGGAATGCCCTCTTAGGGCTCGCGTTCTCGCCGGTCGTCGGCAGCACCAGCGCGCTCAGGGGACGCCCGCCAGCCCGAGCCTGCTGCAGCTCCACGAGCGTCCGGCCCTTGATGTTGTTCTTGGCCGCCATCTTGGTGAGGGAGTCGTCGTCGCCGCCCTTCTTCTTGAGAGAGGGCTTGCGCATCAGGTCTCCGACGAAGCCGTCCGTCTGGATCGTCGCCGCCGAGGGGATCTTGCTGAGCCGACGCTTAGGCGACCCGGGGCCAGACTCCATCGCGGCCGAGATGCACTTGGAAACCAGGCCAGGGTTGGAGGCTTGCGGCCGAAGCTGGTTGAGCGGCGCCGACTTTTGCGACGTCAGGACGGGGCGCGACTTGGAAGTGAATGGGTTCTTAGACGACTTGATGTTGCGCGTCGGCGACGGAATGATGTCCTCGTCGTCCGAATCCGTCATGGAGGCTCTGCGGGGGATGTCCCACCGGTAGTCGACGTTGTTCTTGCCGGCAAAGATGTTGCCGGGGTTGTGCGTGGGCGGCTTCGTGGCGCCCCCTCGTCGCGGCGATAGCGACAGAGACGCAATGTTCATGGGACTGGGCGAGCACATCTCAATGTCCATGGGCGTGCCCGCGTTGCCGACAAACATGGTTTGCGCTCGAGCAAACGGCGTGCGGTTCGCCTTCTTCATCTCTCGGGACGTATCGGGGCTTTCTATGGAGAACTCTGAGAGATCTGTCGTCGAAGCCAGTTCGTCTCCGCTGGTGCCGAGCGAGGACTGTTGGTAGTCAAACTTGGGGGGGGGCAAGTCTCCTTCCTGGCTTGTTGGTCGTGATGGAATCAAGGAGGCTGTCTTCTTTTGCAGCTCGGCGGCGACGCGCAGCTGCACCTCGGCCTCGAAGCGCTTCTGGAGCTGCTCAAGCTCGGCATTGGCCAGTCGGTCAATCTCGAGTCGGGCCTTGACCTCCCACTCGCGTCTCAGCGAAGAGTCCAGTTCCTCGCGCATCATGTCCTTTTCGCGTTCCATGCTGGCCATGCGACCGGCAATGTCCATCTCCTTCTTACGGAGAGCGTCCTCCCTTTGCCGCAACGACTTGAGGAGGTCGACTACCTCCTTCTCCTTCCTCATCAGCTTGACGATGGGCAGTTCTAAGAGCTGGGCCGTGTCTGGTCTCCGGTCCGGGTTGACGCGAAGGCAGTCCTTGATGACCTGGTCGAGTTCGGGCGAGTACACCTCAGGCAAGGCTGGGAACTTGCCGTCCTTGATCTTCTGGACCAGCTGGAAGTGCGTCTTGGCGTTGAAGGGGGGCTCGCGAGCACAGAGCTCGTAAATGATGCAGCCGAGGGACCAAATGTCTGACTTGAGTGTGTACTTTTCGGCGGCGCAAATCTCGGGCGACATGTAGAAGGGGGTGCCGACATATGTCGAAGCAAAGTCGTGAGACTTGATCATCTTGGAGAGACCAAAGTCGCCTAGCTTGACCGAGTTGTTTTCGCCGAGGAAGACTGTCCCATTAGCGTGACACTTACTGTCGGTCGAGATGCTTACCATTCTCCGGCTTCAGATCACGGTGCAGAATCGTCATCGTACCGGCCGGGACCTTGGGTCCAGCAATGTTTTGGGCGCGTCCGAGGACGTTGGATCCGACCTCCGGGGGGTCGATGCCGTAGTGACACCGGTACAAAGCCATGACCAGCTGGCTAAAGATGCCCCAGACGAAGCTTTCCTGGGCACGCTGGCCCTTGACGGTGAGGTCCTTGATCACACGACCCAGGTCTCCATTTCCGCAATACTCCATGTATAGGTGAAGGTCTTGGCTGACTTTGAGGTGTTCGCGGTGGTAGTAGGCGACAATGTTTTCGTGGCGGAGGTGCGACAGGATCTGGAACTCGGCGTGGAGCTGCTCGCGCTCCTTTTGCGACATTCGGAGGTAGGATATCTCTTTGCGACACATGATGAAGCCATCGGCCTTGCGGCGGACTTTTCGAATGACGCCAAACGAGCCATGGCCTGAGGAGTTAGTAAACGAACGTTGTCGAAACGGCCGACGTACCGATCTTCTCCAGAGTTTCGTACTTGTCCTCGGAAGACATGTTGAGTTCGGTCAAACAACCGTCGTGATTGTTAACCCATGCAGCGGTTTTCGAGGTGCGGATATGCGGAGATTCACGCTTGAATCTGGGTTTGCGTGAAGTAGGTAGGAGGTGAGGCGTGTAAAAGAAGACCCAAAATGAAAGAAACAAACTCGCAAAAGACAGAAACCTGCTGTTGTTAGTAGCAAACTTTAGATGTTTTGATTCCTTTGGCAAGGTTGAGAAGAAGAGAGAAAAGGAAACTGTCGGTCGTCGTTTGGTCGTTGTCATGCACGGCCGCGGCCGGGTCTTGTGGTTTCGTATCGGCGCTGCCAATTGGCAAGTAAACAGCTGGGTCGGCTGCCATGGCAACGGCGGTGGCTGTTGTGCCGGGGATGTGCCGACGGTGTTATCGATAAGGATGACGTCGGAGAGGACTCGGTGATTGGTGGATACCTTGATGTCTTGGAGGGGTTGCGCCTGCTTTATTAATCATTGTCGTCAAGTCACGCACAATCATGGTCCTCAGGAAAGATGAGCTGGAAGTCTCTCTCGCCCAAGAGGCAATCCTTATCAAGACCGGTGTGCTCCGGGATGAGAACCCTCTCGACGACAGCCCCGAGTTTGGCGAGTTCTTGACGGCCTGTCGACATGGAGATCTCAAGACGTGCCAAGAACTCATGAATAGAGGCGTCAATATCAACGGCAAGGACCACTTCGACTACACGCCTCTCATCATCGTAAGTCATCTACGTATTTATGAGCAGTGCTAATTTGATAGGCCAGTCTATGTGGACATTATGAACTCGTCCGATTACTCCTAGAAGCCGGTCAGTCCCGCCTTGGTCCGCAACGGCCTCGTCTCACACTCATCAGGCGCCCTCGCCGAACGCAACACGTTCCAGGGCGAGCGCTGCATCTACAACGCCCTCAACGACCGGATTCGCAACCTGCTCCTGCAGTACGACTTTTCTAAGTCCTCGGACCCCTACGTCTACTGGACCACGCACATCTCCACGCTTATCGGCCGCGCCGTCCCCAAGACGACGGACATTTCCCTCGTCGCCGGCGACCGCTCCTTTGAGATGCACAAGTTTCTGCTGGCCTCGCGCTCGCCCTACTTCCACAAGAAGCTCGCCGCCGCGCCCGCCACCAGCGTCTGGAAGCTCGCCACCGTCGTCCCGCCCGAGGCCTACCATATCGTGCTGAGGTACCTGTACCTCGGGAACGTGCCGCGGGACCTGGCGCCGGCCGGGAGCGCCGTTTCCGAAGAGGACGTTGCCAAGGGCCTGGATAAGATCAGCAAGCAACTTGAAATCGAACAGCTCTGGGAGGCCATCCTGGCCGGCACGGATAGGCGGCTGGCGCGGCAGCGCTATCAGGATGAGGTGGAGCGGGCGCGGAACCAACTCGAGCGCTTCTTCCGGCAGAGCGTCTTGGGGAACAAGATGGTCATGGACACGGAGAGAGTCAGCAGCGTCCAATGGAAGCACGGAAACGCCACCTTTGCCGACGTCCTCCTCCGCGCAGACGAGCCCGACGCCGACACCGAAACCTCAACCATCCCCATCGGCCCAAACAACGCCACCAACAAATCCGTCCTCTATCCCGCCCACAAGGCCATGCTCATCCGCAGCGAGTACTTTGAAAAGATGTTCTCGGGCGACTACATCGAATCCCAGCAAGCCGACCACCTCCGCATCGTCACCGTCGACTGCGCTCCCGCCATCCTCGAGATCATCCTCAGCTTCCTCTACACCGAAACCGTCGCCTGCCCGCTCGAGCACGCCCTGGACCTCTTGTACGCGGCCGACATGCTGTTCCTCGACAACCTCAAGACCAAGGCCGCCGTCGCCATCAGCACCCTCGGCAGCGCCACCTCCAGCCTCCTCGTCGACCGCACCCACGCCCAGGACAGCGAGGTCGAGATGGAGCCCATCAACATCTACGACGTCATCCACGCCGCCTGGGACCTCCGCGTCCAGCGCCTCGAGGAGTTTGCCGCCCGCTACCTCGCCTACAGGCTGGAGGACTACGTTGACGAGCCGGATTTTCAGGACCTCATCAACGAGAGCGCCCAGCGCCTGCGCAATCGCGAGGAGACGGACACCATTGAGCTTCTCGACGATATCCGCTACTACCTGTCGGAGCGGTTCCGTCTCCGCTTCGAAGACGCCGGCCTCGAGGACATGATGGACGAGGAGGTGGACCAGTTGGCTGCTGCCCTGAGTGACCAGGTCCTGGAGCCTGATTCTGGGGCCGCAAAAGAAGTGGCACCAAAGCCCGTGACAAATGGAGCGGTGCGGACGCTGGAGGGCGACGTGGCAGAGGATGAATTCGAGTCGGATGCCATCAACTACCACATCCTGCTCCGAAAGATTGACACCATGTTGGAGCGACTAAAGCTCGACGCTTGATCACTAGGCATATACAAAGGCTTTCGATATTGCTATCTGTAATGGTATCCAAAATGAAAGTCCTGGGTCAACCGCAAGACACGCTGGCTATGCAACAATCTCATGACCCTATCCAATCGGTCCGCTTGAACTTATGCATCGGTCCTAGTCCAGCAATCAATAGTCGACAAATTTCAGTTCGGCCTGCACCTTCTCCGGCAGATCCTCTTTGTTGACCAAGCCCATCTGCACCAGATCGGCCCAAAAGTATAGCGTACGGTCCTGGGCATAGCTGAGGTAGTTGAACTCGTCTGGGCTCAAGTCCTCTTCGTTGAATGAGACATCGAGCCCAGGGATCTTGGCCTGGACGATACCCCACGATATCCACATCAAATGGCTGGCAGGGCGCCACAGGCGTGTATCCTCCAAGAGCTCTCGCACGCGCTGCTCGCTCTGCTCGTCGTTGGCACGCTCTGCAGCGCTCCATCCGCCAGGGGGGACACGAGCATCGAGCATGAACTCGACAATGGAGCTCGAGTTAGCACTAGTGTTGGGCTGCACGAGCGGCGTCGAAGGCCCACTTGAGAGGTTGCTGTCAGACGGCGTGAGCTGAGGCGTTGCGGCGTTGCTCTGGAACTTGGGTCGGTGGTCGACGTATGCTTTGACAAAACGCCTCTGTTCTTCCGGCAGAGGGTATCGTCGGTGGTTGCAGACCCACGAAGCGACGGGGTCGTGGTAGTTGTACGCCCACTCGTTGAAGTGGTTGGCGAACTCGTACCCGACAATGTTGGCGCCCGCATACTCAAAGTCAATCACGATGAGCTGCTTGTGCTGGTTGGCGGGCTGCAACAGTGGCGATTTCTCGTCATCCGGTTTGACTCGAAGGATGTTGCCGTATTGAGTCTATACATGTTAATCAGGCATCGAATGCGGCCAAGGTCTCTTACATCGCTGTGGGTGAAGACGAGGCGTCCGTTAACGTCTTTTTTGCCACCGTAGCGGCCCTCGACGTACTCGCGGTACTTGGTCACCGCCTCCTTGAACTGGGCCCAGGGGGTGCCGCAGATGTATCCGTTGGCCTTCCACGCGTGCAGCACCGAGTCGTGGTTTACGGCGGCGTGGTCATGCTCCAACTGATTATCCAAAAAGGTGGTGATGCGCCCGATGTTCTCCAGCCACTGGTCCCAGTTTCTCCACACGCTTGGCCCATTTTGCCTCTCGTGCGGCAGCAGTTCGATGCCATCGTGAAGCTCCCTCATGCGCTTAGCAATCTGCCTGGAAAGGTAGGGATCATGCAGATCCTGGGACGTCAACGTGATGGCGTTGAAGAACTGCTCGAAGCGGCCGTTCTGGAAGGTGCCCAGAAGTCGAGGTCCAATCTTGTTACGGGCGAGCCTCTGGAGGACGGACAGCTCATTCTCTCGGTCAATGAGGTGTTCCACCTGAGGCCCGTACACGCGAAGGAGGATCTTGGCAGGGGGTTTCTTGCCCACAACTTCGGGCAGATCGGCCGGAGGAGATACGACATAGACCGCATTGGTCAATGCGCCGCTCAGACGCTGCACGGCGATGCTGTCTCCAGCGCCCAACGGAACGCGCCTCCATCCCTTGAGCCGCAGCGTGTGAACGATGCGGAGGATTTCGTTCTTGAAACTGGTCCAGGCCTCTCGCTCTTGCTCAGCCTTGGAGTCCTTGGGAGGCTCTTCCGTGCCGGCTGCACCGCCGCCGTAACTCATCGTCTTGGAGTTGTCAAGCCAGGCATCGCAGCTGGGAACAATGACATCACCGTCGACATAGTCTGTGTCTGACGAGGCGTTACGGAGCAGGTTTCGAGAAGAGGATTTGCGGTGCCGGGGCCGAGTGGCCTTTGGAGGGAAGTTTGGGACCGAATTGAAGCCCATGTGTGCCATGGAGTCCTCGAGGATGCGCTGAAGGCGGTCGAAGGAGACGTCGCTGCCCTGCGAGTCGACAGATTCGGAGCGGACGTGTCCATTTGGCCCCTGGTCGGCACGAGACGTGCGATCAAGGTTTTCTTTTGGGGGAGACTTGGACTTTTTCTGACGAGGCTTGCGCCTCCTCGACGAAGCCTTTTTCTTCTCATGCTCAAGCCAGTCATTCACCTGGGCCAGAAGCTTTTCGCTGTAATACTGGCGATGGTGGCTCTGAGGGTGTTCCTCATGGCGAGCAGGCGGAGGCTCCGACTTGGAGCCGTTGAGCTGAGGAGGGGGGAGTTTCCCGCTGAGGCGTCGCTTGGGGCCAGCAGGGAACTGCCTCAGAGGGAGGGACTCATCTTCGAGGAATTGAATCTCAGGGTCGTCGGCAATGTGCACGGCTGCCTCAAGAGTAAGAGTAAGCTCCATTCTGTCTAGGTTTGGGAACGCGTGGGGTTTCGAAAACAATGCAAAGTCGAGGCAAACTCAACCTTATATAGCCAGAACTCACTCGAGTCCGCACACTTGAGCCGAGTCAATCAACGGAAGCCCGGACAACCAGCCGGTATGGTGCGTGGCCTTCAATCGTGATCATGACATGTCCACCACACTTGTGATAAGAGGCGACAGGGGCCGACGCCTCCAAGTGAAGTCGTTGGTTCCAGTCTCGCCAGTCACATCGTTTCGAGTCGCAGGGCTCAGAATCAGCGCATGGACAGGGGAGGCAGGGTAGTATACACGCATATTCTCCGCCAAAGGCAACGTAAACAAGGGAGCATGTTACGATGCAGTGGACGTACCTTTAAGGGAGCCGCTCGCGGGCAAGGCTCGGTCGGCATCGTCATCGCACTTCAGAGCCGATCGCAGGGGCTGCGAGGCAGAAAGCTGGCCATTGCTCGCTGCGGGGTTAGGCGAGGACGCCGCAGACATGATGGCGATGCGACTTTGAGGCGACGAGATGGAGGAGGAAAACGCGGTCAAAGGTGAGAGAAAGGGGGAAAAGCGTGCCAAGGACGAATTGAGAAGCCGAGATGCAAGTTAGGCCGCACATGCAGGTGCAGGAGGCGAGGGTGTTGGCTGGGTCGTTCTTTCCCCCGCGCCGCAGAACCAAAGGACAGGGAGGGCAGGCGAGACCAAAAGGCCGAAGTGGTGCGGGAGTGTGCTTATCGGGTGGGCTTTTTGGGCTAGACCAGGCACAAGGATGGACGATAAGAGACGGCTATTCGGCTTGGTGTGAAGAGCGAGCACGAGACCAGATCATGAGAAGAACTCGGTGTCGCAGTCCAGAGGAAGAGGGGAATATATACTAGCGCTTCGTCAAGAATGAAATTGAAGAGAAAAACCTGAATATAATTCGCCTTCAACCCGGCTCTCCACGGCTCAGCCTCGAGTCGTCCCAAGTTGGTGTCATACGGAAAGAGATCACGACCAGGGCCGTCACCGTCGTCGTCGCCAACACCGACCGGATGCGGCCATCCTTGTTCCGGATTCCTGGGAGAATCGGACACGGAAGCTTGGAGAGAATTTGTTCTGGTTGACCTCTTGCAGGCCGCTGGTTGGCTGTCGACGAGAAGAACAGGCTCCCCACGTCGCCCACCGCCCGCAGTCGGGGCTGTCCCCATGGAGACCCCTGGACCTGCTCTTCGAGGCTCTTCAGGGATGCGATCCTTGAACCCGGGCCAATAGCTTCACCCATGCCGTGACGATTTGCGCCCCTGAACGAGCCTGAACGAGCCCTGACAAGCACCTCGGCGCAGGCCCACGTGACGTAATTATGGGTGGCTAATGACGCTAGGACGTTTCCAGAAGGCCCTCGGTGGTGCTTTTCGGTAGTGTCTCGCATGCGCAGGAGCTTGGACGCTGCCGCTTTTCAATCATGTCACCCCCACGAGCTGGTCACCGTTTGAGCCGTTTTAAACTGTCATCTATTCAAGGATCTATTCCATCTCAGGCCATCAGACGTCCGCATGCTTCTCGTTGACTAGGACGTATCGATAACGGGGCTTTCCAGCTGCCAAGTCGACGATGGCCTGGTTGGCATCCTGAAGTGGCCGCTTCTCGACCCAAGGCTTGACCTGCTTGTCGACTGCCAGTTGCAGCATTTCCCGAATTTCATCAGGTGAGCCAATGGCGCTTCCACCAATCTTGATGCCACCTACAATCAGGGTGAAGGCGTTGACAGGAGGTAGGTTTCCGCCGTCAGGGGCACTGTCCAGTTAGCAAGGGTCTGATTCGACTGACTCTGACTTACCCGACTTGAATAAAGGATCCGTCAATCTTCAAGAGGCCAAGATATTCGGTCAAGGGCATCTTTGCGCTCGAAACCGTGCAGACGATCAGATCGACACTTCGGGCGTGCGTCTTGCTCCAATCCTCGTCATCATCCGTCGCAATGTACTCGTCGGCACCGAGAGCGAGGACGTCGTCCCTCTTGGAAGCCTTTCGAGATATCCCAACCACCTTGTCCGCGCCCAGCGCCTTGGCGAACAAGACTCCAAAGTGACCAAGGCCTCCAACACCAACGATTCCGACCGTCTTTCCGGGTCCGCAGCCGTTGCGCTTCAGAGGAGAGTACACGGTGACACCACCGCACATCATAGGAGCCGCATCTGCCGAATCCAGGCCGTTTGGGATCTTGACGACAAAGTTGCCGTTGGTTCGGTTATAGTCTGCATAACCTCCGTACGATTTGCCCACGCCCTTGGGGTAAATGGAACCGTACGTGTTGACGGAGTGTCGACAATGGCTCGGTCGGCCAACCGAACACTCATAACAGTCTGGTTCGAGACAGCTTCGGGCCTGCGCACCGACGCCAACACGATCTCCTACTTGGATGCCCTTGACGTTTTCACCAACGCGGACGGCTTTGCCGACAATCTCGTGGCCAACACAGCAGGCTACACTGTCAGCAACGTTCCGAGACGAAGGACATTACTCACGGTAGGGAGTCTGGCCCCAACCGGAGCGCAGCGTATGGAGATCGGAACCGCAGATGCCGCAATGGGTGATTTGGATGTCAACGTCATCCTCTTCCCATGTCTTGGGCTCAAAGGTTCCCCATTCCATCTTTCCATCTACACTCTCGGGACTTTTACCCAGCCATCCTTGGAAGACGTAATCGGTGGACATTTTAGGTCGTTGACTAGTTTGGTGACTGTGGGTTGACTGGTGAGTTGTGAGTATTGTCTGTTCTGATCCAATTGACAACTCCAGGTCTATATACTTTACAAGCACATAGATTCGTCATCCACGGACTTAACAATCTGAATCTATTCACTTCATTAAGTACTTTAACTCCGTCGTCGTGTCATGACAGCGGAAATGATTCTATATTCAGTAGCTAGCCTCCGGCTCAACTCCTCGTCCGGCCGAAGCGGAGATTCACCGGCGATCAAAGCGCATCAGCAGGTTGCATTAGCGAGAAACTAAACGCCTTGATTGGCAGATAAGTCACGTCAAACTCGACAAAGTTGCAAAGAAATGGATTTCAAACAGCGACCGGCTGATCTTTTCCCAGAATCCGAGTGCCCGGAATTAAGCTCGTCGGATGAGTGCCGTCAGCCAGGTGCATATAAGTGAACGCCATATCTTCAGATTCACTCGATTGACGAACAAACCAGCACAATGAACGAATCGGATCAGCTACCCCGGAGTCGACACGTGGATTTAAGACTGGAGTTAATGCCCCAGCTGTCCGAGATGCGTACTCCCGATGACGACTGGACGGGGAAGACCAAGGCGGAAGAGAGGAGAAGACGACAAAACCGCCTTAACCAAAGGACATATCGTGCGTGTGGCATCATCTTCATGGACGCTTACCAATTCTATCAGGCAGGAGAAAAATGCTCCAACCGGCCTCATCTCGGATGTCGCCTCCACCCAGCGAGGGGCTATTGATGCTGGAGGCCCCGGAGCACCACGCCAAGATGTACGAATTCATGAAGCAAGTCTATCTCGACTACTCGCTCCGGGCAACGCGGCCCACGTACTTGCCGGCGCTGATTCGGCTGAACGTGCTTAACGCGCTCGGGCACAACGCGACTATGATGGGCATGGACGTGAAGTCGCTATGCCGCGACGAAGCCTTGTCACCCTTTGTCATTGGCCCGATGCCGGCCATGTCGTGTCCCGAGAACCTTTTTCCGACGACCAAGCAGCTCACTGTGCGCCATCACCCCTGGCTCGATCTGTTTCCGTTTCCGCGGATGCGGGACAACATGATTGAGGCAACCGACAGCGGGGTGTTTGACGACGACACCTTGTGCTACGACATTGTCTACACGGGCGACGGATTCGAGGTCGAGAAGCCGGCTCTCATTGTGTGGGGAGAATCGTGGGATGTTTGGGGTTGGGAGGCGAGCGTTGCTTTCCTCAGGAAGTGGGGCTGGCTGGTTCGAGGATGTCCCGAGATTCTCAAGTCGACGAATTACTGGCGAGAGAGGAGAGGTGAGAAGAAGCTGATCAATGTTGTGTTGTAGGTGTGAAGTTGAGTGAGTGCAAGTTGGCAAATCGTGGCTGAAGAACTCGCTAGGTTTAGCTAGTGTCGCTAGAGTCATTGTCCAGTTAGACAACCCTCCAACGCCACCTATCTACGAATACATACATATGCGTCTTACATCAGCTTAATGACAAGTTTCTGTTTTCAGAACCGTTATTCCCAACTCCCGTTTTCAATCAAGAGCAATCCTCAACTAATATCTTTACTCATCCTAAGAGCGGCACCGACACTATACCGCATTCACACACCGAAGCCCTTGCCGGAGATGGTCCAACCTCACGGCACGGCCAACGACGAGCTGCGGCTCTTAGAGACACGCGACAGACATGGATCATGACACCGACGTTGGAGCCTCTGAAGAGTTTTCTTCTCTATTGCTGCCTGTCTCGAGGTCTACAAAACCGGTCGGCCCGTCCCGGACTGGACGTATTCGCCCCGTTGGCCCGCTTTCGGGCACCGAGGAGGAAAATGCGACTCGGGACGGGTCCGCTGTTACGTCCGTTCATGACTTCTATACACCCCTCGTGCTATGCAATTGTAACTAATTACACAGGTATTGACTCTTCAAAGCACGTCACCCCACGCTCGTTTACAAAACGAATCCCGGTGGGTTACGCTCCGGCGGCTTCCGTCTCGCTCGGATACAGAAATCCGGACCCAGTGCTCTTGTGCTTCGTCTCCAGCGCAGGCAGCTTGATGCTCCCCTTTGTGTGGGACACGGCCGACAGAAGCCAATACCTCGACGCCTTGAAGCCTTCGTTGTTGAGCGCCCACACGACGGCGTCGACTACGTCGTCGACAATGACGGCCGGAGCGTGGCGCGGTTCCGTCTCGGCCGCCGTCTGTCGCCAGACGCCCGTCCGCACCAGGATGGGAACCCACTCGGTGCCGTCGGCGGGCGCAAAGTCGTTTG
Source organism: Thelonectria discophora (assembly GCA_911649645.1). NCBI lineage: Eukaryota > Fungi > Ascomycota > Sordariomycetes > Hypocreales > Nectriaceae > Thelonectria > Thelonectria discophora. Next base: position 608,232 of record CAJVRK010000008.1, on the reverse strand, counting down.
CGCCGCGGATGTCGCTCTCGGGGTTGTCACCAATCATGTACACGCGCCGGAGGGGATGGCATTTGGAGACGTCGTGCTCGGCCTCCCCGCGGTGGCACGCCATGTCGTGGTAGTACCGCAGGAGGCGTTCGTGCGCGTACTTGTACGTGTGGTTGGACGGCTTGCCGAGGGCGTCAAAGACGAGGTCCATGCCGCCCGTCGTCGTCGACCAGAGCCCCTTGAGCGCCTCCATGAAGGCGCCCGTCCCGAAGCGGTTGAGCGGGTAGTTTGTCTTCCACAGGAGGTCCATGTTGGAGATCCATAGCCCGGGCTGGCCGTCCTGCTGCCATCCGTTATTGGGCAGCGACGCGTCTCCGTTCTTGGCCGAAATGGTGCCAAAGTAGCCCTTGTGCGAGATGAGCAGGTCGTGGATGATTTGCGTATCGACCGACCAGTCCCGGGGGTCGTTCCAGACGAATATCTGGTCAATCTTGAGGGCGTCGTCGGGAATTTTCGTCGTATAGGGGTCTTGCAGGTTAAGCATCCTCTTGCCGTCAGGCAACGGCACGTGCTCGGCGTGCAGCCAGTCCTTGCCGAGCTCAAAGGGGTACACGTCTCTGCAGGCGGCCAAGATGTCGCCCGGCGTCACCACGCGCTTGAACCCGTAGCTACTCGGCGTCAGCGTGGTCCCCGGTCCTCGGCGGGCGTGACAAACTCGAGGGCAATCTGGCGGGCTTGTTCGGGGTGGGAGCCGGTGATGAGCACCGTGCCGTTGTTCTTGAGCGACTCATCCCAGGCGCTCATGGGCGTGTGGGACAGGATCATCCTCCCGCGTATCACGTCGTCGTGCTTGGCGAGCTGCAGTCGGTCCTGGAGCGTGTCTGCCTTTTTGTCCTCGGCCACGCCGCCGCCGTTGGTCAAGAAGACGTAGCGGATGCCGTTGCTGCGGATCATCTTAATGACCTTTTCAGCCCCTTCCACGCGGTTTCGGCCTTGGTACAGGACGCCATCTATGCTGTGGGGGTTAGAATTTTGCGCACTTGGTGGCAGTCGACTCACTCAAAGGCAAAGGCGAATTCGGAAAACAGCTTGCGCGAGGCTTCACTCGGTGCTTCGAGACCATTGGACTTTGATCGCGCAACGGCAGAACAGTGCAACGACCTCGCAGGCACGGCGATGCGTAACCGACGCGCAGCGAGTCGGCACTGGCCGATCACACTCGAGCGTTGCATTTTGGTCGGGTCGATTGCTGGTGGTGATGGAAGGTGTTGAAGCAGAGTCACCGATAACTGATAAGCCGTCATCGCTCGGCAAAAATCCGCAATATCCGCCCGCTCCATCATGACTGGAATTCCTTAATACAGTGAATTGAGTGGTCCTACATCTATCAACTTTTCACTACTGTACAATATTTTACATTCATCCAATCATCACTTCTGGGTCCAGTCCTTCATATGCGCCAGGATGATTTGCGCCGCCTGTTCCGGCGAGTGCTGTCGGCCCAGCGCCTCGACAAAGTCGCCCTCTGGATCCATCAGGTAAAAGTAGATGCTGTGGTCGACCAGGTAGTCCTGTCCGGGCTTGACGTTCTGGGGAGTGCTAAAGTACACGCGGTATTTCTTGCAGAGACTTTTGATGTCGTCGTAGGTGCCGGTGAGGCCGATGAACTTTTCGTGGAACTCGGTGAGGTACTCTTTGAGCGCCTTGGGGTCGTCTCGCGCGGGGTCGCAGGTGACGAAGATGGGGAGAAGACCGCCGGGGGCCTTTGCCTGCACAATGTCGAACATGACGGCCATCTTGTCGAGCTCTTCGGGGCAGATGTCGGGGCAGCGCGTGAAGCCAAAGTAGACCTAATCAGTCAGCTTGGAAAGCTCGGGAGTCGAACCACCTACCAAGGAGTATTTGCCCTTCATCATTTCGCTGGTAAAGGGCTGCCCGTTCTGGTCCGTCAATTCGAAGCTGCCGCCCACCTTTGGTCGGCCAACGCCCTTCGCAGCTTCTGCTACTCGCTTGCGGTGCATGCGATCCTTTTCGAATTCGAAATACCACACCAGGAGACCGCAGGTGGCCACGAAGAGGAAACCCGCCTTCCACGAGAAGGGCTGCAATCGTCAGCCATGTTCCGAGCTTGGTATCGTGTCCATACCCCATTGCTGTATCGGGCCTTGGCCTGTTCAATCGTCGTCATCTTCGTTCGGCGCTGGATCGGCTGCTGGATGGATCGTGGGGCTCGCAGGACGGTCGGTCGGGGCTGGAGGGCGCGGCTGGAGAAGCATCGCTGGCACTGGCGTCCAGGGAGCTGAGCCATCATGCTCTGGAGCGCCTTTGACGTTACGATTGATTTGGACATGGCGATTGATCTGACATGGGCTGCCGGAGGTTCAAGGTCGCCTGTTTGTGAACTTCTAACTTTCGATCGCAAGTAATTGCAGCCGATAATTTGCCGGCATGGCTTAGTAATTCACTGTCCCCATTCCGTCAACTTCAACCCTCACCGAGCATCAATCCAGGGGACAATCTCGTTCTTTTTTATCTATTTTGGCTTTAAAGTATCTTAATTGTCTGGTTTATTCGTCAAGTGACGTCCTCGCGGGTCAAACTGTCCGCGGCAACCGTTCGTGGCACCGTTCGGCAGCCGTTCAACAACCGTTCCTCACAAACCATCGAACAATCATCACAATGGAGCAAACGTCATTAATACCAGCCGACCAGGCTCTTGACGAAGACATAAAACGGGAGCCCACACCAGAACAGCCTCCCTCAGAGGCTCCTCCTTCATCTCCCTCCCAGCCACCCACCGACATGCCGGGCCCCAAGAAAAAGGGCACCGCAGCCGTCAAAAAGGCTCCGAAGCGGCCAAAGAATGGCGGCCCAAAAGCTACAAAGAAACGCAAGTCTGCAGCAACCGGCCCTCAGGAGCGGTCGGACGGCGATGACGACGACGAAGACAACGGGCCCTACTGCCTCTGTCGTGGCCCTGACGACCACAGGTGGATGATTTGCTGCGAGAAGTGCGAGGACTGGTTCCACGGCGAGTGCATCAACCTCAGTAAGGATATCGGCGAATCACTCATCGAAAAGTTCATTTGTCCCAACTGCACCAACGAGAACCTCAAATCCCTATACAAGAAGACGTGCGCCTTGAACGGTTGTCGCAAGCCGGCGCGCCTAGGGCAGAGCAACGAAAGTGTCTTTTGTTCCAACGAGCACGCCCAGACCTGGTGGGAGCGTGCCGTGGCAAAGCTACCAAAGACGAGGGCCAAGGCTGGTTCCGACGATCAGTTGATCCAAGGAGACTTTGTGGCACTCTTGGAAAAGCTCTCTGGGCCCGAGGACGGGAAGTGGAAGCTGCTCAAGGCGCCATTCGCCGTCAAGTCGGAAGACACAGGTGAGTTGAGCCTTTGACCACCAACTCCGCTAACACGTCGCAGCCGAAGAGTTGTCCAAGATTTTGTCCGAGGAGGAACGGGACTTTCTTGACAAGGCGGCCAAGGCGCGGTTTAACCTGGCCGAGGAGACGATTTTCTGCCACCAGATGCTCACCCTCATCGAGTATGTCCAAGAACGACGCCGGGCAGCGATCACGGCAGGGCGCATCGGCGAAGACATTTGCGGCTACGATCAGCGGCTCGATACTATCACAGCGCGAGACGCGTTTGCGGCCTTTGTCAAGTCGAGCGAGGGCGAGGCCATCTTCAAGGCGGCCAAGCTAGACGATCCCCTCGGGGAAGGCGACGAGGTGCGGGGGATGTGCGAACGTAAGAGGTGCAAGGTGCATCAAGGCTGGCAAAAGATGTTGATCTTGGGCATTAAGTATCAGATCCGTGAGATGGCTAGCCAAGCAGCCGAGGTGGGCGAGGAGGAAAAGGTGGTGAGAGAGGCCGCTGGCGAGCGGCGCCGCAGACTCCGAGCTGAGAACAATTGGGTGGAAGTGGTGGAGGAGTGAGTCGGACTATACGCCTTGCAGGGCAAGTTGGGAGTGAGTATCGGATTATATACGCCTTGAGAGCATGGCAGGTGCTGGCACTCCCACGACATTCCATGAGTATCCGATATATTACTCTTGTTGTCTAATCTCAGGTGCACTTGGTTCAGTCTACCCTGGCTGACTCCGACTCCTACGGATAGAACCGCAAAGGGCCCTTTGGCGTCCAATGAAGCATCACGAACCACACAGCCTCCGTCGGACTCGACCTCGGACTCCAGTTCGGACGACGCACAGAACCGCGACTAGTTCCCAGATGCAAAGGTCTGATTGGCTGACACTCGCACCTCAAACACGCTCGGCGCGTATCGTGAATGACACCAGCCGTCTCAAGTTGGCTTCACATCCGGCGTCTAAAATCTCACTGTTCCAACGTCTGCCCTGGTTTCGAAGTCAAATGAATTAAGCGATGAATCATCTCCGCACACTGCCACTCTTGGCCCGATCGAGGTTAAGACGAAAAGAATCAAAGGTGCTTGGCTATCCTCTGGCCGCGAGAGCCGAACCAGGATGTCGATCCTCCGGGGCATGCCCCTGCAGGATCAGCAGAATGAAGACGATGGATGATCCCTCAATGAAAGTCTTGCAGGTGATTTCTTCTTCTCTTGTCATCGCCTTCTCCATGTATCACTATACGAATCCCTGTTGACCTCGAGTCCACGCAACTCTACGGCTCGAGAGATCGAGTGAAGTCGATTGAAACCATATCTGAAAGAAAAGTACACCCAGCAACATGGCCTCCGCAACAGCAACCGTCGCGGCGAACAGCACCAGCGTCATAGGGACGTTTCCCACCGACTACACCAATTCGGCTGCCTGTACCGCCATCAGCAGCAACACAGTCGTCATGATCGACTCGGCCACGTCGTGTCTCCCCGAGGGCTTCACCACGGCCTCCACGGCCTATTACTCGCCGGCGTGGGATTGCCCGAGCGGCTACACGGCGCAAAAGTCGTGCACGCGGTCGGCGTCCAACGAAGCCACGCTCTACACGGTGACCTGCTGTCCGTCACGGAGCAACGTGGTTATGAGCTGCGTCCCCGACCCAGAATCGCTCAGCTCCGACTGGGTGAACCTGTTTTGCACGTGGAGCGCCGGTGACCAAGAGACGGTAGTGCTGGTGACTTCGACGTCGGTGCTGCCGGTCGGCGATACTACGAGCATCACTTCGGCCGTGACCATGTCGGGGGGGGATGGCATCAACGCCTACGGGTTGCGGATGCTGTATGAGGAGAGCGACACCATGACGTCGACGACGGCTGCGACAACCACAAGTTCGTCGAGCTCTGCGACATCGGCGACATCGGCAGCATCAACTGATGAATCCGACGACTCCTCAGGCGGGCTCTCAACGGGCGGCATCGTGGCCCTCGCCGTGGTGATACCTCTTGTCGTCATCGCCGCCCTTGTTACCGCCGGGTTCTGGCGTCGCCGTCGCCGACAACAGCGTCCCGCCACCGAGCTGGGCGCTGACAGCGAGCGCAAGGAACTGCCTCCGGACACGGTCCGGGGCGAGCTCTACGGATCGCAGCAATACGTGTCGCACGAGCTGGAGACGCCCAACGTCCCTGTCGAGCTACCGGCGGGGTACTACGCAGACGGCGCATCGCAGGGACTGACACCTAGTTTGAAGGGTATGTCGGAGAGCCAGGGGACGTCGCCGCAGTTTAGTGTTTCTGCGGTGAGCAAGTCGACTCCGTCGCCGGATGGGAGGCGCTGAGGAGGAGAAGCATGAGCGAGCGATAGCGATGATACCACAAGGATACAGGAGGATTTCTTTTCGATACCTATGCAATTTCAATACCTATTCCAATTTTTATGTACGTTCGACAGAGGCATCTAGATCTGGAGTGCTTGGCGGGGTCCCATTATGTCACCACCACCCCGCAGTTCGAAAAATTTCCGTCAACACCAAAAGTATCGCCTGCTTAACAAGCACCGCCTCCAGGCGACATAAATATCCTGCTCGCACGACGGACGACGGACGACTAGTCAAATTAATCGCACGCCTCCATCATGTCCCATCCCACCAAAGACGAACCCATCGACATGAACGATGACCTCCTCGACGCCGACGACGCGGCCGAAGAAATCCAAGCCGACGACGCCGCCATGGACTCGGACGAAGACGTCGAACTCACGCTCCAAAACGACTCCATCGCCTACTTCGACCTGCCCCAGGACTCCCTCTTCGCCATCGCCCAACACCCCGTCCACCCTTCGCTGATAGCCGTTGGCGGTTCGGCAGGACAAGACGACGACGCTCCCGGCGCCGGATGGGTGTTCGACACGTCCTCGGCCGCATCACGACCCGTCCTGCCCGCTAGTTACGCCAGCGACCCGTCCGAGCCGCCCAAGTCGACACAGCTCAATCCGCTGTTCAGCCTCGACGGCCACTCCGACTCCATCAACGCCCTCGCCTGGACGCTTCCCGCTGGCGATGTTCTCGTCAGCGGCGGGCTCGACGGGAGGTTGCGCGCCTGGAAGGCCACAACGAAGCCCGGGACGCCCCTCAAGATGGATTTTGTCGGCGAGGCCCAAGAAGTGCCCGAGGTCAACTGGGTGGCGGCGTGCCCCTCGCCCAGCAACCCCAACACGATCGCCCTGGGCGCCACCGACGGCTCCGTCTGGGTCTACACCATCGACACCTCGGACAAAGCGAATCCCCTCCAGATTGTGCAGTCCTACTTCCTCCACACGGGCTCCTGCACCGCCGGCGCGTGGACCCCCGACGGTCTGCTGCTGGCCACCGTTTCCGAAGACAGCAGCCTGTACGTGTGGGATGTTTGGGGTGAAGCCTCCGCCAAGGGCATCGTCGGCGACAACGGCATGACGGCCGTGGGCCTGACGGGCGAGGACCAGCGCTTCGAGGTCGAGGGCGGCCTGTACTCCATCGCCGTCGACCCCAAGGGCGCCTTTGTCGCCGTCGGCGGTGCCACGGGCGCCATCAAGGTCGTCTCCCTCCCGCGCCTCTCCTCCGCCCCCGCCAAGCCGTCCCGCGGCCGCGGCAAGGCCTCCGCCGACCCTACCTCGGGCGGCGTGATCCTCGCCGCGCTGCAGACCGGCTCCGACAGCATCGAGACGCTGGCCGTGTCCGTGGCCTCGGTGTCGCCCCCGACGACGCTCCTGGCCGCGGGGTCCGTCGATGGCTCCATCGTTGTCTACGATGCGACCCGCCGCTTCGCCGTGCGTCGCAGCATCGCCGGCGCGCACGAGGACCACTCGGTCGTGAAGCTGGAATTCGTGCGCGACTCGTGGCTGCTGACGAGCTGCGGCATGGACGGCGTGGTACGGCGGTGGGACATCCGCGGCGCCGGCTCGACGAATCCCAACGCTGCCGTCACGGCCGCCGAGGCGGGGCTGCAGAAGGAGTGGAAAGGACACCGGGGAGATGGCGAGGGCGGCGGCGTGCTTGGCTTCGTGCAGGGCGAGACGGGGGAGCGGTTGGTGACGGCGGGAGATGATGGTGTGGCCTTGGTGTTTGAGGCGTAAAAGGTGTCGATGATTTACGAGCTCACGAGGATAGATAGGGTGGCTGGGTGACTAGATGACTTGCAGAGCGCCATCTCTTCCCGGCCAAGAGATAAATTAAGGATCGAAGCATAATGATATTTACTCAAAAGTTCTATTATAATCATAATCGCTGATGCCCTCACATTGAAGTGATTCCCATCCCCTCTCGGCCCGACAACAGCCTCAAGACAAGTGGCCCGTGCACAGCCCTCCATGCCAAATTTTTTAACATCGCCCAGATTGTGACGGCATCATAGCAACGCCAACTCTTTGACCGTCTCACCCTCACCAACCCATACCACAAGTCAACATGTTCGGCGGATGTACGTCTTCCGTGGCACTTCGATTGAACCCCGCTGACCCCCGCAGTCGCTCCCCCCCAGCAGTCGCCCGAGGAGATTCGCGCCCTCGAGGCCGAAGCCAACTTTACCGTGCAGCAGGCCATTACGACCGCCGTTCTGCTGTACCTGTGTAAGGCTTGTCTGCTCTTGTTCTTAGACGGCTGCTGACCGTTGTAGCTCCCTTTGCCGTCGAGCTCGCAAGCCAGATCTTCTGAACCCGCCTCGATCGTTACGATAATGCGAGATAATCGGAGGGGTGAACATGACAAACCTGCCGGAAACGGCGTGTACGATAGACGGATAGACGGGTCACGGACTGTATATTATTAAGGCTGGGTTGGCCTGATATCTACATAAATCAAGGATGCATACACTCCAAGGCGATGCGGTGAACCGACGTCTAAACCGAATATTGTCTGTTATACTGATAATACGCCGACCGTACTCCTTTTAATCCAATGCCTACCTCGATCGCGCGTGAGGGTTCCTGTGCTTTTCCCACTCCTGGTAGTCCACGCCTAAAGACTCCAGCTCCTTTTTGAGGTGCTGGAGCTGCTTCTCGTAGTCCTCCAATACCTGCAATGGTTAGCTTGTCACTATAAAGGGAGTATGAGACTCACCCTCTTCGCCTTGGCTTCCGTGTCCGAGTCCAAAGCCTCGGCCTCTCCCGAAGGCTTATCCATCTCCTTGTTCAACTGATCGGCGTACCCTCGCAGGATAATGAGCCTGCTCCATAGCTCCTCCTCGCGAGCGTTGACGGCTGGATCCTGCACCTCCCTCTCCAGCGTCTGCAGCCGGCTGTTGAGATCGTCCTCGTCGCCGCTCAGCGCGTAGCCCCGGTTTCGCAGGACCTGCACGCGGGCCGCCAGCGCCAGGCACCGCTCGCTGATGGTGGTCTGCCGCCGCCGGGCCGCCACGGCGCGCACCTCGGTCTCGAGCTCGTGGCGCTGCAGGATGGCGTCGAGCCCGCCGTTGATCTGGTGCAGCCGCGTGTTGAAGTCGGCCACGGCACGCTTCTGTGTCTTGAGCCGGTCCGCCACCCCGCTGTACCCGGAGCACAGCACCGGCATGAACCCGGGCGCGGGTTTGTTCTGCAGCGCCTCCTCCCATTCCCGCGGGTCCTCGAACGGCTGCGGCTTGTAGAAGGGCACGTGCGATTCCTCCACCTTGTTGTAAAAGTAGTGCTTGAAGACGCAGTTGGGGTTCGCCGGGTCCCATTTGTCCGTCACGAGTTTCATCTGCTCGAGGATGGGTTTCTGGTCTAGACATTGTTAGGGTCGGCTTGGGCTGCCTGGGCTTGGAGCGGACGTACGAGGGTTCTCATCGGGTTGCCATAGTGAGTTTGATAGCTGGGCGTGAGACTGTGAGAGCGTGGGCATCTGTTGGGGTTGCTGTTGCTGGCCGAGGGGAGCCTGCTGTTGTTGCTGTGTCTGCGCAGGCTGCGACTGTCCGAACAGGGACGGTTTTGGAGGGCCGAACAAGGACATTGTGGATCTGAAATCGGTCTTGCTGGAGGCGACTTTTGACGGAATTCGAGAGTATCGTTTTGATGACCAGAATTGCGATGCGGTGCGAGGCTGAAGCTCTTTGTTGCTAAATCGGAGCTGGACGCGAAAACATTCGTTGCTATCGGCCTCCAGCTTGGACCACAAAAAGGTACGTACCCCGATCCGCAGCCTCGCCCCGCACAACCAATCACAGAGAACCAATTCCGACATCAAATCCGCGTCAATCAGCTTCGTCAACTCACAACTAGAATCACCGTATCGCTCCAGCCAGCCGCGCAACTAACATCATGGCCGCCCGACGCCCCCAGTACGTCTTTCGACCGATTCCATATGCAGCCGTTCCCATCAGAGACGCCAATTGGCCTCGACGCACTACCGGACAAATGGCTAACCCTCGGCAGGTTCGACCAGCACCGCTTCGTCGACCTCACCCCTCTCCCTGCCGACATCCCCGCCGTCAAGGAGGTCGGTGCCAGCTCGGCGCCTCTCCTCTCTGCCTCTTTCTTCATCGGCGCCCGATGCTCCGACTACAACGATGATTACATGCAGTGCAAGACCGAGAACCCCGGCCGGGGAGAGTTTGAGTGCCTGAAGGAGGGCCGACGAGTTACCCGATGCGCCTCCAGTGTGTACGTAAACCAATACCGTTGATCAGACATCGCTGACCCCAGAAGCATCAAGGACCTCAACACCCACTGCCTTGCCGAGTTCCGCAAACACTGGGAGTGCCTGGACGACCGAAATCATCAGCTGTGGCAGTGCCGCCCTGCCGAGTGGAAGCTCAACAAGTGTGTCTACGACAACTTGGTATGTCTCTGACCCGTGTGTGAGCATTTCTGACTTTTGTAGAAACTGGAGAAGAAGATCCCCGACCAGCCCGCAAACACCACCCCCGTCCAGCTCCGACCGAAGCAGATCTTTGCCGACGTGCGAATTGGCCCTGGCGACGGCAAGCCTTTTGTTCCTGAGAGCGAGGCCAAACAATAGATGGATTGTGTATAACCGCATGTATATTTCGAATCGATTGCGATTGAATGCGTTTTAGCCCGTGATGTGAGGATTATGCCATGCTTTCGGCTATTGACGTTCGGAGCTCGGAGGCGTCGGGTTCCGCTGATCAACAGGATCGATCGTTTGAGGACAATTCCGTTGACCAACAGGCCCAACAAGATCGATAACGGATGGCCTCTTGAAGACGAGATTGCATTTACAACTTATGGGGTGTGACGTCTCCTAGCCAAGGCTCTAGGACGAAAGTGGTAATCCACCACGGACAAGAGCCTGGTAGTATGGCTCGTGACAGGACAAACTGCACTTTGAGACGGTTGGTAAGCACCGGGTATCATGTTACATGTGGGAGAACAGGCATTTCCGAATCAGGCCCAGCTGGTCCTGCAGAAGGCTTAATTGAGAAGAGATGGGCTATCACTTTGGATCTCTGGTCGAGGTCAATCGGTATCGGGAGGGATCCCGATGGGCCCACTCCGGCTCCGGCAGCCCGGCGGACGGCCAGGGAAGGCCTTGACCTGACACCAGTAACGGTGAGATTACTTTGTAGATTAAATGCTGACCTTATTGCAGTCGCATTGATCTGTATCGTTTCAGTTAGGAACACCTGTTGATGAGCTCCAGAATCAAGAAAGGGAGGTGAAGACGCCGTTGTGACGTCAAAATATCCATGACGTCGTGGAGCCGGTACCTGACAATCACATAACTCTCAACACCACACTACAAGGGACTCTCAGCTTGCATACCATTATCACATCATGGACTCTGTCCGCAACTCAACCGAGTCCCCCTCGAGCGGGCTGGTGGTCCACGAGCGTCACGAAAGATATCTCATGACCCGCGTCCTGCAAGCTCTGCTCAAGCCGTTCAAGCCCGCCCTGGTGAAACATTCAGGACAGCCCCACGGGCCGCTCCGGCTGAGGCCGCCCAAGAAGACTCGAAAGCGTTGCGACATCCACGAGCGCGAGGTCCAGGGCGTCTGGGTCTACGACTTTACGCGCGAATCCAATGGCGAGAAGGGCAAATTGACAAAGAGGATTCTCTACTTTTGCGGTGGCGGATGGCAAATGCCCCCGAGTTCACACCACTGGGCCTTTTGCGCAGAGCTGGTCTGCAGTCTGCCCAACACCACCCTCACCCTCGTGGCCTACCCCCTCGCCCCCAAGAACCCGGTCTCGATGGCGTTTCCGCAAATCGAGAGGGTCTACAAAGCTCTGCTCGACGAGGCCGCCGAGGCCGGACAGAGGCTAGTCGTGGCGGGCGACAGCTCGGGCGGGAACATTGCCCTCGCTGTTACGGCGTGGACGTTGACCAGCTCGAGAACACCAACTATGGCGCCCGCCGCTGTCTTTGCCATGAGCCCAACGACGGACCTCCGGCACGACAACCCTGATATAGCGGCGGCCGAAAAACGCGACCCCATCATGACGCGGGCTTTTGTCAATGCCACGGCGCGCACATGGAGCCCCGGTGCCGACCGCCCCGGAACCGGCGAGATCACCGTGACGGAGCCGGGTGGCCGGTCGTACCACCTCGACTGGGGGTTCCAGGACCCGCGAGTGTCGCCCGTGCAGGCCGATTGGAGAGAGTTGGCGCGGAGGGGTGTCAAGGTGTATGGGGTGTCGGGGTCGAACGACGTGTTGGCGCCTGAGGCGGTAGCATTTGTCGAGAAGTTGAGGAGGGAGGGGGTCGAGGGCGAGTGGCTCGCGTGGGAGGGTCAGATGCATTGTTTTCCGTTGACGTGGAGGTATCGGTTGAGGGAGAGCGTGGAGGCCATGGGTTGGATTGTTGACGTGTTGGAGAGGGTTTGAGCTTCTTTGGGTTGAACGATTGAAATTGCCGTTTTGCGAGAGAGCCTGGTGTGAAAGTGACTGGGAGTCAAGGCACAGTGGAATCTCTCAAAGGAGTAGTCCAACAGCGAGGCAAACGCGCGTGGACGAGATATCACGCTGCGGACATGGCGGAGCTCGACCGACGTCACAGCCCGCTTATCATGCAGTAATTTGATAGATAGCCGGCCAATGGATTAGTACTGTTTTCTCGTTGGAAAGAGGCAGTGATTGCCTCCTGTCCGAGTTGTGCTTTCCCAGTGTGACTTGCATCTGTCCGAGTCGTTCCTTCCTCAACAGCTGTCCTTCTCACTTGGACGATAATGACACTCTGGCTTCAAGTACCGGCATGCGACGACATCTCAACATCATCTCGATAATCGTCCCGACCGATCTGATTGACCCCAGACTCTATCAACGCAGTTCCCTGGGGAGGTTGGTTCGCAGATGAGAAAACGAGGTTAGTCCTATTCCAGCAATTCATGCCGACCGACGACATCCAACACATGGGATAACGACAGGTACGCCCTTTGGAGCTGTGCACTGTTCGGTTACTATGACTACTTTTAGGATAGCAGGCAATGGACGTTGAAGACTACGAGCATCGAGGAATCGCAACACTCGATTCGTCACAGGCACTCGGTTGGGAGTCCAGGTTGGCTTCCTGCTATGGCTACCCCGCTTGACAGTGTCTGTAAGGGTTGAGATGAGAAGAGATGGGGGTCTTGGGGTTGATATAAAGACAGCTGCGTCCTCGATGGTTGCTCATTGACTATTCCTCACCACTGAAGCATCGACAACCGCCCAAGATGTCGGAACCCAAGCCGATCGATGGCCTCCCGTCCCTCTCCCGACCGGCGCACTTCCTCCCGGCAGACCAAGTCGTCCGCGACCTCGAGACAGACCCAGCTACGGGCCTTGACACCCAGGAAGCCGACCGACGACTCCTCAGCTTCGGCCCCAACGAGCTGCAAAAGGAGCATGGAGTTCAACCGGTACAAGTCCTCATCGCCCAAATCGTCAATGCCATGACCCTAGTAAGTCTCCCGACAGATAATGTTCGTTGCTCACGCATCCAGGTCCTCCTCCTTGCCCTGACAGCCAGCTTCGCCATCCAAGCGTGGATCGCTGGCGGCGTGCTGGCTTTCATTATCGCCATCAACATCGTCATCGGCTTCCTGCAGGACCTGCAAGCGGCGCGCACAATGGCCTCGCTCGAATCACTCAACTCCCCCTCGGCGCACGTCCTCCGCGGCGAGACCCGCGTCGTCGAGGCGGCAAGTCTCGTCCCGGGAGACGTGGTTCTCCTGAAAACTGGCGACGTGGTTCCCGCCGACGTGCGGCTGCTGGAGGCAGTGAACCTGGAGGCCGACGAGGCGATGCTCACGGGTGAGTCGGTGCCGGCGGCCAAGGACGCGGGGGCGGTGCACGCCGAGGATGTCGGGCCTGGCGATCGGAGCAATATTGCCTTTAGTTCGACGACCATTACCAAAGGCCGTGGACGGGCCGTCGTGGTGGCCACGGGGATGCACACCGAGATCGGAGCCATTGCGTCTGCCCTTCAGGACAAAGGCCAGGGGCGAGTCCTCCAACGTGTCGACGGGCATGCTTCTGCTCGCGCTCACTTGGCCTTTTGGTTCGGCACCGTGGGCGACTGGCTATGCACGTTCCTAGGCCTGACGGTCGGGACGCCGCTGCAGCGAAAGCTCTCCCGGCTGTTTTTGTATCTGTTCATCTTCGCCGTGGTGTGTGCCATTGTCGTCTTGGCTGCCAACGGGTTTCAGGGGCGCAAAGACGTCGTCATCTACGGGGTAGCCGTCGCCGTTGGGACCATTCCTGTCACACTAATTCTAGTGCTTACCATCACAATGGCAGCCGGCACGCAGGTCATGGTGCAGCGACACGTCTTGGTGAGAAACATGCGCAGTCTGGAGGCGTTAGGGGGCGTGACGAGTAAGTACAAAGCACCGCAAGCGAGCTTCACTGACCAACAGACGTCTGTTCCGATAAAACCGGAACGCTCACGCAAGGCAAGATGGTGACGAGGATGGCCTGGCTCCCCGGCCTTGGGACCTACTCCGTCGACACCAACGACCCGTACAACCCCGAGGCCGGCCAGCTTGGCTTCACCGTCGCCCAGCCCCGCGCCATGAAGCACGAGACGCCCGTGTCTCCCGCCGAACAACTCCAACACCGACCGCTACGAGACTTTCTCGACGTTGCTTCGCTCGCCAACTTAGCGCAACTACAGCAGACCGAAGACCGCTGGACGGCGCAGGGCGACCCGACCGAGGTAGCGATTCGAATATTCGCCGAGCGTTTCGGGAAGCATGGTGAGTGGCGTCAGGTGGCCGAATTCCCGTTCGACTCGTCCGTCAAGCGCATGTCGGTGCTCTGCGAAACTCAGGGGCAGGTACATGTCTTCACAAAGGGTGCCGTCGAGCGCGTCCTCGCAAGTTGCACGCGCATCACCACCGCAGAAGGGTCGTCGCCTTTGACACAGGAGCAAGAGGCCGAAGTGTTGGCAAACACGGAAGCACTGGCCCGTCGCGGGCTCAGGGTCCTCGCCCTGGCCAGCAAGCTCAACGGCCCCGTCAATACCCGGGGACTCAAGCGAGAAGACTTTGAACACGACCTGGTGCTCCGCGGCCTGGTAGGCATCTACGACCCGCCACGACCCGAGTCACGATCCAGCGTCTTCAAGTGCCACCGGGCGCGCATCGGTGTGCACATGCTAACCGGCGACCACCCGGAGACGGCCCGGGCCATTGCCCGCGAAGTCGGCCTCCTCCCGTCGCGGCCGGAGCTGCTCGGGGCCGACGTCGCTCGGCAAATGGTCATGACGGCGCACGACTTTGATGCGCTCACCGATGCCGAGGTCGACGCCCTGCCACAGCTGCCGCTCGTAGTGGCGAGATGCGCTCCCAACACAAAGGTGCGCATGATTGACGCCCTACACCGACGCGGGAGGTACGTGGCCATGACGGGCGACGGCGTCAACGACTCGCCGAGTCTGAAGCGCGCCGACGTCGGCATCGCCATGGGCCTGGCCGGGAGCGACGTTGCAAAGAGGTGAGACCCCTTACCTCCTTGTGTACCATACTCACACACCTAGCGCTTCCGACATTGTCCTCACCGACGACAACTTTGCCTCCATCCTCAACGCCATCGAGGAGGGCCGCCGCATCTTTGACAACGTGCAAAAGTTCATCCTGCACGTGCTCGTCGCCAACGCCGCCTTTGTCGTGACCCTACTGGTCGGCCTCGTCTACAAGGACGACAAGGGCATCTCCATCTTCCAGGTGACGCCCATTGAGATCTTGTTCATGCTACTGGTGGCCGGTGCCTTTACCGAGACGGGCTTGGGGTTTGAAGCGGCCACGGCCGACATTTTGAACCGCCCGCCGCAGAGTGTAAGTGGTAACCTGATGTCTGATTCACCGCTAACACCAGCAGCTCAAATATGGCGTCTTCACACCTGAGTTCCTCCTCGACCTGCTCGTGTACGGCTCCCTCATGTCCTTGTGTCTCCTGAGCAGCTTCGCCATAGTCCTTTTCGGTATGAACGACGGCAGCCTCGGCCAGGACTGCAACATCCGCTACTCAGACTCGTGCGCCGCCGTCTTCCGCGCCCGCTCGACGTGCTTCTCCAGCATGATGTGGATCTTTGTCTTCTTCGCGTGGGAGCTCGTCGACATGCGCCGGTCGTTTCTGGACGGCGCGTGGACCGAGCCGCGGGCATGGGCGCTTAAGCTCTGGAGCAACGGTTTCCTCTTCTGGTCCGTCATCGCAGGGACAGTCGGTGTGGTGCCAACGCTGTACATACCCGTCATCAACCACGACGTCTTCTTGCACTATGCCATCGGCGGCCGCGAATGGGGAATCGTCATTGCCGTCACGACCGCCTTCTTTGCCGGCGCTGAGTCGTGGAAGTGGTCGAAGCGGGTGTACCTAAGGCGGGCAAAGGTACTCGGGGCCGGGGGGGATGAGAGCGAGGAGGACTTGGAGTCGATGGCCTTTGAAAAGTTCAGTGTGCTGTGACGTCCGGTCATTTGCTTATCCGACCTCGAGAGCGATCGACGCTCGCTTTCTGAGACGAATAGCGGTCACCTGCGTCCGCATGAGCATGAAGGAGAGCAATAGGTCGAGCATGATTTCATCACTGCCGACTGCCGCTGCAATGCAGTTGGCAGACCACTGTCGACCGCAATGCAGTTTGAGCGGTCTGTCAACTCCTGTGATGCACTCTGGGCGACAAGACGAAACACTGCAGCAGAGGCATGCTGCCGAGAATCCGACGGAAATATGCCGCCTGTCTGGAGTAGATTGCGAGGTTCAGGAAAACGATAGCCACTAGTTGCCGCTTTTCCTATCAACTACCCAGGGAAAAAAAAGCTCGTAATGCTAGTGTTTCTAATTGAAATCGCTTTCAACTGAGTTCTGTTGGTCGTGCTGAGGACGCACCTAGCATTACCCTGAGGAACATCACGTCTCAGCTTCAACCAAGGAATACCGTCCATGTCTTCAGGTGATACTACAGTTCGGCCTTGAGTTGGCGGTTACTGGCATTGGAAAACGGCAACTTGCCTCGGAGGGTTTGAACGCGCAGGTCGGATACGAGGTCAGGAGAGCTGTTTGAACCCTCCGTGTTTCCCTCGTTTCTCAGTTCGTCCACTGTCGGTGCCTAAACCCCGTGAAACAGCTTCGGCAGTCTTGGCTGGCCCGGTCAAAGGAAACAGGGCGAATGTTTCGACAACCAAACCTGCCTTGTTTCTCTGGAATGCAATCAGGTGTATGCAAGGATCGACAGCGAATAAACCTAGACCGTTGGGCAGAAAACTCTTCACTCAACAACCTCCACATTCGTGCTTTGCATTTCCCCATGAGACCCGAGTGGCGGCTTACAACGTCCGCAATTAATCTATCAGTCTACAGAGACCAGGAGCGTCCTTGGCTCTCAATTTTCAGTGGCGAGATTTCGGCATGGTTATGAAGGGTAAAGGGGCAAGTTGGCAATGTGGAGAGGTTGGGGTGCGAGCCAGGACGGGCATTGCAGGTCGACGAGGAGAGTGATTGGCTCGTTCTATCGATGCTCGAAGAAACAGCGCAGCGACAGCATCTGCCGTACGTGGACAAAGGAGAATCGCCGCCGCGGCCGGGGTACGTTGAACTGTGATGTTCGGACGGAGTGAAGACGCGCAAGAGCGCTGTTTGCTGTCTAGCGTCCGGGCCAACTCCTTCGATAGACGAGGGACAGGCGAGTGTGCGGGGATGCCGTATCAAATAGACAACTCGATGATCGACTTGGACTTGTTGTCGTGGCTAGGGCTCGGACTTGGTGGGCTTCCGCATGAGGTTGTATTTGGGCACAATGCTTGAGCAGACAATGCTTCAGACTGCAAGGCTTCTAGACTTGAATGCTTCTGGACTGAATGCTTCTGGAGTGCAACGCCTCCTGGTCAGACTTTGCAATGCATTCCGACGCTTCGTTCTTGGAGGCAAGCCACCTTAAGCATAATCGACGTCGAGACGGCACACGGAGTAAGACGGCATCATGTCATGTTTGCAGGCAAAAAACCAACGCAATGCGGCACCCCAGCACGCATCTGTGAGTGGTTCGTATTCCGAAGCGAGCGAGGGATCCGGAGCCGCCATGGCCAAGGGCCACTCTGAGACGCCTAGGCCTTGGCTTGAAGTTGATGAATCGTGAGGGAGTGACCCAGCTCAATGTCGGGTTCGAAGCTGTTGGATCAAGGCGAGAGAGAATTCGTCGGATATCGTGCCGATGAGCTGCATACTTTTGGTCTGAAGAAAGACCTCATCAGCGAGATCTGGAGCGACAAAAAGCTCACAACCAACTCGGCATGCGGTGACTGAGTAACCACGTCGGCGACTGATGAGGGAGATGAGTCGGGATCGGTCGCCCCCTAGAGCCGTTTCAGAGAAATGGAGCCGGGGCCACCTGCCCGACTTCGTTTCTTTTTTGCAGGCAGGTCCAAGTCAGTCAGCGTCAGCGTTCCCACGGTACCCGCTCCCCGCCGCAGCGCATCACAGGGGCAGCTTGTTCAGTGGGGCCTGGGCGAGATTCGACGCGTGATTGGCCAATGGCCGTTGGAGTATGGGGTCAAGCCACACTTCCTTCATGCCAGCGAGGAGTCGACTGAGCTCTTCTTCAGTCATCGTGAGACACCACTTCATTGCTCGCCTTGTTCCGGAGAAATAAGGTGAGAGACACTTGCACTGGCACAAGCCAAGACACTCGACCGGCAACCTTCTCTAAAAAACGCCTCCATTCCCTCGGTATCGAGATCAACGCTCGCGCTCTTGGCGCAAGATGCATTCGGACAGACCGTGCCGTCGGATGTCAAGTCTCCCCGGAGATGACTAGTTGGAGATAAAGTACTCGAAATTGACATGCCGGTCAGGACGCTGCAATGTCATCCGGGAGGCGGCCGCTCCGGCACGGGTGCAAACAAACACGGAGGACGGACTAAGGGGCTGCAAATTACCAGCACGTCGACTTCCTTTTGCTCAACTGCCGGCATTAATCAGCCAATCATCCAGCGCGAGGAAAAAAAAACATCCAAGGACCGCCGCTGATTGCATCTCATCCCGCTTCTGTTTGAGGTTTGATGTGTGGCGGGGGCTTCGAGCTGGCGACTGGTCCGATTCGACTGAACCTTGCTCGAGCACACGCAGCAACGCACGGAGGCCCAGACACGAGGCGTACGTAATGGGTCCTTGTCCTGGTTGTTTATGGCTGATTGCACCTGCCCAGATGAAAGTCTGGACTCTTGCTTCGTCTTGGGGTAAGAGGGCGAGGACCTTGGAAGGAACTACCGTCGGGTCGAGCTTATGTCATTTTCGCTCAGCGCCACTGGGGAAGGAATGTGTCGGTGCTGTTAGTCTCGAGCTACTGCGTGGACAAAGTCTTTATTCTCTGAAGCAATCCTACCAACGTCCATCCCCCGTACGAATGCATACGGGGTAAAATGATCGTGGACGTGCACTGCCGACAACCCGTTGGCTGGGCAGACCGCTGCTGCTCCGTGTTAGTTGCAGCATCAGCCACAGTCTAGGCGTGCCTGCTGTAGCGTCGCGTACCTGCGTCACCGCGGGAAGGGGCGACGACCCGCTGTTTCCTTCCCCGAAGACTCCCTGATTGGCCAGACTAGGCTCCCAAACATCCCTCATCTCTCCAGCTGCCCCAAGCTCCCTCGCCTCCCGTCAACAACACCATCACCAGCGTTTCCTCTTTTACACACCCATTTCTCACGCCCTTTCTCGGCGCCAGCTCTGGTGGGTCAAACCCCTGATTGACCCCCTCATCCAATCGTCAAGGATCACGGTCAATCCCTGCGACTTCCAGGCCGGTCCTGCGGCCGCTTTCGTTCTTTTTAACTCGTCCATCGCCAGGCCATATTCGCAGCCTCTCTTGACTCGTTCTCACTCACCCTCAGGGCCAGGCCGACTTCATTCTTTCCACTCCCTTTTGCGTGTCCACGACACCGCAGTCCACTCATTTTACCCACCCACTCCGCTGGCCGAACCGCTCAAATACATCACGACTCCCTTCAACTTTACGTCTTCAACGACACGCAAAGACCTTTGTCGTCGATTCTTTGTTTCGGTTCACTCCTTTGTCGCTCATTGCTGTCTCTTTGAGACCTACCTTCTTTCAACAGTATCCTAGACGGATACTCAACTCAACCAGCAGCGCTGTCCAGACCGGTTCTGAAAAATCAACAACATCCAACCACATCCACAAGGTACGTGCCACATGAATGTCATTGTTTGCACTCTTTCACTCGACGTCATCAAAGAGCGAGACAAGATGATCATTGTCATGCCTCGTCCGCTTGGCACAAGGAGATATCTATGGGTTCTCGACTCATAATGTCTTGAAGCTGTCCAACATTCCCATCGCAAGACACTTCTTACATAACGACTTATACTTCTACGCACGCTGGTCGCGCTCCTTGCTAATTCAACTTCAGCTCAAAATGAAGGCTGCCATTCTCATTGCCGGCGCTAGCGCCCTCCTGGCTTCCGCCAAGCCCATCAACAAGCGTGTCATGGAGACCGAATGGGTTACCGACTACGTGACTGTTACTGTCGTCGCGGGTGAGGAGGAAGCCCAGGCTACCGACTACGTTGTTCTCGAGGCGGAGCCCACGACCGTCACCACGACCGTCAAGAAGCTGCACACCAAGACGCACACCAAGACGAAGGCCACCACCTCCTCTACCTCCACCGAGCCCGCCGTCGTCTACTCGACCGTCTGGGTCCAGGCCGAGGGTATCAGCACCACCTCGTCGACCACGGCCGCCGCCGCTACCACCGTCGTCAAGGTCGTGAGCTCCGAGCCTGAGACCACGGCTGCCGCCGCCACCACCAAGGCCGAGAGCACTGCCGCCGCCACCACGGCCTCGGACTCAAGCTCCGGCTCTTACGACCTCTCCTTCTCCAACGACTACTCGACCGTCATGACCAACTATCACAACCTCCACCGCTCCAACCACTCCGCTGGCGACGTCTCCTGGGACACTGGCCTCGAGTCTTATGCCCAGACCGTTGCCGACCGCTGCGTGTTTGCGCACGACACGTAAGTGAAACAACGCCCTGGCTGACCATTACTGACACGAAACAGTACCATTGGTTCCAACGACACCTACAAGTACGGCCAGAACATTGCTGCCTTCTCTTCTTCCGCGCTCGTGACTGGTGAGAAGAACAAGTACGGCGCCGTCGCCGTCACCGACCAGTGGTACAACAGCGAGCTGGAGAACTGGTCTTACTACGGCCAAGAGAACCCCCCCAGCGGCCTGGACCTCGACTCCTACGGCCACTTCACCGCGCTCGTCTGGAAGTCCACCACCAAGGTCGGCTGCGCCACCGCCTACTGCCCCGGCATGTACGGTGACAACCACGACATGGACGCCTACTACACCGTCTGCAACTACTGGACCGAGGGTAAGCACGCTCCCGGGGAGGACCGAACATGACTAACTTATGCAGGCAACTACGCGAACCTGTGGGGGAAGAACGTCCTCCCTCCTCTGGGCAACAAGATGGTTACTGTCTAAGTCTTCGGCCCGAGCATGGCTGACCAGGCCACTGATTTCGATTCTCATCTGTACGTTATGCCACGTCGTACCTGACGATTATTTTCTCAAACATTGGGCCACCTGGTCGCTTCTCGTCCGCAACATGCCTGGTGTCTACTTTATGATTTAGTGGGATTGATCTGCGGTTGAAGGGATATGGGAAAACTCTTGGTCCTTTTATTTGTGCACAGCACTTTCGCTTCTTCCTCTGGTCTGCGGGCCAGAGTCTGACTTGGGGTTTAACCAGGGGTTATGGAGTAGGTCGATAGGATTGAATCGATATCGATGTCTTTGATTGGTAGAGTTGTGACAGCGTGCCAGACTGAAGTAGAGATGCAAGGCGACAACGAGGCGCGATACAGGTCTCGACGCGCACTTGTCCCTCCGTCTAACTCAGCACGTGCTCGATTCAAGTGGTCGGATGGTGTCGTGTCTATCGGCTCGCCTCAGACTGTCTGGCTCGGCCTTACTCGCTTTCCCCGCGAAGGCGCCGTTTCGCGCAACCATCCATCTTGCAGTCGTTTCAACGGTGTTGCACGGGAGGTGTCGCTCGGGCGTCGAGTATCACTGATATGAATGAAGTGGATTGACTAGTGCTCGATCTTGAGGGAAAAGTCTACGTGAGGAACGCCCTGGTGGATGGAACTCGTCGAGATAATGTCCACGTCTGTTGATTAGCACGTGTCTCTCCACGGAGGTTGAGGACTTACCATTGCACACATACGCCTCCACGTTGTCGGGCCTCAAGCCCCCCGATACCTCGAGCAAAAAGTGCCGCTTGCCCTGCCAGCGCTGCTTCAGGCTCCGGGCGGCCACCTTAACGCCATCGCCGGAAAAGTTATCCAGCATGACCACGTCGGCGCCCGCCTCGATAGCCTCGTCGGCCTCGGCCTCAGACTGCACCTCGACCTCGACTTTGACGCTGAAGCCGGCGACGCCTTTCGCGGCCTTGACGGCCTCGGTGATGCTGCCGCGGGACCACACGTGGTTGTCCTTGAGCATCACCATGCTGCTCAGGTCCATGCGGTGGGCGTCGGCGCCGCCGGCCAGCATGCCGTATTTCTCGACGAGGCGGAAGCCGGGCGTGGTCTTGCGGGTTCCCGCGAGGATGCCCGCGTACCCGGCGGCGCGGACTTTCGTAACGAGGTCTCGGCTCTCGGTGGCGATGCCGGAGCAACGGGCCAGGGTGTTCAATGCGACGCGCTCACCTAGAAGAATCCCGCGAGTCGGTCCCCGCACCGTGGCCACGCGCATCTTCCCTCCCTGGGAGAGGTCGAGTTGCGATCCCTCGTCGGCGTGCCACTCGACGACGCAGCCGCACTGGGAAAAGACCTCGTCGAAAAAGGGGCGGCCAGCGATGATGCCGGGGGACTTGCCCCAGAGGGTGGCGACGCGGGGGCCGTCGCCGACGACGAAGCCGCCGTAGTCGAAGGAGGGGGTGTCTTCGGCGAGCCAGGCGGTGACGGTGGATTTCCACGAGGAGGGGAGGAGGCAGGCGAGGTTGGCCATTGTGTTGGTTCGGGGAGGGGTCGAAGGATCGGGTCAGGATCGGGTCGAGATCGGGTCGAGGATCCAAGGATGGGTCAAGATCGGGTCAAAATTGAGTCGATGAATTGAGTTGAAGGATCGAGAGATGAACGACGAAAAGGAATGTCAATTGACGTTGAAAAGTCGACGTCGGATGCGGATGGCGGATGGACGCGGGGACGGATGTGGGGAAGGAGCGACTTCGGATGGCGGGGTAAGCCGGAGCCGAAGACGCCGTCGGTCC
Organism: Thelonectria discophora; assembly: GCA_911649645.1. Lineage (NCBI taxonomy): Eukaryota > Fungi > Ascomycota > Sordariomycetes > Hypocreales > Nectriaceae > Thelonectria > Thelonectria discophora. Next base: position 585,191 of record CAJVRK010000008.1, on the reverse strand, counting down.
GGCCAACTACATGCACTCTTTCACTGGACAAATTCACTGGACGACTTCGACTCGATTCTCGGTCACAAAGCTTGGATTTATACAAAAGATATGCCCCTGAAAAGGCCAGAGGTCAAAATCTATATACACAAACTGAAATTGTCCTGTTTAGACGTACTCGTTCCCTCCTGCCCTGCAAGCGTCACAGACGACCAGTGACCAGGAAACAAGGCATCAGGCGCTTACTGGAGCTTCTCGATGCTGCGGCGGGCGTTGCGGCGGCGACGACGAGCCGAGCAGCCCGTCTTGGGGGTGCTGGTGGCCGTGGCGGCGGGGGCAGTCGTCGTCTCGGTCTCAGTCACGGCCGCGGCAGAGGTCACGATGGTAGCAAAGGTGGGAGTGATAGAGCTCTGGATCACGGTCTCCTGGGCAGCGGCAGAGGTGACGGCGGCAGAGGTGACGGCGGCAGAGGTGGCAGCAGCAGAAGTGGTCGCCGCAGACGAAGCAGCCGCACTCGTAGCAGACCCAGAGCCAGACCCGTCCCAGACCTCGGGCCCGGGAATGTCGTAGCTGGTAAACGACCCGTACAGGTTGAACAGGATGCCCGGGTCCGAGTAGGTGTAGCCCGTGTTGAAGTCGAACGCCTCGTCGGGGACCGCGCTGCCCGACCCGGTAATCTCGAACTGGGCGCACGACGGGTAGAACTGCGCGCCGCGGGCCGAGTTGACATTGTAGGCCGCGTCCGACTCGTGTAGCGCGATGATCTCCTGGCGGATTAGGTACTTGCCGGCCGCGAGCGTCGACGGGAGAGTAAAGTCGGCCTTTCCGGACGCGGCGATGAGCTTGTCGACAGCCCACTCGGAGCCGTCGTAGCCGTCCTCGGCAATCTTTGTCCAGATGGCGCCCGTGCCGTCGCTGGTGGTGTACTCGGCGATATAGGTGATCACGGGGCCCTTGTGCGACGAGGCGATGATGTCGTCGCCGCGGGTGTCGTGGTACCACTCGAACGTGAGCGTGTCTCCGGCGGCGGCCGACACGAATTCATCAACGGCCGTGCCGCCGTTGACGTTGCACACAATGTCGGCGCTCGTCAGGTCCTTGACGGGCGAGTTGCTATCCGGGCTGCGGATGTACTTGGATCGGCCGTCGCCCTGGTCCACGCCGTTGACCCAGACGCCGTACACTTGGGCGTGGGCGGTCACGGTCGAGGCCATGGCGAGGGCGAAGGCAATAGAGTAACGCATGATGATGTGTTGAACGTGTATGGACAGGTTGACAGTTGTAAAGTGTTAAGGACTGGATGAGGTCAAGGACTGGATGAAGCGCTCGCTAGGAGATCGTCTTCGAGAATGAAGTTGGCACAGCCAATAGAAAGAAAGTGAAGAAAGAATGAGAGAACAGGCACAAAACCAAGGAGTTGCAACGAGGGTGACGATTCATTCTCTGCGAGACCACGCTCGACTTATATACCACCACTTACACCAAGACAGCCGGACAGGGGAACAAACTCCCAGGTTAAGCATACTCGGTAGACTCATGTCGGCTACCGCAAAACAAGGATTCCTATCCTAATCTAGATGAGAGATTAGTCCCGAGGCCTCGAAGCGACGATACAAAGCGGTAACCATTTCCGCGGGGGGAAGCGCCGACCGGGTGGATCAGGCAGCTCGGCCGTGATTTACGGAAAAAAGGTCCATCTCTGGTCGCCGTCTTGGCTGGAGGAGAAAAGGGGGTCCAGTTGAGGGCCTCTGTTTGAGCCTCACCCACATCATTGGGCAATTGGTTGTTGTGAAACCCGTGAGTGACGGTTGCGACCTCCTTGATCCTGCTACAGGCGTGAACAGTCTAGCGCCGCGTTTACGCTGTCGGCGATACCTGAAACGCGGCGAAAATCATCTGATGAAGGAGGGGTTCGCTAAGACGGCCGGATGGTCTGACTGGAGGAAATGGTTGAACTGATGAGCAATTGAGGACAGTTGATGGGTGAGGACTTATCGAGTTATCAATTGACATCCTGAGCCCCTCAATCCATTGCGACTCTTCCTCGCACTAATTGGACTCGATTTCTTGATGCCTCACTCTCCAGCTCAACTCGACGTCGTCGACAAAAGCAGCAAGTTTAATAGATGATTTCCAGTGAGAAACTTGTTTGGCACGTTTCGTTTGAGCCGTTTCAAATTGCATCACCGTGGCATGATTTGCGAAATCTCCCGGAAGAAACCAACATCTCTTCGAAACACTGCAACCCTCGGTACCAGGTGACGTGGCTTCACGTTAAGCTCATTTGTAAGCTTCAAGAAGCATATGCTTATTCCTCTCCTGTTGCAAGGGCCGTTCACTGAAACAGCGCTCAAAAGCACCATGGGAAAGACCACAACGCATCAGATACGTGCTGGGCGGCTCACCGCTTTGTCATGCGTATTCACGGACTCTTCAGTCTGTTACATGCTCTAATGTATAGGGTAGCACTATACTTTCCCCGAGTCCCCGAGGGGCACCTTGTTTGAAACGCCCGCTTGATAAACAGTTGCAGATAAAGCAAAAGGATTGCCCAGATTCTGCTCTGCACGCAATTAACGTCTCTAAGAATGGTGAAAACTGAGTTGACGTTGAAGCTCAGAGTTTGGCTAGTGACCATTCCGGATCACCACTCGGTCATGCTGAGGACTTCCTCGAGGATCTGAAAGGTCCCAGGATGACCCCAGCTCTTCGCCCACTCCGTCTTCGACAACTCCACAACTCGCTTGTCGTGATTGTGGGAAATGTGCACACTTATGCACGCTTATGCATTGTCAGCCCTACCGCCTTGAGAAATTTGCGATGCTTCAGTCGACATATCCCTCTTCACACCCATCATCCCGCCATGAAGTTGTCTCTCCTCGCTCTGTTCTTTGTCGCTGTCCTCGCCGTTGACCCGGCGTATCGCGTCACTCGACTGGTCGATCAGATCAAGGCCGACGTTCTCACGACTCTGGACCAGCGAGAACGCGACCTCCGTAGACGCGGAAAGACTCCGCGCTGCACGCCCAGAAATGTCGCCTTTCGCCGTGAATAGTGCGTCAACCGTCGCTTGACGAGCAAAACTGACCTTCCAGTGGCTCGCTCTCCAAGAGAGAACGCCTCGACTACGTCAACGCCGTCCAATGTCTGCAAAAGCTACCCGCCCGGACACCCGCCAATGTGTCGACAGGGGCTCGCTCCAGAGTAGGTTTCTCGCTCCCATTTCGACCCAGCTGACCGCCAGTTCGACGACTTCGTCGTGACGCACATCCAGCAAACCCTCACCATCCACTACACCGGCAACTTCATGCCCTGGCACCGCTGGTTCGTCTACCAGTACGAGACGGCCCTCCGCGAAGAGTGCGGTTACGACGGATACCAGCCGGTAAGCCCGCCCACGTACGACGCACTCCAGCTAACGACTTAGTACTGGAACTGGCCCAAGTACGCCTCAGCCCCGGAAAAGTCCCCCATCTTCAACGGCGACCGCTACAGCCTCGGTGGCAACGGCGAGTCGGTTCCCCACGATGGGCCGGTGATATCGCCCCCTGACGGCGTTGGCGGAGGCGACATTCAGCTCCCCGCGGGCGTTGGCGGTGGATTCGTGACGACCGGGCCCTTTGCCAATATGACGGTCAATCTCGGTCCCGTTGGGGGTCTGCAGGGAACTGATCCGGGTCCAGACGGCGGACTCGGGTACAATCCTCGGGGGCTGAAGCGTGATGTCGGACCGGCCATGAACCAGAGATATGCCAACTACACGACCGTCCTGAGTGAGTCGACCGGCATATTCGTTTCGCGACTAACCGGTAAGACTTGTTGCTGAAGCCCAACATCTCCGAGTATCGGCTCCTGTCTGAAGGGGTCCCCTATACCGTTGAGATTGGTCCCCATGGAGGCATCCACTACACCATAAGGTATTTGAGCATCTCCCCAGTCCAGCAACCATCTGACCCCTCTAGCGGAGATCCCGGCGCTGATCTTTTCACATCCCCCGGTGACCCAGCCTTCTGGGTGCACCACGGCATGATGGACCGAATGTGGACGTTATGGTAAGTCTCTGCCCTCTTGCGGCCCATCTAATCCGCACAGGCAAGCCCTCGATCCGAAGCGGTACAAGGAACTCAGCGGGGGAGATTACGGTCACATCACCTGGGCCAACAGTCCGCCGTCGAGGAAGACGAGACTGACCGACGTCATCGACATGGGATATGCTGGGGCATCCATCGAGATAGGGGACGTGATGGACACGCTGTCTGGGCCGTTTTGTTACTTCTATTTGTAAACATGTTAGCAAGGTCTGATAGGGGTCGGTTGACAGCTTGATGGCCTCAAACAATCCGATGACACTCGCCCCTCTTTCACTCAACGCAGCTACCTGTATGCACAGCCAGAGCTAGCACTTCTGTCTGATGAAGTGGCTCCCCGAAGTTGGCTGCTAGTCTCGGATCCTGTGGCTCAATGGCGAATAAAGAGCAACGTCCCGCCTCGAAATGGCAATCGTCGTGTCCTGGCGGGGTCCCGGTGTCATTCGATGCTCGTCTCATGTCGGGGGATCCCCTGTCGTCAGCTCCAAGATTGAGTTCAAAGGTCCGAGCAGTCGCTTGGTCCTCGTAGCGACCGCGTGACCCGACCGCTCGACCACCGAGTCCTCCTTCGTCTCCTTTCAACTGCTGGCTGCCCCTCACCATCTGGCTGTGGCTGTCCGAAAACGAGGCTGACTAGTCCCATGCCCAAGCAGATCGCATCTGGACTGCAGTAGTGCTCCTTCGTGCCGCCTGGCTCATTCGCTGCACATTGATGCCCAAGCCGTCTCCGGACTCGGCACGGTGCATGCTTGGAGCTTCTGGAAGGATGTAACGAGTCACTCCCAAATGACTTGCATCCATGCACGTCTGGCGTCCTCAGGGTTCTCCGCGTTTGGAAGCGTTGCAGTGGATCGGTTCGTGTGGATGAATTCAACGTCTTGAGAATGGTCTCCAGTGAATTCAAGCATTCTGACGCTGCAACGGATAGTCTCGAATATTCGATGAAAAGGATCGTGAAATGGCGCAGCCGATGACTCGTATCGATTGGCGGTGAGGGCGACTTTCGGATGACGAATTGGTGAGCGCTAGTAAAGACTTTCAACCTCCCCGCTTCAACTCCAGTCAACAAACAAACCCCAGATAGTCGTTGGATCTGGGGTATCAACGCCATTACATGTGATGCCGATTCGGGTATCAAGGCTAGATGAAGTCGAATACCGAGCCCATCGGCTTTCAGTCTGCCTTGGTCTGCTGCATTGTCTGCATCCGAGGTCTGTATTCGAAGTCTGCGTTCGCTGGCTTTGAGGTCTCATTTCAGCTCTCATTTTAGGTCAAACATACCCAAAGGTCTGTAAAATGTCAGTACGTCGATTCTCAGGAATTCTGGATAACAAACATACTCAGGTCCTCAGCCTCGCCGAAATAGGTCGAAATGCCTCAGCCTGCTCGCCCCCGATAGGCTCTGCAGCCTTATCAGCCACCGTCGAATAGTCGTCGGATAGTCGTCGAAATTGGCGTATTAGGCAGCAGGTGGTGCGTGTGCTTGACGGTATGCAAGGCGGCCTGCAGCGACCGGTCCTCCATGTCCGACAAGTCCCCGGAGCATGGCGCGGCTGCACCCGTTCATTGGTGAGCTGGCAAATGAAGAGTTTTCTCGTCAAGCCTCATCTTGGGCACCACGGCAGGCTCCGAGCATGCTGTATCCGTGCCTGACCAAAAGGAGGCCGCCAGTGTGAAGACTCTTCACTCCGGACGCAAAGGATGCAGACTTAGCCTCGACGATGCTGATGAAAGGGGACACCCTCTGATTGCACGACCTGCAGATCCGCTCCCCTTTAGTCAAGGGACGCAGATGCCTGGGGCGGTCAGTCTTCATGCGCCCCTTTGTATTCAAGCATCGCCATAGGCTTTCTCATCTTGAAGAGTCAATGTCGGTCAGGATGGCCTCGAGGCGGTGCTGACAGACGGAGAGACGGTGAAGCCCAGTGTCGAGTATAAGGAAACCATTCCCTCTCAACGCTGGCGATCCGTACCGCACAGCACACCAACTCGGATACTGCAAGGCACTGTCATCCAGATCGCGCACATGTCTTGCTTGCCTAACCAAGGTAGTGGACCATCCAGGTACGTCCCACGCTGCACTTCGAAGCAATAGGCTGACGGCTGTAGTGGTCGCCAAGTCGATGAAGCACAACATGTTCAGAGGGGGGTCGACGAAGCACAGCATGTTCAGAGAGGGGCAGCCGATGAAGCTCAGCATGGGGCTGTTTGGCAGTGGCTCAACGATTCCGATGCCCCTTGGGACCACTACAACCGCCGGGCTGTCACGCAGCCGGGCACAAGGGCGAACGAGGGAGGGACAAATCCTAAAAGACCCAACACCTCCAGATGACTGGTGGGGTCGAGTCTCAGGCTCGACGCCTTCATGTCCACGTTACACGTGAGATGGCTGCCGTCCATTGTCCTTATCCTCAACCAACAACGCAACATTCACATTCTCCCGCTTCGACCCATCACACCATCATTGAATGGCTGACATGCGATGTGCCGCGACGCAAGCTGCAGGTGGTGTCGTCTTGTGATGAACGGCAGTTGTTCTGGTGGAAACCAAAGCTGTAACCGCTCGGAGACCCGCAGGTGGCTGGAAAGAGTGTGTGATAAGGGCGCCACCAGCCTCGCCGAGTGAGGAGAAGGGAGAAGAACTGTGCGAGTACGTATTGTATAACAGATTGTTTTCGACGCTCTGGCTCTGGTTCCTGTTCGTCCGACGAGAATGTAATCATCCGAGATCATCTTGGCCTGGAAACAGATGCCAAAAGCATGTTCGGATTGCATCCCCATGCACTTCTTCGAAAGGGGAGTGATGCCCCACTGTCTAGATGCTCAGCTGGACAGGCATCATCCACAACGGTGCGTGATGTGTTGATCATTGTTTGTGGTTTCAAACTCGACCATTTCTTCTGCAACCTTAACACGATTGTTTGTGGGCGATCGTTGGCGTCGGTGATTGTAGGCCTCGTGCATGCCGTCAGCAAACACCCTTCTCTGGGATGCTTCCCGGGTGGGAACGGGCATTTGGGGCCATCCGGCCTTGGAATCGTTGGCTGCTGTCGTACCCTGTTCGTGTTGGCTGTGGCGTGCATCTGGCCTTACGGTGCTTGGCCTTTTCTCGCCGTTGCACCTCTTTCTGATCCTGCATTGGCGGCCGTGCCTGGAACTTTCCCCCAACGTCCTTCGCTCTCATCCGGAACCAAAAGCTTCGTGGCTCTTTGTTTCTGCCCTGAGGGACACGCACGTTAGCTCAGGGGCTCGAGGTTGCCTTATGGTGCGCGAACCTCTGTCGCCGCGTCCGAGCACGTCCTCCGATCAAGGCCCCGACTTGCCTGAGCTTTGCCTTGGATCATTGCTCCGACGGCGCATCGCCTACCTCCTGAGTCACTCCGATCGCCTCTCCTTGACCGATCCCAAGCCGCACCGTCCGTCCCGAAGCCGACGCCATGACTCGAGCCCTCCCTCAGCCACGCCTCGAGTAAGCTCTTTCGCAAAGAGACGAATAAATGTACGGAAGACGTGGCTGTGGGAGGAAGGCTTTCTCTTGGGCAAACGTCTCTGGGTTCGTCGTCGTTACTGGTTGGCTGGTATCGTCGTTGAGGTCTGCCTTCCTCTGGATCCCCCTGGATCCCAGGAACTTTCATAGGCACCCGCGTGAAACGGTATTTCCCCTCCAACACTGCCATGCTCGAGGGGCAGCACGACACAGCAGAAACGCTTCGCCATGCTACTGTTGAGCCTTGCCGCAGCTCGTCGATGTCGTCGTTGTCTTGGTTGTTTATTAATGTGACTATAAGGAGTCGATGCGTCCTGGCAGCAGTGGTCAGCTCCGATCATCAACTCGTGGTGTCTTCTTTACCTCGCCTCTTATAGATACTTCTCTTCTCGACCTTCAAAAGTCCTCGATCTTCAGACCTCGAGACTTCAGGTCTCCTCCTTAGACATCCTCGTGCCGACAGACTTCAAGCCTCAAGACCCCAAGCCTTAGGCCTCGAGCATTCAGCCCCTAAGCAATCTCGACTCCTTATACTCAAAACAGGCAGCATGGCTGGGAGCATGGTCGCCGAACAGGGAAGGTTGGTCAAGATGGCTCTCCGTAATGACTAAACTGACTGTCACGTAGCCGCGACGGCCACACAGACCACGGACGAGGCTATAGGCCACCTACCCCGACTTGGACGAGACAATACGTCAACGAAGATGAGAAGAAGCCCGGCGGGAGCGGATACAAGAGTCGTGACGCCGACTATTATACCTCCCGGTCTCAACAGACGATCGACGACTTCAACAAACGGTACGAAGGAAGCGAACGCTCCTAGGCGTCACCATTGATGGCGAGTCGATGACCCTGTACAATAGTGAAGCTGGCAGATCCACCCCAGCTTTGCAGTTAATATGGCGTGGAACGTGTACATAGTCGTTGGACTTCTTTCCAGTTAGAGCTTGGTAGACCGTTTCCTTTGTTCCTTTTTCTTTGCCAACTTAGATATTCTCAATACCTTTAAGCTCAAATTCTTGCCATGGATGTCGCAGATCTGATGAACCCTGAAAGTGTGCCCCGCAGTCGGATGGGTATTGAGGCAGTTGGCGGGGGTTGCATCCCTTGCATCTTCAGCTCTTGTTGGAGGTTATTTCGCAGTGATTTCTGCGGGTAACGCAATAGGGTCAAGATTGAGTAGCAATCACACCGGGATGGTGCATAAAATGTAGGCGCACCCCACGTTGTGCCCGCTGAAGAATGACAATCACCCTTGTGCGGATAGCCGCTGAAGACTCCGGTGTGACAATCCCTTGTGCAGCCGCTGAAGTACCCGCTCGTGTCAGTGTCCTCGCAGCTTTTTTAGGTAAGATGGCGGTCCCAAATACCAGGTTGGCGTAACAGTGACCTGCCGCTGGGAATGCTGGAAGTGGCTGGAGGCAAAGCTGATCCCGGCATGCGTCCACAACTGTATTCTGCATGAAGGTCGCATGGCAGGCCGTGGAAAAAAGGATGTCTCAATCGTAAAAAGTCACGGTCCCCGATCTTCCATCTTCATCTTCATCTTCGTTTCGTTTCCGTTCTTGGGTTTGCCCTTTGTTTTCTGGCACTCGGACGTAGCATTGGCGTCGTCGCCTTGCCAGCGCCAGCTAGCATGTCGTTCAATAAGGCCCTTCTTGCCGCCGATTCGTCCATTGCGAAGACCAACTCGACCCCCTAGTCACCATTCGTCCAGACGGCCACACGTCAACATGGAAACCGACTCGACTCCCGGCAGTTGCCTTCTTTGGTGGGTTTGTCCATCCTCTGTGGACTAGTACGCATTGCGCAGCGTTGGATCTCTGTAAATGCTGATGCACCCTCAAGTCCAAAGGCAGCACCCTCATCGACGACCCTCGACCCAACTCGACCGATCCGAAGAACCGATAGAACAACCGAAAGAATACCAGTAAAGGTCCACCAAATCGTCGTCGTCGTTTCGCTTCGTCGTGGCTTCCGACTTTGCGTCTCACCAATCAAGGGACCTTGCCGAGTAGCGTCGCCGTGCACGCTTCTGCCTGTCCTGTCGTTCCGCTGTCGATTTCAACCACTTTAGCATCACTCAACCATCAACTGTTTCGGGTCGGAGTCTCATCGTTTGCCGACTCTCGGATTCCTCATCCGACCTATACCAGATACTGCCCTGAATAATCAGAGGAAACAGTCAGGAACATCCTCGGACCATCACCGCATCGCCACAGCACAGAACCATAATGTCCGACTCCCGATGTAACGGGAGACACGCCTATAGGCGCCGGGGCGACTCCCGCAGACGTTCTTATCAGAGCCGTAGGGGTGGAGAGACATCTGGTGTCGATCCAGCTTCCCTCGTCGAACAGTCGCCAGATGAAGCATCTCCATCCACAGTAGCCAATGCTGGTAGCGTGCAGAGGTTTGCCGTCTTTCTGCTTGCCCAATAAATGCTCACATGCAGTAGCAACAGCACTAGCCGTGAGCCATCAAGGCCCAGAGAAGTCGGGGGTCGATACACTCGCAGCGAAGTTGAGCTCTGGAGGAATGGGCAACATCCGACAGGCAGGGCCGACAACGTTCAGAGGGTGCTGGACGGGGTCGAAGAGTTACCCCAGCAACATCTTCGGGCTTTTGGGTGCTATCCCCCTGAAGTCGAACTCTCGGATGAAGGCGAGCGACAGGATGGTCCGTCCGATCCCACGTCGAGGGTGCCCAGGCACAAATCCAAAGGGGGTCAGGTTGATTCCAAGGTCCGAAAGAAACGAGATTCCAAATAGACTGGAATGTAAGTGCCGATTTACCTGAGAATGTCAGCGTCTGTCCAAGTAACATATCATGCTGACTTACTGGCAGTCCCGTCAGTCCCGGGTCGGTCGCGCTAATGCAGTGTATATGCATGCATGACAGACCATCGATTGTGCAGATGCGCATGGCAGCCTATATTATCGCACTCCGGCAGCCGGTTGTCTTCGATCGTCGTTTTTTTTTCGATGTTGAAAGAAGGAAAGGGATCGCTTTAGATTGTATAGGGAGTACCAATTTAACTGAGTCATGTCTTTGCCCCAACTTCTCTCAGGCGTGCCGGTCGTGGCGAGGGTATTCGGGTGGCGGACGATCAATTGGCTGAGCGCAATCGTACTTGTAAGCCTCGCCCGGCCATTCGTCGAGAAGCAACAGCTGACGGATTTCAGCTACTGTGAAGCTGACGGGCTTCAGGTCCTCGTACGCTCCAGACGACCGTGGCTTGAGAATCCGAGCACTATCGACGGTTAACACTAGGCGAGATGAGCAAATTTCAGCTGCGATGGACACATACCAGGCTGCCGATCAACCAACAAGAACGTGAAGGAGGAAAATGTGTTGAGGCATTGAGGTTCACGGAAGAAGTCCTGATAAAGTCGAACTATCGGCAGGAGCCTCCCACGTCGGCTGTTTGACAGTGAAACGCACTCAGGCAGGAACGTCCTTCCAACTTTCCAATCAATTGTCCCCACCTCTACCATCCCACAACTGGCAGGCAGAGGAGCCATCTGTCATCTCAATGCAGGCAGAAGGCAACACGCTTCTTATACGAGCCAACCGGATTGCCATCGTCACGACTGACGCGTCTAGTCCCTCATCAGTGGAGGCGCAGCTCCAGATGACTACGGATCTGATACGCTCAACAATAGAATCCATCCTCGAGGATTGGCATTGGCTTCAAGCTAAGTGCGGATGTGGTTCTAGAGTTATACTCGGTTGCTGATCTTAGAGTCGCTCGACGCCATGTACGGTCGCCGGATGACTCAGCAGGCCGAATGACTGCTAATGTTTGCTGCACGACTATCGACTGCACGGCCATCAAATGCGACTGTTGACAGCTGTTTGCTTGCCATCGAAACGACCTTATAAAGCGGTCATGGGATTCTTCAAGCTTCGACAACACTTCGCCCCTTCCAAGATTCGATTTGCCACCCATCATGAAGCCGATTGTATTGGACGGTCGAACCGGGGAAGGAGGAGGCCAGCTTGTGAGGATCGCTATTGGTCTTGCTGCCTTGACGACGCAGCCCGTGACAATCACGAATATCCGTGGGAATCGTCCCAGAGGTGGAGGTAGGTTTCCAGGCGTCGCGTTGGGCAAGACTAACGATTCTAGGCCTCAAAAGTCAGCACGCAACGGCTATACAGTGGCTCGCAGAGGCTACAGATGCCCATGTGGAAGGCCTCAGCGTGGGATCAAAGACCCTTACCTTCATTCCGCGTCGACGCCCTTCCGAGTTGGTCCAACGCAACATTAGCATCTCGGCCCCTACAGGGGCAGCCAGCACCCTTTTAATACTCCAGGCCATTCTCCCCTTTCTCCTTTTCGCAGTCAACACCGCAGGCGAACCAATCGAGGTCGAAATTTCCGGTGGAACCAATACTTCGTTCTCACCGTCCTTTGAGTACCTCGACCAGGTTCTGCTCCCCTTTCTCGAGAGCCACTTTGCCATTCGCGTTGAAAGAAGCCTGAAAAGGCGCGGTTGGAGTCTCGGTCCAGCGTCTCGAGGCGAGATAATCCTCAAAATTCAACCTATTTCCCCGGGTCAGCCCATCAAGCTCAGGGCAGCCAACCCCGCGTCCCACCAGGTCGCAAGCGTGGACGTCAGCATGGTTGTCCCGGGGCCCATGCATGAAGATGTCAAAAACGCCTTAATCCAAGACCTTGATGTCCTTTTCCCGGACACAAAAGTCAACTTCAAGCTGGTTGAAGACTCCCAACTCGAAACCAGGTGGTACATCCTCCTCGTGGCACACTCCGGGGGCGGCCTATGGGGCAAGGACTATCTGGGGTCGATGCCGAAGGGCAAGATGCGAGCATCATTTGCTGGTCAAGTCTCCAACAAGCTGTGTCGAGAGCTCTTCGAGCAGGTGTCTGGGGACGTTGACGATCACCTACAGGATCAGATCATCTGCTTTCAAGCTCTCTGTGAGGGATATTCGTCATTCCGCGGAGACGGCGAGGTTGCCTTGGATCTAGGCAACCTTGAAGGGTCAAGATTGCGCAAGGAAAAGTCCCACGAGCCTTTCGGAGAGGGAAGCATGCACGCAAAGACGGCAAGATGGGTGACGAGCCAGCTCATTCCAACCGTGGAGTTTTACAACAAAGGGACGGTGGTGCGCGGAGTCGGAATGAGTACGCCTTGAGGCTGCCTTGCCAGTCAGGCCTTGACTGGCTCTGGTTCGGCACGTGGGACGTGTCTGACGTGGCCGATCGATATTCGATGCAGAATCAGCGATGCATTGATGTCGTCGTATCTGCGGATATAATCATTCGTCAGTCTCACAACCTGCATGAAGGATTAGCCCTCGAATCACTGCCATCTCGCCGTTTACCTCCTGACAGGGACCAGGGCCTGGTGAATGCTTCCGCAAAGGGTCAGGTCAATGACTACTGCCGATGGTCAGTGATGCGACGATAGGTTCAATAATTTCTCTCGACAGTCACTACTCGAGGAGCCGTCCAAAGACCATTGATGTATCAGCTCCAAGGACAGTCTTGTTTACCTCATTGGCTCACCCAACCCCAACGCACTTATCTAGGAAGCACGGATTTAATCTAAGTTACTACTCCCTGAAATACACATTCTAGCTTTATGCTCAAGTATCAGTCCATATTCCCTGGGCAAACACTAATGGACGAACCGCCCGCATCAAGCTCGACGTGAAGAGAACTCTGGCCGTTTCCAACTGGTTCAGTAGGGACATGGCACCACGACGCTCCGCTGACGAAAACGATTCAACCTATCCGCACCTCTACACAAGCAACGGCCCCTTCCGGCGTACCATTCCGAGCTGGTAGACCGCATGAGCGGATTCCAAGAATGCGACACCCTTGGATCCGGCTTTAAGTGTTTGGACTACTCGATTACGATTATGCGCGGCAAGGCACCCTTCATGGGGTCATTGTCACCATGTACTACCAGTTCAGACCGTTGGCCGCCTTTGATTGGAGATTAATATCTAACGATTTTCCAGTCCCTAGTCGCGGGTGCAAGACGATACCAGGCATCGTCAGCCATTGAGTAAATACGATGCTGTGTTGCCTTCAGGGGATGTCCGCAGGGCATGCCTTATCCGGACCGTTGCGGGTCTCTCAAACAGCAAATCGGGGTATATCACAGCTTCGCCGGCGAGGGTAAGTCGCCAAACCGATACTGAGCCCAGCCAAAGCTCCCCTCCTGCAGAGTCCACGTCTGCTTTCCCCAATCAGCGCCCGCCGCTCCAGCAGCAATGTACACGGGCATCAGATGATCCATGAAGGGATGCGCCTGTTTTGCGTCGCCTCGCCTCGTCACAGCGGCCATCTTTTCCTCTCTAACCGTCGGGTCCGCCTCGACAGCCTCCTTGAGCGCATTGTCGAAGCTGACCGTGTACGGCATCGGGCCGGTGTTGCCTTCGTACATGTAGTGCATGTCCCTCAGGTTGTGTACCGACATGCCGGCCCCGATGACGACGACACCTTGGTCGCGGAGCTTGGAGACGGCGCGGCCCAGAGCGAAGTGGGCGTGGGGGTCCTCATTCTTAAAGAGAGAGACTTGAACGAGGGGGACGTTTAGGGGGTTGGTATCGGGGTTGAAAGCTAACTAGAGGTCAGCTTACATCGAGAACAGGCAAGGGGACTTACCAACGTGGAAGCCTGACCAGACACCGTGGTCGAGTCCTCTTGAGACCCCGGTGGACGGAATGTCGGCTTCAGAGAGCATCACCATGATTTCGCTGGCCAGTTGGGGATCACCCCTGTTGGGGTATTCAGCCTTGTAGAAATGGTCGGGGAATCCATAGAAACTGAGAGGTTAGTACCATGATCGATACTTGCGTTGAGACTTACTCGTAAATCAGGTCCGTTCTTTCTTCTTTATTCACATGGATAATCTTGTCTTCGCCCATCCAGTGAGCTGAAAACACTACAACCGCCTTGGGCCTGAGCTGTGTGATTTCCCGACCGATCCTCTGAAGGACGGGGTAAACCGGGTGCTTAGTGTTGTATTGAACGTCGGGCTGACTTGTTAGCTGAAATAGCGATAATCAGCCTGAGTGCTTACCCCCCCATGACTAAAGAAATACACGGGCATCCGGGACGTGGCATTCTTGTGGTTCCAATCCATGGCGCGCTGCAGTGTGGACGAGAGAGCCTTGAGAGGCGAGCCGAACAAGGCAAACATGGCCACGGCAAGGGAAATGCCCAGCAGGCGAATCGACAGGCTCATGGTTGCGGGCCCTATTTGTCGGCGGAATTGACTCGAGGGGACGCGAGGTTTTGAATGCGGTGTACATCCGTATTTCCATCTGTGTTCCGGTGGTGGGTTAGCCGCGCGGGAGATTGTAAGCTCAAATGCCCCTGGGTGCGTTTTGCGTCCGATTTGGGAGATTTGGTGATGGTTCTCGGTCCGGATACGAATATCGCAGTGATAGTCGTGTGCTTCTCCTGGATACTTTCGCCACGACTCGACTTATCATTTCATTGATTTCGTCTCCTTGATTCACTAATCTAAGGATTCAAGAGGAGGCGTGGTCCAAGCGACAGCTCGGAAATCGCTTACAGTTCCGTCCACTACATCAGTCGCAACACTGCCAGACTAAATGCAAAGAGTTACCTAGTGAAAAAGTCTTCCGGAGTTAATAGACATCTATAAATCCCAAGACCAAATCCAGCGTGAAGATGAACATTTGGTCGTGGCGGCCCGGAAAAACCTTACCCCGCTCCCTTCGTTGCTACAGCGCCAAACCAAACGCCAAAAAGTCCAGCAAGTCAATACGCGAACCTCCATCGCCATCTCATCCAGCATCGCCATGGCTCCTCTCATCCTCCACAACGTCCCTGATGAGGAGTGCTACGTTGGCGACGATGGCGTGAAGCGTCCATACGCCATGTACTTTAAGCAGTACGACCGTCATCCATCATCCTCATCCATCAACCTCACTCATGGCTAACCGCAAGCATCGCAGACAAGACGTCCCATCTGGAACCTCTCGCTCCCGCCGCGTCGTCGCTGAATCAGGCTCCTTTGGCAAATCGACCCGCCGCTCGCGATCCCGCCCCGGAACCCCCGCCCGCAACCGCGAAAACCCGACCCTCGCTGCCGCCGACAAGCTATTTGGCGAATGGATTAACAATCAGGCGGCGGCGGCCCCCGTGCAGCGCAAGAACAGCGGTATGCTCGAGGAGGCGGCCCCCAAACGGCCGAAGGCCTCGTCCCCCGTCGAGGTCATCCTCAGGGGCTACCGCTCCGCCACCCAGCAGTACGCCGCCGTCCACTGCTACGAGGACCTCGCCGGCACCATCCTCGAGGACTACCCAAGGGAACCCCCCGCGAGCCAGCGTCGATACAAGTCGGATCTGAGGGACACGGCCTTTACGCGGCATCGCACGCTAAACGCCGACGAGAGGGCAATGGTGAATCGTGCGGATGGCGGACAGCACTGGGTCAAGGTGACGTTTGAGAGCCACGAGGCGGCAGATCGAGCCCTGTACGCCAGCCCTCAGCGGGTGCTGGGTCATTTGGTGTACGCAGAGTTGTACCACGGACGTCCGCCGGCCAAGGACGAGGCGTGTCCCGACGACCAGTTCGAGAGCCGATCGACCAGCATGGTCGGCACACCCAAGCGCAAATCCAACATGCCCACGAACTTCAACAGCCGCCTGATGGACCTCTCGCCGCCCCAGTCGCAAACCTCCAGCATGACCCTCGAGACGGCCACCATTTCCAACTCGCACACCTCAAGCGTGACCGTCACCGAGCCCACCACCACCAGCATCAAGCCCCTCGAGGTTGACGACAACACCTACTGCCGACGCATCCCCGGGGCCCGCCGCGCCCAGCTGCTCCCCGCCGAGCAGGCCCTCCTCCCGCAGCCGTCGGTCATGCAGCGCCTGGTCAATGCCATCCCCTTTGTCAAGTGGTTCGGCGGCAGCATGATTGGCAACGAGGTGCCGCGCACCGAGACGGGCGACTTTGACTGGAACCGCGCCAGCCTGTACTGGAAGCTCATCTGGTGGCTGGACGCCACGTTTGGGCTGTTTGGGGGGGACGTCTTTTGCGTTGACAAGGATGATTAACGAGCATGTATTCACGGCGTCACGGTGTTGGATTAGAATAGCGGTAGCGAACCGCGTTAATGTCTGTCAAATGTAAAGAATATGCAACTCGTGCGTGCAACTCGTGCGAAATTACCGACCCATGCCCATATACGCCAAATGTCCAGCATCCTATAGTTCCTCCTCTGTCTCTGGCTCCTCGTGCACGGGGAGTAGTTCTGGGTTGTGTTCTGGGGTGTCGTCGTGCAGTCCGTGGTCATTGTGTTCTGGGTCGTGTCGTTCTGGGGGATCTTGTTCCGAGTGGTCATTGTGTAGCTCCGAGCGGTCGTTCGAGTCCGGAACCAACTCAGCCACGGCCCCCAACGAATCAAACGGCACGTCCGTCGGTAACCGGCGAATGGGCTGGGGCGAGAACGGACGGGCGTTGCGCGGCCGGTTAAAGTCGGACGAGAAGACACTGTCGCCGTCGCCCGGCTTGTCGGCCACGCCCGCGAGCGACTGGTACCGGTCGGCGTCCATGAGCAGGCTGTCGCCCCTAGCGTGGCCGCCCCGGGACGCCTCGGACGCCGTGTCGGCGAGGATGCTCTTGGGGGGCAGGATGGAAAACAGCTTGGAGGGCGCGTCGGAGCTGCCGGCCGCCACCCCGGAAGCCTCGTCCTCGGCGGCGAACAGGTCCTGGCCCTTTTCCAGCAGGTCGTCCAGCCCGCCGCCCGTCCAGCCCTTGCGGGCCAGGCTCTCGAAGATGTCCACCTCGGCGCGCACCAGGCTGCACCCGGCGTCCACGATGCGGGCGCTAGTCTCCTGGCTCTCCCGCAGGAGGGTCCCCGCGTGGTCGGCGTGCAGCGTCGTCAGGCCGTCGAGCTTAGTGGTCAGCTCAACCAGGTGAGCGCGGAACCGCGCCACGTCCCGCCTGCGCTGCTTGTGCAGCTTCATGCCCTCCTTCTCGAGACGCTTAATCTCCTTGCTCTGCGCCTTGACGCGCTGCTTGTACGTCTCCTCCTCGTCGTCGATGACCGTCTGCCACTTGTCCAGGTCGTGCAGGAGCGGCACCTCGAAGGAGCGGTAGACCGTCTCGGAGAGGATCTGGTGGTGGTTCGCGACGAGGTGGTGGACGCCCGACGCGGACATGAGCAGGTCGGCGGTGCAGGAGCCCTTTGTGGTGAAGCTGGCCGTCATGTTGTTGCCCGACGCGATGGGTTCGGCGCGGGCCTCCTTGAGGCGGGCGCAGGATTCGAGGGCGGCGCCAAACGTCGAGGCGGCGGTCGATAGCCCGGCGAGGGCGAGGCGGTAGGCTTTGGCCGAGGAGAGGAGGTCCGAGTAGGACTGCTGGGAGTGCTCGAGGTCGGGCTTTGAGAGGACCGCGTGGGCGGGTCGCGGCGGAGGCGGGAGAGGGAGGCCGAACTGGGAGAGGGGGTTCGCGGTGGATGCGACGGAGTAGACGGGCGAGCCGGGCACGGGAGGTAGTTGGGACGGCGTCGGGGAGGGCGCACGGGAGGATGCGGGCGATGCCATGTTTATGCGGTCATTGGGATCGGTCGGGGATCAGGGAGGATCAGGGAGGAGGATCGGATCTGGTCAAAGGCGGATGACCTCCCGACGACAGGGTCGAAAGAAAGGTCAAGGATGAATTGTGGGAGATAACGATGGAAGGCGTCAAGTCCCGTCGGCACTCAGCTGTGGCCAGCACCCCGCTATAATTTTGCGTCCCCCAGTGAGCGCCGGCGCGAGACCGTTGGGAATGCACGTCATCGCAGCGGCTGGATCGGATCGTGCATAAATGCGAGGGCAGGATTAATGGGGATTACCCGACTTTCACATGACCCGCGTGGTGGTGTTGGAGGTCATGATTGGCGGCCAGTGACCTAATGAGTCTATTGTATTTATCTGTCTGAATCACAACTCTGTCTTTCCGCTTCCGCTCGGGGGCAGTCGTTCCCTCAGAAACGCCTCCACGTCGTCCAGCTCCTCCAAACTAGCAGAATGGCCCATGCCGCTACGAAATCAGCATTATCGAGTAGACAACGAGGGGCACTTACGGGTACGTCTTCCAGCTGACGTCGTATCCCAGCTCCGTGAGCTTGTCGGCGCTCAGCTTGCCGCGGTTCGTGGGCACGACGAGGTCGGAATCGCCGTGGAACATCATCACCGGCGTGTGGCGGTTGGCGTCGTCGGCCGAGATCATGGTCGGGAAGCTCTGCGAGAGGACGAGCCAGGCCGACAGACCAATAATGCCCGCCAGCTTAGCCTTGAAGGTCAGGCCCGAGACGAGCGACATGGCGCCGCCCTGCGAGAAGCCGCCGATGACGATGCGATCGGCGGGGATGCCCGAGTCGATTTCCTGCTGGATCAGCCCGTGGAAGTAGCTCTGGCTGAGCTTGATGCCTTCGGTGTCTTCCTGGCGGACGAGCGTGTTGATGTCACCGCCGAGGGCGTACTGCTAGGTGAGCGTTTCTCCGGCAGGGCTGCGTTTCTCCGGTAGGGGGACGACATACCACGTCAAACCAACCCGGCATCCCCATACCTCCGTTCTACTAGTGTCAGCATGATCTACCGCAGTGATGGACACTGACCTACCACCGTGATGGGAATTCTCGGCGCGTGAGGCAGAATAAACTTGACCTCGTCCAGTCGCTGCCGCCGCCGCCAATTCTCAACCGTCGACACCCAGCCGCGGCCGGTATCGCCCAGACCGTGGACAAAGATGACGGTGGCCGTGTGCTGTTTCGCAGCAGGCACGACGAGGGGGGCTAGGCGGTGGACAGACATTTTGCGATGGCGATGAGTAGAGAGTAAAGATTGAAGTGGCTGGATATATGCGAGCTGAACTGGTGAGGCAGGAGAGTGGAGCCGGTGATGCCACATCACTACCCTGCAGATGAATCGTGAATTGTCAGGATTTGGAGCTGCTTTGTAACTCTCGGCGAAATGATATGCACAAAGGTGCTGTGTATTCGGATATCCTATACTTTTGTTCCATTGCACGTACATGAACTCAAAGCGGTTAATTAACATCCTGCTATATTTCCTCTTCTATACGAATGGGATCTGCATATCCCTTTGGAACCCCCCAACCCCCCTCGCCCAGTCCATCTGGCCCGCATCGCCACGAACACCCTCTGTGAATAAACGGCACCGCCCTCTCGCCGTCCGCCATGCTCAAAGGCACCAGGCGAGCCGTCAACTCTGGCCGCCTACACGTCCGAATTTCCCTCCATTCCACCCACTCTGCCGTTGGTACCACAGTCAGCTTCCTGCACCGGCAACACATCAGGCCGCCCGTTTCCTTTTGCTTCGCTGCCCGTTCGAGAAGTTGGCGGAGATTCGGCAGCCCATCGGGGATGTAGTCTGCCATTTCTGGTAACTGAGCGCTTCGATAGCACGTCCGAAACGCAACCTCGAGGAGGCTCGGCACAGAGGCAGTCGGGTGGCCTTCGTCGCGAGTCGCGACCGGGAGAATCTGACATTTGTAGTCGGACGGAAACTGAAAATCCGAAAGCACCCGACCAGTCGTGTTGGTGAGCTGAACCGGCGACCGGCCAAGCGATCTGCTCACAAGGTGCGGAACGGGAACAGCCTCATCGTACTGGAAGAAGATGAATCTCGTTGGTTCCGCTGCATCAACCACACCGTCTGGCTGCCAGAACGGATTGGGATGGATAACAAGAGTGTGAAGGCGGTTGCCATTGGCGAATAGATCTAGCAGTTCCACAGGCAGGTGACGCAGGCGGTTCTGAGACACGTTGAGCTCTTGGAGATTTCGCAGCTTGGAAATCGCCGGCGGAAGCTCCGTCAGCTTGTTCCCCCGAAGACTCAAAATGGTCAGATAGGTGAGGTCGAACATGGCCCCCGGGACCCGTGTAAGTCGGTTCATGGCCAGGTAGATTTTCAGCTCCGGGTCCTTTTGCTCAAAAGCCACATCCTTGGCAACCACCGGGATGCAGGAAAACTGAGACAAGAGGCCAATTGTGTCGTTGGAAATGTCCTCGAGCCCCATTGACCAAAAGTCGACCGTCTCCTTTCCCTGGTCCAGACAGGCACGGACCTTGTCGCGTGCGAGATGCTCGGCCTTGGACACTCGACGCAGAGGAGAGCGGACCGGCAGACGAGGTTTTGGTTCCGGCATCAGGTCGTCACTGTCGTCTCCGTCGCTGCCGAGGAAGACACCACTGTCGGCCTGTCGCCATTGCCGTCTCTTGGGCACGTGCAGCTCCGACGGGTGTTGGAACCAAGTGCCGACGTATCGTTTCTTGCGCCGACCCTCGACGTAATTGTCCAGTGCCGGATCATCGTCACTTGAGAAGATGGCCGGGTCGCTGGAATTGTACTTGAGCGTCGGCGCGTGACCCGGGTGCGGATGGCGGACGCGTTTTCGAGAATTGCGAAAGGTTTCCGATTGTTCGTCCCAAGACACGGGAAGAGGAGGTAGGGATGGTTCTTCAGACATTGTAGCACGGGCCGGAGAAGGACCAAGATGAAGACGCGTGACGTCGAGGAGGATGGGCATGTAAATACAGGCCTCGGCCCCACTGTTCGCGAACCGTGGGTTGGTGCACGTGCCGAAGGTGGCTGGGCTCGCGGGGCTGCTCGCTTTCCTTGCGTCCCGGTGCTCACTCGCTGCTAGACCGTTAGGCATCAGCTGCCTGAATGTTTACTCACTATCCGTACGCGTGTATTGATCTCTCTAGTCCCAATCATCATCGCTGTCATCGCGGGACCTCCTGGCCCCAGTCCTGATGCTGCCTGCCAGCCTCTCTGCCTCGGCTTCTTCGGCCGCTCTCCTCCTCTTGACCACGCGAAGGTCCGAATCTGGGACAGCGCCAGTTTCGACAAGCATGTCGTCAATCCTTTGCATGTTGATTCGGACTCCTCCGACCGTGGCAAGTGTTACAACCTGCTTGATGATGTCGCCATTCTTGTACACCAAAATTGTCGGACAGTTTCGATCGGGGTAGTTTTCGATGGCCTGGTTCGCTCTGATTTCGCAAAACTTAGTCTCGCCGTACTCATTGGCAGCCTGCCTCCATAGCTCGGACAAGACTCTCGACTCGACGTTTCCCATGGCCGATGTGAGGTTGACAAAGACGGGGCCGTTCTTGGACGAGTCGGTCACTTCGCGCTGGTATTCGGGCTTCGAAATGGGGTACACGGTGCCGTGAAGTGCCTTTTTCTGAATGGTTCTCAGCTCGGCCATTCGCTTCTGGCGGTATTGTTCGAGAAACGCGTCGTCCTCGTCATCTTCCAGCTCATCCAGCTCGTCTAGGTCCTTTCCTTCCAAACGATTCTCGTGCGCCAGTCTTCGGCCCTCAAGAATGGCTTCTTCGATCATGGGAGTCGGGCTTGGAGGCTTCTCGGGGATAACGCCATGTTTTCGTAGAATCTCGTTCCTGGCGGGGTTAGCTGGGTAAGTGAAGGGGGTCAAACGAACCATTCTGTGTCGGCATTAGGATCGTCAATAGGGACGGCAATGCGTTGTTCTGTAGGAGCTGCCATGTTTGAAGAGAGCACAGCAATCAGCAACTTGGGGCAGGAGAGCAGCCAGCAACACGCAACTTGAGGCAGAAGCCAGCAACAGCAGCAGCCTCAAGGCAACAGCCCACCGCCTAGCTCCGGTGCATAACTGCACAAATCCCCACTTGCCGATGCATAACTCCCACACTTTCGCGATCACGTGCCCATGGTTTGAAAACCCTACACACTAATCCACCTTGGGCGAAAATGGAGCTTGAGCAACCGATTCCCCCTCAAGTCCACCGAACTTTTTCAACTCCCACCTATCTTGCGAGCCTCGAATCTGCTGCCACCGGATTTCGTCAACTCATTCTCGCAAGACTTAATAAATCGTCAAGATGGTAAGCGCATTTTTATTATGATCGCGATGAACGACCGCCAACGACACAACGACCGAATTGATAGCGACCGAGTGGCGACAATCGATTTCATCACAATCACTGCTCGAAAACACTGCTAACAATCTCAGGTTCTCGCCGTTGATCTCCTGAACCCCTCCGCGGCCGCCGAGGCCAAGAAGCACAAGCTCAAGGTACGACGACCGATCGATGTCGACTCGTAACGACTCTAACGCCTCCAGACCCTCGTCCCCGCCCCTCGATCCTTCTTCATGGACGTCAAGTGCCCCGGCTGCTTCACCATCACCACCGTCTTCTCCCACGCCCAGACCGTCGTCATCTGCCAGGGATGCACCACGGTGCTCTGCCAGCCCACCGGTGGCAAGGCCCGTCTGACCGAGGGTTGCTCTTTCCGAAGAAAGTAAACGCCGAATTTCCTTTGGTTGTCACGACTCACGAGTGGTCATCTCGCATCTGCAATCACCTCGACATGGGCGTATAGACCAGCTGCGAACATGACAAAAGTCTGCAGATAGAAGATGGGGCACCCGAATAGGGGCGTTTGGGGTCTCCGGATATCTTGCATGGACATCATTTCTTTGTTTCCTTTGCGCCTTGTACCAAGAGTCAGGAAAAGCACATGGGTGGAAAGCTGGAGAGGCTTCACAGCGCTGGTTGGCCTGAGTGAAGCTGGTTGATAATCGCTTCATACCCAGTGCAGTAGGATGGTCTGCATGCGAATCAATTGGTTTCACAATGATGTCTCGTGACATTTGCTGGTCTGTGATGTGATGGTCCTGTAGACCTCTGCCACTTCTCGGAATGAGTCACAAGCTGACTGCCTGACTGACGAATCGAGAGCTGGTTGAATCACTCTCCCTCCATGTCATGCATTAATGGTTACGCTAGTGAACTCTGGGGCCTAAATCCGGGACACGATCTTTGAGAGACGTCTCAAGACTCGGCCATAAAGCCCTCCGTATGACGTAGAAGATCCTTGGAGATGCAGCCTCGCGTGATGACCAGGTTGACGATGTAGGTGAAGTGACTGCTTTACGCATGGATGTGATGCTGGACTTGTTTCAGCCTTGTGAGCAAAGAGCTACCAAACCCCCCTTCCTATGGTCAGTATCATCATCGATTTGGACTTGATTCTGCATTTCGACACAGACAGCTGGTGGCGGATGACTCAGCATCTCATTGACCGAATTTTCTGCACTTTACGCGAAAGCGGCACGAACCGATCGCGTTACAACAGTTTCCTGTCCCCGTATTTTCGCTCAACTTGCAGGGGTATTGGCCGCAGGGTTCTCGCCTTCCTTGTTTTGTTCTCCGGATTAGTTCAAGGGGCTTGAGCATTGGCTGCGCCTTCCACAAGCTTTGCCTCTCGACGGACGTCTCCTTTTGTGTTGTGGTTTTTCGTTCCCTCGTCAAACAATCTACCCCTCTTCATTGCCCATCACTCAGACCTCATCACTCCTTGTCAACTTGTCTTAGTCCTTGATCACTCAAGCTTCGACGTCATCTCACCTGACCAGGAATCAAGTTCTGCCACGACCAGCTGCCATTGATCCAATTCAACTGCACAACAATCCATCAACACCACGAACAATCCACCAACACGAACTGATTCCATCATGTCAACTCCCCGAACCAAACGTCAATTCGCCGGCGCCTCAGCCAATCCCTCCCAGCGCCAAATCACCTCCTTCTTCAAATCTGGCCCTCCCGCCCCCCCCTCTCCCCAACCAGAACTCCCCCCCTCCGTCCAAGCCAACCTCCTGAGCGTCGGCATGCGAGTCCGCAAGTCCGTCCCCGAGGGCTACAAGACAGTCGGCCCCAGCGCCTTCAAGCTGTGGACAGACAACTCCCCGCTGCCGACGCCCACCACTACCCGCGCCCCCAAGGCCAACTCAAGGGAGCTCCTGCCGTTTTGCGGCATCAACAAAGTCGGCGGCTTGGCCACGCAGCCAGAGTTTGAGGACGTGCCCGAACTGGACTCAGTTCCGGAACTTACCATGTCTCAGGAGAGCGTTGAGAGCATCGACTCCGACTCCCGAAAGCGCCTTTTTGAAGAGGAGGAGGAAGTCGATGATCCTCGAGAGGTCACACCTGGGGACAGAGCCATGGCCATTCCCCGATCACGAAAGAATGTCCCTTTCAAAGGCGGCAAGGGCAACGCCGACTTTCCGGACGCCGAGTTCTTCGTGTACGACGGCGAGGATGTGGAACAAGAATAACTTTGGATTTTATTGCTTTAGGCGTCGGCGTTTAGATGGAGCTGCAGAGCTGGTTTATTATAGGTCACAATACTATCAACTTACATACTAACAAACGGTTCCCGAAACTCGAGCAGGTCTCGCTGCCCGTAAAACTCACCCGCAACCGTCAAGATCATGTTTAGCGTGGCGTGCAGGTTTTCTCGAGATCGCTGTCTTGCCGCTTCTTGCCCGTCTTGCTCTGGGGTTTCCAGCCGTGCCAAGAGACGACTCTTGGCCTCTTCTAGGTCGGTGACCTCGCCCTCTTCGGAAGAGGCAGTGTCCATGGCCACGTCTTCCTCAATCTCACCTTCCTCGGCGGGGTCTGGTTCGTCACCAGGTGTCGTTTTTTCGTCTGTTGTCGCTTGTCCCTCGCTAGATTTGGTTGCTTGTTCGTCAGGTTTGGTCGCTTCTTCGTCGCTGGGTTCGGTTGCTCGTCCTTCGTCAGATTTGGTCGCTTCCTCGTCGCTTGGACATTTGGTCTGGTTGTCGGATTCTGAATCCTCATCCCCATCCCCTTCCCCAGGACTCATGGCCCCTTCAACCTCCAGATCCTCCACCTCAGCCATGACATCCTCGTCGGTGCTGCTCCCATCCACCGCATCGTGAGCCCCCAACCCCCCGTCGGCCAACTCCTCCCGCAGCGCCGCCATCTCCGCGAGGCTCCTCCCCAGCAGCACCGCCCTGCGACCCAGGTCGCGCACCCAGCCGACCTCGCTGTGGTTCAGCTCCCCCCCGTCGGGCAGCCGCGCCAGCAGCGCCCACGTCCACCGGCTGGTGCGCTCGGGGAGCGTGTGTCCGCGCCGCAAGAACTTGCCACCCAAGAGCACCCGCAGTGCCTGCAGCACGGCGTCCTTGGGCATCAGAGCCAGCTGCAGGGGGTGCGGGTCCAACGTGCGCAGGACGCGTGACCACAGGGCGATGGCGGCGGAGGCTTGCGCCGCCGAGGTCGGTTGCGAGGGGGAGAGGCGGGAGCGGGCGTCGGCGGGGGGCTCAGAGTTGAGGACGGAGCGGAGGCGTAGGTACTGGTCCATGACGGAGGAGAAGTAGGCTTCGTGGAGGGCCGTATCCTCGTCAAAGTCGTCCTCTTTCCCTCCGTCAGGCGCCGCCGTGTACGCGCCGTCTTCGTAGTATCCGCGGGCGTCGCCCGTGCCGTCGTCGTAGAGGTCGTAGTCGAGGTCTTCGTCCGAGTCTGCGTCCCTCTGAAAATCAGCAGGCAGCTGCGGTCCGATCTTGACCTTGGGCGCAACGAGCAAACGGGGGATCTTGCCGGCTTCTTGTCTGCTGACGTTAGCCGCCGCGAAGCTGGAGAAACCAGAAGAGAAACGTACCTCACGGAATTCAAGTAGGCCATGGCCTCAGAGTCGTCCTCGAAATCCGCCTCCTCGCCCACAGGGATCGTCGTGGCTCGCTGCGTGGCCGAGAAGACGTATTTCTGGCCCCATGTCGGATCGATGCCCGAGTTTTGATGCTGTCGATTCTTCTTTGCGCGTTTGGTCTGCGGCTCGGGCTCGCCGTCGTCGCGTTCTCGTTTTGAAGCCATGTTGATGAAGGTCCGAGGACTGGGGCGGTGGTGAGATGTTATACCTGCTTATCGATAAGCAACTTTCTTCCTTCACCTGTCAACCACATTCGAGATGAGGGCTTTCATACGGGCTGCCAGGCCGGCCCATGAGCGATTGAATCTGTCATGTCGCTCATTAAGCTACAATCACTTTGTTTGCAAATGCACGCCGCCCGATTCGGATGGCTTCACCCTCGCCGTCAAAGACAACATCGCAACCACCGACCTCCCCACGCAATGCGCCTCGCACATCCTCTCCTCGCACCCCTCGCCCTTCGAAGCCACGATCGTGCGGCAATTGCGCGCCCGCGGGGCCCGCGTCGTCGGAAAGACAAACATGGACGAATTCGGTATGGGATCGCACTCGACAAACTCGGTCCACGGCCCCGTGAGGAACCCGCTGGACGAGCGCGTCTCGGCCGGCGGCAGCTCGGGGGGTAGCGCCGTGGCCGTCCTGCTGGGAGACGCAGACGTGGCCCTCGGGACCGACACGGGCGGATCGATTCGACTACCGGCGGCGTACACGGGCACGGTTGGATACAAGCCCAGCTATGGCATGATTTCTCGCTTTGGCGTGGTGCCGTACGCAAACTCGCTGGATACGGTTGGATTTCTGGCCAAGCAGGTTGCACCTATTTACGACCTCGTCTTCAAGACCGGCCTCTACAAGGAACACGACCCCAACGACCCAACGTCCCTGCCAGCGGCTTCCCGTCGCCCCTCGTCGCCCCTAGACCTCGCACGAACAAACATTGGCATTCCCCTCGAGTACAACATTTCAGAACTAGACCCCTTGATCCGCGATGCGTGGGCCGCCGCCGCCTCCAAGCTGGAATCCCTCGGCGCCAACCTGGTCCCCATCTCCCTGCCCTCCACCAAGGAGGCCCTCTGCGCCTACTACGTCCTGGCTCCCGCAGAGGCGTCCTCCAACCTGGCCAAATATGACGGCGTGCGGTACGGTGTGCGCGGCGAAGGCACCGATGCGGTCGGCGAGACTCTCTACTCAGAGACGCGGGGCGCGGGGTTCGGCGATGAGGTGAAGCGACGAATCCTCCTGGGCACCTACAGCCTCAGCTCCGAGGCCATGGACAATTATTTTATCCAGGCGCAAAAGGTCCGTCGCATGGTGCAACAGGACTTTGACCGGGTGTTCAAGCTCGACAACCCGCTGTACGAGCCCGAGCAGTTTGACCTGAGCGACATGGCCGAGGCCACGGGCATGGAGGACAAGCGCGGTCCGTTGCAGGTGGACTTTATCCTGTGTCCAACCGCGCCCACGTTTCCCCCTCGACTGGACGAGATACGTCAAAGCGTCGACGTGTACATGAACGACGTCTTTACCGTGCCGGCGAGTCTCGCAGGACTGCCAGCCGTGAGTGTGCCGGCCAAGGTTGGGAAGTTTCCGGCGGGGTTGCAGGTGATAGGACAGTATTGGGATGATCAAAGGCTGTTGCTCATAGCAGAGAAGCTCATGGCGTAGATTATATACAGTTCTGCTTGTGATCAGCTAGTCCTCCTGCTTGACGTGTCAAGGCGATCGGTTTCGACTCTGTCTTCGATGGCCAGGACTCCTTCTTGGGCTCGCACTTCGGCTTCGACTCGTCTGGTCCACATCCATATCCGACCCAGACTCTTCCAACAAATCCTCCAGATCCCCCAGAGGACTGACCCTCGGCTCCAACAGCTCCAAGTCCTCCAGCGTCTCCCGCGCGGGCATCTTCCACAGACTCGTGGCGCACACGCGGTCCTTTGTCAGCAAGTCGTCGACAAACTCGTCCATAAACGTCAACGAGGTCCCCGCGCGCGCCTTGCGCCTCAACTTGCGCCGATCCGCTAAGAACGGCTCCAACACCCCATAAACATCCTTTGCCTGGCGCGTCAGTCGCACGTAAAACACGGCCAGGGCGCGCAGGTACTTGAAAGCCTCGCCGCCGTGCTCCAGGTACTCGCGCAGCACGGCGTCGCTGGGGGCCAGCTCCAGCAGCTTAAAGGCCAAACACAGAAACGGGCTGGGCTTCTGGGTGGTGCCGTGGGTGCCGCCGACGAAGCGGACGTGCTCGACGACGCGATCGACAATGTCGGCCTCGTTGAGGGCGAAGCACTGCTCCTTGTAAAAGTACGAGTCGACGATGCGGTCCTTGACGGCCTTTTCCATAATCGTGGCCGGGTTGAGGCCGTTGGGGGCGAGTTCGGCATTGGTGCCGCGTTCGTCGAGGAAGCGACGCGCGTCGGCGTAAACGACGTCTGATTTGTCGCGAGCCATGGTGGTTGATGACGGAGAGAGATTTGGAAATGCGAGTTGAGTGGCTCGTGCGATAAGATTGTTGCCGTGCCAACTCCACTTAAGTCGACGTCAACTGCACCCACACCACTGCATCGAACAGCATCCTAACTACGTTCAAATCACCATCATTAACCATCATGGCGAAACTGCTTCTCACATCCTCGCAAGTCCAGGTCATTGCCTCGGGCCTTGTTGGTAAGTCGATCCCTCGCCTACAACTCACCCGCTCACGCTCCAGTGCTCCTCTGTACATTTGCCCTCTTCATCAGCGGCTACATGCTCCAACAGCGCACCCTCAACGAACTCCGCGCCGCCATTCAACCCCGAGGCATCCCCCGCGGAGCCCAGCGAGTCACGAGTCCCTCGCCGTACGCCCACGCCTACCTCCCGGAACACTTTCGCGAAAAGAAGACGCAGCTCGAGGACGGGACCGTGGTGGTGGAGAGCGATGCGCAGCGCGAGGCGAGGCAGCAGGGCCGGGTGATTGAGGTGACCATGACGGAGAAGACGCCGAAAGTGGTTCCCAAGGCCAAGCCCGACGTCGACTTCAAGGTGAACCAGAACGCCAAGCAGGAGAATATTGATATCGTGGAGCAGCTCAAGGCCAAGATGAAGGAGGCCATGGCGCCAGAGAGGCCGCAGGATGTGGCCGTGATGAAGGACAAGCCGCTGAGCAGGGCGCAGAGGCGGAAGATGATTAAGCAGGACCTGCGCAAGTCGTCGCAGGCCGAGGATCCGGCGTATTATCAGAGGAGAATGTGGTGATGTGTCATGATTCAGCGGGAAGGCGTTCAATTGTTTTTAACTAGGAAATGGCATTCTTGTGTATCCAATGCGCCGAAATTGTGGCAAAAACAGAGAGAGAAAGGTTGATGGGCATGCTCAGTCCTCAAGACGAAGAGGCGGCCGGCGTGCATAGCGTCCATGATACAATCGTGGATAAAGCGGTGAAGTTCCTGCACTTGGTCCCTTAGACTCTAGATATCCTCCACATCATCTGGCAGGTTATATAGCGTCTCGGAGAGGCATCCCAAGATGTTGAGATGCCACATTTCGAATTCCAGATCTGTGGACAAAGCTTGGTGTCCTTCCAATAGCCCGCCAAGCTCTCAGAGACGTCACAGCACTTGCTGAAACAGCACTGCATATCGCCAACGTTCCAATATGTGTGGGCAAGTTGCATTTTAGCGCCTGCATGTTGAAATAAGATCTCCCGCCATTGTTGACTGTCGAGTACTGAAGGACGTGCTTGGTGACGTCTTGTTCAACAAATTGGACAAGATAACACACCGACACCAAACAGCGTTCGATATGTGACCCTGCTTCTAGTTTCCTCAGAAAACGCTCCAGCCGCGATGATGGGCTGTACTTTTGACTGTGATAAGTGATTGTTAATCCGTCCATGATAGATGTTAGGTCGCCCATCAACTCTAATACGGTTTCATCGTCTTCGCCTACTGCTGCTAAATAGGCACCATGGACCGCGTCGAAGAAAGTGTACACAGAGTCGTCTTCCATGAGATTGAACCATTTGATGGACTCTGAAAAGGCCACCGCCAGTGGATGCGTTGGACCTTTGAAGGCGACACACCATTCCCACGCAGTTGTCAACAACATTTGCGCAACCTCTGGTTGATCTGATCTCGCCAACGTATAATAACGGACAATGCGGATCAAATCGGGCCGCTCGCTTGCATTTCACATCGAAGCCAATGGAAGTGGGAATCCAACACAAAATTGGCTCTCTGCTCTGTAAATTGGTTGCTGGACGAATATATTGGTTTTCGATTTATCTCATGATGAAACTCTGGATCCATGGCTGCCAGACGACGCAAGTAGTCCCAGTGCTCGTCAGGGTATCCACAGATGTAGTCGCGTATAAGGACAAGCACGTTCTCAAGCGAATACAGCCGCCGATCCCCTTCGAGCAGCTGCGAAGGCGTCAAGACGACAATATGCGGCGGCAGCAAGGCCTCAAGATGTGTCCCTTCATGAGGGCGTCCTCGGGGATATGCTTCTTCAGCTTCTCGATGACGTGTGACTGGTTTTTTAGGTATCGCTCGAGGTTGCATGCGGTGACAGGTCGGTCGTGCTTCCAAAACTCGGAGTCCTTGTCCTTATGTTCCGACTGGCTTGGACGCAGGCCATGAGGAGCGCTTCGTCAGGAGGCTCTTTTCGAGTTTCCAGTTTTTAAAGCGGAACTTGAACATGCGTTCACTAGTTTTGTCAGTAATCATTGTTGCTTCTCGGGGATGGCTACTTACGTGGCATGGAAGTCGTGCTTCTGGGCCATGATGGCCACAACCTGGGCGACGGTCTTGCGCTCTCGAAGGTAGAGCTTGGTGAGGAGGGCCTGGCGTTCGTTCCACTCAGCCTGATCAGGTCCTTAGAGGTCTTGGGAATTCCTTGGGTAGGACGGACAAGCGACATGGTGACGAATTGATTGGGAAGAGGCTTTGTGAATGTCTTGACGAATGTGATTGCGATCCAAAGGCAAGAAGTTCGCCCTTTATAGTCACGATCATGAGGCTCAACTCGCGAGTTGCCCCAATTCCGGTTGATTGGCCGTCGTAAAAAGCACATGCAGAAAGGGCTCACGAACGCAGAGGCGACGGTGCAAAGACGTGATGGGCCAGGCAATAAGTCAACGCACGGGGTTTTCGGCCACCCGGGGTTCTTGGCCACCCTTTTCCACCTTCAACACCACAACCTTCTGCACAAAACACGCGATAATTAAATCAATTCAACAGCCCTAATCATAAAAACTACTTCATTTTATTCCCAATGCCTCAATACACGGAAAACGATATTTCTTTGGCTCTAGACCTTATTAACAATGGGGTTTCTATCCGCCAAGCTGCGCAAGTGCATGGCATACCGCGTACGACCATTAGTAAACGTATTCACGGCCGCACATCGCACCATAAGGCTCATAATGATCAGCAACGACTTTCTAATGATCAGGAAAGGTTCCTACGGGATTGGATTTTATCGCAGCAACAATTGGGCTTTGCCCTAACGCACCAGCAGCTGCGAGAGTTTGCAACCCGGATCCTCAAGGAAGGAAGCGATATTCAACCACTCGGAAAACACTGGGTTCACGCCTTTTTGACTAGAAATCCTGAGGTTCATACCGTCAAAGGCAATGCTATTGACACCTTACGTTTCAACGGGGCAACAGTTGATATTGTGAAGGTATTCTTTCGGTTACTCCAGCTGCCCTTAGTCAAAGGCATCCGCCCCGAAAATCGCTACAATATCGACGAAGCTGGCATCATGGAGGGCCAAGGGCACAATGGCCTCGTGCTTGGGAGCTCAGAGAGGAAGATCGCGATAGTGAAGCAACCCGGATCGCGTTGTTGGACTACAATCATCGAGTGTATCTCAGCAGACGGCCGGGCACTGACGCCGCTGGCGATATTCAAGGGCAAGAGCGTTCAGCAGCAGTGGTTACCTTTGAATCTTGACTTCCTGGAGTCTTGGAGGTTCGAGGCAAGTCAGCGAGGCTGGACTCCTAACGACATCGCGATTAAATGGCTTAAAAATATCTTCATTCCAGAAGAAATGCCTAAGAACCCGACCGACAAAAAACTCCTCATTCTTGACGGCCACGGCAGCCACTGCACCGACGATTTTATGTATGAATGCTTCAGAAATAATATCTATTTGATATTTCTGCCTCCACATACATCTCATATTCTTCAGCCTCTCGATATCTCGATTTTTAGCCCGGTCAAGAACACATATCGTCGCGAGATTGGAAAGCTCAATAACGTCAACGAAATAACGCCTCTGGGGAAGATGACATTCCTATCATGTTATTCTACAGCTCGAATAGCCGGAATAACGAAAAAAAAATATCCTAGCTGGCTGGAGAGGCTCAGGATTGTGGCCAGTCGCAATGGCAAAGCCCCTCATGAACCCAATGATCAATCACACGGCCAATACCACAAAAACACCAGCTGAGACGAAGGAAAAGTCGTCAGATGGCATCTTCAAGACCCCTCAAGCATCAAGAGAAATTCGTCACACATTACAGCGATTTCTGGTTCTCTCAACTTAGACAAGACAGCCCGGCTGTTGTTCCAGAAGATCGGGAAGTCTTTAGACCGCAAAAACACCACATTAGCAGCCCAGGATCTCGCGATAACACAATTGAAGGTTGAAAATGAGGAATTACGACCCAAAAAGAAGCGAAAGGTCCATCCAGACCCAAATGAAGCGTTCGTACGGATCGAGGAAGTCATAAAGCTCAGAGACCGGATGTTCCGACTACTGGACCCGCTCAGAACATCACAACAAGTCAGTCAGTTAAATTGGGAAGATATGTCTTTTGAATGGCAGCTTGAATAACTAGAAATATCATCAAATTTATTTTCTTATGTTGTGTTGTGCTTTGGCACGCATTTTCCTGACCGTCACGGTCACAGTCAGGGTGGCCGAGAACCCCGGGTGGCCGA
Organism: Thelonectria discophora; assembly: GCA_911649645.1. Classification (NCBI taxonomy): domain Eukaryota; kingdom Fungi; phylum Ascomycota; class Sordariomycetes; order Hypocreales; family Nectriaceae; genus Thelonectria; species Thelonectria discophora. The sequence continues at coordinate 552,170 of CAJVRK010000008.1, read as the reverse complement.
AAACCCCGTGCGTTGACTTAAGACACTGCAAATCGGCATCAGCTAGTGATGCAGGCCGACCGAAGGGATTGTAATTTTTTTGGTAATTTGGCAGGGACTCGACGTGATTGGATCATGGCAAAAGACAGCCCTGTGGCTTGCCAACATCTCATGTGCATGTTGGAACCAAACCCGCAGGTTTCAGTTGGAAGGAGGTGCTGCTTGAGAGGGAAGGAGGTTCTAATGGAAGGAGCTTTTAGGGCGTAACCGGCTGGTGCCAGAGGACTTGGATCCCGCATCAACGTCCTTTTACATTCTATCCCTTTTGCTTCAGCTGCATCAAGCACAACCAGTGGCGGCATCCATCGAGGTACGAATGGCACCCGGACTCACACTAACGCATCAGACAAGCAACACCACGAAACTCCGACAACCTCCCCGTGAGGGCATCGCAATCAAATACACTCCAACCAGCAATCACCCGACGGATCGACGTCATGCATTCCCGACCAACGGACTAAACGTCTTGAACGACTCCCTAGGGCGAACCATCTGAAACGCCCAGAAGGCATCTCGGCACCGCACCGCCCGCGTAAAGCAATCGTGTCAGCAGGCCTCCGGGTGAGACGCAGCGTAAGCAGACTGGGGCAGTGCGCAGGCTTCCATACCAGGCAAGGTGGTGTACTTTCGCTTCGACAGACATTTCACGGGCTGACGTGTGAGAACTCTCACGGGGACCGAACAATCCGCTGCCGCGTCGACGAAGCCGTGAAACGACGATCCGGGAGAGGCGGCATGACGCTGTTCTTTTGTAGGCGTTGAGAGTTCTCGTTGACGTCGCACTCCCCAGGTCATCAGGGGTCCCCGGTTGCCCCTCTTCGTTTCTTGTTTCCAAGACTCGGGGAGTCACACAGACGAGACATGGCAACAACAGGCGAGGAGATTTCCGCGTGACAAACATTTGTCACGCGATGGAAACGGAGGCGACAATCTCGCTTCATGTCTTCTCGAAACCCGCTCAGCCTTATTCCAGGACTCAAAGCACCTATGCATCAGCAAATGAGATGAGTCGCGGCTCCGTTTAACTTTGGATGAAATTGTGACGAGCAGTCAGTGCCAACGAGACGACGCCCTCAGCCCTGTATCGAATTCTACAACGGTCCGACCCAAGTTCGCGGCCGCTTGGATTTGTAAACAAGGCCAGCACAGATCCGAGCCATATTTCTAGCCCGAGAGCTTTGGGCCAGAAGTCAGGGTCCGGGGTACGGCAGACGGGGCTTCGGTCAGGCCGGATATCTGGAGATTCGGTTTTTCTTTTGATGATATGGGGTAATTTCACGATGATGAGATTGATGCGAGTGGATGAATGCAGTGGATCTGAAATAGCCATTCATATTTTGGTACGCCGAACTAAAGAAATCGCCAGTGGGCAGTCATGCCGTCCGTAAACATCCAATTCCGCTTATCATGATATCCAGTGGCACGCGGCCAGAACTCCAAACCAAAGAAATCCATTCGCTTGTCCCGTCGTGTGAAATAAAAGGTTAACGAAAGATGTGAAGTAAAAATAAGTATATGGGTATCGAGAAGTCATGAGGTGTTAAAGAGATAAAGAAGAAGAAATAGCGAAGGTGATGTCGTTAGAAGCTTGCTCGCTCGCCGGGTTCGCGAGTGACGTTTTCCATGTCCTCGGCGTCCTCGGCGCGGAAGACGATGCCTCTTCGCTTCCAGCCGCCGCGACGCATGTAGTTCTCGACCGAGTCGACCGACTTCATGGGCGGTCGCTTGGGCTGCATGTAGGCGAGGTTGAGGCTGAGGGTTTGCAGGGCGGCGGCACGGTGCGAGGACCGGCGGGAGAGGCGTCGCATTTGAAGAACATCTTCGTCGTCTTCCGAGTCGGATGTGGCGTCGTCCGAGTCCTGGCTGACTTCAAAGTCGAGAGTAGCGACAGTTGACTCTGACCACCGGGAGAAGGGCTCCGGCGAGGGGGCTCGAGGAGCGGGAGGAGGCGACAGTGAGGTGAAGAAGTAGTCCTCAGGTTCTTGCTCGAGGGCCTTTGCTGTGAGCTGGTCCTCGTCCTGGTCCTCCAAGTCGGAGCAGTCGTTGGCGGGGAGCAGGTTCTTATACGGCCGCTCAAACAGGCGAGGCGGGGCGTGGAAGGCCGGGTTGAGGTGAAGAGGATCGATTTCAGGGCGGAAGGCAGTAGGCGTCGAAGCAACAGGCGTAGCCACTGATGAAAAGGTCGACGAGGCGGATGAGGCTGACGAGGAGAGGGAGCAGCCGGACGAGAGGGACGAGCCCGAGAAGGAGACCTTTCGGATGTGAAGGTCACGGGGTCGCTTGGAGGACGATTTGCGTCGAGAGCCGAAGCCGCGGTTGAGGATGTGCATTGTGAATGTGAGAGAGCGTGAGGCGTGAATGAGGCCTTGAGTTAAGGAACGAAGGGATCAACCCGTCCAAGGCGACTCTGGTGTTTGCAGAGCCATCTCGTCGGGGCACCCCAAGTCTATAAATAAAGGCAGAAAACAAGAAAGGGCTTCGGGGACGTCACTGACCGTCAGAGAGTACCTGGACAAGGCAGAGCCCGGGCTGGCATGGATTGGGGTGTGAGTGGGCTCGACTAGAGCTCGTATCCACCGATACCCCTGTCGGCCTGGGCGTGTTTCTTGGCTCGAATCTGGGTACCTGTGTGTGGCAGTACGAGTGACGCTCTGAATGACATGCTTCTGCCATGATGCTCAAATGCTTTTGACGCTGCATGCATCGCAAAGCCCGAGGACCTATCGATATACGACGTCGTAAGAATAGACGCCTCGATGCTCGTATAAAGATGACAGTCACGCCTCATGCTTGGTAAGGTACCCATTCGTGAAGCTGTCATTCCCGGCCCATGCTCCATCCCATCTCTTCGTCCCATTCGACCCCATTTTGAGCTTTGCCGTGCACACCTTCAGGCTGCGACGCACTCGGAATTCAGCAAAAGCCACTGGACCCGGCCCGGCCACGGAAATGGTTGCAGCCTTTTCGCGCAGCCTCAGCAACTGCAACCTGGCCTGAAAAGCGACCCGATGCGCTGTCACGAACTCAAAACCGCTGTGTCCTGTTGATTAATTCAATAGTCCGAATCCGTATTCAATTCCCAAGGCAACCGTGGCCAGCACTTCATTGCCCAGCCAGCCGTGAAGCCCATCGATTTCAATTACACGGGCATGGCGCATCCCTGCGGGAGGACGAAAAAGAAACGCAAAAGCGAAAAAGCAAATAAATGGAGGGGGCATTGGGGCAGCTCGCCGGGTCCAGACTCGTGATGCTGCGCCGTCTGTCGGCAGATGATAGGTTGTTTGGCAGTCCAGCTGAATTCCAGTCCAGACCAGCATGCACCTCCGAAACGAAACCACTCCGTGCAGATGACTTTATTTTTCCACATTTGCACATGCGCCTTTGCGTCGAGGCTCAGCGATGAGGCAGCAGCAGAACCTACCTGGAACTGGGACGTCGGACTCCAATTCCCCTGGTTTCTGGTTCCTGAGTCCATTCCATCGTGCCTCGTGCCTTCCGCTTCTTTTGTGCCTCGTGCCCCAAAGAGGGGTACCTTTTCAACACCACCTCAGCCTCATGCCAAGCGGATTCCCGCAAACTCCGACGCCTCAAGCGCAAGCTGGTATTCATCCTTGATCTCATCTCCTTCATCTCACCGCCATTCGCGATGACCCTTCTCATCTCTCGTGCCGCGTTGCAATTCCATTGTGTCTCAGTCTCCCTTCATTCTCCTCTCCTCTGACCTCTTCTCCTCTTCTCCTCGCCTCTCCCGCCGGCAATATCCTCTCTGTGGCGGCCGCCAGACCGGACACGGCAACGGCCCAGAGTGGGCCAGCCTCGTGATGGTCCTGATGTCTCACAATCCTACTCAACCAACTCGGTGAGGCACGACGCCTATTGGATCATTCTGGTGTGTGCGGACGAGGCAACGAGTGTGTGTGGACAGGTGCGCGAGAGTGCGGATCAGTCATTAACCTGCTCTCCTGCATGTTTGCTCAAAGGGCTCTAGATTCAGCGAGCCTGCCAACCTGCTCGAGCCCCTGCAAGCACCCGCATTAAAGGCGAGGACCCAAATGTCAATCTCACCTGCATCATGCATGAGACTATCCCCCATTGTCCCCTGCCGGAGGCTTTGGACTCAATTCAGGAACCAGGGACCAACACCTTTGTCCTCGAGATAGTTCGAGGTAGCGCGCCCCGGACAGAAGCCACCCAGCCACGGTGTTGAGCTGGTTGCGTCTGTTCCGTAACTCTCCGTTGTCTCACTGTGCAGCTGACGCCTGTCTCACTTGTTGGTTGAGCGCATTCCTCACGGGCCTCAAAGTTGCCAGTTCACGACAGCATCTTTAATGGCTCTGTCTAATTACGCCTCCCTTGAGTCTCGCGCCTTATTCATGAGTCTATCTGGCGGTGAGCGTCCCGCTCCGTTGAGGTTCCGAGGTCGTCCAGTATGCACGAAATTCTCAGCACCCGTCAGATCCCATCGACTGGCTCTGGCCGTCCAGCATTTTCAGTGGCTGGCCTCAAACTTTGAACCGACCATTCAGCGTCCAGAAGTCACCAATGCAGGAATCCCTCCGTCGCGGTCGTGTTGGTTGTGGAGTAGAATCGAAAATGAAATCGAATCGAGATTGCCCAGCTGGTTGGGATCAACCGTGGTAGGTTGAATTGCTTTTCGATGCTTTCTTTTGCAAGCTGTTCGCCGATGTCGTATCTCATCTTCGGGCTCTGAAAAAGAAAGCCTCAGCCGTCAGCCAGCCCAAGTCAATAATCCATTCAGCTGGGACCCAATTGAAGGACTCGGGAGTACCGTTGCCATGGCTCGGGGACAGGATGCATCCATGCTGCTTCACCAGGCCCCGAGATTAAAGGCAAGTTCATTCTTTTTTTGAGGCAAACACGGCTATACCGTCCTGTCACCGCTGCTGCTGGATCTGCTTCTTTCAGGTGAAACCTTTCACAATTACCCTGTACTCGAGTCCGTTGACCAGCCCAACTGAGACAGACATTGCAGTACGCAATCCAAAGGAATGATTGCCGTGATCGTCATGCGGTGGCCAAGTTCCCCTCTTTTCAGGAGGAATCGAGTGATCCCTCCCATCAAACACGCTCTCCTGATCGCCGAATCCCTCCATTCCAGGCTGAATAAACTCTATCAGAGGCGACGCGGCCAATCAGGGATAGATGTGTGTTCACGACAGCTGAAGGAGCGGGGTTTGGCGGCGTGGCTGAAGTCTTTGTATTGATACCTTGAGGCTCATCATGCCCGAAGAGGTTTGATGGGAGCACCCGTTCGATAGCGGCCGGTTGGCGTGGTCGTCCGTCCTGGGGATGCATGAGTTAGCCTGCTTTAGGCCCTCACGAGATCATTAGGACCAGGGTGACGCCGAGCCAACGGGCAGTCTTTTGAAGCACATTACGAGTTGCTTGCATTCAGCGAGGCTAGCAGCCCAAGTTCATCGCCCCGATGCTCGGTTCAGACCGAGCCGTTGCAAGGATGGTAAATTGCTCGATGGATGGCGATGGCAATGGGGATGGACGTGACGTGATGTGCATTGACCATCGGAGAACTGCATGTCGGAATGGCAGACGCAGTGTCACGTCCATCAACTTGAAACATCACGGCGTTGTCTTCGGATCGTCATAATTGTGCCCTGTTTTTGCCATTCCGTACAGACAAAACACCCAAACTCCTGATCATCATGATCATCCCAATCCTGACCCCCTGATCTCCATGATGTCAATCCATAGCCGCCCGATCGAATACAAGCCCGCCGTCGATACAGGCCGTCGCTACAGGCCGTCGCCATTCGTATGTACAGACGCCCTACAAGGTGCCGTCGTTTTCGCCCGGAAGACGCTCTACGCGTTTCTGATCCCAGTCCTCCAGGTCTCTACCCGCCAATCTCTGTCGCTCGTCAGTAACAGGTCACCACTGCATAAACGAACTGCAAGCCGGAGCCGCCGCTGCAACGACAACAAATGACAGCGCGACACGCATGACGTACGTAGTACTCCTCCTTCATGTCCACCTTGCGCGCCGACCGGCGCACGTTGAGCTCCTCGTCCTTTGTCAGCTGGCGGACCTTGCGGTCGTATCGTTCGTAGCGGACGGCGGTGGCGGGCGTGAGCACGAAGGATCCGGCCACGATGACGGTGAGGAAGGGGAGGCCGAAGAGGAGGAAGGGGTGCTTGTTCATGACCCGGCGGTACCGCATGCCGATGGTGTTCATGTCGGCGGCGGACCGGAACCGTTTGGATTGGAAGGCCATGGGGGGCGGGGCGGAGGCGGGGTGCACGGTGAACGGAGGTGAACGAAGGTGAACGGAGGTGAGCGGAGGTGAATGGAGGCGAATGTCGGAGGGAGGTGGATGAGGTCGGTCTCGATTGAAGTTGTCGCAGGACTGATCAATTGATGACGAAAGCGAGTTGCTTCAAGTGATGCCATCTCAATTGGATGGCCTGTGCGGCGACATATTTTCCCGGATTCTAGTGGGGTCCTGGTGGTTTCATCGTGAACCATCTGTGCTCACGGAACAAGAATGGAAGAAATTTCCTCAGAGGTTCCATCGTCCCTCCGCAGAGCCAACACGGACCAGACGTCACTCAGCCTCATGATGCGAGAACCCATCGTGACACCGTTCACGGACCAAGGAGAAAATTTGGTAAATTCAGGGTCTAGCCTGGTGTCTCCGGGGATGTACATCGTGCTACCTCTGCGTGAACGGCGAGACCCGTCAGCCCAGCATGACCCAGACTCGATGGTGGTCTGGTGTGATGGTCTGACGGCACTGAGAGAATCTCCCGGAGCTTGAAAACTCTGACTGCCTGGTTCCCTGTCGAGATCTCGAGTGCCGTGAGGCTGGCGTGAGGCCATGTTGAAGCCAATCGTTGTGTGATTATACGTAATGACCCGAGTTCTGAGCCGGAGATGATGGCATCGTGTCATTCTCAACCGGATTGTCCGGCGTCTCGGCGTAGGCTTGTTACTCGGACGTCTGGAATGCGAATTGTCGGGTAGGGTGTTGCGGAGTGTGGGATCTGGTTGCGGAGTGTCGGCATACATGTATCTGGAGGGTTCGGGCTTGTGGACTGTCGGCTTGCCGTGGCCATTCGCGAGCTTCTCGGTCCGACTGGGTTGGCGCTGTTGAGAGTTAACAGTAGAGCGAGCAGCGAGTGGCGACCGTTCTTGAGCTTACCTAATGCAAAAGACATATGCCTCTCACAGTAGCGAAAGACACCTACATGCTACGCAATGTTACCCTATGCGTGGACCTCGACTCTGCGTGGAACTGCATTGACCCATTGGTTGAGTCTCGAAAGCCATGGCCGCTGGCACTTGGCTTTAAATTGCGGTACATGTTTCGGATAGGGTAGCTCGACGGATAGGCGGCGTTGAGAGATCGGAGGCGTTGATCGGAAGTCTCTTAGACGGAAGACGGTGATAGACTTAGGAGAGGATGAAAAAGATCAAACACTTTTTGAAGGTGACCACGTGGACCTTGATCGATTGGAAGTGAGGGAAGGTGCGAGGCCTGTCGACAAATCACTTGATGCCCTGATTAGGGAGGGAAGGTGCGAGGCTTGTCGATGACCTCACTGCTCACTCCCTGGACAAAGAGGAAGGTGCGAGGCATGTTGACAACCTCACTCGCCCCAAGCCCTAACAAGCCCTTGAGGAAGATGCGAGACTGGCTTGTTGACGACCTCACTTCTCGCGCACCAAAACGCCCAGAAACAACTCTCACCAATTGCAGCCGACCTCACTCCTCGGACATCATTACCCCTAGAGGCAAATCTCACCAATTGCAACCGTACATGCAACCTGGACTCGTCCGGTAAGCCGATTCCTTTCCCGGGTGTCGGGCTTTGGCCTTCTCGTCAATATCCACTTCGTTTATCTGGCTCAGATGCAACCAACACCACTTCCACCGGTTAGGAAGCAGCCCAGTTTGCATCTCAGAGGTGCCTGCACAGATTGCAGGATTCAATGTCAGAGTAAGTGTCCCCAACAATTCATGACTCTATTCTGACTTCCGGTCCCTCATCCCGCAATCGTCGGAGATGGCGGACACAGTTGTTTCCCCTTCCGATTTTGTCAGCCTGTCTTTGAGCCTTTTCGCCAATATCCAGTTCATTCAGCTGGCTCAGATGCCGCAGACACCACTTCCTCTAGGTCAAGAAGCAGCACAATTTTGTATCTCAGAGCCGTCTGCAGTTTGAAGGATCCAAGGCGTCAGGGTTTGTGTCCCTGTCAACAGCCCATGACTCTATCTCGGAGGCTTCCAGTCTCATCGAGCAATCGTCGCGGGATGGCCGACACGATTGTGTCCCCTTCTGATTTGTCGGGTTGTCTTTGACCCTTCTCGTTAATGTCCAATTTTATCTGGCTCAGATGCCACTGAACAACACCACTTCTGCCAAGTCCCGAAGTTGCATAACTTTGCATCTTAGAACCATCTGCACAGCTTCATGCTTCGACGTCAGAGTAAGTGTCCCTGTCGAACAATCCATGCCTATCCTGACTTCTAGTCCCTCATCGTCGCAACCGTCGCAGCCTTCGCAACCGTCGTGGAGATGCCGGACAGAATTGTTCCCCTTCCGATTTGTTGGACTGTCTCTGGCCCTTCTCATTGATATCTAATTCGTCCATCTGGCTTAGATGCCATCGATCAGTACCACTTCCGTTTGGCCAAGAAGCAGCACCATTTTGCATCTCAGAGCCGTCTGAAGATTGCAGGATCAACGCCAGAGTAGGTGTCCCTGTCAACCATCCGTGGCTGTCCTGAACACTTCCAGTCCCTCATCGGAGAAGCCCTTGCGGAGATGGCGGACATGGTTGTTTCCCCCTCTGATGTGCGGGCTGTCTCTGGCCCGTTTCATCGATATCCAATTCGTGGCTTAGATGTCACCAACACCACTTCTACCAAGCAGCACCGTTCGCATCTCAGAGCCGTCTGAAGATTGCAGGATCAACTTCAGAGTAAGTGTCCCTGCTAACAATCCGTGACCATCCTGAATACTCCCAGTCCCTCATTGGCAACCGTCGCGGAGACAGCAAACATGTTTGCTTCCTCCTGGTCTCTGTCCCTTTCGTCAATATCCCATTCGTGGCTCAGATGCTACCGAACACCACTTCCGCAGGAGTCAGCACAGTATTGCATCTCAGAGGCGTGCAGTCAATGTCAGAGTAGTGTTCCTGTCAATAATCCATGGCTGACCTGACTTCCGGTCCATCATCGGAGTAGCGTCGCGGAGATGGCGGACATGTTGTTTCCTTCTGATGACGGTGAATATCGTGGAGTGGATGTTTCTCAGACAGGGTACTGACTCCTCCAGGATGACCCAGGACGCGGGGATGTTTCGGATTCGTCCCATGTTTTCGACATTTATTAAGCCCCGGGAATCAGATTTGCGTGAGCATCAGATGTAATGCACGCGTTGGCATCGGTGGCGCAACTTCCTCGACTTGCTGATGGACACGCTCATTAAGCATTATTGATGGATTGGGTGAGTCCGGCTTGGCAGAATAAGTTGCTTGACTGACCGCTGTCGCCATGCATTAGGACGACGCATGGTGATGTGTAGAGGCTCGGCGACGTTGGTATTGGCATTATGCAGGAAAAGGGGATCAAACGCGATTGACTAATCAGCTTGAAACGACAGACAAAGAAATTCTCGTCACCTTCTGACTGGCCACAGAACGGCGAAATGAAGAAGATGAATCACGTCGAATCAGCGCGTTGGTTGGCTCGACTCTCGTGGCCAGTGCAATGGCATCACCTGCTGGGGTGTGAAACAACGAACGACTCGTTGACAGCGCCACCAACGCTTTCGTCTGCATCTTGAAGAACGCTTGGCGTTCGAATGTGGGAGATGCCCTGCAGTTGATGTTTCCACGTATAAGGATGGACCTAGGAACGGTCGGAAACCGGGTTTCACTTCCCTTCTCTGTGCTTTTCCTTGAGATTGAAGGGTTTTGTTGGTTGTGAAATTCTTTGGGTTGGGATATAAGGGTGCTGGACGGACTGTTTGTAGATCAAGCCTGTTCGTTCTTCATTCTGCTCTTTATTCATTCTCTTCTTCTTCTCTTCTTCATTCATTCCTTTGTTCACTCACTTATTCACTCCTTCATTCATTCACTCACTTATTCACTCCTTCATTCGTCCCTCAAAATGCATCCTCTTCTCATCCCCTTGCTTCTCGCTTCCGCATCGGCTCTCACTGTCCCCGACAACATCCAGGCCTTCTACAAGAAGCTCAAGACTCAAGGCGAATGTTCCGACAAGCTGGCTGGCGGGTTCTACAATTCCGAGTTTGACAATGGCAGTAAGTCTCCCGTCTTCAGCTGACCTGGCTGACAATATAGCCACCGCCTACTGCGGAGACCACCTCGAAGACTACGGCGTCGTCTACCTACAGTCCAAGAAAGGCCTCTTCTCCAACATGGACATTGACTGCGACGGCGAGCAGGGCGGCCCCGAGGACGACGGCCGTTGCGATCAGACGACGACGACGCAGGACAGGACCAGCGTCAAGGCTACTATAGAGTCTTATGACGCGGGCATTGACGACTTGAACCCCTTTGTGCACTCGTACGTGGTGCTGGGCAACGACGGCTTCGACGATCCTTACAACTTTGACCCGCGAGAGTACGGCGTGTACCAGGCCAGTGTGATGGCTGTTGTGTGTGGTGATCAGATGGTGAGTCGGCCGCGGAGAGAACTGAGCAACTGCCAACTACTTAGTTTTACGGCATCTGGGGAGACGTCAACGGAGGTGACAGCCCTCGCCCATCCGTTGGCGAAGTCTCCATCTCCCTGGCCACGGCCTGCTACGGCGAGAAAATGTCGTCTAGCGACGGCTCCGGCACTAGCCACAACGCCGAAGACGTGTTGTACATTGCCTTTATCGGCCAGGATGCCGTCCCGGGGGCTGACGGAGCCAACTGGGCCGCCGACAACTTTACCCAGTTCCATTCGAGCATCGCCACACTTGGCAACAGCCTGGTTGAGAGGATTGGAAACTCGTCCACGGCCGAGTTGATTGCGCCTGTTCTGGAAGAGAGCCTGGAGACGTGCTCGTGGCTTCAGCACTGCAAGGGTATGTGTCAGTCTGACTGCTGTTCGTTCTAACACAACTAGGGGCCACCTGCGAATCTGCCAACGACTGCGCCGACGACCTGACCTGCACCGACGGCAAGTGTGCCGAGCGGACGTCTTGACTCCGTCTTGACTTTGTCTTAACTCCATCTTGACTTTGTCTTAACTCCGTCTTGACTCTGTCTTAACTTTGCGTCTTGACTTTAACCGATGCCCAGGGCCAGGAGCATCTCGAGCTGTCGGTATAATTCGTTTCTTCAGTGTATTCTTAGTCTTTGACTCAATAGAGCACAGTGACTGCGCTACCGTCACTGGTCAACTGTACCTGCATCATCTGGCGCCGCTGAACGGTGAGGCTGCCGCAACTAGCGATTAGACCAGTAAATGTCCGACGATCGATCTGTGGCGCGGGTGGCTTAGCCTCCCACATCCCGTTGGTGAGTTTTGGTGTTTGAAGCAGCGTTGGATTGACTTAGGTTGAAACCACGGCGTGGATTGACAGAGGTTGACTGCCGTCGTAGGGGTTGTGATTATTCGGGCAGATCGGACAGCGGACAGACCAGACAGCAGACGCCACTCACCGAGCATCCCCCATGAACAGGCTGGTCCCATTCGATCGAAGACGATGGTCACGCGTCGCTTGTCTCGCCGTCACCCACGAGGTGACCGTCCACTCGGCATAGATATCACTAGCACATCCCGTCACATGACAATCAAATCAATTCCATTGATGCAGCCCACTGCTCACATCTGTAATTAACGCCCGGCGGCTATGGTACAGAAACAAATTATACAAAGGAAACAATAATCCAGTCGGATGTCCATGTCTCGCGTTTCGTCGTCAGACGCATTCCGTAAATCATCGCTCCGCTCCGAGGGGCCGCGTCTGCCACCCGTTGAGATACGCCATCAATCCCATGCCAAAGAGGACCACCCCAAGCATAGACGCGAATGGCATCGTCGCTTGTAGGTGCTCGAACCCCTCTCGAGGCTGGTTGGGCGTAATGGTATTGGCTCGGGAGAGGGTTGGAGCGTCGGTCGATTCGTCGGTGCTATCGGTTTGGGGCTTTGGCGTTGCTGCTTTGATGGCCTCGGCATGTCGCTGTCGCGAACGGGATCGATCTCGCTGCACCTCTTCTCGTTTGGCTTCCTCGGCGCGGAGCTGAACCACCATCTCTGCCAAAGTCTTACGATCGGCATCGCGTTCTGCTTCGGCCGCCTCGCACCGCTGTTTCCATCCTTCCATCTGCTCCTTGATGCTTTGCATCTGGTTGTCCATGACGTCGATTCGCGCCTGCAAGACGTTGGCGGTTTCCTCCGCGTCTGGGACGGGCTCCGGCTCTGGGACCTTGGCCTCGAGGCGCTTCACGGCTTCTTCTGCCTCTTTGCGGGCGGATTGTTCCTGCAGGAGCATCTCCTCGAGCTCCCGCATGCGCGTGGTCTGCGAGTCAATGTCCCGTCTCGCGCTGTTGAGCGCTTCCGTCAACTGCACAATCTGGCTGAGGTTATCCGGTCGAACGGGCGAGTTGGCCTTGGGCCGTTTCAATGAATCGGGCTTCTCGGGGAGAGGCTGTTGCGGAGGGGGGGCAGGCGGATCGGAGAAGCGAGGTTTCTCGCGGAACCCGTTTTGGGGTTTTTCGGGCTTCTCCATGTCTTTGATGTCGTCTTTGGACAGGAGCGTGTTGACAAACTGGTTGGTCCTGCCGAGGTCTTGAGCTTGGAGTCGGGCGCTTCGCATTTCGTTCTATAGAGTTAGTACGGGCAGGCTGATGGTTAGGGGACTGGTGGTTAGGGGACCTACCGCCAACCGCTTCAAAATCTGATCCGTGGCAATCGGCGTCAGGAAAAATGGCCGTTGCTGAGGCACTCCGTTCTGCACCATGGGCATCATCCGTCCCATGGACGCGTTGCTGGGAGCTCGTCCTCGCATGCCGCCAGGCATCATCATGGCTCCGTTGGCCGGATCCAAGTCGCCAAAGTTCATCTCCAACACATTGTTGGACGAACTCAGGAAGCCGGCATGTTCCACCTTTGCCGCCACCTTGTGATGAACTACAGTCTTTTGATCCTCACTAACAATGTCGATACCGAGTTCGAGATGGTCGGCCGTCTGAAGCTCATGGGGCTCGGATTCTCGGTTCTCCTGCGAGAGTCGCGTGCCGTTGACAAAGGTGCCGTTGGACGACTTGACGTCACGAATGTAGATTTTTCCGTTTCGCTCCGCGTAGATTTCAGCGTGTTGCCTGGACAGCACTTTACTGTCGAAGAAACCGTTGGTGGGAGTCGGGATCGTTTTTTGGTTCGTTTGGCGTCCGATTCGAAGGCTGTCGGGGGCGAGCGGAACCGCGATGGTCTTTCGCTCAAAGGTGCCGTTGAGTGACAGCAGGTAAAGCACCGGCTGTCCGGGCGGAAACTGTTCGGCCGGCCGCTGAGGCTGGGCCATCATGCGTCCAGGCTGTAAGTCTTTGGCGGGCCAGGAATTCTTGGGTTGCGTTCGCTTTCGAGCTCCGGACCACTGGCTCAAATCTGTCGTCGACGACATGGGCGTGCCATTTGCCTGGGAGCCGTTGCTAGCCACGGTGGTGGCGGAAGAGTTGGACGAGGTCGAGGAAACAGACGAGGACGAGTTCGTCCGCGATAGGGTTTTTCGCGGAACGAACATGTCTTGATTCATGTTGCCGTTAATGCCCCATGCTGGCCGTGAATGGAAGTTGGGAGTCGCGACGGCTGTCATGGGTGTTGAGGTTGGAGGCTGGAGGCTGGGTGATGAGGATGAAGACTAAACTGATTCGTTAGAAGAAACGACAAATCATCAAGACACGTACCGATGCTTTCGCGATGGCGATGCGCCGTATGACGATGCGTGGAGGAGGGAGGTTGCTGGATTCTCGCTAAGCGCCGTCGTGTCAAATTGGGCCAGAGTGGAGCACACGCCCATTGACCGGCATGTGCTCAACGCAGCAAACGCAACACTACGGACTCCGTATGATAGTCTGGAATAATAATACTTATCCGTACAAATAAATAGTCTATCCCCTACATTTATTTAATCAAATGCCTCTCTCCCGTCGTTGTGGAGGAGCACGTGATGTCTGAGATGTGGTCCGTGCTCGCCGGATAATAGTCTGGCCGCAGCAAAAGTTGAACTTGTTCTCATCATCACCAACAAAATGCCTCCCGTCGCTCCTATTGCCGGCCATGGGCCTTCAACCGTTGACAAGCGTATGTCTCTCGAGTCTTTTATCGACCAAGCTAACTAGAGCAGTCAAGATGGGTGCTATGATGGGCGGAAGTACGTCATGAATCCTTTCGAGATCAATTCTGACGAGTGCAGCCGTGGGCGTCATTATGGGATTTGTTTTTGGTATGCATCCGGGAGAAACGGAAGACGAAGACTGACCATCAGGCACTGTCAACATTTTTCGATACGGAGCCGGTCCCAACGGAATCATGAGAACTTTGGGACAGTACATGCTAGGATCCGGAGCGACCTTTGGGTAGGGCATTCCTCTCCCATGTCAACTACGCTAACAACCCAGATTCTTCATGTCCATTGGCAGCGTCATCCGATCCGACGCCGACCCCAAACTTCACGAGCTATACATGCGAGCCCAACGACGTCCCATCATGATGAGGGCGAGTTCCGCCTGGAGGAGATAGATGCTTTACGCGGTTCGCTCGATTGGACGTGTAAATATCAATACGGAAACAGCCGCGCCCACTATCCGCGTGTGGCTGAGCTGAGGTGGGCCGGGAGCTAGCAATGCAAGGCCTCCACAAGCCCAGTTGTGGCGTCTGAGCATGTCATTGCGGGATCAAGATGCATGAGGTGCAACCTTGTGACGGTGATAAGGTCGCGGATGCTGGGCTTAAGATGGCTCAGGGCTTAAGGATGGCTTTCAATCGGATTCATCCTCCGGATTCTATCGGATTGCCCTCGGGATTGAACATCCTCCCGAGATGACATCGTCTCAGTTCAGCTCCATGTTCCACGACATCCATAATTCAGGGCTCACGCATCAACATTCAACTCATGCACCCTCCGCAACGTGGTTAATATCCCTCGGCATAAGGCCCAGGTCTGCAATGTGACGCTTTCTGACAGGTGTGGCGACCAATCGATACGAAGTGGAAATCCTGTTTACGCAGGCTGACATGCTGACCTTTGTTCACATCTAAATACGGCACAACCAACGGCATGTGGGCCAGACTCTCCGGGCTTGCGAGAGGCTACCTCGGAGCATAACCGGGGTCCCTTGATTTCTCTGACCAATCGCTCTTTGGGACTTTGAAGCCCCGGACGAGATCGCCTTGTTAGTCGATATCGGCGGAGAGGCCTGAATCCTACATGTTGGATACGGAGGATATTGATGCGTGATGACTTGGCGCTTTGACAGGCGTTATTGACGCAGATCTCGGATAGGACACCGTTCATGTTCCTCTGGTCCACCCAGACGCAGACGTCCACTCGGTCAAGTCCAGTGAGTCCACCGACTGTAGACGGCGTTCAGTCACTGTCCAGTGAGTCCACTCGACTGCTAGACGGCTCGTTCAGTCACTGTCCACTCGTTCAGGCGTCCACTCGTCATGTCCCCTGGTCAATGTCCACTGGTCCACTCGACTGCTTGGACGGTTCAGTCACTGTCCAGGTCCACTTGACTGCTTAGACGGGTACTCGGTTCTCGGATGTCATGTTCATGAAGATCCGAAGATCCTGAGTCTGGGTCTGGGGTGGTCTGGGGCTGTCTTGATCTACCTGAGGTCTGGCCCCGGAGTCTGGTCGAGGTGGTCTATCTGCCATGAGGTCTATGCCATGATATCTGCCCCTGAGGCGGTCTACTACTCTTCAGGTGAGTTCTGACCTCCCTGAGGTGCGTCGGCTCGAATCCGACATCCACATGATGACCTTCAGCCCTCAGCTCCAACTCCAACCAACCCGTTCACCCCTCCACCACCTCCCTCCACCACCACCATCACCTAACCCGTTCCCTCAGCTACTCAAAAGCCCTCAGATACGACCCGTACACCCACCCGACGGCTGAAGCCACCGGGAGGGTCGGATCAAACGATGCCGTCCGATAGGCTCCCGTCCTTTACGATGTCTTCTTGTCTCGAGCTGACCGTCAGCTTGCAGCTCTACCTGAGCTATGCTTGAGACCCACCAGACTGCGTCGAGTGCGGGTGTCGGCAAGATGATACTCACTCGGGCTTGACTCACTCGGGCTCGACCAGACTCGTCTATAAAGGACGACTCTTGTCTGTCGTCTGTCTTCTGTCTGATCATCAACTCACTCATCATGGGCAACACCGCTAGTACCCAAGGGGCCAACCATCTGGCTACCCGAGCCACCCATCTGGGCCGTTATTCTCCTCACAATCTTGGAGGTTCCTGGTCTCAGTCGAGGACCAACGGGTGAGTCTCTCTTCTGCTCAACGACTTGACTAACATTCGTAGAAAATCCGTCCTTGGTACTGAGGATGCTCCCACTCTCCCCTACTTCATGACCAACAACCCTACTCCCAACGGGTTCCCTTGGAGCAAAAGGACTGCCTTTACCAACTACTACAAGGACTACCCCAACACCGGAGTCATCAGATCCTACGACTTTACCATCTCTCGGGGCAAGATTGCCCCGGATGGCTATGAGATTGATGGACTGCTTGTCAACGGGGGCTTCCCTGGCCCTACCATTGAGGCCAACTGGGGCGACACCATCCAGGTGACTGTCCACAACGACGTCGAGGACGAAGGAGTCTCCCTTCACTGGCACGGCTTCCTCCAGACCAAGACCCCCTGGGAGGACGGTGTCCCTGGTATCACCCAATGCCCCATTGCCCCCGGCAAGAGCTTCACGTACCAGTTTGTCGCCGAGCTGTACGGAACGTCCTGGTACCACTCTCACTACTCTGCCCAATACGCTGCTGGTCTCACCGGTCCCATTGTCATCCACGGCCCTCGCGAGAAGCGCGACTACGATGTTGACGTGGGTCCTATTATGATTAGCGACTGGTACCACCAAGAGTACTTGGAGCTCGTCGAAGCCGTCATGGCTCCCAACGGCGGCCTGGTCCTGTCCGACAACAACCTCATCAACGGAAAGAACAACTTCAACTGCTCCACGCTGGCGTCTACGGACACAACCACGTGCAATAGCGCCGCCGGGCTGTCCAAGTTTACGTTTCAGCGCGGCAAGACGCACCGTCTGCGCCTCATCAACTCGGGCGCCGAGGCCCTGCAGCGGTTCTCCATCGACGGCCACACGCTGACCGTGATTGCCTACGACTTTATCCAGATCCAGCCGTACGACACCAAGGTGGTGACGCTGGGCATCGGGCAGCGGGCCGACGTGCTGGTCAAGGCTAACGGTAAGCTCGACTCGTACTGGATGCGCGCCAACATTTCCACACCGTGCAGCCTCAACAACAACGCGCCCAACGCCCTGGCCGCCGTCTACTACGGCAAGGCGGACCAGACGAAGCAGCCCGCGTCGACGGCCTGGGACGTTCCGGACCCGGCCACTTGCGCCAACGACGACCTGTCCATCACCAAGCCCCTGATGAAGGTGCCTCTCCCGAATGCCGACCTGACGTACGATTTCGAAATCACCGTCGGCCGCAACGCGAGCGGCGTCAACCTCTTTAGCTTTGACAATGTGACGTTTCGCACAAACTACAACAGTCCCACGCTGCTGCTGGCCAAGCTGGGCGAGGACGACTTTGAGGAGCAGTGGAACGTGCGGAATGTGGGCAAGGCCAAGAGCGTCCGGGTGAATATCATTAATTCGACGCCTATTCCGTGAGTCCGTCTGATAGCTATTGATCATCGCTAACCTCTCTAGTCACCCCATGCATCTCCACGGCTTCAACATGTACATTCTGCACGAGGGTTCCGGAACGTGGGACGGCACCATCATCAATCGCAACAACCCCATGCGCCGGGACGTCATCCAGGTGCAAGGCAGCGGTCATGTTGTTGTGCAGTTTGACGCCGCCACTAATCCAGGTACGCCTATGCCCTGTTGCTTTCTTGGCAAACTTGCTAACCCTCTAGGCGTCTGGCCCCTTCACTGCCACATTGCCTGGCACGTTTCTGCCGGCCTGCTCATCCAGTTCCTGACCCAGCCCGACCAGGTCAAGAACTACCGCATTCCCAACACGGTTGCGCAGACTTGTCGCGACTGGGGGACCTGGACCCTCACCAACATTCCTGCTCAGATTGACAGTGGGCTGTAGGTGTGATGGTCATTTGGAGGGTGAGGATGGTGAGGTTTGTAATGGAGGATTCGATTCTACTTCTACGAAGTCCGTCCGACCTAGTGTCAACGGAATTTACCAGGCGATATTTTTGTTGAATAGTGTATATAATGTATGACGTCGTGCGTTCAGCTGCATGTCTAGCGTGGAAGAATACGCGAACTGGCTCTAAACTTGTGCTCGTGTAACTGTGTTATCTCGCATACGTAGCCATGCATTGCAACCCTCCACTGCTCCCACCCTCATGCAATCTTGTGCGTTTCATTGGCGCCACCCGTCTCGGGCGCTTCGTTTGGGACCTCGGATTATTTTCCGCCTTTCGCGGGTGATTGAGGTTTGGCCTCGGTCGTATTTGCTTGGTTGTCCCTGGCCTTGTCCTTGAGCGTGTCCTTGCGCGTGTCCTTGCGCGTGTCCTTGCGCGTGTCTTGTTTGCTGGCTGCCTGGTCGTTCTTGGCCATGTCTTGCTTGTCCTTGACCGTCTCCTGCTTGCCGGCCGCCTCGTTGGCCACTTGCTTGTCCTTGACCGTGTCTTGCTCGCCGGCTTCGTTGGCCACTTGCTTGTCTCCGGTCCTGACCGTGTCCTTGAGTGTGTCTTGCTTGCTGGCCGCCTCTTTGGCCATGTCTTTGTCTTCGGCCGTGCCCTCGACCCTGTCCTCCAGAACAACCGCCTCAATCTCGGCCGCCAACCTCTCCACTTCCCCATTGTCTCCGTTCTGCCGCTCGGCTTCCTTGTCGCCCACAATCCCTCGCCACAACGCCTCCAACTCGTCCCTCCACCCCAGCTCGTCCGCCAGCTTGCGAATGCCCTCGTCGCAGGACCCCAGCTGCACAACGTCGTCAGATCGGTGTCCAATGCGTCCCACCTGCTCCATGTTGAACAAAACTCGCGGCTTTCCCTGCATGGCCAGCTCTGGCAGCCCCGCAAACGGGTACACGGTCAAGCTCGTGCCAATCACCAGCATCAGATCCGCCATGGCCGCCTGGTACGTGTTGTTGTCAAAGGCCTTGGGCAGTGGCTCGCCGAAAAAGACAATGTCCGGTTTGACCAGACCGTTGCAGTGCTCGTCGCCGCAGCGCGGCACAAACCCAGCCAGGATGTGGTCCTTCATCTCATCATCAGGGAACGGCGTCTTACACTCGATGCACCGCTGCGTCGCGAAGCTGCCGTGGGCCTCGATGATCTTTTCGTCCGGCACGCCGGCGCTGCGTTCGAGGCAATCGATATTCTGCGTGAAGAGCATCTGCAGTAGGCCCTTGCGGGCGAGGAGCGCGATAAAGGCATGCGAGACGGTCGGGTGGAACTTGCCGGGGTACAGCTCCTTGGCGAGGACGTAGAACGGCTCGGGGTGCTTGCGGAAGTAGGAAATGTCGAAGACGGCCTCGGCGTAGGGGAGGTCGAGGCGCGCGAGGTTGTTGTAGAGGCCGGTCTTTGGGGATCGAAAGTCGGGGACTAATTAAAGGTCAGCCTGTTCAAATGTCTGGTTGCGCACCTACTGCCCGCCGCCGTCGAAATCCCGGCACCCGTCAACACAACCACCCGCTTGACCTTGCCGCTCTTGATGTACTCGGCCACGCCGGACAGGCTCTTGTCCGTGAGCGTCTTGGCCTGGAGGGAAGACTCTTCCTGCCCCATGATGTGTGGTGATGATGTTATGTTTGCAAGCGAGACCGAGGTGGGGTTTATTCTTATCGATAACTATCTAACCATGTCGCTGCCTTGCCTGGGCAAACTGCTCCTCCTGCAACCGCGCCAGCTCCTCCATCGACATGCCGCTGTTGGCAAACTTGTCGGCCTTTTTCTCACGACCCTGATTTGTTAGCGGCGTGATGGTGAGAGGAGAGTGGTACCTTTTGAACTTCTTTGTGCTCGGCCGCCGCCTCCATCACCGCAGGCACATAGTCGGAGAAGCCTAGCTGTTCGAGGGCCTTTGTGATGTGGTCGCAGGCAATCGTCTTCTTTGCTTCTTTCTCCGAGATTTCATTGGCCTCCGACGAGATGAGCGTGATGAATTCCACGCAGCATTCGATGAGCAGGTCGCGAGCCTCCTTGGCAAAGGCGACGCCATCGGCAGGAGGCAAGATTTCCGTTACGATTTTTTGAACGGTGGCTAAAGGTCAGCACAAGCCGACAAGAGCCAGAGAGCTTACCTTTTGGCAGTGAAAGATCATCGTTGCCTGGGATGTTAGCAAAGATCTCACCGACGGGCAGCAACTCACCTCCAAACTCGTGATCAGACATGATGGTTGCTGAACGCAATTAACGGGCGTGGGGCAGCTTTTGTACTGATGGGCGGGGCAGCGCCACGCGCACGGACCATTCCGAGGGTATTTATCGCGAAATTTCAAACTTTTCATTCCTCTCCTCTCAACAACAACAACAACAATGGTAAGTCCTTCTTCTTCCATCAAATGACGAATATGATGTCGCCCCAGTCTTAAGAGGTCCGACAAGCCTCTTGTGCTGAATGACCGTCCAAGCCATGGACAAATCTGATGATGTTGCTCGTTTTGTGCGTTGCTAACAAGGACACAGATCCAATGACCGATGTCCATCGAAGGACCGACGATCTGGGCGATTGCGATGAACGTTGCTTCGATGCCACAAGGTAAAAACTTTTTCTCCCTTTTCAATTGCTATGATGTAACAACTTATTCCATGCTAATACTGAACCCCCATGTGGATTCAATAAGAGCTTTTCATCTTTCGACTGAGCACTCCTCTCCTGTTTTGTTTGTCTTCACTCCTCAATTCCAAGCTAACCAGAGACAGCGTCCCATCTAGACAGTTAGCGATAGCGATGAATACGCGATTGAACATACTTGAAGAATTTTCCACTCATCGCGTTGTTAGGATTGGCAACGAACTCGGCCATGGCGTGCGCCGGCTGCTCGGGTCGCAGCAGGGTCCCCTTCTCGAACGCGTCGGTGAATGTCTCGTATTGTGCCCTGTCCATGGTGTCCTTGCCCTGCGCCCTCAGCACGCCCTGCATCTCGGTGTCGACGCGTCCCGGGGCAATGGCGACGCTCGTGATGTCGGGCTCCTCGGCCGCAATGTGTGCCGAAACCGAATTGTAGACGGCCTTGGCGCTGCCGTATGTCCCCCATGCCACGTAGGCGCCGGTCGCTGCCCCAGACGATACCCAGACGATGCACCCCTTCGACTTGCGCAGTTCGTGCAGTCCTGCCTGGGCCTGATTGTCAGCGGTGAAGTCTGTAGTCAGAGCCTTACCATGGCAATCCCGCTAAACACGTTGACCTCGTACAATCGTCGCCAGTCGTCCACAGTCGTATCGGCGAAGCGCCTCGGCTCCAGCACGCCGTGGTTAATAACGATGCCATCCAGGCGCCCCCAGGCGGCCACGGCGAGGTCGGTCAATCTCGAGGGCATCTGTCCGTCAGCGGTGCCATTCTTTTGGAGTCTTGGCATACCTCTGCCTGCGTCATATCCCCCGCGACGACGCGCACCTGGTCCGGATGCGCTCGCTGCAGCTCCTCCAGCGGCGCCCGCGACCGCGCTGTGACGACAACCCTGTGCGAGAGCTCGACGAGGCGGCGCGCGACGGCCGCGCCGATGCCTTTGCTGGCACCCGTGACAATGAAGACTTTCATGGTGTGTGTGCGGGGTTGATTGGTGTGGGTTCTGGTGTTGCCTCCGGCCCCTTCGGGGAGACGCGCGGGCCCTCGCTTCGCTCGATTCGCGGGCTGTGTGTGTTTGCTGTCACTGGTCTATAGTCACGAATCGGCGTATCGCCGCAGGCATTGGCGTTTCCAGTGTGTCATCACTGGTGTCTATAGTCACGGATCGCGCAGCGAAGGGCCGTCGGAGGTATTGGGTGTGCGTGTTTATTTGAGGCGGGTTTCAGTCTGGTGATACTCATTGGTCACGGATCAAGCGAAGCGAGGTGCCCGCCGGAGGCATTTGCGAGGAGGAGGTACATCGGCGAAGTTGTAGAGGTCATTGCTCGGCGGTCTATAGCAGTCACGGATCGAGCGCAGCGAGGGCCCGCCGCAGGCGTCTCACCGAAAGGGCCGCCGGAGGCATTGTGCGTGTGTTTTTTTGAGGCGAGTTCTAAGTCTGGTGATGTGGTCGATAGTCACGAATCGACCGGAGACATTGTGCGTGGAAGTGTGTATTTATTTGAGGTTATTGGTTGGTCGATGGTCACGAATCGAGCGCAGCGAGGAGCCCGCCGCAGGCGTCCCCCTAAAAGGGCCGCCGGAGGCATTGGAGGTGATGGTGTTATTTGAGACGAGTTCTAAGTCTGGCGATGTCGTCGCATGTTGCCCTGCAGCACCCGCCGACGAGGATTGTGGGCCAGTTGCCGCGTGCCTGGGTGGCGCGTACGACGTCCGCGAGCTGTGCCTCCCAGGGCCCGCGGTCGGGCAGGGCGTCGGCGGGTGGCTCCCACTTTTGGGTGGCGGTGTTGTAGACCTCGCCGTTGGTGCCGTCGGGGTAGAGGACGAGGGCGGGCCAGGGGACGCGGAGGCGCGCGACGGTGGCTTCGAAGACGCGCAGCATGGCGTCGAGCTTGTGCACCTTTGTGCAGTTGATGCCGATGCCCCAGGGCACGCTGGCGGAGAGGGCGGGGTCCAGCATGGCTTCGACGGCGGCTTCGAGGGGGTTTCCGTCGGGCAGGGTGAGGTCGTCGCCCGGGGAGAGACAGGCCGTCCAGAAGGGGACGGAGGCGAGGGGCGTAGCGGCGAGGGCTCGGCGCATGGCGATGATTTCGTCGACGCGGGGGATGGTCTCGAGGGCCACGTAGGCCACGCGGTCGGCGGTCCGGGCGAAGAGCCGCATGCGCTCCGTGTGCCACCTCTCCAGCGCGGCGGGCGTGTCGTGCTCGGCGTCGTACCGTCCGCTGTACTCTTGGCCAGGGATCATGCAGGCGCCGTACGGCCCGCAGCTGAGGGCGACGGCCGTGCCTGCAGCGGCTGCAATGTCCACGGCCGCGTCGACGAACCGCGGGACGGCTGCGGCTGGAATCCCCTCGGGAAACTCGTCGCTACGTGTGGCGGCAAAGGCGTGCAGCGACACCTGGTACGTGGCCGTCAGCAGCACGTCGACCGGCACGCGGCCAAAGTCGCGCTGACACGCCAGCAGCGTCGCCGGGTCCGACACCAGCAGGTCCGACGACCACAGCGGCGTCTTCCGGCTAAACACCACGCCGTATTTCGCCTCCAGAGACGTCCCCAGGCCGCCGTCGAGAATCAGGATGGTCATGGTGAAGAATCTGAGTTGCCCCGCTGTGGGACGATATCGGAGGCCGACTAGACGTTGCACAAGGAAGGAGCAGGTCACCCAGATGTCCTGAATTTCGACTTGCCAATCATTCACAATTTCGCCGATACACTCTCTCCTCGCAAATGCCTCCGGCGGCCCCTTCGGGGAGACGCCTGCGGCGAGCCCTCGCTTCGCTCGATGCGTCTTTACAGCATTCCACAGCAAACAGTGCAACGACCTATGCGCTGAAGATGGACCCCGCTCGGCTCCCGACTGCGAATGTTGATATAATTGGCAGTGCTTTAATGGAATCTGCCCTATTCCTACTAACGTACCCATACATATTCGTACTTGGTAAGTAACTGGATCAACTCTTCATGTATTTCATCCAGGAGAAGAAGAGTTGCTTAGAGATATGCTTTATAGATAACTATATAAACCTGCATACGTTGTTCATCCTACAGTCACCAAATAACAAGTCTCGACGTTTAAAGAAAAGACACTCTGAAACTCCCTTCGCTCAATTTATATTCACGTCAACCCCCGACGACTCAACAACTCCCGAACGTTCTTCGTTTACCTCTGCTCCAGTTTCTTCACCCGCCATTGCCTTTGCTCCGGAGTCGGGCGGTGCTCTCCAGGCTTTGAGTGCGCTTCTGGTCTGACAACTTCCGACTTGATGTTGGCGAGGTCCTCCTTCAGCTAGGAGATCTCCAGCCTCGCGGCAACGAGCTCGCCCTCCAAGGCCTTCTCTCTTTGTTGGGCTTGCATGACATTGACCTGTATGGCCTCCAGTCTCGTCGTCAACTCTCCAGGGCCGACTCTCTCCCCCGAATAAATATAGTCGAGCCCATCCCTCATCTTCATCCAGTCCCGCATGTGGGCTCGGAGCCGGTCAATCTCCTTTCCGCGCCGAACGCCATCTGCAATGGCTTCCTCGAGTTCTTGCTGAGCATCGGCGGTATAGCCAGCGGCATCTGCATAGTCTTGAGCGTTTGACACGCCGAGCCTTAGCCTCTCCTTCGTCTTGACCATTTCCCGAAGACTTTGGTCAAGAGTGGAACGGGGCACAAGGGAAGGCATTGCGAAGTGATGGAACTGTGCAAAGAATTAGCGCTGAGTCGGGATATTATAACCGTATGGGTGTGATGGGTTGGAGCGTAGAGTGGAAGAAACTGTCCTCACAGCACGCCTGCCATGCCTGAAGAAGCACCCCGACCTTGCACCTGCCGTATCATTCCTTTGGGAAGGAACCATCCCTCCCATGGCCAGGTGCTTTTGGGAAGGTGCGATGTCTCACGTCTTAACCTCGCACTGGCCATGAGCTTTTGAGAAGGAGCGATTCCCCATGTCTTGACCACACCCCGGCCATGTGGTTTTGGGAAGGAGCGATCCCTCACATATCATGGACTTCTCATGGAAGTTCAAAGTGAAAGACTCCCTACCGAGTACAGCCCAAGTCGCATAGAACCGAGGGTCATATTAAGAAGTCTTCCAAACTCCATTCCAAGATCAAGCCATGCTGATACTCTGGGAGGTGCCTTGTGAGGACGGGGTTTTTCAAGTCCCTGTCACTACTGGAGGCTATTGATGGGTATAGTTAAGAAGCGATATCAATGTAAGGCGCACATGTCAATGAGTAGCTTCTCAATATGTATGCTTCCCTAGTGAGGAGAAATACTGTTATGACATACACCGTAGTCCATATCTCTCTAGAAGGAGGGGGCCAACTACCACTGGAATCCTGAAACGCGGGGGCCGGGACGATGGTTTACCAGTAGGCTGGGTTCAATAGGTACCTGTCCAATAATTGCCCAGTTAGTTACCGCTCGTAATGAAATCCTCTTGCACATAGATGGAGGGAAAGCATAGATAGATGAAAAGGGAGTCGAATTGGTTCCCACATGATTAAGACTACATACACTACATCATTCCTCACTATCCGAGGAGATGCGCCTGCTCCTGAGACCAAACCCTGCGCCGCCGCCGGACCCTCGCTTGAGCTGCTCGAGCTCACAACGACTCGCTTCCTCTTGAGGCGAGTTCTTCGAGCCACTGGTTGGTCTTCGTTAGAGCTGTCCGAGTTCATGTTCTCTTTAGTCTCATCCTCAGCCTCGCTACCTTCTTCGCTGTAGCTGTCCAGTATCGTTCTCGTGCCCCCTTTAGCCTCGTTGCTATCTCTGACAGAGCCGCCCGACCTCGTTGTCATGTACTCTCCAGCCCCATCGGAGTCGTGTCCGCCCTATTCACGCCCCCCCCGGTCACTGGCGGCATCGATCTCTAGGCATTGACGGCGCAGAAACGAAATATGGCAGTTCGCAGCCACTACCTTGAGGGCCGCGAGGCCCTGAGGATAGTCCTGCGCGCGACGGGCGGCCTTGAATAGCCGAAAGGCCGACTCAACCGACATGTTCTCGGGTGCGTCGAGACGTCCCGAGCTATCGATGATTGGGCCCGCACGCCTCGGATTCAACTGGCGGATGCGCACCAGGAGGTTCGAAATGGCCGAGGGAGCCTTGCCCTTTTTCTTGGCGACCAGATGGAGATCTCTGTGTTTCTCCCAGTATGGTTTATCGATGTTCTTGGCATCGTAAAGCTCCTTGATGATGCCGTACGACGTCGGGGCCCTCTCTCGAAGGCCAAGCGGTCGACGATCGTCCGTTCGGCAGATGACCATCCACTTCAGCGCAAGTTGTAGTACTTTTCCACTGGTACTGGCAAACAGGGTGTGCGATAAGCATGGATAACATGAGACAAAATGGCTGGCCCTAGCTGGGGTTGAGGACTTGGTGATGCCCGGGACTTGGAATCCAGGTATCGGAATCTTCATTTTCGTAACTCAGGGGCGGGAACCCCTCCAAAAGCTGCAACTGGTCGATACGGTACAAACGGATGTTGATGCGCCAGAGAGTTGCTTCGTTTTGCCCCATCGACTCGACCTGCTTCTGAGCCGATTTGTCCAACACCTTACGCAGCTGCAGCTTGTCACCCTCCGTCCACTGTTCGTTTATGGGTGGGAAATCACTACCCAGGATGCCGGGCGCCTCAAACTTCTCTTTCGTCATGAGAGGGCGGCTGGACTCGAGCCGTTTGGCGTGGGCTCCGACACCGTTCTTCTACGCTACTTTTTGCCCATCGATGGCGCGTGACTCGGTTGTCTTTCTTGAATTCGTGGCTACTCGGGTAGTCTTCTTGGCCCTCTTGCCTGGTGGTTTGCCCCTCTGCGTCTTCTTGGGCATTGTGTGTCCAGTCGTGCTTGGTTTGTTGTTTGGCTGTGCATGTATGTGGTGAGAAATGACCAAGTAGCAACAATAACAAGAGACTTACCAGTAAGCAGGCAATATGAGTTCCTTCGCAGCAGACAGCAATCTGTCCAAGTACTGTCGCAGGCAAAATGCGAAATCGTGACGAGGCTCGTTCCGGGAGTGCGTGCTGGATCGCGATAGTTGCACACGAAGGCAAACTCCTCAGTAACCACACCAGAGAAGAGATCTTTAGCATTCAACATAACAATTCTTCTACGAGCTTCCAAAACAGACTACAACAGCTCAGAAGCCCTAATATATCACGCCCGCCGTCACATGATGAGCCTGCACCGGTCGAGGCAAACAAGGTACCAGCTCATTGGTGCAAGAAGGGATGAAAACAAACCGTCTCTATAGGCTGAATGGGACTGTGATTGCTTCAATCCTCTACTTGGTGCATCCATTCTAATTGTTTCCATGTGCCCATTTTCGGCCTGCTTACAGCGCCTGATCATTTTTATCAAGGTAACTTATTTCGCTTCTAGAACCGTTTGTTTCTCTTGTGTGTTGGTTCCTTTGATCAACCGCTTCCATCAACTACTTCTTCAATCAACCGCTTCTCCCATAAACTGCTTCTTTAGTCAACCGCCCCTTCCATCAATTACTTCTTTGATCAACTGTTCCTCCCAGTAACTGCCTCTCCGATCAACTGCTTCGAATCTCACATTAACCGCACACCAACCTCGCCATGGCACCAGCTCCGCCTTCTCAGATCCGACTACTCGACATTCTGGAGTCGTCACACTCGCTCTACGAGCTGTCCCGAGAGCTCCCTCGCCTTGCCGCGGAGCTGCAGGCGAACCCCGTCAGCAAGCAATACAAGCTGAATGTGGCCCGGACTGTTGAAGACATTCTGAAGGATTCGTAACGGACTACCCCATGGACTAACTGCTGCACAGCGTGGGCAAGGATGTCCTCAAGGCCATCGTCGGCGGCACCGTAGCCCTAGACAAACACGTCAAGTAGTTTCAGAACCCAACTGACAACTCGGCCAGCGGCAGCTACGTGATCGGACTAGAACGTCGGGGACACTAGGGCAAGTTTCTAACGGGAAACGAAACCAAGGACTTGATCCGTGGCCTAGGCCGATACCTGAAGGGGGCCGACATCCGCAAGAACTTGGCCAGCCGACAAGCACCGCTCACACAGGCCGAGCAGGACGACTACGATTGGGTCAAGACGGTTGACGAGGCTCTGGACGACCGTCTCAAACCCGTCCAGCTGCATCAGCGATTCGTCGTTTCGGCGAACGACCACTCGATCGTTGAAGCCCTCATGGCCTCGTTCGAGAACCGGTGCCATCCCAACGGGGCAACCGTGCGACAACTGCAGAGCCCCCTATATGTGGGATTCTCTGGCAATTTGAAGGACCAACTGAGTGACAACAAGCCCTAACGGTGGCTGAGACACATCAACAAGCCGCTCGCCTTGACAGTCAGCGTGCTGGCCGCCAACAGCACCCCGGTCGATCTCGTCCCCCGCGTGGCGCTGCGCATCTGGCAGAACGACCAACTGTCACTCGCCGAGAGGCTCATCACCAACCTGGCCGCGTCTCTCGTGTGCCAGACTGGCTTCAACGCCACGCAGGCCGGCACCGCCTGTGGCACCGGCAACGTCGTTCTGTATCCCAAGAGCAATAATTGAGGGCCTCGAAGCCAAAAAAGCCGAGCAGGAGGCGGAGTTGCTCGAGCTTCAGGCGGCAAAGCGTTTGACCGAGGAGATTGATGAGCTCGAGAGACAGGGTAAACTTTCGCGGTAGACTGGAACAGAGCGACTGTAGGGACAATGACAAATAAACATGTGTTTATGAGAGAAATATTTATCTCCCATTTTAGTTAGGTAACTAGGCCTACTGGATTAATAAAAACCTTTTCTATTATTTCAATTTCTCTTCTACTGCTCGCAAGGCTTACGGCCCATATCCCCCAAATGATAGTAAGCACATTTGTATTTTATACCACTGAGGACCAACCTTTTTTACTGGTAACTAAGTCTAGTTATTCTTTTTAATACTTCATCATTTATAACCAACGCATAGCCTCTCCTAAGCATGGGCATGTCAAACAAATATCGCAGCAGAAAAGTGCAGATCAGGTCATCAGACAATGGCGCAAGGGCGTCATATCTCACTCCCGATGTCCCAAAACCCGCTGCCGTCCCATGACGGAGGAGGATCACAGGCGCCTGGTTGGGGAGTAGTAAAAGGTAGCTCAACATAGCAAGAGCAACGACAATTACAAGGCACGCTGGGAGGCACACTGCAAGGCATATTAGACGGCACATTGGAAGGGACGATTGAATGGACGATAGAAGAGATGTTGGAAGGAACGTTGGGCGGATATTAGAACGAATGTTGGAAGGGCCGTTGGGCGGAAATTGGACAGGATTAGAAAGACGTTGGAAGAACGTTGGAAGGACGTAGGGAGGACGTTGGAAGGGACGTTGGAGCATCCTTCCCAACTTTTTAGGCGCAGACAGATGCGGCAAATCAACGGCTGCCCAGCTTACTCACCTGTCACCATCTCGTTAGCAATGGAAAGGACGAAAAAGGTGGAGGGGAACGTAGAGAGGGTCTTGTCAACCATTAGGCCAGCTGACCTGGCCGAACGCGATCTCAACGGCCCTCATTCAGAGCGGGGACGATCTGCCACTTGGCGGGGACTGGAACTCCTCCGATGGACCAACGGTCGCCCATTCGTATCAAAACAAGAAGGATTCTCGGACGTATGCCCGCCGATAGACAGTCGTCGGCTCGTCTCCTCTCCAAGGTTCCTGAAACAACTCCGGTTCGAAGCACCGGAGCGTTTTCCGATTGTCTGGTTCTTTGATCGCTTCGTCTGTGTTCGGTGCCATGTTTGTGCAGGAACAGAGCATTGTTTGTTTGTTTGTTTGCCTAATTGTGCAACATCTCTCACGAACCAATTACCCCAAGTACACGAAATGGGAATTCCCAGTAGTAAGCAGACGAAAGGCTTGTCCAGACCTGTTTCAGATGTGTACACCATGGAAGGAGGTCCGGAGGCATATAAACCAACCTTTATAGCGACTTTCTCTGTGCCCTATCGAATATCGAGAGGAGAAACTTGATACGCAGTCCCGTCTTGTCCCTACCTATTTTGGAAATTGTCGAGGCTTAGCCTGAAGCATCTCCAAGCAGAAGTGAGACACTAAACAGCAGGTGCAAACGGAGAACTTAAACAGTAAACGATGGGCAAACATTGACGGCAGGTGCGTCTCATTGAAGTCAAAGGCGAGGAATGGTATTAATAAGCGAATACATGAGTTTTGTCTTGATGGCATCGCTAAGCATCGTCCCCCGCGTTGTCCATCAGGAGTTTTTCCATAAATCCCGAATGACTACTGCTATTCCGAACAGTTTTGGGGCTGTTCTCGCCGGCATCCATGGCAATTTTGTTTTCGCCATGTGCCTGTTTGCGACACAAGCAGGTAATGAAACCCTCCCCGATCCCCAACGCTCCAAGGTTCTTCCAAGGTGGACGTTACCACCGGCTCACCCGTCTCGTAGTAAGTGTGGATGCGATCTACCCCATGGGGATCAGATCGCATCCTGACGACAGCGATAAGGACCAGGTTTATATGTTCATAGTTGTAGCTAGTCCGGCAACCCGAGGCAAAAGCGACACGGAAGACACGCAAGTCTCGGATGGCATGCGGCTTCGTTGCGTGGCTCGTATACTGGATGCGCATGAAATCGCAACGCGACTTGTGCGGGATCATCCGCTGTTGTAAGGCGCCGGCGTTGGACTTGAACTTGTATAATGTAAGACATCGACGGCGTTTTGGACTATGCGCTCGGCATTGTTGGTGCAGTCGAAGTGGGCCACACTATCCTCAGCAATGGCGGCATACGTATGCAAGTGGCGCTTCTTCATTTCGCACTCTATTATGGCATTGTACGCGGCCCATGCTTTGCCCCCCCAGAGGCTATCTCTGGTGTCGTGAGACAGCCCGAGAAAGGTGCGTGGGACTTTCCTCGCTTCGGCGTCTTCGAAAACTTGTTGGTTAGCCTGGGTCAGGGGGGCGTCTTTGGCGGGGCAGATGCCGGGGGAGTTTGGAAGTCTTGCCATGCGTATTTGACGAGTGCTTCGTCTGGGAGGTAGTCGTTGAGGTCTTGGCGAAAGGAAAGGGTGTGTCTTAGAAGCCGGACGACGCAGTCCAGGCCCGTCGTGTCCCCAATGTCGCCGATGATCGGGGGGGAGGCCTGGAGACCAGGGGTACCTCCCTCTGCTTCAATCGCCGACACGTTTCGCGCATGATGTTTGGGTACTCGTCCCAGAGCACCCCGAACATCCAAGAGTGGCTTTCGTGCGGGAGGCTCAAGAGAAAGGCCGGCATGTTGACGACGAAGCCTGGCAGTGGAACCCTGTTGGAGGCTCTGTGGCCTGGGTCGTGCCAGAGGACGTTTGGGGCTCTGGAGCGAAAGACCTAAGACTTTTGCTGCTCGAACTCGCGCTTGCTTAGTGGGCATTTGGCAAGCATCTTGCCGGCGTTCTCAAGGGTGACCATGGCCCGAGTCTTGCTTCCGACGATGTGGATGTAGTCGGTCCCGGTCAGCTGTGCCGACATGCTTGTGGAGGTGTTCATTTGAATGATATGACGGTCCTTCACTTGCCGCAGGTTGGTCGGGACGTCGATCTTGTCCATATCTATGGTCCATCCGTTAGGATTCGGCAGCGCGTCACTTTCGAAGCGGACAATGGAGTGAGTCCCACCAACTCGGTCAATGTTGTGTATTATTTGTTGCAAGTCGCCGCCGTATTTGTGCGTCCGGATCTTTCTTTCGGGGTCGGGCAGCCCAAACAAGTCGATGCTGCGATGAGAACTCAGAATCTTGTCCACCATGGAAAAAGGGTGTCCCCAGGACATGACCAGAACTCTAGCACAGTTGATGGGGTCTCTCCCTGACGCTCTGGAGGCCCAGCTCATGGTCTCGACCAAGGCGACGGCACACTGGACGGACACTTCGAGATCGAGCTGGAGCAAGAAAAGGATCCTTCTGGCGAGCATCAGATTCGGGGTCCAGGTGCTTGACGTGGCCGTGGCCGTGGCTGGGCCATTGACTCTCAAGGAGCGAATCAGTTCTTCGTAGGAGCAAGCGTGAATGGTACTCCCGCGGGTCAGGCCTTGGTCATTGAAAGTGCGCCGGACCCGGTCGACCTTGAAGTTGGGCATCACGCAGAACATGAACATTGCGTGCTGTTGGCCCAGTTGCTTTCGGATACCAATTGGCACCGTCGTGCTCTTCTGGGAAGCCACGGGTCCGCTGATGCGACCGACTTTGAGGTCGGCGCACGGTTTGTTGGAGTTGCCCATTGGGCGATTTGCTCGTATTGTTCGTTCCAATCCATTTGGAAATGATGAGGAAGAATGAAGATGAGGAGAGAATGAAAGGGGAGAATGAAGGGAGAGAATGAAGGGAGAGAATGAAGATGAGGAGAGAATGAAAGGGGAGAATGAAGGGAGAGAATGAAGGGAGAGAATGAAGGGAGAGAATGAAGGGAGAGAATGAAGGGAGAGAATGAAGGGAGAGAATGAAGGGAGAGAATGAAGGGAGAGAATGGAGGGAGAGAATGAAGGGAGAGAATGAAGGGAGAGAATGAAGGGAGAGAATGAAGGGAGAGAATGGAGGGAGAGAATGAAGGGAGAGAATGGAGGGAGAGAATGGAGGGAGAGAATGGAGGGAGACAATGGAGAGAGAGAATGGAGGGAGAGAATGGAGGGAGAGAATGGAGGGAGACAATGGAGGGAGAGAATGGAGAGAGAGAATGGAGGGAGACAATGGAGAGAGAGTGTGGAGGGAGAGAATGGAGGGAGAGAATGAATGGAGAAGGAGAACTAATGGGGAGGAGAGCATAAGGACGAGGGGAGGCTTAGGATGAGGCCGTAAACCTCCTGGGTCATGTGTTTCAAGAGTCATTGCCTAACGACCAGACGAGCAAGCTCAGTGTGATTCACAGAGCAAGGGAGCGGTGAGCCTGGGGCATTATTATTACCTGGTGGCTAGACGAACAAGGCCAGTGTGGTTCGCGAAGCAAGGGCACCTCGTTGCCAAGACGGGTGCAGTTCGGGCGAGCTTAGATGCAGGCGGTTTCCTCTCACACAACGATCGGACCTTCGAGAATTAGAGAGAGTCAATAAATTCAGAGTTCAAGGCCCAACATGTTCCTTCCCCCCCCTCTCCTTCCTTCCACGTGATTACATCTGTCATGTCAATCTGTCATGTCCCTCTGTCATGTCCTGTCATGTCCCTGTCATGTCCATCTGCCATATAGAGTGACCCCGCAGACTCATGCTCAAGCATTGACCGATCTCGACCGACCTAACGAGCTCTGGAATCCGAGATAATTCTACGGGTGTTTTAGCAAGCATGTAGCGTGGTCACGTTCATGACTTCGGTCATTCTCACCTTGAAGTCGGGCATGTCATGGATAACCAGCATGCCGCGGCCTTGGATCAGCTTTTCTCAGATGCCTAACGGCACAGTTCTGTTCGTCTGGCAGCCCGTGGGTCTCTTGGTACGGCCAACGTCGGTGTCGGCCACCCGACCTAGGTCCTTACCAGCAGCGCAGTCTGCTGAGGCCACGTGTGCCAACCAAGGGCACAATAATGGTGGAAGCCCGAGGAATTGAGTTATTCCCTGATGGCCCTACGGATAAGACCAGGTGTCATTCACGAAGCAAGGGCATAAGAGAATGTTTCTAACGCGTTTCCTTTGCGCACACTTCTCTTTTTCAAACACTTTTTCAGTCAAAACCAACTACCACCAACTGCACGATGCCCGCGTTGCAAGAAGACACGCGCCCCTAGGGGCACCAAGGTAATCCCGATACACGAGAACGAGCAATTGGCAGCGTTCTAACTCTTCCACAAATCAAACTCCTGCAGCGTAGGGCCAGGACCCCAACCCGGACAAAACCTCCGGCAATGGAACCACCACCATTACCCGCCAGGACGCCGGTACCGCCCCCTAGGGGCAACAAGGTAATTCCCATACAAAAGAACGAGCGAATAGGTTCTAACTCTATCCACAGTCCCGAATTCTTCGACGCCCCAGGGGCAGGATGGCGCTGCTGGGATCCGACCGATCACGCGACCCTCGAGGGGGCACGCGTGGATTACCGCTGATGGGCCCGACTCGGGGCTGTTACGGAAGTAGGAGCCTCGCAACGGCAAGGAATAATAGTGTTATTATGCTGAAGTGACGATGAACCTAAGTCAATGAGAAAAAATTGTCCAAGTGCGTTGTATTGAAGATGTCTCTCTACCTAGAGATTCCGTAACCTGAACATCCCCAAGTCTGTCTCGCCTCGTGACCTGAAAATCCTTAAGTCCAAGAAATACCCTCATGTCTACCTGCCTGTACATGCTAGCCCAGTGCAATATCATGTCTCACGGAATCATTTTGTCCCACATAATACCGTTAGATCAGGCAACACCATCATGTCACGTATTACCATCATGTGTCCAATGTGCGTCTGCCGTCGGACTCCTTGTCGGAAATGAGGTTGCACTCCCTGCCCAATCTGGTAGTTTTCCCATCAACTTCTTGTCGGTCCATTTCCGCATTGGCCCAACAAGCTCCATTAACCGAGTTGGGTGGGCCTCTTTATTGACGTCTCCTCTAGCCCTCTTCTCTGGCGTTGGGCGGCGGCCTGCTGTAGGGGCCATTTATCGGCGTCTCGTCTGCTCGGCGGTCGCCGTTAGGTTGAGCAGCCGCTTTCGGCTGGTGGATTTCCACATCCGGACAGTTGATGCCACTCTCGATACGAATATGGTTAGCGACGATCCATCAACGTCGATCGTCACCGTTGATCCACTTCCCGCACTTCCCGAAGAGCTAACTTTGACCTCAGGACTTCCCAGTCCGCACCAGCATCACGAGGACCCTTCTCGACGGCCGCGACCACGAGAGTGACTGATACCGTTTGGGGGAATGCGAGATCAAAGAATTGCCGAGCTGCGAGTCCCTGACTGCTTTAATTCTAGCGACAAGGTGGAAAACTCGACGGGCGGAAAAGGGGTTAAAAGACGGCGACGTCACGCGGGAGACTGTCGAAGGGGGCCGAAAGAAAGGTCGCTAAGAGAGTTTCGAATAAGGTGATGGTTGCAGGGTGATGAGCCGTGGAATTTTGGAGAGCTGGATCATTAGCATGCTGAGCACTGGAATCCAATGCCGCTTACCTGAGCAATGGCGAATCGGCACCTGCACGAATTATGGCCTTGGTCGTTCATGCGAAAGGGCACTGCGGCTGGTCTGTGGAAGAAAAAGCGGCAATTCCATGATGGAATCATTTGTGTTTGCTACCACCTTCCTAATCTACCCGATAAGGGCTCCTGTTAGAAACTTGAGGGCTAACGGTGGTTCGAACCCGCGACATCTCGTCTCAACGGCCCGTGCAGTTCATATGATTCACTATGAAAGAAAATTAGAGGAAACATTTTCAACGCGTCTTTGTGATTTCTCCACACCAAACATCGCCACAACTACGATCTCGACAAAATGGTCGATCAACCACCAGAATTTCCCGCCATTCCCGAGTGGGCCCCTGAGCGCAGCAAGCACGTCGTGACCGACGAAATGGCCGCTAGCCTGTGACAGCCCGTGGGTGAAACGCACAGAAGGCCTTTTCGTGCACGTCGGAAGTTTTCGAGGGAGAGAGCCCGCGCAGCGGCCGAAGCCCATAAAGCGTATATGGCTACCCTCAGAAAAAACCCATCCCCCTGGGGCTCACTAGAGGACTTGGTTTTTCGAACCGCAGGAGAGCGTGCCATGGGAATACCGAATAATGTGCCTCGTCTTTGGTGGAGATGGCCTCTCCCGGACAGCCAGATGGCCCCAAGAGACGAGTGGGCCGACGCCCTCCGGCAGTCAGCCCTGAACCGGCACCTCAGCCTGAGGATGAAGTTCCTCCGGCAGCCAGCTCTGTGTCACGGACATCCGAGGCAACGAAGGCCGAGACAATAGAAAGCAGCCGAAGCCCGACCAAGTCGGGGCGAGACCGCTACGAGGAATGTGTTGGGGGCTTGAAAGCCTGAAAATGGGAGCCTAAGGCAGCAGGACAGGTGGCCAGAAGGGGGATTAGAGGGCTATAAGAAGGGGAGATATTGGCGACCAGAGGAAGGAAGGTTAAGGATTAATTCTATCATCTCATTCATCATTACGACCTCGTTCCTTGACAACCGCGACCTCGCAGTTATCCTGTTTGACCTCTTCACTCCTTCCCCTCGCAATAAGCCCCTGACACTCTGAACCGGCGCCTCAGTCTGAGGATGAAACCCCTCCTTGTGGCAACCGCGGGATGGATGAACACGTAGTCATTCAATGCTGGCGAGCAAAGGCCGACGGCAAGTTTCACGGCTGCGGAGTTTGCAACTCGGGTCAACACGAGACGAATGAGTGCCTAGGATTCCCTTAGGACCCTCTGGAATAGGTGACGCTTCTCGTTGAGAGACACGCCCAGTTGCCTGCCCTCAGTGCCCCAGACTGGTATCCGATCCTATATGAATATATGATGAATTACCCGGGCCACAGGGTTTCTGGTCGTCTCTGGAGCGTTGAATCCGCCCAGGTGATGCGGAATCCATGAGCACCGGTACCAGAGCGTATTTGACCCCTGAGTGGTCAGTACATCACCGGTTCTGAGAGACTAAGACGTACTGTCGTCAGTCCTGAGAGCCTCGTATGTGGTCGGTCCTGAGAGACCAAGACGTATTGCCAGATGTCCTATGCGAGACCAAGATGTATTGTCATCTGTCCTATGCGATACTAAGACGTATTGTCGTCGGCCCTGAGAGACTAACACTCATCGTTGCCCGACGTCAACAGATGATCGCTAACCGTGCATAGAGTCACCCCGTAGGCTCATGCCCAAGCTTGCCCAAGGGTTGACCAACCCCGACCGATCCCGACCGATCCAACGAGCTACGAGAATTCGAGATAATACTACAAGAGTTTTGGGCCCAACATATCCTTGACCTACGTGATTTCTATCTATCATGTCTGCCCGTCTGTCATGTCCGTCTGTCATGTCCGTCTATCGTCGCATAGTAGCAGCCTTGGCCTACGCCCGTAGAGTATGCAAAACCAATCTCTTATACACCGCGACAGATTGAATCAGGTCAGGGATAGTGACGTGCTCGTTCTCTCCGTGAGCATTCAAGATAGACCCGGTGCCATACAAGTACTTCTTGTGACGTCCACGTAGTCGCTGGACATCTGTACCAAACGACACCGAAGTAAACTCGAAACCTACCAACGTCAGAGCGTTCCGAAAGGGAGGACTACATACCGTCCAGATCATGATCGAGCATCGTCTCAGGATACGAAAATTTCTTCTTCAGCGTGACAGTGGGATATCGGCCCACAATCTCGGACACCTTCTCTTCAATGGAAGGTAGGTCGGCGGCAACGCGAACTGCACAAAGGGCGTACGCACTGGCGGCCAAGATGTTGTATGCCACTCCACCCTGAATCTTACCGCAGCTGAACGTCGAAGATCCCAGCTCCGACGTGGGATACTCGGCGGCACCAAGTTCTTGCAGCACCGAAGTGAGAGCGGCGATTGCGTTGTGCCCCTTGTCGGGATATCCCGAGTGGCATGCGACCCCTGTGGCGAAGAGCTCAAAAACGAAGTGTCCCTTGTGCCCTGTGGCCAGCTTGCTCTCGGTTGGCTCTCCAAAGATGGCGGCGTCCCATGTGAGGTTCATCTCGTTGGCGGCGAGCATCCCGGCGCCACCCTTTTCCTCACCCACGACGAAGAGCAACGACACGTCTCCGTCCTTGATCAGGCCCTCGGCTCGAAGTTCCTGGACGGCAGTGATCTGAGCCGCCAGAGGACCCTTGTCATCGCATGACCCACGGCCGTAAATGACATCCCCTTTGATGCTGAAGGGGATGTGCGGCGGGACCGTGTCCATGTGCGACGAGAGCAAAGTACGAGCTTTGCGGTTGCTGAGATAGGCGTAGACGTTGCAGCGATCGGATCCTGGGGAGATTGGGGTGCGTTCTACATTGTAACCGAGGCCTTCGAGGTAGTCGGCTA
Source organism: Thelonectria discophora (assembly GCA_911649645.1). NCBI lineage: Eukaryota > Fungi > Ascomycota > Sordariomycetes > Hypocreales > Nectriaceae > Thelonectria > Thelonectria discophora. Next base: position 514,207 of record CAJVRK010000008.1, on the reverse strand, counting down.
GGAAAACGCCAATGTCATGTTCTTCTTCGCTGGTGGAAGGAACATCCATCAGCTGTTTCACGAGTTTCACCACCGGAATGTCCATTGTTGCTTGCTGTCTGTGATTAGACCGTTGGCAGGAATAGGTGCTTTATAGGACCTACCCCATCGGAGCATCATCCGATGTCTCGGGTCGTTACCCGAAGAACCGGTATTGAGGATCACGGTAGTGGAAGGTGACTTTTGGGTAAGGATATTGGGCACAAGAAAAATAAGGGCTTCAATCAGTCGGTGAGTCTTTCCGATTGACCATATTACTACCAGGTACCGTGTATTATTGTAACCTTGTCCATCCGTATTATACCAGCAAAATTCCCCACCCCTCCTTTATCCATTGCTGTGCTTTTTGTGATTGTAAAATTGATAGTCAATGAGACCCAGTTGTCCGCCTCTTCTGGCAAGACCCGAGCCACGAGGACCTCACTGCTGCAACCTCACAATCATCCTCTCCAACCTCGCTCCCCTGGCCCATATTCCCGTTGCAGACGATGCCAGGGGTCGTCGTCGCAGGATGGTGGTAGTTGCCTCAAGACCCAGCAGCCCTTAGTGCGGCCGCACATTGCCAGCTTACCGGCTGGTTGTGCGTTGAAGTGACGTCGTGCGATAGACGCATGGCTAGTAATATGCTATGCTTAGATATGTATGAAGGGCGCAACGGTCACAGAATATATGTACCTTGACTATAACTTGGCGCAACTATCGCAGATGTCGCAAAGCTAGAACGGGACGAGGCTGGCAGAGCACCTTTTGAGCTGGTACCGACAGGGCGTTTTTCTTACTATCGGTAACTCGCGACGCAGGCTTGGCCATGGCAAATCCACTAGGAATACATATATCCAGCCCCATCGCAAGCCTGTCTCTGTGCCTCGTGCTTCAGCAACCTGAAAATGTCCGTTGAAGGTCTTCGTTGCCTCCGGTGTCTACGAGGTGTTCGCCAGGTCGGGTCGCTGTGGTCCGTCATCTTTGTATCGGGTCGGGTCATCGCTATCGTTATCACTCATGACCTGGAGGGCGCAAAAGGTGCATCCCAGGAGTGAAAAGAGCTAGGCTCTAGAGGACCAAAACAGGTCCCTGAATACACAAGGCTAAAAACCAATGACGCCAACATAGATTGGTGATAGCAATGAAGAACCAGCTATTTATACCCCGCTCCCCCAGCCAGATTGCAGTCTTTGCTTCGTAAACCTTTCTCTACGCCTTCACGATGGCAGTTGGTAAGCACGCCCAAGGGGCCAAAAGAGACCGAATCAACGAGAACTTCAAGAAGAAATGGAGCACTCTTAAGAAGAACGGCCTCAATATCCACCAGATTTACAATGCTGAGGTATATGTGTGCATACGCCGGAGAGGCGAGAAGTATGAGTTCAAGTCTACTGTAAAGGCATTGCCGCTGTCGGACGAGGAAAAAGTCGGGATGTACCTTGGTGATAAGGGCAAATTGTTACTAACAGAGCACGGCAGAACGAAAGCTTCCCGCTGCCAGTGCTCGTAACCGCTGCAGATGTTGCAGATGAGAGGAGCGATCAAAAAAATTCCTCGTGGGGAAAGGGACGGTGGCGGGGGAATGATCAAGAAGGCGCATTGTGCGTAGGTAGCCCGTCAATTGGGCTCGAACAGAGCAGTCCTATCGATATAGAAGACACATAAGAAATAAACAGTGTTTGGTTTTGCTTTGGCTCCGTTTCTCTATGAGGATAGCTTGTGACAATGGCGGAGACAGGCGAGAGAGGTAGGGCGGGCTGGAAGCTGACGACCATCACCGCGAAGTGGGATGCACCACGGGCACGCAAGGAGGCGAGTGGCCTACAAAGGAAAGGGTTCATCCGTAGATAAATTTAGCACGTCCCTGTGACGCCATCCACCAGGGTCATATCCCCGGATTTAGCGCAGCGGTTCCTATGTTGCAACTACTCATCCGCCGTGCGGCTCCGAGCAGCAGTTGCTTGCCTTTCCTCTCTACCAAGCGCGCCCTTCTGGATTAGATGGAGCCACATCCATGTGGAAAGCGCGATGCAAATTCCAAGCAGGTAAATGAGCTGAGTTGCCATTAGAGCCCCCCTCCAACGGACATTCTTGCCACAATACCAGCATACAATCGCGATGAGGAATTCGACGATCGATATATCCAGTAAGACTAACGGGGACCAAGCTACTGCGAGGTCCATTCGAGTTGCTCTTTCCACGCCTTCAAATGCAAAAAGAAGCATTGTCGCCATAACCGCCGCTAGCAAAGCAGTGATGGCTGAGCTGCAAAAAAACCCTTCGCCGACCTGACTCAGTCCCGTACTCGGGTGAAACTCGGGAAATGTCAGAGCGGCTACAGCAAGTCCACTGACAAGAGCAGAAAGAACGACGAATGTATTGTAGAATCGCTGGATGCGCTGAAAGACCAGAAAGGCTCTGGCATCAAGATACTTGGCCCACCATATGCGGGTCGTTTCCAGGCGCTGTCTGAGGGTGGGTTGGGTCTGACGCGGCATGGTGCTGTCAATCAGGTTGCGGGAGCTAAACTTTGGGTCGTCCGAATAAAGAATGACGAAAGGATGACGGGAGGATGAAAGGGCGGCGTCGAAGTCGCAAACGATTACTAAAGCTGAGCCGTATCAGTCAGAGGAACTTATAACTGGCAGGAGATTTCCGAGAGAGGATGGAACGAACAAACCGTGTCGTATACAACTCGATCGCACTTCATGAAGGGATGAGAATGAAGGAAACAACGTTCGATACTCTCGTGGAGGACTGCCTTGGCAAAATAAGAGCGCACGCGTCCGACAAAGTGGGGTTACAGATCAGCCCCGCTATTCTCAATTTTCTTGCGGAACGGGCCAATCATGAGATTGTGCCGCAAATTGTCGGTGCAACAAATCCAATGGTGAAGCGCCTGTTGATATCTAGCGAGGGATTGGGTCGCAAGTGAGAACAAGAACAACTCTATCATACCAGCAGATTATCAGTCAACTTACATGCTTCAGTGTTACAGGCTTGATCGGAGACATTGGTGGTAGCAAACAAGGAGTATTCGCGGATATTTTGACCAAGGATACCGACGAATCGGCTGTCAAAATTTTTATCGGCGCCGCTGCCGGGCCATACAAGTCGCGATCCGGCGGTATGAAAGATCGGATTAGAGGAATCCAGGCCGAGATGAAGAACAAGAGGTCCTCAACTGTGTTGCATATACAAGTGGCGCGTGCACCAGGTTGGCGCGCCAACTGGGCTGTCCTGACTGCTTTTCAAACAAGCGTGGATAGGGAAATGGTCCTTATCACGCATGCAATCATGACCACTCTATTCGGATCTTGTCCAAGGAGGGATTACATCGCCTGCCGGCCTCAGTACCTGAAGACGCTCCCACGAGACTGGGGGCTTAACGAGATTGCCCCCTTACGCTTAGACGGTGTCGCACTCAATAGCAGGTTGCAAAGGAAGTCATTGGAAAGCTCTTCGTATTCTTTCTAGCTAGCTGTGAAAAAGCAGGGCTATTAAAGAGAGAATATGCCTGCTAGAAAATAGGGGATATTGGTGCTTAGAGTAGGCAGCGGTGGCTGCCTGCGATGAGGATCAAAGCTGCCTAGAAGGAAGGTTCCGCTGCCTAGGGTGCCTAGAGATGTCGTCTCATTTGATCGGACGATTCTTCTGAGATGACCCGTGTGACAGACGGATTAGCAAGTTACTACAAGAATGTTGACGCGATGGATCCAGAAGAAGCAGAGATTCTTCATCAGAAGCGTTTCGTTATCGGCAGGACCACTTCATTGACGGCGAGAAGTCGGCGACAGGGTCGTTTGAGAAATGGGGGACCTATCCGAGTGTACGTCTTCCAGCGTGGCCACCGTGTTGTCCGCTTCTTCCTCACCTTGATGACGCCTGGAGATGGCGCCCATGTTGATATAACCATACCGCTGTTGGCCGGTCTCGACTATGGACTTCAAATATCCCGCGCCGTTGACGTTAGTCTAGACCTGAGTGCCAGAAATCATCATACTCCAATTGCAACCAAAGCAGCATACAACAGCGAAGCCCGCCGGCTAGGTATCATCATATCCGGAACTCGCGCTTCAGGGATTCAGAAAGGAGCGAAATTCACACACTGGCTCCAGTCACCAAGAAGATCGGCTCTTGGCAAAGCCGAGAAGCTCGTCAAATCCCTGCTTGATTCTTATGATACCTGTGGTAAGACTACAAGGGAAGAGGTGGCAGAGAAATCTGTGCTCTGGTCTGGAAATGGTTTCCTGAGTATTTCCGGGCCTGTGATGGCAGCTCAGGCTGCTGCTAAGCAACAAGGGCCTGAAATTGCTGAGGTGCAAATTGACCCTAAACGGGACGATGACCATGGAGTCTACGAGTTATTACTGCAGCTGACGAAAAAGCTGCAGCTGTTGTCGATTGCCTGGAAAATAAGAGCATCGCCAAGTATTCGTTCGTATTTCAAATGCAACACGGCAGAATCTATTGCGGCCACAATCTCTACAGCTGTTCGGCCTCAGGTAACAGACCTACTTCTCTCTACAACAAAGTTCACAAAAGCAAAGTAATACATCGTCGCTCCCTACATTATCGAGATACTAACTCAATTTGAAGGCTTGTATCGCTGGGCGGTGATATTCGGGATGAAAGTCAAGGCGTTTACGCAGATATTGTGACCAATGGAGACCCCGAATATTTCAAGATCTACGTGGGTGCAGCAAGCTCTGTTGGCGATCGAAGATTCGCAGGTTTGCGACGGAGAATTCAGGAGCATCTTCGATTTGCTAAATCAAAGTCTGGACATGCTCAGAGTGGTGCACTCCACTGTAATGAGCTAAAAAAGGCTGGAGCGCATCCGAATTTCGTGATCCTGGCTCGCTTCTCGGAAGCTACGCCTGTTCCTGTCATCCACACCACAGAGGCTCTTATGGCGATCCTCTTTGCACCCTGGAATAACCGAACATTCCTGAGCTTGCGCCCTATACATCTAGCCAAACATGACGAATAGGGACTCAACAAAGCTAACCCGCTAGACTTCGCTATCGTCAACGTCCGTGACCGCGATAGAGTACGAACACAGCTCGCTGAAAGCGCCCGAAAAAAAGCTGCACAGCGTCTGGCGACAAGTATCGAGAATGCGCGTGCTGGATTCTTTGTTCGCCCCTATCCGGATCGCACGAGGAACAGCTTTCGCTTCACGCTCTGCGCCGAAACCATCATGATCTCAGCCGCTCTAGGAAGTGCTCTGGGACTTAGACATCGCCCAAACGTGAAGGTTGAGTGCGACATCGGAGCAGGACAACACGCGTTTCCCTACGCAGAGAAGGCCTCCTGGAAGTCCGATGCCAGGAGACTAGGAATCTGCTTGGAGGGACAGTACAGCCAGGGACCTTGCAAAGGACAGCCGTTCAAGAAATGGATTCAATGCAGTTCAAAACAGGCTGTGGCACGGGCCGAGAGGATTATCAGGAGGTACGAGAATTAATTCAGAGGCTCTAATTAACTCAGGTGAAACATACAATGTATCAATTTGGCAAGCATGAACCAAGGACTTGAACAAAACCGTCGTGCCTGCTGAGCACGCAAACGTTCCAGTACTACCCATTTATTTTTTCTTGAGGTAAAGGCTCCGAGCGGCGATGGAGTCATGGCGAAACGGTGTTGAGCGCTTAGACAGTGGTACATCAAGCGATGACAGTAATCCCATTTGTTCCAGCCGGTGTTTTTCCGCTGTTCACCACCGAATCCACCAGAGTTATAGTGTACTGGTCATCTGTACGATGCCTATTGATATCTGTCGCTAATGAGGCATGGAAGAACATTTTCTGTGGGAAAGCCTCACTGACCCCAAAGCCATGGCATCTACGCATCAACGCCACGATAGAGGTTCGCTCTTCGTTGCTCGCCTCTCGAAACGTGGGTCGGGATTTGTCACCGTGCGCTCTTTTTGTCAGCCCCTCCAAACAGTGGGCTGGCTTATGGTTTACCCGACAATTTACCGTGACCCTAGCTGGATAATCTTATCGATATCAGCTCCACTCTAACACCCAACCATCCTCATCACCTCAACACCTAATCACATTCACTCCCATCTCAATCCTTGCCTCTCTTCATGCCCTCATCAAATTGATACCTGCCTCAACTGGACAGGCGAAAGCTTCCTTGGTATAATTGAGCTCAAGTGCACACTCGCCTTCCGCCTTGACCTTCGTCCTCATCCTCAACCATGTCTTCTGCTCCAACGATTCCCGGCGCCGAGTGGGAGAGGCATAAGAGCAGTATACGGGCTCTCTTTCTCGACGAAAACAAGACGCACAAACAGCTCGTCGACTGCATGGCAAGCAAGCACGACTTCGTCGCGACGTTAGTGTCATTACAAAATATCCACCCATGAATAGACTCGCTGTCATTGAGTACTCTCACAACCCTACGTCACCATTCACTACCCTGTAGGGCGTGTACACCAGCTAATTCAAAACCTTTGAGCAGGGAGAAGCAATATGTGCGTAAGCTGGGTCAGTGGAACATGCGCAAATACCTCAAACGGAAGGATTGCGAGGACGTCTCCCTCGTTGTTCAGAAACGACTTCGCCTGGGCAAAGCATCAACTGTCTTGTTTCAGGATAGGGTGGTTTCGGAAGAACAGATGCGGAGGAAGGTGGGATCCTACCTCTGCTCTTCGTCGTTCTTCAGGACATCGTTGGGTAAGTCACTCCCCGCCCTTCCAAGTTCCTACCTACCTAAGTAGTTCAAAGTTGTCCAGCTAAAACTCTGACCGCAATCCAGACGACGTGTCCATGGACCCCCCAGAGGACTTCCTTGTGCGAACTCCACACACAAAAGACCTTTCTCGGCCCCTCACCTTCACAACTCTTCCTTTCTTTCGGTTTCAAGACTGTTCAAACATCGAGTGAGTAAATTGGATGCTATGTGTGGTACCGCATGGGCCATGGCTGACTTGGCTCGCAGTGTCCTCCAACTCAGAGCGTTTCGTTCTCAACATGCAGGCCGAAGATGCGGACCGTCTGTTCGGAGCACTAGGCATTGTCGATGCAACTCAACACAGGCTCATCCAGCTACCCTCTGACTTGGATGCCGTCATGCCAAGCAGACGCGCCAACAACACTTCTCAGTTGGAGGTGCATGGGCAGGCGAACTTCTTCGCCCGTTTCCTCCAGTATGCCGTCTACCTTGTCTCCAACAACCTCCTAGACCGGCAACGAACCCGCAATCTAGTCGAAGCGATCATCGCAACCAAGAATAGTCAACTTCTGGGACAGATTCTCCAGGGCCAGGGGCCAACTGCCAGGAAACTTGCCACAAAATTCCTCACTCCTGCCATCCAGCTTGAGAACTGCCATCTGGCTGAGACTCTTCTCAACAGTGGGGCCAATCCAAACGCCTTCTTCGACTACTCTCGAGAAAATGCTCTCCAATTGGCTATCAAGATTTCAAACCCCGACATCGTGAAGCTCGTGGTCGACTTTGGGACCGATCCCAACCGTTGGCACCAACAAGGCTTTCATTACCTCAGCACCTCTCCTCTTAGTGTCGCCGCCAAACTCTCCGGGGAAATGAGCGCATCGATCATAAAAATCCTCCTGGACGCCGGGGTTAACGCGAATGGTGGATTGATTGACGGCCCAAATCACCCGCTAATTCGAGCTGTTGAGGCGAGAAATGCTGTTGCGGCGCGACTCTTGATCGCTGCAGACGCGCACGTCAATCGAGTCAGTAGAACATATGGCACTGCACTTGGACTGGCGACTCATCAGGCCGATGTGCCGATGATTCAATTGCTGCTGGAAGCCGAGGCCGACGTGAATGTGTCGTGGGAACTTGACGATCACCATCGACACTATGTCATAGCCCCGAGGCTGCGAACTCCAATTCAGGTCGCAGTTAGCCTTGGCCCTAACTCTCCGTCACTGGAAATCGCAAACATATTGTTGAGAGCAGGCGCAAATGTCAACCTGGACGAATCTATAGTGATAAGATAACTTGCTCTTCAAGACTGAATATACAAATAGCATTAGGAACTGCACTAGAGGTAGGATAAGAGAGATAGATATAAAGTATACTAAAGGATTTGCATCTGGAGACTATAATAAAGCTCTATATTAAGATCCATATTGAGACGAGCACTGACCGGGTGAGGTCTGACCTACACCACTAGCAACATGCTAGGACCTCTCCCGACTCTTGAGCTTCGTAGAGTAATGGACCTATAGGCTCTAGGCCGACCGCCCTGGATATGTTTCATTAAAACGCCGGTGGATCTCGGGCCACGCAAGCCTCTCTACTTCCTTCATCTTGCGGAGGAGGTCGTCCTCCGCAGCCGTGTAAGGAGTTCTCGTAGCTGAAGCTCGCTTGGCCCTGCCCATTGTCCGTGTCGAGGGTGAATCAGCCGAATCCCAACCAGCGCTGCCTGTATGCCCGCGCTTCGTATAAGGAGTCCAATAGAACTGCAACTGAAACGTTGCTTTACTATTCTCAGTTATGCGTTTCAGTGAGGCATCCTCGACCAGCCATTCCTCAAACCTAGTAAGAACCGCTCCGAGTTCAGTTTCGTTGGATGTCGGTGTTCCCTGCGATGCTGGGCTAAGAATCCCGCTTGCCCGAGAACGTTTACCCCTTTTGGCTGACTGATTGGTAGATCGCGGAGATGCTCTACCTTGGCGAGAGCGTTGGACGCTTGCAGCTGCATGGCGCATCAAACTGTAGGGGACCTTGAGACCCTACGGCGCTTGCGTGGACACTGTTCATCCTCATCCGATATTTCACCTTCTTGGCCCCTTTCTTCGCCCATGGTGACTGAAGGGCAGTCCCCCCCGTCACATAGCAAATTTGTATGACCAAGATCATCTTCACTCCCCTGGGACCTATCGTCTGCGTTGTTGTCGTCGCCGTCATCGTCTTTGTGTGTCAGCCTATGCGTGGCTATACGACGGGAAAGGCGGCGCGTTATCGGACCCTGGGGCGGAGAAGGCGCCTCTTGGGTGCCTGATGACAATCCAGATGCAGCCTCATATGCTTGGGCTTCGACATCGCCGGATTCGCAACCAGTCGTTGCGGGACTTTGGGCTTGGGGCATTTCTGGCGTCAGTTGTCTTTCGGAGGATGCGACGCGAGTGCCAGGGACGCTGCTGCAGCGCGAAGGAGCCGCGCTCTGGGGCACGTCGCCGCTCCTATTCGGAACTTTAACCGTCTCGAGCGGTGCGGCGATTAGCGGTTGTGCCGTGCGTGCTGAAGTTGAAGAGTCCGAAGCACTCTGCGATGAAGAGATCGGTGTCGCAGTTTGGATAGCATCGCTAACGACAGCGCCTGGCTTCGTTGCATCAACAATCCCAAGATCTTGTACTTCAGACGAGTCCAGAGCCAGGTGTCCGGGACATCCGTGAGGAGTCTTTGGGATGGTATTATAGCACGTGGAGGTGCCACTCGTAGGCATGCCACCACCTTGGCAAGGGGCCCCGTTCGAGTCCAGATGTGTAAAATTGCGCACCGGTGATTCATGTGCTGGAGTTGAGGAACCACCAGTGCTGTGCGGTGCAGATGTTGGCGATTCAGCGGCCATGGCGACAACACAGAGCGCATTTCCATCGGGCGGAGTTGTTTTCCCTGAATGGGCACTATCATGGTTGTCTACTCTCCTAACTGGGCTATCTGTGTCGGCAGTTAGACTCTAGCTTATTTGGAGAGCGATCCGTTTCTGGACTTACCCGCATGGCCCATGGGGCAGGATTAAGATCGAGGTGAGATAACGAGTTTGTAAGCTGGTGGAAGCGATGTATCAGATCGTGAGTCACCAAAATCCGATGCGTCATCTACGGAATCCTCTATATCAGAGTCGATGTCGGAAGGGATGCAAATGGGCTCGTGAGATGTGCCCATGACGGAAGTGAACGGGAGGGTGTCTTCATCATTATGAAAGGACAAGGTGGACTTAGGGGCTTGCCACGGCCTCCAACAGCTAGGATTCTTGGCGATGGTTGATCTCATCGTTGGAATATGCGTGCTCGTGTGTAGTGGCGAGAGTTGTTGAAGTGGCTTGAGAAGCGTCGTCAAACAGGCGGGTACTATCCACCTTTATGCTTGAACTGACCGGCACATCATGCCCTGCGTGCGGCCTCCAGGTGCTGCCCGGCTTCTCCCTAGCTTCAATCCATCCATCCATCGCATATGAAGAAGGATGCTCGAAATGAGGCCGCTGCACTCCTGTCTTCTGTTTGCCCTGACGGCCGCAGCGCTAGCCCTCGCTGGAGCCCCCCTGGGGCCAGCCCGTCACACTTGGCATCGGTAGGAGGTCGATCCTCAGGCGGAGTGTTGGTTCGCTGCTGGGGCGCCATTATTGCGTTCGATATTGCTTAGAGTAACGCAGTATTCGTCTGAAGAAGAGCTTTTAATGTATAATAGTCCGAGTTAATTCCCAAGGGATAAATCAGGAAGGCCTGGTTTATATTGGTAGGTAGAATAGGGCATCACGTTATTCTAAGCAAAGAGAAGTGTTACGTCGCTTGATGTATTAATCACAGGAGATGGTAGGCGGAGGTTATTGAGGTTAAGCAGTTGTATTAAAAGCTGAAGTGGCTTGGTAGCTACTTCCTGTGGTAATGACTGTGGTTTAAATACTAGCTATGTTTTTGAGTCAAGGGAGGTCGATTTGAGTCGATCCGACCTGGTTCGACATGCATGGTCGAACAGAGTTGAAAGGACTTGGTTCGACATGCATATCTAGGGTAACGTTTATTGGATGATGACTAGTGGGCCTGCGTGGGTTCTGCCGTGGTTGACCGCCTGGTCCACATAGGGTCGCGGCCTAGTTAGGCCGTGACACTGGGGATAGTATTGCTACCGCGGATTATTATATAACTATCTATGCATGGCTTAATAATAGGAATGGCAGTATATTATCAGGTCTTAGATTGAAAAAAAAAAAAGACAAGGTGCTTTGGGGAATATCCAAAGTAATAATGCTTAATAAAACTATCTATTATGCGTTCTTCTAACCCCTCTTGCGCCTTCTTCGGCCCTTCTTCTGGGGTTTATGCTTCTCAATCATCTCAGGACTCATCTCCTTTTCAGGTACCCACCAATCCTCAGATGTAGGACGACCAATCCAGTGCAACCGATATTCTACCTTTCCATTTCGGATCCTTGTGCGCAGCACCTCAACTCCATGTTGGAACCCTTGGTATGTCACTTCAAAGTTTTCGATCAGGTCATCGTCAAGAATGTTATGCCGGGGTTCCCAACCGTGGCTTCCATCCTGCCACCTTAAAAAGAACAGGTCTTTTCCCCATCTTCCGAGCAAACGGTCAATGAAGTATTCGCCCTCGTTCACCGACGAGAATTTGCCCGTTACTTTTGGGGATTCGGCTGGCATCTCTGTTGGGACAACTTCCAATTCTGGCCCTAACATTGATGGATATTCAGTGATGATCTTCGGGCTGGTGTGTGTGGATAAAAGCATCGGGTCGATCGGCACTGTTGAGCTAGTTGATTCAGGTGATTGAATGGGTGACTTCGCTGAGCAGGAAGCCTCTGGCGAGGGAAGAGGCAAGGACCTTGAACTCTCTAGGTACGAAGCAGGCTTGCTGAGTCAACCGCGGGACTGGCACATCGACTTTCCCGAAGCGGCATTACGATCTTTCCTGGAACGGAAATGAATTTCCGGATCTTTCGCACGAGCTTCTGGAGGTTTTCATCATCTTCTGGGTCGGTCTTCCGCTTTCGAGCAGGTTCTTTGGGGGTACTGTGAATATCGTCCAGGTGATGCCACAAATCTTGAGCAGAGGAGCAGACGAGCAGACAACGGGACATCGGAAGTGGGGACACGAAAGAGAGTTCCTATCCTCCTGGCTCTTAATGTAGTTTGGGATGCAGTCGGAAATGTGTCGTTTCCAGGCGGTCTGATCTGTCCACTGTTGCATGCGTTCATCCGCGGGAAGATCAGTTCGTCCAAGATGGGCTGGACAATATCTTGCACATGCTATCGCGTGTCGGAAAGTGATCGGATCACAGCGGAAGGGAACGTTGCAGCTGTCGATATGAGACCGACAGTCATTCAGCCAGTCGGACTTGCTGGTTCACCACTTGCTGCAAATGAAACAAAACCGAGCAAAACCAGACGACTTCTTGTGAAAGGTTTCATAGCAGCGATATATATGCTTCCAACGGGTTTGAACTGGGACATTAAGGAACTAAGTTAGTTTATGTGCTTGGATAAGAGAATGGTGCGTTCTTGCCTTCTGATCTCCCTGCTGCATTCTAGAACCGGGCAGTGCCCGTTAATAGGTTGCAAGACATCTTGATATGCAACACGGTAATCTTTGGTGCGAAGAGCAATCAGGTCTTCGAGTGCGGAAATCCATTCCGGGCTTCGTGGCCAGAGTCTGAGCGACAAAGTTTGGCCAAGTCGCAACCGCTCTTTAGGCAGCACGTGGTGGATGCGGTTGAAGTAAGTCCGGGCGCCAATTACCTTGTTCATGCTCCCCGAAATGGTTTTCATAAACAAGCCTTTGGCTTTGCTGGAACTCTTGAAGCTTCTTGCGCTCAAGCGTTCTCCGCGCTTCATAGGCAGTCTTTCGCTGAGCTTTTAGGTTCGCGACCCGCTCTTCGGAGAGGGAGTCGTTGAGTTCCAGGTTGACGGAACGGATCTTTTCGGTGAGGGAAGCATAAGCATGACTGGTTTGAAGATCCTCGAGAACCCACGCGGGAAGAGAAAATTGGAGATCGGGGTTTCTTCTCATTGTTGCGGATCGGAAATCTTCTGCTAGGTCGGACCGGAGCTCCATTCCCAGAAAGCTTCCCGCTCCGTCAATAGTAGAAATACTTCCCAAATAGTGATTAACCAGAACGTTGGCGTTATTCTGGGAGGCAAATCTCAATACTTGCCCCAATGAATAGCCATTGTCTAGGGTATGTTAGCAAAATATTAGGCTAGATAGAGTTGCCGTTCTCACCGTTGGCTTTAATCAGCGCTTCACGGCGTACAGCATGTAAGCCAAAACCTGCAGTGAAGCCTGAACGTATCGCCCAGTCTGAGGCTTGTTTCCCCCATGAAGTTGGATTCCTAACTTTATTTCCTGGCCCATCGCGAGACCATTCTGGAAACACGGGCTGGTCTCTTAAGTTGTCCGCCCATTCAAGGATCCGAAAGTTCCCATCCCTTGGTAGTCTGATATTGAGGACTTCATTCACCGTGCTTGAGCATGAAAATGCCTTAGCAGAGATGATGTTGGCTAGCCAATGCAACATTGGTTGTGCAAAAAAGGGTGGCGGAAGGCCGTCGGGACCCCTCATCCGCTCTGCAAAAGGATGTTCTGGTCTAGTACCTCATTAGTCTCTTCGCTAGTCTAAGGAAGGTCGATTGCCTCACTGGTTTTCATCAATTGCCTTGCAGATTTCTCTTGTGAACTTGAGCTTGAAGTCCGGCTTCCCTTCAGTCCATGAAAGAATGCATTGAAGGTCCTATCGAAATATTATATATTTGATGGGTTAATCTTTGCGTGCAGAGAACTATTACCTTGTACCTTGCTTGGCATATCTCCTGCAATCTCCCAGAGGTGAAACAATGAGTATTCAACAAATTGGTGTTATCAACTCGAGTGCCGTCGTGCACATAATCGCGGAAGTCGTTTCTCCAATGGAACTCTTGCATGAGGACGAAGTTCTCAATAGTCAGGAACGTCTTTGGCTTGCGTGCCTCTTTCACTACCAATAGGCCGATCTTTTTCGCTAATTCTCCCTGAATATACTGAAATTTGTTAGAAGAACCCAATGACTATGTAGAGGAGCACTAACTGGAGCCATTGATCTTTCAACATCAAGGGAAATATACTTATGATTCTCTCGTTACCACGCGTTGCAAATCGCCGCATTGCCACACGGACACTCTTGTCCGTTGCTCTGTCTTTATTTGGATCTTTTCTCCCCTTCATAATGCGCCCAAGAAACTCTGCATAGTGCTTGAGTGTCTGGATGTCCTGAGGATTTGATCCGGGAAATTCCTTCTCATACCTAATTATACATTAGTTTAGCAGCAAGGCGTTCTGAAGGTTTGTCACGTACGCTTTCCAGATTTCAAGCTCGCGGTGATATTGCTTTTGGCTTCTCGGTTTTAGCAGCCGACGAACTGGGTGCGGATCAATCTGTGATCTGTCTTGGGCAGGCCGTTCTGGAGAGCTATTTCGACCAACTTGCTTGGGTCTCGTGCTTTTCTCCCTCGTTGTCTCGCCTCTGGCCTCTTTGTTGTGGAGGTTGCAATGGTCGTCATGTCGGCACTCTTTTGACGTGGCTTGTAAAAAGAGAAGAAAGAGGCAAGAGAAGAATGAGGAAGATTTGTGCCGGTAGAATGTTAGAATGGAAGTAGATAATGGCTTGACAGAAGATTTTGGGAAGACAAGAACGTCTTTATAAACAAAAGGTTGAGGATCACACCTCGCTCACCCCAGGCATTCATCCAGCATACCCCTGGCCACCGCTACCCAGCCTGCGCCTCTGCCCTACCTCCGCCCCATCACCGGTACCTGTAATATCCATGCGTCCGACCTTGGGGACTCGGGCCGCTCAGTGGGGCTAGCGATGCAGCTCAGTGAGCTCCGGGAGCAGGGTGAGCGCCGGGTGAGCGCCGGGTGAGCGAAGGCTGATTAGCGCCAGAGCTCATGTCACTAAAGCGGCAATAGGTTCCGTCGAGATTCGGGTTTTATAACAACAAAACAGTCAATTGAGAAGCGGAAACTTGTCGATTAGGCAAGGTTGCAGCTGTTTGTAGCAATACGTAACGGCCTTCCATTTCAAACTTTATAGTTTTATTGACAGTCTATTAATGCCACCATAGGAGACCTAGTGTCAACTTCGCATTTCCACATCACATAGATAAGTCAAGTTGGCGCTGAGACACGGGGATTACTGGTAGAGAACGTACTAGATCTTGTAAACAACTGAACACTCCTCCTAAAGCTTCCAGCGCAGTCCTCTTATCACGCTGGCTGTGACATGTCCCTACACCTACCAAACTAAGCGACTAGCTAATTGGCTCTTGTGGCCTAGGTGAAATAGTAAATTCTCTTCTGGGTTAGGTCTCTGTGACGTTCTACTCTGAATAGTTCCCAATATCGAGTGCCGAATCCAACGAATCGGATCGATAGCTCAGTGGTACGAGCGAGGGATTGCAGATCCCTAGGTCGCGTGTTCGATCCACGCTCGGTCCTTCCCGTTCCTTTTTGCCTGTATCTGTAACAACTTATTTTATATTTAGAATGGCTTTGCAAATATACTTTTTCGCATAATGACGCACGGCCAAAAGGTGGGCACGCCCAGGTGTAACTGGCAGGCAGGTTTATGCACGGTTCACCCTCCAATTTAAATGTCAATATCCCCCACCTTTATGCACAGCACGTCAATATTGAGATATTCATTCCAATTCCCCTCGTGATCGTTTCGGCACCACAGTGCCGACAGTGGAGAATAGCTCAAGCTTTCGGGAGACACTTGAGCGTTGGTCTTGTCCACCGTCTTGCGGATAACCACTCGGCACGAATTACGCTGAGCCATTGAAGTCTAGATGCCAATGTCTCGTTAGCGCTGACGTTGGGCAGTAGGTAAACTTAAGTTTACCGAGTTAGTCCTCTTTTCTCCCTCCAAAATGGCCAGATACGAGCCCAATTCGACGACGCCGAGGTCCCCTAGTTGCATTGAGGCTGGAGCTGAATACGAGATCTAGTGGATTTGGCATTTCCTCTCCGGGCATTTGCTGCGCCTGACGTGCTTCTTCTCCAGGCTATATATTGTCGTTACGCCCTGTGAGTACTAGGTGGTTTGGGTAGTCGGCTGTCACTTCTCCTCCATTTCAATATGAAGCCCTTTCTTCTTGGCGCTTTGTTTCCCTTGGCGCTGAATGCCTGGACGATCCCTGCCGAGGGAGTGCAAGTCTCTGCCAGAGCGGACTGGACGTCTCAAGAATGGGACGTCATCGTCGTCGGAGCCGGTACTGCCGGCATCATTGTTGCCGACAGACTCAGTGAGGATGGCCTCAAAACATTGCTTCTGGAGCAAGGTGGTGCTTCGTACGGCGTCACTGGGGGGAAGATGAAGCCCGATTGGCTGAAAGGGACGTCGCTGAGCAGAGTCGACGTCCCGGGATTATGTGAGTGCCGTTTCTGAACCACAGAAATACGTATTGACCAGCATGGCTTGCAGACAAGAGCATCTTCGCCGGCACGTCAAGCTTGCTTTGCAAGGCGGGTATCGTCAACTCTTTCCAGGCTTGCGCTATCGGTGGAAACAGTGCTATCAACGCCGGTCTTTACTTTCAGCCTCCTGCGTCAGACTGGGACGACTACCATCCCGCTGGTTGGAAGGCCGCGGATGTGGCGTCCGCCACAGCGAAACTCCTGAAGCGCCTCCCCTCCGTCACCAGGTACTCGCAAGACGGCAAGTATTACCTCCAAACTGGATACGATGCCGCCAAGAAGTGGCTCGTCAGTGCCGCAGGATTTGACAACATTTACATCAACGAGAAGCCGAACGACAAGAGCCGCGTGTTTGGTCGCCCTGCGTACGACTACATCGGCGGACAGCGAGGAGGTCCCACCAGGACTTACCTGCAGAGCGCTCTAGCTCGCAAGAACTTCCACCTCCAGACCGGCGCAAGCGTCAACTACATCGTCCAGAGCAAGGGGCTTGCTTCCAAGGTTGTCGTTACCGTCGGTGGCCAGAAGAAGACGATCAAGCTCACTGCCAACAAGGGCCGGGTTGTTCTGAGCGCTGGGGCGTTGCTCTCTCCCAAGATTCTCATGTACTCCGGCATTGGCCCCAAGGACTCCCTCTCCCAGCTTTCGGCCGCATCATTCACGCCTTACGGTCCGTCCACTTGGGTTCTAAACGAGCAAGTCGGCCAGGGACTCTTCGACAACCCCAACACCTTCATCGAGCTGTCGGCGCCCTCGGTCAAATCGTACACCTACAGCTATGACGACCCCATCCCTAGTGACAGCGATCTGTATCTCAAATCTCGCAGCGGCCCCTACTCGTTTGCTTCCCAGACGTCGGTGTTTTGGGACTACATCAACCACTCAGACGGGAGCCGCACCGGTGTCCAGGGTACAATTGACTCGTCAGGCTACGGCGACTTTACCAACGGAAACACAATCACCCTGAACGTTTACGGAACATCAGGAATGCTCTCCTCAGGACGCGTTATTCTTTCCAACGACGGCAAGTTCATCGCCACCCCGAGCTCCGGCATCTACCTCGCGCACCCTCGCGACGGCCAGAGCATCGCCACCTTCATCCACAATATCTTCCAATCGCTTCCGAAATCGACTCCCCAAAATCCTGCGGCGAATGGGTTGACTCCTCTCAACATTCCCCAAGGCTCGACTGTGGACGAAATCTACAACTACATCACCACGCCATCCAAGTACGCAGTCGGCTCTGTCCAGCACTGGTCTTCTTCGTGCCGAATTGGCAAGTGTGTTGATGTCAACGCCAAAGTCATCGGCACAAGGAACATTCACGTCGTCGACGCTTCCATTGTTTCTCCTCTTACTGTCAACCCCCAATTTGGCATCATGGTGGCAGCAGAACGTGCCGCCGAAAGGATACTGAAGCTTGTTCACAGTCATTAAAAATTGCCCAAAGATGGAACGAAGATACCTCTTGTAATAGACCCGAAATAAATGATGTATAGTCAACTTTAATGGTTTATCATGGAATCTTTGGAACTAGGGGTAAGATCGCGGTCAAGTGATCGACAAGATCCCATTTATCATCTAACAATTAAAATGTAACTTACATAAACGACAAGAAAAAGCCGTTGGACTACTTTATATTTTACGAAGCCCAGGCTCTTTGGGGCCTATTTGTTCCAGGAGCCCTTGGCCGCCCAACGATGGGCAAACTTTTGAAAATGTCAGCCACCCTGCACTACTGGACAAATCTAGTCCTGTCGAGTAAGCGGCTGGCGTCTTGCGAGAGCCGACAGGCCAAGCTGGAAGCCCGGGCACGGGAGACCGATCAACCTCCCATGCGGTCCAACGAGACCAGAGCGGCGCCGATACCTTTGTTCCCTCTTCCACAAAAGGGGCAAAGGTTCTGGGATTTACTCGTTTCTTCAACGCGGCCGGCTCGACACGTGGCATTGCATCCGAGATGTTGCGAGCAATGGCGAACGAGCAGCACCACGGGTGCGGACAAGTGCTCAAGCCACGAGTGGGGATGTTTTCTTCTTTGTGTCGTCTTAGAGGGAGAACGACGGATTAAAGCAAAAACCACTTAACATCGCAAGACCAAACAAACAACCAGTTTCACCTGAACAATTTGCGTACACATGAAGTCCTGAATTTTGGATAATTTGCTTACACGTAAAGTCCCTTTATGACGGCATGGGAAAATAAGCTACCGCCAAGTAGATGTAATAAATATGCTCACCTTCTGTATTAAAGACAGCAATAATTAGCCCACGAAAGACATGGAAATAATTGGCCAGCATACCATCCAGCGAATAATACCAGTATTAGAGTAATTTCCATTGACTCCTGATTTCAACTTCTCTTCCTCATCATCAACAACAATGACCTTTCGGGATCATTGAAAACCGTCCAGGCTCTATGAGCCCGGCCTGACCCATCATGGACTTAGCACCAGGGATTGGATCAGAGGGATAGATCTGAAGGTTAGAGGGGACCTTGTCTGCTTTGTTGAATACGGTCGGATCTTGGGTAGCGCAGATGCGAAGGTCTGCTACACATCTAGCGATAAGCTTCGCGATGCTAAAAAAAGGGAATAAAGCGAGTACTGTCGCTATTATGGTAGCGCTTCTGAGGAACATCGTGGGTGTGTCGGTTGGCTTGTTTGTAAAGTTGAATGCTGGTTATGACAATGCCGGACAGAAATGGTTGCTTAAAAAAGAGAATTGAGGTTGATGGTTCCATGCATTAAGGAGTTTCAGGGGGTCAGTGGTTTGATTGCTGAAGCAAAAAATGAATTCGCCTGGTTGTCCAACCTCTACCTTTGCCATAGATTCCATAGGCATGGATAAAGAGCTTAGCTACAGGCATTTTAGGAGCCTACGAGTATTAGAAGAGCCTATGGGAATTATGCCAGGTGGTTGGTGTTAGCTAGGACTGCGTCTAGTCCCGGTACTTCCACAATACCTTCCATTTTGGCAATGTTTATACGCAATGGTGTTCCGCTAAGCTCCGTAGTGATCCAATTTATATCCCATTTTACCTCAGCCATTAACCCAGTGCGCAACTTGGTCGTTCAGACCGATAAGCCAATTACAGCCTCTGTGCTCTCTTGAGAGCATGGGCCGACTTCCATGCTGTTGAACTACTGGACCATGTCCTTTGGCAGCTCCTTGCCATGGGAGTGGATTGGAGTCTTCACCATCAGAGTCCTCGCCATGGGACTCATGGAAGTCCTCGCCATGCGAACCGTCGCTATATGAGCCTCCGCTTGGGAAACCCTGGGCCTATTATTGGAACCATCATTAGGTAAATCCCCAGACCCATCATCCGGGTTTCCCACTCTCGCCTTCTTCTGAGGCCTGGCCGGGGCCTCATCCGCGCTGATCGGCTGGCCCTGTGGAGGACTTGGGGGCCGGTTTCGCACGATGGCTTCGGCATGGATGGTCCGTGGATTCCCCTCTCTGTCTCTTCCGAGATTCGCGAGGTCGTGGAGGCGATTCTTCTCTCACGCCAGAGGCTGGAGGCGTCCCGGAGAATTCTGAGTCCTCGCCGTCGCTCTCAATGATCCTACGGGTATGGAGGCGACGTGGGCGGGCTGTGACTGGTTGCGATAAGAGGTTCCTCGTCACGTCTAGTGTCTTTCGAGACGGACACGTTTGGCCTCTGTTGGGACCGACTCGTTACCGTTATGAACCCTTTTGGAGAAAGACAGTAGGTCCAAAGTTCAATAGAAGACGTGGTGATTCCGATGGTCAGGAGCCGTACTGGCCCAGAAGAGATAGAATCTGAGTTTCTTCAATTGATTCGTGTGTGTTCTAAAAGGTCTGGGTTCTTAGGCCCCCTACTACCTTCCACTCCATTTGGGATGGCCATGACTGTATTTGGTCTCTTTTGGGACCGACTTGTCACCATTGTGAACCTTTTTGGGACAGCTAGCGATGCCCACGTTTGTTTGAATACCTCCACCTAGACCGACCCGGTCCGCGTCTTAAAGGGGAGACTGATGGAACGGCGGGTTCCCGGGGTGTTTTGCCGTTGCCTTCGGAGAAAAGAGAAATGGCAGTTGACTGCAACTCGCCAATAGGTTCGAGAAACGCGAAACGGGCTGGTTATTCTCCTTTGCCTCCTCGCGGCGGTCACTCTCGGTACGGCTTGGAGAACTCTTGGTCCGATGTAGCCGAGCGATGATGGAACAGACCTTCAGAGACGCATCTGGGGAGGCTAAGAGGTCGACGATTGTCCGTCTGGCAAATGACGACCCATTTGAGGGCCAGCAGCAACCGTTGTGCGGTTTCCAGCAACGGGTGAACGACGAGATGGGTTAGTCTCTCGTAGAAGTGTTGGCTCCATCTGGCGTCTGGCTCCAGATTGCGCGCCCTGTTGAAGCGGTCATCCTTTTCAACGAGCAGTGGCGGGGAAGGAGCCGTAGCGGATCGACGCGATGAAGTCGGATGTGTCTTGTGTCGGCATTGTTGGCAGGCTTGACGATTTCGAACCAACGATCCGTCACGGTGAGAGCCGCCAACAGGGCAAGGGCTCCAGGCTCCAGCCACGCTGGGAGTGCTTTTCTCGGCATGATGTAGCAGCATGGCGGCGATCTTGTTGTAACGCGCCAATGGCACGAAAGGCATTACTTCCTGTTCCTCAGTCTAAACCCTCTTTCTGGCGAGTTCATGCGTGGTCTGGCTTATGACGTGGTGGTACCGGGTGGTGAGCATGGGCAAGGCCCATTTAATGCTCGCTCTCAAGAGGGCCATGACCAAGGTCGTTGAGTGGACAATGGCGGCTTCGCGGCGAAGCTTCTTCGTGGCTTTGTGGCAAGGGTCGTGCTAGGTGACATTCGCAGCCTTGGAGGGAAAGACTCAAGACTGCTGCCGGGCTACCTCGCGTTGGCTCAGCAAACAATCCATGTCTATCTCGCCGTACATGGGCACGAGGGCAGTCTTGAAGCGGATCGTGCTTCCGACAATGTGTATGTGGTCGACTCCGCTCAACTGGTCCGACATGGGCGTGGGTGTATCTGCCACAATCTGGCGGTTTCGAGTCAGGTAGAAGGAGGTTGCCACCGATGAATCGGCCTGCACCACGGTCCACCCGTCGGGGATATGCGGCGGGGAATTGAAGCAAACGATGGTGTGAGTCCCTTTGGCCTCGTTGATTCAGCGTATGATTGCCCCAGAGATTGGCGCCGTCGCTCAGCGTCTTGAAGGGTCGCTTGGGTGCCGGCAGCTCAAACGATTCTAGACTGTCATGCCAAGTCAGAATGTGATCCAGGCGTTGATCTTGTCGACTGTGCTTGGCGCCGACTGGTGGGCACTCAGGGTGGCCGTCAGTTCGGAGTACGGGCACGTATGGAGCGTGCCGGCAAGCATGCCATTGAGGCAAGAGGTCGTTGTGCGTGCCACCTTGGAGCCCGGGATGGCATGCGCCACCATCATGTCGTGGTCTCTCGACACACTTTTCCAGATGCCCGGAGGCACCCTTGTGTTCTTTAGGCACGCTCTGGGCTATGTGATGTGACCGACTTCCACGTCGGTGTCTTGGCCTGTTGGGGTTGCCCATTGGGCGATGGCGTCGCACTGGTTTCCCCAATTCATGCCAAATGAAGATGGAGAAAAATGAGGACGGAGAAGGATGAAGAAGGAGCAGAACAATGAAGAAGAACAATGAAGAAGAACAATGAAGAAGAACAATGAAGAAGAACAATGAAGAAGAACAATGAAGAAGAACAATGAAGAAGAACAGTGAAGAAGAACAATGAAGAAGAACAATGAAGAAGAACAATGAAGAAGAACAATGAAGAAGAACAATGAAGAAGAACAATGAAGAAGAACAATGAAGAAGAACAATGAAGAAGAACAATGAAGAAGAAGAAGAAAGATGAAGAAGAAGAAATGTTAAGAAATGTGAATCTACGATGAGGTAGTAAACCCAAGGTAGTCACGTGTTTGACGACTTCTTAGTCGTGATTCACAAACCAAGTGAAGCCAAACAAACCAATGCATGGAGCCAAGTAAGCAATGATTCACAACTTAAGTGCACAAGAGAGAAAAAATCCAACGCGTCCCCTGTTGTTCTTTTCTTTCCACAACATCGTCTACAGCTATTTTTTCCTTTCAACATCAACATCAACATTGTCTGCTGTTTTTTCTCAACATCATCTCCTTTTGTTTTTCTTTTTACATCGACAACGTCTCCTCTTGTTTTTTTCTTTTCACATCAACATCATCAAAATGGCTCCCCCGTCCAATTTCCAAGGCGGCTGGAACCCGTTACAGGGACGACAACGGGGACGACCGAGATAAGACGACAGGAGGACCACGGACGACAGAGTCCCAGAGCCTCAGCGCACACGCCCGCAAGGGCAAGCGAGGGAGTAGCCACAGGCTCTAAAGGCCAACCGTGCCATAGAGCACGACAGGCCTCTTGAAATGGTCCAGAACATTGCCTTCGGTACAACTGATGATGATGATGATGATTTCTATAGCCCTAGAAGGCCGTCCTTGTCCCCCGAGGTGGCCGCTCGCGCGAGGCGTAAGGCCCAGCGTAAAAAGCTGGAAGCAGCCTCCAGGGCGAATGAACGCCGGAAGAACAAGGCGAGGGTCAGGACCAACAAAGCGTCGGCTCCAGCTACCGAAGCTGCACCCGCTGGTTGAAGTGGCGAAATCAGACCAGAAGATTCAGTCAGCCTGATTAGGGCACTAGACTTAAAGCAACTGGACAGCCAAATAACGGGCGTATAAGTTGAACAGGGTCCTCGGTTTCTGGTCCCCCAACAGGCTGTCATCCCGGCCCAACAGGATTGCCAATCCAGCCACACAGGCTGTCATCCGAGCCGTGCAGACTGCTCAGCCCGCTCCCCTGTCCGCCGCGGTAGCAACCACCCGAGAATCACCACGCCTCCATATGGCAACTGTCACAAACATGGCCATCGTGTCATTGATTGCCGGCTGGCAGCGGAGCATAACGCCAGGGTCAAAGGCTGCGGGGTTTGCAACTCAGCCGAACACCAGGCCAGCCATTGCCACGGTTTCCCGACGGACCTTGCTGAGCAGGTAGATCTCCTTGTCAAGAAGCGGGCAAAGGACCCTCACCAGGAGATGCACTAGGTGGCCGGTTCCGTCGTTGACCCCGACACAAAAGACTGGGAGGCTGCCAAAGCTCATTTCGGTGAGTACTGAGAGGCGAATTTGGTCTTGGAATGGGAGGCACAGACTGGCCAACGAGGCGAATGTAGCGCCTGGCCTTCCAAGAGCTACAAATAGCTCAAGACCAGCAAGGCGTACTACGAGAATCTGGCGTTTACCACGTCGAGCCGAATCCCATCAAACGAGGTCATGCTCTCGAGGACACCTGCCCAGGCCTGGATCCGTTCGGCAACCATGCGTTCACATGGCTCTCGATTCTTCCAAACTTGGCCTACTTCGGAACCATGTGTTTTCCTCCGTGCCTGGCACTTTAGTGTCGACTATGTTGAGCCTGTCCAGCTTTGGCCCCGCCGATGGTCCAGTTTTGATGTCTTTCAGCTTAAAAGTTGGTCGACTTCTTGACGATTTGCAGTTTGGAGCCGAGTGCCTTGGCTGACTCATGAAGGCGTCCAACGCCAGACTCGACAGCGTTGGCCAATCTCGTCCCCGTGGCGCTGCGGGCTTGGCCCTCGTGCCTCTTTTCTCGTAGCCAACCAGTTGAATAGACTGTCGTTTGTTGAATTAAGCCGTCTGATAGGTCATCGCTCCATCATTGGCTGCCGTTTGCTGAAATACGTTGCGGCGCCGTGCTGTTATTATGATTCACGGTCGGACTGTGTGCTCATGCTACGCACAAAAACACCTCGCTTCTTCGTGCCGCAAACCTTTTCTTCCTTGTGTACCAAACTTCACTTTCACGCATCTGCCTCGCCACCGCGTACGTATGCGCCCATTCTTCTTCACAACTCAGCCGCCAATGTTATAAGTAGTATGCCTCTAGTTAAAGACGCCTCTGCCTCTATCTCAAAGAAGACCGCTGCCAAGGGCAAGACGTATGTACTATGCGTGTCTTGTGGCGAGATGCCGGCTGACTTTTATTACTAGCACCTCACTAGACTCTCGCAACAAACACCAACAGAACAAGATTGTCGGACGAAGCATGGCGGGCCAGATCGATAACAACGCCGAGCCATCGCGTCTGGGAGCGTCGATGCATGCCCACGGCTTGACAGGTTACTAAGGAGATCTATTTGGTCTAGAAACGTCGCTCTTTCTTTCGCAATTGGCCCGGGCCGAATTCGAGTAAGCTTGGTGCTGCGTGGTGACGAAGCCAGATGAGTCCGAGGAGGAACCTTTGCCAGGCTTTGCACAGTGGATGCCCATGAACGGAGCCGCGGTTTTCCTGGGGTTGAAGTGGCTCTGGGATGAACTCTAATCCCAACGCGCCCGAAAGACGGCCAAGGGTACTTCGAGTTGAAGATCCCGGCGGACGTGGACTTTGAGTACCTCGTCCTGGGGTCAGGGGAGCGAGAACCTGGCCATCCTCAACTCGCACCTCGGTGGTCGTCTGCTTCTGGGGTGGAGTTATCTTTACCAGCCTCCCAAGGGCGATGCCCTTGACAACCTCCCCGCCGTAGCGAGACTGGCAATGGTGGATAAGGTCCTGGGTCCTCTATTACAAGTCAGAGCTTGGAGAATGGTGGAACGGTTTGGAATTTGCAGTGCGTCGATGGTATCGAAAAATATTTGACTGCATGCGGCAATGGGCAAAGTCGGGCATGCGAATTCCATTGGTTGACTGGATGGCTTGATCGTGGGAGGGCTATATGCCGACCCCCAAGCTCCCGCTATACCGGTGCAACAGCTGATGCGCGCGGAAGCGCAGCTCAAGGCAATGCTTGAGTCGGAGCATTGGGGTCGAGAGATTATCTGCCCTGAGTTGATCAGATGGATTATGGAGAATGAGGTTCTGGTTAATGTGTCAATGAACGCGAGGCTCCAGGTGGCGGCTCTTGTGTACTCGGGGCGGCTAAAACATGAGGCGGCCGACGTCAAACTCATTACGGCTTTATGGACCAGTGCAAGGCTCTGTGCTTTGCCAGTACTGGAAGTTGGGCCGAGTTGGAAAATAGGTTCTAATCCCTCTAAATGAAACATGGCCCTTTGACCTGACATTTCAGGTGCACCTGGTGATTTACGTGATGGTTTTCTGTGATTTAACGGTTAGGCGTAGAATAGAATATTACTATGAGTATTGTTATTACAATGCGGTACGAGTAGAGAAATGTTCGCCCGTCTCGTAGTAAGTGCGAATGTGTTCCGACACACGTGACCAGCCTCGTCTGCAGGGTACTTGTCGCGGTCTTGCGCAAAGAGACGATGCTCGGCGTTGAGTGCATGCCATTCGACTGTTGCAAAGACCTCCCCTGACGGGAAAGGATGCGACTGCATGATGACCCTAATCCGTCATATCCTCTCTTTCGAAGGAGCCGACTAACCGACACCCATTCCAACGGAGCTCGAATAGGAGGTCCTTGCGCTTCTTTGCTACTAGGGGCGTATTTTAGGAAACATCTGAAAGGAGCCGACTGGCCGACCCCCATTCCATCTAGTACAGATTCATGAAGAGGGGGCTCAAGTGGGAGGTCCCCATACTTCCCCAGCGGCCGGTGGCTGCCGCCGCCAATTCGGAACCCATGTAATTGGGTTATGCACTGTGTGGTAGGAGCGAGGTAGTTAAGAAGTGTTGAAGAAGAGTTGACGAGGAGAGTTTACGAGGGAGAGTTTACGAAGAAGATTTTATAAAGAAGAGTTTATAAAGAAGAGTTTATAAGAAGCAGAGCGACGACGAAAGAAGAGATGCAACAGCAGAAGCAGAGACGCAATAGATCTACACCATAGATCTGTTGCGTCGATGGCCCACTGGGGACAACTCATCTCGACAAACGGCAGTGATACAAGGGGCAATGGACAGCTGGGGACGAATTAATTCACGGCGGTGATGCACGAGATAATGGCCCCTCAACAAACGGCAGTGATACACGGGCAATGGCCTACAGAACGCTTTACCTGTTTGCCAATCGTGACTGTGGGGGGAAACACAGCTTACCTGAGAGCTTGCCTAAAGACCTCACCTGAGCTTACCTGAAGACCAAGCTGAAGATCATGAAAGCTTACCTAAAAGCTCATCGGAAGAGCTAACCTAAAGCTCAATTGGAAATATAAATTAAAAGAGGCCAGCCAAATGCTCCCGTGACGCTCAGCAATGGGCGAACAAGGTTTAAAAGGTGGCGCCCCCGTGACAAAGACGACCCCTCATTCCAGTGGACAATCACAAACCTGCAACAAACATGGACTCCGAATTCGAAGAGATTGATAGCGACGAGGTGATGGGGTGGAAGCCTCCGTGGTTGGGACACGGTGACAAGCTGGTGGGCGTGGTGGACATGGGAAGGTGAGTGGCAAGACGCATAACAACACCTGCTAACCTCGCAGCAACGGCATCCGCTTCTCCATCTCCGACTTGACGCCTCCGCTGGCGCGCATCCTGCCGACCGTCATGGTGTACCGGACGGGCATTTCACTGTACGACTGCCAGTTTGACGAAGGAAACAAGGTGCCGATTCCGGATGATGTGATTGACGCCGTGTGCGCGGCGCTGAACCGCTTCGTCATGGTGTGCGGCGACTTTGGCATGGCAAAGGACCACGTCCACGTTTTGGCAACGGAAGCGACGCGCGCGGCGCTCAACTCCACCAAATTCCTCAACGAAATCCGCGACAGGACCGGCCTCGAGGTGCAGCTGCTGCCAAAGGAAGAAGAAGGACAAATCGGGGCGCTCGGCATCGCCAGTGGCTTCTCCAGCATGGCCGGGCTGGTTATGGACCTCGGGGGCGGCAGCACGCAAATCACCTGGATGCTCAGCCAGGGCGCCGACATCCGCATCAGCCCGCACGGCAGCTTCAGTTTTCCGTACGGCGCGGCGGCATTGACACAGAAGCTGCACGACCTGAAGCAGGGCCGCAGCAAGCCCGAAGCCGAGGCGGCGCTCGACGAGTTTCGGGGCGAAATGGTCGACCAGTTCCGCGACGCCTACCACCGTCTGCAAGTTCCCGACGAGTTAGCCCAGGCGGCAGAAAGAGACGGGGGTTTCAGAATCTACCTCTCAGGCGGCGGATTCCGCGGCTGGGGATACCTCCTCCTGTACCTCAACCAGGTGCACAGCAAGCACTATCCCATCTCCATCATCAATGGATACACTGCCGACAAACCCCAATTCGAGGACACCGAGACCCTCAAAGAGGTCGCCCGCGCGGCCAAGAACGTCTTCCGCGTGTCGGACCGACGACGCTCCCAGGTCCCGGCCGTCGCGTTCCTCGTCAATGTTCTGGCCAAGGCGATCCCGCACGGCATCAAGGAGGCACATTTCTGCCAGGGCGGCGTGCGAGAAGGCTTCCTGTTCCGCCAGCTCTCCCCATCCGTCCGCAAGCAGGCGCCTCTCGAAGTCGCAACCGGCCTCTTTGCCCGCGGTGCGCGACAATCCCTCCAACAGCTCGTCAAAAACGCAATCCCGCCGCAGCACGAGTCGAAGCGATTCCCTGACGACTTTGGCGAGCACGTCATCGACTCCTTTGCCAACTCCATGTACGCGCACATGTTCATGTCTGTCGAAACGGCCTCGACCGCCGCCCTCTACGCCACTAGCGTCGGCATCATGTCGACGGTGCACGGCGTCTCCCACCAAGACCGCGCCCGACTGTCCCTCATGCTGGAGGCCCGGTACCGCGGCGAGCTGCCCCCGCGCGAGGTGGAATTCCGCGAGTCCCTGCGACGCCTCATCACGCCCGAGGAAGTCTGGTGGGCGGGATACCTTGGCCGCGTGGGCTACCTCCTCGCCATGCTGTACCCAACGGGCAAAATCGACAAAACCAAGCCGCGCATCGTCTTTTCCTCGCGGTGGTCGTGGACCATGGGAAAGGCCAAGGACCGCGAAGGCATCATCTTGACAATCTCCGTCCAAAAGAGACATGACGACAAGACCAAGGAGACGCTCGAGGAGTTTTGCCGCGAAGTCGAAAAGGCCGGCAAGCGTAAGAACTGGATCAAGATTAGCGGAGAAGAGAATGGGATCGACGGAGACAAGGACGAATCGTGGGGCATGAAAGTCAAGGTCAAGGTTGTGCGCGAGGGTATCCTAGGGGAATAGCTTCAGTAATTCAATGCCTCCGGCGGCCCCTTCGGGGAGGCGCCTGCGGCGGGCATCTTGCTTCGCTCGATTCGCGTCGGCTCGAGTGATGACAACCGTACAACTCTCCAATACCTTCGGGTCGATTCGTAGTGATGACGACCGCTCTCAGTTCCAATGCTTCCAGCGGGCCCTTGATTCTCTTGATCCGCTCTATGTTCACGACGAAGCCGTTGGGGCCACGTAAACGTTGCGGAGTCGCCCAAGCTCGGCCGGTTCGCAGACGTCGGGGGAGTTCCACGTCGAGGCTCGGGCGATGGGTCGGGGTATGGCGATTTGTTCTGGGTTGCTGGATTGGTCAATGATGGACGCAATCACATCTGGGATGAAGAATTGAGAGGTTCAAGTTCAGCTGGAGTGCCGGCTGAAATACCCACCCGCGTAACCGACGCATGACCAACTCGGTAGCTCTTCCTTGCATTCGTGATCTTATCAGATGGTGATCTTATCTGGATGACAACTCAAATAACAACTACTATCCAACCTCATACCTCCCCTCCGGCCCATGTCCAGCCTGCGACTCCTCTCCAACCGGCCTCTCGCCCAACTCGACCGGCTCCCCCCTCTCGCCCAACTCGGCCGGCTCCCTGTGCAGCTCGACCGGTTTCCCTGCCGCCTCCAACACCTTCCGCGCCGGGTTGACCGGCAGCTCGGCCTTGAACAGCGCCATCTGCTCAACAGGCGTCCCCTTTCCGCCTCGCTTCCGCCAAAAGAAGAACAGCCCCCCGAGTATAGCTATACCTCCAACCGTTGCCCCCACCGCAACCCCCGCGACGCTTCCGGCCGAGAGGCCGGTTTCCGCCGCCTCCGTCTCCGTCTGCGTCGGCCGGGTCGTCGAGCTGGTCGGGATCGTCACGTTAAAGTCGTGCGACTGCCCGTCAGTCGTGCCGTTGCCGGGGATGCGAATGTCAAAGTAAAACATGTTGGCCTTTCCGTGCGCGAGGCCCTTTGTCGTCACGTTGGTCCTGGAGACGACCCAGGGATACTCGGTGTCGGTCGAGTTTTCTGTCAAGTCAGCCAGACAACCGTCTCTCGACCACTTCCACTCACCCAAAAACATCCATTCCCAGTAGTCATCCGAGGGGTAAAAACGGACGAGGTATAGGTCGACAGATTCCAGGTCGGTAGTCCACTCGACGGTGATGCTCTGCCCGACCTCGTAGATGGCGTTGTCGGCGACGACGTCGTAGTAGCCCTCCAAGGCCACGGGCGCAGGTCGCTGAAACGACGTTTCGCACCGGACCTTCCAGGCTAGAGCGAGAAATAGGAGATGCATGGTGAAGAGTCTGGACGGGCGGTGTCCTGTATGTCAGCGTCCAGATGAACACCTGCGAGATGGCGAGCTCAGCGTGAAGCTGTGAGGCACCGTGCCGAAGAGGAGATGAGTATTCGACGAGTCTGGAGTCGATGAGGGTGGCCCAAGTCGAGCGGATGCGAGTCGGTTCGATAATCAGTCTCAGAGTCAAACAAGTCGACAATCAGACTCAAATAAGTCAATCGGAGACGAAGAGTCTCAGTGCGTCACGACACATCATCTGTTGGTCCTCGACAGCCATCGGCGACTTCTGTATTGTACCGACTAGTCATTCATTATAACCATAACCACCCGATCATCACCCTTCATCATCGTCACCCCCCCAAACGGACACAGCCTGTGATGACACTCATCCGCAAAAGGACAGCTATCCAACAGCATGCTCAACCCCCCCGCCGCCCGGTTGCACTGCTGGACAATCTTCTCGGGCGCGATGCCGTGCACCTTGGGCGCCGCGTATCCCCGCACCACGGTGCGCACCCCCTCGTACGTGACGTTGCACCACACGTCGGCGGGCTCGTACTTGGAGTCGGCGATGCAGTTGGTCTTGTTGACCAGGTCCAGGTAGTCGCGGCACAGGTAGGCGCCGCCCAGGTTCGCGTTGGTGTTGGCGCGCGTGTCGTTGCCCCTCCAGCACTCGCGCGTGGCGGGGAGGAAGTGAAAGGCCTGCGAGTAGCGAAAGAGGTCGATCTTGTGTTCTTTGTAGGTGAAGGGAAAGGGCCATTTGTAGCCTTTTTTGTTGCGGCGGTGGATGGTCTTGGGGGGGTTGCTGCTGTTGGTGGTGCTGTTGGCGCTGTCGCTGCTGCTGCTGCCGGTGGCGTTGGCGTTGCTGCTGTTGCTGCTGCGCGGATCCCGTAACCCCCTCTCTCGTCGAAACTCGGAGTCAAACAAATCCGAAATTTTAAACTCCAGATACTCCAAGGTCCCGTACTTGATCGTCGTGGTAATATTCACCAAGGCCGGGTTGGTATTCTCCAGGTAGTCGAGAAACGGGAGGTCTGGGTCGACCCATTGCGCTGGGATCGGGTCGGCCAGCACGTAGAGAAGCAGATAAGCCAGAGCCACAAACACGTAAACCCAAGTCTCCATGGTTGAGATGCAAGAAACAAAAGACATCTATTAACTACCGACTACATGACAAACAAAAGATCCGTGTCTGACTGGTTAGTAATGACCGCAAGATGGGACGGAACTTACCGAGTGGGTGGCTGGACGACAACTGAGGTTTTTGGGTGTATTTTGTCTCGAGGATATCGCGGATGCTGTTGAGAAGCTCGACGTAGCTCTGCTGGGGGTTGGCCTTGAGGGCAGAGATGAAGGCCCAGGACATGGCGCCGGTCGCCTTGGCGTTGATGGTGGCATCGGCCCTGGGGGATTAGCGACGCTTCGAAATGCTTGAGAGACTCACGATGTCTGGTCGTCCTTGCTTCCCGACCACATGATGACGTCGGCCGGAGAGGTTCGTGTGGCCTTTGTCTTTTCGTATGCCTTGTCGCCGGTAAGTGCCGACTTTGCCAGCCCGAAGATGGATCCTGCCGCTCCGGCGACGTCGCCTGCTGCGTACGAGGTAAATGCCGACAGCAATCCTTGGCCCGCTTCCTTGGCCAGGTTGGGCTCTTTGAGGATGCCCTTGGTCGAGTAGATGTACGGGAGATCCAGGACGCTGGCCGAGTGGCACGAGTCGAAAATGGCCGTCAGACGCACGCCTTGACCAAGAGGGCGGACAACCAGGTCGTGGATCTGGTCGTCGACAATGTGGCCGTTTTGCTGAAAGTCAACGGGGTAAATGACCTCGTCGTAGCCGTCTTCCTCGTCGCCGTCGACGTCCTCGGTTTGACCGCCGTGGCCTGATTATTAGCTTCGCCTGCAAAAGATGGGCGACCTACCAGAGTAGTGCAGAAACAGCGCATCATTAGGCCGGGCGTCCTTGACGAGCCAGCCCATGGCGCGAATGATGTTCTGCTTGGTCGGGATCATGACGGGGTTGGTCTGGTCGTCGGTCAAAATGACCATGTCCTCGCGCTTGTAGTTGTATCGCTCGATCAAAAAGTTGGAGACATTGTGGACGTCGTTGATGCAGCCGCGCAGCTCCGCCTCTTGGCCAAGATAGTTGACGCCAATGAGCAGAGCCTTGCGACGACCGGTACAGTTGGAGTATTGAAAGGTATAACCGTCAGGGGCGCCATGGCCAAACTGTTGAGGAGCGGAGGGAGGAGGAGGACCGGTTCGAGCGTGGGAGGCGTAGTTGGATTGTTGGATGGGATAACCGTATGCGTCGAGGCCTGCAGGAGGAGGATGGTTAGGAGCATGGTATCTGTTTTGGTTGTATTGACCTTGACCATGCTGGCCTCCGTGGCCTTGCTGACCGTAGCCCTGACGGCCTTGATCGTAGCCTTGGCCATGGCCTTGACGGCCTTGATCGTAGCCTTGCTGGCCGTGGCCTTGCTGACCATAGCCCTGACGGCCTTGATCATAGCCGCCTTGCTGATGACCGTAGCCTTGACGGCCTTGATCGTAGCCTTGCTGACCGTAGCCTTGACGGCCTTGATCGTAGCCCTGCTGGCCATAGCCTTGACGGCCTTGATCGTAGCCGCCTTGCTGACCGTATCCCGACGGGGGACCAGACTGGTATCCGGAGGGCGGGCCTTGAGGAGGGTAGTAGCCCTGGCCTTGCTGCCCGTAGCCCTGGCCCTGCCCGTCGTGTTGGCCTTGGCCGTGGTATCCTTGACCCGGGTAGTAGGACATGTCGACGATGCTCAAAAGTTGATGAAAAAGAAAGGACTACCAGGAGGCATTGGAGCTGTAGATGCAGGAGAAGAGCTGTACGCCGACGATGCGTACGCAGCAGGAGCCACCTGAGGGGCAGAGCGGGGTCACCAAAGTCCTGAGCTACGACAGGTAGGTGCGGACGACAAATTGCCGACCTTCCGTTTCCTGCAGCTACTGCAGTCAACATGCAGTCAGCTACGGCTGAGATTTGAACACATTGCAGCCATACGCGCGCAGCATCGCGGGGCCTCCAACCTTGGCGCCCCTCCCCCTCATTGTGTGATTAAACGCCGCATCACAAATGACACTGCCATGGTGCCAATGCCACGTCGAGTCGTCGTACGCTCTCGCCTTGGCAGACACCGTCCTAGTGTCAACATCCAGGGCTGATACCTAACCGTAGCCGTTGAGCTCTCGGTCCAGGTAACCGTAGCACTGAGCTCGAGGTGATGACCGTAGCACGTCCATCCACCGCCCCGCCGGAACGGCCCGCTGACTTTTGTCGCTGAGACGGCGTCGCGATGGACCCTGATTTCATACATGTGTGAATCTGTGACATGTAATTTCACGCATGCAAGAGGCCGCCAAGCCGTTTGTCCCGCGAGGCAGGTACGTGAGTCAACGCTGCCAAATAAACACGAGAGGCCGCCGGCATCTATTTCTTCACGTCCGTCTCTCAACTCTCGTCTCTTCACCTCTCTCCATCTCTTCCCTTCTCCTCCACACTTACCAATACACCACCATGTCGTTTTTCAAGAAAATCACCTCCGAGTTTGAGAACCTCGGCATCGGCGAAAAGGAGAAGCAGCAGCAGCAGCAGCAGCAGCCTCCTCAAGATGGTAAGCTCTCGTCGCCGTGTATCGACTCCGCTAACCCTCCAGGAAACCGCGGTTATGACTACAACCAGGGCCAGTACGCTCCGCAGCCCAACTACCAACCTCCCTCCAACAAACCTCCTCTGCCTCAGGGCTGGGTCGCCCAGTTCGATCAGCAATACCAGCGCTGGTTCTATGTAGAAATTGCCAGCGGTCGCTCCCAGTGGGAGGCTCCCGGCGGCTACACGGCCCCGTCCGTTCCTCCCCCCGATTCTCGTCCTCCCATGGAGTCTCACGGCTCTGATGGATCTCGTGGCTTCGGCGGACCTTCTCCCGGATACGGCGGCGGCTACGGCGGTACTCCTGGCTACGGTGGTGGTCCCAGTGGTCCCGGCTACGGAGAGGGTGAGCGTGGTTATGGCGGCTACGACCAGGGCCAGCAAGGTTACCAGCAAGGCGGCCAGTACGGAGGTCAATACCAGCAAGGTGGTTACCAGCAAGGCGGCTACCAGCAAGGTTACCAGCAAGGATACGGCGAGCAGGGCGAGCACTCGGAAAAGAAGAGTAGCGACAAGAAAAACATGCTCCTCGGAGCTGCTGGTGGTCTCGCTGTCGGTGCCATTGGTGGTGCTCTGATCGCCAACGCCCTCGACGACAGCGACGATGAGCACAAGGCCGCCCCCGCCGAGACTACCGTCGTCAACAACTACTACGGCGACGAGGCTCCTCCCCAGGAGTACGGCGGTGAGTACAACCGGGGCTACGACGATGCCCCTCCTGCCGTTCTCCCCCCCACCGACGAGGATGGCGACTCTGTTTCGTCGAGTGATCGGGAGGATGTCCAAGAGGCCCGCGAGGAGTACGAAGAGGCCCTCGCCGATTCGGATGCCAGCGCCAGCGACGTCGAGGAGGCCCGTGAGGAGTATGAGGAAACGTACGAGGAGGTGTACGAGGACTGATAGAACGTTGAGGATCACATTAGCACCAGTTTAGCACCAGTTTGTAGCATTGAACGTCCATTTAGGACCAATTAAGCATTGAACTCTTTCATCCATACGTGTTGATTGTTGGGACTCTTGGCTCTTGGCGGCTGTTCGCCGGGGCGGCTGCTTGGCGGCTCCTTGCGATGTCTTGGCGACTGCTTGGACTGTTTGCGACGGTCTTGGCGACGACTACTATGTCTTGGCATCCTACGGTGAGCCCATGAACCCGCGAACAAAACTCTTGGCTGCCAGCATCTCGCTTATCGGCACAAGACCAAGACATGGCACTCCACCTGACTGGTGAGCATTTGCACTGCCACGCTGTTTTGTGGTTCTGTTTGTGTTTCTATTTCGGCGTCTGGTTGTCTGCGGGGTCGTCGGCGCTGGACGATACTGTGTACAAAGGTGTAAGTATTGCGCTGTACCAAGCGGAAAAGAACTCACTGCTAAATGAAGCATGGCTGTGCATGAGGCCCCCAATGTAACCGCAAACGTGAAATCGGCACGTAGTCCCGAGGTGTATTTGCGACGGGCGTAGGTCAGCACCAGTGCGGGGTAGCAGCTTGTTCAGCTTTTAACTCGTCCTCCCTCTAGTACATCTGCACCGCAGGTACATCAGTATCTAAGGGAACTCTGTCCATCGTCCTTGTCAGTACTCTGTACGTCAATCCGAGAAAAAACTCCATCGAATCGCCCTGTTGTCAATCCGAATCGTCCTGTCAATGTACAATTAGACCTCCGAATCTGTCGAGCCATTCTAGACGCAACCTCGAATGCCCTGTTGTCAACAAATCCCATCAAATTGCGAGCATACCTGGGTATCCAAATGTGTTGTATTCATAATCGCAGGTATAGGTATCCAATCGCAGCCATCCGCAGCCATCCGCAGCCATCCGCAAGCCATCTGCAGTCCGACCATCAATCCGCCATCATCACTACTTCTCATTATTCTTCTCGTCCATGCAAATGCAGAGCGCAGCCATCAGGGCCATGTCGACGTTGGGAGCCACGGTCAAGGCGTACGTCTGCTGGCCAAACAGCAAATCTCTCCCGCTCAGCACCTTTCGGTCGATGCGCGCAACGAGGGCGTTGCTGGCGGCGTCGTGAATCTCGGCGGCGTAGTCGACCCAGTTGCCCGTCATGGTCAGCGACTCGGCCTGGCCGTTGGACGAGGTAAACGTCGCCGTCGCCTTGGATCCGAGCACTAAACGGTTAGCGGCGTCGACAAGTTAGCGGCGACCACTCACACTTGAAACTGCTCTTGACCTCCATAATCTTCTGCTTCTGGGGACTCTCAATCGCAAAGGTGGTGTGGATGTGAAAGTGTTCCTTGCAAATGTCAAACAGGTGGTTGCCCGACATGTCATAGATGGATTTGCGGCCAGAGATGGACATGAGCTTGCCCTCGACCTTGAGAATGGGCTGGCCATTGGCGAGCTTGATTTCGAAGCTGTCGCCCGTCAGCGACAAGACCTTTTCGCGTAGCACCAGCGTTTCCGTCTGGCGGGCAATCAGGCTGTCAAAGACGCCAATCTGGCGAGGGGCGGGGTTGAGCTGGAAGGAGGCAGACATGATGGATGAGGAATGGAAGTAGGTGGATGGCGACGAGGGAATGGAGTGAGAAACAGGTGGATGGCGTCGAGGGAATGGAGGAGTGAAGAAGCAAAGCAGGTGATCGGTTTTAAAGAGGTGGTCACATGGAAGGAACGCTGAAAGGAACGCCAGGCAAGGGCCTCCAACGTAGGGCTGACCGGATCCAATTAAGGGCGCCATCTGACGCCACAGGATAAGCATATTGACGAGGCTGATTCGGTGTCTGCCTGACAGCTTCACAAAAGTCCAATTGAATTCATCCTCCCTCGCTTCTATTCGTCAGATGTCTAGCTGACGACCCACTCTATTCTTGGCATCCATGTCTAGAAGACCAAAGATCAAACAAATCCGACTTCAGCCATGAACCACAATTGTAGGCAAAAGCAGCCGTCCACAGCCGCGTATATTGTATAAACATCGATCCAAACATCACAATCTATCCGTCTATGTGAATACAAAATCCGTAGATATACTTCATTACAGAGCAAGGACAGCAACCATGGCGGCAATGGCAGCAAGGGAAACGGCCTTGACCGAGGCTCCAGATGTGACCTGGCTAGGGGTAGAGGCGGAGTCGGTGGAGCTGGTCTGGGAGACAGAATCGGAACCAGATGCCGAGGATCCAGAGGCCGAGGATCCAGAGTTGTCAGAGCCAGACTCAGAAGTGGGAGTAGCAGTAGACTCGGAAGAACCAGTAGGCTTGGTAGAGCCCGTCTCGGTGGCGCTCTCGGTGGCGCTTCCAGTGGCGCTTCCGCTATCGCTCGTTTTGGTCTTGGTGTGCGTCGCAGAGGACGTAGTCGTCTCAACAGGGCAAGAGAGATCCCAGCGGGGAGTGGTCGACAGGTTGTCGGTAATGGCAAACTTCATCTTGTTGTCGGGGTTGGAGTCGCGGAGAGTGTACCAGAACGTGGGCACCTGGTTGAACAGTCGCTTGCAGCCAACGTCCTGCCAGTACTGCTTGGCATTCGCAACGCTAGGGTGTCCCTCGTCCCAGTCGGGTCCGGTGTAGGGCCAGCCAGTCTCGGTAACCCAAACGGGCTTGCCTCCGACGGCAGCAATGGTGGCGTCGTAAGCCTTGTCAAACAGCTTGCCGGCGTTGTCAATGGTGTTGCCCTTGCCGTTCTCGTAATAAGGGTACTCGTCGACGCCAACCCAGTCAACAGCATCAAGAACGGCCTTGTTGGTCGAGTTGGGCCAGACGTCCCAGGTGTCGACGTGCCCAAGAGGGACGTCAGCCAGGGCTGTGTTGGCAAAGGCCTTCTTAAAGTCCTTGATAAATCCGACCAGGACGTCGGGGTCGGCACCGACGCCTCCCTTGTTCTTCACGCCGGCGACCGAGTTGCGGTAGAGATCCTCAGAGCCGATGGAGATGCCAATCACCAGGTCGGTAAAGGAGCTGCCATACTTGGACACGGCCGCCTTGAGAGCGGTAATCTCGTTGTCAATGGTGTCGGTACCCGATGCCCAGACACCGAGCAGGATGGACGTGTCGGTCTCAATGGCGGCTTCGAAGGCCTCAATGGGGTCGGTCTCGGAGTAGGCTTGGATGTTGGTGTACAAACGAACAGCATTAAAGTCGCCAGGGGCGTTCTTGAGGTTTTGGGCAGTCTCGAACTCGGCCTTGAAGTCGGCCTTGAACTTTGCGGATCGGTCGGCGAGGGTGGCACCTGAGTTGAAGCCCAGGTAGTTCTTGGCCGAGGCACCGGCAATGAGGCCGGCGGCGGCGATGGAGGAAGAGACACGCATGATAAAGATGGCCCGTAGGCAAAGAGTGACTAGAATGAAGGATAACGACAAAAGAGGGTGACCAAATGGCAAAAAGAGTGATGAAACGTCAAAGGAGCGACAATGTAAAGAAGCAGAGGTAAGGGGGGATTCACCTGGATAAAAGTGACATCACGTGGGTTTGTTCTTGGCAGGGGAAAGAACCCAAAATGAGTCCAAGTGGGCCAGGTGATTGGGATTGGCGCCCTGGTTGGCGCCCTGGTTTCTGCCCTGGATCCTGGAATAACTGTGAGCGCGTCTCGTATTGAGTGCCACTAACCAAGTTGAGGTGTTTAATTTGCCTCACGAGTAAACATGGAATGTTTTCAAGGCTTTGTTGTTGTACGGAAACTGTTGTCGCGTTGTTGAACTTCTCCCTGCCGTGACCCATCAAAGAGGCACACGCCGTGATCCGAATTATCCTCCACCTCTCCGAAATAACCGACTCGCAAAAGGCCTGCCAACAAAGCGCCAACAAAGCAACGGAGCACGTCCACAAACAACCACAGAGATTACCTCGTACAGCTCCACTAGACATCCGTCACTTGCATCAGTGGAGCTCTGGCATTCAGCAAGCAATGCAGTCGTCAGCTGTCCCCAGCCTCTTTGACCAAACATTCTCAAGGGATCAACTCTCTGCAGCGTAAATCTCCTCGTCGTTAATATTGTATCCGGCCGACTTTCGCGCAGGCACATTCTTCTGAAACTACAGAGGTCAGCTCGTTCAGATTCGTTCAGATTCACTCACCATAAAGTCCAACTCTCCAAAGGTCCTGTCCTTTGTCTCAAACATCCGAAAGTATCCCCAGATGAGGGTCAGCGTCGCTAGAATCGCCCAGAAAAAGGCCTGTCTATTAGCAGCGTTCACAAAGATCAACTCGTACTCACCGTCTTCCCTTTGGCGTTCCAGGCCCCAGGTGAAAGCAACTTAGGCTGGACCAAGCCGCCGCAGATGATGTTTCCCACGTAGTACGTCGAGCGTGCCAGCACCACCGTCTGCGTGCGCAGCCTCGTCGAGCCAATCTCGGCCACCAGCGTGTAGATGATGGGCCCGACCGACATGGAATACGCCCCGAGCCATACGATGCACAGCAGCGACTACGCCCAGGCCAGCGGCTTTGTTTGCGTCGGCAGTGACAGGAAGCCGATGATCCAGAGAATCACCACCAAAAAGGCAAATCCGCTCAGCCAGATGGTCCGCCGACCCCAGCGCGAAATGTAGAGCCACGATACAACGGTCCCGACAAAGGCGATGCCGGTGCCGCCCAGCGAGATGCCATACGACGCACTCGCGCTGATGCCCGTCTGCTGAAAGAAAAAGGAACCGCTGTAGCACAATGCGCCGCCGTTGGTGATTTGCGACAGGAAGCCCATGCAAGCAATCTCAGTCCGTCGCCGATTCGTCCCCCGGAAGGCGTCCCAGTAGGTCACGCCGGCGCACTCCTCAATCTCCAGCTTGTTGGTGTGCACCATCATGGCGATGGTGGCATCGAGGTCGACGTTGTGCTTAGGCTCCGATAGCCGTTGCAAAGACTTCTTGGCCCGGTCGAGCTGGTTCGTCCGGACCAGATACCACGGCGACTCGGGAGCCATCCAGGCGGCAATGAACAACGGGACGGGCCACACCCACTGAATGGCAAAGGGCACCTTATAGCTCCACTTGGTCGGGTTGTCGACAAGACCCTTCAGCACGCCGGCCGAGATGAACTGGCCAATGCACCAGCACAGGTTGACATAGGCCGTCAGATAGCCGCGGATGGCCAGAGGCGTCACCTCGGCGGCGTAGGCCGGGCCCGTCGTGGCAAAGACGCCCCAGGGAATGTTGCAGAGGAAGTAGCCGGCGAGCAAGACTTGGATGTTGGGGGCGAAGAAGACGATAAAGACAAAGGCCGTCAGCCACATGAGAAAGACCATGACCACCTTGCGATGGCCCCAGCGGGACGTGGCCCAGCCGTTGAGCATGGCGCCGATTATGTTGGCCAGGGCGCCGAGGCAGTTGAAGCGCTGCTGCCAGTTGGCTGAGATTTGGTATCCGTTTTCGTCGTCGAGAAAGGCGCCGTACTTTTTGCGGAAGCTGGGGTAGCCGTAAAAAGAGCTGAGGAGGGTGACGTCGTAGCCTTCCATAATGACGGTGGTGGAGATGACTGACGGTCAACAACGAGGAACTCAGCTTGAACGAGGGACTCACGGATGGACCATAGGGCAGCGCGCTTGTAGGTTCGAAGACCCTGAATGACTCCGTAGCTGTGTTCCTGGATGGTGGCGTCTAGGGCGGCATTCGCCAACACCTTGTCGTGGAGGTTGACATTCTTCAGGTGGTCGAGGCCGCCGTCGCTCTCGAGCTGACTGATTTGATGTTTGTCGGCCATGGTAGGTCAGCGTTGCAATGATGGCCTTGGAGACATTGTCCAAGGGTGAGCTTATATGTCTTGTCCGGTCTTCTGCCAGACATTCTGCACTTCTAGCTCATCAGCTCGGAACAACGGCCCGCAGATGTCGAGATTGGTGGACCATCTTGAGAAGCTGAAATAAGGTTGGTGGGGATCTGGGGAAGTCCTCGGTAGTTAACCTCCACATCGAATGAAAAACCACGTTCAGGCTATTTCCATCGGACTGAACCCAGAGGCACGGTACCCCTTGTCACGAGAGCTTAGTTGATTTTGGATTCTGCCTATCCGGCATCCGGGCGACGTCGCCGACGGTAGAAAAACAGGAGGGTCACAGATGGATATGAATGGTTGAAGTGTGGTGATTGTGTAGGAGGAAGAATCTGTTCTGGACCGCCCACCCGATTCCTTGCTATCTGCCACTGGACCGCCAATTGCTTCTTCCCATTCTGCCTTCCCCGCCTTCCATCTGCCACTCTGGGCCATTGCTCCTTCCCATTTCATGTGCCACTGGGCCATTGCCCCTTCGCATGAGCCTTCCCCGCCTTCCTATCTATCACTCTAGGTCATTGCCCTTTCCTATACTGCCATCCAATTGCCCTTCCACCCATCACCTTCTCAACGTGACCTGCTTCCAACGACCCAGCAGCGTTCGCCACGATAAGGACCGACATGACGACACTATTGGCACAGCCTACGCGAGCATCCCCAAAAGCACAGCAATCCAAGATGCACCAATCGGAGTCATCATCCCAGCAGCTCCAGTAGACGTCGCAGTCGTAGTACTCTTGGTAGAAGTTTTGGTAGAAGTCTCAGTAGCTGTCTCAGTAGCTGTCTCAGTACCAGTCGAAGACGAAGTCTTGCTGTCTCCCACGATACCACCAAAGACAGCCTTGGGAGTGACGCTCTTGTCCGTGTTGGCAGCAGCCTTTTGGTACGACGCCAGTGTGTCGGAACCTTGGTTGATAACGCCAACCATGCCGGCCTGGCAGTGGCCCTCGATGGCGCAGTAAAAGAAGATGGGGTCGGTGTTGTTGATGGTAATGGAAAATACCGACTGCAAGGATTAGCGGGAACACACAACAATGATCCACTTACGTTGTTGTCCGAAGGAAGCTCTCCGGAATAGAACCCTCCGCTGGTAGCCGGGGTGCAGGGCTTCTTGGGGTCACCAGCGACAACGGTGTGCATGGAGTCAAAGTGA
The DNA here is from genome assembly GCA_911649645.1 of Thelonectria discophora. NCBI lineage: Eukaryota > Fungi > Ascomycota > Sordariomycetes > Hypocreales > Nectriaceae > Thelonectria > Thelonectria discophora. Next base: position 472,962 of record CAJVRK010000008.1, on the reverse strand, counting down.
AACTCAACCACGTCTCCTTTAGCCGGCGTGATGCTGTCAGGAGTGTACTTGAGTCCACCCTTGCCGACTTCGACTCTGATGGTTTCTGCAGAGGCCTCTGCGGCCAGGGCCAAGATGGCAGCGTTGATGAAATGCATGATGAAGGTTGCCGACTGGGTGATAGTATTCGTCTGAGACGCGCATTTATATCAAAATCATTGTGACCGGAGACGGAAACGGCTGGCGTCGTAATAGCTCGTCACTCCGCCCCCTTCACCTCGTATTGCCATCAAGTTCTGCCGTCACAGCCAGACGCTGACATCGAGACAGCCTCAAGCTGTTGCCCTTGACCCCATTGGGAGCTCTAGTCAAAGTCGGCCGCCGCAAGCTTTCCTCGCTGTGGCGGGCATGACGAGCCGCTGACTGAAGAGGACCGAGTTGGGCCGTCTGCTGGTGTCGGTCGGGGTCATCAAACGGGCCGCTCGGCACATCTAGCGCTAGTGCGTTGGGCGTGGCATCAAGGGATGCACTTTCATCGCACTCGCGCTCGGACAATAGGAGAGCTAGATGATGAAGGACGCACAATCGGCATGCATCCAGGGACGCAGAGGGCCGATCCCATGGCTCTTTGTTCAGGAACTATGAACTAGTATTGTCAACATCCTCAACGACCTGACTCAGAATCAATGCTTAAAATCGTGGCGCAGGCTGTCCCAGGCGTGTGTTGGGGGAACCATCCGACGTACCATCCTCCTCCAGAAGCTGCTCAATTGCCCTTCCGGAGGAACATCATCTCCGACCCTCACTTCGAGATTCAATCTCTGACGTCGAACACCCTGCATCTTCCATATTCAGCAGTGGTTCGTTATTGGTCGCTTAGCATCGTGATAGGCCTTTCTAATGCGTCCGCAAATCCGGGTAATCTCGTATGAGAGGGTGAAAATCTGGTCATGTAGAATCCCAACTGCCACTTAGCTGGAATCCGCCCACAGCTCCATCAAGATGTTGCTAGGACTAGCCGATAAAGCGTAATCAAGGAACAAGAAGCCTACAACTAGACCAATGCCAACAAGGAAGGGATACCGCGGTGGAACGATGAAGGCCTCAAGAATTGCCATTGAAGCCACGATGGGTCCAACAATTTGCGCCTGCTCGCATGTGATTAGCATCGGGCTGGAAATGAGTATCATATTGTTATGGGCTCGGGCTACGTCCGAGCTTTGTGTGTGTGAATGCAAGCTGCACAGAGCTAGTTGGCTCACCGGTCTTCCGATCAGTTCAATACGTATCCTTTTGGCTCAATTGGATAGGGCATTCTTTTGCCCTGATGGCCGTAGCGCTAGCTCTCGCTGGAGCCCCCCTGGGGCCAGCCCATCACACATATAGATATTTACGAATGTAGTGTTCAGGTACTGGAGGGCGATGCCGGGACCACTCTGCACGCCGATAGAAAGCTCCAACTAGATAGGGTGTTAGTAGCGTACCCTACGAAACTCGTAGATACTTGATGGTTCTCCCAGTTCATATCGAAATGGGACGGAACAAAATGGGGGGAAATACAATTCCTTACCTCGCGCCTCAATAAGTGATATTGTCGATCCATCTTCAAAAAGAGATCGAGCGTATCTTGAAGCTCCTTCATGCACTCCGAAATTTGCTGAACTAATGAGCTTATGGCAGCTGTCGATATGCTCGAAAGGTCATCTGACTTGAAACGCTCCCAGCTTGCGATAATACCCTTGAGCAAGTGGATGAGCTGTCCCAGTAGCTCCAAAACCGTCTGAATCCACTTCCGAGTACTAGCGTACCCCTCGAGAGCTTTCCTGGTGGATTCGCTTGACGTTGAAGTCTGCGTTTTCATGTGTAGCTCAAGCTTATACGTCAGTGTAAGGGCGAGTCGTTCCGTGGGGGTCAAAGGGGAGCTATACGTACACCTCCTAAGTGCTGCCGGAACATGACGGAGAGTTTCTTCCACTCTTCAAGCATCTGAGCGACCTGTTCGAAAAGAACCACGAGGAAATACTTGTGTGGATCCAATGAGGCTAGTTTGGCCAATGGACCCCGGATTCCAGTATGGCTGTGAGCATACGCACCATGGACAGAATCGACAGTCCCTAGGTCATTCGAATCATGCTCTAGTTTTCACGAAGGCAGACTGATGTCCATGTGGATTTGTTAAAGCCAAAAACCGTGAGTGAATTCCGGAACTCGTGCACAAAACGTGTGTTGTTTCCTTCCGGTTGCACCTCTCCAGGTAGAGCTCGAGGCTTTCTCCACGGTGCGTCGAAATCCGATATACGAGAATCATCAAGGTTAGCATCTTCTGGGTCGCCGATGCGTAGCAAAAATGAAGGTATTTGGTAAGTGAGGGAAATGCTCTTCCACCATCCTGCTCTCAGTAATTCTTGTCAGCGACTTCAAGAGAAGGACCTCATTGAAGTGATTCAGCGCTTCAGACCATTCGCCTTTAACGTCATTGTAAAGAAGGTCTCGAACGAGAACAAGCTCTGACATCCGGGTATCAAACATGATAACGCCCATGGGCTGTGGTGTAGGGTCGTAGATGTCGCTACCAACCAATACATTAGCTTTCTAAAAGCTCAATTATGCCACGAAGTACCTACATCATTCTCACACGTGCATCGGGTTCAGATTCGTCGCCAAAGCGCTTCACTCGTCAGTAAGCAGAACAGACGACCCAACTTATACATACCTTGCGATGGAGAAACACCATGGCATCCTGAGCAGACATGATGCCATTGTAGCTACAGCCTTGACCGGCGCTGTTGAAGTCATGGATCCATAGCTTCGATGGTCTAGATTCACCTGCCTTTGATCCGTCGAGGGCAGCATCAAAGCCTCTGTCAAATTGAATATGCCATCTAGGACGGGATGTCGTATCAAGGAGGGGTTCTGACAGTCTCTTGGAATCTTCTTGGCCTCTCAACAGCTCCTTTTCGCTTTCGGTCGTGGTGCCGGGTTGATCCTGGTCAAAGAGACGTCGGCTACACAGGTCCTTGGCTGGAAACTTCGACATTGGCCGAACGAAATGAGCTTGCCAAATCGATCGATTGACATTTCAACGCTGTCTTGATGCTTCGAAATGCCTCGTCAAGTGGGATCACGTAGCCTCCATCAAAGGCGTCGGCGGCAACGAGGTAGCCATACACCCACCTCATGGGTTTTCTTGTCGACGACCCACGACCCAGAGTCGCCATCAAGGATTTCTGCGAACTTATTAGTAGCCGAATTGAATAAGAAGTGTAATTCCATGCCTTTTCCATCGTCAAGATGTAGTATGAGGGTGTCGATAAACCCTTTCCCAGGGTGAAGAAGGAGTCTGGAAGGTGGAGCTGACAAAACGCCTCGCTTCGATCCTCCCGATCCACTGAAAAGAAAGACTGAGCGCTTCTTATCACTTGCTATAGATGCATGACGAGAAGCTCGGGCTTGCAGGATCCTTTTTCCGACTTCCTCAGCCCAAGGCGGTTCGGTTTGTAGTTGACCATGTCAATAAGAGCCCAGTCGTAGTAGGTCTTCTGTCTGGCATAGTCTATTCCTTCGAGATGGTCCCTATTCTGATCGACCTGGGCCATAACCAGGATACGATGGCTCCTGAAGCGTCGTCCACATGGATACCATCGCCAGACTCTTCCGAACCAGACTCTGAATGGCTCCCAAAGTCCGAGAGGCTGGCTTCACTCTCATCGCTCGCTGTGCCGACCGTGGCTTCCCATTAGTCCAAGAGGGGGTGGTGGACGGTCAGCCCGTACAGTTTGATGGCGCCATCTGACCAAGTGGCCTGGATGATGCCGCCAAATGTGCATTTCGATTCGATCCCCGACGGCTTCCTGATGATGATGGGAGTCCCGCAGTACGTGTCGCTCGTGTCGCTCTCTGTGGGGAGGAAGACGTCAAAGTCGTGCTTCATTGTCGGCAGCTCATCGCAGACCATGGTTTCAAAGGACGGCAAGTTACCATGATTCGGTTGGCACAGCTTCCTGACTGGATCCTTGGCAAAAATCTTCTTGATCAGTCTTGAATGCTGCTTGTGACACTGGGCCACGATGCACAGCCTCGCCTCGTCTTCCAGACGTCCCAAATCCACCAGCCTGATGGATACTGGGCGGTATTTCTTGTCGGGGGATTTCTTGCGGATTCGCGGCAACAGCCATTCCTCGAGCTGCTGTATCACTTCGTTGGCCCGAGCCGTCGTGATGTCGTCGATGGTCTTCTCGGACGGGTAGGCGCTTGGTGGTGCTGACGTAGATTGGGTGTCTCTGGCAATCGGATCGACGAGTTCTGTAACAGGTTCTGGATCTTGACTATAAGGAACGGAGGGATCCGAAAAGCGGCTCTGGTAGAGTTTTTGGATTCGCTGTTGAAGAAAAGGCAAAAATTTCAATCATTGCGATGGACTGACAAGTGTGCAGCCGCTGCCTGGATGCTCATGGAAGGTGATTTGTGAGGGGAAGTCGCGTCAGGAAGGCGCCTCCCAACCGCTCTTGCACTGCGTTGCTAGCTTCTGGCAAGCACATCGACGGCAGACTCACCAACGCCCAAATGACGTGCTCAATTAACAGGCTCTTTCAGCCTTTATCAGTTTTCCACGCTGATTATCGATTTACTTACCCGCTGAGAGCCACCACCGACGTCGAGCTGCAGCAGCTCGCCTAAGCACTCTGGAACTGGCACATTTGCGATGCGTGCCTGAACGGTCAGCGCTGTACCGATTCAAAATGTTCGTGGAGTTGCTCAGCTCGACTGCAATCCTTCTTCGACGTTTACAAACGTGTTACCTCATCCAACGTCCCAGACCTACTTCCTGGTAGCACTCCAGCGCTGCGCAACCATCAAGACTTCTTCGATGTTATTCGACTATTCCGAGAGCATCCCGACATGAACCGCGCCGAACTGACACGCATCTGTTTCAACCGCGATGATCCGCCCCCCCGAGATCGATCAACACCGAGCCGTCAACCTAGCCGTCCAAGTCATGTCCATGATCAAGTGCTCTGCCGACAACCAGCCTTGGGGCCTGCTAGAGCTTGGAGCCCGACCGCTCCAATGGCATTCCGACAAGTCGCTCGCCGATTTTATATCAGGAGCCTTTCCCCAGAGGGACACGGGCAATCTCCAGCTGCCAGACCACTCCGGCAGGATCAGAGATGTCACGTCCGCCTTGTCGGCGAAACGATTGAAGAGGATCGCAGGCTTAAAGTTTCATGGGACCGACGACTTACAAAGCCATCTCAAATTGGACGTCAAACGGGGTGTTGTGGAACTATACCACCACACAAGCGTTTTGAGGGGGCACTTGACAGCGTCGCACCGAGATAATTGCGACGAATCCATCCGCACGTAAGAGATTAATAGCCTTTACAAGCAAGTGCTAATGAAATAGAGGAAACATCCCGAGAAAGTTAGCCCTCGAGACGATCGACTCGGTGCAAAAGGTCCTCTTTCCGATGGACTCGGCCTCGGAGCAGGTCCTCTCCGACCTTGTCGCCAAGCAGGGCCTGGACGGCAATTGCCTGGAATACGATTCAATCACATATCGAAAAGAAGGTGAAAAAGACATTTCCTACAGCTACTTTGGCCATCGACTGCTGGACCTCTTTGAGGGGCTGGAGGACCCAACCCCGCGAGGATGTCTGGCAAAGTGGTTTCAGCGCAAGAGCGGCTCTCGGCATGTGATGATGGCCACGCTCGTCGGCGCCATTGTTGCCGTTTTCCTGGGATTTCTGGCGCTCGTTGCCGCTGGATTCCAGTCATGGGTGGCGTATCAAGCTTGGAAGCATCCCGTCAATGGGGATTGATTGTCCGGAAGATGGTCATTCTACTAGAGAATATGACCGAACCTTATCGCAACTTGACCAATCCATTCAACAGAACCTGGACGAACGCGTCAGTCTTGAGTATACTCCAATCAAGCTTCGGCACCGGCCATCCTCACGCATTCTGGAAGGCGAGGAGACAAATGCTCGGAGATTAGAGGCGGCGATCGCGGACGAGTCTTACCGACAAGCACGCAAAACAAGCGCTGCAAAACGAGAGCACCTGCACATCTGTCTCAGGCCACTGATTGGCCCGTATACTCAGCCGTCCATCTTGCGTAGTCTCAACTGGTGAGCAGGTGACTGTCGAGAGTCGGCTGAATAGCCGGAAGTGTGATGTGCCGATCGCTTAGATCTGATTCCTCTATCGTAGCCGAAAGCAAATACTTGTCGAGATTGAAACCAGCTCCCTGAGAAGCTGGGCAAGGGAGGAGGGACAACCAAATCCCGCGCGCTCAACTTCAATGTTTACCAAGCGGTCTAAACCCTTCTATCGGAGAAATTAACCTTAACGCTTCGACTCGTACGAAACCTCGGATCGGAATAAATAAATCCAACGCCTCAACGAGGCGAATGCGCTTAGCTGACGGGAGGTTCATAGGCCTGATTGGCACATAATGCCTAGGGTGACTGTCTAAGGTGTCACTTACTGCCTGAGATGTTATGCAGCCAGTAGGACCTTCCGTCTTGAGCGCACAATTTAGGGGCTGCCTTCGCGGAGGAAGGCGGACCTAGGGAACCTGCCCAGGACACGAGGCGTGACTTCCCTGGCTGCGCTGCTTCCAGCTCCAATACAGGCAATCACGGCAATTGTTGCGAAGTGTAGGACTTCGACGTCACCAAACCATAATTCTTGCCCACAAACTCACGATTTCGCACAATATTCGCAATTCCACCCCTAGCACCGAACGACGAATCAACAAGACGAATTCTACTACCTGGTATAGCAAAAACCGCCATCTTCAGCGTCAACACTTACACCGCCGCCAGCACGGCCCCATTGATGAGGGACAGGCAAGGCAGATCGATCCATGCCGGTAGCTATCAATTCACCTCACAATTCCCATGCTCATATTGACAGCTTCGTTACATCGGCACTATCCGTTCAGCTGAAGACTCCACGCCAACCTTTCTCTTTTCGTCTTAAAAAGAATCTACTCATGCAGCCCCCTTCGTCTGACCACCATTTCAACTGAAGCTAACGTTGAAATTCTACATGCGGACTAGCCGTTATGATGAGCCCAAACAACATCCCTCCACGACTTGTTCAGCTCGTCATGAGGCTTGCAACGGTCAGATAGAGGTGGCGTGACTTTGGGTTGAAGAAGAGGTGGACTAGCAGCCGTTGACAGCTCAGACGAGCTAGCGGCGACGCGGGGTACTGTATATAGGTAAGTCCCCCGGTCGGACATCTCAACATCAGCAACGACAATGACCGCCCAGCTGCTGCCAGAGAAGCCGGAAAAGGCCGTCTCGGTTCGAGGCAGTCTGGCGCCGACCACACTGCTCGCCAACCCCCCCACGAATCTGAATGGCTGGAAGCTGCGCGTCGGGCGTCTCATCGAGGGCCCCGTCGACGACGACGCGAGGAGGGACCTCAGATTGCTCCTAGACGAAAAGCTGACGGCCGGGTTAGTTGACGAAAAAGAGAAGCTGCTCGACTTTAAGCCCAAGGATAAATCGAGGGACGCCTTCGACTCCGCGTTTAGCGAGCTTGTGTTCAAGGCCATTGAGGGAAAGCTAGAGTTTCTCGTCTTGTTCGTCAAGAGCGCAGACTTTCGGCCGGATCACAAATCTGGCGCGGCCCAGATTACGGCTCTACACAAGGCCGTCGAGGAGCACAATACGGACGCCGCCACCAAGATCCTACGAAAAGATCCCGGCGTCGTCGACGAGTGCGACAAGTATGGCCAAACCGCTCTCCATTACGCAGCCAAGGAGGCCGACGGCGACATGATTGCTCTTCTCTTAGAGTACCGCGCCAAGGTGGACGCTTTTGACACCCAGCACATTACACCGCTGCATGTGGTAGCGGGCATCGACAAGTGGCCGACCAACGTTGACAGAGCCCACGTCGCCAAGCTGCTGGTAGATAATGGCGCCGAGGTCAACACCAGAGACATATTCGGTACGTCACCTCCACCGTCGTCCCTCTCATATTCGGACGTCACTTGCACGGCCATCACTAACACCCCCAGGCGAAAGCCCGCTACACGACGCGGCTCGAGGCCAAGACGCACCCGTCATGAAGGTCCTCCTGCAACACGGGGCCGACGCCGAGGGCCGCAACTTTAAAGGCCAGACGCCGCGCGACCTGCTCCCAAGGAGCGTTGCCCCCTGGATTCTCGACCTGCTCACCCGGCCCACGCGAAAATGGAGCGCCGAGAGCCGTCTGGCCATTCCGACGACCCCGCCGCGATGCTGGAATCGACTCTCGAGCGATGCGTCGAGCGCGGGCGACGACGAGCCGATGAGTGTTTGCCAAAACTTCTTTGCCACGGTGCACTTTTTTTATCGCGAGCGTCCTTACTCGTTTAGCCGATCCGTGTCGATACATGCACTGTTGCATGATGACGAGGGGGAGATGGAGCGGCTGGAGGACGAGTTTGTTGATCTCGTCGCCGAGAGGTTTGATGACAGTCACGAGATTCGACAGAACATCTGGAAATGGGTTCATATGCCGGCAAATCAGGTATGTGCCTCAAAGAATAATTGCCAGCTGCTGACCATATAGATGTCTTGGGTTACGGTATGTCTGGTGTCCCTTGGGAAGTCGGTCTAACATGAAAGGACCTGGTATGGCGCCTCACCGACGACGGCACGGAGCAACCCGATGCGCGAAAGGAAGCGTGGAAATTCCTCGAGAGAAACGTCACTCAGCGAAGAGGGGTCAAACCCGGGACATATACGCGAGTTCCTCATGTGAGTTGTCTATACACTATAGGATGGCGCTGACAAGTCAGGCTGGCGACAAGCTCAAGCGAACAAGCGAAAGCTCGGAAACAGACAAGCAACCGTCAAGAGCTGTAAGAACACCCCGACATGCTAGTATAAGCTAACCCCCCAGGGACCCACGACGGGCGACGCGATCCGCCTCTACCGGCGCGAGAGCTGGCGAAACACGACGACGTTCCCGACGGACCAAAAGTTCTCCCTTGTGGTGCCCTACATCGACTTTGAGACGGAGCAATACCTCGAGCGCCACACGATTCAAACTCTCGGCTTCCAGGAAAAGTGCGAACTGGAGGACCGGTCACTACCATACAACGGACTGTACGGACTAGACAGGCCGCGCACGCTAGACGAGTCGTACTACGACATGATTCCTGCAGACGAGCTAGGGCAGCGGGATAGGGATCAGGTGGTTTTCAAGTGGTTCAAGCACATTGTGGAAAACGACGCGCAGGAGGAGCATACTTATGGTACGTTGGTCCTCTTTGACGACCGAGCTGACGGCGTAGAGGAGAAATGGCTCGAGATGCTACAGTCTACGGCGACGCTGCCAGCCGTTTCCAACGCAAAGGACCCGGCAATAAAGTTTAGGCCAGACGAGGGCGTGACCCAAGAGGCCAAAGACACCGTCCTGGCGAGTCGACAGGCGAGGTTGCTCATGGTGCATCAACTGTGGCTCTGGAAGCTGGACAGGGGTGAGTCTTGAATCCTCCGACTGACCAATCTGACCGATTCAGATACCGTCATTACCGCGTTCCCGGATCGCTACCACCAGGGCGTCGAGGACACGCTCGTCGAGACGATTCGCCAGGGAGACATCGACTCGTACACCAAGCCGGAGCAGCTGATTGAAAACATCCTCTTCGAGTGCGTCACCTTTCTGGAAGAGTTTCGATACGCCGGGCTGGGCATCCACGTGCTCGACATTTTCGAGAGTTCGATTGCGAAGAGGGTAGCTGCCCCTGATCTAGTGCCTCTGGCCTCGGTGCACAGCTAACATTTGCAGTCCCACCAAGAAGCCGTGCGATACACCGATTTCCGCGACTCCCTCGACCAGGGCAAGCGCGCGCTCCCCGAGCAGGTCCGCGGCGACATTCGACTAATCCACGAGATCAAAGACATTCGCGACGAGCTCAGCCTGCTGATGCGCGTGTTCGAGACCCAGCTGGCCGTCGTCAAGCAGTTTGCCGACGTGTTTTGGTCAGGCGACAAGCGTGTCGTCAAAAAAGGGAGGGCGTTCATCGACGACTCCGGCGTGCAGCGCCTGATTGACCGGACAAGAGAGTTGGACGAACGGGCGAAGCGCGCATTAGAAGATGTGAGTATCTCGTCCTAAAGCAACTATTGCTAACGAATCAGCTCGACACGCTCGTCCAGATGAAGCAGGCGCAGAGCTCGCTAGAAGAGGCTGCCACCGCTGGACGCCTCAACAACTACATTTTCCTCTTCACCCTCGTCACCATTGTATTCGTAAGTTTCCAGCCCTCCAGCGAATACTCTAACTGTCCAGACGCCCCTGTCCTTCATGACGAGCCTATTCACCGTCCCGTTCGCCTCCTTTCCACAAAACACTCAAGGCGAGATCCGCGTCGAGCCCAACTGGATCACGCGCCATCTAGGTGAGTCCCAGATCTCTTAGTCCCATCTCGCCTCAGTCCCTAACAGCTCAGTCTACGGCGAAATCGGTAGCCTCGGTGGCATCTTGCTCATCGGCGCAGGCCTGTGGGCGTACCAGATCGGATTCGGCTGGGACGCCTTCCAGCGGCTGTGGAAGTCCCCGTTCCCCGCCGAAAGGCACTTTTCCCATGCCTTGGTCAAGTCTCGCCAGCGCGAGACGGAGAGGTCTCTTGTTTAACGCTCAATTCATCTACCTATACATCCTGAATATGTCTTCCCAACTCGGCAAATCCTCCCATTTCCTCTCCCGTCAAGCTCCAATCGGCGTTATTGTACATGGAAAAATACGCCTTGTAGTACTCGTCGGGCGACACGTCCGCCATGGACACGTCTTGGTACAAATTCTCGCGATTGTCCGACGGCGGAATCCAGATGGTGGCAAAATTGTCCCACAGGTCCGGCTCGAGCATTTCCGTGGGTGTCTCCGTCACAGAGTCGATGATGGATTCCACGTTTCTGGGCGTCGACTCGGTGATGCCGTTGGCGAGGTTTTGGGCCGCCAGGGGTTCGCCTGAACTGGGCGAGTTGTTCATGGTCCGCAGGGACTGGATCTTGTTGGACATGGCCTTGCAGATGCTCTTGAGGTCTTGGATGCGCTGGGTGGCGTGTTTGCTGCCATGGTCGGCGAGGTACTGCATCGTCTCGAGGGCGTCCTGCAGGCCAGGCGTTGCGCCGAACCGTTGGCCTTCGTCGCAGGTTGAGTCCAGAATGGCCACGAGGATCATGATAAAGGAGGAGGAGCACACTGCGTCAAAGTCGAAAAAGCCGTGGATGGCCAGAATGTGTCGGTCGCGGAGGGAGCAGACCACTTTCAGCAGTCGACGGGCGGCTTCGGAACAGGTTCTAGAGAGTCGTCCAAGGGGCGACGTAATGAGGCTCGCACCGCTGGGTCCGACGCCGCTCAGCACCGACTTGGCGACGTGGAGCATAATCGGACGGAGAGTGAGGAGGGTGGCCTATTGGTCAGCGGGGAATGTATTGTATTCGGTTGACATACCTGATACAGCATCAAATGCAGCGACCCTGTCGTCCTCAGACAGAGATCACGCCCCATGCCCTGAAAGTCCTTTGCCGTGTCGGACGGGATTTCCTGCGAGATTTCGTACAGCGACTTGACGATTTCCTGCACCTTTGGGACGAAAACGTCCTCGGTGTGAGGCTCCGGGTCGTAGAGCACCGACAGAATCCTGCCCGTCACGCGGGCAATCTTAATGTTGATGCACAGGGGCCCGGCCGGAGCGAAGCCGGGCGAGTTGGTCGGCAGCTCCACGTCAATGGACTCGTCGCGGATGCCGGACGGGTTGCCAGTCGCCGCAGCAAGACGCCGTTCCTGCATGTAGACGGTCCACCACAGACGGTTCAAGTGCACCCGCTCCGACTTCATCAGATGCTTGGTCCCTGACGTTTGGTGGTACTTGTGTGTGATGGACAGCCGAAGGGCAGTGCTAATCTGCTACGGTTAGCGAGAGACACGGACTCGACTAGACACTTACATATAAATAGGCCTCCTCCCGGCGGTGGGAGTTTTGCATATAGATCGACAGCAGCGCGTACACCTCAACCCCCAACGTGCCGTACGAGTACAGCTCGCTCAGCGTCGGAATGTGCTTGTGCACGTACTCAAACAGCTCGACTTGCGAAAAGCCTGCACCCTCGGGCTTAGCGTCAAATTGACACCCAATGGCCAGCAGAATCATCATCTCATAGCACCAAGGCGTCTTAAGCTGCGTGGTCTCGTCTTTGTTGGCGTAAAAGACCCACAGTCGATCTGAAAAGTCCCGGGCGTCGACGTGGTGCTGCGTGTGTCCCATGTAGAACATGGCCACCTCCAAAAGCCGTTGCGCCTCTTGGTGCGAGGGCAACCTGGGAAAGTTCTTGCTGGAAATGGACATGCCCGACTCATTAAAGGTGGTGTCTTTTGGGTGCTCCGGAGACTTGGAGTTCTTGTCGCCGCCACAGGGAGACAACAAATCTTGGACTCTTGACGAAAAGATGCGACTGGAGCTCATGGATGCATCCACAGGAATGGCTAAACCGTTAGAACGTCGACAAGCAGACAGAAATCGACAAGCAGACAGAACTCACTCGAAGCTGGCGTATTGCCAGGTTTCACCGGAGCACTAAAACTAGGTGAAGGACGAGGCAAAATAGGAGACCTTGGAGGCGTGTCCCGGCCGGGGTCAGTCTGTGGGGAAAGCTGTAGTTGTGGCAGAGGCGCAGTGGCTGGATTGTCCTTGACCAAGAGCTTATCGACTCTCTCGTATTGCGCTAGACGACCTTCGAGTTCCTCAACGCGGCTGTTTGGTTAGCGGATCACAGTAAACGGGAAAAGGACCTACTTTGCCAAAAACACCCGCTTCGGACATTGCCCTCGAATTATGCAGTCCAGCCCGCGCTTCACGCAGTACTGGCAAGGGCTGGTGCCCGAGCACCTCACCTTTTTCTTGCGACAAGTGAGACATCTAAAGAGTTAGTCCAGAACCAAGGCAATTAAAACCCACTTACGCCGACGACGCCTTTCGAACGTCTTTCCTGATAGCCAAGCGAGGGCGGTCCAATCCGGGAGCCATGATGATGTTGATGAAAGTGAGTGAATAAAGTCGGGAGGCGATCCGACAAGTATGAGGGTCGGAGAAATTGGCCGAGATAACGCCAGCATCACGTGGTGACTAACGGTTCGGGGAATACTCCCGGCCGGCATTTCGCGGCTTCAACCGGACTTCATCATGGAAGCCGCCATTCTCAATCGGTGTCGCGCTTCCATGAGGAGCTCCCATTTTGTCGTTGAAAGGGCCTCGTCCACCACGCTCAAGAGTCCAATAATCTTGTTGCGGTTCCCGACCACGCCTGCCTGGTTTTGGTGGAGGTGGAACGCCTTGATCGAGTTGATGGTCGGGGGAATCATGATTTGCAGATACGTCTTCAAGTCTTCGTGTCGTTCGTGCTTGGGACTGGCCTCTGATCGGTCCGGGTACTGCAGGTTCTCGGGGAACGGCTCTAGGCTTCCGTCTTGCACAAAGCCGTACGCCCAGAGGACCAGGGAGGCGTAGTACAAGGCCCACGCTCGGTTCAAGAGGTTGTCGTTGCCGGCGTCGTAGGTTGGGTACGGCGGCGGGTTAAAGTCACCGACGGCGGGGTCTTCCTGGAGGAGGATGAGTTTGACCAGCTGGAGAGCGTGGTAGACGCCGCCAATGGCCCCGGGGGACGCCACCCATTCTTTAATCTTGGCCTCGGTCCGCCTCCAGTCGAGAGACGTCACGGTGCGTCCGAGAATCTGCGGCACGCCGGCAAAGATGCACAGCTCGGGCATGCTAATGTAGACTGTAATGTGTCCGAGGTGGTACAAGACGGTTCCGAGAGTCTGGAACGCGTCCCCGTCGTCACTGCCGCCCCTGCTGCTGAGACCGAGCCGCTGCCAGTCAAACGCGGCGTGCCGCACATGCGCGATGCCGTCATCGTAGTCCTTCTTCCACCAGTCAAACGCCCGGAGCAGCTTCGGTCGCCATCTCTCTTGAACCCCGGGTATAGTGTCGGTGCCGAGGGTCGATCGATCGAGATCTCGCTGGTGCATCTGCCACGTCACCGACAGCAGCGCGGCGAGGAGCGCAATTCTTCCAAACGGACTCGTCCGCACCTTTTGGCCGTTGAGCGTTTTCTGCAGTCCGTCGAGAAAGGTGACAGGCGTAACCCCGTTCGCGTGGAGGCTCGATTCGACGCATCCGATTTCGGAGGGCGAGTCCGACGACCACAGCGTGTTGTCGCAGGGCAGGGGAAGCTTAATCTCGTGGATGACGAGCGTCGGCGTGTGTCCAAACAGCGCAGCATGCGTGGCGTCGATGATGAAGGCGCCAAATGCTGCTCGGCGTGTGGCCTCTTGGGCGATCCAGTGATCCCACCATTTCTCGGGCGACGACGGATCGAATTCTCGAGACACCGACGGCAGCTTAGGGCCCAGCCTCGGACTCATCAGCGGACTCGGCACCCGGGATGCATACGACGACTGCTTCCCGGTGAGGGCGCTTCCGCGGCGCATGAGCGAGAGAGTCGTGGGAAAGTAAATGTGCGCCCGCTCGTGCAGGACCCGGGTGGCGTTGAGCTTCTCGTACACCTCTAATATCAAAAGCGTCTGAATCACCCACAGCTTTGCCGGCGGATGCGAGTCGGCATGCATGAAAACCTGCCAGCGCAGGTTCCACGACACAAAGGTGGTGAACTTTGATATTTTGTCGGCTATGTCGGACGGCCCGGTCCTCTTCTCCAGCATGGACGCGCCCATGATCAAGACGGCAAGCAGGAGAAAGTCGTGAGCCGTCTCCGGGACAAAGGTCGGTCGGTGCAGGATCGGCAGTTGGTCGTGAAAGTTTTCCCAGTACGAGCTCATATACCTCTGCACGTTGGCCAGGCTCAGTACGTGCGAGTCGGAGTCGCTGTCGGTGCCGAAAATCTCATTCTTCATGTCCGTGGCCGATCTCGTTCCCTGTGAGCCAATCTCGTTGAACCGTTGCATCATGTACTGAATCAAGGACTGGCGTTTGTGTTCCGACATGCCGGCCTTGCCCAGCTGAGACAGGTCGACAACAGGAGCCATGGGAATGGTCTCGGACTGAAACCATAGATTCGGTTCCATAAAAGTCCCTCCCATCACGGGCTGCGTGTACTCGGGACACAGCTGGCCAAAGTTGTTGTAGCCCACCGGGGCAAGCGAGTATCCCGAGTTGATGCCCTGGCCGTTGAAGAGCCACGAGGTAAACTCGTCGGTACTCGAAGGCGACACCCCAAAAGGCTGATCCTCCAGCAAATCATTCGTCGGCAGGAAATTCCGCTCCGGTCTCGGGATTCCGGGGCTCGGCATGATTATTTCTGGGTTTATTGGAAAAGGGACAAGCGGTTTCTGCGATGGTGACGACTCTCTGCTCCTCTCTTCTACGGCGGGTTCCGGTTCAGGTTCTGGTTCTGCTTCCTTGTTGGTGGGAGTCTCTTTGGCCTCGTCCTGGGTGTCACTCCAGGCCGATCCATCTTCGCTGAAAGAGTACCGCGGACGTCTGGGGACTTTTGTGAATTCCCGAGAGCTGCTAGGACGCTGAGACAGTCGGCCATTTCCGTACTGTTGTATTTGGCGTTCATGTCTTAGTTTGTGGCGAGCATAGAGGTCTTTTCTCACAAAGGAGAATGAGCAGCCGGGATAGTCACAGTAGTATATTTCTTTGGGGGAATCTACAGAGGCCGTCAGTCAATCGTCAGACTGTTGAATGAGGACTCACGATTTAGTTGATGGCGTTGTAAGTGCTCGGCCCGAGAGTAGGTTCTCCCGCATCCTTCGTGGGTGCACTGGAACTCCTTGCACGAGGCCTTGCGGCGTTTATGAGTCTGACGCGGGGGCGATGAAGCCATCGTGAGCGAATAGAAGCAGCAAAAAGGGGACGACTCGACAGGGCGCGAGACAACACAAGTCGACAGGTGTGTGGACGGAATATGTTTTTCCAAGGACAGATCGGGGGAAGAAGGAGCAGGGTCAGCTGACCAGTAATGAGTTTCTACCGTGGTGCTATTCCCCGCGCTTCCCCACTTCCCCAACGCGGGGAGTGTAGGGTAGATGGACCTCGGCTCCGGTTGCAAACCACTTGCCTCGTGCGTCAAGATACCTCTCCTTTGGACACCAGACTCGAAATGAGGCATCGCAGTTATCCAGTTCATGGAGCGGATGCCGACTCTTAGCATGTATCAGGTGTGTCAACACGTGGGCTCTCCAGCCCGCTCGACACGGACTCGACGGTAACATCGCACGACCAAAACGTCTAGGACGCTCGCCTCGCCTTCGCATGAGTCGCGGACTCGGCGACATTTCGCGACGCACGACGATCGGCGTCCTGGTGGGTTCAGAAGCAGGGGACAGCGTCATTCGAGCCGCGGAGGAAGAAT
Organism: Thelonectria discophora; assembly: GCA_911649645.1. Lineage (NCBI taxonomy): Eukaryota > Fungi > Ascomycota > Sordariomycetes > Hypocreales > Nectriaceae > Thelonectria > Thelonectria discophora. The sequence continues at coordinate 456,598 of CAJVRK010000008.1, read as the reverse complement.
GAGTGCCGAAAGGCCATGTCGAGGTCCACTTGAATGGTGAGGGGGATGTAACGCTGCGAGTCAACGCGAGTCAACGCGAGTCCAAGCTGACGAAGAGTTTTCGTTCGTAGGGTTGGCCCCCAAGTAACTATAAGCAACAAGCAACGATATTCGAACTCGGCGATTTACCACCCAATCTATCGGACAGAAACTCTCGCCCCCTGAAGATCTGCAAACATGCGCCTGTTACACCAGCTCGCCGGTCCAGTGGACCCGTCATCCAGGAGAATCTTCCCAGAACGGCATCCAGGCCGGTCGCCCAACCCTTAGCGCAGCTACACAAAGCTTGGCCGACGCCTGGAGGCGAAGCAACGTCAAACAAGAAGGGATGTGCCGTTGTCAGTGTCAAGTGTCAGGCATCCTGGCTGGCTCCTCTCCGGCAGATGCGAATGATGCCCAATTGAAGATCGCAGGGGATGTCCAAGGACCGAGCGCATGGGGTTCTTAAGAGGACTGTTCCCCCGATCAACTGCCTCTTTTTGATGTCGAGAACGCGAGATGGTCCCAAATAGAGGCCCCGAGCTGCAGGCCGTCTGTTACACCCTCTTGGTGACGGCCTGGATATCCGTCGCTCTTCGGTGCCATGTGCGGATAAACATTGTCAAGAACTTTGGCCTCGACGACTGGTTCATGCTGGCGGCTCTTGTAAGTGCCTTGCTTTGTTGTCGACCTCGCTGACCAACAGATCGCCTTTACCCTTTTCTGCGTCTGCGCCCTGTCCGGCGTCACCCACGGCACCGGCCGCCACCGCGCTGACCTCTCCGACGACGACTACAAGCAAGCCATGGAGGTATGCCCAAGACTCCCGCCGCCCGCGCCGTCCCTAACAAACTAGTTCTGGTGGTTCTGCTACCTCGGCTACTGCGTCACCATGATCACGTCCAAGATCTCCATCGGCTACCTCCTTCTGCGCATCACGGTCCGCCGCATCGACGTGCTCCTCGTCTACGGCACCATGCTCATCACCGTTTTGACGGGCATCGTCTTCTTCTTCGTCACCCTGCTGCAGTGTCGGCCGATTTCCTACTTCTGGGACCAGGACCAGTCGGGGGAGTGCATCAACGTCGAGGTCATCATCGCCTTGACGTATCTCTACAGCGTTTTCAGCGTCATCTCCGACTTTACCTGCGCCATTCTACCCATGTTTCTGGTGTGGCAGTTGAACATGGACAAGAGGTCCAAGATTGCGCTCATTCCGATCATGGCCATGGCCTGCGTGTAGGTCCTCGTTCCTCTTGAATGCCCATGCTGACCTCAACAGCGCCAGCTCTGCCGTGGTTGTGCGATTTCCTTTTGTCAAAGACTTTAGAAACACCGACTTTCTCTGTAAGTCTCTTTCTCGTTTCCAAAGCGTCTCTAATTCTCCAGGGGCAACCATCGACATCGCCATCTGGTCAACCACCGAGATGGGCCTCGCCGTCACGGCCGGCAGTCTGGCCACTCTCCGCCCTCTCCTCCGCATCCTCACCCACCGACTCGGCCTCAGCTCGACCGGCCCGTCTAATCTCGAATCGCATCCCGTGTCGGGTCGCGGCAAGTCGACGGCGTCTGGGCCCTTTTCTTTGACGACGTTTATCCGGGGAGAGGACAATGGCATTCAAATCGTCGACGAGGAATCGTCCGGGGCGTACCGGAGCCAGACGGAGTCGAGGGCGAACGAAAGCGAGGAGGAGTTGACTGGGAAGGAGAGGGCCATTAAGATAACGACGACGATTAAGCAGGAGGAGAATAGGATATAGATGCTTACCAGTTAATGTCAATGGATAATTTGCATGCACGTAGCCGTTTGGCTGCCAACACCATTGGTCAACACAACCGTTACACGACATGCAACTGATGCCTTAGGCCTATTCATCAGCATAAAACGCGGGGAAGACTGAAGACACTTGTTGACTTCCACACACACCATGCTCACCTTCCACCTCTTCAGCAGCCTCCCTCTTGAACTCCAAGACCACATATGGCGTCTCGCCGACCTCGACGATGACGTCCCCAACGCCTACATGGCCACTCTTGAGGCCTTTACCAACGTGGCCGCCCTCGCCAACAACGACCCGGACATCCTCCCGCACGCGTGGGAGCGCCACCGGCAGTTCCGTCTCCGCCGGGCCGTCCCGCCGTCCTTTTCCGCCGGCATGGACGACTCGTTGCACCGCGGCACCAGGGCCGTCCTCCGTCGCACGTGTGCCGGGGCCCGCCGCGCCGTTGGACTGAAAGCCTACCCGGCCCTTCATAACCACGTGGAGCTCGCCCAGGGGGATAAGACGTTAGAGATTGATGCGTCGAAGAGTCTGGTCGTCATTGAGCCGCAGCTGCGCATCGAAGACTTTGCAGAGGCGCACCCCGGGCCCAACCCCACCTCCGAAGATGCCGACCGCCTGGCCGCTTCGTGCAGTCGCCTGCAGTACCTCGGACTGCTCTGGAGCGAGCGCATGTCTTCGGCCGGCGACGGCCTGGGCCCCGGGGGTCTGTACAACATGATCCTCTCGTTCCCGGACCTGCAAGCGCTGTTCCTCATCATCCACCCGTCATCCATGCCCGCATCCGTCATCAAGGCCGGCCCCAAGAAGACGGCCAGCATTGACGCGCTGTTGTCGACAGACGGGTGGGACGAACCGAACCCAGTCTTCTCGTTCCGCTGGCGCGACATGGATCTGTTCGAGGTGCCGTGGTACGTCCTGGGCGAGGAGGGCCGCGAGGCAAGGGTGGTGCAGGACTTTTCCCACGTGCAGGAGACGGCCGAGGACTGGGAGCCGCTCAGCAGCATCAAGGTCAAGCTGATGACCTGGCGCGTGGTGCCGTGGGACGGCAAGGACGGAGGCAAAGCGGAAGCAGAGCGTCGGAGCTTCTGGAGCTGCGATGGCTCCGGTCTGTAGGGCTGAGGCAGTGGAATACGGGGTCGGTTCAGGGTTAATACGAGGGCTCGCAGGGGTGAATGGTCGGTGTCGGCATCCACGCTGGGCTGTTTCGGGCGCGGCGAGGGGTTTATTTGATGTTTGTCATGGAATGTCTTGATGTGTTGCTGATGGTGGGGCAAATCCGATGAGGCTGTAACTACCTAACGCAGATCAAATAAACACAGCCGGCAAGAACGACAGGCAGACATGGTATCGTCACCTGCAGCCGATCCCGGCTCATTCCTTCTCGTTCCTGTTCCATTCTCAATTCCTGCTCCTTCCTGGTCTGTCCCACTCCTTGTCCCCTGCATCCAGCTGCAGAATGAGAAGGCAGACGGGACGCGTCGAAAGGACGCAAAGTTGGACCGACGAACCGCTCTCTGAAACATAAAAGGTCATCTGGCACCCTTTTCATGCAGTCATCATCGCCAATATGTCATTATTACTCGCAAGCTTGATCCTCCCTCTGGTCATAGCCAGCCCGCAGGCTCGCAGCGGCATCAGCTGGTCGTCATGCAATGCCGTCGCGGCGACGGTGCCTATGCAGTGCGGAAGCCTCCAGGTGCCCCTCGACTACACCGACGCGGCCTCAGAGAAGCTCGACCTCCAGCTGATTCGCATCCCGGCCGTCAACAAGCCGTCCAAGGGGAGCATCCTGCTCAACTTTGGAGGACCCGGGTCGGACGGCATCAGTTCACTTGGAGTTTATTGGCAACCGCTCCTCGCGTACGTTGTCCATTCTTGAGATGACCTGGCTGACGTTCGTAGTGCCACCGGCGGAGGCCATGATCTGGTATTGTTTGTCCCACGGTACGTGCCCGGCCTCCCGTCTGTCACCGCTAACAATCGCAGAGGAACTAACAACACGATCCCCTTCTCGTGCTATAACTCGAGTGAGGATCGGACCCTGGCCAACCTCCAACACCCCCTCATGGTGGGCAACTCGTCCGACACGGCGCCCGGCAGAATCTGGGCCGACGCCCGTGTCTTTGACGCCAGCTGCGCGGCGACTCAGAACAAGACGGGGCGGTTCGTGGGCACTGCCTTTGTGGCCCGGGATATGATGCAGATTGTCGACGCCCTTGGTGAGGACGGCATGCTGCGGTACTGGGGTAGGTCTCTGTGTAATTGAACTGCTGTGTAGTTGGGACGCTGACTGTGTAGGCATTTCGTACGGAACCCTTCTCGGAGCCACCGTCGCCGCCATGTTCCCCGACAAGATGGACAAGGTGGTCCTGGATGGTGTTGTGAATCCGTACGAGTACTACGGCAACGAGGAAGTCGAAGCCTTTACCGACACGGACAAGGTGCTCACCGGCTTCTGCAAGGGCTGCGTCGCCCACCCGGTCAACTGCTCCCTGGCCAGGGGCACGACGGCCGTCAAGCTCGAGGCCTCCATCTATGCCCTCCTCGACGACATCAAGTACAACCCCGTCGTCGTGCCTGTTCCCGGTAACCCCGTGATCCTCGACTACTCCACTCTCAAGGCCACTCTCTTCTCCAGCCTCTACTTTCCGAATTACTGGCCCGCCATGTCCACCCTCCTCCATGCCCTCATGACAAAGGACACGGCCGAGCTCCTGTTGGTGTACGGTCAACTCCAATCCGTCTTGGCGCAGCTTGTCGAAGGCGAGGCCTTGAACGGCATCAAGTGCAGCGACGCCAGCGACAAGCGAGACTCGCTGGCTTCCATCCAGCCCATCCTGCTTGCGCGCCGCAACAAGAGCCGCATCGGGGGCGACACCAGCGACAGCATAGTATCTAGGTGCGCCTCGTGGCCGCTGCCGGCCAAGGAGCGATACTCGGGGAATTTCCGCGTCAAGACCAAGAAGCCCGTGCTGATCATTGGCAACACGTACGACCCTGTGACGCCGCTGGTGTCTGCGCGCAACATGTCGGCGGCCATGGAGGGTAGTCGGGTGCTGCAGCGCGAAGGGTATGGAGTAAGTTAGCCCTTGTGATTCTTTCGAGCCCTTGATGCTGACCGAATAGCACTCTTCCTTCTCCCAAGCTTCTCTCTGCACGGTCAAGGCCGCCCGGGAGTATTTCATCAATGGAAAACTCCCCACTAAGGGAAAGAGGTGCCCTGTCGACGCGACGCTCTTTGACGGGACTGATGGTTGGACAAAGGTCTTGGGGATGCTGGCTGCGGAGAAGAGATGAGGTCTTGACTGAGGGCATTGCTGAGGTCGGCTGAGGTATTGCTAAGATCTTGGCTAAGGGTGCTGAGGTATTGCTAAGATCTTGGCTAAGGGTGCTGAGGTTTGGCTGAGGTATTGCTGAGGCCTTGATGCTGGAGGGTGATGGGCCGTCTTGATCGAATAGCTGTTAGTACTGTATTAATCCACCTTTGCTTCGTCTTCTTGCTTCTCTACCTCTGCCTTTGCCCAGGCAATTCCTTCTTGCCACTCGTCGAAATCAACAACCACGCCCTGCAGCGTCTCGGAAATCTCCAGCACCAATCTCCTCCCAATCGTCTTTGCCCACCAAATCTTCTTGCCTAAGTGGTGAAGCAGCACCCCCCAGTGCATCATCAGGTACATGGCCACGGGCTCGACGCGTTGAAGCTCCTCGGCAAAGTGCTCACCAGCAAGAGCGGGAAAGGCGATGCACAGCCCCATGATCATCTTCTTGGAGTCCTCGACAAAGCAGAAGCGTAGCGCCGACACGGTGGTACGGTACGACTGCACGCGCATGGCGTCGTCCCCTTGGACGGGAATGCACCGGTCAATTACCGTGTTGGCCCGCTCTAGCGCCGTCTCAATGCCGCTACTCAGCGGCTTGTCGGGCGGCTTGTCAATGGCCTCCAGGCCGGCCTTGATGGCCGGTGTGGCGTCCGGGTCGGACAGCAGGTCGTCGACGTTGTTGATGGCAATATAGGACGCCTTTTGCAGCAGGTGGAACAGCGCAATCATGCGGTCCAGGATGCGCTGCGACGAGTCGTACCCGCCGATGAGGCGCTCGCACTGCGGGATGGCCATGTTGATGAGCACGGCGATGGAGCTGAAGATGAAGACGCACTTAAGGTTTTCGCGGGTGATGTTGTCCAGCTCAACCCGGTAGACGCGGCTGGCGCGGTCGTAGTACTCGAGCGCGTGCTTGAAGTAGACCTTGGGGTCGTCGGCGACGACCGAGCCGCCGCAGAGGGCCACTTCCAGCGCGGCCAGGGAGAAGATGCCATGCAGGAGGAACTCGTTGTTGAGACCCCAGCGGGGCACACCGATCCTGATCCACTGCTCGTCTTCCGGGATGGTGCACAAGGACTTGAAGGTGGTGGTTGTCCAGCGGTGCATCAGCTCGAGCTCGAGCCTCTGGACGAACGAGGGGCTGGACGGGGTTGATACCGAAGAAGCCGTCGAGGCATCGCGGGCGGACGCCGGGAAAACGCAGTCCTGGAGGCCGCGGACCAGACAGTTTCCGCAGGGGGGCCCTTCTTCGTCGCACTGGGGAGTTAGGCGGGCAGTTGAGAGCGGTCGAAAAGCCTACCTTGACGTGTCTCCTCTTGCAATTGTGACACCCGTTGCGGGACTTGTTGTGCGCTCGTCGTTTTGGCTGCATGATGAGAGGTGGTGGTTCACAATGGTTGAGAGGAAGGTGCTGCCTGATTATGCACAGTGAGGAGCCGTGCGAATATCACAACATACTGTACTCGAGGCGACTAGTCGAGTACTCAATCTATTCAATCTCTATTGTCGACACCATCTTCCTGACATCTCCCCGCAAAGGCTTCTCTCCAACGCCACCCCCAACAACCCGCCTACTAACAAACCCCCCGTCTCGCCCGCTCCTACGACCTGCAGACAAAACTCCTGGTTGACGCCCGGCTCTGCGGCCATTTCCTCGAGGACCTGGCCCAGGACGATCATGTAGACGGCGCCGCCCGCCAAGCCGGCGCACCAGGCCAGAAGACACACAAGAACCGGCGAGGCGGAGAGGGAAAAGGTGGCGTTGGCGAGGAGGGCCACGGCGGACAGGTTAATGGCCAGAAACGCCAGGCGAGTGTTCCGGGGACGCAGCAGCGGGGTCAGGGCGCGAGACGCGAAGTCGCCGAGTTGAAACGCGAAGCCGTACGTGGTCAGGAAGGAGAAAAAGCTGTCGAAGCCCGGCGAGGCGGGCAGCGCGCGAGCGATTCCCGGAAAGACAATGGCCTGCGTGGCAAACGCAGTGAACAGGGGCATCATCAGCGGCCGGACCATGGACTGCACCAGGTCGAGCCGGTTGTCGACGCTCAACAGCCGGCTCAGCTCCTCCAGTGGATCGTAGATGAGCAGCTCGCCTTCCTCGACGTCTTTACGACGACGCGTATCGGGGTAGTTGACGGGCGCGCCGGGCAACAGCACGAAAAAGGCAAACAGCAGCGTCCCCGCCAGGGCGTAGATGCAGTCGATGAAGCTGCGCAGAAACGCCTCCATCCATACGGTCAGCACAAACGGCAGCACAGCGCAAAACAGCGCTCCCGCGCCGACTCCCGCGCCCCAGCCGGCCAGACCTGCGCGTCCATAGTAGCGCGTCATGCCCAGGAACGAAACGTCCATGGCCGCGGCCGACGACGAGGCCAGCATCGACGTCAGGACCCTCAGGGGCGGCGCGACGTTGGGAGGCGCAGCCTTTGTCAGGGCGGCCACGAGGATCCAGCACGCGGCGGCGGACAGCGGGCGCATCCAGTAGGGCACGCGGTGCAGGAAGTGCGGCAGCAGCAGCTTGGTGACGAGGGCGGGGAGCGTCTCGATCAGGATGACGACCCATCGCGGGTACGGGATGATGAGGTAGTTGGCCGAGAAGACGATGAAGGGCACGATGGTGTTGGCGAGGCCTGCAGCTGTTAGATGGCATCATGACGGCTCGCAAATGACCCACCGAGAAGGGCGAACCCGACATAGGTCGACAGCGTGGACGGGATCATGGTTGCTGCAGAAAAGAAACGCAGCCGGAGCAGTTATATGCTCCCTCGTAATTCGAAATGCGCACAGATGCCAGTTACGACGAAGCCAACGGGAGGTCGACGCAGGAGCTAGGGCTGCACAGCCATGATGAGGGAGTCTCGACGGAGATGAAATGAGGATGGAGCTTCCTTTTACTACTCAGTACGCATCCTGTTAAGCATATCCGGTCGTCATGTCTCAGCACGCTACACAAGCATGTGGGCTTCAGGAGAGCGTATGGACTTGAGGATTGTGTTACATCAGTCCAGCCGAATAATCAAGTCGGAGCCTGCACGTGCGCCTCGAGCCACCAAACGACGGATCACGGTGTGGAATGATTGGCGGGGGTTGAAGGCTGCAAAGTCACTAACACTTCGAGCTATCTTGATCGCCTTAATGCCGTTATCGATGCGCGTAGACAATTATGTCGGATCTCGAGTCATCCCGCATCCCCAATCTCTCGTAGTCATGCAAGGAGCCCTGCGCCACCAGCAACCAATCCTTCGTATTATCGTTGGTTAATAGTCTCAATCCTCGCCGTCACTCATGTCTCCCAAACATGGCGCACACTGGCAACCCGTTCAAGGTGGTGATTTCGCTCGCCGCCTTTGCTCTGTTATCGTGGTCTGCGTATCTGGCACTGGTAGGACATCCAAACCCCACGATATTCCATACTGACCTCCAGTTCGCGTCTGAACTTGAAAAACAATACCCCGAAATCATCCCCCACGCAGACCTCGAGGCTCTCGTCCCTCCCAGCCATGAAACAACAAACACCACTCGCCTCCTCCGGCTCTTCATGCCCGCCGACTCACCGCACGTCAACCTCTGCAAGACCATCATGTCGGCCGCGGCCCTAGGCTACCCCATGCCGACGCTGCTAAACTGGAACCGCGAGTACAACCGCCCGCACTGGCACTTTGCCGGCAGTCACATTGCCAAACTGGAAAGCCTGCTGGGAGCCATCGAGGCCCTGTTGACCAGTGGTGACGCAAGCGAAGACGACCTCGCCGTCATGATGGACGCCTACGACATCTGGTTCCAGCTACCCCCCTCGGTCCTCATCCAGCGCTACCACCGCCTCAACCGCGAGGCCGACGCCCGCCTGCGCGAGACGTGGCACACGGAGCTCCGGGAAACCCAGTTCCCCATCCCGCCTCCCCGCCAGGACATTATCGTCACCACGGCCAAGGACTGCTTCCCGGACCGCAACTCCGGGTCGGACCCGCACTACGAGCACTGGCCTGCGTCGCCCATGCCGGCCGACATGTACGGCGAGGGGACCGACCGCGTGCCCTTTTCCTTCGACTCGGCCCGCAAGTACAAGCGGGTGCGCCCGCGGTGCGTCAACAGCGGCATGATCATGGGCTCCATGGGCGCGCTGCGGGACGTCCTCTATCGGTGCCGGGAAAAGGTTGACGCCGTTGTGGTTGACGGGCGACAGCTCTGGAGCGATCAGGCGCTGTTCGCAGAGGTCATTGGCGAGCAAGAGATGTGGCGCAAGTGGGCGAGAGCCCTCGAAGCGTCGTGGGATGGCGGCGAGTCGCACAACGACCTCTTGTCGCTGAGCCCTGATATCCGCGCCGTTGCCCAGGGGGCCCTCGACGGCCGCCGCTTCGAGTTCGGCATCGGCCTCGACTACAACTTCACCACCATGCCGCCGACGTGCTCGTCCGAGGAGGACGGCGCGTTTGTGCGCCTAAACAACGCCGAGGAGTTGCGTGCCGAGTCGGCCAAGGCTGGCGTCGACGTGCGCCTGCACGGGATCCCCGAGTTGGACGAGTCCTGGGGCGACGTACCCCTATACTCGGACCTCTTCTTCGGCACCACCCCCGTGGCCATCCACCACAACGCCTACGTAGGCGGTCTAAAGTCGTGGCGTTTGAAGCACTGGTGGGACAGGATGTGGTTCCATGGTCAGCTGCGAGACCTCGTCACCCGACGCCTGCGTGAACAACCAAAGCCGCTGGCCAACACCGACGGCCTTGTGTATTGGGCGCCCAAAGAGTCTAAGGTGACTGTGTTCGAGAACGGGCTGAAACCGATTGAATGGGATGGCGCGTGCCAGAAAGGAAAGACAAAGTGGTATGACGAGGTATTCGGGGACAACAAGGGTCCTCTGCAAACATCCATATAATCAATTATAACTCTCATAAGGGTATTGAACAAACCGCCGCCCAAAAAAACACCGCATAGCTAGTTCATGGCATCCTCCGAGATTCTCACAATCTCGCAAAGACTCCGAACGAAAATCATGTCGAGGTGCTGAGGATCCACCTCCATTAACCTCTCCTCGCTGCACCCCTGTTCAGCCATCATCTTGGCCGTGTTGATGAGGCGGATGATGCAGCGTAGTAGGCCGGCCTCGATGTTTCTTGTTGCATTGTCTTGGGCCGCCGATGAAGTTGTAATGTCGTCCTTGACCAGGCCCAACGATGTCAAGGGACTAAACTTCTTGGTCCGCTGGGCATGAGGCGGGCTGTCGAGGCCGAGTAGAGATGCAGCCTTTTTTGGAATGTCCTCGCCCGTTCGGCTGGACGTTGACAAGCGCTGCGGTGACTGGGCGCGGGGAACGCGGGAAATGTAGTTGTATGCGACGATGTGGGCGTACAGGGCGTCGCAAATGTAGTCTGAACACGTCCCAAAGACATGTCTGAGAGGTGCCCAAGCACTGGGACAGGCCGCAGCCTCCTCGTGATGAGTGCGGTGAAGACACGTAGAGATGGACTCGCGTCCGGTTGAGACGACCTTTTTCCACAAAGACTGGTGTGGTATCTCGGGCTCCCTCCAGTCGGAAGGATGTCTGACCTTTTTCGAATATGTGCGAATGGTCTCAATGGTGAGGCTGGACGACAAGAGCATCGTTTCTGGGAAACAGGCAATAGACACCCGAAGAGTCTCGATAATGTCCGGCGGCAACGGCACCGCCTTTTGCAGGTCCTCGACCGGCAGCTGAGGAACAAACGGAGCATTCGAAGAATCCAACCAAGCCTCGACCGTAGGCAACGGCGACGGCGGAGGCGTGTGCTGGATGTATACGGTGCTCGGTCGCTGAAGAGGCGGGCTGTCAAAGAGGCCATCGTCGTCCATCAGGTCATCGAATTCTGCCTCGGGAGGGGAGGTCGGGCTCGAGTAGGGCTCAACCTGATACAAGTAGCGCGCGTGGGAAGGCAGATGCAAGGACAGCCGTTGTTTCCGGGAATTAAAGTTTTCGGCGCATGGAGTTTGAGGCCTCGACGTGGTACAGGCTAGCGAAGTTATCCGCGGAGGGATGTCGACGGATCGGAGGGAATGCTGGCCGGTAGCGGAAGGTAGCTGAAAGGGCGAATCTGAGGTGAGCGGGGAGGGTGGTCGCGGAGACAAGGCGACGGCGTGCTGTACCTCGTCGTCGGAATCCACGTCGATCCAACTGTGGTCTCGAGACAGCCGACCCGACATCAGGGCTTTGGGAGAAGGGGCACTGCCGCTAGCGGACGTGAGAGAGGTGGCGGCCGTAATGATGGACTGTTGGCGGAACCCAATCGAGGGACCTTCGACGCCACCCGACGATTCTGTTGCAGCAAGCGAGTCGGCGTCCGAAGCTTCCTCTTTGCGTTCTAGGAACGAGACGACAGAGTCCCGTTCTTCAATGGCGCCGAGGGTTTGTGTTCGTGAGGCGGATTGGTATGGTGATGTGAGGATGGACCTTTCGTGAATCAACGTCTTTGACGGTGACCCAGAGGTCATGTTCTTGGCCTCAAACACCGAACACGACAGTTCGAGGTCTCTAGCCAAGAGTTCGGGAAAGCATTGGGGTTCGGGTTCTGTGTCGGTCGGAGGCGACTGCGATTGCAGCGACAGCGGCATCAAGTCTTTCATGCTGGAAACGGAACGACGGACAATAGGCCTTTGCCTGTATTGGCGGCTGCGGTCTTCCCTGTATAAGTAGATGGCCACTGGAATCCTCGGACCGAGGACAGACATGAGGAGACAAACTTGACGCTCAACAGTCGAACGAGGCCGACGGACGGCGAGTTATACACGACTCTGTGGATCGAGTGGAACTGTCAGACGCAGGGCGAGGCAAGGGAGAATGATGTCGCGCAACCTGAGTTGAAGTCGCGAAAACGAGGGAGACGGGACGAGTGGGCGGGGTCCGTCACACATTGTGGCAGTCGAGGGAGACCAAGACAATAATGTAACTAACGGCGCCCTGAGAGAGGAATGAGTGAAGTTGAGTGGCGCCCGGGGAGGAGATGGTTGCACCGTGAAAAAAGCAAAAAAAGCGTGGGTTGCGAAAAGCAAATCTCAGCTCAGCGGGCTGCTCTAGAAGTTTGGAAGGCCATGCTGGAAAAAGAAAGGAGGCGATCATTCTTGGACCGTATGTATTCGTACTCCGTATTCTGTTTCTGTCTGTCCTTGTGTTCTTGAAGTCGAGTTCATCTCTCCACTTGGACAAAGCTCTGGGAGCTTCAGCCGCGAGATGCAGGAGAGTGTCAAGTACAGTGCAAATGCATACCGCCCCTTATCATCGCGTCTCTGCGCACGGTCGGGAGAAGAGTCGGGATACACGACCGGGAATCGAGTTATACCCGGTGGTGAAACGAATAAGGCTTTCGGATGTACTGGCTAGACCGTGGTGGCTGAAACATGACTGGTATGGAGGGGTCGGGCAGCATCGTGAGAACTGCCAACTTGAAGGCAAACGTAGTATTCGCATAACTCAGTGAAGCTGCATCAATTAGCGGTGATATTCAGATTGCCTGTCAATTAGACCGGGGCGAAGGGAGGGGTTGAGCTGACCATTGAGCGCAGGGAGGAGGGCGTTGTGTGATGAAGAAAAAGAAAACATTGCCGCCTGGACTCTGGGCAAGACATGGTTAACTGGAAGCCGTTTAGGTCCGTGGGGTTAGGAAATGGAGGTGATGCGAGAAGCAAACGTTTACGGCATCGCAAGGATGGGGGCCTGCAGAAGGGAGGAAGCGCTGACAGGGAGGAACAGTCTGGAAGGAACGCTGTTGGAAGGAACGCTCGCTGGACACAGGAACTAGACGGAAGGAACTGCGACAACCTCATGCACCCATCAGAGGAACGACGGCAATTGACAGCTCGAGCGGCCCGGCATGCGGGTGGGCTATTGCATTTCCGCCATACTATGTAGATCAGATTCGATGATATGATTGAACTGCGCTAGAGAGATCGCTACGCGTAGACTCCGTGAGAACGACAGGACTACAGCCCAGGGAAAGTCCGCCGTAATTCATCCATAGCGCCTGCCACACCGTCTAGTCCACCCAAAAGATAACTTCATGGCACGCCGCTTCACAGGAACAAAGAGAAAACGACGCTTCCCTCTTTCAACAGAAGCCAAGCCAAATCCGCAGAGCGGGTTGTGTGATCTGACTGTCAGACACGAAAAGTCGTGCTCATTGGCTGAGTTCCTTAGGAGTCCCACCCCATCACCTCGAGCTTCAGTCTGGTTTTGCTTCTTCCGCTACGGTCCTCAACGGAGTCGAATTTTTCAGCACAGACCAAATCAAGATCAAATTCCAGCTCAGCTTCCAGCTTGCTTCGACGCCCGTCATCTCTCAACGGCGTGGATCTGACAGCATGCTCTCCCAAGACTTCATCTCGACCATTTCTGGCCCTCCCCTTGCCGCCAACACTGCCATCTCCAAAGACGTGGGCATATATTGCCACGCTCTCACACCCTCACATGCCGTCAGAGCAACCTTCAAGAAAAGCTCCACCCCGGTCAACTGTCTAGCCGTCAGTGACACTCACATCTTTACTGCTCAAGACCAGAAAGCACACGTCCACGTGTATTCGCGTTCACGTGGCAATCAGGAAGCTCTCGTTCCATTCCCTGAAAGGATCCGCAGCGTAGCTCTCGCCGGCCAGGTTCTGGTCCTGGGGACCGCAGAAGGGAGGCTGTTCCTCTGGGAGGTGAGTCCAAACACGGCGTCTTTGAACAATTCTAACGAGATAGGTATGCACGGGCCGACAAGTGTCGACTCCCCCTTGTCATGTCCAGGCCGTGACTTGCTTGGCCGTTGCGCCCTACTACGTCCTCTCCGGCTCCGACGACTCCAACATCAACGTCTGGTCGTTGTCTCGCTTGCTCGAGCTGCACCAGACTGACCACGAACCCGAGCGTACGCTGTCCAACCACCGCGGTGCCATCACCAGTCTAGTGGTCGGCTCCAGTCCCAACGCCGAGACTAATCTCTGCGTGTCTGCGAGTAAGGACAAGACATGCATTGTATGGAACTTCCAGACCGGCCAAGTCCTCCGGACCTTGCTGTTCCCCGCACCGCCTCTGTGTGTGTGCCTCGATCCAAGCGCTCGAGCACTCTTCGTTGCTTCCGAGGAGGGCCTCTTCCTCGTTGAGCTCTTCGGGGGCGACAAGCCGGTTCTGGGTCCGCGTTGCACCGAGCCGTCGTCCATTGTCGTCCAGATCAACACCCCACTTTCCACCTCGGATCCAGAAGCTGGTCAACCGTCTTGTCTTGCGTTAACATACGACGGGACATGTGTGTTATCTGGCCACACCAAGGGAAAGATTCTCCGGTGGAGATTGGCAGATAATTCTCATCCGACCGAGTTGGCCAGCTTGAACGCGTCCGTCACCAACCTGCAGTTCGTTTCTCCCTTGCCGTCTGAGGCACGAACAAGGGCGGTCAACATTGTCAAGCCAAACCAGAACCTGAAGCAGTATGCATTCACGGCTCAGCTGGACAGTGACTTGGGCAAGATGTGTAGCAAGGTCTTCTCACTCGATCCCAGTGAAGACGCGCAGAGCCAAGAGTTTTGGACAATCATGAGAAACCACAAATCCCTGCAGGCCGATTTCATGCACACTTAGACCCATGCTTCGGATTCCGCCTGCAAATTGTACCGCATGTACCACGAGGATCGGATAACTTTGTGCATCGCCACAGGCTCACCGAGGACAGATGAGTTGTAAGCTGCACGAACCCGGCCGAATCTGCTCAATGAACTCGATTCAGCTTCAATTGAGTATTCAAGCCCCACCAACTGAATCATCCCTCGAAGCGGAACTTGTTGCGATCAGTGTGACCGGTTCCTCCCTGCTTCATGAAATTAAGGGTTAGACTTCTTTTCCCTTGACCAAATGGCCTCATTATGACGGCCAGCATGCAGGGCGATTCGAACAATCCCCACGTCAGATACCGCGGCAGTCTTGCCGTTCTCTTGCCGGCCGTGGGGACGCAAGGAATCGATACACGTGGAGACTGGGATGCGTGCGAACTGGGGGTTGCATTGGAATGGCACCATTTGTGCTTCTGACAATCGGTATGCACTCGACGGAGGTAGGACTGTCCAGACGCGTCCATGATGCAAGGGATGGGTCATGGGACTGATGGATCCTGGGTGTGTTTGATAGCGCGAGCTGTGCCGTACGCAGAGCGATAGATTGGCAGGCAAGAAGGATGAATACGATCTGTCAGTTTGAAGTGAATTCTGGTGATTTGTGAGCTTTGGGTGTGAATTTTACAGCACTGTGCTATGCGATGCGATCGCTGCATGGCACAGTGCGTGCAGCTGGCGGACACTCTTGAAATGTCCGGCCGGAGCGGCATTTCTCCGCGCCGACTAACACCGAGCCAATCGAGCCTGCATCATCGTGAATCCAAGTCTGCCTCTCCATCCTCACCAGAATGTCAGTAGTGGCCACACTCAAAGGCGATATGCCTCAGCAAGTACGATCACTCGTAAGTCGACCATCTGAACCCCCAGATGACTCCGCTAACCTCTCAGTACCGCCAAATGCTACGGCAAGGCGAGCAGTTTGCCGCCTACAACTTCCGCGAGTATGCGAAGCGACGGACGAGAGACGCTTTCCGAGAGAACATGGCCGAAAAGGACCCGCGCAAGGTCCAGGAGCTGGTGCAAAAGGGCTTGAAGGAGCTGCAGTGTCTCAAGAGACAGACCGTCATCAGCCAATTCTACCAGGCGGATCGTTTAGTGGTGGAGGGATCACTCGTACGTGCATCGGCCGCTCGCGGTGCTCTGCTAACAGACGCAGAAACCAGCCCGTTAAGCACGATTGGACGACAGCTAGGCGTATGACATGACGATAAAGACGGAATGGCAGTGTACAGTAGGACATGACGGCTGTGTATATCTATCGGATTCGGGTCATGCGGGACACATTAGTGATAGAGTGGCTTTAGCATGGAATAATCTCCTATCAAGTGTAGGCGTCCAGTGTAGACAGATGCGTGAGCGCGAGATGTTAATTCCTAATTCTCGTAAAACATTTGTCGTCATGCTGCGATTCGTTCTGCTGTGCCTCTGGCGCCAATCAGGAGGCTTATGTCAGCACCACCCACCCCCTGATTGGCCAAAATGTCCCGTCGAAAAGCTCGCAGCCTCAGCCTGCTACTCCTCAGCCTGCACCTCAGCGCACCTCAGCGCACCTCAGCCTGCACTCCCTGCAAAACAACAGCGCAGAACGCGCAACATCATCTACCGACGGAATTCATTTAAACACGCGCATCATCGATAGGCATCGCCATGGCCCCAGGCGTAAGTTGAGCGGGTGATTCACGACGTCAACTAATGCATGCACAGACGCGACGCGCCAATCGCAGCGGATACGCCGAGCACGACGACTTTGAAGGTACGATTATCGACGGATGAGAGGATAATGCTAATGATTTAGGCCTCCCGGTGCGACAATGGCGTCACGATTGGGTTACGGTCGCGCCGCCGCCCCAGCAGGAACAGCAGAAGCCAAACGACATTTGGTCCATCGAACTCCTCCACGGCATGCCCAAAGATTCGCACCTCTTGCCACCGCATAGTCAGGAGCTTCTCCTCGCCGCGCGATCCGGCCGGCTATACAAGAGACCTGTCCCTGTCGAAGACGATGACGGCGACAACGACGCGCTGCCCGAAAAGTCAGACAAGAAGGAGGACGACAACAGCGCACAGGGCTTCACGATGAAGGTCTGGAAGCAGATTCCGCGGAATACCGAGGGAGCAAACGTGTCGCACCTGGCCAAGCGAAGAAAGAACACCGTGACCATCGCCAGCAAGACGATTGAGGATAAGCTCCAAGGTCCGACAGTCACACGGGCCACTGTCAGGAGAATCGACGCGGCAGGTAATGCGTACACGGAAGAGATTACCCTAGCAGAGGGCCAGCAAGTGACGGGCGAAATCGTGTCGACGCGAGTCGAAGCGGCGCCCGCGCGCGTTGAACCGCCTCCGCCTCCGCCTCCAGTCGTCAGGAAGCGACCTCTTCCGCCAAAGAGAAAGCCCAAGGGGGGTCCTGGTCGAGGCAAGAAGAGAGTCAAGTTTCCGGATGCTCCTCTGGTGGCAGCGCCGGCGCCCGCTCCTGTCCCCGGTGCCCCGGCTCCAGTTGCGGTCAAGGCCGAGACAAGCGAACCGGTGAGTCCATTGGCCGATTAGATGACGTAGACTGATAGTGTAGGCCGTCAAGCACGAAGACAACGCCAATCACGATAGCGAAGTGGCCGATGATGACGACGATGACGAGGACGGCGACGACGACGACGAGCGAGATGAGAGCGCAACGCCTGCGGATAGCACCTTGGAGTCACAGGTTGAAGGACCTGAACTGGATCATGAGATGGCGGATGCGCCTGTGCCCGAAGCTGCAGAGCCAGACCCTGCGCATGCCTTCAACCTGGCGCCTCCTCTGGCTCTTGGGCCAATTGGACCAGTCTCGAGAATGGAGGGCAGTCCGTTGAAGAACGTCATTATGCCTTCTCCTACGACAGAGGTTCCTCCTGAGATTCGACCAGAATCAACCCTACCAATCGCCAAGTCAGAGCCTGAACCCGCGCCGGAAGTAGCTCCCACACAGCCGGAAGTGCCGACTCTTATCGAGCAGGAACAGACTCTGCTGCCTCCGCCCCCCGAGCAAGTTGGCAACATAGATTCTACGCCGCCTGCGGCTGCAGAGTCGGTCAGCACTGCTCCTGACCAAGCTGAAGCTTCCAAGGAGCACGCTGATACTGTCATGGAAGAGTTGAAGCCAGAGGATTCCGCGTCTGTGACTGCGCCTGTGTCCGAGACGGAGGCTGTCGCGCCCGAGTCTCTACCGGAGCCTGCTGAGGACGTCACTATGGAGGACGTCCCTGAGCCAGAAGCGCCAGTATCGGCTACAGACAAGCCCGCCGAGAAAGTCAGTGAAGAGCCCAACTTGCTTGGTGCGCTGATGGGAGAGTTGGATCGTCAGACAGAGATGGAGACGGAGTCCGTCGCGCCTCTTGCTGCGCCTGTTGCCAAGCCAGTCGCTGAGCCAGTTGCTGAGCCAGTTGTCGAGCCAGTTGCCGAACCAGTTGCAGAGCCAGTTTCTCAAGCAGTCGAGCCTGCGCGGGCCGAAGCCCCAAATGTCATGGACACGGCAGAAGCCCCCGTCTCCGATATGATGGAGATTGAGACTGTCGAGGCCCCTTCTGCTGAGGCTCCGGTCGTTCCCCCGGCTGAGCCTCCAGCAGAGGTTGCCAGCGAGCCCACCCAGGCCCAAATCGAACCCGAAGCGCCCGAGGAGCCCAAGCAACCTACGCCAGAGTTCGAGGGAAAACCGGAGCCGCAGCCTTCGCCCCCGGCTGAGAAACTTTCAGAGCCTGCGGAACCAACCAAGACCGATGAGCCTGCCCCTCAAGCTCCCGAGGCGCCCGTCCCTGAGGTTTCAGCTGTCTCCGAGGCCCCCGAGGCCCCTGCTACTCCTGTTGAGACAAGTCTAGGCGAGGCTCCGACTGAGGCCCCAACTGGACCGCCCGAGGCTGTCGAGGCTGTCGAGGCTGCCCCTGAGGCGTCTCCCGTGGTTGAACCAGCTGTCGAGGCCCCTGTCGAAGCTCCTGCTGCGGCTCCTGCTCCCGAAGCGACCGAGGCCGTTCAAGCCCCTGAGATCCAGGCCAGCGAGATGGAGGCGGCTGTCCCGGCTCCCAAGGCAGAGGCAGAGGCCCCCAAGACTGAAGAGGCCGAGGCCCCCAAGGCGGAAGACCCCAAGGCGGAAGACCCCAAGGCGGAAGACCCCAAGGCGGAAGACCCCAAGGCGGAAGACCCCAAGGCGGAAGACCCCAAGGCGGAAGACCCCAAGGCGAAAGACCCCAAGCCTGAGACTCCCCAGACCGAGGTCCCCAAGACAGACGGTGCCCCCGGTAACGCAGAGACGGCTTAAGGCGCTTGAATAGCAAGCAGGTTGGGATTTCTTTTTGTACAACAGGAACGGTTAGAAACAGTGGTAGCGTATGGCGGCATGCTTAATTGGATCACTCGTTTGTATATTTGTGCTTCTACACCCGATATCGTACCTGTCGATCCGTCTCCAGCACGGCATACCGCCCCCCCACGCGTATCCCCTTTGCGTGGGCGTTGCTCAAGCCCAGCAGCATGGCCGTCGTCAGCAGCAGCGTCATCAACGTCAGGGAGCCCGCCTGCGTCATGTTCGCGCTGAGTGCAGCCACCAGGTACACCACCACCTTGGCCAGGGCCTCGAGGTATCCGTCGATGACGGTCTGGGCGCGTAGCCACTTGCCGGTGAGAGCCTGCAGGTCGACGTCGAGGCCGCGCAGGCGTGCCGTGCTGCCACCCAGGTCGACGGTGTACTCGGATGGGATGGCATCCCGGGCCGCGGGGAGAAAGGGCTCGGTGCGGTTCTTGATGGCCCAGATGTTGAGGAGGCGCGAGGCCATGAGGGCGAGGGTCAGGCCGATGGCCCACGTGTCGCGGAAGAGGAGCATGAATAGCAGGGCGGACACGGTGAGCAGCGGGCTGAGGAGGTAAAAGAAGTGGCTGAGCCAGTCGAGCGGGTGCGTACCAGAGTCGGATTTCTCGTCGCGAAAGCGCTTCCCGTCTATCGGACCAATCTCCAGCGTCAACACCTTGCCGTCGCCCCTGAGGCCGACGAGGTAATTCGCCAAGACGGAGTTCCTCACGACCCGCCCCGGCCCCGGCCCCACGGCGAGCAATTCCGGCGTCCCGCGGTCGAGAAAGTCGCAGGCTTGCTGGTGGTGCATGCCGGGGGCGAGGATGGCGGCGTCAAGCCACGATGAGCCGCCGCGGATCGCGGTGCGGCGGGCGACGGTGCGGAGGTCGGCGAGGGCGATGAGGCCGCTGGTGGTGAGGGCGAGGTGCGGGAAAGGGGTTGTCGTCCAGGAGTGGATGAAGGGATGAGTGTTTGGGGGTTCCATGGTGCGATAGCTGCGAACGTCGCTGCGGATAGGACCAAGGCGGCCATCCAAAGATATATTTCTAGTCGACTTGATCTGATCGCGTGCCCAAGTCCAGGTTATGCATAAATTTCCGGGCATCGTGATAGCGGCACGCGACTGTCTCACTTGCCCCATGACGCCACCAACCCGATTAATATGAATCTCCTAGGGCTAATAATGCGTCGTAATGGTCGCTTGTCGGGCCTGCTCAAACACGTCGTGCAGCGGAATGTCGGCGAGATTGACCACCTTTGTCTTCTTGACGAGTTTCCAAATCCCAAACGCCCCCAGAACCAGAGGGATATCCCTATAGATTTAGCCGGGTTCGTCAAAAGGCTCGAGAACTTACAAATACGACGACACAAAACTGCTCGGGCTCCAGTTGCCTTTTGTAAAGACGGCGAAACCGCCTGTCAAGAGAATGGTGATGCACATAAAGAGCGCGACGTACGACGAGTACACTGCGAGGGTTAGCGTGTCCGATAGGTGTTTGGGTACTTACAAGTCCACGAATTATGCCACGGAAGCGCCGTAATCGGAATGCCTTGCTTCTTCATGGCCAGTCTCAGGCGGATGTGGTTGAGCAGGATGGATGACCACGACACCAGCACACCAGCAGCTGTCAAGTCGACGAGCCACCAAAACACCGTCATAGCGCCGTTGGACAGACTCATGAAGCTGAGAAACATAAAGGCCGTGTACAAAAGGACGCACATGTACGGCACGCCCCACGACGTGGTCCTCAGGAAGATTTGCGGCGCCTGGCGCTTCACTGCGAGGCCGTAGAGCACACGAGTGCCGGCCAGCAAGCTCTGGTTTGACGCGGACCAGGCCGACGTGATGACAACGGCATTCACGACAGACGGAATGGCTGGGATGCCCGCGGCCGAGGCGGCAATAACAAACGGACTCTGGGCGGCCGTGTCGGATCCGGTGAGGCGCGGGTCGTCGCTGGCCACAAGCATGCCAACGACCAGAATGGCGAGGATGTAGAAGATGACGATGCGGATAAAGACGTTGCGACAGGCCCGGGGAATGGCCTTGTGAGGGTTCTTGGTCTCGGCGGCCGCCATGGCAAGGGACTCGACGCCGGCAAACGAAAAGACGGCGCTCGTCATGACGCTCCAGTACCCAAGGAATCGTCCCCAGTTCCCGGAAGCAATGTATTCGACCCACGGTCCCGGCGTCTTCCAGTACTTGAAGCCGATCCGCGGCGTCCCCGGCACGCCTCCCAGGTCGATGACCAAACCCAAGATGATGAGGAAGACGACGAGCGCGATCTTGAGGGCGGCAAAGAAGAACTCGACCTCGCCAAAGACGCGGATAAAGGCCAAGCCGACGGCGACGGTCAGGATGATGAAGACGACGATGAAGACGGACGGGTTGATGTCGGTCCAGAACTCGAACAGCACGCAGATGGCGGTGATTTCCGAGGGGATGGACAAGAGGTTTCCGTAGACGAGGTTCCAGCCGATGGCGAAGCCCCAGGCCGGGTCGACGAGGAGTTCGGCGTGGCGGACAAAGGCACCGGTGACGGGGAGCAGGGCGGCCACTTCACCGAGGGCGAATTGCACGGCACACACGACCAGGCCGACGGTTGCATATCCGAGAAGCGCGCCCAGGGGACCGCCCGTCTGCACGGCGCCGCCCAGCCCGAGAAACAGTCCCGTGCCGATGGCGCCGGCGATGCCAAGCATGGAGAGGTGGCGCTCGGCCAGGCCGCGTCGGAGGTCTCTCTGCTCGACCGCCGTCACCACGTCTCCGGCTTCCGGGTCCCGAGCCGGGTCCGGGACCGAGCTGCTTGCCGATTCGTCGTAACCCATGTTGTCGCGGTGCTTGAGGAGGGGGGACTCGACATCTGCGTCTGGAGAGCTGCAAGAGGCCCTCATCCTGCCTTTATTCACGACGAGCAAGTAACGTCCGGCGCTTTCCTCGGCCACTCCGTCGCGAAACACAAAAGGACGACAAAAGGACGACAAAAGGTCTGGCGCCTGGCCTGTTTCGGGGACGGATTGCGTTATCGCAATGGGGGTATTGGATGGTGTAATCGGGAGCCGGGTTACGCATGGAGACGGCGTCGGGAGAGTTCCATCTTGGGTCAGGCGGGTCCAGGCTGAGGAGTTTTCACGGAGGAGTTGCCGGGTGGTGCGATTAGGCCGCGCGGCTGGTAGATGTAGGAGGAGGTCTGTCGACTTTGTCGTCGGTAGATTTGTGTCCTGGTGAGCTGTCCTGGTGCGGGAGTGTCCTGGCGAACTGTCCTGCGGCAGGTGCAGTCGTTCCTTCCCCGTGTAACCATGCCCTATTCACACATTAGAGTTTTCACGAAGTGAATCCCCGAAATGAGACAAATCCACACGACAACTCCTGGTCTAATGCAATTGAGAACACGAAGAAATCATTGTCAAATATCCGATGACCTCTTGGCTCTACGAACATACCTAGCAGTCGTCTGTCCTGACAGTCCAGATCCATACCCTGTAGTTGAACTACCCATACCCATACCCATACCTACCACCCACACCGCCTTCCTATCTCGGAACTGACTAATGAACAGGTTGCATCATGAAGCCCAAGGTCACTTGCAGGCCGGCTCCCATCAACATACACAATGCGGTTCTCACTCGTCCTCCTGGGGCTCGCCTCGCTGGCAACCGCCGTCTTCCTGGATGAAGTCGGTCAGATCGATTTCCACCACGCCCTCGTCGGCGTCCCCCAAGTCGAAACCACCTTCTTCCACCGCCCGCGAAAGGCCGACAAAGCCAGCCTCCTCTACACCCTCAGCGACGTCGGCGTCGTCGGCGCCGTGAACCCTAGCAACAGCGCCATCGTCTGGCGTCAGCAGATTGCCGATGACGCGAACGGCGGCGGATTCCTGCGTGCCCCCGAGGGCGAACACTGGGTGGCTTCGGCCCACGGCTCGCGCGTGCATGCCTGGGACGCGCTGACCGGACGCAGCCTGTGGCACGCCGAGTTTGAGGGCGAGGTCAAGGACTTGGAGATTCTGGAGCTGACGGAAAAGTCGCGAAAGGACGTCTTGGTCCTGTACGACGAGGATGGCACCACGGTTCTCCGACGCATCCACGGCACCCTCGGACAGGTCGTATGGGAGTTTCGCGAAATCTCAAACAACATCCCCCTTCAGGTTTCCACCGACATCGCCAAGGTCTACGTCGTCAGCCTCCACGGCTCGCCCGCCAGCCTCCGGGTCACTGCGCTCGACATTGCGGCCGGATCGCGTCTCGACGACCTCTCCATCGGCACAAAGGGCGACGTCCACAGCCCTGACGACGTCATGTTTGTGGGAGGAAACTCGGCCGCGCCCATCTTGGCCTGGACCAACGCTGGCCGTTCCAAGCTCAAGGTCAACGTGCTCGGCACCAAGTCTACGCAGGAATTCGACCTTCCGGCCGATGCGGTTTCTGTCGACATCCACGCTCCCCATCTCGTCCAGTCGTTCCCCCACTTCCTCGTCCACACGCGCACCAAGACGGGCAATAAAGCCGAGGTGTACCATACCGATCTGACGAGCAACCGCATTCAAAAGGCATACGAACTCCCCCACCTCTCCGGCCCCGGCGCCATCTCGACGAGTTCCGACGGCGCCAACGTCTACTTTGCCCGCCTCGCCGAGGAAGAAATTCTCGTCGTCTCGTCCGAATCGCATGGCGTGCTTGCGCGCTGGCCCGTCAAGGCTGATTTCGTGCCGGTCCACGCTGTCGCCGAAGTCATCAAGAAGCCCTCGGGCGGTTTCGCGATCCGAGCTGCCATTACGACCCAGACCGACGACTGGACTATGATCCGTAACGGTGAGGTGGACTGGCAGCGTCCCGAGGGAATGACGGGTGCCGTCGCGGCTGTCTGGGCCGAGATTCCCGCGAGCGAGAACCTGGCCAAGGTGCTGGAACAAGAGGCGCACACCAATCCCGTGGCCGCCTACATTCACCGCGTGAAGCGTCACATCAACGATCTCCAATACCTTCCCGACTATTTGGTGTCCATCCCCGAGCGCTTCATGAGCAGCCTCCTCGGCGGCGAGGTCAAAAAGGAGCGCCTCCACCGCGACACGTTTGGCTTCAACAAGATCATCGTGCTCGCCACTCGACGCGGCCGCATGTACGGTCTCGACACTGGCGCAAACGGCGACGTGATTTGGTCCAAGACGGTTCTCCCTCAGGCGGCCGGCGAGACGCTCGACGTCAAGGGCATCTACGCCGACGAGGGCGTCGTCACTCTGCGAGGCGCCAAGGGCGAGCACGTCTCCATCAAGAGCGACACCGGAGACATTGTCCAGCTGACCCCCCCCGGGTCTCTGCCGGCTGTCTCCAGCACCGTCGTGGTCGACAGCGAGTCCGGCAAGTGGCTTTTGCCCATTGGGGTGGATGGCAAGGCTGGAGACATTCCCGCGGGCTGGACGCCTGAGCAAACCATTGTCGTTCGGGACGGCGAGACGCTCCGAGGCATCAAGTTTGTCAAGCAGGGCGACAAGGCTGTCGAGCAGGAATTCTGGCAGCTACAGCTCCTGCCCGGCCAAAAGATTGCAGCCATTGCCGAGGCGGCGTCGCACAACCCCGTGGCGTCGATCGGACGTGTTCTGGCAGATCGTCGCGTGAGCTACAAGTATCTAAACCCCAACGTGCTGGTGGTTGCATCCGCCAACGAAGCCGACTCGACCCTGCTGGTGCAGTTGATTGACGGTGTCAGTGGCCAGGTGCTCGTATCGCAGTCCTACTTGGGCGTGGACTCGTCCAAGCCCATCTCGTGCGCCATGTCGGAGAACTGGTACGCTTGCAGCTTTTTTGGCGACTACGCGCACGACAACCGAGCCATCAAGGGCTACCAGGTGGTCGTCACGGATCTTTACGAGTCTCTGTCTCCGGATGACCGCGGTCCTCTTGGCGACGCAGCAAACTTTTCCTCCCTGCACCCCGTCGACACCCCTTCGGGAGCTCCCATTCCTTGGGTCGACTCGCAGGCCTACGTCCTCTCGCAACCCATCACGAAGCTGTCGGTGACGGTGACACGCCAGGGCATTGCCAACCGACAGCTCTTGGCGTACCTCCCCGAATCCCACTCAGTGCTGGGCCTGGCGCGCCAATTCCTGGACCCCCGACGACCGGTTGGCCGCGACTCGACCAACGAAGAAAAGGAGGCCGAGGGTCTCGTCAAGTACTCACCGGCGATTGAAATCGACGCCAGGGCGGTGGTGTCTCACCAGCGCGACATCCTAGGCGTCTTTGGCCTGGCAGCCACGCCGGCCGTGGTGGAGAGCACCAGCTTGGTGGTGGCCTTTGGGGTCGACGTCTTTGGCACCAGGGTGGCACCCAGCGGAGTGTTTGATATTCTTGGAAACGGCTTCAACAAGGTGACGCTCGTGTCGACGGTGGTGGCGTTGTTTGGCGGCGTGATGTTTCTGTCTCCGATGGTGCGAAGAAAGCAGATCAACACGAGATGGGAGGTGCCAATGTGATAGGCTAGTCAATGATTTCTTAGTTGATGAATTTCTTGGTTCAGTAATCGTGTGACAATGATGTGTTGCAGGCTTCAGCTGAGAGCTCGTATTGTCGAGCTACGCAGAGCTGCACGTTCTCAAAGAAACAGACGTCCATCACCGCATCTCATTGGCGGCACCGCCTCCGCCACCGAATGGCGAGGTCTAGACTCGGATGTCTCAGCTATTCTGGGAGACGGCAAACTGAACTAGACATTGCACAGTGTCGATACCTGAGAATAGAGAATAGACTTAGGAATCAGTTGGTCGAATCGTCTGCCGGTGCTTGGGCCGGGTGCTCCTCAGCTTATTTCTTGTCTCGGCGCACGGCACACGCAGTAGTCAGCGCCGCCCGGTCGACTGGGATATGTGGTTGAACGGCGAGAGCTCCGTTGGCGTGCACTCAGCTCTGTGGAGGTCTGGGTTGCGTCGGCCGGTCGTGACGATGCTTACATGGCGAGTGGCCGGAACGGTTGAAAAGGTGACAAGTGACGCGGAGGATCTCCCTTGTATGAGCTTACTCAGAGTGTTGGGAGACTCAATGCAATCAGGCCTGGAAGCTCGAATCAACCTCGCCCAGCGCATCACGACCTGCAGTCGTGGTCCCATGGTTTCTTACAGCTTCATCCCCGCTAAAACCGTGCTCTCCCCGGATCGTCGTCGAGCTGACGGGCCAGCTCCGACTAACCGAATCTCGCCACGGGCCCTCGGGGGTGGCGAACACGAGGTTTGGATGTACCCCGCAGAGTGATTGCATTTCAACTGTACTCAATGTTCGAAGGGCAGAAGAGCCAAGTGGGATCGACAAGTGCCGGCTGGTGGATGGACGGGAAGAGGTGATATTTTTAGTCATGGGAGACTGCTCTTACCAATGAGACGGCGTAGAGGGACAACCAAGACGAACAACATTCCGAGGCAATCCTTCGTGACATGTCGCCGTTGAGGCTGTAGCACGAATCGGACACTATTTGTCCGACTTTCTTACATGCATGCGGCGCCGTGCATGATGCATAGTCGACCGTGGGACCGTATAGAATGCTCCGGCGATGGTTACGCCGATGGGGGCCTTCGTTGAGAGGCTTTTCATCGTGGGTTGGTGAGTTGGATGTCTGGTGTGACTGCGAGGCAGAAGAAACGTTACGTGCAAGGCTGTGTTGACACCTTTGAACCTGAGGCAGAGTTTAAACGCCAAACCGGCGAGATAGCGCCGACGCTCCGACGTCCGTCGTCGCTCCTTCCCTTGGCAGCGTCAACAGTATAGATAATCTATACGAGCATTCCCGACGATCACGACTATCCCACCAACCTCATGACCTGTCTGCACGTTCGTATCCTCGCTCACCGTCGGCTCATCGCCATGTAACTATCCTGCTCCTGCAAGCATCCCGTAAGCCGCCCTCACGCACTGCATACAGTACTCTACACTGTCTATCGCCGACCACTCGGTGCGAGTGGGGAGCAGCTTCGCCTCGACGCCCTTCCCGTGCAAAGGCCGGTCCTTTCCCGACGGGGTCGACGTGCATTAGGCCGGACTATGCGCCGAGGATGGCTTGGCTGCGCAGACGGGAGAGATAGGTTGTCTGCTTGACAAAGTCAGCTCGTGTTGGCGAGGAGGCTTGAGGAGGATGTCGTTCGGCTGAGGAGACGACTATATAAGGCCTGTCATACCCTCATCAGTCAACAGTCTTTATCCTCATCAACAACCACCCCAACACAACAACAACAACAACAACAACAACAACAGCACAACACCAACACATCCACCACAACACCACCATGCAGGTCACCGCTGTCCTCGTCGCCGTCATGGCCACCTTTGCCGCCGCCGCTCCCGGCTATGGAGGCTGCCAATCCGGCACCTATCAGTGCTCCGGCTCCACGGGCTGGCAGGTCTGCCAGGATGGCCACTGGGTGGTGAGTCTCCATCTCCCTTCTCTCTTCCCCTAGTCTCTAACATAATCCAGAACGGCGGAACTTGCCCCCCCAAGACGGTCTGCAAGTTCTACCCCCCCAGCAAGAGCCCGTACTGTGTCCCCCCCGGGTTCCACTTCACCAAGGAGTAGAGCTCAGCTCAGTTCGCTTCGCCTTCTCTTCTTGTCGCTCCTTGGTCAGAGTTAATTGGATGGTACGATTGGTGAACCAGTGGATGGATACGGTTAATGAACCGAGTGGATGGTACACGAGAAATGAATAATCATGCTCGCATGAGTCACGGTCCTTTATACGGGGTAAAGCATTAGATAGCACGAGCGAATCTACGCCCTACACTGATTGTCTATACCTGAATAACTCCTAAATCGTGAGCAAATCTAACATTTCCAATTCTCGCTGATCCATTCAGTCAGGAGAGAGGTCAAGGACTCCTTTCTGTACTCTTCGACGTAGGCATCGCTGCATGCAAAGCCGGCAAAGTTGAGAGCCTCGACGATCCACGGCTGGGTGAAGTCGAGAAACACAAAGTCAACAGTCTCGGGGTCGCCCTCTTTGGGGAATGCAATCGTTCCCTGGATGGCATTGGGCTGGGGATATCTCTTGACAGGTTCGTGGACGGTATCGTCGCCGTCGTCGCCAATGTCGTCCTTAGTCGTGTACCCGTAGGTGAGAGACGGCTTGCTGCGCAGCTCGAGGCGGGGCTCCTCCTTGGTCTCCGGCATCGGAAACATCTGTTCGGGAATGGTCAAGAAACGGACGTCTTGGTTGTAAATAACACCGCCGCTGTTCAAAATGTCAATCACCTTGCGGGCGGCCTTGTACGGCACGTCCTTGATGTATCGGAAGCCGCTGTTAAACGGGCTGACGGTGTAGATGCTGTCGCGGGTGAATGGCCCTTTGAAAATGTCAAAGCGAATGCCTCCCGTGTTGGTTATGGCTATTCTCGGCTTGTCCTCGCGACCCTTTCGCGTAATAATGTCGGGGAAGACCTTGTCAGTGATCCAGGTGTAAATGTTGTCCTCGCTGGGGTACTTGGCTGCGTGCATCCACAGGTTCTTGGGGGCGCAGCCGAAGCGATAGTCGAGATCTAGCTTCTTGCGCGCGTGCGCAATCATCTCGGTAACCTTGGTGCCTGCGCGTGTGGGAAAGGTCGTCTCGTTGAGACCAGTGTGGTACTGGAAACCATAGAGGTTGCTGTCAATGTATCGACGAGTGAATGACGGCGACGTGCTGCCTTTCAAGTCGTCAATCGACACCCAGCCAATGGTCTCGAGGTACCTCCCGCTGGCAATGGCAAAGGCCTTGGAGTCGAACCGACGGGCATCTCGGACGTGTGCATGCCCCCCAAAGAAAACAATGGGGATGTGCCAGTTTTGCTTCCGGATCGCGGTAAAGATGACCTTGAACTCTTCCATCCGGAGACCCACATGGCCAATGACGACAAAGAGGTCGGGCTTCTCGCGGATGGCCTTTTGGAACCAGTCCTCCTTGATGGTGTCCTCGACGGGCTGGACCACGGTGTTGTTGGCATTGCCGGTAAAATCAAACAAGAAACCGAATGCGACAATGTTGATGCCCTGGTTTTTGGTCTTGAACTTGCGGTAGCGCTGGGCGAGCGGCACCTGGTTTCCGGATTCGTCAATGTAGTCGAGATTGGAGGCGATGTAGTTGTCTCTGTAGTTTGGAACGGTGGTGTTGTACTCGCGGTCCGCCGAGTAGGCCCTGTACAGCTCGTGATTCCCGACGGAAATCAGGTCGGCGTTGGAGTGGGAGTAAATGTCGTACTGGTAGCGACCTCTGGGTTTGGAGGCGTCGTAGAGCCCATTTCCCTCGATGCGGTCGCCTGTATCAATAACAAGAAGGTCGGTGCCATTCGCATCGGCCAGGTTTCGCATGTGATGAGTAAACGAGATGTGATCACCCCAATCGGCCGAATATTGAGGTCTAGAGAGTCAGATTGGGTTGATCGGCAAGTGGGGGACGTACTCTTGCAGATGACCGCCCAGCCAGCCGTGCGTATCTGTGGTGTGGAGGAAGTTGAGTTGGCCCCAGACGAGGTCTCTCATGGAAGCAGCCACAGGGGCAACGGCTCCAGGTTGAGAGGCGACGACGAGCGAGGCGAGGGCAACGCCCGCGATGGAACGGACGATCATGTTGATGAAGATGAAGTTGAGATGAAGTTGAGAATGGAGTTGAGAGCGGGTGGAGTAGTCGTTGTCGGAATGACGTGCGGAGGACCCTGAGGCCTGAGGTATAAGGAGCTATGATTGGTTGAAGTAATTAGTCATCCTAGCACCTGGGCGCTGCACCTGCAACACCGTTAGCGGGTTGGTCTCATGAGGGCCGCAGATGACCAGTGAGACATGATAAGGGCTGCTCTAATGGCTAATGCTCGAATCGACTGCCCTTTCAACTCGCTTTGTCATCAAGGAACCGGAATGATTGCGCCATCAAGCCCAAGCCATCCAAGGCATGTCCATGCGCCATAGCCCATGCGCCATAGCCAACCCATGCGCCTTCAAAGCCATCCCCAACCCGCCCTCATCCCATCGCATCAGGCACCCGAATTCCAGATCAGATGCGCGTACACTAGGCGCCAGCTCTACGCGAAATCTGTCTTCATGGTGAGGCCTCTCGACTCCATCTAATTTCCCACAACTCAGCACCCGATGGTTCCGTACGAAAAAGCGGCTGCCTTGGGCACTCAGCTCGGTTAGGCTTGTCGGAGGCTCAGCCTCGACGACAAATTAAACGCGGTGCGTCCTGATGACGACGATTACGTAGGCCTGAGGATGGCAGACGATTGAGTCACGGCCGTCACGAGCGGATGCGAAAACTCCGACGATTCCGAGTTAAGCTGGCGCCTAAACTGGGTTGTCTCAGGTGTTGGGGGTTGTGAAATGCTGAGAGTTGGCAGTCAATAGACAGAACAGAGAGAACAGATAGGACGAAAGAACTGTCAATGGCTTCACGGCAAGAGAATCAACAACTCTAGTACAGCCCTACGAGGAAACGAAACCTGCGACGCATCAGCACCATCGTTTTGCCCGATCCGGGGCTGCCGTCTCGCTGGGCCGTCGTTTCATTGGGCTGCTCGCTTTACCCCCTCGACTCCTTTGGGGTTTGATGCTGCGAGAATCTTCATCCCGGCCGATAGCTGCGTCCCTATTGGCTGCCGATATCTCCGTTGTTTCGGTACGAAATACGACGAGTGTCCGTGTCCCCACCCACCGTCCCGGTGCGGCTTGAGGTTGCAGCTGGGGACATATCTTGAAGACGGAGTATATAAGTTGTGAGTCGCGTGTCGTTGTATTGATAGTCTTTACAATCGCATTCCAATACCACTTCTCACCTGAAACCTCACCTCAACCCTCACTTCACTCACCCATCGGACCATCCCGTTCCGTCCAATGACCCTTCCTTTCGTTTGTCATTCGCATCTATGCCTGGAAGCAAAGGATCATCGTCTTCAACTCCAACCCAAAGCACAAACATGCCCTCCATGCCAAAGTACCTGTCTTCGACCAGCCTCAGTGAGTTTTCAGTCCAGCGACTCTTCTAGCCATATCTAACAACCCAGGCCAATCTCAAGGCACCTCGAAACTCTCCCTCAAGTCGGAACAAGACTGCACCGCCTTGCTGTTGCAGGACTTTTCCGCCCTCCCAGAGCGAGAGATTCCCCCCAGCCAAGCGTCGCTGCAGAGCCGACTACCAATCACTTCCCGTAAGCTGCAGCAACGGCACCAAGGATCGAGCTAACTGAAGTAGGTGACACCTCACGGTCAGACGGAACCATGACCAATGTCTGGATAGGGCGGACAGTCCGAGGGGCCATGGCCGATGTGATGAAGAAATGATTTACGACGTTGTTACGCTCGACGCGCCTGGTGCGAGTCATTTTAACCCGACTGCCCTCTGGTAGGACAGTGGCCCATCTAGAATTGGTACAACTCACCTCACTGCTTGTCGTACCGACGTGCGACCACGCCACTACGAGCTACGGCTCTGGGACTTATAGATTAGGAACATGATGATTAATTGGCTAGTAGTAATGTATAGCATCGGGATTAGGAATACGGATACGAAATTAGGAATGGGTTGTACGATAGACCTGAATAAACGCACCTCTTTAAGGACTCCTAAGCGGAGGTAGAAGTGAACCAATACGAATGCTCTTTGACGTACAACTTGACTCTTGAGTATTCGTATCCGGTGACAAAAGCTGTTCAACTAATGCATCGTCCCGACGTGCCTTAGTTGACGCAGTAGCGGCGCATCTGCTTCTCGGACTCAATCGACTCAGCACGTGTACGAATACCCCGAACGGGCCCGACAGCCTCGCGTCTCCGGGTCCGAGGCGACGCGAGAATTCGCCGCACTTGGCGCGATTCGACCATTGTCAGCTCGAGGAAGCCAATTAGATCAACGGCTGTCAGCTTGACGAGACCAATCAGATGGGCCGACTCAGCTGAAGGGGGCGCCAGACCAGACCAGTTAGACTAGGCGGGCCCGATCAATGATTCATTATTTCCCTCACGACTCGACCACTTATGAGTCCATCGCTGCAACAAAAGGACATCCGCCGGCCTGGTTCGAGGAAATGGTCCCAATGGCCCTTTTAGCTGATGGAACCCCTCGAGAGCTCAGGCCACTGAACCACAGCGGCCGAACCGCTATCCTCCAGCGCCGGACCGCTGAAGAACCCCGCCTGGACAAGAACGCCATGCGGCGTCTTTCTGCTTCAGGACTAGTGGCGGTTCTTGGTTCGCGGGCCACTGCGGGCCAGTGCGGGCCAGATGGGGGCCTCGGCCAATCATGACGCCAGGACCCGTCCCGATCTGTCGACTTTGCTTTTTTTCGGTGGCTCGAAAATTGGATCGAGTTCAGATGATCAGAAGCTGGACGTCGAGGCTGTCAAGTTTTCTTTTCCCTCAGTCTTGTCCAGACATCTTCATCTTGTCTTCGTCTCATCTTGTCTTCATCCTCATCTTGTCGTCGTCTTCATCCTCGCTTCGACTTTCGCCCGCGTTGTGTCGTTGCGACCGTTGACATCATCATACATCTGCCCCGCCTCACATGTCGGCTTGCGCCAGCCATCTCTCCTCCAACTCTCGGGCGCATCACTACATGCGCCCAACCGGTCATTAAGCCTACAGCGAGCGACTTTGAGTCTTTGCGCTTGCTGCACGTCTTTGACGTTAGAAAGACTTCATTATTGAATAGACAACTGTCTGAACCCAGTCACCAATTCTCCATCCAAAGGTACGCCTCGACTCCTCCCCTCTCTTACCCTTCTAACAAGTCAGTCTATGAACTCGCAATCAGTCTACGGAACAATGACTGCCGACTCCAAAGGCTTCGACTCCCCCACGGCCGAGCCGGTGGCCTCGCGACCCCAGGATGAAGACGCAGCCGTCAGCCAGGGCCTGCACATGATCCAGGCCAAGTCGGTCCACTGGTACAGCTACCTCGCCACGGCCGACTTCTGGGCCATTGTGGTCATTGGCCAGGTGCTCTCGCTGTGCATCACGGCCACAAACACCTTTACCAGCCTGCTCGCCGAGGCCGGCGCCAACATCCCTGCCTTCCAGACTGTCTTCAACTACATCCTCATGTTCCTCATCTACACGCCCATTTTGGTGTGGAAGGACGGTTTCGGCGAGTGGTGGCGCATCGCGAAGAAAGACGGCTGGCGGTACTTTATCATGGCGTTCCTGGACGTCGAGGGCAACTACTTTACCGTGCTGGCGTATCGCTACACCAACATCCTGTCGGCGCAACTCATCAACTTCTGGTCCATTGTGTGTGTTGTGGTCATCTCCTTCTTCCTGCTCAAGGTGCGCTACAAGCCGTTCCAGATCGTGGGCATCCTGGTGTGCTGCGGCGGCATGGGCATCCTCCTGGCTTCGGACCACATCACCGGCTCCAACGGCGGCCCGGGAGTCAACCTGCTCAAGGGCGACCTGTTCGCGCTGCTCGGCGCCACCCTCTACGGCACCAGCAACGTCTTCGAGGAGTGGCTCGTGTCCCGCGCGTCCATCTACCAAGTGCTCTCCTTCATGGGCATGTGGGGGATGCTCATCAACGGCGTGCAGGCGGCCATCTTCGACCGCAAGTCGTTCCAGGACACGGTTTGGAGCCCCAAGATTGGCGGCTGGATCGCGGGATACACCATCTGCCTGAACCTGTTCTACGCCCTGGCCCCGCTGATCCTGCGCATGGGGAGCGCCGCCTTTTTCGACATTTCGCTGCTGACGGCCAACTTTTGGGGCGTCATCGTGGGCATCCGCGTCTTCGGGTACACGATTCACTACCTGTACCCGATTGCCTTTGTGCTCATCATCCTGGGTCTGGTTGCCTACTTTTTGTCCGGCAGCATGCTGGGCGACTCCAAGAAGCCGTGGCTGGGGGACAACCAGGAGGATGGCGTGGCGGGTTTCGGCACGGCCAAGCTCAAGGCTCTCAACGCTGCCCGAAAGGCGCAGCTCGAGGCTGAGAATGGGCAGTAGGTTGGAGAATTGGAACTGAAAATCCTTGGATAATATTCTTGCCTGATGAATCAGGCCTATATTTATATACTATTCCATAGAGATATGCTTAACCCGCCCCTGCCCGTCCCTATGGACGTTAGTGAATGTCTTGCACTGAATTTCATGAGAAACAGTTGAAATAAGCATCAGAAACGGCGAAACCATGCCAACGAGTGTCCACAGTGTGATTCGGTACGGCGAGTTCATTCATTCATCATATTGCTTGGGTGTGAGGCTGAGGTCTCACTTACAGCCACGCAGGGGTGTCAATTGGATGAAGTCATGAAGAATGCTTGATCTTTTTACTGCCTCTTTCACTGCCTCTTTCACTGCCTCTTTCACTGCCTCTTTATCCATTTGCTTCACTCTCTCGTATTCTCGCTTTTCAACCTGCTTCACCAAGACATTCCCGTTGCACCCGGCTCGATTCTACATGTTTTTGACTCATTCGGCCAGTGTGTCAGACGCCGACACGATCTGCATGTTCAAACGGGTGACGAGTTGTGTGGTACTCGGGCGGAATCCCTTCTCCATCTAACACACGTTGCAGCCCTGTGCGTACCACAAGAAGCACGATCCCGCCAGCGCCGAGAATTCGTATAGACAGCTCAACGGAGTCGGGGCCACCAAGTATCCGATGGTGCATCGGTCCAGAAGCTTCAGGGGCCGGCAGCTTCGGATAGTCGGAACGGACCCGAACAAATAGGCTTGGTTATATTAGTTTCCGGTACCTTTGACGCCTCTTCGACTGGGGTTGTATTTTCGTTTACCATGGTCCTTAAAGCGCCGCAAACGAGTCAAGATGATATGCACTCTTCCCTCTTTGGGGACCGCAGCAAGGCATTTGAGTCGATGAATCAGAAATTCCACCGGAAAGGACGGAATCGATGCAGCTGGATGAGTCACACACTTTGAGAAATAGAGGCGAAATTGGTGGCTTCATTGGAGGTGTGACTCACAGCCGCCACGGATATAGCAATATCGAGGCCTCAGTGGTGATAAATCTGTCCATCAAACCGCAGAAACACCATCAACTCGTCCGCAAACTCGACCCTATAACCCCATCACAGACAAAAACCATCACATACGACCATAGCTCTCAGAAAATACAGGATCCCGTGCAGTTCTTGTCACTAGAACATCAGCCTCCATTTCTAGACTCCTATACCTCTAGAATCGGGTCACCTTACCTCTAGTTTTGGAGGCGCTTGTTCCAGCTGTAAGGGTGGGAACGCACCATGCAACTTGAGATTCTGCTTAATAATTAATGACTTCTATGTATAGATATTATGGTGCTGTATTGTCAACATGACTGGCCTACTGCGTATATTGCAAGGCAGTTAAGAAGGGCCATGACTGGGAGAGTCTATCCGCTAATCATGCTCTAAGAGTCTTTATCGCTACAATTCGTAGTTCCGGGCTGACATTCCCCCGTTCGTTTGGGTTTTCATTAAAGCATTAATATTACCGAGGAGCCCTACACCTTCAAGATCCTGGGCAAGAGCCACAACCAGCTGCCGCTGCTGATTGCCGACTTTTTGCCCGACGACGACGACCTCGCCATTGTGGCCGCAGACGCCGACGGGGACTTGCACATCTTGGAATTCAACCCTGAGCGTTATGGCGGCAGTTCTGCCGCAAACCATGAGCCAAGATCCTACAATACAGATTAAGTTGGAGGAAGTCGGTGTGTAAGTAGTGCTCCTTCTTTGGCACAACCTCCTTAAACCCTGTCTTGTAGATGGTCAGGGCAAGCTACCCGTCCGGCGTGATCTGACAACCGGCTTTTCCCCCTCGATGTATGTCGACCCCTTGTACTTTCGGCCCCAGGGACTGGTCTCCAGAGGCGTCCCTGAGTTAGCCCCGCTACCCGCACCCTATTCGCTCCCCCAAGATGCTCAAAGGCTGTCACATTATTCGCCATGCGAGAGGCGCTCTCTGAGGCGTCCAGCCAGGCAGGCCATCCCGACTTACGCACATAATTGCCGCGTAAATAGGACATGAAAGCCTGACGAAGTCGCAGCTTCCGCCATGCTCTTCATTCCTCTTGACTTTCATCTACGGGAAATACCTCTCGAACGCGAATTGCTCCCTTGCGTACCAACATGGCAGACCCCCTGTCCGTCGCCGGAAGCGCTGTTGGCGTTATATCGCTTGGCATCACAGTTGCTCAGGGATTGTTCGACTACTATGCGGCAATTCAAGGCCAGAAATCCGACATTGCCCACACGACCAAGAAGCTCTCTCGCCTTCTCGAATTGCTTGGGAGTTTGCGTCAACAACTCGAACGGCGCCAATCCCGAGCCAACGACGGTGAAATAATTAGGAGGATGGAGTCTTGCATGAAAGATTGCAAAGACCTCATCCAAGACCTCGAGACGGAGTTGAACAAGTTCAATCAAGCGGGACTTCGCGCCGTCGGCCGCCGCATTGCGTATCCCTTCCGATAAAGCACACTGCAGAAGCTAGATGAGGACGTTGATGAGTTCGTCGACTGTTTATCTCTGGCAATGCAATTACTGCAGCAGAGTGATATCTGCAGAGTGCAAGATGACATCGAGGACACCAAAGCCTTGCTTGACCTAGCAAGAGCTACCCAGGTCTCTTCCGATATCAGAGAATGGCTCAAGGCTCCGGATGCCACGATCGGCTTCAATGAGGCTGTCAAGAAGAAGCATCGTGGCACGGGACTATGGCTCGTCAAAGGTTCGGCCTTTACTGCATGGCTCGAGAAGCCTAGTTCTTTCCTCTGGCTCGTTGGCTTTGCAGGATGCGGCAAGTCTGTGTTGTGCTCTACAGCCATCCAGTTCGCCTTTCGACATCGCCGGGCGAACCCACGTATTGGCATAGCCTTCTTCTTTTTCACTTTCAATGACCAGAGCAAACAAGACGCGTCTGCTATGCTCCGTGCCCTTATACTGCAGTTATCAAGCCAACTTGACGACAACCATACCTTTGTTTGGCGACTGCACGACAGCTACCGCAGCGCCTCGCCGCCAGACCCAGCCCTCATGGACTGCCTCCATCAGCTCGTACGGGCGGTTAAAGACGTGTATATTGTCTTGGACGCTTTGGATGAGAGCCCGAGGGATAAGCACCGTGAGGCTATGCTGCAGTATTTGGCTGAGCTGCACGCCTGGTCCGAGCCCGGCCTGCACCTCATTGTCTCGAGTCGAGATGAGGTCGACATTCGCGAGGAGCTAGGCGCGCTGCCCGAGGAGACAATCAAGATGAAAAACGATTCTGTTGACAGGACATTGCATCCTTCATTTCTGAGCATCTTCAGAACAATCGGCGGCTTCGGAAATGGGACGAGCACCGTGCTCGGATTGAGACGGCACTCACCACGCGCGCCCAGGGCGTGTAAGGCCAACCTCTATTAAGCCTCACAAACAACTGCTAACCCAAGGCAGGTTTCGCTGGGTAGAGTGTCAATTCAAAGCACTGGCCAGTTGTCCACAGAGCGAGGACCTCCTCGAACAGCTCCTCGACTCCCTGCCTTAAACCCTCGACGAGACATACGAACGAATGCTCAGCAATATCCCATCGACTTCCAAGGACTATGCCCGACAAATGCTAATGTTGCTCTGCTGTGCAAGAAGGCCCTTAACGGTAGCGGAGCTCGTCGATGGAATCGCCGTCCAACTTTGTGACACACCGAGGTTCAATCCAAAGCGTAAACTCAAGAATATTGACGCAATTCAAGAAGTTTGCCCCGGGTTCACCGAATTAGATGTGAATCCCATGGATTCCGATCCTTCAAAAGCTATTATACGCATCGCTCACTTTTCCGTTCGGGAGTACTTGGAATCCGAGCGGATACGGAAATCTAAGGATGCCGACTTTTTCAGGGTGAAACGGCAACATGCTGATGCGCAGATGGCCTGTATCTGCCTGACAATCCTGCTTGAACCTGGATTGGTGACGCCCGCGTCGACCCCGCCGCGGCAAGACACTTTTGCATTGACACACTATGCTGCTCGGCATTGGCCGGACCATTTCCAAGACGGTGTTGAAGATCCCCCGACGGAGGTTCAAGTCCTCCAGCTTTTCAACAGCAAAGACGTCTTGTTTAAAAATCGGATCACTATATGGAATTTTGATCACTATGCAGGTGAGGCACCTCGCGGAAAGATTCCAGCGCCTCTCTACTATGCTTCACTTCTTGGGCTTGATTCAATCGTGCCTAGACTTCTAGATGATACAGCTTTTTTTGCTTTACCTCCTACTGGAGATAGATGCTGTGGAAGAAGTTTTCGACAGGCATCGTTTGACATTCATCTGCCGCTCGAGAAGGATACGGACATCAACGCGGAGGGCGGATATTACGGAAGCGCTCTACGGGCGGCATCAGCAGGAGGACACGACAAGGTTGTTAAGCTGCTGTTAGGGAACGGTGCAGACGTCCACGCGGAGGGCGGAGGTTACGGAAGCGCTCTACAGGTGGCATCAGCAAGAGGACACGACAAGGTTGTTAAGCTGCTGCTAGGGAACAGTGCAGACGTCAACGCGGAAGGCGGAGGTTACGGAAGCGCTCTACAGGCGGCATCAGCAGGAGGACACGACAAGGTTGTTCAGCTGCTGCTAGGGAACGGTGCAGACGTCAACGCGGAGGACGGAGAGTACGGAAGCGCTCTACGGGCGGCTGGCTGTTCAGCTGAAAAATGAAGAGACTTGGCTTTAGCTCCCTGTGGAGTATCGAGGGTCGGTATTAGCTGTGGTAGATTCAGCGGTGCCATTGGCTGTCCTTCTGGTCGTATATTAGCAATGAGATTTTCTTAGCTTAACATGAATTATAATAAGATGCTAATGATATGTGGATCAAGGGGTCAGTTCGGAAAGGAAGGAATAGGTGATAAGGGACATGTGGAAGAAGGACAGGCGGCAAGAGATAGTAGGAGGATAAGAAGCCCCCTCAGCTATCGCTATTGAGGGCATGTCCCCTCTCTTATTCTTCAGTTTAGGATCTTGGTTCAAGCCTCGCAGCTAGTTATCAATATATTCAGTTGGACTGTCACACCAATATAGAAATTGCCACAAGAGATGGCAATTGCCACTCTTGCTACCAGCTTAGCAAGCAGCTTCTAGTCGATTCTCTTAAATATCACGAGCTGCGGCTTCGTTGAGTAATCGATTGCATCAATCCTGGACCTTAGAGCACTCCTGCATCCCTTATATTTCGCTTATGCCTGAGGAGTCTGACGGCGATGTCCTAGCTACCGGGGCCATGTTCGCCTCCCAGAGAGCGAGCACATGCGACACAATGCCATCGAATTGCGGCCCAATTCGTATGAGACTATAAAGGGCGTGAACGACTCAAGCTTAGGTACATAGGATCAGTTTGCCATCGATAGCTGGTCCAGTTCCAGCTACTTGAATGCAAACTTGTCTGATCGATATGCACACACAACTATAGCACATAGAAAACCCTAGGTCCCGTCTGCTCTCCCTCCGCAAGCTGAGAAGCGGCGAACTAGTACTCAAGTCGGTGGCGATTGGGGAATCCTCGCTGTTGTATGTTTTTTTCTGGCCTTCTCTTTTTGCCCGCTTGAGTGGCCAGATAGATTAGAATATAATATTCATTCATTTAGAAGCATCTTGCTGATCCTCAACTCGATGAGGTCAGCGAGCCTTATCGTCGCGTCGGCGATCGGCGTCTCCCGAACCTCGCAGCTTGCCGTGGAATTCAATGAAAGCTTGTTGAAGGATTACCGTGTATTTCATGTTTCCTGGCTTCAACTCTGATATACAGCTCTTGCCTGAATTGTGCTTGAATTTTGCTTCAATTGGCCTCACGTTGCAACCGCCTGTAGCCCTCCGCCTATAGCCCTCCGCCTGTGCCTTGATAGGACGACGTCTATATGGGCAGCGACAAGCGACTGCCTCCACACTTAGAGATCAATTGTCTATAATTTCGTCCCTCGGTGAGACTTTATCCTCTATGCAACCACGGCCTCAACTCGAGTCCTGGTTCACCCCCAGCCAGACAGACCGACTTACATCCCATCTCCTAGAACCACCTCAAAATGCCCATCCCAACCATCGACCTCTGCAGTAAGTCCTCCTCTTGCCAGTCAAAATCCCCATTGACCAAACAGCCGCCTCCTCAGCAACCACTCGCGCCTCCCTCGTCGCCCAAATCAAATCCGCCTGCGAAACCCACGGCTTCTTCCAGCTCGTCGGCCACGGCATCTCCCAAGACCTCCTCGATGACGCTCTCGCCCAAAGCGAAGCCTTCTTCTCTTTGCCTCTAGCCGTCAAGACCAAATATGACAAGAGTACGTCGCCCCTAACCTCTCCCAGCTCACCCCCTGACTCCTCAGACACCGGCGGCTTCAACCGTGGCTACGAACCCCTCCGCGCCCAAAACTTTGAGAAGAAAACCCAAGGCGACCTCAAGGAGGGCTTCTACCTGGGCCAGCACCTCCCCGCCTCGCACCCACACGTCGTGGCCAAGAAGTTCAACCTCGGCCCTAACAAGTATCCCGAGGAGGTGGCCGATCCGGAGCTGTTCCGCCGCGTGGTGGACGACTACTTCGAGGCCGCCCTGGGACTCGCAGAGAGGCTGTTCCGGCTGATTTGCGAGACGTTGGGGGTTGGGGACGGGTGGGTGGGGGACTTTGTCGAGACGCCCATTGCCACGCTGCGGTTGCTGCACTATCCGCCCCAAGCCCCCGATGCCTCCGAATTTGAACGAGGTACCCCCCCTATCCATCTCTCATGAATCTAAACTGAACCCCCAGGCATCGGCGCACACACCGACTTCGGCGCCCTAACCATCCTCCTGCAAGACCCCGTCGGCGGCCTGCAAGTCTGGGACCGCACCATCTCCTGCTGGACCGACGTGACTCCCCAGCGCGGCGCCCTCGTCGTCAACCTGGGCAACCTGATGATGCGCTGGACCAACGACCGGTACCTGTCCAACCTGCACCGGGTCATCAACGTCTCGGGTCGGGAGCGTTACAGCCTGCCGTTTTTCTTCTCGGGGAACCCGGACTTTGTGGTCGAGTGCTTTCCCAGCGAGCAGGGGGAACAAAAGGCAAAGTATCCGGCTGTGACGGTGGGAGAGTGGATCAAGGCGAGGTATGCTGATACGTATGGGACTGGGGGTGAGAAGGCGGGGGAGTTGTCGACGGAGGCTGCTTCTGTCAAGGAGTGAGAGTTGTGAACATCTATAGGTTGAATTAAACTCGGCTCTCGTAGTTCTAGTCCGGACACCTCTAGCACCCTGAAATGCATAGTCTCTGTGATAGCCAGATGCCCTTCAGTGTTGGTTGTCTGAGTTCATGGTCACGGCAACTCCCGACTATAAGCACTCTTCAATCACAAACCGCAAAAATAAGCAAATACAAACAACTACGCATAAAATGCCAACTAATCCAAGTCAAAAAAAAACATGGTGCCCCCGGCCAGGATCGAACTGGCGATCTTGGCATATCTCCAATCATCCTGAAAATATAAGAGCCACGCGCTAACCACTACACCACGGGGGCTGAATCAGCCACCCCACAAGGGCTTGTTTCGGCATCCAGCCGAGAATCATCTACTATAGACCTTGTGCGCGTGATCTGGATGAGGTAACTTGTTTCTGGTCCATTATGACTTGAATATTCACGCTTCATCGTGGTATTAACGTATCTCATTAAATCGCTGATGTCCCTGAATTCGCCAATAAATCCGCCACAAATCGCCACAACCCACCACAATTCCCAAATCTACGCCTGTCATTACCATCGTACAGTTATATCCTTGAGTCCCTTGAGCAACGTTATGAATCCTTCGACTCTTTGCCCTTGAGCAAACCAACTCGTCTGTCGTGCTCGCTGCGCAATTGCTTATCCCCCGTCGGAACCAACGACTTGTCTTCGACCTCGGCCATCGACAAATCCCCAACTCGAAACTTCTCCCTCAGACCCTCCTCCATCGGAGCTGGTGGTTCGGCCTCGATGGCTTCTTCGGGCCATAAAATCCTTCGAGCTTCATCTTCTGTCAGAGGCGGCTCGTCAATCTCCGTGGTGACGATGGCCTCTTTCGGGGTTGGCTCGGTGACTTGACGCGGCGTCGACGGTCGGGGCGTCCCTGGCACCGTCTCCGAATCTGCAGAATAAAGGCTCTCGTCGTCGTCGTCGTCCGAGTCGCTGCAGAGAGTCACTCCGTCGGCCTCAGTCTTCGCCTCAGTCTTCATCACGTCCGCCTCCCTCTTGAGCACCTTTTCTTCGGCCCCGACCGGGAAACTAGTCCGACCCTTGCGCAGGATGTTGCGCATCAGGAACAGCTCGTGCTTCTTGTACACCTCGTACCACGCCCTGCTCGTCATGGCCGCAGCGTGCAAGTCGTCGAGGTCGACGATTTCGCACATGATGCGCAGGCGGACGCTTTCGGGAAACTCGGCCGCAACGGTATACGTCTTGTCGGCGGCCGCCATTCGCCCCAGTCCCTTGTTGAGCTGATTCTGCGGCTCCGATTCCCGATGCTTGGACAAGGCCCAGCCATGGCTCTTGCCGCTAATGTCAAAGAGCGTCAGTCCCAAGACGCTGTTGTAAATGTCGTTGATGGCCGCTCGAAAGGCCGGGCAGGGATCGCAGACGCCGCGGTGAACTGGAGTCGGTGGCGTCGGTATGCTTCGGAGAATGTCCACCATCTGGGCCAAGCTCCTCGCGGGAGGCGGCGCGCGGGGTATGTGAGAGAGGACGTTGGGGCGCATCAGGTGCGACAGGATGTTCATTTCGTTGTACACCAGCATCAACCACCCCAGGTTCGTCGCGTCGCACCAGTGGCTGCCTTTGGGACACCTCGGCACGCTCGTGAGGGTCGTGGCGGTCGCGTTGGCGGCGCTTCGTGGATCCGTCACCGGCAGAGCCTCGAGTTCCTCGGTCGGGGTGCCGCTCGGCGGACGGAGATATTCCTGGGCGGTGCTGACGCAGCAGGCGTGGGCCTGGGCAATCTTGGCACACCGGACGGCCCATATCTTGTCCTTGATCTTTTGCGGCCACGGCTTGGCTTGGAGCTCCTTTTCGTCGACGAGGTTCAGGATGGCCGTCTTGGACATGCGAGAAAACAGCTGCCTGAGGCCAAATGCATAACTAATGACCAAGAGACCGTCGGGCATGTCGTCGACTCCTTTATGTATCCATTGCGGCAACCATCGATGCTCGACAATCAGCTCCAGCGGCGACGTGCTCTTGTACAGCATGCAGCACTCGGCAATGGCCACAAACTGCTCAAATGTGATTTCGCGGGGCACCCTCTCGTTGTGCATATGGGCGGCGTGGAGGAGAATCTCGAGGGCGCTCTCGCGGTTGAGCTCTCGCTGTGGCATTCGATATAGCTTCGCGTCCGTTCCGTCCTTGCAGGCGTATTTGGTAGGAGGCGGTGGTAATTGCGCTACAATGTCGTCGTCGTCGTAAAGCTCGAGGCTGCTGGAACGACCGGAAAACATGCGGGCAAAGATGGGAGACGTCTCACTCAACATGTGGGATGATACGCGGAAT
Organism: Thelonectria discophora; assembly: GCA_911649645.1. Lineage (NCBI taxonomy): Eukaryota > Fungi > Ascomycota > Sordariomycetes > Hypocreales > Nectriaceae > Thelonectria > Thelonectria discophora. The sequence continues at coordinate 413,105 of CAJVRK010000008.1, read as the reverse complement.
CGCAGTACAGGATCGTCGGGCGTGTTAGCAAACTCGAGAACGGCGTCGCCGTGAGGGGCAATGAGGAATTCCTCCAGGTTTCGGTCTGGAGAGATGCCCGACTCGCCTGCTTGGAGCAATTGGCGGATTTCCAACAGCTCTTGCTTGACCCTCTCAAAATTGCGGAAGCGGATTTCATATCTCGGAAACTAAAGAGTCAGAAGGAGACAATGCGACATTGAATAGACTCACAAATTGAGGATCCGCCGACATGACCCGGGTCACACTGGCATTGCGCATGCGAAGCACGGCTTCCTTGCGGAATCGCTTGCTCGCAAAGAGGGCATCAATCATGTCCTGCGTGGCATCGCGCTCATAGCTTCTGTACGTATCGGCAAGACTAATCATGAAAGCTTCGGTCAAGGCCTCGAGGTACGTCTTCCAGTCCCGAATGGCCGTCAGCCAAGCATCGTTGTTTAGCGGCTCTTTGGACGAAACCACTTCGGCAAGACTCCTTCCGCTAAAGGAACTTCTGGTGTCGAAAACAGGACTGCGAGGGGCTTCCATGGACGAGTCTCGTGGGCGAAGAGCGTCTTGTAGAATCTGACGACACAGGTTCGCGCATTGATCCTTGACTTTGACAAGTTCTTTGTAGGCGGCGTCGACGTGGTGCGGACTGGCCGGACCGGCGCGCATTCGCTGGATTATGGCCTGGAGCTGGCGGATATTGGATTCGTTGTTGAGGGACACATTGAGTTCGGGCGACTTGGGGTGGGAGTCGCTCTCGGTTTCCGAGGCAGTGTGTCTCTGATACAGTCAGCGGCGAAAGCACGGCATCACGGCGTACATACAGACCCCTCCTTGACCGAGATGCTCCCAATCTTGCGCAGCGCAGAGCCAAAACTCCACATCTTTGTGCCGCCAGAAAAGGAGCTCTCGGGGGTGCTCTTGTGAACCATGTCTGGAGGGTGACAGTCGTGGGGTTTGGACGGCATCAGGCTGTGATGGACACAGTTTCAGCGTCGAGACTGGACTTCATGACCCGGGGGTTGGCCCTCGAGAGGGCGGTGCGAGGGCCAGTCGGATGCGGGGGGTTGGGGACGTGGAGGGCGCAGGGCGGAGGGCGTGGAGGGACGTCGACGGGACGCAGACGGGGCGCAGACAGAAGGACGATGACGTCTTGGCAGTGGTCGCAATAGAAGTCGTGAATGAGCGCGGAGGAGATCGGTCGGAGAATCGAGGTGAGATGAGGCTAGGTAGTGTGGCAGAGTCCTAGTAGTCCCAGCTCAGTGCGTCGGCTATTGTCGTGCCTCAAAGCGTAGTGTCTAGCGGCCGAGTGGGCTGGGTCCGGGGACTGGGGAAGCGGAAAACCGGGGCAGGACTGGGAGTTGCTGACAGTCAACGAGACCAAGAGCGTAGAGGACAGAGGATGCGTCGTCAGGGTGGTGAGCGTGGTGAGTGTGTTGTCGTGTCTGAATGCGCGAGGAGAAGACAGGAGCAGGAAGGTGCTCAAGTCAAACACAGTGAGCTTCGTACTGTGCAGGGGCGTCGAACTGGGCAGGCACAGTGCCCACAATGACCGGCCGAATCGGATCGAATGCGGGACCAGACATGGAAAGAGCGATGCAGGCCGTTCATCGAGTATTTATGCGATGCTATCACCGTGGCCTCTCCTTCGGACAGCCCTATGCCATGACATCAGTTCGTGGTCCATCTCAATCACCTCGTATCCTCATGTCAGAACCCTCGGCTCCAGCCTCTCACAGCAGAGAAACGGCCAACACGAAAATAGAAACTGCCGTGCTGCACGTCGTATCCCAGGCAGCCTTGACGACGCAGACCTACGAGTGTTTCACCATGAATACGGACCGCATCTGGGCTTGATTAGCCTCTTGTTATCTATCCCTTTCAACCTCGTTCGCCTCTGCAGACTCCTGAGATTAGGCTGCCATGAAGCCAGCTGTCCAGGTCCAGCGTCGACTCAGCTTGCAGTCCGAAGATCTTCTGACATCAGGACACATCTACTACACTCAAACAGCGAAATCGGAGAGCAGTCTTGCTAACCAGTAACCAGCGCAATTCATCTAGTCTAGTCCAGATCACTTCCCAAAAACAAACACAACCCTCCCCTTGGCCTTGCTCTCCCACTCCCTCTCTATATCCTCAATCCTCACCTCCCTCACGTCCCCCTCATTCACACCCACCAACACGCCCAGCATCCCCGCCTGCTCCTCGGCCAGCTCGGCCACGTTCCAGGCGCCCGGCCCGGACCCACGCACCGTCACGTCCCGGCTCCGGAGCCCCGCCGCCGGCACCGACCCGTCCATCCCCGCCAGCGACCCGATCTGCACCCACGTCAGCGCCGAGTTCGCCCCCTTTGTCGTCGCCGACCCCAGGAATGCCCCGATCCACGGCCCGTACAGGTAGTCTAGGACGACATCTGCCGCCGCTGCGGGCCCGAAATCCGTCGCCGTCGGCTCGTCCTGCAGCACCACATAGTCGTCCAGCCCGAGCCCCTTGAGCGCCGCCTCGTTGCGCGCCGCGCCCACCACGCGCTTCGCCCCCAGCATGCGCGCCACCTTGATGGCAATCTTTCCGCTCGCGCTCGTCGCCCCGAGGACAAAGCACGTCCACTCCTTATCCGCCCCGTCCCTCACGAAATCCACCCTCTTCCGCAGCGCCATCCACCCGCTCATGACGGGATTCATCAGCCCGGCCGCCTGCACGGGGTCCACGCCTGGCGGCAGCTCGGCCGTGCTGGCCCGCGGCACGTTGACCACGGCGCTGAAGCTCCCGCCGGCGGCCAGGTCGCCCATGGTGCTAAAGTAGACCGTCTTGCCCGTCTCGACGTCGATGCCCGTGCCGTCGACGCCAGGCGTGTGCGGGAGGGGGCCGGAGGTGTAGTGTTTGCCGGCTGCTCGCGTGCGCACGAGCTGGTGCAGACCTGTTGCGATGACCTTGATCTGCACCGTGGAGTCGTCCGTGGGCGTGGGAGGGTGGGAGACGTTGATGATTTTAGGGGGAGAACCCCATTCGGTGACTTGGGCTGAAATTATGCTCATTGTGATTGATTGATTGTGGATGTAGAAGCAGATACTTTCATCTCTCCTCTTACTCACATCCATCTCCTCTTATACCTCGATCCATACGTCACCTCGCCGAGCTCGACCGATTGCATCTCTTCAGCCGCTCGGCCTAATCAACTTGCTAAGCTCTTTGGAGCATGACTCATGCTGACGGAACTCGGCACATCAATCCACCAAAACTCCATCTCTCCAAGCGGAGAACTTCTCACAGAACTCCATCACATCTCCACGCAATACATTTAAAACTTTTCAATATTCATTTTGTCCATCTGTCATGCTTTTGACATCCATCTATCCGCCCGCCGATGCCCATCCCATACATAAAAAAGTTGGCCCAGATGGCGTCGAGCACGCAACTGTACATGTAACGCCGTGAAGACAAACGCCGCCCTCCGTCCCAGACGTGTCCATGCTCCACCGCTTGAGCTTGCCAATCTGTGCTCAAACCCATCATCGCTGGTATAAGTGCTGCAACGCTCTCGCCAATCATACACGCATACTTCCGCTCATGCCTGGACGCATCCAGAATAATGTCCAAATCCCCGAACATCCCATCGTGTCGCATCATCGGCATATCCATACTATCCAAGAGCCTGTAACTGCTCAACCCCCTTTTCGTTCAGATTCGTGCTTGGGCGCCGCTTCGCTCGCAACTTGCCCGTTGACCTTTTTCTTCCCTTTGCCGACCGCCTTTTGCCATCCTCCGTCGCTTTCGCTCTTTGCACCGCGGACATGGCCATTTTCTCTGACCCCGTTTACTCGTGGCGCGGGCTTCTGGGACTTGTGATTTTCTTCGTCCTTGGCCTTCCGAAGCCTGGTCTCGGGCTTTCGAACTGCCGTCGGAGAGGGTGTACGGGTTTCGTACACGGGTGAGAGATGGGAAAGTTCCGGCCCTACCGGACGGTCGAAACGGTGATCCGAAATGGCAAGGTCCAGAGGGGCAATAACCCCGTTCTGCGGCTGCCGAGACATTAGACGTTGTCGCGTAGACGGAGAGAGCCGCGAGTTGCCGTTTGCTGGCGGATCCTGGACAATGTGGGATGTGTTGAGGTAGATCGAGTTCATAAAGTGGATGCGTTCTCGAAACGACGACTCATCGGCCGGTGCTGGTCCCGATGCTGATGCTGGCGCTGGAGCCGGGGCGCTGACGGCGCTGGAGCCGTTGACAATGATTGGCTGGTCTGGAAGCTGAGGTGATGTCTCTTGCATGCTCGACGCGACAGATGCCGATCTGGGTCCTTCAAACGTCGGCACCAGGTTGGCCGTGTTGACTCGGAGGCCGTCCAACGAGTCGTCCGACGCGTTGCTTTCGGATCCAGAGGCCTGACGCGGGCTGGTATTGGTGATGCTCGTTTTCAGGCCCGATCCGTTGACGACCAAAGGACGCCCGAGGTTCCTGCTCTGGCTAGCGGAAAAGGGAACGGTCGGACTCGGGGCCGAAGTGCTTGTCGAAAACGCGCGAGCGTGCCCAAGGGGCGAAGGAGACCGCGAGGTGCGTCGCATCCTGCGGTCCAGAATCGTCTGAGGGAGCTGGTCCGTCGATAATCGACGTCGTCCTGGACTCGACTGGTTCGACAAGTCACCCAATGCGACGCCGTTGGCCTGTGGCTGCTTGGCCGGGCTCGAGTTCTCGCCCAGGAAAAAGGAGTTGTACTTGCCCTCGTCGGAATGCGGCGAGTCGGTGGTGGCCTTGGGCGTCTCGTCAAAGTCGGCATCGTCGGACGTGAAGATGGGGACATTCTTTTGATTCCCGTTCACTTGGTTTCCAAAGTATCCAGCAGGTTGGCCGGATGGCGATCGGGATGCCGGTTGCGAGTGAGACCGCAGGGAGCTCGTCGCGGAGAGTCCCGACTCGTCGGTACGCTGCAGAGGTCGGCGAAAGTCTTGGTTCCCCCCAGGCGACTGCGGATAGTCGTAGGCGTTTGCGAAAAAGGGTGGCATGCCGTACATGTTTGGAAAGACGTTGGGCTGGAGAGGGGCGCTCAGGGGAGGGTTGTCAAACGAGTTTGTCCTCGACCGGTCCGGGTTCTGGCCCGTCGACATCCTCGCTTGCTGACCGACATTTTGGCCAATATTTTGCTGCACAAACGGAACCTGATACATGTTTTGCAGCGTGATTTGGTAGGCGGCCATCATGTACTCTGGCTGCGCGTATTGGAACCGGAGCTGCTGGTTGGCATACCACGACGCCATTTCCTGCGTCATGTTGGCTTGCTGCAGAAACATGTTGTCGTAGGCCGGGACACTCGAAGACGCTCGTCGGTTTGGGTTGTTGTTGTTCCGATAGTTGTGTCTCCCCCCTCGGTGGTTACCTCGACCGCCACGACCCGAGTGGGCTTGCTGCGAAGAACTCCTAAGCAACACAGGCCTGGATTGTGTTGCGGGTCGGGTCCAGACGCGCTCCTCTTCCTTGGGGAAGACAAACTGTTCGCATGCCTCGTCAAACTTGCCGGCCGATATCAGGTCGAACGCTCGTCGCAGTTCCATATGCAAGCCCTTGAACGAGTACTCGTCTGCCGTGTTGCCCAGGTTTCGAGAGGTATTGAAGGGTTCCTCGACGCACAACCCATTGTTGAGGGCGTAATGCCAATTCTTCTCATTCTTGGACAGCAGTTTGCCCACGCGTACGGAGAGGACGTGCTTCTCGTAGTCGAACTCGTGCGCGTAGAATCGAAAGAACTGGAAAAGAAGTTCAGCCACCGAAGACTTGTTCTTTGCGCCAAACTTGGACAGCTTCTCAATGTCATCTGCGAAATCGCTCGTGGTCCCGTCTGGCTTGACCAGCTTGTGCGGTGATTGGTGAAGCGAGGGGAGGATGGGGGGGGTTCGAAGCTGCAAAAAGGCAATGATTAAGCATATCCACGTGTATGAGCTCAATGTGCTACCAAATGCTGTGACAGGTTAGCGGGTTCTCGCATCGCAGCGGGACACTTGCCTGCGTCATTAAGTATCCTCCGCCGGGTCCAGTGCTTGATAATCATGGCCAATTGTCGGACGCGGTCGTCGATTTCGACATAGGTTCGAACCATTCGGGTGTTTTCGAGCGCGAGGGTGTTGTTGACATTCATGTCGCAGGCCAAGCCCAGCTCGGGATCCCAAATCTTTACGATTGGGACCTTGGCCGCCGAGATGCAGACCACCTTTTCCATGCCCCCTAATTAATTAGCCCTGTAGGCTGAAGCAGGCTCTGAGACTTACGATTCGCAAGGAGGTTGGCAATCATACAGACACCCTCCAGGTCGGGCCATGACGTAGTGATGCAAATGTCAACTAGACGGGTTAGCTTTTGTCACCAGTGGCGTTCAAACTCACCATCTGAATCATCCGAACAAAGGAGATTTCCCGACGAGCCAAAGAGGTGCACCTTGATGTCGTGCCCCGGCCACTCGTCGTTGAAGATCTTTTCCAACTTCAAGACGAGCTTTTGACGGTTCTCTTCGACTGCCGGCGTGGGCAGGAGCTTTTCAAAGACGTCCCGCATGTCGGCGGCCAGTTTCTTCTCCTCGTCCTTTGTTAGCTCCTTCTTGACCGTTTTCAAGTCCAGCTTTTCCAATCGATCATTGCCAATTTTATAAGGCATTCTCCTCCTGGAATTGATCTGGGCCGTCTCGTACTTGCACCCGCCTAACCTCGGGGGCAAGGGTCGCAGCGACGGCAGGGTGCTGTTGGTCTCGGAGTAGGCGGAACGCGGTGAGTGGTTCGTCGTGGCGGTGGGTGACGGCTCGCGATCTTCAAACGAAAACTGGCGGGCGTGTTGGTGAGGAGTCGAGGGCACGGAGCTTGAATGAGACTGTTGCGACGGCGCGGGCCGACGCGGAAGGTTTTTGGCATGATCCGTCGGTTGCTTGGGAGCCATCTTGGACGGAACCTCCTTGGAGGTTATGACCGAGCGGTTCTTTTCTGAGTTCTGATGTGACCTGCTCCCATGGCCTCCTGGATTTCCCTTGGAACCGTCCTTGAGCGACACCTTGCTGGAAGATCGCGACCTCGGCGCGGCTTGGATGTTTGGAGAGGACACAACGGGAGGAAGCGGTGGCGTCTGCAGCAAACCGCCTCCTCGAGAGGGCGAGATGAGCTTGTTGTAGTGGAGGAGCTGTGCCTGGAAGACGTTGGACTGTGGAGGTATGAGAAGGGGCAAGAAGTGGTACTGGACGGCGGGGTCGACGAGATGGGAACCGTCGGGGGGAAGGGCTTGGGCGGCCGGGTTTGGGGACGAGCTTGGCGTGGTCGTGTTGCTCGTCGTCGTGGAAGTCGTGGAAGTCGTGGAAGTCGTGGCCCAGGGCCTGGGAGAGTAAGGATGCTGGGGTTCCGCCGCGGTGATCTGGGTGTCCATAGAGCGAGCGAACAAGCCCGGGGACTGCAGTCGGGTGCGGGGGAATGGCAGGCCGGCGTGAGTGGCTTCGGGCTTCAGGAGACGATCAATGAGGATATGTCGAGGGAGAATTGGGCTCGCAGTGACGTCGGGTGAGAGGGAAGTTATGATGGCTCCGCATGCAAACCTGTTCAATGCCGGAGGATGAGGGTGAATGACGACTATGCAGAAAGGGGGAACGAATGGCGACGGGCGAGGCGCTGTTCGAGGCTGAGCGAGACGGCTGGAGAAGGAGGCAGGAGGCAATCCGGAGGAACCTGAAGTCAGACGAGACGGGAGCAGGGAACAGCGCCTTGGACGAAGGGGCGAGGCGACAAGAGAGGAAGCCCGTTTGGCGTCGGTTCAAGGCGAGGCAGGACGAGGCGCGGGATAATGATGGAGGAGAGAATGAATGGGGATGGGACGGACGGAGGCGCTGTGGGGGGGGCCCTGCCAAAAGGGGTGGTTCGGTGCGAGAGACGCCGGGTCAACGCGCGTGGGGGAGGGAGTCGGTTGGCGAGAGTGAGAAGAGTCGGAAGAGAGTCTGTGGATTGGCAGGAGGAGCTATGTCGAGGCGATGGGACGAAAGGCGAGTCGTCGGAGCGAAGAGGCAACTCGAGCTGGAAACGAGCGAACAGTCAAGCGCCTTTCTTCTGTCTGGGAAGACCTAACGTTAAGTCGTTCTGGATCTGGGATGGTAGCGGATGTGGATGCGATGTGGATGGGGATGTGGATGCAGTTGTGTGTGGTTGTGTGCGTGTGTGTGCGTGAAAGAGGAGAGTGACGAGGGGAGGGGTGTGCAGAAGATGGACGCACTGTGGACTGGCGCTTGAACTAATTTATGAGTATTCCTGGCCTGAAGACGCCTGAAGACCACCTGAACGAAGTAACGACGACACGTACCTGCTACGTTTGGTTGCTTTTATTTGCTCTGGGTAGGTACCTGCTCTGTTCCTGCCAGGTGCTGGAGGTTGCTGTTCAACGTTTGTTTGCACCGTTCGCAAACGATGCACGTCCACAGTGAGTAATGCGTTGCGAGCTGACAATGAATTGGCCTTATTCTTCCGCACGAAACTAAAATGTCGGCTCTCAAGGGGCGGCGAATTGGAGGGGTCAAACAGTCCCCTGAAGAGCGAGGCCTGAGGCCGAGAGGAGGCATCATTGATTCAAAGGGACTTGGGGCCCGCCGCGGAAGCCGGATACAGTGCGAGGCCGTGCTCAACCTGAAGGAGCGAGCTGCCACTGGACGGGTCGAAGGCCTGAAGACGCTGGGAGCATGACCTACCTACTATACGGATACGCAGCCCCAAGTCCTAAAGTAGGTACCGTCAAGCCCCAGGGCCTCAACTGAATGATGCAGCAGCGGCCGACGGGCGTGTACGCAGTGCTGACCTCACTGTCCCGTAGCGCTGATGAGCCACAGTTAGCCACAGGTACTGGGTCGAGCCACAGGATCCGAGGAGCCGAGCAGACAGAACTCATCCCATTGCCTGTCCAAGTCTCTTGTCATCACCTTGATTAAGGATTAATCAGCTTATTGGATGCATGCCGGCGTATTAATTCGCCGTGATATAGGGACGGACACTGTGCTCCCGTGTACAGTGGGGAAACGGCATCCCGTCGTCGCTCGCACGGTGAACGAACGGAACGGACAACGCACTTGGAGCATCATCGACTACATGCCGGCAGCCGTGGTCAAGAAAAAGAGACTTTCGGCCGAAAAGTAAAAGTAAGGCGACGGCAAGACGGGCTCGGAATCTTTATTTTTACACTTCAGCGGTTCAGCCAGCTGAGGCACCAAGTTGGCATCACGAGCTGAACCAACCGCGTCTTACAAGGGACAACGATGTCGGAGAAAGAAAAAAGGGGACCCGTTGGGAACAAGCAGAGATCTGTCGGGTCACGGCAGATGCATACACAATCATGCCCTCCTACGTAAATGCCATGTCACGGCGTCTCACTCGCCGGGAACCTGGAATCGGCTCATCCCAGGCATTCCCGTGGCTCGCCAAAATCTCCGGGTGGCGGGAGGAACATTGAGTCTCGGCGAGGGGAGAGAGGCATTAATCCGGTCCCCTTGATCCTTGATGAACTGTCAGTCGAGATCAATATTGACTGCAAGGAGATTGCCAGTCTTGCCAGTCACTAGAGGCCCATCCGCGGTCCGTGTCTAGAGCCTCTAAAGACTCCCCTTAAAGACTCGGAGTCTATCGCTTCAGCACATGGCCACCATGAGCTGCGGACCAACCAAGCCGTCTCCCGTCACACCTGGGCGTCAGGTAGTGAATGCTAAAGCGCCAGCTGCCTCCAATTGGCACCCTCCGCGTAGAGCTGAAAGAGGTGCATCTGGAGGCGCTGCGTTATTGATGACGGGTGGAGGGCTCATGGGTTGCTTCTTTGGGCGCTTCTCGTGATCACTAACTCCCACCGCTCTAATCCTAGCATAGAAAAGAAATAAACCACCCAATGTATGCGAAATTGTCACGACCCTCTCCTCTCCTGTCCTCCTATCCTTCCCTATCCTTATCCCTCTCCAGGGGGCGAGCACTCTACTCCAGAATCTAGCGCAGTCCGGTTCAGCACCCCCTCCCATTTCCCAGTGCTCCGGGGGCGCTAAATGAACGGTAATCTGTAGGGCAAGGTCGGTCTCTGGCAGGCATGGCAAGGGGTCGACGAGAGAATGAGAAGAGATAAAAGGCGGGGAATCATAGCAAGTCGTCTCGGTTTCACAGTTGTTCATCTCTTGTCCTTCGTCCTTCTTCCAAGGCCCCAAAGGCCCCTTGTTCTGCCAGTCCTTCTCAAATTGTGGCGGGAGGCGCGTGAGATTCGTCATCAAAGACCGGCATGCACACACGCCCCCCTTTCAAGGCAGAATCATACATGATGAATAAAAAAACAATTCCCAGACGCGAGAAACAGATGATGATCAGAACACCCACTCGCGAGGTAGCATTGCATTTGTCTTCCCTTGTATCCTTTACCCCCCAACATCCTTTCATTGATGGACATTAAAGAAACGGGAGCACTCTCCCTTGCAAAAGGACATTGTAGACCTGTCACGACCCGCCAGTCGGGGGCGCAACCTCCGTGTCGTATCGAGGGAGCGTGATCTATTCCTGGAGCCTCGCCCGTGTCGGTTCGTACTCGATGGATCTCGGTCCGCATACCTATTTGTACATACCTCAGCATTCTATCGCATCTGCAAGCCAAGAAGGCGGCCTCAGCTCGGCTGCAAGCCACACCTTGAGGCCTTTCTATTCCTATACGTGGTTGCTGAGGGCTGCTGCTTACAGACTATAACGTTCGTATCTCTCGTACAGGAAGAATGCTGACCCGTACCACGTCTCTTCGAATCAACATGCCACCTTGGTGATGGCAGGCACAGTGCGAGGCCTCGTGGCTGACATGTTCGAGTATATGTCATCAGCTGAAGCAGCCGAGGAGCCATGGCGTGAATCCTTACCGAACCAACCAAGTTGCATCAGCACCTTGGCGAGGCTGCAAGTCGTACAGGCCGAAGCATTGCTTCCAAACAGATCAAGTAGACACCATGTTGAAAGGGCCCTTCTGCCGACTGTACCACCGGGTCATGATTCGACTCAGCGCAGTCCCGTGTTTTCCCTTGAAATGCCACCTCAACCGCGCCAGTTGTCGTCGAATGCATCCTGTGGCCCAGCTCATGCGTCACATGGACCTTATCCGTTTTCAACGTCGCCTGAACTGCCGATCCAGCCTCTGCCGATCAAGCCTCTTGCTCGGTGAGACGAGGCGCCGAGATTTGCCGCCCCTCGCGCCAAAGCCACCAACTTCGGGAGAGGCACCTTTTCTTTTATCCCGACATTGCCACAATTCCTCGTCATGTTCCTGTTGAGGTTAGTTTGACAGATCATGGGGAACCCACCTTGATCTCTGGGCGCAAGGGGAACCTGGGGAGAGTGCATGGTGCATGGTCTGGAATTGCACTTCCTCAGGCTTTGCTCTTGGGTCGAGAAGGCTCAGCGTTGAACAGCGGCTGGGGTCTCAGATTCCGTGTATCCGTTGACGGTCCGAATCTTGCAAGACGTTCTGGATGAGACATGATGGGCTGATTCGGCGTGCCTGGGACTGATCAAGACTTCAGAGCTTGTAAACTCGCCTTGAACCGTCGGGATGAATCCTGCAACACATGCACCAATGTGAGCTGACATTGTGCTTGGGGGCTATGCATAGTCTATTGGGCAAGTGTGCGTCAGGCATCATGTCTACAGCCGAGTTGAAACGATGCATGGCTGTGCTGCGTGCTTTCGTGGTGAAATCACATAGTCACGTCACATAGTGCCTAGGGCAGCTGCCTCTATCTGCCTTGTTACTAGGAGCCGGATTCAATGACAGGGCCTAAGCGGCTTGAACGGAACGGAACAAGCACTGCCATGCTAGATAGCCTCGGTATAATGCCAAACAATATGCAGACCTCTTGCTACGGCTAGAACACCCCCTGGAGGAAGAAGAGTCTCGAGACAGCCAATCTTGTTTACAACCGCTCAATGGCTCAATGCCACATCACATATCATGTCGACCAATGCTCAACATCAGAAGACAAGTGAGGTGATCACTTACATGGTACGTCGGGACAGTGTTATCGTGATGTGGGGAGAGTTCATTTTCTTCTACAATGCAAGCCGGCAGGCCATGATGTGCATCATGGATCATGGGTGAATGGGACAAGATTGGTGGCTGGTGGATCTCAGATGAATGCATCGTTGTGGGGTGTTGTCATGGGAGGTGATTTGGGGTATTCAGGCATTGAAGGGCATTCTCTCAAGCGGCGAGTCGATGCTGTTCACGAGGGTCATGTTCAAGGTCATGTTGATAATCCAGGCTGGTTGAATCAGACGATGCAATGGCGTCAACTGGCTAGCTGCTGGTCCATCTGGTCCTTGAGTCCCCGAGATTCAAACGCACTAACCCGCCCCCCTTTTGACGTCTGACCCCCTGCAAGCACCCCAAGGACCCCTTTGCAGGTGCCAACCCGGCAAAGCTACGGGGCAGTTTCAGTTGGAGAATCAGCCTCAACTCCATGGAGCCCCTTGGCCGCAAGCCAACTGACACTTTCTTTTTGCCTGCTTTCTTTGCCTCCTCGCTTTTCCCCCAAGTCTGTGATCCATGCTGTCCAGCCTCACCACAAAACTGGCCCTCAAAAAGGCCGGCCTCTCCAGCGACCTGCTCGACCCTTCCGGACCGGCCCGCACCCCGAACAAGCTCAGGAAGCCTCCCCCGGGGCCGGCCGAGGACTCCGACTCGGACGGCAGCTGGTCGGGCTGGATGTCGGTCAAGTCCCTCCCCCTGAGCGTGCAGCCCTGGCTCACGCCGTCTCCCCCGGCCGTCGATGTCGCCCCTCGCACCCCGGGCATCGGCGACAAGGCCCCGGCCGATGCGAAGCGACTCGTCGAGCTGGGTGGCGGCCGCCGGGTTCTGCTCGTGTTCCTGCGGTGCGTCGGTTGTGCGTGTAAGTGACGTTTCTTTTTCTTCTTCTCCATCTACTTGCCCCCCTCTTGTCTTCCGTCTGCCCCCTCTGTCTCGTCTGGCCCCCTTTGTCTTCTGTACTTCCCCCCCCCCCTTTGCCAACCCCCTTATTCATCTACTCACTCACCCACCAGTCGCCCAAAAAACCTTCCTCCACCTCCGCACCCTCGCCAACCGCCACGGCTCCTCCCTCACCTGCATCGCCGTGTCCCACTCGAGCCCCCAGGCCACCAAGAAATGGGTCGACCTGCTCGGCGGCGCCTGGAGCGTCCGCGTCGTCGTCGACGAGGACCGCTCCCTCTACGCCGCCTGGGGGCTCGGCCTGGCCGGCGTCTGGCACCTCTTCAACCCGACCACCCAGGTCCAGGGCTGGAAGGAGAAGGGCTGGCTGGGGGACAAGGTCGCGGGGGCCATCCAGAGGGGGAGGGGGGTCGAGGAGTCGGAGAGGGAAGACGACGATGGCCCCACGACAGTCATGGGGAACAAGTGGCAGGAGGCGGGCGCTTTTGCCGTCGATGGTACGGGGACGGTCGTCTGGGGAGGCAAGGCTTTGAGGGCGGATGATGTGATGGATCTGGACTATGGTGCGAGGATATTGTTGGCGTAGAGCCAGCAAGGAGTCTGGCGTTGATGTTTTACGGGATATACATAGCTAACGGACAACACGACTACATCACATTGAGTCTGCCTGATAAACCACCTCAACCCACTCCTCCTTTCCCACACACCTAGTAATCTCAACGCCGTCCTATGCCGTCAGTTAGCACTCAACCACACCTCGACGACTCAACATACCGGAACGCCCGTCGGCTCAAAGCTATTCACCAAGACACTCTCATACACCAGCCCCGGATCCCCCCTAACTTCCCCATCCAGCTGCTCCTTGCCCTGCCTCTTGGCATATTGCCTCGCCGTCTTCTCCGGAAACGCTTCGACCCCTCCGCCTCCTCCCACCGCCGCCCTCTTCTCAGCAACACTACTCCTCACATACGCCAAATACGGCGGATTCCCCGGCTTGATGACGTTATCCGCCGCCAACACGCTCCCCGGCGCCACGAGCCCCAGCTCCTCGCACAGCTTAAGGTCGTACAGGTACGCCGGTTTGTAGTGGTCCAGGAACGTCAAGTCGATGCGCTGCAGCGTCCCCTCGGCGTGCAGCCGGCGCAGCGAGGCGTCGCTCGATCCCACCGCGACTCGCACCACGTCGCCCAGCCCCGCCAGGTTGACGAGCGACGTGATGACGGCCGCAAACTCCGGGTTGCGCTCCAGGCTCCAGTACCGCGCGCCGCCGACGCTGCGGACCGCCGACCCGAAGAGGAGCGTCGAGTAGCCGACGTAGCCGCCGAGTTCGACCTGCCATGTCAACCTCGTGGTGTGTTGAGGAGAGGGAGCGACGCACCATGACCCGAGGCTTCACCTCCTTGATCAGATCCGTGACAATCTTGCCCTTGTCCTCGCCGACGTTCATGAGATACTTCTTGGTCCGCGCATACTCGTCGATGACAGCGAGGATCTTGTCGGGCGATCCGCGCAGTTCGTCAATATCGGGCCTGTTGTACACATAGTGCAGCAGTTCAATCTCGCGGCCGTCGTCGAAAAAGACGGTGTCTTCCTGCTCGACGTAGGCCTTTTTGTTGTCGAATTCCATTGAAGTAGTTGTAGTTGATCAAGTCCGAGTTGAAAGGACTCAATGAGACTCAAGACTTAAGAATCGTCTCGCCGGACAACTCCACGAACCCCGCGGCGGCCTTCTCCCCGGACCTCCCAGACTCGCACATCGACACAATTCCAATCCTTGCAATATAATTCCTAGCTACCCCATTATCCTCCATACGACTAAAGCCACTGCCAACGTACACAGAGCAATCCTTCCCAAACTTCCAATCTCCCAAACCGTCCCAATGCGAAACAAAACTCCCCAAACCCTACCCAACCTTTTTTTCTGATTTTGCGTTTTCGTGTCCATTTTCAATCCTCAAACCAAACTGCGAAAGTCCAATCCCACCTCTCCGATCCTTGTACATCATGTCCGCTCCGTACGGGGTATTGTAGGCCACCAGGACGTAGTCCTGCAAACATGACGAGCGCCGCAGGCACCATGCCTCCCAAGTCCGTCCCAAGTCCCATGATCTTCCATAATAACAACAAACCGTCTCCTCTCCGTCCAATCATGCAGAAATCGACACCCCAAACGTGTTTGCGCCCTGATGACGACGAATGCAACTCCAATTTGAACCCTTCCGAGCCAGCCAGAAAATCATCTCAACTCCTTCGAATGCCTTGCCTTGTCCATATACCTCTAATCAGGCCGTTCACGTTCGAGACCAAATCCCTGATCAGAAAAACGATTCCTCCTAGCGCCATGTCCAGGTCGTCGCCTGATTCTCTTAGAAAGGTTCTAACCCCAAACACTAGCGGGGGCTCCGAGGCCGGAAGACTGGCCCCAGACGCCGTTGCCGCGGCCCCAGCCCCCGGGAGACGCCAGGGGGGTCGTTGAGCGCTTGGCGGCATTGGCCGGAGTGCCCGAGGGTCGGGTTCCGATGGGCGCGACCGTGCCGGACTGACCAGGCTTGGATCCGGGAGCGAGGTCGCGGGGAGGAGATCCGCCAGTCGGGCTCGAGGCGCTGGTTCGGCTCTGGCCGACGGCATTGTCAAACACCTTGTTGGTGGGCCCGCTGCCCTGAGGGCTAGTGGTGCTCTGAGGACGAGAGGCGGGCTCGCCGGGGGCGGTCTCGGAGCCGGGCGTGCCAGCCTCGGCGGGAGGAGCGCGGCCAATGTTGTCAAACGCAAGAGGGGAGTGGCCACGAATGCTAGAAGGGCCGCTGGCGACCGACGTGCCGGGAGGACCAGTGCGAACGTTGCCCGACTCGTCGACGTAGCTCGACTTGTCGGCAAACGGGCCCTCTCCGTACAAAGCGCTTCGTTGGCGGGCAATCAGCTCCCGAGTCTCCTCCTCGGACATGTGCTTGGCGTTGGTGTTGCTGTTGGCGGCGGGGGCAACGTTTGTGGTTCCGATGGCGATGTCAGAAATAACGGCTACGTAGAAATCTGTTAGCCAAAGCTCAACGAACAGAATTACAGGCGTGCTGTCGGACGGTTTTGCAGGGTAGAGCACGGCAGCCATGTCACTAGACGCTGCCGTGCCGGAATTTTTCTATTTTTTCTTTGCGATAGTAGGAAGTGCTATACAGTAGAGGGTGGCCTACTTCGCTGGTATTGCTGCTCCGTGTGCAGGTTTCGAAGCTCGCGCTCCCGCTGGGCTGCCATCCTTCTCTTCGCTTGCATGACCTGCTCCGCCTCGTTGGAGCCTCTGGAGGGCTGATGGCGTTGGTTGGCGTAAAAGTTCTGGAGGTTGGGGCCTTGCGGGCCGCGGGCGTCGTCGAAGTTATTCACCGAGTGAGGGCGAGGACCGGCACCATGGGGAGTTCGTCCATCTGCGTCGGTCAGTCAAGGCCTGAACGCCCACCGCCCCAGTCCACTCACCAAGACCTGGGAGGGAACCGGGCAGGGCCGAGAGGAACATTGGCTCGGAACTTACGTCGGCCTCCCATTCCGTACCCTTTGCCGGATTTCTGTAGGTTCTCGTAGGCTCTGTCGACCTCTGCGATGGTCAGTCTTGCTCGATCGATGACGTAGAACGTATGGGAGAAAATGTCGCACATACCCTCAAACTGATGCGTAAAGGCATAATCGTCTTGAGGCTGAGGGCCGCTGGCACCTGCGGACATTAGCGACGGACGATAAACGTTGGATCGACGTACCGGCCCGCACAGGAGTGGTCGACCCGGTCTGCTGATGCTCCCAGTTGTTTTGGGCTGGAGCAGAGGCGGCAGCAGCAGCCGGAGCCGACCACTGGGCCTGAGAGTTCTCGTAGTAGGACATATTATACCGTTGACCGATGCTGGGAATCTATCGACGAGACGGTATTAGTGTACATTCGATCGGGATTCGGCGATGCGAGGTCGTGACGAGGCGATGCGACGAGGAATCGAGGGATGAATTTCCACGGCGGCCGACATCGATGCGATAATCGGCCATTTGAGATCCGAGCCACAAGCCGAGCCACAACACGTCGATCGCTCGAAGCCGTGTGCCCTTACAACTTCGACTCACATAAAGGAGGAGTTTTTTCGATGGTCGAGTTGATCCACGGGCGCGCAAGTCGGAAAATGCACACGAGTATTCGGGAGTGCGGAGAGGACGAAGCCGGAAGGCGCAAAAACGAGGAAATAACCTCGGACGGGAAGATGCAGTCGACGCCGCGGGGCGGGTGTGATGCAGACAAACGGTCTCGCAGAAGCAAAAGGAAGGAGCAGGACGAAGGAGGGAAGAGGAGGGAGAAGGGAGGAGAGAGAGGCGAAGCTGATGAGGTGTGAATCAATCTCGATGGGGCGAGTGCGCGATGGGGGGAAAAAATTCCAGGCGGGAAAGGGGAGGGACTCAAGGAGGAAGGAACAGCTTGGTCAATCATTCAATCAAAGTGGAAGGCACCTCGTGGGGACGGGGGACTCGGGGAGGGGCCACTTTCAACCGTGGGCGCCAACGGCGTACAGTGTGTGTACTGTGTATTGTGACAGCGAGTATTGTTACGTTGGCAGGTTCCTTTAGGCAGGTCGGCCTCTTGGTGTTCTAGCGAAGAGGCCGGGCCGGGTCGAAGGATGATTAATTGCCTGCACTCTGACGGGGCGCTGCACGCCGCTGTTCATTCGGGTACGCACAGTCAGCGCCTTACAAGGCATTTGTATTCTCGTATAGGGAGCCAAGGAGTACCGGTTCTGACGGACATGCCAGAGGCTGTCTGGCACGTCGGGCAATAATAGATGACCTGGTCGGATCACAGCCGATGGAATACAAGTATAACGGCAGGAACGCAGCGCACTCGTAAGCTGCATACTTCTGCGCCATTTCATCATATCAGGCACGCACTGTAGATGGCAGAAAGCAAACCCGGGCACTCCCGCATCACAAACGTCTTCACAAGGACAGTGAGCTGAAATGACTGTGGGGGCATGGCTCTACGTCTTGGCTCTCAGCCAGTGGGTTGCCAGTGCAGGAGAAGTAAGAACACTGTGCGAATACATCCCTCGACAGCGACTGAAGCCATCGTGCTCATTGCTCTTCTATACGAACAGTCTCATTCATATCGTTATGCTTATCCAAGCCCTATCAACACGAGCGACTCCAAGCCACTCAAAACGACATCTGGGGTCGCTGATTGCCTCTGTGAACCCTTGGAGGTACCCGTGACAATTCGAGCTCACTGGATCACCATCTGCCCAACGCTCTCCCAGGTCTTCTGGGCACCATTCTTCCAGCCCAATCATGTTGCCATTCCGGACAGCAATCGACCGAGAAGGATGGACATGTTCAGGACCTCAGAACCGATACTGAGTCAGTGTGTCATTCACACAATGGGAATGCACCTCTCCTCAGTCCTCCTCAGTCAACCGACTCATCTCGAGTTGTGGGGGTCAATTTCAGCATCGTTCTTTTACCTAGCGCCCCCCTTTTCCCGGTGCAGTGGGTTTGATTATACTCGGTACGCATGCTGGGGGTGCGTGCTCATTGTGGAAGGCCTTGCCGTGTCTCGTGTCGTGTCGTCTTGAGAATCCTTTCATGTCGGATTGGATTGCAGCAGTTGGATTGCGCACCTCGGGCTGCGTGAGACGAGTCGCTTCTGACCACGCAACCGATTGGCTTGCAGTCTTTCTCGATGCAGCTGCAATCTGGGGTTCGGTTATGCCACTGGCTTGAGTAGTTTCCGTCGCTAGCTTGGGACGGCTTCTGATGAATTGGCCTTCGATGCCTGCCAAAGAACTGCAGTCTGCCCCTGGCGAGGCTCTTCCACGGATCAAGTGGTGACAAGGGTGACTTGGCAGACCGGTGAGAGTCCAGGAGCTCCCCGCAGGCTCCATGAAAGCATTACTACATACACCGACAAAAGCCGTCTCTCAAGTCTCATGGCAAGGCTGTCGAGGCTACAAAGACCGACTGGCAGTTGATCGGCAATGCCATTGTCCTCTGTCGACTGTCCATGATGCCCATGGCACCCTCGCCGAAGCCAAATTCCCTATTCGAGCCACCGTGGTTCGATTCGAACCCAACCAGGGACTCCAGGTCTGTCACTGTGCTCCTCGGCCATGATGCCGGTCGTACATCTTTCTCTTTCTCAGATCGTTGTTGACCACCAAGCATCTCCTCTGGACGTCATGTCTTCACGCCTAGAACCAAGTCAATGCACAGTGCCAAAAGCATCCCCCGAGGCGCCCTATCCGGCGTCTAAAATGCTCGTAATCACCCAGATTCACGACTGGTCACATCACCTGAAACCGCTGGGAGAGGTATCAAGTTGATTCCTCCGAAGCATTGCCGTCTTACCAACCCAACCGTCCCGTCCTTCCGGCTTGCAGAGTTTTGCTTCTCAAACCGGCAGCACGTGTTCAAGTCTTGATGGCAACGAATTCCAAGAAACTCGACAAGTCGGGACAAGGGAGACGGACCCGCCGATGCATCCCCGTCACAAACTCCACACCCTCCTCGGTGATGTGTGCGGTCGTGACGGTTGTCGATATCCTGGATGAATGAGCAGGCGAGGCTTTATCATTATCAGAGTCGTACGAGGCATTCTACTGGATCAAGTTCCTCACAGAGCCAGTATCCAAGCTTGATCCAGCCTCTGCCAGTCTCTGCCAATACAGACCCCAGCTACCCCATCACACCGTGACGTGACTTGCCAGCGCCCCTCGCCTCGGCCACGTCGACACTCGATTGATAGTTGAAGCCGGCTAATCTTCACCACGGCCCCGGATTTCCTGCATGCTCTTCGCCATTGGTCAGGGTCGCATGCATGCCTGGCTCGTCACCACCACTCTTTTTACCCAGAACAGGCCCAGCCCTGTCTCGTTCCGATTTGCTGGGCTTCGAGGGCACTGGACGACTTGGGTCCTTGTGCGTCGTTCTTGGGTCGCAGCCGTTTGCATGCGTTTTGCGGGCGAGATTGCGGATATAGAGCTGTGTCTGGTTTAGTTCGTCGGGGCGCTGGATGCCTGCAAGGGATCTTGGAGTTTTTCCGTCCTGCACCGACGGAGTGGTCGTTTTGCATGTCTTGCGTATGCAGGTGTTGCTGGGCTGGCCTGCTCACTGTGCTCAGGTTGAGGCGATTCAGGCGAATGCTACCATCGGAGCACTGGATGCCTGTAGGGAATCTATCGAAGGTTCCTCGTGCTTTTTTCGTTTCCTGCACCTACTAACTGTTCGTCTTGCATCCTGCTTGTCTGGAGTATGCAGGCGTTGAGCTACAACTAGGCTTGACCTGCTCAGCCTCAGGCGAATGCCACCGTGAAGACGTTAACCAAGCCGACGGGTCCACGCAATAATTGGCCCTAGGGTGTCTGATTCGAGTCTACCGTTGTTTTCACTTGTCTTTGGGGTTCTAGAGGAGAGTTGGTCCCTCACCCCGTGCCCTTTACGCTGGGCGTGCGCGCTGCGTCTGGTAGGAGAATTACATGGCGAGAGAGCATACATTTCTCGATTGATTTGCTGTGGCAATACCTAGGTTTTCACTTTTTTCTAGTCCTCCAGTTGGTAGGTCTGAAGCTGCTTGTGATCCTCGCTTGCAGTGTGTCGTTTTAGCTCTATGGGGTGGCACAAACGAGAACAATGGATAGATTTCCAGCAGATCGCCATAACATTGCTCGTAGTATTAGGCCAATAGCTGCCTTTTTATGGCGAGAGAGTCGTTGAGAGGATTTGAAAGTCCGGTTTCGCACCTGAGACTGAATATATGAAATCAAAGGAGATCCATACTCAAGCTGATGAGTGATGACAGGATAGGAGTTTGGTTGTTCAAATAGGTGGCATGAATCTACAAGGGACGCAGATGTAATGCAACCCTCTGGTCTGGTTTCTGTCCCATAGACGGAAATAAGAGGTCATCGTCTACAACTCTGGCTTCTTTTCGAGGGGTCATGTGCTGGTACGTGTCGCAGTGGACTCGGAGACTACAGAAACTTGAAACTACATGTAGCTAGGATCCTTTTGACCTAATAGGAGTGCTCTTCAGAAAGGAATTCATTAAAAGTCCGTTGATGATGTGCTGTTTCGAAGGCCCCTAGGTGGAGGGTGGAGGGATAGACTATAGACGAGGAGGAACCGGTAGACGAACAGAAGAACCTAAGTCCTCCAAACCGTCCCCAAAGCCACTTACTTCTCCCTCCTCGCGACCACAATAACCGGCCTCACAACACCACTCCCCGCAAACCACTCAAACAACCTCTGCGCCAACTTGAACCCCCCCAGCGAAATCCCATACTCCCCCAACGCGCGGTCCTGCCTCTCCAGAAACGCCACCAGCCCCGAAAATACCTCCCCAGACACATCCCTCACCGTGATCCCCTCGTTGTCGTCGTATCCACAGTCGACCAACTGTCCCCGGTACGCCGCCTCGGTCAGGAACGCACCCCCCGGACACCCCATCACCACACCCACGAGGCGGAGGAGCAAGCGTTGGCGGAGGGTCGCCGAGTCGTTGAGGAGGAGGTCAAAGACCATGACGTTCGCGCCAAGCTTCTCGCACGCATAGGTGAAGACGGGCTTGCGTGAGGGAAAGAAGTGGTACAGACAATCCAGCGCGAGCAACCACCTCTCCGCAACTCCTTCGTCCGCCAGTCCCTCTACCGCCTGAACAATATCCCCTCCCCACGTCTCCGGCCTCGCAGCATCAGCTTTAAAAACAGCAACCTGATCCCCATCCTCTGCATCTCCAGCAGCAGCCTTCTCCCGCACCAAGCGTCGTCGCGCCGTGCAGATCTGCGCCTCGTTGAGCGTCAGCCCGACGTACCGCAGGGTCGACCAGCCCGCAGAGCGGCACCGCCGGGCGAGTTCGTGCGTCTGGTCGCCGCACCCGAAGCCTAGGTCTAGCACGGCGAGGGACGAAGCCTGGGAGGCCGGGCCGTTGAGGAGGCCGGACGTGGCGAGGACTTCGCCGAGGAGGGCGGCGCAGGCGTCTTGGAAGCGGAGGATGGGGTCGCCTTGGGGGGTTTTCCTGGAGGTGTTAGATGTGTGCGGGAGGGAGGAGGGGAGGTGAGGAAGTACCAGTATCCAACGTTCATCCACGTGCTCAGGGGCGTGTCGAGGTTGAGCTTCCAGTGGTCCAGGCCATATCTGTCTGTCGTGCGGGCGGCTGTCACGGAGAGAAGGACAATAACGGCTAGGGTTAGGACAATTCCTACCACGATTCCAACTGCAAAGTCGGCGTGCACGCCAAAGGACGTCATGTTGTGCGGTGGGAGATCAAGATGGAAGAGGACAGTTCCACAGTTTCTCCAGGGTAAGTCGTTTCGGAAGTCATGTACGCCCCAGCCTCAGCCTCAATCGTTATTTATTCGTCTATTTCTTGGTCTATTACTATTTCTATCATTAATCAATCCACGGAACCCGAACGCCAAAGTCATCAGCAAACCTCATACTCGACTCGACACATCCCTCCAGCAACACCATGCCGTCCCAACACCACGCACCAACCACCCACACGCCATGCTCCCCGTTCACCCATTGATCCCCCGCTCGGCCCATGATGGCCTCGACGGCGTCCCTGCTGTCCGACGTGCGCAGCGTCCTCGTGAATCAGGCCGTGTGCAGGGCCTCTGCCGCGTCGAGCGGACAAGTGCTCACGACCGCCCCCGTCGGCATGGCGTGCAGCGCTTCGGTCCTCGAGCCGCCCTTGGAGAACTGCGTCCTCAGGGTGATGGTGTGCGGCGGGAACGTGTCGACTACGTGGTGAGAGCACGCCGCGGGCTCCACGCCGTCGTCTAGTTCAACCGCTCCGCACAGAACCGAGCTTTCTACGCGAACCGTGGGAATCCTGCGCGTGGCCGAGGCGAGCGGACGAAAGATGTTCCCCGCGACGTCGGGCGAGACGGCGAGGACCACGCGATCGAACCTCTCCTCTGTGACCTGCTCCCCCGTCTGCCAGCGCACGAGAACACCCTGACCCTCGGGAACGACCTCCAGCACGCGCGCGCCCAACCGCACCGTCTCGATGCCCCGCGCCAACCTCTTCTGCACCTGCTTGACCCCCCCGCAAACGGTATAATGCTGCTGGCGATGCGACGCCTTCTTGTACTCGGCCAGTCGCTGGCGGGGAAGGCGAGCATCTCGTCGTGCGAGCAAGTCGACACGCTGCTCATGAGCGGCAGCAGGTAATGCGACACGTACCGCGGCGGCACGAGGAAGCAGGCGACGGTGAACCAGAGGTAGCAGGCCATCAGGTACAGCACCTCTGCGACGTGCGAGAGGGCGTGGCGGGCGGGGGGTCGCGGTGGGAGGAGGCGGTGCAGGTTGGAGGCGTGGACAAAGTAGGCCTCGTCGTCTAGGGACTCGTTTGCGTCGGCAAAGACGAAGAGGAAGCGCACGGGGTGCAGGGCAATGTCGAGGTGGCGGTACATGCACAGCAGGTTGGCGTAGTATCTGGCGGCGAGGGCGCGCATGGGCAGGTCGATTCGTTCGGTGGCGGCGGTGGCGGCGTTTGTGACGGAGATGGAAGCGGCGTCGAAGGAGAGGGAGTTTGCCTGGGTGTGTTAGTAGCTGTGAGGCATCTGGCTGTGAGGGTATCTGGCTGTCGCACCTTTTCAAACAGCGTCACGGCATAGCGACGCTCCTCGTCGCCCTGCAGCAGATACGCCGTGGTCAAGCCGGCGAGGCCCGTCCCGATGACGGCGACGCTCTTGGAATCCCCGCGAACCTGGCTGGACTGCATTGAGGCGTGATGAATGATGCAGCCTCATCCGTCCCGTCGCGAACAAGGTTCCATGTCTCCTTCCCAGTTCTCGTGCAGATGTGGAGTCCGCCCTCGGTCCGTCTCAACAAAACCCTCCTTGGAATTAACCCTTAACTGCCGAGGCTTCTAAAAATTTAGTTTAAAGGGGCCCTGGACGAGCAACTGAAACTGGTCTAAAGTCTGGCATTTCTGGCCATGCGCCCGGCTTGGCGAGAAGATCCTGGGCAAAGGTCCGTTTTCACATGCTGGTCGTCTGGGATGCGTTTCGGGTGGCCAATAGGTTTGTGAGATGTAAGCCCAGGGTTCAGGTACGTCTTCAGAAGTCAACTCGCCGGTAGATGTTATTCCGACGAGCTAATCGAATTGACTGCTAATTGAGGCTTCGGGGCGGGGCGGGCCGGTGGTGCTTCGACGGGCGTTGGTTGTTAATACTTCAGATCGTCGCCAGTTGTTTATTCGCTCTCCTTCTGTCCTATGCGTCCCTCATCCATGACGTTTGCTCCCCGATAGTCCAGCATTCTAGCTGTCCACAACTACTTCTTCTCCTTGTTCGCCGACGCCTTCTTGGCGTCCTCGGCCGTAGTGACGCTGAAGGGGGTTCCAAACTTGCGTCCGCAGTGAAGACAGACGGTGGAGCTGACGAGGTTAGGGCCCTTGTTGCGGCAACCCATGGTGTTGGGGCAGGTCCAGCCGGCGGAAGACATGGCGATGGTAGTTGAGTTTGGGTTGAAGGGTGAAGTTGTAGAGTTGTTGGTTGTAAGTGAGGTGTGCTTGAGTTGATGTGATGGATTGCTTGGAGAGGAACGGAAGAGTCGACTTGGTGAAGCAACCTCCATTATGTACTCGGGATGCGAAGGGGGTTCTTATCCCCCCCTGTCTTGATCAGACTGCATCGGGCACGAGTCGAGTTATGATGGGCTGGTTGAGGGTTTCTCATCACTGCTCGAGTTGGTGTTGGGTGCTGAAGCAGTGATGATGGGTCGTGCTTCACCACTTTGCGTCTCCTCGACTTGTATTAATCACATCGAGCAGGGTCTTTGCAGAGGGCACACTGGTTGCGATCTGGCCCTGTTAGAGACTTGTCTATGGACGACCTGCTTCAGTCGAGCGTTACTGGACGCAATGATTGCATCACCAGAGACTCACTTGGGCAGTGATGTAACATGCGTGATAGTTTGAAGAGCAATGCAATTAGAAGTATCTAACCTCTCCTATCCTCGTACGCCAGATAATATACAGTTACTAATTATAATTACATATCATCCCCAAGCACCTAAACCTCCCTCCTAAAAGGATGCGCCTCGGTATTAAACACGTACTGGTCCAGACTCACCAACTCCGGCTCGCTAAACACCAAATAAAAGTACTTGAGCGTCTCCCCCATCCAGAAGCTCTCCATCGAGTCCGCCGCCTCGGGCTCCTCCCCCGCCACCGTCACGTCCGCCACGGCCGTATTCGCCAGCTCGGTGCTCGTCATCTCGTCAATCGCCCGGAACATGTCCCACGCCGCGTCGGGCAGGTCGGCCCGTCCCGTGATCCGGTACAGAACGAATACGCTCTCGACCGCCTCCGGACGCAGCAGGTATCGTCGGTCGGGAACGTCGACGAAGCCCTTGGGAAGGTGCTTCCGCGCCGCCACGGCGTCGGCGTCGTCTCCGGATTCCTTGTGCCGGTCCAGGACGGCCTGCTTCCAGCGGGACTCGTCCCATTCGCAGCCCTGTTGCTCGCACGGCAACGCCAGGAAGGTCTCGGGCATGACGCCGTGCGGGAAGGACGAGTAGGTGTAGACGCAGCCGTCGGTAAGTCGAGACCCCGCGTCGACGTGATCGGGGAGGTCGAACAGCTTGCCGCCCAGGGCCATGACGCCGCCGAGGTAGCACGCCAGGTGTTGGCCCTGCGGCTCCAGCTTGCTCGTGGCATTGGGCTCGCGGCCGCCCGTCTGCACCGTCCCGACAACTAGTACATCGGCGTCGGACGGCGTCATGGGCCGGAACAGGTTGTGCCGCATCGACGCGTTCATGGCCTTTTCGTACATGGCCTGGTACACGGGCATCCTGCCGGCCAGTAGCGCCGCCATCTTGGGGAGGTACTCGTACGCCGAGTCGGCCATGGCACCTAAGGAAAACGTCGAGCCGGCGTCGAAGACTGCATCTCTCGCATTCACCGTCAGCGGCCACAGTCCCGGAAGCTCCGACTTGTCCTGCTGGGCGGCCATGAGGTCGGCGATGCGCTGCACGGCGTCGAACCACTTGGGGTTGCCCGTTAGCTGCGACAGGCGCGTAAACTCGAGCGACATGCTAGCGACTTCGGCCAGGAGCACGCTGCTCGCCGCCTCCTGCTTGTCCTCGTGGATGGCGGCGTGGATGTCCCACCGGGTGATGGGCATGCGGTTGGGCGTGTCAAAGGCCTTGTACAGCATGTCGCCGACCTGCGAGGCCTTTCGAAGCAGCCGGGCGTCGCCGCTGAGGTCAAAGGCCGCGAGAAAGGCGCCCAGGTAGCGGATGGTGGTCTCAAAGGTGTTGATCTCCTGCATGTCCGTCAGGGTAAAGTCGATGCCCTCGACGGCATTCATGGCGGCGCTGAACTCGTCCTTCAAGTCCATGATCCAGAGCGTGTCCAGCGAGTCGACCAGCGTGGCCGCCCAGCCGCCAAACGGGTTGCGCATGCCACCTGAGATAGGCGACAGCTCGTCGGCCAGCCAGGCATTGTCGCGATAGGCGGTCCAGCACTTGACAAAGGTCTCTTTGACGGCCTCGCGGCGCTGCTCGCGCTTCGCCCGGGCGCCGGCGGACTCTTTAGCAAAAGAATGCTGCACGCGCGGGAAGCTCTGCGGCGTGCCCGTGGGGAGCGTCTGCACTGTGGTGGGCGGGTAGTCGGTGGCGATGGTCCTCCACAGGTAGTCGTCGTCGGCGCTGGGCCGCCACGACTTGAGCTCGACGGGCACGGGGTGGTATTGGTCGATGACGATGGCGGGCTGGCGGTACGAGTAGAGGTAGATCACCATGCAGGTCATGAAGGCTGCAGCCCAGACGAATGATCTGCTGCGGGGAAGCATGCTGAAGGGGAGAGTAAGAGGAGGAGTGGACGAAGAGGGTGAATAGAAGAAAGGAAGAACTCAAGAAGCAAAAGAGCAGAGGCCAACTTAAAGTATCATGCACTGCGCCCCCGTGCTTGTGAAACGCGGTTCAAAGGTAATCAGTCCCCTGCATCACGGTTAGCGTCCGAGTTCAAGATCCTTCTAGGGTGGACACTGACACTGACACTGGACGGCTGCCTCTTTTCTGGGGATCAGTAAGCTCTTATTTAAACTGAGGGACCAAGGAATCCTCCTGCTGACCACTCACCTATAAGCAAGCAGTAGGGCTGGAGACTACCCCCTGCCACGGTTGCATCAGACGCAAGCGGTCCCCTCTCCCAGATTCCGGCGAGATGAGTCGATTGCTGGCCGCTCTCGTCGGCACCCTTTTCCGTTCATTTTCCCCCTGATTCCTGACCTGATGCGACCGGAATAGTCCAAGCACGGCCCCCAACGAGTCCATGTCGTGGTGTTTCATTTCTGTCCCACAGTCTACTCCAGTGCTGACTGCTTACTGCTGATGGATTGCTTAAGTCCCGTTTATACGCGGATGTCGGGCGAGTCGGATATTTCGGACGGGTCGGGGTTTTTCTATACTCGGATCACGGGGCGCAAGCTGACTGTCACTGCACTACATGGACGTCGGAAATAATTAGACACTTGAATCGAGACACTCTTTGGATTAACCCTATCTAATACTCTATCTATCCAACGTCCTCCCGCCAAGACATCACCATCAACCCCAGCAGTCACTGCAAGTCTACAACCGCGTCAGTCACAACACGACACATCACGAAAGAGCAACTCATCTTCCTCGCTGCCATCTCCGGCATCCGAGCGAAGCTGAGTCCTCGTCAGTTTGCGAAAATCGAAAACAACCATGCAACTCATCTTCTTAAAAGAATGCCCACCATCTCGCCCTCGCGACCCGGACCTGGATGAAAACACAAAAGTTGGTCGAGGTACTGCTTCAAAACAAAACACGCTGGGAAAAGAACATATCAACGCTGATGCAGTAAAGACAGACTGAAGCAACACTCAAGACAAAACAGTAGAGACATACTGGAAGCAAGGCGCAAGGACACAAAACGGTAAAGACAGAATGAAAGAAACCAAAGCAACGCTGATACAAACCCTTCCACCACCTCCCATCCGGTCCTAGAAACATTTTAGCACTCACAAAGGGGGTGATCACTTACCTGCATCACAACACCTCCCGTCCGGTCCTAGAACACGTTAGCACTCACAAGGGGGGATCACTCACCTTCATCGCAACACACTCCGTACCACTGCATCCGCCGCCGCATGCGCCCTGTCCCTGTTCCCGTCAGCCGTTCCAAAAAGAGAGTCACTTACCTAGATGCCACCTGGCTGGTCCTGGATCCTGGCTCCTGGCTCCTGGATTCCCGTACCTGTTCACGTTAGCGATCTCAAAAGAATGTCCGCTTACCTCGATCCAGTTCCTCCGGTGGACTCCAAAGGCCGGTCCTGATCCTGGATACCTGTTCACGTCAGCGATCCCAAAAGAATGTGCACTTACATGGTTTCCTCTCGTTTCCAAAGTCCAGTCCTAGTCCTGGGCTCCTGGATCCCTATTCACGTCAGCAATTCCAAAAGAATGTGCACTTACCTCGTTCTCCCGTCTCCTAAAGCCGGCCCTGACTCCTGGCTCCTGGATCCCTATTCACATCAGCAAACACAAAAGAACGTCCACCTACCTCTCCCCTACAGCTCCTGGCCCCCAAAGGCGGTCCTGGACTCCGGGCTCTTGGTATCCTGTCCCTGTTCACGTTAGCACACGCAGAGTTCATACCTACCTTGCCGCCTCCCTCCCTTCGACTCATCTCTAGTCGGTCCTGTCCCTGTTCATGTCAGCACGCAAGAGGTCATACCTACCTGGCCACCTCCCTGCTCTCGAACTCCGTCTACACAGTCAGCTTCACCGCAAAGTCCATCACATCCATCAACTCACCCGAGCCACCAAATCACTTCCACCCAATCTTAGCCATCAAGGCCCGAATCGACCTTGAACCGTCTCCGGCTATCCGGTGGATCCCTCCGGTCCTGGGCCCAGTCCACGTCGATGACACTCGGCCGCGAAGGCACCTGTCTCTTCACCCGGGCAGGGCTCCCCGATCCAGTCTCCGGTCCCAGCCGCGGCAGCCCCCAGACCCTTCCGGGATTCGACTCGAAAGTCACATCTTCGATCCTGGAGTCCTCGCTCCCGGTCCACGGATTCCAGTATCGAGGCCGGGTCCTCTGGGCCTGGTCCTGGTACCTGAAGGCCCCCGGAACTGGTCCCAGAACCATGTCGTGTCCAGGCACGACGTTGGTGCCCTTGGCCTTGGCCTCGGACCGGACCTTGGAATAAACACAGCTCATTCTGTCGATTATTAGCGCGATGGATGGGAGGGGTACTCCTAAGGAGTTGTTAGTGAACACGTTGCGTCGACAAAGAGATGCCAATTTGCACTAAAATCGAACGTAAACACAGAGTGTCGACGCAAACAGATGTTCGCCGGTCCGTGGAGGGCACGACGCGTCAGTAATCAAGTTCAGAAGATGCAGGATGATGGACTTACTCTTTTCTGCCAAGCAGCAAGATGAAATCGACAAGTCTTTCGTTGACGGTAATGCAGCAGTGATACGAAGTGTTCGAAGTGCGATGTTGAAGAGGAAGAAAAGAACGGACGGAGGTCTGGGGGGGACGGGGGGTTAGAAAGACGAAAGGGTGGCCCTACCACACCTTGCTGATTGCTTGAGGCTCAAGAATGGGTCAAAATGAAGAGGGATGTCCATGTTGAGGGCTGTTGGTGACGAGGCTATCGTCACTGGCTTGCATGTGCTTGGTGCGTGGTGGCTGGAGTTCTAGTGAAGAATTTATAGAATTTGACTCTTATATTGTGACCCGGATGGTCGATTATGGGATAGAGAAAACATCCAGCCTCGTAATCAATGAAACTGCCCTTGACGTTAAAGTCAAATACCAAATTTCAAATGTCAAACGGCTTAAATGATGAATTGCATGCCTCGGCTAGAGTGATGTCTTTCCAGAGGCAAGGACTGAACGAGGCTCTCATGCATCTCCAGAAATGGCAATCTCAAGGGTCCATCCGTTGTCCAGCTTAGTGAAGCGGGTAGACTACAACCGTCCCCGTTACAACGGCCTGAACGGCCAGGTGTCTTTAGCTATTCCAAGCACTAATATCCTGAATAGGCCACCTTTGCTGGACACAACGATATCAGCCGTTGATGCTAACCGTTACTAGTAGACTTAGTCGACACCACCATCATTTACCTAACAAGTTGGTCTGACGTCGTACTTGACGTCCGAATAGAGTGACGGTTCATGAATGCACCTGAGTCAACGTGCTCATCGACACGTACGACCTAATTCCCAGCCAGCTCTAAATTGTCATCGTCATCCACATAAAGGTGCAAACAATGACAGAATTGACGTTGACAAGTAATTCATACCCCAGACGGCCCGGAAGATGCCGAAGCCAAGTGGATCCGCCTTACGACGACTCATCGACAACGCTCAGCCACGCAACTGGGGCTAGTGCATGCGCCTCATTCAATCGCAACTTCACTCATCCATCAATCTCCCTGACGTACGCAATTCCTATCGCCGCGCGCATGTGGCCCGTCACCAAATGCGATAACCGTCGCCTGTATCCGCTCTATCAAGGCAACGAGAAGCCCCCTCGCCATGTCTTTGCAGTCTTCACATCCGCAGCCGCAACCAGATCCGCCCGCATACCAGGATGACGACCTTGAACTGAACACGCTGGACGGCACCCACGAGCCGGTGGCCATGGACCCTGTCGACTCGTCCGCCGTTGAGGACGGCTACGACGACGACGACGACGACGACGGCTCCAGCTTGTACCTCTCCGATCCGGACCTCCCCCTCACCGCGCGTCCGGCCCTCCTCCAGGACACCTCGTCCCGCCTCCCCAGGTGGCTCTTAGACCGGAACCGCCGGTGTCGCTCGTGCTCGTGGCCCTGCTGCGCGCCCGTCGTGGAGTCGACGCTCTTCAAGGGCATCGTCGGCCGCCTCAAGAAGCTGCTGCGCCCGCGCCTCACCCTGCGCTACGCCGTCTTCTTCTTCGTCGCCACCTACGTCGTCTACTGCTTCCTCACCTGGCAGCCCTTCTTCTCGTCGGCCCTGCCGCCCTACTCGGGCCCCCACGACGTCGGCGCCATTGACATCGAGTTCCCGCTCGAGAAGCCCATCAAAATCTCAGACACCATCCTGCGCGAGACGCGCGAGCCGGCCTTCAAGGTCGAGACGGTCCTCTTCACCGTCTACTATCCCACCGCAAAGGGCACGCGATCCAAAATGTCCCGCCACCCGTGGATCCCCCGCCCCATCAGCCTGACGGCCGAGGGGTACGCGCGCATTGCCGGCGTCAACAACCTGCTCGTCCGGCCCGTCTTCACCTTTGCGCTCTGGCTCATCGCCGGCGGCATCGGCATCCCCGCCAAGGTGGACGTGCCCATCCTCGGGTCCCAGGAGGCCAGCGACCACATGGCCAAGTTCCCCGTCATGGTCTTCTCGCACGGCATGGCCAGCTCGCGCACCGACTACACGCACTACCTAGGCGAGCTGTCTAGCCGCGGCTACGTGGTGGCCGCCATCGAGCACCGCGACGGCAGCTGCCCGGGCACCGTGGTCAAGATTAAGGACAAGAAGGACCGGCGGGTGCTCCTCATGCGCGAGGGCGACCTCGAGTCCAAGCCGGCCATGACGACGGAACGACTCAAAAAGGAGCAGCTCGCCTTCCGCGAGGCCGAAATCTACGAGGCCATCCGCGTGCTCCGCCTCATCAACAACGGCGAGGGCTTCGACGACGTGTTCCTCCTCAACTCGCGCAACGAGGGCCACGCCCTGACGTCCTGGACCGAGCGCCTCGACTTTGACCAGCTCACCATCGGCGGCCACTCTTACGGGGCGACGGGCGCCCTCCAGGCCCTCAAGACGGCCAACCGCACCGCATCCAACCCGGCCGTCGCCGGCATCATCCTCGACCCGGGCAAGTCCAGCGGCCAGCTCAACGCCGACGTGCCCGTGCCCATCCTCGTGGTGCACAGCCAGGAGTGGTCGCGCCGCCACAGCATCTTCTATGGCCGCCCGCACTTCGATACGGTCCGCGACCTCGTCCGCGGCGTCCTCGACCGCGTCGGCTCCGCCTGGTTCCTCACCAGCCTCGGCACCGCCCACCCGAGCGTCACCGACGCGCCCCTGCTGCAGCCGCTCCTCATGCGCCTCGTCACCGGCACCACCGCCCCGCCTCTCGAGGCCCTCGCCGAGTACGTCAAGGTGTCCATCGACTTTCTCAAATTCCTCGACCTGGGCAAGGCCCAAGGCGTGCTGCACGAGGCCGTCACTCACGAAAAATATAACCGCTGGGTCACCGACGAGCGGAAAAAGGAGTTTCCCGAGGACAGGGCCAAGCACTGGGAGGTGCACGTCAGTCCGCAGCATGCAGATTGAGTCTATTCTGTCTTGTCTTTTAGGGTTAGCCGGCGTTATGAAGGGCGGTTGTGTACAGATACCTATAGAATTAAGTGTACAATTTCTCCTGTTTCCTGTGTCCTGAATGACAGTCTTCTTGTGAATTCTCTAGTCTTATTGCCAACTCTTATAACGAGTTGAATCCATGTCTAGAACGTCTACCTCGTCTAACAATAGGTCGACATGCCTAGTCTAAATCTATGTGCACCCTTACCTGTATCTAATGTCTTCGTTTATAAGAATGCCGGCGAACTCCCTCTATCGGTCCCAGAGCTGTCCATTCTCCTCCGTCGACTGTCCAGAAACATGTCCACCATCTGCTTGCTTCCCATCAAGGACCCATCCGAGTCTTGGCTCCTTAGCTTGCCATCGCTGTCAAATCGCCGAGAACTGGGCGTCGAATTGCTCGTGGTCAGCCCCTTTCGTGGCAACGCACTTCTTAGAAACTGCGCCTCGACGGCCATGCTCAGTCCAGGACTCGACTTGGCTGGTGATCTAGGCCATCCACTTAGGCGTTGGCGGGACCGGCGCTTCTGCATGGCTTCTTCTGGTGTCGATTCTAAACGGCCAAGGGTATTTAATGGTCGGATCTGAGGTGTTCGAGGCCCTTCGCTCTCCGTTTTGGCATCTTGCAGTGAAGGAACAGTTCTAAGTCGACTACGGGGTGGGATCGGTGGCCAGTCAGATTCACGAGGGGTTTCGGGAGCTTCGTTCTCGCGAGACACCGTGCCACTCGAATGGGTGCGAGAGATTCCCTCGAAAGTGGCCTCGATCCTGGGAGAATCATCGGGTGAGTCGATCTGAGCCCCTTCTCTGACATGGCCCAGCTTGAAGATTGTACTCGGTGACCCCATGTACATACCCGAACCTTCGAGCTTGGAAACCTTTGCGCTCAGCCATGTCTTCCACTCCATTGAGCTCGCAGTAGATACGTCACGGCGATGCTTTGTCTCTGGGTCCACGAATATTGTTGCATTTCCGTGATTCGTCGGTTCGGGCCTCGCATCGTCAGAATAAACGCTGTCCGCATAAGCCGTCGCGTCTTTTTCAGACCCTGCACTGCTTGTACGCCGAGTTGGAAGACTAATCTCCGACAATGACTTCAAATACTTGGAGTCGGTCTCCTCAGACGCTCTCATACTCTCCCTCAGCGCGCGACGATAAGGGCTCGTTGTCCGAAACATGTGGCAGGCTGGGCTGGCAAAAAAGGTAGAGCTCCGACTCTGCGTCAGTTTGTGGTCTTGGCGAGCCTCGACTTTTGGCATCTTTTCTGATTTGTGAGGCTCTGGGTCAGACCGCGCCAGAGCGACCTTGTCGACGGTTTGCGTAGAACTTGCCGAAGACTGACGCGTCTGATCAGGTTGAAAAACGTCGTCTTCGGCTTGAACACATCGAATAGTAGAGGGTATCCAGTCTGCTCCGCTATTTGGGGTCCCCATGATGCTCTGAGCCGCCGCCTCTTGCTGCTTGATCTGGTCCATTCTCTTCATGAGTGCCGAGTAAACTCGTTGACTGTTGACTGTCCGCTTGGAAGGCGAGCCATGTTCTGGTAGCGCACGACGGTAACCATGCGAGAATGAATTCGCAATTTTTCCCAAGGCGAGTCGCCGGCGTTCCAGCTCGCTGACACAAGAAGCCGTCTCCGAGTTTGTCCAGCTTGTGACTCGGGATTTATCCTCGATGCTTTTGATACTCCCCACGCTGCCTTTTCGAGATTTCAGTTCTTGGCTGGAGGGAACTGCATGTAGCGACGGGACATGTGATCGAACTCGTAGGACGGACGCCTCCTGAGGGGGCTCATGGTCAGGCTGATACTCGCTCTCGCCATCGGATTCATGGACCTCATCTTGAGAGTCGGTAGTGCTCTTTGGCCGAGTAAAGAGCCCCTTCAGCTTCGTTCGTAATGTTCGGGAGACCTTGCGCGCCGTTTTCCGAAGACCGGGTTGTTTGGGAACAGAGATGCTGCTGGTGGAAAATGCCGAGGACACGACCGTGCTGTTGTTGCTACTGTTTCGTAGCGACTTTCGGAACCCCATGGAGCTCTCGCTGCGCTTGCTCCTCGAGCCAAAAAAGGTGGATGGGCGAGACTTTAACCGCTGCTCCTGCATCTGCTGTCTGTACGTGTCTCGAGCCAACTGAACCGCGAGATCATTCTCCACGCGGCTGGTAGAGCGAGAGGCGCGCCGACCTTTGAGGAGGCTCATCGAGGTTGCAGGCCGAGGGGGAAACTCCGATCGCAAGGGGTCATTCTCCTTCTTGGGATGGTGACTCACATCCTCCGAGGTGCCATTAAAGTAATACCCAGGGTTGAGTGGGTTAAAGGTCGAGAACATGGATCTCGACTTGCGTAATCGCTGATGGGAAATAGGCATCGATACATCATCCTCAGGAAGGTAGCATCCATTAGGTTGTAGGGAGTCAAGATAACGTCTGGTCATACCGTGAGGGTCAGGTGTTTGTCTGGCGTATGACAAAGTCGACGAGGGCCGATTGTCGAGAGTACCGAGAACGCGAAGGCCATTTGTGTGATACGGGTGCACAGTCTCACTCGCTCGGGATGCCAGGTTTCTTCGTGGAGGTGCACTTGGTCCAGCAAACCTCACGCTTTGCCGTCGCTTGATGCCCGAGGTCAACTCTGAGCCGCCTCGCCTGTTCCTTGTGCTTTCGCTTCGTTCCACGCTTCTTCCTGAACTAGGAACATCGCTTCTGTCTGGGTAGAAACTGGCGGGATCTCGGGGTATTGGATGCATCTCGTGGCGACTTTGGGCTCGATGGTAGGATAGCACAGCGGCTATGTGAGCGTCTCGTTCGGCAGTGGCTGGATCGATGGCTTCGAAGCGAACCGGGCTTCGAGTGATGGAGTTGGTCGATTTGCTGCGACTCAGGGGGCGACGTTGCTTGCGGGAGCTATTCCGACGCAGCATGTCCATTTGACACCTAGGGATCAAAGCTGTCGAGAACGTCAGATCCAAGGATAACAGTGAAGAACCAACATGTAAAGAGATGAATGAAGCGTCGTGGCTGATCAAGATGCCAAAAGAAAGGTTGGTGTCGAGGCGATACTACGTTGAGGCGTCGACGCGAGTTGGTGAATCATCATGCACGCAGGGAAGGAGGCTTCGTCTCGAGGAAAGAGCAATTTCGATCCACAAATTGGATCACATCACAGAGATCGATCACAGAGGACAAAAAAATACACTAGGAAATGTATTGAGAAGGAACGAATCCTCTCCTATATGCAGTCTGCAAACGCAACAGTGACAAGTGCCACGGGTCTAAGCCCCAACCAGTGTACCCAAACGAAAACCGAAATCCCATCCGCAACCGAAATACATAGCCAAGACACCATCTGTTACTGTCTTACACAGAGACCTCCTTGAGGAACTGCTCAATCTCCTCGTCGACGAGATCGTGGATCTTCTTGGAGAACTTCTCGGCCTTGTCGCTGAACTTCTTGGCAGTCTTCACGACCTTACCAGAGACGACGTCAAAGTCGTTCTCAATGGCGACCTCGAGCTCCTCAATGGTGGAGGGGTACTTCTTGGCGGCCTTGGCCTTGTAGCCACCGGCGTCGACAATCTTCTTGTAGTCGCTGCAGCCACCGCCGTTCCAGGCGAGCTTGTTGGGGGTGTCGGCGGGGATTCCGGACAGGACATCCTCGGTGGCGATGTCAATGATGCTCTGCTTCAGCTCCTGGGGTGTGATGGAGGCAACGGCGTAGTCGGAGTCCTTGGCGGGCTGGAGGGAGAGGTAGTAGGCCAGGAGACCGGCAATGTGGGGAGACGCCATGGAGGTACCGGAGATGGTGTTGACGGCGTAGGGAGAGCCGATCCAGGTGGACTGGATGTTCAGGCCGGGGGCGAAGATGTCGGTGCACTTTCCGTAGTTGGAGAAGTAGGCACGCGAGTCGTCGAGGGCAGAGGCGCCGACAGTGACGGGTTGCTCAGCAGCAGCGGGGGAGTAGTTGCAAGCATCGGCATTGTCGTTACCGGCAGCGACGGCAAAGTGGATGCCGGTCTTGACGGCGGCGTTGACGGCGGCGTCGAGAGCCTGGGTCTTGCCACCACCGAGGGACATGTTGGCGACGGAGCCCTTGAAACCCTTGCGCTTACCGGCCTTGGCCTCCTTGAGGGCCTCGAGATGGCTGGTGGCGGCAAATTCGACACCCTTGACAACGTCGGACATGGAGCCGGAGCCATTGGATCGGAGGACCTTAACGGCGTAGACGTGAGCCTTCTTGGCAACACCGTACTTCTTGCCGGCAATGGTACCGGAACAGTGAGTTCCGTGGCCGTTGCCATCCTCGTCGGCATCTCCAGCAGGGATGGTCTTACCCCACTTGGCTCGGCCTTCAAAGTCGACGTGGTCGACGTTGGTGCCGGTGTCGATGACATAGGCATCGACACCCTCGCCACCATCCTCGGAGTAGAGGTACTTGTTGAAGGAACCAAAGTTCAGTGAGTCGCGGTGCGACACACGGGCGAGACCCCAAGGGGCGTTCTTCTCGGTCTCATGGTCGCACGTGTCCTTTGTCACGGAGTCCTTGGACTCGACGGGAAGCATGGTGTGGACAATGGTATCCCGCTCGATGAACTCGACCTTTGAGTTTCGGTTAGTCCCGGGTCATGTGGTGGCAAGGTTCGGTACTTACGTCAGGGTGGTTGCGGACCTGCTCGATGACCGACTCATGGAAGTGGCCAGCGTAGCCCTTGAAGTTACCAATCTTGAAGGTGTGCTTCATTCCCGAGAAGGCATCGAGAGGCTCGCCGCGCTTGCGGAGCTCGAGGCGCTCCTGCTCGCCGCCCGAGTGAATGTTCTGAACCCACGTGTGGTGGCTCGACGCCGTGTCCTCGTTGACATGGTCCTTGAACTTGATGATGTAGGCATCGGGGATCTGCTCGGTCTGGACGGAGCCGAGGACGGGGGCCGACTTGTCGTGGATGGTGCCAACGCTGAAAGAGCTGGCGCTGGCGACGGCGGCCAGGGACAGAGTGAAGGCGGTTCTCATGATGACGCGCGATGCGATTGCGCTGAGAAAGCTGCGGGAGGTCTACCTGCGACCGAAAATAACGAAAGAAAAGACTAAGCCTACAGCCCTCTTTGATGATGAGACTGCGATGATGGAGGTGATGGTTGGGGGAAGATGATGAAGGAAGAGAGTGCAGATGGCGAGGGACCTGGGGTAGATAAACGGAAGGAGCAGGCGTGCGACAGCTCCGGTGTTGCCTCATCAGCGGGCCAGGGCGGGCCAATGCGATCCACTCGGCGCGAGAGGTGTGACGCATCCAGGCGCTGGGGGATTGGGAAGGCGATAACAGGGTGGCTGAGTTCCTAATGGGGTTTAGCTTAGCCTGGGTCGACCAATCCCGTGATGCACCCTGTTCCCAGGACGATGCGATAACGGCAAGTGCTTGAAACGGTACCTCGGAGTTCCCATGATGGCTCCGTGCGGTGTCTGCTTAGGCACGGTGCGCAATGGCGCCTTGCTCACGAGTCACGTCTTGTTGGGACTGAGTGCTAGGTGCACGACAAGACAGGTACGGATAGATCTCTGAAGTGATTCGGCTCAGATTTGCTACAGCATGGCTGGATGCTGTCGATGTGGTTGATGTGTTTGATGACAGGCAAACTCCCCGGATACCTGAGGACTCATGGTGCAACAGCAGCTCAGCCACTGATTGTCTCATCCCCCGCTCGGCTGACGCAGCCCCAACCAGTTCGCCTCTCTGTTGGCTGGACCTAGAGCTATTGTCCGCCTGACGAGCGAGGCGTTGCACTTTCATATTACTGACTAGGTGGTCCGCTACATTGTGTGAGCATCTACCTCGGCGAATCGACTTGGAATTGGGAGGAGGCGACAGCACCGTGTGCAGGACGGACGGAGTGATTATGCACTGTATGACGGTCATCATGGCGCAGGTATCAATCCTGCTCACTGTCTCGCGTCTGAGATGCCCCCACCAGCAGCAGCTCCAGCAGGGTGCCTGTTTACGTACAGCTCGACTTGCATCAAACAGCGAACGGGCGAGACAAGACTGCCCGTCCCGGTAAGCGCCTAATAACACAGGGAGCCAAAGGCGAGGGGCCAACTCAGCAGGCTGAATCCAGTCGTGAGAATGCGGGGGGAACAGCTCTGGTTCGTCTTTGGCTGAGATCCGCTGATCCACCGAGTCAGACGACACCCCCTGGGCCCTGGCACGTGCCTGAGGTTCCAAGCTCGGGCAGTTGCAATTGTCTCCCTCAGCAAGACAGGCATATTCACCGAAGGCAGCACTGTCGGACATGTTGCTACGCGGGAAATGTCATAATTGTGACTGACTGCGTGCAA
The DNA here is from genome assembly GCA_911649645.1 of Thelonectria discophora. Classification (NCBI taxonomy): domain Eukaryota; kingdom Fungi; phylum Ascomycota; class Sordariomycetes; order Hypocreales; family Nectriaceae; genus Thelonectria; species Thelonectria discophora. The sequence continues at coordinate 374,485 of CAJVRK010000008.1, read as the reverse complement.
TATCGCTTCTCCGGAGCTCGCACTCCGTTCAAGCTAGGCCTCATAACTGAGTAAACGGAGTGCATGCACGCACTGTACCATCACTCATACTCGGCCAGGTCGCCCCGTTCCGAGCTACTCACAGCTTCAGTAAGCTTTATCTGACAGTCGGACTCCGATAACGCCATCGTCGCTGGTCGCGACTCATTCGGATCTCAACTCCACACCCTCTGCTTTTGATACGACACCTTCCCGCAGATGGTCAGATAGGATAGCGTCGGACCTCATCCGTTGTGCCGTGTCATGACAATAACAGAGTGCCAATGTGAAGAGGGGTGGCTCAGATCATGCTTGCATTGCGAGTAAGTACTCCTTCAGCGAGATAGCCGCGGCTTCTAATGCGTCACGATTGATGGACTGCAAGAGGGTCTTGATACTTTTGTTGCCTATTTGCTATCGACTTGTTCCTGGAAGAACTCTATCCTGAACGACTATCTTAACTTTGTTATCCATTCGAAAAGGGTCCACGCTTCCGTAAGAACCCATCGCCATTCGCCTCACGTCACGTTCTGGCCTACCCTACAACCTCCTAGGAATCCGCGTGGAACAATAAGCCGCTTCCCCCCATTGGGAAAAAGAGAACAAAATACATCCCATTTATCCTGATACGTATTAGATATTATGTTTGGTCATGTGGTCTTTGTCAACGTCCTCATCCCGCCCAACTCAAGGACACCATCGAGGCAATCCGACCTTGGCTTGCAAAGCTGACATAAAAGCTAAAAACATGTGGTGAAAACGTCTGTCCTCCAACTGAACACGTTGATTTTACCGTCGACCACCTCTTTGCTAAGCCCGGGCATAAGGAGTAAGAAGTAAATAGTATGTCACTGAGACGTCGGTACTCGAGGTCGCGGCAGCATGTACCCGCTACACGCACAAGCCCCAAGCGGGGCTGCCACAAGGGCTCAGCCACACCTCCAAGGCTGACCCATCCGTGACGAGTGCGGTAAAGCGACAACACCTCGTCCAGGCTCCAGCTCGAAACACCAACATTTGTAGGTGGCGTAGCTCTCGTCTCGAGAGATATTGCTTTGATCCGGTTCTTCCTTCACCAACCAGAAAGTCTGTTGCCCGCCTCGACCGCGTTCCTAGCTTCATGCGCCCCGCGTCCAGCTTCAACCTCGAGATCGACCTTCGATGCCGACTGCGACTGATAACAGCCTGGACCCTTGATGGGCTCTAGGAGGTGATTTTGGCATGAGAAACCGATTCTCGCAAAATGGCTTCCATAATGAGAAGATATCGGACTTCGACGTCTGCCTCCAATCCGACCAGGTCCAAGTCCCTCGACATCATCGACGGTCTTCTCTCTGCCCTCGAAAACGATGCGGCCCAGGAAACCGAATACCCCGACATACCTAAACTATCAAAAATTCTGCGACACATTGCACAGCACATCAACGCCATCAAAAGCCCCGTCTACCAAGATGACTTTCGCCACGCGAATGGCTTCGAGCGCATCTTTACCGTTCTACGGGCCTTTTCAGGCTACTACAACCCCGATAAGCGGACCGACTCGGATATGCTTTCCTTCTTCAAGCTTCTCGGCGAGTTCCTAAATGTTCTTTCGGCTTCATTACGCAACCATTCTGGCAACCGACGATTTTTCAGATACAGGGTGGAAGGAGGCGGTTGGGAGGCCCTGGAGCAGGTCATCGCGAGTATCGGACTGGGCGGCGCCGAACCAGATGCGTGGATCAGCTGCCATGTGTTTGGGAAGCTGCTGGCCTTTGCCCTCGACGACGACGGGCTTGATCTGTTGTGTCAGTCAATTGCCACGGCCCTTCGAACCGAATCGGATGGCTCTGTTGAAGAGGACGACAGCTCCCAGGAGGAGCAGTGGGATCTGGTGCTGGCCAAGTCGGTCGAAAACATCACGCCCGGTGTCCGGGAGGTCGTCAACTCTAAGACTATAATACGCCATCCGGAAATCCTCAGGGCAGTCGTCAGCTTCTGGACGGCCATTCCGCGAATCAAGGATGGACCCGCCAGTCCTGCGTCTCTGCTCGTTCTCGAGACGATCCAATCGGTCATTTCAGTGTCTATATACAACCGAGCCGCTGTTCATTCGACTGAAGTCTTGTCGCAATTTATCCGAGTCGTCTTTGGCGCGGACTCGGTCTTGAGCCTACCTGAACGCGAAAAGGTACTGGCCATCTGCAGGATGCTCATGTTTCTTGGCGTCAACCAGCCTGCCGACACACAATTCCTACTGGCATCGCCTACCCACGAGGCATCCGAGTTCTGCCTTCAGATGGCGTCCAAATACTCAGGTCCTCCCTTCTTCCAATTCGACCTGTCCCTGATCGGCCACTCCTCTCTCGAGCTATCCAATCTCGGCCGCGTATTTCCCCCGCAGTCGAGCGCCGGATATACCTTTACAGCTTGGATCCGCGTCGACAGCTTCGATCCGACTGCGCACACCACAATCTTCGGCGTCTTTGACTCCTCGCAATGCTGCTTCGTTCTGGTATACCTCGAGCGGGACACGCACAACCTTATTCTTCAAACGTCGGTCCACTCCAACAAGCCTAGTGTTAGATTCAAGTGCGTTGCATTCAAGGAAAAGAGGTGGTACCACATCGCCATCGTGCACCGCCGTCCCAAGACCATGACGGCGAGCAAGGCCTCCCTCTACGTCAACGGCGAGTTTTCCGAGCAGATTAGGTGCAACTACCCGCAATCGCCGCCGCTTGCGACAGGACCCAACGAGAGCTTCACGGCCTTCAACTCGAGCCAAAACAAGCTGAACCCGGTGCAGGCGTTCCTGGGAACCCCCAAGGAGCTTTCGAGCCAACTCGGACCCGGCCTCGTCTTTTCGCGATGGTCATTGGCGTCGGCCCATTTGATCGAGGACGCCTTGAGCGATGACTTTCTGGCCGTTCACTATGGCCTCGGGCCGCGATATCAGGGCAACTTCCAGGACAGCCTGGGAGGGTTTCAGACGTATGAAGCGTCAGCCACGTTGGGCCTTAGGAACGAGATTGCGCACCCCGGGCGGGAAGACACGTCCGACATTCTCAAGGCGATTCGCGAAAAGGCCAGTACGCTGCTCCCCGAGTCGAAGATCTTGCTGAGCATACTTCCCTCGGCGACGTTTCCGGAAAACGTGCAATTCCAGGACTCGGGACTGTTGCGCTCACTGCCGCGACATTGCGCCCGCAACCTGTTCCGAGTGTCGAGCAAGGAGGGATCTGCGCTGGCCATCAACTGTGCGGTCCCATGCCTTCCTGACACCTTGTTTAGGGTTCAAGGTCTTGCGTCCTTCCGAGGTAGCCCGATCGTGGCCGTCCCGTCTTACCTGGACGAGAATCTCTGGCGGCTGGCGGGCTTCACTCCCTTGGCGCTCAAGCTGTTCGAACGAGCTGCCACCGTAGAGGACACGGTTCGCGCGGCCGAGATGCTGTTCAACTGCATCCGCCAGAACTGGAGGAACAGTGAAGCAATGGAAAGGGACACGGGCTACGGCATCTTGGGCATGCTGCTGAGAGTGAAGCTCGGGCACGGAGGCAGTGGCAACAGCGATGTCAACGCTTGCCGGCTGGCCATCACCGCCGACGAACGAGACCGGCTCAGCTTCCAGCTTTTAAGCCTGATTCTCGGCTTTGTTGGCTACAACCACGGCGAGCCCATGGAGTCCTTCATAATCAACCCTCTTGCCTACCGAACCCTGCTCATTGACCTCGATATCTGGCGCAAGTCTGCACCGCGCATTCAAGAGCTATACTATAAACAGTTCATCACGTTTGCCGTCAAGAGTAAATACCACGAGTTTAATAGTCGCAGACTAATTAGGATGCGTGAGTTCGCCACCCCATCCCCGACTGAGTCTAACAAGAATAGGCATTGTGAAGCGGCTTCTGGACGCAATGAAGGGAGAGGTTGTGTCGGAAGATGCGCTGCCGCATTTCATGGCAGCATTCGAGACGCTGGTCCTGTCCAACCTGAGCCAAGAGGTGATGCGGTCCTTGTCGTTGTTCATTACATATGCATTTCACTCGCCCTTTACATCACTACGAAGCCCTCGGCCTCTTTCGGCCGTGTCAAGGTCCAGCACACCTGCGCCGATGAGGAGAATCCCGCTCGATGGATCGGCAACGAGCTCGCCATCGGGCGTTAAATTTTTGACCAAGAAGCAGCTTGGTGTTAATGTTTTGCGCATGTATTCCCGCATCTTGTGCGAAAAGGGCAACCTGGCTCATATCAAGAAGTTTGCTCGTACGGTGACGAACAAGGTGAGATTGCAATCTACTCTGGTGCGGCTGAAATTAACCGTTCAGTGGCTGCTGTATCTTTTGGCAGAAAATGATCCCGAGGTGGTCATCCAAGGCTGCAAGATCCTGGCCCGACTCCTGGTCATCCACGGGTCGACGTATACCGCCAAGTTTGCGACCAAGTCTGGAGGCTTTACCATCATGGCAAGCCGTCTCAAGCGATTCTGGGACGTGCCGACCGTGTGGCCCATTTGTTTCAGCATCTTGTTCGGGTATGACGTTGCGGAAATCGACTTTGACAAGAACTTTGACTTCTTCAGCCTGCTGGAGATTTTCGGAAAACGCAAGATTGTCTATCCCGAATCGCTAATTGTCATTACTTCGATGCTGCAGCATGGGCTCAAGGACGTGATGAGGCATCAGGACGACCCAGACTCCCCAGCCAAGCATGCCGAGCATGAATCGCCCAGGAAGCAGCTCTCAGCCCAAGATCTTCGCGGCCGAGCCAGCTCCATGGACCTGGCCGCTGCACTTGAAACCCGATGTATGTGAACTCGCCTTGTTGAAGCCTCAACTAATTGTTCTAGTGGCCTTTTCTAGGGACAGCGAACGGATCGTTAGCCATGCGGGCGTCTTACACACCGTCATCCGCTTCCTCCTGGATCTCCACGCAAGGTCGGCCGAATTTCGCGAATTTGCCCTGACCTCGGATTGGGTGAGACGGTTGCTCGCTGCCTTGTATCCTGTAGTTGTCAGTACCGATCCCGTGACGCCCGAGACGGAACTCAACTCGGAAGACGCGCCCCTGACGTTTGACGGGAGCGATGTCATTATCCGTCCAATCGGAGGAAGCACTTCGGCAGCAACGCCGATTGTGAGAACGAGCAGCGTCGACCCCATCCCCTCTCCTCAATCTACGCCTCCAAAAGGGACGCCACTACGAAGGGCATCTTCTTTCATTCTTCTCACCTCTCACAAGCCGTCCTTTAGCCCAGCCCGACTCAACCCTGCAGTCCCTCCCCAGAAGATGCTGAAGCCGAAACCTACCAGCGACATCCTGGATGAGCTCGTGGAACTGGTTACCTGCGTGTTTATGGATCAGCTGCTTACCCGCAAGGAGTTTCCCGGATTCGCCCTCTCCACCAAAGTCCCCCCTGGGTTCCAAGAACACCAAGCCTACTTTGAGTCTTATATCCTGCGGAATGTGATAACTCAGCTCACAAATAACATCCAGCTGAGCCAAAAGGCCATTTGTGAGCCCAGGATCTTGCAAAACCTGGCCCGCTTCTGCCTGCACATGACCGAGGCCATCTTTGAAGGCTGGTTCATGAACGGCGCAGAGACCATGATTGAATTTATTGGGATGCTGCTGGAATTCCTGCAAAGACCAGACATTTCCAGTCTCAAGAGTGTTCGGCTCTGTAGCCAGGCTGTTTCGACCGTCCGCAGCTGCCTGTCGAGGATCATCCTCCTCAAGCTGTCCGACCTTGACGACGCACAAACAACCGAGGCGGATGCAAACGACTTTATGAATAAGCTCGTGTATTGGCAAATGTCCATCCTCGGCTGCTTCTCTTCCGACGACGATTCTCTTAGGCTTTTCTGGTATCAACTCTATGCCAAGTTGACCGATGGGAGGAGATCGGTGCGGGTAGCTGCGGCAAACTTTTTGCGCATCATCCTGGTGCAAAAGCCCGACGAGTCCGGCGCTCTGATCCGCTCCTGCTTGAGACCCGACCAGAAGCAACTTTCCCAGGACTTCCAGAAACTGACAGGGGTCGACGACGACGCGTTCCTGCAGTGGGTGGACAAGCACCGTCCCTCCCTCGACGCGCTCTTCTTTGGGGGCATGTCAAAGACGTGGGAGGACTTTGTCGGCTCGGAGAACAGTCGCACCTCGGAGACGGCCAAGATGCGCATTTCGAAGCGTAGGGAGAGATTGCGAGTGTGGCACACGGAGCACATGACCGCGGATAAGGTCATGGTTGGCCACGACATTGGCAATGCCTCCTGGATGAAGAGCATCTACAACTCCGAGTACTTCAAGTACCAGCGTATCATGCAGGATCAGCAAGATGACCTCGTCTTCCTGGGTGCGGCCTACAAGAAGATGGAACGGGACCTGAGGCGGCCCGGAGCAGTCCTCAGCGAACCGACGCCCCCCAAGTGGAAGCTCGATCGGACAGAAGGGCGCAACCGCATGCGGCTGAGGGTGCTCCCTGATTATAATTTGAACACGGCCGAGTACCTCCCCAAGAGGAAAGCGAGCGAAGCCCACCAGACACTGCGAGTGAACACGACCAGCCCCGTGCCGTCGGTCAACACGACCACGACGCAAGTATCCAAGCTGCCCAATGGCCTCGAAGCCGAACCAGGGCAGATGACCGAAGAGCCTGAAGCTGCAGAGCAACCAAACTCCGTGTTTGCAGCCGAGGACGACTTTGAGCTTGTGGATGATCCCAACGAAGCCAACGAGGGAGACGACGGGTTCGAAGATAAGAACCGCAAGGTCATGCGCAGATTGGAGCACGGAGACCAGGTGCAGGCCGCATACAACATATCTCGCATCATCGGACTGGAAGCGTGCGAAGGGATCCTCATCATTGGAAAGGATGCCTTGTATATGATGGACAACGTCTTTCAGTGCGCCAATGGAGATATTGTCAATGTGTGGCAAGCGCCCCCTGAGGAACGGGACCCCTTTTCTCAGATTGTCACGGATGCCAAGACGTCTGAGAAAAGACAGCAGGCGGGTAAGAATGACCAAGAGTCGAGGCACTGGCGATGGCACGACGTCATTAGCATTTCGAAACGCCGGTTCCTGTTCCGGGACGTTGCCATTGAAGTCTTCTTTACCGACGGGCGGAGTTATCTGTTGACGACAATCAACCCGACCGTCCGCGACGAGCTTTTTGTCAAGATGCTAAACAAGGCTCCTCACACGAGCGGCGCCAACACGCTTCCGAATCCTGAGGACGGCTGGCGTCTTGAGGCTCTCAAGGTCTTTGACGAGTCACCCCAAGGGTTTGGATCCAAGTTTGGCACCTTTTTCAACTCGTCGCCCTGGAACCCCGTCATGAAGCGGTGGCAAAAGGGCGAAATGTCCAACTTTCACTACCTGATGATGGTCAACACCATGGCCGGGCGAACCTTTAACGATCTCACCCAATATCCCGTGTTTCCCTGGGTTTTAGCCGACTATACGAGTCAGGATCTGGACCTGGAGGACCCGGCAACGTTCCGAGACCTGTCCAAACCAATGGGAGCGCAGACGTACAACCGAGTTCCCGGCTTCGTCGAGAGTTACAATGCCCTGGCTGAGATTGGGGAGATTCCGTTTCATTACGGAACCCACTACTCGTCCGCCATGATTGTGTCGTCGTACCTGATCCGCCTCCCGCCGTTTACACAATCGTACATTCTTCTCCAGGGAGGCAGTTTCGACCACGCCGACCGTCTCTTCCAGTCGATCCCGGATGCTTGGCAGTCTGCGTCGAGCCGGACCAAGGCTGATGTGAGAGAGCTCATTCCCGAGTTCTTTTGCCTGCCCGAGTTCCTCACCAACGTGAACGGCTACGACTTTGGCAACCGCGAAAGCAACGGCGTCAAGGTCGACCACGTCGAGCTGCCTCCGTGGGCCAAGGGAGACCCGAGGATCTTCATTGCAAAGCACCGAGAGGCCCTGGAGAGTCCGTACGTTAGCGAGAACCTGCACAAGTGGATCGACCTCGTGTTTGGCTACAAGCAGAGAGGCGAGGCGGCTGTAGACAACTTGAACGTCTTCCACCATCTGTCGTACCGAGGAGCAACAGACCTGGACAGCATTACTGACGCAAAGGAGAGAGCCATCATGGCTGGCGTCATTCACAACTTTGGCCAGACGCCGCATCAAGTATTTACGAAATCTCATCCGTCTCGCGACTTTGTGCAATCGCCAACCAAGCGACTCGACACCAGCATCTTTTCGCTCACCTGTCTCCCGAACCCATTGCTAGGTATGTTCTGCGCCGGATGGAAGTCCCAGCTAATTAGAATAGAGAGTCACGAGCGCGTCGGATCGCTGATGTATGCCCCTAAGCTGGACCGTCTGCTTTGCGCGTCGCCGTTCCGCCTCAACTTCCCGCCATATGACAAGTTCCTGGAATGGGGATACGCCGACAACAGCATCCGCTTCTTCTTCAGCGACAATCGAAAGGTAAAACATCGCTACGTCCCTGACTATGGCCGCCTCGCTAACTCCCGAAAGGCGGCTGGTCTCTTCGAAAACCTCCACATTGGACAGATTTCGTGTGCTTGTTTTGCCGACTCCAAGACGCTCATCACGGCCGGCGAGGATTGTGTCGTGTCCGTGTACGCAGTGCAGTCGTCACCAGGAAGACAAGTCGAACTATTGCCGAGGTCGAGCCTGTTTGGCCACAAGACACCCGTTACGACGATTGCCGTCAGCAAGGCGCTGAGCACTTTCCTGACCGTGTCCTCGGACGGACAGGCGTTCCTGTGGGATCTGAACCGCCTTTCATTCATCCGCAAGTTGCCATTGGTTCGACAGGTCGAGTGTGCCATCATCAACGACATTTCCGGCGAGATCCTGCTCTGCTCCGGCCCCAACGTCCTGCTCTACACGTTGAACGGTGTGCTGCTTCTCGAGCAAAACCTCTGCTACGAGCAGGATGACTACATTCACTCTTGCGCCTTTTACGAGGGCGCGGGCAACGAGTGGCTGGAGAACTACCTCATCTTTACAGGACACAAACGCGGACGTGTCAATGTCTGGCGAAGAGGCATAAGCGGAGGACGCTGGACGCTGGAGCTTTTGCGAAAGATGGACCACATCGACTACAAGCACGAGAAGGGGGCCAACACCGAGGCGGGCGTGTCGTGTATCAGCCCAATGCCGAACTGCGTGTATACAGGCGACGACGATGGTAGAGTGGTAAGTTTGGCCGTAACACCCGAGTACACCGCTGACAGTCCCAGTACGAGTGGAATTTCATGTGTAGGGATAGGTAGAGCCTGAGCCTACCGGCAAAGCCGATGCGAACTGTGAGCACGAGCTCCGAAGGGAAAAGAGGGAAATATCGAGATGTGGTTGTGCTTTAATGGTGTCGGTATCAGCGTTGATTAGGAATTATAGAGGGCGCAGAACGAGGTCGGATCGCGTATAGAGGGAGCGCACTGGGACTAGGAGCCAAAATGAAGTTGTAGCGTCAATTGCTGGAGCTGGTTCGTCCAGCGTTTTATGAGTCCTCCTGTTTCAATGCCGTAGTTTGTACAATGTATCTGACATGTCCTTCACCCGTTACTCGTCATCGTAGCCGGTCAGCTGTTTCCGAGGCCCGGTAGGAACTATAACGGTTAGGATAAATCTCGACTGGTTAAGGGGCGACGCACTGGGATAGGTAACGGGAACCGGGGGGGCGTCAAAGTCGCCAAAGTAGTTTCGGATCGGAGGCACAATGGGCACGGCGACGGGACCGGCGGCGCCGATGATGACGGACCAGAAGAGCGCGGGCTTCTCGCGGGCGGCCCAGCGGCAATACTTGAGGGGGGTGGACCAGAAGAGGGGAGCGGCGGGCATGATGGCGGTGGCTGCGGGAGATGGTCAGCGGTCCGAAGACGTATTCGAGAGAGGTCGGGAGGCGCGGGGCGTACTCAATTGGCGGCGGGATTGTCGTGAATTGGCTATCGTCGTGGTGTTGAAGAGAGGTCGATGCTGGGCGGCCAATCGCAGGAGCGGAAAAACAAAGCCGCGGGAGTGGGATATTCCGAGCTATGATGCGCTAAGCCGGATGGGGATACGTGAAAACTGGGGGTTCGAACGCAGGCATTGGTTTGGGACTGGATTTCAGATGGTTAAAGCATCAATTGGATTGAGAGAAGATGGCTTGCACTGATTTGAAAGCATATTAGAATGGAATTGGGAGATGATGGCCAAGAGGAAGCTTTCAAGTGGTGATGGTTGCCCGAACAGGTTTAGATCTGGAGCGAATATCGCAGCGATTTAATGCTGGAGCTTCTTGACAAGGTCGGAGGACATAAAGAATGAGGGAATACCCTAAGTAAGAATCCAGATTCATCTCAAGAGTTCTTCATCTATCACTGACTTGATATCGATTTTTGCACAATTATCTGCTGCTTCTTGGCCCCAAAGCCCCTGCTGCATCACTGGCCCCACTTCTTGGCGAGGCTACGTATCCCTCAACGCAAGCTCCAATCCACAGTTACCGCGAAGCTCCCCGTGTCGTCTTGCCTTCACCAAGACGTCAACCGCCAGCTAACACACATTACAACGAACCGCCCAAAATCATCAACATGCGGTCGCTCTTGGGCCTCGTGCTCTTCCTCTTTGCGGCCCTGGTTTCGGCCGCCAGCTCCGCTGGTAATCGATTGCTCGTCGTGGTCGATACCGTGGATGACAGAGAGCCTTACTCGAGATTCTTTGCCGATTTAACTGGTATGCGCTTTTCAGGTCGAATGCGCTTGTGCTGACTCTCTAGATCGCGGATATGAGATTACCTACGAGTCGGCCAAGAGCGATGCTCTGAACCTCTTCAAGCTGGGCGAGAGGGCCTACGACCACCTCATCTTTCTGCCTTCTAGAATCAAAGGTTCGTCATCGCCTCGCTTTGGCGACATGATGCTAACTTGATAGGTCTCGGCCCCAACTTGACTCCTAAGCTCCTCCTCGACTTTGTCAACGCCGAAGGCAACATCTTGGTCACCATGGCTTCGACCCATTCCGTGCCCAGCTCGCTGGCCTCTCTACTCAACGAACTCGGCGTCGCTCTCCCCGCCGAGCGCACCGGCTCCGTCGTGGATCACTTCTACTACGACACCGTCTCCGCCGCCGAGTCGCACGACGTTCTCGTCCTCGATGCCCCCCGCAACGTCCGACCGGGCCTGAAGAACTACTTTGAGATCCCCGGCTCCGTGCTCTCGGTCCCCCACGCCGTCGGCCATACCCTCGGCCCCGGCCCCCTCCTGACCCCCATCCTGCGAGCTCCCGCCACCGCCTATAGCTACAACCCTAAGGAGGAGGGCGAGGCGCTGGATGACGACCTCTTCGCTGCCGGCCAGCAGCTGTCGCTCATCTCGGTCCTGCAGGCTCGCAACTCGGCTCGCGTCACCATCCTAGGCGCCGCCGAGATGCTTCAGGACAAATGGGTTGAGGCCAAGGTCGCTCGTCCTGCGGAGAAGGCGCAGTACACCAGCAACCGCGAGTTCATCACGACCTTGTCTGCCTGGACCTTTAAGGAATTGGGTGTGTTGCGCGTCAACAGCATTGAGCACCGCCTCAAGGGCAGCGACGAGATCAACCCCGACATCTACCGCATCAAGAACGACATTGTAAGTTGGTCGTGTTTGGCTCGCAGCAAAGCTAACTCATTCAGGGCTACACTGTTTCCATCTCCGAGTACGTTTGGCGCGGCTGGATGCCCTTCCACGTTCCCGAGGGCGACTCTCTCCAGCTCGAGTTCTCCATGCTTTCTCCCTTCCACCGCATCGACCTCAAGCCCGCGGGCATCAGCCAGCACGCGGCCACGTTTACGACCAACTTTACCATCCCCGACCAGCACGGCATCTTCAACTTCAAGATCAACTACAAGCGTCCCTTCCTCACCTACATCGAGGCTAAGAACTCGGTCAGCGTCCGCCACATGGCCCACGACGAGTGGCCTCGCAGCTTTGTCATTTCCGGTGCGTGGCCTTGGCTGTCGGGTATCCTGGTGACCGTGGTGGGATTCTTGGCCTTTAGCGCCATCTGGATGTACAGCCAGCCGGTTAAGAAGGTGGCTGGCGAGAAGAAGACTCAATAAGCGTACGGGGCATCATGTATTTTGAGCGAAGGTTCACGGGAGCGTTCGCGTGTAGAGTAAAAGGAAAAGTGGAATGATCTAGAGCGCATTTCATCGAATTGACTTTGTAGCGACTGCTTGCGGGTTATCGTGCGAGTGACTATGTCAGTGGACTTATGGCAGTGGACTTAGGTCGTGGGCCTCGTGGCATTGGACCACATGGTATTGGTCTTCGTGGTGGCGAGTGGACTTTATGACAACAGAGACTTCACGGCAACGGCTGAACTTCAAGACGGCAGAGACTTCATGGCAGGGAGCGATTACGGGTGGTCAAGTTGATGGATTGAATGGCTTAATTGAAGTCATGGCTGGCGACTATCTATTGACTTGTACGAAAACAAACAAAACAGTGCCCTCAGATTAGCTCTCTTGTGTTCTCACCGACAACTCGCGAGACAAAGTCCGCTGCTGCCTGCAAATTTGGCTTTTTGGTCGCTGGTCATCATAGGGCAAGTTTTGTTCCCATCCATCTCTACGCGTTTGTACCTCTGGGACCTCGCGACCTCGCGATTCCGCGACAAGCGACAATCTCGAGCCTGCTCAGATTGAAAACTAAGGTGGTCACTGAGTGCTACGTCTTCTCGAGAGCCACAGCCCCCGAAAACCCTCACATCTGATAGCGCCACCAAGCTCCCGAGAGCCCGAACGAGGCGGGATCAGAGCGGTGCGAGTGGGAAGCAGGCTCATGTGCGAAGACGGCCTCTCTCGCCAGTTGTGTGTCATCATTGCGGCTGCGGGAGAAAAGGGTTTTGAAGGGGAAGAGGAGGAGCGCGAGCAAAGGCAAAAACAAAGTGGAAAAGACAAAAGGAAACGAGGTCTTCTGGTCAGATTTCTGTTCTTTGCGAAAGTTCCGGAGAACCGACGCGAGGCCATGTTCCCAGGATCGCGGCTTCCGAAGAAACCAGGTCACCGTTGGAATTGCCGTGCTCCGAAGAGGCTTAAGATATCATCATGTCAGAAGGTGGCGTGAGCCAAGAGAGTGCAGTGACCAGTGAGGGGAGAGGAAGGGAAGAGGGCAAGGGCAGCAGAGAGAGAGCGTGTGTGCAGGTGAAGTGAGAACAAGGGAAGAGAAAACCCCATTACAGAGCGACGGCCGAAGCCGCCCCTGACCGAGGATGCAATGGGGGGTGAAGTGATGTGAAATGACGAGGGAAAGGAAGAGGGAATGCACCGCAGAGCCCCGACCAAGGTCGCCCCCGACGAAGATGCGTTACGACAGAAAATGACCGCAAAAAAAGCAAGAAAAGCAGACAAAAGAAAATGGATACAAAAAGAAGAACAAGTGCAAGGGAGAAAAGAAGAGGAAGAAGAGGATGAGAAAAGAAGAACAAGTGTAGGTGCAAGGGAAGTTGTCGACTGTTGATTGCTGATGAAGAGGAAGAGAAAGAGGAAGAGTAGAGGAACTGACGGTGGGAAATTGGGGGATTTATACCTGCCTGGGTGATTGAGTTGTCAACAATGAATCATAGCAAATGTGCCGTCGAGGGCGATTGGGCTCTCGTGCTGGCGTATGGCAGCTCGCAGCGTCTGGCGATGAATTTCCCGGAGGTTTGGTTTGCGTGAAGCTGGTTGGTCGCGTCGAGAGGCGCGTTTGCGGGGGAAAAAAGGTACGTACCGAGCAATCAGAGAGTGGGTCTATGTCCGTTGCCGCCACGCGCAGATTTGGCTGAGGGATCCGTGGCTGACAGATGTGGCTGATGGACCGTGCCATTGCACAGCAACGAGGCTGGCAAAATTCAAGACAACTCAACTCTTCGACGTCGCTCTACTTTATTGAAGTGTCAGCAGCCAAAACCGTCAAGATGGTACGTCTCCGCGCTATATCATTGCGTTCCCCGCTCAACTCTGCAGGCCCGAAACTCGGAAAAGGCGCAGTCGATGCTCTTCCGCTTCCGCGAAGCACAAGCAGCAGACCTGGGCATCATCGACCTCGGACGCACCCGACGCCCAAAGATCATCACCGAAGTCGACAACATCGGATCCTGCGAAAAATGGCGTGGCCAGGTCCTCCGCGACATCTCGCGCAAAATGTCCCGCATCCAGGACCCCATGCTCAGCGACTACCAGATCCGCGACTGCAACGACGAGCTCAACAAGCTGTTCCGCGAGAAGCACATGTGGGAGTTGCAGATACGCAACCTGGGGGGGCCCAACTACATGCGCGGCGGGGCCAAGGTGTACGATGAGGAGGGCCGCGAGATCCCCGGGAGCGGCAAGGGCTACAAGTACTACGGGAGGGCGCGGGAGCTGCCCGGCGTCAAGGAGCTGTTCGAGGCGGCCAAGGGGAAGAGCCAGGAGGAGAAGCCGCTGGAGGGGAGGGCGGACCTGAGGCGCAACGTGGACGCGGCGTACTACGGCTACGCGCCGGATGAAGAGGACGAGGCGCTGCTGGCGTATGAGACGGAGCGGGAGCGGCTGGCGGCCGAGGGCATGGCGAGGACGGGAGATGCGAGGGCGCCCGAGGGGTGGGAGCCATTGCCGGGGGATGCGGGGGATGGGCAGGCTTGGGAGCTGCCGACGTTGGAGGAGGTGCAGGAGGAGTTGGTGGATAGGAGGAGGAGGAAGTTGTTGGAGCAGTTGTGAGATGTGAAGGGCTATGGCATCGAGGAGAGAATGTGCCTGCCAAGTCCCTCATGGCATGCCAGCTACGGCTCCTTGTCTTCCATGCGGCTTGGCTACGGTCTGGATTTGGAAAGGCCTGCACAGGTTTATGTACGTATCACGGTTGGCGTTTGGGAGTTGCATTTATGTTTTGGACCTGTGGGCGTGTTGAAACATGAAACAAAATGTCTGGGGAAAATCAACGATTAATTAAAAAGCGGACTCGAGGCGTTTGGGCACAAATGACGTATCGAGGGACGGGTGATTGATTATTATTTTTGGATCAAAGGGTGGAAATTTCAGACGACATCTTGGTGGCTTTTCCTGGTTCTCGCGTCTGATTCTCTGTGTGCGACTGCGAAACGGCCGTGATGATTTTGGCAAGGGTTTTGCACATCGTTATATGCCGGGGTGGCAACGAGTGCAACGTTGGACCAGTCGGCACGCTGGAGCAAACGGTTCGTGGGAGATGAAGATGGGCGTCTGTTTTTCGATGTGAAACGGGCTGTTGGTCGATCGAGCGCGGCGAACAATCAGACGGAACCCGGAAGTGATTCAAGATTGTGCAATTTGTGCAGCGATAAACTCGGTCCACCCGTTCACAAAGCGGTAAGGCTGTAAAAAAGCAAATCATCCCAATCAAAAATAAGGCGCCCGGGCACGAATTGATCATTGGTCGAGCTCGAGCAGGGGTGATGCCGGAAGAGATGTGCTGATTTGGCATTACCTTGGGTCGTGGCTATTGAAGAAGAAGCAAAGGAGAAGGCGATGCGACATCAGACGAAAAGCAAAAGCGCTCACGACTGGAGACGCTGGAGGCTGGTGGTTTCAGGAGGCTTTGTTTCAGTTGGACGAGGGATCGCCATTCTGGGGGTTAAATGGCTAAATAGGTCTATACAAACGGATATGTACGAATAATGTGTACGAATAAAGAGAATGGATATATCGATGCATCGATGCATCTCCCATCCCGGTTCCTGGTTCCTGAAGAGTCCCTGCATGCGCCCCTGGTCGGCCGCTCGACGGAAGAGGCCTGAGGAGATGATTTCTTTCGTTTTTGCGGGGAGACACCACAGGGAGACCACAGTCACCGGACGCACATCAAGAAAGACTCTGCCATCCGTGCCGAACTCCATCGCCCCTTTCCCACCCCCCATGTCATGACACCTTTTTTTAGTTTCGGCTTAGTCGTGCTGGGCCTGCCCCCTCCCCCGGCTCATTTGGTGTTTTTGGGGAGAGTGGTGAGAGTGGAGTTTGTACAAGTTCGCCCTAGTCGGATGAATCCATGGATCATGGAGAAGGAAGGAGCAGGTGAGGCTATTCCCCCTCTTGGGTTTCCCCCCCTTGGATTTCTTGATTGTTCCTCTTTCAACCACTCTTCACGTTGCCTTCCTTTCTCTTCAGAGGCTTTCGAGCCGCTTGCTTCAGCAGCGTCCAACCCGCAGCTTCACAGCCTCGCTGCCCCGTCCTTATCCGCACACCCCTTTTTCCGCCGTCCATTTCGGCAAGGCGCAGCGAAAACTAAATCCGACGAGACATTCATTCAAGTCATTCCCTATTAATCCGCTTACTCTCATTTTGCTGTCGTCTGGATTATCGACACTTTTTCATTCGCATTTTCTTCGTCGACTCTCGATCCCGATACGATCTCGGAAACGCTCTTTACGAACCAACGGAGGAAGGACGGCAACTTCCTCGATCGACCCCCTTCTATTAGCCTTTCAACCTTGGAAGAAGCTTTCTGCACAGCCAGTGAGGGGTCGTCGGGTTGTCTCAGTCGGGTATCCCCTTGAGGTGATTCATGTACCGGACCGAGATATTTACGCATAAAAGACCGACGCATCCACGGATACCATCCGACACAGTTACGCTAGAGGACGACCACTTGCGCTACTGAAGCCGTTGCGACATTTGGTTGGAAAGTTGAAGGGGGCTGCGCTTTGTTTGCGCCTCCGCCTCGTCGGCACGCCCGCCCTTCATTTCTATTTTTATTAGGCCTTGAGAGCTTGGGTAAAGAGTTGGATTTCATTTGGGCGAGGGATCGCAAGTTGTTTCTTCACTTTGGCATCTCGAAATGGTCTCCTTCTTCGGCCTCAAGATTGGGGGCGACAAGAAGAAGAGTGACAAGCACAAGCAATCGACGCGGCAGCTTCACCCCAAGAAAGGCGGCAGCAATACCTCGGATCACCTCAACATCACAAACACAAACTCCAGCTCCAGCACAAAGGATCATCGACTTACCAGCAACTTCTCCCGACCGACGCTCCTCCGACCGGATACGGCCTCGTCCAACCACTCACCAACACAATGGCGCGCTCCGTATCTCGGTCCCGGAGGCAACTCGGCAGCGGCTTCTTCCATGGTCGACCTTGCCGCACCGAGAGCGCCCGGGCTGGGAAACCCGCGATTCCACTCGTCCGACGTGCAGCTCAACACGCGCTTCGCTAATGACAGCTCGACCAGTCTTGCTTCGCCAGTCATGTCTCCTCCCTCGCCGACGAGGCCGGGGACCGCCATTAGCATCAATACGAGGAAGGACTGGGACAACCCGTTCCACGTACACTTTGCCGGGCCAGGGAGCACGCCCGTGTCGCCCGTGGTGAGCAAGAACTCGCTGGAGCAGTTCGAGTTTGGCGTCAGTTCAGCCAATGCGGATCCGACAGACGGGTATCCCTCGCCGCCGCCGTCCATCCTCAGCGCCGAACAGCCCTTCTCTCCGGTTGACGGTCGACGTACCGCCCCAAGCGGCCTACGCAACGTCGAGACAACTGCTCCAGGACCACGAGCTCTTCCTAGTCCCGCGGCATCCGTGGCGCGCACCAGCGAAGAAACCTGGGATGCCCCCGTGATCCGCAACGTGCAGGCCAAGCGGGACACGCTGACGTTTCATACGCCGCGCCGACAGAGCTTCACTATGGAGGTGGACGGGCTGGAAAAGGACAAAACAGGAAAGGCGACCAGGCCGGCCATGGCGGAGGGGTTGGCGGGGAACTTTACTGGGTTCGACTTTGGGGAAGGAGTGCGCAGGGGGAGTCTTTCGCCAAGTGTTGATGGGGTGAGTCCGACGACGGAAGTGGTGGTGACTGTACCGAAGCCGTTTGGGAGTGCGAGGACGGCGAGCCCGTTGCGATCGATGCAGTCCAGTCCGTCGCTTTCGCTTTCGACAGACGAGAAGAGCATTACGAGGAATCGGAACGGGAGCGATGCGCCGTCGGCGCTGAGCAATGTGTCGACGCACGAGAGCATCACCAGGGAATCTCCCGTTCCTCCAGCGCAGACTGTCATCCTCCCCTTCCAACCATCCGCCCCTATTCCGTCCCCCCAATTCACTCCCTCGCCATCACAACCTCCGCCACCACCATCCTCCTCTCACGCGCCCGCCAAGCTGACATACTACGACATCCCCGCCTCGCTCCGCACTCCGGTTCCCCCTCCGAACCCCCCACCTACCGGTCCCATCCCCCCGCCTCCGACCCAAGCCCAGTCTAACACGGTCCCTCCGGCATCCGCGTACGGCGCCCACCCGGGCTACATGTCGCGTCCGCTGGATCCTCCGCCACGTGGATTCCGCGCGCGAGTAGACTCGGATCCCCGGAGGAGACCAAACGGCCTGCGTGTTCCTCCTCCCTTGGTTGACCGGTCGCACCGATCCGAGACTGCCCCCGTGGCCCCCGCCAGCCCCGGTCTTCGCAGTCCGTATGGTCCCGCACCTGAAGACGGGAGCTACATGCGCTCCGAGCCGTCTCCTCGTCCTCCCCCTGAGGCACGTGCCCAGAGTCCGTTTACCCGCGCGCCGCTCGAGGGGGATTTCCCCGTACACAAGGGCCTTCCCCGTGGTCGCCGCACCGCCGCTCTCGAATCCCTCGCTCAAGATTCCTCGGGCGGCGGCTTGGGGCCTCGAAAGCAGCAACGCCAACGACCTATGTATCCCCCTCCTAAGGCTCAGCCGTCCCCGACCGAGGAGGGCTCCGGATACACGCTCCCCCGCTGGGACGACTTTGATCGGGCGTCGCCTCACCGATCCGCCATGCCGGCGCCGCTCTCGCCCATGCGCGCCGACCTGCACGCGCCGCAGACCCCTCCCGCAGACGAATCTCCCGTGCCGAGCCCGTTGCGCCACCACTTCACCTCATCGCCCATCTCCTCCCAGCCGCCGAGCCTGCCGTCGCCGTCGTTTTCGTCGTTGCAAAAGTCCATTTCCAGCTCGAGCGAGAACCTGGCGCGGAGTTTCGACTTAGGCGAGGATACCAAGGAAGATGCTGCTGCTCCCCGTATGCGTCCGCCGCTCATCTCTCCCGTCATGGCCGAGTTCTCGCGGCCCTTGAGCCCGGCCACGCGCGTCGAGGCGAAAAAGGCGCCGCCGAGGCCGAGTCCCATGACTTTGCCACCGGCGACGGGAGACGCGAGGGCGTCGCCCAGGACGCCAAACATTGCAGTCGACAGCTTCAGTCCGGGGTTTATTTAGCACCATATTTTTCATGTCTATATTTTTGCTTTCCAGCGTTGGGACTTTGGATTGTACATGCAGCCTTCGTTTTATCTCGTCTTCTTTTCTTTGTATATACTTTACACGCCCTCGAGGCGATCCAATCGTTATTGATAATGTCTAAGGGGGAAGGGGAAGGGAAACGGACATTTCACGGCTGGAATAGGCTGGCTGGTATTGCCGACAGACACACGACACTCGTTGAATCGATTTCCTGTCAGTTGCGGACGAAAGTCTGCCATGATTTACTTTTCCTTGCCTTGTGATGTGTCTTCAAATCGCTGTACCTCCCATTTGTCTAAACAACGCCGATTCACCCTAATCCAGAAACAGCTTCAGATTCCCACCAATGTGCTTCAAATCCAACAAGAACGAATCGTGCCCAAACAGACTCATCTCCTCGCTCAGCTCCATGTGCGTCACGTTGCGGTTCCCCGCCAGGCGCACCGCCTCGGCCACCTCGCGCTGCTGCCACGCCGGAAACAGGATGTCGCTGGCCACGCCCATGACGAGCGTGGGCGTGTCGCGCAGGGCGGCCAGTCCCAAGATGAGGTCCTCGGGCGGTCTCGAGGACCCGGGCACGGGCGGGTCCGAGTCGTCGGCCGCGGAACCGGGCTGCTCCTCGTAGGGTTGGGCGGGGAGCGTCAGGCTGCAGGCGGCGTCGGGGAGGGTTGAGGCCTCGCCGGACGCGAGCTGGCGTTGGCGGGTGGCGCGGCGCTCGTGGGTGGCCAGCTGGCCTTCGCGGCCGAGGTCGAACAGGTCCATGGCCTTGCTGACGTATAGGAGGCTGTTGGGGTCGTGGTTCAGGCACCACTTCTCGCCCGCGTGGTCGAGGTACGTCTCGACGAGGAAGTCCGGGCACAGCGCCGGCGGCTTGCTCGGGTCGGCGCGGCGGCGGCCGAAGCGCTGCTCCCACTCGGGACCGGAGCGGTAGGTGACGGTGGCGATCTCGCGAGCGAGCTTCATTCCCGCGTGGGGGGGGACTTTGCCGTAGTAGAAGCCGCGGTTCCAGTTGGGGTCCATCATGAGCACCTGGCGCTGGGTGTGGCGCATGGCGATGCTGTAGGGGTGGCTGCGGGCGCAGCCGCTGATGGAGACGATGCGGCCGACCCGGGACGGGAAGAGCACGCCGGCGGCGAGGGACTGCATGCCGCCCATGCTAGAGCCGACGCTGGCGTACAGCCGGTCGATGCCGAGCGAGTCGAGCAGGCGGAACTGGGCGCGCACCATGTCCTGGATGGTGAGGATGGGGAACCGCGTGGCGTACCGCTCTCCGTTGCCCGGGTCGATGCTGCCGGGCCCCGTCGAACCGTAGCAACCGCCGATGACGTTTGTGCAGATGACGTGGTACTTGTTCGTGTCGAGGGGCTTGTCGGGCCCGATGAACTTTTCCCACCAGCCGGGCTTGAGGTTCGACTCGGTCGAGTGTGCGTGGGAGGACGCCGAGAGGCCGGTGTGCAGGAGGATGACGTTTGACTTGTCGGCGTTCATCTCTCCCCAAGACTCGTATGCGACGTTGAACTCGGGCAGGGTGCCGCCCCAGTCGAGCAGCAGCGGTTCTTTGCAGTGGTAGTTGAGCGTGTCGCCGGAGGTGTACGAAGGCTCGGGCCCGGACTCGTCTGTCGTCCTAGCGGCGCCGGCACCGAGGGTCGCGGAGCGGGTTTCGAGGGCGTCGAGGCAGGGAAACGACATGGCCGGGTTGGAGGCGGCGCCGGAGCGTCGAGGGAGGGACGAGTGAAGCTGGCGAGTCGCATTGGAGGAGTTGCGGGCCGCGAAACACGGACGGCCTGGGAGGTTCGTGAGGGCGGCAAGACGCCGGCCAGAGACGACGAGGGATCTTGACCTCATAGTGATGTGCGTGTTCGTAGATGCTCCGAGGATCAACGAGTGGAATTGGAGTCGTAATAAGTCAGATGAGCACAATTGGTTTGTAATCGCTGCTCTGACCGGCGTCAAAAGCTGCCGCCGACGCCGCTCGGGCCCGGCGCATGTGAGTGGAGACGGAGCGGTTGCCGGCGACGGCGCGAGATGACGCGATTTCACGTGCTGTTGGAAAGCGGAAGGAAACAGCCCCACAGCTTTCCTGTCTTATGGACTTCTTCGTCACGACTCTTCCACGGTCAACTGAACACCTACGCTATAAACATCACATATTGACCAGAAACAACACAACTTCACCCGCATATCTCGCCTTGTCGAAGAATGGGACATAGTTCAAAGCCATAGCCTACCCAGGTAATCCATGCCTTAAATCTCTTTCGCAATACTAAGGCAGATTCTGTATCACCTTAAGCATAAGTGCTACTAACGTTAACTACCTTATTTTCTATAGATAATAGCATTATTACTACTCAATAAACCGAGAAAGCGCTGCTGGGGCCGCCGTTTTGGGCGGAAAGTGTCGCTGTTTTTGGAGGCACAAGCAGTGTGGGGAAACAGCAACAAAAGGTCGAGGGGCTGGTACTATATACTTGGCCAGATCTCCCGCGGACAGATCACTTGCACGTGCCAGGGGCTGTCAGGGCGCTTAGTCTAGTGAGGTCTCAGCTAGGTGATCCAGCTAATAAGGCGGTAATGGGTTCCTCTCGGACCGGGCGACGAGTGATCGTCAAAGGTTCTCAAGGCTGATGTTTCAACAATATGGGAAGAAAAGAGATGAGAAGGGTTGCTCCGGGCTTGAGGGGTGACGTAGCTTTCAGAGGAGGCACACCAACGACCACTGATAGCAGTGACCTGTCTTGGTACGCTGGTCTTGCGTTGAGTGAACCTTGGTCTACAATAATCTATGCCAGGCGCACTCGTTCTGATTACACTCGAGCTTCCTCATGTCCAGCAGTCCCTGAAACTGTCATCATCATCGCGTGTCAGATAAGACCTGGTCAGAGCCCAAATAGGTCTCTTTTGCTGCTCCAGGATTCTAACATCGTCAAAGGATGCGGGGCTCCACACAATGTCCATGATATTAGCAACAGCAAACTCAATTGCGATTCATTAGCTAGATAAATACCTTGGAGGAAAAGTGCACGAACGAAATGTTTTACTCCCAAGGCAAAAGCCTAGTACTGTGGGGCTGCAAATGAGAAGGTCGTTGTCCTCAATTTGAGCCGGGTCGAGATATTCAAAGCTGGTGGAATCCAAGCGCCTTGGTCTCGTCTTCCGGACGCGCGGCCACGGATGGCTTGGATTCTGCAGGCAGCCTAGAGTGCGCCACATTCAGGTTGAACCTGCATGGCGCATACTTTATTTTCAGCTGGCAAAATATCCAAAAATCAATATGTAGTATTAGTACGACGAAAAGAGGTACTGTGAATGTTAAACATCATCATCCAGCAAAGTATCCTGGTCCCTTGGCAGCCGCCATTGATGCTACAACCAAATGTCATTTGAGTTTCCGACTAGTCTCTATTCAAGACTGGACTACTCCTGCAGTTCCTCGTACAGATGCCCAAATACAATGGATACATACATGTTCCGCTCCACTTCAGACCTTTAGATTTGGCAACGCCCACCCGCCTCTTCATCATCCTTGTATAGCTTTCTTCAGGCTTGTCTGTATCCAAAAATGCCACGAGTCGGCGGATCTCGTTCTTCTTGGGCGATCTGGAGCGCTTCAGGACCAAGGAGTCCCTCATTCACAAGAACGCCTAGGAATTCCATTGTCCATTCTTGGCATCGCTTAGTACGTACCTAGACTCATGTTAACCATCTGTAGCACAGTTGAATATTTCCCACAATGTTCACTCACCCCATCTATAGGAGCTCGGACATTCTGACCTCTTGGAGGGGGCGCGACTCTTGCGGCATACTGCTCCAATGGACCTTTCGCTGTGTTTTCCTTCCGATAGTCCGCTGAACTTGGGTTATGGACGTTGGATGCATCGACATGACCAAGTAAAACCAACTTCTTCAAGTCACGTGAGGTACTGCAGTCGTAGTTCCTTTTGATTTCCAACACATAACCTGCCATCACGGGCTCTCCGACCACGTGGATGACAGTTCCCAAAGTTGATCGAGACTCGAAATCCTGACTGACCGTGTTGCGATCGTGCTGCGCATTGGGAACGAAAATGGCGAAATGAGCGCGTTGGTTCTTAGATCCACCATGCTTGGCTAAGTAGACAGAACGGTGTGTCATCTTGGAAACAAATGTAATATATGCAAGATATGAATGGAAACAATACTGAATAGCCAAGTAAGAAGGGGAATGTGCTGATTGACTTGATCTCTAGAGAGCGAGTTGGAAACAACAAAGAAGATCTGCATCCTTTATACTTGGACGTGTATGTTGGGCTTATTCTATAAAGTCTTCCATTCTAGTTGACTTTAAACTTGGTTGACGAGTAAGATTACAGCTTATGAGGCCATACTGTTAGTAGAAACCGAACATCATAAGATGGTTTAGACAAGTCATGTCCAATTGTTGGTCCGATGTTGACTCTTTCTGAGCTTTAGCGATGACAGGGCGAATAAAGAAGATTCTACACGCGCCTTGCCTTGATCACCGGGCGCCAAGAGGGTCTGATGTGCTTCGAGACCCCGATTAGGCACGTCTTTGGATCAGTTTCATCAGACGCTCAATGCGGAACCGACATGGTGTTGGGCGCAGAGATCTACGCATCCGACATGGGCCTGGTCGGGCTTCTGGGTTCGCGAAGGAACTTTCTAATCTCGGTCATTGCCTTATGAGTTAAAGGTATCTGTGGGGATAGCGGAAATCAGCTCAATCAAAACCCTTGTTCGAGACGCTCTGTGGTCTCAAATGCCTTACATATTTCCGGTACCCAGGTACTTAGTTATGCATCCATCCTACATTCATCACCAACACTGGTCATTTCTTGCCCTTCCCCCCCCCCCCCGCGCGCCAACAAAACAGGTGGATTGAGTGGGCTCGTGAGCCCTCTTCTTGGACAGCGTGCTTCGCCGAGGGACCGGCTAGGGCGGCAAGCAGGTTGCAAAACTCTCGTATCATAAGTCTTGAAATGCGTCGTGTACACTCTACCACGTCTTGCTTGGCATTAGAGAAGAGGTCAGGAGTCACTCTTACCTCGGTGCATGTACGTAGTTTCACCCCGAACGTCTGTGGCAACAGGGCGCGAACTATAAGCAAGGAGTAAACATTCGGCTGAAACAATTACTCCTTAGGTAAGTTAGATGGCTAAGTAAGAGCCAACGTGGGGGCCATAATAAGCGCCATCGTTGTTTATTCTTAGACTCGGCCGGCGCGTTCCGCCTGTGACTCGTTTGTGACGGCACCATGACAATTTAGCTCAGGTGGAGCAGGTGGACAGACCGCCTAGTCAGCGTTAAGTTCGTGCTCACGCCATCTCTCATTTTCTCTCAGGCGAAGGCAATGAGAGTCACCATGAGCTATGAGCTCTGGTGAGTACAAGTTTGTACTGCTTAAATCCTAACCAACCCACCTAGTTCTAGGTATCTGCTGAAGTAAATTATGGCTTTCTACATGTATTTATTCCATCATAGTGCACGTTCATTCCACTCATCATAATGTATCTTAGAATAATTCTAAACTCCTTCGGTATCTTGTCCACATATGGTGGAAGCGATGGGGGACTGAACTCGGTTGTTCTTGGAAACTACTGTCACATTCTGAAGTCTCTTGTCTACAAGAGCATCAAACGAACCGCTGATCGAGGCTGTCAAACGGAACCTCTTGCTACCCGCGCGGCAATCCATGTGTCACAAGTTATCCGTACTGTGAAGTTAATCCGGCCTTCGAGGCACCCGCTTCCGATTGGGTCGGGCCACCGCTTACCCCTTACTGAAAGCCTAGCTCCTTCGTTCAACCAAGCATTTACGTTTTAGGTACCTACCTTAGACCTATTGTCACGAGTCCGGATTGTCTGATGGGTTGATTGGATGTGTGTTTTTTCTTAGTTGAGTAAGTTCCCTGCTCGGAGTCCCTGTACATCCTTATACTGGAGAAGCTAGAAGGATATTGCTATAACGATTACACGCCCAATTATCCAAAATACACACCGTGACAAGATCACCAGTTTCTGCTCCATAATCCATTGAATTCACCCCATCGTGCGCTCAAGATACGTACCGCGTATCTAACTGTTAGATGCTCAAAAGCGTGAACGGATGGCATAACAGGAGTGCCTGGATCCATACGGTTTAAACGCATAACAGAATGCAATATGCTGAAGGGCAGGTGTGGCTGGAAGCCACCCCGCCATTCTACGTACAAAATGGCCTCGATAAGAAGAATAATTAAAACAAGACATCATCAAGTCATCTATCAATAAGATCACCAGTTTCTGCTCTACTGTGTTCAAGACACGTACCGCGTGTCTGACACTTAACATTTATCTCTCTAGACTCAGTAAATGCATAAGGCTACCCGAGCTTATCCTTATAGCCTAGCACTCATTTTCCCCGATAGATCCTTATTCCTGAAGACCCCGCTATTGTCTTATATCCTTCTCATCGTTGCCCTCCATGGCGCCAAACGAGTCATTTCGACCGTATCTGGATACCTCGACTCTACCAGATGTTTCAAAGACAGAGACGGACTTTCTTGACTCTTCATTCTTTCAATCAGATGGGTCTCCCAGACTGCAGCTTCCCACGCCGACTTCAATCATTGAAGACTACGGAGACGGAGGAGCCCGTGTCGTAAGGATCGAGAGTCTGAATGTTGCTGTCAAGATTGACCACGTGTCTCACCTGAGGCTGGAGGAGGTACAAGCAATGCGTGCCATTCGACAGATCTTCCCGAATGGTGAAATTCCTGTTCCCGAGGTTTTCGGTTGGAGAAGACATGGCGATCAAAACTTCATTTATATGAGTCTTATTCACGGAAAGACATTGCGAGAAGCTTGGCCGTCTCTCACCGAAGATGATAAGGAATTTATTAGAAGCGAACTCCGTCAAATTATAGCATCACTGAGGCTTATTACTCAAGAATGCCCAAATCAGATCGGTACTTCACTTCCCTTTTTGATACAGGATACTGCTAACTTCAGCGTAGCATCTGTTAATGGTGGAGCAGTGCAGGACAGATTCTTTAGACTTGACTACGAAGAAGGCCCGTTTCGAAATATCAAGTCCTTCAATGACTGGCTATTTGCTGCTGCAACTCGCCAGAGACCTGGACCCGACGGGATTCCTGGTCTTGACCATCCGGACATGTATCGAGACTTGATCCCTGATACTGGAAATGTTTATTTTACGCACGGGGATCTTACTCTGGGCAACATCATCATCTCAACCGCTTCCCCCCCGAAGATCCGTGCCATCATAGACTGGGAGCAGGCGGGTTGGTACCCGGAATACTGGGAATATTGTAAAATGATGTACGGAGTGAATATTTACCACGATTGGCGTGCTGAGGACTGGCCTGATAAGATTACCAAACCCTTCGAAGACGCATTCTTTGCCTTTTCGGAATACTCATTGTGGCGTTGTCCATAGTAGACATAATCTAGGTTAGATTCCTATCATCTAATAGATCGCCATCTACGGGTGAAAATGCGGGGGCTCTTAAAATCTTTTATCGACCCAGTGGCGAAAACATTGTTCATGTAGAACTAGAGTGAGTGAGACCAAGGACGTTACTTCGACGCAGCATTTGCGTTGCTTGTTTCGGATTCATCATCTAACAAATTGCATTTTATTCCCGCTTAGGTGTCGTTTAGTAGTATTGGATCTGACACAAGAAATCCGGCATGCTTGTAGGTTCTTATCAGATAGGTATCTGATACATTATCATCCTTAGCACATCGTACGATTCCAGTGACTTCTCCGTCGTCATCGTAACCACCCTTCTACGACTACAGCTACAGGTGCAAATAGAAATGGGAAACTCAATCCATATGACCACTAGAAGATACTGAATTGTTTATGCCGAGCCCTGGAAGGCTTGCGAGAGGGCCCTCTGGATACGAATCAAGCGTCGTCATCGCAACCACTCTTTCAGGCATGCCTCGGAGAAGACTCAGCGCCTCGAGCCAGTAGAGAGATACTTCTTGCTGAGAAACTGATGGACTGTGCCGTCGTCCCGGAGGTCGTCGATGGGCCTCGACGTTTCGTGTGACATGGCATCGCTAAGGTGGTCAACCCAGTAGAAGCACGAGTACCGCGCCGGGGTTAACGGATCCGGTTCAGGCTGGCGGACGTCGTCGATAGAGGTGCCGGTCGAGGCCCCGATTGGTCTCAAACATGGTGAGCAGGTTGCGGACGTCTTTATTCGACTGGCCAAGATTGTCCTCGATGGTGTACGCGAGCTCCAGACTCAAAACAAGGATTCCCGCTTGTTGCACGCAAATGCCCTCACGAATGAGCACGCGCTTTCAAAGTGGCTACATTACCTACACAATGCATCCATCGATCTCGGCCGTCCTTACCAAGATATCACGAAGATCAAGGATCTCATGGCTGATATCGGTTTTATCGATATCGTTGAGACCTATAAGAGGTGGCTAATGAATACTTGGTCTTGTTGGCATTCATGGGACGCGCAACACGTCGCCCGAAAGACAGCTGTCGCAGAACCGGCCCGAGGCAAGATCTTGAAACGACTAGTCACGGATCTGGTGACCCCGAGGCCCAAGTATCGTCGGAGGGCACTCCTGAATCGTCATGCGGGATTTGTGACGAAATCGATTTAGTCGCTCGCGTAACCTATGCCGGAAGCCTTGATTCTGCATTGTTGAAGACGTCATCGTCAAGTCGTACTAGAAAACCGACGTTCTCGAAGCTCTGGCAGTTGTACTGGAACGTCATCGGCTGTGCCTAGACTCGGTCGGTCCCGTTCAAGGCGCTTCTCGATTGTCCTGGTTCAGCAGCCCAGCGAGTGGGGTTAATCGATAGCCGAGGTTGATCCGTAACTCTCCACTTCGCCAATATTGACAACGTCGACCAGCCGTCCCCGACTTCGCCCGTTTCCCCTCAACCTGGTTACATTTCCGTGTAGTCGGGTAATCCGCGGCATTAAACCCCGCAACCTTTGCATCCCGATTGCGAGATTTCACAACTGATCCAACAGCAAAATAACTCGCCTTTTGATCGGTACAGAGGACGCGAGGATCACCATCCCCGTTGGGGGCCTGTTGATCGCTTGAGAATCGATGGCGAGGACAAGAGGCTGCGATGATGCCAGAGCACCGGCCAGCTTCTCTCTCGGGGCCAGTCAACAGACAGGTAACAAGTGAGAGTGAAGGGCAGAAGTCCATACCAAGCATGCAATAAAGAAAATTTGGTTGGAAAAGATGGAACGCAATGCAACCGATTATTTCATCTCGAATACGTTGAAGGATTTCCTCTCAAGCGAGGTAGGGTGATGCGATGCGACCGCGGATAACGAAAGCAAGCGTGGCCGAGGAAATGGAAGGGGAAATGAGAAAACCAGGGCGGGATCGAAACGACCACGAGTAGTGAGGGCCAGAAGTCAATAATACAAGTTCACGAGGGTCGAGGGAGGTTGGGCGGAAGCGCCGCTTCTATATGAGAGGGTCACGTGCTGCGAATGTTGGTGCGGAGCGGCGACGTCGCCTTGCCCGAACGGGCGAGCCTCCATTTCCGGAGGCGGAAGCAGCGACTTCGCGATTACTTTAGGAAATAACACTTAAGCTATTTTAGCTTAGAACAACTATAATGCCCTAATCCATCTGCTACCATAAACTAGGCCTTCCAGGTTTATCCCTTGGGAATAGATCCGGACCGTTACATTGTGGCGCTAAGCCGCTGAATCCGCCACCACGAGGTCACCGTGGATGTCCTACTGGCATATAGTTCAATGCCAAGCAAAACGTTTATAATGAGGCCAAACCATAGGCAAACCCATCAGGCCACTAGTTTATAACCTAGCTCTGTCCTCGCCGTCCAGCTTGGCCCTCTCGTGCCCGTTCAGCTCCCGCCGAGCCGGCCCTCCACGGCTTCCGTCGCCCAGAAACGCGTCCGCTTGGTTCTTGTAGTTCGTTCTAAATCGCCACTTCTGCGCCAAGTTTTCTGGGAGACGCTTCTGGATGGCGAGAGCCAGGTACTCTCCGAGGACGGGGAGGAACTTGAAGGCGCTGGTCGAGTGGTGTCAGTTTGTTCTTTCGGAATCGTTTGACCTAAACTCACTGTCCACTTCCGCCTCCGCCGATAAACAGGTTCCTATAGTCGGGGTGGTGGTCCATGATGAAATCGCCCGTGGGCGTATCCGTATACCAGCACAGAGCCACCCTATCAAACGGACGGCCGGCAAGCTCAGGCAGCATCTCGCGTAGGCCTGCCCGAAGGCGCTCCTCCGCATCGACAGGGGCGAAGTTCTTTCGTTCTCGTGGGGTTAGGGATGGCATAGAAATGTTGGACTTGTTCGTTGTGACGTCCCCTTCGGCGGGCGACCGGGTGTATCCCCACCCGTGAACGGCAAACTTGAGCATTCGCGTGTCTTCATGGGGGGGAAAGTTGAACCAGCCGGTGGAGAAGTTGGAGTAGATTGGAATGTCCTTGTACTTGCGCATCTCAGACTCGGTGAGGCACAGATACGCCAGAGCCTGCGCCGTGGATAGCGTCGAGTTGTACATGTCAACCAAACTCGACGCCCAGGCTCCCGCGGCCAGCACGAAGTGGTCTCCGTAGATGGGCGCGCCCTTTAGGGTGAGAGCCGCGCGGATGGTGCCCTGGACGTCGCTGTCGAAGCCAACGACGGTTCCAGCCCGTCCGGATATGAAGGACACGCCCAAGCTGAGGCACTCGTCGCGGAGCTGAGTAATGGCTTTGCTGGCATCTGCCCAACCGCCCGACTCGTTCAGGTAGCCAGAAAAGTCGGGCTCGGCGAGGGTCCAGCTGAGGATGGGGAAGATGCGCTTCGCATCTGCCGCGTCCTTCAATTGGCCCATGGCAGTTGTCGCTTTATCAACTGACCCGTCGTCTTTTCCATCCAAGATTTGCCATTGGGCTTCTTAGTGCCCGCAATGATGTAGTTGGAAGGGTAAAAGATGCCGTCGTACTTGGTGTCCTGGGACCATTTGAGGTAGGCGTCGTATGCTATGCCGCAGTAATCCTCATCTGCGTAGTCAAATCGGATTACGCGAGAGATGTCGGAGCTCGAGCCATCCGGGACCTGAATACATCAGCATGGTTCATGTGGCGGGCGACAAACAGGCAACCTACCGGAGGCATGTGCCTGTCGACAACAAGGATGCGGCCATAACCCTCCGCTGCCAACTGTTGGGCAGCGGTCAGGCCGAAGAGACCTGCGCCAATGATTACGATTCTGCTGTTCTTGTCCATGCTGACGCGACAAGGATGCGAGTTAAGGAAGAGATTGCGGCTGGGGGCGATACTGAAGGCATGGCGACTCTGGCTGCTGGAAACTTGGCTGTTGATGTACGAGGCCCGAGCTGGGCCCGGACCCGGCGACGCCGCTGGTTCGGCGTGGTGGCGCCGCCCGGGGGGGGGGGGGGGAGAGATAGGAGCTGCAAACATGTCGAGCTGCCGTGCACGTGAGCGGGTAGTAGGCAGTCGAGAGCTTCCGTGTCGCAGGTCCGCCTCCTCCTCCCCCCTTGTCTACCCCGTACAACGTGGGCAGTATAACACTATCGTGGAACCTTCGCATTATGCAATGGGTTCTTGGCTCCATATTCTTACGTCTTGTTAATGCTCTCGATTGGATTGTCCGACTCCTGTCATCTGCACCCTATCCACTGAGGATCCAAATACGCCTTTGGAGGCATAATCCGGCAACTCCCGTTGCAAATCACCATGTCCCTCTTCGAGAAGAAGGAAGAGGCCTGCGAGCCGGCCTGAAGCATCAACGAGGCGACCGTTGTCGAGCTCGGGGAGAACAGGAACGGCCAGTTCCATCGTTCGTTCTCGCCCCGTCAGGTTCATGCAAGTCGTGCCACCACCCCGGCCTGGAAAAAGCAACAGCTAACCGCTGTTCTCACCAGATCATCTCCCTCGGATCAAACATTGGCAGCGGCCTGTTCATCGCCACGGGCAAGGCTCTCGCAAACGGCGGGCCTGCGTCCATGGTCATTGCCTACGGCATCGTCTGCTCCGCCGTGTGGTCGGTCCTACAGACGCTCTCCGAGATGACGATTGCCTTTCCCGTGTCAGGCAATTTCATCGACTACGCCGATCGCTTTGTTGACCCGGCTCTGGCATTTGGGGCCGGTTTCGCGGAGTGGCTAGGTAGGACTGCGCTGGCCATGATTCAGACTCGTGGCTAATATAACTTTAGGATGGACTGCCGTCATCGGAGCTGAAGCCACCTTCTTTCATATATTGATTGGTTTGTGGACAAACGGGGACTTTCCCGAGGCTGCCTCT
This sequence comes from Thelonectria discophora, assembly GCA_911649645.1. Lineage (NCBI taxonomy): Eukaryota > Fungi > Ascomycota > Sordariomycetes > Hypocreales > Nectriaceae > Thelonectria > Thelonectria discophora. The sequence goes on along the minus strand of CAJVRK010000008.1, from coordinate 343,001 downwards.
CGTGGGTTTTCAGCGAACTATATCGTCGAACCTGTCTGACGCGACGGTAGTTTCGATTTTCCTGGTGGCCTGCATCGCCATCTTTTTCCTTCCAAACAAGTGGTTCGCCTGGTTCGAATATGTCACCTCTCTGATCAAGATCTTGATGTTCCTGATCATCATCGGGGCATCGCTGGCCATCACACTCGGTGCTGGGCCAAAGGGCTCTATGCACGACGGCGGCACTTGGACTGATCTGCCAGCGTTCAAGAATGGATTTGCGGTAGGTATTTGGTTCCTCGGCTCAGAACCTCGCTGACAACTTAGGGATTCGCCAACTCTGCTCTTCTGGCTCTCTGGGCCGTGAGTGACCAGGTCTTCATTGGCATCATCGGCGGCGAGGCCGAAAACCCCCGATATTCGATGGCTCACGCGACAAAGCTGGTTCCATTCCGCGTCAACATCATCTACATAATCAGCATCGTCTTCGTCACGGTCCTGATCCCCTCAAACGACGACCGACTCCTGGGCGGGAGCGGAATCGCGGCGTCGCCATTTGTCGTTGCCATTACCGACGCGGGCATCAAGGGCTTGCCCGATCTGCTCAACGCGGGCATGATTTGCGGTGTTCTCGCCATCGCTTCCGAGTCCATCTACGTCGCCTCGCGCATCATGCGAACAATGGCTCACCAAAAACTGATTCCCGAGGCCTTCGCCAACGTCGACGACAAGGGCCGCCCTCGACTGTTGTACGTACTTCGCCCAGCGTTCAGATTTCCTCATGCTAACAATTGACAGGACGGCTCTGGACTTACAGCCTACAACTTCTTCCAGTACATGATCGGTCTGATTATCATCGTCGTCTTCACCGCCGCTTATAAGATTTTCAGGCGTACTCCATGGAGGGACCCCAAGAGTGCCGATCTCCCGACCGGCCGTCGCAGGATGAGCCCCGAGGAGTTGCTTCAGCTCGATCACTACTATGGAATGAGCAGCTGGAGACGATTCCTCACCTATATCAAGCTCTGGTAAGGGATATATAGAGAGTACAATATGCTACAATATTGTCGCACAGGTACTTTAGTAATAGTTATGCAATTGCTTAACACAGTTGAGTGAGAATGCGCCAGGCTTCGTGTCAAGAAATCCCGAAAATATTGTGAAAAGCCACCAACCGACGAATTGAGGGGCCTGTTACTATGTTAGATTTCTGTTGTCAATTAGTTATGTCCTGACCATAAAGCAAATAAGAAGAGTATTCCTTGCTGAACATGGGAACAAACAATGTTGGTGCCAGGAACAGCCGGCGACGAATTGGCCTTTAGGTCGACGTGTTCTTCCGGGATCAATGACCGTAAAAATAGGGCCGTACAGTATTTTAATTAAAACATAGATCACATTCTTATCGCCTCGGACGTAGTAACTCATTATTTTATGTCGAAAACGAACGGCAAGTAATGGCCAAGGACAAGTCCCAGGCGACCGAGGTTGCATCAGGTCTGCATGTTGCCTTAATATCGCCATTATACACAGTTCTATAAATTTATAATTCAATTTCTATGCTATTATACATTGCGTACGACATCAATCGGTCTAGTTCTTCCTTCAGGCTCTTCCTCATCTTGATGATGCGTCCAGACATTGTTCGCAGATCATCTTGCCATTCCTCGAATAACTTTGCATCGTTCAACACAATGGCCGTAATCTTGGCTCCGTAGATTGGAGGACTCGAGAGCTCCGATCGGGTCAAAATGGAGAGCTGGGATGCAATCCGCTCAGTGGTATTCTTCGCAAGAGAGCCGGGGGCGGTGACGACGTGGAGGGCACCAGCGCGTTGTCTGTACAAGCCCATGTTCTTTGCAAAAACTGAGCAACCAGGAGATCGAAGCCTTGATCGACAAAGTAGCGAATGGCAAAATTATCCTTGGTCAACGACCCCGATGCGAAGCCTTGGTAGGCGCAGTCGAAGAACGGGAGCAAGCTCTTGTCGCGCATCAGCTGGGCAACCTTGGCCCATTGCTTTTCAGTGGGATCAACTCCAGTCGGGTTGTGCGCGTGAGCATGGAGAATGACAATGTCGCCTTTGGAAGCATTCTCCAGCGGCGACATCATTCCCTCAAAATCCAACATGTTGGTCTGCTTGTCAAAGTAGGGATAGTACTTGACGGGCAGTTGGACGTGATCGAAACACTGCCCGTGGATGGGCCATGTCGGGTCGGAGATGTGAACGGTTGGGGCAGGTTTGGGGAGAAACTTGGAGAGAAAGGCACCGCCGAGATGGACAGCCCCGGTCCCGGAAATGGCCTGAAAGGTGGTAACTACAGCAGTCCATAGCTGATAGTTGTATTAATTTAATTTTCCCCCTCTTTTCGCCACTATACATACACTATAGGCGCATAGTGCCCTCTAGTAATTCGCAAATTTAATAATTATAAGTGTAATGGACTGGCCCTAGGTGCGACTGCAGCTAGGCGTCAATTGTAGTATTAATATTCTTAAGGAGAAAGAGGTTCTCCTCTGCCTAGCTAGCTTCCATCCCCTTATATGCCCCGAGTCACGTGCGCCTAGTCCCCTGCACGCGTGCAGCGCGCGGCTGCTACGCGTGCGGTCTGGGCGCGTTCCGCTGGCTTGTGACTCTAGGCTCGGGCGCAGCCCGAGCCCCTAACAATAAGCCTAATATTATATATAATACTTTTATATATAAGCTACTGCAGAAGAGTTTTTATAGGTATATATATTTATACTTTTTAGTATAAGTTCTCTTTCCTAATTATTTTATTTACCTCTCGCTTAATATGCCTTTAGTTGCCCCTTATGTAACGGTCCGGATCAATTCCCAAGGGATAAATCAGGAGGGCCTGGTTTATGTTGGCAGATAGAATAGGGCGTTACGGTTGTTCTGAGCAATGAGAGTGTTACGTCGCTTGATGTATCAATCACAGGAGGTTTGAGGGCGGAGGTGATTGAGGTAAAGCAATGTTATTGAAAGCTGAGGTAGCGCAGAGGCTTCCTCCTATCTAGAAGTGAAAGTCTTATATATCCATTGGCGGTGCCATGGATCGCGTGTGGCATTGGATCGTGCGATCCGGAAAAAGTGACGATCCACCGTTGATTGGAGATTTTTAACTGGGGCGGAATTTCCTGGCACACGTGACTTCGTACGTGCGCCATGCGTCACGGGCCGTGACACCTTAAGCTATAAGGGATTTTTCTAATAGTATTAGGAAGTTCTACTTTAAGAGTAGAGACTATTATATTATTATTACTATTTAATTAAGTAATAACGTACTTGATAAGCGAGTGCACCGAATAAGCGAGTGCACCACCGCACTGTACTGCAAAAATAACACACCCTAGACTACTTAACTTTCTTAATAAAATAGCTATAAATATAAAAAAAGTACTATTAGAGATCTAATGTTATATAGAATTTACAAATAATTTTTATTTATTTTTAAAAAAATGTCTTTATATAGAAATAGCAAAATATACAGTGCGAATATAAATTTTTCTAAACTCTCTTATAAAGAATTTTCTTACATTTTTTTAGAGATGATAATATAATTACATAATATATAATAAGTATTATATTAAAATCTTACCTATTTTAAGCCATTTTCTAAATTTTAATGAGTTTTTTAATTTTGCCATTTTAGGTGAGAATACAAGTGGTGCACTCGCTTGAGCGGTGCACTCGCTTATCATGCACGTTAGTTATTCTATCTTATTATTTTTGCGTTTTATATTAATAATTCGTTTGACTTTGTATTCTTTGGGGGATTCAACCTCTATATTAGGTTGTCCTTCCGTGCTGACCGTGGTGGTCCTGTGTGCTGGTTTAAGTAAGGAAATATAAAAGATTAGTGTAACGGTCCGGATCAATTCCCAAGGGATAAATCAGGAGGGCCTGGTTTATGTTGGCAGATAGAATAGGGCGTTACGGTTGTTCTGAGCAATGAGAGTGTTACGTCGCTTGATGTATCAATCACAGGAGGTGGGAGGCGGAGGTGATTGAGGTAAAGCAGTGTTATTGAAAGCTGAAGTGGCTCGGGGGCTACTTCCTATGGTAATGACTGTGGTTTAAATACTAACGTACATAATAAGCGAGTGCACCAACCAAGCGAGTGCACCAAAAATATCGACCCTCAAGACAGAACATAGCATAAAAACACAATATAGCATTTAATCAACTAAAGCTAATCGCTTTACTCTCCTTTAGACACTTTAACGGCTACTTAACATGTTCTTATATTATGACCCGTCTTGCTGCATGTTCCACACCTCCTTTCCCTCGCCAGCGCTGACCTTCCTTGACCACCACTTCTCGACAATTCGGCTCCCAACTGCACATCAATGTCTTTCTGATCAATTGAATCCCTTCCTTCATCTACAGTCATCATCCCTCCATTCCATAGCCGGGTTCTTTTTGCTCTGCGCCGTTTGCTAAGAGTCTCATTTGCCTGTCGAAGGATCTGGTTCTCGGACTTCAATAGGGCATTCTGATGCATTATTGCCTTCGTTCCCTTTGAAAGTGACGTAAGTGCCGCAAGAATTGATGTCGGGGAGCTACTTTGATGCCGTCTCACTCGTCTTTCGAGGTATTCAGACTGTAAGCTAGCCTCAAGCACCGTCTTTGGCGTCTTCGAGACCCAAGGGTCAGGGAGACTGGCCTCCTCGTCGACAGGGGTTGGAGTTCGTAGCTGCACATCAAGCTTCGATATAACACTTTCCGGGTCTAAAGGAACAAGCCCAGCGCCTCTGAACCCCCCCTTGATATTGCTTTCCGTCATAGCGGCTTGGTGGGCAGCATGAAAGGCCGGAAGGAAGTCGGCCTTGGAAACGTGGGTTATCGAGCATCTGATCAATTGCTCGATTTCTCGACCGTATGCTTTTTTAAGAGGCCTAAAGCACCCTACATCAAGGGGCTAAAGTAGGTGAGATGAGTGAGGCGGCATACATAACGTGATGATGTAGTTATCTTCGCAATATTTCTCAAAGTCAATCGAGCGGTGACTTTCATGCCCATCGAGGATCAGGAGACGATAGCGACCAGTCGATCGGGCCTTAGTGTGCCGATCAAAGTGCATAAGCCACTCAAGACCTGTCTCGTTGTCGGTCCAGCCATTTTGAGTCGTTGAAATAGCCCAATCGCCAGGGAGGTCGCTCTCTTGGTACCAGCTGGTGAGTGATATTGGCCCGCAACCACAATGAACGGCGCGATCACCCAGCCTTCCGCATTGATAGCCTGGATGACTGTAACCCATTCCCGGTTTCCAGGCTGGACTGATTTCGCTTTTCTACACCTTTCCGCGCCTGTGATAACCATTCCGCTCGCAATCAGGCCCATTATAAAGCCGGTCTCGTCAAAGTTATAGATATCCGCTAGGTTGATACTGTATTTCGCGATTGTGTTCTCCACGAGCCTGAACCAATTGCGAATAATAGTCGGATCTTCGCATTTGGCCCTCTGATAGTCATATTTGCGAAAAAAACGCGTCTTGAGATCTGGTTGTCGCCTGACGAAGTTGGAAGCCCAGCGCTTGCCGACAGGTGACGCATCGCGGTCGGCGAGCAGTCGGTTGGCCATTTCTTCCACGCCACGCAGCCGCGGGGGAAATCCTTGCGAATCTAAGTCGAGAATGAACTGAACAATAATCTGCTCCTCTAGATCAGATAGTCTCCGTGAGTTAGGAATAGTATCGCGTCGAGACTGTATGCCTTTCTGTCGACGACGAAGCGCATAATAATCCACCTGGTATAACCTTGCGGCGGGTCGGAGGCCCAGTTCCGGGTCATTTTGAAGGGCTTGAAGGGCGAGAAGCATATTAGCCTCATTATTTGATTGTGACATAACGTGGTTCACATGCGAACGTTCCAGACAACCGAACGTTCCACTAACCATGCCCCTACTATATTCAATACATAATTAAAATATAATTATAATAGAAATCTATTCCTCTTTACTATTATTAGAATCCCCTAATATTTCTTTATTTATTATATAAGTCCGCACATTATATCCTGGTTTCCTGCAAGTGCTATATCGCCGAATAGTTGCTGCAGCCCGCCTCGACTGACCACCAGATTGTCATATTTCCTGGGCTACCTGCTTATCTGCCTCCTTCTGAGCCAGAATATCCTGTCCCTCCCCTATAGTAAGAGCGCCTCCTTGCCGCACATGTGTCTTCTTGGCCCTCCGGCGCTTACTGAGCCTCTCATTTGCCTCTCGAAGTGACTTAACTTCAGCACAGAGGAGGGCCACCTGGTGCAAGAATCCCTATATTCCTTTCGAGATATGGTCGACAGCGGCTAAAATCGGGGTCAGGGAGCTGCTCTGATGTTGGGCAATCTGATCTTTGATATAGGCGGACTGGGAGAGAGCTTATGGAAGGGTATGTGGTGTTAAAGATACCTAAGAGTCGGTCTCTAGCGGAGGGGGCCCAGTCGGTGTTAGAGTCCGTAGCTTTACATCCAGCTTCGAGAGGACTGCCTCTGGGTTGTAAGGGACTAAACCGGCCCCTCTGAATCCTCCCTTGATGTTGCTTTCCGAGAAAACCTCTGAGAAGACGCTCCGGAACGCAACAAGGAAGTCGGCCTTAGTAATGTGGGTAATGTAGTACTTTATTAGCTCCTCGATTTTGCGACCGTATGCCCGCTTCAAGGGTCCAAATAACCCAACATCGAGTGGCTGAAGAAGGTGCGAGGAGTGCGCTAGCATGCACAGCAGGATAATATCGTGTTCTTTGCAGAACGTTATAAAATCGGCGGATAAGTGACTCTGATGGCCGTCGATCACTAACATTCGATATTTGCCCTTTGTTGTAACGGTCCGGATCAATTCCCAAGGGATAAATCAGGAGGGCCTGGTTTATGTTGGCAGATAGAATAGGGCGTTATGGTTGTTCTGAGCAATAAGAGTGTTACGTCGCTTAATATATTAATCACAGGAGGTTTAAGGGCGGAGGTAATTAAGGTAAAGCAGTATTATTAAAAGCTGAAGTGGCTTGGGGGCTACTTCCTATAGTAATAACTATAGTTTAAATACTAGCTGTATACTTAAGTTAAAGGGAGTCAACTTAAGTCGAACCGACTTAGTTCGATATATATGGTCGAACGGAGTCGAATAGACGGCGTTTAATATGCATATCTAGGGTAAGGCTTATTAGTGAACGAAAGTGGGTCTGCAGGGGTTCTGCCGTGGTTGACCGCCTAGTCCCCACGGGGTCACGGCCCAGGCCGTGATACGATGTCTCCCCTCTGTTGGTCTTGTCCTCAAGACCGCCTTAAGTAGGTCATCGTCCCTATTAGTTGATTGCTAACCAATTTACCCTTGTTTTCTTACTTTTAGTGGCTAATAGTATGTCAGGTTGTGTCACAAAAACCATTTTGCGCCCCAAGATTTCTGCTGAGAGGCGTGGCGATCTTACTAAAGTAATTAAGAAGTTCGGTTTCGAAATGCCGCGCTATTCTGCTTATTTTAAGGCTAACTATCATCCGTATATAGTGGCCAAAGGGAAGCAGTAGTGCAATTTCTATATTAAGAAGAAGTATACTAATTGCGATTTTAGTGGTATTACTTTATAAGCTTATAAGTATTCTATTAATAGCATTTTTATTAGTACTTCTTACTAATAGATACTAATTACTTATATTTTAAAGGAAAAGGATTATTTAGATGCGCAAAAGGAGCAGGCAGAGGCAGACTTGCTTAAGGCTTTGGCTTGGTTGCAGCGTTTGTATTATTAGGAAAAGCATTTGCGAGAGAAGGCTGCGGAGATGGTGCATTATGGCTGTAAGGATTTGGACGAATTGGAAGAGTTGGAGCGTTATGACGAGGAGGAGCGTCGTTCTGCCGAGGCAGGTGCTCTTTCTAAGGTTCAATTATTGGAGGATCATGGGGTTATTAACTGGAGCTCCCTTAAGGGCCTCGATTTTTCTGCTATTAGTACTACTAGTAAAAGTTCTTTAGTAGGCATTATATATAGGTGAGGTATTCTAGTAGTTCCTATATATTTTCGTTATCTTTATAACCTTTCTATTTAATAAGGTATTCTATCTTACTGTTTTTGCGTCTTATATTAATGATTCGTTTAATTTTGTACTCTTTGGGGGATTTAACCTTAGTATTAGGTTGTCCTTCCGTGCTGACCGTAGTGGTCCCATATGCTGGTTTAAGTAAGGAAATATAAAAGATTAGATGGATCCTAACTTTTGGAGGTAGGTCCAGTTTATAGTTATTTTCTGAGATTTTTTTAAGGATTTTATAGGGTCTAATAAACTTAAAATCAAGTTTTTTATTTGGTCGTTTTATTATAATGTTTTTTATTACGAGGAGTACTATATCTCCCTCCGAAAAGGTTAGTCCCTTTAACCTCTTCTAGTTATAGTATTATACGTACTGGTTATATATAAATAAAAGTTTAGTGCATAGAGCGTTATATAGATCTTTGAGCTGGTCTGATATGAGTATGGCTGCGGGTGCAATAGGTCTATTTCGTGATTCTCTATAGGCGTTGGGGGTAAATCTAAAGTTTGCGTAACTGGGCGTGGTCTTCGTTGTTTCGTTAAGGGCTGTATTATGCGCTAGCTGAGCAATAGGCAGCTTCTTAACCCAATTGTCTTACGTATAGTTGATATAGCAGCGAAGGTAGGTTTTAACGATCTAGTTTATTCGCTCAGTCTGTCTATTAACTTAAGGTCTTTATGCGGTAGTGAGCTTATAATTTAATCCGATCCTTGCTATAAGGCATTGCTAAAAGTTTAAGAAAAACGGTGGTCCTCTGTCTGAGATGATTTCAGACGGTAAGCTATATATACTAATAATATATCGTAAGAAGAGATAGGAAAATTCTTCTATATTAATTACTTTTTAGTATAGGATAAAATAGGAAAATTTAGTAAGTCTATTAATAATGACTAGAATGCTATTATAGGCCATGCTAGTAGTAGGGTCTAACAAAAGGGGTAGTTTGGTAATGAAATCCATTATGATCGAGTCCCATGGTCGCGCTGCGACTAGTAGGGGTTGCAGATGTCTATATGGTTTATGGCATTAAGCCTTAGTTTGTTTATAAAGGAGGCATTGCTTAAGAACCTGTCTTACTATTGCCTTAACTCTAGGAAATATGTATATCGTTTGGACGCGTTCAAGGGTTTTATTAATTCTTTAGTGTCTGTAGAGCGGATATTTGTGGATCTTGCGTATAAGCCGTTTGTATAGCTGCTCTAGTATATACTATTTATCTGTTTCCTTGAAAGCGGGATCCTGTCGATTGTGTTCTAGGATCTGCTGCAGAAGTGGATTGCCCTATTCTACTGTATGTATTTATATAGGCGATAAGGATTGCCCTGGGATTAGGTTCCTAGTAATTTAGCTTATCTTATATGCTTAAGTATTCGTAAGTTTCTTATATGCTTATAGTATATATTTTTATATAGTTCTAAAGTACTTTTGCTATAAGTGACCTTTAGGCGTAAGGTATAAGAGTTACTTATAGGCCTTCGTCTTGCCTGTATTGAAGTCTGGGCGTCGGCTGATAGCATTAGCTCTGCCGTTTTCCGTGCCTTTCTTGTGCTTGATGATATAGTTGAATTCGGATAGGTATTTGGCGTATTAGAGTTATCGTCCGCTTAGTTCTTGCGTTATAGCGAAATGCGAGATGTTCTTATGGTCTGTATAGACGGTAACCTGATGTTTGCTTCCTAGAAGGTAGTATCAAAATTCCTTAAAGGAGTTAATAATCGCAAGGAATTCTTTATTATAAATTGGGTAGTTGAGTTCTGCTCTATGCATCTTATAGGAGTAGAAGGCAATAGGATATAAAAGTCCTTTATTATCGCGTTATCCGATTTGGGCTCTAAGAGCAAAGTCCGAGAAGTCCGTTTTAAGTTCGATCGGGCGTTCAGGGTTAAACATCTTGAGTATAGGTTCGCTGAGGATAAGGTCCTTGATCTAGTTGAAGGCTTCCTGACTGTTAGGTAGCCATTCGAATTATTAGTCCTTGCGTATAAGTATTGAGAGAGGTGTAGTGGTTTTACTGAAGTTTCTAAGGAATTATTAGTAGTAGTTTGTAAATCCGAGGAATGCTTGTACTTCCTTGACCGTTATGGGCATAGGCCAGTCCTTGACTGCCTGAACCTTCTTTAGGTCCATTTGGATCTTATTATATGAGATAATATGTCCTAAAAATTTAACTTCTAAGGTATAGAAATAACTTTTCTTTAGTTTAATTAGTAGGTTTGCATTCTATAGAGCTTATAGTACTATATAGATATATTCTATATATTCTTATTCTATTTTGGAGAAGATAAGGATATTATTAAGGTAGTATACTATAAATACATCAAGGTGCTCACATAAAATATAATTGATTATGCATTAGAACGTAGCTGGCGTATTAGTGAGTCCAAAGGGCATAATAAGGTATTCGAATAGTCTATATTTCGTTCTGAAGGCGGTTTTCCATTTGTGTCCGGGCTTAATGTGGATCAGGTTGTAGGCTCCTTTTAGATCGAGTGCGGTAAAGTACTTCATCCCGTGGAGTCGGTCCTTCAGTTCACTGATCAAAGGCAGAGGCATGCGATCCTTAATGGTCACATTATTGAGCATATAATAGTCCACAATAAGTCAGAGCTTTCCATTCTTTTTAGGAACGAATATAACTGGATAGCCTATAGAGGATTTTAATATCCTAATATATCCTTTCCTTAATATATTAATAAGGTAGGTCTTAAGCTTATGCAACTATGCTTCATTAAGGTTATAAATCTTATAGAACCTAGTTAAGGTTCTATCCTTAAGCTATATTTTATGGTCCCATTCTAAGTGTACTAGTAGACCTATTTCCAGTTCTTCGGCAAATAGTTTCTTATAGATTTAGTATTACATTAGGATATTCTATAATCTATTGGCTAAGGGTTCTATTTATTGCTTAAGGTCCTTATTAAGTCGTGTAAGTTATTATCTGAGAGATGCAAGCTATTATTGCGTTTATTATACTTGGCCCTTCTTATATCGGTGTCTGGTTCCTTTTGGAGGCATTATTGCATCCGTAGGTTAATAAGTGTCGTTATGTTGGCTTATCCGGCTTCCTTTGCTCTCATTAATAGGAAGTTGAGATCTCGTGTTATCCATATTGTCTAGATCTATCGTGGAATCGTGGTCAATATCGCTGGCTGTATCACTTTAAAAAGCTTGTACCTAGCTAATATGCCAGCTAATAAGGGGGTTATAATAATAAAGCTATAGGTAACCTAGGAGTAGGTCATATCCTTAGAGTAGTATAATATTAAAGTTTATATTTTAGTTCCTTCCTTTAATAAATACCTTAAGGTGATCAACCTCTTGGGTTATAGCTCTATTATTATAATAAAATGGTTTCCCTTCTATATTGTAAATATTATAGGGTTCGTCCTTTTCCTTCTATAGTAGCTAGAATCGATTAATAATATGAGGGTTAATCCTATTTATCTTAGCTCCACTATCTATTAAAGCGGTAAACTATATGCCCTTAATCCATACTTATAGTAGCATTCTTTATTATTACTGCACACCTGGGCTCTGTGTAGCACCTAGAGCTCTTCTGGGAGGTTCTGCAATTCCTCCTAGCTCTCGCCGATCCTATGGCTCTTCTATAGGCGGCGCTAGTCGTTTTTTGCTTGTGACTTCGAGTGTCTGCATTATTTCCTCGTAGCCTTATAGTGCCAGTTGCGAACCTTCTATCACAAGTGCATTTAGCATTCCTCGTTCTAGCAGTGCGTAATAGATCTATTACTGCTTATATATTCTCGAGGGTATAGGGTTGTTCGTTTTTATAGCATATACTAGTGTTTATAGTATTCGTCTTTTATAGTATATCGATCTGCAAGCTTGTGGGCTTAGTAGTATACTATAATGGGTGAGTTCTATTATATTAGATAGCAGTTATTAAGTACCTTATCGTTCAGGTGTATAATGCAGTCGTTCTTATAGTAGGAAACCTATAATAGTTGCTTATATTAATAGTATATGGGCTTAAGTTTAGCTATATTATCTTTATATATAAGGTTCCTTTATGCTCTATATGCTTCTTCTTATATGATTCTAGTAATATAGAACTCTATGGCCTTAACATCTTATTGGCATAGTTGCAATAGGTAGTTCACGTATTCTAGGGCGTTGTCTTCGTCTTGCTCGTCCTATTCATTAGGCAGGATCTCATTGCTGCTCTGATCGTCTTCTTTGGATATAGCTGGATAGACGTCTTTAGGCTTGACTCTCAGTTGGAGCTCGTGGGCTCATCTGGCCTCATAGGGTATAAGGTAGGGTTATAGTTCGTCTTTAAGGTCTTTCATAATCTCCCTCTTTCTAACCCTCTAGATAAGTGCTTTATCTTATGCGCTAATCCTCTATAGATCATAGTGTTAGTGTGGGTTTATTGAGTGGCTATAAGCCTTAATATAGCGTTTGCGTTTATTATTGTAGACTATATTGCTGCCGGCTGGGCTTGTAATACTGGTCCTGGTTATAGCGAGCGTCTTGCCGCTAGCAGTTGTGGGCATAGAGGGTCCTTCTGGGACTGGTCTCTAAGTGAGGTATATAATAGTATTATATTATATGGCGTATTAGGCGCGGATTTGGTCTTATATAGGCAGGTTATAGGTTTATGCCTTATATTGATCCTTATAAAGGGTATTATTTCTAAGAAGCACTTGTCCTAGAGTTACTCCAGTATTATTATATCCCTTGCGTGCTATTACGACTGTCTTATTCCTTAGCTCTCTGGGGTAGTAGCTATTGTCCTTGCTGTCTTTATGGATAAGGCAGTTGTCGTTATAGCATGCCGTCCAGTAGTACGATGCGTGATCGGTCTGCTGGGGCTCGGCTTGCTGCTGGGTGCTCTGTCGGATAGAGGCTGCTCCGAGGGTCCTTCCCTCTAGGACAGGCTTGAACTTCCTATTAGTCTTAATTAGGTTATAGCACTTACGTTTAGTATGTCCTTTCTTTCTATAGTTCCAGTAAGTGTATTATAAGAAGTCCTTTTATATGGCGCCAAGCTCTATCGGTCTATTATGTATTCCTAATGCAGTATTTGGCTATTAGATTTTCACTCCTTAATTTGGGGCATTTTATAGTTATTAATTGTGATTACTATTATTAATATTTAGGCAGATCTTATATTATTAAGAGTATTATCTATTATTAATCCTGACTGCTTAGGCAATATAGTTAATAAGAGTGCTAGGTCGATTAATTTTATAGAGTTCTTTCTAGACTAATTATTTAAGTCTATTAAAGAAGAATAATATAAGGACATCTTGATCCCAAGGTAGCTTAATTGTAAGCTAAGTAAAGAGCGTTCTATAGTTAAAGGTGGATCCTATCTGCTTAAATTGTTTAATTTGATCCTTGGCCTTAGACTTTTTATTAATGGTTCTAAAGGCTTATTGGAGTTCGCGTTCGAATTGGTTAAAGCTTCTATAAATATAGTGAGTTTGGGCTGCTCTTTCCGTGTCCGCATGCTCATTATAGTCACATATAACAGGTTTAATCCACTTGGCTATATTACTAGTAAGTTGTCCTATAGTATAATAAACCTTAGAGGCTTTATTGCGGAATTATATTAAATAGTAGGAGAAGAAAACCTTAGTGCTGGTGATAAATATCTAAAGCTTGCAGGCGTTGCTATCGAATTTCTTAGGCGCGGATGGCTTAAGAACTTCTCTAGGGTCTCGGCCAGTAGATGCCGTAATAGTAAGGGTATTAAGGTTGTTATACTGATTGTATTGCATATTATATTATTCCTATTAAAGATTTAAGATACGGTCGATCTTAGTGCGTAAGGCCATAATCTTAAGGCATAGGACGCAGACTTCACCTTTATAGTAACTGCCTATATTGCGCATACGTTATTGAAGTTTTTCGCAGTCTTCGTTAGACATTGTGCTAATGTCGTCCATTTTGGCATTAGTAGGAGGTCGATCCTCAGGCGGAGTATTATTTCGCTACTAGGTCGCCATTACTGCATTTAATATTGCTTAGAGTAATACAGTATTTATCTAAATAAGAGCTTTTAATGTATAATAGTCCGGATTAATTCCCAAGGGATAAATCAGGAGGGCCTAGTTTATATTAGTAGATAGAATAGGGCATTATAGTTATTCTAAGTAATAAGAGTATTATATCACTTAATATATTAATTATAGGAGGTTTAAGGGCGGAGGTGATTAAGGTAAAGCAGTATTATTAAAAGCTGAAGTGGCTTAAGGGCTACTTCTTATAGTAATAACTGTGGTTTAAATACTAGCTGTATACTTGAGTTAAAGGGAGTCGACTTGAGTCGAACCGACTTGGTTCGACATGCATGGTCGAACGGAGTCGAACAGACGGCGTTCGACATGCATATCTAGGGTAAGGCTTATTGGTGAACGAAAGTGGGTCTGCAGGGGTTCTGCCGTGGTTGACCGCCTAGTCCCCACGGGGTCGCGGCCCAGGCCGTGACATTTATGACCGCAGCAGTATGTTTTTCGAAATGCTATAACCACTAAAGGCCAGTAATATTATCTGTCTATCCATTCTCTATAGGCTTAATAACCTAATTGTGCGGGAGGTCGGTCTCTAAGTACTAATCGGCAAGATGGTAGGACCCTTTGAATACAATAAATGCCAGTAGCGCCTAACCTTCCGCATTAATGCCCTAGATTATAGTAACCTATTCTCAATTGCCAGGCTATACTATCTTTGCCTTTCTATATCGTTCGGCACCTATAACTACTATCGCGGCGGAGATCATGCCCATTATAAACCCAGTCTCGTCGAAGTTGTAGAAGTCAGCATCCGCGATGCCGTACTTAGCCCTCATGTTGGCCATAAGGCGAAACTATGTGGAAATCGCGGTTAGATCTTCGCATAGGGCTCTTTGGAAGTCGTATGCGCGATTGAAACACGTCTTGAGCTCTGGTTGTCGCTTGACGAAGTGTGCAGCCCAGTGCTGCCCGATGCGTCCTCCGTCGCGCTCCGCGAGGAGGAGATTTGCCATATCTTCAACACCACTGAGCCGGGGCGGAAATCCTCGCGAATCCAGGTCGAGAATGAATGCAGTAAGGGTCTCCTCTTCGGGCATAGTCAATCTCTTCGAATTAGCCGGAAGAGCTGCTCGGGCGCGTCGTCCGTTCATTCTGGCGCATAGGATAGTATGAGTAATAGAGTAGATCTAGGCTGCTTTCTGGATGCTTAGTATTAGGTCTTATTTAATGGCCTAGATGGCAAGAAGAAGATTGGCTTCTTTGGAATTTGATTTTATATTAATTTAGTTGAGAAAAGAATATATAAATAAGAAGGTTAGGTAGAACTGGAGAAAGTGGAACGTTCGGTTGTCTGGAACGTTCGCATGTGAACCACGTTATTTATTTGTTGAGAAATAGTTAATTAGATGCAAAGAGGAGAGATGGGGAGATTTTTGGTGCACTCGCTTGGTTGGTGCACTCGCTTATCATGCACGTTATACTAGTTGCGTATAAATGAAAGTTTAGTGCATAAAGTATTGTATAGATCTTTAAGCTAGTCTGATGCGAGTATGGCTGCGAGTGTAATGGGTCTATTTCGTGATTCTCTATAGGCGTCGGGGGTAAATCCAAAGTTTGCATAACTGGGCGTGGTCTTTGTTGTTTCGTTGAGGGCTATGTTATGCGCTAGCTGAGCGATAGGCAGCTTCTTAACCCAGTTATTTTGCGTGTAATTAATATAGTAGCGAAGGTAGGTTTTAATGATCTAGTTTATTTGCTCGGTCTATCTATTAACTTAAGGTCTTTATGCAATAGTAAGCTTATAATTTAATCCGATCCTTATTATAAGGTATTACTAAAAGTTTAAGAAAAATAGTAGTCCTCTATTTAAAATGATTTTAGATAGTAAGCTATATATTGTGATAGGGATTTCCGGAAGCTTGGGGATTAAGCCACTGTGGCTGGAGATGTGGCTAAGGGAGGATTTTAAATTGGTTGTCTGAGTTGGAAGATGGTCCGAGCTTTGGACCTATGGTTGCTGAGAGCATAAAGAGGGATCGTTTTCCCGTCTGAAGATAGAGGAGAGATAGATTTTTCCCCCTGGTTTTTATTAATAATTATTACTGGCTTTTTATTCTAATTGTCTACTCGTATTTCTTATTTACTAATTAACTAATCCCTCTTTGTTTCTATTGGCCTAGAACCTCTTAGGAGCCTCCCTCACCTCTTGAGTCCAGCGACCACCTTTCCATCCTGCTTCCTCTCTCTTGACCTACCCTACAGTCCCTTTAGGGGCCTTATATGTAGTTATATGGTTATATTATTTTCCCTATCAAATTTGGAGATCACGCTAGGGAATAAAGCTGCTCTTCTGGTTAACCATCTAATCAGAAAGGTAGTAATACTTCTAAGCTATTACTAGAGCCTAACTATTAGGGAATAAGAAACCAGGAATAAGAGGTTAGAATTCCTAATAAAACACTTGAAAGGCGACTAAAGCCCCTAAGAATTCCAAACCTTGCCCAATTATCCCTGAATAGGACCTAGTATTAACTGAGACCGTCCTACGGATATCTCAGCTGGCAGAAACTAGTATTTAGTTAATATAAAGAAAGGAGAAGAAAGGTTTAGTCTTTATATTTTATATTTCTATTAATATTAATAAATTTTATAATAGGCATAAGTCTAAATTCTAAGCGCGTTAGGAGACAGACGAAGCCCGCAGAAGATGAGTCTGAGCCGCTAGTTGGCGCCCTGAGAGCATCCCTAACGGTTGATCAGATGCTTTCGTTCATTCGGAATTGTCTAGACCCCTCAATGCTCGACGAACCGACCGATAACCCGCTCCCGAAATCTCGGTTAAGCCCGGCCGATTCCTGCCCCCAGGAAGACGAACGCCTTAATAACATCACAGAAGAGGCAGTCAAGACGAGCCTGCAAATAATATCCATAGGAATCATTTATTTATTAAAGGTGGCTGGTCGAGGACCAGAGGGAGGCAATATAAGAGGAAAAAACGCAGATAATAAGTCAATAAAACACCAGCAACTAATAGTCTTAATATCCCTTCAGTAAAGCCACTCTAACTCACTCCCAGCCGATCAACTACTCCTTAACTTCTCCTATAAAAGCGCTTACTATTCCCTATTACCCCTAGAGGAACAGGACTCAAGCCCATTGCTCGGGAGCTTTCCTTCCCTTAGGCCCTGGCCTAAGGACTCTGCACATCCCGCAGGGAGCCTTCAGTTCCTTGAGCCCTCCAAGCCCAAGGACTTAATACTCCTCCTTAAGTGTTTTTCCCCTTCCCTTATGCTATCAGAAGCTAAGGACTTAAGCTTGCTCGAGAAAATACTAACCCTATCGCATTACTAACCATAAAACCTGAGCTTATCCCTCAGGAGCAATCTATAATACTCCTAATCCCAGAAGAATTCCTTAAAAACCCATTTAAAGTATAAGACTATTAATAAGCAAAAGCACTATCCGATCGATCTATTTCCTACCTCTATACTATTATACAAAGGAAATAATCGCATAAAATATATCCCTAAGGTGCTAAGCCCTAAGCACCCGACAGGCCCCTTGAGAATGGCATCTCCAGTCAGTATAGAGGCCCCGACTCCTGTCTCTGAGGACAAGATAGATGACTTAGCTATCGCCCAGTTAGCCGCAGCAATCAGAGAAATCTCCGGAACTAAGACCCCTTATTGACTAAATGTCACATTAGTTAAGTTTAATAGACTAAAGATCTTAAAGTATCTTAATCGCTTTAAACTTACTGCCTAAGACTAGGGCTTTAGTAAAAGCAAATAGACTAAGTATTTCCGCTATTACTATACTGAGTTATATATTAAAGACTATATTAAATATGCAATAGATGGCAAGTAGTGGGATAAAGTGAAAACCTGTCTTCTTGCCGCGTTTAAGAGCAGCGACCCTGAACAGCTGCAGTCACCATCTGATCAACTGAGCATGATGAACATGACCGGCCCCCAGACCGATGACCTCAAAGCCCTGCAAGTCTGGCTGGCCAAGCACTAATACCTTATCACCCAGGTCTACTCAAATGGCATCGCAAGCAAAGACGCAGGGCAAGCTCTATATAGAGTAATGCCTAACTAAATCATTAAGACCCTTTACTTCTAATATAAACTGATGCCTATAATAATCAGAGAGCTTACCTATAACCAGCTCTATAATTATATCCTAAACTTTATTAAGATTAAACTCACCCCGTGGTGGAGTGGTTATCCGCCTGGGGCCTCTGCGAGAGAGGTTGTCGGTTCGAATCCGGCCGGGGCAACGATTCTTTGACCGAGTTGTGATCCTGTGGGCCTGGTCCCCCCGCAGGAAAAAGTCGGCCGGCGGGAATTGAACCCGAGCTCCTCGCTCGCAAAAATTGAGGTCTAGCCACTACACCAGCCCGCCTCCCTGGTCATAGAGCTAGGAGTGGACCGTTCCATTCCACTATAAAAATGGACAACAAAGTTGCCTCGCACCGGCACGGAAAAATATGCTGCCCTGGGCACCCGGCCCAGCGACAAACGGGGACACAAAGAGAACACGATGGAAGGAGACAGAAGGGAAGGGGTCATTCGATTGGTTGTTTAGCTGTCTTGGATATGGGAGAGAACACGATTAGTTGAGTCAGAAGTAGGGCTAGGGGTTTTCATCCAGTGACCGACCTTGCAGGCACACGGTTTTTCCCCCGCTGAGAGAATGTAGAGGTACTATAGACCTAGTCACTAGGTAGGTTAGCGTATCAATACTATTACTATTACTATTAAGATTAAACTAGGTATTACCTATTAGGGCTTGCCTATAGAGTTCCAGCTAAAGGATCTAACTCTATACCCTGCAGTTGCCTTAAGCTATACCTATGGAGCCAAGCACCAGGATATTATATCTAGACTGCCCCTAATACTATACCTTACCCCTATTGCACCTATAGTATCTACACCTATTAAGCCAATTAATTGCACACAAGAGGCTATTAACCTCCTAACATTTAAGATAGAGGACCTTAAAATCCACTTTAACTTAATAATAGAATGCAATAACTAGAGGGAGCAGATAATCGCATGAGAGGAGAGATAGAAGCTCTATTCTTAAAGCCTCTAGGAGATAAAGAATTCTTACCTTACTATAGATCTATCTAATCAATCGGATGAGGAGCAGTCCGTCGATATCTAGGCCGTCCAGACCAGGAGCCTTTACTAACCTAACACTAAGAGGCTCTATTGGTATTGCCAATCAGTTAGCCACTTCCCAGACTGCTACGAACTTTATAAGAACGACAGCCAGAAGGGCTATATTAGCTACAACTCTTCCTCAGCTGCCTGCTTTATTGGAAACATAAAGGGTCTACTGATCCCCCCTCGCCTTATTATATACTATACGTTCTAGACAATCTAGTCCTGCATTTAAAGGCTTTTAGTCTACTAGCTAGGACTACTCCTTAGCCCTAAATACTAAGTATAAGTTAAAAATATTAAGAGTTTAATTAGACTAAAGTATAAATAGGACCCTATAACCTTAGAATAGGACCGTCTTAACTAGTTTATTTACTATACTTCTAAAGATACTAATAACTATATAATTAGAACCTCTAGTATCTCCCTAGAACCCATAGGACTGCTACTAAGACCTTATTCTACTGAACCTATAGGTCCTTTATTAAGCATTAACCCTATATTCATCTATAAGACCTTAAATACAGAAGAAGATAAGGATTAGATCTAAGCTTTTCCAGTCAAGATAATGCCTCCGCCTAAGCAACCATGCCCTCGCATTACAAATAGAAATAAAGTAGCTGATCGCATAGAAGTCGAGCGGTCAAGCAGGATTGGCAGCCTCTATTCTAATGATTTAGCCAAAGGAAGAGCTAACTGCTGCATCCTTAAA
Organism: Thelonectria discophora; assembly: GCA_911649645.1. NCBI lineage: Eukaryota > Fungi > Ascomycota > Sordariomycetes > Hypocreales > Nectriaceae > Thelonectria > Thelonectria discophora. The sequence goes on along the minus strand of CAJVRK010000008.1, from coordinate 323,135 downwards.
GAGATCCGCGGCAAGAAGATCTCAGTGCATATGCAAGATGCGCTCCTTCTAGCCCCTAAGATCGCGCAGACTGTGGCAGAGGACTTTAACATTATGGCATTAGGTATTAGGGACACCAAGTATATCAAAAAAGAGAAGCTAATGATTAAACCTAAGTCTTATAAGCGTTAATATATAATAGTCGTTCGATTTGCTAAAGTCGAGGAAATCCCTAATATAGACTACTACTATAACTCTATAGCTAAAGACTATAGCATAAACGCTATCATCTTCCCAAGCCTGCCTAATCCTATTACCCAGCCGGATCAACGCGCGCTTCACTTCGGCCAATATCTCTGCACTACTGCGACTAATCGCAGCAACATTATTAACTTTATAAAGCAGCTTAAGCCCATCTAGCACTAAGAACCATCTAGTCAGATAGTAATCGCTATTAATCCTATCTCCCTTGTCCAGGAATCTCAAAACCCTGCCTATATATAAGACACCCCAAAGGTGGCGGTCCGCCTGCAATATTACAATAGAGGCATAATTAAAGCCCTTATTAACTTAGGCTCAGAAGGAAACCTTATCTCCAGTGACCTTGCTGACCGATGTCGACTTACTACCACCCCATGCAAGATATCCACGACGTCCTACTCCGGAGGCAAAGTCCGCATGATAGGCGTCTGCGATATAGTCTTGTATTTTGGAAATGCCTGCACACCGATCCGGATGTTTATCGCCCCGCCAGAAATGGTAGCTATGCCCTTTATCCTAGGCATGCCATTCATTCGAGCCTCCAAGCTTTCATTTAATTATTTCACTATGCCCGACCAAATGATGATCTAGATGAACTTGGGCAATATCCACCTTATGACCCCAGGTTCAGGGTCGATCAGATAGGACATCCCGCGCTCCGAGAAGCGCGAGAACGACCATTAGAATGCAGACTAGAAGCCTCCTTCTAAGGGACCCATTAGATGATTTCCCCTTGGAAGGAGATGATGACCTGGGATCGGTTCGGTATATGTCCTAGGGAGATCTGGAGTCTATTATCTATCTGATCCTAAGGGAGACTTAGAAGGAGTAGTATAGTGGTTTATTAGTTGCTTAGGTGGAGTTTAAGAAGATAAAAAGGGAGGCATTTTTAAGGAGGAAGAGGAGGTTAAAGAAGGAGGGGAGAAGGGAATCATTAGGTAACTCTTCAGATAAATAATATATTAGTATTAATATAATATTTAAAAGAAAAGGAGTTAAAATTCACCTTATTAATAATAAGCCTTTAGATAGGTCTATTCCAGAAGGAGACCCATACTGGAAAGAAAAGAAGCTATATAATATAATAGCCAGGTTAGAGAAAGACTTACTATATGCTAATATTATTACTCCGCGCTTCTTAGACCTAAAGGAAGGAACTAGGCTTACTGACGACCGGAGGAACTAATTAATCGATCAGATTAAAGACGAGTTAACCTCCGAGGAGCAAGATGTCACGGCCTGGGCCGCGACCCCGTGGGGACTAGGCGGTCAACCACGGCAGAACCCCTGCAGACCCACTTTCGTCCACCAATAAGCCTTACCCTAGATATGCATGTCGAACGCCGTCTGGTTCGACTCCGTTCGACCATATATATTAAACTAAGTCGGTTCGACTCGAGTTAACTCCCTTCGACTTAAGTATACAGCTAGTATTTAAACCATAGTCATTACTATAAGAAGTAGCCCCTAAGCCACTTCAGCTTTTAATAACACTACTTTACCTCAATCACCTCCGCCTCCTACCTCCTATAATTAATACATCAAGTGATATAACACTCTTATTACTCAGAATAACCATAATGCCCTATTCTATCTGCTAATATAAACTAGGCCCTCCTGATTTATCCCTTGGGAATTAATCTGGACTATTACACGTTAAAAGCTCTTATTTAGACGAATATTGCATTACTCTAAGCAATATTAAATGCAGCAATGGCTACCCAGTAGTGAAATAACATTCTGCCTAAGGATCGACCTCCTACTGATGCCGAAATGGACGACATTAGCACGATGTCTGACGAAGACTGCGAAAAACTTTAATAATATATGCGCAATATGGGCAGTTATTACAAAGGTAAAGTCCGCGTTCTACGCCTCGAGATTACGGCCCTACGCACTAAGATCGACCATATTTTAAACCTCTAATAGAAATAATAAAATATATAACGCAATTAGTATGACGACCTTAACACCCTTGCTACTATGGCAACTACTGGCTGAGACCCTGGAGAAGTTCTTAAGCTATCTGCGCCTGAGAAATTCGATAGTAATGCCTATAAGCTTCAGATATTTATTACTAGCACTAAGGTTTTCTTTTCTTACTACCTAATGTAATTCTGCAATAAAGCCTCTAAGGTTTATTATACTATAGGATAACTTACTAGTAATATAGCCAAGTGGATTAAACCTATTATACGTAATTATAATAAGCATATAGATATAGAAAGAGCAGCCCGAACTTGCTATATCTATGGAAGCTTTAACCAATTCGAACGCGAACTCCAATAAGCCTTTAGAACCATTAATAAAAAGTCTAAGGCTGAGGATTAGATTAAACGACTTAAGCAGATAGGATCCACCTCTAACTATAGAACACTCTTCACTTAGCTCGCAATCAAGCTACCCTGGGATCAGGATGTCCTTATGTCATTCTTCTTCAACAGACTTAAACAATCAGTCCAGGAAGAACTCTATAAGACCGACCGACCCAGCACTCTTATCGACTATATCGCCCAGGTAGTCAGGATTAATAATAGACAATACTCTTAGCAATATAAGATTCGCCTAAATGCTAATAATAGTAATTGCAATTAATAACTATAAAATGCCCTAAACTAAGGAGTGAAAATCCAGTAGCCAAGCACTACATTAGGAACGCATAATAGACCGATAGAGCTTGGCGCCATATAAAAAGACTTCTCGCAATATACCTACTAGAACTGCAGAAAGAAAGGACACACTAAATATAAGTATTACAACCCAATTAAGACCAATAGGAAGTTCAAGCCTGTCCCAGAGGGAAGAACCCTCGGAGCAGCCTCTATCCGACAGAGCACCTAACAGCAAGCCGAGCCCCAGCAGACCGATCACGCATCGTACCACTAGACGGCATGCTATAATGACAACTGCCTTATCCACAAAGACGGCAAGGACAACGGCTATTATCCCAGAGAGCCAAGGAATAAGATAGTCGCGATAGCACGCAAGGGATACGACAACACTAGAGTAGCTCCAGGACGAGTGCTTCTTGGAAATAATACCCTTTATAAGGATCAGCACGAGGCGTAAACCTGCGATCTGCCTATATAAGACCAGATCCGCGCCTAATACGCCTCACGATACAATACTATTACATACCTCACTTAGAGACTAGTCCCAGAAGGACCCTCCATGCCCGCAACCGCTAGCGGCAAGACGCTCGCCATGACCAGGACCGGTATCGCAAGCCCATGCGGCAGCGACCTAGTCTACAATAATAAACGCAAACGCTACGTTAAGGCCTATAGCCACTCGACGAACCCACGCCAATACGACGATCTACAGAGGATTAGCGAATAAGATAAAGCACTCATCCAGAGGGTTAGAAAGAGGGAGATTATAAAGGAATTTAAAGATAAATTATAACCCTACCTTACACCCTATAAGGCTAGATAAGCCCACGAGCTCCGACTAAGAATCAAACCTAAAGACGTCTATTTAGCCACGTCCGAAGAAGACAATCAGAGCAGCAATAAGATCCTGCCTAATAAATAGGACGAGCAAAACGAAGGCAATGCCTCGGAATATATGAACTACCTATTGCAACTATGCCGACAAGATGTTAAGGCCATAGAGTTCTATATTACCGGAATCCCGCAAGAAGAAGCATATAGAGCATAAAGGAACCCTATGCATAAAGATAATGCGGCTGAACTTAAGCCCACATACTACTAATATAAGCAATTATTATAGGTTTCCTGCTATAAGAATGACTGCATAATGCACCTAAACGATAAGGTACTTAATAACTGCTACCTAATATAATAGAACTTACCTATTATAATATATTACTAAGCCTATAAGCTCGCAGATTAATACGCTATAAAAGACGAACGCTATAAACACCAATATATGCTATAGAAACGAATAAACCTATACCCTTAAGAATATATAAGCAATAATAGATCTATTACGCACTGCCAGAATGAAGAATGCTAAATGCACCTGCAATAGAAGGTCTGCAGCTAGCACTATAAGGCTACGAGGAAATAACGCAGACACTCAAAGTCATAAGCAAAAAACGACCAGCGCTGCCTATAGAAGAGCCACAGGATCAGCGAGAGCTAGGAGGAATTGCAGAACCTCCCAGAAGAGCTCTAGGTGCTACACAAAGCCTAGGTATATAGCAATAATAAAGAATGCTACTATAAGTATGGATTAAGGGCATATAGTTTACCGCTTTAGTAGACAGCAGAGCTAAGATAAACGGGATTAACCCTCATATTATTAATTGATTCTAGCTACTATAGAAGGAAAAGGACGAACCCTATAATATCTATAATATAGAAGGGAAACCATTCTATTATAACAATAGAACTATAACCTAAGAGGTTGATTACCTTAAGGTATTTATTAAAGAAAGGAACTAAGGTATAAACTTTAATATTATATTATTCCAAGGATATAACTTACTCCTAGATTACCTATAGCTTTACTATTATAACCCCCTTATTAGCTGGCATATTAGCTAGGTATAAACTTTTCGAAGTGATGCAACTAGCAATATTAATAACGATTCCACGACAGATCCAAACGATATGGATAATATAAGATCTTAACTTCCTATTAATAAGAGCGAAGGAAGCCGGACGAGCCAACATGATAATACTCGCTAACCTACGGATGCAATAATGCCTCCAAAAGGAACCAGATACTGACACAAGAAGGGCCAAGTACAATAAATGCGACAACAGCTCGCATCTCTCAGACAGCAACTCACACGACTTAATAAGGACCTTAAGCAACAGATAGAACCCTTAGCTAATAGATTATAGAATATCCTAGCGCAATACTGAATCTATAAGAAACTATTTACTGAAGAACCGGAAATAGGTCTGCCAGCACACTCAGAATGGGACTATAAAATATGGCTTAAGGATAGAACCTCAATTAAGTTCCACAAGATTTATAACCTTAATAAAGCATAATTGCATAAGCTTAAGACCTACCTTATTGATATATTAAGGAAAGGATATATTAGGACATCAAAATCCTCTACAGGCTATCCAGTTATATTTATTCCTAAAAAGAATAGAAAGCTCTAACTTATTATAGATTATTATACGCTTAATAATGCGACCATTAAGGATCGCACGCCTCTGCCTTTGATCAGCGAACTAAAGGACTGACTCCATAGGATAAAGTACTTTACTGCACTCGATCTAAAAGGAGCCTACAACCTGATCCGCATTAAGCCCAGACACGAATGGAAAACCGCTTTCAGAACGAAATACAGACTATTTGAATACCTTATTATGCCCTTTGGACTTACTAATACGCCAGCCATATTCTAACGCATAATCAACCATATTTTATATAAGTACCTTAACATATTTATAGTATACTGTTATGGTCTCGGGCTTTGCCCGTGCCTTAATTTGTGTATGCGCGGCGCCTGCCTGCAGGCGCGCCTGCGTAAGCTGTATAGGGCTAATTGACTAATCGGTGTGCGATTAAGTCAATACGTTTCCTTTTGCCTAGAGCCTCCGTGCCTCAATTGGGAAGGGCTCGCAAGAGCCCTGACGGCCGCAGCGCTAGCCCTCGCTGGAGCCCCGCTGGGGCCAGCCCGTCACATTTGACTTAATCAACCTTAGGGTCGCAAGTTCGATTCCCCGCATGCGCAAAAGGAGGCGCCGCGGGCTCGGCTTGGGCTCACAAGGTGCGCGAGCCTTGGGGGATTTGTGGTGCAGCTAGTCCTGAGAGGGAGCCTATGTTATGGTCTCGGGCTTCGCCCGTGCCTTAATTTGTGTATGCGCGGCGCCTGCCTGCAGGCGCGCCTGCGTAAGCTGTATAGGGCTAATTGACTAATCGGTGTGCGATTAAGTCAATACGTTTCCTTTTGCCTAGAGCCTCCGTGCCTCAATTGGGAAGGGCTCGCAAGAGCCCTGACGGCCGCAGCGCTAGCCCTCGCTGGAGCCCCCCTGGGGCCAGCCCGTCACATTTGACTTAATCAACCTTAGGGTCGCAAGTTCGATTCCCCGCATGCGCAAAAGGAGGCGCCGCGGGCTCGGCTTGGGCTCACAAGGTGCGCGAGCCTTGGGGGATTTGTGGTGCAGCTAGTCCTGAGAGGGAGCCTATGTTATGGTCTCGGGCTTTGCCCGTGCCTTAATTTGTGTATGCGCGGCGCCTGCCTGCAGGCGCGCCTGCGTAAGCTGTATAGGGCTAATTGACTAATCGGTGTGCGATTAAGTCAATACGTTTCCTTTTGCCTAGAGCCTCCGTGCCTCAATTGGGAAGGGCTCGCAAGAGCCCTGACGGCCGCAGCGCTAGCCCTCGCTGGAGCCCCACTGGGGCCAGCCCATCACATATACTACCTTAACAATATCCTCATCTTCTCTAAAACGGAATAAGAACATATAGAACACATCCATATAGTACTATAAGCTCTATAGAACGCAAACCTACTAATTAAACCAAAGAAAAGTTATTTCTATGCCTTAAAAGTTAAATTTTTAGGACATATTATCTTATATAATAAGATCTAAATAGACCTAAAGAAGGTTTAGGCAGTTAAGGACTAGCCTATGCCTACAACAGTTAAGGAAGTATAAGCATTCCTCGGATTTACAAACTACTACCAATGATTCCTTAGAAACTTTAGCAAAACCGCTACACCTCTCTTAGCACTTACATATAAGGACTAACGATTCGAATGGCTACCTGATAGTCAGGAAGCCTTCGACTAGATTAAGGACCTTATCCTCAGCGAACCCATACTCAAGATGTTTAACCCTGAACGCCCGATCGAACTCAAAATGGACTCCTTGGACTTTGCTCTTGGAGCCCAAATCGGACAACGCGATGACAAAGGACTTTTGCATCCTATTGCCTTCTACTCCTACAAGATGCACGGAGCAGAACTCAACTACCCGATCTACGATAAAGAATTCCTTACGATCGTTAACTCCTTTAAGGAATTTCAATACTACCTTCTAGGAAGCAAACATTAGGTCATTATCTATACAGACTATAAGAATATCTCATATTTCGCTATAACGTAAGAACTAAGCGGACGACAACTCCAATACGCCGAATACCTATCCGAATTCGACTATATCATCAAGCACAAAAAAGGCACAGAAAACAGCAGAGCCGATGCTATCAGCCAACGCCCAGACTTCGACACAGGCAAGACGAAGGCCTATAAGCAACTCTTATACCGCATGCCTAAAGGCCACTTATAGTAAAAATACCTTAGAACCACATGAAAATATATACTATAAGTATATAAGGAACTTGCGAACACTTAAGCATATAAGATAAGCTGAATCACTAGGAACCTGATCCTAGGGCAATCCTTATTGCCTATGTAAACACATATAGTGGAATAGGGCAATCCACTTTTGCAGTAGATCCTAGAATATAATTAATAGGATCCCGCTTTTAAGGAAATAGATAAATAGCACATACTAGAGCAGCTATATGAATAGCTCGTACGCAAGATCCACAAACATCCGCTCTATAGACACCAAGGAATCAATAAAACCCTCGAATGCGTCCAAACGACATACATATTTCCTAGAGTCAAGACAATAGTGAGACAGGTTCTCAAGCAATGCCTCCTTTGCAAATAAACTAAGGCTTGACGCCACAAACCATACGGACATCTGCAACCCCTACCAGTCGCAGCGCGACCATGGGACTCAATCACAATAGATTTCATTACTAAACTACCCCTTTCGTTAGACCCTACTACCAGTACAGCCTATAATAGCATTCTAGTTATTATTAATAGACTCACTAAATTTTCCTATTTTATCCTATACTAAAAAGCAACTAATGCAGAAGAATTTTCCTACTTCTTCTTATAATATATTATTAGCATATACGGCTTACCGTCTGAAATCATCTTAGATAGAGGACCACCGTTTTTCTCGAACTTTTAGTAATGCCTTATAGTAAGGATCGGATTAAATCATAAGCTTACTACCGCATAAAGACCTCAAGTTGATAGACAGACCGAGCGAATAAACCAGGTCGTTGAAACCTACCTTCACTACTATATTAACTATACGCAAGATAACTGGGTTAAGAAGCTGCCTATCGCTCAGCTAGCGCACAATATAGCCCTCAACGAAACAACAAAGACCACGCCCAGCTATACAAACTTTAGATTCACCCCTAATGCCTATAGAGAATCACAAAACGGACCTATTGCACCTATAGCTATACTCGCATTAGACCAGCTTAAAGATCTATACGACGCTCTACGCACCGAACTTTCATTTATATATAACCAATACGCATAATACTATAACCAAAAGAGGTTAAAAGGACTAACCTTTTCAGAGGGAGATATAATGCTCCTTATAATAAAAAACATTATAATAAAACAATTAAATAAAAAACTCGATTTTAAGTTTATTAGACCCTATAAAATCCTTAAAAAAATCTCAGAAAATAACTATAAACTGGACCTACCTCTAGAAGTTAGGATCTATCTAATCTTTTATATTTCCTTATTTAAACCAGCACATAAGACTATTACAGTCAGTACGGAGGGATAACCTAATACTAAGGTTAAATCCCCTAAAGAGTATAAAGTCAAACGAATTATTAACATAAGACGCAAAAACGGCAAGATAGAATACCTTATTAAATAGAAAGATTATAAAGATAATAAAAATATATAGGAACCACTAGAATATCTCACTTATGCATAATGCCTACTGAAGAACTTTTACTAATAGCGCTAATAGCGGAAAAATCGAGGCCCTTAAGGGAGCTCCAGTCGATGACCCCATGATCCTCTAACAATTGAACCTCGGAAAGAGCACCTGCCTCGGTAGAACGACGCTCCTCCTCGTCACGACGCTCCAACTCTTCCAACTCGTCTAAATCCTCGCAGCCATAACGCACCATCTCCGCAGCCTTCTCTCGCAAATGCTTCTCCTGATAACGCAAACGCTACAACCGAGCCAAGGCCTTAAGTAAGTCTGCCTCTACCTGCTCCTTTTGCGCATCCAAATGATCCTTTTCCTTTAAAATATAAGCAACTAGCATCCATTAGTAAGAAGTACTAATAAAAACGCTATTAATAGAATACTTATAAGCTTATAAAGTAATGCCACTAAAATCGCAATTAGTATACTTTTTCTTAATATAGAAATCGCACTGCTGCTTCCCTTTGGCCACTATATATAGATAATAGTTAGCCTTGAAACAAGCAGAATAGCGCGGTATTTCGAAACCGAACTTCTCGATCACTTTGGCAAGGTCGCCACGCCTCTTGGCAGAAATCTTGGGGCATAAAACGGTTTTTATGACACGACCTAACATACTATTAGCCACTAAAAGTAAGAAAATAAGGGTAAGTTAGTTAGCAATCAACCAATAGGGACAACGACCTACTTAAGGCGGTCTTAAGGATAAGACTAATAGAGGGGAGACATCGTGTTACGGCCTGGGCCGCGACCCTGTGGGGACTAGGCGGTCAACTACGGCAGAACCCCTGCAGACCCACTTTCGTCCACTAATAAGCCTTACCCTAGATATGCATATTGAACGCTGTCTGTTCAACTCCGTTCGACCATGCATATTAAACTAAGTCGGTTCGACTTAAGTTAACTCCCTTCGACTCAAGTATACAGCTAGTATTTAAACTATAATTATTACTATAGGAAGTAGCCCCTAAGCCACTTCAGCTTTTAATAACACTACTTTACCTTAATTACCTCCGCCTCCCACCTCCTATGATTAATACATCAAGCAACGTAACACTCTCATTGCTCAGAACAACCGTAATGCCCTATTCTATCTGCCAATATAAACCAGGCCCTCCTGATTTATCCCTTGGGAATTGATCCGGACCGTTACACAAGACATCTACCTTCAGATCCTACGAAACTAAGAAGCAGCATTAGTATGGGACTTCATGGAATATAGAAAGCTAGACCTAATGGTTGCCCTACTATAGGTCTTAAAGGTTATCGTACACTCAGCTTGGCAGTCCGGCTTAATACCTATTCCGCCTGGACTGGAGCAGAAGGTGATTAATCTCCTTAAAGTCTGTATGTAAAGAGGGATCCTGGAGGAAGGTTATAGAGCGTACTATAACCTATTTATACTTATCGCCAAAAAGGACAAAGGAATCTATCTAATTAATTCAGCTACTCGCATTAACCAGTATACTATCCACAATAGCTTTATGCCTCTAAGTGCAGATAAGTTCTTAGCAGATATAGCAATATATAAGATATTATTACTGCTCGATTTCTTCTTAGGATATGACTAAATGCCCCTAGATAAGAAAAGCAGAGATTTAATAACATTCCAGACGCCCATTAGTCTGCTCCGAATGTGCATACTGCCCCAAGGAGCCACTAATTCGGTAGCCTAATTCTCAAGGATTATCACTAGGATCTTATTCGACCTCCTACCCGATGTCTGCCGCGCCTTTCTAGATGACATTGTGGTCAAGGGACCTAAGACGACCTACGGCGATGAACTAGCTCGCCCTGGAGTCCGCAGATACATCCGGGAGCATCTGATCAACTTGGATAAGACGCTACTTAATATCGAGCTTTCAGGATATACTATCTTAGTCCTAAAATCTTAATTTTACTATTAATTAATAGTTATTATAGGCTACCTATATAGTACGAACGGCAGAGCTCTAGAAGAGGCTAAGATTATTAAGATCCTTAAATAGGGGAAGTGCAATATAGACTTAGATGTTCAGTCCTTTCTAGGTGTAATAGGCTACTATTAATACTAGATAGTAGGGTTCGCTTTAATCATAAGGCCACTTACTAAGCTCCTAAAGAAAGATGCTGAATTTATCTGGGGAGGTGATTAGATAGAAGTACTTAAAATCCTAAAGGAAAAGGTTATAATAGCTCCTATCTTAGTTACTTTAGACTGTTCCCCTAGAGCTGGGGAGGTTATCCTGATAGTGGATGCTAGCCTATACGGATGGGGATATATCCTTATGCAGGTTATTAATGAGAAAAGGCATCCTATTCGGTTTGAGTCTGGTCTTTAGAATAATGCAGAAAGGGGATATAATGCTATAAAGCGAGAGTATTAAGCCGTCCTCTATGCGATCAGACGGTTGCAAGGAATGATATATAGCACGCCCTTTACACTAAAGACTGATTCCCAAGTCTTAGTCCATTAGCTTAATAGGTATGCAAATAATATTCCGGGTGCATTAGTTATCTGCTAGCTAAGCTATATCCTCCTATTTGACTTTACGATCTAATATATTAAGGGCGTGAAGAATACTGTGGCCGACGGGCTATTACGAAAACCTGAGGGACTATCTAATCAGGTGGATTAAGAGGCAGAGACTAATATTAATGACTTTATGGACATACAGTTATGCCCAGTCGTATTTAGCGACTCTAAGCCCACAAAAGAGGATTCTCAGTTAGAAGACCCTAATATTAACTACACTAAGCAGCTTAAGCTCTTATCTAATAAATATAAGGGCAAATAGCAATAACTTAGAGAATTCCTTTGCATTATATAGTAACCTGCTGGTTCTATATCTATTAAATACACCTGGGTTAGAAAGGAAGCCTTATGCCACTTTATTAGAGGCAAGTTCCTCTAGTGCCAAGGACAGGAATAAGGAGGATTCTACAGTCCTCCTCGGTTGGTAGTTGCTAATAAGAAGGTCCAGATCCATCTGATTACATCTTGCCACATTGACCTAGGTTATAAGGGACGGGATATAACGCTCGCAGTGCTCCAAAAGCGCTATTAGTGGCCCAGCATATAGAAAGAAGCTGCTACAATCTTTAAAGTCTATGAAGCTTATTAAGCACACTTAACGGCCAAGTTTAAGAAGCATGCTATACTAACCAGCCCTATATAGCTAATATATAAGGTCCACCTAGACGCCTAATACCTCCCTGAGGCCAGAGGACATGCATACCTCCTGGAGGCTAGGTGTAACTTAATAGGGTAGGTTGAAGCGATGGCGACGCTGGTGCTGAACGTAAGCGCCATAAAGGTTTTCATCTGAGGCATTATCGCTAGATAGGGGGTTATCCCTATCTTTGTGGTTAATAATAGTTTGGAGTTAATGAAGGACTTCGTGCCTCTCCTTTGAAGTCTAGGTGCATAAGTTTGGCCGACCTCGGCCTATAACCCTAAGGCAAATGGCATTATAGAAGTCAGATACTAATCGATCGCAAGGTTTATTGCGAAAAGAAACCTAACTTGCATCCAGAATTAGCCTAGAGACCTTAGCTATATCCTTCTTATTAACTAAATAATACTATAAGCTTCTTATAGGTATTCCCCTTTCTATTTAGTCTATAGCTAGGAACTAATCCTGCCTATAAAGGTTAATATTCCTACCTGGCGAACTATCGACTGGGACCAAATTAAATCATATAATTAGATAGTTAAAGCCTATATAAAGATTATAGTGCGGTTAGATAAGGATGTAGAAGACGCAAAGAAGAAAGTTGCCGCATACCGCAAGAGGTTGGCAGAGCGCACAGATGCCAGCAAGCCTAAGCTTCTACGCAAGGAAGCCATTCAAGTCGGGGATATAGTCCTTCGATATGACCCTCGCCGAGCTGTCGACATGTCCCGCGAAGCCAAGCTGAAGCCTCGTTGGATCGGTCCCTATATTATTATTCGCAAGTCTGGCAATAGTGCTTATTAGCTCTAGTCCCTTAGAGGCCAGGAACTCTCCACCACGATCTATAGAGATTATATTAAGAGGTTCTATAAGGATAAGTATAGGTAATAGGCTATTAATACTAATAAAGATAACCCGCAATTTATAAAGCGTCTCTTTTATAATAAGAAGAGTTAAGCCTAAGGACTATCTAATTAAGCGGAAGAAGAGCGGGAAGATGACGTTCTGGACGCCCAGGGCGAAGAACTTAGCGACCTAGAAGACGTGGCGAGAGACCGACCTGCCCGGCCCTTCCAAGCCGGGCCATCTACATCCTTCCAAGTGGTCCTCCCGCAAATGGGACAAAGCTAAGGCCGAACAGTACTGAGATCTAGTTAGGATAAGACTGCTGAGGCGATAATAGTAATTCCCAAGAGATAGGGAGGTTATTATTAATAGTAAGGGTTTATAGGTGTATTCCTTGCTGTTAATAGGGAGGAAGGAGGAGGAAATACATATATACCACACAAAAGAGAGGGCAAAAGCATGCCTTACTAAAAGCAGTAATAGCAAAAGAGCATCCCTTTAATTAGCTATATTTCCTTATTTTTTTTCTTTCTTTCTTCTTTTTCTCTTTCTTTTTATTCACATTTTACATATATACACCCTTTATCCAATTTTCTTTCTTATATTGGCCGTTCCCTTATACTGCAGATCAATAGATCAGATAGTACCTATTAATTAGAAGGGAAATAATGCGAGGAGTTTAAGCATTTCGCCATAAACCCTTCCCAAGGACCTAGCGCTACTAATATAACTCTCTAATTGCATAAATACCTTAATCTACTTATAGCTCCTAATCGACCTATTTATACTCTTAGGCAGTCGCAGATCTATACTACTTTTATTCCTAACGGCTTGGTCTCACTTTCCTAATAGATGGATCTCACGAAGGCATTGCAGAACCACTTGGTCCAGGTCCGCCCGGCGCGTCAGTCCTAAGATGAGAAAATGGCTGCTCGGTCGCTCCGAACAGAAGCCATCGAAAGAAGCGCCCGATCCAGGTCTTGACCTCCGAGCCGGAAGGAGCAGAGGGTGACCCCTCCGCCCCTTCCGCCTATCACTCCTTTAAAGTCCCGGGATCCAAGGGATTAGATGGTTCCCACGACGATAAGCCTCAAGCTCTGTCTACACTCAGCCCGTCTCCCGCCCCATCTGAGGGTAGCGCGGTTATTCTTAAGGCTTTGCCTGATGCCTTTCGTACTCCATTGAGGCCGTTTAACCGATAATAACGCCGCAACGAGAAGGACAAGACTGTATCGCCCATGCCTGCGGACTATACCGTCGGATGACAATAAGTGACTAATAGTGGGGTTATTTAGTAGAGAAGCAATTGATCAATTGGTCTAGCGGTTTGTTTGGAATTAAGGAGACCTTGTGTTATATTGCGAGGAACTTGGATCTTGGGGATAAGAAGTCGTTCCTCGTGGGGAGGTTTATAATAGGGATTTCCAGAAGCTTGGGGATTAAGCTACTGTAGCTAGAGATGTGGCTAAGGGAGGATTTTAAATTGGTTGTCTGAGTTGGAAGATGGTCTGAGCTTTAGACCTATGGTTGCTGAGAGCATAAAGAGGGATCGTTTTCCCGTCTGAAGATAGAGGAGAGATAGATTTTTCCCCCTGGTTTTTATTAATGATTATTACTGGCTTTTTATTCTAATTATCTACTCATATTTCTTATTTGCTAATCAATTAATCCCTCTTTGTTTCTATTGGCCCAGAACCTCTCAGGAGCCTCCCTCACCTCTTGAGTCCAGCGACCACCTTTCCATCCTGCTTCCTCTCTCTCGACCTACCCTACAGTCCCTTTAGGGGCCTTGTGTGTGGTTGTGTGGTTGTGTTGTTTTCCCCATCAAAATATACTAATAATATATTATAAGAAGAGGTAGGAAAATTCTTCTGCATTAGTTACTTCTTAGTATAAGATAAAATAGGAAAATTTAGTGAGTCTATTAATAATAACTAGAATGCTATTATAGGCCGTACTAATAGTAGGGTCTAATAAAAGGGGTAGTTTAGTAATAAAATCCATTATAATCAAGTCCCATAGTCGCGCTACGACTGGTAGGGGTTGCAGATGTCTATATTGTCACGGCCTGGGCCGCGACCTGCAAGCGCCCATGCGCCCCCACCTTTTTCGGAACGGAATAACCCCATGGACGTGATCACCCTTTCCTGCCCTACTACAAATCGTGATCACAAAAAACACCACCATAATCACTCCGTGATCACTCTTGATCAACTGTGATCATAATCACCGCTACCCACACCACGGGGTATATAAGACCTTCACTTCTAGATAGGAGGAAGCCTCTGCGCTACCTCAGCTTTTAATAACATTGCTTTACCTTAATCACCTCCGCCCTTAAACCTCCTATAATTAATACATCAAGCGACATAATACTCTCATTGCTCAGAACAACCGTAACGCCCTATTCTATCTGCCAATATAAACCAGGCCCTCCTGATTTATCCCTTGGGAATTGATCCGGACCGTTACATTCAGGCTGCTCTTTCTGTGTTCACATGCTTATTATAATTATATGTAATAGGTTTAATCCACTTAGCTATATTGCCAGTAAGTCGTCCTATAGTATAGTAAACCTTAGAGGCTTTATTATAGAATTGCATTAGGTAATAGGAAAAGAAAACCTTAGTGCTAGTAATAAACATCTGAAGCTTATAGGCATTGCCATTGAATTTCTTAGGTGCGTGTAACGGGCTAAGCCCGTGAAGGCCTCGTCAAGCACTCTCGGCCCCCGCTTTTCGAAACATAAACCCGCGGATAGACCGGCATTACTTCGAACTTAGTTCTCACTCGGAGGTCAGGCCGGAACCAGTAGTAAAAAACATATAAAAGAGGGGGAGGTGGCAAGAGAGGGAGACTGGAAGGATAAGAACCCCTCTTAGCTGTATCTATTAATAGCTTATCTTCTCTTTTATTCTATAGTTTAGGATCTTTATTAAAGCCTTTTAGCTAGTTATTAATATACTTATTAAACTATTATATTATCTTAAACTCTCTTTACCTTAGGCTATACCCTTACGTATGGTTAGCCTTGGCGAAGTCTTGCCCTTGCGGACGGCAAGCAATGAAGCCCTGCCCTTGCGGACGGCAGGCCACGAGAAGCCTCGCCCTTGCGTATAGTGAGCAATTAAAGCCCTGCCCTTACGGACGGCAGGCCATAAGAAGTCTTACCCTTATATATAGTAAGCAATAACCTAACCTCACCCTTACGGTCAGTAAGCAGTATTAATACCTATTAAGACCTCATATAAGTATAAGTAATAGAAGACTCAACAGTTAAATGCTTGCGGTCAAGCCTTAAGAGAGTAGTAGAGTCTATCTTAGTAATAGACTATAAACAACCATTCGATTAACCTATCCTATAGCCTTTTATATGATCCCGCTAATATAGTGCATTATGTCCGACTCCTTGTGGCTAGCCACTCTGTTTAGCCCAGACATTGAAGAGCTTACTGCACGCACAAGCTAGAAGAGAAATAGACTATCCAATAGAAGGTCATAACCAGGAGAAGGGGACTCCTATAAGCATAGATATTATTGCGCTATTAATCGAGCAAATGCATATTAACCGCGAAGAAATAAGGGCTCAAATCCAAGCCCTTAAGTCTGCCCTTAACAGTGCTCAAATCGATGCAACTCCACCAACGACCCAATCGACGCCATCAATCGAAAAGGCTCCTTAACCTCGCTGAGATATGCTTATTAAATATACCTTTACTTAAAAGAAACCCTTCTTACTTAACCTTAAATGATTTAATAGTATATAATAAAAATTTCGGTCTTAGTAACTTAAGATAAGGAGTAAGCTCCGTATAGATAGACCAGTCATAGGGGGACCACCTAATTAATTTATATATATTTATGCAAGACTAGACTAAACCCCTTAAGCCATAACTGCAGCCTTTTTCGAGAAAGGCGGTTTAGAAGGAAACTTTAATCCTAACTACTTTATAGACTACCTTATTAGCTACTACAGAGATCCCAATATTAAGCAGTACGCCCTAAGTCGCTTGGAAAACCTAAGGCAGAAAGACAGGGAGAGCTTTGCGTCCTTTCTACCGAAGTTCGAGAAGGAACTTATAGACAGTAAAGGAGCCAGCTAGAGCAACTCAGTCAAGATTAACACCCTAAAGCGAGTGATCAATCAGGAGCTTTATTTACACCTAGCCGGATAGTTAAACTTGCCAAAAGAATATCCTGCCTTTATAAACGCCATATAGAACCTCAGAGCGAATCTAAAGGACTTATATTTCTATAACCGATATGCGCC
Source organism: Thelonectria discophora (assembly GCA_911649645.1). Classification (NCBI taxonomy): domain Eukaryota; kingdom Fungi; phylum Ascomycota; class Sordariomycetes; order Hypocreales; family Nectriaceae; genus Thelonectria; species Thelonectria discophora. Next base: position 305,922 of record CAJVRK010000008.1, on the reverse strand, counting down.
TTATCGACGACCACTATCGCTAACCCCTAATAGATCGCAAAGGTAAGCTCTTCTTTAGAGAGAGGAACCGTTTGATCAAATGGATTAGGAACCTATAAAGGTCAATTAAAGCTCGGTGCGCTGCCAGGATAACCGCAAATATTACGGTTATAATAAAGTTAGACACCTTATGGCGCGCTGCCCTAAGCGCCCCAAACGACAGGGCCCTAAGGGAAAGGAGGAAAAGTTGAAGATAAAGGCCTTAAAGAATAAGGCGCAAGAGGAAGAAGTTTCTATAGGAGATAGTAATAAAGGAAGTGCCCCTAGCTAAAATAAGTCCTTAGGAGAAGAGTTAGGAAATAAGTAGCTCCTAATTAAAAATGCTATTAGGAGCGCTAGTAAGTATAAGTAGATTGGAAGGATCTAAGCGATTAAATAGATAGCTAACTGTTTTATATTAATATTAGAGTTAATTAAAAATATTATTTTATTACCCTTATTAACTATAGTTGCCTATACTATAGAATGATTACTGAGAAACTAGTCTATAAGCTCTACCTACTGCATATTAACATTCTACCATAAGCACTTAAATAAATAAATATTACCTTTCCTAAAGCAATTTATTATATAATATATATAGATATTAATATTAATAATTATTAGAAGAAGTATATATTCTTTTATATTATAAGAGGATAAAAAGATAAAATTATCCTTAGATGAACTTGGATGAACTTAAAGGATATAACTATATAGCCTATAAAAGGATATTTTTATATTAGCTCGATAGACCTCTAGGTAAAGGAAAGGACCCCAGGAGACTTCAAACTAATAGATCTAATAAGACAGACTGGTACTATCTTTATAGGGCTAGTTTAAAGAGCAAGGAGACAAAAAGACACATTACTAGTGCAGATCTTCTCAGTCAGCCTGGCTAACATTAAGAAAGCACTAAGGCTAAAGGGAAAATTAGATCCAGTAAAGAAGCTACTAGAGTATTACTATAAGTTTCTACTTATATTCAATCGGAAAGCAGTTGATTAATTGCCTCCCTATCGCCCTAATATGGATCATTAAATCCCCTTAGAATCAGGACCTAATGGCAAGGACTAAGAACCTCCTTAGGGGCCCCTTTATGGGATGTTAAGAGAAGAACTGATTATCTTAAGAAGGACTCTTACTGAGCTACTTAATAAAGGATTTATTCGTATAAGCAGCTTATCCGCTTCTGCGCCTGTATTATTCATTAGGAAACCTAGAGGTAGTCTATAATTCTATATGGACTATAGAGGTTTAAATGCCATTATAAAGAAGGATTATTACCTATTGCCCTTAATCGAAGAGACGTTAAGGTCTCTATCAAAGGCCAAGTGGTTGACCAAGCTGGACATCATTACCGCCTTTCATAAGGTGCGCATTGCGGAAGGAGAAGAATGGAAGACAGCTTTCCGAACTCGCTATAGCTTATATAAATGGCTTATTACCCCTTTCGGACTTACGGGAGCCCCTGCAATATTTCAATAGTACATTAATCGAACCCTATGAGACTATCTAGACGAATTCTGCTCGGCCTATATTGATGACATCTTGATCTACTCAGATAGATCACTAGCTAACTATCAGAAGAAAGTGAAGCTGGTTCTAGAACGATTGCAGAAGGCCGGCCTCTAAGTGGACATCAATAAGTGCAAGTTCGAGGCCACAAGTGTAAAGTACTTAGGCTTTATTATTAAGGCAGGAAGAGGCATTCGAGTTGACCCTAAGAAGGTCAAAGCTATCCAATTGTGGGAAGTTCCACAGACAGTGCGAGAGGTCAGGAGGTTCCTGGGATTCGCGAACTACTATTAAAAGTTCATTCCTAAATTCTTGCATATTGTACTCCCCTTAATATCCTTAATAAAAAAGAACTCCCTATTCATCTGGTTAAATAGTTACTAAAAGGCTTTTAAGGATTTAAAGACACTATTAATTAGTGCGCCTATTTTGGCTTAATAGAACCCCAATTGGAAAACAGTTATTAAGACGGATTTATCTAGGTATACTACTAGAGGAGCCTTATTATAAATTAATAATAAGGGTATACTATAGCTTATTGCCTTCTTTTTAAAGAAGAACCTTCCTACTAAATATAATTATCCTATTTATAATAAGGAATTACTTATAATTATCCATTATTTAGAACACTAGGATACTAAGCTAAAGAGTATAGACTTATTCCTTATTCTTATAGACCACCTTAACTTATAGCATTTTATAAGGAAGTAATACCTAAGCGAACGCTAGATTAGATAGTTAGAGACCCTCTCACAATATAACTATACAATCTAATATAGGCCTAGAAGAGAAGCATTAGTGCCTAACGCGCTCTCGCGAAGAGAGCAAGATATGCCTTAGAACTTTAAGGATAAACGAATTTAAAAATACTACTAATAACTCTTGCCTAAAGACCTAACTATAAAACTTAAATAATTAATTATATAGGGGAAAGCTGGGTTTATTGCAAAAGGAGATTTAGATCAACCTAGAGACCCATCGGTTAAGCCTGACCCCCTAACTGAGAACCCCTTTTTGGAAGAAGGACTGCAATAACTATAGAAGGAGGGATTAGAATACTATAATTAATACTGGCTAATATACTGAGCCATCAAATAAGGAGAAAGGAGACTCCCTACCGACTGGGGGCTTCCTATAATACTATCAGAATATTCAATTAATCAAAATCACTAACTCTATTAGTAAGATCGCATCTGGGTCCCAAATGATGAACCTCTTTGCACCTAGATCATTCAGGAAACACACGACTTAACTATAATGGGACATCTAGGCAGGGATATATTGAAGTCCCTGATCAGCCGAAGATTCTACTGGCCAGGGCTTGACTCAGATGTCCAACGCTTTATGCGGAACTGCAATATATATAGACGAAATACCATTTAGAGAGAGAAAAAGCGAGGATTGCTTAAACCACTTTTAATTCCCTACTGGATCTAGGCCGAAGTCTCTATTAATTTTATAGTTAAACTCCTACCCACTTAATTAAATACTTCTATAAACTTAATAGTTATTATAGACTGGCTCTTAAAGAGTATTATCCTTAAACTAATAAAGGAAATCACTATAAATATGATTATTAAGGCACTTCTATAGTGCTTAGTATAATACTATAGTCTGCCTAAGGGAGTAGTAATGGATAAAGGCACCCAGTTTATAAGTCGAGTATGCAAGAGGCTATATAAGCTGCTGAGCATTAAGCAAAGACTATCGACTGCCTGGCACCTGGAGACCGACGGAGCAATAGAGAGGGCGAATCAAGAAGTGGAAAGATATCTCTATATCTTTTGCACTTATGCGCAAGACGATTAGAATGGATTGCTGCCTATAGCAGCAATAGCTATTAACAATAAGACTGCATTATCTATAAGAATGAGCCCGTTCTTTTTAACGCATGGATATAACCTCGATCCTATTGAGATTCAGGAAGAGCCGCAACGGAACGACAAATCGCCCATGGCACAAGCACAGAACATGGTCCAGAGGTTCAAGGAGGCAGCCGAATGGGCGCAAGCCGCATGGCCTCGGCACAGGAACGGCAAGAGGAAAACTCGAACACATAGAGGCAACCATCTGATCAATTCAAGGCCGGAGACAAAGTTTGGCTACAATTGCAAAATGTCCGCTCAGATAGGCCCTACAAGAAGCTCGACTGGCTTGCCGCAAAGTACACCATCATCGAAACTGTCAGATCACACGCTTATCGCCTGGATACTCCCCCTGGCATCCATAATGTGTTCCATGTGTTGCTATTAAAGCTAGCGGCAGACGACCCTCTACTATCGCAATAGAGCGACAATTAGTAACTACCTGCGATACTAACGGAAGAAGGGGAGGAGTTTAAAGTTAAAGAGGTTCTAGAGGTAAAGAAGAAAGGGAAGCAAAGAGTCTTAATTAAGTGGATAGAGTACTTAAAGCTAATATGGGAACTATATAATAATATAGTTAATACTATAGCCTTAGCTCAGTTTGAAGCCTCCTAGGAAAGGAGGGGGGTATTATAACGGGCTAAGCCCATGAAGGCCTTATTAAGCACTCTTGGCCCCCGCTTTTTGAAATATAAACCCACAGATAGACCAGCATTACTTTAAATTCAGTTCTCACTCGGAGGTTAGGCCGGAACTAGTGGCAAGGAATATGTAAAAGAGGGGGAGGTGGCAAGAGAGGGAGACTAGAAGGATAAGAACCCCTCTTAGCTATATCTATTAACGGCTTATCTTCTCTTTTGTTCTATAGTTTAGGATCTTTGTTAAAGCCTTTCAGCTAGTTGTCAATACACTCGTTGAACCGTTACAGTGCGGATGGCTTAAGAATTTCTCCGGGGTCTTAGCCAGTGGTTACTATAATAGTAAGGGTATTAAGGTTATCATACTGATTGCATTATATATTTTATTATTCCTATTAGAGGTTCAAGATATAGTCGATCTTAGTGCATAGAGCTATAATCTTAAGGCGTAGAACGCGGACTTCACCTTTATAGTAACTGCCTATATTGCGCATACATTATCAAAGTTTTTCGCAGTCTTCGTCAGACATTATTGTAACGGTCCGGATCAATTCCCAAGGGATAAATCAGGAGGGCCTGGTTTATGTTGGCAGATAGAATAGGGCGTTACGGTTGTTCTGAGCAATAAGAGTGTTACGTCGCTTGATATATCAATCACAGGAGGTGGGATGCGGAGGTGATTGAGGTAAAGCAGTGTTATTGAAAGCTGAAGTGGCTCGGGGGCTACTTCCTATGGTAATGACTGTGGTTTAAATACTATCTGGTTGGGGTAGGAGCGATGGGAGCGATGTCTACCGTTCCAATCGTTCCTGTCGTTCCTGTCGGTCCTCCGTTGATTGGTCGGGTGATGTGGGGCCAGTGGCAGTGCGCTTCTAACCCATCTGGGTTCTGCCGGCCTAGACCGCTTGGTCAGAACATGGGCCGTGACAATTATGCTAATATTATCCATTTTAGCATCAGTAGGAGGTCAATCCTCAGGCGGAGTGTTATTTTGCTGCTAGGTAGCTATTACTGCGTTTAATATTGCTTAGAGTAATGCGGTATTCGTCTGAATAAGAGCTTTTAATGTATAACAGTCCGGATTAATTCCCAAGGGATAAATCAGGAGGGCCTGGTTTATATTGGCAGATAGAATAGGGCGTTACGGTTGTTCTGAGCAATGAGAATATTACGTCGCTTGATGTATTAATTACAGGAGGTTTGAGGGCGGAGGTGATTGAGGTAAAGCAGTATTATTGAAAGCTGAGGTAGCGCAGAGGCTTCCTCCTATCTAGAAGTAAAGGTCTTATATATGCGGTAGTTCACGTTGGTTCACTTAGTGATCCGTCGTGAACTCCTTCAAGGTTCACTGTGGTTCACTGGGTGAACCTGGGTGAACTAAAGCGGGGAGTTTCTGATTGGGCCGTTTGAAGTGGGGGAACCACGTGACTTGTTGGTTGTCGTCACGGGCCGTGACATGATTTATCCCTTGGGAATCGATCCGGACCATTACAGTATGGGTTTTGCGAGATGGGTTCGCGAGCATGTACCTGCCACTGAAATAACCGTGATCCTCTCAGCTGTCCCTCTTGACGACTTCTTGAAGCGGGTTAGTAGTGTGTCTGTTGGTAGCCCACTGTCAGATGTGAGCCAAGTCTGACACCTTCTTGCCCTGTCACTGCAGGCTTAAACCATCGGCGCTCAAGGACCCAAGAGCTAGACCACATGCGTCGGGGTACAAAAGGCTCTGGTCCTCCCACTTGCTGTGGATGCCTCAGCGCCAACCTCTCTCTCCATTCGTCTCCCACTCTACGTCTCCCTCTCAAGTTCTCAGCATCTTCCACCTTGAAGGTCTCCGTTCTCGCCGTCGCAGTTCTGGCAGCGTTTGCCCCCGCCGCCGGCGCTAGAAACTGCAAAAAGGGACTCACCTATTGCGGCAATACTCTCCTGGGTCGGTGCTTTCACATCAAATCTCCAAAGCCTGTCTTGAAACGCGACTAAACTCTATCGATTTTAGACAACTACTACAATCGGATCACACATGCGCTTGCGGTTGAAAAGAAGTCTCTCGAGCCCAACTGGGTCACCCACTCTTTGTTCAAGCAAAGGGGGAAGTACGGGCGCCATTTCTTACGTGAAGCATTGTGGCAGATGCAAGGACGCTGGAAGGGGCAAGAGCGACTATTGTGCTGCTTAGAGTGGAAGGCATGGACTTCTTGGAGGATGGTGCAATATGGACGTGACTGGAAGAGGAGGGAGCAAGGCCGGTGATGGATGAGTCAGTACCTATACTTCAATACCCGTACCTGGCTCAGGTGATGTTGGGTACCTATTCACAATAGCAAATGTATGCCGCGACTATTCATACAGTCTCCACCGGTCAATGGCCCTCCATGTCGCGGGCTCAGTCCCCGACTCCCCCACGGAGCCTTCTTGTGCCGCTCCCGAGGGCACTGCCCGAACGGCGAGGTATCCCATCTCCTGCTCTGGGCGCACATCCGTGAGCTGTAACCGTACATTCCGGAGCTGTCTCGCCCTCTCCGCGCCGTCGAGAAACGAACCCCCCGGAGGGAGGGGCACGTATGGGTTTTCTCGCGTCATCGAACTCGCAAACCCCAGCACGTCGGGGCCACGTATCAAGAACTTGAGGCCGAGTCCCAGAATGGCTAGTATCTCGAGGAAGAGCGTAGTTACCAGAAGAAGGAAAACCCAGACCAGATCTGCCCTGTAAACATCCCGAGTTCGAGTCACCGTCCCGGACGTCGTATTATAGAAGTTGTAGAACGGGGACTGCTCGGACCTTTGGGCGAGAGGTAACTCATGCGGAGTCTGAAAGTCGACGTGAGAATGGCTATCCTCGACCGTGGCCCCCCAAAACGTATTGAATGCGGTTGTAAGACGCCTTGAGAAAACTGCCGGCCACTGGGACAAATCAACCACTACCCAGCTTCTCCTCCATGTCCTGTCATATGGCTCAATTCCCCCACCAACGATGAAGTTTTCTGTCGGGGACTTGTCGTCGGCAGGCAACTCCCCATTGGCTTTTGGCCATTGCGCAAACGCCTGGTAGAGAGAGTTAGGATTCGCCAACATGTTGTCTGGGAGGCGATTGGCGGCAGATGGACTGTTGAGGCGACGCTGTCGCTTCGCCGAGCAGGTTGTGGTCGAAGTTTGTGGGCCGCATTGGATTTCCGTCTCGACGATGATGTGGTGTATGGTACAGTTCGCTGCAGAGGCGCCGAAGAAATGAGCGAATCCCGTTTTGGACGCAAACAACATATGCAAGGGTGGAGGATCGCTCATCTTCACCCACTCGTCCCATTCGCCGGGAAGGGAGAGGTTAACAGCGAAGGACTCTCGATCCGGAACGTTCTTAAGTATATCGACGATCGTCTGTTCGAACTCAGAGTAACCAGTAGTCATGTTGCCAGCCAGGGCATCGTCGTAGTCGCTGAAGCTGACAAGTTCAGAACACTTGAAGTCAAAATAGGACGTCTCAACGGTGAAATCGTATTGAACTCCTGGGCCCTGTAGGTCGATACCCATGATGGGAACGCCCAAAAGCGAAGAGAAGCTTTCGTCGCCACGAGCAAGAGCCGCTTCGTCGACGTCGTAGAACTCGCCAATGGGAGCGCTCGGCCGCCACTGAGGAATCCGGGGCAAGTTCCAGGGGTCCCTTGTGGCATTCCGCTGTTCCGAAGAGGCAATGAGAGCGGACGAGTACATTGCCACGACGCGGACCTTGCACATTTCAAACGTCGTCCAGGATAGGTATCTCGAGGCCTGGTAGTTGGGGTGGATGTAATAGATCGACGTGTTCGCCGTGGCGGTACTGTTCCCAAGCAGGAGGATTCGAGAGGCGCTCTGCCCACCCAGAGGTGACATGGACCAGGTGAGAACAATCACCAGGCCGATCAAAACTCGAGTCCGGATGGCGAAGAGACGCTCGAAGGCCGAGGCGAAGCTTTGGCTGCCAAAGATTTGCTCGAGGGTGGCCAGACTAACGCCCTTCTGCTGTTCCAGGGACCACCGGGCAAGGTTTTTGTAAAAGCGACTGGCCACGGCTGCAAATACGACGGGAAAGATGGTTGGACTCAGGCGAGTCAGCTCAAGGACTTTGTGGCCGTAGCTGGAATGCGGCTGGCCATCCAAACGGAGGGCAACTATGCAGAGAGCTGAGTGTCACAGGAACCTGTCAGAAAATGATACCACAGGAAAGAGAGCACGTAGACGAAAATTTCATACCCAAGAACGGGAGAGGGGCCACGGTCAGGAGAATATCCCATATCCAGTCCATGATCTCGGTGGGCGTGATTGATGTCAGGCTGCTCGGGACAGGATGCCAGTTTGAGGACAAGGCGGGTGGCCTCAGACTGGCAGATGTCTTGTCGGCGGAGTCGGATGATGGATCGGACTGGGCAGGTTCAGATGTATCCTCGACAGATGGCTGATTCGAAACTGGGGCGTAAGGCGGTCTATTATTCTTCGGAAGACGCTCCGCACTGGAGAATCTGTAACATTTAAGCTAATGGACAATGCGCTTAGCAGTCATAAGAAAAACGTACCGGCATTTCCAAAATAAGCCGAGCAAGACGAGTACGGCAACAATAGCACCTACAGACACGCCTGCCATGGTCGAGGGGCTTACCGCGCATTTGCCTTGTTCATTCGAGTCAATGAAGGTGAGGTTGACCCTTGACACATTGCGGTGAGGCCACTCGGATCTGGGGCCGGACGCGACGGACCTGTTGTCGAAAAGCGCAACTGCCTTAACTTGACCCCTGGGACAGCCTGCTGGGGTATCGCACGGGTTGATTTCGCAGCATCCAATGTAGTTGGATGGCGAATCTTCGTAGTCGTATGCGCACGCATAGAACGTGGCCAATGCCGAAGAAGAGTCTAAATAGCAATACGGCACCGACGGAATTGAGTCGTTGGCTGGATTGCTGAGGTTTGCTGGGCGCAGGTTGGCTTCGGGGCAGATGCCCGATCGGTCGCCACAAGGGTCAATGGTACAGCAGCCAAAGAACTTGACCCATGAACCGTAGCAAACGTAGAAGTCGCTCCCGTTAGGACAGGAATAGCCATGCGGATTCAGGGAGTCGGCTTCCGACGCAGCATCAGCCTTGGTGGTGGACATGGTCTGGTCGATGAGGAGTTTCCCGGTGATTTGGCAAAAGTAAGCCCCGGCGAGGTAAGGAGAAGAGGGAAAAATTAAAAGAGATACGAGGGGAACCTGGCTTTTTAAAATACAGGACACGAAAAAGAACTCGGGCTGCTAAAGGTGCAGGTGGTACAGGCGCCACAGGAGACACGGAGCTGGCAGAAGACAAGTGCTTGATAGGTTGCACATAATACTAACACACGTGTTTGCTATCCTATTGGCCTTTCATTCAATGGTCTCCGCATCTCTTTCAGCTTCAGCCTCCGGTGGCTGGAGGAGTGTTAGGGGCTGGCGTTTGGAGGCAAATTAGACCCATCTCGATTGCATATTTCGAGGGCGGTGTTGGCGGCTACAGTCCTCATACTGAGCCCATCACGGGCCATTAGCATAAGACATGGCGTTTTTCTGCATAAAGGGAGAGTATAAATCACGCCTTTGGATAACTAAATAACAATATATATACAAAGAGAAGGCCGCTTGGGTGCCCCGTCTTGCTATAATGCATGTATACTTAAGGGATCTCGGGAGTCGGAGCTTGGTCGCACCCCTGCTAAGAACACGGACCGAACCTAACGTAAATCAAGCTTGTTTCATCCCCAATGCGTAATTACAAATGCGCGCAGCCACCCCCACGGTGGCAAATCATCACAGCGAGCGTACGCTGACCAACGTGAAGAATAGGGGTCCATGGCTGCTTTAGATCTTTAAGGGATTTCGATTAACGACTTTTGAAATACCATCACCTTGCTCTACCAGCATTATGCGACTACTCTGCCTATCACATTCTGGCCATAGTTTATTTAGTAAAAGTCTACGTATCCTTGACATCTCTAATGGAATTCTAGCGAGCCCTTTTCCTTCTATGCCCCTCCCAACTAAGCCTTCATCAAGTGCTTATTCACAGGCGCCAAAGCATCCTCCCCCGACAAGACGGCCAAAACATTCTGCATCGATAAGGCCTCGAAGCCGCTCGTCGTCTTAAACGCGCCGCCGGCATTATGCGCCGTCAGAGTGGCGTTGTGACACCTGATCAGCCGCGGGCCATCTTCCCGTCTTGAAATCACGTTTTGAGTCTCCGGACGAGGCTGAAGACGGGCTAATTGCAGGCCACGATAGAAGACGTGGTGTGCCTCGAGACGAACGGGGGCGGATGCGTCGTGAAGAAAGACGGGAATAGTACGGCAGTCTATAGCTGACAGTTATTGTTGAATTGGGTCATGTAATTATTCTGAGAGTTGGTGCCTGAATTGGTGCCTGAGGCATCAAAGTCACATGACTTGTCGGCGACCGGTCCGTAGGGAAAAGGGGCTACAGGTGTTGAATTGGATCATGTAATTAGTCCAGAAGTTGGTGCCTGAGGCATCATGATGAATGGTGTGGAAAAGTCATATGACTGATCAGCGACCGCGCGCGGTCGCTAGGGAAAAAAGGGGGGGCGATGCGACGATGAAGAAGAAAGGGAGAACAGAGAACACAACACAGACGAATTGATCACATGATTGACGGCGCACACGAAGCTATTCAACAGCATTCGAGCAAGTTTCACGTGTTATTTCATCACAAACATAAGCAGTCATTGTGATTTCCCCAGACCATTTCTGCACACGTCTGAAATGTAGGATGCCAAGCACGCCGCTGTTATTGAGACTTTTACCAAAGTACCGCATCTTCCGCTGTGACGTGGATATTTTCCCGCTCATGTGTCATTGAAACAAACGTGCACAGCGCTCCTAGAAGAACTTTAGTTCCACGCTTTATTTGCAGTAAACGTCAAATTTGAACGGTTCGTCTCTATTCCCTTCCGTTCCTTTGTCCTCGAGTTTATTCCCCCTAATAATACCCTAATTCCCCCTACAATAACTACTCACCAATTCGTGCCGTTTGTGGTCCACTGTACCCAAGCAAAAAAATCATCAATCACTCCTGTCCGAATCGGTTAGTGAAAACAGACTTAACTCTTCAGCTTCCTCCAAGTCACTAACCTGCAGCTTCAAAAACCCAAGCCCCTCCTGGGCCAGGGATTCCAGCTCACTATCGAAGTCAACCTCGCTCACAGCCGTTGCATCACTCGCAATATCGTTGATCGCTTCGAATGTGAAGTTTGGACCCATCATGGTCCTGATGACGTCCTGGAAGGGCTCTTGCTTCAACACTCGATAGCTGCTGGGTGGCTCGTATTCCGTCGTGTGCCAATTGATGCATCGAACCCGTGCAACGGGCGCCGTGGCAGTATTCGCGAGCTCCTGAAGCTTAGAATTCCCTCCATCAACGGTGTCCAAGAAACGTTCCAGCAAAAACTGCAGGTTGACCTCGCAGAACAAACGCCACCCCAACTCCTTAGACCATATACCACATCGGAAGTCACAGCATGCGAACTCGATCAAAGGGGCCAAGTCCATAGGTGAGGGGGATTTCAAAAGGCTTTTCTCAAGGAGCAATCTACTGTCCCAGTTAGGGCGCATTTGTGCCATGGCACAGATTAATTCCACCAGGGGTGGTGACAGTTCTTCTGACGGCTCGGCCACACGGTGCAGAAGGACCACTTCGAAAGCCGAGACTTGCTGCATGTATCCGTCGTCGAACGGGCACTGTGATGACCACCAGTTAAACGGCGGCATATCTCTGACATGAGGGTCTGCGCCCGACAATATCAATCTCGGGATGATAGGCAGGGCACATGCAGCATTTATCATGAAGGACTGCGTGGTTGCTGATGTAGTTATAATAAGGTCGCGGAAGACATCGGTAGCACTGGCTTCCGCTCGCTCTTCCTCGAGCAAAGACATGACGAGGTCGTCAAGGTCGGGGGATGCCCTTGCCAATCGGGAGATGAATCGCCGTGGGATAGGTCCCTCTGAGCCTATGTCACTCAAAATGCCCTCCTCAAAGAAATCACGCAAGACTTGGGTGATATTTCTGACGAGTTTTTGATCTTCATCCTCATAGGACACTGTGATCAAGGCGTCTATCGCATCATGAACGTCCACTGAGAAGCCGTAGCTTTGAAGTGCCCTTGCAATGTCGATGAGGCATCTCATCAGCATGACAGCTTCATCTGCCAATGACTGCCCTTCGAAATTGTAGTTGAGAATGCGTCGGCCTGCTTCGGTTTCGACGAGGAAGTCGCAAGCTGTGCGGTGGATAAATTCCACTTTGCTGAGGCCAAGCTGGAGCTCATCTGGCAGTGCATACCAGGATTCTTCATCCACGTGAGCGGGTTGTACTTGCAAAATTCCAGCACATCTCGTGTCGATATTGTCTTGCATCACTTCACAGAGGCCCTTCAAATCTGCAGGTGTGTTGTCGATGTTGGATTGCAGAGAGCCCCGGACATCGATGCCCTGGTATGCTTCGGCCAACGCCACATCCAGGAGCTTGACGCCCCAGGCCGTCCAAGATGAAGAAAGCTCAGGTATCTCAACCGTGAATTTCGGCTCCCCCAGGTTGGATGTCACATAGCGAAAGTATCTTCCTGCAGTCTCACGGTATACGGAGGTGTCTGCATTCGATCTTTTCCACATTTCTGTGTAAAGCCCTTCGAGCTCCCCAGGCAATTCCTCCATCCTCTGGAGAAGAATTTCCTCATCGTCGTGGTTTTGGATTCCGGTGAGTAGGCTTTTGGTGGCGAGGAAAATCTAGAGAAACACGCCTTCTGCCTTGTCCAGGAGCATGTTGCCAAACCGACTCAGGAAGAGGGGGGACAGCTCTTTATTCGAACGAAATGGAGCGAATTCCTTCTGAACGAAGGCATCCATTTCGGGTCGGGTGAGGTCTTCCAGCCGGATCGTGGTGGCCCCCGCCGCCTCGAGTCGCTCCAAGAGTCGCCTCTCCGGTCGACTGGAAACGCAGACTTTGACTCTGTCGCACCTGTTGAGCTGTTCGACTAGGTCCATGAGCTTTGAGAATCCATCCTTGTTGGATACTTCACCGAGTCCGTCGATGAAAATGCAGATCGGCCACGTCTTCTCTTCCAGGATGGAGAAGAGTACGTCCTTGACTTCCCGGGCCGGCCAGTCGTGATAGGAATCCTTTGACGATGTGGCCCTGAAACGATCCAAAACTTGATCCGTCAAGCCATCACACGCTGTCAGAGCGCCGTGGAGCAACGAGCACAAGAATCCCTTGATGCTGTTTTGAGGCAAGGATCCAATCTTCCAAAAGAAGTGCGACAGAATCTTTGTTCCCGGACTCCATTGTTCGAGCAGTCTCTTGGTGTTGATGTTTTCCTTGACGAACTTCATTAGGGTGCTCTTGCCGGACCCTGGCTTTCCTCGAATCCAGAATATCTCATCGCTATCCGATTGGATCCACGAAGTAAAGCAACTCCAAGACTGGTCGATCGCTTTCAAGTCCACGCCGTAGGGTTTCCCACGGATGGAGTTGCTGTTTTCCTCTCCCGAGGCTTCTCTCTTTGACGGAACCAAATCGTTGTAGATTTGGCTCGTCACAGCTTTGTAGGAGAGGAATACTCGCTCAAATGAAGAGTCCTCCGAGTCCATCACGGCATGGTATCGTTCGTTCATCTCGGGGACCTTTAGGCTCTTGAGGAGCTTCTGGCGTTGGTCATCTGTGGCTTCTCTTTCCCCAAGAGCCCGTACTTCGGAAAGGTGGACATTGACTTGGTCCCGTGTCGCCTTTGCCTCCAACCTGATGACATCGCGGGTAGTATTTTGCTCGGTTCTGATGAGGCCTTCGATCCACGTGTGCCCTTTTGCGATCTGCTGGAGGAGTTCTTTAACATCGGCGTCGAGACTTTGGAATCTGTCACTCTGTTGCAAATCGATGGCATCGCTTTGTGTGCTAGAAGTCTTAGGTTAGACTGAGATGGGGTAAAGGGGTGGTGCTTGAGAGACCGAGGGCCGCCGCACCATAACCGGGAATTTGAGCTTACCAAAGTTTCAGGATCACTTGCATCTCCATGATCTGCCTGCAGCTGTCGAGGGATTTTTCTAAACGCTCAATCTTCTTTCTGTGCCCTTTTGATCGCAATGCGGCGCGGAATGCGTTGGAAAGCGTGCCCTTCTGGCACATGCTTGTCACAAGCTTCGTTTCCGCCTCAAGTTCCTTGGCGGCGTCGACACATTTTGCGGCAATGTGCGCAAGCTTCTTCTCTTCTTCGGTCCCCTGGGGGATCGCAGGGTATCGACTCTGGACTCGGCCGGCCGCGTCGAGCATGAGGGACGCGTGTTCTTCGAGTTCGTGCTCCGGGGTGAGCTTGCCATCGTAGATGTCGTAGCATTGGGAAATGACGCTGCCAGAGAAGGAGATGACCTGGAGGACGGCGCTGGCGGCGCCGAGGGCCTCGAAGCCGGTGAGCATCTTGGTGCCGTGCGAGCGTTGGGATGGATGATGGAGCTCGTGGAAGGATTGCCAGAGATGGGAATCAGTCTTGGTCAGGCAGCGAGAAAACGGCTCATGGTACGCAATGCGTACCCCTCACGAGGCAACCGGATTTGCGGCCAACTTTGCGACCCCTCCGAGTGGCTCGTAGCTGCGCCTTGCTGCCCTTTTCAATGCATGCTCAGCCATCTCTCAGCCACTTTCAGACCCATTGACCTGCATGAGGCCTGATCTTGTAGCTAATCTGCCCCGTAGCTCTTTCCACGTAAAACCATCAGATAAGGCCGGCCTACTGTTCTCGTGGTTCGCCATCAATACAAATTTCCAGTCCCGTGGACCTGTTCACTCCAAAAATAACGTGCACGCAAATTAACTTGTTTCAGCAATCGGAAACATGGCTCTAATTAAACTCGCATGGCCGTGTTAGCACGAGATCACAGCAGATCGAATCAAGCTTCGGCGCAGTCGTTTCGTGCATCGTCCGATCCCGATCAAGCACCTAGGAGTAGACTCGAACTGCATCTCGTCAATCCAGCTTTCGCGCTGAGTTCCTTGACACCCCACGAACTTGTCCAGGGTTGTCTTTCCAATACGCAATGTAAAGGTAAGGATAGGCTGCCCTATGATCAACCCGATTTGCAGATGCCGGTGCAGCGTCGAGTATCCCGCACGACTTGCTGGGTTCATTCATCCCATCAAATGTTCGTCCTCGTGAACCAACACACGTATGTAGCCGATCGCTCCTCCCGCGCTCGTCACGACGTATTCGTTTCAAATCCTAAGAATCACGCACAAGTCCCGGGTAGGCCCCTTCAATCGCGAGCCTGGCTGACTCGAGGCAGCCGGGCGACCACTTCATCGGAGGTCTGCGCCTCAGAATGGAGTGTCTCGGCCAGATATGGAAATGGCCGCTTCCGGGATCTCCTTGGAGTCGGTGCCTGACTCCACTTAAATTCGGCCGCCATGTCATCTCTGGCCCTGCTCAGCCCTTTCTCAGCCCTTCACAGCCCGTATCCAGCCACCATGCCGGCTATTCGGTTCCATGTGTGGTCCTTTAATATGGACTGGAAAGGGAGCTTGCACAGCGTCCTCCCCGCTGGGCCAAGAAAGAAGACCGCCCTCTAGTACGAACGGAGATTAGCAGGGATGGAACGTTGGCATGTTTCGTCTGCCGCCTTGAACACTAAACGAACCTGCCGGTGCCGAGAAATGGGGTGCCAAAGTCGAACAAGAATTCTTCGACATTGATGTTTACAAAACAGAGAGAGCACTCGCCCGCCTCGGATCCAACCAACGCCCGTATCCAAGCTGCGGCGTCAGCGAAGGCATCAACCAAGTTGCTAATAACTACCAGACTTGAGAAAGGAACATGCCATCATTCAGGCACAAGCAACGCCCACTCGACTTTTTCCCCGGCGAGAACCACACCCTTCCTGTATACGAAAGGAAGTGGATCTAATCGAAGACGCGCGCAGGGGAGTCTTGGCTTCTTCTCAGTTCTCGGCGGTTACTTGGAGAAGCGACTGATCGTCCCAGGGAACCGTGCCTTATTGCGAGGTAATCATCCATTCCCGTTGCGGTACCGGTCTTGCGATTGGCGGTTGCTGTGGCCATCAAATGGTTGACACCCGACCACTTTCCCTTCCTGGTCAGGCGACATGCTTGCTTGTCTCCTCGATCAAATAAGGTTGAAATGACTGCAAAGGCAACAAGGCATTATCCCAGTCGAATTCATCTCTACCCGCCATGTAGGACCAAGAGCAACTGCGCCGCTCAAAGTGCCGGTCTCTCTCGGTTCCTCCTAGTCTGTGCCCCGTTCCCGATGCCACTTTCTGTTGGTTGAGGGCGGGTCGGGTCAGAACACTGAGAATAGTGTCATCTGTGCATCTCTGTGGAGCGGCGGACACGGAGCTGAAGATCCTGAATGTTGGAGAGAACAAGCCAACGCACCAATGGGCATCAGCGACCTGCCAAGTGCAAGGTCTGGGCTGACCGCCCTGGATATGTTTCGTTGAACCGCCGGTGGATCTCGGGCCATGCAAGCCTCTCTCTTTCCTTCAACTGGATAAGGAGGTCGTCCTCCGCAGCTGTGTAAGGAGTTCTCGTAGCCAAAGCACGCTTGGCCTTGCCTGTTGTCCGTGTCGAGGGTGAATCAGCGCAATCCCGACCAGCGCTGCCTGCAAGCCCATGCTTTATACAAGGAGTCCAATTGAACTGCAACTGAAACGTTGCTTTGCCATTCTCAGTTAAGCGTTTCAGTGAGATATTCTCGAGCGGCCATTCTTCAAACCTAGTAAGGACTGCTCTAAGTTCAGTTTCATTGGACGTCGAGGTTCCCTACGATGCTGGGCTGAGAATCCTGCTTGGCCGAGAACGTGTACCTTTTTTGGCTGACTGGGTGGTAGATCTCAGAGATGGTCTACCTGGGCGAGAGCGTTGGATGCTTGCGGCTGCATGACGCATCAAACCGGTAGGGGAGCTTGAGACCCTACGGCGCTTGCGTGGGCAATGTTCATCCTCGTCCGATGTTTCACCTGCTTGATCCCTGTCTTCGCCTATCGTGACTGAAGGACAGTACCCCCCCTCAGGCAGCGAATTCATAGGATCAAGATCATCTTCACTCCCCTGGGACCCACTGTCTGCATTGTTGTCGCCGCCATTGTGATTGTGTGTAAACCTATGCGTGGCGATACGATGCGAGCGGCGGAGCGTTATCGGATCCTGGGGCGGAGAAGGCGCCTCTTGGGTGTCTAATGACAATCCAGATGCAGCCTCATAAGCTTGGGCTTCGACATCGCCGGATTCGCAACCAGTCGTTGCAGGACTTTGGCCTTGGGGCGCTTCTGGTGAGAGTTGTCTTTCGGAAGATTCGTTGCGTGTGCCAGGAATGCTGCCGCAGCGTGAAGGAGCCGCGCTCTGGGGCGCATCGCCCCCCGAATTCAGAGCTTCAGCCTTCTCGGGCGGTGCAACGATTAGCAGTTGTGCTGTGCGTGCTGAGGTTGACGAGTCCGAAGTACTCTGCGATGAAGAGATCGATGCCGCAGTTTGGATACCATCGCTAGCAATAGCGCCTAGCTTCATTGCATCAACCATCCCAAGATCTTGTCCTTCAGACGAGTCCGGAGCTAGGTGTCCGGGATATCCGTGAGGAGTCTCGGGGACGGTATCATAGTGCGTGGAGGTGCCGCTCGTAGGAATGCCATCACCTTCGAGATGTGTAAAATTGCGCCCCAGTGATTCACATGCTGAGGAACCGACGGTGCTATGCGGTGCAGATCTTGGTGATTCGGTGGCCACGGTGGAAAGACATAGCGCATTTCCATCGGGCAGGCTTGATTTCCCCAAATGGTCACCACCATGGTTGCCTGCTGTCCTAATTGCGGTATCTAGGTCGACAGTTAGACTCTAGCTTATTTGAAGATCGATCCGTTTCTGGACTTACCCGCATGGCCCATGGGGCGCGATTGAGATCGAGGTGAGATAATGAGTTTGTAGGCTGGTGGAAGCGATGTATCCGATTGTGAGCCGTCGGAATCCTCTGTGTCAGAGTCGATGTCGGAGGGGATGCAAATCGGCTCGCGAGAGGTGCCTGTGACAGAAGTGGACGGGAGGGTGTCTTCATCTGTATGGAAGGACCAGGTGGAATAAGGGGGTTGCCACGGCCTCCAACAGCTAGGATTCTTGGCGATGGTTGATCTCATGGTTGGAAGATGCGTGTTCGTGCGTAGTGGCAAGAGTTGTCGAATTGGTTGGAGAAGCGTCGTCAAACAGGCGGGCACCATCTACCTTTATGCTCGGACTGACCGGCATACCATGCTCTGCCTGCCGCCTCCAGGCACTGCCCGGTTTCTCCCTAGCTTCCACCCATTCCATCCGATATGAAGGATGATGCTCGAAATGAGGCCGCTGCATTCCTGTCTTCCGTCACCAACATCGGGGCTGTGAATCCGCGGTTTCGGAAATTGCCTCCCGGTGGGACGCTGGTGCCCGTGCCTCCTTTCGCGCCCTTGATTCGTTGTCGAGGACGCGAGGGCCGAGCGGAGTGGGAAGGAGGGGGGAGCATGCTGACCAAGTCGCGAGGCGGGTTATGCGAGTTGGTGGCTCGGTGATGCCACGCAGTGGACGCCGAAGGGGGCGAAGCGTGGCAGGATTCGTCTCGGTTGGCACTTGCCGTCGGCCTTCGTTACGTTCACGTCCTCGGGTTTTCGGACGATGACGACATGCTATGGGCATCTGGCGTTTGGTTGGGCAGAGAGCCCCAGGGCCAGAGATGATAAGTGCGTGTACTTGGCCAAGTTGGGGGACATCGTCAGAGTCAGGAGGACGAGCTGAAACCGCCGGGCGGCTAGGATTCGGACTCGGCTCATCCCACCTGAGGATACGACTCGTGCGTGGCGACGACAAGCAGCCAACAGCCCATTGTCTGGGCCGCTCTTGCCGGAATCGCCGCGAGCTAGGCCTAGCCAAGGGACGAGCTGACGAGGGTGACGAGACAATGAGAGCTTTTCTCTCGAATGCAACCGTGTCAGTGTGGCTCGGTGCTTCAGGGATCGGCCGCGCGAACTCACGCCGGATGACGCGAATCCTTCTTCCGGCTTCGACATGGTCGGACTTGTCCGTCAATCCGCGACCAAGGACAAGGGGAGAAGAAGGGCGGTGCCTCAGCTCGCCAGGGCTAAACGATCCGGCCATCCAACGACGCCATCTCCGCTAATGCGCGTTAGGCATTGACGTGGTCGGGTGCCGCGGCATTTTCGCTGTTGGCCAGCTCCCGGTTGGAGGCCTCACGAGGATCAACATCCGGGTTGGGGCGCCGCTCGGGAGAATGGATGGCGATGGCGCCAGGACCAGTCTTGGGAACGAGGGCTTCTCTGAGGGGGTCGGTCAGTAGATAGTTAGTAGGCAAGAGGGACGAGGGCAAAGTCCATACGATGAAGCGCGGCGATCGCTGAGGAAATGGAAGGACTGAGAAACTGGCAAGAATTCGCAAAATGCAACCAGTCGTTTAGAATAAGTGAGATAGAAGGGCAGGGCGGCCAATGTTTTCCTCGCCAAAGAGGTCCTTGAGGGAGAGCAGTGATGCTACTCGAATGTGCGGATGACGCGGCAAGCTCGGGAGGGGTTGGGGGGAGGCGAAGGCCAAGGCGCGGGATGAAACGACGAGGAGGGCGGGCCAGAAGTCAAGAATACAAGTTCACGATGGGCAATGGGAGGTTGAGCGGCCGCGGCCGCTTATATATGAAGGGCGTCACGTGATGCAGCGTTGGGCACGGGCGGCGATGGCGCCTTGCCCAAACGGGAACGCCTCCATTTCCGGAGGCGGAAGCAGCGACTTCGCGATTACGGAATAATACTTCTGCTTAAAGTAGAATCTGCCTTAGTACTGCGAAGGAGATTGGGTATCGATAAGATAAGCTTCCTGGGTGCAGGTACGTACTCATGGACCAGCACGTGCAAGCGATCGACTTGGATGTGACGTCAGCTCAAATGGCGGGAATGCCCAGCATCACCACCTAAACTGCTGCCTTGAAGTTGACAAACACAACGCCACACGTCACACGTTTCATAAGTACCTAAGGACATATATTTAACCCTACGTCTCTCAACGCCTTCGTCACGCATGGACACTCTTTCCAACATCATCATGAACGTCTTCCCCAACCAAATCCTCAGAAGCCTTCGCGGACACGTCCGTGGGGGCAGAGATCCGCGTGGCAACAACGAATCCAATGACTTCCCTCAAGAGTATCAAGATGTTTTCGGCGAGAGCAGCACGGCCAATGACCCTCCAGAGAAGACCAAGACCGAAATTAAAACCGACGAGACTCAAGAATTTGGGGATGACGTTGACAGATGCTTCTCCCCCGAGCACATCGACATCTACGTCGTTAGGGCAATGCTCTCCAAGGCAAAGAACCTGCCCGCAGACGTCGTCGACATGATCTTTGACCACGCAGAGTACTGGGTGCACTCGAGCAACGAAATCGATTACCGGGTGGAACACCAGGAGCCTCTCCGCGTTGTAGGACGCAGCCCTGCCGAAAACAAGTTTGTTGTGAGTACATGTTCATCTACCGCTGACGTAGCTAATCTGGATAGCTTCGATCGTACCCCGTGGGTTTGACCGGCTCGCATCACAAGAAGGATCTCTCGGAGGAACTCAGTTGGGACACGGTCGAGGCTAGGCCGCTCCCTCTCAAGAAGGAACAGCAGCCCGAGTATTTTACTAATTTGGCCCGGTACCCTACTCCGAAGCTTGTGCACCCGGTTCGCAAGATTGTGTTTTCGATTCGCAGCCGGGACCAGGGGCACGGTGGAGAGCACGGCACTCAGGGGACGTACCACAGTTCGTGGACGTGGTTCGAAGCTGGTCTGGAGCGGTTCGAGGCCGATCAAGAATGTGAGTGCCCTGGAAATGATTGTAGGCGACGGCTGACCAGATAGGCGACCCGCAATGCACCTACGATGTCCGATACAAGTCGTTGACATCAAAGGCTTCCCCTCTTCCGGTGTGCGGCCTGCGCCCCATCTACCCCGTCATCGAACCCGACGAGGACCACGAAGGCGCCTTTAAGTATTCCCACCCTCTGCACCGCAGCACCAAGAACGAGATCCTGCGCAACCGGACGGCCACGCGTGCCGTGTCGGACCGCGAGGTGACTTGGCGATGGACCGACGACCTGAGCCGCGACTCGGAAGAAGCCATTCGGCTGGACGAGGAGGAGGGCAGGGGGCGGGACACGATGAATGGGGAGTTTGTGAGGGGCTTGAAGTTTGGAGACGTGGTGACAGTGTGGGCAAAGGCGAGGTTTCCGCTGTGGGTGAACCATGTCGAGAAGGTCAAGATTGATATTTACTGGGCGGTTTAGCGGAATAGACGGTCAGACTGAGGATGATCAAATTGAATTTGGTGTGACGTTTGAATCTATAGGGCCCAATGCCCCTCAGCCCCTGAGACTTGAATTCATGAACCCCACGGACCCGTGTGACTGCGGACGTTGTGATATTTCACCAGTTGACGCCTCCTCCTTTGTTTGAAGTAAAGAAGACCATAAGCATATGGCTCGGACCTGTACGAAAATGGACACGGCGTGTTGGAAAATGTGTTGGGCCTGAACTTGCTCGTGCAGGTGATCCCGCCAACACAGCCATCCGCCGAAGATTGACGGCAGTCAGCTTGGTGTTGGATCCGCTGCAACATAGATGGCTTGAATTTTTAGAAATATGTACTATGGCCAGTGTTTAAAGTTGTATATAAAGTCTCGGCTGCTTCTACAACCATTCCAAATCATCACTCTCAACCACTATCCCATCCACACCACACCCGCACTCTACCCAATTCAACCAAGCTCAATCACCTCCAAACCTCAAAATGAAGTTCACAACCCTCCCCATCGCCGCCCTGGCTGCAGCCATCCCTCTCACCGCCGCACTCAGCTGCACGGGCGCGAAAAGCTACTGCGGTCGAAATCTCATCCCCCTAGGCAAGTAGTCCTTTTTCTCCGGCCCCAATCGCGTCTCACATTCAAATATTTACGCCATTTCCAGGGTGGACATACGATGACCTCTACAAGCAGAGCTTCGAGTCGGACGATGTGGACAACTACTTCTTTATTTGTATGGAACCCATGTTTGGGGGTCTTCAGCCGGCGGGGCTTTGTAACCCTTGCGTGGATGCTACCGACGGGGGGAACGATAGATGCGAGCGATGAGTACGTCTCTGGCCTTGGGGGATCATTGGACTGGGAAACAATGTCTTGTATGGCGAGGGAGAGTTGTTGTTTGAGGAATGAGTGGCAGGTTGGATAGGCAGGGAAGAATGCAGGATTGGAATTCGCTCTGAAGTCCGGGGCGCTAGAGGAGTCTCGTTGGGGCTGGATCCCGAGATGGCGACTGGCTAGATGTTGGTTAAAGAGGGATGGATCGAGTTCAACTCGGTGATATGAAGCCTTGGCTGCAGTTGGTTGACTATTGAGATTGTGAAAGTTTTAGTGTGCACAAGTCAATTATTGTTCCGTCTTGATCATGACCCCTCACATAAAGGTTATAAACGAGTCTTAAATGTGCAAAATTAGACGGAGGAAATCTGCTGGGTTATTGCCAACTTATTCGTTTCCTTCCAACTTGAGATAGAGCAGCCAGTCTGAAATGTCAACAGAACTGGCTGCACCTAATAACAGCCGCAGTCAAGGCACAGTCAGACGATAGCCCGCGGATCGGGCCGAAGGCGAGCAGCCCGCCGGAGGCGGAAGGGCGGCTAAGAGGAGAATAATAACTCCGATGGATATACTACTATGCTGTTTAAACGTGGGCACAGGATGGACTAAGGGGGTTATAATCTAGTTATATTCGGTATGAACCTCTAATTCTCTACGGGACTTGCCCAAAGTATCGTCTCCAAGAATCAAATAATGTACACCTTCCTTGCTCTGCTCTGGAGACTTGCTCCCGTCTGGCTTGCTCTCAGTCCAAAGATTTACTCCTGAAGAGACTAGCTCATCAAGTAGATGTAGACTACTATCCCTGAGACTGGATCTCGACCATGTTGCCATCAGGATCGGCAACGACGATGAAAGACTTCATAAACGGAACCATGACCCCTTCGATGGCCCGCTGCTCCTCCTCGGACAGCTGAGCAATCATTTTGGCGCTCATGCTCGTGGCCGTAGAAATCTTGCTGTACAAAGAGAGCTCCTCATCGTAGCGCTTCAGGACGGTAACATTGGGGAACGTGTCCAGGCGAGCCTGCAGGGCCTGGATATCCGGGACGACCATACCGATGTGGCTAAACGTGTTGGCGACCTCTGTCGACGGCGGCAGCGCATTGTTGGGAACATCAATACTAATCAGCTCGAGCAACCCCTCGGAGTTGTTCTTCTCGTAGATGAGCGCGTCGTTGGTCTGATACCCGGTGCCGTTCTTGCCGCCGTGGCTGTGGGCCATGTAGGTGATGGAGTAGTGCTCCGAGACGTGAAAGGTGAAGAGCTTGCGCATGCCGAAGACAGACGAGTAGAAGTTCACGCTGGCCTCGGTGTCGCGCACGTTGAGGCACAGGTGGTTGAGGGAGTAGCCGACAGTGGCCGGGTCGGCTCCGGCGTCGGTACCGTTGACTTGGTAGGGGTAGGGGGAGGAAGAGTTGGCGCGCTTGGCGGGGATGCTGGGGGGGCAGGCAGTGGCGGTTGAGGCGAGCAGCAGGGCTGTCGAGAGGAGGGAGGAGAGGTGCATTGTGAGGGTTGAAGTGTGATGTGAGTTGTGTGCGAGTTGTGGGTGACTTGTGGAAGTATGACGGTGCAGTGTAATGTAAGGGTGATGGTGTGAGTGCCCTGAGAAAGTAGGATGCAGTGTCTGGTGAGCTGTGATGGTGATGAGCTTGAGACCACAACCAGGAGACGTGCCCTCTTTATAGCCAACTTGACAGCCAGCACATCTCCCATCCAAGCCAAGTCGGATCCTATTACGCCGAGTCCTCCATCTTCGTCCTCAGCTTTTTACCAACGGCGCAAGTCTCAGTCACTTACCAAGCAGCCTAGCAAAGCACTCTGCAGATCGGAATCGGCACTCAAGGAGATTAGACCTCCCCCGAGTACCACCCTTTCCGCAGTGAAACCTGCCGCACGAGGCTCTCGGCGGCGTTGACTGGACGAGCCCGATGATGAGTCCCCAGAGCGCAGGTGGGGATGCAGCGTTGGCGGCAGGGTTCAGGGGATCTCTGGGGTTTGTTCCTTGGCGCGGTTGCTCCGAGTTTTGGAAAGGGCGGTTTGACAGCTGGGACGGAGGATCGCGAACGGGGTGGCTTGGCGGTGCTTGACTGCAGCCTTGCAGTGTGCTTTTGGTCCTCGGTTGACGAGGATTGGACTCATTGGGTGAGTATACCACACAGCTTGAAGTCTACAACTCCATCTCATGCAACACAAGCCATAACCCCTTACCTGTGCAGCATCTCCACCTCCAATGCCTCCCTGATCACCACGCCCGAGAAGAAGAAGGAAAACACTGTGAGGAGGATCTTCATCGCGGTTAAGCTGAGACGCCTTGGTGCCGAACCCCCGGGAATTACAAGTGTCAAGGCCAGCTGGCCAACAAGTGCACAAAACGGGCATGCAAGTTGCGAGGTTGTTGGTCGTCGCTAGAGGCTCCCGACCAACAGCCTTAGCAGGAGGAAACGAGTCGATCGGATTGGTCGCATCGTGGCTCGCGGATCCGAAACGCGCGCGCGCGAAGGGCCGAGAACGAGGCGAGAGATGGCCGATGGATGTGGCATATTGGCCTTGCTGGGGTTGTAAGTGAAGGTGTTGGTGGTGACGTTGACGTGGCGGATGAAGAATTTGAAGCTGCGCATCAATACGAGGCAAAGATATGCTTGTTGGTCGTGTCTCTCCAGGTTGAAAGTTGAGGGTTATTGGTGGGGGTCAATTGGCGGGTAAATCTAGAGAGGAAGGGTTGCCGATGATGGCGATGGATTGACGGATGACGGATGACGGATTTAAGGTGAAGGATTCTCATTTCTGCTGCAGTGAAGGATTGTCACGTGGAAGATGTATTCAGATGATGAAGTTGTAATGGTGAGTCGAATGTGACTGAGGCGTGAGAGGAGGTTCAATTAGAATTAGGCCTCCAGGCGATCACTGATCTACGCCTCAAGGCTAAGGCAGAACTCTGTCAACCCTGCGTCATCCATCATCATCGAACAATGAAACTGGTCAGCCTTTTGAAATCATCAAGTCTCGCCCTCGCTTCTCATCGTGTCAACACCTTCCATCCCGTGTGTCCTCTTCGCGCAGCCATGTCCACCACGTCGTTTTCGTCGCTCGGCATTCCGCTCAGCCTGCCCGAGGGGTTGTCGCAGGAGCAGTTGCTTGGGTTTAAGCCATTCAATGTGAGATCAGAAAACGCCTCATGGACAGCATCTAACAGTATAGTCCTGGGTCGACACTCTCACAAACTCCCTCCGCCTCCAATCCTCCCCCTCGCACCCCTTCCACGCAGACCCCTACGCCCTCCGGTCCATCGCCATCCAGGCCTTTGACCTCTTTGGCTCGCGCCTCGGCTTCGTCAAGCTTGCCGCCACAGTCTCCAATGCCTCCGGCGCACAGCTGCCCGCCATTGCCTTTCTCCGCGGCCCCAGTGTCGCCATACTCGTCATGCTGGTCCCCGACGACGTCCCCAAGGACTCGGACGAGCGCTACGTCGTGCTGACGGTGCAGCCGCGCATCCCCGCGGGGAGTCTAGGCTTCGTCGAGCTGCCGGCGGGAATGGTCGACGACCACGGGAGCTTCAAGGGCGCCGCCGCCGCCGAGATTGAGGAGGAGCTCGGCATCACCATCCACGAGGACGACCTGCACTGCCTCAGCGAGCTGGCCGCCCTAGAAGAAGACCACGGCGAAGACCTCGCCAAGGCAATGTTCCCCAGCGCGGGCGGGTGCGACGAACACGTCACAATCTTCAGCCACGAGCGCCGCGTGCCCCGCGCCGAGCTCGACGAGTGGAGCGGGCGGCTGACGGGCGTGAGGGCGCACGGCGAGATGATTACGCTCAAGGTGGTACCCATGAGGGAGGCCTGGAAGGTTGGTGCGCGGGATGCCAAGTGTCTGGCTGCTTTGACGCTGTGGGATGGGCTGCGGGCTGAAGGGAAGCTGTAATGTCTACTCTATGCCATATATCTATGCTACAGCTTCAATCTCTGCGCCAGCAAGATGCCCTCTGCAAACGTCCCGACGCGCGCGTCAATGGCGCACCCTTCACTCTCAAGCCGCTTGCACTCCTCCCACAGTTTGGCCAACGGCACGGTAAACACGTCGATGAACTCGTTCTCCTCCAGCTGCGGCTTGGGGTCCCTGTTCTCCGGCAGGCTCATGTCGATGGACATGTGCACCATGCGCAAGTTTGTGTTGCAAAACCCGGGATCATTAAACATCACCGGCGAGGTCTCAGTGACCACGCCAACGTACCCCGTCTCCTCGCGCAGCTCCCGCACGGCGGCCTGTTCGGGCGTCTCGCCGGCGTCGACGAGGCCCGCGGGCACCTCGATGGTGACCTTGTCGATGGGCGGGCGGTATTGCTTCTGGAGGATGATTTCGCGGCCGGTGGGTTTCTCGAGGATGGCGACGATGCCGACGCCGTCAATCTCAGCGGTGGGAGGGCGGGTGCGGCGTTCGGAGGATTCCCATGTTCGGGGGGTGCCGTTGGGGTCTTGGTAGGCGATTCTGGGGGGTTAGAAGGGAGCGGGAATCGAGGCAGGGAGGGTTACTTGACCAGCTTGACCCAGCGGGCATCCTGGTCGGCCTGGAACTGTTAGCGATGTTGTCAGAGAATGACCGTACGCACCAATGGCTCCGTGGAAATGATTTTCGCGTCGGAAATGGACATGGTGATGGTTGGAGGATCTGAATTACCCCGCCATGGTGATGGAGGGGCTTATCACTTGGTTACCCTGGAGATAGTACACAAACAAATATGACGATGCAGGTATTTGACACGAACAAATAAACTCGACAACAACTCAAACATAGCTCGACACCATATTCATCAATTCCACGTCTTCGGCCCAAAGGTCTCTCCCTCAAACACCGTCTTGCTCATGGCCGCATACCCAGCATCCAGCGTATTGAAAACACCCACGTTCCCCCACCACTGTGGAATCGTCACGTCCGGAAACGTGATTGCAAAGAAGACCACGATAGTACTAATAATGAGTCCCGCATCCAACGCCGCCGCCGTAGTATATGCATACGTATTCCACCAGCCAGTCCACCTCTTCCGGATCCATCGGTTAAAGACGAGCCCGACAATGGCCCACGTGGAAAAGCTCAAGGGCGTCGCCGGGGGCAGCCACGCCATGGCTCCCAGCATCACGGGCGCGTGGAAGTGCCTGAAGAAGGGCAGCTTGAGCATCTTTGTGAGGACGTACAGCAAAACCGGAAATGCCGCGCCGATTAGCCAGAACCAGTTAAATGCCGAGTACATCCCCCCCTCACCAAACATGCGCCGCGGGCCAATGACCCCCCAGACGATGCTGCTGGAGAAAAAGGCCCGGCCGTTGGGACAGGTAAAGTTTGCCTTTTGGGTGTTTTCGCACACGCCGTCGATATTCCCCAGGGTCCAGTTCATGACGGCAATCTGCACAAAGCTCGCCCAAACCGTCGCGACAATCTGGCACCAAAAGGTCACCTTGGGCGGCACCTTCATGTAGTGCGCCATCTTCAGGTCGGCGCTGTACGTCTGCGCCTGGCCCAGGATGATTGTGCTAAAGACCTTGAAGATCATGATGCCGATGGGGTGGCCCGGGATCATGAAGCCCGCCAGGAACGGCGAGATGACGTTGAGGCTGAGCTGGATGTTGGATACGGCGAGGATCATGGTCGTAGGGATGACAAAGGCGAGCGCCATGAGGATGGCCACCACGAAGGCCCACCAGGGGAGCTGCGAGGCGTATCCCTCTGTTGTCGCGAAGCCCAGGCCCAGGGAGACGAGGAACAGGCCGAGGTACCACCAGTCGGGGGCTTCGGCGTACTTCTTCATCAGCCGCATGTGCACGTCTGGCTCTTGGTCTCGCGCCGCCCGGAACCGGTACCAGACCTCCTTTCCGTGGTACAGCCCGATGTGGACAAACGCGGCCGTCAGCGCAGCAAACGACAGCCCGTAGTTGAGGGCCAGCGTGGGCGACAGGAACAGCGGCGAGTACGCTTTATACTTGGTCTCGTCAAACGTGAAGCTGTCGCCGAGGATCTTACTGACGTTGTAGTACCCCTGCGTGTTGTCGTACGTCTGCGACGTGACGATGGGGAGGTAGTCCGAGTACAGCGCGCCCGTGTACACGATGCCGATGGACGTAATAATGACGAAGAGGAAGAGGCCTACCAGCGTGTTGACGTGCGAGCTCGTGGGCGCCAGAATGGGGTCGAGCAGGTAGGCCGTCACATATGTCCAGTCGAAAGTGATGGGAATCAGGGACAGGCCCGTGAAGCCGCCGAACAGCTGGTTCACGACGACGTTGTTGGGCCGGATCCACGTCGCAAAGGCAAACACCGACAGGCCCTGCCAGAGCACAGCCGGGATCCAGTAGTAGCAGAACATGCCCACGGTCACGATGCCAAACCACCTATACCGACTAATCAGCCAGCCGTCCGAGTGCACGCCATCGCTCTTGCTCCGATCATGCAGCGCGTAAAACAGCGATGTGTTCGCAAACTGGCTCGGCCACATCATGGCGGCCGGCCAGACCAAGAACCTCCTGAACAAGCCCGCAAGGGAAATGCCGATGAGCTGCGAGCTGAGCGTGAAGAGCAGGGCGAAGCCCCAGCCCATGTTGACGTCGTAAAAGGGCTTGCCCTGGAGGGCTAGCAGGGCGTTGGTGCTGTACGAGTAGCTGATGGAGACGTTGGCCATGAGGGTGACGACGACGTGCTCCTTGATGGTGAAGGGGCCGGTGTTGAGGGTCCAGCGGGTGCCGAAGAGGTGGAAGACGCGGGTCGGCATGGTGACGGCCCAGAGGCGGCCGAGGGGGTAGACGAGGAGCTGGACGACGAGGGCTGGGAAGTTGATGGCGGGGCTCCTGGTGATATGAGCTTTGTACTAGAAGAGTGAGGAGGGAGAAACGCACCGCATGCTGAGAAACATGTTGAGGGCAGACCCAACAGTCACAAAGAGCATGCCCAGGACCCAGGCTCGCACTGTGTTGGCCACTTGCTCGCCGTCCGTGTTGCGGACCGCGGCGCGGACTTCGGCGTAGGGAGAGTCATCGGAGAAGAGACCTTCTGGCTTGGTGACTTCGCTGGGGAGGTCGGTGTAGTCGGGGGAGGTGGTGATTTCGGGGGCATGCTTTGGGTCTGGGGGTTTTTCGGGGGAGGTGAGAGGGATGCCTTGGATGGTTTGGGGGGTTTTGAAGGGGTTCTTGATGGTGGGCGGCATGTTGATGTGGTAGTATGGATTTGAAGTTGGAGAGGATGGGAAGTCAGTGAGCACTTGGACTTGAAGTTGAGTGAGGATGGATATGAGGTCGCACTTGAAGACTCCAAGTTGAGTGAGGATGGATATGGGGTCGCACTTATACGCATGAAGTTGAGTGAAGTTGGGTATCAGGTTGCACTTGAAGTGCAGTCGAGCTCAATGTGCCACCCTCCCACGAGCTCAACCCAGTACTAATACCCCATCTCCCCAGACAGATCGGATCCCCCCTCCGACTTTTCCATTCCCCGATCCCGAACACCTGGGGCCTTCCCATCCCTCACGCCATGTTTCTCGTGTCCGATGCCTCATCGAGGCCTCTCGGAGAACCGTCAACATGGATGCCTTTCTTATCTGGCAGGTCTGTGGGTAATGTGCCCGCTTTGGGGTGCGGGAAGACGACAATCGACAGGGTTCTTTTGTTGTTGTCCCCTCACTTTGAGGTGTCTGGGAGGTAACGTGGGAAAAGTACTTTTCGATGTCGGGAGGGGAGTGCTGTGTCTGGTGATGATTGTCGCGATTGTAACCTTGGAGTCGTGAGACGGTGAGGAATGCTGATAGGGGAAGTAATTGGTCTTGTAGAGGTTCGTCCTTGACCTCGGCTTCTCTGGTGCTAGTCAAGACCAGGATTGTTTAAACATGATGCAACCCTGTCCTTAGTAACGGAAGGACTGTTAAGAGTACATGTGCATAAAGCTGGGTCTTTATGACTAGAACGTCACTTCCACCAAGTTCAACAGGCAACATCTCATCAGGAAGCGAGTCGAGTTTGGCTTGCAAGTGGTCTTCTATCCAACGGCTAATGAGCATCGATATGGAGTTAATTGTTAAGGCATGCCAAAAATAGTGCCATAATGCAGCGCAGACCCGTTGGGTCTGCATCAGGCAACCAGGCTGCCAGCAAAGGCGCCAACTTCGACTTTACACCATTCCGACATCGAATCACCTCAAAACGCCTCAAATACATCCCAAAAACGTCTCACCTGGTTTCCAGCCATGCGCCTCCTCAATGCCGAGACGTTTGAGCTCCGTGAGTTCTACGGCGACAACATCCCGCCTTACACCATCCTGTCGCACACCTGGGGGGACGCAGAAGTCACCTTTCAGGACTGGAAGGACCTCGACTCAGTACTCAAGAAGGAGGGCTACGCCAAGATATATGGCGCAAGCAGGAAGTGCCTCGAAGATAAATGCCAATGGCTCTGGGTCGACACCAATTGCATCGACAAGAGCAGCTCGGCCGAGTTGTCCGAGGCAATCAACTCTATGTTCAACTATTACGAAAACGCCAAGGTCTGCTATGTCTACCTGAGCGATGTCCCTGAAGGCGATCACCAGGATGGAGAAGATCTCTTTCGAAACAGCCGATGGTTTACTCGCGGCTGGACGCTCCAGGAGCTGTTGGCCCCAAAGCGCCTCAAGTTTTATGCCGCAGACTGGTCCAGAATCGGACTGCGTGATTCCAAACTTGTTAACATCGTATCGGAAGTAACGGGCATCGAGAATAGCTTGCTCACACAGATAGGTACTCGGCGCCGCTCTTTGGCGACTCTCCAGCCGTTAAATACGATGCCGACTCGCCCGAGTATTCGCATGCCGACTCGTCCGAGTATTCGCATGCCGACTCGCCCGAGTATTCGCATGCCGATAATCACTCGCCAGCCGACAATCACTCGCCAGCCGACAATCACTCGCCACCGTCTCAAGGAGGCAAGCATCGCCAAAAAGATGTCCTGGCTTGCCAAGAGACGCACCACGCGCGCCGAGGACATGGCATATTGTATGCTTGGTATTTTCGACATCAACATGCCTCTGCTCTATGGAGAAGGCACCCGAGCCTTTACCCGTCTCCAGGAGGAGATTATCAAAAAGTCAACCGACCAAACCATCTTTTGTTGGACGAGGACACCAGACACCCCGAGTGACTGGAATAGTCCCCTTGCCCCATCGGCCCTTCAGTTCGAAGACGCCGGGAGATACGTGCAGGTGGACAGCCTCGAAGAACAAGACGACATTGAAGTCTCTACCTACTCCATGACCAATGCTGGCCTGTTTATCCAGCTTCCCCTGCTTCACACGGTGACTGGCGACAAATACGTCGTCCTGGAGGCTGCTCTCGATTCTGATGAGCCGTCTCAGAGTTGCACATGTCTTCGAGTCCAAGGCAGGAAGAGGGGTAGCAACGTCTGGATTTGTAGAGCAGAGCAGCCAGCAGGGCCAATGAACATCCAGTGGCGTACCTTCAACACCCATCACCCCGAGTCAACGCCACTACTCTTTGGGGCTCCATTTGAAGCTTACCAGCCCATACAAGCCCCGAGAGTCGTACAGGAGCCCGGCTGGGCTGCCCTTTTCGTTCTTTCCGACTCAAAAAGTCTCTTGTCGGAGAAGATCAGCTTCACGGAGAAGTTCCGCTCGGAAGATGGATCACCATGGCCAGAGAGTCATGCACACGCGATCCAGCTGGTAAGATCCTCAACGGAAAACGCTATTGGAGTCAGCTTGTTACATGCCTGGGTGAGGCCGTTTGGCGTTGGACGCCAGCATACGGAGGCCATTTGCGTCCACATTTACATCGGCGTGAATCTGACGAAAGGACAAGAGACACGTCATTCTACCAAGATTCATACGCCAGTGCAGGGAAGGTGCCGGAAAGACAACGATAATTGCAAGTGCCAGGTTCCCGAACCATTTCGCTTGGAGCTCTTAGGAGGCGCGGAGCATCCCAGCGCCTTCAGCAAGGATTTGGGACTCGGCGTTGTCCTTGGAAGCATTCGGCCTCAATACTTGGACTCAGGGTCTCTTAACAGTCCCACTTGCTTATTTCTAAAAATTTACGACATTAGAAGTGAGGAGTCTTAGGGTTTGTCAAGTAGAGGGGAGGCATACGGACGGGGAAGGCTCATGCGATTGACGGTCATGCGATTGAGGGTGAATCGAACGTGGAAGTCTACTATACGAGTAATGGAGAAGAGCAATGATGGGTTTGTTTGGATTGATAACAGCGAGGGGATGGCACTCGAAGAACTTGGTTAGAGAACCGATTGGTACTTCAAGAGAAGGACAAGAATGTAGGGAACCCGGGCGGCGATACTAGCTAGTGCCTGATGGAACTAATGAGGAGAATCGACAGTTATGTTGACCGAACAGAGGCTGAAGAGGCTTGGAGTGAGCGGCACATTATGAAGTTCTCTAGTTTGTATGGATCTATCCGGCTTTGAAGTTATGTGACCCTGCCACAGGACAAGCAGCCAACTCGGTGCTGCATCACTTGGACCGGCACTTCACCCATAAGGAGTAAAGCCCAGAAATATAGCTTATATCCCATCTATACCCAAATATACAGTCATGCCCACTCACACACGAACCCTTCTCTTGGCCGCACACCTCGCCGAACCCCCCCCAACCCTCACCGGCTTCCCCAACTCGCTCGTCTCGTCCACACTACAAACTCGAGCACACGACGCTTCATCCGCCTCGCCATGCAAAATCTCGATCCACTGAATCTGCTGATACGCCACCCCGCCCTCGGCCATCTCCCCCGTCCACTCCCCCCCATTGCTCCACGCGTTAAACGTCAGCGTCGCCGCGTCCTTGGGCACCTGGAAGTCGTTGCGCGCCGTGAGCTTCCCGTCCAAGTACCAGAGGACTTCATCTTTAGTCCAGTCGAGGCGGTGCGTCCCCCAGTTGGACCACTTGAGTCCGTCGGGGAGCGTGACCGTCTCGCTAGCGCCGGCGACGTCGTCGCCTTCGTCCGTGTAGGACGGCTGGTTGGTGTAGTGGATGACGTTGTCGGCGTCCTTCGTGAGGACTTCAATATCCGCTTCCTGCACTTTTGCCAGCGAGCCCCCGTCGCGATACGTGAACATGGCGGTGCAAGCGCCCGCGGAACCGATAGTGCGAGCAAACATGCGCATCGAGGCGTAATGGTACGTGTCCATGGACTCAATCTCTGCCGCCGACTGGAACCCGTCCCCGCGCGCGGTGCGCATGGTCATGAAGGTCTCGCTCGCGGGGTGGTCATCGTCATTGGCCTGAATGTAGACGTTGTTGGCCGAGTTTTGCATGGGAATCGCCTCGTCGTCGCTGCTCCAGCTCTGGACCGACCACGTCTGGCCCCATTCCGAGTCCCAGGCGAAGAAGGCGCTGGACGCGTCGGCGTCGGCGTTGGCGGCAAGCGTGTCGAGGAGGGGGGGCACTTTGGCGTATTGCGAGAGGGAGCGGAAGTCGACGAACATGTGCTTGGCGTAGTAGGTTGGTTTGGTGCCGTTGATCACGTAGCAGTCGCACTCGGAGTCGTCGACGACCGCACCAAAGACGACGGGTGCAGCCGCTAGAAGTGAAGCCAGGAAGGACTTTGAAGAAGGCATAATGAGTGACTGTCAGTTGACGTGACGACATGGAGGCTGGTTCAGCATGGCGGTCTCAAGCTTATATATAAATAAGCATGCCCTAGCACCAATATGATGCTTTCTGCTTCTTCAGCCCATGGGGTAGCAGGGGCATCGTGGCCGTGGTCCGGTCTTCAGGGGTTGGGCCAATTAATATTGGAACGTTGAGTGCACAGCCCTGTGGATTGACATCTGATCCAGAGCGAAACACGAGCCCGGCTCGAGGCTGAAGTCCTGTAAGGCGAAGGATTTGCAGCGACAAAAGCATGGACGCGAAGGATGAATGAAGGGAGAGTGCTGATGCGTCGTCTCATGACATTGAGTCCTAGACTCAACCCTGAGCAGACACTCCCTCTTTTGAAATATTTTCCCATCAAAATCTCAGATTGAGCGGGACTCATCTGCAGCTGAGCGACCCGGCGGCATCTATGCCCTCAGAGGTTAGCAAGAGGAATCGCCAAGCCTTCAGGTCCGAGGCGGCTTCTACCGTGGTTCGCGATTGGATCAGCCCTGTAAATCGGTTGGTCACGTAAACGGGTGCACGGAACGGAAGGATTCGAGGTAATTAAAACGACGAACAAGCGATCCCATCTCGGAGACAAGTTGCGGGTCGGGCAGGGCCAAGAGCCAGCGTGAAGTCAAGCCAGGATCCAAGCGTCTTCACAGCCTCCACGTGCAGAGGATTATTCGAGAATACCTTCCCAAGCATCAAGGACATGGCGGTAATTCTAGGCACATGCCGTTTGCTCCGGACCTAACGACGACTCGGCGTTGGTTCATGGAATGTAGGAACGAAACAAACACGGACAAAAATGAAATATACAAAGACATCTGAGCCTATTTCGGCCGCAAAGGTATACTTGTAAATATGACCTGTCACCTAACCGTGTGTTCCAACTGCCGGATTCTAACTTAAGCATACAACTTGCATTCCAGCGATTCGTTGGGTCCGGGTCTCCGCTAGAAACCGAGGGACCATCGTTGGCTCGGCTTCAAAGGTGACAAGTTCTTGGCTGTCTGGCAGCTGGCTGTTCGTAAATGCGTCAAGCTAAAGGAACAATACTCAACTATGAAGAGCCCTCTCCCTGAGCTGCGCTGTGCTGCTCGTCTTTGTCTCTCGGACGGTGGGCGTCTTGTAATGCGGCCTAGCTGCTACTCGTCCTATTGTTCTTGGTCATGAATGCAGATAACCAGTCGTCATCGGCCTCTTGGTTCCCAAGGTAGACGCAACACGCGATACCTTCTCATCCTATGAGCCGCGAAACCACCCAGTAACTCACCAAGTCCAGATCCACCACATCACAATCCTCAGTTGACAAATGTGAAATTCGAGCAGAAGACACCTCTGGCATGCATTTACGACCTTTGCAGCGATTGCTCGTCATCAAATGCGGCCCAGTCGCATCCAAAACGAAGGAATACGGTCGGCTCGGTTTCCCATTTTAGGGAGGTCTGCACTTATCGGTTGGCGATAGGCGTTTCTTTGTTACTTTGGCAGTGTCGTGATTGCTTGATTCTTGACCGCATGCATTCGACATTTGTTCTTTTCTCGCTCTCGACTGCCGGTCCCTCATCTTCACTATTCTCGTCATGTCTCGTAGCACGGAAAACAGAATAAACGACAATGACAGCGGCTACCACCATGTCGCGTCGGAAGACTCACCTCTCCTCCCAACCGACCTGCCTCCCGACATTATCCCGTCAAAATCGTTCCGCCGTCGTGTGCTGTTGATGTGCATCCTCTTCCTCTTCATCATCGAGGTCGGCCAGTTCATCATGGAGGCGCCGCTGCAAAAGATCATGGAAGACATCATCTGCCGCAACTACTACCCAGACCACCCCCTGCGAACCCCTCGGATCCAAGACAGTCGCTGCAAGAGCAATCATGTGCAGGGGATGCTGGCCATGGTAAGAGGCTGGACCTTTGCTTTTGGCATGGCGACGCGTGAGTTACTAGACCCCCTCGTGGACCAGCTGACAATTGGCAGCTATTGTTGCTCAATTCCCATATGGAATCATTGCAGACAAGTACGGCCACCGCATTGTCTTGCTTCTGGCCGTCTTTGGCTGCTTTCTCCAAACAGCCTGGGTCCTCGTAGTCTGTAAGTCACAGTCGCCGAATTGCTTCATTTCTAACACTCACAGTGCTGTTCCCAGACGTCTTTTCAATCTGGGCAACGCTCCCCGGCAGTCTCTTCTTCCTCATCGGAGGCGGCGGAGCCATGGCTGCGGCCATGATCTGGACCATTGTGGCCGACGTGGTGCCCGTGGCCGAACGAACCTCGACCTTTTTCCAACTGACCGCCGTCACCCTCATCATCAGCGTACTGGTGAACCCCGTCTCGGCCTTGCTTCTCAAATATGATCCGTGGATTGCAATGTGGCTCAGCTTCGGCTGCCTCGTCGTGGGCATGTGTTCCATCGGGCTGATTCCCGAGACGTTGACGCTGCGACGAAAGGCGGATGCGAGACGTCATGGCCAAGAGACTGAAGCTCATGAGACCCAGACTGATCTTGTATGGCGCTCGTCGTTCAAGTCTGTCAAAGAGCAGGTCTGGTCCACCATAACAAACGATATGAAGCATATCTGGGGAATCGTCTTTGCCTCCAAGAACATGGTGATACTCGTCATAGCAACGTCTGCATTCTTGCCCATGCGGCTCGCCGTGTCAAACAGTTTACTTCAGTACATGACGAAGCGGTTTGACTGGGAATGGTCTACTGTGAGTCTCTGCATGTTGGGTTGTCCGATTACTGACCGTTTAGGCAACCTTCATTTCAAATGCTGGAAACCTTGCAACCGTCGCATCATTGCTGATATTCCTGCCCATTGGGTCTCTCCTCTTGATGAAGCGATGCCACGACCCATTGCGTAAAGATCTCCTTCTCGCGCGCGTTTCATCAATCTTTCTGGCGTTGGGCATGTTCATCATGACCATCTCGGCAGTCCCGTGGCTCTTTGTCGGCTCGCTCGTGGTCATGAGCCTGGGGAACGGCTTCAGCGCGCTTTGTAGGGCCCTCCTCAACGCCGTCATTGAGCCGCACACGCTGGCAACTCTCAACACCACCATCGGGCTGGTCGAGATGCTCATCGCAATTGCTATCGGGCCTGCAATGGGCTGGCTGTTGAGTCGAGGGATGCAGTTGGAGGGGATCTGGCAGGGACTGCCTTTTCTAGGGCTGACGTTTTGCGCCGTGTGCATTTCGGTAGCTGTTTTTGCCTTTAGGATTCCATCGGCTGTAGCCCAGGGATAGATGGGACTGTACAGGTAAAGTTCAGAAGATATGTAGTTGGGCAAATTGAACGATGATCCGTCTAAGACAATTTGTGGTGTTTTGTTTTCCCGTACCAGCTTATCGATAAGACTCCACACACCCCGCCGCAGCCTTAAGCTTCTCCACCCCAGCTCCGACCGTCTCTCTTCATCACCTCAACCCCTCGGCTCAGCCTCGATCAGAAAGCTCCGACCGAATACCACCCCCTCGAGACCTCCAGAATACAACATGTCGGATGATGAGGACTTCATGAGGGAGTCCGATGAGGACCAGCAAGTCACCCCTCCCACCTCTCCCGCACCAGACCCAAGCTAACCATTCAGGTACGACTTTGAGTACGAAGAAGACGACGATGAAGAGTCCGCCGACGTCGATATCGAAAACAAATACTACAACGCGAAGCAGTTGAAGCTGTCAGACCCTCAAGATGCCGTGGGCGAATTTCTAGGCATCCCCCCTCTGGAGGACGAAAAGGGTGAATGGGGCTTCAAAGGCTTGAAGCAGGCCATAAAGCTGGAATACAAGTTGGGACAGTTTGACAAGGTAGGCGGTTCGCTGTGTTTGCCATCGCATGCTAACCTCTCAGGCCGCCGAGCATTACGCCGAACTGCTCACGTACGTCAAAGGTGCTGTAACGAGAAACTACTCGGAAAAGTCCATCAACAACATGCTCGACTACATTGAAAAGGGCGTCGATGGCCCCGACTCGATCCGTTGCATGGAGCAGTTCTACTCCCTGACCTTGGATAGCTTGAAGAGCACTAACAACGAACGGCTCTGGCTAAAGACGAATATCAAGCTGGCCAAGCTATTGCTCGACCGCAAGGACTACGGGGCCGTCACCAAGAAGCTCAAGGAGCTACACAGGACTTGCCAACGAGAAGACGGCTCCGACGACCCCAGCAAGGGCACATACTCGCTGGAGATTTACGCGCTGGAGATCCAAATGTTTGCCGAGACTAAGAACAACAAACAGCTCAAGCTCCTGTACCAGCGCGCTCTCAAGGTCAAGTCGGCCGTCCCTCATCCCCGCATCATGGGCATCATCCGAGAATGCGGTGGCAAGATGCACATGAGCGAAGAGAACTGGAAGGAGGCGCAGAGCGACTTTTTCGAGTCGTTCCGCAACTACGACGAGGCCGGTTCGCTTCAACGAATCCAGGTTCTCAAGTACCTGCTCCTGACGACCATGTTGATGAGGTCAACAATCAACCCGTTCGACTCCCAAGAGACCAAGCCCTACAAGACAGACCCCAGGATATCAGCCATGACGGAGCTCGTGGACGCCTACCAACGCGACGACGTCCACTCGTACGAAAAGGTGCTGCAGCGAAACCAGGGCATCCTCGACGATCCCTTTATTGCCGAAAACATCGACGAGGTCACGCGCAACATGCGAACAAAGGGCGTCCTCAAGCTAATTGCACCCTACACGCGAATGAAGCTAGAATGGATCGCCGAGCAGCTTAAGATTTCCAGTCCCGAAGTGCAAGACATTCTGAGCTTCCTGATCGTCGACGGTAAGATCGACGGACGCATCAACCAACAGGACGGAACTCTTGAGATCTTGTCGAATGCCGACTCGGAGCGAGTGCATGCGCTGGGGGAGCTGGCAACGTCTATCTCGAACCTCTTCACCACGCTCTTTAAGGAGGGCGAAGGATTCCGCCCTACAGAAGCTTTCGGTGCCGAGGATCAGGGAGTGGACTTGCCCGGTATGACGATGGCTAAGATACCCGGTCGAGGCGCCCGAGGCAAGAAGCAGCAGCGCGTCAATCCTTGGACTTGAGGGGGATCTCGTAGACCCCGAAGCTGACGTTGCGGTCTCCGAGGCTCGCTTCCGAGCAGCGGTGCTTGCTTTGCGGTTTGGTCCAAACGCCACCTGCTCGCCACCACAGGATTGGCTTTTCCGTTGGTTTCTACATTTGGAATGGGATATATGTACGGTACAGGCAAGGTTTCCATCACTGCATGGAGCTATCATAGCAGTGGCTGACATGACAATGCGAGAACGATAATGACCATCCGTCGCGCAAGTGAGGTAATCAAGTGACTTAGGTTGACATATCGCCACACGCCATCATTTCTTGGCTCAATTGTGAGACGGGATTGGGCACAATCCGCAACGGCAAGCGGAGCATGCATACACAGGTTATATTCCTGGAAGCTGACGTCGTACAAGACTACTTGATGTATGTCCGCAGACGTCCATGGCTGCATCGCCCGCAGCATAGTGACATATCCCTGGGGTCGACAGCGACACAGGGGAAGCAGGCGAATCCTAACATGGAAATAAGAGAGAGAGAGGGAGAGGAGGGAAATGATGGGGCTTGAACATGTTTGACGCGAGTCGGCGAAGGGGAAAATGGCATGTTCGGGCGAGCTTGCAGGTTCCGTGCAGGAGGACAGATCGGATGACGGGATTTGGCATTGATGCGGTCCCGGGTTATAGTTGGTGGTTGCAGCGAAAACGATGCAAGTTGGCTGGTAGATGCTGTTCCTTACTAAGCTACTTAATTAATAACCTAGGACATGCGTGCAGCAGCTCGGGGAAGACACGTCCTTCCAAGTCTAGATTATCGGCGGCGTCGGGCTGAAGTCGTTGTGAGTGGCTGGACGCAGGAAGCAAAAGCAAAAGCACATAGATGTGCACCCGGGACAGAGAGCGTCCATTGGCGGACTGGGAGAGGGGTAACTGAGACGAGCCTTGGGGGGGCCCGCGTATCTGTGTTACACGGGGCACAGCGCTTCGAGGCTCCAGATGATTTCACCAAGAAGGGACTGGTGCATGAGACGCAAAGCCCAGGGGGAACATCCACGTCCTGATGAGGACGGGAATGAGAACGAACATCGAACGGCCACGGCGACATCCGTCGGCAAACGTCACGGCGTACCCGACCGGGTGTAATTGACAATATACAGGAAACGCGAGACCGAGCATTTACGAGCTTACCGTCCGAGAGGCCAATTCCCCCCTCGAAACGGGCGCGTCGCTGCAAAGTTGCGTATCCGGGACACGGGTGCGGTCTTTGCGGGAGTCAAGTTTATGACCTATCTCTATTTTTCCCCAACACCTCAACACACAACACACAAAAGCCCACGGTCCCCCTCATCCCCTGCCAATGGTACACAAGAGACCGGGGTCTTGCTTCCAATTGCCCGAGTCTGATGTTAACAACAAGAGCCCACTCACTTCGTCGGGAGGGGGAGCTTGGGGAAGGACAAGAGATGCGGCGGGCGGAAAAGCGCCAAGTGCAGAGTTGAGGGCGTACAAGACAGCGTCAGGGGGGCTGCGAGTGACGGCGCAACGAGGAGCTCGCGAGGCTGCATTTTTGCCGCCCGGGATGGAACGTCTCGGCAAGCTTGACTCACCTCGAGGATGGAGGGGTGGATGACAGGTCATCTCTCGGCACCACCCTTTGTCTTCTGTTTTGCTTTTTGCTGGATGGGTGCCGTCCCGAACCAGGTATTTGGGCCATGACTGTTTATCACAGCTCGACGTGGTAATAGCGGTGTGAATACTGGCTCGAGGTGTCATCAAAGGCACCTCGACGATGGCGAGGGCACAAAGGCATTGCCAGTCATTCACCCCTGGCCGACGCGAGGACGGGAAAACACACCCGTCTCAGCTCGCTGCACCAGCCGGCAGCCGTTTTGTCACAGGCCCTCGTTTGACGTACAGCCGACACACCCAACCCCACATATGTATCGTCCTCGTCTTGAATCACGATTGGGAGCACGATGGCCGATGAACGAGACCCTGGGTGACTGTGACGGGTGCGAGATGCACCAAGTGCCGAGTACGTACGTCCGATGACAACGGAGGGGTCGGTTGGCGAGCGGCCAATGGCGGGAAGGGAGGGTGCATGATTGTGTCGTATTGCATGAGGATGCCGCCGTCACTGGAAGGCCAAGATGTGTTTTGGGCCTTTGTTGGACAATGGTGAACCGGATCGTGTCGTTCCCAATGGGGATTGTTTGCTGCACGTAGCCGAGAAAAGAGGACCAGTTCATGGTCTCCTGAAAGGAGTTGGAATCGCGGCTTCTCGCGAGATGGGACGACGGAAGGGATTGACGTGTTGTGCTTCCCCAAGACGAAATGAGGGCGATATTGTCGGGATCGTCACAATGCAAGGCACCTCGTCTGTCGGATTGTCCTGACTTGTCAAATCAGAGACAGGATATAGCCTGCGGGATGGGTGCTTTCTTGTGTGACGTTACCCCCCCAGCGACATCTTCATGGTCAGACGCCTGCGTCAGTGTCCTCCGTGGGTTGCACAAAAGCTGCACGAAGCTGCAGTGAAAGGACGAGTGGTCAGAGCGGGTATAGAAGGCATTAGACGGTGAGCTGTGAGATGACACGAGGACGAGACAACGATTCGAGACAACACCAACAACCTGCTCAAGACAAAAAAAAAATCTCCCGAGCCATGGCGTCGCGCACGGAGCTGCAGGTGGCAGATGAGACGAGTGATGGTGGTGGAGCGCCCGTAAGCCGCAGCCGCAGCCGCAGCCGTCGCCCGCTCGCCGTCCGTTCTATTCCGTCGCCGCCGAGCAGGCATTAAACAAGAAATGCCTCCGCTTCGGCCGCTAGGGGACGGGAGCAGGAAAAGAAAAACGAAGGCGAAGGCGGAGACGAGAGGGACCTTTGCTGTCTGCGATAGGAATGTGTTACTGGAGGCGGCTGATACGGGATGCGAATCGGCCGTCAGTCTCATGCTGTTGATAACAGACAGCAAGGAGACCCTCGACGTGTTGACGTTATCGATGTCGACTCCGCATCTTCCGGCTTCATGCTGGGGAAGGTGTGGGAATGCGCCATGTTGTCATGGCTATTCAAGCTGACTGCGGGGTGAGGTGAGACTTATCGAGAGCATCAGCAATTGGATCATACCTCGGCAGTCTGGGAACCTGGACGCATGTTCGCCGGCCGGAATACGAAAAAGAAAAGAGGGCAGAAGCGCGTACATTTCTTCCCCGCCGCAAACACGAACGGCACGTACCGTCAGAGGTAGGGGTTCTGCAGGTCCGTCGACTCGGTACCATGGTTCGTGGTACCAACCATGTCGCAAGTAGAGGTGTTGATGCCTTGGTAGGTTGTAGATGGATGACAGAGGTGGTGAGCTAGCTGGTTTCCTAGGTTGCTCCTGTAGCCCGGCATTCGCTGTCGAGTGCTAATAAGCGACAACATAAGGTCATGTCGATATGAACCCTATCCATTGCCTCACCCTCACCCGTCAGTCCCGGCGACTTCATTCGGCAATACTCGGCGGCAATAGTGTGGTGCTAGATAGACCTTTGATTTACCAGTTAACCAGTTGCCCTCTGTAAGACTTTCCCGGCTCCTGCCTTCTAGCTCCTGCCTTCTAGCTCCTGCCTCCTAGCTCCTGCCTCCAGCTCCTGCCTCCTAGCTGGCTCCTTCCTCTGCTGCGCCTAGCCCTAGCCTCCATGGTGCCTGCCTTGCCCCTTGTCGTGAATGTCTGAGCGCTCGTGCCTGCCTCGGTGGTTGCATCCGTCACTCGCCAGGAAGGAGCCCATCGGCGAATCATGATGTTCCCATTATCAACCATCGATACCCGACTCATCATCTCCAGACCAGCCTTTGCCCAACATCAGCCCTGGTCTTCACCTTGTCAGCATCGCACATCTCGCCTCGGAGGGAAGCTTCCGCCATGGACTTTCTGCATCCCTCTTGTGCCGTCTCGTCGACACGCTCGTACTCGGCCTTGGACCCCTTTCTCTCCATTATCCGCCATACTAACCGCCGGGGTTCACCCTAAACCCCTGACAGAGGAATAGACATCCCCCAGTCCACCACGCCCCCGCAGATTCCATCATCCACTGCATTGCTAAGCATCAAGGGCGCACTCGGCACGCCTGGTCGTGTGGCCAAAGTGTCCTCGACTCACCTGGACTCGGCCGGGTCGACGGCCCAGCAAACGTGGTCGTCTCTCCTTTCAATGCCCACCCTTGCGACCCTGCCAATCGTCTTTGGCACGCGGCGACGACAACCCACTCTCACCAGCGCACTCTGCCTGTTCAACGTGGTGTCATGCCGCCTTCCAGGGTCATCCACGCTCCCTTCACCCAAGCTCGTCACTTGATTGATCGAGAGATCCCATCCCCCGTCGACTGTGCATACATCTGTTGCATCACCGGCTTTCCAAGGATTCATGCCCGCCCTCTGCCTGCCGGAGTTCTGCATTGACGAGAAAGCTGCATACCGAAGCCATCGGTGATGGAACTGCACACTAGTCCATGGTGAAGCACCACTAAGCATGCCCGGCACTGCCGTCTCTGCAGCCGTGTAAGTCCTCTGGTCCTAATCGACAGCCGAAACATGCAGCTGCATTCGACTCTTGTATTTCCACCTGACTTTCTAATTGCATGCCTCTCTGGAGACTCTTGTTGTTTGTCTCCTGATGCCCGAATGCGCATCCCGCAATTGATAATCGCCAAGGCCTCGTCCTCTGCCAAGGCACGGTCCGTGACAACGCCCGCCCACCAGCATACCCACGGAGGCATCCGTGTTCGTGGGAGGAAGCATCGGCAACCCTCTCAACGTCTCTCATCCCGAGACACAACCCTTGACGAGATGGCCGTCAGGGTCTAAACCATTCAATAGTGGGACATGTATTCGGAGTTTCGGGCCTACAAATGCAGTCCGAGTTCGCGACATAGGTCGTCAATCCGGTACCTCGATCGTCGACAAAGACGGGCCAGAAAGCCCCGGCTGAGGCACCCATCAAAAGACGCCACCACACGAGATAACGCCCCATCGCCAAAGCCCAGGGGAGAGACCACGCACCGGTACGGCGCCACATTCTGCAGCACTTGTGCCTCATGTTTGACACGAGCCTAACGTCTCTTTGGCAGGGTCCTCCAAGACTGGCAGAGAGCTTTTCGAGCATTGAGGCTCTGTCCGTGAACATCTTGTCGTTGGCGCCCTTTCCGCCGAGTATGAGCGTCATCAGCAACATGACTGCTGACGTCTCGTCGTCTCTCATGTCGTCTCTGGCACCACGCACGACGCTCCGCCTCACCACTCCGACTCGTACTCTCATCCATACTAATTTTTCTCGTGCCATTCTTCATCCCACTCGCCATCCATTAGCTCGGGTCGCAAATCTATGTGTCCCCCACGCTCATTAGTGTAAATTTGAAGGCATCGTCGTTTCCCGGGACCGTGGACTGTCAAACCCAAACCATTTACTAGGGATTCCCAAGAACCCCCATGCAAATCCCTTCTTTTCTCTTCTTCTTCCCACGCGCGAGGAAAAAAAAAAAGCTGCCCCCATCCTCCTCATCTCACCCGTCGGCCAATGGTCAACGCCATCGGCCACGAAGCTTCTTGCACAGACCTTGAATAATTGGAGTGTGCAGCGACCCAATCGCGCTCAGGAGCCTCAGCCACTCGGTCGGTGCTGTCCAACAATCACGCACATTGAGTACAACCGGCGATCGTATCGAAATCGTCAGCGGGAGATCGCCACTGAAGAAACGCCCTGACTCCTGACTGGTTCGACCATTACACATCGCGCTCCAAGTGGACTCTTGTGGACTCTTGCACACCAGTCACGACTCACCACTCGAGGTGGACCGGCAAAGCGAGACGACCGCATCTCGATAATACCGGTTACGGAGGCGGTACGCCAAACACCAGTTCCCGAGCCCCGTGGCCGGATACTCTCTCTGCTCCAGACGTTGCAGCCTGTGCGTGCCGTATAAGCCTCTCCCGTCAGGACTGTGG
The DNA here is from genome assembly GCA_911649645.1 of Thelonectria discophora. Taxonomy (NCBI): domain Eukaryota; kingdom Fungi; phylum Ascomycota; class Sordariomycetes; order Hypocreales; family Nectriaceae; genus Thelonectria; species Thelonectria discophora. The sequence continues at coordinate 261,040 of CAJVRK010000008.1, read as the reverse complement.
TGTCGTCTCGGCCAAACACTCCATCTGTGCGACAAATCCTTCTTGTGACACCCATCCTGCAGAGGCCGTGCTAGCCGCGCCCCTTCTTGTTGGACACCTCACATCACGTCGGTCGTCAACTGCTAGCGGGCTGGCCCGGTCTTGATTTCTCAACATCAACCCGACTCTTGGCCCGATTCCCGGCGCCCTGAATCACCAAAACACCAAGCTACCTCCTGGTCCCGTTCCTATTCCGAAGCCGAGGTGGTCCCAACTCCCAGGTTTTAATTTTTCCCTTCCCCCACGGACGTCAATTGCCAGCGCCCGCAGTGGTTGTCATTGATCCGCTGGGATTACCCGCTGGACCACCCGCCGATCATCCACTTGGCCAGTTCAACCGCTGCTCGAGTTGCCGTGCTAAAAATCCCTAGCTCGTGCTCTTTTTTTTGCGGTTTCTAGGGTGTAGAGTACTACTTACTGCAGTAATAATTCATCCCACGCTGTGGACCGTCTTTGATCGGGGATACTCCAGGGAACATCGGCCAGCCAGAGCCCAGTGTCACGTCCCCAGCATCCACAGGACCACAAGTCTACCCACGCCGTCCGCCGTGTGCCCAGCGTCCAGCGCCCAGCGCGGCCTCCCGCTTGTCCAGAGAGGTGCGATCCACCGAGAAGACGCTCGACAGGGTCGACAGGGCTCGGCACAGGGGAGGGGAAACGCCGGGGCTTCTTCTCGCTAAAGGGAGTTGTTGGAGTTGGGATGTCGACTTTTCCACCGGGGCCCCATCTACCTAAAACCCACGCCCCCAAGCAGCACTGCGGCGTAAAGTACCAGTCGCAGGTCCCTCCCTACGAGAGGTACCTTCCCGTCTGGAATTGGGGGGATTTGTATCCGTAGTACGGCAAGAGCAGGAGACAGGTTGCGCACACGCTGTTACCTTCCAACGGAAAAAGCACCAGGGCACAAGGCACCGAAGCACCAACGCCCAAGTAGCAGCTGCTAAAGTCGCAACTTCCCAGTTCCTAGCTCACATCACCCTACGACCTAATTACCTTATTATACTCTTGCTGTTCGCTCATGTTTTTGTCTTCTCACCTGTCCCTTCCTTTCTCCTCCTCCTCCTCCTCCTCTCCCCTCTCCCCTTCCTCTCCCCTTCCTCTCCCCTCTTATTACCCTCTGGTTCGCCTTTAGTGCGCGCTGCAAGAGCACCCTTTCCAATCCTCTTCCTACCCCAACACCTATCGTCCCATTCCTCGGTCCCCTTCGTCCTTTTCCATAACTCACCCCATTATCCATACCTTCCTACCTAACTCATCCATTCTGCAAAAGAAAGGTCATCAAACGGAATCTTCCCAGACAAGGCATGTTCCAGCCTCAACTCACCACGCCGTTCGCCGCCAGGAGCTGCGCTTCCTATGGCTTAGCTCCTGACCTAGATTTTGGGTACTCGTTGTCAGCAGGAGTTGGAGAAGCAGGTACATCCGTGGGGCTGCTTTACGGTTCGCAACCACCACCAGCTCACAACTCACAACCTCCACCTCCACCTCTACCACAACAACACGGGCAACGTGCACCCCTCCGACTTCGACAACTTTCCACCTCGTCGATCGCGACTTCCTCGCCGTTTTCTCCCTCGTCGACTTCCACCGCATCGCCTCCCCCACACACTCCCTCTAGCTCCGGCGCAAGCTCCGTGTCCGCCGTTCGTCAACACCCGCACCACTCGCACGCCCAGCACCAGCACCAGCTCCAACAACGTCAACCGCCGCCGCACGCCTACCGTCCGTCTCCTCGCCTCGTCGCTCCTAAGATGGAAGAGAACCAAGGGCAGCACGACATAGCCGCCCAGCAGGCGGCCGCAAAGGACTTCCAGATCGTCCACGAGGTGAGTCGCATACAGACAACTGGCGCACTTTGCGATCCACTGCACAAGCACTAACACTCCGGTGTCGCAGGGTCCCAAGGTTGGCCTCAAAGTATCGAGCGAAACCATCACCAACGAGTACGCCAAAGCAGATCCCATCTACGTCGAAAAAACAATCGTTCGTCTCCCGCTGGTTGGAAGGAAATCTGATCAAGACTGATGTACCCAGGCTCTGCCCCAGACTTATTCTCATTATCGAGCTATTCAAGGCGATGGAAACTGTGGCTGGCGAGGTGAGTCGATTCATTTCTTCGAATTCCAAGACGTCGCCGAGTCCATGGGGATCAGATGTCCCCAGGTTGGGCTGCGCTAGAGCCGCACATTCCCTCCAACTCTGAAACCTGTCTCAGGCACCCGATCTATTAGAATCCGCGGCTAATTGTCTTACCTTGTAGCCATTGGGTTTTCCTACTTTGAAAAGCTGATTGAGACTGGCGATCCAAATGTAGTGGAAAGCGAGCTGGCCCGGCTCATGAGCTTCTCATCAATGCTTCGTCATAAAGGTGGATATGACTACTTTGAAGATTGGGCCGACGACATGATGGGACTTGTGCGAGAAATTGCCCAGAACATGGAGAATCCCCAGGTTGCGCACATGCTGCTCATGGAGCGATGGAACGATACCATGCTGACTTCCAGCATCATCTACTATCTCCGTCTCCTTGCGGCTACCCATCTCAAGGCCAACGTGGAGAAGTACGAGCCCTTCCTCCCGGAAGCGATTGGAGGCGTCTCCGGTTACTGCTCATCGACGATTGAGATAGTCGACCGTGAAATTGAGCATCTGGGCATCGTTGCGCTGTCCAGCATGCTGCTCGAGCCCCTCGACTTCGTCCTTCAAATCGTCTATCTCGACCTAAGTCCAGGCACCCAAGCCAACATTTACCGGTTCCCAGAATCGGCCAACAACCAGGATCCCGCCAATCTGGGCCCCATCATCTACCTCCTTTACCGTCCCGATCACTACGATATCCTGTACCGCACGCCAACTCCGCCTCCAGTGTCGGTCCCCATCCCACCTGCGCCGCTGCAAGTCAACCGAGTCAGCTCCTTTTCGCACAACATCCCCATCACTAGCACCCAGAGCAACCTGGCCGACTACTCGTCCATGAACTTGGACCTCTTGTCCATGATCCCAGGCCTATCAATGGGTGGTAGTGGCCTAGGCTCTTACATGCCCCCTCCCCCCTCGAGCTCTTCCCAAGCACAGCCCTTTGTGCCTGCTCCTGTGCAACAACCCTTATGGATGCCGCAGCTCTCGGAAAGTCATGCTCCGACCCCCAAAACCCAGCCACCGCCTCCCGTCATGGCATCCCCGCAGTCCCCGACCCCTTCTACATCCATCTCGACCAACTCAGGGAAGGGATCCAACTCGGCATCCGGCTTGGCATCTCGGGCTTCGATAGCCCCGGCGCTTGCCCCCGCGCAGCCGGTTTCCAAGGCAGCACCTCCGCCTCCCTCCAAGTCGAGTATTGGCGTTGAAATTCGGTTCAGTCCTGTTCAGCTCGAGTACCAAGAGAGGGACAAGGGCGAGATACCCTCCTCGCACTTCAACGTCAAGACCAGCACATTCAAGAACAGCATATGGAACCGCGCCCACTACGGCAACCCAGATTTTCACCCCGAAGAATGGTGTCCCGACGACGAACATGTGGATGGGAGAATCGGGACCAAACGGAAGTTGAAGAAGGAACCGTCAACCTAATGGAGTGTCTACGAAAGATATCTACAGTCTGGAGGGCCCTGATTGTTGCCTCGTGGACTGTCGGATGGGGGGCTGGATCATCAACTGGATAGGAGGCAGGTCATCGATTTATTGGTGAAAACGGTGTTTGGTTTCCTTTCTCTGCATGGGTCGGCACGCCATTGGGGGCGTTTTCTTTATTCGCATGCTCACTGAAGTAGAAGGCGGGAAGACGAGTAACGATTCCGCCACACGCGCAGCTTTTCTTTACGATGGCAACAAGTGAGTGGGGGTTCCGGTCTGGGTTATGGGACCGGGTTTGGGATCTGGTCATGCATCGGAATGAATTGAAGAGGAGATGAGGCATGGGTTGGTGGACATGGCATTGTTCCAGGAAGGACATGGGCCCGACCGAGGCAGCATTCGTTCAGCTTGTTGTCGATGCATCCGACAGATATCGGTCAGTTTACAGAAAGGACATGACATGAAACCGGGCTGGCTCTTTACTTTTTCTTTGGTGGTTGTCTTGTTTTGGCTCTGCACTACCTAGGCATTTCTTTTCCTTTGTCTACGTCATAGCATCGGCGCCTTTACTTGGAGATTTGTGAATGCTTTGTTGCTTCTTCCCGCACGTCATTGTTCGTTTCCATCTTGAATCCTTTTTGCTGTCCAAGTCGTCCGACTTTTAGGGGACGACGGGGTTTCCCAAGTGGCATCTGTGGCGCCTGGTTTTGTGGTTAGCCTCTGGACGCTGCAGATCTGCAGGATTGAGGGGCTTGGCTTGGGCTGGGCTTGAGGTGGGATGCAGTGCCCAGTGGATTGCGTGTGTCTGACAGGATCAAGGTGCATGTCTTGGGTCACGTTGGGCTGTGGTGGTCGATTTAGCTGCGAGGCAGGGATTCGTTGCCTTATACTGAGGGAATCTGGAGTGTCAGCGAGGCCGTGAAGGGTACGAATACGTTGTTTGCGAGTTTAGATCGCCGATGCAGCGTGTTTGTTTCTATTGGGTATCCGTGTGCTTGCAGTCAGTGTCTGTTGTTGGTTATCTAGGGCCTACGCAGTCTTCCTTATGGGCGAGAAAATGAAACGCGAAGCCAAGAGAACAAAACGTCGGATTCGAAGGATACTCGGCGAGGCGCAGGATTGCTTCGGGCAAGGGCCGACAAGCGTAATGAGGGGAGGTGCAAAGGCCCAGACCAAGGACGTGTAAGCCAGAGGAGCCAGGGACCGGGGACGGGAGGAATATCAAAAAGGGTATGCAATATTATGTGCCTGTGCCGTAGACGTGCTTCATGCGCCGCTCAGCAAGAGGGTGCTGGAGATGGATGTAATAGGGTGGGGATGTGACGAGACGGACGGGGTGTGAATATGAGGGTAACTGGCGGTTGGCTGGAACAAACAGTGGCAGCTGTTGGGCGAAAAGAGATATAAGCAAGCTGCATCGACAAAGACATTTGAGAGAAGAGCCAACAAGGAAATGTGATGTGATGCGGTGATGGTGGTGAACAGGGGCGGGGAGCGGGACTTTGGAGGATCATGGCCGGCGCATTATCATATCAAAGTGTCCAGCACGGACAGGCAGCGAAGCAGAACCCTGCAAGCCCTGCTCAGTGCATGATGCGTAGTGACGAAGGCAAGTTGCTGCTTGCTTGTCCATGCGTAGCTTTCGTATCCTCGAGGCGTATGAGGAAGTGGTGCGGCGTAGCAGATGGACCAGATGACATGTAGAGACAGGGCGAATAGGCTTCTTTGTCGGCTTGACAAACAACAGCCACGGGCCAGGCCGATCGTCGTCATGCCATCCACGCCAGTCGTCCAAGTGGAGGGTGCCGCATCTGCATCAAAAACTCCATCTCCCTGCGTCCTGGCTGCAACAATCGTCTCTGCCTCCATCACTCGAGTCGTGGCGGACCCGGCGCTTCTTGCGGGTGCAGAGCTCGATATGCCCTCAACTTACTCTTAACCCCGCCCGGGTCCTCGGCCGTCTTCCTAATTACCCCTCCCTCCATTGGACATGTTGTCTCTTTCATGTTGACTTCGCTAACATGCAGCAGCTGTAAGTCCTAGGGCCCCCATGTCCATGTGCCTGGCTGAATCAACCACCTTGGACCGACGGTAGACATGGCTTAGCCTTCGATATTGTTGTCGCTCAGAGTCCTTCTGATTCAAATGTCGATCCTGATTTTAGGGTTTGATTCCGCGCGCCCCGAGCCGTCTGTTTCTGTCTGGCCATCGCGTCCGTGCCTGGTCCTTGGCTGTCTCGAACAATTTGACTCGGGAGAAACATTCAGGCGACCAGCCGAGGCATCTGAGGTATTATTGTCGATACGTCTGTTGGTCCGGTTGACGTTTGGGGCTCAGACCTGTCAACAGGCCCTGGTGAATCTTGGCTGTTGGTTGTGCGTCCTGCATCACCGAGGGTTGTGTCAGGTGTGGTGCAGAATCTAGGACCGTGTGCTGAGTACAGTGTTCGCTCGGCCTTCTGGGACGCATGTGAGACGCAATTGAAGGAAGGCAATGTATTCAAGACGGCGGTTGGAGTGGGCGAATCTCTCGGTAACAAACGAGTAGTGAGAGTTTTTCTCCTCAACCATGAGGCCGGCATTGCCGTGTGTGTGGAAGCCGGGGAAGAAAAGCTTTAGAAAATGCCCGGTTCATGCTCGAGATCGGTGCCCTGCTCGGTTAATGGGATGCGTTTGGGCTGGACCGTGGGCCTCACGCCATGTCATGACGGGCCTCGTTTTCAGAAATGCTGATGCTCGGTGACGTCCCCACTCGCCGCATGGTCTGGAGTCTGGACCATTTCTGAACAGCCTTGGGCAACGTTCTGTCCGGTGCCGTCGCCGAAGTCCTCGGGGCGAGCGGGGGAGAAGTTGTATCCGTATTCACCTTGATGCAGAGGAAGCCGAGACTAGAGGTTCCACAGGGCCATTCAATCCAGGCGGCATGCAGGGGTCTGGCGTGGCTGTCAGGGATCAAGATGGACCACTGACAGCTGAGCGAAGGAAGCAATTGGTGACCGAATTTGAGGACAATGTTCAGGCTGAGGGAATGAGGAGACGGAAGAAGGGACGATGACTCCTGTAAGATGAAGTATCGATATTAATGCAACCTTGAGGAACTCGACTTCGTATCGCAGGTATTGAGGTTAGGCCGGTCGCATCACGGAGTGGATCTGGTCAAGACACAGGGCGTTCCTTGTGAGGACAAAGATTGCGGTGCGGAGGTGAAACTGTTAGTGCGGACGCAAGGACAAGGCTGAGGGCTGTAATTATTGATGATAGCGAGGTGAAGTACTCCTGGTACTTGAACTACCGAGGGAGGAGAGCTGCTGCAGGGTGGTAAAGGAGGTTCCTGACGATATGATTTGGCGAGAGTGGCAGATTGAGATGGGCCAGGGCTTGTCTGGATGCGAACAGGGGAGAAGGTGGCGTTTTTGGGTGCGCTGGGCCGGTGCAGGACGGTAGAAATATTAGCATGAACGAATAACTCTCGATACAGGGAGGAGCGAAGTTGGTGTGTAGTGTCGAGGATGGAGGACCGTGGTTGTGGCTATGCGATGTGATGATGGTGTTTTGCAAAAGTGGTTTTCTTTTCTTTTGTCGAGACGGCAGTGCAACAGCCACGAACGGCAGGAACAAGGAGACAAGCCGGGGCCAGAGGCACCTACCATTTGCGGGCTGTAAGTGCTATCGCAAGGAAGGTACCTGGTGCGCACCTGCCTCTGTACATCAAGAAATATCGACGGCGTTGTAATTCGAAGAGATATCTGGTGTAATTACCTTCCCGTTACATTGAGCTTACGCAATTAAATAGCCTAGATATGCTCAAAGGTTGGTTGGTTGTTGTTGGCTGTTGGTTGTGGTTGTTCATCTCACGGCCCCAAACGGTTCGACCCCACCAGACGTTCATTCTGACAGTGAAGCTACTAATTCAGTCCAGACTCGGACTCGATCCAAACGGGGAATCTATCGACGACTACTTAGTCTATCCGTACAGATAGAAAGAGTCTCCAGCAAAACAAGTGTCCCTCTCGGCCCGTCGGTTCTTTACATCCCGTCGACTTCGTCTAGGTACCTGGGCATTCAAAGTCATTCTCCGCCTAGACCCTGGCCCGTCGCCGCATTGGGAAACCGGCATCTCGGAGGCTTCATCCCCAGAACCTAGAACCATGGAAATTTAACTTTGAAGCGACGAGAAGAGCAGAATCTTTTGCTCTTTTCTCATCGGTCAACCCGGTTCGGCGAAGGCAATTGCCGTCATCAACGGCACAGGAAACGACGAACCAACATCACCGCCACCACCAGCGCACCACCAGGACACCACCAGGCCACCATCAGAACCACCACTATCCTTAATAATAAGGTACGCACGCCCCTGCTTCTTCTTTGCTTCTTTTCTTTTCCCATTTCCACCCTGTGAACTCCCTTCCTTTCCCTTCTTCTCCTGTCTTTACCCTCCTGTTGCCCTCTTTCATCTTTCCCAATTACCTGCGCCATCCTTGACTAAACCGCCTCATCTTCTCGTCCACAGCATCCAAGTTGTCATGAGTGTCGGCAAACCGCCAAACATCACGCTTTTGTTGTCTTACCTATCGGCCTCGCCTCTGCCCGAGCTTGCATCCATTCCAGTCGCGCATCCTCAGAACCACACGTGACGACCCGGCCGTTATCGCAATCACCTCTCTCCCTTGCATCAACGAGAACGCCACCAAGTTCAAATCCGCCGAGCATAGGCCAGTTACAATGGCCAGCCTCGATCCTCGACATGGCGACTCTGTCGCTTCATCAGCCGCTACCAGTCCTACGAAAAAGCCTCGAGATGCCATTGACGCCGGTCATGTCTCGTCCCGCCTCGAGGTTGAAATCGGAGACATAAGCCCGGCCGAAGACGAAGACGTCGACTTGAGCGATACTTGTTCCAACTATTCCTCCGTGTCCGAGGACTCTTTGCCACCAATTCATGCTTATAACCACAGATATCATGGCTCCGGACTAGTCATGACCCCAAACGACGATTCCGAGGCATATCGCATGTCACTGCAGCATCAACTCTTCCAACTTTGTCTCGACGGCGGGCTCGTCGACGCCAAGTTGCCCCTCGACGACCACACCCCGGAGAATCCCTTGGAGATCCTTGACGTGGGCGCCGGAAGTGGCATCTGGGCGTGCGAAATGGGCCAGCGCTACCCCGAGGTCAACATTCTCGGTGTTGACCTCACCAGCGCCCTTCTTCCCAGCGATGTGCCCTCGAATGTGACGTTTGAGATCGCCGACGTTACCGACCCATGGTCCCCACGAACCTACGACTTTATCCACATGCGCAACCTCGTGGGCGGCGGTGTACGCGACTGGAGGGCCTTGGTGATTACCGCCTACGAGCACCTCAAGCCCGGCGGCCAACTCGAGTTCACCGAGCTCCGACCGCGCTTCTTCGACGTTGAACCAGAGAATGCCGATCTTCCAGCTGGCGCGCGGCCCGATATCGGAGGATCGTGTCGCGAGTTCCAGGCCACCTATATCAACATGTGCATGAAACTGGGCATGAATTTCGATCCTGTGCCTCTGGTTTCTGGATATCTAACCGAAGTCGGTGCAGAGTCTATCCGAGAGCGTGTAGATTGGTTGCCAGTGAAGAGCTGGGGTAACGATCCCATCAGCCGCAAGAAGGGCGAGATTTTGAGCCAGATGATTGAATGCGGTATGTTGAAGCTATGCGGGAGTGATGCAATGCTAACTCGTGCCAGGACTAGAGAATTGGACACTCATGTTGTTTGGAGTTGGCGGGTGGAAAGAAAAAGACACGAGGGAGTTGCTTGACCGCGTCAAGCTGGAGATTCAGGATCCCTGGTTGAGGAGCACCGTGCAAGCGTGAGCGACTTGATTCAGCAATGTCGACGATGGATTAACACTCTTGCCAGAACATTCGTCACTGCACGAAAGCCGACCGAGGGGCCAACAACGACTCCGGAGCCTACGATTGAGACGACATTGTGAGGGACAGGCACGAAGCAGGCATCTTCGACGAACCATGCTGCACATCTAGACGGAAACATGGCTGCAAAAGCCTGGACGGATTGCCTTTACAGCCGAGATATGAAAAGGATGGGATTTCTTGGTGCATAGTTGGATATCGCCAAGGATGGAACAGGATTTACTTGGTGCATAGGATATCCCCAAGGATGGAACAGGATTTACTTGGTGCACAGTATGATACCTCCAAGGATGGAATATTCACTTGGTGCATGAGCAAGATATTCCTAAGGGATGGGACAGGATTTACTTGGTGCATATGAACAGAGGATATCTTCAAGGACGGAATGGGAAAAGCTACGGACTGTACGTATAAAAGGAGGATGAAGAGATAATCTGCAGGGCCCTTGGGGCAACTTATGAAATACTTTTCCTCTTGGAAAAGCAAAGCCATGCATGACGCCGTCCCTGTATCAACGACTTGACACGCCAAGCTGCAATATCCCACGTAACCGTCCCCACCCCCCCCCAATGGATCGAGCCGAGGCTTGGGGGAAGATCTCAGCCGACGCCACGCTGTTGGCTTCGGTCGTTTCTCCTGACCCCAGAGAGTCGTGTTGCATTTTGTTTGCTAGCCTAGTTTCCTTGGTCGGCGTGACCGGGGAAGAAAAAAAGTCCCACAGCGGGGGCGGGGGGAGCTGGTTCCTGGGGGTTCCGCTCCTAGGTTGTGAGAGTTCCTGAGGGCTTTGTTGAGGTTGGGTGGTGGGATGGCTTGTGGTGGGAGGTGGGAGGTGGTGGGATGGTGGGAGAAATGTGAGACGACGTCGTTTGTTGTGTTGCAGATGTCAATTCGTCCGAATCCGACCTCAATTAGACGGAACAAGTCTGCGCATCAAAGTCAAGATATGACAAGCTATCCATAAGTCTTATACAAAACGAACTTAACCAAAACCATCATCGGGTATCGTGGCCCCAAGACTCTTCATTCACGTCGTGACGCTCTCTACCCGCTATGCCGTGCTTTGCAGCACCTCTTTATCTCGAAACGGGATACTCCAAACGGGATACAAGGAAAAGAAGAAGGGAAAATAACCAAGAAAACTCCATGGCACTGCGTCTAGACCGTCTCGATATATCGCTTCATTTCCCTGCGTCGCGTTAGTACACTGTCATCCGGTTAGGTTAGGGCTACAGAGACTCACCAATCTGTAACAGCCTCGTCGTACAGACGAATCTCGTGCTCCCTCGTGCCGCCGAAGTGATCCACAAAGTCATCACCCAGCACTTCCCTGGCAACGCTGTCCTTTGCCATGAAGCGCGCCGTGGCCTCCTTCAAGCTACGCGCCAGCCTCTGCCCCTTGTCCGCCTCACCACCGACGGCCTGACCCATGGCGAGCGGCGGACACGGAATCTCGAGCTTCTTCTCGACCCCGCGCCATCCCAGCCCGAGCACGGCGGCCAGCACGAAGTGTGGGTTCGTGTCGGCGCCTGGCACACGGATCTCGAAGCGAGTGGCGCCCGCCTTGGCTGTGGGAGGCGCAATGAGTCTGATGGAGGCGGCGCGGTGCTCGAGGCCCCAGGATACCGTCACGGGAGCCCAGAAGTTCTCGACGAGGCGCTTGTACGAATTGATGGTGGGCGCGAGAAGGGGCATAATGTCAGGGAGGCCCGTCAGTACGCCGGCGAGGAAGTGGCGGCCGAGGTCGGACAGGCCGGCAATGTCCTTCCAGGGAGCGCTTTCGTCTAGGGTTTCCCGAGCGAACATGTTCTTGCCGTCCTTGTCGACAATGGAGACGTGCATGTGTCCGCTGTTGCCGGGAAGGCCCTGCTTGGGCTTGGCCATGAAACAGGGCGTGATGCCGTACTTTGTGCTGACGCTCTTGACCACGTACTTGAACAGGGCGGCGCGGTCGGCCATTTGTGCAATCTCGCCGAATTCGAGGGCGGCCTCGAAGACACCCGGGCCCGACTCGGTGTGCCAGCCTTCAATGTCGCAGTCGAAGCGAGAGCACGTGTTGAAGACGTCGTAGTAGTAGTCCTGGTTGTGGACGGGGCGGGTGAGGGAGTAGCCGAACATGCCCTCGGTGAGTGCGGGGAGTTGATGGGGAGGGTTCTCTTGAAGGTAGGCGGCGGGGGAGGACGAGCTGTCGTCTGGGGTTCGGAACTGGAAGAATTCGTACTCGGCTAGATGACAGGTTAGAGGAAAGTCAATTGGGTAGATCAGAGAGAAGCTCACCTCCGGCCATGGCGCCGTAGCCGTGGCTCTGCAGCTTGGCCAGCTGGGTCTTGATCAAGCCACGCGGACAGGCGCAAATGGGCAACTTGGTGTCGGGATCGAGAAAGTTGACGAGGAAGAAGGGCACGCCGCCCTCCCAAGGGATCCGGCGGAAGCTAGAGAGGTCGGGAATGGCCAGCAAGTCGTGGTATCCGTTCTCGGCGTTTGAGATTTTGAGCTCGCGCATGTACGTCTGGTCGTGCATGTCCCAGCCAAAGATGACGGAACAGAAGCCGAAGCCGGCTTTGGCGACAGAGAGGAACTTCTTCTTGGAGATGAGCTTGCCGCGGAGGATGCCGTCGACGTCGACGCCGGCAAGCTTGACCATGGCATCGTTTGCGAGGACCGAGGCGAGGGTCTCGGCGGTTAAGGGAGAGGAAGTCATGGTTGGGGGGAGCTGTTGAAGCTCGAGATGCTGAGTAGGTGCGGATGAGATGGGGAAGAATTGATGGAGGAGAGGAATAGGATATCAAGGTCGAGATTTAAAGGAGTTCAAGAGTTGCGACGGGCGGCAGGAGGATTAATTGAGCATGTGGAAGCTCAGGTCGGAACCTCGGTGCTGGTGATGAGGCCGGGATTGACGATGCGGTTGTGGGGAAGGCGCGGATGGATGATGCACGGAATGGGCATGAATGGATCTTCGGAACAAATGCACGCAGGAGGAGGAGGAAGAAGTGGAGGAGAAGGACAGAACAGAGGAGAAAAGAAATGAAGAAGAGGGAAGGGAAAACGAGGGAGGGGGTGTGTCTTGTCATGTGGGCGTGGGAGCGCGCAAGGCTTGGAGAGCGCGGCTACGATAAGCCCCAGGATTTGGTGGGAGGGGAAGCCCGAAGCCTGAAGGCCCTGGTATGATAAGGCTTCAGTGACGTATGGGGGAATTGGGGTCTAGAACGGTTGGAGGCTAGTGGCATTTTTGCCGCTGTCAGGGACTGCGTATTGAACGGTTGAAGGGTGAGGGAAGAGGAGAGCTGGACGGGTGTGAAACGGTGCGCTACCCGCGATTGAAGGTTGGGATGGAAGGATGATCTGAGGTGAGGGAGATTGGAGTATCTTCGTCTTCAGCGGATGAAAACGACTCTTCCGTGCCGCTCTTTCCAGGAAGTGGCTAAGAGATAAGAATCACCACATGCCTCCTGGACATCACCCGCCGTAATCATTATCACGCGGTGCGCCGTGAGCGTACCGCGGTGATAATTCCCGACTTGGTAGCTACGGAGAAGCAAAAAGAAGCAAAGAAGAATTCCCGTCATTCAAGTCCATCCCGTCCTTGCCAAATTGCCGCCCTTCTGGCCCAAGCGCTTCCATCCAACGTGCATCCCCGCGTCGCAATCTCTGACGAGAGGGATCCCTTGGCCTGAGCTTCCCCAGATCCCGCATCGTGCAGAAGGGAGCATGGTGTCAAAGATGGCCTCCCTTAGCGGCTCACCGTCGACAGAAGCCAAACACACCAACAATGTCTCGTAGCCGCGCTGAACGGGAGCGCTCGAGACCGAAGAGCCATTGACAAATGGATTTGCCGCGACTGGGTCAGAGCCTTTTTAAATTCCTCCATTCCTTTGTACACCCCACCTCCGACATCGCCTGCATTGGGCAAGGGTTCCCTCGTGCGTGCGAATCTGAATCTGCCTGGACCCTGAGTTCCCGCGTGCACCCATGTTCCCAGATCTGAGCATGAAGACGGCAGTTGGAGACGAAGTTGGACGTCAATGGAAGATGTCACGTCTGCAAAGTACTGTCCGTCGGTACCTCGTGCTCTTGATCCGTTTCAACGACTGCCGCCCGCTAAATGTCACTAGATCGATGCGTTCCACTTGGTCTTCATCCCGAATGCCGAGATGTCATTGACTTGAGACGGCCGCGCTCCGAGAGGGACTTCAAGATGGACGCTTCGAGATGGACACTCCGAGGTGGAAGTCACCGATAAGCTACTAGAGCCGCGACATAGAATAGCACGCAGCAAGACCTCTCCCGTCTCATGCGCTGCAACCGCAGCCGCGCCTCTATCCCACCCGCGCCGTTGTCGGCAAGCCCTCAATGCACAAAGCCGCAAAAGCAAAACACGCATTGGTGCGTTTCCTTGACTCATCACTCATTTCTCACTGGCCCAATTGTCCCATCCGACTGTCCCTCGTGACCCCTCGTGGACCCTCCATCCCAATTGCTTCCTTCCTTCTGCTGCTTTGCTCTTATCGGGACAGCTCCGATAAGACCCAGATATCGTTTCCCCCCCTCGCTGTCCAACATCGTGAAGCCGAGAGGACATAAAACCCACTTGAATGCGTCCTGTTCCTGTCCGACTTGTTCTCCGCATCTTTCCTTGAACAATTGCCTCCCTCTGCCTTCATCTGTTGTCTTTGTAACTCCATCACACTTCAACATGTCCAGCTCTCAGTCCCGCGGCCGCCTTGCCGGCAAGAACACCATCATCACTGGCGCTGCTGGGTGAGTCTACCATTCTATACACCTGCTGCTGCAGACTCCAGTCTCAACTAACAATCCCAGTGGAATCGGCCTCGAAACCTCCATCCTCTTCGCCAAGGAGGGTGCCTCGGTCCTCATGACAGACATTTCCCAGCCCGCCCTCGAAAAGGCCCTCGCCAAGGTCAAGCAGCTCGTGCCCAGGGCTCCCCGCATCGAGATTCTTGTGCGTGCCCTCAACTTTCGTTGTCCCTCCTCCCTCTAACACCCCCCAGAAAGTCGACGTCTCCAAGGAGAGCGAAGTCAAGGCCATGATCGAATCCCTCGACTCCTGGGGCGGCCTCGACGTCCTCTTCAACAACGCCGGCATCATGCACGCCAAGGACGACGACGCCGTCAACACGCCCGAGGACATCTGGGACCTCACCCAGAACATTAACGTCAAGGGCGTCTGGTTCGGCTGCAAGCACGCCGTGCTCTCCCTCCGCCGCAACAAAAAGACCAAGGCCTCCATCATCAACACGGCATCTGTCGTCGCCCTCGTCGGCGCCGCCACCCCACAGCTCGCCTACACGGCCTCCAAAGGCGCCGTCCTCGCCCTCACCCGCGAGCTGGCCATGGTGCACGCCCGCGAGGGGTTCCGCTTCAACAACTTGTGTCCCGCGCCGCTCAACACGCCGCTCCTGCAGGACTGGCTCGGCGACGACAAGCCCAAGCGTCTGCGTCGCGAGGTGCACTTCCCCATGGGGAGGTTTGGCGAGGCGGTCGAGCAGGCTCACGCTGTGGTCTTCTTGGCTAGTGACGAGTCGAGCTTTGTCAATGGACACGACTTTGCCGTCGATGGTGGCATGACCAAGGCCTATGTCACGGCCGAGGGCCCTGCGGCGGCTGCTCCTACCAACAACGCCTCCAAGAACTCGCTTGAGTAGGGGTGGCTTATGAAATAATGATATGAAACTGCGTGCATGGCGTTTGTTTTTGGGAATGGCCTTGCACGAGCCGGGCCGGGACGGAAGGAAAGGAAAGGATGGAAAGAGAAGGAATATTAGACAAGTGGCTGTCACCATGTGTAAGTTGACAGACAGGCTACTGTCAAGAGTTAAATCGATTCAGATAATTTACAGAAAAGTAACCCAAACTCCGATCCATGCGTTTTCCATCTCTTCGTGATAAGTTTCCATCTCTTCCTCGTAATCTTCATTCTATGTACTCATCGTCTAATGGAACTGCCCCTCGGTGTTGCCCTCGCCCATGCTCTTGCTGCTCGAGCTCCCGCTCTGAATGGCTCCCAGAATACCGTCGATGTAGCTCGCACCGCTCCACTTCTGATGCGTGAGCACATCGCACCCGAGATCCTTTTCACGACGCTGCACCAAGTCGACATATGCCTTCATGCCCTCGGTGCGGAAATCCCGCGCCAGCTCGTTCGTAATCGTGGCATTGGAGTGCAAGCCCGCCAGCGAAATCAGCTGCAGCACGAACCCCTCCTTGGCAATGTCCCAGATGAAGGACTTGAGCGTCTCGTCGGTGAAGCCGTGGGCCATCCAGTTGAAGGACGGCGAGAGGTTGTACACTAGGCCCTTGCCCGGGTAGACGGAGCGGACGGCGCGGCCGAGCTTGGTGGCCACCTCGACGTTCGGGTCGCCGGTTTCGACCCAGAGGAGGTCGGCGTAGGGGCCGAAGGCGAGGGCGCGCTTGGTGGCGGCAGACATGCCGGCGCGGTAGTGGTAGAAGCCCTCGCGGGTGCGCGGGACGTCCCAGTTGAAGTAGACGGGGTCCTTGGTGAAGCTGGAGGCGAGGCTGCGGCGGCGGGAGATGCCCATGTCACGGTCCTTAGCCGTGGCGGCGAGGTACTCGTCAATCTTTGCTTGGGAGACTCCCTCACGCTGCATGTGTGCGACGGCGGCCTCGTCAAAGCTGACGAGCTCGGTCGACTTGACCCAGTTGGCCTCAAAGGCGTCAATCTCCGCGCCGGCGGCCCCCGCGGCCTCCATGGCCTGGATGGTCTCGGCCAGGGGCTCGATGGCCGGGTCGGCGACGCCGAGGATGAACTCGTGGTCGCGCACGTCGACAGCCGACGAGATGAGCTTGCCCGACTCGGAGTCGGTGCGGGCCACGACGAGGTTCTCGCACCCCATGACGTCCCACTGGAACCGCGCCGCCACGAGCCGGTTGATGTGTTCTCCGACTGGGACGAGCACCTTGCCGGCGAGGTGGCCGCACTTTTTCCCGCCGTGGAGCTGGTCCTCAAAATGCACCGCAGCCGCGCCGTTCTCGGCAAACAGCTTGGCGAGCTTGAGGACCGCCGAGAGCCCGCCGTGGCCGGTGTCGCCGTCGGCGATGATGGGCCGGAGGTAATCGACGTACGGAGTCGAGGAGCGCTCCTGGGGGGTCATCTTGCGGCGGAGGTCCCACTGCTTGCGGTCGTGCATGTTTTGGGCCTTGGCGAGGCGCTGGACTTGGTTGGGGACGGTGTTGTAGGGGTAGTCGCCGAAGTCGGGGGAGACTTCGTTTGTGGTGGTGAGGAGGGAGGAGCAGGCCCAGCCGGAGATGTAGAGGACTTCTTGGTGGGGGGCTTGCTGTGTCATTTGGACGGGATCGATTGCGCCCACTGCATCGTGTTAGTGGTCTGGGAGGTGTATCGCTGGGATGAGAAACGCACTCGTGTGGATGGGCTCGCCCTTGGCTTCCCGCTCGCGGACCAGGTTGAACAGCTTCTGGGCCATGACGGAGCTGGGATACTGAATCTTCTGGGTGCCTCGCTTCGAGGCAACGTCGGCGGCGCTGTAGGGCCGCTTGATTCCGGCGTACCGCGGCGTCGCCCACCAGGTCTCAATCTCCTTGACCGTCGCATCGTACAGCGCGTCCTCGGCCTCGCCCGGCTTCTGCGCCTCGGGGAGCAGCTGGAAGGCGTCGGCGGGCGTGGCGGAGGAGAGGGACCGGAGAGGCATCGCGCGTAGAGGAGTGGTGGAGAGGGCGCGGAGGGAGAGACGAGACGATGGGGAGAGGCGGCGAGGAAGAGTCGTTGTGGTTGTGGTGGCGGAGAGGGCGATGCGCCGGGGAGCTCGTGATGCGATGCGCTGCATGACGGTCATGGTTCGCGGGGGAGAATGACGTCGGGTTCGCTGCAGGAGAAGAGATCACGAGGAATAGTCGATTTATTGCAGGAGGAGGGAAGAGGTTGTTGTGGTGGAAGAAGCGGGACGATACAGATGGAGCTCGGCTGATGATTAATGGTGACCACGGTCTGAGCTTGGAGGTCACCACAGTGACGGCATACAACACCACAACCGAACGATAGCCGCAACTACAACCAAACAAAAGAATACATCTATTGACCTCGATGACCGACCGGTGACCGACTCATGCTCGGCATATCAAGACGTAGATGAGCTGACACCGAAAGCAATCGTCTCATTCCCCGGCTATGGCTCGAAGCCAAAATTTCAAAAGACAAAAGCTCAGAAGCTCGGCAGTAGAAATTCATGACCCCCAAGACCTTGGTTAACAAACGGTAAAGCATTGCCGACGGGATTGGCCAATGACGGAGCTACGGCGGGTGCAGCAGCTCTGGAGGACCTTGGTTGGGGGGCGGTACAAACGGGTCGGGGCGGCTTTTCTCGGTTGTCGCGAATTGGAGAGGTGTCTTTGTTGCTGACTTCTTGCTGAGGAGCAGTCCCAATGCAGCGACGTGCGCCTGCGGCTGGATCCTGTCGTCCGATGCTTGCATGCTAGTGGGCGACTTTGCAGCAGGCGAATGGGTGCTTTCGGTTATGGTGACGATAGAGACGCAGAGGATGGGTGGTAGTGAGGATGTGGTGGTGACGGATGCAATGGCATTCGTTGGGAGGGTTGGAATGCAGTGCATGTGAAGACTGCGACGGTTTCGTTCGTGTGTCGATCCTGCACACTTCTTCTGTTCCACCACGTCTACGAATACAATCTTCATCTCTTCTCCAACTTCACACATCGACGTCACCGGCTACTGCCATCAAAGCAACCGAACGAACCCCGCAAACGCATCTGTATCTCGCCCTGATCTGTGCTGAACAGGTCCCCTCTTCTCCCCTCTCCCCGCCCTATTCGCTGCTCCGGCTGTTACCCCAGACTTCGAGGTACCAGACCCCACGCGTTTCTGGTCTACCTCTGGGTACCTGTGAGCATAGCTGGAAAGCCGCGGCCCAATCGCCCCTGCCTTTGGCCTCGCAGTTCGGCTTTGTTAGGTTGCTTTATCTGCTGCTGTCCCCTCCTCTTCTCCAACTTTTTCTTCTTCCATCTTCACACATCTTGCATCATGGCCTTGAACTTGAGAACGTCGACCCGGGCTTTCAAGGTACGTCTCCAAGCCCCGCCTCATGACAACCATCATCTCTTCCTCACCATCACAACCATCATCACCACCATTGTCTTCTCGTCTAATATTCACAGCCCCTCACCCGTGCCATCGGCGCTCGCGGATATGCCACGGCCGAACCAGACCTCAAGGCTACCCTCAAAGAGGTCATCCCCGCCAAGCGAGAGCTCCTCAAAAAGGTCAAGGCCCACGCCGGCAAGACCATTGGCGAGATCAAGGTCGAAAACACCCTCGGAGGCATGCGCGGCCTCAAGGCCATGGTCTGGGAAGGCTCCGTCCTCGACGCAAACGAGGGCATCCGCTTCCACGGCCGCACCATCAAGGACTGCCAAAAGGTGCTCCCCAAGGGCAAGTCGGGCACCGAGATGCTCCCCGAGGCCATGTTCTGGCTCCTCCTCACCGGCAAAGTCCCCTCCACCGCCCAGGTCCGCGTCTTCTCCCGTGAGCTCGCCGAAAAGGCCCAGATCCCCGCCTTTGTCTCCAAGATGCTCGACGACTTCCCTAAGGACCTGCACCCCATGACCCAGTTCGCCATAGCCGTGTCCGCCCTCAACTACGAGTCCAAGTTTGCAAAGGCCTACGAGAAGGGCCTCAACAAGGCCGACTACTGGGAGCCCACCTTTGACGACTGCATCTCTCTGCTGGCCAAGCTTCCCACCATCGCCGCAAAGATTTATCAAAACGCCTACAAGGGCGGCGGTGCCCTTCCCGCCGAGGTCGATCTCGAGCAGGATTGGTCCTACAACTTTGCTGCCATGCTCGGCAAGGGCGGAAAGAAGAACGAGAACTTCCAGGACCTCCTCCGTCTCTACCTCGCTCTGCACGGTGACCACGAGGGTGGCAACGTGTCTGCACATGCCACTCATCTCGTTGGTAGCGCTCTGAGCGATCCTTTCTTGTCCTACAGTGCCGGTCTTCAGGGTCTGGCTGGTCCTCTTCACGGGTAAGTTCAAACCATCACTACCTCGGTTCAACTCTAACCGTCTCAGTCTTGCCGCCCAAGAGGTGCTTCGGTGGATCGTCCAGATGAAGGAGGCCATCCCCGCCAACTACACGGAGCAGGACGTCAACGACTACCTCTGGTCCACGCTCAACTCTGGCCGTGTCGTTCCTGGCTATGGCCACGCCGTGCTCCGCAAGCCCGATCCTCGATTCGAGGCTCTCATGGACTACGCCGCGGCCCGACCCGAGATTGCTCAGGACCCCGTGTTCCAGCTGGTGGAGAAAAACAGCCGGATCGCGCCCGAGGTGCTCAAGAAGCACGGCAAGACCAAGAACCCCTACCCCAACGTCGACAGCAGCTCTGGCGTGCTGTTCCACCACTACGGCTTCCACGAGACACTCTACTACACGGCCACGTTTGGTGTGTCGAGAGGTCTCGGTCCTCTGGCCCAGTTGATCTGGGATCGCGCCCTGGGCCTTCCCATCGAGCGACCCAAGAGCATCAACCTCGAGGGTATCCTCAAGGAAGTTGAGGGGAAATAGGGAATCAATGAAAATGGGTGTATGAGAGCGAGGCATGTCTAAAATTGTATATACAGGTTCGACGACCTTGATGGCCGATGCTGGCAGCAATGCTTAATGATGTTTCCCTAAGTCTATTCGATCATGTGCTCTCCCGACTCCCGCTAATTCATGTCATGTCTACTCCAGCTAGAGCTCCTTTTCCAATGTGACAAAGTAGAGATCGTCCCTCAGGGCTTTTCCGTTGACGAGATGCCCGTAAGGGAAGGGCGCTGTCCTCGACGTCTTCTTGTACCCGCGCCGGATGTACCAAGCAATCAGCTCTTGTCTCGGCCAAATCACCCACATCTCCATAGCCCTCGCATCCCACTCCTTCTTTGCATACGCCTCGGCATATTCGAGCACCTTTCTCCCGACCCCTCCAGCCTGCCTCTTGGGATCCACGGCAAACAGGCCAAAGTAGGCGACCCCCCCCTCCCGACAGAGCACCTCGCAGCAGGCGACGGTCTGGCCCGTGGCCGGGTCTGACGCGACGAGGACGGCGCCGTTGGGGTCGGTGATTTTGGAGACGAGGCCGGGGGCGTCGATGCGGTCGTCGGCGACGAGGTCGGCCTCGGTGGTCCAGCCGGCGCGGGAGGAGGGGCCGCGGTAGGCGGAGCGGATGAGGGTGAGGAGAGGGAGGGTGTCGGGGGGGGAGGCTTTGCGGAAGGTGAGGGACATGTTTCTTTGAGTTGAGTTGAGAGTGAGGGAGTTGAGGGTTGAGGGAGGGTGAGTTGAAGGGGTTGAGGAAGGTGCTTTACGGGATGACTTTGGAGGTGAGTTGGGTTGAGTCGATGAGAGGGATAACGATTAGGGCAAGTTGGGCGAGTTGAGATAGATGGCTTAGGGGTTGAGCTGAGTGGCGGCGAGTCGAGATGGGATGACTTGAAGGTTCTGAGTCGTAGATGTGCCGAGTTGAGCTGACTTGAGTCAAATTTAGGTGAATGGAAATGAGATGACTTGAATTGAAACGAGTTGAGAGAATAAATACTTGGGTAGCCTATAACCCGAGTCAAGAGTCGCGATCTTTTCCAACAACCCGCCCATTCATTCGCCTCATCACCACCAAGCACTACTAAATCTAGGGCCCTCCGAACTCGGCTCCAAGGCTCTATTTTCCTTCCTCTCCGGGACAAAAAAGTCAATTCCGTGTCGGTGCAGCACCGTCATCACGTAATACGAGCTAGTGCGCCCTTGAATCGACACTCTTTGGACATGTTTTTGACATTTGGGGTGGCAACCACCTCGCACGAGTTTAATTAGCGGGAGGGATGGAGGGGGGGACGGGAGGTGTGTGGGATGGATGCACGCATCGTTAGTGAGGGGCAAAGGGGCTGGCTGGAAGGTTGTGGAATGATGGGAGAGTGAGCCTGTAAGCAATGAGGTGTCGGCAATTTAGCTTTCCGTGTGCATTCAGCGTCGTGTCGTGTTCGAAAGGATTCTTGATCATGCTGAGGAAAAAGTGCGAGGTGCATAGCCGGCCCGGGATTCTCGGCATCTCCACAGTGAGGGGTTCCGGCCGAGACTCAACACTCAAAGTGGACGAATTGACAAAGTGCGGACAGCGTCCAAAGTAGTTGTGAATGATGAGATTATCACATCTCATCAAGGAGTGTATTGAGAAAAGATCAAGCTATGAGCATGAAGCTACCTGAAGTTACTCGAAGCAGCCCAGTACTCAGAAATCACTGCATAATCCTCGACGCGCCCAACAAAAAGCAGTCGCCGTTCCCTATCCCATGCCATGTCCTCAGATTTCTCCAGAGAGCACGGGGTTGTTGAAGGGGATTTCCACCCCGACAACGTCGGCAATCAGGCCCTCGAGGTACGGCAGCTTCCCAATGTCGTACTTGTCCAGGACGTACCTGCGATCCGAGTGCACCAGCGCGGCCAGCAGCCCTCCCAGGGGCGTAATGCCGTTGCGCTCGCCGATGCCCAGGACGGTTGT
This sequence comes from Thelonectria discophora, assembly GCA_911649645.1. Lineage (NCBI taxonomy): Eukaryota > Fungi > Ascomycota > Sordariomycetes > Hypocreales > Nectriaceae > Thelonectria > Thelonectria discophora. The sequence goes on along the minus strand of CAJVRK010000008.1, from coordinate 238,982 downwards.
GTCAATGTGCGTGGCGCCCGCCTCGAGGGCCACAAAGGCGTTGCTGGTGGCGCAGCCCGTGTCGTTGTGGAAGTGCGTCTCGATGTCGCAGCCGACCAGCTGGCGGAGCGTGCTGATCTTGTCGTAGACCTCGCGCCAGGTGGCGCCCCCGACCGTGTCGGCGATGCCCACGCGGTCGGCGCCCAGGCGGTCCATGAGGGTGTAGAGCTTGATGATTTCGGAAAAGTCCGATCGGAACGAGTCTTCGCCCGAGAAGCGGATCTCGATGTTGTTGGAGCGGACGTAGGCGATGATCTCCTTGGCCTTTTCGGCGATCCAGTTGAGGTCCTTGCCGTGGGAGTGCTTCATGAGGTGGGTGGAGGTGCCAATGCACATGTTGCTTTAGTTGTTAGTCATAGATCATCATCGAGTTATTAGGTCACCTACATTCCGTCGACACCAGTCTGGACGGCGATTCTCGCGTCGTCCATGTTGCATCGAATGTGGCACAAGACCTATCTAGTCAGCAACGTCAAGAAACGACACCAGATTAACGAACCTTGGCTCTCAATCCCAGCTTGCAAATAGCCTCGCAGTCGAGCCTCGACTGTTCAGAGGCGGCGGGCGAGGTGACTTCGATCTGGGTTGGTCAGCCAAGTACACCACCAGACACATGAACACGCACATATTCCACTCCAAAGTCATCCAGGGCCCGAGCAATCTGAAGCTTCTGCTCCGTGGTGAAGTGGGCCGTCGCAAACTGCTCGCCCTCTCGCAGGGTGCTGTCGATGATGCTGAAGTTGGACAGGTTGCAAGAGGAGCGCATCGACGTGGCGGCCGTGTTGAGTCCGTCCGAGTCCTCGCTGTCGGAGACGATGCTATCGTCGTCGGCCAGGAATTCGGCTTCGTCGTTGGTGTTAGTGGTGTTGTTGATGATGTTGTTATTGTTGATGACGTTGTTCTCGTTGTTGTTCATGTTGTTCTTGTTCTCGTTGTCCTTGTCAGGGGTACGGAGGGAGGCTTCCTCGAGGAGGCCTCGCTCGCCGTCCCCGTTGGCGGCGCCAGCAGCGCCCTCCTCCATGGCGTGGCTCGCAGGATGGTGCATCGAAGACGCTCCGTTGCAATTGTCACCGTTGCCGCTGCTGGCAGCACCATTGCCCATGGTGTGGCTGGTGTGGTGGGAGATGGGGTTCGTAGCGGACCACATTGTGTCTGTCGTGGTTACAGTGTGTCTGGTGTGTGTGTGTGTGTGTATAAAATTGGAATGGCTTTTCGAGTATGAAGAAAACAAGAATAAATCTAGGCGGGACGGATGGGTTTTTATTCCAAGGCCTCCGTCAACTGTGGATGACTCAACAAGGGCCGTGGAGAAGGTTTCCGGTCCTCGGATCAGCGCCTAGGCAAAAGGACAGCAACGTATTCGTTATGTACGTCCCACAAATTCCTGTGCTACTGTGAGGCACGTCGGAAGTGATTGAGCCTGCAATTGGACCCAGGGAAGTGCTTCTAGTTCTGCATGTCGAGAGTCTGGACTTTGTGGGCTCCGAGGCGGGAGCCACAGGCGAGCCGACGCTGGTTGACATCTTGTGCAATTGACAGCTGCTTAGCCCTCTAGCACCGGGAAAAAGACCCTAAGATGTCTTGAAAGAAGCCGTTTGTGCGCCATTGAGCGCCGTCGAGTTTGCCCGCTCCAGAGGCACTTCCTCGCGTGAAATCTCTGCAACATGTCCAGGACAGACGCTCAGCCAAGTGAGGGGAAGCTGCAGAGACCCATGCGTATCCACGCCGCCTCCTTTCTGCCGTGGGAAAGAAAAAAAAAGAAAAAAAAAAAAAACCTTTGCTGTCCTGGACGCGAGCTTGGCGCCCGAAGACGGGTCTGGGGGAGCCAATGGTCGCTCAAGGTGCTCGTCTCGGACCCTGTCACGTGCAGCATGATGCGTTCGTCTATTTCCGGTCCCTGGTCGAAGCTGGATTTTTGAGTGGCTGTCGCTGCTCGACTTGCTCCAGAGGGGACCCCGCCACTCTTTGGCTCTGCATTAGCTTGTTTTGGGGCCTCTGAGCGGTCAAAGCCGATTTTTACGTCATGGGAAGGAGAGAGGGGCCGAGGGGACGATTGGAGGGGTCATTTTGACGAAGGACGGACATTTGGGGGGACCATTCGTTGATACAGAGCTTGAAGAATAAGCTTGACGGGAACTGATCCTACCTTGGTCATTGACAGAGATTTCAGGACCTCAGCCGGATAGTGTACGGATACAGAAAGGACCCAAAAACAACCGGTCAAATTCATGCATCAGATTCAAGGGCCAACTTGCCCAAACTCTTTCGTCATGTCGGGAGCACCTGCCCGCAGGAATGGGGGGGGCACAGGAGCAATTGCGACCCGAATTTGTTCGCAGCGCATGAATACATCGCGTACGAATACATCCCTCTGCAAATTCAGCACTCATAATACAGAATAATGTGGGCTGAGACTCAGGCTCACAGCAAGGCACTCCAAAAGTATGAAATCAAGCGTCGCGTTGTGACCTCATTGGTAGTCTTCTGGGCAAAGTTGCACATTGCTGGGCGCGGCGGCCTCAGACGAGGCAGCCACCAACCAAGCCGCCCATGTCAGACATGATTACCTTCCCTTTCATTACCTGAAAACTTCTTCACTTTTCCTTCATCTTCGCGTCAACCCGCGTGCCTATTATGTCTGATCCGCTCTCCGTGACTGGGAGCGCGATCGGCATCATATCCCTCGGGATCCAAGTCGCCCAGGGGATCTACAACTACATCGCTTCAGTTCGAGGCCGCGACAAAGACCTATCCACAGCGTCAACGCAAGTCAGCAATCTTCTACGTCTGTACGGACCATTGAGACCCTAAGGACCTACTCCCACGCATCCGATCCTCCCCCAACCCAGCTGCGACAGCGATCCAGACACTCCAACAATGCATCCAAGACAGCGACCGAGGTGTCAAAGACTTGCAGTCGCTGCTAGCGTCTCTTCAAAATGCCCCTTCAAGTGATGTGAACGGTAAGATGAAGAAAACCGGCCGACTATTGGCCTTTGGATTCCGTCGGGAAGATTTGACCCAGATGCAAGACAAGGTGCCCTCACGGAAACGACCCAGCTCGCTCTGGGGATCATCAATTCGTGAGTACTCAATTGACCTTCAATTACATCAAAGCTGACGCATAAGAGGGAATTGGGAATTTCGCACACAGAAGAGCTCGTCAAACTTGGAGTATCCATCGATGCTCGACTTTCGGTTACGGACCAGAAACTGCACACTCTCGAGCAGAGTGCCGAAGAACATGGAAAGCAACTGCAGACCACTGTAGAAGTGGCCGAAAGCAGCTCTGAGGCAGTCGTAACGGCTATCCACTCCTCGAGCCAAGAAGTCCTCTCCGAGATGAGAGCCATGCGTGAAGCACTGACGAGTTTGATGATGACGGAACACCAGCGAACTCGAGAACAACTCACGGCTGCCGTAGGGCTCTCTGACCAATTACTTAGGGGTTAATGAAAACCAGGAATCCCACCAGAGGCTTTCCAGGAGCGCCACCCGATTGCTCCAGAAGCCAGCGGCCTTGCGCGAGGTTTGCGATGCTGTGGCATACAATCCCATGCGTCCATTCAATGATTCATCGTCCAGACTACCCGATCTTTCCTCAACTCCTTGCACCTGCGACATGAGACGCAGAAAGACGACCACGATCGCTCAGAGACAAACCTCGTGGGGACCAGTCAGCATGTACAGCCAACATGCCGAATCGTCCAAACACTCTCGATTCTGCGTCTTCTATCGACCAGACCAAAATTTTGAGATGGGTGCCAACTTTACCATCGGGTTCTGTCAGGCCCTCCATCGCTCGGTGGATGTGAGCCTGTCCTATACGTCCGGAGCTGGCGGCTTCTCGATTAGTCCCCAGTTTCGTTCCAAATAGATTGTAAAGGGAGGACCAGCATTCGATCTAATTAGAAATTTCGCCAGGACCCGATACCATAGGAGCGATTGGGATAAGGATTTAAGTCTAATACAGAGAAAACTGTCCATACTCTTCCAAAAAGGCGCGGCCTCACCTGGCGATATTACCGTGGATGGTCTAACACTGATCGACGTATTTACTAACCCGTCCATGAAACCACCCCCCGCTACTAAGCTAATTTATCTCCTGTGCGTGCTTAAATCTACTTGTGAAGCGGCTATGTCCCGTTTTTCAGACTCACCAAGTGTCCCGCATAAAACAATTAGTGATGTGGTTGATACATATGGGCGTTCCTAGTGACGAAGATGCTGTGTGGCAAAATCCTAGGCTTCCTGCCTGACCTAAGTAGAAAATAGCTAAATAACGCAAACCTAGGACAATTGTTAAGTGATGCTCGGGCAAAGGTGTACCTCCTTTATTAAATTGTCGACAAGTTCAACTCGGCCCAGTCGCCACGGCAATGGTACAGACAGGAGACCTTCCCTCACAAGTTGGCCTCTGGGGCCATGAAACTATTGTTTTTGCTAGTAGTCAGCCAAGACTTGTGCATGGTAAAGTTCCTTCTATGTATACAAATGGGAATGTGTGCTCATTATAGACAATAGAAGTAGACTTACCTCCTTTCATCAGTGCCATTTTGCTCAGGTCCGAGGCCAAAGTCCTCTCCGTGTTGGATCAATCACCGCAGACTGTATTGGAGTTCCACGATGGCTTGACGTCGCTACATTTCGCCTCGCCGTGGCCGGCTGGCCTCTCCATCCTTCTTTCGGCTGGTGCAGATGAGTTGATCAATGTGCGTGTTGGTCGTGGGGGCGATACTGCATTGGACTTCTCCCTTTAGGCGCGAGACGAAGAAGCAACTGAACTTCTTCTGTCACATGGTGCCACTTGGAATCGGTTCTACCTGCTTCGTATATCACCGTCAACGTCACCGTCAACATCAATCGGATGTGCTCGTTGTGTGGCAAAACACTTGGCCGACAGAAGAAGATGGATGTGGAGCGTTGCCAAAGAAACGCTCTCATCAAGACAATTAGCACAACTAGATGTATGCGATGCAGAATTCCCAGATGCAAAGGCTTCGCTCATTGTGGAACAGATTCTCGAAGCGGGAATACGCATGCCGGAGGTTTTGAAGGTACCCGACGACTACAAAGGCATCTACATCAGTGGAGGGTTGCACCTTGACTTTTTCCCCATCTTCTTCGAGGCAGGCTTCCACGGGATCAACACCAGAAGTCGCTTCGGTGTACTGCCGTTCTATTTCGCCAAGCAGCCCTCAATTTGGGATCCCCGAGGTTGGCCATCGGGCAATCCAGATGCACTCCTGCGGCTAATGAATTCACGTCGCCTGGAGCAGCCAATAGGCGATCCGCAGTCATTCGGCCTCAACACTTCGGCAACGGGCTGGCATTATCTGGCCCTGAAGATGCCTGACATAGATGGCATCTCCCCTGACGGAATACCAGTTGCAACGCCTCAACCACATATCAGAGATTCTTGCCGTTGTTTTTGTAGCCCGACGGCTGCCACCCCTTGAAAATACCAGCCAAGTCGAGCTACAGCCTTCAGCACAGCATGCACGAGCTATTACATCTCCAGAAGCTTTTTGGATCCTCAAAGACCTTCTAAGTTTTCTCACGTTTGAGGCTCTTGAGATGACGCACACCTGCTGTTATGCAGGTTACGCATTCACCCCAGCAGCGGCAATTATCTTGCACCGATTTGATGGCGATGTTGATGGAATTCAAGACGAGCAGCAGGAGCTGGCTGGCCGGCTGGAAAGCCTTGTCAATGAATTCCAGTCGGAGCTCGACGCTTCCGAGTAGTCGTCTGAAGATTTCATCTACGGGTATTGGAACGAACGCATGGCGAAGAATGCGTCCCAACGCGCCATGAGAGGGAGTCGCTGAGACAAGCTCGTGTCGAACCGGACGAAGCCTGTGAGTTATTCTTGCTTGTCTATATGACTATAATTAATTTTCGGACAAGATTGCACCCCGCGGGTGGTTCAGAGAATTCTAGGGTGTGACTCTCATTTTCAAGGCGCACACAAGCCATGCGGGTTGAGCGATTGCTATGACAGTATAATCGAGGACTTGAACGAGGATCAGAATGGCGAGGACGAGGAGCACGAGGAGCACGACGACGAGGACGAGGTTTGACACGCTGTTACTTGGGGTACGGGCATGAACTAGGTTCATCCCTGGGCTGAGTAGCTTCCAATCTTCTTGAGACCTATCTGGCCTAGGTCTAGTGATGAAGGTCTGGTGTAATTAAAGAGGCATTCAGAGATTAACAAAGGAGGAATTCCAGATCAATCTACTTCTATACACAAAGCAACGTAAATGGAATCTATTTCGGAGCCAAGTGGCAAGGTATCTAACAGTTATTCGACGTATAGCTCCAGTCTATCCTGTCCCTTTACCCTCATTATATGCAATATGTCTAAATTTTTCGTGGCAATTATACCAGGCAAAACGTGAGCGAATGACTTTTAAGAAGCAAAGTGAGGAGCATTCAGAAAGAGACCCATAAGGCAACCCCCCAGAGTACCGGCAATGGGAATGGTCATGATCCAGGCCAGCAGCAAGAGGCCTACGCGCTGGAAGTTGACGGCCTTGAAGGTGCCGTTGCAGAGGCCGACTCCAACGGTAGCGCCCGTGATGCACATTGACGTGGACACGGGGAGCGAGTACTGCGAGAAGACGAGGACGGTGATGGCGGCGCCCATTTCCATGGAGCTGCCGCGGCTGGGGGAGTGGTATGTGATTTTGTTGCCCATGACTGGAGGTGTTAGCGGGGTATAAAGACTTGGGTGTTAGTGGACTCACCCTTCATGATGTTGTAGCCGTAGGTGATGAGGCCGATGGAGATCATGCAGGCCAGCACGGCCAGCTGCCACACTGGCACGGGAGCCTTGGCCGCAGCAGCGTCGCCCGTCGACCAGGCCGAGTAGATGACTGCCCAGGGACCGACCGAGTTTCCGATGTCGTTTGCGCCGTGGGCAAACGACGCGGTGCACGCCGTGATGATCTGCACAAACGAGTACAAGTGCTCGACCTCGTTGGGATACTTCTTGGCGTGGGCATACACGCGCGCCATGCGCTCTCCCTCGGGGGTTCCCGAGATGCCCGTCTGGGCGGCGTGGATGTCGTAGTGAATACCGTAGAGCAGGCCAGACACGATGACGGCGGGGATCCGCTTGGCCAGGATGCGCAGGTTGTTGAGCTCGTAGATCTGGCCGGCGCCCATGGGGTTCTCGTGGAGGGTGCGCATGGCCCAGCCGAGGGGGCCGCGCTTCTGGCGGAGCTTGGCGTGGAAGCGTTCCTGGCCCTGGGCAACGAGGTCCTTGTAGCTGGCTTGGTTGGCTTCGACGGTGGCGGGGGACTTTTCGTTGTCTTGGAGGGTCTTGGTCTTGTCGCTGATCTCGGTGACAGAGTTGTTGGCGGACTCACCTTCGTCTTCGTCGTGCTGCACAACGGCGTAGTCGGGGACGTGGGCGAGGTGCGCGTCTTCAGGGGCAGGGCGCTTGAAGAGGAGGGGGCCCATAAAGAAGTGGTACCAGCGGAGGGTGTAGTCCTTCTTGATGACGACGGCGTGGACGTAGGGGACGAAGAAAAGGGCGGCAAGCAGACAAACACCGCCGCCGGTGCCCATGGTGACAGCAGCAATGTACCAGCCGGGCTTCTTGCTGAGCTTCAGGTTGGGCGAGCCCTTGTACACAATAGACAGAGTGCAGATGGTGCCGGCGATGAGGAAGAAGAAGGGCGAGGTCCAGACGGCCCAGGGAACGGGGTTCCTGCGGAGGTGCACCACGCCCTTGATCAGCATGAAGATCGTGGCCGCGAACCCAGCCGAGATGGCGGGCGCCATGCCCAGCCCGGCAAAGATGGCTCCCAGTCCCTTGCCCTTGTTCCACCCCCACTGCACCTCCGACGCGCCCACCGTTGCAACACCAACTCCAGCAACGGCAGAAATAAGAGAGTAGGTGGACGAGACGTGGGCCGAGTTGCGGGTGCACCACATGACCCACGAGGAAGCGGCGGCGAGGGCGCAGGTGAAGGCGAGCATCTGCACGCCGGCGTTGTTCTGGAAGGCCTCGTTGGGGATGATGCCGTTCTTGATGGTGTCGGCGGTGCGGGCGCCGACGCAGATGGCGCCGAGGAGCTCGAAGACGGTGCCGAGGACCATGGCTTGGCGGTAGGTGATGGAGCGGGAGGAGACGGAGGTGGCCCACGAGTTTGCTACGTCGTCTACAAACGATTAGGATGTGCAGGTTGAATAGGGCTGGAAATACTCACTGGCTCCGTTGTTGAAGGCGTCGAGCATGGCAAACATGGTGCCGATGCCAAAAATGTAGTCATATTGACTGAGCTTCATAGCTGCGGATTCCCAGGTGGGATCAAGATGAAAAGAATGGAACAGGGAGAAGATCTGCCGGTCTTCTAGAAGCGAGGAGAAGAGAATGCACTGGGTGATGAGGGCGAGAATACGAAAAGGCTACGGGTGTCGGAGAGGTTTATATAAGAAATTCTCTGGGGGAAGTTGGCAGACACGATAAGTGCGAGGGCGTGGGAAGGGGTGTCAGAAAGGTATCCTGCAACGGTCCCGAGTTAACGTCCCGATCTACACCGGGAACCAAGAATGGCTCGGATGGCTCCTCGACTTAGACATACAGCATGGTCAACACAAGGCAACACAGAGGCGTCCAATACTCAATAGGGCGTCGACGTAGCACCGTTCCCGACGCCAGGTTCGCGGGCGTGTGCGTGTGCGTGTGCGTGTTTGCCCGCTTGGTTCACCGACGCGAGAGACACAAAAGAGCCATGTCGATGCTGCCTCTACATCGTGCATGATGTCCAGTTCGAGGCTGGCCCACCGTCGGTGCTCGAACGGGGGTTAGCTCTGTCTGGTGGAGGCGTTATCGAAAGCCTTCTCGAGCCTCGAGGGTCTGCAGAGCTAGCGTCGTCGACGTGCAGTAGTTTGGTCGGATGGAGGAAGTGAGCACGTGTGGTCAAAGGGGAGAGCTGAGGGAGGTGGTTTGCTGAGCTGGTTGCACGAGATGTAAGCCGACGTGGCCTGGAGAGCACGTGGGAAATAATTGGCAAAAGCATGTTGTACGAGAAATATTCGTACCGTAATGGCCACTTCGGAGGCTCTAGCCAACTTCTGGGGGCGTCCCGATGAGCTGAGGCCGGTTGACCAGATGAAAAGCCAACGGCAAAGGGTCCAACTGCTCGGTCCCAAGTCTGGTAAGGGACTGCGTCCACTTACGGTTCCATGCTAAGCGTACAGAGTAAAGCAACGAGAGCTCTCGGGGAGCTCAGAGCGACCCCTGCTTTCCTGGTTGAACCGTGGCCAGCCCTGGACTGCACGTGGGGGAATCCCCAGATCTCACTGGATCTTGTTGTCTCGTCTCTGGCCTGGTTGGGCTTCCCGTTTCCATCTAGGCATCTAGCTTGGCGTCCTGGGCGTTCTCTACTCCAAGCGTGTCTCGATGATCCATCTGGTCCCTCTCTTCGGTCGACCATCTGACTTTCGGTGCAGTTTTTGACAAACCGTCTTTTCACGGTTATGCTCAAAATTAACCTTGGAAAAAAGGTTCATTGCACCCCAATTAAATCCCTTGACGGCCAATGCCTTAATGGCCACTGCATTGATGGATCCCCCCCCCCCCCCCCCCCCCCCCCCGGGCCTCGATCAATTCTGGCCGTGGCTTCTCCCCACGTGCGTCCGAGGAATGTCTGTATGGACCGGACAGACACGTGCCTTGGGTTTACGCACACAGGTATGCGTCTTGAAGCATTGTCTGTTGGGTTCACGAGCATCTCAAACATTCTACGGCAAGCCCGTCGCACTCACCGAAGATTGAGTAATAGTTTGATCCGTGGTCTGTGGAATCACGACCGAGGCTGTAATTACATGGCCTGTTGGTCTTTGGCGTTGCAACGTCCAACACCTCATTTCCATCGTCACCTCCTTGGCATATAAGTCCGACCTTTCCCTCGGTATCGCCAAGGCTGCAAGACACACCGTTTCGCGACAGTCCCTCCTTGCCAAGACTGGATGCGATAGCCAAGGTGCCCAGGGACTGGCTGTCAAAGGTTGCCGGAAAGAATGGTCTTGTCCTGTCTTCTCCCGAATACTTGTCCGTCTAACCTCGACATTCATCATCACCATCATCATCGCTATCAGCCAACGACGCTAGTGTTTACTGCATCGAGACATGCCCGCGGTAAAGCCAGCATTCATGCCGCCGCTTTGTCCTAATCCCCATCCAAGACCGAGATACAACCCGTCGCCGACTTGATGCGCAGATAGTCAATAGATCGGAACAAACGATGCAGTCCAGGCCTTTTCGGATCTCCTGATAACCACCGCGGAGCAGGACGAACTCGAGCAGGACAGCAGAAATCTGCCCACGTGCTCGGTTGCCAGCATGGGGATGGCGGCCTAGCAACTAGCGCCCTTGCTTAGCATCAAATTTTTCGTTCCTTTTTTCCCTCTCTCTGACAGTTGACTGGGACTTTGAGATAGCGCCGTGGGTCTCTCTAAAACCCCCTTTTAAAAGCCGGTTCTCAAGCTCGAGTTCGGAATTCCACCGTAGCCAATGGTTTGGAAGAGAACTGAGCATCGAAGCAACCAGGTGAAACCCTAATTCATAACTATCGGCCGAGGCTAGGAGATTGGCCCTGATCGTCCAGCTTCCAGAGCACGTGCATCATGTCCTGATGTGACTGAGGGTGTCCTTGTCTGGGTGTTGGAGATGGCCTCAACTTGGCGTGAGCTTACCCTAAACCACGGCGGGGCTTGTCATTTTACTTTCAGGCTGCATCAACACGCCATTGAAGTTTTGTCTTGAATATTTTAGTTATTCCGAACTGAACATTTATTAGGAAATAGGGGATGTTATTAAGCAAAGCTGAAAGAAGGTTTCGCGGGTCGGTGCCTTCCAGCTTTGCTTCTTCTAACAGGTGGTTGAGAAGCAAATAGAGGAGGGAGGCAGACGGAGGAGCAGCCCGTATTACAACCCGCAGATCGAGCCGAAGGCGAGGAGCCCGCCGCAGGCGTCTTCCCGAAGGGGCCGCCGGAGGCTAGGAGGGAGTGCGTGTGCAAGGGAGGGAGAGAGGGAGAGGCTGCAGCTTTATTTAGTAGCATCCGAACCACCCTGTCAGCGTACCTATTTTACGTTTGTTGATCCTGTTTCATCTGTTCCCGCTAAAGAGACTCAGTCTCAACCCTGAAACAGGCTTCACTCACAAACAGAACACGGAATGGTCAACATGAATACATCCGACTATAACCTCGCCTTATCCAACGCCTGAACCTCCCCCTCCTCCATCCTCATCTCCAACCACTCCTCAACCGCCCTCGCCAAAGCCTCCACCTCGACCACAGTATTCCCAGCATGCAGACAAATCCTCACCCTCTCGCTCCCCACCGGCACTGTCGGCGCCACAATCGGCCTCACCATGAACCCCCTCTGCTGACAATGCCGTGCCAAGCTCCGCGGGTGCGACGTGAAGAGCGGGACGATGGGCGACTTGGGCGCGTCCCGGCTCACCTGGAGGAGCTCGGGCAGGGGTCGTCGACGGAGGACCAGGGATTGCAGCAGGTCGTGTGTGCGGCTCACGAGACGGCCGAGGTTTTGCGCGAGGGGCTCGGCGCCTGAGGCGGCGAGGAAGTCGTAGGTGACTTTGATGCTGGCGAGGGAGGGGAGGCCCATGGCGGTGGTGTAGATGAGGGTGCGGGCGTAGTTGATGAGGTAGGAGCGCGTGGTGTGGGATGAGAGGATGATGGCTACGGGTTGACGGGTTAGTTGTTGTTTGTAACTGGGAAAGACGACTTACCGCCTGAGCAGCTCATGGCCTTGCCAAAGGTGTGGACGCGGGCAAAGATGTCGGCTTCCAGGCCGAGTTCGCAGACGAGCCCGCGGCCTTGGCGACCGAAGATGGCGGTTGAGTGGGCCTCGTCGACGATGATGTATCCGTTTCCCTTGGGAAGGCGTCGTTTCACGCAGTCGACGATTTCTCCCAGCGGCGCGACGTCCCCGTCCATGCTGTAGACGCCTTCAACCGCGACAAAGACATTCTTCTTCCCAGCAGAAAAGTCCCGACCGTCGTCTCCGGCTGTCAAGCCTTCAAGCACGGCATCCAAACCATCACTGCCCAACTGATCCTGGCTCACGGCATTGTGTCGAAACGGCAACCGCTTGGCTGCGCGACTTTGCCTCATGCCATCGTGAACGCTAGCATGGATGAGCTCATCGTAGACAATGGCGTCTCCGGCCTGGGGCACGCAACTGAACAAGCCGACGTTTGCGTCGAAGCCTGAGTTGAAGAGCAGACCGGCGGGGGCAGAGTGGAAGGCGGCGATGTCGGCCTCGAGGGACTCGGCAAAGGAGGAGTTTCCGTCGAGGAGACGGGAGCCGCCCGAGCCGAGGAGAGGAGAGGAAGCTGAGGGAGAGGAGATGAGAGATTGGATCAGGCCGAGGTATGCCTTCTGGATGGCCGGGTTGCTGGCCAGTGAGAGGTACGAGTTGGAGGAAAAGTCGACCATGCCTGGGGCGACGGTGGTGAGGCGCCGGAGCTGGGAGCGGGACTCTCGGCGGGCGAGGAGGGATTGGAATGTCTTTTCGAGGGTGGTCATGATGGGTGAAGGTAATATGAATGCTGGATTGTCACCTGATCATGGTTGGATGCGGCCGGAGGAGTTGTTTCTTTTGGAGTTTTTTTTTCCCTTGGGGTTCTTGTTATCCGCTCAACCGAGATGGAGGAGTTGAGTGAGTCTTTCGAGTTGACTGATTCAACTATTGTCAACTAGTAATCTAAAGGACCAACGTTGGCTCAACTCCTGAATCTAGAAACACGGTCCGACAAACCGATCTCGGCCCGGGCGGCTACTCACGTCACGGCCATTTGTTGTGTGTGATCTGGATGCGGCTGATTCAAGTGCGCTAGAGGCTGGAGTGCGGGGATGAGACATTTCGGAGGATTGAGCCGTGAATGCTACATTGATCAATTGAGGGTGAGTATTTGATCAATTGGCATCATTCTGGGGTTACTTCTTCATTTGTTTTATCCCTTTATTCAATTCTCCAATCCTCAATCCCCTATATCCGTGAATTCTCCCAGAACCCCATCTCACCATCTCGGTACATGTCCGTCGCATGCCGACCCAGGCCGACGCTTTCCCCATTCAACAATTCGCTGCTGATGATCCCTCAACAATTTCCATCGCCGAGCCTTGACTAAACCCCCGTCTTCTTTTCATGAGTCTCATTAATTGACTGGGACACAATCTCATCTATCCATTGCAATGGCCCCCGTTGGCGCTCAGCTGTGGCGCGCCCTCCGCGCTCACCAAGTCTACGGCGCCAACACCGAGGTCGGCAAGACCATCTTGACGACGGTGCTGTGCAACTCGGCTTCCAAGAATTGGGAAAATGACCACGTCTCCTACCTGAAGCCCGTTTCGACCGGGCCGCAGGATGAGGCGGATGATGGGTGTATGTTCACTGTCCGAGTCACTTGGCGAAGCTAATGAGATCAGATGTCCTATTCCACCCAGACCGAAATCATCTAACAACCCAGACACATCGAGACATATGCCCCCGGGGTACAGCCAGAAACCCTGTTTCAATACGAAATTCCCGCCAGTCCTCACTCCGCAGCCGCCGTCTCATCCAAGGTATCCCTCTAACCTCTGCTGTCTACTGTCCTCCTCTGACCTCCCAGCCAACCCCCTCCGACAACCAACTCCTCGCCCAAATCCACCAGCACATCTCCTCCCGCACCCTCCAAGGCCCTGGCTGGCTCTTCCTCGAAACCGCCGGCGGCGTGCACTCCCCGGGACCCTCGGGAACCACCCAGGCCGACCTCTACGCTCCGCTGCGCATGCCCGTCGTGCTCGTCGGCGACTCCAAGCTCGGCGGCATCTCCCAGACCATCTCGGCGTTTGAGTCGCTGCGGCTGCGGGGGTACGACGTGGAGAGCGTGCTGCTGTTCCGGGACGAGGTTTACGAGAACTGGCGCTACTTGGCTGACTACTTTGAGGAGAAGCATGGTGTTCCCGTGGGAACTGTCGCGACGCCGCCCGAAAGACAGGCCGATCGGGCGGCGGATAGGGTCAAGATGAGGGAGTACTATGGCGAGACGAGCGAACTGCCCTCGATCCGAGACGTCCTCGGCCATCTCGACAAGCGCCATCAATCGCGCATCTCCCGTCTCGAGGAAATGGCATCCAAGGCCCACCAACACATCTGGTACCCCTTCACGCAGCACACGCTCCTCACCCCGGACCGCATCACGGCCATTGACTCTGCGTACGGCGACCACTTCCAGACCTTTAAGCCCCAGGCCGACTCCTCCTCGGGCCTCCTCCAGCCGTCCTTTGACGGCTCGGCTTCTTGGTGGACTCAGGGGCTCGGTCACGCCAACCCGCAACTCACTCTCGCGGCTGCCTACGCTGCCGGTCGGTACGGACATGTCATGTTTGCCGAAGCCGTCCACGAGCCGGCCCTGGCCCTTGCCGAGAATCTCCTCGCAGACATGGGAAACCCGCGCTTCGAACGGGTTTTCTTCTCGGATAACGGAAGCACCGGGTGCGAGGTGGCCATCAAGATGGCCCTACGTGCCGCCCGCGTGCGCTATGGATGGGGGCCCGATGCCAAGCTGGGCATCTTGGGACTCAAGGGGAGTTACCACGGCGACACCATTGGGGCCATGGACTGCGCCGAGCCGTGCACTTATAACGAAAAGGTCGAGTGGTACGAGGGCAAGGGCTTTTGGTTCGACTATCCGACTGTCAACTGCGTCGAGGGTAAGTGGCGAGTTGATGTTCCGGCCGACTTGAAGGAACATCTCGGCCAGGGCGAAGCCTTTGAGTCTTTGGCGGGTGTGTTTGACGTCAAGTCGAGGGAGGAGGATGAGACGTGCCGAAAGTACGAGAGGTACATTGAGGCAACGCTCGAGAAGCTGCAGAGGCAGGGACGCAAGTTTGGGGCTCTGATGATGGAGCCCATTGTCCTCGGTGCTGGAGGCATGCTCTTGGTGTAAGTCACAAGTACTGACCGTCTATCGTCAACTAACACCTCCAGGGACCCCCTCTTCCAACGAACCCTGGTCAACGTCGTCCGCCGCTCCCCACACCTCTTCGCCACGTCCTCTACATCTGTCTCCCCCTCCCCCGCCTGGTCCGGCCTCCCCGTCGTCTTCGACGAAGTCTTCACCGGCCTCTACCGCCTCGGCCGCTACACGCCCTCGTCCTTCCTCGGCGTCGACCCGGACGTCTCGGTGCACGCCAAGCTGCTCACCGGCGGCCTTGTCCCGCTGTGCACGACGTTGGCCTCCAAGAGCGTCTTTGACGCTTTTGTCAGCGACGACAAGAGTGACGCCCTGCTGCACGGGCACAGCTACACGGCGCACCCGGTCGGGTGCCAGGTCGCGCTCGAGTCGCTAAGGGAGATGAAGCGGCTGGACGGGGAGGGCGAGTGGGATGCCTTCAAGACGGACGGGTGGGTGTCCAAGGATGAGATCTCTCCTAGTAGCGGCGATGGCCTCGGCCCCTGGTCCGTCTGGTCCCGATCCTTTGTCGACGCCGTCTCCCATCGTAGCGAACGCGTCGCCGGCGTGTGGGCTCTGGGCAGCGTGCTAGCCGTGACGCTCAGGAGCGACGACGGCGTGGGTTACAAGAGTACTGCTGCGCTGGCTGTGCAGGCTCACCTGCGAAGGGGAGATGCCGAGGGGAAGTGGAATGTGCATGCGCGGGTGTTGGGAAATGTGTTTTATATCATGGCTGGGCAGAAGACGACGAGGGAGGCGGTGGGGGAGATTGAGGAGCTTGTGAAGGAGGCGTTGGCTTGATAGGTAGTAAAGAAGGGGTTCATCGGGCACATATGCATCTGGATGCTTGATGAACCAGGTGAGTTGCCAAGAGGGAGTCTGGGTTGTGCTGCGGGAGTTGGCGTGAGATGCTTCGTCGGGGTTGCTTCCATTGGGGGTTACCTCTTCGACTTGTTAGTTGACGTCCAGTCCCTGGAAGCCCTCTTCCGGCGCCCTCTGCTCAATTTGACTGTCCGTATACAAGGCATGCATACTGCCGGCTTCGTCGCATGTGCGTTCGCAGACGCCCTCGACCATTTGTCTAAACGTCGCCTCTGGTAGCAACAATATCCCCAGCTCCGAGCAAAGAGTAATTACCTCTGCGACCTCGAGGGCCGGCGAGAGAGAAACTTGTTAAAGCGAGGTAGTCTGCTGGTTTCTGTGGATGAGGCGTTGTGCGAACCCCCTCTAGCGAAGAGCCTTGCGATTGGCCGTCGTCCCGACGACCTTTGCAAAGGCCGGTCCTCGACTTTCCTTGAGAGGTGGAAACGCTGAGCCGGGGCGCTCGCATTAAAGTGGCGGCGTACATACCCTCCCCGACTGAAGAATGCCCTTGTTCGCGAAGTCGCTGTAGCGTCCCATGAGCCAGTGCTGTACTTGCTGGAGAGTATCCCTACGACTATCAATACCTCGACCGTGGCCCATTTCTCCACGACGAGTGCAAGTGTGGCGGTTAATTAGGGTGGCTGCCGAGGTCGAGGACGGAGGGGCATTGTGCGTTGTTGGTTGTTGGTTGTTGGTCGAGTTGATCATTGTTAGGGGCCTCACGAGTCACGATCCTGTTGGTTCTGTTCTTACATTTTAGCTAGCGTCTCGTCATGGCGAACAGGGATGCTCCTTCAGTTCAGCCCCCAGCGATCATTTGCAGGCGACATGTCGAGGGAGGTCTTTGTGAGGTTGGGATGGGAACGCAGATGAAGTTGTTCCCGCCCACCCAACTAGAATAAAAGATTATACGTCAATCTTAGTTACGTACCTGACTACAGATAGATGCGATGAAACGTATTTAATTACTAGTTAACTGGAAATTACTCCGCTTAAGCATCTGTACGAATCCCGTCCGTACTTGTCTGTCGGCTGAAACATTCAATACCGACCAACACTACCTAATCATCTGGTTGTTTCAACAACCCGGTAAGCACTGCAGGCGCCAAGCATTCACCTGACCTTTATCCTCCAGTTTTCCGCCTTCCATGTCTCGCTCACTGGCCGTTAGAAATGCAGCACATGCATGTCTCAGCTGAGAAGGCCCTTTCCACTCCAAAAAGAGAGAAATGCAAAGCTAGAAATGCAAAGGGAGCCCCCAAACAAAATCCTGATTACTCATATCACCCCTTGCATGCCATCGCAGCCATGGCGTGCAAACAAACGAGATGCCGGCCGCGAGAATGAGGGGTCCATTCCCAAAGGAGTGAAGACGTTTTGATCAGGCTGGGCGCTTCTTCTCTACGCGCCCTGCTGCGCGGCAAAGGAGTTCCTCATTGGTTCTCCCGTTTGACGCCAATGTGTCTCTTGTCGAATGTGCAGCTTTTGCTTTTGCTTGCGTCGGTACTAATAGATGCGTCCATCCCTCGTCGACTCTCACCGACGCTCTCTCTTCATTTCTCCAAATCGTTCCCCAAACACTCGCTTCTTGCTTCAACATGCCAAACCCCGTCGTCACAGCTCCCGTCCTCATGAGCCCCGGCGAAGCGGCCGTGTCGTTCCGGCAAGCGGCCCGCGGCGTCGAGGGCCTCGTCGGGGCCATAGACGCCAACCGGAACGGCGTCTCGTCCGTGGTGAGCGGGCTCCGCGACGACCTCGTTGCCCTGATTTCCATGCTCAACAAGGTGGCCGTGGCCGTGAAGAGCAGCGAGTGCGAGCTGGCGCTGGGTGAGGACGCGCGCTTCCTCATCTTCAATTGCGATCGCATCTGCCAGAAGCACGCGCGGAACGTCAGTTACCATTATTAGTCGGCTAGCTCTGTCTTTTGCTGATGCTTGAAAGATTCGCCTCCTCCACCAAGACCACATTACCACGCTCAAGGTGCAGCTGAGCGGCTTCAAGAACATTCTCAACACCATTCTCCAAACTTCGGGCTGGTGAGTCCATGTCTTTTCATCAAACGGCAACACACACCTAACTACCCCCCAGCCTCAACGCTGCCCGCCAGGAGCACATGACCAAGGAAATGGTCGACCCGATGCTCAAGCAGATGGAAAAGATGATTGAGCGCCAGATCCTCGGCGTCCGCACCGAGCAGGGCGCCCTCGCCCGCTACACCCCGCCGCGCAACGTGACCAACCGCGACGAGATCCTCGCCGAGCTCAAGCACCAGCGCAAGACGTACGAGGCCATGCAGAAGATTTGCGAGGAGGCCCTCAAGAAGACGGTGCACCAGCGGACGGGGCAGAAGATCTTCAACGTGCACGCCACCGAGAAGAGCGTGACGCTGACAGGCTTCATCAACTCGGAAGAAGAAGAGTCGCGCATCGACCAGGAGATTTCCGACGTGTCGGCGTCCGACTACAGTATTTCTGCCGTGGGCGTGGTCAAGAAGATTGACTACGAGGGGTTGGCCGACAAGATGCGACAGATCAGGTGATGGGACAATGACGGTATGTCTTGATCGCGATGGGTTCTGGACGAGTCGGATCTGATCGAATCAGCTGGTCGCAAAAGTGGCTGCCTGGACGCGATGCATCTCGATTCTCGGCGACTTCTTAAGTACAGTAGCGTTATGCAGGGCGGGAGCGGGTGTATGGGTGTCTTGGGCGGGGAGTGACTTGGAACTGGACTTATGAATGATGTTTTTATTATTAATGTTGACTGGGAATCTTGTTTAATTGAGCTTTAAAGTCTTGAAGCCTTACTCGTCTCAATGCAACACACACAATGTGGCTCCCGTCATGACATTTTGCACTCGATACCCCGCAGTCAACTTCACGCTGCATATTCGCGTCCATGGTGCCACGACATCGCTCATCCTGCGGCGTGATACGGAGCGGCCGACTGATTGTGCAATGCTGACTGGTTGCTGGCGGTGGTGCGAGCTGCATCTTTCTCGATCGGGTGCACGGGGGTCTCGACACATCGAGATGCTCCTCGCCCTTTTGACCACTCGATAGGTAGACAAGTAATGGCAGACAGTGAGGTCAGTCTTGTAATTCGATTCCCTATGCGCCAGGTAGATACAACGCCAAACCCTTCCAAATCGCTGCAGTGACAAGTATAGAATTCCACCATGACGGGATGCCCACAGGCAAAGAGTCCAAAAGAAGAAAGGGGAAAGCTAGCAAGAAACAAGGGAGACAACACGCAGCTCCGTCACGTCACCCCCAAAGACCAGTCATCGGCTATAACCTCGTCCATCCCCCAGAGCTATACTCGTGCCCCTGGTTCGTCGTGTCCTCGCCGCCCTTGAAGCCCATCAGCTCGTGCCGCTCGGCCTGCGCCTTCTCGTCGGCCGCTTTCGCCTCGGCGGTCCCGGCCCGCTTGGCCCGGAGGTACAGGAACGCCAGGGCTCCGACGCCGAGGGCCACCACGCCGGCGCCGCCCGCGTACACGCCCGCCTTGGCCGCCGCAGGGAGCTTCTCCCACTTTTCGGCCGTGGTCTCCTTTTCTTTCTTGTTGAGTGTTGTGTATGCCGTCGAGTTGCCCCTATAGGTGTCAGCAGTTGGCCGTGGACCGTGGAACTGGGAACTTGAACTCACGACACTACATCAATGCTCTTCCAGTCGCCCGTCATGTCGCCGTACTTGTACTCCTTGCCCGTGCTGTAGTCCTCCACCGCCACGCTCTTGACGTACATGTTGAACGGCCCCTCGTCGTAGTCCGTGGTGCCGCCCGCCCATTCACGCGTCCCCTTGGGCATGGTCGGGTCGCCCGCCGCCCAGATGCCGATGCTGATCCTCATGGGCGTCTGCGGGTAGTTCTCGGTGCTGTTGGCATCAGCTGGCAACAAGGTGCGCGACAGGCTGCCGTCGATCCACCACTCAATCTTCTCCTTTGTCCACGTCGTCGTGTAATTGTGGTAGGCGTCCTGCATGCCGTTCTTCATGTAGATGTACTCGGCCACGGAAAAGTCCTCGCGGCCTTTACCAAAGTAGTTTGTCGACACGTGCGTGTTATTGTAGCCCAGCAGCTCCCAGTCGACCTCGTCCAGGTCGTCGCTCAGCCACATCATGGAGCTGACGATGCCCGTCCCGGGAGACCCCTTGAGCCACATCTCGGTGCGCCCAAAGAAGATGTAAAAGGTGCTCCGGATCGTGGGCGAGTCGCCCTGCTTGTTGATGGTAAAGGTGGCGCCCGTGGTCTCGTTGTACGGCACGTAGCCCACCGTCGTCTCCCACAGGTCCGACGAGGGCGTCGTGTTGAAGTGCCAGAGGTGCGAGGTGCCAAAGGCTGGGTCCGAGGGGCAATTGGTCGTGTTGAGGGGGTTGCAGCTGGTCGACGTTTGGGCCAGGGCGAGGCCGAAGAGGGCCGCGGCCGCGAGATATCGCGACATGGTTTGGTGTTTTCTTATAGTTTCGGAAGGGAATGTTGCATAGTTCGAAGTGAAGGGATCGATTTGAGGGAGTGAATCAAGGAGGACTAGACTGAGTAAATGAGTGAGCTCGAGTAATGAGTGTTGGTAATGAGTGACTGTGTTGTGATCTTCAGAAATGAGTGACAGGGCTCGACATGAAACAGATTAATACTCCAGGCAAATTGAAGCCGGGGTCGATATTGCGTCCACGTTGACCCGAGAAGATCTCGTTGGCGACGGAACAAAAAGAAGGACAAAGTAGTTGGTACACGACAAATAATAATAAAAACAGAACAGGAAGACGGCACCCAAAAGAACTGGAGTCAGGAGGTCATCGCCAACCTTGGGAAGCGACCTCTTGCAATTTCAAGGATACCCGCAGCAAGGGACCCTACCTTCATCCACCCGCCAAGACGATGTTCGTTGGTCTCTCCAAAGGCCTTGTTCCCGTTCGACGCCAGCCGCGCGTCTTCCTTGGAGCTTCCACGGGAGCTTCCTAGCAAAGACGCAGACTACAGAACGGGATCCCCCTCCTCCTCCTCTCCTCCAGTCATGATCCGGAACCAAGGCCAAGCCGTTCAATTGCAAGGGACGCTGCAGGGTCTCGGGGGACTCCACCTCGACCTTCAAAGAGAAAAAAGGTCCGGGTTCGCGTGGTGGGTTATGGGTTGTGTGGAGTTTCGTAGTGGCGATTCCAAGGGGCAGCACTTTGGCATTATCAGGCGTCTTCAGGGGGTTGTTCGATATGGGTTCATGGTGCGCCGGAAAAGGTTGCATGTGCGGATCAGAGGACGGATTGGAGTTGGTTGGTGTTGTGCGCTTGGCATAGTCTGAGACGGTTTGATGACATTGAGACAATCTGTAACAGCATGATTCGCTGCGTTGATAGCCGGGTAACAAGGCATATCATATTGACAAAGAACCCGTCTATCCCTATGCAGCCTCGCCTTATCCTGACCGAAACTCCATTGACATAATCCCGAGCCCTGTCCATACCTATCCATGCCTATTCCCTACCTCCCATCCTTCCCCATCCGACTCCCAGCCGTCCAACCACGCCCAGCAGCGACATCCGACGACCATCAGAGTATTACGCACATCACACAAGCATCGCCCATTGGAGTCCTCTTGACTGGAAGCTCGCTGGCCGAGCGGCCCGATCTGGTAGCATTCACAGACCTTTGGGGACGTACCTGGGACGCAAATTGGTGGATCGATGACGCCTCGCCTGCCAAAAATAATGCGTCCTCTCCAATGCCTCCAGGGTCTAAGAGGCATCTAATTTCGCCCATTATCTTTTGGCTGGCCCTCGGGCGATCCAACCAGGAGCAGGCCGGACCATCTCAATTTCGTTTTCCAGATTTCACCCCGGACACTGACAGTTCCTGAGGACCTAGAAAAGAGGCCAGCACTCACCGCGTGTCTTCTGCGATGCCGAATTATCCTGTCGCGATATCCACTGTTCCGGTTGAGCTGTGCCGTTGAGGCGCTATCTGCTTTTCTATTGATAGATTTCGCAAGGGGTTGTTTGTCTTGGAGACGGCAAGTTGGATCCTGGTTTGTGTTGGAGAGGATAAGTCGGATCCTGGCTTGTCCTGACTCGAACTCTTGCAAGAGTCGACGTTTGCGAGAGGATTGGAGGGTTGTTTGGCAGGCGCCCAGGCGAGTACGATATTTCCATATCAGGTACGTATTTATACAATTCTTGCAAGATACTCGTATAGATGGTAAAAATACATAGATCTCGTCTCATCAAACCACACGCGCATCGGAACTTTGTCAACTCCTTATCCTTACCTGCTCTAAGGTCCATGTCCTAGAAGAAATCATCAGCCCAGTTCACAAATCATGCACACGCTTCACACAAAGAATACTCACGTCCAAGTGCCCTCCCCAGCTTCGACACCTCCCTCGCCTGGTGCTGCTTAATCTTGGCCCGCCTCGCCTCCTCCCTCGCCTCCTCCTCCAGCTGCTTCACCCGCTCCCTCGCGTCCCTCACGCTCGCCCGCGCCTCATCCAGCGCCAGGTCGGCCTCCCGCTCCGCCGCCTCGGCCGAGTGCACCCGCTCCCGCGCCTCCAGCACGCTCGCGTCGTCGTCGTACCCGTCGTTGCCGTGCCCAAACGTCCGGTGCAGCACTCCGCCCCTCCGCGTGCTCCCGCTGTCGCTGTGGTGGTTGGCCGTGTGGTACGTCGACGAGCTCACAGACGTGCGGTCCGAGGCGCGCGTCGAGGTCGTTGGGGACGGAGACGCGGCGCGGCGACGGAAGAGGCCCTGCTTCTTGGCGGGTTCTTCGTACGCCGGCTGTTGGACGCGTTCGGGGGACGGGTCGCGCCGGGAGAAAAGGCTGCCCTTCTTGGATGAGGAGTCTTCGTAGACGGGCTCCGGGGGCGGCGAGGGCTCTCGACGGCCGAAGAGGCCGTATTTGCGAGGTTCGCTGGAGGTTTGCGCGGGCTCGTGTATGGGCTCTGGCGATGGTTCACGGCGGGTTCCAAAGAGAGGCA
The DNA here is from genome assembly GCA_911649645.1 of Thelonectria discophora. NCBI lineage: Eukaryota > Fungi > Ascomycota > Sordariomycetes > Hypocreales > Nectriaceae > Thelonectria > Thelonectria discophora. The sequence continues at coordinate 216,130 of CAJVRK010000008.1, read as the reverse complement.
TGTTGGATGTGATGTGGCGAGGGTGTATGTGAATTGTGATGGTGTTCTACTGACGATTCAGGTGAAACAATGAGCAAAGTATGACCTCTGACAGGGAACTCCATGCCTTTTTACATCTTGTTGAAGCAAACGGTCAACATCATCTCTCTGCCATGGCATCTCATCAACTCACCAAACCTGCTTGAGCATCCAGATTAGCACGGTGACGTCAATCAGATCTGTAGGGTAAGGCCAATCGCCGGTCAAGTCCAGGTGAGTCGCTTCCCAGCTCCAATGACGACTGCCGAATGACGCTAAAATCGCAGGGGTAAATCGCGACAAACTCTTGGAGGGAAGTGATGGGCATTTCCAAGGTCTCGTTGAACCTGGTTTTGGTGGTGATGATGACGCTGTTGGACTTGATGCCAAGAATGTCGCACGGATGGCATCTTGACGAGGAGTTGGACGAGCACTAATACTCCCACGTATCAAATTGACAAGACCTGTTGGTCACGTTGTAGGCCGTAAAAGTGCGGAAAACACGGGCGAAACGTCAAGAAACTGGTTTCTCTGGAATGCTGTCCCCGCCGTTGATGATTCCAGAACACTCGCTAGTCCGACATCAACGGCCGCATATCAAGAGTTGCATGCAATACGCGCACCCCATCACAGCAAATTCAGCCATAACACCAAGCCGTCTCGATCCCATCTGACGGCAGATAGAATTCAGACCATCTCACACGGGTTCCAATCCCTGCCTCTCATAATAGCCACCGCGTACGAACACCCGGGCCGTCACATCAGCCGGGTAAAGGCCGAATGTTGGCGGGGTACACCAGACATCGGCCGAGCCTTACCACTCGCCAAAAGACGCAACCGTCAGAATGCCCTCACCAACAGGTGGCGGTGCAACTGTACATGGAACTGGACGGAGTCCTGCTGAGAATGAATACCGAGGTTCCATGCTCTGATCTTGAGCCGTCCTACAACACAGGCTCAGTACCCAACAGCGGACACCCAACAAGAGAAACAAATAAATGTGTACAAGGCAATCGCATTAAACCGCCAACTGGGATACTGTCGAGGGGACATAGAATAAAAGGACCGACATAGAAACCAACAAATCTTCTAAAGCTGTTGTAAGGAGCGGCTTTTCTTCCCTCCGCCACCCAGCTCCGCTTCGTATCTCCGGGATGCGACAAAGCAAGTCGTCCAAGAGGACAATAAAAAAGATAGAAAAAACCATGCCCGCACAACACCGTGTCCCTATGTGCACATGACGCACTTGATATGTACAATGAAGCCCGCCCTCAGCAAGTCCGGGTCCAGATGTGGATGTGAGAATTGGAAAGAATAAATCGGCCGTGGTCACCTGGATATGGTATGAATTCGGTAAAATATGTTTGCGCGGTCGCAAAATGGGCCGCCACGCCAGTTGTCCCCTGAACACGTTGTGGTATACGGCAGTGGCTCGATTCGACGGCTTCGACGGTCAGGGGTTTCAAGGCGACTCACTTGCGAATTTCGAGTGGTGACGAGTGTCGTGTGGCTGAGCCCATATTCCGACGCGCTCACATCACCACGCATTTGCTCTCCTCGCGGTCCTTCCTGACGCTCAATGCGACGCGGGCAGCCTCGGTGAAGGCCTCGTTCACGCCTCGGTTCTTCATGGCTGAGCACTCGAGATAGCGCAATGCGCCTATGCGTCGGGCCACCTCGAGGCCGTTGTCGTAGGAAATCATGGGTCGCTTCTCGCGCTGTTCGCCGCCCTCGCCCTCCTCTTCCTCGCCCTGTTCGCGGAGATCGCACTTGAGGGCCACGAGGACGAGCTTCACGCCGGGGCAGTTGTCGGCGATTTCGCCAACCCACTTGGATTCGACGTTTTCGAGGGAATCCTTGCTGTCGACGGAGTAGCAGAGCATGATCAGGTCGGTATCGTCTACCGGTGGGTTAGTGGTGAGCGCGGGGAGAGGGGACGGTGAGTGGAGGGACAGGGGGGGAATTACCATAAGAAAGTGACCTTAGTCGGTCGAATTCTTCCTGGCCAGCCGTGTCCCAGAGAGACAGTTCGATGTGCACATTGTCGACAAAGATATCTGCCATGGTCAGTCTGATTGTGCCATTCGTCATCGGAGTGCGTACCGTGGACGTAGTTTTCGAAGACGGTGGGTTCGTAAACGGTTGGGAAATAGCTGGCCATCAGTCAATCGGCAGGTTCGAATGCACGTGAGGGACGCATACCCTCTCGTAAAGACATTTAGCAACGAGGTCTTGCCGCAAGCACCGTCACCCCTGATTCAAGTTAGCGACGTGAAGCCATGCATTCGTAGTCAGGACGGAAGACGTACAACAGTACCAGCTTGCGCTGCACCGTCTTGGAACCTCCGCACAAAGAAGGCATCGCGTCGAATGGAAATGTATGGAGCGGTGGTCGATATGAAGGAAGGGAGGGAGTCGGATCGGCGGTGGTGGACGGAATTTGGCTTTACTCGGCGAGATGGGCTTGTGACTGTGGGTAAATTGACGAAGTGCTGATGGTGGCGCGCAAAGCGGAATGACGGACGAAAGCGGCCGGGGTCTTTTCAAACGCGAGCGACGGGATCGATCAGCGCGCAATCGCAAATCGCAAACGGGGTCGAATGTCACCGAGGACGAGGAGAGAGTTTGTCGAGGGAGTTTGGCGCGAGAGTTGGAGCGTTGAAAAGGAAACACGTCGTAGCGTTGTTTTCGCAGAGCGGAAGGGATCGCGGATCGACAAAAGGTCGCAAAACTGACAAAGCCCAAGCGAGAGTTAATTTCGAGGTCGCGAGTCACGAGCAAGGGACAAGAAAATAAGATATGGCCGAAGAGAAGAAATAAGGGAGGGGTCTGTGAGAGGGGAGGGATTTGGGGAAATGAGGCGCTGGGGGAGATGAGGATGAAGTCTGGGAGAAGTCGCGGGACAGAGAAGGGAAAGAGCAAGGACCAGGGTGATATGGTTTATTAGAAAAAAGAGCCAACTCAACTCATCAACTCAGCCTGGCTGGGCTTGTCATCCACATCCACCATCGGATAGAACCTTCGCTAGCTGGACGTGGAATTATCCGTAGGTACCTTGCGTACGGAGCGAGCACCCGCTTAGCCGGGTGTCAATAGCTCTCTCCGTCGGGTACCTCACATCCGGGTTAGCTGGCTCCTTCCTGTCGAGGAATGACGAATGGAGCCATTGGCTGGATGCGATTGGCCAGTTGGGCATCCATTAAAACTCGATTAATCGTCAAGGATCCGAGGCTTTTTAATTCTTTCCTTCTCGAAGCAGAGGCTCTCGAAGCAGACTCCGGAGGCATTGGTGAATAAAGGCTCGTTTGCATACATAAAATAGATGACACGTCTCTGAATGCCCATGTACCACCGGTGGCTTCGTTGTGAGGTGACGTCTTCATGCTGTCAATTCATGCTGCCGAGAGTTACAGCGCATGGCTTGGCCACCCCTCCGAGTCCCTTTGGCTTGCAGCAGAATTTGCTCCTTGTGTTGCTATCTTTATCTCTCACAGGACACACCAATAATAAAGTGGGCACTGCCATGACACTTCAGAGTTCACTGCTGACTCGGAGGGTGTTGACAGTCGGGACAGGGAGACGCCTGTTTGCGTGCTGCAATGTTGCAACGAGCCCAACAAGTAGATACGTCTAACTGTACCAGCGGTGCATTCAAAACCACTTCTCCGCTGCTCATTGCATCGTTCGCACGCGGTGACCCAAGGACCAAGGTCGGCTCTCCAAGTGCAGCTCCTCTTCCCGCCAGCATGTCTCGAACTCGAACCTCGACATGACAAGGGAACCATGAATGACACGGCATTGACCTGATCCTCGATCGCCTTTGTGGATGCGCTAATCCAGCTCCACTTTCAGTGATGAGCTCCAAGACACCCCGACATTCGTTACAACTCAGCGATGTGATTGCTTCTTCACCCTCCACGGAGCGGCGGAAATGGAGAGCATCACGTTTGTCGACGGGACGGCCTCTGTGGCTTGCTCTGGCCCTTGTAGTTACTTTTTCTTCTCCTTTCTATCCGAAGGCAGTCTCGAGTTGCATTGCCAAAGTAACGCGCAAAGGGCCCGCATAGTACCGTAGATATTGGTCCATATCCATTGCTTTGCTTCACCTGGCATGGATAAACGAATCCCAATCAGTTTCATGCACGAATTTATTAATCAATCTCGTGCTACCACTGCACTTTGCCACGAACTGCTTGGCCATTTGCTATGGTCGTGTGCTTCACGAGCTCATGCGTCTCCTTGATACGAATTCGTATTGTAAAACACCAAATCAAGATACACCCTTCGTAGCCATGCTCGTATGACTCATCCGCGCCTGACATCTCGTTGCTGTAAATAAAAACATGCAACCTATTGTACAATCGTAAAACCCTTCATTATGACCCTTTTGATGAAACTTGACGTTGGATTTGGTAGAAATCGCTGTACGCCATGAGACCACATCACCACCAAATCCGCGACCGTCTCTAGTCGTCGTCTCTCTGGAAGCCTTGTCGTCCACGACCCATCCGGTCCCCGAGATTCATCTTGCCCGCCTGCCTATGCAGCCCATTCGTGAAGCTTCGATCGCCGCCGCGTTCTCGAGCCTTGTCGTCGGCATCCCGCAGTGCTTGTTCCCGCTCTTCGAGAGCTGCTAGTCGCTTCACCCGATCCTCATCCAGGTCCGATGCAGCTGACTGCATGGCCGCGAGCTTGCGTTGTCGCTCTTCCTCCGCTATCTCATCGTCTTCAGAGCGGCGGCCTTGATCGCGAGCACCACCATAGCTCCTTCGCGAGTCCCGTCTCGAGTCTCCGTTGGACTTGGTGTATCCGTTGCGCGAGTTGTCGGGGCGGCTATAAGGCTCAGAGCGTCTTCGTTGAGGGCGTTCGTCTTCAGAGTCTGACTGCGTTCGTCGACCACGATGCCTGCCATTCTCCTTGCGTCGTTCGCTTTCCATATCTCTGTCATCGTGACGTCGACGATGCTGGCGCTCCTCGTCCTCAGAATCATATCGTTGACGCCTTGATCGGTAGTCTGGTGACTCATCTCGTTGACGTCGTTGTCGGCGATCTGGTGATTCATCTCGTCGTCTGTAAGTATCCTCATCCCGCGACGTGTCCCGTCTGCGTGGGCTTCTTGATCGTGAGTCTGACCGTCTGTGCCTATGTCGTCTCTCATCCGAGTCGTGATGGTGATGTCTCCGGCGACGTCGTTCTTCCCTGCGTTTGACTTTGTCCTCTTTGGCTTTATCGTCGACTCCCATAGAAGCCAGGAGCTGGCGTCGCTTGGCTGGGTTGTTAATCATCGCCTCGTATGCTGCCTGCTCTTGTCGTTTGATGGCTAGCAATGGATCGTCTCGAATCTTGGCGGCTGTGTCACGGGCGGTGTTGGCATTCTGCAAGGCCATGAAGCTCTCTTGGCCGGCTTGCTTCTCCAGCTTCTTGTGCTCTGTGCCCTTGATGATGTTGTCGATTCGTCGCTTGCCGAGAAGGTAGGCTTCGGTTTCTTCTGTTGTGCCGGTCTGGCCATCGGTAGGGCCTTGGTACATCCAATCCACGCGGTCAACACGCTTCTTGCCACCGGCTTCCTCAAGCTTGCGCTGGAGTTCTTCCTTTGCGCGCTCCTCTTTGATTTCGTTGATGCGTTGTTGGGTTCGTTTGCGCTCCGCGAGGGCTTTCTGTTCCTCTTCGTAAACCGCATTCTGGTTGCGCCGCAACGCGGGATGGAAAGATTTCTTCAAGTTGAGATCGCCGCCTCCCATGGTGAGCAACTGATGTAAGATGTGATTGAGAAGTGAAGAGTGATGTGTGAAGAGTAATGCGTGAGGAGTGATCAACGAGAGTGTAAAGTTGAGAGATCTGAGATTGCTCAAAATTGGTGGGGTGGTATGTCAAGATGTCAAAATGAAGATGGCAAAGTTGGGAGCGAGCCTCGGGCGAAGATCTAGGTAAACAATTAAACATGCCTTATCGCTTATCGGGGCGTGTGCCTAAGACCCACTTATTCGTGCCCGTGAGAGTCATTAAGCACCAGCGAACCTCGACGGCAGTCACCTTTGGGGTCAACTCCGAAGTAATGCGAATTCTAATGTCCAAGGAGCAATGCACGTGGAGTCGAGCTAGCTGAAGCACCTCACCAGGCTCTTGTTTACTTTCATCACCTGTCTTGGCGCGATGGACAACTTGCTGGTCAAGTCTCGGATAGACCTGCCTCGGGTAATCTCAGCGGCCAAATTCGATTTGGAAATCAATCCAAGAGACATAAGTTAGTTAATCTTCGTGCATGATATTTGGATTTGAATTGTATTGTACAGTCGTATTTGAACATATCCTTATTGTGAATGGCCATGAGATGCCTTCTACCACCCCAGTTCCATCCAGTCCAATATGTAGTCGTACATTTCCTCTCGTCGTTCTCCAGCCAGTTGGCCAATGGATTACCAACTGGCTCTCTTCACGCCAGGAAGGTTTCCGGCCATTGCCTCCATGCGAAAGTTGAACTGGCTTTATTAGGATCGGGTCTCGTTGAGTCATAGGTTCGCTTACTCTCGTCAACTTGAAGTCGCTTAGGATACCGCGGCCCTTTCCACCCAATATGCATCGGTTTCGGATCTGGGTAGGGCGAGTGTAGCAGTGCATCTGGGTGAGCTGGAGCTGGGCTTCGGCGCGGACTCGAGGAGGGAACGAGGTATTGCGGATGATGTATCGGAGAGCTTGCCTAGAGCCAGAGGTTAGTACGACGAGTTTAATTGAGGAACCCAAGCCCAGAGAATTGGCCAGAAGGCAATGAATGGTATCATGGTCGCGGGAGAGAGCCACAGCTCGATCCGGGACCGATTGTGACGCACCTCTCCGTTTCATGGGCCTCGAAAACCTTGCGCTTCGTGTGATCGCGCAAGGTTCGGACGTTGACGAAGCAACCAAGATCAAGCTTCTTCGCACGGAACATCGACATGTTGGGCAATTGGATCGGATGACGACGATGCCGGCGGGTTGAATCTCGCTCGGAGAATCTTCAGTTTGAGAGCTGGGCTGATTGCCGAGGAATTGCCGGTAGGATTGATGGTGGCCGCCACCAGCCACAGTGCACAGCCACGTCCGGATCTTGTTACAGTTCGCCACGATGGAGGCCAGCAATCATGCAGGTCGCCTGAATATTGCATTTTAGAGTGTTTCAGTGAATTCCACGTACTAGTATTGATTTACTTATCGTCTTATTTCATCTCCTTATTGAATACGAAGCGAGGTTAAAGTCATGTAGACTCAGTGGGACCGATTGCACGATACAGGTCTGACGTACTCCGTAGGCAAGGTAGGGAATGATAGCGCCATGGTGCCGTATTCGTCGAGAGCTCCAGGGGCACGCAGGTTGCTCCATGCGTTGAGTTCCACGGCGTCGGATTAGACTCCGTCCGACGACAACTTGAGGAATTGTCTGAGAACGAAGCTTTCTCCTTTCTCAATGACCCCGATTCTACCGATTGTATAGGTCGACCGGAACAGCCTTGCGTTCTTATCGCAATCGCCCTCTCGCATGTGAAGCATGGATCCGAGCGAACAAGGCCTCCTCAGGGCGTCTGAGAGACGGTCGCGCGACGGAGCCTACGACTCTGATGACTTCTCGGACCTCGATGCGACCGAATTTCTCGACAATGACCCTCTGTATGAATTACCAGCGAAATCGCGAGAGCGGAAAGCTCCATTGTTGGGAGTCTGTCGACCTTGGCGCTCGGCGAACAAGCGATGCTGTTTGACCATCTTTGGCGTCATCATCATTGTTTGGGCGCTCATCACCGCCATCGCCGGCCTCGCCTGGAACAAGATCTTTGCCGCACCAGATGATGCCCTGTCGCCGCCTTGGTATCCCAGCCCCAAGGGAGGAAGCGCCAAGTCGTGGGCAGACAGCTACGCGATGGCCTCGGAGCTAGTCGCCCGGATGACTCTCCCTGAGAAAGTGAACATCACCACAGGAACGGGATGGAGCATGGGTTTGGCAGTGGGCAACACCGGACCAGCCAACGGCGTCGGTTTCCCTGGCCTTGCTTTGCAAGACGGTCCTTTGGGCATTCGCTTTGCGGATAATGCCACGGCATTTCCAGCCGGCATTACCGTTGGGGCCACTTGGAACAAGGAGCTCATGTATGAGCGCGGCAAGGCACATGGGATCGAGGCCAAGGGCAAGGGCATCAACGTCCTCCTGGGACCTTGTGTTGGTGCCCTTGGTAGGATGCCCGCTGGCGGTCGCAATTGGGAAGGCTTTGGGCCTGACCCGTATCTGCAGGGCATTGCTGGCTCTCAAACGGTCAAAGGCATTCAAGACCAGGGCGTCATGGCCACGATCAAGCATTTTGTGGGAAACGAGCAGGAACACTTTCGACAGTCGTGGGAATGGGGCCTGCCTAATGCCATGTCGTCCAACATTGATGACCGCACCTTGCACGAGCTGTACGCCTGGCCCTTTGCCGATGCCGTCAAGGCTGGCGTGGCGAGCGTCATGTGTTCCTACAACATGGTCAACAACTCGTATGCGTGCGGCAACTCGAAGCTGCTCAACGGCATCCTCAAGGACGAGATGGGATTCCAGGGCTTCGTCATGTCGGATTGGCTGGCCCAAAGGTCTGGCGTCGCGAGTGCCTTGGCCGGGCTCGACATGTCCATGCCTGGTGACGGCCTCAAGTGGATGGACGGCGACGCTCTCTGGGGCTCCCGCTTGAGCGCCGCTGTCCTAAACGGATCTTTGCCAGTCGATCGGCTCAATGACATGGTAGTTCGCATCGTTGCCGCGTGGTACCAGCTGGGACAAGACGATACCGAATCGTATGATCGCAAAGGACCCAACTTCTCGTCCTTTACCAAAGACAAGATGGGTGTCATCGCACCTGGAAGCTCTACGCCGCAGGAAAAGGTCGAGGTCAACAAATTCGTCAACGTCCAGAGCAACCACTCTACCATTGCTCGTCAAGTCGCCATTGAAGGAACCGTGCTTCTCAAGAACGATGGGACCCTGCCCTTGGGCCGCGACGGGACCACAAGCAACCCCAAAGACTTCAAGAGGGATGGAAAAGTTCGCGTGGGGATATACGGAGAGGATGCCGGCCCGGGCAAAGGACCTAACCATTGCGATGACCGCGGCTGCAATCAAGGCACGCTGGGTTCTGGCTGGGGCAGCGGTGCCGTCAACTTCCCATACCTCGTCACGCCCGTGGAAGCGCTGCGAAAGGCCTTTGATGGCGACAAGGTACACGTCACCGACTTTCTCTCCAACAGCGTGCGGCACGAGAAGCATCTTGGCTTGGACGAGCAAGACATTTGCCTGGTCTTCGCCAACTCAGATGCGGGTGAGGGATACATCGCTTCGGGGGGGATTCGGGGCGACCGCAACGATCTCTTCCTGCAAGAAGGCGGCGAGCAGCTTGTCATCGAGGTGGCTAATAAGTGCGGTGGCGGCTCGGGCTCGACCGTGGTGATTGTTCATGCTGTTGGTCCAGTCGTCATGGAGAAATGGATCGAGCATCCCCGAGTCAAGGCCGTCTTGGCAGCCAATCTCCCCGGCCAGGAAAGCGGCAACGCCATCGCGAGCCTCCTCTTTGGAGACGAAAACCCCAGTGGTAGACTACCGTACACGATTGGCAAGTCTCTGGATGATTACGGCAACGGCGGGCAGGTCATGTATCTGCCCAACGGGGTCGTGCCTCAGCAGAACTTTGACGAAGGATTGTTCATCGACTATCGACACTTTGACAAGCGCCGCATCGAGCCGCGGTTCGAGTTTGGCTTCGGGCTCTCGTACACGACGTTCGAATACAAAGACCTCGAGGTCACGCCGCGAAAGCAAAAGTCGGCACTGCCCGCCAAGCGACCGGCGCCGGGTGCCAAGCCTCCTCAGTTCTCGACGAAGATTCCAGACGTGAAGGAGGTGCTCTTCCCAAGCGGAATTCGTAAGCTCAACAAGTTTGTGTACCCCTACATCAACTCCCCCGAGGACGTAGGGCAAGGGAAATACCCGTACCCCGACGGCTACGACGTGGAACAGCCACTGTCGGGAGCTGGTGGCGATGAGGGAGGCAACCCGGATCTCTGGGAGACTTACGTGACAGTTTCTGTGGTCATCTCCAACACGGGGGCCAGAGATGGCAAAGCTGTGCCGCAGCTGTATCTCTCCTACCCCGAGACGTCGAGTCCTGTCGAGTTCCCCGTGCGGGTGCTGCGCGGGTTCGAGAAGCCGTTCTTGAAGAAGGGGGAGAGTAAGACTGTCGAGTTCAACTTGACGAGGAGGGACCTGAGCTATTGGGACGTGACGCAGCAGAATTGGGTCATGGTGGCGGATGGGCAGTACCAGTTTGCTGTCGGGGAGAGTTCTAGGGATTTGAGGATCGAAGGATCGTGGTAGGACTGCAGGACAGCGGGACAAGACGTACATGGGATGGCGGCAGGCAGTTGGTCATGTTTTCATGATGAATTGATCGAGTTTGAGAGCAACAAGCCTGGCATGAGATGGACAGTCGTATAGCTCCCGCTAGGTCACCTCTTCATCCTTGGCATCTCCTTGGCTTCGAAATTGGAAATGAATACCCCCCATCTCGACTTCCTTCATGTTCTTGTGACACAAACAGACTGAAGGATGCCTGGACTGTTCCCTCGAACCTAAGCGGCATTAAACACGTCCGAATGACGCTGCTAGCAGAATCCGTCACGATTATTTTTATACTATTCTTCGCTTTTCCGCAGCGTTCTCGTGGTAACCCTTGCCACCCCTTCATAACGATACGCCGTGACGCTGTCCGAATAATCCGAGCGACGGCGAAAGATGGTGACGACATGGGCTTCACTGCCTCAATTGGCGTAGAAGTCCTTTTTGCCGGATTTAGAACTAGATCCCGCTCGAGGATCGACGCGAGTTCCAAGTTGAGATGAGAAAATGACGTTGTTTTCTTGATCGGTCGATGAGGGGGAAAAGGGAAGGAAAGGAGTGCTGCGCGACTATGGTCTCTTCTGGTGTTGGCCGCAATTCTTTTCTCGCCTCACTTTCAGCTCTCCGTTTCCCCGTGAACCTCGTTGTTCTTAGTCAGGCAGCTATTGGTCCAGCGTCTGTTGGTTCTCGCAAAAAGATGCCGAGATGAATTGTAGAAAAGCAAAGCTTACCGTCACACTGCCACGATGGCAGACTTTTTTATTTCCTCATTCCCCCGAGCCCATGCAACATTTCCCCCCCGGTGGTACGACGATCCGACAATGACCTCGCGACTCCCGGACTCTTCTCAAGTTTCCCTGGATTTTTTTGTCTGCAGTAAGGATTCGCCACGCCGACCCGCCCGGATATTTGTCTTCCCACGAGGTCAGAATAGAAAAAGAAGAGCGAGGCTGAGGTCGCTGCTGATATAAGCCCCGGGAACCTGGGAACCCCATTCGAGTGGGCGGCCGCCAAGGCTGACGCGGCGCTTCGTTGCATCGCCATTTCTCTGGTGCAAAAGAAAATCTTCACGGCTCGAGATGTGAGGCCTCTCAATCTCATCGTCTAGGTGATATTCCTCAGACAGCCGCATCGTGTTGGGCGTTTCTCCCCGTCTTAGTTCAGCATGCAAATTTGCTACATAATGGGGGCCGTGGAACGGGTCTCCTCGCTCTATTCTCGCTTCTCTCGTGTGGGAATCGATGCACGGTGTCGGTCAGGCCATGACTTGGGACTGTTAGAACAAACGAATGCGGCTATGCGCTTAGATACCCGCCTGACGAAGTCTGACAGGGCAGTGAAAGGGGCCCCAAATTGCAACGGGGGAAAGAAAACGACGCCATTCCCGAAATCGACCCAGGATTCCCAACCCCTCGCCCGCGGCGGACCTCATTCCGCCGATCCTTCTCGCAACGGAGTCCTTGGAACACTGGCCAGAGCACATGGCGTCTAGTCTAGGGAACACATCGATACTCCTCTGAGTCTTCTCCCCTCGTGCCCGCGCCTATTTCACCTCTAAAATCTGACGTGGACCCCCCCGGTGTCGTGTGTCCTACGGATTCAGGACTAATTTTCAAACTCCGCGGTTCCGTATTAGCTCTTGGGGGCCGTACTATGCTCCTCGTGAGCGGAGCGGGACTTGTGAGGAGTCGTGACTCTGACTGATGCTAATGATGCTATGCAGTCTTCGGGAGACTGACTGGGGGGCCGTAAAAGTTAAAAATGTTGCTCCTGTCCAGTAACAGACGACATATCCTGATCAGGAACATGGATCTAACAGACTTGGAGCTTCTACTGTGATACACCTGCCCATCATCAGCTCTGGGCATGACCCTGATTCAACCGTTTCGAGTATAAGACTCGGTCCAGAGTTGGCCACTCCCCCAGTCGCCCACCGGGTTCGGCCGTCTTCTCCGTCAAAAGGGTAGGGCTGAATCTCTTCGGACCCCAGAAGGATGAAATAACCCTGGAATCTCTGCCTGAAGCTCTCCACCTTACCACACGCCCTGTGGCCTTTGAAGGCATCACGTCCCGAGTCCTAGGAGGTTGGCATGCTCAGACACTCCTCATCGGCCGTCTTGAAACGATAAACCGGGCTTCGACTGAACCCCCTTGACTCTATTCTGATGCCCCCAACTGCGACACGGGGATCGTCTAGATTATTGATCTTACCGCGTGCCTGCGGCTTGGGGTCCGGCTCTGACTCCAAAGTTCCCAAGTGAATGTTGCTAGGAGTTGGGTGGCTGCCCAGCATATGAAATATCGTGAGTATTTCGGCCAATCAGATTTCAGGTATATTCCCGTTTAATCTATTCCCCAATTCGGCTCTTCTTTTCATCGTACGGTGGCCACCTGACTACTTGTGCAGCACGTTGGGGGCTGCGGCTGCCTTATGCACCAGAGGTATTAAAATACCCGACGACGGTTCTCATGATTCATCAAGCACTACTGCAAAGCAGACTACAAGTTCATTGTCGAATACTCCTTCGAAAACCTCATATATCTTACACATCCTTCTCCTGCTGACAATGACTTCCCGTCGCTCTGGAGGCGGCTCCTCCAAGTCAGGACGTTCAAAAGTAGGTCTCAGCTTTGTTAGCCACCCCGACATCTCTGTTTAACAGAAATATAACTAACATGTCTAGCACTCAGTCAGGTCCCTCATCAAATCCCTCTCCAACCACAGCGTCAACACCCTCACCGAGCTCTGCCGCATCGAACGCATAGCCGCCTCCTGCGAAGACGAAGAAGAAGCCCGCGCCTTCCAAGAACCTATGACGACGGCCTGGGTGTACTACGTTGCCTCGAACCAGCTCCTCATCGAGTTGCGCGGCTTCACAGGCAACTACCCCATCAGCGCCGACATTGTGCACGACGCCCACGCGCGCGTGAGGGCCGACCCCAACAGCAACCGCAGCTGGAACATGGCCTGGCTGTGTCTCATGAAGATGCGTGACGACGGCCTGATAGCTGCGTACGCGGCCGTCGAGGCGTCCAAGCCGGACATGTGGGGGGCTACGGTACCGACGGAGGCAGAGGTGCAGCAGTTGGCGGCGTGTTTCGAGTACGAGTGGAATATGGCGGTGGATCAAATGTTGAGGCATTGGCAGACGCCTCCGTCGTGGTACTGAGGGGTGGTTTGGCGTTGGTTGCGTTCTCAACTTGCATATAGATGGTGTTGTGTGGCGGCGTTTATCTTTTATATTATACCAACGAACTCGGAGATGAAACTTGAGACTCCAAAATCCATTTCCGTGTCGTTTCTAGAACTGAGCTCCTACTGCTCTAAGCTGAGTTGATGCTGTGGTCGGGCTGAGGGACCCGGAGTTCAGGCTAAGGCAGGATAAGTTCACGGATTCCGTGGAGAGTCCCGTATCATCCGTTCTTTGATCCCACATGAAGTCATTAAAGCTGGCATGACCGCGGTCGCAATAATGAGAAGGATCTATCCGTTGAAGCAGATCAATGCAACTGCCTCGCGGTTACCTGTGTCTCTCTTGGTCTTGTGACGTATCAGTTAGCCTGAAATTCCTCCTATCAAGTGAATTGCCCAAAACTCCGCGCAACCACAGTGATATTTAGTTCGGCATCTCCAAGTACTCTACCTTCCTAGTGACTGGGATTGAATCTCTGGTAATGCCAAAGATGAGACAATGAGGATTATGTGTGCCGGCGAAGCTGCATTGGTGTGGCCCAGTAGTTAAGTGGTTTGCACGACTCCTCATGTGAATGCTGAGCTTGAAAGGACCTACGAACCCGTCGAAATATGGTGAGTTGTGATACCAGAAAACGTAGGCAGAAAGTTATATATAGCCTCGCCTTCTGGAAAGAAACAATTGGCTTTCTGCAAGCTTGTTAGTGCCTTTACCACTTCCTCGTCTTCGACAGTGCTTACCATCCCTAGGCCTACCAGTCATGAATCTCCCGGACCCCTGCTCCCTGTTCAGAGCGATCTCTTCGCGTTCGGTTGCGTTCTCTATGAAATCATGACCACCCAAGTTCCTTACGACGGCAAGGCCGATGATGAGTTTCCTGATACCAGCTCCTTAGGTGCAATGAGCTATATCATCAGGAAATGTTGGCTAAGCAAGTATTCTAAAAGTAAGACATTGGTAGATAATTTGAAAGATATATCCCAACTCCTAGCATAAAGAACCTGGATCATTCATTCCAAGCAGCCCAACAAGAGAACTTCCCCATAAGTTCCACCCTTGTTTACATCGCTGTAATTGCGACAGCCATTTACTCGAGATCGTCAGCGCAAATCTATTGAGTTTTGCATTATATGGATACCTTGCGGTGTCTTGGGAGAGGCATTTGGGACACTCTACGGGTCTATAAGTCGACCCCATTTGGATGATTTGACCGTTCAAGCCCTTAAACCACAGGACTCCGGCCGCGGGTTTGGTGCTTTTTGTCCCGCACTGGTCCTCAGAGCCCATCGCTTGAAGGTGATATCACCATGAAGGTGGGTGACGGGAGTACCCCGCTCGTTGTGCCAAATCACATACGCGAATTTTGCCAATGCGACGTGGTTATATGTATGCGCTGGCTCAACTTCGTCGTTCCTAAGGCTAGTAAAATTTGCCTCGCGGGTGTATTGCCCGATCGATTCGACGTGGTGGTGGTCGTCCAACTGCTGCATGCGCTGATCCAACGTTGCCGCCTCGGACGCTATTAAATTTTGCCCTCGCAAGCAATATTCCCTATCGAATTGTGTTTAGTTATGAGGCACTCCATCTGCGCCTGATTACCACCCAAAAGCATGCCTGCCTAAGTTCCGAGATATTTTCGGGCATGTCGGGCTCGGCCACCTCCATCTTAGTTTTCCGTGAAGAAGGACCAACATGTTTCTTCTTCAGTGCATCGTCATCTATTTGCCATTCCGTGGCCTCGACGCCTTTCGGTATCTTTTATTCAAATATCTACAGTCCTCACACGACCCAAACAAGAAAACGCAGTGTCTGCATCGAAGAGGGTCCTTACGTGGGCAATCATGAGCACGGGCGAGGAAGTTAAGCAAGTAAGTTTTCAGTTCTATGCGGTTGACTACTTGGCTCTTTTAATTGATCTCCCAACAGGGGTTTAAGCCGTTCATGTCAACCGAAGCCTCACTACTCGAGGAGGTAGAGGGAACTCCAAGGTGGATCGACAGAGCTGGCCAAACGGTGATCTGGTCTGACTGCCAAGTCACACTCAATGAGCAACGAGGCGATAGGTGGGTTGGGCTCGTTGTAATAGGGCGCGAAGGCATAGGGAGCTTGCCTTGAGGCTGGGCGCTCTGAGTTACTGGTGTGCAAGGGAAGGTAAGGAGTGCGAATCAATGGCTCCCTTCGACATATCTCCATCGGCGGAAAGAATATTGCATAACAAACAGCTGCCAATTATCTTAAAGATAGCTTATTCTACATCTGATAAGCTTCTCTCAAACCAAGGTTCAAGGTGGTCGTCGCTGCCATGCACGATTCACGGGAGATTGTCATCGTCACGCACCGCGTGGCCCGAGTCCCTGACACTATTACTTGTCTCCGAAGAGGATCTGCGGCGATTGCCGCAGCAGGTTCAGGACCAAATATCTCGGAAACGGCGTCGGGATGACTACCTCGAAGAACAACGTGAAGATTGGGTTGTAGGCTGGCCCCGTCTTGCAAAGCAACCTTACGAGTTCCCCCGGTAGATTCCAAGTGTACTCGGAATAGGAGCACCGCAAGACGTTCCACCTTGTTAGCTTCGACCATCAAAGTCATAATGCAAAAAATATCCCCAAAAGACTTCCGCGGGAAGTTCATCGTTACTGCAGCAGTCATGTGGTCGGTTGTTCCATCCTTCCTGATGACGCCACTTAAATATTCAGGAAAAACGCTTAAGATGCCCTCAATAGAAGCTCCTGTTGCCGCTTGTCCTTCTTCGTCAGACAGGCCCGAGCCAGTATAGGCTTGCGATGGATCGATATAAGCGCTGCGTGAATCATTCCGAGGTGAGAGGTGAAGAAAATAGAGTAATCAGACGTCCGATTAACTCCTAGTTAATCGAGGAACTTTTCGATGCTGAATCGTTGTCTGTCATGGTTGTTCACGACAACACAAGCGGGCTGGAAATGGGAGGGGCTGGGGAGCATTCGAGATTGGGCATGAGGCATATTTACTCGGCTGAGGTAAATTTACTAGGCAGCGGCAAGATATGACGAGGTCCCCTTCCTGGTGGCCCTCGGGCCTCGAGATTTCTTGGATGCTGGCAAACCACGTACGTTCCTTGACCCATCCGCTGACCCCGATGACCAACCATCTCAACCCAACGTCGGGCTTATGCGTCAAGAGTTCATAATTATCGCAGTCGGTCATCCCGTCGATCAAGAAACGTCCACCTCTGCCCCTTTGCAACTCAGTTCAATTAGTTTTTAAAAAGCAAGAATCCTGCCATGAGACTTATCACTGCCACTCAAGCCTTTAGAATGCCGTGGAATCAACTAATGTTCCGCTTAGGAATTCTAGGCTGGTACCGGATCAAACCAACATTTGGCGACTATCTCCTCTACCAGAAGAAGTACGATCGGTTACAAGATTATACAACACGGAAGACGACAAGGTAATAAGGTATAAATTGCTGTTTTTTGATCTTATTAATTGGAACCAGTTAACTATAATATCCTGAAATCGTTCGCGAGTTCAGGTTTCAAGAGTTAGCTTTACGCTACGACGCTGGTCCAGATCTCATCTGTGCAAAAGGTTTTACATATCCCACGGATGGCCAAGTTGGTGTCTGCTGTGGTAGTGGGGGTATTCCTGACCTTTCTGACCTTTCAGACAATCTGATCAAATGGTCTGAGTTAGTCTCACAGCCTGTCATGTGACTAGTCATATGACCGTCTGAGAAGGTGTCTTGCGACGCCTACAAAAGCCTAAGCTTTCCGCAACCTAGATAGATTCAACATGCTGTTTTCGTCCTCTGGCTTTTATTATATTGTTCTCCGGCCGGAAGGTCGGCCGGGATGAATGCTCTATTTTCTATGAATTATGACTTTCCGTTTCCTTCCTCTCGAGCCTGCCCGACTTCCCTAGCTGGCCACGTTCAGACCTGCTTGCCTCGCGACCCCTCTAGAGGCCCTGTTTTCTTTGGTTGTTGTGTTGGTTTCTTCCTGCTTGTTTTCCCCATCAAACTGCATAATCCTTCCTGAGTCCACAATCAGCCAGAATGAGTGGGAGATCACGGAGTGTCATAGTTCTGTTGACGACGCACAACCCAAATCGACAGGTCAGCAGAAGACAAGCTCTGATCTGGCCGTTACCTGAAACCATTTAGCACCGCTGGGTTTCCAATCAAGATCTTGGAAGAAGAGCTTCAAATCCAAGCCGAACGAGTGATACCTGGCAGTGGCGGCTGATCAGTCACGCCCACACCGCAATTGCGAGCCGGTGACATTATAGTCCTCAATGCGCATGAGTATCTCGGGGCGAGAGCTAGTGGCATTGCTATGATAGTCATTCGGTATAGGCTGTACCGACTTCACGAGATGGGACAGTGAATGGGCTAACGCACATAAATACAAGCAATAGTTTGAACAGAACCTATGAGTGTGATGCTCCTTGTGTATGATGGGCGACTGCGTTGGAATGCTTGAAGAGCTGGAAGGCTGGCTGCTAGGTATGCTATTAGTTCTACTGAGGGATTTTTTATATGTGCCCGCCCTATAGTTATTCCCTGACCCGATCAAGTCAATCAAATCAAACCAAGTCAGGGCCTCAGGTCTCAAATCCGACCCCTTTCAGTTCAAACACGCGAAAATCCGGTTTGATTTGACTTGTTTGCCAGCCCTGCTTAGACTAGAGGTATGTGATCAGCTTTCTCGACCACCCATCTCTAGATGATCCCCACTGACAGTTATCTGATCCTTTCGAACCCCATCACTGAGGCGCGCGACAATCGCAAAGGCATTGTCTACGTCCCTTTTATCGAGAATGGAGTGGCACTGGAACTTGGTGTCCCTGCTTCTCGGTGAGAATAAGGACAAGCAATTCTCCGCGGGGCTGCGAGTCCAACTGGAGAAGCACGTCGTGCAGCTCTACGAGAAACTTCTCTCGTACCAGATGCAGAGTATCTGCCTTTACTACCGGAACTGGGCTGCCGTCATTGGAAGGAATATGGTCAAACTTGATGACTGGGCTGGTCAGCTCAGCGAGATCCAGGAAGCTGAGGCTTCCGTGCAAAGAGATATAGAACAATACAACACCGAGGACAGCAAGATACAGCTTCAAAAACTCACCAACGCCGCAAGCGCTATAGAGTCGAACCTCCAAAACGCCCGTTCAGCCATGCAGGACCAAGCACAACAGCAAGACGCGTGGCGCAGAGACGATAAGCACGAGAAATGTATGAAGGATCTGCGCGAGACTGACCCTCGCGATGATAAGACGCGCATCGAGCAGACAAAGGGTGGCCTTGTCAAGGGCTCGTTTAAGAGGATTCTAGATCATGAAGACTTTCGGCGATGGCGAAACGACAGAGCGAGCCGGTTGCTCTGGATCAAAGGCGACGCTGGCAAGGCCAAGATAATATCACTATGCGGCATCATCGACGAACTATCACAGTCACGGGCGGAAATAGCCAACGCGAGCGAGGGAGGTCTTAACGTTGGGGTGAAGATGTCGCGCCGATCCAAGATATTGTGCCTTTCACCAACACACTCACGTTCCGTATCATTTTTCTTCTGTCAAGGGACCGTTTCCCGACTCAACAGGGCGGTAGCCGTATTGCGAGGACTGATGTACGTTCTGCTCTATCAACAACCATCGCTCATCTCGCGCATCGAAAGCGAATACGACCATGCAGATTGACGACTCTTCGAAGATACAAACGTGTTCTACACCTTATCCCGGGCTCTGCTAAGCATGCTTCACTATCATCGCGCAGAGAGTTGCTTACATAGTCATCGACGCTCTCGAAGAATGCGAGCAAGACCTACCCCAGCTCTTAGACTTTATTATCCAGAGCGCATCTGCGTCTGCTTACGTCAAATGGATCGTCTCAAGCCGAAACAAACCCGATATTAAGCAACAGCTTCATCGCGCTGCTTCAAGAACGAGGCTAAGCCTTGAGCTAAACGCACACTATGTCGCCTAGGCCGTCCATACAGAGAAGAAGAGCCCTAAGTGTAATGTAAATCTACCCAGGAAGGATGCAAATGCCGAAACGGGACATTCTTATACCACTCTCAGCAAGTCCTAGGTTGCTCGTAGTCTGGGCTGGTTCACAACAGCTGCAGTAAACGTAGGTGCATTTCTGTAAATGCCGTCGCTATGTAAACTACCCTATTTTTCAAAGGATTTGACGTTTTTGGTTTAACCCTATGCTCCTGTTTATGACCGTGGTTGGGCCTTGGAGGGTGTCCATGTGCGTTCAAGTGTTCGCCAGCACAATGCGACTGGGCTCTTTGCTTATAGCCCAAGCAAAGGTCTAGGTCAAACCCAGCGGCCCGGAGAACGCCGGGTTTGCCCGAACTATCAACCACTCTACAGGCTCTCAATAGGTTGACGAAGCCTGCACGGGCAGCCAAGTCAACAAGCCGTTCCCCAAACACGGCAAACACGGCCAGAACTGGGACGGAAAACAGGGGCATCCAGCCTCCCAAAGATATTGCCAACCCTACTCATAAAAGCTTGAGCACCTCGGCCGAGCCCCCGAGAAAAGCCTGTGGTGGCTAGAGTCGGCCCATGACCAAGTCGTCCAGGCCGGTCGGGTTTGAGCATGATTGGGCAATAGGAGAGAACGTTAGGGGTCGCAAGCATGAGGAGAGGGGAAATTGTGGAGAGGAGGACCACAGAAGCATCGAGACTGGTCATCTCCAAATGAGCCGTTTCCCCGTGGAGAAATACAAGTCGTGATCCGTGCTGGCATCAGATGGTGTCGGGAAGATGCGTTAGTCGGGGCGTCGCGAGTCGAGGAGGCGCTTGTGGTTTCCTGTTTTCTGTTTTCCTGACACGTTGATATAGGTACAGCTCTTGTCATGGATGCTGGTACACCATGGGTTTTCGTACTGCGCTGTCCTGGTCAGTGGTCTTGGCTTCTCCGAATATCTCCAACGCCAAGAGCAAGGTGACTCCAGCTTCAATTTCCAACAATCCCAACAAAACACGCTTCGTCCCTGATCCTCGCTCTCGCATTCCCCTCAAACCAGGTCCTTCCCAGCTCACACGAGCCGTCCTGACTCGTCATCCTCCCTCCTCGTTTCCCCAGATTGGCCTTATCCCGGCCACTCCACGCCACTCCACACGAGCGAAACCCCCCCTCACAACCCCCGCCCCGCCCCCAAGTTGGTCACCTACCCCGGATGCTACCCCGGAATGCCTGCCACGAGCTGGGGGGAGTCGGACTTGTTTGGTAGGGCCGACAGGCCGAGCTGGAAGTTGATGTCGGCATGTCCTGACTCGGGGCGGGAGGATTCTTGTCGCTTTATGAGGTAGGTGTACTGGCACGGTGAGGACAGGAGGGGATCTGCCGATGAACGTAGCAGTCTACCTTGTTGTGGGTGTTGCCGACCCATCTTTGGCGTAAACCGGAGAGTCGATCACCGTCTATAAAGGCATGCCCGGACACCACCATGTCCATGTCCCAGTGATATGTCCTTCCAAGGCTTCTATCCTTACCCCCAACTCAACCACGCCGACATGACGGATTCCAAGGACCTCGAACACGTCGCCAGCGTCGGGGCCAACGCGACCGAGGTGGAAGAACCCGGCAAGAACCACACAAACTACGACCTCGTCGACCGCGAAGTCGCCCAGTATGCCGCCGAGGCGCGCATCGACATCGACGCCGACACAAACTCGCGGCTGAAGAAGATGATAGACAAGCGGGTTCTGGTGGTCATGATGGTGACCTACTTTATCCAGTCGCTGGATAAGGGAACCATGTCGTTTGCTTCCATCATGGGCATCATTGATGATGCCCATCTCAAGGACAACCAGGTAGGAGTCTGAGAAGTTGACTCTGGTCGGTCTGGTGCTAATCGTTTAGTACTCGTGGCTGACTACCGTCATCTACCTCGTGGTGCTGGTCGTCGAGTTTCCCGTGAGTCTCTTGCAAGATGAGTTGTGACGCCACTCTAATTCTTTAGGAAAACTGGATTATCCAGCGCGTGCCCATTGCCAAATGGCTTTCCATCAACGTCACTCTCTGGGGCGTCACACTTGCCCTACATGCCATTGCAAAGAATTTTGCCACCATTGTCACGCTCCGTGGGTTCTTGGGTGGTTTCGAAGCAGCCTGCCAACCGACCTTTGTGCTCCTCTCATCCATCTGGTGAGACACCAAATCCCAAGTCATGAACCCCTGACTAACAAAACAGGTACAAACGAGAAGAGCAAGCCTCCACCATCATCTTCTGGTACATGATGAACGGCCTGCAGCAAATCATCGGCGGCCTCTGCGCCTTTGGCTTCTCCTTTGTGCCTGAGTCGTCCGCCATCAAGTCGTGGCAGGCCCTGTTCATGACGTACGGCATCATGACCGTCTTCTGGGGCGTCTTTGTCCTCTTTTGGATGCCCGACTCGCCCATGAAGGCAAAGTGCTGGACCGAGGAGGACAAGAAGCTCATGGTCGAGCGGGTGCGCGAGAACCAGACGGGGTTGCAGAGCCGCGTATTTCGAAAGGAGCAGGTTTGGGATGCGTTTACGGATGTTCAGCGTGAGTCGACCCAGCTATTACCTGCTCTTCTGAAGGTGAAGCTAATGTTTGTAGTCTATGCCTTTGCCCTTATCCAACTCCTCACGACGCTCCCCGCCGGCGGCCTCGGCGCATACGCAAACATCATCGTCAAGTCCTTCGGCTTCTCGACGTGGGAGACACAGCTCCTACAAATGGTCATTGGCGCCATCATGATGATCGTCATGATCAGCTCCGCCTACGTTGACCGCCGCTTCAAGCAGACCACCATTGCCATGATGCTCGCCATCCTCCCGACCATTGCGGGAACCGTCGTCCTCATCTCGGTGCCCTTTACCCCGTCCAAGCGCGTCGGCCTGCTCATCGCCTACTACGTCATGTACTCGTTCTGGGCGTGTTCGGGTCTGGCTCTAGCTCTAGTAACGCGAAACGTGGCGGGCTCGACCAAAAAGTCCATCATCATCGCGAGCAACTTCATCTTCTGGGCCACGGGCAACTCCATCGGCCCGCAGTGCTTCCGCGACCAGGACGCGCCGCGGTACTTCCTCGCCTTGTCGATTGTGCTGGGGTGCTTTGTGCTGCTGGAGCTGGTCCTGTTTGGTCTGAGGACGTATTACGTGCTGCAGAACAAGAGGCGGGAGGCTAAGGTTGCGAGCGGTGAGGTTGTCGCTGATACGGGCTTGACTCACGCGTTTGAGGATGTCACAGACCGAGTAAGTGTTGTTGCAATTGTCCATTTATTCTTGCTAACAATGCGTAGGCAAATCCCCATTTCCGATACTCGTATTAGACCTAACAATTAAAACATGCAGCTATTGTCGATCTAACAGTGGGAAAGATGGTCTTCTAATATGACATGACTATCTATCGATCTCGCTCTTCCGTCCCTGATGTAATCATTTATCCAAATACCCGTCTGCGCCTGTACACCTCGTCTATGACGTGATCTCATAAATGTCCGGTTTAATCTTTTGTATCTGTATCCCAATCATGGGTTCTCGTGTTCGGATTGGCGCTCAGAGTCGGAGCCAACCCAGTCGTCGCTCTCCAGACCGGCTCGCTTTATAAACAGCGACGCCGCCCAGCCCAACAGACAAATGCCGCCAAACAAGCTCCATACCAATGCCTCGCCTTTGGGGTGAAGGCGCGTAGACAAGGTGAATAGAGAGCCGGACACAAAGGGCCCGAAGCTTCGGCCCAGCGCCGAGAGAGTCTGGGCGATGCCGTTGAGGGCGCCCAAGCTGGCGTTTGAAGGTGCCGAGTTGGTGATCTAACGTGTTAGCCACATGGATTCATATATCATTAATCATCTAGGGACGATAACTTACCAGCAGCATCACGCTTGACAAGCCGCCGACGGCGCAAATGTTCTTCATGATGAGAATGACGCCGAGCTCAATGTACAGCCACATCTTGCCGCTCCCCACGCCAAACAGCGGCTTGTCGTCCAAGTACCCGACCCACGGCATCAAGATCATGCAGATGCCTATGCCCATCAGGGAGAGCTGATAGGTGCCCAGGTTGCCCGCCTTGGCTTTGAGGGGCTGGAAGAAGAAGGCCTGGAAGACAATGGTTGCGATGCCGGCGGCGCTCAAGCTCACGCCAATCTTGCTGGGGTCCAGGTCGCGTCCGGCTGGAGGGGGCGTGTCGGCAAAGATTGGGTACAGGCTGTTGAAGGAAATGTTGGACAGCTGGAAGGACAGGTAGGTGAAGAGGAGGAGGATGGTGGTGCTCGTCAGATCGTTCCACACCGTCTTGACGTGGCCCAGCTTGGAGTTGAGCTCGTGGTTTGGCTGTTCGACTTGGCGGATATTTTCGTCGTAGTCGTCTTCGTCCTCGGAGGTGGAATCGCTGCTCGACAGTAATGGCTGGTTCATAGAGCGACCACGAGGCCATCGCGACGTCCAAGAATTGCGGGTGGGCTCTGGTTTTCTGCTGGGCAGCCACGACGCAATCTTCTCTACCCACGCTGGTTTCGCAAACCCAGCCTCGGTCTCGTCCAGCGTCTCCTCGAACCAGATGCCCACGGCTAGCACGGCCAAAGCCAGCAGCCCGGCGGCAAGGATATTCGGCCAGAGAAACGGGTACGCAGCGCCGTCCCTCACAAGCAAACCACCCAGCGCAGGACCGGTAATTCCACCGAGCGAATATATAATGGGCAGATACGTAAACGCGCGACTCTGATTGCTGCGATCCGTCACCTCGCCCAGAACCGTCGGCACGCAAGCAGCGTTCCCATTGAGCATCCCCATGGCGACGTGTACCACAACGACCTGCCAGTATTCCCTGCACAGCCCAAAGACGCAGAAGCAGCACATGAGCGAAAAGGTGCCTATCAGCAGCACCGGCTTCCTCCCGATGCCGTCCGAGGCGTACCCCCAGAGAAAATTCGTCGAGAGCTGCGCCAGGGCAAACGCGCTGGCCAGCGTGCCGACGTACAAGCCAATCTCGTTTGGGGGGATGCCCGACATGCCGCTGACCATTTCGGGGAGATACGGGCCTATCGAGTTGAGGGCCGTCTGCTCGGCGAGGGAGAGGAAGGCCAGGAGGAGCAATTGGCGCACGGGGAGGGGCGTCTCGTGTTCGTCGGCTTCCGAGTCGGATTCGCTGCTCTCCGAGGGCGGGGAGGGCTGTTCGAGGGGTGTTTTGGGCGGGGTAGTGGGAAAGGTCTGGTAGCGGTGCGAAGGGTTTCGTCGGGGCATGTTGATGGACGGGATTGGGGCTCCGGCGTGGAAGGAGCCTGAGGAGGTTGTGCGAGAGCCCGGAGGCAATCGAGAGGGAGGCATTTTGGGGGAGTTGTTGCTGCTGGAGGGAAGATGAGTGGTAGGATTGGTTTGGTGGTGGACGTGGTGACGTAGCCGTGAAGCCTCGTTCAGTCTTCCACTTTGCGGAGTGAGCTGTGTCGCTGCAGAGGAGAGAGCAACACCAATGGCATGCTGAAGCGTCGAGCAACGCGTGTATGTGTGTGAGAGAAGGTTGGAAGAGTCGAAAAGTACAGGCACACGAGCAAGAAAGATTGATCTCCGGATGCTCCCACACCGATTCTCCAGGCAAACCCACTCCGGGAGCTAAAGACAAATAGGCGTCATCAATTAATTCAACGGCCGACGGAACGAAAAAAGAGGCTTTTTTTACTTGTCCCACCCGGAGACCAGATGACCTCGAAATGGGCCGAGAGTTGCGGGGGGTTAAACTGATTGCATGAAGACATTACGGACCGTCGGGAGGGAGAACGGTTGCTACTGGAAGAAGCAATAATGGCTGCATGTGGTTTGGGCAGGTGTTTTCTGCATGCACTTGGATCCGAAACCATCGGTCAATCGTGAACCCCAGTCAGTTGAGAGCTTTCGTCATCTGGTGATGTGCGTAAACCGACGAGCCCCAATTTGCAACTAACGGCCTTGTCTCTCCGTTGCTTCTCATCTCCTCTTCAAACTGCCCACCTCGTCGTAGGTCCGAGCAAAAGGCGACAAATATGTCACACATATAACTCCGTAACTCCAGTATTCGCAACCCCATGTGAGACCTTCATCCACTCGCGTGCTTGTTATCCCGCTTGTCTCTGGCCAGTGAAACCGTGATAGCCACCACCACCACGCGGTACTTACTCGAACAATCTCCGAGCTTGATCGAGGGTCGGGCCAATCAAACAGCATATTTTACTAATGGGAGCTTTTCCCATCTGTGACACAGAGCTGTGGCGTGTCTAGCCAAGGAACAAAGTCGGGATTTCGGACTTTACGATGGAAATGTCAGCGCTGTCGCAACCTCTCTGCAAATCACTCCAATGACGGTTCATTATAGCTAGTTAGTACATAGGTATCTAGGTATAAAAGCGAGAATAAGTGAGATCCATGTCCGATTCGGCCGAGATGCAATTGTCTGGTCAGTCGCCAGACACAATGGCCCCAAGAGCGAGCCAACACCGCATTCATCAGAATTGAAGTCTTCCATCATAATCTATTTCCTCTATCATTCATCATCCTACAAAAACACCCTCAAATATTCCACCAAAGCCATCATGGCCATGGCCTGCCCGTACGGCATGCTCGTCCTCGGAATGTCCTTGTAATGCTGCAAATCGTGCCCCATGCCCGTCCCAAACGACGTGTTGAGCAGCTCCCCCTCGGGACTGATGTTATCCAACACGGCATTGATGGCCTTGACAGCCACCTCGGAGTACTCCTTGCCAATGTACTTTCGCCTCTCCGCCTTGAGCATGCCGTACGCGAAGCCCGCCGTCGCGCTGGCCTCGACGTACGACCCTTCCTCCTCGGGCACGTCGAGAATCGTGCGCCACAGCCCGCTGGGCAGCTGCAGCTTGGAGAGCGCCTCGCACTGCGCGTTGAGCGTGTTGAGCAGGTGGTCGCGCAGGGGGTCGCCGGCCTCGAGGCCCAGCAGCTCCAGGAACTCGGGGATCACAATCGTCACCCAGCTGTTGCCGCGGCCCCAGCGCGCGTCGGCAAAGTTGTACCCGCCGTCCTTGAAGGTCCAGCCGTGGAAGAAGAGGCCCGTCTTGGTGTCGAACAGGTACTGCACGTGGATGAGGAACTGCCGCTTGGCCTCGGCCACGTAGTGCGGCCGGCCCAGGAGCACGCCAATCTTGGCCAGCGGCATCACCGTCATCATGAGCGTGTCGTCCCAGAGCTGCTGCTCGTTGACCTCTAGGTACGTGATGTGCTGCATGCCGCCGTACTTTGTGCGCGGGAGGTCGTGGTACGCCCACTCGGCCCAGCTGTCCAGCCAGGCCAGGTACGTCGGGTTGCCCGTCTTCTCGTAAACGTAGGCGAGCGTGAGGAAGACGGCCATGGTGTTGATGTTCTTGCCCTTGTGGCCCTCCCGGAAGCGCGCCTGGAACCAGTCCTCGATGATCTGCAGGTACGCCGCCTCGCCCGTCAGCTCGTAGTACTTCCAGATGCCGTACAGGCCGATGCCGTGCGTCCACTCCCAGTCGTTCCAGCCCTTGGTGTCGATGACTTGGCCGTCTGCGAGCGTCATGAGGAACTCGCCCGTCGTGTCCTTGATATTGACGAGCTCGTGGATGAGCTGGCGGACCTGCTTGTGGACGTGGTCCGCCGCGATGCCGTGCATATGAGTAGGCATGATGGGAGGGGTTGAGGGGATGTGATGAGCGGGATGTGATGATATGAGGCTTCACCCGAATAGCTCACCCGGATAGCACAGGACTTCGGCTTCAGTATTGCTTGTGTTCGAATGCAGCACGCTCAGAAAAGCAAGACGAGCGAACCCAAGTTAAAAAAGGGTGTTGTCCGCGGGGTCTTGACTGGTGGGTTAACTGGAGTCGCCCAGCTCACCAGGCCACCTCGGTGATGGATCATCCAGGCTCGGTCCGAAGGCGACCGAGTGCCCTCTGTTTGGTCGCTTCTCGAGATGCACTGCGGTGAATCGTGTGTTGCTCACTCCACAACCTTCTCCGCATCCATGGACATGCTGGAGAGGCCTGTGGGGGTGGGGGTGGGGAGTTTTGCTCTGGGGGCGGGGAGGTAGTCCGAGGACATGGAGAGTGAAGAGCGAGTCAGTTGAGTGCTCGGTGAGGGAGGTTAACCATCTGCCAGCGGGTTTGGGGCCGGCATGAGTAATAGGGCGTGAACCATGGGGGAAACTGGACAAACCTGAGGAGAAGCTTGTTGTCAGGGAGAGGAAAGACTCAATCGTGTGGAGTTGGAAGCATCGTGGCAGAGTAAGCAGGCATTCCTGCTCATGCATTCGGAGAATCAACCCACAGGCCATGGCGAGTTGTTACCGTAGCACTCCATCCCCAGCATGCATCAGTCGATGCGTCTCCCGACACGCTGATCTTCTGCCTTGTCGGCGGCACGGTGCCGTATCCTGATTCCTGACTCACTCGAGGCCGCTCAATTGAAGCCCAACACCCTGGCCTGTTTGCTCGGTTCGCAATACCATGTCTGCATCAGTTGAAGCGAACCGTTGGGGTCGCTTGCCGTCTTGCCAAGCAACCACCCACCGCAATTCCTCATCGGGACTTCGGACAAGTCTCTCGCGAGAACGACCAGGCTGAATTCTCGTCTTGGTCCCATGCCAGCCTCCAATAGCTCTGGGGTATGGGGAAAGCTCCAAGTTCGTAGCTAGTGCCGGGGTGAACACCCCCCATCCCCAGTCCTCCCGCCCGGGGGAGGAGTCGGTTGCATTGTAGTTTAAAAACCTTGATGGAAGCCCTGTATCCCGTCGGTTTCCATCTCGCAGTCCAACCCTTCTCGAGTGTCTCCTCACAGCTCACCTTCCAAGTTCAACTGCAGCACCAGTGCCCTCACCATGGCCACAGAACACAACAAGGACATTGGGTCCCACGAGATCGAGCGGCCTTCAGCCGAGAGGGTCTCGGTCGACCTGGACAAGCCCACCCACCACTCGGAGCGAGTCGACAAGGAGGTCGCCGCCTACGCCTCGGATGTGAGAATTGAAATCTCCCCGGAGCGCAACCTCGAGCTCCGCCGAAAGATTGACAGGCGAGTCCTGCTGGTCATGGTCTTGACCTACTTCCTCCAGGCCATTGACAAGGGCACGCTCTCGTTTGCCTCCATCATGGGCATCACCACCGACACTGGCATGGTGAATGCTGATGGTTCCGTCAGCCAGCAGGTGAGTTCGTGTCGACCGTTGTTGATTTCCTAGCTGACATCTTCGGCCTCAGTACTCCTGGTTGACGACCTGTATCTATATTGCCATCTTGATTGTCGAATACCCGCAAAACTACATCATCGTCCGAGTCCCCATCGCAAAGTATCTCAGCTTTTCCGTCATCGCCTGGGGCACCGTCCTGGCCTGTCACGCCGCCTGCAAGAACTTTACCGGCCTGGTCATTGTCCGATCATTGCTCGGAATCTTCGAGTCTGCTTGCCAGCCCGCCTTTGTTCTCCTGTCCAGCATGTGGTACCGTCGTGAGGAGCAGGCCGCCCGAGTCACATATTGGTAGGTTCCGATGAAATCGTTGGCACCGGGCGAAATTGCTGACCGAGTAGGTACATGATGAACGGAGCTCAGCAAATCGTCGGAGGTCTCCTCGCCTACTGCTTCTCCCTGATCAAGACGGGCCCTCTCAAGTCGTGGCAGTGGCTCTTCCTGTCCTACGGCATCATCTCCGTCCTCTTCGGCCTCTTTGTCCTCTGGTGGATGCCTGATTCGCCCATGCGCGCCCACTGCTTCACCGAGCAGGAGAAGCACGAGATGGTCGAGCGCGTCCGCGAGAACCAGACGGGCATCCAGAACCGAAAGTTCAAGAAGGAGCAGTTCATCGAGGGCCTCAAGGACCCCCAGATCTGGGGCTACGCCCTCATCTCCATGTGCACCGCCCTACCCACGTCTGGTCTCGGTGCCTTTGCCAATATTATTATCAAGAGTTTCGGCTTCACCACTCTCGAGACGCAGCTGCTCGCCATGGTATTGGGTTTCTACATTATTATTGTGCTCTTGTCCTCGGTATGGCTCGTCAAGAAGACTAACCAGAACCTGTTTGTCATGCTGGGTTTCTGTATTCCGTAAGTTCTCGTCTGTGGTCCATTACTTCAGCCAGCTAACGTGTTAGATCCTTTGCCGGCACCATCCTCCTCATGACGCTCCCGAACAACACGTACGCGCAGCACATTGGTCTTTTGATCTGTTATTACATTACCCTGTCTTTCTGGTCTGCTGGCACCCTGGCCCTGTCCATGATTTCCCGAAACGTGGCCGGCCAGACCAAGAAGACCGTGGCTGTGGCTTTCAACTTTATCTTTTGGGCTGCTGGAAACGCCATTGGTAAGAACACTCAGACAGACGGCATTTTGGCTAGCACTAACACAATAAAGGCCCTCAGGTCTTCCTCGCAAACGACGGACCCAGATACTTTACGGCTTTCGCCACCCATCTCGGATGCTACTCCTTCCTTGTCATCATCATCCTCAGCCTCCGATGGTACTTGACTCACCAGAACAAGAAGCGAGACGAGATGTCTGCCCGAGGCGTCGCCGAGGCGCGGGATGATGCTCTCGTCCGAGCCTGGGAGGATCTTACAGACAAGGAGAATCTGAGTTTTAGATATGTCATCTAATGGGCGAGTCTACTGTCACTAAGGGGTGGAAGGCAATTGGTTATTCATCACTTCACGATATCACCCGGCAGTTCATTAATCAGCAACAATTATGAGGTGGTCAAATTTATTGATGCTGGACAGTGGCTATGGCTTTTCAGCCTGTTCTGAAAGAACCAGACTCGTGCGTTTATCTCCGCCCACCATCTAGCGCACATACTCATCAGTTTTGACAAGATTGAGGTTGGCTTAAATGCTATCAACCTACTTCTCTCATATTTTCGACGACAAGATTCCATACCAGCCATGGTTCAGCGGCCGATCAAGGCCGACAAAATCCAGCAATACAGACTCATTCGACCAAGTCGAGGTGCGCCTGGAACATATAAGGCTCGTAGTACAACCAGAGTTCCTCTCCCTTGAGAACTTCGTACAACTCTCCAATCTGCTTATTGTTGTCGTCGACGGCCCTCGCCCCCTCGACTCGGGGACGCTGGCACTGCTTGCACTGTCGACCCTCGAGCAGGTTCTCAGCCATGCAGGTGAGTTCGCTGTATTCCTCAGGATTGGCGCAGATCCAGCCGGTGTGATCGATGCGGATAATTTTAGTGATTTCCTGTTGCATGATTGCTGTGTTGGAAGCTTGATGATGGATTGGTTGAGATATTTCTTTGGGTGAGTGGACGGGCTTGTGCAGATATGTCCGTTACGGAGGTTGTTGAGAGCAAGAAGAGGCACTTTCAGCCTGCGTTGGGCAGCCTTTTCTAATAAAATGCTACCATTTCTCCTAAAATCATCATCCGTGTTCATGGCGCAGATTGCAGAGGTTTATGTGAACATATGGTCATATCACCAGAACACTGGGGCCTGTTCACAAACAGGAGTCATCACTTCTGGATTGAACAAGACTGGCTCAGGCGCCAAGATATGACAAAGACCACATCTTTCTCTCCTACCCAGGGAGCAAGGACTATAGAAGACTGCTATAAAACCCTCACAACCGCCTTGCCAAGCCGCGGTCGACTTTGAGAAAACAATGCCCTCCTCAAGTATCTAGATAAGAGCTACTTGGCTCCTTCTTTTATCAATCTCTGCATCCAGCATAAGAGCATCGTCTGGCGACGGAGGCACATCAGGGTACATCTGCAACTCTACGTAGCCTATCCTCTCGTAGAACTGGCCTTTTGGTCGCAAAATGAGACCCTTCACCCAAAAGTACCAAGTTCGACTGATATGATGGCCCTCATCATCCTTGGATAGTAAAAGGATAGGCAGGCAGCCCAAAGGCTCTGGAATCAGTCGCACGGCGTCAAATTCAAGTCGAACCGCGATATCACGCCCCCACACTTTGGCGCTCTGCACGCGGTTCGAGCCAAAGACTTCAGTCTCCGGAAAATCCAGCTTCGAGACCTGGCCCATGTCGAGGACCTGGATCGGGGCCTCGAAACGCAAAACTCGCTTCAACGGGTCGTCGAGGTCTATCGCGTCGAGAGGTGGCGGAAAGACATGGATTCCTGGACGAATCAAGGATGATGTGTGCGAATCGCCCAACCGCATGGTTCTATCGGTCATGTGAGAAGCCCAAGACCATGTTGGGAAACAAGGCAATACTCTTCGATTTGCATCGTGAAAGCCAGGTATCCAGAGCAATCCTCTAGTCAGACGCGAACGGAAGACGCCAGCAAAGTATTCGTCTCCGTGAAGCGCAGCCAATCGAGTGCCCAAGCCCTGGATCGCGACGAGGCGGTCAGTTTCGTAGGTGAGGGACATTGAACAGTATTTCTGAACAATCTCTCCCCACCCATGTCCCAGGGCCAACTCGGTCGAATCATTGAAGATTTGATGCTCACGGGGGGGTACGAATGGTGCAAGCGGCAGCGCTTCGCCGTGAGGATCAACTTCGGACGCCTCTGGCAGGCCATTGCACTGCCAGATGAGGAAGTTTGAAGACCAATGAAGAGCGCGGCGTGATAAAACTCGCTCCTGAAGACACCATCCTCGGCTTAATAGAGGCTGTCGTAAAAACTCGTCGCGGAAGCTCAGTCGCGAGACGGGGAGGTGGACAGGCTCGTTCTTTCCTCTGTCAAACGCAATCGGGCAGCTCCTTAATGGGTATCTCTCGGCGAGTCGTTCCATGAACAAGCCCTGGCCGCTATCGGATGCACCCGTGGCTGAGATCAGGCAATGTGCGTTGGAGAAGTAGGAGGCCATTTTCGACGCCTCTTGGTTCCAGTCGTCAAGATATGGATCTGATATTTGGGGCTGAATAATGCATATGGCATCGACCCAGAGATAGCGTACGTCCATCATTTGGGTGAGTCTAATGGCGTCCCGAATTGTCTTTGGCAGTGCTGCAATGTCGATGCTGTCTTGGCGTTCTTTCAGATTGGCCCGCGTGGTCTTGGCAAGTTCGTTCCCTTGGCCCCAACAGTAGCTCAAGGCAAGGTACGCTGGCTTGGTTGCCTTCGGGGATGTGCAGAACTCTTCTTTGGTCTGGATTAGTCGGACTGGTTTGGACCTGCCGTCGCCAACATCAATGACCCGTGTCGGCAAGATGAAGGTCCCATCGGTCTTGAATGGACTGCCGCATTCGCTATGAGGGCCACGGCCATTGATGCAGTCATCCATCCAAGGGGTTATTCTATCCTGGAGGAGATCTTGGAGATCATCTTTGAGCGTATCCGGAGAAAGATCTAGCAGGGCAGTTAGCCAAGGGTTCAATATTTGACATGTCGGGTCAATGAGCGCATGCGTTTGATGGTGGTTGAGGGATGGCCTCGCATCTCTGGCGGACTCTGAATCGGGAGTACAACATTATGATCTCCAACGTGAAAGGATGGGGCTTTGCCAGCCTGGCATTGCGATAACCAACATCGGGCTGCTGGATTTGGTGTGTTTAGTTGAGGGTTCCTATGTAAAAAGTAAACCCTCAGGCTGCGACAAAGAAAACAGCCCAAGGCCGCGGATTCTTCGAGGGCCTGATACGAGTCGTGATGCGGGACATCGATGCTCCGCCGCACAGTATCTGGATGGAACCATTCGGAAAAGTCCCAAGGAATCCTCCGGCACGGTTCACACCTCCACTCGACGGAATAGATGCTCTCATCTTGAGAGTCATCCATGGCTCAAAGAAGGTGTTCTTGGTCAGCCTGATTGATCTACCAAGGCCCAGGTGAGGGAGGAGGGGCGAAAGCCTCAGTGTTTTTAAATCTATTGCTCATCAGCATCATTCGAGAAATCCAGTACCCATTCTCTGTCAAATAGGCTTACCTTGTCTGATCGTGATCGAACGCAAGATGATATTAAACAATGATAGTTTGAGGCGTCCTTTTTGCGGGATTTCCTGCTTTTCAACCCCCCAACGGCAGAAATCATGAGATCCTCGCGACCAATCTTATGACGAGCCCAACGCTTAGTCAGCTCAACAAGATCGTTCTCCTCTGTGTAATATGACACTGCTGTTAACAAACTCAGAGAACAGACTGGGTATGCATCCTAGTAACGAATTTGTATTCCTATCTACCACCATCACCGTTAGCTCGAGCGGCTACAGATCCATCGAGCATCATTGCGAAGGGACGAAGGATTGGTATCGGCGCTGCCCCAGTCCCAACTATCCTTGATCAGTTCGCCGTCGTATAGCCAATCAGCTCCAGGAAGGAAGTACCAGTCCCAGGACCTAAACTCGTCTCTAGTGTTGGTGCACGTGTTTAATGAAGTCTTTCTCGAGAAGGTGGGGTGGTAGTAGAATCCCTGGTACATCTTGGCGTGGTTGAGGTTGTTGCCGCCTTGGAGATGGAGGTCATCACTAGTAAAGGTAAGCCGCGGTGCCCGCAATGAGAAGTGCAAAGAAGACGTACTCATTGGCGGTGTTCTGAATTTCGTTCCATTTGATATAGTCCCATCCGCTATGCCATCCGAGAAGGGTACCGCTTCGAGTCCACTGGCCGTTCCCATCTCCATTCCAGATGACAATCGAGTTCTCCCAGTCATTCTTTTGCCCAGAGTCTTTCTTGAAGTAGATGCTATAGGCAACTCTGCACTCGTTGTCGCTACCTTGGCGCACTATAGAGTAGACAGGAAGAGGGTTGCCCGGAGAGTTCACTCCGTTCCAGGGGCCGGGGCCGGCACAGCCGCCGTTCTAGCTAGAGAAGCACATGGCGGAGTCGACACCTTGGATTTGCTCGCCGTTGATCTCTGCGGCCTCGGGGTAGCAGGGTGCTCGGCCCCAAGACCTGCCAAAGTGGTACATGGGGGCGGCTGCAATAGCAGCATCTCGTCCGCCACCTGTAGTAAGTTAGCTATGTTTCATCCTTTCTCGAGCCTCGAATCAGGCTCAAGGGTGAATACATACTTTGGAAAGCACTGGAAGGGATTGAGTCGTTAGCCAAGGCAGCGGGCACGAGGGCTCCGACACTCGGCAAATTCAATTTGGCCCTTTTTAGGCTTCCTGACGGTGTTTGTTTCTTGAATTCGAACGACTTAGTATGGAATCTCGAAACGAAGGGGATCACTTATATATTTTGAATGCATGGACTTGCCATTCTCTCCATTCCCTTCTAGGCAGCTCGCACCAGCCCCTTGCTTTATGAGCTGTGTGCTTTCAAGAACCATCGTCATTAGCTCGTTCTCTTCCATTCGAATCCCTCAATACTACCATACGCAGATCCTTCGGGACTTTGGTAGCTCAGTAACATGATACATCCAAGCTCAGGTCCATCCCTTTGACAACACTGAATAGTTCAATGAGACGTTGCATTTCATGCCCCCAAGCTGGCAAGTGACACTATATTTCTTGATTCTTCCTCGGTGACTGGAGAATCATAAGGTTCAGTGTACTCGTCAGTTTCAGGTGGTGCAAGACAGATACCTGAGGTATTCATTATGGCATGACCTCAATTGAACCAGCCATCAACAACGAACCAATACTGTAGTTAACATCTAACCGGCGAATAGGATATGGATGTATTGCCTTCAAGAATTAAAGACACTGTACATAATATATAGTAGCTCTTAGCATGGGGCAGGTGACTAAAAGTCTCAATATGAAGTAACGTCTCAACACCTTGATCACTGAGAGTAATTGCAATCCTGCCCAGTGATAGGAAGGGAAGTTTCAATAGAAAACTCATCAGAAATGAATCAAAATGGCACGTTTAAACCGCCAAATCGACCTTTAACTAACCAAATATATGAGCAGTCTGTAGTCATCTAACTACCCAGATGTTGGAAGGTTAATGGCTAACTCAACAAGACGGCTGGAACCATCAGGTCCGCAAGTCGGATTGTATGGCGAATAACAATTCACTAAGACAAGACATATGATGATTAGGTCAAAAGAAGTCCCGAATTGAAGTGACACTGATAAATGGTTTCTTGAAACACGTCGGTAGATCTGCTCATTTATCTCAAAGATGGGCGCAATTAATGCAAGGCTGAACCAAAACTTCGAAACATCCTTCTACGAACGAGTGAGACCATGGGTCTCGACCGTTGAGTATTATATGATCCATGGAGATCTGCTGCTTGTCTTTGGTTGCCTGACGATGCGGAGACTAGGAGTGGAATCCGGGATATGGCATTGCTTCTGGGCCGTCCAGCATGCATGACATTATATTTCTGGACTGTACGATCAAGACTGTAAGAGTTGATAGGATCGATACATTATACCTAGAGGCCAATGTCCACATAGGATGACAAGAATAATGGTTAGCAAGATGCTGTCGATGTCGTTAGTCAACATGACCAGTCGTGGATCGTGGACTAGGCCGCTGCGTGGCCCCGTTCACGTTGGTACATACATATTCAGTTTCGCCATGCAGCACATACCTGACATCGGAAGATAATATCGCTCCATTGGACGGCCCGACTGCCTCGCAACAGGCGTTGAACCGGGCTCCACGGACCCGGAACCCTCTGATGCGATGAAGCTGAACTAGAGAGCTGTGAGCAATGCACAATGATTTCGGTACGGGCTTCGCTTACATCGGCTTCATTCCAACAGGTGAGCAGACGAGTTACGAGGACAGGAACGAGACATGATGCCATTTGTCTCTTTAAATCAAGGGAAACCTGACTCGCCCGAGTCATTCACAAAGTCTGTGCTAAGCCCCTTGCAAACGGGGCCCTCTGCCCTGGGCCGCCCTGGTCAGATCGAGAGCCTCAGAGACTAACCTGTCACGAGCTTAATTCCTCATGATGGTCCTGTGCCTGCGTGAAACCGACCACTCCCGCTCCAACTCCCACTCCGGAGTCGCTTTCACAATGCCCGCGCCTGCCTGCAGGATCTCACCAACGCCCGGTTTTGGCTCACCGCTCCCTCATCTACGGTCTCGCCTCTTTTGATGCGTGCAGAAAACCTCAAGCCCTCACCTAATGTCGTACGATTCCTATCTCTCCCAACCTCGTTAGACACCCCACACTCACCTCGCTTCTCTTTTAGCTGCGAAGCCAAGTTCCGATCTCGCCGTCTTCCCCCACATTCCAGTTGGGCTTTTCTTGTTTGCAGCCTGCTCCTTCTCGTTCAAGGGCCTCGAGAATGTAATTGTCACACATCCCTTGGATGACATCAAATAACAAGTGGCCCCTGGAGCGCCCTGACTACCCGGAACTCGCCCCGGGAGTGCCAAAGTGCATACGACATGGTGGCGCGTACCTCGAAGCTTGCCTTCTCTCAATGTCCGGGGAACGCGGGCCCCAATAAGAGCCTATTTCCCGTTTCTGGCCTGGGCAATCGGTTCGGCCGCCGTCGAGGTTTCGCGCCGCGCCAGGACAAGCGCCACTGGGAGCTTTTGCTGCTGAAAACATCTCGTACAGTCCATTGCGAGGGTTGGAGGCGAGTAAATGGATGCGGGCTGGAATTCGGAGGTTGGTAGCAGGCGGGGCGAGGTCAAGGATTGGCTCTGATGTGCCGGCCACGAAACTCAAGGTGTTGCCGATTTTGATGCCACAGGATGGCGAGGAGGCGGGTGTGTGTCGAGTGATGTGATGAAGGGACGTTGTACGGGTGTTGCGATGTGGCGGCATTGTCATTGGTGAGCGTCGTTGTGATTGTTGTATGGTTAGTGAAGCACAGCAACTGGTCTCACTTAGTCGAGAAGAAGGACTAGACGATGGTACATGTCAGTCAGCGCTTAACACATACGGGGTTTAAATCAGGCACTTGACTGCCCAGAGAAAAAACTACGTTTACAATAAGTATAATACTATAGATGTCGACACTCCTTTCCATCTTCAAATATGCATGTAAAGCCGTTGGAAACTAACTCGAAAATACAACTTCGTCCAGGGTAGTCTCTTCGACAAATCGTGCACATTCCCATCGAACCCAACGCACGGATTCAACCACTAAAGCTCGAGGAAAATGGATCCGAGTTTTGTTGGGGTTTTAACATTTCACTATGCTCTGGTTCCCGAGCATAGTCGAACTCGTCGCAATTCCTCCGTAGCTCGTTGCCCTGGATCCGTGCAGGGATGATACCGGTTGCGAATTCCGAGGGACCCAGATACGCTGCTTAGTCAGTTCTGGTGACTTTGCTTCTTGGCGATTGAAACCTGCAACCAACAAATGCTCTGCCAAACCGGACAACTAGTTCGAATCTAGCTACCGCCCCCGTCATGTGAGTGAGCTGGACTCAATCTGGCCAGACAGGCAGAAACAACTTGATAGAAAGCTCTAGGGCGTCTCGCTTCCCCTCGAGTTCATGTTGCCTCTTGGCTAATCCCCCGCTATCTCTCCTCCCATCTCTCAACCCTCGTATGCCTAGGTACTCTATCGGGATCCCAGCATACGGACCAAACCACAGCCTCCAATGGACCCCCCAGATCCGCCCGCACCCAAGTTTCTGGTCCTCTTCCCGGCCAAACCGCCCGCCCAGGCTTCCGCTGCGGCAGCTTCTGCCTCCACCACCGCGTCGGCATCCAGCTCCGGCATCCAGCTCCGGCTCGGCAGCCGCGCCAGCATTCCAGGTCCAGGAGCATAAGAAGCGAAAGTTCCACGTCAAGAGCCGCTCCGGATGCACTCATTGCAAGGTGAAGAGAGTAAAGGTACTGGTCATCACGCTGTCAATTGACGTTGGCTCTCTGCCCGTGTATAAAACACAACAAAGTCCTAGTCTAATAAGCCCGTAATCTCTAAACAGTGCGACGAGGCACTACGGATCTGCAAACGATGCCACAGAAACAACACGCCCTGCCTCTACGAGACGGAACCACCCAGCAGCGTCCAACGTCGCCGTGCCGCGCAGAACGAAGGCTTGAGCGATCCGCTGGCGCAGTCGGGTACCGGTCGAAACTCTCGACGCAATATGCCAGCTCTCCCAGAGCGACGACGATTGACATGCTGCTCAGCCACTTCACCAAGAACTACCTCTTCATCACCAAGTGCGCGTGGATGATGCCCCCGTGGAACAGCTGGCTGGAGCGTCCGTACCTCTGCACACCACGCTGCCATCGCGGCGTGCCATCTGCGCTATCACGTCGCGCGCCCCAAGGCTCACGTGCTCGCTGAGTGCCACCTCAAGGACCTGTCGGTCCATAGCTTCACCAAGGCGTTGAGTGCATGCCAGCAGGCCACGGCGGGCGAAGCGCTGGCCGCCACTGACACTCCCAGGGGAGCAGAGGCCCTCGTAGGCACGGCACTGACCACCCACATGCTGGCGTTTGCCCTCGTCGACGACGCCGATCCCGCCTTGAGTTGGGCCTTCAGTTCCGACCCGGACCGCCTCAAGTGGCTCGAGTTCCAGCTAGGCGTCGGGTCCTTCATCAACGGGCTCAACACATTCAGGCTGGACGCCCGGATGGCGCAAATGGTCGACTTTGTCAACGACAGGGGACTGAACATGACAAAGGACGGCAGCCTGGGTTTTACCGACATCCCAGATCGCTGGCGAGGGCTCGTGAGGCAACGTCAGGCGGACCGATTCCACCCAGACGTCCTTGCGGCGCCGGTGCGTTCCCTGGCCGAGATGCGTGAAACGCCCCCCCGACTTGATGAAGATTTACGTTTACATGCAGTTCATGGGCAAGATGACCATGGACTTTGTTCGTCTGCTCGAGGCCAACGACCGCCGGGCCCTCTAGATCTTTGCCTACTGGCTGGGCATGCTCGGGCGGTACGGTTACTGGTGGATGCGGGAGCGCATTGAACGGGACTACTACGGCACCATGCAGTTCTTGCAGAGCACCGTCTGGAGCGACCACCAAGACGAAGATGACGACTGGGAGGACCTGATGATTGAGCTGAGCAATCTCGATGAGGAATGAGGCGGCGTGGTCATTAAGCAGGCCCAGGTGACGCAGTGCAGGAATAGCATAGATAATTTACTGGGGTGAGTGTGGCATGTCTCTGTTGAGTGTCAAGGGAGGGCATCAAATGATCAAAACGGTTGGAAAGGCAAGATTGAATGGAGATGCAAGGTGCTTTCTCTGGGACGCGGTGGGACCCCTCTCCCTTGACAGCCGATGGCCTTGTAACATATTATCGTACTCCCCTAACCCTCAAGGGAGGGGGGATTGTCGACACCCCTTGCGCTGCTGCAACCGAATGGAACGTAATTCATCCGCACAAGTAGAGTACATGGGCGCGTTGTACACTGATCAGCATCACATCGACTTGAACTGGCTTCTTTCCCGTCCGGCAAATGCAGCCTAGGCCGCTGCAAGGGACGGAAAACCGGGAGCGGCAGCCGGTGCAAAGCAAAAAGTCTAATGTGCCTCGACTGAACAAGCGACTGGAGGGAGGGCATGGATTTGGGGGGGG
This sequence comes from Thelonectria discophora, assembly GCA_911649645.1. NCBI lineage: Eukaryota > Fungi > Ascomycota > Sordariomycetes > Hypocreales > Nectriaceae > Thelonectria > Thelonectria discophora. Next base: position 176,218 of record CAJVRK010000008.1, on the reverse strand, counting down.
ATGGGATGAGGTGTGGTGGCCGGTGAACTGGCGTGAAACACGAATGACAGACTGTGCGGCAGTCAAATGAGAAGAGAGAAAAAAAAAAAAAGGGCGATGGACTGATGAGAGGGTAGTGTGTGTTAATTGCTTCTTGCTTCTCAAACATGTTTGGCAAGAACAAGATAAGAACTATTGGGCGGGGAATGGCGCGATGCATGCCCGTTGACGTTGCGGCAGAGGCAGGGAGGAAGATCAAGAAAAAGCATATAACGATCCAGATGCCTCGTTGCGCATGTGGGAGCGTATGCGATTTGTGATGTATCATGTTTGGTGACGTGAGGGACTTGAGAGCTCCTCCTTGCATCGTGTAAGCAACGGCTGAGAAGGTGAGCCGACAGGTGGATGGACTCCATAATCTGTTGGGAAAAGGAGATGGTGTGTCGGGTCGGGTGAAAATAACTCGCGTGCGCATACGTAAGTTGGCTCTATTTACGCAAGGGAGAATGGGAGCGTGGGAGAGGAGTTACGCAAGGGAGCGTGAATAGAGCGTGGGAGAATGGGAGAGCGGGAAAGGGCTGAAGGAGAGAGAAGGAGACGGAAAGAGGCAGAGCGAGAGTGGGAGGGGAGGAGACGAAACGAGAAGACTCATTCATGGTTGTCCCTCCGATTGATTGACTCCGGGGTCATCAGTGCATCAGCGTGATGAAAGGGACGGGCGAGAGGATATTAAACCACCAGCCACACCAACGGTTGCCCGAATGAATTAACCGCCACCTTTTCAGCTCCGAGATCAGTCATGCCGTAGTCAGCGAGCGGCAGGGAGATTTGGGAAGCCTCGAGATGAGGGCGACCTGAGATCGTAGAATGCAACGCGCCAGCCGCATCTCTGAGACGGATGCTTCCGGTGGAACCGGTACCTACAAGTCTCAAGTCCAACCCGCGGGGTTGGATGTCCAGATGATCGATCAGAAATCACAAACGTAATTTGAACCAGCCAGCCACCATGGCGTTTTAATTGGAACCTCGGAGGGGACGAAGGAAAAAGAAAAGAAAAAAACTGCTCTTGGTCTTGGCGAGTAAAACCTCTAGGACCACGTGTGACGTGTGGTCTTGTATGAATCGATACCCGCCGCTGCCGAGACGCAGTCTCTCCCTGATGATGCCTCTCGTCTCGTGTGCAAAGGGAGAGAAGACAAGAACAAGAAGAACGAGTCAACAATCAGTTGCCCCTTTTCCCGGCGTCTTGGCTGCCCATTCATCCACCCACATCCACTCACACACAGCTGAAGGCCGCAAGCTGCAACCACCGCAGCTGATGACGGGTTGAGCCCAAGCAGTTTTCAGCAAACGAGACACCTTCGGAAGCCATCAAAAAGCACGGATGTGCCAGACAACACACACGGACTCACACAAAAAGGACGCCCCGAGTTACGGGCTCTACCAGCCATGGCAGCACAAGCCAAGCTCCCCCAGCGAAGCCAGAGCAAAAAATACTGTAGCGCGATGCTGCATCCGGACAAAACTGACGAGAGAGCCAAGCGCGGACCTGAACCAATGCACCATCCGTTCCCTTTGTTGATCAAGTGAGGCTTATGCCTTGTTGGCTGAACTTCTATCCGCACCCAAACTCGCCCAAGGGCCAAGTGCCAAAGCAAAAAGACGGGCGGCGGCAGCACGTCTAGACCGCCGTAGCCCCCCTTCCTCGAGGTGTCCCTCGACCAGTGAGAGAGCAACCACACAAACTTCCCCTTGCATTACCCACCTCCCGCTGCAACTTTCCCACGTGGCGGGGGAGATGGAGCCGTGTGCCCCAAGGGAAGCCAGTGGGAGCCAGTGGTTGGGTCTGGCCGAAAAAAGGGCGCAATTCGCACAGGTCGAGAGACGGTCGTGGGGAGTTGCGGTGGCGGGTGGAATTAGTCAGTTGTAGTGCGAGGGAGGAGGAAGAAACGAGGCTTGTGATGAGGGCCGAAAGCCTGCAGATGGGTGAACAGGGAAGAAGAAGCAACGAGAATACGACCGATCGCAATAGAAGCAAAAATAAAAATAAAAACAAAACAAAAAAAAACAAAAAGAGTTCACCCCAAAAAGCCCCGGGCAGTCGCGCATCAAATCTCCACCAACAGTCATCAAACAAGATTACCACCCTCTTCGCTGTTGGTCGACGGCAGCAGCCTGCTGTGTGGCTTGCTTCCTACCCGGCAAGCATCCGCATCCTCCAGCGTATTTTCTTTTTCGTGGCTGGAGATCAGAATGGGGAGTGACTTGCTGTTGGAGCCGCCCGTCGGTTTCCAATACATTGGGCTTGCATATGTACGAATATGTAGGTCCGGCCCGTGAATGATGCGAATCAGCGAGAGGGATTGCCCTTGTAACGGAGGGAGGCACGCACTGATGGTCCCAAACAACGGATGTTGGGAAAGGCTCCAGGGAGGGAGGAAGGGCGGGCGGTTGGCGGTTGGGGGTGGCACGTTTTGGTGTCGACTTTTGGCAGACAAACAGGAGGGAGCCCGCTCGGATGTTGCTTGCTTGCCCTACATTGCTTTGCTTTTCTTTTGACCGCTCGCTTCAAGTTTTTTCTCTCCCTTGCTTCAAACTGGCTCTCACGAGTCTCGTGTCCCATCCAGCTGAGACCCTGTTTGCAAATGTTTGCCCGGCTCTCTCGTTTTAGCTCCCTCGCAGGGCGAAGAAAAAAGCAATTCAACGGCCATCGCTGGGACAGCTGGTAGCAAACCCCGCCATTTCAAATCTCAACCGTTGCTTTTTATTTACGGGGGTGGTGCTTGTTGGATCGTATCTGTCAGATTGTCATCACTGATCAACCTCCCATCGGCGAACCCCCCTGAACCCTGACGACTCAGTCTTCCCTCCCTCCCATTGATTCCATTCTCTGGCTCCCCCTCTGCCCTCTCCTCCTTCAGCCGGTCCCAAACATCCCCGGGATTCTCACTCGGCCTCTCCAGTCACTCAAACCAGGTCCGGCTGAAGGAAAAAGAGGAGCCTGTCCTCGGGGAATGACACTGTCTCGTCGGGCTCCTTCTCGTGATTGGTTCCGCCCGGGAGGCCTTGGCTTGGACGGCTTTCGCCAGTGGCTTGCTAGAGCGCAGCTGGATGGTGGGCAAGAGCTGCAGTGCACTTCGGGCGGTGGATCACAGCTCCCCCCAATAGCGCCCCTTTGCCCCTGCTTTTTGCCTGCTTTGCCGGCCCTGGGAATCCCTGGACGGAGCCAAGGGGGGGGACTGACTGGTCTCTTGTTGCGACCTGGACGTTCTCGGGTGATCGATTGGAGTTTGACTGGTCGGAAGCCCGCCCTTTGGAGCGATGCAAATGCTCCGATGGCGATGACCCAAGTGCGCTCCCGCTAATTGCCCAAGAGGACACTTAGCCCAGCTTGTTTGCCAGCTTCAACCGCTGAAGCCCGTACCGGCCTCCAATGGATCTCGACTCTCGGCTTCCCCATCCACCATCGCTGGGATATCGCGATCTGGGCCAGTCGATTAGTGAGCTTCGTCGACGCCTCTGGTACGAGGGTAGCTTGGGTTGCGAAGAAAAGCGGCTGAGCCCAATTGTCTCTGTGGCCCCCGAAAACGCCTCCTCTCACACCGAGTGGACCTGAGCCAGCTAAGGGCAGCCTCTCGTTGCTTGATTGTCCCTGATTGCATCCAGTGTCTTACCTGGTCTTCTTTTAGCTGGTGAATTTGGCTTTTGGTCCAAAGCTTGAGGTGCTTGATTGCATCCACGCCTCCTCCCGAGCCTGGCATCTGGATCGGCTTTCCGCAACCATTTCCTGCGATAACTACCGCTGAATCACGGACCAAGGGGCTTTTTCTTGTCAATGGCTTTCTCTCGAGTTGCATTGGCCCCCAAAAGACGACGTCCTTTTTTTTCTGCGCTTGACTTTGCTCGTCCTGCGCCCTCTTCTGCTCCTCCACTTTCTCATTCTTCCGCCGCCCTCCTTGCATCCCACCGCCCTCACCACTCTTGCACACTACAGTAGCGTCTTGTTCCTTCCCGTATGCGCAGAGTTAGCCTCCATTTTCCGTCGGTCGCGTTTGTATGACTCCGTAGTGCGTGTCTTGTTTCTCAGTGACACGGCGTACCGAAAGCAATGCACGGGTTCCCCCAACTCTCTTCGGCTCCCGTTCTTGAATTGTCCTGCCCTACGCCGTAGACGGCAGCATGTCCTTTGGCTCGGACCCTGAGGTGACGACCGCTGTGGCCTCTCTGGTGGAGATACAGGTCTGATATCGATACGACGGTGCCGTCAGATGGTCTCCCATCGAGTCCATGCGCTTCACGCTCGAAGGCGTCACGGTCGAGCGAGGAGGAGGGGGGGAATGCCCGCGTCAAAGCGTCAGGTCGGCCCTAGGCAGGGGCTCGCCGCTTGGGATGTCCTGGCACGTCCAGGCCGCTGGCGGGCGATCCTTTGGGAGAGCCAAGGGTGGGCTGTGATCTTGGAGCTAAGAGGGAGAGACCACTTCGGAGGAGGTACCTCGAGTACTTTCGACCCCGGCAGATCCGTCGTCCAAGGGGACGACCCATCTCCACAGTCCCGTCAAAGCGCGACGATGCCCTCGTCTGAACTCCACGTCTATACACCCCCCCCCCCCTCCTTCAGGTACCACCAAACGGGACAGAGGAGTCGGGATAGCCAGCATGGACGAGGCCAAGGGAGACGTGAGCTGGAACGAGCTGGGCTGGTCTGGTTGAGCGCCATAAAGTCTGCTGCGTCCCGCAGTCGCACTTCCTCTAAAGAGAGGGCCTCGTCCACTTCTCTCCAGCCGTTCCTCTCGTCTCCCAGCATGACTACTGCACATCATCATCATCACCTGACAGTGGGCACTGAGAGGAACGACAAGGAATACTCCTTTATCGAAGCCCTCTCCCTCGGACCGCGCGAGTCCTTGTCTCTGGTTTCCAAAGAAGCCCTCGGCCTTCACTCGGGTCCCAGCACCCCGACGCTGCCCACCACTCCCATCTCGCACACTCACCCACACCCCGTCATCGCCGTGCCTCAGCCTCACGGCCATTCTCCTCACAGATCCCCTCCCCGCAGCGTGCACTCCATCCCCGTGCCGACCCGGGCCCTCACCACCAAGAGGAGCAACGTCATGTCGGGCTCTACCAAGGCTCAGGCCTCGTGCCTGGAGCTGTGCCACAAGACCACGTCGGTCGGCGATCGTGTTTCTATCCGCATGCTCGAGTACCTCAGCGCCGTCACCAAGCAGCCTCACGGGCTCGACGTCCTCGCCCACGACTTCCTCGACACGTGCGAGATCCTCTTCTCCATCGAGGCCGGGCTCGCCGAGTGCATCCGCACCAACCAGTCCTTCCCCGGCGATGTCATCTCGGAGCTGAGCAAGAAGTTCCGTGTCACCCAGGCCGACTTCCAGCTGCTCGACCAGATGCTGGGCCGCTTCCTCGAGAACGAGCGCAAGGGCGCCATGGGCCGCATGCGCCGCGGCTGGGGGAAGCTCTTTGGCGGCGACGATATTGAGAAGATGATTGCCGCCCTGGGCAAGACGCGCGAGAGCCTGCGCATGAGCGCCCTCATGTTCCAGTGGAGCTTGGGCAACGAGAAGATTGAGAAGGAGATGGGCATTGGCTACACCGGACTGGCGGCTGCTTTGGATCGCATGGACAGCCGATCCGGCGTCACTCGCACCAAGCTGTCGGACCAGGCCTCGCAGTACCGCCCCTCTTCGGCGTCTCAGCACCGCGGCGTCGAGGGCCATGCCGGCTCTATCCACCAGCAGCAGCCTCCTCTGCCTCCTCTTCCCTGGGCTGAGCGCTCTTCTTCCATGCACCAAGAACCCGCGCCGTCCAACCCCGACCTGCGACACTACAGCGGCGGCACCGGCCACACGGCCAGCTCCATCAGCTCCAACGAGCGCTATCACTCGGGCACTACGGCTACCTTTGACCGCATGAGCACCTTTGACGAGGCCCACGAGACGCGGTCGCAGGCGCGATCCCACTCGGGCGCCTCCGAGCCCGACATTTCCCTCGAGGAGATTGCCGGCCTCGACCTCAACTCATCCAAGGTGGTCCGGCTCAAGGCCGACCCCATGAGCATGCCTCGCTGGAACCCGCGCAGCGTGGCCGGGCCCGAGGCTGCCAGTCTCAAGACTGCTCTCCTGTCTGCCGTCCGCGGCAAGAACCACAAGCTCGTCGAGCAGCTGCTCGACCGCGGCGTTTCGCCCAATACCGGCGCCGAGCACCTCGCTCTTCGGGAGGCTGCCATGAACGGCGACGTCGAGAGCGTCCGGCTCCTTCTCCTCTTCGGCGCCGACCCCAACCTCGCCGACCGCGACGGCATGACTCCGCTCCTTGCAGCCGTCGACCGGGGCTCTCTCGGATGTTCAGTCCACCTCCTCAAGTACGGCGCCGACCCCAACCTGTCCGTCGGCCCCGACCACGAGACTCCTCTTGGAGAGGCCTGCATGGCGAACAAGACAAACTTTGTCCACCTCCTGCTCATCTACGGCGGCGACCCCGACCAGCTCACGTGCAACGGCGACACGCTCGTCATCGCCGCCACCAACAAGAAGACGCCCAAGAAGCTCATCGAGCTGCTCCTGGACTACGGCTCCAACCCGGACCTCAAGAGCCGCGAGGGCAAGACGGGGCTCTTCGAGGCCATCTCCAACGCCCGCGTCGACATCCTGCAGAGCCTCCTCGAGCACGGCGCCAACCCCAACCTGCCCGGCCCCAAGCATATGCTCTGGCCGGCTACTTACCAGACTGCCTGTCTGCAGGCTCTCATGACGGCCGGTGCCGACCCCAAGAAGGCTCCTGGCATCATGGAGTTGGCCACCAGTGTCAACAACCTCGAGTCGGTCCGCGTCCTGCTCAAGGCCGGCGTCGACCCCAACGCCAAGAAGGACGGTGTCTACACCCCTCTCTGCACTTCGATCCGTGATGATCGCCCCGACATCTTCCACCTTCTTCTCAGCAACGGTGCCGACCCTAATACCCCAGCCAGCGAGTACCCGACCTTCAAGTGCATCACGCACAACCGCCTGCACTTCCTAGCTCCCCTCGTGGCCGCCGGTGGTAGCCTGACCTCTCCCAAGGGCATCGTTGAGACGGCTGTGGCTGTCAACAACCTGCAGGCGCTCAACTGGCTGCTCGACCAGGGCCTCAACCCCAACGAGAAGAACCCCAAGGGCCACTCGCCCCTGACGACGGCCATCCGCGAGAACCGCATCGACATGGTTGACCTCCTGATTGCTCGCGGTGCCGACCCCAACATCCGCGGCCAGGACTGGCCCGTCTGCATGGCCGTCCGGAACCCCCCGATCCTCAAGCGGATCCTCTCGGTGCTTGCCGAGCCCCGCGCCTTCAAGGGCGTCATGGAGATGGCCGTCGTCGCCGGCCAGCTCGAGTCGGTCAAGCTCCTCATTGCCGCCGGCGTCTCCGTCGAGGACAAGAACGGCGGAGTCTTCTCCCCGCTCACCTCGGCCATCCGCGAGGACCGCCGAGATATTGTCTCCTTCCTCGTCAAGGAGGGCGGTGCCGACATCAACGCCCCCGGCGAGCACCTGCCCATCGTCAAGGCCCTCCGGAGACACCGCGAGGACACGGAGATCCTCGAGTTCCTCCTCGAGAACGGTGCCGACCCCAACAAGGTCTACCGCGGCTGGAACGCCATCATGCAGGTGGTCGAGAACGGCGACGAAAAGGTTCTCCGCCTCCTCGCCGACAAGTGCGGCTTCGACCTCGAGGTCCGCGACGAGCTCGGCCGCACAGTGACCGAGATTGCCGCCTCGCGCGGCTGGGATGAGGCTGTCGAGATTCTCTTCCAGGGTCGACTGAAGCGATAGATGGCTCAACATTGACCAGGACAGTATTCGCGCCACACCGAAAACGACTTGTTCTCTTTGCTTGATTGTACGATGACCAAAGACGAGCTGGGATTTTGTTATGAACGATGGCCTACGGGACCATTTGGAGTAGAGGACGGGATATTGGGGTTTCAACTTTCGGGAGTTGGAGGGTTGAGACAAATTACACCGTCCAGAAGGACGCACCAGATTATAATTCCCCCCCTTTTTTTTTTTTTTGTCTCGTTCTGCTTCTACCCCCCTTTCTTTATGTATATCCAGGTTTCAACATGTCGGACTTGTTGTAATCCCCTGCATCCAGACGGTGCATTTCCTTTGTTTTCAATACCACTCATGTTTTTGCACGTCTATTTTTGCCACGGTTGGATGTCACCGGGGGGGGGGCGGGGGGGGGAAACACGGGGGACATGGGAAAGACTGACAGGACTCGGTGGATTTCATAATGTCGGTAACTAGTTAATATTGGGCATCTAAAATGTTTACCTCACTTGACTTTGGTTCGCCTCAGCTGGTTTCCCTTGATGACATGAATTGGCTACATCTAGTTCTCTACGTCGACATGAACTGCCTACAGCTTGTTCCCCATGTTGACATGAACCGCCTTAATCTGCGAATACCCCTCAAGTCCCGCCTCGCCCAGTTCTCGTCCAATGCCGCTCTGCTTGACGCCTCCAAAAGGCACCCGGGGATCGCAGTCCTGGCTGCTGTTGATCCAGACCATGCCCGCCTCAATCTCGGCCGCGACCCGGTGCGCGCGCTCGAGGTTGGTCGTAAAGGCCGCGGCCCCCAAGCCGTAAGTGCTGTCGTTTGCGAGGGCCAGGGCCTCCTCTTCCGTCTTGAACTTGACGACGGCCACGACGGGACCAAAGATTTCCTCGCGGAAGATGCGCATCGAGGGCGTCACGTTGATGAAGACGGTGGGCGCAATGAAGAAGCCCTTGCCGTCGACGCGGACGGGTTCGCCGCCCGAGACGAGCGTGGCGCCCTCCTTCTTGCCAATCTCGACGTACTCGAGGATGCGGTCGTATTGTACCTTGGATACCTGGGGGCCCTGGTAGGCGTCTTTGTCCCATTGGTTCCCGACCTTGCTGACCGTCTTGACTGTGCTGAGGAACTTGGCTAGGAACTCGTCGTACACGCTCTCCTGGACGAGAACGCGAGAGGTGGCGGTGCAGATCTGGCCCTGGTTGGACATGATGCCGAGGTGCGACCACTTTGCGGCCTGCTCGAGGTCGGCATCTTTAAACACGATAAGGGGCGACTTGCCGCCCGTCTCGAGGGTAATGTTCTTGAGCGTCTTTGCCGCGATGCCCATGATGCTGGTCGCCGTGGCCGTCGAGCCCGTAAAGGCAATCTTATCCACGAGCGGATGCTGGACTAACGCGGCACCCGTCTCCCTCCCTAGACCGTTCACGATGTTCACTACGCCTGGGGGGAATCCAGCCTTCCGGACCAGCTCGGCAAGGACGAGGATGCTCAGCGGGGTCTGCTCGGCGGCCTTGAGCACCACCGTGTTGCCGCAGGCCAGGGCCGGGCCGAGCTTCCAGGTGGCCATGGACAGCGGGTAGTTCCAGGGGATGATCTGGGCGACCACGCCGACGGGCTGGCGGATGGTGTAGGCGAACTTGTTGGGCGTGGTGCTGATGGTCTGGCCGTACGTCTTGTCGGCCCAGCCGGCGTAGTAGCGGATGACGCCGACGGCCTCGACGAGGTCGTTTTCCAGGGCTTCGAGGTAGGTTTTGCCTGGAGGGTGAGGGTCAGTTGGGTTCGTTGAGGGATGTGGAAGCATGATGTACCGTTGTCCCAGGCGTCAATGGCGGCGAACAGTTCTCGCTGCTCTTCCACCAGGTCGGCCAGCTTGGCCATCAACTGGCCTCGATCCGACCCGGGAAGCTGTTTCCACGAGGGATGTCTCAACGCGACGTACGCCGCCTTGACGGCCTTGTCGACATCGCTGGCATCTGCAGCATGCACCGACGCAATCTCTTGTTCGGTGCTGAGATATATCAGCAATCAATCTTGCTGCCGCACTTTGCGGGACTCACGCGGGGTCAATCGAGGTGATTGTCAGGCCGCTCGACGACTCGACAAACTCGTTGTTGATGAACAAGCCCGTGGGCTGGGTGTACTTGACACCGTTGGGGATGGTCAGCTCAATGGGTGTGGGCGCCATTGTGAGGATGCACTGCAGACAACGTTGGAGATGGTAGAGGGAAGCTTGATAGATAACGGTTCATTGCGAATTTTGTTCTGTCTTGTCCCGGGCCGGCATCGGGCGTTCTCCCGCTCTCTTACCACCTCGTGTTCCACGGCAATCGAAACCATTTCTAGGTACTTGTTGGAAGTAACTCGATACCAACTCCGACCTACAGCAATGGGCATTCCCAGCCGCCGCATCCTTCGGAACATGAGGCGAAGCTCAACAAACGATGGCGGGGTAAAGGCCTCATGGTGGGGTTTGCATGAGCGCGGAAACCTGCCAAAATGGAATGGCTGGTTTTGAATGCTGGCGTGAATCGGGAGACACCACGAGATGGTCGGGTGTCATATCCCGTTGTGAGATTGCACTCCAACTGCCGATTCTGGATGGGACTAGAATCGAAGCGGAATGCCATGTGAGACTGCATTTGACAGATTGGTTTATTGGTAATCATTCGGCGGAATGTCATTTGTTGCCGCTTCTCGGAGAACTAACGTCAGAGAAGACTTTGGCCCGAGTTGATTGAGGCACTCCCAAACACGTCTAAAAAAGAACACCTCCGTGCTATCGAATCGCGAGTACGCAGTCTCTTAGGTAAGAGCCTCGATGGTCGGTTCTACTCCTGGTAGTCTAGATCTTCGCCTTGCCCAGCCGCTCGGCTTCCTCCAATAGAGACCTGGGAATGTCCGCCTCGAGATCCTCCTGCACCGGCTTCCAGCCGAGGACTTCAGCGGCCCGGCGCGACTTGCTTCGGGCGTTGCTGGCGAAGAAGACGCGTGCGGCAGGAAGGAGCTTGTCGGCTTCTGCTTCGTCGATTTGCTCGACTTCTGCAGTGTTGATGAGATCCTTTTCGTGAGCCGCCTTGGCGATTCTCTCTGAAATGTTCCCCCATGGCTGCGATTGGGTTAGCTGTTGTCTGCGACACGAATTGAACGAGGCCTACGATTTCTCCCACACCCGTCAGGTAAATACCGTTATCCCCCCAAATCGCATCATCCTGATTCCCCTTTGCGCCCGCCTCGGCCAACGCAACAAACAAGGGCCCCAAGTCGCGAACGTGAACGTTTCCCCAGCGGCCCTCTCCCTTGCCGAGCTGAACGGCCTTTCCCCGTTCCAGGGCGACTTTGCAGAGCGTGGGCACCTGCACACTCCGCTGGTTGACGGGGCCCTCGCCGGCGCCGTAGATGATGGGGGGCAGCACCAGGGCCGTCTTGATTGATGGATTTTCTTTGGAGGCGTCGAGGAGGAAGTTGTCGACTACGCGGGAGGCATGAGTGCGCACGAGGGAGCGGATTTCGGCAATACCGTCGAGGTCGTCGAATACGACGTCGGAGGGTTGGCCGGGCTGGAAGAGGGGGGACGAGAGTTCTCCGACGGCCAGCGCACTGGCGCCAGAGACTTGGATCCAGAATGCTATCTTCATGAGCCGGCATTCACACAATCAGGGTTTGGGCATTTCGCACAAGGTGAAGATCGCTTTGCGAGACCGCGCTTGATGGCCTGGAAGCTCCCGAGGTGCTTGTTCGACGCGAGATCTGCCCCTGTCAGTGAATGCTTCAGCGCACGTCAACCCGCAATACTTGCGCAAAACAACATCGGCCTTGGACGCCTCCTCCTCGACCACGTCCGAGTCGTCGAGGCTGGCAATCACAGGCCGAACTGCGGGGAAAGCAGCCGTGACGCGCTTGGTGACTTCACCGTCTCGAATGAGGGCCGCGATGGTGTATTCGGGGTGCGTTCGGACGAGGTCGTGGAGGACTTGACCGCCAATGTAGCCAGTGGCGCCGGTTCTGCTTCTGTTAGTGACGTGGTGGGAATCGAGGGCCGGCTTGCGCACAGGAAAATAGAGGCCATATTCACGGATTTCAGCGTCACCAACGGGATGAGATGTGTCGGACGTTTGGATTGATGCTTCCTGCAAAACAACACGGCTCCAGCTTATATTCCACCGTTTCATGCACCTGTGACCTGACTAATGTGTCGCCCTCGACTGCCCAAATGACGTCTTCAACGGTTTAATTCGATGCATGCGGGGAACACCTTCGTGTCATGCAGGAGTCACGAGCTCGAGGGGTAAAGCTGAATAATAAGAGACGTGTCAATTCATTTGAGCCATTCATTATCTTCAGAGTCCTCGCCTACATGGAACCTCGCGGATACTTCCCTCTTTCACGCATTGGTGGGCAGATGCGCTTCCCCACAGCCAGAATCGTCCAAGTCGAACTCAAACACCAATTTTCCATCTCGATGCTTACCCTTGGTTTGGCCAGCAACCAGTATTGACCTCAATATTTGATGCCATTCCTATAGTTAAGCTTTAAATAAAGTTTCTGACGTAGAAAACAGTGAATCGAGACGATGGGCACTTACCATTATCCCCCTTGGACACCAACATGGGCCGTACTTAAACGAATCGTCTGCTCGCCGCACCAATACTGACGCCCTTGGCCTTCGCCGACCTCACAATCTCCCCTCGTCTCGGACTGTCCCAGGCCAAAAAAAAATAAAAAGCCCTGAAAATTTCTCCTCAGGTCGTTAATCTCGTCCAAATACCGCCGAGACAGCGCGTCCAGCTTGTTATGCAGATACCTTCCAGCCAGCGCCGCCTGTCTTCGAGCCCGCGATGCTCAATCTTATTGTAAATCTCACGGAACAGCAGCGCGCGCACCGGATCGATCATCCACATGTTGGACTAGCGGTACGGATTATTCGGCCGGAGAGACTTGTCTGAGTGGTAATTAAAAGCCCGCGACCTGAGCCTTCTTAGAGAAAGTTACCATGTCGTGCGAGCTTTTGAGGTTCCAGTGCTCGTGAGCCCAGAACTTGCCCGTCGCGCCCACGCCGGTCTGGGCTTTGTCGACGATCAAGAGGGCGTTCCCAGTCACGAATTGATCGAGTGGATACTTGAGTTGAGGGAAAGGAACCGTCGATCGGTCAATCGCAGGGATATCGAGCTTGTGAATGGGCTTGCTGTGCGTCGTGGAAAGGCTACTAAAGAGACGGCCGTGGAAGATGTATCTCGAGAGAAGGAGAGAATAGAGTAATTAGGGGCGCCGGGAGCCTAGTTGGCCATGGCCGAGTCCTTCTCCCGGGTTGCCGCCGCGCTCCTGGGTTCGTCGCCAGATGAAGGCGGCCTTGTATGCTGTTTTGTTGGTGTCGGAACCCGTTGTGGGAGTGGTGGCTTGCTGTAAGCTCTGGGGACGGCGTGGAGGTGCCCATCTTGAGGATCTCTGCCTTGGGCGGAGGGGAAGATGCGCGGGGCGATGTTGATGATGGCGTTGACTATGGCGGCGCATGAAGCGACCTTGGCGAGTTGGTGGTTACTGTATTCGATGGGGGATTGAGGCGATCTGAGCGAAGCTGGCAAGTTGTGAGCTGAGCTTACGGCGGAGAGGAGGTCGCAGAGGATGACTACATATCGAGCAATATGTTTCTATCACTATCGACGACGACGAAGACGCTTTGCGTTCAAGTTTGCTGATGCTAGCATTTAGGAAATATGAGAAATATTACTGACTAATTGTTGTTGCATTTGGGGTAGTTAGCTGACTGGCATGTTTAAGTTGCTAGTGTCAAACATTGATGTGTAAGGGTTGAATGGCATTGTGAGAGTTGCTGCCTCGTGTGAAGGTGCAGAGGGAGGACGAGTTGTGGCGGCCCTACGCATTGTGATTTGACGTCGAAATATAAGATGGATGGCTGCTGCAAAGAGGCGGAAAAAGAACGCATCAACGGCTCGAAGCAAGACATAAAGACAGCGTGTTTACTTGGTACCCATCGTCATGACACCTCCGGCTCTCACCTCAGGCATAGTACGCCCATTCAATTCTCGTTCGGAGACTTGCCAACTCAGAGCCGGCACCTTTTTAGCTGTACCAACACGGATAGTTGAGTCCCTAACTACTTAGGTGCTCAAGCTACCAAGCCCAAGCGCCTTTCCCTCATGGTCATGTCATGCGGGGAACTCATTCTTACTGATTGCAAGTCATGACAAGATATCGCCTCCTCAGAGTCTCCACTCTTCGCCGCGGAAGTATTCCTATCTTGGAGCCAGGTGACATTTCACAACTTCACCCTTTCCACTCGTCCCGGTTCTCTGGGAATCGAATACAGAAGGCGACTGCTTCTCCCCATTCCCTCCCCCATCGGCCTGCAGGAAAAGAAAGGGAAAGTCATCTGAATTCTTTGTGCCGTTGATCTCGTCCCCCTTGCCTCTTTTCCCGTTCGCCATCCTGCATCATCCCCCACTTGCCTATCCTGCATCGTCTCCAGCCCGAGCTTGCATCTGCATCTGCATCGGCATTGATCTCATCTCCATCAGAAATGACAAAGGCCAACGGAAGGGTCGAGCGAACCCGTACCTTTACCGGCTGCCGAACCTGTCGCAGCAGACACGCCAAATGCGACGAAGCCTCCCCAGAATGCGGCACCTGTCGGCGACTTGGTCTCGTTTGTGGTGGATATGGCGGTCGTCTGTTTTGGATTACCGATAATTCGACGCTCCGTCCAGAGCAACAGCAGAGCCACAGGGGGTCTGAATACCGAGTAAGCCATACCCATCAGCCCTGTTATTGTATTCTTGCTCACACATGTAGTACCCACTATTCTCTGGTATGTCGTCTCAATACAAGACTCCATCATTGATGACTGATTCCATGTAGAAGCGGAGCGCCGTGTTATGAGCCAGGAGCTATCCAATAGCCTGGGTCGAAAATCCGCCATTGACCTCCTGGCCGACATTGACATCGCATGCGAAAAGCTGGAAAGCAACGGCAAGGGCCGCTCCGGCTTGATCAAAGGCCCGTTTGGAGTCTTCCCAGCACAGCACGAACTATTTCCGCTGTCCAGCTCCCCCCAGTCTTCTTCCTCCGGGAGCATCATCCACATCGACCCCGAGCTCACCGCGTGCGAGGAACCCGATGGCATTATCGAGGAGATTCAGCGGACCGATTGGTCTGACCAGATCAATGAAGCCAACTTTGACTTGTTCGTCAGCTCTCTCGATCCGACTCTTGGGTTGGACACACACGACTCCGGCCCTGGCCAACTGCTCATCCCGGACCCTGCCATGACGAACATGTTCATGGAAAACCCTCCAGCCGTCGAGGGACTGTCTCTATTCAGCCCTAGTTTCGTCACCAGGGCCATTGAGAGTGGCGCCATGACTGTCGACACGAGTCACGATCCCCCAGCTTCTCATGTAGAGGTTGAGCCTCCCACTCCATCTCCATCTGGAGGCCTACTGCCTAATTCAGTATCGGAAAGTCTCCCTGAGTATGCGGAACCCTTGCTCCGGTATTATAAACAACAAATAGACGGCGCCACTGCTACGTTACAGACTAAGCGCAAATCGCCTTGGCAGCTGATCTTTCTGCCTTGCGCTCTCGAGACCTTTGCCGAGCTCTCCCTTTGGAACGGGACGTCGCACACTCGTTACACCATTCTATACACCCTTCTAGCCCATAGCGCATTTCAGTTGCACATGACGAATAAGGCGGGTTCATTTGCCAGCCACTGGCGAGAGATTGGCGCGCGACATCAAGAGAAAGCTCAGCAGCACCTACGGAATGCACTGCAGCTTGAAATGTTTGGGCCCAAGCAAACCCAGTACAAGGAGCTTCTCATGGCCATCTTGGCTCTAGCAATGACATCGGTATGGCTCGACCACTTGTTTGTGTGCTATTAACTAATGCCTGGTAGTTGTATAGCGGAAGCCATACGTTTCGCATCTTCCTCCTCGATGCCGAACGCTTGATTCGCCTACGCGGTCTGAACAACTCCAATCCATACAAAACCCGACTCCTCCATCACATGTACACTCATTTGCGGGTCATTGCAGAAAGCGTTTCCCTGCTCCCCGAGGCGATAAATACAGCCAGCCAGAGCAGTTCCTCGGAAGTCACGGTTCGGAATTTTCGTCTGACAGAGGAATCCTTAAACATTGGCCTGGATCCAGCTCACGAGAAAAGCCCCGAAGTTGGGTACAAAGATATACATTTGCAAATCCAGGGGCGCTGGAAAGAAACCCTTTATCCAGTCATCTACGGCATTCCCGAAAGCTTGATGACTCTGCTCTCTCAAACCATTTCGATCGCGAATGAGAAGAAGCGATTAGAGAGTCTGGCCCGAGTCAACCCCAAGATCTCAGTTGATCTGGCACACCACGTTAAATCCCTGGAGACGAGTATATGGTCCTGGACCATGGCTGCCGAGTCAGTGGGACCGCCACGGCCACCCATGAATATCACCAACGGCGACCTGGAGCTCATCGACCACCCCCAGGCGAGGTCAATGGCTCTTGCAATCCACCAAGGACTGGTCATTTACTTTTACCGCCGGGTATACGACGTAAACGCCATGATCCTACAAGACAATGTCCGCAAGACTCTCGACCACCTCGAGCCCTGTCTCGAGCAAATGATTGACGACCAGGACTTTGTGGCGAGTCTCGCGTGGCCAGCCTTTATCGCCGCGAGCGAGGCTGTGGCGCCTGAGCTACAAGAAAAATCGTTGAGGTGCTTGACCGTTACTGACGAACGGGGGCTCTACTTTACGCCAAGGCCTGCGAAGCAGATTGTGTCTGCGATTTGGGAACGGAGGAAAGTCTCGGGGGATTGGACCATGAGCTGGCCGTGTGTGATTGCCGAGGCTTGAGGAGCCGTAATTGAACAGAAGTGTGACAATGTATTATTATCTCTGGATATTCTATGTCTAGTGTCCTCGGAAGCGAAGCGTAGAACTTAGGAATCATGTTTATAAATAAACTGTGCCATTCATTACATTTCAATTTACATGCCAATGACTACCTCATAGTTTTATCGTTATAACTTTTTCTTTCTTACAAAACACCCGCGTGCTTCAAAGCAGCCTCCAGCTCGGCCTTGGGCTCTCCCACCAACAGCTTGAACGGCTTGCGAATACCTCCCGTCTTCCACCCCCGCAACTCCATGGCCGTCTTGACACCCGCGCAGTAGTTATACGACTCGAGCACCTTACAGAGCGGGAAAATCTTGGCCCAGACCTCACGGCCCTTCTTCAGGTCGCCCTTGACGGCCAGGGCGTCCCAGAGCTCCATACTGAGCTCGGGGAGGATGTTCGTGGTCCCCCAGACGGACCCCTTTGCCCCCGCGGCGAGACCGTAAAAGGTGAGCGTGTCCCAGCCGTTGAAGGTGGTGATGTCGCTGCCGTAGGTGAAGAGGAGGTCCGTCAGCGCCGGGGCGTTGCCCGACGTGTCCTTGAGGTACTTGACGCCGACAGTGTTGAGGTCGGCGATCTCCTTGGGCGTGAGGGACACGCCGCTGGCCGTGGGGATGTTGTAGTAGACGATGGGAAGGCCGCTGGCCTCGTGGATCTCGCGCATGTGCTCCTTGAGCTCGTCCTTGTTGGGGGCGTCGTAGAAGGGGGGCACGACCATGAGGGAGTGGGCGCCGACTTGGGCGGCGTGGACGGCCAGGTCGACGGCCTTTGCGGTCGAGAGCTCGCCGATGCCGGCCATGACGTGGGCGCGACCGGCGGACGACTTGACGACCTGCTCGACGAGCTGCTTGCGCTCTTCGGTAGTAAGGGCGGTGAATTCGCCGGTGCTGCCGCCGGGGACGAAGCCGTGGATGCCAAACGCCAGGAGACGCTTCACGTGCTCGTCGATGGCCTCGAGGTCGATGCCGCCGTCGGGCTTATACTGGGTGATGAGGGCGACCATGATGCCCTGGGGCTCTTTGACGTTGACGGACATGTTGATTATGTGCGAGATGAGTTTGGGGGACAAGAGATGTTGATGGGCTGGATTCAGTGATTCTGAAGCACTCACTCTTCACATTAGTACACTGCTTATTATATAAGTTATATCACTTCCACCTAAAAACTTGCATGATGCCCACCCCATCATGGCCTCCACGGCCAGCCCCGCGATTTAGCGCGGGGTTGTCATGTTCAGTGTCCTTCCCTTTTCAACCAAGCAAGTTTCCGCGGAGCCACCGGCCGACCTCGAATAAGATCACATAACCTATCTAGGCCGACGGGAACGGTCCCGATCGTACAGCGCGGCAGCTCCGAGCGAGGGGGTCGTCCAGATTGCGTCCACGTGGATGAAAGTACCGGCCCGGTAGTTGAGTGTGCCGTGGCCATCCATTCATCGGAGGGGGACGTTGTACCCAAGGGTTCGAATATCACCGTTCTGTTGCTTGACAGAAGCCGACCAGACTGACTTTCCGCGGGGACATGATTGCTTGACAAAGCAATTCATCCAGTTGCATCGGACTTTCCTGTTTCGTGTGATCGAGTTCACTGCATGGTCTTGTCTTCCATTGACATGGTCGGGTTCTTTCGCAGAGATCTCAACGTACATTAGCTAAGTACCCAAGTCAACAAGTCAAAAATGTACTTTCCAGACCCAATCATCATTAGGAAAGACAATATGATGTCCAGTACGATTTACCCAAGCATATGGCGGCTCAGCCACCAATCCTCATGCGCGCTCCATAGCCTTTCAACGGACGAGGCATTCAGCCTGTCCACCTCTAACTTATTCACGCCTTTGCCCTCATAGACGACCGGAATAAGTCTCAGTCCGCATGTTACTACGTTATGTTTCAGTTAGAAAGCCTCGATGTACCTTCATAAAAGTGCTCCCGCCGGCCTTAATTATGCTTCCAAGGTGAGATCTTCATAGAACATCAAAGGATAATAATTTCCCTCAGGCAGACATTCTCCGAGTAGGTAAACTATGTATCTCACTCAGCAGAAATGCTAAAGATAAATTGAAATATCCAGCTTTTTGAGAAATGAAGATCTATGCTATGCAACGCTACTAATGCTCCTCATTATGACCACGGCAGTTTACAGCTTGGCCAAGACGCCATTCGCATCTAGGTATCTAAGATGTTCGCGGGTAATGTCCTTGATTGTCTTGCATCTGCGCTCTGTTAGTACATGCATGACGCTGCCATAAATGATCACAAGCAACATACCCAGCGAGAGCCATGGTGATTTTGAACTCGTCGATGAGAATCTGGACGCCCAACTCCACGCCCTCTTGTCCATTATACTATTCGCTGTCAGAGATAGTTGATGCATGAATCAGAAAACTTACAGCAAGTCCCCAAATAGGAACCCTTCCAATGAAGCAGTGAGAGGCACCCATGGCCAGAGCCTTGAAGATATCCGTCCCCCGGCGGATACCACCATCAACAGCAACGGGAATCTTGCCTCCAGCAGCAACAACGCACTCTCGCAGAGCATCAAGAGTGGAAGGAACACCATCCAGCTGACGACCACCATGGTTGGACACGATGACACCATCAAGGCCGTACTTGATGGCAAGCTCGACGTCCTCGGCGCCGTACACCCCTTTGATCCACAGCTGCAGCTTGGTATGCTTGCGCAACCAGGGGATCGCCGAGTCCCAGTCGAGCGAAGGGTCAAAGTCGTGCTTGCTAGAGCCGTCCTGGGCTTCGCCACTGAGCTCGCTCTTCCCGTCGGACAGCAAGTTGGGCCATTCCATGTCGTCTGGGAGGATGAAGTTATTGCGGTACTCGTTCAGACGGCGACCTAGCACGGGGACGTCGACGGAGAGGAAGATGGCCTTGTAGCCGGATGCTGCAGAGGATTAGTAGCCACTAAACCAGTCGAACATTGTCAACCTACCCTCGGCTCGTCGAAGGATCTGAAGAGTCGTCTCCCGGTCCTTGAGCACGCACACCTGCATCACGTACGGGTTGCCGCTTCCTTGAGCGGCCACATTCTCCATGGACTCGGTCGCATAAGACGACAGGCCCATGCAGATGCCAAACTTGGCGGCGGCTCTCGAAGTGGCGAGTTCGCCGTCGGGATGCGCCAAGCGGTGCATGGCCGCAGGGCTGAATCCCAAGGGCAGCGCCGTCTTGTAGCCAAAGATTTTTCCGCGGACGTCGACATCTTGGACGTTGACCAGCACGCGGGGACGGATCTTGTAGCGGTTGTAGGCGTCTTCGTTGTCCTGAAGACTTGGAAGCCGTTAGAAAAGTCAATAGTGTCAACATTGAAGGCTGGTAAACATACGTAATCAAGTCCATGGCACCCCCATTGAAGTAATCTAGATGAATATCAGCACGGTCCAGGTGTTTTATCCTGTGTTGAACCTACCTCTGTACATCTTGGGGAGGGCACGCGAGCCATGTTCCTTCAAGTCGGCAATGGTGTGGACTTTGGGGTCGTAGCTCTTTCCGCGATTGGCCATTTTGACGAAAGTGCACGCTTTTGTTATAGGAATGAGTATAGAAAATAGCAAAAGAACGATATGCTGGATAAGAATGATGAAGCTCTCGCTGGGGTACAAATAAGTTTGGTCAGCGCGGCACGACTCCCGAGCTGGTTGGGCCACAATCTTGGAGATCAATAGATTCAGTGGGCCTTTCCCAATCAGAAAGCCATCGACTGATGCAATTGTTCATGTGACTCGATTGCGCTTCGAGGTCAGAATGTCGGCAGTGTTATCGGTCGCAGAAAGGTTCCTATCGGGCGGGAAAGCCTGCCTTTCTTGATAGAGCCGTGGCTAGACGCCACTACTGACCTAGAATGGGTGGCCCCCATCTTCCCAAGTTCCCATCTGAGTTCCTCGTATCCCCGATCGTCCATGTTCCCCTTAAAGTCCCTGGCTCACCCGCTATCTACACTTTTAGTAAGGGAAGGTCAAAAGGAGCCAGGACTCAGGAGCCTTGCTGCTTCTCTCTCCCCTCGATCCTTAACCCAACCGCTGCTCCACCAGATCACCTTCTCAAATCCCAATCATTTCAACAAAAGTCAACATATTTCGAAACAGGTACAACAGTCTAGGCAACAACGTTGGTCGTGGTCGCTGCGACCGCTGAGTTACTTTTGTTTCTGGGGACTAGAAACAACTGTGCACCTGTTCAAGGTGCTTCATTATTATAATAGAAAGCGCCTATCTCTTCCCAGTGTACAAGCTTCTCATATGCCTCCTGCCGGCTTCCGAGTATGATCTTGTTCTTGCGCGCCGGTTGACCCGGCTACTATTGCTCTTATCCCGCTGAAGGGGGGCGGGCTGGTATGAGAAATTTCGTTTGACTCCCTGGGGAAGAGTGCTTCAAGGGCTGTAGGTTGCTGGAAATGCTTGCGGAATCTTTTCCCAGATTACTGGGGAGGCTCTCGAGGTTGCAGAGGACACGAGAAGCGGGCAACTATCGCAAACCCTTCAGCCTTATTGCCGCCATCTGCCCTTTTAGTAAGCTCGCATCTGCTCCTCGCCTGGATGGCTCTTCTGACTTGTATTACTCGCAGCTTTCACTGTCATGACTTCACTCTGATTGATTGCTGTGGCAACTATCCCCGACAACACGTTCATCTTCAAAACACCCGAGCAAGACCCCGGCGCCGCCATGATCCTCGCCGAAAATCGCCAAGGCTGGTTTCCCAGAGGGCCTAATCAATCTCATCTACGACACTTGTTGGACTGCGAACTTCATTATAGATGAGCCCGATTAAGGCCATTAGCTTTATTGGCGGTAATGCTGTTGGTGAATATATCCGTGTCATTCTCGTCAGTCATGAGTCGAGGACACTCAGTCTTGGGTCGACGACATGGTTGAGGCTGCCAAGTAGCTAAAGACTGATGGTGGCTTTGAAGACGGTGCTGATATCAGTGCCGTGATTACGCATCAGCCCAAGGCTCGAATCGAAGCCCTGATTGCTTCAGCAGAGGAGGAGAGTGTCCCCTAATCCTCAACGACCGCAGCTATGATCCGTCCAAATACCCCAACGGCAACTTCATTGCCACTGGAGTTATCGATGTTGATTGAACCTAGGTATATGAAGAACCATAAGGAGGAGATATTTGACCTATTTTTCGTTGTGCTTTGCGATGTTACGCTCGAGGGGGCGACGAAGCTTGTTAACGCAAACGGAGCGGCAAGTCGCCGCCGGCAACGGCGTGCCATCTTCACACACTCAGCCAGCGAGACTTCTTGGTTCCAGAAGACCACCGTTGCCGGCAAAGTCGGCATCAATATCCCAATGCCCGTGCCCCTATCCATGCCCACTCCACGGCCAACAAGAAGAGCTTAGCCGGCGGTGGTGTCAGGCTGTTGGGACCTTTTTCGGCAAGCCCGGGCTGAACCTTTACACCTTAATCAAGTCTGTGACGAGTCTGTGGAAGATTCAGGAGGAGTTCGACTACATGTAGGCAAAGAGTGTTGACATGCTCACGCAGAGCTGAATGATCCGAATACACCGGGGGCGGGATCAGGATACGGGCTTGGTGGAGTAATGAAGTTGACACTGTTCGTGGTAGGGAGAAGTGGTCTACGGGTAAAATGCACTAGTAAAGATGTCCCTTTTTTGAGATGTCTAGAAATGCAATAAGAATGATGTCATTCTGGTATTGCAATGATTGCACAACTCGACGCCTCAGGTTTCGACTCCTTTCTGTCAATCTCGATATGTACCTACTTGTAACGTAGGTGCCCTCATGCTGAGCAGTCTCCCGCTACATATCAAGTGCTTGTACTCGATCCATTGACTGAAATGCTTGTCAAGTCCAGACTTTTCAGCCCATCTCCGTGTGTGCCACCACTTGAGCTGACAAGCCCGCCAAGGCTTGGAACTAGCGGATAGTGTGGCAAGGTCCGTCACCGCGGAAACTTCCCCAAGTTGAATTCTCAACATGGCCTGTGCCCTCATCCTCGAATGTTCCTAGGGGTTTCTGATTGGGGGATCTCGTCGTGCAGCCAACAATGCTTAAATCCCAAAATGCAAGTCTATTCTGACTCGCTTGCGTCGTGACCACATTCCCATGCAACGCCCTGCCACCGTTCGTCCAGGGCGACCCGGGCAAACGGGTCTTGATGTGGTCAGTCCTGGGGGTAAGATACTTAGTAGGGAAGGAGTCATAAGTACTTTAGCTTACCTACGGCCCTTACCAACGAGTACCCCCCCTGACGCCTGGATAGTTACCCCGGACAAGTGGTGTGATTCGATCACGCTCCATTTCCCCACGGGGCTCTCAGATCAAGCACTATCGAGGGGTGGAATAGTCCCGGTCGCTCTTATCTGTCCATGGCATCTTGAGAGAGTGTTGCTAAACGGTTTCGGTCTGTCGTGGTCAGTGAGAGGAAATGGAACAGCGTCTTAGTCTTACCGAGTCTAGACCGCATGATACCGATAACTCACCTGTCCAAATCGTCGCCCTTGCCTGATGTTGAATTGGAGGAGGAAAGTCTTGACGGCGCTCTGTCACTGGCTGATGATGACAAAATGGTCAGGGCGGGGCGATGAAATGCATTACTTATAAGTTGGGATGACTTCAGGCTCATCATTGATCTAACCGCTTAGCTCACCATTAATCACTTCGCTGGGGTTTTTTTATTCTTACTGAACCTTGCCACAGCTCCAGGCATCCTTCTTACATTGTCCACCATGGACAAGAACGTCATAAAACCCGAGGCCGAGGTCGAACTCGACCGAACCGACTCGCTTTCCCATGGCGACGTCGGGGGTACTCCCTCTCCGACATTCACCACTCAACGTGGCCTCAAATCTCGACATGCCCAGATGATCGCTCTGGGAGGAACCATTGGAACCGGTCTCTTCGTAGGCGCCGGCCAGGGTCTCAAGATGGGTGGCCCCGTCTTCGTCGTGGTTTCCTACGTCCTCATTACCCTCCTCCTCTATGGTGTCGCCACCGCCACCGGCGAGATGAGCTCCTATCTCCCCGTTTCTGGTGCCTCAATGTCTTACTATGGCAACCGCTACGTCTCTCGCAGTCTGGGATTCACTCTCGGTTGGCTATACGTCTACATCTTCACAATTACCGTGCCTGCCGAGATCAACGTCACCACAATCGTCATTCAGTACTGGAACCCCAATGTCCACACTGCTGTTTGGCTCACCCTTATTGGAGTGGTCATCATTGTCTGCAACTGCTTCCCCGTAAAGGTCTACGGTGAAGCTGAGTTCTGGTTCGCCTCCACAAAGGTCATCGCCATTATCGGCCTTCTGATCATGTCCGTCGCCTTATTTTTCGGAGGCGGTCCATCCGGCGATCCCCTCTACTTTGGCTACTGGAGCAACCCCGGTCCTGTCAACGAGTACCTCGTCGACGGTGCGACCGGTCACCTCTGTGCTTTCGTGGGAACCGTCACATTTTCCGTGTACGCTTTCGCGTTCGCGCCGGAGCTTCTAGTGGTGACTGGCGGCGAGATGGAAAGCCCTCGACGAAATGTGCCCAAGGCCACTGTCCGCTACTTCTATCGACTCATCACCTTCTACGTCCTGGGTGTCTTGGCCATCAGCTTCTTGGTTCCTAGCAATCACCCCGATCTCCTGTCTCCCGGAAGTGGTGCCGCTGCCTCGCCCTGGGCCATTGCCATCCGAGATGCTGGGATCAAAGGGCTTGACTCTGTGGTCAACGCCGTCATCGTTTTGTCTGCGTGGTCAGCTGGCAACTCGTATCTGTATCTTGCTAGCCGTGCTCTCTATTCCATGGCCGTGGACGGAAACGCCCCAAAGATCTTCACTCGCTGCACCAAGTCCGGTGTCCCCTATTACGCCACCGCGGCGTGTTCGTCTTTCAGCGTTCTCGCCTACCTGAACTTGGCCAGCACTGGCACGACTGTGTTCAACTGGTTCGTCAATCTGATCAACACTGGCGCTTTCCAGAGCTGGATCTGCTGTATCGTCATCTACTCCCGCTTCAGAAAGGCGGTCGAGGTCCAGGGCGTCACTGACATCCCCTTCCGCTCCAAGCTACAGCCCTACGTTGCTTGGATCAGCCTTGGCGGCTTCTCCATTCTCCTCTTCCTGCAAGGTTTCAAGGTCTTCATCAAAGGCTACTGGGATGTCTCTACCTTTATCACATCATACATTGGTATTGTCATCTTTTTCGCGCTCTACTTTGGTCACCGCTTCACTGTCGGGCGTGACGATAAGTGGGCTTTGCGGGCCGAAGATAATCGACCTGCACACCGGCTTGGATGAAGTTCTCGCCTTGGAGACCGAAGCACCCAAGAGGGAGAAGTGGTATGAGATGTGGCGTGTCCTATTTGAGTAGACAGCTCAAGACTTCCAACCGCTTTAGTTCACTGTATGCGCAGAGAGCTATCTAAATAGATCCTTACTTCCTACCTATATATTTAACTATTCTTATTTCAATTTTCAACGTACGCAGAGAAGTCTTCGTTCAAGCCTGCCCTGTTGTCGATATGCTTGCGGTTCTAGGGATCCGTACCTTGCGGAAGGCGGCTTAAGCTCTGCTGATAGGGGTCCTTCAGGGACTATTCGACAAAGATGTCATAGCATACCTAACCTATGGGTATGGTATCCAAAGGGGCTAAACAGTACTTAGTATTGGTATACCTTGATGAAAGTCTTCGCGATATCTCGTTTCATATCAGCAGTCGCATTTCCCCCGGTCCTCCGAATATGACTATTTATGTCTGGAAAAGCGAGAAAATATGCTCTTCTTATCAATTTTGTGCTTCTTCATCTCCTCTTCTGCATCCAATTGGTTCGTCTCTTGATTCATGACATCTTGCGCCAGCAACAAGGTGTTTTGACGGTTCGGTGGAGCAAACACCACCTCTTGCTGGGCATCCTGGCTCACATCGGTCACCACCGCAACATCTGTCGTCACGCCCGGGCGGTCCGGCTGATCGAAGAGTTCCGCTACCTTGCCAGAGCCGGTAAGCTTCTTGTACACGGCAAGAGTGGTCCCAAACTCCTTGTGCATGCCGACTTTGATGGCATCGAGGAGCTTCAGCACGTAGGTCTGGCAGTTGTTCGTAATGAGGTTGTAGGCTGGCTGCTTTTCTCTGATGCCCGCAATGACGGATTCGCCTGTAAGTGGTGAGCGAAACGCACGCTGGCTGGCGAGGCCTTTGTCAACTCACCTGCCCGTCGCGTTGCTTCGTCATTGAAGCGAGTCTCCCCGACTCTGAACGTGTGCCATTCCTCGCGAGTGATCCTCTGATTAGTGTAGATGACGTGGAAGCTCTCGTCCTGGGGCCATTATTAGCGACTGAACAACGAATGCGGTCAGGTCTTTTGATCTCACCATCCACAGCTGATGGGCATACTCACCCACAAGCACGGCCCAGTGCTGCGTAGGATCCGGGTATTTGTTAATCTTGTCGGTAATCAACTTGCCCAAGCCGGTCTGTTCAGCGAACCACTTGCCAGCGAAGCCTCCGACAGGGTGCCAGCCGACTTCTACAGACCGAGGCGGCCCATCTGACTGGGGTTCGGTCAGAGGAATGGCATTAGGTACATGACCGAGACCGGCCGCGTGTTTCAGAGCGATTTCGCCTTTGGCGATGTTCTTTTGTCTACGCACAAGAAGCGGTGAGGCGGGGTCGGACAGGACGAGAAAAAGGCGCATACAAGAACTTTCCCACCTTGACAACCTTATCCCGCGTTCGCTCGGATTCCTTTTCGGAGTCGGACATGATGAAGAACAGAGATATCGACGGCTAGCGTGGGTATAGGGTATAGGTTGGGATTTACCCGCTCCTGGCCGAACCTGAGTTGCGCGGTCGAGAGAGGAAGGTTGGGAGAATGGAATGCTCCGAGTCACGCATTTAGAGCGGAAATTGGGGTTTAATTTCACCCTCACTTGCGTAACGCAACACGCTGAATTCGACTCCATCAAATAAAGATGTGAGCACTAGCCCAAAATGTCAAAAGAGGCCGCCAACCTTTGTCTTGCGCGCTTGGAAGGGAGGCTAGGAGTTTTGTGGCAGTGCTCAAATATCCGGATAACTCGGCTAGAAGAGCATTTAAAGCCCTCGTCTTTTGCCTGGTTAATGCTTTAGGCTTCTCTGTATTAACATAACGTTATAACTAATGATAACTATTTAGTGTCCTACATTACATTCATATAACAATTATTTGCGAAATTCTTCTACGTCGATTTAATCAGACGTCCTCTTATCAACTTTATCTGTCGCCTGCCGTCTACCCACGTACCTAGACAGCATTGGACTAGGATAAACCATCCAGCGTAATAAACGTCACTATTTATTGTATATATCCCTATGCCCCTCCTTCATCCTTACGCAAGAGCACTCCATCTTCACTTCTGCTCCTAGCGCAAATCTCAGACTACCTCAAATCTCAGTGGAGGTCAAGCCTGCAGACGTTGACGCAAATTAAGTGGTATTGGTGGAAGAAAAAAACAGAACTTGGATCACCTGAGAATGCCCCTTGCGTTGATAAGCAAGAGACAGAGAGGAGTGAAGGTCCGTGGCTTGAGATCGGTGTTGAAAGATAAATACAAGGTAGGACGCTGCGGAGTGTCGGATAGCAGACTACCTTTCGTGCAAATTACGCTACCCTATATTTTCCTGCTCATGCACATGTATATCGCAGTGCGCACCTTACTACAAGGCCCAAGGGAGGAAATACCTAGCTAAATCCTCCTAAACGCCATAGAAAAGGGGGAGTATCCCAGGCAAGAAAGTGCTCCAGCTCGACAATCACCCCTACCGTACGCCGCAGAGAATACCTGGGAGAAGAAGACAACGGTAACGAGGAGATCTTCGGCGACTTCTTGGCGTTGACCTTGGGTTCCCCACTAGACCGTCAAGAAAGGGAATTGCAGACGCGGAACTTGGGAACTTGGAACTTGGCTGTCTATTCTTCCCCCATGACCCGCCAACTTCTAAGCAGGACCATGGCATTAGGCTGCCAGGCCTGAAGACGACCCCAAGACCATACCAAATGCTTGATATTTATCATACCCTGTCCGAAGGCCCATTTTGGTCCGCTTGTCCAATCTCGACTTTGCCGGTAGCCCACATCTTCACATACCTACCCTCGGCAATTGCAAAAGGGGCAAACGTATGGCATTTGATGCGCGTGTATATCCAAGAGCCTCGCCACCCGCCTCTCTCATCTCCAATGGCCGGTTCGACACACTATCCAGTCGTCCCTGCGATGTCAACCAAGAAAATAAGGCAGGGCTACGTTGGTCGATATATCGTCACTCGGTGCTTCCGTACGCCCTTTATTGTCTGCGATGAATGGACGGACGGGAAAGTGGTCACACAAATATTATCTACGTGTTGGAAGACTTCTGCTAGGTGGGTAAGCATCGGCGGAAGGGCAAGCCCTTCCTAGATCAGCCTCCTGAGCGGCACACTCATGCCCTGCGGTCCCAAGGACCTCTCCGGTGTGTCTCTGTTCCTCTCATGGAGGGATACCCCAAGCGCCGACATGTCTCGATTAGTCAAGACCACAACAAAACCAACTCTGGATTGGCTAGAGAAATACCTTGCTGGTCATACCGATGTTGAAACAGGGCCGGCTGTGGAGGTCGACATCATCGGGACAAGCCTTCCACAATGGCTTGAATTACCGAGATGGCCGCCAGCTGCCACTCCCCTTAAGCTTTATCTGGGGAAGGACGGCATCTTGAGGGAACAGCGGCCTTCAAATGACACAAAGGCCTCTCGCTTTACGTTCGATCCTCTCGATCCAACACCAACTTTGGGTGGGCCATTATTGGTTGGTGGAGGGTTTCTAGACGACACCTCTCCCGCAGCAAGGACAGATGTTCTGGCATTTACTACCAAGTCCTTGCCGAAACCTATGAGGATTATAGGGAAGGTCTCTGTCGAGCTCACGCACGCGACGGAATGTCCTAGAGTCGACCTATGCATTCGGCTGAGCGTGGTGAACAAGCAAGGCGTATCGCAAAACATCACTCAACAATATCTGCGGCTTGATGGAATAGGAGGTGCAAAGCCCATTCTGATAACGCTATTGGATACAGCCTACCTCTTGGATAGTGGTGATCGTGCGTCTCATCATTGGGGGAGGGTCACATCCGATGTATTCTCG
Source organism: Thelonectria discophora (assembly GCA_911649645.1). Classification (NCBI taxonomy): domain Eukaryota; kingdom Fungi; phylum Ascomycota; class Sordariomycetes; order Hypocreales; family Nectriaceae; genus Thelonectria; species Thelonectria discophora. The sequence goes on along the minus strand of CAJVRK010000008.1, from coordinate 147,364 downwards.
CAATCTTGGGGCCGAGGCTCCAGAGACCGCCAAGATAATTCGCACCGCCACTCATACTATTTACAACGGAGAGCACGGCATTTCATTATTATACCAGTGGCATAGAGAGGTTAAGGAGAACGCCTATTTGAAATATTTCACAATAGAACACATACCTACCTCGACAAAAGCAATGTCTTTTTTGGAGATGGGTTGCGGATCGAATACTAGGCTCTGTTAATCTGACTGCTGTTGTGAATAAAATGCTAAGGCAGACAGCACTGGGGAGTCTGATACCTTATCAGGCAGAATCTTGCTTAAGACATCCGTGGCAGCTGATAAGGACAAGGCTGCGGAGGACATTGTCGTCGGGTCCAGGGTTGCCGTGAGTCCATTGACAGCAGATTGCTGGACAGAGGAAATCGGGCGAGAAGACAGCTCTTACATGTAAGTTCCTAGGCTTCATATGAATGTCAGTTCCCCCTATTGATTATTGTGGGCAAGACGGCCTGGAATTGGTCTAGGAGCCCCGTCTATTATGACCTGGTCCCGAACACTTGATGAGGTAACTATTGCGTCTCGTTTGTTGCTACAATTCCAATCAATGCCCAATTTTTTGGTATGCATGAAAACCGATCAAGTTTCTGCCCAACAGTAATGATCTAACTACCTGATCTTCAGGACGGCCTTACCAAAGTTCTTCCCAGTAAGCATGTCAACGAATCCCTCGGCAGCATTATCAATGCCTTCGGTAATGTGAAGCTTGGCCTTGACGCTTCCTTCTGATAGCCACTTCTGCAAATTCTCCTGGTGCTCCTTGAAGTAGGCGGCACCGAACTTGGGGTTGCCAACCAGGAAACCTTCCATGGTGACCTGCTTCGAGATCAGGTTCATCAACCCGTTCACGCCCTTGCGCTGGTCGGGGGGAGTGTTGTATAGATCGATCTGAAAATGTGTTAGCCATGTTCTTGGGGATGCAACTTGCGGAACTTACCATTCCACAGACGGGAATTCGCCCGCCAACCTTCAGGTTCTCCAGAGCAGCCTCGAGATGCTCTCCTCCCACGTTCTCCCAGTAGATATCGATGCCTTCTGGGGCCAAGCGGGGCAATGCGACCTTGGGCTTTTCCTTCTTGTAGTTGAAGCCTGCATCAAAGCCAAGCTCTTTGATGATGAAGTCGAGCTTCTCATCCGATCCAACCGATCCAATGACAGTCAGGCCTTCGCGTTTTGCGACCTGGCCGACAATTTGGCCAACGGCGCCGGCGGCTGAGCTGATGAAGATGGTCTCACCCTTCTTCGGCTGCCCGATCTTGTGAAGGCCGGACCAAGCCGTCAGTCCCGGCATGCCCAGAGGTCCCAAGAAAAGGGTTGTGTCCAGATCGTAGGGATTGTGGACTTTTCGGATATGGGGAGTCTTCAACAGCGCCTCGGGCACGTAGGAGTATTCGGCAATGGGAAGATGAGCGATGACAAGGTCGCCGATCTCATAGTCGGGGCTGTTGCTCTTGAGAACCTTGCCAAGGGTTCCGTTGGTGATGGGAGCGTCAATCTCGAAGGGCGGAGAGTACGACTTGGTGTTGGGATCGCGCATCTTGCCACGCAGGTACGGGTCAAACGAGGCGGCCTGGATTTCCACGAGGAGACCACCCTCTGGCGCATGGTCGAGATCAATGGGCCGATTCTCGATAGCCAGATGCTCCCCCGGCACGGGAAGTCCGGTGGGGAGCTTCTTGTAGATGAGGGTTTTGTTGGAAGCCATGGGGAGGACAGTGGGATGAACAAGACTAAAAGGGCTGAGAGAGCGTTACAGTAAGCAGTCTGTCAATGTCTGGCGGGTGTTGAGGTTTTATGGGAACGCTCTTTGATACGGGAGGAGTTGGGTATTTATCACATTGGAGGTCCACCGATGTTTTTTGATGGCACGATGACGCAATGAACAAAAATAGGGTTATGGAACAGCAATGCAAGCAAGCTCGTAATTGAGAAACCGTACACAGAAGTTGCTTGTTGGCCGCCACTTCTCACCTTGTAAGTGGAGGACAGCGGGGTAACATGGTCTCTCGAACGGATAGTTGCAGGCACTTTTCGCATTGATAGACGCATGTCACGGATGAATTAATAAGCCGGCCTGGAAAAGAAGAGAAGAATTTAATAAAGTCCCGCGTGGCGAGCTGTTGAGTTGCTCAGTGGACTGCAATTCAATCCTCGGCATCACTTGAACTGCTCCACTTGTGCCGAGGCATCTGGATGACTAATTTCGGGCGAGTGAACCAATCAGTGCTAGCGAAGTACGAGACTTCGGGAAGGCAAGTGCAGACGATGGACATTTTTTCGCAGCCGTTGATCAGTTGCACAGTTATTCAAAAGGATATATCTAGTCAAAGGATGGATACGATAGGAACAATATTAGTCTGTCCATTCGCCAGATCCTTCCAAGTCATCACCCAGTCTCTGCCCTGGTCACCACGTTTCTTCCCCAGTCAGCACTAACAGTGGTCGAGGAACTGGGATCTTGCAGGTGACAAGTGAAGGAAGTACATCCCTACCAGGTACTGTATTGCACCCCTTCGCCGCCAGAAAGCAAGACGAATAAGCTTGAATCAGAAGTAGCACAAATGGGCACCCATGTTCAAAGTGAAGCTTGGCTTATTAAAGAATGCATTTGTCAAGCATCGTATTATGGAATCGAATGACTGAGCTATCTACCAATTACTGCAGTACCTCATATTGATAACGTTAATTGACAGGCACCCTCAATTCATCAACTTGTCGGCATGGACGAGTACCAGCTCTGCAAGTCAATAGCCCAGTCAATGGTTCCGGCAAAGTTCAAGCTCTTGATGTAGTCAGTACGCTTCTTCTTCGTGGCATCGCTCATGTAGGCCACCCAGTTGACATTGCCCAGTCCCTGCGTCGACCAAGTCATAATATCCGAGTCGGACACGGAATCGTACCAAGTTTTGGCCGTGACGTTTGTCTTGCCGGCCTTTGCGTCGGCAATGATCTTCGTGATCTCGGCGTTGGCGAGGTAGCCCGCGTAGCCGGTGCAGATACCGGGCTCGGCGTTGGACGTGCTGAAGGAGCCGGTGAATTTGCACGTCGGCCCGGTGCACTTCGGGTCGGCCATGCGGAAGCTTCGGCCGTAGCTGGAGATTCCGACGACGACCTTGAGGGGGGAAACGCCGGCCTTGGTGATCATGGAGAGCGCGTCGTGAGTTTCGGTCTTGTTGACGTGAGATCGGAGGCAGTTGCCGCTAGGGCATCCCGGGCTCGCGTACTGGTTGCCGTAGTCCCATTGACCATGGAGATCGTACGTCATGTACACGAGGTAGTCGACGAGGGGCGCCATCTTGTCAACGGCAAAGGGCTGCAGGTACCAGTAAGCCGCAGGGAGAGCAACAGACATGGTCTTGCCGCTGGTTCCAATCTTCTTCCTCATCAGCGTCAAGAACTGGAGGTAGTTGTCGGCATCGCTGGACGAGTCGGATGACGCTCCAGCTGTGGTCGTGGCGCCGGGGTATTCCCAGTCAAAGTCAACGCCGTCAATGTTGTACTTCTTCAAAAAGGTCATGACGTTGTTGGCAAATGTCTCTCGGTTGGCGGCCTTCATGGCATCTCGATACACCTGGAACGTGGCGGCATCTGTAGAATCCGCCCAGCCACCAAATGAGACGACCTTCTTCCAGGTTCCTTTCATGGCCACAAACTTGTCAAACTGGGTCCTAACAGTGGTGGTCATGCTGACTCGGAATCCCGGCGTCAGTCCAGCAAATGAGAAGTGCATGTGCGTGTACGCCGTCTTGACGCTGGTGAGGTTGGTGACATCCATGTTGAGGCACGGTCTTTGCGCGTTGTACGCCTGGAAGTATCCGACGTTGAGGAAAGTGGCGGGCTTCTTCGAGTTGCCGGCAATCTTGTTGCCGCAGTTTGAGATGCATCCTGCGGTACCGGCCGCATAGGTACCAGGTGCTCCGCCGACGGCGGTCGTGTTAGTGCAAAACTCGCCGGTGATGCCGCAGAAGCCAAAACCAGAGCAGCAGGCCTTCAGAGGACAAGGGTTGAGGCCAACCAAATCCCATCCTGTCTTGGCGGTGGCAGGCTTACTAGTTCCCGGCTTCTGAGGTCCGCAGACGGCACCAGTGACGGCCTTGGGCATCGGGCCCTTGCCCTTGCTCAGGCAAATACGTTGCCCAATTTCGAGGCGATAGCACCCAGCCCAGCCATATGTGTTCTTGTTGTAGAGGCGAATGAGATCAGCCGTGATGCTGTAACTTGAGGCAAGGGTGAAGCACGAATCGCCTGCCTTGATGGCGTAAATGTAGCAAGTTCCATCCTTTTGTGGCTTGGGGGACTTGTCTGGGAGAGTGCCGGCACTGCAGCAGACCCATTGGTTGACAGCAAGAGTAGAGCAGAAGTTTGTCTTGGGGTTGTACTTGTTGAAGTTGGCAGATGTGACTCCGCATCTCTTGGCCAAAGACGCGCAGCTGTCCCCGGACTGGACCTGGATGGCCTTGCAGTCCGCACGCGGTGTAAGGAGGTGGTCGACGCCTTGGAATCGAGATCGGAGCTCGATGTCTCGCTTCTGGGACTTGGGCGGCACGAGGACCCCGAGGTTGGTGGTTTCAGTTGACTTGCCTTGGATGTCGACACACTTTCCGTTCGCCCAGGCTTGAAGGGCCTTTTGGGATTGGCCGAGCTCCTTGACGGCACCCACAGCGAAGAGTCCGACGGTTTGCGCGGTCTTGTCAGTGGCGTTGCAAGCCTGCACAACTTGGCTTCCGGCATTCAAACGGCTGACTGCAAGAGCAAGGGGTTAGCTGGGCGTTCTGCAAGATGGCGGGGATTCGGGTAGAGATGGGGCAAGATTGAATATTGGCTGTGGGGAGATCAATAGGGAGTGGGATGGCAAGACGCACTGCGGGAAGCTTTGTTAGCACTATTGAAGTCAAGATTGATACAAAGAAAACATACCTTGATTGACGGATCAGATCGGCAGCACTGGACTTTTGCACCTCGGCACCGACGTAGATGCCAACAACAGCTGAACCAGACTTGGCGAAGAGAATGGTTGGTCCGCATGACGCTCCAGCAACCAAATACTGAGCAAGCAACTCGGCTCCGGCACCGACATCGTTGCCGTTGACCAGAACACCCGACGGACCGTATGCAAGAGGGAGCTTGGTCGTGGCGGTTTCGGCTCCGCAGTTGTTGCTGATGGAAGGTGTCTCAGCTCGAGACTCAAGGGCGAGGGCCACGTCCCGTTTCGCAGCGCTGGAAGCCGTGGAGCAGGTCTGCATCGTGGCGAATTCGCTGGGCGGGTTCAAGATGTTGAGTCCGAAGAGGAGCTGCTCGCTGCACCCCGACAGCTCGCCCCAGCTGTGAATCTCGGTCCATTTGGAAGGGTCGGAGCCGACGTCGCTGCAAGACTGAGGGCATCCCTCGTCAAGGGGGCTAAAGAGGTTTCCGTTATCGACGGCGCCATCTAGGGAGTGTGCGAAAGAAACGAATGTGAGAAGCAGGAAAAGGGTAATGAATGACTGAAAACAGTTTCTGAAGCCCATCTTGACAGACAGAAACCGCTAGAAGCGCTGTAGAAAAAAAGAATGTGGTAAGGAATGACGACGAAGGATAACGAGGGAGATGGCTCAGCCGCCCTTGGTAGTTTATAGCAAAGATTGGGCGGCGGCCGCCACCAGGCAGGCATGGCTCGGAACCGTCCATAAGGCTGGCAGGCGTCTGATTCACAGATTGGTCGTGATCGGAACGAAGCGAGTCCACTCTAGCTTTAATTAACGACCCCGAGTCTGACCGTGACGCAGGGTCGACCTGTTTGCTGCAACGTCAAGTCATGCTTACTCACTGGGCCACCAATGAAGGCTTGCCCGTCTTGCTTGGCACCTCATTTCCTTCCGCAGTTTCTTCTCGCTTCGTGCCAATGACACACATTCGGATGTCGTGCCCGAGACCCGTACGCGAACCTTTCGAACGTAGCAGGATCGCAATCCCTGCTTAGTTCCGGCCATTTCCTCATGTGTTCTTGAGGCAATTTGGGTCCAGCAAGAAACCCATTTTGTCTGCTGGATGGGCTAACAAAAGGCCCGACCGTTCAGGCACAAGCCTTCATCTTGACTGTTGGAAGGGGGCGCTAGTCGAGAGGGGCAGCTGGAGAAATTCACGGAGGATAAGCAACGCCATTGGCGGCGAAGCCTCCCTTGTCAGGGTGAAGAACGGTCGCCGTTGAGATGAACCGGGTGAGCCAGATCCAGAAATCACCGTCGATCCGGGGCAGGAATAAATTCGAACCTCGGAGGAAAGATTCTCGCACCTATTTCAAACCATGACACTATCAAGCAACATTCAGTTTAACGCACGTGTTTCTTAGGCTATCGGTGCCATTTCATTACCCCTGACGAACCGAACATAACACCACGCCAACCCGCATTCCACGCGCTAGCCTGTTTGCTTACTCAATGTCATGAGGAAGGCTATCCGACTTTCGGCTCGTGGTCTGTGAGGGTCTCCGGCTTACTGTTGAGTCCATGTCAAAAGGTTCACATCAGCATGAGTGTCCAAGGCACGTGGACTTGAAGTGTAGAACGATCTAACGAGACGGACCCCAACATCATTGATGAGATTTGCGCAGATAACATAAGCGGCGTGGCACATCCAACGCATATCCCCGTCGCGTGTTATAACTCCCGGCCTTTCCGTCCAGCCAACACAACGAAGTACGTTTCTGAACTGTAAGTATTATTGCAAATGAGAGTGTGACGAGTGCCCAAGGTAGGAAAGGAAAACATTATCCTATGAATTTAAGCTATGAGGTTTCCATCATTTTAATTTCTGAACGATAAAGTTCAAGGCATACATACCTACGTAAGGTATCTGGTGTATTCTCATGGCCCTCCCTGATCATTAAGAGCATTGTGAGCAACACCGCTATGGGTTCATATTATCTTCTATTGCGCAAGACAACTCCTAAGTCCAGCTGGATTTGGGGGGTGGGACGCACGAATACAGCAGAGGGACCAGGCACGTTCAAATATGTCAAAGTATGTATTCCAGGATATGTGTCATTAGGCATCGGATTTTAGAGTCTGTTTACTATCCTTCCATTAATGACTGGTCCAAAAAGATACCAGTGGGCATATTGTGATGGAGAAATACAACACAACCACGCAAGGGCCGGCGGTCAACTGTAGGGTAGGTCGCAAGAGAGGAGCCGAAGAGAGAGGGACGCAAATGGGGGGATGAGTTGCCGAAGGAAGGTCTGATCCAATAAAAACAAAGAGGGATCAATTGATCAGCCAATAAGAGTCAAGGACAATAAAAGCCAGTAAAAGGATCAATAAAAACCAAGGGGAAAAGTTGCATGCCTCCTTGTCTTCGGACGGGAAAACGATCCCTCTTTATGCCTCCAGCAACCACAGTTCTAAAGCTTAGACCATCTTTCAATCGGGGCAACTAATTAAAATCCTCCACTAGCCACAGCACTAGCCGCGGTGGCTTAAATTCACTGACCCACGAAAATCCCTGCCACAATAGTCTGAATTTAGGTACTTGACATCATCACTGACGTGCAGCCCTCGGAAGCAGACTTAGTGGTTCAATGTGATACTCAGCTCAGAATATCTGAAATGTAAGTGGATAATTCGTATGAATAAAGGAAATATTCGTTCGGATGTTATTAATAGAACCTAACATGGATGGGTACAGGTATTTAAAAAGGGATCTCAACTATTGATGATCAGGGTGAAGGTGATGTCTCGTATCGTCGCGGAAATGGCAAGTTTGCAGAGCTGGTTCAAAAGGTAGGTTTGCTTTTTCTCAATTTGTGATTCCTCGTCTGTTGTCGAGCTGAACTGCGAACACGCGCCCGTTGAGACTTGGTTTTACTCTCCAACTCACTTCAAGATGCGTTTCTTCACGGCTCTTGCAGAGGCATTGCCATTCGTTTCTTCACTTCCCTTCTACGGCGGCGCCGCATCAATCCAACCCTCCTGTTTCCTCTCTTAGTCGACGTCAGGTTGTTCCAGAGCAGCCTCTGTGTGGTGTCGTGGGACACGATGATCACCATCCTGACCCGTTTCTGAAAAGTCGTTCAAGTGCGTCGTGGGCAGCTGTGCAGACTTGTGCAGCAAACATCCCGAGTGTGAGAGATATGCCGTGAGTAGCTATGGTTGCGCGTTGTATTCGGCCGAGGTGAGCGGGAATCTCGAAGAGGATGGAAATTCGCACACGACGTTTTACGACAAGGCTTGCAGAGCGACTTCCAGTACCAGCTCGACGTCCACTCCGACTCCGACTCCGACTTCGACCACTTCGACCACGACAACTTCTACGACTACTTCGACTACGACCACTTCGACGACGACCACATCGACAAACCCCTCATCGACCCCTACATCGACACCCGCGCCTATGCCTCCTCGCCCATACATCCGCGTCGAAGACGCAAGCGGCAACAAGCTCGGCTACGTCGGCAACAACTTCAACGCCTTTGGAGAACGCGGCCTCACTGCAGACATTACTTCCGCGCTGAAAGTCCAGTACTCTGGCTGCCCGGGAGCTTCCCCGTTGCAGCAAGACATCACGGCCTCCAACTCTGCCCAGTTTACCGATTTGACGGCCATGGGACTGATCGAGGGTTTGGCGAATACCGGTCCCGACCTTGGGCCGGGAACGTACAAGTAACATGGCCCCGTCCGAGAAAAGGAAAAAAAAAAAAAACATGGCTGACTTGTTTAGTTATTTGTATGTGGGATCGTCGGCTCAAAGTGAGTATTTGCATCAGAGTTGAGACGCAAAACCATTTCCTGACTGTTCATAGCTGCCCCCGGCGCGACGCTAGAGAGCGATGTGGACAATACCTTCACAAGGTCAACGAGTTATCCTAGGGATGTTGAGCCCGCAGTGGTAAGTTGACCATTGACTCGGAGTAGCTGGGGGCATCAAGTGCTAAGACGTCGCAGTGGTCCATTGATCCATCGACTGGCGAGATTCTTCCTCACTGGATCAACACTAATGGAGGTGAGTGCTTGCATTTGATCGAACTGACTGGGTCTCAACTGACCGCAATATAGATTTGCCTACAATATACACCGCTTACTATTCTACCGACAACTGTTTCGTCATCACTGGCAGTGTCTCAGCGTTTGATGCAACCTTTGGCTTCTCAGTCACACCAGTCAGAATGTTCTTGTCAGAACACTGATCTACTCTTGGGCTCTGGGTTTAGTAGCTCTTGGAAGATGTAGGAGCATTGTATACTGGGCGTCGCATGCCGCCTTAATTTTTTTTCGTAACACCCTTTTGCTTGTACTTGATTAATCATACCTAGGTAAATTTGAAGCTTTCCGTGTGAGGGCTGAAAAGCAAGAAGAGAGTATGTAGTAGTCACTTCATTTAGCAGCAAAATTTTTCATTGTGATGGAACGGCTTATTCTTGAAAGACAAAATGACGCATTGCATTAAAGACGCCAGGTAACGACATGAACTCACCCATTTCAACTATCATCCGAACCAGTGTAGTAGCTGCCCGAATCGCTACCCGAGCTCGAGCTTCCGGACTCGCTCCCAGAAGAACTCTCTTCTCCGACAGCATCAGATGGTGCATCAGTTTTCTCGTCGTTGAAACGGCCCTTGAACTTGAAGCTTTGTTTGGTATCGGACCCGCCCTCCCAGAACTTGGCCGAGACGACGCACTCCTTCCACCTCACGTCAATGCAGACGGCAGGGAAAAGTTTCCCTTTCACGTCGCAGAACGCTCGCCCTGTCAAGTTTGCTCGCGTTAGCTGCCATCAACCGCTCTGTAAGCTTGGGATGACGGGGGGGTCACGTACCGATGATTTCGCCGTTGAGCGTGTAAAATGCAGTCTGCTTGTCAAAGTTGACACCACAGCCGACAACATCACCTTTTCCAAACTTGAGCCCGTATCGGGTTCCCTTGTCACGCGCGGTAGGACCGTAAATCCTGCCGTCCTCGCCGTTATAGCCCCAACTACCTGCTGTCGATCCCAGACGCACGCCTAGAGCTGAAATCTGTTCTTCACAGAACCCAACGCCGAAGGGCCTTTATGAAACTTTGTTAGCGATTTATATAAGTAAGACAATTCGACATGGTATATAGTTACGAACCTGGCATCCTCAGGCCCCTCTACCATGGTCACCTCAAAGTAGTACACTCCGTCCTTCTGAGGCCACATCGGGTGGTTGGTGCGAGCAAAAGATCTCTCATCGACCGGGATCAGTCGACCTGTAGATGGGAAGATTAGCAGCTGACTTTGGATGAATGATGATGACATGTACGTAGACTCACAGGTCTGCTTGGACACAGAGACTGATGTGGCGTTGGGCTCGCGGATCAAATTTGGAGTCATGTCGATGTCTTTCCATTCCGTCGGGATCTTGACCGTTTCCAAGGGCTCTGTCGACAGCTGGCCCGAATCCTTGGCTGCGTCCCTGATCAACTGTTGCATGTCGGCGTCTCCGTATCTCAACGCCGTGTGCGCAGCCGTCCACCCATCGATATCAGCCTGTCTGGCCTTGAACCTGATCTCCTTCAACAGCCGCTTCAAATACGTCTGGCTGTTTATTGCCACGGCTGCGTTGATGGCTTCTTGGTACTGACTCTCGGAAGACCGCTGCTGCTTCAGCTTCTGCAGCACCGAGTCGAACGTGTCGCTGTTGGCTCGCCTGGTAGCCCAGTATAGTGCGCCACGGCCACGCGCGTCGCGAAGGAAGACGTTGGCACCGCAAGCGATGAGCTCTTCGGCCAGAGAAGGATAGTTGTGAGTGATGGCGTACATCAGTGCCGTCTTACCCCACCGATCTTGAAGGTCCAGGTTGGCGCCGTGCGTGTGCAAGTCCTTAAGAACACTGACGCCCTGGATGGCAGCAATCATCAGGGGCGTTCGACTGACATCGTCCTTTTCGTCAATGGCCACATCTTTGCGTCCCCAAAGATGCGGGAGGAGGTCCAGGCTCTTGCTTTTGATTGTGTAGGAAAGTGGACCAAATCCGGTTCTGTCCCTGAAGTCTAGCCGTGCACCTTTCTCGAGGAGGAGTTCGAAGATCTTCTGTCGGCCAGTGAGGATGACGGCCTCGGCTGGCGATTCGCCTGTCTCGGGTCGGCACAGATTCGGGTCGGCGCCGCGTTCAAGAAGCACAACGACGTGATCGATGTCGTCCTTGTGTACTGCCGCGACCAAGGGCGTGCCGTGTTTGCCCTTGCTGACAATGTTCACGTTGGCGCTTCGTTCCAAGCACAAGTCCACCAGGTCCGGCTTCCCGCGAGTCAGAGCGTACTCCAGAGCTGTACCCTTGGGCCCCTCAGCATAGTCGATATCGGCGCCCGCGTCAAGCAAGAGACGTAGGATTTCCGGCGCATCGTCGTTGTCGCTCTTGATAACGGCACAAAGAGCGTCGCCGTACAACCCCCCGACAATGTTGGGGTCGGCCTCGGCCTTCAGCAGAACCTTGACGGTGTTGAGATGGCCTTGAAAAGCAGCGGCTTGCAGTGCCGAGTGGTACGTGAACTTGTCGTTCGTGGCGTTGACATGGGCATCGTGCGCGAGTAGCAACTCGGCGGCTTCAGCCTCTTCCCCGCGTGCCGCCTCCATAAGCGGCGTTACTGACATGTTGTAGTTGACATCGAGGCCCTGCTCCAAGAGATAGCGAACAGCCTCCAGGCGCCCATAGAACGCGGCATAGTGAAGGGCAGTCTTGCCGTCATCTGTAACTGCATTGATGTCGCACCCGTTCGTTCCGAGCAGCTTCAAGGCTTCCAGGTTCACTCCGGTTGCTGCGATGTGGAAGACCGTTTTCCCAAGGTACTGCCGAGCGTTGAGGTCTACTTTCGCGTCAATGTAGAACTGCAATGCTTCGTGTCCGTTGGACTCGTCTGCAACAAGCATGAACGGCGTCTCGTCATCTTCCGTGAGTGCCATGGGATTTGCCCCGCTGTCAATGAGGAGCTTCGTGATGCGTGGTTGGTCGTATGATGCATGTAGCGCCGTCCAACCTCGCTGAGACTTGATCTCCAGGTCAGGGGACCCTTTGAGGAGCTCTTCCAGGCATTCATATGCGTTCTGCCATGCTGCCCGGTATAGCGGAGTGGCACCGTCGGAACGGACAAGATTGATATTGGTACCCTTGTGCTTCAGCAGAACTCTTACAGCGCGGGCAGAGTTCCATCTCACTGCTATGTGAAGGCTACCCCCTTCAATCCCGTCGAGGACGTTGGGGTCTGCTCCCCGGAGTAGAAGTATCTCCATCAATTCAATGTTGCCCTTCTCAATGGCGCAATTGAGGGCGGTGTCATCTTTGGTAGAATTGACGTCCCAGCCCTTGTCAAGCAACAATCTGACAATCCTCTCGTGGCCCCGATAGACAGCTGCCGCCAGTGCATTCATTTCCTCTCCCTCGAGGTACTGAATGCCCAAAGTCGAAGAGAATCTCTCAAGAATGACTTCGACGATGCCGTAATGACCTGAACGGATGGCAAGAATGAGAGGTGTTGTGCCAGCGGCATCTAGGCTTGAGATGACTTTGTGCTGTTCAGTCATGTCGCCTTTCAAGCGTTTCAAGAACTCTTGAAAGACGATGAAGTGACCATATTCGGCGGCAATGTGAAAGACGTTCTGTTTCGTCACGTTGAATTCATCCAGCGGAATGTCGTGCTCGAGGAGAATCTGGGCTGTGACGAAGCGACCAGACTTGGCCGCAAGATGTAACGGCGTCCAGTTTTGGAAGTTCTTTGCCCGGATGTCAAAGATGGAACGCGCGCCAGAATTTGAGCCCAGCAGCAGTTTCACGATGTCGGGATGCTCCTCCGATATGGCGAGGTGGAGTGCAGTATTTCCACTCGTGTCGTAAAAGGCTGTTGTGATGCCCGTCTTGAGCAGCTCCTCGACAATCTCGACGAAGCCTTCCCTAGCTGCTAGGAGGAGTGATTTGGCCCGGTCGTCGCTTGAGCTATACTGATCATGCCTCAGTAGCTCACGGACGATGTCAAGTTGCCCATACTGGGCCGCCAACTGCAACGGAGAGAGCGCACCGTCCTGGTCATTGAAGCAATTTGGGTCAAGCTTCTCCTCCTCAGTGTCTTCTTTGTTACTGTCTTCGCTGTCACTCTTGTCCGTACTGTCGGCCACGTCTTCTCTCTTGTCCGGATCACCGGATTCGTCCTCGTCTTCTCTCTTGTTCGGATCGCTGGCTTCGTCCTCTCTCTCGTCCTGGCCATCTGCTGTGCTTTGGAGGGGAAGGTCCGATGTCTTTTCGTTTTCGCCACCTTCTAGCGCCTTTTCCTCATGGCGGTCTGCTTCTTCAATCAACCGCTGCATGATCTCGAGGAAGCCTGCTTCGGCTACCATGTGAATCGGGGAATACCCCTTCTTCGTCTTGGCGTGGATGTTTGATCCTGCCTCCAAGAGAATGTCGATGGTTGAAGCATGGCCATTCTCGGCGGCAAAATGAAGCGCGATCCTCCTGGTATCAGTCATCCCGTGAATATCCCCGCCACGCTCTATCAGGAGTTTTACAACATCGTCGAAACCACCGGCGGCCGCCATGTGGAGAGCAGTTGTGTCGTAGGAATTCATTGCGTTGATGTCGGCACCAGCGTCTAGCAGCAATCGCACAATGGTCGTGTTTCCGATCTGAGCAGCCAGGTGCAATGGTCTGACCTTGGTTCCCACGGCCACGTCGACTTCGGCGCCCTTTTCTAGGAGGTAGGTTGAGATCTCCTCGTTCCCGCTCAGGGCCGCTAGGATGAAAGCTGGCCTGCCGAAAAAGTCTTTCTCGTGGATCAAGCCCGGCCTGGCCTCGTGGAGCTTCTGAACGATGGACAGGAACCCGCCCTCGGTGGCTAGAGCCATGGCACCGCTGGACTGAGCATCGGCCTCTAGGAGAAGTGCAACAACCTCGTCGTGACCGGCTATGGCAGCCAGGTCCAGGGCGTTCTTGAGATGCCCTTGGGGGGTTTCTTCCTTGTCGCTCTCGTCGCTCTTGTCGCTGCCGCTATCGCTCCTGGAGCTGTCGCTTTTGCCGCTGTCACTCTTGCCGTCGTCGCTCTTGCCGATGTCGCCCTTGCTGCTGTCGCTCTTCACGCTGCCTCTTTCTTCGCTGCCGCCTTCTTGATTGGTTCTTTCCTTGTCTGGGACATCGAGACTTTGCTCCTCCTTGCCTTCTGTCTCTTTGGTTCCCTCGTCATTCCCTCCTTCAGTGTCTTCTCTCTCGTCCTCCTTCTTCTCATCCTCCTTCTTCTCGTCCTCCTTCTTCTCGTCCTCCTTCTTCTCGTCCTCCTTCTTCTCGTCCTCCTTCTTCTCGTCCACCTTCTTCTCATCCACCTTCTTCTCGTCCTCCTTCTTCTCGTCCTCCTTCTGCTCCTCCTTCAGTTGCTCAATTGCACATTTAGCCAAGTCAACGAGGCCGAACCAACTTGCTATCTTTAGCACGCTATCCAACTTGGCGTATCGCTCATCGGTGAAGTTTGCCAGTTTCCGATAATGTTCGAACCATCTTTCGGTCACCGTTTTTTCGCTGAAGAGCTTGAACACTCGATCTCTCAAAGAACCCACTCGAATGCGGCGGTAGTGCTGGGGCCACTTCAGCACGGCGTATGCCGTGAGCTGGGACGCGGGAGGAAAGTCGTGCGAATTATAGCCGCTCTCCAAAGAAAAGATCAACTCGAGGTAGTCCAGACAAGTTGAGAGTATGGCAAAGTCTGGGTCGTCGTCTTGCTTGAGAAGTTCCGCTGAGTTTGGTGCGGCTATGGGATAGTACGGCAGAAGCTGCAAACCCGACGGCTCGATGAGAGATCCCAGAGCCAACCTCAAGTCATGGCCGAGAAAATGCGGTACTTCGTCCATCAACGCCGAAATCGAACGAGGTTCTTGACAGTTGATGAGCCCCGTGATTGTGGCGAGCTCCTTCAAAGTAATGGGTCGGACGACGTGTGAGATCCAGTGCAGCAAACGACGAAGAGGAAGTCCAGAGTGACTCTGGCATCGGTCAAGGGCCGCTTCATACATCTCCTCGAACGTCTTTGGAAGCTTTGCAAAGGTTGACGAGGCGGCAGCCCGAGTTGACGGCATCTCTATTGTCTCCACCATCCACGCCTCAAGAGCCACCGATTCGGGGTCCAGGTTTGCTTTTGCATTGACCACCTTGTTAAAAAAGTCGAGATGCATCCACGAAGATTGGTGAACACCGTTCAACAAATTGGCCATTCTTTCTGATCGATAAGCACTGTCGTTGAGCGGTGTGCCGTTGTTATCAGAGCCCTGATCGGAGATGCTCATCGTGCAACAGATTTCGGGGTTTTTGGAAAAGATGTCGTTTTCCTGTCTATCCAACACCACCACCTTAAACATGCCGCTGGAGAGATGGCGATACTTCTTGGCGAGGGCAATGATCTGTTCGATGGGAAACGAGCCGCGATTCTCGGCGCCGTGTATAACGCAAACAACGGGCTTGGGTATCGAAGCTCGGAGAAGAGTGAGCAGCAGATCACGAACAATCTCGTAACTGAGAACACCTTCAATCTTGATCACGTCATGGATTGAAGCTATGCGAAGGAACAAGAGAGGATCGGTGAGGAGTAGCTGGCGGCTCAAAGACGTCCAAAAGGTCGTGGTGTGTTGAGTTTCCACGTCTTGCTGGCTGAAAGAGTACGTGAGGATGGTGGCTCCCTCGAATTCCTTCTGCAGCTTGAAGAACATGTCGGAGGCTACCTGGGTGGTGACAAACTCGCGACGCCCGTGCAAGTACAAGATGTTGGGTGACTTTGGATCCAGAGCCTTCCAAGAGGCGTAGGTTTCGTGTTCAATGATCCTGTCGACGAAGCCAATCACCGGCCTGCGGAGTCGCAGTTGGTGGCTGAGGGGATGGACCTTGGAGAGGTTGTACAACATGGCCATGAAATCTCTTGGAACGCCTGGAAATAGGTTAGCAAAGGAACATCTGCATCATGCATTGGAGCATGGGGTTCACTAACGTCGAAGTTTCTGCTTCACCGCTCGATTGATCATGTCTGAGATGCTTTCGGTCATCTCCTCTCCCGCGGAAAAGCTCCAGCTTTTTGTGCTGACGTTTTTCTGGTCACTATTGAGGTTCACGATGTTGTAGTGGCATTCAATTCCCCTGAACTTCCACGAGACCTCTTCGAGGGCACTTGGAAGATGCTTCAGCGGGTCCACGGCCGAAGTGTTGTCCAAATAGGAGCGGGACAATAGGTCTGCAACTTTTGACTCCCATACTGAAAGGTTTTCCAAAGATGCAGGCGTATCGTAGAAGATCTGGGGCGCGCAAAGTTAGTGGGTAGACTGGGACTCGACCGCTCTGGAGAGGGTTTACGGACGACGAGAGCTGTTTGGTAAGCGAGGAAGCTGTACCGTGAGTCTTGGGCTGCTAGCAAGAGTGCCTTTGGATTGTTAGTTATTATGTATACGTCTTTTCGTCCTTGAATTCTGGCCTACCTGTTTGACAAGCGCGCCACCAATCTCGTGGCAGAGAAAGACGCACGGAATGTTTTCGTCAAACTAAAGGTCGTCAGCAGTGTCTAAGTCAGCGAACACTCAAATTTATCTCACCTTGACGAACGATTTATCCCTATCCTTCTTGATGTCTTCAAGAAGAGCGAGTGCCCTCTCTGATAGCCCAAGAGCGCTCCACGCAATGGTTCGAGGCGAGGTCAGGATGCCTGCTGTGGTTACGATCGGGCTGCGGGCAGTTGCCGCGCTCCCTTTGCCACTGGAAAGTCGCGTCGTCCAGAACTCGACAGATTGGGTTTCCACGGAAAGCGAGTCACCGAGGCCAGGGGAAATGACCAGCCTGGACTCTCGTGTCAATTTGGTGAGGCACATTCTTTCACTAGGAGGATAACTTACTGGAAACGAGGGGTTTGGCCCGCCATTGTCAAGGTGGTTTGGCGGCGTGAGCATCGACCAAGCGCTGCAGGTGTTGAAGTGCTGTGCAGGAGTTTGTGATCGGGAGGGAGGAGTGTTCTGACCCGGCCGGTGACCCCTGGTGAAAGGTACGGTAGGGAGGGTGCAGGTGGTCGGCGAGCGATTGCCTTCGATGCCAACGCAGCAGTTTTTCGGCATCGAGAGCAGCGCGGCGATTCCCGCGTGGGATGGAAGATTTCAATAACCCCGCCTGACCTGGAGAATATCCCCTGTCAGTGTTGGTGACTGCCATTCCTGCGGCCCAGCCACTGTCAATGTGACGCTGGTATCCCTTCGTATCCATAGAGCAGACTAACAGGGATACGGAGGAGGAGGCGGAAGGAACAGGCCTTTTGGGGGCCGTAACAGCAGGCAGTTCCCGCCAGTGAGCACGCAGTCTGGATTGTCACATCTCATTGATAATCACAAAGGAAATGGGTGACGAGCAAGAGAGGGGAAGGTCCTCTGAGCCGGTTGTGTAAACCGCTGACGCAAACTGGTCGATTTGAGGCCTCTCAATTTGGCACCGAATCTTTCGGGGAGTGAGATGAAAGGTACCTTTCGCTAGCTCCTACGAATATTCGTCCGTAGAAATCAATCTGATCCATCATGACATGAATTGGCGCCGACCTGCTCTCCTCCACGCTTCTATTTACCCCTGTCCACGCAACTGTATCCCCTCCCCCCCGGCTTCAGGCGGGGTTAATTACCCGGGAATGTTGAGAAGGGTCGCCAAAACAACATTGGAGTGTTTCCCAACGTCCATGTCTTTCATGTTCTCGAGATCCAAGTCGGGCGTGTTCGGATTGAGACTCACAATTCCCAAGGCATCCAAATCCGTGTCCTCGTCCAACTCGACGGGATCGACTGGCTCCGGCTTCTCAAACCCAAACAGACGCCGCATCTTCCCCCCAAAGTCGACCTCCGTCTCCACCGAGATGGTGAAGCGGAACGGCACGTCGTCCCGTCTCCGAAGCAGCACTCCTGTTCTCATGAAGCTAGGGATTCCTCCCTTCTTCTGTTTGTCCTCTTCGAGGATCCAGATGACGCCATTCGTCTTCCCTCCGTCGGCGAAGACGCGCTTTAACCCAACCATCTTGGCACAGTGTTCGTTTTCCTTGACCTCGGACGCCTCCCAGGTATAGCCGAGCCCTGCTCCGGCACCCGCAAACTCAGCATTGACGCTGGCGTTGAACCCCTGGCTGACGTCCTTTTTCGAGACGGTCTTGTTGATGGCGGTATTTCCGGAGGGCGAAATGGCCCAAACCACCGGGCGGTTTCTCGCATCCCCGCTCGCGTCGTCGAAGACGAGCGTGATGTGGCCGCTGGTGAATCTTCGCGAGCCTCTCCCGATAAAGGTGAACTCGAAAATTAAGAGGGATGCCGCATCGCCGTCGGCTGTGAAGTCGCCGTGGGTGACGCTGACGAGAGCCGCCTGGAGAATCAGCGAGTTTCCACGGTCAATGAGCATGCTCCGGGCGCTTTCGCCTGCTGCGTTCTTGGTACGAAGGGAGGAGGTGCGGTCTCCTTCCTCGACCAGGACGATTTCCATAGGCTCCATGGTTTTGTGAATGTGGACGGACTCGGTCGTTGGTGCAGAAGAGTGAAGGTCAGTGTTCCTTGACAAGAGGTAATGAACAGGACTCCGACATCCCTCCAGTTGTAAATGCCATGAAGTATTATTATTATCTACGAATGCCAATTTGCAATAATGCAACCCCTCATGCAGCTCGTAGCCCACCAAGGCACACTGATCCTTCAAGCCCTACAGCTGATCCTTTGCACATGCAGACCCAATCAATAAAACAACTCATCAGCAGGCCAATATCCCCAACAGGGCACGACGCGCAACCGAGGACCAGGGGTACCTTGGCGGCCCGAAATGAGGGTGTGGGCTTTGGGGGCCAAATCCTGGGGCTGAGTTGGGCCTTATCAAAACCCCTCAATCCTGCAACCCACTCAGTGCGATGGACAGGTTTCATGGGCAGAATTCGTCGTCGTATCGTCTCATTGGTAGCACATTCGAGTTCGCGACAATAGTGAGGGGCCGCTGTCTGCCGTCACGCGTTCTTGTCGAAGGCACCGTTCCTCCTCACCTGGCGTGACAAATCCTGGTTCAATTGGCACCGAACCAACCATTGGACCTCATCAGACGGCCACTTCAAGAAACTCACGTCTTACCTCGCCCTTCAACCACTCTCAGAAGAGTCCAACTTGGCTTCGAAGTGAGAGCTGGCTCATTGTCAGCTCCCGCCACAATGGCTCCCCCCGAGTCTGTCAGCAGCAAGAACATGAAAAGGGATGTCAAGAAGGATGGATCAACTCGCAAGAGCGACAGAGAAGTCGTGAAAAAGAAGAGGACCGATGCAAAAGACATCTTCATCGCGGCATCGAAGAAAGACTTTACCAACCCCGCCGAGGCCGGCGAGTTCGAAATCCGCTACAAGAACAAGTGGCTCAAGAAGCCTGCCAACCAGATTTTACACCTCCTAGCCGACAGGCAGAACTGGCCGGATGCGTTGAAGGCGACATGGACAGACGAGAAGACGGCCCAGTTTCTCAAATGGATTCTGAGGAGCCACTTCGGTTTGCTGGAGGTGAAGTCGGACAAGCTCATGCAGCAGACATCTCCACTTCACATGGCTCTCATGCAAAATCACACCGCATTCGTCAATACCGTCTTGGAATATCCCAATCTCATGAACGTCGCAAACGTTCTCCAGGAGACGTCGATCCATCAAGGAAATGCGCTGCACATCGCCGTTCGAGAAAGCTTCTCCTCGGTCGAGCTACTTGTCAAAAAGTGCTCTCAGTACCCGGGGATGTTCGAGGAGAAGGACCAGATGAACGGCAATACGCCACTTCATACCTGCATGTCTTTGGGTTGGGTTGGGGAGGCTGAAGAGGAAGAGGAGTCCGACTATTCCGAGTCCGAAGACGACGACTACGCGGAGACCAATTCAAGTTCCGACGGGTTGGCCGACGAAGCTGAAGAGAAGGGAGAGGATGAAGGCCAATATGTCAACGTCCAACAGGGTACTCCTAAAGAATTCTCCCTGCGCCGTACAATGTCATACAAACCTCCCACCAACTCTGCAAACGCCTCAAAGATCGCCGAGCTTGTCGAAGTCGTCAAGCGACTCATCCATCAACACGACTGCGCTCTGTGGTGTCGCAACTCGGAGGGTCGAACACCATACCAGGAGAGAATCCACCAGCTTTACAGGCACAGGTTTGGGCAGGACATGTCCGAGACGGAAAGGGGCACCAAGGAGGCCGAGACGCGCGAACAATTATTCCGCACCGATGTAGCTGAGGATCCCGTCGCATCCTACGTTCGATCCTACTGCGTGAGGCGGTTTCCTCGAGACACCATCATGAAGTGCCTGTATCGCACTGGCGAAGGTTTGCCTTGATCCCTGGGATGGTTGCATGCGTTTGATGTGAGACTAACAATTCCGTAGAGCGACATATCGAATTCGACCTCGGCGGCTTGCGCAATGACAGTATTTCAACTGAGTACCTCGAGCAACTCTCCAAGCATTTGAAGTTCGAAAGCATCCTGAAATATGTTGCCCTTCCGAAGTTGACTATGGAGGCCCCTCCTCGGAAGAAACGACATGGAGCAAAGTAAGCCTGCTCTGTCCAATTCATCCAAATCGGTCAAGTCCATGACTAACACTCATACTTGCAGCAAGAAACCACCACCCAGACGTGGTCTTTCCGATCTTGTCGCCGTCTTTGACTGGTTGGAACTCAACGGCGTCAAAAAGATTGTCAAGGTTATCGTGCTCGACGACCGAGACCCTTGTCACGCAGACTCCAGCATTGAAGAAGCCCTCAAAGGATTCGACGTTGAGATATGGGACTGGAAGAGGGTCGACCTGAGCACCGAGGTGATCCGAAACTCGACCAAGGTTGTCAAGGAGGTTTCTTTGTACAGTTCAGGAAACAATGCTGTCCTGATGGGATGGTCGAGTCCACGAGGGTTGCCAAATGAGGAATATTTTCCCCAGGTAAGATTCTCGGCCTTTCTTTAAGTGAGATGTGGTTCTAATAAATGCATTCAGCTGAAAAAGGTGAACCTGTACATTCGAGACGTATGATTGCACCGTCCACTCGTCCACTGCCAAACTAATAGTTCGCAGGGCTATGAGGACTCAGACCGTCGGAAGGCGTACATCAAGGATTTTGAAGAAACCATCAAGTCTCAGAGTAACGGGCGAATCATCGTGCAAACTATCCCGGACAATCGAGATGTGAGCCACGCCTCTGAGTTCCAGAGCAGTACAGGATACTTGGAACCGTAAGTCATTTCCGTCAATAGCGCCCCCGTCTAAGCAGATTCTAATACGCGAGCAGCGAAAACCCGTGGATCGACTGCCTTACAAAATTTGCCAACATGCTTCATGATGTCCCCGATGCACGAAACATCCGTCCTGTCAAGATCGCCATCATTGACGACGGAGTAGACACGTCTGTGTCGAGTCTCAATGGGATGATTGCCACTGGGAAGTCATTCAGTCCATATGCAAACTCAAATGACCTGATGAGCCCATACTTTGTCTCCTCGAGCAATCATGGGACATGCATGGCCATGCTCATTTGCAGATTATGTCCCATGGTCCAATTGTATGTGGCAAGGCTCGACCAACGTCAGTCGATAGGGAGCAACCAACGACACATAACTGCGAAATCAGCTGCTGAGGTAGGTAGCTTCTCTATCTTCCCCAAGACTGTTTATATGCTGACATTTGCGCCTTGCAGGCCATTCAATGGGCTACCGATTGTGGAGTTGACATCATATCCATGAGCTGGACCATCGAGACGCCAGTGCCCGGCAACGCCGAGATGAAGAGTCTGGAGGTTGCTGTCAAGGCAGCCGAAAACAAAAACATCCTCATGTTCTGCTCAACTAGTGATCAAGGTAGTCTGACCAAAGACTATTGCTATCCGGGAGACTTTGGCGGCTGCATCAAAATCGGCAGCGCGACCAACACGGGCGACGCAATGAGCTGGGTGAACATCGAAAAGGTCGACTTTCTCCTGCCAGGGGTAGACGTGCCTTTTGCCAGCGACGACGGCAAGACGGTGACGCACGAATCCGGAAGTTCCGTTGCGACGGCTGCTGCGTCTGGACTTGCCGGAGTTCTGCTCTACTCGAGCTGGATTCTGGACAAGGACGACGAGCATTTCAAGGACTGCAAGAACATGACGCTGGCCTTTAGGAACCTGGCATCGGACCACAAGTACCCGCGCGTGTACGAGCGCATGGAGAGGCGGTTCAAGGAGGTTTTGGCGAGGGAGGAGGACGCGGATCCTAACAAAGTTTATGATCTTGCCGAGCTGCAGTGGAAACCTGACGGGAAATGCAAGGAGGCGCTAAGGCAAGTCATTCTCAGAGTCAAGGAGGTTATCTGAGCTGTCGAGGGGATTGGAGCAGCACCCAATCTCCATCCGTGGAGCAGCATGTTCATTACTCGGGTGTTTTGGACACTTTCACCTCTCCCTACTATTGTTTCTAGTGCCTATCCAAGGGGGGTCTCTTAATACTTGTTTGTTTAGTTAATTAAGTTACCTTCTCCGTGGATAAGTCGTATTATTCTATGCTTCATAAGCCTGGGGCCCGATCATATATTAACGGAGATGCATTGCGCTCTTGAGAAAGACCTCTCGTCAGGGTTATGAGGGTATAACGATGCATCTCATTAAATAAGAGAGCTGATCCAAGTCTGGTGGTTCGCTAAGACTTCAATTTCATCGTTCGATACTCTCTGTCCTAAGCCACTCCAAAATACGTCCAATGAGCCAATCTCACCATACAATTATACATGCTCGACCGTCACGCTCTCAGACTTTTTTTCGGTAAACGAAGAGCTCTCCATGCCCAAATCCATCGGGTCGACAATGGTATTCTTGAACTTGCGCGAACTAACACCGCGCTCAAACAGAACATCCAACTCGGCGTACGTCCGGCCCTTGGGCTCGGGAAGACGGAAATAGGTCCAGACGGCGCAGCAGAAGCAGGTTCCGGCCCAGAAGAAACCGGACTTGGCACCCCAGTTCCAGGCAGAGGGGTTGAGCATCCGAGGGGTGATGATGTTGGTGACGATGCCGACGATGTTGTACATGTTGCGGGCGAGGACGACGGACTTGGTTCGGAGACGAGTCGAGGTCATCTCGGCAACCAGAGAGTAGCAGACGGGTCCGACGGTCGAGTCGTAGGTGAAGGTGTAGACGAGAAGCATCGAACCGATGGCCCACTGAGCGGCAACGTTGTCGCGACCGGCAAAGGCAGTGCATCCAATGCACAGGAGGAAGAAGCACATGGCGAGCTGCCCGCCGAGGTAGAGAGTTCGTCGGCCAAAACGTTGCATCAAGAACCAAGAACAGACGGTCCCGACAGCGCCGATAGCGTACTGGCCAAGGGACATGCTGAACGAGTTCTCAACGGCCATGCCGGCCTGCTGGTAGAAGTAGGTTGAGTATCCCATAAAGGTGGCGCCGCAAAGAGTCTGGATCATCCAAGTCACGCAGACAATCTCGGTTCGTCGAAGACTGACTCCCTTGAAGAGATCGGCGTACGTAGTCCCAGCTTGGGCCTCCTTCTCCATCTCGTTGGTATGGATCATCATCGAGACGGTCTCTTCGGGACGGAAGGGAATCTCGCCGTTGCGAACAGTGAGGCGCCGCAGGGACTCCTTGGCATCATCAATTCGGTTGTGGCGAACAAGCCACCAGGGAGACTCGGGGGCAAGCCAGATGCCAATCATGAGCGGAACGGGCCACATCCACTGAAGCGCAAAAGGGATCTTGTACCCCCACTTGTCGTCTCGAGAGAGCATGCCTCGAAGGACACCAGAGGCGATGAACTGGCCCATGACCCAGCAGAGGTTGACATAGGTGGTCAAGTAAGCTCGGAGATGGGTAGGGCAGACCTCGGCGGCATAGGTTGTTGTCAAGGTCTGGAAAACACCCCACGGGATACCGATGAGGATCTCTCCGATGAGGAGCTGAACCAGGGTCTCGGAGAAGAAGATGATGAAGATGAAGCCAATGCAGCCCGCCAGTGCACCGACGAGGGTTTTGCGGTAACCGAAGCGGTCTGCAATGATGCCGTTGACGAAAAGACCCAGGATCTGGCCACAGAGGGTTCCATTGGACAGACCAGACTGCCACGCGGCAGTGAGTTGATAGCTGCCGTCAGACTGACGAACACCGAACTTCTCTTGGAAGGGAGGGTACGCAAACAGGTTGTTCAAGAGGACGACATCAAAACCCTCCATGACAATGCATGTGGACAGGAAGATTGACCACAGGCAGGCCTTCTTGTAGAGCTTGAGAGACTGCCACAGGCCCATGCTGTGTTCCTTCTCGGTAGCCGCAGCCGCCTCGCGGGCCACGGAGGGATCCACGTTGACATCGGCCACGGAAAGACGACGAGTCGTGTCGCCGCCGTGTTCTGTTGCGGGAGCCATGTTGGTGTTGGACAAGTCCAAGACTCAATTGAAGGGGCAGTAGAGGACAAAGGGGAGCGAGAAAGGAGGAGTGAAGAAGGGATCTCCAGAGCTCTGTAGGCTGAAGTCTGGGATCTCACGAGCAGAAGATGCAACTTGAGAGGCAGTGACGCTGCATTATATAGTCGTTCTCAACATGAAGCCTTGAGAGGAAAGAAGTTGAAGAAGCGGCTGAAGAGGCGGATTAGGAGGTTACTGAACCGCAACAAGGTTTGAGACCAGAGAAAATGGCCACTAACCGTCGGCCCATAGCTCAAAGGACTGGTGGGCTAGCCGGATTTGTGCAGCATCAACTGGGCGGGTTGTGTCGCGAGACCGGTGAACGTGCGTGGCCGCGTAGCGTTGAAAGCCGCCCATTCTCGTCAATTGGCGAAGCTCATTCGACGGATAGAAGGGTCTGTTTGTCGGTCCGGTATTTGGGTTCATTGTTTTCATCTATCCTAGTCGACTAAACGACTCGCATTGGCTGTTTCGCATCTTCGCCCTGGCTGTGCGTTGGGGGAATCGACCCCATGTTTGGGTTGGTCATTCAGTTTGTCGAAAAGGCCCGAACCCCGAACCAGGCCAAGCCTTTCCAAGCTGAGGGCCGAACTGACGGTTGATCAACCCCCTCAAGTCGGAGGCTTTCGCCCACGGCCGAAGTCGAGCTTGTCGACTTCCCGAGTTCCCCATGGGGCTCTGGCAAAAAATGGTGGATCTGGGGAAATCATGAATGGCTTCTTTGTCGGACCGACAGAAGTTGAGGTGAAGTGTTGATGTTGGTTGCCCTGCATGTGAATCATCCAGGAGTCGGAGCTAAGACCCAGATGATTGACATGCATCGTGCATTACCGGGCGACTTCGTTCCACGCTGCTTCCAATTGCTGCGGGGCTCGCCTAATTCGATACGAGACCATGCACTGAAACGATCCAGGCAGAGATCTCCCGTTGCATGTCTCTGATGTATGTACTGCCTTGTAGATCCATCGAGTGCTTCGTCGCCTACGATGCAACCGGGTCACTATCGTGACTTCTGCGAGCCGAAATCGTGATGGAGGCCAAAACCACCACTTGGGTCACGTCACCATGGGCCCCTCAGGCTTCTGCCGGTGTGGCGTCGTCCTTTCTCGCCTCAGTGGTCTCGGTCCGATGGTCGTCGGTCCGACAATAAGCCAATCGCTCAGCTCCGTTAGTTCCCATTCTCCAACATGGTCCAACGTGATCGGTGTGCACATCCCAGACTCTCGGAGTATGGAAGATCGACGGAAGGTTGCGTTGGTCGGAGAGGGGTCAACAATGTCGGTCCGACGAGAATGCCAGCTCAGAGGTCGCACACCTCCGCCCCCGGATTTCTTGCGTCTGGGGATTTAAAGCATCCCCCAACAGCCTGGGGCCGAGACCAACTGCTTCCAAGTTCCATCAACAAGGAGCAAACCAACCCATGTCCTACTAGGCTTCCCCCTGTTCTTTATTTCCACGTTTGAACCTGGAAGACTCGCAAACAGTCTTCGATTTCATCCACACTTGCACTCCCACGGCTCCCAACCTTCATCGTTTTTCGTCTCTTTGGTCCTACCTCCACAGCCCTGACTCCTGAGTCCTCTCTCTTTCATCACTTTATTCTCAAAATGACAGTCATCGGCCGCACCAGACAGTGGTGGAAGCATGCCGTCGTCTACCAGATTTACCCTGCTTCCTTCTGCGACTCCAACGGAGATGGCGTTGGCGATATTCCAGGCATCACGTCCAAGCTAGATTACCTCTCCAACCTCGGTGTGGATGTTATCTGGATCTGCCCCATGTACGACAGTCCTCAGGTCGACATGGGGTACGACATTGCCAATTACGAAGACGTTTATGCTCCATACGGCACTCTCCAAGACATGGAAACCCTTATCCGAGAAGCTCACGCTCGAGGGATTCGTGTCATGTTGGACCTCGTCATCAACCACACCTCCGACAAGCATGCCTGGTTTCAGCAATCCCGCTCCAGCAAATCAAACCCCAAGAGGGACTGGTACATTTGGCGGCCTGCAAAGTACTCGTCCGGCGGCGAGCGGTTGCCTCCGAACAACTGGCGTTCCAACTTTGGTGGCGGCAGCGTGTGGGAGTGGGATGAGGAGACCGGCGAGTACTATCTCCATCTCTTCGCCAACGAGCAACCAGACCTCAATTGGGAGAACCCCGAGACGCGCAAAGCCATCTATGCCTCGGCCATGGAGTTCTGGTTGGAGCGTGGCGTAGATGGCTTCCGCGTCGACACGGTCAACATGTACAGCAAGCCAGTTGACTTCCCAGACGCGCCCATCATTGACCCAAAGGCACCATTTCAGCCAGCTGGGTTGCTCTACTGCAATGGCCCACGAATGCATGAGTTTCTCGGAGAAATGAATGCCCTCCTGGCCAAGTACGGAGCCATCACCGTCGGCGAACTGCCATGCACTCCCGACATGGCCAAAGTCTTGCGCTATGTGAGCGCCGAAGCCAAGCAGTTGGACATGGTGTTTCAATTCGATGTCGTCGATATCGGCTTCGGACGCACTCACAAGTATGAGACCACGCCCAAGAACTTCACCCTCCGCGATCTGAAGGACGCCTTTGGCAGAACGCAGGGCATCATTCACGGCACCGATGCGTGGACCACCGTCTTCACAGAAAATCACGATCAAGCGCGTTCTGCGTCCCGATTCACAGATGACAGCGCAGAGCATAGAGTTGCGGGTGCAAAGATGCTAGCATTGATGCAAGCTTGCCTCAGCGGAACTCAGTACATCTACGAAGGGCAGGAAATCGGAACAGTCAACGCCCCAAAGGAGACGTACCCGCTGGAGAACTATCTCGACATTGACTCCTACCTCTTCATCAAGATGGTGAAAGAGAAACATGGAGATGACAAGAACGAGCTTGACAAGGCTTTCAACGCACTTCAGCACTTGGCTCGAGACAATGCTAGAATCCCCATGGCGTGGAATGGCAAGGCGAAATTTGGCGGCTTCTCAGAGCAGGCTGAGAAGGAGGGCAAAGAGGTCAAAGAGCCTTGGATGAAGCCCCATCCTTTGGCCCATGAGATTAATGTCGCAGACCAACTGAATGACCCATCGAGCGTCCTGGCTTTTTGGCGCAAGGCGTTGAGATTCCGTCGAGAGCACTCGGATCTTTGCGTCTACGGTGACTACCAAGCTCTCCAATTGGACGACCCCCACACGTTTGTCTTCATCAAAGATTCGGAAAAGGACAGTACAAAGCTCTTGGTGGCTCTCAACTTCACAGCAGACGAGAGAACGTGGACACGACCCAATGCACAAGAGCTCGGCCTCACATCCTCGGGAGACCCGGTGTTCGTTCCAATCTGGTCCAACTATGAAGGAAAGGAAAAGAGCCAGGCACTGGCGCCTTTCGAAGGACGTGTATATATGGTTGATTTTTAGGCGTTCTGGGTTGGACTGGGATTCCGGTGGTCGGTGGGCACTAGGCAGTAACTATGTGAGTAGTCTTGAAGAAGTGGGCAGCTTAAGCGGAACGATTAATAACCACGAGACTAGTAGATGAAAACATCAAACAAAACAAGAAACAAAGTGATATAAAGATATCCCATCACGCACTTTCATCTTTTTTCATCCTAATGAACACTCAACGAACAAAGACTTTTCAAGGGACACACCAAGGTGAGCCACAAAGAGGGCTACCCTATACTCCTGGAAATCACGATCCAAACTCGCCCTGACCAAACTTGGCTTAGTGTCACGGCTCCCCTTATTCGTCATTGGCTGAATGCCTCGTTCCCCTTCCCCATCATCCGGCGAACCACTTCTCCGCCTTCGTACCTCTGAATCCCACTTTTTGTTCCATCACATTTTCCACGTCTCTCGAGTCAACGACTCATCCTTGAAGGACACACGAGTTCGCACTCTGTGATATGGATGAAATATCTCCGATGACAAGGTAAGTCAAATCCCGTCTCCCCTAGGGTCCGCAGTCCATCCCTGCTCACTGTTCGTTCCTCACGCCACTAGTACCCCGTTGCCCGCATGACTGCCCGAGCAACACGCGCCTGTGATGGGTGTAGGTTCCGGAAAGTTCGCTGCAATGGCGTCCGGCCTTGCTCTCAGTGCGAACACCTCAATTTGAAATGCGACTTCTCGGCCGCTCCGACGAAGCGGAAGCCGGCGGTGCGAGGCCGTCTGGTTGCCCAGCTTCGCGACAAGGCGAGGTCATCCTCCTCGACGCCCCTGGCTCCGGCTCCGGCTCCGGCTCCCACTTCTATTGCTGGCATCATGAACCACGAAGACTCTTCTTATGGCAGAAGTGCTCGATCGGGGTCTGTCACCTCTTCGGGTAGCACCGACTATCCTCTGGACTTCTTCCTGAATCTGCTCCCGGAATTTGAAACCGTCGTCTACCCCGTCAACCCCATCATTTCGCCAGACGAGATGGGCGCCGCCATTCGAAACATGCAAAACAGCCACGAGGATTCCGCTCTGGTTTATTCTTTTGCAGCAGTGACGATAAACCTGACACGCACGTCCTGGACCCTTCACGGAGACATTGCAGCTCAAATCACCGATCTGGTCCGGCACAGCTTGGCATCGCATCGCCAGCTAGATGTGTGTGAGGTTGCTAATGATGGGACCTTGAATGAACTCAAGATTACCCTCAAGCGCGCCATGACATGCGTCTTCCTCGAGATTTGTCATATGTCATTCAAGCGTCTTGAGCGTAGCTTCGTCGTATTGCGAGAAGCCATCTCAATGCTTCAATCACTAGACCTTCGCCTCTACAGCGCCGATGGAGTTGCCGACAAGAGAGACATCTGTCGCTACCAGAGACTGTACTGGGAGACGTTCATTCACGAGAGGTTCATGACGATATTGGGCGGCCATCCTTGCATCGTGTCGGAGCTGAAGACGGGACTTCCTTTCCCCGATCCTAGTATTCCGCCTCACGTGGATCTTGGTTGGACTCGTCTCGTCGAGTTATTTCGTATCATGGACGATGGCTTTCTTTCACATTGGAAAGCGCAACAAGACCCCAACCGCCCCCCATCGAGTATGACGGCTCAATGGATCGAAAGCAAACAAGCGCAGCTCGACCAAGACGAAGTCGACGCCGCTGAAGCAGAGCGAAAACTGAGCGAAAGTGGCCAAGGACGTCTCACTGAGCTTCAGCTTGCCGACATTTTCGTCACGAGGCTTTGGTTACGTACGCTGGTGTGGCAGCTCGCACTTTCACAAGGACTTCTTCGATCGGCACCAGCTCGGGATACGCATCAAGGGCTCTCTCTTCACTTTCCTGCCCAAAGGTTATCGGTGCAGCTTCGGGGTCTCGTGAGCCGACTGGAAAGCGTCGCGTCAATTGGCACGCACGGGAGCGGAATCCTTCAGAAGATGTTCGAAATCACAAGCACCGTTGCCGACGTGCTGGCACTACCTCAAGGAGCTGGCCAGAGCCAAGAGGAAGCCAGAGCAAGGATGGAGGATTTTGTGTTTTTGGTCAAGTTTTTGTTTAGTTTTGAACGCATTCCCAAGGAGCAGAGAGATTATGTGAGGGAGAAGTTGGAGGTTTTGCAGTCGATGTATACCGTCGTTAGCTTTGACGAGTTGACTGGGAGCCCTGTTTGAGATGCCAATACTTATAGGATCGCCATGTCCGGATAGGTAGGTACATTACTAAAGATGTGAGATATCGGATCGGATAGTTATAATTATGTGAGATGATGCTTGACGCGGAATGAAAATCCCGACAAGAAATGTGATTATTTACCCACGTCAGACTCGTATGATTCCTCGCAGCTATGCACAACAAGTCGAGACAATTATGAGTTGTTTCTCCGCGATTCAATTGCTAGCTAAATTCACAGCCGGTTCCGCCGCGACATCCATTTGCTCCAATCCGCCTCGGATGTGGTAGAGGAGTCGACGGCCCGACCGAGTACAGCCAATCGCGGCGTCATGTCAGTGACATCGCCTCCCTCTCATTCATGCGGGCTTAAAAGAGTGAACAGGCCCACCCTCAAGCCTTTGTACGATGCACTGGAGCATTTGTTGATGCGTGGACAATGCGAAGCCTGGTGGACTTCAAAGGACTGCCCTCTGAACACAAACGGGATGTAAGACGGCCACGCGCGGCGGCGGGAATGTCTTCAATTGATTGCTGGGCCGAGACGCGACGTTCCACGTCAGGTCGAATACTACGTCATTGTGTTGGTCCTCGGGCCTTTGCAATGGATGACTTCCAAGCCCCATTAATCCTCATGCGCCTTGCCATCCTTTCTGACTGCTGCCTCCATTATTCGGTATTATTGGCACGACACAACTAATCGTGCATATCACTCCAGCGCTGTCCCCGCGATGGTCAGCATTCGTATCTAAAAACAGTACCCTCTACTGTCAGCTTTGGGGTGCCACAAAGACTTCGCGAGAGGTATTCACCGGAACACTGCAGCCGTTGCTTACCATAGTGTGGGAGAATAGTGGCTGTAAGCCTGTTGGTAAGACTATGGCATTCTGGATACGGGTGGTATAAAGAGGTCGTCAGCTCGATACATAATCATTCGAGAGCAAACACATATTCTTCAACCAAGCAAACCTTTACTATACGACTCCACCAGAACTTTAACCCCCTCAGAACTTCAAGATGCAATTCAGCACCGTCTTCGTCTCTGCTGCGGCCCTATTCATGGGTGCTTCGGCCTCGCCCATCACCCGCGACACCCACATCGCCGACTTCCGACTGTACGGTAAAGCCGGGTGCTCAGCTCAGAACCTCGGAATTTGGACGGTTCTTGACGACGCCCTCGATAAGTGCACGCCTTTCAATGACGTTGTGAAGGCTGTCACGTTGGAGGACAGCACCAAAGGATGCAAATGTAGGACCCGTGAAATATTGTTTTGGATGAGTTGGCTAACATGCGATAGTCTGGGTTTACTCTGACGAGGAGTGCTCCAAGGGGAAGACACCAGTCAACACTGGATCGTGTTTGAATTCTGTCAACCAGTGGAAGGCTTGGGAGCTCAAGTGCGACGAGTGAGTTGGAAAATTGATCGCACTCGCCTTGCGAGGCAGTGAGCATTAGCAAATGGAGTTGGAGGAATGTTTGGGATTCATTGCCGGCGCAACTCTTCATGAGAACAGAGACTTAATCTTACGATATTCATAAGAAATTGGCTTTCATTATTAGCTCATTGTTCAATGTCTAAGTACGGGATGAGTGAATTGCATCGTACCCACTCGATGGAATGATGCTAGTTATGGATAAATAACTAGTTAACTAGTTATGGATAGTTAACGGAGAATTCATATAAATACATGCGAATACATAAAGACAGACGTGAAGAGATACGAGCGCGTATTCTGAGAAACGATATTATTCGAAGCGAATGCGAACAATAAAACCAGGATTGGGACTGGTTGGTGGTCTCGCTTCTTCGCCTTTTCTTCATATTTGCTATTGGATGCTTAAGCCGATGGAGAATTTTATCGGGACCCAGGTGGCTCAGTTTGCATTTAAATATTAGTCCTCGATCAGTGAGTGTAAGAAATCAATTTTGCATAAACGCTCTTGAGTTTAGTCTCGAGCACTTTTACCGGGTGCTGAACTGAGTGAAAATGAGTCTCGGGCAAGACTTCAATCGGTGACAAGAGCCAACCGAATATCGGCGTTTTGAGAGTCCGTTCTGGTCACATGATCGGAACCTGGAATTCGCCGAGATGATCTCGGTCCCGAAGGCGTGAAGCATCCGGATATTAAAACTCGCCGACTCTCCCTTGAATCAAGAATGTGAATTGGGAAGACATAGGAGCGAATCTACCAAACGAAAGTCTCAACTCAAGCGCAATTTGTGTAGAGCTCCCGTCCCCATTCAGCTCACCAGTGTACAATGAGAATACGGCTCATCCTTGCTTCCACATTTCCAGAAGCGCCTCCCTCACTACCGATTCTTTGGCAAAGCGACATCATGTCAACTCTGCCAACTCCACAGGAGAGTTGGGCCAGCACATCACCTGCCACATCCTCAACTACGCCTCCACGATTTTCCGAAACAGTGAAACCCAAACGCGTACTTGCATGCATTCTCTGTCACCAACGCAAGATTAAATGCGACCGAAAATCCCCTTGCTCGCATTGTATCAAGGCCGGGGTACAATGTGTGCCAGCCATCGACCAGCCGCGCCCCAGACGACGACGCTTTCCAGAACGCATACTTTTAGAACGCCTTCGCAAATACGAAGATTTGCTCCGTCAAAACAACGTCAAATTTGATCCTTTACACAAGGATGTCCCCGAAGGAAAAGACGGACTCTCTCCGACGGGTGATTCGGACGATGAGTACCCGGACACTGCCAGATTAAATCAACCACCTTCTCGAAAGGAATTCAGGACCGAGACGGAACAGAGTGCAAAGTATGCCTGTTTTCCCTATCGTGTAAAATGAGATGACTAATTTTGAGAAGGGATTTCTGGCACGCCATGGACAGAGTAGTATGTCATCGCTTCTGGCTAGCAGAGCTCTGCTAATGGTTTATCTAGTTTCATGGCCCGGAGAGTCATAGTGATCCTCCTGAGGATGGTCGTCGTGAGGTTGCTGTGAAGGAGGCGTGGGATCTTCTCTTCAGGAATACCGATCACCTCCTTCTCGGGCCACGAGTGACTGTGGTTGACCTGTCCATGTTCCAGCCGCCACCTGCCCAAATCTTCAGGCTTTGGCAGATCTATCTCGACAACGTTAACCCGTTGCTCAAGGTCACCCACATTCCGACTTTGCAAGCACGAGTCGTCCAAGCCATCACCGATGTTACCAAGATCAGTGCCAATCTGGAGGCATTGATGTTTAGCATCTATTGCATGTCTGTTTTCAGTCTCTCAGATGCCGAGTGTCAATCTCTATTTGACTCGCCCAAGGAGCAGCTATTATTGAGACATCAGTTTGCTTGTCAGCAAGCTCTGCTCAACTGTGGCTATCTCCGCACTGGCGATCGCGATTGCCTCACCGCTCTCTTCCTCTATTTGGTACGTAGCCCCGATGGTTCCCTTGATCTTTGCTCACCGGCCTAGGTCTCGGTCAGTTTGAACACGGATCCTCGATCCTTGTCCTCGATGCTCGGGATTGCAATCCGGATTGCGATGCGTTTGGGCATTCATAGCGAAGCTGTCAACGCAAAGTTCGCCCCTCTTGAGGCGGAATCTCGCCGGAGGCTTTGGTGGTCACTTGTCCTCTTCGACAATCGCATTGGCGAAAAGGCAGACCACAAGAGCACCTCGCTCGTCCCGACATGGGATTGCAAAGTTCCCATGAACATCTACGACTCCGACCTCTGGCCAGAGATGAAGGAGACCCCCATCGCGGAGCCGAAATCGACGGAGGCCATTTTCTCGGTTGTGCGGTACGAAGTGGCCAACTTTATTCGAAATTCTCCCTTTTACCTTGACTTTTCAAGCCCGTCTCTGAAGCCGATCGCCAAGATGAGCCCCGAGACCGGCAGCACAGTGGAAGCCCTGCAAGAGCTCATTGAGAAGAGATTCCTCAGGCTATGCGACTCAGCGAACCCAGTTCATTTCATGACCATCTGGACTACTCGATCACAGCTGGCCAAACTGAAGCTCGTTGAGCACTACGCAAAGTACCTCAGCTCTCCAACGTTTCAGACCGAGGCACAAAACAACACCGTTATCTCATACGCATTCGAAATGCTACGAGCCGACACGCAGATGGTCACTTCACCGCTCACCAAGGGGTTTCATTGGCTGCTGCGGATTTATTTCCCACTTCCGGCCTACATCCACATCCTACAAGACTTGAGAAGGCGTCCGCTCAACCGTATAGCCGAGCAGGCTTGGCAAGTCTTGAGCGAAAGCTATAACGCCAGGTTCACCGCCCGGGAGCCCCAAGACATGGCTAACAACCCCCTCTACAAGTTCTTCGTTGGTATGGTCCTTCAAGCGTGGGAGGCTCGTGTTGGTGCCATGAAGGATGCGGTGGATGCATCGTCGATTCCGCGCATCGTCTCTCAGATCAGAAACCTGATAGCGCAAAATGTCCAAGAGAATGGCCCCAACTGTTCCGAAGAATCTACAAGCTTCGATCTGGACGATTTCGATGGGGCAATGCAGATGGACTTCAATACGCACAGCTTCTTCCGTGGCATAGACTGGGAAGATCAGCTGGGGGGGACAACCACTGGCCCCAAACCCACCTTCGATGATCCAGGTTCAGTCGTCCCTCCGGTGGTAGATGTGAATTGGGCAGATAAAAGTTGGAACTTTGGAGGTCAATTGAACTAAGATCGTCTGGTTTTGCTCAAGGTTCGACGACGTGACCAATACTAGTAGAGCCTCGTGTGAACATTTCCTAGCGTAGCAATGAGCAAAAGGACCTCTGCCCCGGGTTCGAGCTTCCTAATCGGGCGTGCCCTAAGAACACGCTGTACCAACAGTTGGCCGTTGCAGAACTCCACGATAGCAAAAGTCCCGCGATAAACGGCGGGTTGGAAGATAAGGAGCGGATAAGCGTGCCGAAGTTGGCCGATAACCTCCTGTGTCTGCAACTTGCAAGGTATCTTTGGACCGAGGAAATGTCGTCCAGACCAGTGCAGTCGGGCACC
Organism: Thelonectria discophora; assembly: GCA_911649645.1. NCBI lineage: Eukaryota > Fungi > Ascomycota > Sordariomycetes > Hypocreales > Nectriaceae > Thelonectria > Thelonectria discophora. Next base: position 112,341 of record CAJVRK010000008.1, on the reverse strand, counting down.
GTGGATGGGATCGAAACATGAATGATGAGGCTGGTAAAACGCCTTTGCATTGTGGGTTGACAAAGGGAGTCAATGGAATAGAGAAATTCCAGTCATTTGTATGACTGAAAATCAGAAATTAACCCTTGCGTAGGTGATTGGTAATTGATGTCTTGTGTTGACCAACGTCTTGATGTATCACCGATGGCTAGTCTGATCAAGGGACTGCACTTTTGATTTATCGCTAGTATATGGGGTAAGACGACAATGTCGCCCCCCGACCCTTGTCTGTAGTAACCAACATGTAACATGAACCGATATCTCGACACGACACGCGGCCTATCACAGGAGATGGAGGATGTTGAATGCGGAAACGCAGCGGGCAGTTCCACTGCCAATATTGGTGTAACGAGCCGTTTCGAATCGAGATAAGTTTTACAAAGTTGATTGGACAAGAAATTGGACTCTAGAACATAAGAGTTTCGAGTCTGCGGCTTTAAATGGCCCATATCAAGTCGGGTACTACCGTTGCGAATTTGGGAGACCCCAGAAGGCCGCGGTTTGAAACGACTCTCATCGCACTTTGTCGACATTATTGGGCGCTTTTTAGAACCTTTCGCCATGAATGAACGGACTGTGTCCAAGCCAACTGGCGGCGACATGAAGGAGACCAGCGTCGACCCCAAGAAGGATGCTCTCATCTCTGAAAGGGGGAGTGAGCATCATAATGCTACTCAGGACTTTGAGGCTGGAAACACTCATCTTGTGGAGCTGGAAGTCGATTTCAATCGAGTCCTTGTAAAGCAAGAGGATGAAGGGGACTACGCCGCTGATACCAGTCCATTTCCAGCTGTTCGGGGTGTCGTCCCTGAGACGGATGATCCTGGCATTCCCGTCAACACTCTGCGTGCTTGGATCTTGGGAATAGTGAGTATCAACCGGCGCCAAGTGATCCAGAGTTCCGCTGATCAAGCCATCAGGTATTCGTATTTCTTGGCGCAGGAGTGAATCAGTTCTTCTCACTCCGATATCCCGGAGTTCGCATTGTCTCCCTCGTCGCCGAACTCCTCGCTTACCCTCTTGGAGTTATCCTGGCGAAGGTTCTACCCATCAGTCGCTTCAACCCCGACCGCCACTTCAACATCAAGGAGCATGCCCTCGTTACCATCATGGCGAATGTTTCATTCGGTTTCGGCTCGGCCGATGCAACAAACTTGGTACAGGCCGCCAAACTTTACGGCTTCAAGCTCCCCCCGGGGCTTTCTGTCCTTGCCGTGCTTTGCTGTCAGCTCAGCGGATATGCAGTTGCTGGCCTTGCAAGTCGATGGTTGGTACAGCCAGCATCCATGATTTGGCCCGGCGTTCTCAGCAACGTTGCGCTGTTGAGCTCCCTCCACTCCAGGGCCAACGCTGTCGCTGACGGATGGAAAATGACTCGCATCAAGTTCTTCATGGTAGTAGGGGGATGCGCATTCGCGTGGTACTGGTTCCCAGGTCTGATCTTCACCGGCTTGAGCTACTTCTCGTGGATCTGCTGGATTGCTCCGAAAAACTTGGCCGTGAATCAGGTCTTTGGCATGGTAACTGGACTCGGACTCTTCCCTTTGACATTCGATTGGTCCATGGTAGCATATAACACAAATCCGCTCCTGAGCCCGCATTGGGCGGCCGTTAATGTGTTTGCCGGCTTTGCCGTCTTCTTTTGGATCATTGTGCCTGGGATATACTATACCAATACCTGGTTTACGGCTTATCTGCCGTTGTGCACTGCCGACGTCTATGATCGTTACGGCGAGCTCTACAACGTTTCTCAGGTCTTGACAGGGGAAAGATTTGACCAAGAAAAGTACGCGAGCTATTCGCCTCCGTACTTGCCCGCAACCTTTGCATTCGTCTACGGGTTGTCATTTGCATCAATAACAAGGCAAGTTCCTCGCATCGGTTTGAGATTATGGAACCTAACCCTTCCAGTGTCCTATCGCACATCTATTTCTTTCATTGGGATGAGCTGAAGCATGCACTTCTCGGCTCTCTCAAACTCGACATCCACGCTCGACTGATGGCGACGTATCGCAAAGTCCCCTGGTGGTGGTGGGCCTCGGTCCTCCTCGCGGTTCTCGGCATGAGCTTTGGGATGGCCGAAGGATATGATACGGGTCTGCCATGGTATGGAGTCGTTTTGGCGTTTGTCATCCCAGCCATTTACATGGTACCGTGTGGCATGATCCAAGGAGTTACCAACGTCGATGCTAACCAACTCAATGTTCTATCCGAGTTCATTGGTGGTTACATGTTCCAGGGTCGGCCTATCGCCAACATTCTTTTCAAGATTCTGTCTACAGATGTCGTTGGCCAAGGCCTGTACTTTTCCTCCGACATGAAGCTGGCGCATTATCTCAAGATCCCCCCAACAACACTATTCTTCGCCCAAGGTCTCGCCACTGTTTTGGGCGCATTGACTCAGATTGGTGTAACGCAATGGATGCTCGGCAATGTTAATGATATCTGTGACGAGGGGCAAGTAAACGGATTCTCATGCCCGAACGGCCGGACTGTGTTTTCTTCATCCGTGGTAAGCAATTCACTCTTTTCTTGTTCTTGCACGTCTCACAAATTTGACCCAGATTTGGGGTCTCGTTGGCCCTGCACGACTCTATTCCGTCGGGGCCATCTATAGCGGCTTGTTGCACTTCTTCTGGGTTGGCCTGGTTCTGCCTCCCATCACCTATTTCATTTGGAAAAAGACCGGTAATGATTTTGTGCGAAAGATCAACTGGCCTCTCATTTTTGTCGGAACTTACAACGTCCCGCCTGCGACGGGAATCAACTATAGCAGCTGGTATCTCGTCAATCTGGCCTTCAACAAGATCATTTATGGGAAGTTCTATGCCTGGTGGACAAAGTACAACTATGTCCTTGCTGCGGCACTGGACACTGGCCTTGCCATCAGCGGGATCGTCATCTTCTTTGGGGTAACGTATGGACCAAATGTTCAGTTCCCAGATTGGTGGGGGAATACAGTGTGAGTAAATTCCCTCTCTTGTCTTGAAAGATGACATAAACTCCTGCTTACGAATCTTCAGTTGGCAAAACACTGCCGACGGGTTGGGCCTACCGTGGCGACAGATGCCAGAGAGCGGCTACTTCGGCCCTCCCAATGGGACTTGGTCTTGAGGTCGGATTCCGGCAGATGTTTGAGGTCGGTGTGAACGGCTTGAGAGAAGAGCTCCTCGCAATATGGGGCGGTGAGGCGAGCATCTTCCGAGTGATAGATTCTACGAATACCTATTCTATGGACACTGGCACTAGAAGACTCGGAACCTTCACGAGCTCATTTTCACGCTAATCTGAGTGGTAGAAAAACCAGTGGGTGACTAAATCGCGAACGACCCTAGGCCTGCCTATGGGAGCAAAGGAACAGGAAGGAATGAGGGACTGTCCGCATCGGATCCGTACTTACATTCAATAGACCTTCATTGAGACATATTTTCCAAGACAACGTCTGTGGTTGGGCGATATTGCCAATGGATCTTGGGCTCTGATCAGACGTCGACTGGGCCTGGCGCTCGGTTGAGCCGAGTGATTGAGCGAGCCGCCCTTGGCTGCCCCCGCTGTGTACCTATCCATAGGTCCTCAGCCCTGGAGGCCTTGGAGGACCGCAGTTTCCGGAAGGATACGATGGGTCTAATTACACGCTGCATGGCCGATCTTGTTTAGCCAAGCCCCAAGACGCTGAGTGATGCGATGCATTGGCTCGATGTGAGCAGCACCGAGTAACGTAGCGCCGATAATGCTGACGGACCGGGGTACGCCGCCCTCCAACTCTTGCCGGACATTTTGGTCGCTCTCGACTGACTTGTTCATATTTGCAGATATTTCGTCCAACTAGATAAGCAAGCGGGCAAGCAATAAGCTCGCTTAGCAAGCTCAGCCAGCATCCTTTATGGAGCTCTGTTTACTTTGCCCAGCTGAACCAGGAGGAAATGCATGTGATAGGGCCCAATTTAGGGCTGAAGCCACGGATATCCCGAGGGCTAACGGCTTGTGACGTGTGTCTTGGGGCGCCAAAATCCTATTGCCTAATCAATTGGAAAAAGCAGGAATAGATAGACGACGATCCGCCTTCGGGCTTATTGTATCGTCTTGTTAGGCCGGCCTACGTATCCGTCAAATTGGTTTAAAACAAACAGTGTCCTCTTCCTCTGTCCTCTTCATCTGTTACACTTCTGCTTTATTCTTGTCATTTGTTTCGCTTCTCTGTTCTTGATTGGTTTCAATATGGATTTCGAGCCCCTCCTCCTAACGAGCTGCCTGATCATCGCCATTCTAACGTCCGTTGCCGTTCTAAGTTACCTCACGAGTTATTTCTTGCGCAACTGGACGGACATCAGATCCACGAAGGCGATATGGAGAAACAAATACCCATCCTTCGAAGAACTCCACGCCCTCTTCGATCGCGGGGACACCATGCTCTCCGCCGTTCTCATTGCCTCCTCCCTTCAACTATCACACCCAAAGCTCTCGAAAATCCTCAACGCGCATAGCACCTACAGATCCGATCCCTGGCGTCGAATCATCCGCACGATGGCCTTCATATACATCATGATCCGATCCAACAGCTACGAGCGACAACAGGTCATAACCTGGCTTCAAAATCTTCACAGGTCAATCCCCATGTTTGAATTAGATACCAATGTCTTAGTTTTTGCAACTTTCGCGTATGGATTTGCCAAGACGCATCAACTTTTGGGAAACACAACTCCGGAGCAGGAAGACGCCATCGTGAAAAGTGTGATGGCCATGGCCAACAAACTCGATCCAAAGGACAAGGGACGAAAGGTGCCGAATACCATGACTCTTGTGGAGAAATACTTGACACAAAATCTCCCATTCGATGCTGGGGAGCACTCAAGGATATTGCGCGAAACTTCGAGGCTATGCAGTCTTCGGGAAGATGTGAGGAAGCAAGGAGCTATGGTGTTTTTGAGGATGCCGTGGCCCACGATTCGGAAGCTCATTTTTACCCAATTCGTGTCGACTTTATCCTATTACATCCTGGCAGGAGAGACTGGTGGTCAGAACTTTTTTCAACGGCCGCTTTGGGGGTGTGTACGAAAGGTCCACTGCTTCCTATCCTGCTTTCACTACAGCACATGCCCTCGGATGCTCACCTTTGACGGAACGCTGGACCTCCTGGTTACAGGAAGTCCCGGCATGGGCAATGTGGTTCCGGGCCTCTACCGTGAGATCTTTGGAAGCAAACGCAGTGCTCCATCTGCGGCTGTCCTTGACCAAGCGCTTCGACGTTTGTCGGCGATGGAGGCCCATCTACCTCGGATGGAGATTGACGAACGACCGTTGCCCACAGTTGCTGGATTCAGCGAAGAGGCTGTGGAGCTTGTCAAATGTTCATATTATCGTGGCAAGCTAGCCCAAAGGATCGGCCACTCATCGCAACACTTGGGCGTCATCATGGACGGTAACCGTCGATATTCACGCCACAGAGGACTCAACAGCGTCCTGGCCGGCCACCAAGTCGGTGCCCACAAACTTCTTCAGGTCATGACTTGGTGCTTCAGCTCCGGCGTACAAAACCTCACCGTCTGGGCATTGTCTGACGACAACCTCAAGCGAGGACCCCAGGAACTCAATCCTCTGTTTTCCATGATGGCCGAGTACATCCAGGAGATGATGATGGGCGATGCGCCATTCTCCATTCCTGAAGTACGGTTCCGAGTCGTGGGCGACAGGTCCATCCTCCCAGAGGACCTCAATCGCATGATCGTGCACGCTGAAGACGCCACAGCGCAAAACACGAAATTCAATCTCCAAATCGCAATCGGATACGGCGGGCGGTCCGAAGTTACCCGTGCGACAAGATTGGCGGTCAAATCCAAGATGGAGCAGCAGGGTTTGTCCCTTGAGGAGGCTGTTCAAACGATTACCGAGTCAGATATCTCTCGTCAGACGTACTCTGCACAACTCGGACTGCCACACATTGACGCTATTTTAAGGACCAGCGGAGAGAAGAGGCTCAGCGGGTTTGCCTTATGGGAGTCGCAACATGCTGAATTCGCGATTGTCGATGAGAACTGGCCGGCATTGAGGCAATCGACGTTCTTGAGGAGTTTGCTCGACCTATCACATCGCAATCGACGGCTTGGAGCATGAATACGTAGTTAAGAAGTAACTAGGTCATCAGAATAGAGATTTCCAATGGCTTATCATGGCCAATTGAGGCCTTGCGATCTTCAGGCTCTCTTGGTCGGTTTAATAGGCCGTAGGTATCTAGAGTGTCGTAATGACTGATGTGGACGTAATTGTGCATCGTGTAATATGAATGATGACCAAGACTTCCGTCCGTCATCTTTGTATTTCTTGATGGAATTGATCCGCCTCATTCTGTCGAACACACAGGATGTTGAGTTGTGGCTCGAGTTAATGCATCAAAAGGATCAAGATAGAGGGATAATTTGGGTGCCAATGTAAAGGCTCTTTTGATTGATCAGAAGATCCCTTCAACAGGATGATGATTCTTGATTGTGCTTCCCGGCGCCCCTTCCCCTCTTTTGAGGCCGCGTCACATGACGCAGCCAACTCCGTCTGACACATTCAATGATCTCTATGAAGTCAGATCACGAAACCGGATATTGGATCCGGAGTCCCGAGTGGGATGTAAAAGCATGCCAGAAACCCCGCGAATGACATCGCCCTGCATATGTTATGCGAAATGAGCACTCCTTAAATTCTCTCAATTCGCCGGTAAAGGTCCCAAAACTTCTATCCTTGAAAAAGTCGAGACTGGTTGTCTACTCTTCCCTCAATCATGTAACTTACTTGGAAAAGCTTGTGTTGATTATTCCCCTCTTGACCAGTCTTGCTGCTGCATCACCAGTCCAATGTGACACAAAACGGTACATCACAGTTATCACTTCCAGTGGACTTGTCACGGGACATTTGGTAAACCAGTCGGCATTTGTCCTCGAGTATCTAGGCATTCCTTATGCGAAGCCTCCGGTACGCGATTTGCGAATCAAGCCTCGTCAGAGATTCAATTTTATGACGGCATACGAGGCGAAAGCCTTCGGATACGACCGTCCGTTGTCATCAAGCAAGGCCATCGACTATCCGGGGAAAGCACCCCAGGCCCAGGAATCATCTCGTATTTTGCCAGTGCTGCAGGCACTCCGCAGAGCGAAGATTGTCTGACAATAATATCTGGTCCAAGGTAACTGCCAACTCTGCTAGGGCAAACAAACCCGTTCTCGTCTTCTTCTACGGCGGACGTGAGTACATATACTTAGAACTCTACTCAGAACAGCCACTGACCCGGACAGGTTTCGCCATTGGGAACACCAATAGCCCGCTCTACACGGGCAAGTACTTCGCGGATGCAGAGAATATTGTTTTTGTCACCTTCAACTACCGACTCAACATCTATGGCTTCCCGGGAGCAGCTGGCGAGACTGCCAACCTCGGTCACCGGGACCAGAGAGCTGCTGTCAAATGGGTTCGCGACTACATCGGGCGCTTCGGCAGCAACCCTAGCAAGGTTACCGTTTCTGTACAATCATCTGGTGGTGTTGCTATAGACTACTGGACCTACACCTATAAGAAAGACCCCATCGTGAATGGTATCATCGCCTCCTCCGGAAATGCCTTCAGCTTCCCGGCAAACACGGCGACCGTTCAAGAACAAAGCTAGAACTCGGCTGTCTCGGCTGTCAACTGCACGGATTCGACAAATGTCATGATTTGCATGCGTGAAGTAGACTGGGGGGATAGAAAGGGGGATGGATCGAAGAACGCTGGAACTGCTGGCGGCTTTGAAGGATGCTGCGGCGGCCTTGAGATCCCCCCAGTCTACTTCACGCATGCAAATCATAACATTTGTCAAACACTGGGGAGATCTCAAGGCCGCCGCAGCATCCATCAAAGCCGCCAGCAGTTCCAGCGTTCTTCGATCCATCCTCCTTTCTATCCCAAGCCCGCCAGCAGCACGGTGTCGCCTCTTGGGCTTATCGATATATGGCTGGTTGGAACAACACGCGACTGTTTCCTACCAGTGGTGCGTATTACGGTGTCGACTTACACATGGTCTTTGGTGCGTCTGAGGGCGTCAGCGACATCGCTCCGGCCACAGACTAGACACCTCACGAGGAAGATTCAGAAAGCGTGGTACTCTTTCGCCAACAATCCGAATTCTGGTTTAACTGAGCTCGGTTGGCCGCAGTTCAACTCGAATGGTAACACGCTGATACTCCTGGGCAATAATACCAAGGCTGAGGTGGGTTTGGTGAACCCCAGTGTATACGATTCGCTTTGTATCAATGTGACTATGGACGCGATCACAAGTTGGTTTCAAGCTGTTCCATTACGCATAAGCTATTTAGGGCGCATAAGCTATTTAGGGTTGAGAATTCTGACGAGATGAGATTGTAAAATGTACACATCATAGCTGGGCATAATTTGACTTAACGTACATGATAAGCGAGTGCACCAACCAAGCGAGTGCACCAAAAATATCGACCCTCAAGACAGAACATAGCATAAAAACACAATATAGCATTTAATCAACTAAAGCTAATCGCTCTACTCTCCTTCAGACACTTTAACGGCTACTTAATATGTTCTTATATTATGACCCGTCTTGCTGCACGTTCCACACCTCCTTTCCCTCGCCGGCGCTGACCTTCCTTGACCACCACTTCTCGACAATTCGGCTCCCAACTGCACATCAATGTCTTTCTGATCAATTGAATCCCTTCCTTCATCTACAGTCATCTTCCCTCCTTTCCGTAGCCGGGTTCTTTTTGCTCTGCGCCGTTTGCTAAGAGTCTCATTTGCCTGTCGAAGGATCTGGTTCTCGGACTTCAATAGGGCATTCTGATGCATTATTGCCTTCGTTCCCTTTGAAAGTGACGTAAGTGCCGCAAGAATTGATGTCGGGGAGCTACTTTGATGCCGTCTCACTCGTCTTTCGAGGTATTCAGACTGTGAGCTAGCCTCAAGCACCGTCTTTGGCGTCTTCGAGACCCAAGGGTCAGGGAGACTGGCCTCCTCGTCGACAGGGGTTGGAGTTCGTAGCTGCACATCAAGCTTCGATATAACACTTTCCGGGTCTAAAGGAACAAGCCCAGCGCCTCTGAAACCCCCCTTGATATTGCTTTCCGTCATAGCGGCTTGGTGGGCGGCATGAAAGGCCGGAAGGAAGTCGGCCTTGGAAACGTGGGTTATCGAGCATCTGATCAATTGCTCGAGATCTCGACCGTATGCTTTTTTAAGAGGCCCAAAGCACCCTACATTAAGGGGCTAAAGTAGGTGAGATGAGTGAGGCGGCATATATAACGTGATGATGTAGTTGTCTTCGCAATATTTCTCAAAGTCAATCGAGCGGTGACTTTCATGCCCATCGAGGATCAGGAGACGATAGCGACCAGTCGATCGGGCCTTAGTGTGCCGATCAAAGTGCATGAGCCACTCAAGACCTGTCTTGTTGTCGGTCCAGCCATTTTGAGTCGTTGAAATAGCCTAATCGCCAGGGAGGTCGCTCTCTTGGTACCAGCTGGTAAGGTGATATTGGCCCGCAACCACAATGAACGGCGCGATCACCCAGCCTTCCGCATTGATAGCCTGGATGACTGTAACCCATTCCCGGTTTCCAGGCTGGACTGATTTCGCTTTTCCACACCTTTCCGCGCCTGTGACAACCATTCCGCTCGCAATTAGGCCCATCATAAAGCCGGTCTCGTCAAAGTTGTAGATATCCGCTAGGTTGATACCATATTTCGCGATTGTGTTCTCCACGAGCCTGAACCAATTGCGAATAATAGTCGGATCTTCGCATTTGGCCCTCTGATAGTCATATTTGCGAAAAAAACGCGTCTTGAGATCTGGTTGTCGCCTGACGAAGTTGGAAGCCCAGCGCTTGCCGACAGGTGACGCGTCGCGGTCGGCGAGCAGTCGGTTGGCCATTTCTTCCACGCCACGCAGCCGCGGGGGAAATCCTCGCGAATCTAGGTCGAGAATGAACTGAACAATAATCTGCTCCTCTAGATCAGATAGTCTCCGTGAGTTAGGAATGGTATCGCGTCGAGACTGTATGCCTTTCTGTCGACGACGAAGCGCATAATAATCCACCTGGTATAACCTTGCGGCGGGTCGGAGGCCCAGTTCCGGGTCATTTTGAAGGGCTTGAAGGGCGAGAAGCATATTAGCCTCATTATTTGATTGTGACATATTTATTTGTTGAGAAATAGTTAATTAGATGCAAAGAGGAGAGATGGGGAGATTTTTGGTGCACTCGCTTGGTTGGTGCACTCGCTTATCATGCACGTTAAAGCAATTACGTAGGCAGTAAGCAAGGTTGGAAGGCGTGAGTTGAGATTGAGGTATTTGCATTCGGAATGATATCAAACTAGGCCTAAATATCCTCAAAAATCATTGTTAGGATTATTCAGTTGTCTGCACTGCTGTTCCAAACAATACCGAGCCCTTTTTTGCAGCCACCGGTCCAGGCAAGAGTCATCTCCACGTCTGAACTAGGTTCTTTTTCGGTTTGTACCTTTCCCCCCCTCGGCATAAGTAACGGCTTTTAAGGAGTGACGTAGAAGGGTAGAATTCAAAATTCGAAACACGGAGACAGGTTGCTTAAGGAAAATCGTCCGAGTCACGGAGTGCTTACTTGGCAACACCAATGTAGGCAAAGGCGTGCTTGAAAGCCTGCTCCTCGATGGCGAACAGACCGCCGTGGTCGAGCATGGAAGCGGGGTGCCAGATGCAAGGGTCGACACGCTCGAGGAGTCCCTGGTAGCTGGTGAGGCCGATGGGCTCGGTAACTCCCCAGGGATTACGGAGAACGATGTACTGCTTGTTGCCAACAACGCAGAATCCGAGGACGGAGTAGGCGTGGTTAGCCACGATGTTGCTGCCGCGATACTCGTTTCCGCCCTCTCCAGTGGCGTAGGTCCAGGCGACCATGGGGTTAATGGTCTTGAAGTTCACAGAGTTGCATCGAACGAGACCGACGAGGTCACTGGCGGAGTGATGCTGGGTCTCGAAGTAGTGAGGCTCTCGGCCGTTGATCTGAGCCATGGCCTTGACGGGATCACCACAGTGGGTTTGAGTGACATCAGGACGATCGGAGTGACCGCCAGTAATCCACTTGGCGTAGGCCTTCTCGTAGAGAGATGGCCAGATGTCAGCTCCGTCGCTGGAGCGGCAGTAGAGAGGCTCGTTGTTCGAGTTGTTGATGGGAATCTTGTAGTCAACTTCGACGGTCTCGGTACGACCGTTGTTGTCCTTGCCGCCCTTGTCGTGGAACTTGACGGAGAGCTGCTTCCTCTCGTCTTTGTCCTGGTGGACGCGAGTGGCCCGGTTGATGGCATGGGGGTTGGCCCAGAAGACGGAGAAGAGGGCTGAAATCAGCCAGCTGTTGCTGGCACAGCCCTGGATGGGATCATCGAAGTGGTGAAGAGTGTTCCTCCTCTCATTAATCTCGAATGAGGTGAGGTTTCCGATGAGTCGCTTGGTGCCCTCCTGGAAAACCTGGTCATACATGTCGCGCCAGGTGCTGTTGGGGGGAGTCCAGTGGCCCTTTTGCATGCGGTAGGGGTTGACCAGCTCGTTGATGGACATGGTGACTTCATGGTTAGACAAAGTCCTGCCCAGCGAGTGCGCGTGCAAGACCAAGTGCAGCTTGCCGTTTTGCATGCGAGCAGCCTTGACACGGGTCTTCTCGAAATCCTTGAGGCCAATCCTCTCCAAGTCACCCAGACGCTGAGCCTCGGAGAGATCGGGAGTGATGAGGTCCTTCTCCTCCAAGATACGGATGTCCTTCTCCGAGAGCATTTCGGCGCGTCGGTCCTTCTGGTTGAGTCTGAGACCGGAGAAGAGGACAGACGAGTTCTTCATGTCGAAGAGCTCATCATAATCTGTCTGAAGGACATGGGACATAATCTTGGCCGAGTCCATGGAGTTTCGGTCAATGTTTCGACCGAGAAGGGCTTCAACCAGGGCGTACGGGTTGATGCAGCCGATTTTGACATCCTTGGGTGGGGAATCAGGGCGGATTCTTCCGCGTCCGGAGCTGGACCTGGTCTCGAGGTTCATGTCAAGATCGTCGTAGTCGTTAGGAAGGCCCTCGGAGCTTCCAAGTTCGAGCTTGTCGATTCTCTGACCAATCAGGGCCTCGACGAGGGCATAGGGGTCGATGGAGACGAGGTTGTCCTTGGACATCTCAGAGGAAGCTCGCATGTCGCCCATTTTGATAATAGTGAAAAGAGGTTAATTCAAAATTGTTTGTTGTAAAATAGCCGTGGAATGAAGTGAGTGAAGTGAGTGAGGATGATGCTGATGGATTAATTTTTGAACAGGCGTATCACGTCGGTTTATATACTTGATGATGTTGGTCTTGGCACTCTGAGTGTCACCAACTTCTCTGGGATGATGGATGACGCATAACGCAAGTTTGATTCACGAAGGTCCAAGCCCTCACAGTTTTGCTTCGATTGTGGTCCGAGAAGCCGACGTTGTCGGCTCGTCGTCAGCGGTCCATCGCCTTGTTCATCGAATCGAAAACAATCCGCAACCTTGAGACTCAACGCCAAAACTGTATTGATACTTGTGACGCCTCTTCCAGCGCGTGGCTTGCGAAGAGCAAATGGCCCTCAGTGGCCTGTAGTACTTTGGACCGTTAGGTTGACGATGTATGGATACAAAATCGAGTTTTTCGTTTCTTTTCGGGCTTGAAGCAGTAAAGTTGGTTGATCTCATTCGTGTTGAATAATATCACCGTAATCAATTGTCATGGTGCATGATGTACTCTCACAGGGCTAGGCGATAACCTTGAACCGACACGAAGTTATCACGGTCATCCCCGTTGGGTTCCGTCATGCAACGGCTAAGTGGCTGAACCCCGCGCGAAGACCAGGGGAAGTTTGCTATTGTCGTCTCAACATCGGACTACGACAGTATTGAGAATCAGAGGGGCATATACAAGCGCACTCTCAACTTTGACCTCTCGATTCCATGATGCAGCGGAATTTGGCGGTCGCCTCTGCGGCAAACTTTGAGCGATGTATCTCCCCCGTAAGGCCGTCGCTTGCAACGCTCTAAAAATTGGAGCGTGTGAAGCCATGTCTTTTGCCTCAACAATACTACAAAAGGATACGCTGAACCCCAGCTATACCCTTGCCAGTGACGCATGGCAGCGGTCATTGTGAAAGTTGATCGTTGTTCCTCGACATGTGAGCCTCCAGCCACCTCGAATCAGCCGAGACTACCCTGATGGCTCAATAATGCTGTCTCTTTTTTTCATCTGATGGGAAAGATGAAAGGGCAGACTACCATGCGCACACCGAAGTAGAAAATACAACCCAAATCACTCATCACACAGCAAAGTTCGTCTCTCCTACCTAGGTAAGTAGGTATGTACGTACTAATCAATAGTTTCCATCGAAGAGTACTATGTCTTCGTTCAGGTGTCCAGATGACAGGGGGAACACAGTAGATAATCGTGACTACGGCCGGAAGCCGGAACACAGGGGGCTTGATTAATGATTGGCTTCGATTGGGCGGCTTCCAGATCCAAGCGAGGGGTGCCTGTCGGCGCATCTTAACGGCGCCGGCGAGGGATCCGCAAGTCCGTTCCGAAGTCTATTGTCTCCCCGCAAATTTCCTTCATAGTTGCGTCACCTCGATGGAGTATGAAACGCCGGCGCGCAGCGGGGAAATCGGACCAGGCGTCGACTGGTAACATCTCCGGATGGAGGGTGGACTTAGACTGGGACAAAAAAACAGCGGGCGACCGTTGATCCTACGCGGTGACGATATCGTGAGGAAATAAACAGACTACTCCAGACAGATCATCCGACCTTTAGGTTGTGGCCTATACTGACGATGTCAATTTACATACGTACCCAAGACCTTGAACAAAGAGATAGGTTACTCACCGGGAGATGATATGTGAACACTCTTATGTGAGCTGCACTTACCTTGGCAATTCGGTCGGTACACTAATAACCCAGGCGTTTTTGGAAGCGCCAAAAATCATGTACACGTCATTTCCCCTCTCACGCCCAAACACTTGGTAGCGGGGGAAGGGATCTCGGTTGGGAAAAAAGATATGGCACCAGGTAAAAACAGGTAGCTAACGTATGTGATAAGCGAGTGTCAACAGACAAGCGAGTGTCACAAAAAATCCAACCTCTTTCATTTAAATTAAATTAAAAACACCACAATACATATAGTTAGTTAATCAATTAAAACTAATTACTGTACTCTTCTCTAGACGTCTTAATTACTACTCAATAAGTCCTTGCATTATGGCTGGGCTTACCGCAAACACTATAATGCTGAACTCCCCATCGCGATAACTGTTATGGGCTCGGGCTACGCCTGAGCTTTGTGTGTGTGAATGCAAGCTGCATAGAGCTAGTTGGCTGACCGGTCTTCCGATCAGTTCAATACGTATCCTTTTGACTCAATTAGATAGGGCATTCTTTTGCCCTGATGGCCGCAGCGCTAGCTCTCGCTGGAGCCCTCTGGGGCCAGCCCATCACAATAACCTTCTTTAACCACCACCCCTCGACGATTCAGCCACTACTGTGGCAGGGATTTTCGTGGATTTGAGCCGCTGTGGCTAGAGCTGTGGCTAGTAGAGGATTTTAATTGGTTGCTGGAATTAGGTGATGGTCTGAGCTTTGGAACTGTGGTTGCCGGAGGCATAAAGACGGATCGTCTTCCCGTCCAAACAGAGAGGAAGGCAGAGACTTTTCCCCTGGTGTTTATTGACATTTTATTGGCTTTTATTATATTGTTATTCTTGACTTATATTGGTTGATCAATTCGTCCCTTTTTGATTCTATTGGTTCAAGCCTCCCTCTGGTGCACAATTCCTCCATTTCGCGTCCCTCTCCCTCCGACTCTCCTTCTCTTGTGACCTACCCTACAGTTGATCGCCGGCCCTTGCGTGGTTGTGTGGTTGTGTTGTGTTTCCCCATCAAACTACCTGTGCGTTAACCTCCTGTTGATCAATTATCTCCCTGCCTTCATTTGTAGTCATGACCCTTCTTTTCTGTAGGTGGGTTCTTTTTGCCCTCTGGCGCCGGCTTAGTATCTCATTTGCCTCTCGAAGGTCCTTGACCTCGGCCCTCAATAACGCATTCTCATGCATCATTGCCGTCGTACCCTTGGCAAGAGACTTTAGAGCTCCTAGGATAGGGAGCTACTATGATGCCTCCTGATTCGTCTCACTAGGTACTCGGACTGAGATCCGGCCTCGATCACTGTCACGGTTGTGCTAGACCGTTGTACAAGGTGTAAATACCCTATATAAAATAAGGAAATAACATAGTTACATTTTGCCGTAAAAGGTTAATAACTACCCTATACTCAGATGACAGACCCAAGGGTCCATACGTTCAATAAAGAACCCTTTTTGCCAGATTTGTCAAAGACGTAGGCATAAACATAAAGCCACATGCGGACGAATACGAAGTCACAAACTGAGGCGCCCACACAAATGACATAGGAGATAAAGATCCCTTTATCTCTAAGGTCAGATGACTAGAGCCCTGACCAACAGGAAGACATAGGAGACAAAGATCCCTTTGTCTCTAAGGTCAGATGACTAGAGCCCTGACCAACAGGAAGACATATGATCAAGAGGCACGACCAGCTTCCTTTGTTACCAATGATGCCAGATATCCGAAGGGCTCGGAAGAAGGAAGAGGCCGCAAGATCATCTCTGTCTATAAAAGACCACTTGATCAAATGAATTAGAAAAAGATACAGACAAGCAAAATTGTAACGGTCCGGATCAATTCCCAAGGGATAAATCAGGAAGGCCTGGTTTATGTTGGCAGATAGAATAGGGCGTTACGGTTGTTCTGAGCAATGAGAGTGTTACGTCGCTTGATGTATCAATCACTGGAGGCGGAGGGCGAAGGTGATTGAGGTAAAGCAGTTGTAATTGAAAGCTGAAGTGGCTCGGGGGCTACTTCCTATGGTAATGACTGTGGTTTAAATACTAGCTGGTTGGGGTAGGAGCGACGGGAGCGATGGGAGCGATGGGAGCGATATACATCGTTCCAACCGTTCCTGTCGTTCCTGTCGGTCCTTCGTTGATTGGTCGGGTGATGTGGGGCCAATGACAGTGCGCTTCTAACCCATCTGGATTCTACCAGCCTAGACCGCTTGGTCAGAACATGGGCCGTGACAAAAATCACAACCAGTTCTCAGCCAAACAGACTCTTCTACACATCATTATGATTCTCTATTCTTCTTGATTTTGAATCTATTAATCATTTTCCTCTATTATCTCTTACTACTTCACTATTACTATCTGAAGTTCCCTACCTACCTTTTCCACTGCCACTCATACCTTTACACAAGGGGGCAAAAGATTGGTCAATGATCGCTGTGGTGGCAATCATCTGGGCACATTACTGCACTATAAGGCCGGTATCCTGTGTTCTGTGAACTAAGCCGTAACACAATATAGAAAGAAGTATTATATTGCTTAATATTTAATTTGATGGGGGAAACAAGCAGGAAGAAACCAACACAACAACCAAAGGAAAACAGGCCTCTAGGGTGGTCGCGAGGCAGGTCTGATCAATAGGATCTTGACAGTCGGGTCAGCTAGGGAAGTCAGGCAGGCTCGAAAGGAAGGAAATGTTGGGCCTAGTCGAGGCAGGAAGGAAAGGGAAAGTCATAATGCGTAGAGGAAAGACATATCAAACACTTCATCCCGGCCGACCTTCCGGCCGGGGAACAATATAATAAAAGCCAGTGACGAAACAACGTGTTGAATCTATCTAGGTTGCGGAAAGGTCGGGCTTTTATAGGCGTCACAAGACACCTTCTCAGACGGTCATATGACTAGTCACATGACAGGCTGCAAGACTAACCTAGACCATTTGATCAGACTGTCTGAAAGGTCGGAAAGGTCAGGAATATCCCCACCACCACATTAATTACTGTGGTAGTGGGGATATTCCTGACCTTTCCGACCTTTCAGACAGTCTGATCAAATGGTCTATGACTTTCCCTTCCCTTTCTGCCTAGACTAGGCCCAACATTCCCTTCCTTTCGAGCCTGCCTGCTTCCCTAGCTGACCCGACTGTCAAGATCCTATTGATCAGACCTGCCTCGCGACCACCCTAGAGGCCTGTTTTCCTTTGGTTGTTGTGTTGGTTTCTTCCTGCTTGTTTCCCCCCATCAAATTATTAAAAGCAATGAAAGGTGATTAAGGTAATGCAGTATTATTGAAAGCTGAGGTAGTGCAGAGGCTCCCTCCTATCTAGAAGTGAAGGTCTTATATATCTAATGGTGATATGAAGGACTGATGGGACCGTTGGTCGGTCCTGCTTCGTCCACCTGGTGCAGTTCTGCCGTGCCAGACCGCCTGTGGGGTGATGTCAGCTGTTGGGCTGTGACAAAGGGCTAGGCGGTCAACCACGGCAGATCCCCCCGGGACCCACTTGCCGACCTATCAGCGTTACCTTCATATGCAAGTCGAACGGAGACGGTTCGGCTTGAATCGACTATGCAAGTCGAACGGAGACAGTTCGACTTGAATCGACTATGCGAGTCGAACGAGGACGATTCGACTCGCATCGACCTCACTCGACTACACGAAGTAATTAGTATTTAAGAGCACAATCCTTCTTACCTGGATAGCTACTTCAGCTTCCAACACAACTGCTTTACCTTAATCACCTTTGACACTCTCAGAGATTGACTATTAAGCGACGTAACACTTCTTTCCACATTGCTCAGAACAACGTCCTATTCTATCTGCCAACATAAACCAAGCCTTCCTGATTTATCCCTTGGGAATTGATCCGGACCGTTACACCGCTGGCTCTTACCTAACAGATCTTATTTGCACAGCCAGCTGTGCACGTATGGGTCG
Organism: Thelonectria discophora; assembly: GCA_911649645.1. Classification (NCBI taxonomy): domain Eukaryota; kingdom Fungi; phylum Ascomycota; class Sordariomycetes; order Hypocreales; family Nectriaceae; genus Thelonectria; species Thelonectria discophora. The sequence goes on along the minus strand of CAJVRK010000008.1, from coordinate 94,442 downwards.
CCCTTGTCACGGCCCGTGATGACGCCGACCCGTCACGTGGCTAGCCCCACACTTTTTCACCAATCAGAATGGGTTCACTCCGGTTCACTCAGTTAACCAGATACGACGTTTGCTCCGAGACGAACGAGATCGCAACGACAACCAGCAGCAGTGAGCGCTCCTTCTCGACCAAGAAGGACAAGGAACCGCGCGGCGCCCTCGAGCGATGGAGACAAAGAAAATGCTCTGCCAGGAACAGATGAAGCCGAGACTACGAAAGGCGACTCTACCAACAACGAGGTCGCAAACGGCGACATCACAGCCGCAGATGCTACCGGGGCTACAAACATTGATACTACAGCCCCTGATGCTGCCGGGGCCGATGTGACTGGCATTGGGGATGGTTCAGCTAAACTAAAGAAACGCGGCCGCAGACGCAAGGGAGGTCCATCTGAGGGCACTGGCGCCAAGCCATGGAAATGTGAGAAGTGCGGTGGTCTGGAAGAATGACATTGGCTTGAAGTATCACCTGGAGAAGTCAAGGACGTCTTGCAATTCTTCATATGACGAAACCGCCGAATCAACGCCCCGGCGAAACAGAAACGCCCATTCTCCGAAGTGGAAGATGGGGCCGCGGGGACCCCGGCGCCGCCTGCAACGCCAGGCAACGGCTTGGGGAGCAGCTTGAGGGTGAAGATGCAGTTGAGGAAGGGACACCAGCCCAGCTCCCGAGCCGAAGACGTACTGTGGCTACTCCCAAAGTCATGCCTCGACCTTCAGTGAGCCTCACAGGGGGGCCTCTCCAAGCCATCCAGAATGGCGGCGTCCCCCGGTAAACAGCTTTAACTAGCCAGACAAAAGTCCAGCCTCATGCACGAACGGCGGGCCTCTTGTGCAAAGCCAGGCTGGGCAATTACGACCTGCTCTCGGTCTGTCTGATGGCCGAAGATCGGGGCCCGGGACACCAAAGCTGGCCCAAACAAAAGGCAACGACAAGAGGACAAGTCATCGACGGACGAGCCACAACCAGGAGCGCGGGCGAGTGAAGATGCCGAACCACCAGAGAGCAAGGCAGCACGATCCAAGGTTGTCGACAGCCTTCTCCCCAAGGTCACTGCGAATAGCCGCCTCTGCGAGATCATCAAGGAGCTTCTGGAAGAGCAAGACGGCGTGTTCCCTGCAGGGCGAGCATTGTGGCATGCCCTGAATACTGAACCAGTGAAGTGGTTCACGATGAATCACCCAGTGACCCCCCGTGAACCTCAGGACGTACTTAGTATTCAATGACTACAGCTATTACCATAGGAAGGAGCTACCTAAGCTACTTTAGTTTTTAATACAACTGCTTTACCTCAATCGCCTTTGGCCTCCGCCTCAACTAACTATCAAGCGACGTAACACACCTCTTCTCTTACATTGCTCAGCCTTAACTCCCTGGCCTCTCTGCCAACAAATAACAAAGACAAACTCTGAGTTATTCCCGTTGGGAATTGATCTAGACCGTTACATCTGACTCAAGTGAACGGACAAGTGCATGGATCTTGGGTTTTGGATGGGAACGGGAACCCCCACCACGGCTCCGATCCAAAAAAACCCTTAGACGTAGTCATACAACTTTAAAACTCTCTTGCAAGCCTCTTACATTAATTCCCAGAGGCGCTATGTGCTCCGTAGCTCATCCATGTTAAAGCGTCCCCGCGAATTGTCAAGCAGAGATGAATCACAGCTTGCTTCCTAGCCTCATGTAGGCGGATGGTGTATTTATTAATAACTAGACACTGTATTGCCGACTATTAAACACAATCTCTCGGCCACTAAATATAAAGTGGCATGGCCGTAGTCTTTATACTGGGATGAACATAGCAGAAGGCACCAGCATGGTGAAGGACGAAAGTCCACATTGAGGATTGCCAGCTTGATATCAGATAACTAATCATTATGAATAAGAAAGTCAAATCAAGTTCTAAATATTTAGCTCTCTACTTGCGCGTCTCTTGAAGCCTCTATACCGGTGGTGCTTTGCTTCCTACCGCTTCCTTTTCGAAGATTCCAACTGGGGCGCCTACAGGACGGCATTAAATCCGCAGTAGGTTCCACTACCGCGCCAATACTTGCACTGCGCTCTGTATGCTCTGTTGTCTGGGCAAAAGACGTGCTACCTTTCCGAGCCTTAGACATCTCAACAAGGCGGTTAAGAATACTGAATTCGAGTTTGAGTTTGATGCTGTACACAAAGACCTTGTAGCTCGTTTGAAGGCGATAGAGATTCGCATACTCCAAAGCTAGAATAGGACAATCGAGGACCGCAACCATGATGCTGACAACTAGAAGATGTCGTAGTGTGTGTCGATACCGTCGGTTTGAGTCCCGCCCTGTAACAGCAGTGATTCGGAGGATACGGGTTGTCTCAAAAATGTACAGTCCGGAAATGATCATTTCCTGGACAAAAAAGAAGCTGATTTGGAGCTTCTCGTAGACGGAGTACGGCTTGACGAAAGAGTCTGGCCTGGCAGAATTGGCACCATAGACTAGAACCGTCGTGGGGATGTGGCAGATGATGATGTTGACAAGAATCATGATCCGGATGGCCTTGAGCCACGATCTGTTATCCAAGACGAGGTGTAGTCGAGAATATAGGACGGCAGCCTGGCCGGTCACCAGGGGCCACCAACCGAGGATAATAAGCGTGACGTACACATAACTATTTGTGCTCGGTCGAAAGTTCTTGAGAAGAAAACCGGTTGCGTAAAAGGGTATCCCCCAAGTTGCGAATATGAAGCTCCAGAAATAGAGGCCTGATCGTCGCTTGAATGTCGTGAGGATGATGAAATTCAGTTCGATGAAGTTGTATATCGAGATTGCGAGAAAGCAAGCGACCACAAATGCTGTTGGCCCCGTGAGAATTGAATTGCCATCAACATCTTCCTCTGCCATTTCTTGCTCCAGCTGCAAGATTTGGCCAAGAATGCTGCGACTTGGCAGGCGTAGTCCTCGCGAGAATCGGAATCGTTCTGCGGTAGACACTTGGAAGTGTAGGATGCTGGTACGGCTTGAAAGAGAGACGGATATGTTTTGGCCAAGTGGTCGCATCAACTACTTTAGCAGTCGGTGTCGCAATTCGAAGTCATTGGAGTTGAGGGTTTTGTCGACATGTGCATGAAAAGTCTGACAATGCCATTGAGGGGAAAGTCGCACGTGGCATTGGATATTGAATGTGGTAAAAGAATGAGCGAGCCTTTCTCAGATTCGAATGGCTGCTTTTCAATGTCATTCCATCTCCTTCCCAGTTATGTCATTTCCAATCTTGAGCATGCTTTCGCATCAGACCGCTATTGCGCAGCGCGTGCGCCACCCGCGGTCGTTAACTCCACGACCCAATCATCATCTTTGAAGTTTGTCAGGTGGCTTACACCTTGCTGTTTTGGTCTATGGCTCCTCAAACAGAAGACCCCAGACCGTGCTGCGATGACGTTACGAAAGTTTACAAGTTCTTTCGCCCGCCGATCGATTTACTTCGTACTCTCTATAAAGGAGAAGTATGATGGGAAATGCCCCCCTTTAAGAAGACATATGGATTTAAAAGGAGCTCTGTCGTCGTTGAGACAACGGCGTTTCGTTTCGCTCCGTCCCAGGTTAAATTCAACGCCCAGCTGGGCCCCGAACTCTCGCGGTGGTTTCCTATCCTATTAAGCGAGCCACTACACCAATCTCACGGATAATTTGCGTTTATTCTTTCCATTTTCGTGATTTCTTTCTTTGCGGTCTGGCCATCTGGCGGTTACGAGTTCCAAGCCAGGGTTGCAGCATCTCGTTCCGATCGGAACGCGACATCATTCGTCGAAGCTCCGTTGACTCGCGTTCGCACTACGCACCGGGGTTGATGGTGGGGAGGCCGGGCATGTGGATAGTAACCACTCAGCACGCGGGGAAATCGCGGGGGATGGGAAGGGAGAAGAGTCGCGTTCCTGAGACATAAATAGTTGGGCAAAGTGCCGCGAGTTTCAAAGGAGAATTCTATGTATGAGCTTCTCTATCCGACTCTCGACTTGTGACCTTCGATAAGACTGAAGTTGTCCCATCGACTGTTCAAAACTTCAGCATGAACTCCAACACCGGTCCAGACACGAAAGAGCGGGACAAGACCTCTCATGTGGATGACATTGGTCTAGCCGCCGCCATGGCGCTTCCAGCAAGTAGCGCTAACGAGAAGCTCGTCTTTCGTGATATTTGGGACAACCGCCGTGTCTTGCTCTTCTGTAAGACCCTTTCGTTTCCTCCCCCTTGGCAAAGTCCGGACTGACAGACGATACTCTTTCGTCGAGATAGGCCTGATCATCTACCTCCTCCCGATCAACTTTGGATATGAGGTATCGATGATGGGCAAGCTTCTTGCCGTAACTCCATTCGCAAAGAGATTCGGGTACCTAGTCGAGGATGAGTATGTCATCAGAGCCAGGGACCAGCAAATCCTCAATGCCGGCAACACCATCGGCATATTCGCCTCTGCTTTTGTCACGGGTATCTTGAGCGACTTTATCGGCCGCAAAAAGACAATCATCATCGCCTGCACCATATGCATTGGGGGAATCATGGTTCAGTACTTTGCCAGCTCGATCCTGATGCTCTTTGCGGGAAAGGTAGTTTCAACTTTTGGCTTTGGCCTCGGCCATTCGCTCGGCCCGGTCTTTGTCGCTGAGCTTGCCCCTGTCAAGATGCGCGGAATCTGCCTTGCTCTGGTTGTAAGTGGACTCACAAGTCCTGTGCCTGTCTACTTTGATAATCGCCTAACAACTTTTAGAACACCATGATTGTGCTTGGACAATGGCTCAACTCTCTGGTAGTATACGCCTGCAAAACCGACCGAACTGATAAAGCATGGCAAGTCCCAGTCATTACTCAGATCGCTCCACCGGGACTACTTCTTCTCGTTATTACCTTTCTTCCAGAATCGCCCACCTGGCTGCTGCTGAGAGAGCGTCGAGGGGACGCCGCAAAGGCCTTTCGCCGTTTCAATGGGGACAGTTTCGACGTCGATGCTGCTATAGCCGTTGCAACTGTGGCCATTACAAAGGAAGAGGAGACGAAACGGCAGCAGGCGTCCAGCAAGTGGGTGGAATGCTTCAAGGGCACAAACCTTCGCCGAATCACCATTATCGTCATGGTCTACCTGTCGCAACAGTTCATTGGTGTGGGATTCATCAGCGGCTACCTCACGTTCGTGCTCTCCGTGTTCTATTCCGAACTATCTACTTTCTAATACGATATACCAGGTATTACTTTCGGCTGGCTGGTGTTAATGACCCTCTTGCCATTGGACAAGCTGCCAACGCAATTCAACTGGTCGGCAACATGGCATCTTGGCCGCTAGTCGATCGCTTTGGAAGGAGACCGATGATCGTTGGTGGCTGCTTCACCATGACCGCCCTTCTTCTCGTGATCGGAGGTATTAGTACCATTGGGAGTGCTCCCGCCCTATCGGCCACAGTTGCTTTCATGGTCATCTGGGGTTTCCTATACCAGGTAAGTCAAGCTTCCTCATGGCCGGTACCTACTTCCGAAAGTAACAATTGGGTCACAGGCGACGTTGGGGGCTGTTGCATACAGCATTGGTGGAGAGACTGCTAGGTATGATTGCGCCTCGTTGTCCATCTCATTTCCACATGACTGTACACTGACGTTTTCAGTGTTCAACTTCGACAAAAGACGTATAGCATCAATATTATGGTGTCTACGGCGGTGTCTTGCATGATTACCCAGGTTCTTCCATACCTCCTCAACACCGACCAAGCCAACCTTGGAGGAAAAATCTGCTTCATCTACTTTGGGTTTTCCCTCCCGATGTGCGTCTACCTCTACTTCTGCCTGCCAGAGTTAAAGGGTCGCAATTACGCCGAGGTTCAGGAAATGTTCGAGAGCAAGGTGCCCGCAAGACAGTTCAAGTCCTATGTCTGCGAAGTGGGATTAGGCGGCGATTATAATGGGAGTAAGGGAAAGGATGTTTGACGGCGACGTAAGAACGAGCAGTTTTCTGGGGTCTGTGATTGTAATACCCATAACTACTGGGCAGATGCGAAATAAAGGGGCTGATATACCTATGAGCATGTTAACACAGAAATAAAAGAGTCGGTAAAAGCTGCGTGGGATGTTCTCGGACTGCGGCCTGCAAGGTCTGACTCGCTCGGCACTCGTGTTATCTGCAACGGCGAGCGGGGCTTCCATCTGACTCGCGGCACAAATCGTCATAGGTAGATGCTTCACAAATCCACAACCGCTTTGCATATATTTACCTGCATACGAAATGTCTCAAGCTGTCCATTCTTCAAAGTAACGAGCACTCGTATCAACCTATCTACGCCCAAAGCTCTCTGCGAGGGGCGACAAGCGGAAGCTGTGAACCAACAACTCGTGCGTTGGTTGCCAAGCTGGACGGAAGATTCTTCAAGGCGAACCACGTCCGTCCATGGTGGAACCACTTACCTACCACAAGCATTAACAACAGGGTGTTCAGAAGCTTCCTGCAAGGTTGACCCTTTGCGTAATTGTCCCGAAGTGAAGGCCATGTTGCGTCTTCCTCTCGATTCGGTGGTGAACGTTCCACTCCTTAAAGTGCATTACTCGCTCCCTTGTCGTCGGGCGAAACTCCCGCCCCTTCCGGCTTACGTTGAAGAGCCCGAGTTGCCCGTCCTTATTTGGTTTCTCCTGCGAAGCCTCGCACATGTTTAAAACTAACATGCGACGGACGTTTCGGTGCCCCTTTATCGCGTAAAAAATCCCACGTTTCTAGACATCATCGCGCGATGGTCGCCTAGCCAGCACCATCTAGATTACCTACGGTATGCCTTCCAGCATTTTGCGGAGAATATCTTGACTTAGGGTAGTCATTTAAGCTTTCAGGAACAAGCATAGCAGCCTTCCATAATTTTATGCCTTAGTTTTGGGGCATTCCGGGAAAAAACAGAAGAGGAACACTTGAGGCTTAGCAGAAGGCCACTGGGGCAAGCTTCGCAAAGCAAAACAAGGAACCAACAGTTCCCTTCCGGGGGCAGATGAGAGCGAAAGACGACTCATGTTCCTCTCGGTGGGCCAGGATCCCTTGAGTTGGTCTTAATGAACGCGCCATGATCCGCAAGGGGAGTGCGGAGCCGCAAGGTCCAGTCGGGCTTTGGATTTACTCCAAGCGGGGAAGATCGACAAAACCGGATGCAACATGGACGGTTGGAACTTGGGCCTCCGGAGTTTCACAATCATGATAAGCCGGCAGATACTTGTGTGATTGTGCCAGGTCGAATTCTTTCCATCATCCATAAAATCATGAGCTGCGGCTGAAGAAATGGCCCTGGATGCGGCTCATGTATTCCTGACCTAACGCTATTCTTCCTTCTTTACGTTTATCTCGACGTTGTCCCACCACACTGCCAACGCGCCTCTGTTGGCCAAAGCCCTCGGATATGGGTATCGAAGAGCAATTTGTCCTCCTCTCCATCGGCCTCATTACCATCGGGGTTCGTGTTGGTATACGATGGCGCCAAATTGGGCCATCTGGTTGGCAACTCGATGATTATTTAATGCCGTTTACGGGGGTACGTTCTACGGCACTCTGATCGACATGGTCTGCGGGACTGACATTCCGGCTGGCTTCGGCACTCCAGCTCGTCTTCACTGCAGAAACAGTTGCAGCATATTTGGTCGGCGCCAAATTCGACGGGTTAACGAATAGTTATATGACGAACGAAGAACGTGCGAACCTCGACCCGAGTTCCCGAGAACATTACAACCGAGTATGGGGCTCGAAGATCCAGGTTATCGGATGGTCATTTTACGCGTGTATTCTTTGGTCCCTGAAATTCTGCGTCGCGGCCTTCTACAGCCGACTAACGTATGTCCAATGTTGGGACTTGCTGGACGGGAGAACGCCTATTAACTCTTGTTGTCATCACATAGGTCTGGATTAACACACCTTACGACGCGTGTCAGGCTTGCCTACATCATCCTTGGAGTCACTTATTTAGCAGTGTTCCTCACGATCCTTCTATCATGTCAACCATTCCATCACTTCTGGCAGGTCAGCCCTGACCCTGGTGTTCTCTGCAAACCGACAAACTCGCCAGCCTACGTTTTGGTAGTAGTTATCCCAAACGTTGTGACAGATATCTATCTTCTATCAATTCCACTCCCCGTACGTCTTCTTTCGCCATCGCGTCAACAACTTTCGCTGATGAGCCGATTTGGCCACGTATTAGCTTCTTTGGGGCGTCAACATCAGCTTGCGCCGCAGACTTACTCTCATGCTACTATTTAGCGGCGCTCTCTTCATCATGATGGCTGGTACGATTCGAGCAGTAGTCATCCTCACTGTAAGCTTAGTCGATCCCCACCCCTTGGTTTCCTTCTCCGGAACCGCGATGCCGGAACCGCGATGTCGGAACCGCACAGAATTAAGGAGTCGTAAATCTGGACTGTGCTAAACAATCATCCTCGCTAGGCTGGTCCCGATGGTGCCGTCTCGGGCAGTTCATGGGCTTGTCGCGAAACCTTTGTTGCAATCGTCGTCACCAACCTTCCCATCATCCAGCCCCTATTGCGTAAGGGAGCTAGCATGATTGGGCTGAGCGTCTTGTTCAGTAAACAGACGAGATCGGCCGCCGAAAGCCATCAACTTCGGAGCACGGAGCCGGGTTCAAGTCGGTTTGGCAACAGTCGTAAACGAGGCACGCTACACAGCCATCCACTCTCTGTTCCCCAGGCCACGGCATGGGGCAGCGATGAGCATATACTTCCTGAAGACAGCGATGGTAAATCATCGAACAAGGATGGCAATGCGGGGATCGTCATCGCACAGGAGATCAGCGTTCAGTCAGATCCCTTGACTGAGTCGGACCTTCAGGCAAGTCGAAAGGACCCGGCGGCGAACGATTGGGGGTACAAGGCTTCTGGATCAAGGAGACCACAGCAGTACAGAGCTTAATATAATGTTGACAACAGAAGGAAAATGGTATTTTAACGGGCGGGTAGTTTAGGCGAAAAACAAAAATACACCATGAGTTAGAGGATAAGCAATTACCTATGCATCAATCTATCTGCGCAGGTTGAGTTTCATGGTAATAGATATAAACGAGAATCTTAACAACCGTCAACGGGATAAGTATTCAATATAGAGAGGTGCAGCCAAGTTACCTCTGAGGAATATGCTGAGCCTGATGGCTCTCAAGCAAAAATGGCCGGGTTATGAAAATCTGTGATGCTTTCTTGCTCTATAGTTCAAGCATTTATTTCCATAAAGCAAACTGGAGCCAAAGTATGGTGCTTCTAAGAAAGGAAAGGAGCAACTACGATATGCAGTTGCCAATAGAACTGACACGGGTCTGAATAATGTGACCTGCTCCATTATTGAAAGTAAGAGTAATGTAGGCATTTAAATCTAATAGATGGCAATTGTCTAGTTGTATAACTATGTAAGTAAAAGAAAATGAAAATGAAAATGAAAAGAGTTTAGTTAACTAGTTAACTGAGTTGGTGAATCTCATTGTCAAACATCTCCAACCTTGGTAATCCCCGGTTTATCTCACGTTGCCACTTAGCGGTTAAATGCGACATCCTGAAGAAAATACAGCCAAAATTTACTTCACGTCTTCGACTTCGCTAGCTTCGGGGCAGTAGCTAAGCTTGTTGATATGCTTTTCGTGCGCGTGCTGGTGTGGTTCGACTGTGCGGCCGCCCTTGGACGAAAATACGTCGCCAGTCACTCCGCCCTTCGTAAAAAGGAGAGGAATATCAAGTTAAAATACGTTTGGTCTCCGGGTAGAAACAATACACGACAGCAATGAAGGCTGCGTTCAAGACAGCAAAAATAATGAATGTTCTCCAGCCAATGTTAGCTATACTCGTATTGGACGGTCGGCTTTGCTGGCTCGGAACAACTCACCAAATGAGATCGGGGTAATCTTAACCACTGCGAATACGGCCATCCAGTTCCAACCAGAAGCAATAGCTTGCATTCAAGCACTCATCCGGGTTGTATTGATCTCTGAGGGATAGAACCACGGAACAGGAAGCCAACCCACGCCGTAGAAGACCTGGAAAATAAAGATGAATGCAATGGCTCCACAGGCACCTCCTCGAGACCTAATCGATAGCAGAGCGGCCACCATGATGAAGCAGAAACACAAGCCGGCAGAACAGATCATGAGAAGGGTCCGTCGTCCGAAACGATCCATGAAGGAAGACTGGAATTACTGAGCCAACCAGATAGGTACACTGAGCACAGCTGCCGAGTATCAAGGACATATTACGGCTGATATTCATATTCTGCTGGAATATTACAGGGGCGTAGTAGTTGATCATGTTGGAGCCGGTAAACTGTTGGCCGAGTTGAATCGAGATGATGATGAGGAGTCGTCGAAAGTTTTGGGTTTCTCCCCAAGAGAATAGCTCCTTGAAGCGAAAGGTGCCTCCTCTTTGTTCTTCTTCCAGGCCGACTTGGATATCCAGGATTGTTCTCATGACGTCTTCGTCGTTTGTTGGTTTGTCGTTGAGAACCGCGATGACCTCTCGGGCTTCTTCGTGTCGGTCATGTTGAACAAGCCAGCGAGGTGTCTCTGGGAGGCCGACGATCTGAAGGACGGGACAAATTGCAAAGACGGCTTGAAAGCCGAGGGGAAGGCGCCACTCAAGAGAACTCTCTGTGAAGTTGGCACCGTAATCCATCGTGGAGAATCAGTCAGAAGGAATGATCTGGTCATGGGGCATGTGACCTTCCAGTAGGCAATGACCACACCGAAGATGGTAACCGTACCTTGTAGGGTGAGCAGGGCTCCTCGGATCGAAGCCGATGAACACTCAGTTTGGTACACCGAAGCAGTTGACGAATTCATGCCATTTCCAAAGCCAGTAACGATTCGTCCAACAATAAGCTGGGATATCGTGAATGAGGAGGCGAGAATAGCTGTACCAACGATCATAATGGCCCCTCCAATCATGAGCATGGTACGCCTTCCGTACCGCTCGCCGACGAAGTAACATAGGATAGAGCCGAGAACACATCCAATGTCGTACAGAGCTGTGATATTGCCTTGTATATCAGCATTGGGGTTGTTGAAGTCTCGACCGAATCGATTATCAGCGCCGATAATGCCGCTCATCACCACTTGGTCGAAACCGAGGAGGAGAAAAGCTTGACAGGAGGCCAACGTCACTGCAGCGACCAAGGCCCTGCCTTTGAACTCGTGCTTCCACAGCTGTAAGATTTAGAGGTGATTCGGGGTGATTTTTGATAATTCAGAGTTAATGGGATGCAGAGAAGGGGAGTACATATATACATGTTGCAGGAGGACCATGTTCGGTCCAAATCACTGCTAAAGACGGTTCAGACGTATCATCGACCCAAAGGAAGTCGGTCGACTTGTCCCGAACATGGCGAGCTCTAAGAATTGCCCCGAAATTCATCGGAACAACGATACCACGAAGACGCGAGGATCTTGGGGTAATGCGCGGAGTCCCTAGAGTTCACGCCTGGTTCTCCTCAACTTGCAAGACCGTCTCTTGTGTTTGTTCACGCGAAGTGGAGAAGAAAATCAGTAGTTGAATCCACTCCAGCAGCTCCGATCGTAACGTGATGTTCTATGTGAGGGTTATGCGCTCGAGGGACAGAGTCGCGGGGGTGGATTGAGCCTCCGGCTGGCCTTCCCCAATTCCCCACGGGCACGGGGAAGGTCCAGGAAGGGGGTGATAAGCAGGATGTGATTAGAGCGTAAACGACACGATGTTGTTCATGAGGATTCAGAACGCTAATAGATGAACAAGGCGTTGAGCAGTTCGCCCGAGCGGCCTAGAGAAATCTTACGAGGTCAGCAGACAGCGTTTGAAGTTATGGTAGATAGCATCCCACATACACATCTTTCGTGGACGATTGGCTGAGGTGGGAGTATCTTTTCATTATCCGCATTACCAACTTGAGTCATGTCCAAGGATCTAAAAAAGCTAAGTTACACAAGAAAAAAAATCAAAATCTATACCGTTATCCTCAGACTACGCTGATTCACTCCCTTCGAGGAAGCTTTCTGGCTCCGTCTCGGTAGCCTTCATCGTCTGGTTCGAGTCACCATTAACCTTCTCGCCCTCGTATACCTCCTGATTCCCGGCAGCCAAACATCGCTTTCTGATGCTGAAGTATGCAATAGTTTGCCCTACCACCCACCAAGCAAATAAAACCGGCAGTCCAATATGCAGAGAGTTCCCGCATCCGGACCAAACTTCGATCAAGATGATCCACAAGGCGTGGGCAGGAAAAATATACCCAAGTCGATAGAACCCAGCCGAAAGTTCAAATGGAAACACGCAAGCCGCGACATTGAGCATGAACCAAGTGAGGAGGAAAAATGGAGAAAACTGGAGTGGCACGAAACTGCCAATGAGCGACTCGAGGACGAGGAAGTTCGTATCCATGAAGAGCCAGAAGGTCAACCACGTGAGTACCCAGATACCACCGTCGACACCCCAATCTTCGCGGAAGGCCCAGATGTAACCAGTGACAACTATCGCATATAGCAACGAGAAGATCTTGCCGGCGATGAAGCGCATCGCCCACACATCGCGGATACGCATCTTGGCATGCATGCCAAATTTGTCAAAGATGCCGTTCATGGCAAGGACAAAGAAGAATTGGCCAAGAATAGCCATGACAATGTTTATCGTGTTGTATAGGGTTCTTGCACCTTGATTTGTCGGTCGAATAATATCGGCGCTACCCGAAATGGGATTCAGGTAGGCTTGAATGGCGGCAGAGTCACTGCTGTTCAGGCCTCGCAAAGCTGAACGGCCGTCATCGGTCTGATAGTACATCCCCCGCGATGCGATGAGAAGAGCTTGGAAGTTCGGTGCAAGGTAACCAGATGCCACGGTCGGATACCTCGCTCCATTATAGATGTAGGTGATGGCATCTTCGGCATCATAGTCTTCAGCCGCAGATCCTCCATCGTACGCGGCAGCAAGACGATCCGAGGCTCCGCTATGGATGTACACTGCACCCCAGTAATCAGATTTGCAGACTCGCTTCTTGATACCGGACGCATCGGGATAACTGGTTGAGGAGTGGAAGTCGAAGGAGGGGAACTGGTTGCTTTGCAATTTTTGATAGGCGAGTGACACCGATTGCCCGACCGGACCACCATCGTAGTCGACAACGAGGACTTTGAGTGCGTGTACGCGGTCGCCAACTCGAAAGGCAGCACCGAAGAGATACGACAGATCAGCCAGAAAGACGACAAGAATGGCAACTGCTACACCTGTAAGTGCTTTGACAGCGATGCTCCTTCTCGTCTGCCAATATGGCGACCCAAAGGTTTCCCTTGGATTTGTGGACATGGTAAATGGGTTATATGCGATCGCGGCCGCCGAAACGGATGGTTCTAGCGAAGAAGTCGAGGGTGGTGATTCGTCAGGGGTTTCCAATATAGTCGCGGCAAGGTGGGATCGGTTGGCAAGGTTTGTGAGTGTGCATTTAGGACTGGTGAGTGGGATCTGCTGGGAAGGAAATATGAGGAAATATGAGGCCATAATGAGGATAAAGAACAACTTTCAAATCCGACTGCTCCATCCGCAAATACCAACCCCAGTCGGAGCGACCGGGGCCAACCTCGCGTTTCGGAACGTCACCAACGCGAGCCGCTCGGCGTCGGCCTTTTCTTAAGTGCGTCCTCCGTCGTGAAATGGACCACCCCACCAACAACCAAGCCAATAGATGAGAGACGCGGCATTCTTCCGCCTAAGTCCGTACCAAATATCCAAGTTTTTTGCAAGCAGGAAGCGTTTTTGATTTTGAGATTTCGAATCTCCCGTTCAACATCGGCCTCCGAGATGCGCCGATACAAAGGAAGATCCAACGCCCCATTCGCTCACAGTTGAGCCGCCTCCACTGTTGGTTGCTGTGACTCGAGGAGCAGGCCGAGCAGCAGCGGAATTAAAAAATGTCCTTTACTCCGAGCTTAGATTTGTCACTGCTTGCGTGCTTGATCTTTAGACAATCTTTGTGAAAGCCTTGGTTGCTTGGATGAGACCATTTGACGCCTCTACCAATAGCCAATGAAACTTGGAGGTGCCGATTTAAAGACCATGGCCGTGGATCGAAGGCGGGTTCATTGAGGAGTCGAAAATGAATCAAAGAGGGATAAGGAGCTTGGCTCAAATTAATTCAGGGCTGTCTTAGTCTTCGTGCAATCGTGCCAGTCGTTGTGGTAGTTAGGTAAATCCAAGTTAATACCCTGTACATAGTAAGAGTTAAGGGCACTTACTTTAGCTTGAGCGCCCTCGCTGCCTCGCATTTTTAAGGATTCATATTTGAGAATACTGGTTCGCTTGTAGATTAAAAGAAATGGCAGATATAACATTGATGAATGAGCCTCTCCGTTGAAATTGAAAAACACTGCCCAAGGTCATTCTTGAAGTCGGCCGGAAACATCGACAGGTCACAACAAGTTGAGCATGGAATAGAGGGAAATTAATTTGATCCTGATAGAGGCCAAGTCTCACTATTTGATTTACAAGAAGCCAACCCGTCCTTGAGGGACTCCTGGCCCTTATGAGAGCGCTACCTCTTTCTCCGTCATCTCAACATCATTTCTAGCCGAGGACTTCACCTCTTCAACCTCTTCAACCTCGTCCACCATCGCCAGATATGTTCCCAAGACTTCCGCAAAAAATCTAGTCCGATGTTCGAAATACCTCAGTCCCTCTTCTTGGAAAAACGTATTCGCGATGCCGACAACAAGTTCCTGGTCAGTGTCCGACAATGCCAGAAGACGTGAGACCTCTACCTCAACCTGCCGCTCTCCGTCACCACAAAGAAGCTGGCAGATATCCCGGCTGTTGATGAGTCTAGTCGCAAAAGACTCAAACAAACCGTGTTCCACAAACCTGTCCAGCACCGTCCTCAACGACGTTGCATCCGGGATCAAATGAGCCATGGCGGTTTCGGGGTTCTTCTTGATGACGCATCTTGTCTCCTCTGCAAACTCCAAAGCTCGAATAATTCCTCTGGCATCCATCCTTGTAGGCAGTAGTAGGACTGGGCGGTCATATCCTACCCGGGTGCGCCACCAAAAGTTGCAAAAATAAGAGGATATGATGATGGGTATGAGTACCACATACGCCCACCAATACGTAGGCGTGAGCATTGAACCAATCCCTCCAACGAGCGTACTTGTTCCGTTGATGGAAAAGAAGAGGCGCACGTTGAAGCAGTGTTGTTTCACTACTGAGAGTGCAGCTGTGTCGTCAAGTTTTCTCGCCGCCGCTCGAGAGTGTAATCGTTTCTTAAGCGACACGTAGATCGCCCAAACAAAGTTGACCAAACCGAAGAGAGCAATCGGTGCGTTTCCGAGATATCCGGATAGAATGTTGCTGACGAGCCAGACCTTTTTGTTCGCTCCGGCAATGGCCATGAAAGTTCCAATTGAGATGAGAACGGCGCCTCCACCCATAAGAATATCCATGCCCCAGCGATTAGTAGACTCGGTATAAAGCTCGCGCCTAACGATGTCGAGTAACACATCCAGATTCTGCGGGGACTGGCATTCTTCCGTTTGCTGGGCTCGTTGAGTTCTGAGAAGGTGGCGTTGATGGCGGAGGAACTTGACGTTCCTCCAAGCCTTCACACCGTCTCGAAGAGCGCAAATGGAAATGATGGCGGCTACTGTACCACCAATCGCCATGAAAACAATGGCATAGACTGGAACTGGCACAGCGTTCCAGATGTTGGCGGCAAAGTCTCCAGAGTTGGCGAGCTCCAGCAAACCGGCGGCCCAAACCAAGTTGTGTTCGAGCCGGATTCCTGGAAGACGGGTCCAGCCTCTCCGGCCTTTGAGCATTGGGACGCTATCTAACCCAGGCGCTTGGAATTCATCGCTGTTTGAGGTAGGAATGCTCCGTCCGTCGGCAGCTGAATATTCGATTGCCGATATCTCGCCCCCGGTCGAATTTCCAGCCCGTAATCCAGGAGACGAGGGAGACACTGCCATTTTTAAGGATGTTGGAGGATCGAGGCCTCCGACTTTTGATGTCGATTTTCGACTTGGGACGGCTCCCAGTCAGGAAAGCGAGCGCCCGGCTTGGTAGCGACACAAAGGAGAACCAGCTCTCGCAGATAAGAATGAGTTGAGTATAAAAACGACGAAGAGGAAATTGGGTCAAACGGGATCCAGGCACCTGGATAAAAGATTCAGAAATATCCGATCCCAAGTAGCCATGGTTAAAAGTTATTTCGAATACAGACTGACGCCACGTCCCAAGTTTTTCTCCATTCCCCAGTCTCCGCCCATCTCGGCTCGTTTTTGTTCCTTGGCAGAATGGCATGGTAATTCGTCAGTCGGCGCCTCCGTGGATACGGACCCGACTTTTTGTGCCGAAAAGCCGGATGGCAGAACCAATCTGGGGGAAGCTGGCGGCCCGATTTTCGGGCCCTCCGCACTGGACCAGTTCTGTGATAAGGCTTAACTAACCCGCGCGTTTCTTTGTCACCCTGTGATGGCTTCCAATGATACGTAGCAGTGAACCTTAAGAAGTCACCAATGAACTTAAAGCAATGAAACCAGTGGTCTCGCTCGGACAAGCTTACGCTGCAACCATGCTTTTGCCAAGAAGCGGCTTTAATCGTCAATGGCTAACTTTTCCTTCTGGTGGCTACCAAATAAGGGCTTTTAGGTTACCGGATTTCTCTTACAGTGGGCCGGCAAAAATTACGACACATCCGGAGTCAACCCGGTGTTACAGTACCTGCACCAAATGAAGGCTACATTTTCAAAAAGTCGTTTAAATCTAGGATAACCTCAATTAAATAGTTATATATATTAATCTAGAGCCCTTTGAACGGGCTTTTTAACGACATGCTCAATATTTCGTGTACCAGCCTCGTGCGTTAATAACCGCCTGCATTCTGTGCTTCATTGAAAAAATCAGGTTTTCTAACACCTCTGGCTCTATCTGTTGCCACAGCTCGATCGCGGCCTCAATTAGCCGCTGCTTCGATTCCTTGTTTTTTTGGCATATATGAGAGCTCAGGATATCGCTCACATATCCGTGTTTTAAGGATCGCCCAGAGGTTTTCAATAGGGTTGAGATCGGGGCTATAGGGAGGCCAGTCTATCACCTCTGCCCTCCTATTCTCACACCAGTCCACCAGCCAATTCATTATCAATTGGGACCGAAAAAGCGATGAATTATCGTGCTGGAAGTGGCTGTTCCTGGTGACAATACGGTGAAGATATCGCTGGAAGCAATCCAGCAGGATCCGCGCCGTAACGCCGCCGCGCTCAGATTCTGGGTCCCCGTCAAGGGGGATCATCGGGAGCCTCCTGCGAGCGCTGAAGGCGCTGAAGAACATCTGCGAGTGCCTTGTCGGCGTGAAACGGGTCTGAACATTCTGTCTGAACAGCCTCTCGTGCTAGGGACAGTCAGGGCGGCCACAATCGCAAAGAAGCAACTCACCGGCTTGCAGAAGCACCGACTGCGTCTCTGACCCTCCCCGCGGGCGACGATAACCTCATCTGAGAAGGTCCAAGAGAGCCAAAAATCCGTAGACATATGCACATATCGCCTGGCAAAGCGGAGGCGTTTTCTGGCCGTTTCCTCGCTAATGAAGGGCCGGATGAGGGATTTGAAGTGCATAATGCCCTTACTTCTAAGGAACCGGATTATAGTCCGGCTTGAGCAGTCCAAATTGGCCTCCTCGATTAATTCCTTTAGCTGGATATGAGGGTCTTGAGCTATTACTCTCAATATCCTCCTTTTTCCCGGTCTCCGAGCTTGGGGGGGCGACCGCACCGGGGTTTGTCTTGACCACTCTGTTGCTCGCGATATCGTCGGATAATACCGTAAATTGCATGGCGACTTATGCCCTCATCGCGCGCAATTAAGGCAGCGGAAACGCCCGAGTTATACCTCCATACAATTCTCGTGCGCGTATGAGGAGAATGATGTACTTGCGATACCATCATGGCTTAAATTGAATGTAAGAAATGAGGTTAAAGTTGATGATGATTTTGGTGTATGTACAGGGAGAAGCGGTATACAGGAAAATGTGTCGTAATTTTTGCCGGCCCACTGTAGCTTTAGACTGGCAAATTGGGGAGTACCTATAACTCTATAAAAGCGGAAAGTAAAAAGGATATTTTCTTGGTTCCTTCTCTATTGGAGCCTTTATTAAAGCATAATATTGCCACCATTGCATCTATTGAGGCCGGGGCTTAAGATATAAAAACTGGGTAATTTAATGAAGCCTTGACTTGTTGAATTGTAGAGCCTTGGGTTAGCTGAGTCAGGCGCAAGCCCTACCAGAGAAGTCACCCACACAGACTACAAAGGAGGCAGAGATCCCTTGGTCCATAAGGTCAGTTGACTAGAGCCCTGACTAGCAGAAAGTTATGTGACCAAGAAGCATGACCAACTTCCTTTGTTACTAATAATGCCGACTACCCGAAGGACCCAGAGGAAGGAGGAAGTTTAAGGATCATTTCTGTCTAAAAAGACCATTTGATCAGATGAATCAAGAGAAGAAAAAGAGACAGAAGATACACACAGCAATACACGAAAACATCCTAAAGCAATACAACACACACGATACATGCAGATCAACCAGATCACTCTAATCCTCAGGCCGGCTATTCAACATAACTAGTCTAATGTTATAGGGGTCTCTTTTTTATACTCCGGGGTCAATATTCTTACCGAAACCCACATACACTACAGGATAATACTCATACTTCTAACATAAGACCTCGCCACTCGCACAGCGATTATTTCTGGGCAACAACGCATCGGCCTGAAACACTTATGTGCATAGAATAGGCTAGATCTTGCTTCTAATCCTCGCATTGGATCCAATTACGTGCAATTGGCACCACCAGTCTAGCGTGGAGGTGTCGTATCAATAGTCGAATGGCATACCGACACACGTCGTTGCTCGCTTGAGAGCCCATCCTAGCTCTCAAGCTGCAATAGATGGAATCCGATTTTGTTGACCTTCTTCAACATTCATTCGCCGGCTTATGTAGGGCTGTACTTCCCCGAATCCAAAGTCAGTTCCATTGGGTCCTCGGGCCTTGTCTCCTGCCATTTCAAGCTAGGTAGTCTCGTATTCTCAATCCTTCGAACCACCCATGAGTCAATCATAGTGAACCGAATGCAACACTGCCACGGATGTTTGCCCTCTTGTAGGTGCGCGTATTGATGCTGGCTCGGAGTCTCGGCAATCTAATATTCAACCTTATATCCCTCATTCGGCTCTCAGAGAGTCACCTAGGAATTGCCTTAAAGTCATCAACAATCCACTGCCCAACGAAGGTTGGATTAACTTCCATTTCAAGCAATTTACCGCAAACAGAGTCACCCGAGTGGTAGGGTAGGCTGGGCGAAGTTTATTGGAGGAAAAGCAAGAAGCGTTGTCCATGGAGCCTCGCTCGCTGAACCTCTCCCCGAATCGACAATACACTCATAAGATAATTTATCCATTAACTCCTTTGCTGTGTCGTATATTTAATGCAACCCTTTTGAGGTCCCTCATTGGCACAAATACTTTCCGCCAATCATCAACCAAGGTATTACACTGCGATGAATCTACTCGAGAATAAATAGCGACCGAACCCGGGCACGTCCGCAACCACAGACTCCTGACCTTCAAAGACGGATCAATCATATCTCCATTTACTCAATCTTTAAAGAGTTCTGCAACCAAACGATGCATCTGACCCGACTTGGAGCCGGGGCTTTCGTGCTTTTGCCAACAGCCTTGGCTTGTCTGGGTTACGAAGGGGTCGTTCACACGCCCACTACAACCAAGACCAACTCCAAAGTCACCACTGTTCCAGCAGGTATTGTCTATGATGGCGGTTGGGCTAAATTTGACCGCGGCTCAGGTGCCTGTGTAGATGGGGAGGGAGCCAAGCATTCCAAAGGATCCAGGCGAGAGGCCTAAGCTGACAATCTATGACTAGGTGATGACGATGCTGTATTCCTTCTCAAGTCCGGCGCAACCCTTCAGAATTTCATCATTGGCAAGGATCAGCAAGAAGGAGTTCATTGCAATGGCCCTTGCACCCTTAAATTCGTCTGGTTCGAGGACGTATGCGAGGATGCTATCACAATTGTAAGTCCTGTCGTCATTCTGGAACCTGGGCAATATTTTAATGGGATTCCGGCAGGAAAACGATGTGAAGGGCCTGGAGACCTTGATCATTGGTGGTGGTGCTTATCATGCTTCAGACAAGATTATTCAGCACAACGGTTGCGGAACCGTCAACATTATGAACTTTTACGCGGAAGATTACGGTAAGGTCTATCGATTATGTGACAATTGCAGCAAGCAGTGTCAGAGGAATGTCTATGTTGAAGGCAATACAGCATATGACGGTGGTGAGGTTGTTGGTATTAATTCCAACTAGTTACGGAGACACGGCAACACTGAAGAATGTCTGCACTGACGCCGATCACCCATGTGTGATGTAAGAAGGCTGTGCAGGCGGCTGCGAGCCAAAGAAGGTTGGGTACTGTCCGGGGTAGCTTGGACATGCCTCGAGGGCACTGAAGATGAAGGACCTTGTGAAGGGAGTCCCCCGATGTCACGGACATCCGAGGCAACGAAGGCCGAGACAATAGAAAGCAGCCGAAGCCCGACCAAGTCGGGGCGAGACCGCTACGAGGAATGTGTTGGGGGCTTGAAAGCCTGAAAATGGGAGCCTAAGGCAGCAGGACAGGTGGCCAGAAGGGGGATTAGAGGGCTATAAGAAGGGGAGATATTGGCGACCAGAGGAAGGAAGGTTAAGGATTAATTCTATCATCTCATTCATCATTACGACCTCGTTCCTTGACAACCGCGACCTCGCAGTTATCCTGTTTGACCTCTTCACTCCTTCCCCTCGCAATAAGTCCCTGACACCCGAACTTCGAGGCATTGGAGAGATTATGTGTATTGGGTAGTTTGTTCTGTTTCGTCTTTGTCGCATTCTTCTAGCAGAACCTTTACAAATGATGTCTGGTGTATTCAGTCACGCAGCTCAGACACATTGCCACTTAAGATAGTCGAGATATCTCATTTTTACTACCTGTATTGAAAACAGCATGCGGCTCAAGACTAAGAAATCTAACTACATTCCGTTGTCAAAACTCAACAACCTCATTACAGAGATAGCTGTTTTCCCTTATTACTGGAGCCCTGCCTCGCCACGCCCCAAGTCCAAGTAATCCCTTTGTTCCGATATGCAAACTCGATGCTACTGCTTGGGTGGTCTGGGAGTTTGATACGGACCTCTTGAATTCTGTGGGATTCTGCGATCAACCAGGTTCGCAGCGCCCCATCAATTTCTAGATCGTCAGCGAGAATGGTGTTTGCCCTCTCACTGCCTTCCTCAATGGCAATGACGTTCTCGGCAATGGAGGCCGCCATATTCGAATCCCAGATACCTTCACGGTGAGGCATAAGTCTTAAAAATCCGACAGCCTGTTGCCTGAGAGTGTGGTCACCACATTTCAACGCCGTGTAGTAAAGTGGCGGAATCCAGCCAATGTCGGCAATGGATTGGGACTTGTCGGTGTAGTGGGCTGCGAGATCCTGAATGACAGCAACTGACTTGACAATTCGACGCAGTTCCTCGGCTTGGATTATGATTGAGCGAAATTCATTGACATGCTTATCAAAAATTGCCTCTGGGTCGGAATACACGGCGGCATTCACCATGATGGTTGCCATTGTGTGATAGACGTGCAGTAAACGGTATCCAAATACCTCGCGAAAGGGCATCGACGTTTCTATGGCGACAGTGGACAAGGTGTAGGCGTCTTTCCAAGAATTAAGAGCGTCTCTCAATTGCTGCTGATTGCGGAGAAGAGTCGTGAGTGCCTTGTTGTCAGATTCCTCAATATCGTCATGACGAAATTTCTCTTCCAGTCGCAGAATTCCGTTTATGAGATAATCAAGCTGTTCTCTAGCTTGTTCCACAGACGCAAAAGAATTTCCCGACGGGTTGGGCTTGGTGGTCTGTGGAGCGGAGTCAACCGTATGGTTGAGAGGAGAGAAAAGCGCCACTTGAACCTGAATTCGCGCAAACGAGTCGAGGATCCCCTGCTCGATTCTTTGAACAGGTACTTTCGACAGTGACGTCCCAGGAATAGCCGTATTTCTAGGGCTATGCACTTCAGCTATTAACCGTAAGCCGTTCCTGAGGTGACCGTGAGCGGCTTTGTAATGACCCCGGAGGAACTCGAGAAAGATGAAAACAAGACAACTAAGGAGCACAACGTTGACGTTCGGTTGAGCGGTGCTTCCAGGTCGGGGCAATAGATGCTGAATAGCTTTTCCATACTGGCGGAGGACGAATTCTTCATGGCCATCCGGGGACAGCTCAGTTCCTTTTGAGGGCTCGTCCGCGGAGATATCCCGTCTCTGGACAGAGCTGAGGGCAAGAACGGCATGACGGACGGCAGGCTCGTCAAAACAGGCTTGAAACACCAGTTGATCCCAAAATTCAGATCGAAAAACTCCTCGGAGTTTCTTGACAGTCTTAAACGTGAACCACTCGAAACACGCGCATTCTGTCGCATTCAAGTTGCGGGGAGGGATGTTCCTGGTCGGACGCACGACAAGGGCGTTGTCTTCTCGAAGGGGACGATTCTGAATGCTTCGCTCGCCTCCGCCCCAAATGCCGTAGCCGTCACATGTTCGGCCAGTTGAGATGCACCGTTGACAGGCAGGCCTTCCCTCGTCACATTTTATCTTGCGGATTCTGGAGCGAGCGTGAGTGAGCCGTAAGATGGTAAGACGGAGAGTGCAATTTTACTCACTTGCATGTGCGGCAACCTGATTTCACCTTGGTCCTTTTCGGTCGAGTCACGCCCGAGTTTGAGGAATTGGGAGCATTGCTTCGGCCCATCACTATCCAATAGGTTTGACGATATTGTTGATAACTTTTCCGAACAAACTCAACTGTTGAATGCACGAAAAGTGGAATCTTGGGATTCCGAACTTGCCTAGCTGAAGTTGGTCGCGATGTAGTGGGTCCCCTAAACTCATCCACTGATTGGTTGAGAGGGGTGTGTAGACCAGATGATGTCATGGCATTTCTCGTCAGACGGTTGTCTTAAAAAGCGTAACTATTTATCTGAAAGCTGAGGTATTACATATCTATCTCTAATTATTTTACTTCTTAACTCTCTAAACGAGGTGGTTCGCCACACGTCGTACAGCACTCTTTGGCCCTGCTTGGCCCTCGTGCTCCGGGAAATAACGTCCAGACCAAAGGTCAATATCCTTGGCTTTTACAAACTACATGGCGGTTAGTATCTATATACGATGGTGTCTTGGAGTTTGATGTGAAAGAATACACATACCTTGGTTTTGAATACCAGTTTCCAAACAATAATAGGCACAATGAAGATAGGAATCCCAATGTACGTCGACACAAAGTCAGCAGCAGACCAGTTCCCTTTGAGGAAGACGGGAAAGCCTGCGACAAATGTGATGATGGTTGAACCCACGAGACCGTACCATGCGGTATACGGCTGCCACGGAGACTTCCATGGCAAAGAATCCCGGCTTACGCCTTGAGCCTGGAGACCGGCATAGAACCTAATGTAACAGACGCAGAGTGTAGCCCAGGCGATCAAGCCAGCGACAGTGCTGAGATTCAGTAACCAAGTGAAGGCCTGCGATGCACCTCCAGATCCAAGACCTGTAACAAAGGAGTTAGCAGGGCGATGAAGTAAACATCCTTTCTTGATGACTTACTCAAGTAAGCCAGGGGACCAAAGAGCCACGCGGTGATCACAGCAACCCACGGAACGCCATTCTTCCACGTACGGCCAAAGATTTGTGGCAGTTGCCTGTCCGTCGTCATAGCCACGATCATGCGAGAGCCAACCCAACAGTAAGAGTTACCTGCCGACCAAGCAGAAATGAGGATGCAGGCATTGACGATGGAAGGGAGGACTTTGATTCCTGATTGTTTGATGGCAATGACCCAGGGCGAGCTGTTGGCGTTGCCGGTCCCGGACACAAGATCCGTGTTCCGGGGATCGACAATGAGACCAATGAGGAGAGCTCCGAGCACATAAAAGATGCCGATGCGATAGGTGACTCGGCTGGCAGATTTGGGAATGGCGCGATGGGGATTGACGGACTCGGCAGCGCTAATGACAACAGTTTCGACGCCGACAAAGGAAAAAGATGCGTTGACAAAGGCCGAAAGAAAACCGAGGAAATGGCCAGCGGCTCCGTGAATGCCATTGTAATCTACCCAGGCTCCGGGGTTGTTCCAGTATCGAAAGCCGATGGCGTCGTTATTGGGACCACCGCCGGAAGTGATGACGATGGCAACGATGACGAGACCAATAAAGCAGAGCACTTTGATAGCTCCGGCGACGACTTCAGTCTCTCCGTAGTACCGAACATTGCAAAGGTTGATCGCGAGGATAAGAACGAGCCCGATTGTGATAACCACTGCCGGAGTGATATCGCTCCAGTAGCTCACCAGAACTGCTGCAGCTGAAACCTCGGAGGCAATGGCGATGGTGTAGCAATACCCATAGGAGATGGCAAGGGAGAAGCCAACTGCCGGGTCGATGAATCGGGTAGCCCAGTGAGGAAAGGAACCAGCCGTCGGAATCTGTGACCTGGTTAATGATGAAACGTAATGTAATCAACACACTCGAGAGACTCACCACCGTGGCCAGTTCGGAGATGCTCTGCATGACACACCACAGAACAGATCCCACGACAAGGTAAGCAAGAAACAGGCCGGCGGGACCAGCCTTGGCATACGCAGCTCCAGTTCCAACGAAGAGACCTGTGCCAATGCCACTGCAAAAGCCAATCATGGTGACCTGGTAATCTCGAAGTCGGCGTTGAGTTGCTCCATGACCGCCAACATTGAGTTGAGGCTCGCTCTTGGAGTCGTGAGCTTCGAGGGCAGGCTCCGCATGCTGGGACTTTTCAGTAATGTGGATTGAGTCCCGATCTTGGGCCAGCGAGTGCTGGTTCGTTGGGTGAGAATTGACCTCCATGGCTGTGATGCCAAGCTTGTCGTATGTGAAGTCGGCTTGCAGGTTGTATAAGTAAGAAAAAGCAAATCAAGCCACTCATGCAGGTCCTGCAGGTCCCGAGGAACCGTAGGCTCCGTTTGAGTTTTCCAGAAGCCGATTGCGCCATCGCTAAGTTGCGGCATATTCAATTTCTCTTGGTCAAGTGTCTGCTGATGGTGGATACAAGACTCCGTTCGTGAGGATGGACCAAGGAGGCCACTTACGATTCACCCGTCAACTCGAGTCGAGACCAAGCCGTTGCCCCCACCTGTGCGTGGGACGGGAACAGGAAAAGGGTTCAAAACAATTGTGTCATAATTTAGAGTATTGCAGAAGATCATGTCCAACATCTCTTACGGTTGGGACTGGTCAAAATTTGCATAAGATGGTGATGTTTGTTTCTGCTCACCCTGCGAGTTTAAGACCCTGTTTGAAACGTTTGTCGCTGCTAGTCTCTGTGCGTACTAGCGCTTGAGTCGAATATGTCCGAATTTATCATGCTGCTACCTACCAAAGGGGAAGCTCGCGACAACCACAGAGGCAGATTTGGAATCTAGCCCTTGATGTGACCCTTCATCATTACCAACTATTTCGCACGTTCGCTCAAAGCCGGCATCTTGGAGAACCATGCCTTCGACTGCATATTGTCAACTATCCACTTGGTCAAGCTGGCACGTTGGATAGAAGTTGTCCACCCTTTTCCCCCAACCGGACCCGCATATATTTCGCCTCCCCTGTCATTTCTCCAATTCTCCTCGTCGGCCTCCCCGGGGATCCGAGCGATTCGAAAAATAGTCCAATCGAGATCCTTCGCGTCTTCCTCAAAGGCTTTGGCGATATTTTGCATGTTTTGATATATCGCTGCAGCAAAAAGTTTCATAAAGATGGAGACCATTTTGTGAAACATTGTCCAACGGTCGTCTGGGCGAGAAATGGAAATGGTTCCCATTGCAATGATTCGTCGCACACCACATTTTCGCATGGCGGGGAAGACCGAGGAGAGGTATTGGGTGGCAAATAAATCCGGCTTGATGCTTTTGTTGGTAATACTTGGCCCAAGGAGAGACAGCACAAGAGAGGCTTTAGACATTGCCATGAAGAGAGCTTCTAAATCGTTCATCTCCCCTTGAACAATCTGTAGGTGTTGGTTAGTAAACACGGGACGGTATATGGTATCTGCGACCGAGGTTTGATGGAGAAGCCGGCGATGGTGCATAGTTCAAACATGTTTAGACATACCTCCAGGAGCGAGTTGGAAGAAACATCATTTGGTAATTTGGAAGGGTTACGAGCAAACACAATGGTGGGATAGTTGCGATGTATCAACTCGCGCAAAAGACAAATGCCAGCTGGTCCAGTGCCGCCAAGCACTAGCACCGGTTTGACGTTGGAGTTGACCATTGCAGTCATGTTTTGGAATTGAAATGATAAAAGTTGATAAGAGATAAAATCTCGAGAAGGAGAAGTGCTGTGGCATATATAACTTAATCGCAGACGGATCCGAACGACATCGTGTTATGCCTATAGTGCGCAGAAAACGATACACACCTTATTACTGTGCAGGTGGTTGAGTGATGTGGACTGACTTATCTCCCACCCCGTCCGTTTCCGCGCGGGCACTTTCCGCGCGCAGGCTTCCCCGCGCGGAAAAGACTCCCAGAGGATCCGAGTCCGAGCGTGAGTACGACAGAGCGGACAAGAAGTGAAAAGGGGACATTTCACTCTGTTCCGCGACGTACTATTTTCCAGTCCTGCAAGCGTTAAATACTTCACAATTTTGCAACCCATGGCAAACCGGAGCACGAGAAACGGTTCTTGCTGGACCTGTCGAATACGGCACAAGAAATGCGACGAGTCTATGCCCATTTGTGGAGGCTGCGCCACTCTCGAGATTGATTGCCATTACCATGCTGTCAAGCCAGACTGGATGGATAATGGGCAGGGTCAAAGGCAGATGATGCAGCAAATCAAATCTCAGGTCAAACAAAGCGCCAAGAGGCGTCGTGGGATCGCCCAGATGGAGACCATCGCCAAAGAGCTTTACAGCATGCCCGCAGCCAACCCAGTCGATATCGCTTCCAATCCGCATGACACGCCTTTATCCAATAGCCCAAGGTGGTTCGAACTAGGGGGCTCTTCTTCCCAGGCTTCGCCATCCCCACGTGTGCTCAAGGATCAACCATGCCAGGAGAGGTCAATTGGCTCTCTCACCTCACAGACCGAGCTCGGTATGGGCTTCATCACAGGATACATGGACTATGTCCTTCCCAGCCTCTACCCGTTTTACAACCCGTCGGTATTGGACGGAGGCCGCACCTGGATCCTCGTTCTCGCCATGAAAAACACTGCCTTCTTCAGCAGCATTGTCAGCTTATCCTCCTACTTCTTTTCTATCGTTCCGGTGGTCCCGGGTCCCGACCATGCAATTTGTGCCGCGGTTACGTGGGAAGAGCTCCAGACACAAGTCGCAGCGGCCTTGTCGATCGTCCAACATGACCTCATGGCCCTTGGTCGACGAGGCGTAGGGAACTCTCTTTTGGACAGTGTCTCTTTGATGGCAAACATTCTTCAGTACCTGGGCTTTGAAATGGCCATCCGATCTGGGAAATGGAAACTTCACCTTGAAGCAGCAACGAATCTATTCTTGCAGATTCTTGAGGCTTATGGTGACGAAGACGGCGAACGAGGGGTTCGAGGGGTGCTGAAAAAATTGGACCGTGGCCAATCCGAGTCAATGTACAAGATACCAAATGCGGATCAAAATTCGTTTCGGTTCTTCTCATCCATACTTGTCATCGACAATATCCTTGCAAGTACATCCCTTGGACGCCCTTCAAGACTATCGACATATCATTTCGAGATAGAACCGCCCTCGAATAGCAATTTGCAGATTCTATCTCCCGAGGAGATCCTTGGCTGCCAGCCCTGGGTGCTGCTGGCCCTGAGCGACGTTGCGGCGCTGGATGCCTGGAAACATAACGATCCGCACTTGGACACTTTCAAGGCAACACAGATTTCCTCTCGTGCGGCATCTATAGAGAGTCGCATCAGACTGGGAATCAAGGGGCTTGACGAATTGATGACTGGCATCTCGGACCCAGCACAGAAGTGGGATGTTCTCGTGCCATATAGGCATTGCAATCGCTCCATGCGCTCTCATGAAAGAGAACTCGCAGGTGTTACGCGCATCTGGGCGTACGCTATACACACATATTTGCGGATTGTTCTGCATGGATGGCAAATGTCAGATGATGAGATTCGAAAAAACACCCTGGAGTCTATCCAGGTCTTCAAAACGATATCATCACCATTTTGGCTACGTTCTATGGTCTGGCCATTTTGCATCAGCGGATGCGTCGCGTTACCGGAAGAGAGGGAAGCATTCCAGACGATTGGAAACTCCCTCGAAGCCATGCAAGCGTTTGGGACAACCAGAGAGGCTTTGAGTATTTTGGAAACTGTCTGGTCCAAGACTGATACTTGTGAAGACTCGTGGACTATTGGGGATTGTCTTAAGAGTTTTTTGGGTTACCCTGTACTTTTAGTGTAGCACTATCAAAAAAGCCCTCTAAGAACAATTTGAATCTGTGTGTATGTATCCATCTCTCAATGATAGGTCTTGAATCCCCATTGTACCTGAGGAGACTGCCTCGACAGGACGAGGTTAACAGTTAGGAAGGAATGCGGAGCCCGCTTCTCCCTCTCGAGATCGCGAATTTCACAATCCCAAGGCCCAAGACAAACGTTATGACAGTGTACCTAGTTCGAATATCTCTTCCAAGAAATAACTGCCCCCGAAGCATTCGTAACTATACCCGAATCGGTTCGCGTTGTTATTTTCTTCGGCCAAAGGACTAAATGTGCTTTGGCGCCTCTTTGGCAAATTTATCTTCTGTAACTAACTAACTTTAACTAATGTAACGTAGATGATAAGCGAGCGGACTGGACAAGCGAGTGGACCACATACACTGTGCAGCAAAAGATTGAGATAGTTAACTAGTTAATGCAAGAACTTAAATAAAAACACAATATAGTTTGATGGGGAGAAACGAGCAGGAAGAAACCAACACAACAACCAAGAAAAACAGGGCCTCTAGAGGGGTCGCGAGGCAGGCAGGTCTGAATAGGTCTGCTAGGGAAGTCGGGCAGGCTTAAGAGGAAGGAAAGATAAGGTCATGATTCGTAAAAGATAGAGAACTAAGCTTTCATCCCGGCCGACCTTCTGGCCGGGGAACAAGATAATAAAACCAGAGGACAAAAACAGCGTGTTGAATCTATCTAGGTTGCAGAAACGTTAGGCTTTTATAGGCGTTGCCTTCTCAGACGGTCATATGACTAACGTGCATGATAAACGAGCGCGCACTACAAGCGAGCGGAGAGCATGTCTGCTTCGAGTCTCTTCAATCCATCATACAGGGAGCGTGTGTGTACCTGGTAGCGCTTTGTCGATTCGCTTCGAATAGCTTCCGACCCTATCGGGCAGAGTCTTCTGCCGTTGCTACTGTGCGATCGCTAGTCTCATCCATGTAGAACGAGCTTGGTATGTTGGTTTCTCCGGTCCGTGTCTTCCTCGTGCGGCTCTTCGCGCTTCCGCCTTTGCCTCATTGCCCATGGGGAAGTCCTTGTCTCCGGCTGGTACTCACAGCATCTTGACGATGTTGCCACTCTTCTGGAGTCGTTCGGCCTGCCTGTGGATCTCCTGGACGGTACATTGTCCCGACTGCTGTTGTGGCCGCGTGATCACTTGCAGCGCTGATCGGCTGCTCGTCATAACGGTCAACTGTCGATGTTGTAGTTCGTCTGGCTTGCATCTCAGCGCTGGTTGCGGCACTCTCTTGGTGTGAAGTATCTGCAGAGTTGTACTAACTGCATGGAGAAGGATCACGCCCTAGTTCCCAGCCTCTAATCAGAGAAGCAGAACCGCATTTGCATGCCTTTAGATCCTAAGCCAGCCGCGGCACTTGCAAAGACTACTCCATCTCTGGAGACGATTCCGATGACGACGAAACATCATGGCCGCAAGCGTCGCAAGGTATCTCGATCTCCTCACAACTCGGTTCGCAGCACCCCCGTCAGTGCTCGGAGCTCTCGCCAAAGACGATCGAGAAGACCTACCGCACAGCTAGCTAGAGGGCGTTGAACGTCAGTATGCGGCATTCAGAGTCCAACACTATCACAGCCACATTGCGTCGTGTACACAGACACAAGAGAGATTTATACTTCGTTCAGGGAACCGTCGAACCCAGTTGCCGATGGTGAACTTAGATGTAAGTAAGAAACAGACACGGCGTTCCCGCAGGATGGGACGCACTCGGCACGTTGTTGGAGGTGATCCCGCTTAGATCGAGCGATCCCCGGGACTTGCGCTGTGGTGGCTATCTCTTCTAGCATATTGGAAGGGATATTGTCTTGGTGAGAATTAGGGTACTTTGGACGTAATCTAAAATAAAAATAGGCAATTTATTCCATTCTTGGCCCCAACACTCTACCCGGTTCTTCAATTGCACGATAATAAATCAATGAGCTCTGAAGATGCCACGTCCCTTTATGCCATCGACAGCTGCAAGGCTATAGCCAAATAGTTATTTGCTGTTAGATAAGGGGAGTTGGTTGTTTGAGACTGTAGCAACAGGTGGCGGCAGGGTTAGGCCGGAGGAAGGCGCTTGATAGCCATCGAGGGTTGGTGGAGTTGGTTATCACGGAGAGAGTGGCTGAGGCTTGATAGGCGACTTGGATGCAATCCGAGGTCCGAGTCTCCATCCATTAGACGAGGGCTCCGATGCGAACTCTCCGAAAGTCTTAACCCACAGTCGAGATTGTCATGTAGAGGAGCCACTGTGGGAAGATCAACCTCTCGTAGTATCCAGCAAGCGACAACCCAAACACTAATGCTGAGACCAGCATGAGAAGCAAGCCCAGGAGCCACAAATGATCAGCCGTACGTTTCGGTACCCTCACTGATGGTATGCCTCGAGAAGCGGAAAATACGACTCCAACAGCGGCAGCTTGGGAAGTGAATGGTGCGATGCAGGCAAGTTCCATGGGGGTCGGAATATCAGGAACCATTGCGAAGATAATAATCAATGTTACTTTAACTTAACGCATTCGGGTATTGCAATCCATTTCAACCCCGATTCTTTCCTTATCACAACTGCAAACGGATAGATAATTGCAGTGATCTGGTTATCACGTCAGAATGACAATACGCTTATTGAAGACTTTAACGGACCTGAATTATGGCGACTCTCCACATGGACATTGTGTCCAAGATGATATGTATAGAACCTGTAAGAAACCTTGGGAACTGGGCATATTTACTGTGCTTGAGAGTAAAGAGGGCCAAAGTCGCCAGCTCTAACAAGCTCAATCCTCTTATCAAGCACAACAGGTATTTCTCCCGCGACCACTCGTGGTTGGACTTGACGAAAGCGAAAAGACAAACGCAGAACAGAGAAAGGCTGGACTAGATATAGGCCTCAATGATCTGGTATCGAGAAAGGCGGTCTATGTTTATCCAATGAATCAGACAGGAGTGAATTCGCAGCTGGCGTGGAGGCACGATGATGAGGGGATTCCAGGTCTTATTTATGCTTGCGACCCAAGACCGGGGCGAGAAATGGCTCCACCACACCAGACAGCGCACGATTAATGAAACAAAAGGACCAACACGAAGATGGTCGTGTGCCTCCACTCCCTCTGGGTTGCCAATCTCAGGGGTTGGGGGGTGGGTCATCGCCGACTACAGACGAAAGCCGCGGCCTCCTGGGACCAGAGCCAAACCCACACGCTCAAGTGGATCAGGTTGCACTATTAATGCGAGAGACCTTCAGGCAGATCTCTAAAGGACGCTCCTGAGGTTGACTTAGGGGAATTGCGGAGTAATGACTGTGGCATTGCTTTACGACAGGCTAAATACAGTAAAGACTGACAAGACCCCCCAACCTCAGTGCTGTCTAGTCCTAATTACGTTGGTTCGTATGGCCACCTTTAATGCTTCTTTCTTGATCTTCTTCTCTCGTAGAAGACCCTGGACCCATTGGCCGCAGTTCTCTACTGCAGCAGCCGGGAATTCCCTGTATTGTAGAAGATACGACATGATCTCCGCCGGGCTGAACTCGGACTCCGGTATCATCGTGACAAATGCGTCTACTTGTCTCTCAACTTCTCTATCGCATCCCTTCTGTTGACTAACTTCCGCAACGTTCTTTTTGGGTTGCCCAAACATGAAGCTGTAGATCCCCTAAGCGATGTTTCTATCAGCAAGCTGGAACTCGATCTTCTTGTCAATTCGGCCAGGCCGCGTCAGTGCCTGGTCCAATTTTTGGGGATGATTAGTTGTCATAACGAGAACTCGATCTTCCTGAGATGCAACACCATGAGGACGTTCAGCAGGCCTGAAAGAGTCACCCCTATCCTTTGTGGCCTCGTGTCTGTGTCGCTGTCTGAATCTTCTGAGCTAGAGTCCCTAGAGCATGCGGCTCCTGCTGCATCAATGTCCTCTAACAAAACAACGCATCTGTCTGGCAGCCCAGCAAATAGGCCCTTCAGAATTTGATCGTTTGCGCCGGGGATGCTGACGACGTAGATGTCCATATCCAATTCACCAGCAATTGATAAGCTGAAGCTCGACTTTCCGATTTCAGGTGGGCCATATAAGAGATATCCTCGCTTGTATGTGATAGAGTGTTCAGAGTACCAGCATCTGTTTTGAGGGTCGAGAAAATCTCTCAGGTCTTTGATAAGAGGCTCCTTTTGCTCTTCATCGAGAATTACTGTCGAAAGGGGCCGAACAGTCACTGCTTTCTTCTTCCTCCAGTAATCATCACGGTGGCCATGGATGGTCGTCTTGTTCCTTGATTCGTTGAGGTATTCAAGTCGACAGTCTTCCAAGAGACACTTAAGAATCCTTGAAGATCGACCTACACAGGTGACAGAGATTCGCTCCTCTTTACGGAAGCCGACATCAATCTGAGTAGTCTGATACAGAAGGAAGTTGTTTCGGTACCAGAAGAAGAAAGCTCCTTCCCAAGGGTCATATCGGAGAGCTTTTTGGTGCGGGCATTATGGCCTCCATGAGTTTTTTGCTTCGTCTCAACTTTGGCGAGAATGGAACGAGCGGCATCATCTAATCCACGGGATGAGATCCAGGTTTGTATCATGTCGTGCGTTTCGTCCGAGTATTTGATGTAGATTGCTGATGCTTTAGGAGGTTAGACTGGGATCTGCGGGTTTGATTT
Source organism: Thelonectria discophora (assembly GCA_911649645.1). Classification (NCBI taxonomy): domain Eukaryota; kingdom Fungi; phylum Ascomycota; class Sordariomycetes; order Hypocreales; family Nectriaceae; genus Thelonectria; species Thelonectria discophora. Next base: position 61,170 of record CAJVRK010000008.1, on the reverse strand, counting down.
CGACCACTAACTGCAATATTCAATGAACCAATCTCTCAATTGAATCACATACGGTTTCAAGAACGCAGTCAATGCAAAGATGCACATCAGGTGAGTGTAACTAGACAAGTTGTCACTGAGGACATGACTAGCAGCACTGGTGATGTTTGTGAAACCAGGAAGGAAGAGATCCAAGACAGACATCTGCTGGGACAGTGCCTCTTTGATGGGAGGAGGGCTAATGTTGCTGAGGAGCATTATGACGAACAAGTTTGAGTGTGAAGGATCGCAAAGTGATGAGTCTGGAAGTGATGTATTGAACGAGAGGGAAACAAACACCATCCCAGGGGGAACATCGGCATTATTATTCCTTTCAGAGTTCCCTCAATTGATCAGCCGAGATGGAAACAGGCTGAGGGATCAACAACACTGATGTGAAGGCCGCATAAGAGCGACCATGTCCTGCAGGAGAGAGTCCAGCAAGGCGCTGTAAGAATCAACAGACTACAAGCGACTAAAGGTGACACTGTTGCCTATTCAGTCCTAGTTCAACTCGGGTATGCGTGAATCAGTCTCAGCCGAAAGCAACTAAGCCACACGCCAATAGTGGCCGATTGAGCTCTTTGACAGTACGTTGTCGGAATGACTACCACCAGCAATGACAATTGCGAGAGAGAATTTGGAATATTGCCGTTGAGTGGCTTCATTCTGCAGTGAGAAATGGCCATGGAGCGCCCTCTCGTATTACCGAACCCCCACCCAGCCTCATTGGCCCATGTAGCCCATTTGGCTCATTTAGCTCATGTTACCCCGCGCCTCTTCTGCTAAAACAACCATCAGCAGGTGGTCAACCGGAGCTCCCCGGCTGCGTGTTGCGACAGCCTTGACAATCGGCGTCCTCTGTTTTTTCGAAGCTAGAGCTGGGACTTCCGCGCAGGCCACATTACCTAGGCAGGAACCCAGCAAACTGACATTCGACAGCTAGCCTCGCGGACAAGGCTAATCACTTCCTGCCAACCTCGACCGCCCACTTGTTCGAGACATCGCCCAAATCCCTCGTTGATCCCCAATCATCAAATGCTACGATGGCGTCACCAGACGATACGAAGAAGTTAATCAAAGAGCTTGGTTGCTTTTATTAAGAGGACTCTGAATTGGGATAGAGAGTCGATGCGATCTTTCAAGAAGTCGGCTATTACTTCAAGAACGCGCCCGGTTTGACATTCGCCAAGGCTAACACGTTCGAAAATGAGGTACGGGACCCCTCCAATGCTCTGGTCGATACTGACAAATGGAAGAAAGTCCGTTGTGTTATTGAATCTTTTTTCCTAGAATGCTCCCTAGGCATCATCAAACCGTACGGACCAAGTGAATACGACTGCTGTTGGATGAATCGACTACATCCAGAGCCACAGGTCCTAACGGTCAATCTGTGGACGAGTGATTCGGTTGTCATTTTCCATCTCGGCTCTTACAAACACTTACTGAAGGCCTATCGCGCCCCGAATAGCTTACTGCAAATCCCCCCAGAAAAGCTCGGGCTTCCTGGGATCATAAGCAAGACTGTACCGATGAAGACGGGTGGCTTGTATGCATCTCTATCTGGCCATTAACATTTTACTAACGTACTGGAGGTCCATCCCAGATGGGAGGACTGGCTTTAGGATCGTGAGCGGCGAGGCCATCTTCCTCGCATTTGTCGTACCCGACGAGCTACAACACTGGGCTAAGATGGCGCTACCACAGGGTTGTGGGCTCGAAGGAATTGTCCAGCAGATACAGGAGACAAGCGACCACATCGGTGCTATTTCAAGTTCAAAGCACCGGAAGGCAGCGACATACCACAATAAACTCGGTCTAGGCAACCATCTAATTCTCAACCCTCCCCCCGGCGCTGGAGTGATTGCCAGGGGTCAGTCGGCTCCGTCGGCATAATCACTAGCAAGATCGTTTGCGCCCGACTCCATGGATTGGTAACCAGAATTGATGTAGTATGGCTCATCCATGGTGTAGGATGTAACAACGGGAGCCCGGGGTAGAAGGGAATGATCGTCTATGGCCGACAGATCGAATGTCGGAAGGGTTGTCGTTTAGCCAGGATCCATTCCCTATAAGAGGTCATCCAGGGCGGAGAAGGCCTGGCTGGCTATCATGGCGTTTCCGTGAATATTGTTTGCTTCAAGCCCAGTTGCTCGGGAGTCGTTCAAGTTCGTCAGATCTAGCCAAGGGTAAGGATAGCAATAGGGAACTCTGTGGGATACTGACTTGTTTGCATTGCGTTTGCACAGTTGCGGTGCCCCATGATCTGAACTCGGTCGCGAATGGCAGTTGGTATTAGCAGCATCGTGCCTCGTGACTCTAGGTTTGAGCACGTTAGCTGGTACTTTCCGCCTCCGCCCACTTGCTCTGCTTGGCGCAGCCGGCCGAAGCATCTCTTCCAGCCAAAGATCGGTGATTTCATGCAAGGATCGCCGCTTTTCCCACATATCTTTGTCTTTTTCATTCGACAATATCCCAGTCTGTGTTCAAGCCGAGTCGGACACGTGTCGTAGTGCGTCAAGTACTTCCGAACCCGCAATATCGGAAGCTCGCAGAAGAGGCATTCTTCTTCGCACTCCTTATCTGAATTTGGATCAACATGCGTGCTCCGGAACACTCAATCGAGGGCGACAACGTACGGGCTTCGGCATGTCGGACCAGATCCTTCCGTCGCTTGAATGCCCTCTTGGGCTTTCCAGCGCAATCTGGATGAGGGCATATCCAAGAACGCGTTCGAGAATGGTTCGTAACAGCTTGATTGGTTGAAGATGATCGTGAGATGGGACTCGGCTGGGGATTGATCGGGCGCGGTTGGGCAGAAATGTGGTGCAGGCATGCTTGAAGTTCTTGCAGCAGCTCCGTAGCACGGTGCTGAGGTAGGTTAGGGGCTAGTCGTCTCGCCCGGACGATGGAGCACACATCACTACCCTACTGATATAGACTAATTGATTGATTGATTGATTAACTAATTAATTAGATCCTATCTATCGATCCCCCCTCTCCCCTCCCTCCCTCCTTTCCTCCCTGCCTGCCCTGCAGAGAAGCAGGGCGGCAGCGGTGCCGTTCGCCCGGGGGGGGGAAGAGGGGAAGTTATGAGTCTGCAATGCTGATGATTCAATGGCAGGTATCCGTCTTTCATGGAGAGAAAGAGTGGTCAGGCAGCCCATAGCGCGTCTGGGAAGAGGCAAGAGCCGAGTTTGAGGCAAAGGTACCTGAGACTGCGTCTATATACGAGATGTTGGATTAAGGTACACCAAGCCTATGCCAAGCATGGCTCTGGATCTGCGGGAGCACATGCTCGAGTCTGCGTGAAACCGGCTTCGAAGCTGAGACTCGGATGAGAAATAATTCATAATAAGCCTCATGTAGCTCGGGCATAGGTACGGAGACGACGCTTCAAGCGCATCTCCCCATCGAAACTTGGTGTAAAATTGCAACCGTTTGTATCAGCACGTGAACATTTAAACCGACCTATCCAAAACTTCTTGGCGGACCACGCTCGAGAAGGCGGTTCGACATATCCACCCAGTCCTGATATGTGGCCATCCCAGTGCACGACGTCGAGGTGCTGAGCTCAATCCACAGTCCTTCCTTCCTATGAGTCCCGACGTCCACTTCCCCGTGACTGGCAAGATGTATCCTCTGCGGGTTGACAGCCACTAAATCGTTGGCAATGGCCCCAGTGACGTTTGCGGTGCGCATCCCTTGAGGGTCAAATGAGACGAGGCCTACGAGATATAGACTGCGAACAGTCGAATGGGCCTTTGTCAGGGGAGTAAGCACTTGGGCCCATTGGTTCTGGTTGGACGACATGTGCTGCAAGCGTATGGAGTGGATGTTTGGAGAATTCGAGAGCACCCCTTCCATCAGTGTCGTTTCAACCGGAAATCCTTGGAGGTCAAGCGAAAGGAGACGCGGTCGTGCTGTAGAGCAAAAGATTGCAGAGAGGAGAGGTGAATAAGAGTCGAGGAATGTCTCTTGCTCATGGGACGTTAGGTAGAGTTCCATTACCAACGACTCGACGTTGGGCATCAGCTGGAAAAGCCGCTCTACGTCTTGAAGCTCGGACTTATTATCCAGCAGCGATTCGTTCAACACCTCTCCACCAGGAATATCTCGCGGCTCGTAAAAATCGTCGTCGCCGTCGCTTGCAGACACGACGGATGGCACCGCGGTAGCGAGACTGATTGAGAAATGATTGAGCCTCGCGCCAATGGCCGCGAATCCCTCCTGCACGATGATGGGAACCACGGCCGCGGCTTCGTGATATGGGACGCTGCAAATCTTGGTCTTTGTGTAAATAGACAGGCTGCCGAGGCAGATCTGGGATCGGGCAATGGCCGACATGACGACGCGGTAGGCCTGAATGGCGCGCGCCCAGAGTTCCTTCCAGGCGAGGTGCTCGACCTTGTGCGGCTGCCAGCGATGCTCGGGCTGCCTCCCCAGCACGACGGCGGCTTCGAGGCCTATCTCGTCGAGAGAACCAAAGACACGGAGCGCGTTGCTCAACTGCGCGCAGATGACGGCGCCGTGGAGAGCGAACTGCTCGGCCTGGCGATGGTCCATCCACTTGCGGTCTTCCGGAGCATCGAGAAATCTCAGCGGGTGGAGGAACCACTCCTTACGGCGCGGAAAGATGGGTTCATCAGGAAAGGTTGTGTCAGGTCCGCGCTCGGCAGGGGTTTCATGGTAGTAGATGCATGTTAAATGCAGACGCCGGATCCGGGGACGGAGATGGGGGCTTGAAGAGAGGACGCGCAGTCGGTCGAGACATTGTTTGGTGAGGTCGATTGACTGGCTGTCTTTGATGTGGTATCGGGTGAAGTGAGGCGTGAAGACGTCTCTCATTGCACGCGAGCTGAGGCGCAGCGTCCCAAGAGAGGCTGCGTCAACGTTGTCGCCGATGTTGGAGATGACTTCTAAAGGAAGCCTGGCAAAGGGGGTTGCCATGACGGATGAGAGTTGGTTGTAAATTGAACAATAACCTTGCAAAAAGAAGATAAAGGCAGGTAACGTGCATGATAAGCGAGCGCGCACTACAAGCGAGCGCGCACTTTTCCACCTAACTGCCTCATCTTGTCTTTTAATGTCATTTTCTTAACTATATATTATATCATCCTCAAGAAATGAGGCAAATATTAATCTTGCCCTTCAAGCCCTTCAGAACGACCCTCAATTAACTCTCTTTCGCGCTTCAACGATCTACAATGTCTCCCGCCGCACCCTGGGACGCCGATGCGACGGCATTCCTGCCCGACGCGATATCATGCCTAATTCGCGGGTGCTATCCAATATCCAATCTAGAGAAACAGACTCTTCTTAAGTATATCCTTGACCTAGATTCGCGAGGATTTCCCCCGCGACTGCGTGGTGTTAAAGAAATGGCCAACCGTCTACTCGCCGACCGCGATGCGTTACCTGTTGGCAAGCGCTGGGCTTCCAACTTCATCAGGCGACAACTAGATCTTAAGACGCGTTTTTTTCGCAAATACGACTATTAGAGGGCTAAATGCAAAGATCTAACTATTATTTGCAATTAGTTCAGGCTTATAGAGAATATAATCGCAAAATATAGTATTAACCTAGCGGATATTGTAAAGGGATGGCGCGGTGTAACCAACCTAACAATAGACCTCTCAGCCGTACGGCCAAAAAGATCAACCAGTTATCTCACTTAGTGAGATGACTGCACCGCACATCAGTATATAAGGCCGACAGGTCCACGAGGGCTCAGGGCAGCCTCGCTGCCTGACCTGAACGGTCCGGATCAATTCCCAAGGGATAAATCAGGAGGGCCTGGTTTATATTGGCAGATAGAATAGGGCGTTACGGTTATTCTGAGCAATGAGAGTGTTACGTCGCTTGATGTATTAATCACAGGAGGTGGGAGGCGGAGGTGATTGAGGTAAAGCAGTGTTATTAAAAGCTGAGGTAGCGCAGAGGCTTCCTCCTATCTAGAAGTAAAGGTCTTATATATGTGGTGGTTCATATTAGTTTACTTAGTGATCTATTGTAAACCCCTTTAAGGTTTACTATGGTTTATTGGGTGAACCTAGGTGAACTAAAGCGGGGTGTTGTTAGGGGCTCGGGCTGCGCCCGAGCCTAGAGTCACAAGACAGCGGAACGCGCCCAGACCGCACGCGTAGCAGCCGCGCGCTGCACGCGTGCAGGGGACTAGGCGCACGTGACTCGGGGCATATAAGGGGATGGAAGCTAGCTAGGCAAAGGAAACCTCTTTCTCCTTAAGAATATTAATACTACAATTGACGCCTAGCTGCAGTCGCACCTAGGGCCAGTCCATTACAATTAATATTCTTCACTATGAACGGAAACGAGCACCGCGAAATGACGATCACAGACCTGGCGCAAATGGTCCGCACCCTGCAAGACAGCATACAGGCTACAAGGGATGCCCTGTTGAATGCGCAGGCGAGCACGGAGTCCACCATCGACGAGACCCTCACTGCGCTGACCGCCCGGGTACAACGACTGGAGTCCACACCGCCCCCGAGCACTACGGCACCGACGGATACCCCAATGACACTCACGACACCCCTTGAACCCCCGACCACCTCCGAGCCCCCGATAATCCACCTGACCGTACCCGAGCTGCCCCCGAGGCCCCAGCACGAACCCACTGATATCTCCCGCCTCACTGGCAGCCCGGGGCGGAAGATGCTCCGTCAAGGCGAGCTCTTCAATGGCGACATGAATCTCTTCCCGTCCTGGAGATTGACAATGAGCCACCGGCTTGAGGTCGACGCGGCATTTATCGGCGATTCGAGGACACAGTTTGTGTACATTCACGAGAACCTTAGCTCCGAGGTACAGAAGAGGGTGGCTGTTTACTATGGAATGGGGGGCCAGAGGGGCGACAGGGACCCAGGGCAATTCCTCGAGTACCTCACGTCCCTCTACGAGGACCCTCACGCGAAGGAGACAGCACGGACCGAACTCCGTTGTCTACAACAGAAGGAGGGCGAGGACTTCGAGTCCTTCTACCGCACCTTCGAGACGCTCCTAGCCCGAGCAGGGGGGCTAACATGGGATGACGGCCTGCGCCTTGAGTACCTCCGGAATGCTCTGAGCCAAGAGATGCAGAAGCTTTGCCTTAGCCGGGGCATCCCTAGAGAGAACTGGACGGCCGCACTAGAGGCCTACCGCTCCATCGCCACCGATCTCAAATCGCATAAGCTGTGGAAACAACATCGCCAGCGCCTCGCCGCCCCAACCCAACACCGCAACGCCCTACAGACCGCTCAACGAGCGGTCGACCACGAAGGGGACACTCCTATGTCAGGCGTCAATAGGACGAGCACGACCACATCACGGGGGGGACGCGGTCGGAGAGCAAGGGGTGGCAGGAGGGGGGGCAACGCGGGTGCGCAACGCGTCCCATGGGTCTCGGAGCAGGTCCGAGAAGACCGCTGGGCAAAGAACCAATGCCTACGTTGCGGCTCTGCAGACCACTTCCAGCAGGACTGCACCCAACGACCGGCGGCCCGGCCGGTCGCGGTCCGCCAGCTGGAAACCGACGCCGCTGTGGAAGAGGAAGGGGAGGAGGGAAATGGGCCGCCCCCGAGCTAAGTCTCGCGAGGGGGCACGACGCAGGATCGCGAGAGGAGGCCAGGGCCGCCGCCGTACGCGCCGGAAAAGGGGTCTTTACTGAGGATGTAGTCAGAGAGATACGGGACCGTATGGACGGCCCGCCGTTCCTTATATCTACCCTTTTTAATGATTCCCGGTTCCTCGACGTATTGGTCGACGGCGGCTGTGACTGCTATGGCGCGATCAGCGAGCGAATGGCCCAGAAGCTCGGGCTAGAACAAATGAGAATCCAGACGCCACGGCGGCTGGGCACAGCGATAGGTCTGGCGGAGGACCGCATGATCACGAGGATCGCCCGCGCAGTGCTCGATATTGACGGATGGAGCAGCCCGGCAATGTTCTATGTGGTCCCAGGCCTCGATAGGGACGCCATCCTGGGGCTCCCATGGCTCGAGCACAGAAGGGTGGACTTGAAGGCGCACGAGAGGGAGTTGACGATTGGGGTTGCTGGGGGGTTGACAGTCCGAGCAACGAGTGAACGCCCAACGGAGATCAGAGCCATCAAGGTGCTAGGGTCAACTTTCGCAGGTCTGCTTCAACGTGAGAAGCGACAAGGACAGGAAGAATACACCCTTCTTTCCACAAGCATCAGGGGGATCACAACAATCCTCCAAGCAATGGCGGGGACGACACGAGCAGCCGGCGAGGCGGACCCGGCACGGGCCCGGCGCGAACTAGAAGAGCAGATCCCAAAGGAACTTCGCGACCTGGCTGACCTCTTTGACAAAGAGAAGGCTTCCGGCCTTCCCCCGCACCGGGGACACCACGACCACCGCATTCGTCTGCAGAAGGAGCCCGACGGTCGAAACCCTGATCTGCCGTGGGGACCCCTATACAGCATGTCGCGGGAACACTTATTGGAGCTCCGCCGGCAGATCGCGGACCTAATGGACAAGGGCTGGATCCGGGCGAGTGCCTCATCGGCAGCCGCGCCAGTACTCCTCGTAAAGAAGCCAGGGGGCGCATGGCGGTTCTGCGTGGACTACCGGGCTCTGAATAAGATCACAGCACAGGACCGATACCCCCTCCCCCTTATTAGGGAGACCCTACGCTCCCTATCAGGGGCCCGGTGGTTTACGAAGCTGGACGTACGCGCGGCCTTTCACCGAGTGCGCATTGCGGAAGGCGATGAACACCTGACAGCATTCCGAACCCGGTTTGGTCTGTTCGAGTGGCTGGTTACTCCCTTCGGCTTAGCTGGCGCTCCCGCAACGTTCCAGAGATATATAAACTCAGCCCTTGGGGAACTTCTGGGAGATTTTGCCACGGCTTACCTTGATGATGTTTTGGTTTATTCAGGGGGGAGTCGAGCAGACCACATGAAGAAGGTGCGACTTACGCTAGAACGCTTGCAGAAGGCAGGCCTAAACCTCGATGTTAACAAATGCGCCTTCGCGGTAAAAGAGGTCAAGTACCTAGGGTTTGTTGTAGAGGCAGGCGTCGCAGTCCGCCCTGACCCCGAGAAGGTAGCGGCTATCCGGGACTGGGCGGCACCGATGAAGGTCCGGGGAGTACGGAGCTTCCTAGGGTTTGCCAACTTCTATCGGGAGTTTATCCCAGGGTTCTCAGACCTCTCGGACCCTCTTACGCGACTGACGAAGAAAGGGGTCCCATTCCGCTGGGGCAAGGCGGAGGATGAGGCGTTCGAGAAGCTGAAGACATTATTCATCTCGCACCCGGTGCTCGCCCAATGGGATCCTGAGAAGGCGACGGTCGTGGAGGCAGATAGCTCAGGGAAGGCAATCGGGGGATGCCTCTCGCAAGTTGGGGCAAGGGGCGTCCTCTACCCAGTGGCATACCACTCTGCCCGCTTATCGCCTGCAGAGCGCAACTACACGATCCACGACAAGGAGCTACTGGCAATCATCTCGTGCCTCAAGGCGTGGATGGCGGAGTTACGGGGCGTAGCCCGGCCATTCACGATCCTTACTGACCACAAGAACCTGGAGTACTTCACTAAGCCACGGCTAATCTCCGAGCGGCAGGCGAGATGGGCTGAGACCCTTTCCCTCTTCCAATACCGGCTGAAATACCGGCCAGGGTCCCAGGCAGGGCGACCGGATGCACTCTCGAGAAGAGAGCAAGAGGCGGACGAGGACGAAGCGAGGGTAGGCCGCGTGCTGCAGCCAGTCAGCATCTCCTGCTGCCGTAGCAAAGGCATCCTGCCAGTTTCCCCCAAGACGACGGAGTTTGCAGTAGCAAGGGTTACCACGCGAAGACAGCCCCTAAAGGGAGAATTACCTGGCTACGACCCGCCACTACAGCGGAGGCAGATAGGTCGCGACGCGATACCGGGGCAGGCGCGGAATAGACCCTACCGCAAGGGGCATCGATCTTCACAGATACACACTTATAGGAACTCTGGGACCGAGCAGTCAGCGAGGATACGGCATACGCGCGCCGACTGGGGGCGGTGCGGGAAGGGGCATGGCGCTTCCCGAAGGAGGCGGAGACCCGGGAGCAGGTAGCAGACTGCGGGATAAACGCGCAAGGGGCCCTAATATACCGCGGCCGCCTCTGGCTCCCACGTTGGGAGCCGCTGACAATAACGATAATCCAGCGGACGTATGACTCTCCGGTTGCATCACATCCGGGGAAGAACGGCACATTCTAACTCCTCGCACGCGATTACCATTGGGACGGGATGTTATTAGCGGTCGCCAGGTTCCTCCGAAACTGCCATTGCCACGGCAGCCATATTAACCGCCGCAGGCGCCAGGGGCTCCTACGGCCTCTGCCTATTGCCGATAGATACTGGAAACAGATCTCAATCGACTTTATGATAGATCTGCCAGCAGAGACAGAGAAGGAGCCCCGCTACCTTATAGTTATTACTGACTGCCTCTCGAAATACACCCAGCTCGAGGCCATGACTTTAATGACAGCCGAGGCGTGCGCGCTGCGCTTCCGGGACTATTAGTGGCGGTTCTGGGGCTTCCCAGCAGAAATTATTAGCGACCGGGGTTCAGACTGGGTGGGCAGATTCTGGTTAACGCTCTGCGAACTAGTCGGGATTAAGTAGCTCCTTTCAATAGCCTACCACCTACAGACAGATAGGGGCATAGAAAGGGCCAACCAGGAGGTCCAGGCTATCCTCCGAATGGTCATGGCCTTCTCGCAGTACGACTGGAGGGGGCACCTAGCGGCCACACAATTAGCCCTAAATAACCGCACCTCCTCTATCACTGGGATTAGCCCGAACTGACTACTAAATAGGTTTAAGGTTAATACTATCCAATAAGTGGATGCCCTATAGGCAAGCGCGCGATCGCCGCGGGGGCGGGCAGTGGCATTTCTGGAGCACTTGCGGGAAGGGACGGAAATCGCGCAAGCGGCAATTGCATTCACACAGTAGCGCCTCCTTAAGTCCTCAGAGAAAACATGCCGACCAGCTGAGAGATTCCAGGTCGGAGATAAGGTCTGGCTCTCGCTCCGGAACCTAAAGACGAATAGGCCAAGCAAGAAGCTAGACTGGAAACATGCCAAATACACGGTGGTGGCGGTCCCGAGCCCCCTCAACGTCACCCTGGATGTACCGGGCGGAATACACCCAACCTTCACGTAGACCTCGTGGAACGGGCAGCGGACGACCCGCTACCATCGCAGACACTTGCCGACCCAAGGCCAGGACCGACCTGGGTTCCGACCGAGGATCTAGAGGGCGGACACGAGGAATACGAGGTAGAGAGCATCCTGGCGGCACGGAATGCCAGAGGGCGCGGGGCCAAGAGGCAAGTACTCGTTAAGTGGAAGGGCCACCTTCAACCCACTTGGGAGCCGCTGGGGGAACTGCAACATACGTGGGCACTGGATGAGTTCGAGGCACGATGGGGGGACGCAAGCACACACGACGGGCCTAGACCGGGGCGCCGCCGAGGGGGGGAACTTCCCCCAACTCAATTGAAAAACTAACCGGGGGGGGGGACATTAGACGCCACCGTCGCTCCCAGGACCCATCTCCTCTCCGCTGTCGAGCTCCTCGGCCGCAACCCCGCGGCCAGACAAGGGGGAGGCGGAACGGCGGGGGCGGGGGAGCGCGCGGCGGTCGCGGCGGGAGGGCGACATGAAGCGCGAGAGCTGCTCCCAGCGAGAGTCGTCGAGGCGGGCGCGGGCCTCCTCGCGGCGGTCACGAGCCTCGGAGTCAGCTCGCAGGGACAGGACCGCGTGGCCGAGGCCCTGCAGAGCGCCGGACACCTGGCGGGGATTGAGGACGCCACGACCACGAGTGGGCGTCAGGGCGAGGGGGACGGGGGCAATGTCGCCGGCGGGGACCAGGCCGCGGGCGTCCAAGGGCGTGCGGGGGGCCGAGGGGGGAGCGGGGAGGGCCGGGGGAGCGTATGCGCGGCGGGCGGGGGTGGAGGAGGCCTGGGCCGCATCGTACGCCTCGTGCCAAGCACGCCCAAGCTCACGGAACCCTCTGGTCAAAACGGCCTTACGGCCCGCGGACACACCGGGGACACGATCGACCGCGGGGGTCTGAATGTGGGCGCCGGAATCAGCGCAGGAGAGCAGGTCGCGCCGGGCGCGTCGGAGGAGGGGGTTCGTGGCGTACAGCTCCTCATCCTATGAGCAGCTACCATGCTTGCGCCGACATCGCAGACAGCCCTCGCCACGCCCACGCTCGCAGCTGTACGATCCGTGGTCGATGAGGCCGCGGATGCAGCCTGTGCAGACGGTCGTCACTTGGCGGGGGGGACGCGACCCCTCGTCGGAGGAGTCGCCCTCAACGAGGAAGGAGCCGAGGGCACGAAGAGCCTTCTTGGCCCGGGGAGTGTTGTTCTAGCAGCTGGATTAGCGGGGTGTTCTCGCAGGCTGCTCGCGGAGCCTACGTACGCGGGCACCCTGACGGAATGGATCGTCGTCGCCAGGAGGATCAGGAGGGGGCGGGGCGGCAGCGGCAGACACTGAGCAAGGTTAGCACCAGGCTATCATGAGGGCGACGCGGGGCAGGAACTCACTGGGGGCGAGCTCGTGTTTGAGCAGCAACGCGGGCAGGGAGGGAGCGATCGAAACGCGAGGAGAGGGCGGGCAGGCAGCGAAACGAGGGGCGAGGCAGCGAGATGGGGGTGAGGCTTGCGAGAAGAAAGAAGGCGAGGAGGGCCGCCGCGATGGGAATGAGAAGAGAGGGTTGAGGAAAGAAAGAGGCAGCTGGAGGTCAGGTTGGCGGGGTTGTGGTTGTTGCTTGGTGGGGGAGGCCCGTGCGCGGGACGCGGAAAATCAATTTTCCCGAAGGACCGGGGGAAGGAGGTATGTTAGGGGCTCGGGCTGCGCCCGAGCCTAGAGTCACAAACAAGCCAGCGGAACGCGCTCAGACCGCACGCGTAGCAGCCGCGCGCTGCACGCGTGCAGGGGACTAGGCGCACGTGACTCGGGGCATATAAGGGGATGGAAGCTAGCTAGGCAGAGGAGAACCTCTTTCTCCTTAAGAATATTAATACTACAATTGACGCCTAGCTGCAGTCGCACCTAGGGCCAGTCCATTACATAGAACATATCCATATAGTACTGCAAGCTCTATAGAATGCAAACCTACTAATTAAACTAGAGAAAAGTTATTTCTATGCCTTAAAAGTTAAATTTTTAGGACATATTATCTTATATAATAAGATCCGAATAGACCTAAAGAAGGTTCAGGCAGTTAAGGACTGGCCTATGCCCACAACAGTCAAGGAAATATAAGCATTCCTCGGATTTACAAACTATTACTAATAATTTCTCAGAAACTTTAGTAAAACCGCTATACCTCTCTCAGCACTTACACGCAAGGACCAACGATTCGAATAGCTATCCGACAGTCAGAACGCCTTCAACCAGATCAAGGACCTTATCCTTAGCGAACCTATACTTAAGATGTTTGACCCTAAACGCCTAATCGAACTTAAAACGGACTCCTTGGACTTTGCTCTCAGAGCCCAAATCGGACAACGCGATAACAAAGGACTTTTGCATCCTATCGCCTTCTACTCCTATAAGATGCATAAAGCAGAACTCAACTACCCGATTTACGACAAGGAATTCCTCGCGATCGTCAACTCCTTTAAGGAATTTCGACACTACCTTCTAGGAAGCAAATATTAGGTCACCATCTATACAGACTACAAGAATATCTCGCACTTCGCTATAACGCAAGAACTGAGCGGACGACAACTACGATACGCCGAATACCTATCCGAATTCGACTACATCATCAAGCATAAGAAAGGCACGGAAAACGGCAGAGCTGACGCTATCAGCCGACGCCCAGACTTCGACACAGGCAAGACGAAGGCACATGAGCAACTCTTGCACCGCACGCCCGAAGGATACTTACAGCAAAAGTTCCTCGGAGCCATATGAAAAAACGCGCCGGAACCACGGCACCTCGAACTCATCAAGCAACACGACCAAGGCATAGACTTCATGGATTAGGCCTTACGCGGCCTAAGAACAGACAAGAACGGATACACCATGAAGGGACACCGCATATACATCCCTTGGAGCCTACGAGAACAGATCGCAATGGACATCCATAATACCCTGCCGCACGACGGAAACGTTGAAAATACCATACGCAAGATCCGGCAGATATATGACTTCGAATTCATAGACTTCATAGTCTAACGCGTCATCAACAAATGTCCACACTGCATGCCGCAAGCACCTAAGAAACTTGCGAACACCCAAGCATATGAGATGAGCCGAATCACTGGGAACCCGATTCCAGAACGATCCTCATCACCCATGCAAACACACATAGTGGAACAGGGCAATCCACTCCTGCAGCAGATCCTAGAACACAATCAGCAGGATCCCGCTTTCAAGGAAACAGATAAACAGCACATACTAGAGCAATTATGCAAATAGCTCGTACGCGAGATCCACAAACATCCGCTTTATGGACACTAAGGAATCAATAAAACCCTCGAATGCGTCCAAACGATATATATATTTCCTAGAGTTAAGGCAATAGTGAGACAGGTTCTTAAGCAATGCCTCCTTTACGAATAAACCAAGGCTTAATGCCATAAACCATACGGACATCTATAACCCCTACCAGTCATAGCGCGACTATAGGACTCGATCACAATGGATTTCATCACTAAACTACCCCTTTCGTTAGACCTTACTACCGGCACAGCTTATAATAGCATTCTAGTTATTATTAATAGACTTACTAAATTTTCCTATTTTATCCTATATTAAGAAGTAACTGATGTAGAAGAATTTTCCTACCTCTTCTTATAATATATTATTAGTATATATGGCTTACTGTCTAAAATCATCTTAGATAGAGGACTACCATTTTTCTCAAACTTTTAGTAATGCCTTATGGCAAGGATCGGATTAAATTATAAGCTTACTACCGCATAAAGACCTTAAGTTAATAGATAGACTGAGCGAATAAACTAGGTCATTAAAACCTACCTTTGCTACTATATTAACTACACTTAAGACAATTGGGTTAAGAAGCTGCCTATCGCTCAGCTAGCGCACAATATAGCCCTTAACGAAACAACGAAGACCACGCCCAGTTACACAAACTTTAGATTCACCCCCAATGCCTATAGAGAATCACGAAATGGACCTACCGCACCTGCAGCCATATGTAACGGTTCAACGAGTGTATTAACAACTAGCTGAAAGGCTTTAATGAAGATCCTAAACTATAGAATAAAAGAGAAGATAAGCCGTTAATAGATACAGCTAAGAGGGGTTCTTATCCTTCCAGTCTCCCTCTCTTGCTACCTCTCCCTCTTTTATATATTCCTTGCTACTGGTTCCAGCCTGAGCTCCGAGTGAGAACTGAGTTTGAAGTGATGCCGGTCTATCTGTGGGTTTATGTTTCGAAAAGCGGGGGCCGAGAGTACTTAATGAGGCCTTTATGGGCTTAGCCCGTTATAATACCCCCCTCCTTTCCTGGGAGGCTTTAAACCGAGCTAAGGCTATAGTATTAACCATATTATCATATGGTTCCTATGTTGGCTTTAAGTACTCTATTTACTTAATTAAGACTCTTTACTTCCCTTTCTTTTTTACCTTTAGAACCTCTTTAACTTTAAATTCCTCCCCTTCTTCTATTAGTATTGCAGGTAATTGCCGATTATTGTTCTACTGCGATAGTAGAGGGTCGTCTGCCGCTAGCTTTAATAGCAATACATAGAATATATTATAGATACTAGGGGGAGTATTTAGGCGATAAGCATGTGATCTAATAGTTTTGATAATAGTGTACTTTACGGTAAGCCAGTTGAGCTTCTTATAGGGCCTATCTGAGCGGACATTTTGCAATTGTAGCCAAACTTTATCTCCGGCCTTAAATTGATCAGATGGTTGCCTCTATGTGTTCGAGTTTTCCTCTTGCTGTTCCTATGCCGAGGCCATCGCGGCTTGCGCCCATTCGGCTGCCTCCTTGAACCTCTAGACCATGTTCTATGCTTGTGCCATGGGCGATTTGTCGTTCTATTGCGGCTCTTCCTGAATCTCAATAGGATTAATGTCACGGCCTGGGCCGCGACCCCGTGGGGACTAGGCGGTCAACCACGGCAGAACCCCTGCAGACCCACTTTCGTCCACCAGTGAGCCTTACCTTAGATATGCATGTCGAACGCCGTCTGTTCGACTCCGTTCGACCATGCATATCGAACCAAGTCGGTTCAACTCAAGTCGACTCCCTTTAACTCAAGTATATAGCTAGTATTTAAACCATAGTCATTACTATAGGAAGTAGTTCCCGAGCCACTTTAGCTTTTAATAACACTACTTTACCTTAATCACCTTTGCCCTTAAACCTCCTATAATTAATATATTAAGCGATATAACACTCTTATTGCTTAGAATAACCGTAATGCCCTATTCTATCTACTAATATAAACCAAGCCTTCCTAATTTATTCCTTAGGAATTAATCCGGACTATTATATATTAAAAGCTCTTATTCAGATAAATACTGCATTACTTTAAGCAATATTAAACGCAGTAATAGCTACCTAGCAGCAAAATAACACTCCGCCTAAGGATCGACCTCCTACTGATGCCGAAATGGACGATATTAGTACAATGTCTGACAAAGACTGCGAAAAACTTTAATAACGTATGCGCAATATAGGCAGTTACCATAAAGGTAAAGTCCGCATTCTATGCCTTAAGATTACGGCCCTATGCACTAAGATCAACCGTATCTTGAACCTCTAATAGGAATAATAAAACATATAATGCAATCAGTATAACGATCTTAATACCCTCGCTACTATAGTAACCACTGGCTGAGACCCTAGAGAAGTTCTTAAGCCATCTGCGCCTAAGAAATTCAATAGTAATGCCTATAAGCTTTAGATATTTATTACTAGTACTAAGGTTTTTTTTTCCTACTACCTAATATAATTCTGCAATAAAGCCTCTAAGGTTTACTATACTATAGGATGACTTACTGGCAATATAGCCGAGTAGA
This sequence comes from Thelonectria discophora, assembly GCA_911649645.1. NCBI lineage: Eukaryota > Fungi > Ascomycota > Sordariomycetes > Hypocreales > Nectriaceae > Thelonectria > Thelonectria discophora. The sequence goes on along the minus strand of CAJVRK010000008.1, from coordinate 44,118 downwards.
TTAAACCTATTATATATAATTATAATGAGTATGCAGATATAGAAAGAGCAGCCTAAACTCGCTATATCTATAAAAGCTTTAACTAATTTAAACGCAAACTCTAATAAGCCTTTAGAACTATTAATAAAAAGTCTAAGGCTAAGGATTAGATTAAACGACTTAAGCAGATAGGATCTACCTCTAACTATAGAATACTCTTTACTTAGCTTATAATTAAGCTACCCTGGGATTAGGATATCCTTATATTATTCTTCTTTAATAGATTTAAATAATTAATCCAGAAAGAACTCTATAAGACTAACTAATTTAGCACTCTTATTAACTATATTGCCCAAGCAGTTAGGATTAATAATAAATAATACTCTTAATAATATAAGATTTGCCTAAATACTAATAATAGTAATCACAATTAATAACCGTAAAATGCCCCAAACTAAAGAGTAAAAATCCAGCAGCTAAGCATTATATTAGGAATATATAGCAGACCGATAGAGCTTGGCGCCACGCAAAAAGACTTCTCACAATATACCTACTAGAACTGCAGAAAGAAAGGATATACTAAACGCAAGTGCTATAACCTAATTAAGACTAATAGGAAGTTCAAGCCTATCCTAGAGGGAAGAACCCTCAGAGCAGCCTCTATCCGACAGAGCACCCAATAGCAAGCCGAGCCCTAGCAGACCGATCACGCATCGTACTACTAGACGGCATACTATAATGATAATTGCCTCATCCATAAAGACAGCAAGGACAATGGCTACTATCCCAGAGAGCCAAGGAATAAGATAGTCGCAATAGCACATAAGGGATATAATAACACTAGAGTAACTCTAGGATAAGTGCTTCTCAGAAATAACGCCCTTTATAAGGATTAGCATAAGGCGCAAACCTATAACCTGCCTATATAAGACCAGATCCGCGCCTAATACGCCTTATAATACAATACTATCATATACCTCACTTAGAGACTAGTCCCGGAAGGACCCTCTATGCCCACAACCGCTAGCAGCAAGATGCTCGCCATGACCAGGACCGGTATCGCAAGCCCATGCGGCAGCGACCTAGTCTATAACGACGAACATAAACGCTACATTAAGGCCTATAGCCACTCAATGAACCCATACTAATACGACGATCCACAGAGGATCAGCGAATAAGATGAAGCACTTATCCAGAGGGTTAGAAAGAGGGAGATTATAAAGGAATTTGAAGACGAATTATAACCCTACTTTATACCCTATAAGGCCAGATGAGCCTATAAGCTCCAACTAAGAATCAAACCTAAAGACGTCTATTTAGCCACATCTAAAGAAGACGATCAGAGCAGCAATAAGATCCTGCCTAATGAATAGGATGAGCAAAACGAAGGCAATGCCCCGGAATATGTGAACTACCTATCGCAACTATGCCGATAAGATGTTAAGGCCATAGAGTTCTATATTACTGGAATCCCATAAGAAGAAGCATATAGAGCACAAAGGAACCCTACGCATAAAGACAATATGGCTGAACTTAAGCTTATATACTATTAATATAAGCAACTATTATAGGTTTCCTACTATAAGAACGACTGCATAATGCACCTAAACGATAAGGTATTTAATAACTACTACTTAATATAATAGAACTTACCTATTATAATATACTATTAAGCCCACAAGCTTGCAGATCAATACGCTACGAAAGACGAACGCTATAAACACTAGTATACACTATAGAAACAAATAAACCTATACCCTTAAGAATGCATAAGCGGTAATAGATCTATTATACACTATTAGAATAAAGAATGCTAAATGCACTTACAATAGAAGGTCTATAGCTAGCACTATAAGGCTACAAGGAAACAATATAGACACTCGAAGTCATAAGTAAAAAACGACCAGCGCCGCCTATAGAAGAGCCATAGGATCGGCAAGAGCTAGGAGGAATTGCAGAACCTCCCAGAAGAGCTCTAGGTGCTATATAGAGCCCAGGTATATAGTAATAATAAAGAATGCTACTATAAGTATGGATTAAGGGTATATAGTTTACTGCTTTAGTAGATAGTAGAGCTAAGATGAATGGGATTAACCCTTGTATTATTAATCGATTTTAGCTACTATAGAAGGAAAAGGATGAACCCTATGATATTTATAATGTAGAAGGGAAACCATTCTATTATAATAATAGAGCTATAACCTAAAAGGTTGATCACCTTAAGGTATTTATTAAAAAAAGGAACTAAAGTGTGAACTTTAATATTATACTACTCTAAGGATATAACCTACTCCTAGGTTACCTATAGCTTTACTATTATAACCCCCTTATTAGCTAGCATACTAGCTAGGTGCAAACTTTTCGAAGTAATATAGCTAGCGATATTAATAACGATTCTACAATAGATCCAAGCGACATGGATAACATAAGATCTTAACTTCCTATTAATAAGAGCGAAGGAAGCCGGACGAGCCAATATAATAACACTCGCTAACCTACGGATGCAATAACGCCTCCAAAAGGAACCAGATACTGACATAAGAAGGGCCAAGCATAACAAATGCGACAATAGCTCGCATCTCTTAGATAGCAACTTATACGACTTAATGAGGACCTTAAGCAATAGATAGAACCCTCAGCCGATAGATTACGGAATATCCTAGTGCAATACCAAATCTATAAGAAACTATTTACTAAAGAACCGGAAATAGGTCTACTAATACACTTAGAATAAGACCATAAAATATAGCTTAAAGATAGAACCTCGACCAAGTTCCATAAGATTTATAACCTCAATAAAGCATAGCTGCATAAGCTTAAGACCTACCTTATTAATATATTAAGGAAAGGATATATTAGGATATTGAAATCCTCTGCAGGCTATCCAGTTATATTCATTCCTAAAAAGAACGGAAAGCTCCGACTTATTATGGATTATTATACGCTCAATAACGCGACCATTAAGGATCGCATGCCTCTGCCTTTAATCAGTGAACTGAAGGACTGACTCCACAGGATAAAGTACTTTACCGCACTTGATCTAAAAGGAGCCTACAACCTGATCCGCATTAAGCCCAGACACGAATAGAAAACTGCCTTTAGAATAAAATATAGACTATTTAAATACCTTATTATGCCCTTTAGACTTACTAATGCGCCAGCTATATTCCAACATATAATCAACCATATTTTATATAAGCACCTTAATATATTTATAGTATATTACCTTAATAATATCCTTATCTTCTCCAAAATGGAATAAGAATATATAGAATATATCTATATAGTACTATAAGCTCTATAGAATGCAAACCTACTAATTAAACTAAAGAAAAGTTATTTCTATGCCTCAGAAGTTGAATTTTTAGGACATATTATCTTATATAATAAGATCTAAATAGACCTAAAGAAGGTTTAGGCAGTTAAAGACTGGCCTATGCCCATAACAGTTAAGAAAGTATAAGCATTCCTCAGATTTATAAACTATTACTAATAATTCCTTAGAAACTTTAGTAAAACTGCTATACCTCTCTTAGCACTTACACGCAAGGACTAACAATTCGAATAGCTACCCGACAGTTAGGAAGCCTTTGACCAGATCAAGGACCTTATCCTCAGCAAACCTATACTTAAGATATTTAACCCTAAACGCCCAATTGAACTCGAAATGGACTCCTCAGACTTTGCTCTTAGAGCCCAAATCGGATAATGCAATAATAAAGGACTTTTACATCCTATTGCCTTCTACTCCTATAAGATATATAAAGCAGAACTTAATTACCTAATCTATAATAAAGAATTCCTTGCGATTATTAACTCCTTTAAGGAATTTTAATATTACCTTCTAGGAAGCAAACATTAGGTCACTATCTATATAGACCATAAGAATATCTCACATTTCGCTATAACGCAAGAACTAAGCGGATAATAACTCCGATACGCTAAATACCTATCCGAATTCGACTATATTATTAAGCACAAAAAAGGCACAGAAAACGGCAGAGCCAATACTATTAGCCGACGCCCAGACTTTAATATAGGCAAGACAAAGGCCCATAAGTAACTCTTATACTACACGCCTAAAGGCCACTTATAGCAAAAGTACCTTAGAACTATATAAAAATATATACTATAAGTATATAAGGAACTTATAAACACCTAAGCATATAAGATAAGCCGAATCACTAGGAACCCGATCCTAGGGCAATCCTTATCGCCTACGCAAATACACATAGTGGAATAAGGCAATCCACTTCTATAGTAGATCCTAGAATACAATCAACAGGATCCCGCTTTTAAGGAAACAGACAAACAGCACATACTAAAGCAGCTACACGAACAGCTTATACGCAAGATCTATAAACATTCGCTCTACGGATACTAAGGAATCAATAAAACCCTTAAACGCATCCAAACGACATATATATTTCCTAGAGTTAAGGCAATAGTAAGACAGGTTCTTAAGTAATGCCTCCTTTGCAAATAAACCAAGGCTTAATGCCACAAACCATATAGACATCTGCAACCCCTACTAGTTGCAGCGCGACTATAGGACTTGATTATAATGGATTTCATTACTAAACTACCCCTTTTGTTAGACCCTACTATCAGTACGGCCTATAATAGCATTCTAGTCATTATCGATAGACTTACTAAATTTTCCTATTTTATCCTATACTAAGAAGTAACTAATATAGAAGAATTTTCCTATCTCTTCTTATAATATATTATTAGTATATATAGCTTACTGTCTAAAATTATCTTAGATAGAGGACCACTGTTTTTCTTGAACTTTTAGTAATGCCTTATAGCAAGGATCGGATTGAATTATAAGCTTACTACCGCATAGAGACCTTAAGTTAATAGACAGATTAAGCGAATAAACCAGGTCATTAAAACCTACCTTTGCTATTATATTAACTATATGCAAGATAATTGGGTTAAGAAGCTGCCTATTGCTCAGCTAGCGCATAATATAGCCCTCAATAAAACAACGAAGACTACGCCCAGTTATGCAAACTTTAGATTTACCCCCAATGCCTATAGAGAATCACAAAATGGACCTATTATACCCGCAGCCATACTCGCATTAGACCAGCTTAAAGATCTATATAATGCTCTATGCACCAAACTTTTATTTATATATAATTAATACGTATAATACTATAATTAAAAGAGGTTAAAGGGACTAACCTTTTTAGAGGGAGATATAATACTTCTTATAATAAAAAACATTATAATAAAACGACTAAATAAAAAACTCGATTTTAAGTTTATTAGACCCTATAAAATCCTTAAAAAAATCTCAGAAAATAACTATAAACTGGACCTACCTCCAGAAGTTAGGATCTATCTAATCTTTTATATTTTCCTTACTCGAACCAGCACATAGGACCACCACAATCAGCATAGAGGGATAACCTAATACTAAGGTTAAATCCCCTAAAGAGTATAAAGTCAAATAAATTATTAATATAAAATGCAAAAATAGTAAGATAGAATATCTTATTAAATAGAAAGATTATAAAAATAATAAAAATATATAAGAATTATTAGAATACCTTATTTATATATAATGCCTACTAAAGAACTTTTACTAATAGTACTAATAGTAGAAAAATTAAGGCCCTTAAGGGAGCTCCAGTTAATAACCCTATGATCCTCTAATAATTGAACCTCAGAAAGAGCACCTGCCTCGGCAGAACGACGCTCCTCCTCATTACGACGCTCCAACTCTTCCAACTTGTCTAAATCCTCGCAGCTATAACGCACTATCTCTGCAGCCTTCTCTCGCAAATACTTCTCCTAATAATGCAAATACTATAATTAAGCTAAGGCCTTAAGTAAGTCTGCCTTTACTTACTCCTTTTATATATCTAAATAATCCTTTTCCTTTAAAATATAAATAATTAGTATCTATTAATAAGAAGTATTAATAAAAATACTACTAATAGAATACTTATAAGCTTATAAAATAATACTATTAAAATTATAATTAGTATACTTTTTCTTAATATAGAAATTATACTACTGCTTCCTTTTAGCCACTATATATAGATAACGGTTAGCCTTAAAATAAGCAGAATAGCGTGGCATTTTAAAACCAAACTTCTCAATCACTTTAGTAAGGTCGCCACGCCTCTCGGTAGAAATCTTAGGGCACGAAATGGTTTTTGTAACACGACCTAACATACTATCAGCCACTAAAAGTAAGAAAACAAGGGTAAGTTAATTAGCAATCAACCAATAGGGACAACGACCTACTTAAGGCGGTCTTAAGGACAAGACCAACAGAGGGGAGACATCATGTCACGGCCTGGGCCGCGACCCCATGGGGACTAGGCGGTCAACTACGGCAGAACCCCTGCAGACCCACTTTCGTCCACCAGTGAGCCTTACCTTAGATATGCATATCGAACGCCGTCTGTTCGACTCCGTTCGACCATATATATCGAATTAAGTCAGTTTAACTCAAGTTAACTCCCTTTAACTTAAGTATATAATTAGTATTTAAATTATAGTTATTACTATAGGAAGTAGCCCTTAAGCTACTTTAGCTTTTAATAATACTACTTTACCTTAATTACCTCTGCCCTCAAACCTCCTGTGATTAATATATTAAGCGATATAATACTCTCATTGCTTAGAATAACCGTAACGCCCTATTCTATCTGCCAATATAAACCAGGCCTTCCTGATTTATCCCTTGGGAATTGATCCGGACCGTTACAATTAAGGTTATATCCATGCGTTAAAAAGAATGGGCTTATTCCTGTGGATAATGCAGTCTTATTGTTAATAGCTATTGCTGCTATAGGCAGTAATCCATCCTAATCGTCTTACGCATAAGTGCAAAAGATATAGAGATATCTTTCCACTTCTTGATTTGCCCTCTCTGTTGCTCCGTCGGTCTCCGGGTGCTAGGCAGTTGATAGTCTTTGCTTGATGCTTAGTAGCTTGTATAGCCTCTTGCATACTCGACTTATGAACTAGGTGCCTCTATCCATTACCACTCCCTTAGGCAGACTATGGTATTATATTAAGCACTATAGAAGTACCTTAGCAACTATATTCATAGTGATTTCCTTTATTAGTTTAAGGATAATACTCTTTAAGAGCCAGTCTATAATAACTATTAGGTTTATAGAAGCATTTGATCGAGTGGGCAGGAGTTTGACTATAAAGTTAATAGAGACTTCGGCCTAGATCTAGTAGGGAATTAGAAGTAGTTTAAGCAATCCTCGCTTTTTCTCTCTCTAAATGGTATTTTATCCATATATATTGCAGTTCCACATGAAGCGTCGGACATCTAAGTCAAGCCCTGGCCAGTAGAATCTTCAGCTGATCAGGGACTTCAATATATCCCTGCCTGGATGTCCCGTTATGGTTAAATCGTGTGTTTCCTGAATGATCTGGGTGCGAAGAGGTTTATCATTTGGGACCTAGATGCGATCTCGCCAGTAGAGTTAGTGATTCTAATTGATCGAACATTCTAATAGCATCACAGGAAGCCCCTAGTCAGTAGGGAGTCTCCTTTCTCCTTATTCGACAGCTCAGTATATCAGCCAGTATCGATTGTGGTGTTCTAATCCCTCCTTCTATAGTTATTGCAGTCCTTCTTCCAAAAAGGGGTTCTCAGTTAGGGGGTTAGGCTCGACCGACGGGTCTCCAGGTTGATCTGAATCTCCTTTTGCAATGAACCCAGCTTTCCCTCATGTGATTAATTATTTAAGTTTTACAGTTAGGTCTCTAGGCAAGAGTTATTAGTAATATAGTAATAGTATTTATACGCTAACCTACCTAATAAAACTAGGTCTATAGTGCCTCTATATTCCCTCCATGGGGAAAAAACCTAAGGCCTAGGTGGAAAAACCCCATGCTGCTTGCGACTCGCCCGCGCCTCGCGCTCTTATCTCCTGCCGTACTATTAGTTGCTTGCTGCCCGCAAGCCTGGTCCAGGGTAGGCAGAAAAGGTTAGTAGTAGGGGTTCCTGGTCGCGAGGCGCGAGCGCCTCGCGGGGCGCCCCGGCCCTTAGGCCACCCTAAACACACAACAGTAAAAACAGCCTCTCTTTCCCTTCCAATTCTTCTTCCTTCAACCTCACTTTTCTTCGCTCCCACTAGCCGCAGCCGCCGCTGTGACGCCATCGCCGCTGCTGCTGCAGCGTATGCCACCCTCGCTCCCGCGCCTCGCCTTCGCGCCGCCCCCGCTGACCTCCCCTAGACGCCTGTCCCTTCTCCCGCTCGCTCCGACTCCTGGCTCCCTGTGAGTCGCTGGCAGCGTAGGTCCTCTGCCCGTCTAAACTGCGCCGGTCTAATATTCTCTAAATACCAGCGGAGAATATCAGTAGCGCGCCAGCGCCTCGAGAGCGCGTAGTAGTAGTCGCGCCTAGTGCTGATGTTCCTGAGGGCTGGGCTCTCCTCTTTCGCTCTCGTGTACTTTACGCACTTAGCGATAATGTGGAAGGGGGTCTCTCTGCCCTGGCTACAGCTGTATAGCGGCGTAGGCGCATTAGGGGCTCGCTAGGCAAAGAGGAAGGCTTATAGCCCTATTTTTTCTGTGCGTATCTAGAGGAGGATAGAGCTCTTGTGCTTCCTGAGTGACTGGTGCCTCCTATAGTGGCCCCTATCGAACTTCTCCCAGTCTGTTTGCGGGAGGTCTATGTGCTGGCGCGCTGCCCGCGCTTCATCGCGGTCTTGCTCCTACTGCAACTGTTAGTGCTTTTCTAGGCGGTTACCTGGCGCTTCTCCCGCGCCTCGCCATTTCTCAGCCCACTCCATCAACTCCTGCTGCGGCCTTCTCCATGGGCCCTTCTTTCTAGGGAGCGCCCTGGCTACCTTAGCGTGGGCGCGGCGAATGAGTAGCGCTTGCCCTGTTGTTTGCATCCTCGAGATCATCCTGTCCGTAAGGTAGTTGAAGTAGAGGTTCAGTGGCGGGCAGTTCAGTTCTAGTTCGAGGCTCCTAATTGGGGTGGCTTTGTACGCCCCGGCCACAGTTCGCAGGCACTGCGCCTGCACGCCAGCTAGTCCCGGGCCGCCCCTCGAGGGCTCTCTCCTGGGGGCGTGGGTTTATGGTATGCTGGCGCGCTGTATGAGAAGGTGCTTCTAATGGCCTGCGTATATATAAGCCTCGCTTCCTTTAGCCTAATGCCCCAAGTTGACGCGGCAAGGGCGCACAGCGCGCCCGCCTTCCGTTCAGCCTTTGCGCGGATGTGCTTAAGGTGTTCTGTCCACCGAAGTCGCCTTTCGACAATTAGCCCTAGGAACCTAGTGTAGGAGCATAGTGTAATTACTGCGCCCCTAATGCGCACTGTTATTGGGTCGACTGCTCGTCCTCCTTTAAAGTGGACGAGCTCGTACTTCGCCGGCTTGAATATGGCGCCATACTCCTTTGCCCACTCCTCGCAGATGGGCCAGGCCTCTTCGAGTCGCTTGCGCGTCGTTGCCGTGTCCTTCCCGATAGCTAGGAGGTTTGTGTCATCTGCAAAGCCTACTACCGCCAGTCCCTCAAGTCCGTCGAGCCTATCGTATAGCTCGCTTGCAAAGAGTAGGAAGAGGAGGGGGGAGAGCGGTGACCCTTGTGGAACGCCTGCTCGGATCTGTATAGGCGCTGCCGCGGCGCCATCGAAGTGCAAGGTCGAGGTCCTCTGGCTGAGGTAGCTCTTAACCCAGTTTACTACCCATTCGGGGAGGTTCTTCCGGCGCAGGACCTCTGCTAGCTTCCCGTGGTGCACTCTATTAAAGGCCCCCGCAATGTCCAGCTTCAGGAGCAACATAACGCCGCGGCGGGAGCGCGCCTCCCGCGCTACCTCAAGGAGGATATATATGGCTGTCTCTATTGAGCGGTTCGGCCGGTTGCCCATCTGGCCTTCTGGAAGGAGGTGGTGCGCCTCGGCCGCGCGTCCCAGGCGCTCCGCTATCGCTGCCTCTATTACTTTCCCTATGCAAGAGAGGAGGGAGATCGGTCTCTAGGCGTTTGGTCGCTAGGATTCAGCCACTATCTTGCCTGGCTTCCTTATCACAACAACGTGCGCCTTACGGAAGCACTGTGGGAATATTGCAAGCGCGAAGCTTGCGTTCGCAATCCTAGAGAGGACTTCTAGGAGCGGCGTGCCACAGGCTTTCAGGAGCCCTGCTGGTATGCCGTCTGGCCCAGGCGCCTTCCAGGGCCTCACCCTCCTAAGGATTTCTCTTATTGTCTCAGGCGTACAGTCTCGGCTGATCGGCACCGGGTCGCCCTCGCTTCGTATAGGCCTCTCCTCGGCCTCTGCCGCTGGGAAGAACCTTTCGGTTAGGACATCCGCCTTCTCCTGGTGTGTCTGCGCTAGCGTGCTATCGGGTCGGAGGAGCGGCGGGAGCGTTCTGCCCACTGAGGAGTCCTCGGCGCGCTTTCGAGCCCACTTCTCTAGCCTCCATACTGTCTCTAGGTCTTTAGAGGCTTCCTCTAGGAAGCGCCTCCAGTCGTCCCCCCTCGCTCTAGTGATCGTTGCATGCTGGGCTGCCTGGGCGCGCCGGAGTGTCTCCCACGCGTCGTCCGTCGGTCATCTCCAGACCTCCCTTCTGGCACGTTTGGCCTCCCTGACTGCTCTCTCCACCTTGTCGTTCCACTAGCTTCGCGCGTTGGGGGCGAAGCCCTTGCGCCTCGGCGCCGCCAACCTCTCGATTTCCTGCAGTTCTCTGACCAGTCGGGTGGTCTCCTCCTCTAGTTCTTCCACGCATCTTATGTCCTGGCCGATAGCTTGGAACCTGGCTGTTGCCTCCAGTAATGCTCTGTCGTCGTCGAGCCTTGACCAGTCTGGGCGCTGCGGCCCCGGGTCGGCCGCGCGTCGCTGGCCTACCTCCTCTATCTCCGCTGTCTGGGGGATGTGATCTGATCCCTTAAAGGGGGGCTAGCCCATGTATCTAGCTCTAAGTTCATAGTGTGCCCAGATGAGGTCTATGGTGCTAGTTCTGCGGCCTCTTGCTGACTATGTGGGTTCTCCTCTGGGCGTGGCGAGGGCGAGTCGCAGTCGTGTCGTCAGATCGATAAGGGCGGCGCTTTGCGGTGAGGTGCGGTTATGGATATCCCAGGTTGGGTGGTGTAGGTTAAAGTCCCCCAGTAGGACGGGCCGTAGCCCTGTTCTGGCCGCATGCGCTGCGGCCTCGCGGAGCGGGCCGAGGTCCCCCGCGGCGTTCTCAGCTGGCTGGCAGTAGATGCTATAGACTGCGATCCCTAGGCTTCGGAGGGTTGCCCCACACCAGTTCCTTCCGCCAATCTCCTGTAGCTCCCCCGCGAGCTCTTTGCGTATGTAGAGCGCCGCGCTGCCGCTATGGTAATAGAGTGCGTACGCTCCTGTTGCTGGGTTGGGTGGCCTGTCTGTGTTGTTTGCTCTAACTTCCTGAAGGGCCACTATATCATACTCATCGGGGCGGGTCAGGGCGAGGTGGTTCAGGCTTGTGTTCTTCCGTATGTTCCAGCTGAGGATGCCTAGCATTCTTGGGGGGGTTGCTGGGCGCTAGGGGGGGCGGTGCTTTGAGGGGAAGAACTGGCGGGTGTGGCCGTGGCGGTTCGGCCGCTCTGTGGGGGCGCCTCGCTGGTATCTCGGGAGGGAAAGTGTGCCCGGATGAGGCTTTGTCTGTCGGGATGTGTCCGCTGGGGGGGGGCCGTCCTGGCCGGAGGTCGCCCTCTTCGCCGGGCCCGGGTCAGCAACTCCGTGGTGCCTTGTGATAGGGTCGGCTGGGGGCCGGGGGTGCTGGAGTTCGTTATAGGTGCGATAGTTGTGGGGGACGCAGGCGCCGCGCTGGCGAAGGTCCTTGGTCGGTGGTAGTAGGCCTCTCTGGCCCGATCCCAATGTCCTCGTGCCACTTGGCACTCCCTGGCCCAGGCTGGGTGGTTCTCGCCGCAGAGGAGGCACTTTGGGTCCCTATCGCAGGTTTCTCGCTCTTGAGTGTGCGCTTCGCAGCCGCAGCGGCCGCATCTCGCCTCCCTGGCGCAGAACTTGGCGATGTGTCCGAACTGGTGGCAGCGGAAGCATTGCCTCGGCCTGAGGGCTTCCTCGTAGGGTTCGCAGTTGTAAATGCCAGCGTTTAGGATAAGTCCATCTCGGCAGAGTGCATTTGCCTTGTCCCTAGTAGGGACGCGTATAATAAGCGTCGCGAGCCTCGCGCCCTCGGGTCGCTTGCCCATCGTTATAATATGGGTGAGTCGGACCCTATTCTAGGCCTCTACCTCGCTGCAAGTAGTCTTCTCGCCTAGTTTTGGGATATTGCTGTATGGGATGCCTTTCGCGACCACGCTGAAGGCGCGGCGAGCGAGTGTCGCCTGCTCGCCGAAAGCTTTTCTCAGCCAGGCTTCGTCTGTTTGCTCGACTGGGGCTCGGAAGGTGATCGTGATGTCGCCGCTTCGCAGTCGCCTCGCGGCCACGGCCTCGGCCGAGGGGAGCGCGGTATTGACGGCCGCGACGGTGTCTTGGGCGTTCCGGTTCTTTATGTTATCCGGGAGGGTATTTCCTCTAACTGTGATCTCTCGTTCTACGCGTTTCGGGACCGTCTTCGCCGGGGGTTCGGGGGGTTGTCGATTCGCCTGCGCTGCGACTGCGGCCCAGGAGCGCATCGTGGTGGTCAGGGGGTTATTCTCTTCGCGGAGAGCGTCCTTGACTGCCTTCTTGACTGTCTCTGTAAGGTCTGTTCCTATGTCGGCCTGTGTCTAGTCGCGCTCAGCGCGGGCGGCGCGCTGACGCGTCTCCGCCGTTAGGGCGGCTACTGCTCGCCATATCTCCCTGAGGGTATCGCCCTGGACCAGCCTCGCTATCTTCTCGTATACGGTTCGTTCAAGGGGGTCATCTGGGACCTCGGGAGGTCGGGGGGCGTTATTTTGAGGGTTTTCTTGCGTCGGTTCGTGCGCTGTTCGCTGGCTCGACGCGAGCGCGGAGAGCCCGGCGCGAGGGTGGTGACGGCTCTGTGCGAGTCCCGCCCTTCCACCGTCAACCACCATCGGCTCAGCATTGCCGCTCACGCTGCGCCTGCGATGCGGCATCGCGCCGTAGGCAAGTCGCTTGCGCTGAGAGCGCTCCAAGTATTAGAACTGATTTTAGGTGTGTTGCGGTCGAGATCCCAGCTGTAGGCAGGATCGGAGAAGTTTTCCTGGAAATATGAGTCAAGAGTTATTAGTAGTATTCCTAAATTCGTTCATCCTCGAAGTTCTGAGGCATATCTTGCTCTCTTTGCGAGAGCGCGTTAGGCACTAATGCTTCTCTTTTGGGCCTATGTTGGATTATATAGTTATATTGTGAGAGGGTCTCCGACTATCTGATCTAGTATTTGCTTAAGTATTGCTTCCTTATAAAGTGCTATAAGTTAAGGTAGTCTATAAGAATAAAAAATAAATCTATACTCCTTAGCTTAGTGTCCTAGTATTCTAAATAATAGATAATTATAAGTAATTCCTTATTATAAATAGGATAGTTGCATTTAGTAGGGAGGTTCTTCTTTAAAAAGAAGGCAATAGGCTATAGTATACCCTTATTATTAACTTATAATAAGGCTCCTCTAGTAGTATACCTAGATAAATCTATCTTAATAACTATTTTCCGATTAGGGTTCTATTAAGCCAAAATAGGCGCACTAATTAATAGCATCTTTAAATCCTTAAAAGCCTTTTAGTAACTATTTAATTAGATAAATAGGGAGTTCTTTTTCGTTAAGGATGTTAAGGGGAGTGCGATATGCGAGAATTTAAGAATAAACTTTCGATAGTAGTTCGCGAATCCCAGGAACCTCCTGACCTCTTGCACTGTCCGTAGAACTTCCCACAATTAGATAGCTTTAACCTTCTTAGGGTTAACTCAAATGCCTCTTCCTGCCTCAATAATAAAGCCCAAGTACTTCACACTTATAGCCTTAAACTCGCACTTATTAATGTCCATTTAGAGGCCGGCCTTCTGCAATCATTCTAGAACCAGCTTTACTTTCTTCTAATAGTCAGCTAGTGATCCATCTTGTCACGGCCTGGGCCGCGACCCCGTGGGGACTAGGCGGTCAACCACGGCAGAACCCCTGCAGACCCACTTTCGTTCACTAATAAGCCTTACCCTAGATATGCATATTAAACGCCATCTATTCGACTCCGTTCGACCATATATATTAAACTAAATCGGTTCGACTTAAGTTAACTCCCTTTAACTCAAGTATACAGCTAATATTTAAACTACAGTCATTACCATAGGAAGTAGCCCCCAAGCCACTTCAGCTTTTAATAATACTACTTTACCTTAATCACCTCCGCCTTTAAACCTCCTATAATTAATATATCAAGCGATATAACACTCTCATTACTCAGAATAACCGTAATGCCCTATTCTATCTGCTAATATAAACCAGGCCCTCCTGATTTATCCCTTAGGAATTAATCCAGACTGTTATATATTAAAAGCTCTTATTTAGACGAATACCGCATTACTCTAAGCAATATTAAACGCAGTAATGGCTACCTAGCAGCAAAATAACACTCTGCCTAAGGATCGACCTCCTACTAATGCCGAAATGAACGACGTTAGTATAATGTCTGATAAAGACTGTGAAAAACTTTAATAATGTATGCGCAATATGGGCAGTCACTATAAAGGTGAAGTCCATATTCTATGCCTTAAGATTACGGCCTTATGCACTAAGATCGACTATATCTTAAACCTCTAATAGGAATAATAAAATATGCAATATAATCAGTATAATAACCTTAATACCCTTATTATTATGGCAACTACTGGCTGAGACCCCGGAGAAGTTCTTAAGCCATCTGCACCTAAGAAATTCGATAGTAATGCCTATAAGCTTTAGATATTTATTACTAACACTAAGGTTTTCTTTTCCTACTACCTAATATAATTCTATAATAAAGCCTCTAAGGTTTACTATACTATAGGATAACTTACTAGTAATGCAGCCAAGTGGATTAAACCTATTATATGTGACTATAATAAGCATGCGGACACGGAAAGAGCAGCCCGAACTTACTACATTTACAGAAGCTTTAATCAATTTGAACGCAAACTCCGACAAGCCTTTGGAACTATTAATAAAAAGTCTAAGGCTGAGGATCAGATCAAACGACTTAAGCAGATAGGATCCACCTCTAACTATAGAATGCTCTTTACTTAGCTTATAACTAAGCTACCCTGGGATCAGGATGTCCTTATGTTATTCTTCTTTAATAGACTTAAATAATTAGTTTAAGAAGAACTCTATAAAATTAATTAACCTAGCACTCTTATTAACTATATTGCCCAAATAGTTAGGATTAATAATAAATAATACTCTTAATAATATAAGATTTGCCTAAATACTAATAATAATAATCGCAATTAATAACTATAAAATGCCCTAAACTAAAAAGTGAAAATCCAGCAGCCAAATACTATATTAGGAATATATAGCAGACTGATAGAGCTTGGCGCCATGCAAAATGTTACGGCCCATGTTCTGACCAAGCGGTCTAGGCCGGCAGAACCCAGATGGGTTAGAAGCGCACTGCCACTGGCCCCACATTACCCGACCAATCACAGAGGACCGACAGGAACGATTAGAACGGCAGACGTCGCTCCTATCGCTCCCATCGCTCCCATCGCTCCTACCCCAACCAGATAGTATTTAAACCACAGTCATTACCATAGGAAGTAGCCCCTAAGCCACTTCAGCTTTCAATAATACTGCTTTACCTTAATCACCTCTGCCTCCCACCTCCTATAATTAATATATCAAGCGACATAACACTCTCATTGCTTAGAACAACTATAACGCCCTATTCTATCTGCTAATATAAACTAGGCCCTCTTGATTTATCCCTTGGGAATTAATCCGGACTGTTATATATTGAAAGCTCTTGTTCAGACGAATACCGCATTACTCTGAGCAATATTGAACGCAGTAATGGCGATCTAGCAGCGAAATAACACTCCGCCTGAGGATCGACCTCCTACTGATGCCAAAATGGAAGACATTAGCATAATGTCTGATAAAGACTGCAAAAAGCTTCGATAATGCATGCGCAATATGGGCAGTCACCATGAAGGTGAAGTCCGCATCCTATGCCTTAAGATTATGGCCTTACGCACTAAGATCGACTGTATCTTAAACCTCTAATGGGAATAATAAAACATATAATGCAATCAGTATGATGACCTTAATACCCTTGCTACTATGGTAACCACTGGCCGAGACCCCGGAGAAGTTCTTAAGCTATCCGCACCTAAGAAATTCGATAGTAATGCCTATAAGCTTCAGATATTTATTACTAGCACTAAGGTTTTTTTTTCCTACTACCTAATGCAATTCCGTAATAAAGCCTCTAAGATTTACTATACTGTAGGACGACTTATTAGTAATGCAGTTAAGTGGATTAAACCTATTGTATATGATTATAATGAGCATGCGGATATAGAAAGAGCAGCCTAAACTCACTATATTTACAGAAGCTTTAACTAATTCGAACGCGAACTCCAATAAGCCTTTAGAACTATTAATAAAAAGTCTAAGGCCGAGGATTAGATTAAACGACTTAAGCAAACAGGATCCACCTCTAACTATAGAACACTCTTCACTTAGCTCGCAATTAAGCTACCCTAGGATCAGGATGTCCTTATGTCATTCTTCTTCAATAGACTTAAACAATTAGTCTAGGAAGAACTCTATAAGACCGACTAATCCAGCACTCTTATCGACTATATCGCCTAAGTAATCAAGATTAATAATAGATAATACTCTTAGCGATATAAGATTCGCCCAAATGCTAATAATAGTAATTACAATTAATAACCGCAAAATGCCCTAAACTAAAGAGTAAAAATCCAGCAGCTAAGCACTATATTAAGAATGCATAGCGGACTGATAGAGCTTGGCGCCACATAAAAAGACTTCTCGCAATATACCTACTGGAACTACAGAAAGAAAGGACATACTAAATATAAGTGCCGCAACCCAATTAAGACCAATAGGAAGTTCAAGCCTATCCCAGAGGGAAGAACCCTCGGAGCAGCCTCTATTCGATAGAGCACCCCGCAGCAAGCCGAGCCTCAGCAAACCGATTACGCATTATACCACTAGACGGCATACTATAACAATAACTGCCTCATCCACAAAGACGGCAAAGACAACGGCTACTACCCCAGAGAGCCAAGGAATAAGATAGTCGCAATAGCACGCAAGGAATATAATAATACTAGAGTAACTCTAGGATAAGTGCTTCTCGGAAATAACGCCCTTTATAAGGATTAATATAAAGCGCAAACATACAATCTGCCTACATAAGACTAGATCCGCGCCTAATATGCCATACGACATAATACGGTCATATACCTCACTTAGAGACTAGTCCCGGAAGGACCCTCTATGCCCGCAACCGCTAGCGGCAAGACGCTCGCCACGACCAGGACCGGTATCGCAAGCCCGGCCGGCAGTAATATAATCTATAATAACGAACGCAAACGCTACATTAAGGCTTATAGCCACTCAACGAACCCACACCAATGCTATGATCCACATAAGATCAGCAAACAAGACGAAGCACTCATCTAGAGGGTTAAGAAGAGGGAGATTATGAAAGACCTTAAAGACAAACCATAACCCTACCTTACACCCTATAAGGCCAGACGAGCCTATAAGCTCCAACTGAGAGTTAAGCCTGAAGACGTCTATCCAGCTACGTCCGAAGAAGACGATCAGAGCAGTAACGAGATCCTGCCTAATAAAAGGGACAAGCAAGACGAAGACAACGCCCCAGAATATATGAACTACCTATTGCAATTACGCCAATAAGATGTCGAGGCCATAGAGTTCTATATCACCGGAATCACGCAAGAAGAAGCATATAAAGCATAAAAAAACCCTATATATAAAGATAATACAGCTGAACTTAAGCCCACATACTATTAATATAAGCAACTATTATAGGTTTCCTACTATAAGAACGACTGCATAATGCACCTAAACGATAAGGTACTTAATAACTACTACCTAATATAATAGAACTCACCTATTATAGTATACTACTAAGCCTATAAGCTTGCAGATCAATACGCTATAAAAGATAAACGCTATAAATACCAATATATACTATAGAAACAAATAAACTTATACCCTTAAGAATATATAAGCAGTAATAGATCTATTATATACTGCCAGAATAAAGAATGCTAAATGCACCTGCAATAGAAGGTTCGCAGCTGGCACTATAAGGCTACGAGGAAATAACGCAGACACTCGAAGTCATAGGCAAAAAACGACCAGCGCCGCCTATAGAAGAGCCACAGGATCGGCGAGAGCTAGGAGGAATTGCAGAACCTCCCAGAAGAGCTCTAGGTGCTACATAAAGCCCAGGTATATAGCAACGATAAAGAATGCTACTATAAGTACGGATCAAGGGCATATAATTTACCGCTTTAGTAGACAGCGGAGCTAAGATAAACGGGATTAACCCTCGCATTATTAATCGATTCTAGCTACTATAGAAGGAAAAGGATGAACCCTATGATATCTATAATGTAAAAGGGAAACTATTCTATTATAATAATAGAGCTATAACCCAAGAAGTTGATCACCTTAAGGTATTTATAAAAGGAAGGAACTAAAGTGTGAACTTTAATATTATACTACTCTAAGGATATAACCTACTCCTAGGTTACCTATAGCTTTACTATTATAACCCCCTTATTAGTTGGCATACTAGCTAGGTGCAAACTTTTCGAAGTGATGCAGCCAGCGATATTAATAATGATTCCACTACAGATCCAGACGATATGGATAACACGAGATCTTAACTTCCTATTGATGAGAGCGAAGGAAGCCAGACGAGCCAACATGACGACACTTGCCAACCTATAGACGCAATAACGCCTCCAAAAGGAACCAGACACCAACACAAGAAGGGCCAAGCACAATAAACGCGATAACAGCTTGCATCTCTCAGACAGCAACTCACACGACTTAATAAGGACCTTAAGCAACAGATAGAACCCTCAGCCAATAGATTATAGAACATCCCAATGCAATACTAAACCTATAAGAAACTATTTACTAAAGAATTAGAAACAGATCTACTAGCACACTTAGAATAGGACCATAAAATATGGCTTAAGGATAGAACCTCAACTAAATTCCATAAGATTTATAACCTCAATAAAGCATAGCTATATAAGCTTAAGGCCTACCTTATTAATATATTAAGGAAAGAATATATTAGAATATTAAAATCCTCTATAGGCTATCCAGTTATATTCATTCTAAAAAAGAATAGAAAGCTCTGACTTATTATAGACTACTATATGCTCAATAACGCGACCATTAAGGATCGCACGCCTCTGCCTTTAATCAGTAAACTAAAGGACCGACTCCACAGGATAAAGTACTTTACCGCACTCGATCTAAAAGGAGCCTACAACCTGATCCACATTAAGCCCGGATACAAATGGAAAACCGCCTTCAGAACGAAATACAGACTATTCGAATACCTTATTATGCCCTTTAGACTCACTAATGCGCCAGCTACATTCTAATGCATAATTAACCATATTTTACGTAAGCACCTTAACATATTTATAGTATACTACCTCAATAATATCCTTATCTTCTCTAAAACAGAATAAGAATATATAGAATATATCTATATAGTACTGCAAGCTCTATAGAACATAAACCTGCTAATTAAACTAGAGAAAAGTTATTTCTATGCCTTAGAAGTTGAATTTTTAGGATATATTATCTTGCACAATAAGATCCAAATGGACCTAAAGAAGGTTCAGGCAGTCAAGGACTAGCCTATGCCTATAACAGTTAAGGAAGTATAAGCATTCCTCGGATTTATAAACTATTACTAACGATTTCTTAGGAACTTCAGTAAAACCGCTACACCTCTCTCAGCACTTACACACAAGGACTAACGATTTAAATGGCTACCCGACAGTCAGAACGCCTTCGACCAGATCAAGGATCTTATCCTCAGTGAACCCATACTCAAGATGTTTAACCCTAAACGCCCGATCGAACTTAAAATGGACTCCTTGGACTTTGCTCTTAGAGCCTAAATCGGATAACGCAATAATAAAGGACTTTTACATCCTATTGCCTTCTACTCCTATAAGATGCACAGAGCAGAACTTAACTACCCAATTTACAACAAAGAATTCCTCGCGATTATTAACTCCTTTAAGGAATTTTAATACTACCTTCTAGGAAGCAAACACCAGGTCACCATCTATATAGACCATAAGAATATCTCGCACTTTGCTATAATGCAAGAACTAAGCAGACGATAACTCCAATACGCCGAATACCTATCCGAATTCGACTATATTATTAAGCATAAGAAAGGCATAGAAAACAGCAGAGCTGACGCCATTAGCCGACGCCCAGACTTCGATATAGGCAAGACAAAGGCATATAAGCAACTCTTATACTATATGCCTAAAGGTCACTTATAGCAAAAGTACCTTAAAACCACACGAAAATATATGCTATAAGCATATAAGAAACTCGCGAATACTTAAGCACATAAGATGAGCTAAGTTACTAGGAACCTGATCCCAGAGCGATCCTTATTACCCACATAAACACACATAGTGGAATAGGGCAATCCACTTCTACAGCAGATCCTAGAATACAATCAGCAGGATCCCGCTTTTAAGGAAACAGACAAACAGCACGTACCAGAGCAGCTACGCGAACAGCTCGTACGCGAGATCCACAAACATCCGCTTTACGGACACTAAGGAATCAATAAAACCCTCGAACGCGTCCAAACAACATATATATTTCCTAGAGTTAAGGCAATAGTGAGACAGGTTCTCAAGCAATGCCTCCTTTGCGAACAAACCAAAGCTCAACGCCACAAACCATACAGACATCTATAACCCCTACCAGTCGCAGCGCGACCATGGGACTCAATCACAATAGATTTCATTACTAAACTACCCCTTTCATTAGACCCTACTACCAGCATGGCCTATAATAGTATTCTAGTTATTATCAATAGACTTACTAAATTTTCCTATTTTATCCTATACTAAGAAGCAACTAATACAGAAGAATTTTCCTACCTCTTCTTACGATATATTATTAGTATATATAGCTTACCGTCTAAAATCATCTTAGACAGAGGACCACTGTTTTTCTCGAACTTTTAGTAATACCTTATAGTAAGGATCGGATTAAATCATAAGCTCACTACCGCATAGAGACCTCAAGTTAATAGACAGATTGAGCAAATAAACCAGGTCGTTAAAACCTACTTTCACTACTATATTAACTATATGCAAGACAACTGGGTTAAGAAGCTGCCTATCGCTCAGCTAGCGCATAATACAGCCCTCAACAAAATAACAAAGACCACGCCCAGCTACGCAAACTTTGGATTCACCCCCAACGCCTATAGAGAATCACAAAACGGACCTATTGCACCCGCAGCCATACTCGCATCAGACCAGCTTAAAGATCTATATAACGCTCTACGCACTGAACTTTCATTTATATGCAACTAGCACGCATAATACTATAACCAAAAGAGGTTAAAGGGACCAACCTTTTCAGAGGGAGATATAGTACTCCTCGCAATAAAAAACATTATAATAAAACAATTAAATAAAAAACTCGATTTTAAGTTCATTAGACCCTATAAAATCCTTAAAAAAATCTCAGAAAATAACTATAAACTGGACCTGCCCCTAGAAGTCAGGATCTATCTAATCTTTTATATTTCCTTACTCGAACCAGCATATAGGACCACCACGGTTAGCACGGAAGGACAACCTAATATAGAGGTTAAATCCCCTGAAGAATACAAAGTCGAACGAATTATTAACATAAGACGCAAAAACGGCAAAATAGAATACCTTATTAAATGGAAAGGCTATAAAAATAACGAAAATACATAGGAACCACTAGAACACCTCACCTATATATAGTGCCTCCTGAAGAACTTTCACTAATAATATTAGAAAGCAAGACAGAAGGATTAAGACTAATAATATACGGAAGGGACGACTTAACCGGCTTAGACGCAGGTATATCCTCTAGGGCCCGCAACTCTACTGCCTTAGCGGTAGGAATACCTATTGCCTCTAAGTGATCCTCTATCCTCTCGATTCGCTCTAACTTCGCAAACGCAGCCATAATCTAGGCTTGCGTATCCTAAACCACCTTCTATAATGCCTCTAAAGAAGCGTAAAGGGCAGATAGCTCGCTTTAAGTATCTAGCTGCTACTTCTAGAGCTTTTTCTTCTTATAAACGACTTTTAAGACTAAAAACCCAATTAGTATAGAAAATAATAAAAATAATATAAAAAGCAACCCACAAATAGCCCCCTTAGAACCAAAATGCTCGCATAAGATATAGGCTTTAATGCATTCGGAATAATAGGACGACCCCACCCCTAAAATATAGTAATAGTTATTTCAGAGATAGAACAAATAAGACGACATCTTTAATCCAAAGAGTTCTATAAACTCCACCAGGGAATCAACTTCTTAGGTCTTTCGTATAGAAATTCGTTTTATAACCCTACCTAACATACTATTAGCATCAGAAAAGAAGGAAAGGAAGGAAAGTGGCGGACCAATAAAGAAATAGGCGCAGCGGTCTACTTATATGGTCTCGAGGATAAGCCTAATAGAGGGGAGATATTATATTACGGCCCATGTTCTGACCAAGCGGTCTAGGCCGGTAGAACCCAGATGGGTTAGAAGCGCACTGCCACTGGCCCCATATTACCCAACTAATCACAGAGGACCAACAGGAACAATTGGAACGGCAGACGTCGCTCCTATCGCTCCTATCGCTCCCATCGCTCCTACCCCAACCAGATAGTATTTAAACCACAGTTATTACCATAGGAAGTAGCCCCTAAGCCACTTCAGCTTTCAATAACACTACTTTACCTCAATCACCTCCGCCTCCCACCTCCTGTGATTAATATATTAAGCAATATAACACTCTTATTGCTCAGAATAACCGTAATGCCCTATTCTATCTGCCAATATAAACCAGGCCCTCCTGATTTATCCCTTGGGAATTAATCCGGACCGTTACACAAAAGGACTTCTTGCAATATACCTACTAGAACTATAGAAAGAAAGGACATACTAAACATAAGTACTATAACCCAATTAAGACTAATAGGAAGTTCAAGCCTATCCTAGAGGGAAGGACCCTCAGAGCAGCCTCTATCCGACAGAGCACCCAGCAGCAAGCCAAGCCCCAGCAGACCGATCATACATCGTACTACTGGACGGCATACTATAACGATAACTGCCTTATCCACAAAGACAGCAAGGATAATAGCTATTACCCTAGAGAGCTAAGGAATAAGATAATTATAATAATATGCAAGAGATATAATAATACTAGAGTAACTCTAGGATAAGTGCTTCTCAAAAATAACGCCCTTTATAAAGATTAATATAAAGCGTAAACCTACAACCTGCCTATATAAGACCAGATCCGCGCCCAATACGCCACATAATATAATACTATTATATACCTCACTTAGAGACTAGTCCTAGAAGGACCCTCCATGCCCACAACTGCTAGCAGCAAGACGCTCGCTATAACCAGGACCAGTATCGCAAGCCCAGCCGGCAGCAATATAGTCTATAATAATAAACGCAAACGCTATATTAAGGCTCATAGCCACTTAATAAACCCACACTAATGCTATAATCTATAGAGGATTAGTATATAAGATGAAGCACTTATCCAGAGGGTCAGGAAGAGGGAGATTATGAAAAACCTCGAAGACGAACTATAACCCTACCTTATACCCTATGAGGCCAGATAAGCCCATGAACTCCGACTGAGAGTCAAGCCTGAAGACGTCTATCCAGCTATGTCCGAAGAAGACGATCAGAGCAGCAACGAGATCCTGCCTGATGAATAGGACGAGCAAGACGAAGATAACGCCCCGGAATATGTGAACTACCTATTGCAACTACGCCGATAAGATGTTAAGGCCATAGAGTTCTATATCACCGGAATCACATAAGAAGAAGCATATAGAGTATAAAGGAACCCTATATATAAAGATAATGCGGCTGAACTTAAGCCTATGCACTACCAATATAAGTAACTATTATAGGTTTCCTACTATAAGAATAACTACATAATGCACCTAAATGATAAGGTACTTAATAACTATTACCTAATATAATAGAACTTACCTATTATAGTATATTACTAAGCCCATAAGCTCACAGATTAATATACTATAAAAGATAAACGCTATAAACACCAGTATATACTATAAAAACGAATAAACCTATACCCTTAAGAATATATAAGCAGTAATAGATCTATTATATACTGCTAGAATAAAGAATGCTAAATGCACCTGCGACAGAAGGTTCATAACTAGCACTATAAGGCTACAAGGAAATAATGTAGACACTCGAAGTCATAGGCAAAAAACGACCAGCGCCGCCTGTAGAAGAGCCATAGGATCGGCGAGAGCTAGGAGGAATTGCAGAACCTCCCAAAAGAGCTCTAGGTGCTACATAAAGCCCAGGTATATAGCAATAATGAAGAATACTACTGCAAGTAT
The DNA here is from genome assembly GCA_911649645.1 of Thelonectria discophora. NCBI lineage: Eukaryota > Fungi > Ascomycota > Sordariomycetes > Hypocreales > Nectriaceae > Thelonectria > Thelonectria discophora. The sequence continues at coordinate 19,583 of CAJVRK010000008.1, read as the reverse complement.
AGATCAAGGGCATATAGTTTACCGCTTTAGTAGACAGTAGAGCTAAGATAAATAGGATTAACTCTCGCATTATTAATTGATTCTAGCTACTATAAAAGGAAAAGGATAAACCCTATAATATCTATAATATAAAAGGGAAACCATTCTATTATAATAATAGAGCTATAACCCAAGAGGTTGATCACCTTAAGGTATTTATTAAAGGAAGGAACTAAAGTGTGAACTTTAATATTATACCACTCTAAGGATATAACCTACTCCTAGGTTACCTATAGCTTTATTGTTATAACCCCCTTATTAGCTGGCATACTGGCTAGGTATAAACTTTTTAAAGTGATGCAGCTAGCGATATTAATAATGATTCCACGATAGATCCAGATAATATAGATAATATAAGATCTTAACTTCCTATTGATAAGAGCGAAGGAAGCCGGACGAGCCAATATGACGACACTTGCCAACCTATGGACGCAATAACGCCTCCAAAAGGAACTAGATACCGACATAAGAAGGGCCAAGCACAATAAATGCAACAATAGCTCGCATCTCTTAGACAATAACTCATATAACTCAATAAGGACCTTAAACAATAGATAGAACCCTTAGCCAATAGATTATAGAACATCCTAATATAATACTAAATCTATAAGAAACTATTTACTGAAGAACTGGAAATAGGTCTGCTAGCACACTTAGAATGGGACTATAAAATATGGCTTAAGGATAGAACCTTAACTAAGTTCCATAAGATTTATAACCTTAATAAAGCACAACTGTATAAGCTTAAGACCTACCTTATCGATATATTAAAAAAAGGATATATTAGGACATTAAAATCCTCTGCAGGCTATCCAATTATATTCATTCCTAAAAAGAATGGAAAGCTCTAATTTATTATGGACTACCGTACGCTCAACGATGCGACTATTAAGGATCGCATGCCTCTGCCTTTAATTAGTAAACTGAAGGACTGACTCCATAGGATAAAGTATTTTACCGCACTTGACCTAAAAGGAGCCTATAACCTGATCCGCATTAAGCCCAAATATAAATAGAAAACCGCCTTTAGAATAAAATACGGACTATTTGAATACCTTATTATGCCCTTTGGACTCACTAATGCGCCAGCCACATTCCAATATATAATCAATTATATTTTATATAAGCACCTTAACGTATTTATAGTATACTACCTTAATAATATCCTTATCTTCTCCAAAATGGAATAAGAATATATAGAACATATCTATATAATACTATAAGCTCTATAGAATATAAACCTGCTAATTAAACTAAAGAAAAATCATTTCTATACCTCAGAAGTTGAATTTTTAGAATATATTATCTTATATAATAAGATCTAAATAGACCTAAAGAAGGTTTAGGCAGTCAAGGACTAGCCTATGCCTATAACAGTTAAGGAAGTATAAGCATTCCTCAGATTTATAAACTACTACTAATAATTCCTTAGAAACTTCAGCAAAACTACTACACCTCTCTCAGCTCTTATACATAAGGACCAACGATTTAAATAGCTACCTGACAGTTAGGAAGCCTTCGACTAGATCAAGGACCTTATTCTCAGCGAACCCATACTTAAGATGTTTAACCCTAAACGCCCGATCGAACTTGAAACGGACTCCTTAGACTTTGCTCTTAGAGCCCAAATCGGATAATGCGATAACGAAGGACTTTTGCATCCTATCGCCTTCTACTCCTATAAGATGCATAAAGCAGAACTCAACTACCCGATCTATAATAAAGAATTCCTCGCGATTATTAACTCCTTTAAGGAATTTCAATACTATCTTCTAGGAAGCAAACATTAGGTCACCGTCTATATAGACCATAAGAACATCTTGCATTTCGCTATAACGCAAGAACTAAGCGGATAATAACTCCAATACATCAAATACCTATCCGAATTCAACTATATCATTAAGCATAAGAAAGGCATAGAAAACGGCAGAGCTAATGCTATCAGCCGACGCCCAGACTTCGACATAGGCAAGACGAAGGCATATAAGCAACTCTTACACTGTACGCCTAAAGGTCACTTATAGCAAAAGTACCTTAGAACCACATGAAGATATATGCCATAAGTATATAAGAAACTTATAAACACCTAAGCACACGAGATAAGCCGAGTCACTAGGAACCCGATCCCAGAGCGATCCTTATCACCTATATAAACACATATAGTGGAATAGGGCAATCCACTTCTGCAGCAGATCCTAGAACACAATCGACAGGATCCCGCTTTCAAGGAAACAGATAAACAGCACATACTAGAGCAGCTACGCGAATAGCTTATACGCAAGATCCACAAATATCCGCTTTATAGACACTAAGGAATCAATAAAACCCTCGAATGCATCTAAACGACATATATATTTCCTAGAGTCAAGGCAACAGTGAGACAGGTTCTTAAGCAATGCCTCCTTTGCGAATAAACTAAGGCTTAATGCTATAAACCATATAGATATCTGCAACCCCTACTAATCGCAGCGCGACCATGGGACTCAATTATAATGGATTTCATTACCAAACTACCCCTTTCATTAGACCCTACTACTAGTACGGCCTATAATAGCATTCTAGTTATTATTAATAGACTTACTAAATTTTCCTATTTTATTCTATACTAAGAAGCAATTAATGCAGAAGAATTTTCCTATTTCTTCTTATAATATATTATTAGTATATATAGCTTACCATCTAAAATCATCTCAAATAGAGGACTACTGTTTTTCTTGAACTTTTAGCAATGCCTTATAGTAAGGATTAGATTAAATTACAAGCTTACTACCGCATAGAGACCTCAAGTTAATAGACAGACTAAGCGAATAAACCAGATCATTAAAACCTACCTTTACTACTATATTAACTATACGTAAGATAATTGGGTTAAGAAGCTGCCTATCGCTCAGCTAGCGCACAACACAGCCCTCAACGAAACGACAAAGACCACGCCCAACTACGCAAACTTTGGATTCACCCCTGACGCCTATAGAGAATCACAAAATGGACCTACTGCACCCGCAGCCATACTCGCATTAGACCAGCTCAAAGATCTACATAACGCTCTATACACCGAACTTTCATTTATATATAACCAGCATGCATAATATTATAACCAAAAGAGGTTAAAGGGACCAACCTTTTCAGAGGGAGATATAATACTCCTTACAATAAAAAACATTATAATAAAACGACTAAATAAAAAACTCGATTTTAAGTTTATTAGACCCTATAAAATCCTCAAAAAAATCTCAGAAAATAACTATAAACTGGACCTACCTCCAGAAGTCAGGATCCATCCGATCTTTTATATTTCCTTACTCGAACCAGCATATAGGACCACTACAGTCAGTACGGAGGGACAACCTAACACTAAGGTTAAATACCCCAAAGAGTACGAAATTAAACGAATTATTAATATAAGATGCAAAAATAGTAAGATAGAATACCTTATTAAATAAAAAGATTATAAAAATAATAAAAATATATAAAAACCACTAGAACACCTTACCTATATATAATGCCTACTAAAGAACTTTTACTAGTAGTGCTAATAGCGGAAAAATTAAGGCCCTTAAGGGAGCTCCAGTTAATAACCCTATGATCCTCTAATAATTAAACCTCAGAAAGAGCACCTGCCTCAGCAGAACAACGCTCCTCCTTGTAAGGAGGTCGCTCGACGGTCAGGCAGCGAGGCTGCCCTGAGCCCTTGTGGACCTATCGGCCTTATATACTGATGTGCGGTGCAGTTATCTCACTAAGTGAGATAACTGGTTGATCTTTTTGGCCGTACGGCTGAGAGGTCTATTGTTAGGTTGGTTACACCGCGCCATCCCTTTACACTCCTCATTATAACGCTCCAACTCTTCCAACTCGTCTAAATCCTTGCAGCTATAACGCACTATCTCTATAGCCTTCTCTCGCAAATGCTTCTCCTAATAATATAAATGCTATAATTAAGCCAAGGCCTTAAGCAAGTCTGCCTCTACCTGCTCCTTTTGCGCATCTAAATGATCCTTTTCCTTTAAAATATAAGCAATTAGTATCTATTAATAAGAAATACTAATAAAAATACTACTAATAGAATACTTATAAGCTTATAAAATAATGCCACTAAAATCGCAATTAGTATACTTCTTCTTAATGTAAAAATTATATTGCTACTTCCCTTTAGCCACTATATATAGATAATAGTTAGCCTTAAAACAAGCAGAATAACGCAGCATTTTAAAACCGAATTTCTTGATCACTTTAGTAAGGTCGCCACGCCTCTCGGCAGAAATCTTAGGGCGTAAAATGGTTTTTATAATACGACCTAACATACTATTAGCCACTAAAAGTAAGAAAATAAGGGTAAGTTAATTAGCAATTAACCAATAGGGACAATAACCTACTTAAGGCGGTCTTAAGGACAAGACCAACAGAGGGGAGACATTATGTCACGGCCTGGGCCGCGACCCCATGGGGACTAGGCGGTCAACTACGGCAGAACCCCTGCAGACCCACTTTCGTTCACTAATAAGCCTTACCCTAGATATACATGTCAAACGCCATCTATTCGACTCCGTTCGACCATGCATATCGAATTAAGTGTAACGGGCTAAGCCCGTGAAGGCCTCGTCAAGCACTCTCGGCCCCCGCTTTTCGAAACATGAACCCGCGGATAGACCGGCATCACTTCGAACTCAGTTCTCACTTGGAGGTCAGGCCGGAACCAATAGTAAGGAATATATAAAAGAGGGGGAGGTGGCAAGAGAGGGAGACTAGAAGGATAAGAACCCCTTTTAGCTATATCTATTAATAGCTTATCTTCTCTTTTATTCTATAGTTTAGGATCTTTATTAAAGCCTTTCAGCTAATTATTAATACACAAATTGAACTATTATATTATCCTAAACTCACTTTACTTTAGGCTATACCCTTGCATATGGTTAGCCTTAGCGAAGTCTTGCCCTTGCGGACGGCAAGCAATGAAGCCCTGCCCTTGCGGACGGCAGGCCATGAGAAGCCTCGCCCTTACGTATAGTGAGCAATTAAAGCCCTACCCTTACGGACGGCAGGCCACGAGAAGTCTTACCCTTGCGTATAGTAAGTAATAACCTAATCTTGCCCTTACAGTTAGTAAGCAGCATTAATACCTATTAAGACCTTATATAAGTATAAGTAATAGAAGACTTAATAGTTAAGTGCTTATAGTTAAGCCTTAAGAGAGTAGTAGAGTCTATCTTAGTAATAGACTATAAATAACCATTCGATTAACCTATTTTGCGGCCTTCTGTATAATCCTGCTGATATAGTGCATTATGTCTGACTCCTTGTGGCTAGCCACTCTATTTAGCCTAGACATTAAAGAGCTTACTGCACGCGCAAGTTAGAAGAGAAATAGACCATCTTGTTATGGTCTCGGGCTTCGCCCGTGCCTTAATTTGTGTATGCGCGGCGCCTGCCTGCAGGCGCGCCTGCGTAAGCTGTATAGGGCTAATTGACTAATCGGTGTGCGATTAAGTCAATACGTTTCCTTTTGCCTAGAGCCTCCGTGCCTCAATTGGGAAGGGTTCGCAAGAGCCCTGACGGCCGCAGCGCTAGCCCTCGCTGGAGCCCCGCTGGGGCCAGCCCGTCACATTTGACTTAATCAACCTTAGGGTCGCAAGTTCGATTCCCCGCATGCGCAAAAGGAGGCGCCGCGGGCTCGGCTTGGGCTCACAAGGTGCGCGAGCCTTGGGGGATTTGTGGTGCAGCTAGTCCTGAGAGGGAGCCTATGTTATGGTCTCGGGCTTCGCCCGTGCCTTAATTTGTGTATGCGCGGCGCCTGCCTGCAGGCGCGCCTGCGTAAGCTGTATAGGGCTAATTGACTAATCGGTGTGCGATTAAGTCAATACGTTTCCTTTTGCCTAGAGCCTCCGTGCCTCAATTGGGAAGGGTTCGCAAGAGCCCTGACGGCCGCAGCGCTAGCCCTCGCTGGAGCCCCGCTGGGGCCAGCCCGTCACACATCTAATAGAAGGTTATAACCAGGAGAGGGGGACTCCTATAAGCACGGATGTTATTGCGCTATTAATCGAGCAAATGCGTATTAACCGCAAAGAAACAAGGGCTTAAATCCAAGCCCTTAAGTCTGCCCTTGATAGTGCTCGAATCGATGCAACTCCACTAATAACCCAATTAATACTATTAATCGAAAAGGCTCCTCAACCTCGCCGAGACATACTTATTAAATATACCTTTACTTAAAAGAAACCCTCTTTATTTAACCCTAAATGATTTAATAGTATATAATAAAAATTTTAATCCTAGTAACTTAAGATAAGGAGCAAGCTCCGTATGGATAGACCAATTATAGGGGGACCACCTGATCAATTTGTATATATTTATATAAGACTAGACCAGACCCCTTAAGCCATAATTGCAGCCTTTTTTAAGAAAGGCGGTTCAGAAGGAGACTTTAATCCTGACTACTTTATAGACTACCTTATTAGCTGCTATAGAGATCCTAATATTGAGCAGCGTGCCCTAAGTCGCTTGGAAAACCTAATGCAGAAAGACAGGGAGAGCTTTACGTCCTTTCTACTGAAGTTCAAGAAGGAACTTATAGACAGTAAAGGGGCCAGCTAGAGCAACTTAATCAAGATTAATACCCTAAAGTAAGTAATTAATCGGAAGCTTTATTTACACCTAGCTAGATAATTAAACTTGCTAAAAGAATATCCTGCCTTTATAAACGCCATATAGAACCTTAGAGCGAATCTAGAGGACTTATATTTCTATAACCGATATGCGCCTTATTGACGACCACTATCGCCAACCCCTAATAGATCGCAAAGGCAAGCTCTTCCTCAGAGAGAGGAACCGTTTGATCAAATAGATTGGGAACCTATAAAGGTTAGTCGAAGCTTGGTGTGCCGCCAGGATAACCGCAGATGTTACGGTTATGATAAAGTTGGACACCTTATGGCGCGCTGCCCTAAGTGCCCTAAACGATAGGGCCCTAAGGGAAAGGAGGAAAAATTAAAGACAAAGGCCTTAAAGAATAAGGCGCAAGAGGAAGAAGTTTCTATAGGAGATAGTAATAAAGAAAGTGCCCCTAGCTAAGATAAGTCCTTAGGAGAAGAGTTAGGAAATAAGTAGTTCCTAATTAAAAATGCTATTAGGAGCGCTAGTAAGTATAAGTAGATTGGAAGGATCTAAGCGATTAAATAGATAGCTGACCGTTTTATATTAATATTAGAGTTAATTAAGAATATTACTTTACTATTCTTATTAACTATAATTGCCTATACTATAGAATAATTATTAAGAAACTGGTCTATAAGCTCTGCCTATTATATATTAATATTCTGCTATAAGCACTTAAATAAGTAAATATTACCCTCCCTAAAGCGATTTATTATATAATATATATAGATATTAATATTAATAGTTACTAAAAGAAGCATATATTCTTTTATATTATAAGAGGATAAAGAAATAAAATTATCCTTAAATAAACTTAAATAAACTTAAAGGATATAACTATATAGCCTATAAAAGGATATCTTTATATTAGCTTAATAGACCTCTAGGTAAAGGAAAGGACCTCAGGAGACTTTAAACTAATAGATCTAATAAAATAGACTAGTGCTATCTTTATAGGGCTAGTTTAAAGAGCAAGGAGACAAAGAGACATATCGCTAGTGCAGATCTTCTCAGTCAGCCTGGCCAACATTAAGAAAGCACTAAGGCCAAAAGGAAAATTAGATCCAGTAAAAAAGCTACTAAAGTATTACTATGAGTTTCTACCTATATTTAATCGGAAAGCAGCCGATCAATTGCCTCCCTATCGCCCTAATATAGATTATTAAATCCCCTTAGAACCAGGACCTAACGGCAAGGACCAAGAACCTCCTTAGGGGCCCCTTTATGGGATGTTAAGAGAAGAACTAATCGTCTTAAGAAGGACTCTTATTAAGCTACTCGACAAAGGATTTATCCATATGAGCAGCTTATCCGCTTCTGCGCCTATATTATTCGTTAGGAAACCTAGAGGTAGTCTATAATTCTATGTGAACTATAGAGGTTTAAATGCCATTATAAAGAAGGACTATTACCTATTGCCCTTAATCGAAGAGATATTAAGGTCTCTATTAAAGGCCAAGTGGTTGACCAAGCTAGACATTATTGCCGCCTTTCATAAGATGCGCATTATAGAAGGAGAAGAATGGAAGACAGCTTTCCGAACTCACTATAGCTTATATGAATGGCTTATTACCCCTTTTGGACTTATGGGAGCCCCTGCAACATTTTAATAGTACATTAATTGAACCCTACGAGACTATCTAGAACGATTGCAGAAGGCCGGCCTCCAAGTGGACATCGACAAGTGCGAGTTCAAGGCCACAAGTGTGAAATACTTAGGCTTTATTATTAAGGCAGGAAGAGGCATTTAAGTTAACCCTAAGAAGGTTAAAGCTATCTAATTGTGGGAAGTTCTATAGACAGTGCGAGAGGTCAGGAGGTTCCTGGGATTCGCAAACTACTATTAAAAGTTCATTCCTAAATTCTTATATATTGCACTCCCCTTAATATCCTTAATAAAAAAGAACTCCTTATTCATTTAGTTAAATAATTACTAAAAGGCTTTTAAGGATTTAAAAATACTATTAATTAGTGCGCCTATTTTAGCTTAATAGAACCCTAATTAAAAAACAATTATTAAGACAGATTTATCTAGGTATACTACCAGAAGAGCCTTATTATAAATTAATAATAAGGGTATACTATAGCCTATTGCCTTCTTTTTAAAGAAGAACCTCCCTATTAAATATAATTATTCTATTTATAATAAGGAATTACTTATAATTATCTATTATTTAGAATACTAGGATACTAAACTGAAGAATATAGACTTATTTTTTATCCTTATAGACTACCTTAACTTATAGCACTTTATAAGGAAGCAATACTTAAGCGAATGCTAAATCAGATGGTCGGAGACCCTCTTACGATATAACTATACGATCTAATATAGGCCCAAAAGAGAAGCATTAGTGCCTAACGCACTCTCGCGAAGAGAGCAAGATATGCCTTAGAACTTCAAGGATAAACGAATTTAGGAATACTACTAATAACTCTTGCCTAAAGACCTAACTATAAAACTCAAATAATTAATTATATAAGGGAAAGCTGGGTTCATTGCAAAAGGAGATTCAGATTAACCTAGAGACCTATCGGTTAAGCCTGACCCTCTAATTAAGAACCCCTTTTTGGAAGAAGGACTACAATAACTATAGAAGGAGGGATTAGAATACTACAATTAATACTGGCTAATATATTGAGCTATTAAATAAGGAGAAAGGAGACTCCCTACTGACTGGGGGCTTCCTATAATGCTGTTAGAATATTTAATCAATTAGAATTACTAACTCTACTAGCGAGATCGCATCTGGGTCCCGAATAATAAACCTCTTTGCACCTGGATTATTCAGGAAACACACGACTCAACCATGACGGGATATCCAGGCAGGGATATATTGAAGTCCCTAATCAGCTGAAGATTCTACTGGCCAGGGCTTGACTCAGATGTCCAACGCTTTATGCGGAATTGCAATATATATGAACGAAATACCATTTAGAGAGAGAAAAAGCGAGGATTGCTTCAACTACTTCTAATTCCCTACTGGATCTAGGCTGAAATCTCTATTAACTTTATAGTCAAACTCCTGCCTACTTAATCAAATGCTTCTATAAACCTAATAGTTATTATGGACCGGCTCTTAAAGAGTATTATCCTTAAACTAATAAAGGAAATCACTATAAATGTAATTACTAAAGTATTTCTATAGTGCTTAGTATAATACTATGGTCTGCCTAAGGGAGTAGTAATAGATAGAGGCACCTAGTTCATAAGTTGAGTATATAAGAGGCTATGCAAGCTGCTGAGCATTAAGCAAAGACTATCAACTGCCTGGCACCCGGAGACCAACAGAGCAATAGAGAGGGCGAATCAAGAAGTGGAAAGATATCTCTATATCTTTTGCACTTATACGCAAGACGATTAGGATGGATTACTGCCTATAGCAGCAATAGCCATTAATAATAAGACTGCATTATCCACAGGAATGAGCCCGTTCTTTTTAACGCATGGATATAACCTCGATCCTATTGAGATTCAGGAAGAGCCGCAATGGAACGACAAATCGCCCATGGCACAAGCATAGAACATGGTCCAGAGGTTTAAGGAGGCAGCCGAATAGGCGCAAGCCGCAATAGCCTTAGCATAGGAACAGCAAGAGGAAAACTCGAATACATAGAGGCAACCATCTAATCAATTTAAGGCCGGAGATAAAGTTTGGCTATGATTGCGAAATGTCCGCTCAGATAGGCCCTACAAGAAGCTTAACTGGCTTACCGCAAAGTATACTATCATTAAAACTATTGGATTATACGCTTATCGCCTGGATACTCCCCCTGGCATCCATAATATATTCCATATGTCGCTATTAAAGCTAGCGGCAGATGACCCTCTACTATTACAGCAGAGCGACAATTAGCAACCACTTGCAATACTGACAGAAGAAGGGGAGGAGTTTGAAATTAAAGAGGTTCTAGAGGTAAAAAAGAAAGGGAAGCAAAGAGTCTTAATTAAGTGGATAGAGTACTTAAAGCTAATATAGGAACTATATAATAATATAGTTAATACTGCAGCTTTAGCTTAATTTAAAGCCTCCTAGGAAAGGAGGGGGATATTATAATAAGCTAAGCCTATGAAGGCCTTATTAAGCACTCTTAGCCCCCGCTTTTCGAAATATAAACCTACAGATAGACTGGCATTACTTTAAACTTAGTTCTTACTTAGAGGTTAGGCTGGAATTAGTAGTAAGAAATATGTAAAAGAGGGGGAGGTGGCAAGAGAGGGAGACTGGAAGGATAAGAACCCCTCTTAGCTGTATCTATTAATAGCTTATCTTCTCTTTTGTTCTATAGTTTAGGATCTTTATTAAAGCCTTTCAGCTAGTTGTTAATACACTCGTTGAACCGTTATATTAAGTCGGTTCGACTTAAGTTGACTCCCTTTAACTTAAGTATACAGCTAGTATTTAAACTACAGTTATTACTATAGGAAGTAGCCCCTGAGCCACTTCAGCTTTTAATAATACTGCTTTACCTCAATTACCTCCGCCCTTAAACCTCCTATGATTAATACATTAAGCGACATAACACTCTTATTGCTCAGAACAACCATAACGCCCTATTCTATCTGCCAATATAAACCAGGCCCTCCTGATTTATCCCTTGGGAATTGATCCGGACCGTTACACATCTAAGTAGATCAAGATGTTATTAATATAGGCCGAGTAGAATTCGTCCAGATAGTCTCGTAAGGTTCGATTAATGTACTATTGAAATGTTGCAGGGGCTCCTATAAGTCCGAAAGGGGTAATAAGCCATTCGTATAAGCCGTAGTGAGTTCGGAAAGCTGTCTTCCATTCTTCTCCTTCCGCAACGCGCACCTTATGAAAGGCGGCGATAACGTCCAGCTTGGTCAACCACTTGGCCTTTAATAGAGACCTTAATGTCTCTTCGATTAAGGGCAATAGGTAATGGTCCTTCTTCGTAATGGCGTTTAAACCTCTATAATCCATATAGAATCGTAGACTACCTCTAGGTTTCCTAACGAACAATACAGGCGCAGAAGCGGATAAGCTGCTTATACAGATGAATCCTTTATTAAGTAGTTTAGTGAGAGTCCTTCTTAAGACGATTAGTTCTTCTCTTGACATCCTATAAAGGGGCCCCTAAGGAGGTTCTTGGTCCTTACCGTTAGGTCCTGGTTCTAAGGGGATTTAATGATCTATATTAGGGCAATAGGGAGGCAATTGATCGGCTGCTTTCCGATTAAATGCAGATAGAAACTTATGGTAGTGCTCTAGTAGCTTCTTTGCTGGATCTAATTTTCCCTTTAGCCTTAGTGCTTTCTTAATGTCGGCCAGGCTGACTGAGAAGATCTATACTAGCGATATGTCTCTTTGTCTCCTTGCTCTTTAAACCAGCCCTATAAAGATAGCACCAGTCTGTCTTATTAGATCTATTAGTTTAAAGTCTCCTGGGGTCCTTTCCTTCACCTAGAGGTCTATTAAGCTAATATAAAAATATCCTTTTATAGGCTATATAGTTATATCCTCTAAGTTTATCTAAGTTCATCTAAGGATAACTTTATCTTTTTATCCTCTTATAATATAAAAGAATATATATTTCTTCTAATAATTATTAATATTAATATCTAACGTACGTGATAAGCGAGCGTCGCAGACAAGTGAGCGTCGCACTTTTTTAGACCTCCCCGATTGAAATTATCATAAAAATACTATTAAGCTTTAAATCAATTAAAGCTAATCGCTTTACTCTTCTCCAGACATCTCTATCACTACCCCACATGTCCTTGCATTATGGCCGGGCTTGCCGCAGATACTACAATGCCGAACACCTGGTCGCGGCGACCTTCCTTGACCACCACTCCTCGACGATTCGACCACTACCTGCGCATCAACTTTCCGTTGATCGACTGCCTGTCTGCCTTCATCTATAGTCATGACCCCTCTTTTCTGTAGGCGGGTTCTTTTTGCCCTCCGGCGCCGGCTTAGTATCTCATTTGCCTCTCGAAGGTCTTTGACCTCGGCCCTCAATAATGCATTCTCATGCATTATTGCCGTTGTACCCTTAGCAAGAGACCTTAGAGCTCCTAAGATTGACTCCGGGGAGCTACTATTATGTCTCTAATTCGTCTCTCGAGGTACTCAGACTGAGATCCGGCCTCTAGCACGGTCTTTGGGGTCTTTGAAACCCAAGGGGTCGAGGGTTCAACTTCCTCCGCGGCAGGCGTTGGCGTCCGTAGATGCACATCGAGCTTTGAGACCACGGTTTCCGCATCAAGGGGCACAAGCCCAGCTCCTTTGAAGGCTGATTTGATGTTTCTTTCCGTCATTGTGGCCTCATATGCAGCGTGGAAGGCCGGAAAGAACTCGGTCTTTGAAACGTGGGTTATAGAGCACCTGATTAGATGCTCTATTTCTCGACCATAAGTCTTCTTCAGAAGCGCAAAACACCCGACGTCGAGGGGCTGAAGTAGATGAGACGAATGAGGCGGCATACAAAGCGTGACGATCTTGTTGTCCTGGCAATATCTCTCAAATTCGATAGAGTGGTGACTTTCGTGCCCATCGAGGATCAAGAGACGATAGCGACCGACAGACCGCTTAGCCGTGCACCGATCAAAGTGCTTAAGCCACTCGAGACCGGTTTCATTATCGGTCCAGCCAGTTTGGGTCGTTGTGATTGCCCAATCGCCCGGGAGGGTGCTGTCTTGGTACCAGTTGGCGAGGTGATATTGGCCCGCACCAATGATGAATGGCTGGACCGCCCAACCTTCCGCATTAATCGCCTGAATTACCGTAATCCATTCCCGGTTTCCAGGCTGCACTGATTTCGGCTTTGCACGTCTTTCGGAGCCTGTGACAACCATTCCGCTTGCGATCATGCCCATAAGAAACCCAGTCTCGTCAAAGTTGTAGATATCCTCCATACGGATGCCATACTTCGCAATTGTATTCGACACAAGCCGAAACCAATTGCGAATAATAGTAGGATCTTCGCATTTGGCTCTCTGGTAGTCATATTTCCGAAAAAAATGCGTCTTGAGCTCTTGGTGTCGCTTGACGAAGTTTGTAGCCCAACGCGTGCCGACGGGTGGCGCGTCGCGGTCGGCGAGTAGACGATCAGCCATAGCTTTCACGCCACGAACCGGGGAGGAAATCCTCGCGAATCCAGGTCTAGGATGAACTGAACAATGATCTGCTCCTCTAGATCTGATAGCCGACGCGATTGGGGGATGCTATCGCATCGGGATTGGATTCCATGATGCCGGCGACGCAGCCTATGCTCAGAGATCTGGTAGTTCTTTGCGGCGCGTCGGATGCTTAGCTTTGGGTCATTCTGAATGGCCTGAAGGGCAAGAAGGGTTCGAGCTTCAATGCTGGGGTCTGACATATTGCGTGGTTGAGAAATGATTGATTGAGTGTAAAGTTAGGTGAAGGAGGGAAAAGTGCGACGCTCACTTGTCTGCGACGCTCGCTTATCACGTACGTTATATATATTATATAATAAATCGCTTTAGGGAAGGTAATATTTATTTATTTAAGTACTTATAGCAGAATGTTAATATACAGTAGGCAGAGCTTATAGACCAGTTTCTTAGCAATTATTCTATAATATAGGCAATTATAGTTAATAAGGGCAATAAAGTAATATTCTTAATTAACTCTAATATTAATATAAAACAGTTAGCTATCTATTTAATCGCTTAGATCCTTCTAATCTATTTATGCTTATTGGCGCTCCTAATAGCATTTTTAATTAGGAACTACTTATTTCCTAACTCTTCTCCTAAGGATTTATCTTAACTAGGGGCACTTCCTTTATTACTATCTCCTATAGAAACTTCTTCCTTTTGCGCCTTATTCTTTAAGGCCTTCGTCTTTAATTTTTCCTCCTTTCCCTTAGGGCCCTATCGTTTAGGGCGCTTAGGGCAGCGCGCCATAAGGTGTCCAACTTCATCATAACCGTAATATCTGCAGTTATCCTAGCGGCGCACCGAGCTTTGACTGACCTTTATAGGTTCCCAATCCATTTGATTAAACGGTTCCCCTCTCTGAGGAAGAGCTTGCCTTTGCGATCTATTAAGGGTTAGCGATAGTGGTCGTCAATAAGGCGCATATTAATTATAAAAATATAAGTCCTCTAGATTTACTCTAAGGTTCTATATGGCGTTTATAAAGGCAGAATATTCTTTCGGCAAGTTTAACTATTTAGCTAGGTATAAATAAAGCTTCTAATTAATTACTTTCTTTAGGGTATTAATCTTAACTGAGTTACTCTAGCTGGCTCCTTTACTGTCTATAAGTTCCTTCTTAAACTTTAGTAGAAAGGACGCAAAGCTCTCCCTATCTTTCTGCCTTAGGTTTTCTAAGCGACTTAGGGCGCACTGCTTAATATTAGGATCTCTATAGCAGCTAATAAGGTAGTCTATAAAATAGTTAGGATTAAAGTCTCCTTCTGAACCGCCTTTCTTAAAAAAGGCTGCAGTTATGGCTTGAGGGGTCTGGTCTAGTCTTGCATAAATGTATGCAAATTGATCAGGTGGTCCCCCTATGACTGGTCCATCCATACGGAGCTTGCTCCTTATCTCGAGTTGCTAGGACTAAAATTTTTATTATATACTATTAAATCGTTTAGGGTTAGGTAAAAAGGGTTTCTTTTGAGCAAAGGTGTATTCAATAAGCATGTCTTGGCGAGGTTAAGGAGCCTTTTCGATTGATGGTATCGACTGGGTCATTAGTGGAGTTGCATTAATTCGAGCACCGTTAAGGGCAGACTTAAGGGCTTGGATTTAAGCCCTTGTTTCTTCGCAGTTAATACGCATTTGCTCGATTAATAGCGCAATAACATCCATGCTCACAGGAGTCCCCCTCTCCTGGTTATAACCTTCCATTAGATAGTCCATTTCTCTTCTAGCTTGCGCATGCAGCAAGCTCTTCAACGTCTAGGCTAAATAGAGTGGCTAGCCACAAGGAGTCGGATATAATGCACTATATTAGCGGGATCATACAGAAGGCCGCAAGACAGGTTAATTAAATGGTTATTTATAGTCTATCACTAAGATAGACTCTACTACTCTCTTAAGGTTTGACTATAAGCACTTAACTATTAAGTCTTCTATTGCTTATACTTATATAAGGTCTTAATAGGTATTAATGCTGCTTGCTGACCGTAAGGGCGAGGTTAGGTTATTGCTTACTGTACGTAAGGGTAAGACTTCTTATGGCCTGCCATCTGTAAGGGCAGGGCTTTAATTGCTTACTATATGCAAGGGCGAGGCTTCTTATGGCCTGCCGTCCGCAAGGGCAGGGCTTCGTTGCTTGCCGTCCGCGAGGGCAAGACTTCGCCGAGGCTAACCGTACGCAAGGGTATAGCCTGGGGTTCTATAGTTTAGGATAATATAACGGTTTAATAAGTATATTAATAATTAGCTGAAAGGCTTTAATAAAGATCCTAAACTATAGAATAAAAGAGAAGATAAGCTATTAATAGATATAGCTAAGAGGGGTTCTTATCCTTCCAGTCTCCCTCTCTTGCCACCTCCCCCTCTTTTACATATTCCTTGCTACTAGTTCCAGCCTGACCTCTAAGTGAGAACTGAGTTTGAAGTAATATTGGTCTATCCGCGGGTTTATGTTTCGAAAAGCGGGGGCTGAGAGTGCTTGACGAGGCCTTCATGGGCTTAGCCCGTTACACCATACTCGCATTAGACCAGCTTAAAGATCTATATAATGCTCTACGCACCAAACTTTTATTTATATATAACCAATAACGTGGTTGACAAGCGAGCGGGACAGACAAGCGAGCAGGACACTTCTAAGAAATTTCCAACTTTCTATCTTCTTATTCTCTTTCCTTTAATCACAAACAATATCTGCAAATTCTAAAGAAGCCAAAATTAATCTTGCTATCGCTGCTATCTAATAAGACCTAAAGCTGGGTATCCGGGAGGCTGCAAGGATCTATGCTATCAGTTCCAGTACCCTCCACGCCAGAATGAACGGACGACGCGCTCGCGTTAATATACGCGCCAATTCGATAAGATTGACTCTCCTCGAAGAGCAGACTCTAGTTAAGTTTATTATCAACCTAGATTCGCGAGGATTCCCCCCCCAGCTTAGGAATGTCGAAGAAATGGCCAACCTCCTCCTCATAGAACGCAATACGGGACGCATCAGGCAGCACTGGGCCTCACACTTCGTCCAGCGACAACCAGAACTTAAGACGCATTTTAATCGTGCATACAATTAGCAGAGAGCCTTATGCGAAGATCTAACTGCTATTAATGCGTGGTTTCAACTTATAGCAAATATAAAGGCCAAGTATGGCATCCTTAACGCAGATTTCTATAACTTTAATAAGACTGGGTTTATAATAGGTATAATCTTGTCCATAATGGTAATTACTAGTGCCGAAAGATATAGAAAGGCAAAAGTAGTGCAGCCTGGTAATCGAGAATAGGTTATAGTAATCTAGGGCATTAATACTGAAGGGTGGGCAATCCCACTATTTATTATAGTGAAGGGGTCCTATTACCTCAGCAATTAGTATACAGAATGCAACCTTCCGCTCTCCTGGGTTATTAAACCTACTAAGAATGGATAGACTGATAATACGATTGGCCTTAAATGGATATAGCATTTTAATAAACATACTGCCTTGGTTATAAAGGGCAAATATCGAATGTTAGTGATCGACGGCCATGAGAGTCACCAATCTGCCGCGTTCAACTAGTTCTGCAAGGACCGGAATATTATTCCGATTTGCATGCCTCCGCACTTATTGCATCTTCTTTAACCACTTAACATTAGACTCTTTAGTCCCTTAAAGCAGGCATATAGTCATAAGATTAAAGAGCTCATAAAGTACTATATTAGCTATATAACCAAGGTTAAGTTCTTTTCTGCCTTTAAAGACATCTTCTCTTTTATTTTTTCAGAAAGCAACATCAAAGGAGGATTCAGAGGGGCCGGTTTAGTACCTTATGATCCTCAGGCAGTCTTATCAAAGCTGGATGTCAAGTTACGGACTCCAATACCAACTGGGCCCCCTCCGGAAAGGACCGACCCTTGGGTCTCTTTAATACCACACAACCCGACAGAAGTCAGCTCTCAGACTGATTATATTAAGGATCAAATTGCCTATCATCAGGGAAGCTCCCTGACGCCAATTCATAGTGCTATGGATCAGATTGTGAAGGGGACATAGGCAATAATGCATGAGGTAGTGCTATTACGTGAGGAGTGCAAGTCGCTCCGGAAGGCGAATGATATACTTAGTAAACGCTGGAGGGCCAAAAAGATATATATCCGGCAAGGAGGGGCTCTTACTGTAGGGGATGCTTATAATATTCTGGCTTAAAAGGATGTTAATAAGCAGGTGGCTTGAGAAATGCGATAAAATGGTGGTCAGTCGAAGCGGGCAGCAGCGGGCATTCGGCGATGTGGCACTTGCAGGAAGCCAGGTCATAATGCAAGAACCTGCTTAAAAGATGAAGATGTGCCCAGAGAATCTAGCTCTAGTTCTTTTAAATAGATTTTCTATATTATTGTATTATAATTAAGTTATTAAGGTGGAGGGTAGAGTTTTCTGTCCCGCTCGCTTGTCTGTCCCGCTCGCTTGTCAACCACGTTATATATAATATTATAACTAAAAGAGGTTAAAGGGACCAACCTTTTTAGAGGGAGATATAATACTTCTCGCAATAAAAAACATTATAATAAAATAACTAAATAAAAAACTTGATTTTAAGTTTATTAGACCCTATAAAATCCTTAAAAAAATCTTAGAAAATAACTATAAACTGGACCTACCTCCGGAAGTTAGGATCTATCTAATCTTTTATATTTCCTTACTTGAACCAGCATATAGGACCACTACAGTCAGCACGGAAGGACAACCTAATATAGAGATTAAATCCCCTAAAGAATATAAAGTCAAACAAATTATTAATATAAAATGCAAAAATAGTAAAATAGAATACCTTATTAAATAGAAAGGCTATAAAAACAATAAAAATATATAAGAACCACTGGAACACCTCACCTATATATAATGCCTACTAAAGAACTTCTACTGGCATTAATAGCAGAAAAGTTAAACCCTTCTAAGGCGCTCTAGTCGATAATGCTAACCGCACCTAGCTCTTGCGCTGCCCCCACGGCCTACTGCTCAGCAAGGAGAGCCTCCTCCTGAGTACGAATACCATCTTCCTCATCCAACTCCACCATACCACGAGCAAACAGCTTGCTGCCCTAAGACTTTAACAGTTCACACTGCTTGCATAGGCAATTTAATTTAGAAAGAGCCTCTTATAGCTCTAACTTAGCCTTCTTAATATCAGACTTAACCTTTTTATATTAAACCATGTTTTAGGAAACTATAAGGTTAGGCTAAAGAAGATAAAGAAGATAAAAGAGAAAAAACCCATGAAAACTTGCGACACTACTGCTATCACAGGAACGCCCACGCTTAATGCACGTCCTATAACGAGACGATCTCTCCGCCATCCGATACGCCTGCTTGTTTTTATAACAGTAGGAATAAGGCATGACGTCAATGCCCTCAGAATCAATGTGCGCAAGAAGATTAGAACGCTTGGATTGAGATTTAGACATACGGCCTGATATGACGATCAGTAAGGACGATAGGAAAGTAAATGCAGGAACAAGTTTGACCAACCGCGAAGGAATTAGGCACAACCAACTTTAAGGCCTTGAGGACAAGACCCATGGAGAG
Organism: Thelonectria discophora; assembly: GCA_911649645.1. Classification (NCBI taxonomy): domain Eukaryota; kingdom Fungi; phylum Ascomycota; class Sordariomycetes; order Hypocreales; family Nectriaceae; genus Thelonectria; species Thelonectria discophora. The sequence continues at coordinate 200 of CAJVRK010000008.1, read as the reverse complement.
GAGACATTATGTTACGGCCCATAATAATAACCAATAAGTCATATAGCTCCCCCACTTTAAACGGCCCAATTAGAAACACCTGTAATGGACTGGCCCTAGGTGCGACTGCAGCTAGGCGTCAATTGTAGTATTAATATTCTTAAGGAGAAAGAGGTTCTCCTTTGCCTAGCTAGCTTCCATCCCCTTATATGCCCCGAGTC